>CM068374.1:358199933-360988744 GCA_034769895.1 Magicicada septendecula | reverse complement strand
CTTCGATGTGTCATGTGATCCGTTGCTCCTGAGTCCAATGCCCACATATCTGTTTTTTGGTTTTCTCCTTTGACTCCTAGCAGTGCTATTCTGGGAGATGATCCCGGATGCGATGAAGATACTTCATTTTCAACTTGTAGCGTTATATTGCTACTCTTCTTCTGGCGACAGTTGTAGTTCCTGTGACCCTTCCTTTTGCATTCGAAACACCTGAAGCAATCCCTTTTCAAATGATTGGTCCTACCGCAGTTGGTGCAGAATAATCCTTCCTTTTTCTTCTCCGGATAATTTTTAATACGCCGATGATACTCATTTTTCTGTTTTTCGTTGCCAACTTTTAATTTTGACATCAAAGCCGTTGATGACTCACATGTATCGTCCTTTTCTTGAAGTCTAGCTTCTTCAGCCATTAATCGGTCAGTTAAATTTTCTAGATTTTCTTAATCTCTTCGACTGAATCCCAGGCACTGTGAAAGTGGTTATACTTTTTGGGCAAACAAGACAAATTTCGAGTGAGAAGCATGCCTTTTGGTAGTGAACTTCCAAGAGTGTGCATTTTCTTCGATAGAATTTCAAGCTTTGAAATATTTTGGGCAACACTTTCACTCTCAACCCACTTATAATCGAAGAACTGTTTTTGCACAATAGACAGAGTTTCATCGGATTTTCTATCGTATACCGAGCTTAATTTTGTCCACATTTCTCTGGCGCTTGTGCAACCCATAATCAGCTCGAATGGCTTGTCTTCCATCGTAGTCACAATCAATTTCCTGGCAGTTTTGTCAGCCTTCAAAAACTTTTGCAATTTTTCTTCATATTCATCTTCTTTTGGGTCTTCATGTGGTCTTTGTAATTTTCCTTCACAAACAGCTAGCACATCGTCGTCATCTTCTAGAATTGTTCTTATAACGAAGTGCCACTTGTGCCAATTTTCTTTATTTCGCAACCTCTCAATTTTTAGATTCGAGATATCCATTTTGCTTCTTCAACTAGTTAGTACTTTCTTCTTTTTTTATATATTTGTACACACACTTGATTTCACACTGCACTACACTCAAGCAAAGCCTGGGCCCATAACCTATGGAAGATAAAATAAAATAAAATAAAAGCGACACTTGATGTAAATACAGGCGCTGATTTATTTAGTATACAAATACACAGAAACTGTTACACTTAGTCTGACACACAATTGTTAACTGAACTGAACTGCACTAAAGTCGACACTTTATATACCTTTTCTAAGACAACCAGAAAGATCCAGAAATCTCTATAGGTATACATACATCAATGACAAAAATGTTCCCCACTACAAAACTCTAGACACTTCCACACTACAAAGAAAAAAACGCCGGCCCAATCAGAGCCTCACGGCACGCCCACGCGCCATGCAAGCAATACAATAACTTTGTTTACTAGATGGATGGAGAGTTTTGGAGATCTTTCTCTTAACAACTTTGATCGTGACATGAACTCTCCAAAGCTCAACTCCAGAATTCTTTCACTCTTCCTTTTGAACGCATCAACAGATTTTCGTAAAACTTAACACGCGTGTCCATACTTTAACCCTATAGAACGCTATTATTTCTGAGACTGATCCCTCCAAAAATTGGGGTAAAAATGTATGGGATGTGGGTCAAAATTTTGAAAAAATCGCACAAGCCCATGTAAGGTACCAATTAAATGAAACTTAAACCATAATATGAACATAGTGTTTATTTCTGGGCGTCAAACCCAAAAAGAGGATGAACATTTTGATGGGCACAACTTCATGTGGAGTATCAAACTAAAGATAATTTTAACTAACACTCCAACGTAGTGTTAATTTTGAAAATTTCAAAATTTTGATACTTCAAGTGTCTCCCCCAAAAAAAGATCCAAAATTTGAAAAAAAAAAAATAATGAAAATCCAGCACGCTGTCAGACTAACAGCAATTGTTACCCGAATCCGAAGGTTTCGAAATTTTAGTGTTTATTTTAGGATTGTACGCTCTACAATAATTGTTATATGCTAAAGTAATACTAGAGAAATCGGGATTTTTGTAAGGTTTCGCATACGTGAAAATTTATAAAAAATCGAAATTTATGTAATTCGATATTATTTCGATATAGGTATTTCCTGTATTTCGTTCAAAATTGTGAACGAGTTCTGCAACGCACGGAGCATACCAGTTATCAGAGTGGAGCTAATTTACGGTTAATAATATAAACTAATTTAAATTATATCTGTGCAAACGTACGACCTGGTTAACGGACTTGGGTGTGCGATAATTGGAAGCGCACTACGAACGTCACGAGGTACCAAGTTATTGCCATCGTTACGTGCACGACGGAGACGGTCTGGCCGAATACGGTTACACGGCGGCCTCGCAAAGTTGAACAACAAACACTGCTGCAGTCCTTAAATTGTGCTGCAGGACCGTATTTTATATCTTTAGGGCTCCAAATGAGGTCCCCATCCAAAATTTGCAGCGTGGAACTTGTAACGACTCTTTCCTCTCACAACAACCATGTTTATTTTACATTCATTATTTTCATAATGCTTTGGATACTGCAGGTATTTCAAAAGTTACAATGTACCAATGTTACGGTTACAATGTAGACTGTCAAAAGTTATGGAATATTATGGATGGAAATGGATATACACGGCATTTAATAAATTCATTTACGATCCTTTACAAAAGTACATCTGTAGGTCCTGGATCTGAATGGTAGGCCCTCAGGTGACATTTCAATAAATAAGGGAGTTAGGCAGGTATGCTGTGTTTCCTGAACCTTAATATATACACTGACAAGTTGAGAGTATAGTGACATCGGAAGTGACACAGTGAATCCAGAGTGACTTCGGGAACAAATCAATTGGTATAGGTTCCCTGCTATATGCGGATGCCATAGTTCTTATTCAAGAAAATGAGGATTATATATTGTAAGACAATTGCAACACCCACGTTGATTTATACGAGTGAGGCGTGGGTCATGACAAAAAAGGAAAGCGACAAGATTCTTCGAAATACTTTAAATTTTACATCAGAAGATAGAACAAGGAATGAGGTTATCAGAGCAGAACTCGAAGTAAAGGACATACATGAAATTATTTCAATTTACAGAAGACAATGGTGGGCTCATCTGCCAAGGATGACTGAGGATCGATTGCCGAAAGCGGCACTGAACTACAAAGTCACTGGTAGAAGAGACGTGGGTCGTCCGAGGATGAGATGGATGCCGGAACAGGTTTATATAACCTAATCCTTGAAGAGGAGAAGAAGTAGAAGATTTTCATAATAACACGTTAATTTATGAACAGCTATAAATTCAATTTCATATTGTTAAAAATTGTTTTTCCAATACTTTCTTAAAATTGTATGTAGTAATGAGTAGTAATATATCCAATTCCTCTTGATAAACTCAGGACACAGTATTCAAACAGACTCAAATTTAATCTACAGTACAGATAATGCATTTACGTTACATACACAATTCTAAGATAAAACAACGAAAGAGTCAATATTTCACAAATATTTAATTTGCAATTACTATATTGAAACATTTAAAAGCAGCAAATAGTTAAACACACACACACACACTTATTTCATATTTTCTACTAGTTTTCAATCAAGATTTATTGTTTTCCGGGATGGGCAGAATATCTGATGCTCGAAACATGTTCCAAGTAAGGAAAACAATAAATATTGATTGAAAACTAGTAGAAAATATGAAATAATATACATATCAAGAAAAGGATAGTAACAGGACAGAAAGGAGCGCGACCCCCCCCCACACAAATATGAATTTCCTTCCACAATTTTCTCGACGAAAAGTTATCTAGCACATAACAAGTTTTAATTCTGTCACTAAATCATTCTCAATATTTAAAAGGCTTCAACTATTAAGACGGTTCTTGTTTCATAACATATCTCACTATACTTTCTGTAATTTCGGGTAATAAAGTCCTTTACATGGACACATTTAATACAACCACTGACAAAAACAACAAACATATTTTATGAAAACATACCCCAGACATATTTTGTGAATTTCTCTTTTTCTTTTTTAACAGGTATCTGATAAGAAAAACTCTGTTAGTAATAAAAATTAACCTTGCCAATCAATTTTATGATTTATCATTGGATGTAGAGATCTCAAAAATATTAGTTTTTCGTAAATTCATATGAGTTGGACTTGGGTATTTTTACCAATTATTATTATTGGGTCCTTCAGCCTTTTCGACTGGTTTGTACCCTCCCCGCATGGTGCGTGTGTTACGGAGTCCCTCACAGGTATATGGGACCTACAGTTTAATGCCGGATCCGAACGGCTTAGTTGGGGAGGGTTTATACTAGGCAGGATACCTCTCGATGGTTTGCAATTGCCTTGCGAGGGGGAACGGTCGTATCAAGCCCGGAGAGAGTCGAACCCGCGCCACACGCTAGCCACTACGCCACGACCGCTCCTTTTTACCAATAACCCCACGTTATGTTTGAATCTGTCACGGGAAGAATAATCGATCTGTAATAATTGTAAAAACAGCGAACGTGCTGATATGCTTACATAAATGTAAGCTACTAACGTGGGATGCCATCGAGGTCTTAAGGTGTGTTTTGCTCGGAGCGGCTTTGCGATCATCGCTGAGCGATAGTCGCTCAGCGATGATCGCTACCCTGAGCTGTTTTCCTCGAAGTGACTTAACGCTAGCGTATTTTTGTCAGTTGGGTGAGTTCTGAGGTTGGGTTGAGTTCTGGGGTTTTGTCAGTTAGGTGAGGTTGGTTGGTGCCAAGTGTTGCGATGAGTTGTTGGAAAAGAAAATGCATACTGAAGTGGCTAATAGTGGAAGAAATGGAAGACGACGGTATTATTGAAACTTTAATAAAACCAAGACAAGTGATACATCCCGTATTTAGTAACAGAACTGTTGAAGGATACTTTAAAAACTTGATCATGAACCATTTACGCAAGGACGAAAATAAGTTCTTAGAGTTTTTCAGACTGTCTATGGCCCCGTTTGATTTCTTATTAAGTTTGATAGCTGAGGACGTTAAAAAGGTGTCTTACATTAGAAATCTTTATCCCGTATCATCGGAAGAGAAACTAGCACTAACCTTGAGGTAAGTACTTTTAAATAACACTATCATCTACCTGTAGTGTGATACAGGCTATCACAGAAAAATAAAAAAACTAATTCAGATACTGCTGCTCTACTCTCCCTTCCACTACACTACAACCACAAAATATTTATTTAGGCAGGTAATCATACGTGTTTCCCAATTATATCAAGGGATGTGTTTGCAAAACCTGGAATGTGGAATTACAACAATCACAGTGATGAAATTATTTTCGAACTTATGTTTTATTACACACAAACAAAATAAAGATAGTAAGAAACTACAACATTAACAGGGACATTCTAACAAAAGTATTAATTCTAATAAAAGTAAATAATTCTAATAAAAGTAGTAATTCTAATAAAAGTAAATAATTCTAATAAAAGTAGTAATTGTAATAAAAGTAATTTTACAATTTTAGACAATGCACTTCACAATGAAAGAGTTTTTAACATGGGAGCTGATGGTTATCTTCACGTTGTTGGTCGTATATGTTTCTAGTTGGTATTGCAAAATACAAACTCTGGTTTTCCATGGGATCTACCGTCACTGGTGCAAAAACCTCAGAGTGAAGACTCTGAAGAGCCAGACGGTGCAGGCGATGGAGTGCAACTGAAGTTGGTTGGTGTACGCGTAGAAGAGCTTGGGCGAGTTGACCACATGTCCATTTCAATGTTTGAGATTAGGGTTAACGTTTCCAATTTTGCCCGCTGTTTGAGATGTAAGGGAAACGATTTGACTGTTTTTGCAATGCTTTTAAAAAAGAGATCTATTTCATCAGGTTCGTATTCGGGCTGTAGCAGATTTTTAATTATTTCCTCTCTCTCCTTCGACCGTTTTTCTAGTTCGGAGCAGATTTTCTCCCTGTAATTTGACTTTTTGGGTTTTTCCGGTAAAGGCTTACTTATTAAACTATTTCCCTATAACTTTATTACTAAAGCTCCACGTTTGGATGCGCCAAATATAACTTTAATTGTGCTCTTATTTTTGATGTCGATTATAATGATTTAATTTATTTATGATTTAATTTTTAATATCTGTTACTAAATACGTCTACTCATTATTATGTAATTCATTAATTCGGTTGGGCGCCAGAGCAGAGTATCCCAGGGTTTATTAAGAAATAAAAACTCGTTCAGTTCAGATACCAATATACTATATTATTCCATTTTCTTACAACTAAGGCATTTGACATTTTATCATAACATTATGATATTTAACAGAACATTATTAATACGTTTAATATGCTTTTACTACTAGCTTCAACGTATTATGATTCTTTACTATTACTATTATTTTGTATTCTTCAGTTAACAAGCTACAGTATTATATTCTATTCATCTGACATCTATAGATGACTCATCAAATTGCTATTACTACGATATTCAATTCATTCCCTTAATTATACAGTGATTACTAATAATACCTTTCTAGTATGTCATATTACATAAATTGCATTGTTAGTATCTGAACTCGCGTGTGTTTTTTGAAAATGAGATGAGTTATACTATGGTAGATATTAATTTTTTCTATGTTTATATATATTAGAATTCTGAATTGTTAAGATTTTTAGATGTCACTTGTTTGCAGGATTCCAGACTTGATTAGCTGCTCTACGCCGCTTATTGCACTTCACTTTCACTACACATACTTGATTAGCACTTCTTAAACTTGAATATACGCTGGCGTTGTACTTACGTCACGCACATAAATAAATATACTTTCAATTCAACTTCTTACGCACATCTGAGATATCTTCCGAACACGTACTTTACGCGCACTTATGACATATTCTTCCTTCACGTACTTTACACGCACTAACTAAATACTCTTCTTGATACTTTAACGTTTTACTTCGCGATTATTATTAGTGACCTAATTTATACGTTTAAATAACAAACTATTATGACGTTCAGCTAGATTACTAAAAGTTTGTATAGAGCTTCGCAGGTTTCGCGTGCTCTTCTTGGAATTTACTTAAAAGAAACTCCTTCTTCGCTTTTCGTCTCTCTTTTTATAGTTTTGCTATTGATTCCATCACCACAACTCTGGTTGAAGACACTTTCATTGGCCAGAGTTTGAAATATTCCCCGGTGAATTTGAAATTCTCCATTCCTGTCTCGTTATTTTCACGCGCGCAGAACTGACGCTTTTTCTTATTGGTTAACCAGTGCGGGCACGTTACTTTTTACCGCGTGGTCGCTTAGCTGTTAAAAACGACGCTACTTTCTAAAATTGTAATAAATATTGGGCTGTCATCTTTTGTCTCCTGAAGGACATCGACCGGCTTTTTCTAACGGTACATGTCGTTTTTTTGCTGTTTTCATACACAAAACAATTTATGCGTTTATGACATACTAGGTACAACCGCCTATTGTATTTTTATTTCGCTGGCGACAGACTGTCGGCACACCAGCCTTGCTCTGTTCATTCTTTACTCTACGTATTACTTACATTTATGTGTATTACAATTGCATATCTTATCATACATCTATAACTATGATTAATAATTGAAGTTTTTATCTATATATGCAACACATATTGCATTAATTTATAACGTTACATCCCTCTGGTAATGAGGCGTTGCTGTGAGATGGGACTTGTGATGGAGTTGTGACGGTAGGCGAACTTGTTTCTGAGTGTGTTACATTGCCTATGAAGTAATCTTCAAAATCGTCACCTGTGTCAGCTGCATCTTCATTGTGAGCCACAGCTTCGTCGACAATGTTACAGAAGCCCTTAAAAAATAAAAAAAGAATTGGTTATAACCTATGCAACTCTATTTAATTTACATTTAATTTTTGTTGTTATATTAACAATTAGTGACGATATCATATTTGAATTTTTGAAATGTTTTTATAAAAATATGGTTTCTTTAAAAATAAGAAATTATTTGAATGAACTGCATTTTATAAGGTTAATTGATTGTAACATTTTATATCTGTCACTTGCCTTCGAGTATCTTGAGCTGTTTGAAGGAATGATAGCCTCTCTTGTAATGCCCATTTCTTAGTTTTTTTCAAAGGTGGGGCCTCAGATCCGGTTCGATTGTTGTCTCTAAATCTTCTGTCATATGTATCCTTGATGTTTATCCAGCGCATTTTACAATCTGCAACTGTTAATTTTACATGTTAATGTATTTTGCTTTCGTGACCTATGTAAACATATAGTCAACAATTCTACTGAGCATTATATAGAATGTAAAAAAAGGTCTAAAATGTTCAACTCTAATTTAGTGTAATGTGTATGAAATTAAATATTAAGGTTTCTGTTTGTGTTTTGTTCTCAGATTCCTGGCAACTGGTGAGACTTACCACTCGCTGCAATTCCAGTTCCGAATATCAGTGTGTGAAATCAGTAATATAGTAAAGATGACCTTAGCTGCATTGAAAAATAAACTTGTACCACAGTTTTTACCGTCTCTATCTCAAGAGGATTTGGAAGAAAAGGCAAGAGAATACAACAAGAGATGGAATTTCCCTAATTGTGTAGGAGCCATAGATGGGAAACATGTCCGAATCAAGTGCCCACCAAAATCTGCTTCTCTGTACTACAACTACAAAGGATTCTATTCGATAATTCTCCTTGCCATAGTTGATGCAAATTATAAATTCATATATATTGACGTTGGATCATACACGGTAAGGAAGGTGATAGTGGTGTTTTTGAGAAATCTGTGATGGGTCAAAAGTTTTACAATGGTACTCTGCTGCCCCCTCCTCGCCAGCTCCCGAATTCTGAACTATTGCTACCACATGTACTCGTTGGAGATGACGCTTTCCGGTTACATCCAAACATGATAAAACCATACTTGAGAGAGGAAGCTATTGGCAACAACACAAAATCTGTGTTCAACTATAGATTGTGTCGTGCTCGACGAACTTCAGAGAACGCATTCGGCATACTAGCTCAAGTTTTTAGAATATACTACACCCCAATCAACGTGCTTCCTGAAACTGTTGACGATATAATCATTGTGACATGCTGCTTGCATAACATGTTAAGGGAAGGTTACCTTTCGCAAAAGGGACGCGCAACATACGATCTCGACCCTACACAGGAGTTGCCGAGTGAGAATTTGATGCCTTTAAGAAGAGCAGGTGGCTTTGCTAACGCTGACGGATTTACAGTAAGAAATTCATTCGCTTCATACTTCAAGAACGAGGGAAGTGTCACTTGGCAAAATAAAATAGTTAACAGAACAGATATTAAATAACATCAACAAAAGTAAAACACATAAAGTATTATTATTAAAATTATGAAAATGTGTCCAGAAATCAAGAGGTAGTTTTTTGTGAACTGAATTCCTACACTATTCAGTTTGGAACACTAATGAACGGTATTTCTTATGTTTAATTTATTTAGAATTATTATAGTATTATTTTAATTATTATAGTATATAATTATAGTATTGTTTATTTGCTTTACTGTATTCCTAGATGATTTTAGATTGTACAGTGAACTATGGATATCTAAATTTGTTTTGAAAAACTTTTGTTATGACAATAAAGCATAATTGGTAATTACAATAATAATGTATTTATAAACTTACCGGATCTCCCCACTTCATTTCCAATTATTATCCATATGTTGTCCTTGGCCCGCTGATCTCTGTACAGCTCATGCTTCAAATTATATAGCGCAGGATGAGGTGCTAGCGCCTCTATTAATTTATCATCTTGTTGAGAAGAAAAAGTGAATTTCTCAATTTTGGGAGTACTCATTTTTTAAATACAGCACGTGCTACACAACGCAATAATCGCTCGCGACTGCGTCTCCAACTGGTCCTGGAGCGGTCAGGCCTGCGTCTGACGCTGGAGACGCTAGCACCTTTAGCGACAGACGCTTGGAGGAAAACGGAACTATGAGAACCTGATTAGAGCAGTAGACGGCGATGATCGCAACAGCCGCTCCGAGCAAAACACACCTTTACACAGGAGTCGTAACAGACGTTCACACTGTTTAAACTTTTATGGGCGGTACGGAGCTACTTTTGGCCGGCAAATTCAGACAAACCTTAACAGAGGCACGCCGGCGATAAACTAAACGCCTCGCTTAAGTTCACAAATTTATGGACGGATGTTACAACAATGAATATTTCCATAAATAGGAGAGTGCATTTGCACGGCGATGTCTTACTACGAGTATATTCCAGCGTGCTCATCGAAATTGAACAAGAAAAGATTACAGTTAGCAGAAACGGCAGGATTCAACTTTCTCTTTTAATGTTTGTCAATTGGTATACAATATAGATGAATTAATGTCGCGCGTATTTCGCAATATTACTGAAAATTATTCTCCCGATAACTGGTTATGTGGTAGAGCCATATTGGCTCCGATAAACAATATTGCTGCAAGTAAACATCAACAAATATTGAAATTAATACTCAACGATACTTCTACTAGCCTAATATTGTATTACTAATTAATAAATGCAATTTAAGTTAACTTGAAGACGATTGCAGATTGCAGGAACAAAACGTTGGCCTCACTTTTGTTGCTATCAACGGGTTGTTTGTGTTTAGTGGTACCGTGAAAACCTGAAGAAATAAATACGGGAAGGAATAAATACAGTAGTGCAGCCAGAATGGCTACATGTAAGTGAATGTCTAGCATTGAATTATAATTTAGACAAACTAGAAATATTGGAAAGACGAATTATTAGAAAAATATTAGGCGCACGAAAAACTTCGGAACGTTGGAAATTAACAAGTAATGATGAAGTACCGTATATCAAAGTATAGAAAATATATCAGAAACGATGAGAAAAAGAAGAGTACAGTATTATTTTTTGGACATTTATATAGAATGGACGACAATAGGTTGACAAAGCAAATCTTCAACTATCTGTGGGGGAAGAAGTCAACATCAAGTTGGATTAAAGAAGTCCAAAAGAATTTAGAAAAAAATAATATACACTCAGGTGAAGCAACTGAAAGAGAAGTTTTTAGAGGAAAAGTGTTAAAAATGGAAGGAGTCCAGGGTAGGAGAGAGAAAAACGCAGGTTCAAAGTGGACTGAAGACAGGAAGAAGAGACACAGTGAAAAGATGAAAGAATATTGGAGAAAAAGAAAAGAACAAAGAGTAAAGAACTGAAAGTGGCATGTGGTCCTTAGATGTGCAGAATAGAAAAAGGAGGAGTACAGTCATAATAAAACTACAACATTCATAAGTGTTGTTTTATACAATTTCTTTGTCATCACAAAAAAAATTATTATTCACTTCTGATATAAACAGAAAGAGCATGTGATTCATGATATAACACGTGACACACACACACAGACAAACAGGCGCGCGAGAAAAATAACACGATTCACACAGTATATTGAGTGAAGAATTTACACTGAATAATTTTTACAAAGAAAGGGGTAACGATTATACAACATAAAAATAAGATTTTATTTTTATTAGAAGTTAACTTTAAAGTATAATGTACAGCTGTCAATTACTTTCTTAGTTAAATTTTATGTATAAAAAACAGCCCAATTACTCTACTATTTTCAAGTAAATAACAACTGTAAAGCAAACGATCAAACAATAAACACTAAAAACTCTGAACTACTGAATTACATTTTAGTTATATTTATCACCATAATGACTAAATAACAAATAATTTGGTCCTAGTTTTTAAGTTTACGCATTTTTCCATAAACACCTATTCGCCTAATAGCCAACAGTTTTCACAAATATACATAACTGATAAGAATATATATTTTGAAAACATAGTCCACAAACGTTTCAAAGTCCAATCGAAAATTTGTACACAATATTGAGAAATATTAATTCTAACAAATTATTTAAATATTACGAGTTTGTATTTTGATACAATCCGTCATAACTTCATCTTTCTCACAGACTTTTACAATTTTCTTAAACAGTATAGAGTTCCATTTCTGGCACGCGATACCTCTAAAGTTACAAACGATTTTTCGTAGTACACGACATATTCGGATTTGGGTTAAAATTCCATTTAGTCGGTCACGTGGTTACATTTTTTAATTTATTGAAATTTTCGATACTTTGTATTGGTGCTGGTATCCTAAAATTACGAATTTCTCCAAACTAAACGCTGTACTCAGATTTTGGATAAAATTTTCTTTAATTACAATTTTAAGATCTCAAATACTAAGACAAAAGTGATGGCCTTTCTAGTGAAGAACCCTGTAAGAATAAAAATTGTAACTGATAACAGTGTTTTGGAGTATGTATCACATTTTAATTATTGGGGATGTAATATCTCGAATAGGAAGGATGACGGTATCGACAAAAAGTTAAATAAATTTAGTTATACCTGTTGAACAATAAGACGACTATTGAAGAATGAAACGCAGAGGTAGACACAGCTAAAGTTCTATAAGGTCGTGGCTGTACCGACTTTAATGTGTGGACGTGAAACATGGACTCTCCTGCAAACGCAGAGGTAGACACAGCTAAAGTTCTATAAGGTCGTGGCTGTACCGACTTTAATGTGTGGACGTGAAACATTGACTCTCCTGCAAACGCAGAGGTAGACACAGCTAAAGTTCTATAAGGTCGTGGCTGTACCGACTTTAATGTGTGGACGTGAAACATGGACTCTACTGCAAACGCAGAAGTAGACACAGCTAAAGTTCTATAAGGTCGTGGCTGTACCGACTTTAATGTGTGGACGTGAAACATGGACTCTCCTGCAAACGCAGAGGTAGACACAGCTAAAGGTCTATAAGGTCGTGGCTGTACCGACTTTAATGTGTGGACGTGAAACATGGACTCTCCTGCAAACGCAGAGGTAGACACAGCTAAAGTTCTATAAGGTCGTGGCTGTACCGACTTTAATGTGTGGACGTGAAACATGGACTCTCCTGCAAACGCAGAGGTAGACACAGCTAAAGTTCTATAAGGTCGTGGCTGTACCGACTTTAATGTGTGGACGTGAAACATGGACTCTCCTGCAAACGCAGAGGTAGACACAGCTAAAGTTCTATAAGGTCGTGGCTGTACCGACTTTAATGTGTGGACGTGAAACATGGACTCTCCTGCAAACGCAGAGGTAGACACAGCTACAGTTCTATAAGGTCGTGGCTGTACCGACTTTAATGTGTGGACGTGAAACATGGACTCTCCTGCAAACGCAGAGGTAGACACAGCTACAGTTCTATAAGGTCGTGGCTGTACCGACTTTAATGTGTGGACGTGAAACATGGACTCTCCTGCAAACGCAGAGGTAGACACAGCTACAGTTCTATAAGGTCGTGGCTGTACCGACTTTAATGTGTGGACGTGAAACATGGACTCTCCTGCAAACGCAGAGGTAGACACAGCTAAAGTTCTATAAGGTCGTGGCTGTACCGACTTTAATGTGTGGACGTGAAACATGGACTCTCCTGCAAACGCAGAGGTAGACACAGCTACAGTTCTATAAGGTCGTGGCTGTACCGACTTTAATGTGTGGACGTGAAACATGGACTCTCCTGCAAACGCAGAGGTAGACACAGCTACAGTTCTATAAGGTCGTGGCTGTACCGACTTTAATGTGTGGACGTGAAACATGGACTCTCCTGCAAACGCAGAGGTAGACACAGCTACAGTTCTATAAGGTCGTGGCTGTACCGACTTTAATGTGTGGACGTGAAACATGGACTCTCCTGCAAACGCAGAGGTAGACACAGCTAAAGTTCTATAAGGTCGTGGCTGTACCGACTTTAATGTGTGGACGTGAAACATGGACTCTCCTGCAAACGCAGAGGTAGACACAGCTAAAGTTCTATAAGGTCGTGGCTGTACCGACTTTAATGTGTGGACGTGAAACATGGACTCTCCTGCAAACGCAGAGGTAGACACAGCTAAAGTTCTATAAGGTCGTGGCTGTACCGACTTTAATGTGTGGACGTGAAACATGGACTCTCCTGCAAACGCAGAGGTAGACACAGCTACAGTTCTATAAGGTCGTGGCTGTACCGACTTTAATGTGTGGACGTGAAACATGGACTCTCCTGCAAACGCAGAGGTAGCCACAGCTAAAGTTCTATAAGGTCGTGGCTGTACCGACTTTAATGTGTGGACGTGAAACATGGACTCTCCTGCAAACGCAGAGGTAGACACAGCTAAAGTTCTATAAGGTCGTGGCTGTACCGACTTTAATGTGTGGACGTGAAACATGGACTCTCCTGCAAACGCAGAGGTAGACACAGCTAAAGTTCTATAAGGTCGTGGCTGTACCGACTTTAATGTGTGGACGTGAAACATGGACTCTCCTGCAAACGCAGAGGTAGACACAGCTAAAGTTCTATAAGGTCGTGGCTGTACCGACTTTAATGTGTGGACGTGAAACATGGACTCTCCTGCAAACGCAGAGGTAGACACAGCTACAGTTCTATAAGGTCGTGGCTGTACCGACTTTAATGTATGGACGTGAAACATTGACTCTCCTGCAAAAAGATATTTCAAAAATACAATCCTCGGAAAACAAATTTTAAGACCCGTGAAGGGATGCAGTGTGAGAGATGAAACGACGACTTACGGAAAGACCTGAAGTTACAGTCGGTTCTGGAGAGAATAAAGGAATACAGACAGAATTGGAAGTACCATGTGGAACGCATGGTAGACACGCGTATTCCTAAACAGGCGTTTGAATATACGCCAGTGGGGACGAGAGATCAAGGAAGACCTTGGGAAAAATGGTCAGAGGCTCTGTGAAGTCGGAACGGGCTATAGCCCACAGCATGTAGCGCAAAAGAGGACGAAGAGTTCCTTTAATTCGATATCCCAAATGGATTTTTTCACAATTTTGATTTCCTAACATTTGGGGGGATGTGAATCTCGAAAACAATACGCGTTCCAGGTGCACAGAAACACGATTCTCCTGTATCTAGCGTAGAAAAGCCGGTTCCGAAAATAATAGCTAACTTTAATAAGTTTTAATACAAAATTAGCTAAACGGTAATGACAAGAGTACGGATTTAAAGCAACACAGAATAAGGACCTCCATACGAAACCAAGACTTCAATTAATAAAGGACTTTTCTTCTTGAACTTTTACTGATAGTAAAATAGTAGACGAAGCAAGGTAAAGACTGTCGCTTCTAATCCACTTAACAAAAGAAAACACGGTAAATAACCAGACAAAACACTGTGGTCTACTTACTGGTTACAAACTCCTTGTGTCCGCTCTATTAGAGAAGCGCTACTCTCACACAAACGTGATTTTGGAATCCACGTTTACTGGGTTCTCCAGATTAAATGTAAACACTTCTACAACAAACTCACGTTTATTTAACTTCACGTGCTGGACACGGAGGAATAAATAGTATACTGGCAATTAATTACATTCCTTGTGACCGCGTAAAAAAAAACACAAATTTAAAATGCAATGAAAATTATGCGCTTGAAAGGTGGTTTTTCACTTTCGAACGAACGAAAACTTTTTTAATTTTCTGTAAGAAGAAAAAATTCACACCGATACCCAAGAAACGTTACGACAACGACAAAAAAAAAACGTAACCGATACCACGCAGGACACAAACCATAATAGTCAACGAAAACATTTTATATTAGCACCGTTTACAACAGTGTTCGATGCGTCACGACCACAAACTCAACTGATCAACTGTTTTATCAAACGCCTCAGGGACATGGTGTAAATGGAAGACTGCTGTAATTTACTAACCGAAAAGCTACTAAACGAACTGTTTATAAAATTAAAAAAAAAACTAACAAAACCGACTAAAATAAAATTTAAACGGAAAAGTTGTAGAGTCGCGGTAATTATAAAGTTACTACTACTAAAGACACAGATGTCAGTCAGCTGCTTACCAACGAACCGTTCGTCTAACCCACTCGAAGGAATACATTAACGTCGTAGTCGTGAAGAAAAGGTTGAACTCCCCCTCCCCCCATGTCATACAACACATGCAGGTGAACCTTTATTCGCACGCCCAATCATGCCAACATTCAATTAATGAAATATACATTTTTAAAACGCCGCACACGCCAGCCAGCGTTATTCTTCCCGAAACAACGTTGAATCCGAAGAGCGCAATGTTACCGAAACATACTACGAACTTCACACAATGAGATATAAATAAATCGTATTTCCCATAACGGAAGGTTTCTTTTCCGTTTTGTTTAGCCCTAACAAATGTTTAGTAAATTTTATAATACTTGGGTGCATACTAATATTAAATAAGATTTTTAACACACAATCATATGACTTTTTTTTACAAATTAATTGTAAATTCTACCTACTATTGTGACAACTGAAATCAGTTGTTTGAATTAATCTAAAAGTATTTTTATTTGTTATTAACAAAATTTAAAATTTGCATACTTATTAACATTATCACTGTGTAATTCAAATAATAGATTCTATTCATTTTTATTCTTAATGAACTTAAATGAACAATAAAACTACAAAATTTGAAAGCAAAAGAATTCAGTATTTGCTACTTTTCTTGTTGTCATAAAAGGGAAACACAGTTGTTACATTATTCGAAAATGTAACAGTTATGAAACAATACAAGTGATTAAAGTTTTTTTTTCATTTAGAATGCGTACTTAACAAGTTTTAGAAAAGAGTCATTTTTATATTCTATATACCGAAAGTGACGAGTAGACAGAAAAGAAAACTTTTAGATTGGCTGGCGTAAATGTGAATAAACTTGACGAGCACTAGGCTACGAATACTAAACTAACGGGAATATTTAATTAATAAACTTGTGTTAGTGGTTATTATCACAAACAGAAATTACAGCGTTGGATACCGCTATAGAAAAAATTCCCGATTAGCGCTTTCAAACTTCATAGCCTATCATCAGATCGGAAATATGTTCGATGTAAATACGATCAGATCGATATTGTGAAGCTTGAAAACGCTAGTCGGGAATTTTTTCTATAGCGGTGTGGTAAGACATGTATATAGAAAAGTAAATTACGGGAAATAAAATTACTTTAAAACTAAAAAATAAATAAAAACAAAGTAACAGAGTAAACGTCTTAAACCGAGGTTCATACATTCGGAGTTTCCCTGGCACATACTTTTTTTAACGAGGGAGAAAACTTATGTCCCTGCATTTATCAGTCCTTAAAAACCTGTTGGTAACGCTGGTTTTAAGAAGCATAGTGCATACGTCTTCCATACGGTTTACACAAGGTGAGCGCGGCGGTCAACGGATTTTGAAGGGACACTTTACAACCTCAAAAAGGTCTACACAGAGGCAACAGTTTATTTACTTAAAATGTATTCTCTTATTTCAGTTCCGTCTTGTGACTTCTAGCAGCTTTGTCATGCGTTTTGGAACGATCGTTCCATACTCAGACTCAGGCTATTACCTCTCATACGACACCGTCAAACAATAAAATTTTAATTAAACTGAAATACATGAACAACAAAAACTGTTTCACGTACACGCTACTTGAACAGTATAAACGGATGCCTTCTGGCATCTAAAAATATTTTTGTCTTATTCGTTTATAATTTCTGTTCTTATATTTACTAAATAAAAAAAATAATTTAAAAAATTAAAAAACACGACTGCCAAAAAAATAAATGAATAAATAAAAAATAAATTGATAAAAACACTAAATAAAAAAAACTAAATAAAAATAATATTTAGTAAAAATCACAAAATCAAAATAAAGTCGATTTAAAAAGCCAAAAACACGGTATTGAAATTCAGCTCTGATCAGATTTAACGAAAATGTTATGAATGATTAAACGCATAGTAATTTTATTAGATTTAAATTACTTTTCGATGTTGAATATATATCAATGCATCATATGAAGACTACAATTATAAAAAATATTGCTGATAAAATTTTGCTCTTCAATTTTAATTTTCAATGCATTCGGGGGCTGTTTAATGAAAAGAACAAATCTATTTAGAAAGTATATATAGATATACCTTCAGATCAGCTGTTCTCTGTTTCTCACGGATTGCACATCTATACTATCACACAATAGCGCGCTAACATAGTATTAGTGAGCGTGGTCTTAAATCGCGAGCACTATCTGGAGTGAACTTTACAGAATACCTTCCACTAGCGCCACCTGATGGGCCAATAAACGAACAAAAAAAATCCTTAGAACCGATCACTTGTATTCACTTCCGGTCAAAACCGGAAGTCAACTCATGGTGATATATAGCCTATGACGCTTCTGGTGAAGTAAGGAATCCATCGAGCCATCGAACATCAAAATCGGTAAAGCCGTTAAAAAGTTATAGTGGAACAAACATACATACATACACTCCTTTTATACTCCTTTTTAGCAGTCGTGTAAAAAGTAGGGTTTTTACTAATATACATAAAGATTCACGTTTGAGATTACAGTATGCAGGCCTAAATAAATCGTTTGTCACAGACGGTAACAGTCCCTGCCCCAAAAAACGTGAAGCTTTTCATTCAGCGCTAGCAAACATGTTCAGTTTAGGTTAGAATTTATAAAAAAAAGCATATGTATGTTGTAAGGAGTAAAGCTTCCTGTAATAGCGTAGGCCTATTTTAGTATTTAAGTTCTGTATTGCAGTGATAACAGAAGTATTGTACTGTGTGAGGTTTTGCATATTTTTATAGTGTTTTCTACTGTACGATTCGAACTAACAATACACTAAAGGTATTGTAACAAAAGTGTGAGTTTCAACGCATAACTTCGAATAATTCCAATATTAGCACTTCCAACGGCCAAACTGCTAATTCTTGAATCTAACCACAAGGCATATACTAATTTCAGCTTTATTAGTTTATATGCAACCACGAAAGTAACAACATAACAAATTATATTTTTCTTTTATAAAATTGCTAAACTGCTATAATTGTTATTATTTAAACAAAGCTTTTCGTCATCAAACAAACGATGGTTGTTTAAAACCTGAAGATGTCAGTGATGACGAAAAGCTTTGTTTAAATAATAACAATTATAGCAGTTTAGCAATTTTATAAAAGAAAAGTAAGGATGGCTGCTAATTTAAACAATACGAAGAATAACAAATTATAAATCAGCGGCCCTCTTTTCATTTCACATCTGGCTTAGAGCGACCAAAACTAACCGCCGCGCGCACCTTGTCAAACCCCCTTCCATCAACTATACACAATTAGTCAGTTGTGAAACGCTTTTAGGTTGTGATTTCTGTGTTAAACGAAAGCGGTGTCGCTTTTGTTTGTTCTTCATTTTATTAAATCCTTAAATTTTTAGTGACCGTCAATCAGTGAATGTTTTAGTGGATGGTTAGTGAGGATCGGTCAATAATACTGTATAAATTAAGTTCTCCCATACTATAATTTGCTCGCTTTCTTAAAGATAATTTGAAGATGTAAACAAACTATCATAAGTCTTCACATAAAAAATGATACATACATACGCACGCACACACTCACATCACCAACACGTTCACCCAAATATTTAATTGTTTCGTTGTTTGATATTTCTATTGTATTTCATACACAGGTCCTGAAGATGACAATAAATATTGTCGAAACGTCGACGCAAAATAACTAAAAGTTGTATTATTGACCGATCCTCACTAACCATCCACTAAAACATTTCATTTTATTATTTACGTTAGTAATTATAAAATAAAAACAACAGTGTTCGTCTGTTGAAGCGTTACAAAGAAGCCTCCAAAACAGGAAAACTTGAGTGCTGAGCTGAAAGAGTGGGGACACACACACACAAAATTAATTATATAGGCTACTGTATAACAACACTACATCAACATACTGGAAGTCTTCTATTTTGACATGTGTCTGCGCTGAATTAATTGTATTTATTTATTTTATATAATAAACTATACTCATTGACGTTCTAAACAGAAGTATAAAGCTTCCACGAAACGACGCAAACGCAACACAATTAAGCGCAATTATCTATCACACGTGTCCCGTGTCGAAGTTCTTATGAAAGCACAACAAACCGTACAAATATGCAACCACTACGCATTGCCAACCTTTGAAAATTAGAATTCGTAAAATTTTCAAAATTAATTACGACATGACAGCAAACGAGACCCTATGTAACAAACTTAAAACTAAAAATGGTAATCGTGCAGCGCGTAAGTAAAACAACGCAATTTGTTAATATGCATAACTAATTATTGTAAAAGTTTATGCTTACTTACTTACAAGTATTGTTTTCCTCCAGAAACAAATTCACGGACCAACGTTTTACAGTGTGGATATAGAAAATGTCATAAAAGTCGATAGACACTTACACGGTGTCCTACACTTGACAATCCCTTCACGTCCACTAAAAATATCTTCATTTAAAAACGGTTTGTATTTTGTCACAGTGAAAGTCGTTACAATAGTTAAAAAATACCTTCAATCTTTAAAAACCCTACACTACACTCTCGCAAAAATGGGAACAAAATCTGATTAATTCCAAAAATTATATAAGACAGTAGACTGTGAATGTATAATAAACAGTGGTATTATTTAATCCATGTTTATTTTAACGGTGTTAAACAACCTTCACTATAATGACCAAACAGCCATGTTTACATATAGGCTTGCCATAAGTCCCGGTTTGACCGGGATAGTCCCGATTCAGACGGGTGTCCCGCCCGGTAGCCGAAATGTGCCGGTCGGTGCATTTGGTTCGTAGGCAAAAATAATGCGCCAGAGAGCGTAGAGAGTGTTGTCATTGATGGACAACACTTGGGCAGACGTCAGAGGTTTAATGGAAGAGTCAACAGTTCGTGCGTTGATGTTGTGTAAAGTAAATTTTGCACTTGGTTGTAATGAATTTCTTGATTAAATAAAAAACAAAAAGGACATAGGCATACTGGGAAAGGTGTATTCAAGCGAAAAATGTGGCTGATTTAAAAAACAAGTTTAATTCCACACTTCTTGCAAATTCTTAATATAATGTGTAATTTTTCGATTGAACATAATTTAAAGTACTGCACTTAAGTTTGTAAAAAATATTTTATCGAACAATATACGTACTGCTATCGTTTATTCATTTGTTGAATGTGCGTTTGTGTGGGTGTGAACCACCGCCTGCTATTGAGCGTGAATTGTGAACTACTGTATTAGTTTGTAAGGGCTCAGTACTAGAACTGTTTCTTATAACAATGACTGTGGGCAGATGTGTCAGGTATAGAGAAGGTTGTAAAATACCCTTCTTGGGATACTTTATTGCACCCTAAAACCCCCTACACACTATGGGACCAGACCACCGGACCGTCGGGACAAAACGCAGTTTGGTCGTGGGTTCGAAGATGTGTAGGCGTGTCCGCGGACAAAATCTGTCGTGACGGACGGTCGGGAAGTTCGATGGGAAAACCATCGGACCGCGGACCGTCCCCGCCACTTTTCAGTCTGGTCGTGGAATGTGTAGCGTTGTCGCGCCGAACATCCCTAATTGTTGCCAAACCTTCGCTGTTTGTGCTTCTGTTTCTTGTAGTTGAACTTTTTTTCTGTGAGACAATGTCATCTCAACCGGTTGTGACGATTTTAAAATAGGAAACGTAATATGTAGTAAAATTTATTTTTAAATCGCACATTAAAATTAATATTACGTCCCTTGCAAAATAATATTTAATAAAAATTTTAAATGACAAAAGGAATGCTAGTGTAAAGATACGGAAACTAGTTAATAATTTAACATGCACTGACATGCATTAACTGGAATTAACCTGCATACAGATTCTTTTACTAAACAAATAATACTGGTAAAACTTGAAATTATTCAAATAAATAAACAATGATACAGTAGTATACTATTTTATTCTGAAGTAAAGCATAGCTTTGGATAATAAAAAGGTCAAAATTTAAATACCGTAAATAGCGAATAAAGGTGGAACTATTTTGTTGTGATGCGTAAACTCCGCGCAGTTAACTCACCTGTCCTGACATAATAATAATGCAGTCGAGATGAAGCGCTCTCGTAGTAAACACTACACCCTTGAACCATGCCCCGAAGTACTAAGATATTTTAATTTAAAAGTGCAGATATAACTATGTGCAGAGGAAAGTATCAGTAAAGTAGTGTATTATAAAGAAAAATGTAATCTATTAAATTAAATGGAATTAATAAGTGAGAAGGATGACATCTCTATTGACTAAGTGTAAGTTCTCCAATGTTTGTTTAAATTAAAAAGGTACAATGTACCAAGAGCGAGAACATTTTATAAATAACGATGTGACGTGCACTTCTGTGGGAAACAAGAACTTTCACTCGAGTTGTACTACTAAAGATGCTTAGCTACCAGACTTCATAGAACAGCATAACAGCTTCATAATTACCAGGATCTCTTCAGGAACTTCACCCGGAAAGTAAACTACCATAACCTTCAACGATTTGTGGACACCCCAAGGACCAAGGACCAGGACACGGAGTAAACTTCACAATATCACAGGTGACACGGAGACTTGTCTTCCGTGGTTAAATGTCATTAAAACAAATGTTTGCAAAAGACAGTTTAATAAACTATATAAAAGACTTTAATTATTGTCAATTTGTAAATTGTATTATGTCATACGACTAAAATTATTTGTAATAGTAATTAGTGCTTGTAGTATAAAGCTTTTCAGATACTAGAGGTTAAATTAAGTCCATTCTTCAAATCCCCCCCCCAAATAGTATAATAACTTAACTTACAAACCAATTTAATATCCCGGATCCGTGGAAAAAGCTAGCACATAACAATACTTTTGTTGTGGCGGCCACCTTTTCAGAAAATATTTTGTAAACTTTTATTTAGAAAATCTTATGGTAAAAAATCCATGTAGAACTATAAAGGATAGCACCTAATAAAGAGATGTCATTACTTAACACAAAATACTGAGTGAATAAATCATCAAACACCCCAACAAACATTCCTTTCTTTCTAACTACTACTGCTTGTTAAAATATTCATAAGAAGTTGATTAAGACTATGGCAGCCCGTGTAATTGATCTGAGGCAATTACGCACTGGTTCCCGACGTTATAACGTACGTACGTAAGACGTTATACGGTTATTACACAAGACGAAAAGGATGTGATCGTAGAGCTGTTGGACCGATACAGAGAATTCCGTTGTTTGTGGGACACAACAAGCGAACTTTATTCGAACCGCGAAAGCCGCAATGAGGCCTTTATGTCTCTACTGGAGATTTACAAAAACCTTCAGCCAAACGCTGTTCTTGAAGGTGTCAAGAAGAAACTGGAAAATATGTGGTGCGCTTATAGAAGTGAAATGAGAAAGGTAAGTTTTTTTTTTATATATGTATTCGTTTTATTTATAACTAAGAAGAATAATATTGTAACCAGAAGTAGTATACGATATATTGTAGTGAAATAACAGTAATAATATGGTACAAAAACTGGACAGTGAGTAGAATGGTATTGTAAATAGATTGGTAGCTATAATAATAATAATAAGGCCTATGTTAAGTGAAAATTTAAATACTAGTTACATTTGCCTGACCATTTTAATGATTTGGGTAATTTTATTTTATATTAGTTATTTAAAAAATATAAAAGTGATTAATTTTACAAATGTACATTAGATATTTATTTATTTAATGAAAGTAGACGTGGTTCACAAACAGAGTAATGAAATTCGTGTTTCTAATTTTGCAGTTAAAAGCAAGTGAAACTACTTTGGTACAAGTGCCAGCAAAGTATATGTACCTCGACTATGGTACTTCGAACTAATGGCCTTTTTGGACGAAAAGGAGACTGTGAGAAGTGGAACGGAGACACTGGAAGATGATAATGCGAGTGACAATGAGGACAATGTAAGTATACTTATCCCAAAACAATGGCACACATTTTTCTTGAAAAGTACCTTACCCTCGTTATTAAAATAATTCGTGAATATCTTTCGAATTTCCTTTCCTCCTTCATAACCACGTCTCATATCTGACTGACCTACAGATACCAATGAATGTGAATCTCGCCAGTCTCCTGGACGTAACTGCATGAAGTCAGTATCTTCTTGGTCAACGGAAGATTATGTACCGCATATTTTTTGTAGATAAATAATTATGTAAAGCGCAACATGCTAGGACAATGACCTCTACTGTGTCCACTTGTACAGAAATAGCTCTCTGAAACACTCGAAATCTAGATGCTAAAATACCAAACGCGTTTTCTACAACCCTCCTGGCTCGAGAAAGCCTGTAATTAAGAATACGTTTGTCGTGTGAAACGTGTCTGAAAGAGTAAGGCTTCATGAAATACGTGTTGAGGCCAAACGCACTGTCACCAAGGAAAACAAATGGTACACAGGTGTTAGTACCCGGAAGTGATGAGCGTGCAGGTAAATTGAGATCCTCATCAATCAGTTTCTTTTAGAGTATCGTATTCTGGAGAACGGTAGCATCAGAAACACATCCATTGGTACCTACATGAACGTACATACATTCGTATTTAGCGTTAACGACTGCGAATAAAATAACACTGAAAATTTTTTTATAATTATAGTAGAGTGATCCACTGTTAGGTGGCTTCTGTATAGCAATATGCTTCCCATCCACAGCATGACTGAAGTTCCAAACTGTGCTGCTACAGCTTTCCACTCTTCTTCTGTTGACGGTAACTGAAACAAAAATAAACTTTTTTGTTGATAATTTTCAGGAAGAGTTTGCTGCAAGTCAGAACGTCAACCCTACAGCCGAACCTCAGTTTTATATGGAACTGCCTTCGCCGTCGCGAACCGTAGCACAGACCAAAAGAAGACGCACGAATACTGTTGAAAAGAAGAAGGAAAAGTTAATTGATACGGCGCAATCTTTACTAACCATGATGGAGGAAGAATGGGAAATAATTGGACGATCATTAGATGTACAGTTGAAACAACTGAGTGAAAACCAACAAACAATTGCTCAGAAGCTTATTTCCGATGTACTTTTCTATGGAAAGAAGGAAAGGTTGACGGACTTTTCAAGTATATTACTACATCCTGCTCCATACAGTGGTTACTTCAACTTATCTTCCACTTATATACCTCCGAGCCGCTCTGGAACCCATTTCACTACACCATACGCTTCACCATCACCACAGTATTCGTCCACGAGTACCACTTCCCCCCAAGCACTTTCTCTCTGCTCACCTTCATCCGGATAGTCTCCTCTTACACCATCAACAACAGCATTCACAAGTGCTCAACAAGCTGGCATTCCAAATGAACTATTATTTGTACCTCACGAACGGAGCCAACAGTTATTCCAAATGTGAAATACATACTCGATTTGCAAATTAAATATAGTGGAAAACGTTTAACGCGAAATGACGGGGACCAGTTGTTTTTCCGTGTTAACCAAACGGGATAAATAAACAAGTACTGTGTAGATTACTTACTGTGTTGTGTAGTAAAAAAAAACAATAAGGAATATTCAAGTTACTTACAAAAACGTTTTATTTCTCCTACTGGAATGTTATGGTTACTTTTTCTTAGAATTTAGTACGCAATGTAGCTGTCCTTAACTTACTCTTATGATTTAGGTTTTCTTTTACAGTAATGTAGGATTATGTCTTTTTAAATTTCTGTAGTGACAATGTTCAATTTTTTTAATACTATGTTATTTTCTTTTACACACAATTCTGCACTACTTTTATTTTGTATTTTATTCGTCACAATACTGATATTGTACGCAAAACGTTAATAAATAATTTAAATAAACACCAATTTTCAGGCTAATATCTGTTATTTACACTTACCTTTATGTACTGCTTTACACAATAGTAGATAGCTGCGCACGTTTCTGGAATAATACCTGATAAAAGTTGTGGTGATTGTGGTGCACTGAATTTCATGTCTTCATAATGATCTCCCAGTAGCTAAATAACGAAGTGTCACAATTAGCCTCTCTCCTGCACTCAACGGATTCCCTGAAGACCGTATTTCTTCTTTGAATAAATGGTTTCACCAAATCCAGTAAATTGATGAAACATTCCTCATCCATCCGTAAAAAATTACGAAAATCGTTTGAGTCCAGTTCTTTAAGTAAGTTTGCAGGGGTGAATGTTTTCCGTTTTTGAAACAAGTTCTTTGCCCACATTTTTCTCTTCTTTCGACACTTGTCATCACTAGTTGCTACTAAAGCACTTAAAGCTACACCGATTTTTTGGATTTTTGAAAGATACGGAGCCATAGCGCGACACTCTTTCCTTCACAAGATCAAACATTCGACTAGTCAGAGAAAATAGGTTCCTGTCTGAAGTTGGTCCGGTCCGAAGGTGTGTAGCCTTGACCCGACCACAGACGGTCTGGCTGTTTGGTCGTGTCTGGTGGTTCGGTCCGATAATGTGTAGGGGGCATAATAAGGGCCCTACACGTGTCACTTTTACCCTTTTCTTTTATTTACACTTTATTATGTATTAAGTATTATATTTATACATTATATACACCCAATAAAATAAAATAGCAATGTAATGAACACTGTAATGTTCATTTTCAATTCCAGCTTCCCTTCTCACCTTCGCCCCTGCTGAGACCTCCCGCTAAACGGGTGTCACGGATGGTCAATAAAAAATTATGGCAAACCCATTTATATAGTTTATAAACTATTTGAACGAGCGAAGCAGTTTTGACTGGACCGTTCCGCACATATCTATTTATCTGTTTGACGTACGTCTCAAGATAACTTCTGAACGCATCAACCGATTTTCGATAAACGTACGTCGCGTGTCCACACACTATTACCGTACAGAACCCTGTTATTTTTGACACTGATCCCCCCCCCCGCAAAAATAGGCGGGCGGAAGGCAAAACTGTAAGGAAGGGAAAAATTGTGAAAAATCGCAAAGCCCAAGTGGAGCTTCAAACCACAATCCGAATATAGAGTTCTTTTTCTGCAATTTCAAAATTTTTAGACGTCAGAGCGCAAAACGTGGGTGAAAAAGTTCATAAAATCGCAAAAATTTACGTGGTTTATCAAATCAGGGAGAATTTAAAGTAAAATATGAACACAGTTTTAAGTTTCGAAAATTGAAAAATTGTTGTTTTTTAGGGCCCAAAAACGAAGTCAAAAATTTGAAGAGTTGTGAAAATCCACCAGAAAGGTACCAGATTAAAAGGAATTATAACCAAATTTTGGAATGTTTCGAATTTTTGGTGTTTAAGGATGATTGTGTGCCTTACAATAGTTACTTGAAAAAATATAACACTAATCTGAATTTTTGTAATTTTTCCCATAATTGGAAAATTATCTAATATCGGAATTTATGTTAATAAAATTAATGTATTGCGTACTAAACAATGAACCAGTTCTGCAGCTCAAGGAGTATATTAGTTATAGAGTTTTTAATGTCTTTTTTTATCAATTGTCTAAACACTGTCGGCGGAGATGGTAAAAGGAAGGATATCGTTCAAAAAAAAATATATACAGTACTATTGATAAAATTAGTTTACCGTTATCTAACACCGTTTAATACTTATCTTTTAATATTAAGTTTTACATTTAAATACCCATCCACCAAGAAAAAAAAACTGACTTGGCGCAACCACATTTGGATGAAGAGAAAACAACAGGACACCAAGTTTCGCTCAAGCATTATTGGCTCCTGGGCAGAAAAGCATTACTGTCAATGCGAAACAAGCTGTTGGTGTACAACACTGTCTTCAAGCCTGTGTGGACATACGGCTTACAGCTTTGCGAAACTGCATCTAAATCCAATATCGCCATAACGGAAAGGTTTTAGACCAAGGTGTTGCGTACCATAACCAACGCACCGTGGTTCATCAGCAACAAAGACATCTATAGAGACTTGGACCTAGCCCCCGTCAGTGAAACCGTTGGGATGTTCAGCGAAAGATATGTGAAACGGCTTGAAGAGCACACGAATCTTTTAGCCATAAATATACTAGACAACAGCCTACAGACAAGACGTTTAAAGTTAACATTTCCTCTGGACTTACCTTGATTCCTAAACTCTAATATTATAAATATATTAGACGTAATATGTTACTTTTAAATTCTCATACAGAGAACTAGTCAATAGACTGTTCTCTTCATGCCATTGTGCACAATTATCACAATTATGCTTATTGTTATGTACTAACAGATTCCATTAAAAAAAAAAAGAACATAAGGTAACTAGCAAGACCTGGCAATCACATAAACCAAAGTTCTGATGTACTGCTCCACTCAAGAACATTACGAAGCTAAATCAAGAGGTCGCTTACGCTGACTGACCACAACCACACGCATACAGCCGACGTGAATACATAATGATTATTATTATTGGCCGAAAGCGCCCACACCCTATACTCGCTCATCCGTTACGCCTCTATACCTGTATTTACGTTCGAACACATCGTTGTTGGATTAAATGTGTAAATATGTCCTGTTGTATGCTACGAAATTACACCTGCATTTCTCACCCCAATAATGAAACGATTTATCGGAACACGCTATCGTTGCCCGGCGATGTTGCTGTCAATGCATTTCATAACGTATTGGAAACATAATGTTACAGCTACAGCATTAATCAAATGCATAACACCAGTGGTTTCCAAACTTTTCAGTCTTGGGACCCCCCCCCAAAATAATTTAAAAATTCGAGTTTGTACAATATACTATTTTTTATCGTATATCTACTAGATAATGGTGATAACTTCATGTGACTTATTTGAAGATCTTTATTTTGTTCATTTGCTATGTTATTTAACAAATACTTAACTCTATCATCTGTTTGATATGTAATATTTAATATTTTAACATCTTTCCACTTAGCTTCATGAGTTTCTTGTGTCTCTTGTGGTGGATAACGACTTAGTGTGTCGGCAATTATATTATCCGAGCCTTTACAATATTTTATTGTGAATGAATACTCTTGTATGGCCAGTATACATCTCATTAGTCGTGCATTTGTTGCTTTACAACTTAATAAAAATGAAAGCGCTTGATGATCCGTGTGTACCTCAAAGTGTGTTCCATACACATAATAACGAAACTGCTTCATGGCGTATACTATCGCTAAGATTTCCTTTTCTGACGTACAGTAGTTTTTCTGCTCCTTTGAAGACTCGACTGGCGTATGCGATGACTCGTAGCTCTCCGTGTTTATCTTCTTGATACAGGACACTCCCTACTGCATAGTCACTGGCATATGCGTAGATTATATATCGTCCTTCCCGTTGTGGATGATGCAGCATAATGTTATGTAGAAATAGATTTTTCACTTCACGGAACGCTTCTTCATGATGTACCTCCCATTTCCATTTACTTTCTTTTCTAGTGAGTTCTAGAAGTGGTTGGATTTTCTCCGCATATAACGATGAAAAACGTCGGTAGTATCCCGTGAGTCCTAGGAATGCTCTTAACCCTTTTACGTTCTTGGGTTTTGGGAACTCCGTTATACTCTTTAGCTTGCAAGGGTCTGTTTGTATTCCCTTGTCAGATATTATATGACCTAACAATTTAATTGAAGTTTTAATAAAGTCGCACTTCTCTAACTTCAAAGAGAGATTAGCGTCTCTGAACTTTTGAAATATAGTGTTCAGATGCTGAAGGTGTTCTTCCAACGTTGTTGAGATTACAAGGATGTCGTCCACGAAGATCATGGTGTATGGTTCCACCTCTGGTCCTAGTGCATTTTCCAAACACTTTACAATTGCTGCGAGGCTTGTACTCAATCCAAAGGGTACTACTCGATGTTGGTAGCTTTTGTTCTTGTACAGGAATGCGGTGTATTTGCGATCTTGTTTACGAATGGAAATTTGCCAAAACGACGAAGTCAAGTCAAACTTGGTTAGATATTTGCTCCTTGACATTTGTTAAATAATTCTTCTATATTCGGTGCACAATCAAACTCCTTTTCGACGACACTATTTGGATTCCGCATGTCTAAACACAGCCTTATTTCGTCCGTCTTCTTTTTGACGACAACGAGAGGATTGATGAAGATACTGTTGGACCGCTCTATTACGCCGTTATCCAACATTCTTCTGATTTCCTCGTCGACTGGTTCCGCATATTTAATGGGAATCGGATATGTCCTCCGTACGAACTTAGTACGATCGGTGACCTGAATCTTGTGTTCATAAGCATTCGTAATTGTAGGAACGTCGCTAAATATATCTTGATATTCCTGTATCAACTCTTCTATTAATTCTATTCCTTCGTGTTGATTGTCCTCTTGCATCTTGATGTTACTTGCAGCGTGTTTTACAGCTGGTCTGGAGATGACGATTGGTTCCTGTTCTTCTTCCACGTTGTTCTGACTTTCTTCAAATTTAATTTCGTAGAGTCCTCCCTCAACTTTGCATGTCATTGAATTATTTTCTAAATTAATAATTGCTCCTAATTTATTTAATACGTCGATACCTATGATACAATCATATGTAAGCTCATCTACTACTATCATAGGAATATCGCATTCAAGTTCATTACACTTAAAATTAACATATATTTGTTGTGTGGCAATCTGTTTAATTTTTGTCGCCGTTGTTATGTAATAATTGTTAATCGCTAACACTGGTGCATGTTTGAAATGGTTTTTGTTCCTGTTGATGCAGGTCCGGCTGATTACGGATACCTCACTTCCAGTGTCAACAAGAATCTTTATATTTAAATTGTTTATTGTCCCCTTTAACATAGGACAATAGGTTTTAGCTACCGTTATTTCCTGGTGTGTGTCTGTATTGTTTAGGGTGTCACGCAGCTCATGTGTGTGTGCAGGTCGTTTATCAAGCCTGTCCGTGCTGGCATTTTGTTTATGTACGGGTCGTTTTTAAAACCTGTCCGAGCTGGCGTTTGGCTCCTCTTCTGTAGTCATACAGCTTTCTTGTCAATTGTTCTACTATCACCCCCTCCCTCTTTGGAAGTTGACGGGCGTGTCGATTGTTGCACAACTTTATTTTCGTAATTATTTTTATTATTATGATGATTACTATTTGCATTAATATTATGTACATTTGCATTGTAAGGTTTTACGTGTTTTTTCGACGTACCTGGATGTGAGTACGCTCCTTTATTTGGAGATAAATTACATTTTTCAAAGGGTTGTGTATATTCTTTCCACTTATCTTCTTTCTTCTCGAACTGCGTCGATTTGTGTTGTATTGGATTTTGTGTAGAGTACTGCTGCTGCTGCGGCTGGTTATCTCTTCTTTCGTATATTTTTTTAACAAATTGTGATGATTGCGTTACAAGAATGAGAAGTTACTCAATGGTTTTAACTCCTTGGGTATATACGGCAAGTCTAATGTGTCTGTCAAAATGATAACTTAGTTTTAATACTAATTCGTGCTCCGTGAAACTTGGTCTAAGATGCTTACACCGTTCGACGAGTTGTATGATATAGTCTTCCATGGAACGTTTGCTGTTGACGTAATACCGCCCATACTCCAGCTGGTCTCGTACCTCTCTCTGGGTATGTATATTCCAGTATCGATTTTCGAAAGATGCCTTGAACTGTTCATAAGTTTCTGTTTGGTCCCGAACAATCGTATACCATTTGGATCCTGTTTCCTGGAAATGTCGACTTACAAATTCTATACGGTCTCTGTCGTTTAAGTTGCTTCCTATTGTTGCCATTTCTCGTTCACACTTATGTAAACATTCTATGGGGTTCTCCCATTTATTACCTTTGAAACTGATCTTCTCTCGATCGTCTACCTTTGCAGCACACATCATTATAGCACTGGGTCGTCTCTTGACTTCCGCTCGTAGTTTTTCTACCTCCTCTTGTAGTCCATCTTTCATGTTGTTAATTTCCATGGAGTGGTGTGTAGTTTTTCTCGTGACCTCCTCCACAGCTATTTCTACAGTCTCGATTCTCACAGTGAGTTCCTTTGTTCTGTTGGTGTTGTCCAGGATGCGCTTATTTACGTCTTTGTGTCTGAGGTCTTGCTCCTGCTTAGTAATTTTAAATTTCTCATTCCACTGTTCAGCCAGTTGTCGAATGTGTTCTTTAGTTTCACGTGTTGTATATTCACGCTGTTCTTTGAATTTACTATCAATCTTTACAGCTTGTTCATTAAGTGATTGTTGAACTTGTGCCGTTCTAATATAGAGCGGCAAATCTTCAGTAATTGACGATTGGAGAGTGGGCTGATATCTAGCGGAAAGACGGCGCGAAACGACTGAATATACGACCTGTAGCTATAGGCAGTACGGAATTACAATGCGGTAATTAGTGCTGCACCCTACCCGTGAACATATGCCCTACCGATCTCTAGTCTACACTGCGTGATCGGTGTCGGCACCTGCCGACAACTGGCAGTATGAAAACTCCAGGTGCTGCTTCCTGGCGTCATGTGCGGTACGCAAACGGACACGAAGCTGGAATTTCTGTTGAAGTTTGTCTCACAAAATAACTTGGGGTAGGTGGTCGACGCCATATTTTCTCCGGTAGAGAGATGAATTTTTCTACACTTTCGCTTCTTCCAGCTATGATTAGCTAAGTTCTCAACGGCTGCGGTAAGTCTCTCAATTACTTTCATATTAATTAACTATAATATTCACTGGAGAAAACTGTTTTTAATAAGCCTGAGTAAGTTGAGTTCTATTCACCTATTACGACTTCGTGCACTTGTGCAATACGCAATTTGTAGGTAAAGTTTTTAAAACTTTATAAAACTATATTCATTCACGTGTCAGAATTTAGGCACTAAAAAGTAAAGTAAATTTAAATACAGATATTTAAGTTTAGAATTTATCTAACATCGATGTAACGAGATTCATGTTATGCTAAAATAGGTTATTGCAATGCGTAGTTGGTTTACATACCATACCAGTTTTACTACAATTAACAGTAAAACTTTATTAATATCTGGTTAACTTACTCAGGCACGTTTTGAAAGTAAATAATGTCCAATTCATATTATTTTCTGTAGTAAAAACTAGGTAATTGAAACAAATCTTAACCACGTGGTATCTACATATTCACACTAAGTATAAAGTTTATGAAATGGTACAAAGCCATAATAAATTGTCAAATTGCAAACAGGGTAACTCACATTAGGTGAAGTTAATAGTATGAAGAATTACTGTTATAAAGATTTTCAAATAAGGCATGTTGGCCAAATAAATTTTATCAAGTTTAATTAAGTAGCTCAATAGCTGTGTTGACTTTATATATATATGTATTTTGGAGGGTGTGCAAACTTTAGTGGGGCATTTGTGTTGGGTACTCTGACTAAAAAATATAATTGTGTAATTAGGGTTCACCGATATAGACGAGAAAAAAGACCTACTACATGGCTGAACTATGAACATCTTAAGCTCTACTCGCTACCGGAGGGATTTGGACCACAACACCAACACCTAAAAATGTCGGCCACAAGATTGTCACTTCAATAAAAACCCTTCATGGATGAAATCAGGTGATACAAAACCAATTATTAATTACACATAGAGTCAGCACTCAATCATACCCAGTGACCAGTTATATATATCTATCAACTACAACATTTCAAGTTTTAAACATTTATTTAGATCCCCAATTGATGGGACAGTTTAGTGAGTGGACTGGGTGCTAAATTAATTGTAAATTTCAGTATATTTCTGGTAAAATTGTCAGCTCAGAGACTGGCATGATTACAAATGCAACATTCAACATAGATTTCCACTTATTTCATTATAGGGGTTTCTTTACAGATTTTAAGTCATTCTGGCCATTAGTAATTTATCGTGTTCAATTCAGTAGTATATATATATTTTCTTTAATTAAAAATCAGTTTAATTCATTTTGTATAAAAAATTACTGGGGAGGTAGGTGCATTTTCAACAAGTTCCAACCAGAAGAAATGCATGTCGAAACACCTTTCAACTTGTTTGTTGAGACAAGTTGAAGGCTGAATCATCAAGATGTTTACATGTCCGTCTCTGGGCCAAGTGTATTTTTTTCATAGGGTTATAATATTATGCAATATTTCTCTTTTTATTAATTGACAATGTTTCGGTATATATAAATTCTTTAAATTATTTATGATAACTGGGGGGCGTTCATTATTTTATATATTTTTAATTTCTCACTGTAATTAGCCACTTACCCACTTAAGCACTTAGTTTTGAATTTTATTATGTCCTGGGGACTACTGTATGCTTAAGCATTCTCTTATACCCCTAATGTGTAATCAACCCACACCATGCGGGTAATATAAAAATAAATTTGTAATCCTAACAGGGATAATTATAAAGAAAAAGTAAGAATTTATATACACCATGAGGGTAATATAAAAAAAAAGGCGTGGCAAGAGATCCTTATGTATAGTGTATTGTATACTATTGTATAATGTATTTGTATTGTGGAACCTGTTATGTTTGTATATTTGTGTGTACATTTTGGGGGTTATAAGTATTATGCATTTAGTGTATTTTTGGTGGGGACTTTGGATATAGGGTTTTATTTGTTCGATGTCTTTTTATAAAAGAAAGTTAATACATGGAGTCATGTAGGTATATCCTTTTCATTTTTTTATAACAGGTATTCTATCTCAATTAATCATTGCTGATCATTTCTTTAAGGAAATAATTTATTTTATTTAACCGTATAACAAGTATATGAATTGTCACCTTTAAAATTTATTTAATTTGTTTGAGTAATTATTATTATAAGTAATATTAGCAAGGAATCTATACCATTATCTTCATTAAGTTATATGAAGCATTCTAAAAGGAACATATAAAATAAATTTTATATTTTATTAATATTTTAATGGAAATTTTATTTCAAGGTTAGTTATGGTTTTAAATTTCAATTCATTGGTAGAGTGACATAGCAAATTATTTTCTTGGTTTCAATAAATATTTTCAGGTGGCTTTGTTGAGAAAGTATACTTTATTTAATTTACTATTTAAGGGAATTATGGATTACTGTTGAGTTTATTTATTTTATTATTAATTGTTTACTGAGATAGAATAATAAAAAGGATTTGTTAATTGTTTAATTCTTGAGTTTTCGTTGCAAGTCCCGTGGTCTCACTGGATCCAGCGCATTTTTGGCTTCTCTAGGCCTTAGCCTAGTTATAATTAACTTTGGAAAAAAAAAAAAAAAAAAAAAAAAAAAAAAAAAAAAAAAAAAAAAAAAAATACTGCTTAAGTTAAAGTGGGGTTACATTTGGTAGCAGAGCGCGGTTACGATTAGGGTCAACCCGTGGGTCCTGTGGGTGTGACGGGGCTTGCAAACTTAGGAAACATTTAAAAGGCCCTATATCTAAGGTTGAAAATATTTTTGTTAGCTTTAAGGTTTTGAGATATATGTATATGTACTTGCCCGCCTTGAATAGTGAATAGTGCCACGTGGTGAGAAATTTTAGAAGGGGAAATCCCTGGGGAAACGGGACTTATCGCAGTTCGGTGCTTGGTTGGTTGGAGTATTACCTTGGCCATATTTGGGGAGGTGTTGTTTTTTTGTAATTATGCGGTATGGCCCGATCGGCAGTCGGTTTCTTCCGATAAATGGTAGCCGAAGTAACATGAGAAATTGTTTAAATAAATTTTCGTTGGTCGGTGTTTTTTTTTCGTGTTGTGTGTGTGTCGCGTTCCATTTGTCTGGTGTAATCGAGTGAGAGCAGTTCAGGTAGTGGGCTAGTTTCTCGCATCGGTAGGTGGACCCGCAGTCTACTTAATGGAAGATATAGTACTTGAGTTTTTCAGATTCCGGTATTAGTTAGAATAAGTTTTTAAAGTTGTGTGTTTGTGTGTGCCGACCGCGAAGTGAGGATGAGTACACTTAATCCTGAGTTGTTTTTGCGGGAGGAACTTGAGTTCGAGCTCCGGGCCCGGGGCAAAGAACCTCGAGGCAATGTACATACTTTACGGCGGCAGCTCCGAGAAGCGCTGGCCGCGGGTGATGCGCTCTCTAGGGTCACTATTACTGACCCCTAGAGTGAGTGGGAAGGTTGTACGGAGAAGTGGGATGAGCTGCGGGAGTTAGCTCACTCCGTCGAAAGTTTGGAGGAGGGACCGGGATGCTCTCTCGGTGTCCGGCCGATCCGGCAACGTATGCAGCACGTAATTCTTCGGCTGCAAAATTTACAAGCCCAAGGCGGTGAACTTGTGCCGCCATATAATATACCCGAGAGAATTCAAGAGATTACCTCGACCCTCCAGGGGTCACAACCTGTAAGAGCATCCACTCCGGTTCCGGTTGCTGAGGAGTCCGTGGTCTCAGCCGTGAATACTTCTTCGTATAGAGAAGTAGATCCTGTGCAAACTGGTTAGGGGGCGGCGACGTACAATAAACTGCCCAACCCACTTGCCCACATTATACAACAACTACCAGTCGTAGACGGACTGGAGGCGGACAAACTCATACCTTTTTTTAAAACCGTCTTCTTGTTGAAGGACTACCCGGGCATGTTGGAGAGAACGGTGCTCGAGCTCATCTTCCCCTATTGTCGCGGTACGACGGCTGACAGGGTGGCGGAGGTGATGCGACGCAAAGAAGGTGTGGACGAGTTCCACCGGGTGGTGCTGAGGGCGTTCATCCCTAGTAGACTGATGGAGCAATTGCGCCATCGTCACTTTTATAGAGTCCAGGCGCGGGGCGAAACATTGGCCCAGTACGTGCAGCGAATACGCGAAGTAGCTCGTATACTGGGAATGGGCATGTCGGAGGAAGAAGTGGTACAACACATTCTCGACGGCGTCTCTGCCGACGACCGTCTGCGACTAGTTTTTGCCCAGCGGCCGCAGTGGTTTGCTGACCTGGACCAGCTCTGCGTCATGACGGAGGCCATGCAGATGACCGACCATGCGAGAGGAGATAGTGGAGGAGCCGAACCAAGACCACAGAGATCGGAAGGGTCCAGAGAGCCTATCTTCCCCCGACAGGCCCAGCCAGCTCGAAATCGTGAGCAATCGAAAGCCGTGATTTGCTATAATTGTAACCGCCCGGGACACGTGGCGAGAAATTGCACGCGAGGGCGCGCGCGACCAGCACCACCTATGTCTAGACCAGTACCAAAAAACTAGGTAGACAGGGGAAGATATTTCGGAGGATGTCTTCCCCCCGCTCTAATTCTGTTCAACTTCCGACGACCTCCAGGCAGTTGTTAAAATCCAAATCTTCTAACATCAAGGTCCAGTCCGCTACCTCGCAACAACTTTCTGTATGCCCCTTTCTGTCGCTCGAGGTAAAGGGGGGTCAGCTCAGACCCTTAGTTGACTCCGGTTCAGCCGGAGTCAACTTACCTGCTTGTTTGTGTAGATGCTTTTTCAAAGTTTGCCTGGCTACTGCCCTTACGGCAGGCAACCGCTCGTTTGACCATCAACGCTCTACAGAACCATGTATTTCAGCATTTCGGTCTTCCGACCATCATTGTTTCAGACAATGGCCCGCAATTTATTTCGAGTGAATTCAGGCGTATGTGTTTCGCCAGTGGCATCAAACACGTAACCACTTCCCCTTATTACCCACAACCGTACCATGCGGAGAGATTCAATCGGAATCTCCGGTCCCCCTTGATTGCTTATCATGCTGAGCAACAAACCACCTGGGATCAGAATTTGAAGTGGTTACAATTAGCTTTCAACACGGCCAGACACGATAGTCATCAGGCCGTGCCCTTTGAAATTCTGTTTGGATTCTCGCCCGCACTCCCGTTGACCAACCTGTGGGATATCGAAGATCTTCTGCCGCGGGAGCCCAATAATAAAACTGCGGAGAGATGGAAAGTGGCTCGGAAGAATTTGCTGCGAGCGCACGAGCGGGTCCGTCGGCGTTATAATCAGGGGCGTATTCCAAACCCCTTCCGGATTGGTGACTGGGTCTATTGCCAAAGCCACCCACTCAGCTCAGCCGCTGACAAACGTGCTGCGAAGCTATGCTACCGTTGGTCGGGGCCATACCGTATCCTAGGATTCACGTCACCGGTGACGGCCCGGCTGGGCGTACCGGGAGACAAACAAAAAATGGTGATAAGCCACATTTCAAAACTGAAACGTTGTCGAGGGCTATCGAAAACGTTCGAAGAGGGTTAGTCCCCGTAAAGATAAGACGGATGTCCTTGTTTAAGGTGGAAGTCGTGTTCTGGCGTTGGTGGGCAAGCCTCAGGAGGTCGGAAGATCCACGCGCGTAAGAATCTTTCTTTAGTCTTTTGCTGTCTCTCTCTTGTGCTGTATGCGGACCCTGATCAGGTCAGCAGGCAGCACCCTCACACTTACATAATACATATCTTCTTTCGTCTCTTTCGTTTTCCTTCTGAGAAACTGTTCTCCTGAGAGCAAGCTCAGCTGAGCCAACCTAACCACGACGTCCACCGGTTTGTTTTGAGGAGAGGTACACTGCAGGGTACCCTCCTGGCTTTAACGTTGGGGCAACTATGTTGCCCTTTTGGGGTGACGGTGTGCCGTTCTAATATAGAGCGGCAAATCTTCAGTAATTGACGATTGGAGAGTGGGCTGATATCTAGCGGAAAGACGGCGCGAAACGACTGAATATACGACCTGTAGCTATAGGCAGTACGGAATTACAATGCGGTAATTAGTGCTGCACCCTACCCGTGAACATATGCCCTACCGATCTCTAGTCTACACTGCGTGATCGGTGTCGGCACCTGCCGACAACTGGCAGTATGAAAACTCCAGGTGCTGCTTCCTGGCGTCATGTGCGGTACGCAAACGGACACGAAGCTGGAATTTCTGTTGAAGTTTGTCTCACAAAATAACTTGGGGTAGGTGGTCGACGCCATATTTTCTCCGGTAGAGAGATGAATTTTTCTACACTTTCGCTTCTTCCAGCTATGATTAGCTAAGTTCTCAACGGCTGCGGTAAGTCTCTCAATTACTTTCATATTAATTAACTATAATATTCACTGGAGAAAACTGTTTTTAATAAGCCTGAGTAAGTTGAGTTCTATTCACCTATTACGACTTCGTGCACTTGTGCAATACGCAATTTGTAGGTAAAGTTTTTAAAACTTTATAAAACTATATTCATTCACGTGTCAGAATTTAGGCACTAAAAAGTAAAGTAAATTTAAATACAGATATTTAAGTTTAGAATTTATCTAACATCGATGTAACGAGATTCATGTTATGCTAAAATAGGTTATTGCAATGCGTAGTTGGTTTACATACCATACCAGTTTTACTACAATTAACAGTAAAACTTTATTAATATCTGGTAACTTACTCAGGCACGTTTTGAAAGTAAATAATGTCCAATTCATATTATTTTCTGTAGTAAAAACTAGGTAATTGAAACAAATCTTAACCACGTGGTATCTACATATTCACACTAAGTATAAAGTTTATGAAATGGTACAAAGCCATAATAAATTGTCAAATTGCAAACAGGGTAACTCACATTAGGTGAAGTTAATAGTATGATGAATTACTGTTATAAAGATTTTCAAATAAGGCATGTTGGCCAAATAAATTTTATCAAGTTTAATTAAGTAGCTCAATAGCTGTGTTGACTTTATATATATGTATTTTGGAGGGTGTGCAAACTTTGGTGGGGCATTTGTGTTGGGTACTCTGACTAAAAAATATAATTGTGTAATTAGGGTTCACCGATATAGACGAGAAAAAAGACCTACTACATGGCTGAACTATGAACATCTTAAGCTCTACTCGCTACCGGAGGGATTTGGACCACAACACCAACACCTAAAAATGTCGGCCACAAGATTGTCACTTCAATAAAAACCCTTCATGGATGAAATCAGGTGATACAAAACCAATTATTAATTACACATAGAGTCAGCACTCAATCATACCCAGTGACCAGTTATATATATCTATCAACTACAACATTTCAAGTTTTAAACATTTATTTAGATCCCCAATTGATGGGACAGTTTAGTGAGTAGACTGGGTGCTAAATTAATTGTAAATTTCAGTATATTTCTGGTAAAATTGTCAGCTCAGAGACTGGCATGATTACAAATGCAACATTCAACATAGATTTCCACTTATTTCATTATAGGGGTTTCTTTACAGATTTTAAGTCATTCTGGCCATTAGTAATTTATCGTGTTCAATTCAGTAGTATATATATATATATTTTCTTTAATTAAAAATCAGTTTAATTCATTTTGTATAAAAAATTACTGGGGAGGTAGGTGCATTTTCAACAAGTTCCAACCAGAAGGAATGCATGTCGAAACACCTTTCAACTTGTTTGTTGAGACAAGTTGAAGGCTGAATCATCAAGATGTTAACATGTCCGTCTCTGGGCCAAGTGTATTTTTTTCATAGGGTTATAATATTATGCAATATTTCTCTTTTTATTAATTGACAATGTTTCGGTATATATAAATTCTTTAAATTATTTATGATAACTGGGGGGCGTTCATTATTTTATATATTTTTAATTTCTCACTGTAATTAGCCACTTACCCACTTAAGCACTTAGTTTTGAATTTTATTGTGTCCTGGGGACTACTGTATGCTTAAGCATTCTCTTATACCCCTAATGTGTAATCAACCCACACCATGCGGGTAATATAAAAATAAATTTGTAATCCTAACAGGGATAATTATAAAGAAAAAGTAAGAATTTATATACACCATGAGGGTAATATAAAAAAAAAGGCGTGGCAAGAGATCCTTATGTATAGTGTATTGTATACTATTGTATAATGTATTTGTATTGTGGAACCTGTTATGTTTGCATATTTGTGTGTACATTTTGGGGGTTATAAGTATTATGCATTTAGTGTATTTTTGGTGGGGACTTTGGATATAGGGTTTTATTTGTTCGATGTCTTTTTATAAAAGAAAGTTAATACATGGAGTCATGTAGGTATATCCTTTTCATTTTTCTATAACAGGTATTCTATCTCAATTAATCATTGCTGATCATTTCTTTAAGGAAATAATTTATTTTATTTAACCGTATAACAAGTATATGAATTGTCACCTTTAAAATTTATTTAATTTGTTTGAGTAATTATTATTATAAGTAATATTAGCAAGGAATCTATACCATTATCTTCATTAAGTTATATGAAGCATTCTAAAAGGAACATATAAAATAAATTTTATATTTTATTAATATTTTAATCGAAATTTTATTTCAAGGTTAGTTATGGTTTTAAATTTCAATTCATTGGTAGAGTGACATAGCAAATTATTTTCTTGGTTTCAATAAATATTTTCAGGTGGCTTTGTTGAGAAAGTATACTTTATTTAATTTACTATTTAAGGGAATTATGGATTACTGTTGAGTTTATTTATTTTATTATTAATTGTTTACTGAGATAGAATAATAAAAAGGATTTGTTAATTGTTTAATTCTTGAGTTTTCGTTGCAAGTCCCGTCTCACTGGATCCACAGCGCATTTTTGCTTAGCCTAGTTATAATTAACTTGTGGCCTCAAAAAAAAAAAAAAAAAAAAAAAAAAAAAAAAAAAAAAAAAAAAAAAAAAAAGTTTTTAAAGTACTACTGACGAGTTCTATTTTCTCTTCTAACCTAGTATTAACTTATTACTATCTATATTACTTTCTAACTGAGTTTTCACTTCTTCAATAGTAATTTCTAATGTATTACGACTATCTTCTATTTGAGTTTCTAATCTCGTATTACTATCTTCTACTCTTCCTAATTTATTTTCTACTTTTTCTAATTTTTCATTATTAACTTCTAATTGAGTTTTAAGTTCTGCACTGCTACTTTCGAATTTATTTTCTAATTTTTCACTATTCGTTTTCAACTCTTCTTGAAGTCGTTTAAACATCGTTTCGAAGTCCATTGTTGGTTGCTTCGTCGTCATTGTAGACTACGGTGTCTTAACTGATTCGTTATATGAATTATATTTTTAATTATTGGTCAACGGTGACTCTATATTTCTTTATTTAAATTTTATTTTATTTATCAGTATTAATTTCACAACTCTTTTTCTCTCTGTACTTAGTTTAACACTTTGTAATATCATTTATTACATAAATTGACTATTAATTCTTTCTACAATATTTTTGCTAATTATTTATTAGACTGTATTTATTACCAGGGCGCCATTTACTTGTAATGATAATTAACATTTACTTAACAACACATCTGAAACGCCATTAATTATGACACAACAATAATTAACATACATAAATTTATTTGTGTTTGCCGAGCCCCACGATCTTGGAGCGCCAATTCCTATACAACGTTTCCAAGATCGTGACTTTATACACATATCGGGCAACACGTTGGGCACGCCAATTCTTATACAACGTTATTTTTAGACACTTACTTTTACACATATGCTCTTACTCATTTGTGCGCACTTACCCACGTCTCGGAGGTATACTCTTCTTCTGCAGTATTTACCTTGATGTTCCCCGGCTGGGTCGCAGGCTTTGGTCGTTGATTAAGTGTGGACAAGCACGTGAATATCGTTATATAAGTTTAATACAAGTAAAGAGTACAGAGGATTTAGTACTGGATGTGAAATTAGTACGACTGTTTTAATAAAATCATATTCATTTGATTTATTCTTTAAAAATTCAAATTATCATGTTATTAATTGTTTTGTGTGGGTTAATTATTATTTGAAGCCTTATATTCGATCTGAATATAATGCAATTATAACGTGTTTAAATCTTATTTCTTATATTTCTAAGACATAGTATACACATACATAAATCATATATGACCTGAAATATTACACAGACATATAATATATAACACATATAATTATTATAAAACGTGATTAACACTTATAAAATTTAATATTCATCTTGTCTTTGCAAGTGTGGTTTTTAATATAGGCTATACCACTTGATAAAAACTTTTAATTAATTACATTTATTAAAATATTAATAGAGAACACACATTACTTTAATTGATTCTATTATTTAATGTCTCAATTAATTATTAACAATCTTCTAATTACGTAACTCTCATATTTGACTTTAGTTATCTAATCAACTACAAAAATATAATAAAAATATGGTTCTTCCTTGACCATTTATTTATGAGATTACAACAGTTATATTCTCTATTATCAATTATACTTTGAACATTTATTTATTCATTATGCAAATTAAAAAAAAAAAATATATTAATTTCTTTGTAAACTTATATATGGAAACTAGAGCTTTTTTCGATAGACCTCAGGGCCATTTATAATATTAAATAAATGTCTGACTTCACCTGCATTTTTCTGCAACCATTTAACCTTGTCGTTACCGTCATCTGGACTCTCGAGTTTGTTGATCCTCTTCGGTATCACGTTCTCTGTCTCTGCGTCGTTGAAATTCCTCGCTCCGTCTCCTGGATGCTGAGTTCTGACGTGGACCTCTGGTCGTGATGATGTACGGCTGGATGTAGCTGCATGTGCTGTCCCTGCGTCCTCTCGTCTTCTTGTTCTAGTTCCTCTCCTCTTCTTATCTTGTCCCTCGTAGATGTCTAGAAGTTCTATGTAGACTTCTCGAATTTCATCGTAGTTACAACTCTCGTAGATTCTTTAGTAGTCTTTTTAAAATCACTCGTGTTCATTAATACTTGCACCGACGTAATGCCGGTTCCATCGCATTCACGTTATTGAATACTGTTTAAAAACCTTCCATGATTTTGTAAAATTCGCGGTTGCGAGATGCGTGGATCTTACGTGTCAAAGTGAGTTCGTGTGAGAAAGAGTGTGTCGCTCGCTGGGGTTTTATACTGCTCCCGTCGTCCCGTCCCTGTTTGAAACTGTTTTGACAACATTGAACAGGTCGGTGCGTCGATTTAATTGTTACTTTCAACCTACGCGTCTTTCTATGAAGCGCACACTTTTTTATAAATATTACCGTATTTCACCAATCGTTCGGTATAATATTAAACTTTGTTTATGCAAATTATGAATATTAAGGTGTGTAAATTATGGCAGTTATGGCAAATTTTCACACGGTGGCTGAACGGTTCCCACGATTAATGACCACTTAACGCCAAACTGAAGCGCCAGGCGTCAGCTATGTTTTTACATATGTCGCTGATTCGTGTGACTTCTGGTTATCGTTCAGTACTTAAAATACTGTGTAAAATCTTCCACCCTCGTTTGCGTAATTCAACCTGTCTGTCGTTTACACATGTACACATACACACACACGCAGACTGATACACAAGCGGCGGCAGGTCGCTCTGACGTCACCTCTGCCGGTCAGCGCGTGTCAATTTTCTCCCCTTCGTTGCTGCGTTTAAAACTAACTAAGCTATTTGATTCCATATGCAGGCTTACTTACAATATTTGATTTATTTAAAATTAAATACTACGTTTATTTCTTATATTATCTATTATATCTAACGTATATTTATTACATTATTTTTTATTATTTACATCTTATATACTTCAGACGAGCTTTCGTATGCTATCATACCTCAGTCAGGGGTTGATACATATACTTATGCTAAACGTATCGTTGCAATATATATTCGTAAAAGAGTAATTAGGGTGATTTTTCAAAGTTTTAAAAAATGCAAAATTTTTACTTTTTTTTTAACATACTAAATATTTACATAAGATATACTAAATCTTAGGTTCAGTATAAGAAGTGTTATGAGCCAAACACGATAAAAAAAGTCAAGTCTCTAGCACGTTCCAGTGCAAAGTAAGATGAACCTAAATAAGAAAAATATGGACTTACGGAAAATCGTGTTCAGACTTTTGTTTAAGTTTTTATTCAAAATACACCAGCACTATACACCTCTTCTTCATTACTCTCTCATCTCTCTACTTTTTAGCTGCCTTTTCTTTACTCTGTTCTTAATTCTTTCTAGAACACTCTTTATTTGCTTCCAGATCCCTCATTTTATAGCTAATAATATTATTAAAAATATTGCAATTTTTTGTTTGAAAGAGGTCAATGACATCGCACTGGATGACATCACGTGAAATAAACATACAAGATGATATGAAAAAAGGTTTGGTATAACAATATGTCTATCATGTTAAACAGAAAGACATATTTAGCGTGTTTTAATGCTAAAAACTATGAATCGAATTTTTCGACATTTTTTACGACCTGGTCCCCTTACGGGAAAATTACAAAAAAAATTCGATTTGTGTACTTCTTTAGAAATATAACAATATATAGCACAAAATCGTACAACAGACACCAAAATAAGTAACATTCTAATTTAGGTTAAAATTCTTTTCACTATGACACCCTGTTGGATTTTCATAATATAAAAAAAGTAGGCTATCTAGGATCCCGAATTTTCGAATTTCTAAAACATTACATTCACATTTTGCTTAAAAAAAATTTTATTTTGATACTCCACATGAATTTTTGAGATTTTATCAAAATGTTCACCCACTTTTTAGCCCCGACGTCCAAAGATTTTGTAATCTTCAAAAACTAACATTATACTCATATTGTAATCAAAATTACTTTTAATTTGATACTCAAATGGGCTCCTGCAATTATTACAATCTCACATTTTTGTCTCCTGATCCCCTATTTGGAGGGTGGGCGGGCTATCAAAAACAATAGGGGTCTGTAGAGCAAGATTATTGATACGCATATAAATTTTTACGAAAATCGTTCCAAGTTATCGTGAAACATAATACCGCAAACAGACAGAGAAGACAAATGTCAAACGGTCGACTTAAAACTGAGACCTCGCTTCGCTCGTTCAAAAATCTCCGATACGTTTGAACGAACTATGCTGAGGCGATCTTAGAAGCTGGTTGCGAGTCGGCCGCGAAATCTGACGTGACTTATAAAACGAATGAGACTTATATAAGCGGCAGGGTAATATAGCAGTAAGATGAACAATGGAGAAAAAGTTACATAAAAAATACAAGTGATTTTTTTTCTGTTTGTAGGCTTTATCTCACTGTCAGAAAAATTACCAAAACTACAAATGTAACGTTAATCTAAATACACGATAATAATCCTAAATCGGAAATATTTAAGCCTTCATTAGACTGTATCACTGAATACTATCGACTATAACTGTCGAAAACATTATAAAACAGAACCACGTTTACCGGGTCGGTCAAATAACTGCCTACTCTACGCTCTCTATATGCAATATTTGCCTACGGTAATTGGGTGAGGAAAACGAGATCTCAGTTTTAACTCAACTGTTCGGCAGTTGCTAATACGTGTTTTCCATATCTCGGGTCATATGTGGACTCTGGAAATGACTCCTCTAGAGACATTGAAAAACGAATATTATCTAATAATATGTGTTACTACGGACTAGTGAAACATTTTAAATCAAAATTAATAAGTAAAGAGACAAAAGCCACGTTCTACAAGACCTTGATCAGACCAGTTCTGATGTATGGCTCGGATTGCTGGGTGCTAAAAAAACTAGACGAGCAGAAACTAGCCGTGTTTGAGAGGAAGGTACTGAGGAGAATCTATGGCCCTGTGAAGGAGAACGAGATTTGGAGGCGACTGCATAATCGAGAGTTGTACGAAAGGTTTAAAGATCTTCCGATCGTGTAATTCATACAAATTAACAGGCTGCGTTGGGCCGGACATGTGCAGAGAATGGAGGAGGATAGAATCCCAAAAAAAAATCATGAATTGTTTGCCGATGGAGAGGAGAAGGGGGGAAGATCGCGTACAAGATGGCTGGACCAGGTTGGTAAGGAGGGAGTGAGGCTGGTGGACACATTGGCCGGGAGTAGAGACCAGTGGGGATGATTTCTTTTGGAGGCCAGGGCCCGGACTGGGCTGTAGCGCCGAGGATGTATGTATGTAAAGAAATACGTAGTTGTGTTATCGAGATGTTTGTATTTTTTCCCATAAATGAAAAATTTTCTAATATTTATGTAATAATAAATGTATGTTTTGCAGCTTAACGAGCATATTCTTGGATAAATGTAAACACCAGTTACTGTGTAACTAACAAAAAAATCAAAAGAAATATAATCATAATAATAATAATGATAATAATATTAGTAAACAACAATAACAACATCCATATCGTGAGACAAACAATAAGTAGCTGCAATTTAATGATTAATTTTTAGTTACGTAACTTTATCGAACATTCTGAGTTAACGTTTTTGTTAACAGAAAAACTAGCGGCCGCGACTGATCTGTTACACAATAGAAGCCGCACACACGACACCCGCGCGCGCGCGCGCACACAATATTTCTTTCTATCTAGTTGCGACATCCTTCTAAACGACGCCCCATATGGACGGGCGATCTACCGCTGCTATGGCGCAAGTCCACAACTGTAGGCTATAAGCAATAAATTGAGTGAACACATGCTAATCAAGAACATAACTTAAGCTTAATCAAGATAAAATTGGATAAATGGTTTAATTATTATAACTGCTTTAATTATCTGTGAGTACAGTAAATAGACCAGTAAATAAAATACATACGGTAGTGTACATGAATGACTTACCTTAATTATGAAAACGAGAAAGGAATTACGGTCTGCTTTCTTCTGGCTTATGTCGGTTGTAGTTTATAAAGAAACGAAGACTTTGGATGTTAAACAGGCAGAAGATTAAGTTCTGGGCACGACAAGCCAAAATGGAACTAAAGCGTTTAAAAAAAGTGTACAAGTAAAATGGATCAACGTATTAGGATCCCTCATACAAAGAGAAAGCTTATTGAAAATACAAACTCGGTATGTTATTCTCGGTATGACAAAGTTAATGCCTCTGAATACCCAATAATCTAATACTGAATTCACCTAATATTAAATGTATTTCACTTAAAATAATAAGCGAGTTTTGCAGCAGTTCATGCAGGTTACTATAAAGTACTTACTCGCGGTGTACTGGTATATCTACACATGTCTACAAAACAACGTTTCCGAATCTTCCTTATCGGATTAACCTCGTCTTTGCGAGCAAAGCCTCCCCTCCCTCCCGCCCCGCGCTATTATATCGCTCTCTCCTGGATCGATATAGCTTCAACAACGATCCGAGCTAAAAAAAAAAGAAAATATTTAAATACCACAAAATAGCACAAACAATTACTGTCAGTCAGATAACATTATCAATTCAATGACGCCCAAGCGTAACGCACAAGGTCGATTACAAAAAATTCGTGTTCAATGCACACTGTACTAAAAATACTTTTGTGTCTCGCGACGGAACGTGTTTTATGTAAACACAATGTTTGACGGAACCTTTGCTTGTCATATAACTTGTACACACTCACACAACCGACTGGGTTCACACAGACACGAGGATGCCGGTCTTACATCCTGTGACAGTCATATGCTACATCGACAGAAAGTCGATACAGAATATAATCTTTTTTTTTAAATCATATTTTGGATCAGGTTAGTCATTTTAATTACCTGGGTTGTAATATCGCATACGGGACTGATATTGATTGGGATAGTAAACTAACAAAATTTAGACGCATCTGTGGACCTGCAAATAAAACACGGAAGGATACCCCCAATTAAGTTTTATAAAGCTGTGGCTGTCCCTACATTCCTATATGCTAGTGAGACATGACTCTTGGTAAAAGGGACGTGCAGAGGATTCAGGCAGCCGAAATTAAATTTCCACGAAGGACGCAAGGTTGTTCACTCTTGGATCGGAGAAGGAACGAGGATATTAGACGCGATTTAAACATTGTACGATTGCACCAGAAAATTGAAGACCACAGAAGGAGATGATGTGAACACTTGAACCGTATGCCTGATATCCGTCTACCTGTGGCTACCTTGGGTTATCAACCTACTGGGAAGAGAGATGTCGGTAGACCGAAGAGGAAATGGGTTCCGGAACAGGCCTAGTCCTTGGAGCGATTTTTCTTTATATATAGAGGGGGAAATGCTTTATACACCGTCAGAGGAGAACGTGGTTCCCCTGGTGTGTGGGACTCTCACCCACTAAAAAACCCACCTCCAGTTCAGGCATTTATATCCATCCTGGAACCACTTAACGTATTACTTCAGGATGGAGCCTATTTCGCCCTTATCGGGCCCCTTCTAGTTGGCCGTTGGGTGCAAGTTGGGCCCGTCTTAGTAGGACCCGCATTGATGCGGTCCCATACCGCCTTACCGCGAACCATAAGCGTTCCCGGGCGTGAACTCGCCGAGCTCTATTTCCAATAACATCCTCTCTCTTGCGAATATGCAGCACTCGAAACATGTGTGCAAGGGGAGAGTCACCGTAATGGCACGCTGGGCTCTGCACCTTTCCCATTCAGTGGAGGTAGGTGTTAAAATTCCCGTGGCCAGAACTGAGCAACTGGGTACATCACCGTGTTGGCGGCCGATCCATTACTTCAAGTCTGGTATGAGCCTTGCGGTCCATCTTCCTCTATCCCAACGATCTTGCCAGTGGCGGAGAGTGAGTTTCCTGGCTTCCATGTTTTGCGGCATCCCTTCCAATATTCTCTCTTCTTTCAAATAAATGGTTCCGCTCTATACAGAATATTATAATAATAATAATAATAATAAACACCGAGTGCTTTACAAAAGAAACAGCACACAGCGTAAAATAAAAAAGCGGACACACTCGGAAAGAAAAACTCGTCCGAAAACATAAAAAAACTCATCACTTCTTTGTATCTTCTATATTTTCTGAGGACGATGGCTAGGTCACCTAAAGCGGATGGATGATCAGCGTATGCCAAAGTAAACCCTGAACGCACAGATGTAAAAAAGCAAAAAGAGGGGTCGGTTTAGGATAAGATGGTTGGACGATGTGCTAGAAGATCTCAGAAGAATGGGGTTGTGGGGTTACGCCTGAGATAGCAACGGATAGGTGACATTGGAGAAGATTGATGTTGGAAGCCAAGGCTCACCGTTGGGCTGTGGCGCTAAAAAAGAATATTTTCTGATGTGTGTGTGTGTGTGTGTGTGTGTGTGTGTTCGCGCGCGCATGGGTACGCTACATATTGCTAATTATGATATTGACTGATGGTCACTACGATAGCACGTGAACTCGGAAGGCAACTTCTGCACTACCAAAGAACTAGACACGGTTTCTTCTGGACAGAAGTGCTGACGAACGATTGACTTATTCCTTCGGTAATGGGCACCCAAGTACACTAAAGTGCCACCTAAAGTGCAATTTCCGGGTGACCAGTCAACTCCTTGCGCCATTTTTTTAATTATTGTATTACGTTTTACAAGCTCACTAAATAAAAGAACAGACTCAAAACTCAAACAACTTGATAGCAATCACATAACACGCTGACAAATGTACCCATCTCAGCTCCAATACATGACCATCAATAACTGAATTCTACTGTTACCTGACTGACTCACTGCCAAAACAAGATGACACCTGACTGGCTCGCTAAACACTCAAGCTCGCTGGGTATATTGAATTGAAGGAAAGCTACTTCATATCAATCTAAGCAAATAGTGCTTCCTTTTCAGGTTATTTGACTATCACTTCTGACAGGATATCAAACTTTGTTGCATTGCAATCTTGATTACATTCTTTCCACTGGTATATAATTTTATGGTATTACTCCAAAGAAAAGTGGTGCTATGAGCCATCAAACCTCACAAATACACTTTTTCCAAAACGTTTTCAAAATTTTGGCCGCTAGAGTATCCGCGCGCGCGCATACAATCACACAGTCATCATTGAATGTCAACGTAAAAGCCTTACTAACGAAGGATATTTCTGTCATCAAATTACAAGAGAGCCGGCACAGCAGAGGAGCAGAGGACATTCCTAGTCGACCCAGAGAAGATCAATGTCTGAGATGACCGGAAGAGAAACAGTCTATATGCATTAACATGGTATCTTTGTCTGTTCGATTTATAACAAAATTTTCTACGTTAATCAACAGTATATACATGCACTACCACAAACTTCCAAAATTAATATTGTGGTCAAAATTGCTAACTGTAACACTCTGTATGGCAGTACTGGGCCATCAAAAGTGCAAAGATTATTGTTATGAACAACGACGAATCACTTACAGAACTTCAGCACACGACTTAGGATGACAGAGACCCTCACGACTCACCTGTAAACGAAGAAAGGTAAATATTAGCAAAAGTATAAGTCTAATATTATTTACGCTATCATAGGATTAATAAATAAAAGATTACTATACACAGTGACCTTTACTGTGCAAAAAGTTACTATGCACGTTAATCCTTTTATACATAATACAAGATCAGTTATCATCATTGTTAGTCGACAAATGGTTAATTTTAAAATAGCATAAAAGCAGAACAACACAGCTAATTTTTACGTTTTTCCATAGTTCAACAATTTCTTTGCAAAAATCTTTTTCCCTCGCAATATATTTGGGTTTGAATTTTAAAATATTTTGGGTTTGCAGCACACGAAAAATTTTAGTTTTACCGCTAATCTACAGATGTCGCTCCGCGACCTTTTCAACCGACCCTCGTAAATCCGTGCAAAAACGCGGATACAAAAGTCTACACGTTGTTTAAAGTACGCGTAAACCACAAACCACAGCGACATCACACGCCAGACAGAAAACTTACCACGTAGCTGGACAAACGACTGTAATTATCAACAAACAACAACAACAACAACAACAACAATAATAATAATTGACGACGTCATGATGCACACACATGCTCGCCATATATAGAGAGAGAATTCTCCTCTCGGTGGCAGTGGGCGAGTAATCACAGCATGGCCGCCAGCGAACGAATGTTACTCAATGGCGCACACGCGATCCGTTATCCACTGATTAAACGCGCACCGCGTCCGTTCCCACTTGACTGATCCATTCTCACCTTACGTTCTTTTCGTATATATATTCCAGTTTTACTGCTTTAACGATTATTTTCAACAAAAGTGTCTGTACAAGTATATCAAGTGTCTGTTATTTCTTTAACGATTATTTTCAACAAAAGTGTCTGTACAGATATAGCTATCAAGTGTCTGTTATTTATCAAATTTAAATAAAGTAGAACTTCACTTATCCGAACTAATGAGTCCCAGCCGTAATTCGGATATGCAGAAATTCGGATAATTGGGACAAACACAAGAAAAAGGTTATGTTGTAAAAGAAAACGCTAAAATTGCTCAAAAATCGCTTTTGTTTATTTTTATTACATTAATAATAATACCCATAATAAAAACCAGGTCACACGTGTTTTGCAAAATGTTCACTTTTACTACAAAAAAATTTAAAATAATACTCACACATAATTATAATTTTAGGCGAGCAGTAGGCTACAACAATTAAATTTCCTGATAACGATTCGGATAACTGGAGTTCTGCTGTATGAAAATGTTCTACCAAGTGCCAAGCGTCCATTGGATTAGTGTAACAGTTATTACATAGTTGTTACGCAAAACGTAAAAGTGTGCGGTTAGATACGTGCAAGTTGGCAGTTTGTAGCAACGTTTGAGATAAGCTGCCACTTTACAGTTGCAGACAAAACATGACGTCGTCAGTTCCTGGAGGCGAGGGACGTCATGTTTTGTCTCCGACTATAAACGCAATGTAAGTACTGTACGTGGCAAAGAAGTGCACAACACGTTCTATTCCACAACAGGCGCATATTTCAAATACAAGGTGCGCGTGGAGGCAACTCTTGGGGTGTATTATACAAGATGCGCGCGAAGGGAACTCTTGGGGTGTATTATACAAGGGTGCGAGTAATTTTTTATTTACTTAATATATTCTTTTATTGCAGTTCCGTCTTGTGACTTCTTCTAGTAGCTTTGTCACGCGTTTCGGAATGATCGCTCCATCTTCAGACTTACGCTAGATACCCCTCATACGAGATCGTCAAACATTGCAATTTTAATTAAACTGAAATACATGAACAACAAACTGTTTCACGTACACGGTGCTTGAACAGTATGAACGGATGCTTTTGGTATCTAAATATTTATGTCTTATTCGTTTAATTTCTTGTTGAGTTATATTTACTCAAAAAGTATGCATTTTACTCATAGACTATACATAAAGGCCTGAGAAATCAACTGACTCGATGCCAAAAGTAATAATGAACAATTACCTAAACTTGTTTCACAAATTAAAGAAGCACAACACAACACAATACACACAACGCCAGCACAACGTTATCTGGCAACGATTAGATAGAAATTTTATCTCTTTTCCGTGCGACAAGATTCTGTGCGAGTGTTGTGTTTGAACAACGTCATACACTCACTATTAGTGGTGTTATTTCTAGTCGGATTGCATTGCCGGACGAAAATAGACAAACCCACGTGGCTGCCGATCCTCGATCGTCGCTCACCGACTCTTTGTTTTCGGGGAGAACATGAATTCCGAACGGACAGAGACGAGAAAAGAGCAGAGGAGGGGACAGCTGTGTAGTACAACAAGCCAAACAATATCAGGTATGCAAGAGCTTTCTTTCTTCCGTTTTGGTTGATCAAACGCCGTTGCCAGATTTCCACGAAACGGCAACGTCGCGCCCAGCTGTCGTATTAAATGACACGTCCGACTGTTACGAGGGGGCTATCTATCTATCTGCACTGTATGTGTTGCAATAACCTCACTCGGGCGTACATAAACACGAACTCCTTACGGACACTTCAAACAAACGACGTCGCAATACAACTTTCCAGTGTTATTCCCACAACACTGCCGCCACGTCTTTACGTTCGGTTTTTGAACGACCTCCCTTCTCGCACAATCCTCTTGGTGTGCAAACGCTTGACGGTAAATCGACAAGCAGTAGAGTACGTACGAGACCATCCAGCTGCATATGCGTGATGCTACTTTGATGGGATCCCCCAAAGCCAATCCCGTGCAGGGTCAAAGTACTCATCATTGAAATCAAAATCATTTTAAGGGCACTCGTAACCGGCTATGCTGACCATGTTAAATTTATCTATTTTGATACCCATTTTATCTCAGAACCTGTAAAAGACAGAAGTATGAAATTTTGGCCACAGGTTAGCACATTATAATCTTCAAACGGTACTACAATTATGAATATATCTCAATTTCTTCATTTTTTATAATTTTTTACGTTTTTCTATAAAAAAATTGCATACAAAAAGCATATTTACTATTTTTTTTTTACGTTTTTATTTTACAGTGAAGCTACATAGTTCTAGATGTGTAGTTATATCTCTACTAACCCAATACCTACAAAAAAATTCAGCTTGATAGTCCAGTTGATTTACGAAATAATGGATCATTTATCTCAAAACGTAAATTTTCAGAAAAACACGTTTAAAGTTTTAAAACGGATTTTTACTGTTTTACCTGATTTAATAGTCCAGCTCCGTACTGGGGGTCTTCAGTTATGTCCGTTTGGTCCTCTAGGTTTTTCTTCACATTTCTAGTTGACTGTCTAACCTTTTTCATCAACTCATCTACTGCTGTCTCTGCCTCAAGGATTCCTTTCAAGTCAATTTTATTCATTACCTCAACTATATTTGATCCTGGTTTCATCCCTAATTTTTGTAAGACTTGACACTTACTAATACTGTATTACCTTCACTGAAGGTCAAAACAGCACCATGTACACCCAAAACCAAAGTATCCAGCCCAACAAATATATTTTTTGGCAATCTATTCCAACCAAATGGTTTAGCGACTAGACTGCATTCTGCGTACTACCATGAATACACTTTTTTGACAAATTAAGATGACTCAGATCAGCAAATATTGCCAAATAACTATTTGTATTAATACAAAACTTTCCGTTGTAAACACAAAAAAATCTTTCCAATGGTAAAAACCGCATACTCTATGATTTGTTATAACGGAGTTACAGATCTGTCGAAAATTGTAATATTATCAGCACTTTTTACAGAACTTTTCCTACAATCTCTATTCTGTTAAAAATCATAAAACATTTATTATCATGCGTATTCACATAAATTCGGTATCAAATTACTCGGGAAGATTTTTTTTAAGACAAAAAAACCAAAAATCGATTTTTGGGTGATTTGCCGGTTACGAGTGCCCTTAAATAAAGAGAGGCCTGTGATTACAAAAACAAACTAGACAATTATGTTACGAATATAACTTACATACGCAATAGTTTCACGCAATCGAACGGGAAGCTCTTTTCATGTTGTACACTATTACGAACAAATGTCCGTAGAATTCGATTATCCGGGGCGGACGCGTCACCCAATTACGCAGATAATCCTTTACGGTATATAAAATTACTAGTAGACGTTGTGACGGATGTCGGTTGTTTTCTGAACGAAATACAAAATTACATAATTGGATGCACAACGGCACACTCAACTCGTGCGTTTAGTTTGTTCTCGGACGATTCTAACGACAACATAATGGAAAAGGTATCACGACAAAACAACTTTTAATGACTGTTGTGAGACGAACAAACGGGGCAAGAACAGTTCGTAAACTAGAAAAACTTGATAACAATCAGCCCGTTCGGCGCACACCGTCCATCCCAGTAAAGTCTAGATACACTATAACTTTTCCAGTTACTGATGTTGAATGTACATTAGATATTGCCGACATTACATTGCCCAAGCCTTAGGGCGACAATTGTTGACGATATATACTGTACGCTGACGTCACACAAAAGTGAATGATTAATAACATTTACGGGGGATTAATAAAAATATGGATGTCATAATAGCAACACCTAAAGGCACTTAACCACAAAACGTCTCACATCACAGTCATTCAATATAATTAGTCGAAGCAACTAGTCTGCTCGTTACATCGACATGACTTCTAAACGTTCGTCGCATCTTACAATTACTGTACTGGACTGTACATCTTACGAAGTACTGGACTCGAATTTCGTGAGACGAAATGAAGAATCCCGAACGAATTGTGTACTGTAATAAATCATCATCTTCACGAATTAAACCAAAAATGGTTTGTTCCGGTCTCAAATAGAAAAGATTAGAGCTGGACACTCCAGCGCTTCCTCGGACATCCCACACCTCTCCGTCCCCTTGGCTTATAGTACCATAGTTGTTTGGGGATGCGCCAGTCATCCGCTCGACAAAGATGTTCCTACCAATTCAGCCGATACTGAGTAATCCTGTCGAGTATACTCATATAATATTCAATTCCTGCCGTATATCTATGTTTCTTCTATGATCATGGGGAGTATACCCTGCCGCGTGCGTGAGAAATCTCTTTTCAGCCGCTTGGATGCGACTGGCCTGCCTTTCGTTAAAGTCCAATTCCCAGACACAGAGATAAGTGTGGGAAGAGCCATCACCTTGTAGAATTTTAGGCGTGTTCCTTTACTTGCTGACTTAAAGGTTCGCCTAATGGTCCCGCACATAATGTTGAACTTACGCAACTTCCATCTTCTCCTCGGTCTTCCCACTGGTCTTTTTCCGTGGATTCTGGTATTCAATAGTTTTCGTGGTACTCTGTCTTCCCCCATCCTGGCTACATGACCAGCCCACCTAAGACGCTGTAGTTTTGTGTATTATGTTAGCGGTGGTTCTTTATACATTTGATACAATTCAAAGTTATTCTCCAGCCGTGTACGTCATTAACTGGTCCCAGAATTCTTCGTAATATTTCTCTTTCAAAGTTATCGAGAATGTTTGCTGCTTTGGAGTTCAGGATACATGTTTCGCAGCCGTAGGTTATTGGTTACATGGCTTTTGGAAAATGAAAAGAAAAATGGAAATTATTTTTAAAAAATGTGTCTTTTTTGAAACATCATTGCACTTGGGTAGTATTACCGCTATAACTCCTCGATATTATAGTGAAAAACTAATAGCAGTAGCCTTTGATGGCAGTTAATCAATACTAATAAGATATTACAATGTAAAAATAGTGATGATACTGCAACTGGTAAAAGAAATGAAGCAGAACTTCGGACTGTAGTTACGTTGGATAAACTAGCTGAAGTGAACTCAAATCATGGCTTGAAAATAAATACAGTAAAATGTCGGTTATTCGAATCAGAAAAAATATTCGGAACGTTCTGAAAAAAATATTACTTATCTTTGGCCAAACGTAAAAAGACTCCAACAATATAATTTAAAAAGAAAAAAAAAGGACCAAATTAACACAAATATTCCAGTCGACAGGACGATTGCTGAGGAGGCACTCGGTGCTTTAAGAGGCAAGAAATTTCTAATAAACGGCAGTCTTTACTTCTATTACTCATTCTTTAACACTAATCGTTCCCAGACACCGGTGACAGGAAACCCTCTCGCTACTAGACCTGTGAAGAGTAAATTTCACCCTGGCCCAGATATGTTTTCTTATAAACAGCTGATTTTGTTGACAGTACAGTATTGCCAACTTAACCCAAGAGCACATTTCTTTCACTCTGGCCCAGAAGAATGGAAAACTATCTACATGGCATTGATCTGTGTCCAAAACCTCCAAAACACAGTCATGCAATGTGCCCAACTTTGGTACACGTGGGCCGTACGGAAAATTTAATATGTCCAGATATGGTACACATGGTCTCTAGAAAAAGTGTTTGTGTCCAAAAACGGTACACGGTAGCAAGAGTGTTAATTGCATTTAAATTTCTCTCACGCCATTGGTGTTTTCATTATGGGATTTAATACGCTTTGTCGAAAGTGACGAATCAACGCCCGCTGGTGTACTGTTTGTTATTCGCTCTCAGACAGGAGATTAAAGAATAACGGTAACGCTGGAGGGGACACACGCGTATCCACCAAACGGACAACAACAGAATCCCAAAACTGACTGTTCAATGCAATTTCAAAGTCAAAAGGCATATAGGTCATCCAAGAAAGCGACGTGATCGATGAGTACGGGACGTATTTTATGGAAGGGGACGAACGGGACCGGACCCCGCCCCCGGAGGGTCAAAAAGTTGACGAACTTTGTTGATCTATTATTTTTTAGACAGTTTTATTATTTTTTTTTTTTAGGCGTGTACTCTAATATAGTATTAACTCTTTCTTAAATACTCAAACAGGTTTATTACACAGCATTTTCGTAAACGTTTGAAATATGAAATACACGAAAATCAATTCATTCAATAAGTATCTTTATCTATAGCCAATGTTTCAATAACGCGTATTTTTGTGGTGTTATTATCGTTTATTTTAATGGGATTGATTTCCGGATGTTATCACACGTTTTTCAACCACTTAAAAGATACAATAAAACCTGACCTAACGGCCAACTTTATTCAGCGGTCACCTTTATGAACGGCCACTTTTCTAAGGAACTGATTTTATTTTCTGTAAGATCAATGTAAATTTTCCCTTCATTAAACGACCAGCTCCTCCCTCGGCCAGCGGTCAGCCCATAACGGGTTCCTTCACTTGCGTAAACGGTCAGCGATGTTCAGTCATCCTGAATAGATAATACAGAAGACAAAATAGTTTGACAGCAGAGATTTCTATGAATACTCAAGTAGTGTTTATACCTAATCAGTTGAAACGACCTAGCCTTTACATATTTTTAAATAATTTGTAAATAATACACTGTTCAAGTTTCCATAACGTTGAAACTTTTTGAAATGGTCGATTAAAATCTCTACTATTCCAGAATACATACATACATACATATATATATATATATATATATATATATATATATATAAATACAGTAATTTTTCATGAGGAGGAGGGGGAGGGGGAGGGATAGAGGAGGAGGAGGAGGAGGAGGAGGAGGAGGAGGAGGAGGAGGAGGAGGAGGAGGAGGAGGAGGAGGAGGAGGAGGAGGAGGAGGAGGAGGAGGAGGAAGAAAAGACCCGCGAATGTGTTTAAAAGAACTGTTACAATCTCTTAGGCGGATCAAAGATATATGCGTGACTCTTGATAAAGAATGTGGAGAGAATGCTGTGGAACAGTGTAGTAAACTTTACTGTTTGGCCAAAAATTACGGCATTTACAAACACATCAGACAACTTTAAAAAAACTACATTTTTAAAGAATAATCTTTACCAATGTGTTATAATGCAATTCTTTCCACTGAAAACGTACTGTAAATAGGAATACAACTGCAAGTACATAATAAAATTATATAGCTGATCAGCCCTGTTTAATACACTGTATTGTTGCTATCCCCGCCAACCACCTTTATTTAACGGCCACCTTTCTAAGCGGTCCCATTTTACGGATATCCAAGGGTGGCCGCTAAAGAGAGGTTTTACTGTAGTAATGCTGATCAATCTACACTCGTTTTTTCTGTTGTACGAAGCAGACCCCCCCCCCCCCGACCCAATTCTGGATACGCCCACTGAGTACGAAGGCTTAATCCGTGTTGATGGCGACGACAAAATACCAGAAACTCGAGTGATTTCGGTATTATCACTGGAATCAGGAGCGGGAATTTTTCCCAGACAGAACAGACGCCGTGTTCGTACAGAATGTAAGCAGATGAGGCAAGACGGGAAACTCAAACGAATCGATCAAAAATCGCTTGACGGTGATTAAAGTAAAGAAATCACTTGTACCACTATGTTTCAACGTGAAATAAATCAATCTTATTCCGTTTAATATAACTAAACACGCCCGCAATTATTGTCTAATTAGGTTAACTTCAGTACACCACGAAAACAATAACCAAAAATTATTAGATTTACGTAATTATATATACAAAATATGTTTTAATTATTACCCTTGGAGAATTGTTAATAAGCGTTAACGGCAGTGTTTCGATGTTAAATTGTGTTCACAGTTTGTTACACCAGCAAGTAGTGGACGAACCTAACGCATGTCGCTCTTCCGGTCGTTATTATCAAACGACACAAAAGCCTCCACGCACGGACCTTGATAACGACCGGAAAGACGAAAACGCGTATCCGAAACTGTACAACTACAGTAAACGAGAAACGTAAACTCTTTTATTGCGACGAATGAAGATCAAATATAGTGTTGCTGATTGATCACTCTCATATCGGTATCAGATGGACGCGTTTCGGCCAGTTTCTAGACATCTCAGAACGAGTACAAAAATACACGTGTATTCTATCACTACAAACGGACCGATGGTACCTGAAACCTGCCCTACCTTTAGAACAAAACGTACTGTCGCGTGAGTTACTTTCGAATTGTTTTTTTATTCATGACCAGTTCATGATGATCACATTATTCTGATTAAAATTTTAATTTTATAAAATACACTATACAGTTGTGTTCTCTGCGTAATCGCCACATTCTTGGTTCCACAGTCAGATGGGCGAGATAGGGAATACATTGCGCTTATGGGTTTACGTCCACTATTATTACGCGACTTCAAATAGCAACAGTGTTTTAATTCTTCATATTTCGATGTATCTCTCTCAAAGCGATTTTCATCGGCTATTGCCGCATACCCACACCTAACCGCCATCTATTTCTGTCCTGGGCATCTTCTTCTGCCAAGTTATGATGCCAAGCCTTCCTCATGTTTTCATACCAGGACAGTCTAGGTCTGCCCGTTTTCCCTCTGACTGGGGGCTTCCACTGAAATATTTTCTTCGGCCATCTCTGTTCATCCATTCGGAGTAAGTGACCGAACCACTTTAGGCCTCTTCGTTCTACTCTGTTAATAATTGTGTCATCTGGATGCACCCTTCTTCTGATCTCCTCGCTTGGTTATTCTCTCCCTTCTTGAGACTCCGGCACTTCTACGGAGATAATCCATTTCCACGGCATTCAATTGTCGTATAATTTCCGTTCTCAACGTCCATACCTCACAGTCGTAAGACAGAACTGATTCAACAAAAGCTTTTCCTATATGAATCTTTGTGGCTCTCGAAATATGTTTGGTCCCACCAATTAGAGTTCAAGCTTCATATTTCGATATACTTCAAATTAATTTTGCACAAAAACTGAGTCGGTAAAAATAAAAAACGTAATAAAACCATCGCGCACTCGATTTAGTACGTATTGAAATATAAACTCTCCTTACGCTAGATGTTCTTGCTCCTTAAATTAAAATTTTTTTTTACATGTACTCCATTTCACGTACATGCTGTACGGTGCAAGTGAAAGCTGAGGCTGAGCCTCCCTCCCGCACGAAATGAACGACGTGGTTCTTCTGCCTATTCTGTTTGGGTAACTAGATACCAAACATGACAAGTAAACACGACAAAGTTGGAGATACCAAACACTTGTTTCCAATAACAGACCGCTAAACTGTAACAACGTTTGTGGACATGAAATATTTAAGCGCCTAATCATCACAGTCCACGAACAGTGGCATAACTAGGAGCAGCTCTCCTCCCCCCACCCCCCCGGAAGGGGGACTACCTTGAATGTTGGGCTCCACATTTTCCTTGGCACATATGAGAGATACAGAATTCTTCACATAAAATTTTATAAATACATCATATAAAATAGACCTAAGACTGCGAATAGGTATGTTATATACCAAACGTTGAGTGATTGTCGTTATTAACAAAATTAACTTGATTATTTACAGAAAACGCGTTGTTGTTAAAATTTCATTAAAGTCAGGCAAGTACAAGAACAAGATGAATAACCGGATTCTTTGCCAAACACGAAAAGCAAGCGACCGCTACGAGTGTCAACCGGCATTTACAACTGGTATACGGCGCGACCTCGGTCAGCGGGCACGCGACTGTCACCACCATTCCTCGCTGCACTACAGTACTTACATAACCGTAAATATTGATATCCATCCATCTTTACCCTACTTCTTCATCTGTTCACGACTGCTATCGGTATGGACTGCACTAACGTCACACACGTAATCTGGCAACAGTATAGCCCATTTAACTAATGCTGAAAACCACATCTGGGACGGCAATTACATACGTGTAGATGCAGTTTGGTGTTTTTCTTTGCCAAGTAATCTGCTGTTTCATTACTAGTAATTTCAATATCCCAACAGATCCATTATAGTAAAATGTATTTGTTAATTACTGCAGTTCATTTATCATTTCATGAAATTCATCAGAGTTTTATGATTGAAGTTCATAGCTTGGATATTAATAATCTGTTAATACATTTAGAATCTATTAAAACATGACTATATTTTTAAAACTGTGGGTACAAGTAGAATCTCGAGTGTCAAAACTTTTTTTTTACCACTATGAAAAAGTGTATAGACTACAGATGAGTAAATTCCTGCTCCTGAACTGTGATTCTTGCCCTCTGATTGACCACTGTATATTCACAGCCACTGGCTGGTCTGGAAAGTACACCCTACTGTTGTAAGGAGCTAATTGTTTGAGACTTATTTGGCGACCAGACCCTTTGTTCATATTTTCTCCAGGGCAGTTGATTTTCTTTAAGGTTGTCCGAGATAAGTGACAGAGGATCTTGTGTGGTTTCAAAGTGTAATGGGACGTTTTATATGTGTGGGTACTAATCACATATTCTCAATAATTCTCCTTGTTATCTGTGACAAACATTAGCCGCTTGATCTCACAACGACGTGCACGCATGTCGCGGCGCGGACAAGCAGTTGTTCATACGTTAACTAAGGCGGTGGCCGCGCGTATCTTTACGCCCCATGTGCCATTTTTTAGAACGAGAAACTTAAAACTTTCCACGTGGGCGAATTTATTTATTTACTACTCACGTAATCTAGGGCGTCATATAGACACACACCGAAGGTCACGGTCCGTCCCAAACGTGCCGTGAAGCAACTCGACGAAACGTACGTGTTCAGTCACGGCCGTTTACGAAAAACGGTCTTTGTGATATACAATTGTCAAAAATTCTGACGATGTCAGGATATTCGCAATTGACGATGTATTATCAAGACCCGACTAAAATCAATTAAAAATGTAACTACTGGCATGCATGCAGATGCGGACACACCGAAAGCCACGGTCTGTCCCAAACGTGCCGTGAAGCAACTCGACGAAACGCACGTGTTCGGTCACGGCCGTTTATGTAAAACGGTCTTTGTGATAATAAAACTGTTAAAAATCCTGGTTAGAAGACGATATATTATCAAGGGCCTACTAAAACCTATTAAAAACTAATGGCGTTAGCCCATTTTCCAACATTTTGTAAACTTTACTAATAATATTATTATTCATTGTTTGCTTTTTCCAAAACCCACGATGATGCACAACAGTACATGGACGAGCAAATATATTATAATAGGGTTATGGACAAGCCTTATAGTGAAATATGCTACATTCACTCTGAAGATTAATGGGTTTTAACCTAAATATCGTATTACAATTAGAAATAACAAATATTATCAATTCTATAAACTACATAAAGTAGATAAAAAACAGACAACCCTGGGCACACAATTATCCTTCATTGTTGCTATTACTTTCTGCCCGGGCTATTAGGCCGTGATCTTCTGCTAACATAGTTTACGGACGTTTCGGCCCCACGCAACTGCCAAGGTGTTAGCCCGAGGTATTGCCAATTACTGGATCGTTCAGAAGACAGCCTCCGGTGGTGGGGCGAAACGTCTGTGAACTATGTTAGCAGTAGACCACGGCATAATACTCCGGCAGAAAATGACAGCAACAGAATTATCCTGTTTTATTTTTACATAAGTGAAATAAAAAATACTATTAACTTCTTAAATTTACAAATAAAAAATAGATTGCATTAGGAACACAAGAATTTGGTTTAAATTTATAGTGAATCGAACTTTAAATTTGGGTTTCGAATCACTGTATGATTATTTTATTTTTTGCTTCTGTTACAGTATCTGGGACAGCCCTTAAACGTTGTGCGTTGCGGTTGAACAAACGTTGTTACGTCTTTCAACACGGTCTTACAACCGCCACTCACAAGAGATTCTGCGGATCGGAACGTCAGGGGCGCTGTCCGAGTAGAGAGAGGGGAATTAGGAGATTTAAACGGTTAGGAGAATAACTGATACTCAGTCAGACACGAGAAGACAGTTGAAGCTCAACTTTCTTGTTTAACAAATTGTAGAAATAGAAAAGCCACAATGTCGTTTGAATCCATTAAGTGTTGTTGTCTTGTTCTTTGTGGCTTATAGTACGTATTTTACAGGCAGTGAACGACCAGATTCACAGATTTGTGAATCCTACGACGACATTTCAGATATCAGAAATTGCTAACGCATTCCAGACCACAGACCAGTACGTTCACATACTGATATCCAGAAGGATCTCGGTTCAATAGATCGCATCTCCTGTAACACTGAATGCCACTCCAGGCCTCGCTTAACTTGTTAAACATGCTTTGATACCATCGCGTTGACTTTAGTATATGGAAATTCGTATAAATCTTCGGCAAAACTCATCTCTTCGTAACGATAATGAAGTTGTAGATGATGATGACGATTGTGAGGGTGGTGATGCTGTTACGTTTTAATTACCGTTTCGGATACGTTTTACGTGTTTGGATTTTAATTTTATTGTTAATTTTGTAGGTAAAGCGGATGCGTTGTTTCATAGTTTTTTTTTTTAGAAATATGCGGCATATTTTGGGTCGAAGTAGCGTTAATCCTCTCTTGAAATATCAGGGAGAGTTTTTCTGTCGTTGTGTCGGCAACACTGAGCCTAGAGTTTACGTAGTGTATCAGACGCGCGATCCCGTTTGTTTAACGGTGACTCTTCGGGATCGAGCGCGCGGCGTTACGTAACTTTCCGTAATTACTGTGGCTACACTAATGCGTCAACAGCTCGCTTTTTCGGTCAAAGGGGTAACTGAAAACTTAATCGTTCGAACACCCGTCAAACGTTCGAGTAAAAAACAAGGAAAACACAAGAAGAAACACAGAAAGATGTTGAATAAACCTGTATTTTGAGTACTTATTCGATGCTGTAAAGCTTAGGCTACGTAATGTGGACTCGATCAGTGTATTTCAATCGATATTTGTGTTCTTTGTATATGATAACTGGTCGCGTACTCATTATTCCGGAAGTGGGGTTTGTTAACAAACTTGTGTTATTTTAAGTTTTCCTAGCAATAATATTTTCCATTCTTTACTGCTGCAGGTCGTTCGGTTCGTATTTTTAGAACTGCAGCAGCTGCGTCGTGTATTCGAGTGGCCACAGGCCCGACGCACGTATGCTGGACGTGTTTGTTATGTGTAGGCAAATAGACGGATTTACAAGGAGTAACGATTTTGTTTTTAACGTGTGGACAAATAACGCCGAATTATGTCGAAACTATGTTTGAGTATTCAGGACCAGACTGTAAATCGAAAACGCGTGGGAAATGAAGTAATTATGCACTCTTATACGTTTTCAAGGAAATAGGATTTTATCATAGGTAGGTGGGTGAAAACTAGTGGTCCTGCTTATAGATTTACTAGCTGTTACCCGCGGCTTCCCACGCAAATATTTGACTTTTAATAAGTATTTTAATATAATTTTTATTATCTATGTCAATATGGCGTTCTGTCAGCTCGTATAACAATTTTGTACTCATTAGTCAAATTCTCTCCAAAGCGTTTTCAACACTTGTACTAAATTATTATGATGATGCAACAGCCTTTGGAAATTTAAAGGTACCCGTTTATAAAGCCTTTGGAGATATTTATAAAGTACCTCTTAAATCAAAAACGCTAAATTCTTTATTTTAAGTGTTACTGTTAGAAGCATTGTATAACACATTAAACGTTATGTTTTCTTGAACCATGGCTTTTATTTATTTCGGCAGTAAACTAAAAACCAAAAACCGTTGTCACCTATCCTCACAAATGAAAACAACAAGTATTTTCGCTTTGCATTAAGTAATAGGACAATTTACAGTTAGTTTATTACTTCCATGTTCCATAAGGAAATGGAAGTATGGTGATGGCGAAAAAACTCGTGTTCGAGATAAGGGCTGATGCTGATTGTACTACCCTCAAAACATGAAGATAAGTCATTTTTCGAAAAGTGTCTGTATGTCGAATTTTGTACATGTTACTATGGTAATTAATTGTGGTCTCCATGGTGATTTGACATCTTTATACGCGTCAACGAAAAGGGCCTAAATCCTGCGAACGAGGCAAAATATCAAATTCCGCAAGTTAGACAGTATTTCTCGCCTTGTGTCAAAGGTTACCTGTGATAAATTTGGTGGCAATCGGTGTAAAGGTGTGGATTTGTATTCAGTACCCATAAATTCTCATACTTTTAAATATAAAGTATTTAAAATTTATATTTATATTACCTCAAGACGTTATTTTTCCTTATTTGGAACATGTTTCGAGAGCTCCCGTGCTCTCATCCTCAGCCTTCGCGATCTTGCGTCTGGTGAAGTATTAGTGTGTTGGCTGGATGCTATTAAGGTTTCTTGTTGGTCTCTGGTATTTTAAAGTTGTATTATTGTGTGTGATTGTGATATATGTATTTGTATTTTGTGTATTTTCGATGTTGAGTGCTTTGAATATTGTGTCATGTTTTGTATTGCTTTGTATTTGTTCAGGTATTAGTTTGTTTTGTGTTTTATGTTTGTATATTTGTAAATGTTCTCAAATGTTCATTATGGTACGAGTATTGTTCAATAGAAACACGTTTGATCTGCGCAGCCGTGACTTCGTCGCCATGTTTATATCGCCTGTTTAAGTACTAGTGACGCGTCTGTCAAAAATATTTTCAGCTTGCTGTTTTCTGAGCGTTGTGACTGGGTTGAAAAATGGTATCTATGATACAAAATCCGTCCAAAGATAATCTGCGTGCCGTTACTCAGTTTTTGGCCGCTGAAGGGTGTCAGCCAATGGGAAGTTATGCAAGAATGAAAGCTGTATATGGTGACCTGTATATATGGTCATCCATTCGGCAAAGATGTTCCCACCAATTCAGCCGATACTGGGCGATCCGCTCGAGTGTACTCATACTACTCAGCTCCTGCCGTATATCTGTGTTTCTTCTATGATCATGGAGTGTATACCCTGCTACGTGCCTGAGAAATCTCATTTCAGCCGCTAAGACGGCTTTTGATGATGACGGCATTTAAGGTCACCTTTTGTTAAAGCCCAATTCTCAGACGCATAAAGAAGTGTGGGAAGAGCCATCACCTTGTAGACTGACTTAAGGGTTCGCCTGATGGTTCCGCACATAAGGTTGGACTTATCCAACTTGTGCACCACGTTGAAGCCAGAATAAGGAATAGCCGGACGGATTAGTTACATATGATATCGGAAATATATGTCTTGCTCCAAAATAGAATACGTGGAATCATTTGAACTAATCACTATCAGAGAGCTACAAAAATTACAAAAAAAAAAATATGATTTTCACATGGCTATGTAATAGAACATACTTTGTAAAGAAAAACTGAACAGTTCTCACGAATTTACACTCTCATATACTCCAAACTAATAATATGTCGAAAAAAATTCGTAATAAATTGACATTTAAACGTAACACGTTGTTCGTCATGTCCGACAGGGACCTCGCCGCCAAACATTTCTATTCAATACCACCTCTACTGTCACACGCGCCTGAATTCGGCCAGCCAGTGTCTCATGCCAAATAATACAAAGGCAATGACGGTCCGAACGGTGTACGGTGAAGATTCCGGGGGCCGACTGCACACGCGTATGAGAAACAACGTAATCATAGCGATTTGATAACGCTCTCAAGAGGCAAACCGTGTCTACAACCAACGAAATAACCAGGGGAAAAATTAAAATATAACTAATATGCTGCACTCAACGAATTCGATTGGCCATGAAAAAATGTACAATAACGGTGCTATTTGCAAACAGGTACTAAAGTTAGATAGGCAACATGATTTACCTCTGCCGGAATAGATTGTTCTTTCCTTTTCCTGGCGTTACAACCCAGTGTGGATTTTAGCCCGCTCGATGACTTATCTTCCATTCCGCAATCTCATACATCCGTCTGCATCCCCTCCCAAATCAATCCCCACCTTTTTTTTTTTTTGAGTCGGGTCCGGAATGGGGCCAGACTCGGGCTGGTCTGGGGCAAGCCCCTTCAGCCAGATGGTATGGGAATTGTGTAGGGGGGGGGGGTCGTACGGAAAAAAACCATCTCTTTCTGGGCCTGCCTCTAATTCTTCTTCCTACCGGTCCCCAATATGCAAATCTCTTAACCATTCTTCTGTCACCCATTCGCCTTACGTGACCCAGCCACTCAAGCCTCCTACAGTATTCTTAATAAACCGGACTATGTCGGCATCCTGAATAAATTGGTCCAGTACATGGTTCATTCGAATCCTCCAATAGTCACCTTCAGTCTGTAGAGGTTCAGAGATTTTTCGCAAGACTTTTCGTTCAAATATTCTTAGACGTTGCTCGTCTGTGCTGGTTAACGTCCAGACTTCGCATCCGTATGTTACTACCGGTCATATATAAGACTTTTGTATATAGTCAGCTTAAGTTGTTTGCTTAACATCCTGCATTTGAAAAACCTTTCCAAAGGAGTAATAACACCTGTTGCCACATACGATGCTCGACTTTATTTAATTGCTGCAAGAGTTGTTCCGAGTAATTTGTGAACCTAAGTGAGAAAATTGTTGGACACGTTCAAATGTATAAATTGCCAACTGATAGATGATATGCATGGTTGTGTGTGACATTCCGTTGGAAGTTCCACGTATTTGGTCAGAATAAATGTTGCTAGTTATTTCGAACAAATAAACGTGGATGTGATCTTGGGCGGTGAGACGGGTTTACGCGAGTTATTTATATCTGTTGATTCGTTGGTTACGTAAACACATAGGCCTACCCGGTGATTACGTCAAGGTACGACAGGCGAACTATGCAAGGCTCTCTCGCCGCCCGCCGCTGGGACAGTTTTAATAATAAGCCCACGCCGTATTCTCGCCCACAGTCAATCACATACGACTGTGAACTTAAAGACTTACTTACTACAACGAGAACACAACTTGCTTGTATTTACAAACGTCTTTGAATACGGTAGTGATGCACGAGTTTCGTATGGGAGTCAAGAGTACTGAGCATAAAACAAAACAAAAAAAAAACCAACATAAAGGAATTGTACCTGAGAACAATCATTACGAGTTTCACGTGACATGCAACAATAAATGAATTTATTTCAAGACATCTGGAAATGAAATCGACGCTTTCGTTTTACAGAAGAAAGACAACTGTCTTAGCATGGACACATACGGCGTGTGGGACCGACGAGGCTAGTGAGCAAATCTGGAAAGCAAGAATGGAGGAAAATCAGGAAAAATACGGGAAATTTTATGTAAACCTGGAAACATTCTTGAAAGGAGGGAAAAACGTGATAACGCACAGACAATGTTACAGAAGAAAAGGGAAAAGAAATCTCCAGAAAATTAAAATTTCTAACGGCCAGACATCACGACCAACCGATCGTTATCAGTCTATGCGCCATTATATTACATTTAACATGTCTTGCCAGTTGCAACAAGTCATATCACGTTGACACAATTAAAATACATTTCTATTATATAAGACAGGGTTCTGGAACGTAGAGCCTTTAACAATGGTGTTCTTCTGTCACAGAAACGCTCAATCTCATTACAAATATCGTACGTAAATGGTAAGCTTAAAATCCATTGGTGTGTCGTGGTTTCTGATACGTCCCTACCAACTATTCCCCCGACCACTTTCATACTCCGCCTGAGATATTGCTCAACGGTCATATCAGTAAAATTTCCGCACCAAAATTTGTCGGTTCGCCAGTACCGTATCCGTCTTCAAGGAAATTTCGTAATTCCATTATTTCCTGAGTTTCGCATTCAGTTAATAAGTACCCTTCTCGTAATAAAACTTATTCGCTCTTCGGCATTTTTAATGAATTCGGTCATTTGTTGAATGTATATGTAAGCAGACTTTGTATAGTTGAAATGCCCTGGAGCAAAAAATATGCATCATTTGTTTTAAATATGCAAATTTCACTCTTATTGCACGATTGGTATTAAAAACGCAAAATTACAGAAATTTTAAATATATTCTTAATAATAAATGGACACAAATAGCAAAATCAAGAAACACAATCACAGCCTCTATTGTTTATTGTGCACTGAACGCTCCGTTTTGCTAGATCACATCATGCTTAGCCGAGTTGCGCGCGCATACTCCCCCGAGTTGCGAGCCGACGGCAGATGTGCGAGTGCGGTACGTGCCACCGGCAGATATACAGTTTTCAAAAGGTACTTTAAAAGGAAGCCGGCTTCTAAGGTATAAATCCTTACCGAAGATTGATAACGTAGGTATTGAATATTATATTTCCGAAGTATTAAATCTTCAAATTTAAAACATAAAGCGTAAGAAGTAATAATGTGAAAAAAGCACGTTTTATGCAGTTACTTTTTCTATAATTATTTTTTTGACAATGAACAACTTAATTAAAATAATAATTGCACATGTCAAAAGTAGACTCTTCAAGCTTTAAAATACATGCTTCGTATTTTAATTGGGATGAACTCTCATTGTTGTGTATATTGGTTTTAAGTTGTAATTTTACGAAAATTTTAAGAAAATCGAAATTTCGCGAATTTCATAGCCTTGTTTTTTAAAAACAGTCAACAATATCAACTTTTTATGTTTTGCATTCTCATATATATAGTATCAGTAATTAAAAACCACATTATCTTGTGAATAAAACTATTACATTTTTAAATATTATTATTTGTAGGATAAAACGACACTTCGAAGCCATCATGTATATATAGTACCTAATATTTTAATGAAAAAATAAGTTTTTATAATAAAGAACTACACAGGCCTATAGCTGCATCTTACCTTTAAACAAGAGTTTTTTTTTTTTTAATTCCAACATTATTTTTAAAACTACAAGCGAATAACTGGTTGCGCGCAGTCTAAAACTTGTGCCAACTAGCCCTACCCGCGCTCTCCGAGCAACAAATTATTCGTACATATCAATAATTTTTTACATAAAAACTAGTAGTTCTAGAAAAAAGTGATGACATTTTTTGTGAGAAATTTTCTCTACTTTACGGTGGTATTTTTTATTTTCACAATAAACAAGTCGTTTAAAAGTTATTTTCGAAAAACTGAAATTTTGAATTTTAAGGGTTGTTTAAGGGTGTTTTGACATAGGGCTGAGGGGTGAACAGTATTTTAAAATAATGTACTAGATGAAAATACTTTATTAAAAAAGGTCGCATCCTTCTACTATTTATTTCGATCTCCAACTCTAATTTGACTGGACTATCAAAAGAGTATAGTTTACTGACCAAAACAAACTATAGGCCCTACCTCGAATAAAATCTTCGTACGAAAACTGTGAAAGCTGTTTCTTCGTCTGAAGCGAGTAAACTTTCACAATCACGGAAGATCATTCCGATCAAAAAACTCCTTACATGAAGTTAATACAAAACATTCACAAATTACGTAGACGAAGATTTCACTCGACTTGGACTGATCACGTTATACAAGTTTACGGTAGTGTACACTCGTGACATTCCAAGCCTGAGTAATCTTAGGATTCACTGAAAATTAAGCGCGCGCGCGTGGACCTTATGTCAAGATCGTCGAACAAGAATCGGAATGTGGCGATCGAGCGCCACAGTATTTCTGAAAGTAAAATATATATTATTACTGTTTAATAAAATTCAGACGCCAGTGAACGCTAAAAAATATATATTAAACCTAAAGTGTAAAGGAACATTAATAACAAGTTAATATTTTAAGAAGGTCAAAAACAATCACAACAAGAAAAAAATAATAAAACCAAGCGACATAGTATTTTTGGGCCTTGTATTTTTATGTCAAGAAAATAACACTTTTCGTATTTCTTTATATTAAATAATAATAATAATGATTATTAATATATTATAATTATTGCTGCTGATGTTTCTTAACCCATTCAGTGAGCTTGTCCTCCACAGAGGACGATTAGTTTTATTTCTTATTTAATTTCTCTGAGCTTTGTATGTATCGGTCAGCAATTCTGTATACTGCAGGGGACATTGCTGGAATGTTAAAAGTGCTCTCTCAACTCTTTAGCCAGAGAGCATAGAACATGGAGTTGAGAAATTTCATACGCTTTAGAAATCACCGACTTCCTTCAGAGGAACTTTTATGTAGCATTTCCTATGTACGCTATTCTTTATAAAAAAATATTTATTTGAGACGTCAACAAAATTCTAAATTTTTAGAAAAATTATCAACGTAAAAAAATGTTGAGAGGTAAAATTTATTCTAATTTTAAAAACGTCATAATGTATCACCAGTTTTATAACTAAATAAAAAATACAATTTTTATTAATGAAGATTCTACATTACCAGTGACCTTGTCCTCTACAAAAGATGATCCAAATCTTGTATATGGATAATTCACTTGACTCCAAACAAATATGAAATAATTTAAAAATATGTTTAATTTGTGATATATTTCAAAAACATTTTATAACGGATAATAAAAAGAGCCACTGAAAGGGTTAAACTATCACCAATTTGGTTACAAAAAACACAATACAATACAATACAATACAAAACAAAAACCACATGGAAGAGTAATTAAAATGCACAAAACAATCGTTTTAATAAAAACGCGATAATGCAAATAATGAGTTTCATTTTCTCCGCTGGCCTTATCAACGTGTTAAACAAATATTGGCCCCAATCGTTTGTCATTGTTTGTCAATAACGAACACTGTGCTGTTGATACCATCGTGTACTAGGATTGCCTACATGTACAATGGAAGGCGCTGCCCGCCGGCAAGCCTGTCTGCTGTTCCCTCACCACAATCTCAGTACAAATTTCTTACACAGGCCTGCGGCCAGTTTTTTTCTTCCACTTACACGCCGATACATCGATTAAAAACCAGCTGTTTAATATCTGTTATTAACGAGTGATAAAATGTGGTTATGTTTGTGTGACACGACATAATGTAAATAGTTTATTGCTTACTGGAGAACATCAAGTGTTCACTCGAGCGTTGTATTTATAATCCGAAGTAATTAAAGCTATTTACGCTTTATGCTTTTTCTTCTCCGTGCCTTTACTGTCTGCATTCATACATGTATCATAATATCTGAATATTAGACGACGTTCGAGCACAAATTAGTACGTCTTGTCGTGTCGTTTGTGGTAATAGTTCATTACAAAGCATTTTCTTATGCACTTTGGCAGAGCATATTTTAAGAAATTTGCACTAGGCGGCACTAAGAGCATATTTTAAGAAATTTGCACTAGGCGGCACTAAACCAACCAACTAAATCATATACCCTGTGTGTGTGTGTGTGTGTGTGTGTGTGTGATATTTTTATATAATACTGAAACAGTGTTTGCTTATCGACTGAATTATTTTCCTATATTTCATCATATCGTATAGCCTTATGATATGTAATAAACGCAGTGTTTGTATACTGTAATAGTGTACACAGCCGGAAAAATAATAAAAAAGTCTAAACATTAAGAGATTAACAAAATTCGTCAAACTTTTCGACCCTCTGAAAGCGGTCAGGTCCCGTTATCCACCACACCTAAAAATATGTCCCCTTGCTGGTATATCGGCAATCCTGCTTTCGTCTTATGCCGCCAAACATCTATCTTGCAATCTACTTAGTTCATTTCCAAACCAACGATCACATTGTACTTTACTCGCATTCTTCTATGTGTCTAAACTTAGTTGTGTCTTTTCCAACTCTATTGTAATGTTGCTAGATGCCAACTTACATTGGCTAAATCACGCTGATTACGTAGAAAAATACCCCTACGTATTTGATATTCTGTACAAAATTAACCATCAAATTAAAATCATATTTTAATTAATTTAAACGGGAATGTTCTTGACTAATCGTCGCTGTTAATAGTACTAATTCCTGTTAACATTAACATTAGAAGCTTTATGACAAATGACAGTACGAAAAAAGTAAAAGCTAAGGCCATAGTATTCTTGCGCATTGTATTTTTGTTAACAATATATATAACTTGTCGCTATTATTGATGTTATATTTTATTATTATTATTACTATTAATACACTAATAGTCATTATTGTTGTTTTTATACATTTCAGAATTCTTTTCTAACTACCAGCAATCCAGTAAGAAAAACCACACACATACAAGACAGTACAAAAACCTAGGAAGAATAATTAAAATGCACAAAACAATGCTTTTAATAAAAACGCGATAACGCAAAAAATAATAAATTAATATTTAACAAGTTAACGTTATAAGAAGCTCACAAACAATAAGAGAAGAAAAACTACAAGTTAGCGAGATAGAATTTTTGCGCATTAGTCGTTCGGACTAAACGGGTGTGTCATGTATGAATTTCAACTAAACTAATTTAAAGTCATGTATACATTTCAGTAAGTAAATTAGTTGATGCTGTTAACACTGTACAGTCACTCGCAATAAGAAAATTTTAATTAAAATTCTCTCTTATTGCTCCTCTATTTTTTTCTGTAAAAGAATTACACGCACAATAGATAATAAAAATAATACCATACAAATTTACAATTAGATAAAACTTTATTTGTTGTTAGTTACTTATTTTAAACAAATGCAGAATAAAGTGTTCAATATAACTACGGAGTAAGCACGAAATACGATTTTCCACTTAGTTCAAATCTACGTTTTCCGGTTATGATCCGAACAATTGTTGAAAAATTTGCTGTTAGTTCATCAAAGGGTAAAGTTTGAGAAAGACACCGCTGTAAATCTTAGCAAGCTAAAAGAAAAGCTCGGGGGAGACGGAGCATGAACCCTTCTTTCCATGCCGACAAAAATACACGAAATTTGAAAGCCTTGTCCCAGATGGATTTATCCATCTTAAAACAATTACAGTAATATACACACTCTACTAGCAGAAACATTCTACTATGGTAATTCTATTCGTCGTGTAGAAAGAAATGGGACGAAATGTTTACAATAAATGAGGTCGTGAAACGTCCGTAAACATTTTTATCGAATTCTATATATATATCTTGGGGATGAGCAAGAAGCCAAGAGAGAGCCTGGTTGTCGGTCTCGAGCAGGAACTCAGCATATGCCAGCAGAGGGGGAGGCAGAAGACCATATTACCAGGCTCACCGGAGTTTCCACAGCAACAACAACAGCCGACACCCAAATTATTCCTTAATTATTACATAATTAGACTTCTATATATATATATATATATATATATATATATATATATAGAATATGCATCACACATACGATAAACCAAACCACAAGATAAAAAATATTCGAGCCAACAGCAGTGATCCTAACTCCACGTGTTTTCTCAAAATTATCTATGGCTACTAATCTAAGTACTTTCAAGAATGTCAAGCGAGCTTTTACGAACATAGTACTTTAGTGTGAGGCTTTCACGGCCGGCTTCAATGTTATGAGAACTTCGGTTAGCCGGGCTGTAAGGCCGTCGCGTCGTCCAAGGTTGTTGGGTGCAAACGTTTCGACCATCTTCAGTGCAGGAGGCTGCAAAACACTGACAAAGGGTTCGTAGTCGGTGACCACTGAACTGTGGTTAAGGCTAGTGGCTGTGAGTAGGACACCCATATTTATAAACTTTTGGTGTCCGCACAAAGTTGTTGTCTTTGTATGACACATTTATAGTTTATTGTGTCATATTCACTGTAAGTATACAGTGAATAATTTAAGGCCTAACTTTTAAATTATTATTATATAAAATAAAGTTACTGTACTTACATTGGATTATTATTTAAATAGAAGTTTCGGTTTATCTGAAATTCCGTTTTTACGAAACAGGAGCAGTCCCATCAAATTCGGATAAACGAGTTTTTAGTGTACCACGATACAATATGAGCGGTTCGTATTTCAGCTGCAGTACGGAGAAAACAATCTATTATACGGATATCAGAAACAGACATTCAAAAGTAGGAGACAAACAATTTATTAGTTCAATAACAATATTTCGCAGAGTACAAAGTAACATGGGATGTTTACACGTTACCACTGCGGGGATCACGTGCGCCGCGCTATAATTACCAGCTGATAACCACAACGTTGCAAGAACACATCACTCTCGTGATTCTGTGCTCGGCTTATCTACGCTTATTATCAAATATTACAATCTCTTTTAAAACTAAAAACAACAAAAATTCTGTTTTCACTAAAACTGTAATCGTACAAGATCGGCCGGCGACGACTCACGCGTTCGGTTTGTATTTTTTCCGGAATTTATCCGCCGACTCAAAGATTTATATAACGTACTCCACAATGCACCGTGTTTATGAAAACGCTTCTCCTCTTTTCTTAACCGAATTCGGTTCAATCGTATGTGGCACAAATAAAGTGCCACAGTTTATTTTAGGCGATTTAATTACGGCTGACGCCGCCTCTCGCATCCTAGCTTCCACTGGCGCCGGTCTAAACAGTCCTGTTCTGTAAGTCCTCTAGCGTTCATTGCGTCTTCGACGTCCATTTTCCATGAATGTTTAGGTCTCCTTTTTTTCTTCTAGAGGGCGGCGTCCATTCCCATACCTTCCTTGGCCATCTCCCATCCGACATTCTTTTTAGTTGTTCAAACCAATTCAGTCTTCTTGCTACTACTGTTTCTATAATGTCAAGGTCGATTCCCATCGCTTGTCTTATCTCTACATTTCTCACTCTATCTAGTCTTGTTAGTATACACCTTTACCGTTTGCCAAGTCGATTTCCATTTGATCCGTCCGGCTATATCTTTCTAGGATTTGTAGCAACTTGGCTTGTTTTAAGAGGATAGAGGAGCTCGTCCTATCCTCAACCCCCAACCTGGAGGACCGAGAACTCTTTTTTTAGGGGTATCAGAGCTTAACTGGTCTGTTCCAGTTAATTAAAGGGCGCTGGAAACTCGCCCTTCACCCTGTCTCGTCTGCTACATAACATACACCCACTGCATGTACAAAACTTAGTAATTAATTGGTTACAACGACGACAACGATCAAAAGGTGCAATGGAATTGAGATGACGATTAAGCTGATTAAGTTATTCGATGGATGAACGGCAGGCAAACACCTCAAGCGCTTCAACCCTATCCTCGATCACAACCGACTCCACCTCCTCCTATGGGCGCCGCCTCCTCTATCCTGACCCTACACCTCTCTCTATCCGTAGCCAAGTACTTCCATCCTCTCTCCCGACATCTCCCTAGCATCCACAGCGCCATCTTTTCCTTGGACGGGCTTTTGGTCTTTTGCCATCCATACTCCCCATAAGATTTCTTGGGGAGTTCTACGGTGTTCGTTTGTCGTCCAGTCTTATCACATTGCCAGCCCATTCCAGCCTCATCAGTGTTACGTAAAGTTCTACCGTTGGTTCGTTGAAGTGAGAATATATCTCATCATTATGACGTAATCTCCATTCCTCATTTCTATCTCACGATATTCCCAGGATCCGTGTCAGCAGCTTCCTTTCAAATACCTTCAGGCGATCAATTGCTCTTTGTGTTAATATCCAGGTTTCACTGAGGTCCAGACATACACATTCTTTTCTTCCATATATGGTCCATACATATGATCGTCTTCCATATCTTCCAGTAGTCGCTATTTTCTGGACCTTCATCTTCTTGTGACCACAAATTGGTAATCATAGATGATTATTTTGGTCACTCTACTCTACTGCATTCCACTGACACACCACAACCAACTTATTTTTAGACACTCGGTGGACCTCACTTTATCTTCGTTTCACATAAAATCCTTAAGTTTCTTGACCGTCTAACATTCCCGACGTACACACGTTCAAAAATTCTTTCAAGCGCGTTCATGAATTCAATACGCCTTACAGCATTTACACCGCTGCGGCAGACAACGCAAGTCTCGATAGCGCAAGCAACTAACAAAACTGTTCTTTAAAAGCTCTAAGCGATGGGTGATTTCTTACGGGTAAATCCTCTATTCGGACTGCTTCCATAAGTAATATTTTTGTCGCTTGTCGTTTCAGTGTCTGGAACCTGGGATCTTCCTCAGAAGCCGCGAGTGGCGGATGGACATTCCCTGTCAATCAGCAGTCTTTCAACCGCCACTCACAGCTTCTGACGACTTTCACAGATTCCGGGATCGAAATGTCAATCGACAAATATATTACGACGGAAGTAGTTTGAACAGAGGATTTACCCACAACTAAAGACTGTGTCAATCTCTTTTTACACACCACGACATTCGTATTTTCGGGGGGGGGGGGGTGTGGTCCCAGTCGCCCCCCCCCCGTAAATACGCCAATGGCGGCGGACAATGCAAATCTCGATAGCGCAAACAACTAAAGACTGTATCGATGTCTTTTTACACACCACGATATTCGGTACTTTCGGATATCAGACAAGTGCAATTGTCAATGAACATTTTTTTTTATTTATGCCAACACTTATTCAGTTACAAGAATTCAAAATCAAGAACCACGTATCACATAATGATAGGTTACATGTTGCAATGATAGAAAGAGCAAACAGCTGAGCGGCCAGTAAGAATTTCTGCTCGATCAGCTGTTTATACGAACACTTTTAACGGACGTCTATTCTACAGTGTATCATCAATTCTACGACACAACGTTCAAAACAGATTACATAACGCTGTGATACTGTAGTAAAACTGACGAAACTACACCTGTCGGTGAAAATAGAAAGTAGGCGGAGTTGTCAACTTATTGTACGGTGCTGTTGGTCTTCCGAAAATCACGCCTTAGGTTCTCTACCTACCTGTTTTGTGTCGCTAATCCGCATATTATGAGTCTATGCAACCGTGGCCATCACTACGCCTGCTTGCATTATTTATTTAAATCCGAAATTTACTGTCATCAGAACCCGTTTTTGGGGTTACAACATGTTATAAGGTTACCTATAATACACAGACGTCTTAAATTCATTCACGAATAACAATAAATCGTTGAACATAATTACCTCGATAAAGTACGACAGTAACAAAGATTTGTTTATATCAGAACAGTCAAAGGGTTAGTCGACAAACTATTGTATGGTATATTGTCTTACATGTATTTAAAAATGTATTCATCTTGTTATATGGATTAGCAGTCCCTGTAATTCCACATTTGTCGTGTTTACTTGTTGAACTGCTACCTGTCGTGTTCCGGACGAGGACTTTCAGTCTCTCCACCGTTATCAAGTGATAAACCACGAGTTAAACCTCCTAAACCACAATTATCAACGTTGTGGTTTATGACTTCATAATGGTGGAGGCACTGAAAGGCCTCGTCCGGACCATGACAGGTAGCACAGTTCAGCAAGTAAGCCCGAGCAAGTTAGTAAAAAAGTATTAAAAAGTAACAATATGTTGCTCGAAAGAGCATTGACCTTCCTGTCTACTGTGATGGACTTCTCATTGAGAAGTGCCTACAACACAGCACCGAGGGGGGGGGGGTCAATCCCCTCTAAAGCTATTAAAAATGTCGGTGCAATTCCGTAATCACTTGACGTAGGCCTGTTTCTAAGCAAGTTGTGTGTGTTAAGATAAACCCTATGAATAATTGCCAAAGTAAAAGAAATTATTACGTTTCTAAATTAATACCTTAAATTGAAAGTTTTAAAATAATAACAATCGCTCAGCATCTAGTAAAAATCGGTATGGAGAACCATACATGACTTCCATGTCTTAAAATTTATATTTAAAATCATTTAAATATTAATTAAATAAGTGGATGCTTGACTTCTGAAAAAATTACGTATCAGCTAAAATGGTACCACCATGTCAGGTGGATTAAGACTATCCTCAACCTTCGTGAGGAATGACTGTACTTTTGGATAAAATGTCTGTAGGTCGAACGAATCTAGAACGAAATCTAGCTAAAGGTAGATGGGATCTGATTCCTGTAATGAAACTGGACTCTCGCTGCGAGGTGCCGAGGGATGTCTATAGTGTTATCAAAGTCTTTCCTGTCAGTACTATACTAGTCATTTTTATTATTTTAAATCGAGTCTTGATTTCTTTCTTTCCATTTGTCTTCTGATTTCCTGAACGACTATTCTGTTCACCCGTATAATTATAAATTTCTCAGCAAAACATTTCTTCCTTAATACGTTTGTGTCTACTGTTTAACACCCGCCATTCTGATCCATGTCATAACGCTATATTCCACACAGGCTAGTAAATAACAACTAGCCATCAGGGAAGTCAAAATATTTTCAAGGAGGGGCAAACAATTTTCCATAGGAGAAAAATGTTTATATATTTTTCATACATACACACATGCACATATTAGTTTATAATTCTCATATCATAATAGAAATAAGTACACAGATTGTATTAATTGCTTTAATACAACAACACTGCCCAGCGATCCACAGGAAGCAAATTGACGTCCACCTTTTCGGCTTCCACGCGTTGTGTTGGTGTACATGATTGAGGCCAGAAATAACGCGAATTGTGTGTGTGTGTGTGTGTGTGTGTGTGTGTGTGTGTGTGTGTCCTGCCGACCTTTTTATTGCGGTAATCACAATAATAAAACTTTGTAAAAGTAAACATTACATAATTGAGATATGCTTGCCTGCCAGGAACGATATATTTTCACTCATACGTGATTTAAATTAAAATGAAAAATATAGAATTTTGTTAAAGTGAAATGAAATGTTTCCATAGAAACTACTTCTTTGTTGTCAATAACGTAGTACATATATAAAACTTATAAAAATTTACCTCCTCCATCATAAACTACCATTTTAATTTATAAAAAATACCCCCTCCCCCCTTCAACTACCCTTTTCATTTTTATATTTCATCTACCTTTCTACAGTGGATTATTATAACCTTCTTTTCAGGATACTTTATTTATCAAAATTAAGCGCTTTACTCTTGTTAAAACGTAAAACGTTGCAGGTAAACTACCCCTTTCCCTTAACCGATCTTCACTAAAAACAATAGGCCTTGAGTCCTCTACAATTCAGGGCTGTATGCAAACAATTATTTGATTCTGTTTGAATTTGCGGCTGTTATCGTTTGCCATAGACAAAAATTCTACACACAGACGCAGACACACGCACACGCACACACACACACATTTCGAAAAATGACCTTTTTTCATGTTTTGATGGTAGTACAATCAGAATCTGCCGTTATCTCGAACACGATTTTTTTCGCCATGACCATAGTTCCATTTCCTTATGGAACATGGAAGTAAAAAACGCACGTCATTGCTGAATACTTCAAGTTGGTTTACTTAAAAAAAAAAATTTGTTTAGTCGAAAAGAAATAAAATTATATATAACTCTTTATTTTGTACGTAACTCTTACAGGTTTTATTGGGAAAATCTCAATATTTACAAACACGATAATAATAATTTATTAACTAAAGAATAAATTCAAGTAAAAACAAAACACGATGATTTATTTAAAATTATACTTTTATTCAAATAATGAAAATATTACACTAAATATTTTAATAAACGGCTGACTACGTAAACATTACAATTGATTATTTAAATAGAAATAAAATGATTATTCCTTATTAAAATTTTATTTGGAGATTACAAATATGCTCGTTTATTAAAAAATTCATATAATAAAAAGTTGCAGTTACGTAGTGGACGCCTCAGTAGATGTAGATGATTACGTGTGCGGGCCAGTTGCGTGCGTGCGTGCGCGCGCGCGTGTTAGTAAGGGTCTCCTACTAATCCCTCAGGTGCCATGCGACTTGGAACGCCGTTTAGACTACGATGGATGATGGAATCCTAGAATATGTGAAAGTACTTGGAGTGAAAAATCGGTGGACATTGGCTAAAGATGAGAAAGTCTGGAGGAAAATCCTGAGGGAAGCTGAGGCCCACGGTGGGCTGTGGAGTTACTGATGATGATGATGATAACTTAATGGTGCACAGGGAAACGAACCCTGACCCCGGCCAAACGACTGCCCCCCCTCTGTCTACTAAACCCTCGTATTACTTAGTTAATAATAAACTACATTTCTGCTAATCGAGTGAACATAAATCGGAAGTGAAACGCAAAACACAGACTGTAGAGAGATAGGGTACAGGTATATGCACCAACGATATTCCGCGCGTTGCTGCTAGATATTCCGTCCGCCGCCGCCGCCGCCGCCTCGCATGGCGCAATATTATACGTCGTCGTTCACGAATATATTATTATTATTATTATCGTCATCATTTAGAGGCAGGCGGTGGGCGGGGGCAGTAGACGCCGTCGCTCGCTAGTCTGTACGTGATGGAATGTAATAATTAAACGCAACCACAGCTTCTATCGCACCGACGCGCTCGTGTTATTACAAATTATTGTTACTACTACTATTATTATTAATAATAATATCGTCGACAGTAAAGACAACGTATGACGCCGATGATGTTCTGTTCTCTATACACGTCACAGTTCGTCTAACACACGTATATAAAGCATACACTAAATAGTTTTCGTTTATTATATAATTTTTTTTTGGTATCGGTCATCTAAGGACCACATGCCAATTTCAATTCTTTATTCTTTGCTCGTTTTTTTTCTCCAATATTCTTTCATCTTTTCACTGTCTCTTTTTCCTGTCTACAGTCCACTTTGAACCTGCGTTTTTCACTCTCCTGCCCTGGACTCCTACCATTTTTAACACTTTTGCACAAAAAACGTCTCTTTCAATTGCTTCTTCTGCGTTTATATTATTTTTTTCTAAATCCTTTTGGACTTCTTTAATCCAACTCGATGCTGACTCCTTCCCCCACAGATATTTTAATATCTGCTTTGTTAATCTATTGTCGTCCATTCTATATAAATGTCCAAAAAATACCAGTTTTTCTTTTTCTCATTCTTTCTGTTATATTTTCTGTACTCTGACGTATTTCATAATTACTTATTAATGTCCAACCTTCTGAAGTTTTTCGTCGGCCTAATATTTTGCTAATAATTCGTCTTTCCAATATTTCTAGTTTATCTAACTTATAATTCAATGCTAGACATTCACTTGCAAATAGGCATTCTGGCTTCACTACTGTACTGTAATGCTTTATTTTCGCATTTTTAGATATGCACTTTTTATTGTAAATATCTTTAGTTATACGATACGCTCTTTCCATTTTATGAATCCTACTTCTGTTGCAGATTTTTCTAAACCATTCTCTTGAATTATTTCCTCTAGATACTTAAATTTTCTAACCCTCTCTATTCGACCAACATCTGTGCATCAAGAATTTTGGCGCGTTTTTAATATTCGTGAGAAATTTGTTTTTTTTCTGCAAAAATTCTTAAGCATGTTCTTCTACTGGATATGTCCTCTAAAAATTTAATTTGTGTTACTGCAGATGTTTATTACATTTATTATTTTTTTTTTCCTTTTAAGTAGCATATGCACACACGAGAACTATTCACATTTTCTGGGTACAAACAAAAATAACTGTACGGTCAGTTGGAAAGAACACAATTTTATAAAACTAACGAATTACAAAATATTTCTAATACTGGTACTAATAATATATATAATAACGAAAGTAAGGACAATTATGAAATTTCAAATATTATTTCCCGTAGATTTCCACACAATTGGCTACAGTGGAAGTCGCGAATTACGAGCTCGGTTATAACGAGAACTCGGATGTAACGAGCAAAAGTACGAGATTTGTTTAGTTTTGTATCTTAGTAATGATAATTAAATTCGCTTTTAACAAGTAGGAAACGCATTACAGATTTGGTTATAACGAGCATTTTACCGCAGGCTTGTTCATGGGTTAAGGTCTAAAAAATTCGTTACAATACTGCATTTTAAAAATTTGGTAAACTCATTAACGCAATTTAGTGAAACTAATAATGTAAGTGATGAATTCGAGGAACATTTAAATAAATTACAAAACTCTGTTTTGATAGCTAAAGATACAAAATTACTGAACAAACAAAAATAGATGACTTTTTTAAGGTTAACTGTTCTGTGTGCGAAATATAATTTTGACGATTCCATTTAGAACGGAGAACAAAAAGACTAATAAATTAGAGTGAATTTTCTTGTAATTTAAAAATAAATTTTGTACATGTGCCATACTAAGTTTTGCGTTTTTTGCTAGACAGCCGGCTGTTTTTTTGGTAAGTCTTTCCTACACAGTTACTTTTACTATATTTCGCGAATCCACTATACGCCAATATTCAGCTAAGAATGTTAGCGTCTGTAAATATTTGAAGTCTAAATTTGAATTTTAAGCGTAGAATGTAAAACAATGTAGAATGTAATGTAAAAATATTATTGTGCAAAGCCTCTTCTATAGTAGACTTTTTTGTTGTGTTCGATAATGACGGTATAAAAATTTAGGCTTGCGAGTCCACACAACTCGGATGTAGCGAGCACCCAGTTCAAACGAGCACATTTGAATCTAGTTATAAGCAAGTTCAACCGTATTTCTTCCCGAACACTGATGTGATAACTGGTTTCGGTAACCGTGTAATACTAATACAATTATATTTCTAAGGCTTTACGGAAGGAAGGCGTCAACTCTGGGCTATTGGGTCGTGTTATCAATTTCAGACGTTTCGGCACCACCTCTGGAATTGAGGCCGAAACAGCACAGCACAGTACAGTACTGCGGTTACTGTCGAACATCGTGTCAGTTGTGTGAATCGTTTTGTACACTGAAGATGGCCTCCAAATGTGACGTCGAAAGGTCTGAAATTTATAACATCGGTGGACCAAAGCCCAATAGCCCCAAGAGTTTATTTCAACTCTGTGTAATACAATATCAACCACTATTACACAACTTATTATTTGTGTGTGTTCGCCGCCAATGGGTTTATAGTTCCTGTTACTGGCGAGTAAGCTGCCATTTCAACTCCCAATTTCGGGACATTCGTTTATGTAGAGCCTCCACTGGCTATGTAACCTGCTTTCATTACCAGCCTCTGACTTCGCAAAGCTTTTTGGCAGCACTACTCTTAGAGGAGTAGGACGAAAAACTAAGAACAAGAAAATGAAGAAAACAGATGCACCATAGTTTCTTTTGCAGTCAGTTTCAAATGTTTCGTCAGCTCGTAAACGACAAAAACAAGGTTCTACCACTACTATAGAACCGATGAGTAAAGAATTGTGCTAACGTTTCCTCCAGTCAGGAAACAGAACTCGTATTATTGGAAAAATCACGACAACAGAGGTCCTACCCTTCACGTGTATACTGAACAGTTTCGGACTGCGCAATCCACTCCATATACGTTCAAAATGACACTCCGAAGGCGGTTTGCTACAGGAACGTGTCCGATTTGCGATTGGACCGTGAGGTTTAGTAATGAATATTGTCATGTGCGTCACGCGGACTGTGACCGCCGCCGCCTCACCACCCCATGTCCAGAATCGTAACCGTTCTTAACGAATGTAACAAACTATTTAACTTCTGTTTTTTAGCAAGTTAGCAAGAGATACGATATCTCTTTATAAGAAGAGAAAACAAACTAGACTTGTAATGTCTTATCTTCGTATGAAGGCATTTCTAATACTGTTACAAATACTTTCAGTAATTAGTGGAACACGTTTACGAAACGCCGGTTCCTTTAAATGTGACATTGGTGAGAAATTTTAAAATTTTATGCTAGAGAACCGTACTGTATGGTGGCGCAGACATACTGGCAGCCAGTGCAGGAGAGTAATTTTCGGGGAGAGATAGACAAATGGGGACCCCCCCCCCCCAGAGGATCGTAAAAGTTGACGAATTTGCTTAAGCTCTTAATTTGTATGCTCTTTTATTTTATTATCTGTGTGCGTTAATATATGCTACGTGCTGTGTATATTAAATTAATTGTATGATGAGCAGACGTAACACAAAAAAATATTTCGACACCAATAAGTGTGCTACTTACACTGAATGCTATTAATAAGGCATAATAGAAAATAATTAGTACCCAGTTTTAGTGAGCATAATCAGCATTGATTTATTTTAGTATAATAAAGATTAGCCTCTTTAAGTGTAAAAAAATTAAGCCAGCCAGCGGACTGGAATCACTGTCGATGCATCAATCAATGTCAGTTTACAAAATCTATTACATACATGCTAGGCTACCATAAACTCCTTAATTATAAAAACGATTTGTGTCACATAAATGAATAAACTTAGTTTATTTTATTTTGTCTGGAGTGCTACAACTTGGAGTCCAAGATGCGCTTTTGTTATTAATTAATTAGTTTACTTGAAAGAACAAAGGGCGTGTCCTCTCGAAACATGATGTCGCCGGCGATGTCGTGCAGGGGCCTTTCGTAGAGACGTATTGACTGGGTACTCTCACGAGGTGTCAGCTTCCGTTTCTTTAAGTACGTGCGAGTTACATCGACGAATGAGAGCTTCCTGGAGAAAATCAAAACTGCCGGTACTCTTCGACCAAGCCGGGAACTTGGTATATCGAGTTCCCAGCACAATGAGCAGATTAGAAGAAAATTGCCTGACTCTGCTCACCCAATTACAAGCTTGGACCCCGTAGCTGACTGAGCAAAAACAAGAGGTCGACCGGCTGAGTACTGAATAGTTTTGTAAAGAAAAGGTGGGGGCGTGACGTCGAACAACAACAAAAATAAACCTCAGATGATTGCACTACCAACCCGATACGATACGTCACGGACGCGTCATTGTTTAGGTTAATAATAATAACGACATACGCGGTGGGGATGTCGAATAACTACAACAATGCATTGCATGCTTATACAATGCATTTTCAACCAGTTTAAAGAAAGTAATGTTGATTAGCCTTGTTTTTTCTTTTGTATGAAGCCGACCCGACCCCGGGCCCCCAAAAGCCAAATTTTAGAAACGCCACTGCCAGCCACACCTACAAGTATTTTGGTGCTGGTGATTTTAGTTTCGTGTGGAAGCGAAAATAGAGCCCCTGTTACAAACTACGTGAAACATCAGACGGGCAAAAAATAATACGAATTTAAATCTGGTCGAAGGAAAGAGACGTTTAACAAGGGTCAACACTGATAAGCGACGAAGATCGGGAACGCTACAAACGCAACTCAGGCCACGAAAAACAATTCAAAAACTAGGGTCATAACATCTATATAACGATGTCATTAACGAATGATTAATTGCGGGCTATTACAATTCGTGTATAATGTTGGTTAGCATCAAACGGTGATCACAGGCCACGCCACGCCACTGATCGTGTCGACTGATCGGTTTTCAACAAATAAAATATCGACCGTCCTTCCTTCCCGTCGCGATAACAACACGACAAATATTTCTTATCTACATCTCTGACACACACTCGACAACACTGTTCGTTTGTTCAATGGCCCCATCATACGTTCCCTCAATAACACTCAGCTGGCACAAACTACTGACATTGAAATAATCATTATTACCACTTTTCTGCTAACCAATATTGCGCTTTCACAAATCACGCCCACGATCCATCTTCCAACCGGATTAATTAGTTTATAATCTACTAGCCGTTACTCGCGGCTTTGCACTCGAATATTTGACTTTTAATAAGTATTTTAATATAATTTTTATTGTCTATGTCTATATGGCGTTCTGTCGGCTCGTATAACTATTTTGTACTCATTAGTCAAATTCTCTCCAAAGCAGGTTTCAACACTTGTACTATTTTAACTTGTACTAAATTATTATGTTGGTGCAACAGCCTTTGGAGATTTAAAAGTACCCGTTTATAAAGCCTTTGGACATATTTATAAAGTAACTGTTAAATCAAAAACGCTAAATTCTTTATTTTAAGTGTTACTGTGTTAGAGGCACTGTATAACACGTTAAACGTTATGTTTTCCTCAACCATGGCTTTTATTTATTTCAGCAGTAAACTAAAAAACAAAAACCGTTGTCACCTAACCTCACAAATGAAAACAATATGTGTTTTCGCTTTGCATTACGTAATAGGACAAGTTACAATTAGTACACTTCTTTTCCACATCGTAATATATCGATACAATCGCATATTATATAAAACATCGAAAATGTACTGCAGGAATGGATAAATGTACAGTTCCGATGCCGCTAAATAGCTTTTGTTTATTTACTTGTTACTATGGTAATTAATTCTTGTCTCCATGGTGTTGTTGACATCTTTATACGCGTCAACGAAAAGGCATAATTAAAAGGGCCTAAATCCTGCGAACGGGGCAAAATATCAAATTCCAAGTTAGACAGTATTTTTCGCCTTGTGTCAAAGGTTACCTGTGCAACATTTGGTGGCAATTGGTGTAACGGTGTGGACATGTGTTCAGTACACATAAATCCTCACACTTTGAGTTATATATATATAACCTATAACGAATAAAATAATCTATAATTTGATCTAAAATTGTAATTAACGTATTTATGCAGAAAAACCCATTTAGTCTGTTTCTATCATTTTTTTTTCAAAGAATACGTAGTTCCGTCATGGTCCACTTACTTCCAGCACTTACCATACCTCGAAAAGGCAAATTTAGCGGCCGGTGTCTCTCAATGTTTAGTCTTGTCAGTTGGCTGTTAGATTTTTTTTACTCAATATCCACGTTTCTGATTCATTTATCATTGTGAAATTATCATAAAATTACGGTTGAGTTTTTCAAGCCCTCAATAGCATGACAGCCTAAACCTAGAAGGCAATTAACATCGAGTCCACATAATTGAAACACACACACACACACACACACACACACACACACACACACACACACACACACACACACATGCTCGAACCATATAGTCGAATACGTTTATAGCTATACTACTTCCAGTCCCGGAAGGCGGCTAGAGGATTAGGAGCCCTTGGCTCACGCACGCACACTGGCAGGCCGCCTAACAATAGACAGGGACCGGCACTTGACCTGCGCTGCTGTCTTTTTAAATACAGTTTACTATAATAAATTAAATTTTGTTATTCTGCTTAATCTTATAGTTTTGGTCGTTCCATTTAATTCAGACTGTGATTTCATTTAAAATAAGTCCAAACAAGAAGTTTATACGACGATTTTCAAATGTTTTACTCTTATTTGTTTATTTTGAAATATTGTGGATTGCTAAACTTCTGAGAATTATTTACGTGATTGTTATTAAAAAAAAGTTATTATTAAAAACTAAGATTCTGATCATTTAATTTACTTTTCAACTATTTTTCTGAGACTCTCCCTTTGGATGCCAGAAGCTGGTTAAATTAACGCATTTTAAATTAAAAATTATGGTTCATTGTTGGAACTGCTAGCGGCCGATTAAATCGGCCCGTCAAATGACACTGAGAACTGCCAGCGGCCGATCTCGCTGGCTTTTTGTATATTCATCGTAGCGGATGCATTACTTGTAGTATCTTTTTACACTACAAGTCAAATTAATGCTAAATAGTTAGGATACTTTACTTTTTTTATACAAGGCTTTAAACTCGAGCTCAAAATTCAACTAAGTATATATTCGGAATTTTAAAATTAACTTTCTCTCTGCGTTCAAAGCTCTGATGCTTATTTTGTAGGCTTGAGACTGCCGATGGCCGCATTAAAAGTTATATACAAGTTTTTCAATATTTACAAATTTACAACAATTAAAAATTAAAATTGAAATCGAAACAGTTAAAAAAAAAAATTGCCAAGGGCGACACCAGGAATTTTAAGATTCTCGTAATTTCGAGGTCAAGTTGTAAAATCAAAAATCAATTTGTAAAAATATTACATATTAAAGGGAGTGTCACAGAAAAATAGTTGAAAAATAAATAAGATGATCAGTAACTTAACTTAGTTTTTAATAATCATCATTTGTAATAATAGTCGCTTAGATGGTGTTCTAAAGCTTAACAATATCAATAGTTCAAAATAAACAAATAAATGTAAAACATTTGAATATCGCCATAAACACTTCGTGTTTGGACTTATTTTAAATGAAATTACAGTCTGATTTCAATGGAACAATCAAAATTAAAAGTTTAAGTACGACAATAAAATTTAATTTATTGTAGTGGACTGTAACTAAAAAGACAGCAGCGCAGGTCAAAGGCCTGTCCCTGTCTTTTGTTAGGCGGCCTGTCAGTGTGTGTGTGTGTGTGTGGGGGGGGGTCTCCTAATCCTCTAGCCGCCTTCCGGGACTGGAAGTAGTATAATACGAATTTGTTCCTCGTCTCCCAATTCAAAACATACGATCCAATACATGTGTGTAACTTTTGCCTGAAGCTTGCACGGCCGGTGTCTGTTAGGCCGTGGTCGGTTGGTGTCGGCAACGTTACGATTCCCCCTCCTCGGCGATGTTCTTCAAGCGACAGAGTGTGCGAAAATAATAAGAGGCAGATCTTCACCGAACGATACCCGATACTTGTTTAAGGTGCCAGAAACAAGGCGGGGCGGCCAGCTAACAAAGGTTACCTATGAAAAGGTCAAAATATGTATAGCCTAAAGGTACTATACATATGATTTACAATAAAGTTTTAATTACTTACGTTCTTAAATTCGATCGATTTCGGTCATAGACCATCGTCAGTCATATACACTGTGCACTTGTGGTCACAATATCGTAAAGCAGCTACTATTTACAAAAACGAATTCGTATATATTGATTAATGAACGTGAAATGTACGTTGGTGTCCAAAGTTTCTCGAGTTCTCAATGTTCCCATTAAATTCTTAACGGTTATTTAACGTCCAATTAATTCCTTAATGAATCTTGATGAGATTGGACGTAAACCTCTTAATATTAAATGTATACAATCGTGTGTTTCACATGTGTTCTCACAGTAGGAACTCGTTAATTAGCATAACTCTCTGTTTACTTTTGATTTGAAAAGTTGGCGTCGCGCTACATGTAAACAGCAGGCAAATAGCGGCGTCATTTGAGAGACAAGACTCAACGTTCACATCTCAGAATGAACGGGAATTATAGTTTATGTGACGCCAGTAAACGTCTTCACGAAGGTCTAGTAAAGTTAACGGGCGATCAAACCGTTGTTTCAATTACAGCCACTTTTTTGGACCGTTAGGAAAGAAAAGATGGCTAAAAATGGCAACAAGGCTAACATTAAAATTACGTTAAATCTCGCTATCATGTATACTGTTCGTCGACAAGTAAGCTAGACAAGTAATTCGAATTTGTTCTTGTATTTAAAAAAAAATTCGTGTGCATAGATGCTTCTTCCGTTTCTGTTTTCATAAAACTAAAAAGTTGTATTTTACGTCTGTTGTCTACAAAACAAAATACGTACTCTCAAAAAAGAACACGTGAAATACATGAAATTTGTTTTAAATATTTTTTGAATTTACGTTATATTTATGCATACGAGAACAAAGTTAACTAATTAGAATAAACAGAAAATCACCATTAAACAAAACAGAAACAAAAAAAAACTGTAAACTAAATCACAAACCTTTTGTCTAAACCTTGCAACGACTGGTGTCAATATTTTCAAAATTATTTCTAAATTCCGGGTTGTTAGGCCCTGGTCGGTTACTACGAATGTAGTAATCTTGTCGGCAACGTTTCGAATCACCCCTCGGGGATCTTCTTCAGACCGTCAAAAAGCGACATAGTATCCGAAACAGTAGCGGCAGATCTTCGCCGAACGATACCCGAACTGTTTTCGCATACTATCTCGCTTTTTGACGGTCTGAAGAAGATCCCCGAGGGGGGAAATCCGTTGGGGGGGGGAATCGAAACGTTGCTGACAAAGATGTCGATTCATAGCAGCCGACCACGGCCTAACAGCCCAGTATTTAGAAATAATTCTGAAAAAATTGCAAAATATAATTAAAATATCAAAAAATCACAACATATTAAAAACTACAATAACTTAAAAAAGTATGTTATTAATCTATAAAACAGTCTTCACTTACACATCAGAAGTAACATGGACAATCGACAAAACACCATAACAGTACAACTGAAGACAATACAACAACTGAACACAACGTAATTCGTATTCAGCAAACGATATCGATAACGAGAGCACACGACGTCGGTAAAAAAGGACGTTACAAATTTAACGCTAGTTAACAAACGGCTGATAAGGAAGGCGGTTAACAAATGTTTGTGGACCTAGTCCACACTAGAACGTACAAATAGACTTTTCATCATTTGACGTCTTTACTGGACTACCGAAACTAATCAAAAAGTAATTCCCCGTATTCTACACGATGAATTTCTACAACTTACACAAGGACACGACTGCGCAATGAAAAGCATTTCGTATGTTCCGCATGTAGGCGCGCGCGCGCGCACTATTGTCATTTCCTTCTGCTGCTGATTTCTACATACTTCTATCCTTGTTTCAACATTTCCCTTCTCTGACGCCCTCGTCAAGTCTGATTACGTTTACTGTCGGTACGTTACAGATCCCCCATTTAAACTGTCTATCGTCGGCGACCGAACCACAACTGCTATCAGTCGTAATTAATTTTTTTATCTCCACCATTGTAGTTATAGCAGTCTCGCTCAAATCATTAACGTCTGCGATCAATCCAGTCGTTATCAGCCGTAATTAATTTGTTATTTCACCTAAACTAGTAACAACAATCTCATTCAAAACGTTCAACGACGGCGATCAAACCCCAATCGTTATCAGTCGTAATTAATACGGTTGCTGCACCCCTGTATATTGTAATGTTCCTGTATCGCTTACAATACAAACATACACTGAGAGAAGATTAATGACGAAATGGCTTCACTGGAAGGTGTTGTTAGGATAAGCTACAGTTACTGAATACTAAGGATACCGATTCCATGGGTTCATGACATTTTACCAGTAAGACAATCCGATTGGTACGTACACTCATTCCTACCGTTCTACGACCACGCTATTAGATCAAAGCAATCCGAAAGGAAACGATTCGACTGACGTTACTGTACGTCGTAGTCACTTTTCTGCGTAGGCCTATAACTTAAACAATGGCTAAATCGAGTGACGAAACAGGACGGGTCGGCTTCACTGAAGGCGGTAAGCTGCAGTTGATGAATAACCAATTATGGCAACACCGAGTCCACGTTAGGTTGTTTTACTCACGAGACAAACTGACTGGTGTACAGAGACCATGTACACGTTATTACATTAAAGGCTTCCGACTGTCATCCTTCTGTCCGAGGTAGCAAAAACTGACCACCGCGTCTCAATAGAACTTAGAGGATTATTACTACGTCACTATCGTTCTGGCTGTACCACGGCCTCCCGCTATTCATCTAAATCAATCCCCGCTGCCTTTTAATACGAACGAGGTCAACAAAATTTCTGCATTTTCTCTATCGTTATGTCGTTCCATATTCTTCGGGGATCAACAGTCGTTTGGAGTAGGTTAGGTTAGATTAGGATAGGCCTACCTACTACGTCCTTCCACTCTGTATCTTTTTCGGGTACCCTTGTTACGTGGTTGCCCATTAATTTGATCTGCACACCCTCGGCTTATTCCACACCTCCTATTATCTCTACGCTCCATTTTTGCCTTACTGGTTCTAAAATTCGCCATAGGCATTTTCTGTCAAATACGTCTAATTTCCGGCTCATAGCCCATCTTCTATATAATAAATCTCTAGGGGGGTCTACGTTTGTCCGTGGTAATCTCACAATCTACTGAACCGATTTCAATGAAACGTTGCACGCTGACAGCAGGTACCCAACGGAAGGTTTTCCACTTTATTTGATAACGATAGATTAAAAAGAACCGAAGTTATTGCAAAAAAAAGCATTTTTTAAACCCGCGGCTTCGATCGCGAATAACGATAGGTTAGAAAGAACCGAAGTTATTGCAAAAAACACATTTTTTAAACCCGCGGCTTCGATCGCGAATATTTGTATATGACTGTTGTGGTAACTGTCGAGTTGGTAAATTGCTAATGGTACATCTATATTAATAATATTCTTATATTGTAAGTTATGAATATCCAAAAAGTGTGAAGCAATAGATACATTATTTATGTTTCCTCGATACGTAAACTCAAAATTTGATAATTTAGTAGATATTTACAAACATGCAGTAACACAATTAGATGAAATGTTTATTCGTATAGATTAATACAAATAGTGTATACATAAGTATATTGATATCGGTTAGTCCATTTGAATATTTACATTTTAGTATGGATATGGAATTCATATAAACAATACAATAATTCATTGTTTGATTATATTGTAACATTGATTATATAGTACACGTTGATTCTGACAAACCATACTCTTCCACATTTGAATATTCAGTAGGCCTATGTGCAGTAGGAATAATTAATTCTCCAGAATTATAGTTAACTTACTTCACCTCAGTCATGCGATGAGTGTCAGTGATGTAGTATCAGTGCCATTTTTCGTTAATTTTACGTTATCGGTAAGTAATATGTGCAATATGTATTGTATAAATTATTAATTGCCCCCTAGAGATTTATTAGTATAGATAAAATAAATACATTTCCACTTTTTTTAGCTTTGCAATGCCAAAAAGACGATCATGTTTAGGAAGATCTACTGGAGCTGCGAAAAGAATGAGGCGTCTTAGAGCATCTGAAAGTGACGTCGAAGGAGTCGAAATGCAATCAGCTTCTGGAAACTCTTCAGAAAGATTTGGATTAGAAGTCTCACGGGTTGAAAGTCCTACGAATCGTGAAAATAGATCAGCGGCACAAAGACGCAGGCAAGCGACTCTCAGATCACGAGGTCCTACTTTACGATGGAGTGCAAAATTAAATAGTGGTTTCAATTATAATCCAGTTATTAACTACGCGAATGAAACAGATATCGGGTTACCGAGTGTGGTTTGCCCACATTGCAAAGCTTTAAAGTCGAAAAATGAATCACATGGATTATGTTGCTCTGCAGGAAAAGTGCGGTTAGATCCCATACTTCCTCCTCCAGAACCGTTAAAATCATTATTAAATGGAGAACATCTTTTATCGAAAAAAGTTTTGAATGCATTAAGATCGTACAATTCAGCTTTTCAATTTACATCATTCGGAGCCAATGAAATAGTCGAAGGGAGCTTCATGCCTACTTTCAAAATTCAAGGGCAAGTATATCACCTCATGGGATCATTACTCCCCACACAAAACGAATTACCAAAATTTCTACCGGTGTATTTCATAGCTGATTATTTACAGCAAGCTGAAACAAGAATGGATCATATTCGTAACTTGGATAAGACATTAGTAACAGAACTTCAAAATTTACTTCACGCAATCAACCCATATGTTAGTGAACTGGAAAGTGCGTTTGAATTTGTAACATCTGCGAATAATAATCAGTACAATATTGTGATTCATGCTGATCGAACAGAAAATAATGAAGAGCACACGGGTCGCTACAATGCACCGACAACTAATGAGGTGGCAGTAGTTTTAGTTAACCAGAGGCAGTAGTTTTAGTTAAACAGGAATGCGATAAACTCGATATAACAATCCGTGCGAGGGATCATATGCTACATCGAATTGCAGAAACACATCGAGCTTATGATGCTTTACAGTACCCTTTAATGTTTTGCAGAGGAGAAGATGGTTATCATTTTACATTAAAATTAGTCGATCCTCAGACTGGGTTACAAACTACTAACTCGACAGTTACCACAACAATCATATATAAATATTCGCGTGCGAAGCCGCGGGTACCTGCTAGTATACAATAACATCTGAATTTGTTAATCACAATGAAATCCCAAGACAACAGTGGGGTAACTAGGAGACGTTGCTCCTGGGGGAAGGGAAAATGTAACTAGCTTCAAGGTTGGACTCTCCGTTTTCCTCAAGACAAATTATACATTTAAGATTCTTCCCATACAATTGTTTAACACAGGAGGACAGGTTAGAACCAGGCCTGCGTTTGTTTCCACTAATAGCTATGATGGGGGATCCCCCCGTAGTAGTTACGCCACTGCAAGACAATATTTACTTTCTCCAATAAAAGTTACGAATTTGTGGCACCAAAAATCTTTGACGTTTTACAAACAGTATGAGAAACATAGAACGAATGATTACGTTTGAAACAAAAACATAGGAGCGGCTGTTTACCTTGAAAGTGTGGAATATTTAATCAACGAATGAATGAGTGCACGTGCATGTGTGCGAGAACCAACGAACACAACTACTTGGCTGTCCAGATGTAAATAAAATGGTAAACTGTGAACGCATCGGCCATTAGTATTTATTCTATACCGGTGGTTCACAAAGTGGGGTCCGCGACAATGTTTCAGGGGATCAGCAGACAACTTAAAAAAAATATACCGTAATTTTCTCTGATTTTTTATGCTCTAAAGTCTAAATGTAAATTTTAGAATCTTAAAACAATTAGTAGAAGAGTCCACTATTTTTTTTGTTCAAACTAATTGTAATTGTAAAAGTAATTTCAAACTAATGGTTTTAATAATGTCTTGAAATCATGTCGTATAGCAGGTCTGTTTGTCCGCCGAACAGACTAGATATCTCTCTTGTACTATAAGAAGATTCATTGCCACAACTGTCAACTGACAGTTCATTAAAATTACAGTTTTCGCAATTACAGCTAGCTGACTTCTAGTTATATGTAATGACTGACTATCCTGAACTCGGAAAAAGAACATTGAAGTGTTTAACTGTTTTTCTCTGCCAATTTGTGTGAAACCCCAGTCTCCCTGTTCACGTACTTAACCGTCAAAGTTAAGAAGTAAACTCCATGTCGAGTTACTTAATATTTAAATTATCAGACATTAAACCCAATATTAAAGAGCTAATTGTGCAAAAGCAGCTTCAATGTTCACATTAAACTATGTTTGATATCATTAATATTACAATTTTGCAAATGAAGAGACTTTTCATTTTACAACATTTTAATTAAAATATAAGAGTTACTATCATATTGACTGTTAGTTTTATTTCAGAACTCAGACGGGGTCCGGGAGTTTCAATTACTTGCGGGGGGGGCCGCGGACTGGAAAGTTTGGGAACCACTGTTCTATACCACTTCTATTTTGTGTAACACTGTCCTCCATCGTTAATTTTACAGACGTAACCTAAAATCAGATTACAGTAGCCTTTCGATCCCGCACAGACGTGACACACTCGCTTTTCTGTCATTTGCAACTTTAGTTTAGCGAAGAAGTGAAATTTTAAATAAGCTAGAGTGAAAAATATGTTCTTGTGTTTTCTAAACATCATCATCATCATATTCACGGATTAAACGAAGGATGGTTTGTTCCGGTCTCAAATAGGAAAACATTAGAGCTGGCCACTCCAGCGCTTCCCCGGACGTCCCACACCTCTCCGTCCCCTCGGCTTATAGTTCCAGAGTTGTTTGGGGATGCGGCAGTCATCCATTCGCCAAAGATGTTCACACCAATTCAGCCGATACTGGGGGATCCTGTCGAGTATACTCATAATATTCAGTTCCTGCCGTATGTCTGTGTTTCTTCTATGATCATGGAGAGTATACCCTACCACATGCCAGAGAAATCTCATTTCAGCTGCTTGGATGCGACTGGTCTGGCCTTTCGTTAAAAGTCCAATTCTCAGACCCGTAAAGAAGTGTGGGAAGAGTCATCACCTTGTACAATTTTAGGCGTGTTCCTTTACTTGCTGACTTAAGGGTCCGCCTAATGGTTCCGCACATAAGGTTGGACTTGTACAACTAACTCACAACGTCGTTGCATGCGTTATAAGACACACTGTAGCCCAGGTATTCAAAATTGCTAACTTGTTCCAAGACAATACCATCTATAATAATCTTTGCCCGTACGGGATCAGTCCCGTGAAAAGTCACCACCTTGGTCTTAAGTGTGGATATTAGCAATCCAGAGTCTTTGCAGATTTCATTTAACAAATGTATACCCATTTATTAACCAAAATGTAATCTAAACATTTTCTGACAATATATTAGTTGCCAAACGTTTTATGTATTGTTCGAGACTTTTTTCTCTTTTTCACAATTTTATCTGATAAATTTTCTTTATCGTATGTTTCATGTGTCTTCTGCGAGAAAATAAACTGTTTTGAATCTGAATTTGACTTTATCAAGTAATATCGAATGTTATCAAATAATGTCAAATAACATTATAACATACACTTGAACTTTTTAAGATAACAAGCAAATAATATCGTAGAGCAAGCTGTTCAAAACCCGTACGGTAGACGGCACAGACTTACTACCACGCCTCATTGCAGAACATTAAATAATACAATTTAATGTATCAGTGTACATGGCAACACTGACAATATATAAACGGCCTCTCCGCTGAAAACTGATAATCAACACAATTCAAAATCCACTGTAACATTAAGTATTAATGAATGCCTGTGGCTGTCTCACTGACTAAACATGGCGACAATCCCGACTTTTCATTGTACTTACCGACGTTTCGTTTCGTATGATGAAGAAATCAATACAAAAATTTTAACTAACGTACTTTCATTGGTAGACTGCAAAAATACATACAAATACATACAAATACATACATCCAACACGAGGACAAATTTTTTATCTTTTTTGGGATCTGGGACTCCAAAATTTTGAAATTTCTAAAACTTAACGCTGCATTCAGATGTTAGTTAAAAATTCTCTTTAATACCCCACACGAATTTCAGAGATTTTATCAAACTGTTTTCAATTATTTTGGGGTATCACGCCGAAACCGTTGAAATTTCCAAAAATGAATACTATACTCAGATTGTGCTTTAAATTCTCTTTAACTTGATGTCTCACGTAGGCTTTTCGATTTTTTTTCTTACAATTTAACCACCCACATTTTTGCCTCCCGCACCCTTATTTTTTGGAGAGATTAATGTCAAAGACGATAGGGTTCTGTAGTAAAAGTATGGACACGCATGCCAAATTTTACGAAAATGAGTTAACGCGTTCAAATGTTGTCGTGAGATAGACAGAGAAATACCAAACGGTCGTTATGAACACGAGAATCATAGCAGTAAATATAAGACAATTAGAAATTAGGTTATTTGAAACTGAATACTAATATTTGCAAATACAATAAAAAACATTGCACACGATTCAGCAGTGTCTGCAGACACAAATCGGTAATTTCCTAATGTGGATAAACTTTATAAACTCATACTAGTAATGCTGTTGGTATTTTTTTACTTTATTACCGTTTGCTTTTACTCATTTTCCTGCCTGGATGAAAGAACGTTTCCGTCAAAAACGTATTTAAGAACGTAAAGCTGTAACAGAATATTCGCGCGGGTTAGTAGCCTGCAATCGCTGTTCACAGAATCGCAGAAAATGACGGAAGATTTAAAAAAAAAAAAAACATTTTGAACGAAAAATAATATTAATGATTGGCCGGTAGCATCCGATAAACTCCGGGAAGCGAGAGGTCGCTTATCCTCGTGTTGTTGCGAGAAACGTCCACTTGCTGAACTGTCAAAAAAAAAACATGCGCGGACTTTAAATATCGTCCAAATATACTAAGTTCTACAACAGAGCTATTATGCACCCCCCTACCTGCAAAATTCAAAATTCACTCATTATTTTTGACAAAGTACATTATTATTACTTAAAGTTTGATACAGACAATTTTTCAATCATGGGAAAATTAAGAAAATCAATATTTGTTTACTATTTCTTTGCTAACATAACAACAGTAGGGCACACAATCATACAATCGATACAACACTATAAACTGGAAGCATTCGGATATGGTTACAACGGCTTTTAGTCTGACACCCTGCTGAATTTTCAAAATTATTTTCAAATTTTAGATCTCTTTTTTTTGGGCCTGAGATCGCAAAATTTTACCTTAACACTCCATTAAAATTCGCTTTAATCTGATACCCCCACATGCATTTTTGAGATTTTATCAAACATTTTACCCACTTTTTGTGTCCAAAACCTTTGAAATTTTCATACCTGAGTAATATACTCAGATTGTGTTTTAAATTTTCTTTAATATTATACTCCACTTACACCACAAATAGGTTCTTGCGATTTTTCACAATGCTGACCCCCCCCCTATTTTCTGTAGGGGTCAGTCTAAAAAACGATAGGGTTCTGTAGGGTAAAAGTATTGACACGCATGCCAAGTTTTACGAAAATAGGTTAACGCGTTCAAAATTATCGTGAGACAGAGACAAATTACAAAACGGTCGAGTCAAACTGAGGACAGGCTTGGCTGCTCCATCATTAAGAATCAAACTCCCCAGCACCTAGAAACCAGAACTCCCGAGGTTAAGGGATGGTACTTCTTGACGATCCCCAACCTCAGGACAGTAACCGATGCACTGGATCAAACAAGAAGCGTAGACGTTCGAAGGAACCGAAATTCTACGTGCTCCAAATTCTAACACGTACGAGACGGAAACGAGATCAGAACGACGTGGAAACGACTAAACAACGCGCCTCGTGACTGTCAACGACATCTAACACTATCCTTACGTCTGTCGCCAAGGATGACTTGATTTATTCTTGCTTGGATCAGACGGTGTTCGAAATGTTCGGAGCGTCGGCAGGTGCTCCACGTTTTACAGGTCTGTTCAAAACTACAGAAAATTTCTCTAATAACATTATTGTAACTAAAATTACTTGAATATATCTACACTGAATAATACAGTTTAATCCATAAAAGCGAGAGAAGATTTCGCGACTGGTCAAATAATTTGACTTTTCAAAGCGCTTGCAGCAATAGACACGACAACCGTGTTTGCGTTTAACAAGAAATTATCGTATTATTCAATACGTATCAAAATACAATAAATTAAACAATTATATAAAAAACTAAAGCGAGAACATGCTGTAAACAAATAAAACTTATAGTAAAGAAACATGGGAATCAAACTCACGGAATAGTTTTAAAATCTCAGTGCATCGTAGACGGGTCTCGGAATCATGGCGACTTCTCCATTTAACCCACACACAATTACTTCTGAAGGTTGGTCTTAAGCTAGCATTAATCATAAAGCTACGACGAGATTCGTAACACACTGAATACGAATAAAGAGAAACGAGTTTTCGAACGGAAGCGGCGGGACACACAAGTACGTAGGCGCAGCAGCAGTCGATGTGATGACCCCGGTTTTTACTACCGCTGGCTTATAACAAAGAGTCTGAACAATGCGACAATTTGTCGATATGGTATTCGATTACGTAAGTTTAGACACTTTCTACTGCGAGTGTGTGTCGGTGTGCGTGCGTACGTGTACGGTCAGAAATGAGGCTCCAGTTAGGTGAGCCTCGCGCGAACGGGCGAGCGCGCACGCACGCAAGTCGTGCGCCTGTTAACGTGTGTAATAATTATTACATAAGAGGTGTACTTTATCGCAGGCGCTAACACGGTCGGTCTCGCGATAAATTTGCTCTAAGTAAGCTCCTGTGCGGAAAAATACATATGGCCGCTTGGTGTAGCGATGAACTGAACTGAAGCTACAGATCACAACAAACAAGCAGTTTGCTCGTTAACAACATCGATTATTATCCATCGACATTTCGTACATCGCCTCCCGCTGATATTCTTCGAATAATATATAAAAATGTTTACTAAATAAAAATTTCATACAATTCGAACTCTCAAGAATTATACGGTAGACAATCTAAAGTCCAATTTTCATAAAATTATAAAAAGCTTGGTAGTTTCGCCAAATTTATTTAATAATTTCTCACAAGCTGCTTAGCCTGTCAGAATATTTTCGACGAGCTACGAGAATAACGTGAAAATTTTGTTTCCCTGACTGAAACTAATCTCACAATTTGATAAACATTAATTTTACGAAACCTGAAGAGTTTTTCTAACTTTTTCCGATTTATGGAGTAATTTTATTTAATACTAAGACAGTTTCTTTCTTAACAGTGTCTCTTTAAATTTGTCACAGTTCCCGGCCGCTCGTTATTTAGTATTCGGACCAGACCTTCGTTCCCGGTGAATGCTGGCAATCGTGCCTCACTTTACTTTTTCGTATCTGGACGTATTCGCATCTTGTGGGTCCAGAAACGAGAGGCGTCAGCTGTATTGCTCACATTACACATGTGTTCTAGTGTGCAAGTGGAATAGTCTGGACTATTTGAGCAGACCTATTTGAACCATTACCATAACCTGTTTATGGTTACCTATTTGAAACAATACGGACATATTTGTTTTTACCTACTTCTGGGCTATTTGAGATTCTTGGTACCTTGAAGCTTCCCGTCCATTCTTTGTCATTCACATATTTTAAGATCCCATTTAATTAGGTATGTTTTAGTCACCACAGCTGTTCTTATTCCATGACTTACACTTCATCCGCCAACCATTACGAGGGTCTTGTTTTAGCGGGTACTTCTATAGAGGTTTGACGTCTACATCAAGAAAGTTATTCCATTATTCTAGAGTCACCTGGTTGTCCCTTCACATCTACAACAAGGGGGTTTCACATAGAAAACTTGCTTAAATTTCTCACTGTGCTGCATAACTATCCTGTGACTACTAGGCGTCACCTTTACTGGCGTAGGTTTCAAACAACCTCTTACGATTCTACTAATTTCATTGCGACTTACGCCTATTTTTTTCTGCGTAGACACTGTGGACAAGAAATGGAATGAGGGCATATATACAGGAGTTAGGAATCCAGTCTTCAAACGAGATCACGAAGGAGTATACGAAGGGGATGGTGGGGAACACTTAAATAGCATGTCAGCTAAACGATTACCAGCAGCAGTCTCAGCGAAACCAGCCTGATGGAAGGAGAGACGTCGACAGCCGGAGGAGAAGATTAGACCAATTAGGAGCAATGGATGATCATGAGCATTCATCACACAGCTTCAATATGGGGTATTTCAATGCGGTTCAACAGGTCCTGAAAACGTTTCGTTTAATAAGAAACGACCTCCAAAATCGATGACAACGTGTAATTTTATATTAGAGTTTGTTATAATCGTATTGACGACAACCAAGTGCACACAGTATTACTCTTGGTCATTCGTTACAGAGCGCGCGAGCTGCGACACAAAATCGATTGTTGCCACCACCGCCCAACCGTGTGCGAAATCATCCAGCCATGTACGGAGTTAAGACGAAACAGACACAACGCGACTGTGACACGCTGTCGTCCGTACTACACAAATGCTGATGGCGGGTTTGGCTGTCTGTTGTGTAGTCTTAAAATGGTGTAAATGCTGTGCTTATGATGTCTTTAATACGCCCATTAGAACGTGTTTTTTTTTTTTTTTTTGACTGTTCAGTACATTGAATTATTATACGGTAAATAATAATCATTAGCACTGTTGTTATTATTATCATTATTGAACGATCATAGATACTTCTGATCCTTCCTTCTGCAATGGGTAAAGCCTTGTCTGTAGACTGCTTGTACTGCCAAGGTATATAGGTTAACGCGGAGCATACCTTCTTCACCTGTGATAGCTGGGCGACAAGAAAGATCTCTGCTTGCGGCTATAGGAAAGATAGCTGCAGATAACATTGTCGGAACCATGCTAAGACGGGAGGACGTAGAGAGCATCCTTCGGGCGAAGAAGGGACACTCAGAACGCCAATAGAGTAAGACGTGAGCCCGGTGACCGCAGCAAAACTGCCTAGCCTGAAGTAGGGTGACAAACGGTGTCAGAGTTTTCCTGGGTAGTCATTTGAGATGGGAGTCCCATATTTCGCGCATTTCCCCTCATCCTTAAAAAAAATTTGAAGGTGGAAATAATTACTGGCTTCTTCCCACTTCACAGCAGCCACGTTTTCAACGGCGTTCAACACCTAATGTTTTTACAATCTCTTAACAACTTAAGTTTCGCAGCACGATTAAACTCGGTCTTTCTAAAGATGTATGTATGCTTTTAAGATTCTTGTCAGACTAAATACACTTAGTTTCTCCCCCATGAATTCACTACTTTTCCTGTCAGCTAAGATGAATCCTGTCAGCTAAAATGTCGGCTATGTGTCTATCCTGGTATTCTTAAATTATCTCCTTTACCGCAAGCCGCATAAATATAATAAATATTTACCGCAAGCCGCATTGATCGTATAAATATTGAATCGTTTGGAATTTATGAATTCCCATCCGTATTAGATATACATTAAACATCGGCCTGTAATAAAATAATTAAAAATAAAAATGAAATTAAATTAATTAAAAAGAAAAAATAGCAAAAGGTAATAGAGAGGGGAGAGGCTGCAGGATTAAGACCAACCAAGAATTAAGAAATCTATATAATGACTCAGACTTGGTGGAAAGTATTAAATGCAAAAGTATTAAGTGGCTTGGACGTTTTCAAAGCATGGAGGACGGAAGAGTTCCGAAAACCGTTTTGATGAGCAAACTGGCGGTAGTAGACGCCAGAGAGGAAGGCCACGAATATGACGGCTGGATAAGGTGGAGAGCGACCTCACTACGCTGGCAGTTGGACTGTGGAGACAATGGGCACAAGACGGAAAGGGTGGAAGCCGCTGTTGCGGAGAGAGAGGTTCATAGCGTCATAGAATGAATGAACACTAAACACTTCAATAACGAAATGATGTGGAGATGTGTCCGCAGAACCCAATATTTAAGCACGATTCCCTCGCAGAGGGGATTATATTCAGGAATGAATTACTGGAAAGTATGAAATAAAAAATGTCACAGGTTTGAGACCTGTCGGCGCACATCACGGGTGGCGTTGAACGTCATTATCTAATTTTTCACATCCATTGACTAAGCTAGTAGTCTATAACGGATGTTTACACATCCTGCACACTGTATCAGTTTTAGTAATCAATTAAACCGCGTTAACATAAAGACAAACATTTTGAGAAAATTAAATGTTCCAACAGTCGCAGTAAAGTACGTACTCAAGTGAGAATAGATTCTATGCAATTCCGTTTAGAACGAGTTTTACACAAAATACTGCATTATGTGGATTTGAGCGATATAAGTGGAATATTTTATTCTAGTCCCGTATATGAGATGCACAGAGCCCGCACAAAAAGCATATACAGATGGGATAGCGTAACACACGAGTTTACACTAACGAGGATTTACCGTAAGGCTAGATATCATATTTTACAGTATTAATTGTCATCTAATACAGTAAACCTCTTTTATACGAACCTCGCTGAACCGGAGTCCTTTGTAATGCGGATTGAAAATAATTAGGCCTACACACACGCTATATATTTTTGTATTTTGAAATTGTTGCCTAAAACAAGAGTAGCTTTACAAGTACAGTACTGCACATACAGTAATACAGTGTTCATTATACCCGAACTCGGTTAGTACTGTAATACATACTGTATATCATTTTATAACTACGCGCTGAACTTTAAGGCTTTGCCTATGGCATGTAAGAAGCAACAGAATCCCCACGATGACAAAACTAATCAAACAACCGTCGGAGCGCACTGACCCAACATTTCGTACCCAACCCATGTAGCGTACAGTGCAATGAGAACGTACATATTTTCAATTATGTAATTAAGCATTGAGTTTTGAATATACTGTAGTACAATAATTTACATTAAAATATTAGATCCTCTGTTATCCGGATATTCGTTAATCCGAATGACCTCTGGTCCCACTTGATCCAGATAAAAGAGGCTGTACTGTAATATAAATGAAAACGAAGAATATGCGTTATTTTAATATTTTTAAAGCAAAGATAAAACATAAAAATGTATTGAAAAGTACTGTACTTAAAGTCTATTGGAGCTCTTTCAAATTAAACCTTATAAAAAAAAAGTTGACACAAATTTAAAGTATTAGGAATAGTGGGACAGAAACCTTATTATTCAGCTGAAATTTATTTATACTTATACAAAAAACCGCGGGTTCTCGCCGGCAATCGGTACTTAACTGTTTACGTAACGTCCCATCATCGGCGTTTACATCTGACGATGCCAATCCACAACCTTCGTCGTACGTTCACCAGTTTAAATATATCTCCCGATCCTCCAGAAAGGATCATTACATCCTCCTCCAACACCAACTCTCAAACGCGTCTATTTTTTCCCCTTTCCTCCATGTTTCTGATCCATACGACTTCCGCATTCCATGTAAAAGATTTCATTACTCTTCCTGTGTTTGACAGCCATGTTTCTATAAGATAGCATTCTCCTATTTTCAAATCGGCCTCCAAACTATACGAGATTTAACGTCAGCAATAAGTCTTCCGGCATGCTACCTACGTAACTGAAGGCTCTGCATAAAATTTACGCCCCCCCCCCCCAATGGATATTCTTGCAGATAAATAAAACATAGTTACAGAATAAATATCCACAAATTACTCTGTTAATATAATATATAAGACTTGACTACACAAAACGTCAAAAAGAGTGACTACACAAAAAAAGCTACATTTTCAACGAAAATGTGTCACAGAAAACTCAAACTGGCAGTATACAAATCGGTATATGCTCCAACGTTGACGTACAGTTGCGAGTCACGGATTCTGAATGACACACATAAAAAGAGAATACAAGCAACAGAGATGAGATTCCTGAGGAGAATTGAGAAGAAAACTCGTAGAGATAGGGTGAGAAACGTTAACGTCTGGTAGAATATGAAGATATTCTCCTTAAATGATCAAACTGAAAGCTCGCAACTGCGTTGGTTTGGCCACGTCTGTAGGATGAATGAGGAAAGGTATCCGAGACGAACACGGGTGGCAAAACCAAAAGGCAGAAGAGGAAGAGGACGGCCCAGAACGAAATGGGATGGTAACATCAAAAAGAGTGTAAAAGGCAGAGGAGCAGTTTGGGCCCGTGCCTGGCGTTTTGGTACTGGACAGGACGAGATGGAGAGCTCTCGCGAAAACGGCGACACCCGACGGGTAGAAGAGGATGACTAAGAAGATGACTTAAATGAAAACAGTACATTCAATTATTCAAGCTTTAAACATTTTTTAGCTTTAGACATTAGCTAGGGTATTCTTTTAAATCATTTTTAAGCTCAAGTTTTAAACCGATTTTGCCTTTTTTAAATCTCAAGTTTTAAACTGATTTCATTTTCACCACGATTTATATTATGTCTTATCTAGCCGATTACTTTGTTTAAATTACAACAAACTATTAACGAAGTAAATCTTTATCTTGGTAAAATAATTAGTTACGTACCATTGGTTCTAACAGCAACAGACTACTAAACACACAAAACAGAATACAGCATACTTAATAGTCTTCCACAGCCGTATTAATTGGCCAATATGTAAAACACTGTCCTCCTGGGAGGGGGGGGAGGCTACATCGTATACCGAGACACGTATTTTCTCACACGTTTCAAACGCGCGCGCACGAGCACACTCACAGACACCGGAAACGATTAACGCTACCGGAGAGCTGCTGCTGCTGGGACGAGACGGTATTGTTTAAAAGGGCGACCAAGTAATGTCACAAGACTGCAGCACTATAGAGTAACAAACATTACAAACATAAACGTCTACTTCATGCGACAAGATAAACGTATTCTAAGCGGCAAAAATCGATTTTGTAAGAAACTATTCAACCAGAACTAAACTTAAGGCAGATCAACGACAAAAACCGTTATCATTTTTTAGTAGATTGTCTACAGATAATTAGATAACTATAATGACTTACAATCAGTGCAGGGATTTGATTATTCCTTTCCTTTTTTTCCTGGCGTTACAACCCAGCCTGCTTAATGACTTTCTTCCATTCCGCCCTCTCATTACACATCCGTCTCCATCCCCTCACGTTGATCCATCTCAAATCATCCTCCACGTAATCCAACCATCTCTTTCTGGACCTGCCTCTAATTCTTCTTCCTACCGGTCTCCAATCTGTAGTTCTCTTAGCCGTTCTTCTGTCAACCATTCACCTTACGTGGCGCAACCACTCAGCCTCCTGCTCTTAATAAACCGAACTACGTCGGCGCCCTGAATCAGTTGCTCCAATTCACGGTTCATTTGAATCCTCCAATACCCATCTTCAGTTTGTAGAGGACCAAGGATTTTTCGCAAGACAATTAGACAACTACAATTACCTACAATCAGTCCAGGGATTTGATTATTGGACTAGGTAAATACGGTCATTGTGTATGATGTGTAACTGAGTATGTCAAAATTTAAATATTATTCAATACTAAAAATTAAACATTAAAAATATTACTGGTCAAGGAACGTTCTTTGGATATAAATAGTTGTACTTTCTGTAAAGCAGCGATTCCCAAAGTGGGGTTCCGCGACAATGTTCCTCTAGAGATTCGCGGGAAAACCGTCTAAAAAAAAGGGAACATACAAATTTATTATGCTATAATCTGAATATTAGAATCTAAAACGAGATGTAGGCACGAAATTCTCGTTTTCTTTCCCCAACTAATTGTAACCAAGACCAATTTCCACCTAACCGTTTCCAACAATCTACATTCCGGACTGTTGGACAGTGGTCCTCTTTTTGTACAACCAAACGTACACTGCAGTTGCGGCAGTCATTTTCCGTGGTCTTCTGTTCTGGTCCTTCGGCGACTACACGACGGGTTACACGGATGGCAATATAAGTCATTTAGTGGCCAGAGAAGCAGAACAGAAGACCACGGAAGACTGACGGAGCTACAGTCGAAAGGTTTGGTTCTACAAGAAGAGCACCACGGCCCAACAGCCGGGAAAGTAACTTATCTTGTTTTTAACAATGGCTTTATAAATCACATTGTGTAGTAGCAACTCACTGTTTTTCAGCCCAACTGAGAGGTCTCCTGATATCTACGACAACAATCATAGTGAAGTGGTTTTATTCAAAAGCGTAATTGACAGTTCAGTAAAATTACAGCTTTGAAAATCACAACTAACAGTTTATTTTTATTTTTAGTTATGTGTAGTGACTGATTATTGTAGAGACTCACAAGAATATTTTTGAAGTGCTTTACTGTGTTTTCCACTAATAAGTTTTTTCCCACCTTTCTTATCTGACATCAAAATTAAAGAAGACATAATAAGTCGCGAGTGACTTAATACTGAAGTTGGCGGACTTAGACCCGACAGTGCCGAGCCAGTTGTTCAAAACCGGCTTCACACTCTTTCACAATAAACTACGAATGACGTCGTTATTATTATAACTTGACTGAAAGTAAGGAGAGCCTGTTAGATATTATTAACACATATTAACGAAAATATCAGTCTTCATTACACGTAGTCTTTGTTCTATCTCAAAAAGATCTCAGAAGTAGAAGAAGGTATCTACGATATTTTTAATTTTCTCATGGACATCTGCGGATTTCAAAGTATAGGAACCAATGCTCTGAACTAAACGAAGGAGCGCAGAAATTTGGCGTACCAAGAGAACACACCATGTTCTTCTGAACATACCAAGAGGACTTCCACGTTCTAAAATTTATATTTAAAATCATTTAAATATAAATTGAAAAATTTGGCATGTTTGACAAATTGAAATGAAATATTTCCATAGAAACTACTTCTTTGTTGCCGATAACGTAGTAGACATAAAACATTACACCCTCTCCCTACAACTATCATTTTCATTTATAAAAAACTACGCCCTCCCCCTTCAAATACCCTTTTCATTTATAGATATTTCATCTACTGTTCTACAGTGGATTATTATGACCTTCTTTTCAGGATACTTTATTTATCAAAATTAAGTACTTTATTCTTGTTAAAACGGAAAACGTTGCAGGTGAACTACTCCTTCCCCTCAACCAATGTTCACCAAAATCAATAGGCCTTGAGTCCTCTACAACTCGGGCAATATGCAAAAACTTATTTGATTCTGTTTGAATTTGCGGCGGTTATCGTCCACCATAGAAACAATTCTACATGCGCGCGCGCGCACGTGCACGCACGCACCAGAAAATGACTTTTCTTCATGTTTTGAGGGTAGTACAATTAGAATGAGCCCTTATTTCGAACACCATTTTTTTCGCCATCACTATGCTTCCATTTCCTTGCGGGACATGGAAATAAAAAACTTGTTGTGAAAATAGTCTTTTCGTTATAAACACGTGGCCTTTTAAGGGGAAAAACAATAATATAAGATTCAATGCTCTATTTGCTCGGACTATTGGAACCAGAGAGCTGGCTCCTTCCACATTTAACAAAAAATTAAAAAAATACACACCGTTTGCTAACATCTACTTTTACCTGAATGGTTGTTACTTCTCTCCTACACACAGTGAGTGTTCCGTTTGCTTTACCGTCATAAACATTTGCCTACGGGTATCGATTCAAGGTCATCGTATACAAATAACATGCATATCCATTATACTTTCTACGTTTGAATGTAATCGATAAGCAGTCCCTCTTTTACATTGCTTCCGCATAACTTTAAAATTACTTAAAACGTACACAGTTCCATAAACAGATAATCCGTTAACTGAACACTTCAAAATATAGAAATAATAGCTCCAAAATTTGAAGCTACAATGGATTTTTAAACACACTGATTGATACTACTACCGAGATTAGAAGTTATTTTTTGAATACAATAACAGCAGAAGTGAGTTTTATGATAAACAGCATCCAAGCCTGTTAATTTTATTTTACATAACACGACATTACAACATACCAACAACAAGAAAATATCAATAGTCCTCTTCTTTATTTATAATTCACGTAGTGTGTGTGTGTGTGTGTGTGTGTGTGTGTGTGTGTGTGTGTGTGTGTGTGGAGGGGGGGGGGTAAAAAGATTGAGTCACGTGTGAGATTCCGTCACATGTACGCGTAATCCTTTCGTCAGGCCACATTGGTGAAGAAGCCGCGAAAAGTCAGCAGAACTCTGATATCAAAAAACGTGCTGCGCGCCCTTTACAAGGTCACTAACACAAAACAAACGTAGATTATTCGAAGCTGCTTTGAATTTACAGCTGATAATTGACAAAATCTGACCGCTGTTTTATCAAAGATCGATGATCGATAAAAAAGTTCAAGCCACAGTTTTCAGGCTATCCATTCTCGCGGCAAATTTTTCTGGTCACTACTGTATTCTTTCTTGTCACAAGAGTATTTTGACATGATAATGTCTTTTGGCTGGCCATCATTTGAAAATTTCTGTAACGCTGTAAACTGTAACGCATCACGCTGCATGACGTCATTCTTGCGTGACGTCATTGGGATTGTTGTAACTAAACGTTTGTTTTGATACGTCGCAATATATATAATGTGTTAAAAATAATATCACTGCAAACAATTAAACCAGATTTATAAAGCGTCCTGAAAGTTTAAAATCAAGTGTTAGCACAATTTACCAGCCGGGAATCGTTAACTAAAACCGCGACCGCTAACATGCTAACGTCGTCGCAGATTAAAGACCTAACAAGCAAACAACACTGCATAGCTGTAGATAGGTTATTGGGGTTATTGTCTCTAGTTAATGGTTGTCTTCGTATGTGATTCAGCTAACGATCTATTCATTAAAATATTTGTCATCGTAAATGCAAATCTACTGTTCTTTATATTTAATTACTCACCGCAGAAATGTGAAGTATAACACAGATACATAATGTCATTGGGATTGTTGTAAATAAAGGTTTGTTTTGTGTTGTGGTGAAATACACTGCTGCTGGTATATAGTAACCATAACGTGGCGACTGATTAAAACAGCGTTCGACAATGGATAGCAGCGACGAGAAGGCTCAGATCAAGAAACGACAAAATGCCGAGCGAGCAAGAAAGTATCGGGAACGAAAGAAGCTCGAGAAGGAACAGCAACGAGCGGTTGCTGTCGGCGGTGAAGCTTCAATACCAGCGGCCCCATCGCAACAAAAACGAAAACAAGATGACTTGTTGAGCGAAGAATTGAACGAGTACTTAATAAATACACCGTTCGCGTCGATGATGACTGAGCAGGAGAAAATCGATGCATTCTACAACATGAAACTATCAGAGAAGCGAAGGAAAACCAACGAACGAGTAAAACGTTGTAGATTGAATAAGAAACAAGATGACTTGATGCACGAAGAATTGAACGAGTACTTAATAAATACACCGTTCGCGTCGACGATGACTGAGCAGGAGAAAATCGATTCATTCTACAACATAAAACTGGCAGACAAGCGAAGGAAGGCCAACGAACGAGTAAAACGTTGTAGATTGAATAAGAAAACTGAGATGGCAACGAAACGAGCGAACGAAGCAGCTGAATTCGAACAGGCAATCGCTGCGGTATCGCCAAAACGCTTAAAAACTGAAGAGATAGCAGCAGATGCGGAATTTACGAAACGATTCGACGACAACGAGTTCGGTTACGCCTGCTCCGTCTGCGATCGCTTATGGTTTCAGAGAGATTTGCGAGCACCGCCGCAAAAGAGTCAACACATACTGGCCGCTGAGTTCCCCAACGAAGATGTAACTAGCTACAAAGTATGCGGAACGTGTTACACTTCCCTAGCACTCGAGAAGGTACCCAACTTTTCGCGATCCAATGGCTTCGTGTACCCTGAGTATCCCGATCATTTGCCACCAATCAACTGTATAACTGAACGTCTGGTCTCGCCGCGTCTACCATTCATGCAGATACGACGCCTGCGGTTCGTCCACGGCAGTCAAAGTATTATAGGGCAAGTAATAAACGTGCCGGTCGATATAAACACGATGGTTCAAGCGTTGCCTCGTAGCTTGGACGACGATAGAGCATTCAACGTAAACATTAAACGACATCTCATTCATAAGTCGACGTACTTGCAAGGCTACGTCAATAAGGGTACCGTAAAGAAATGGCTGCAATACTTATTAACGAAACCGCTATACAAAATGAATAATATATGGGTAGATGATGCATTCTTCAACAGTAGCAGTAGTGACACGACGGCGAAAATCACAGAGACAGAGCCGACGGACGAGGAGCCGTTGATAGAAAGCATCGCAGAACAGCCAGAGAATGCGAATGAATTGTTGCTCGCACAACAAAAGACGATGATGTGGGATGAGGAAATGTACTTGGCCATAGCACCAGGCATGAACTCGAAGCCACAGAATATAATCTACGATGAGAATGCCGAGGAACTGTCGTTTCCAAGCATCTACTTGGGTGAGCCACGCATCTACAAGACGAACAACGTTACTCCGTTTATGATGGCAAAAAGCGAAGTACGTCGTAGAGACAGACGTGGCGTAAAACCCGAGCATCTCTTATATATGGCAATGAAAATCATGCGGATACGAACCAACGAGGGTTTGTATCTGACGTTTAAGGCGACGGGTAACACTGCTAAGCTTACACGAGCCGACTTGGAGGATCGGCAATTTATAGAGAACAGTATTGAACGCAACTTGTCGTTCCTCAAAACAATCCCGAATTCGATCGAATATTGGATCAAACAAAAGAAAAATGTGTTCGCAATGATGCGACAGTTGGGCAAACCGACTGTATTTCTGACGTTGAGCGCATCAGAATACAATTGGCCACACTTGTTGCGTCTGCTATACAAACTGAAGCACGATGGCGAGGAATTTGACGGTGAGGATCCCGTAGCAGAGCTCTCGAGTCTGCAGCGTACAGTCTTGGTGAACGAAGATCCCGTAACGTGCTGCTTGTATTTCAATAAACTCGTCGATACCATAATGTTTCTCTTGGGTTCGAAGCGATTCAGTCCGTTTGGCCGTTATAGGATCAAGGATCACTACAAGAGGATAGAGTTTCAGCAACGTGGCAGCCCTCACGCGCATATACTCTTGTGGCTTGAAAATGATCCTCAAGAAAAGATCAGTGAAAACATGCCTCGAACAGTCGAACTTATAGATGAGCTGTGTAGCGTAGATCCAGACAAACTGCAGTACCCACGTAACCAGACGCACAAGCATACATTTACGTGCTACAAGAAGGCACGCGACGAAAATGACAAGAAATGCCGATTCATGGCTCCATTCTGGCCGATGCACAATACTTGTGTGCTCATTCCGATGGCAAAGGATGAAGGTCGTCAGAAACAGTTGAGAAAGAAGTTCAACGAAATGAAATTGTCACTCGAGCACGACGACCACGATAGTTTGGATTCGTTTCTCCGCAGTAATGGTGTCTTCAGCGATGACGACTACAAGAATATAATCCGTTCACGCATCACACGACCGATGGTATTCTTAAAACGGTCAATCCAGCAGAAATGGATGAACAATTTCCATCCGTGGATAGCAAAAGTCCTCAATTCCAACATGGACTTGCAATTCATACTCGAAGAGTACTCTTGCGCGACGTATGTGGTCGAATACGTGAACAAGACTAATAGAGGCATTAGTAACTTGCAACGGGAACTGATCAAATTGCGCGAGGAATATCCAGACAAGGATTATATGGAGTTGATGAAAGAGATGAGCTTGAAGATGCTGAACGCCGTCGAGATTAGCAGTCAGGAAGCGGCGTGGTATCTCCTTGAGTTGGGTATGTCAGAAAGCAGCCGTAAAGTTGAAGTGATTCCGACAATGTGGCCTCACGAACGTCATCGCATACGGAAGACTCGTGCTCAGATGGACAAGGAAGAGCTTGCCGGTGATTCGGTCGACGTTTGGAAGGAATGTGTGGTGCAAACGTACGAACGACGACCGCCTCACATGATTGCAGTGACTTTGGCACAATTTGTTGCCAAGTACTATATGACAAATGAAGGAACCTACAAGAAACGTGCTAAGCCCAAGGTAATACGCTACAGAAACTACGAGATGACTGATTTGATCGATTATAAGCGAGAAATGGTACTGCTGCACGTACCGTTCCGCAACGAAGAAGTCGATCTACTGGATTGTAACAAGTTTCTAGAGATTTACGACACGCACGAAGAACAAATCCTGGCAGCACGAACAGAATTCGAAGCATCCATCGACATTGCGAAAACGATGGAGTACTGTAAGCGATTGATGGCTGAGGAGGATGAAATTAACGAGGCGCGAGAAAAGAATCTGGAATTTGTAAAGAGCAAAGCGGCAACCGATGACTTTGTGCAGGCCATACGAGACGGCAACGACGACGATATACGCATGGGTCTGATGGAAAAGATGTCATATCTCGTTCGCAAGCGTGAAAATGTAATGACATCCAAGGAGTATTGCGAAGCGATGCGTCGAACCAACAAAGAACAACGAGATCTCATACTCGAAGCTATACATCGTATGTTTGACTACGGGAGCGAGTATGAACCGCTACAAATCTTCTTCACGGGACCAGCTGGCTGCGGTAAAACGTTCACGATGCGACTAATGATGGAGACGTACAATCGATTCAGTCAGCAACACAACTGCGCATTCAATGCGTACATCGCTTGTGCTTCTACGGGCATGGCAGCGGCAGCGATCAACGGTACGACGGTTCATTCGGCCTTTAGAATATCCAACTCACGCCAAGAAATGGGACTCTCGGTGGAAGCAATAAACTCATTCCGTGCCGCTTTGCAAAACGTGCGCATCGTCTTTGTCGACGAATGCAGTATGATAGGTGCTGGTATGCTGTCGCAAGTTAACAATCGTCTCCAACGCATTCTGCACGTATACGATAAACCATTCGGTGGTCTGAACATTGTCTTCTGTGGATACTTGAGGCAGCTACCACCGGTATGCCAGACGCCGATATATAAACGAAGCAGAGCATCGTTCTGCAATGACATCGTTTGGCAATCGCTCAATTACTATCCGCTCGTCCAAGTGATGCGACAGGCAGACGTAACGTTCTCGGGCATCCTCACGAAGATTGGCGACGGAGCGAGTCTAACCGACGAAGAGAGAGCTACAATCGAGAGTAGATTCGTGACAAAAGAGTATGTGGACGAGCACTTCCCCGATGCGATACGCCTCTTCTTTCGTACGATGGACGTAAACGAGCACAATTCTGTCTCGATACAAGGCGACCACGTAATCCAATGCATAGCTACGGATACTTACTCTGGCTACAAGAATAACGAGCAATTGGTGAGCGCTCGTACGAAAGTACACAAGATGAAACCCGACGAGACTGGTGGGTTGCCGTTCCTCCTGAAACTGATGATAGGTAAACCATACATGATAAGAGCCAATATCGACGTGCTGGACGGACTTGTGAACGGTGCGATCGGAACATTGCGTTACTTTGAGTTGGATTTCTCTGATCCACAACGTTTCGACATAAAACGCTTGTGGTTAGAGTTTAAAGATCCGAAAATTGGTAAATTAATACGAACGAAGTGTAAAGCGCACGTCGCAACCATCGAGGGATTGAGCGAGAAATGGGTACCCATCAGTAAGCGAACGGCAACTATAACGCTCAAGAGTAAAGTATTGAATTGCAAGAGGCAACAATTCCCTCTGGTCGAAGCTTGCGCTATAACGATACACAAGTCACAGGGTGGTACATACGACACGGTTATATATGAATACGACAGCGCTCATGAGCAACAGTTGGTCTACGTCGCTCTTTCGAGAGCCACATCGCTGCAAGGATTATACTTGACCAACAAGAAAGGCGATCATACGTTCCATCACGCTCGCGGTAAAGTTAACAGTGAACTCAGCAGCGAGTTTCGTCGTCTCGAAAACCACAAGTTGGAAACGATCGGCGACAAGTCGAGACAATTCTTGCATCAAGTTGTAAATAGTCCTACAGCTCTGTCACTCCTAACGTTTAACGTGCAGAGCTTACGAGCTCACGTTGACGATATATGCACCGATTCTGTGCTCTCTCAAGTTAAAATTATGGCTCTCTCGGAAACTTGGATTGAAAACGACGAGAGCGTACAGCTAGCAGGCTACAGACCGGTGTCACAATTCAAACGAAACACCGTACGAGCTGGTGGCGTCGCAATATACGAAAGGGAAGACTCGGATCTGCAGGCAACCGAATACGATCTACTCAAGTATGAAGAATCTACGATGCAGGTTAAACAAATGGCAACGGCACACCACGCTGTAGGCGACATTTGTGCCATACAGACTACGATCAACGGTGAGCGTGCCATACTGGTGAACGTCTACATAACACCCAACTCGAACATGGAGAAAATACAAGAATTCTTCGTATTAAACATGATGGCGTACAGCCCAAAGGTTGCTGGCTTATTCAAAGTGATTGACAAGTACGGCTACTACAAAATACCAATGATTCTCGGTGGCGATGTGAATATCGACTTGAAATCGGACAACGGCAAGGAGTTTCTCGAGTTCTTACAAGAGAATTGGCATCTCCAACTCAACAACGATCCGGCAATCTCTACTACGCGCAACAATACTTGCATCGATGGAGTCTTCACCCGTAATATTGATCAACTACAAACACAAAATTATATATCCTACTTCAGTCACCACAAACCTATGTTAAGCGTTGCCCCTGCTCAATAAAAATTTTTGAATCTCTGTACCTGTTGCTTTATTATTTTACATAGCCTTATACAATCTGGAAAAATTCAAGTACCGTCTGCCTAGTGGCAAAAGCTAAAGAGCATGATAATGTCTTTCGGCCGCCAGCTAAACGCAACATTTGCAGAAAGGAAACAATCAGTCAGTCAGTAACCATAATAATGTTGCGTTTAGCTGGCGGCCGAAAGACATTATCATGCTCTTTAGCTTTTGCCACTAGGCAGACGGTACTTGATTTTTTTACATATAATTTGGAAGTTCTAAGTTTGTAATGATTTCATAACATAAGTTAACAGTTTTTTTTCTCGGGAAATTGACCATCATCCATTGTTCACAAATTTCTATTACGAAACTATTCTATTTCACACACATGCATACACGCGTGTGTTCCTTCTCTCACTTCCTGATAAAAAATGTTATCCATTCAATATTTGTTAACACTGCCTCAGCCAAAAGGATGACAGTCGGAAGCTCTGATGTCGTAATAATGTGCTTTCATTGTCCCGCACTTGCCGACTGTCTCTGTGCATCAATCGCATTGCACATTTATTAAGAAAATATTACCGTTTTAAGTCCACACGTTGCCATAGTTAGTGCTCATCAACAGCAGCTGGCCCGTCATGTCGTCGTCACTCTGCTGTCGGTGCATCTGCTGCTTCATGACGTGCAGAAACAACAGCTGCACGTGACGTAAGTGACTGACTACACTGATTAAAAAAATTAAATAAAAACCAAAACCTGTTTCTTTGTTGCCGACTGTCGTCCTCTTGGCCGAATGAGTAATAACGGCTAACTGAAAGTCATAAATCGCTGCTCGAACATCACTCGGAAAGATTTGTTTACACTTCTCTAAGATTATGCGTGGCAAATCCGAAGAACGTTTATATTTTAAAAAGAGCATTAAAGTCATATTTTATAAGAAAGATAGGAAGACTTTTGACAATATCACTACTCATATATCATAAGGAATACGTACAATATCGGTATGCAGAACCATACATGACTTCCATGTTCTAAGATTTATATTTAAAATCATTTTAGAAATGAAATATTTTCATAGAAACTACTTCTTTCTACTTCTTGCTTCAGCCTTAACCACAGTACTGTGCTCACTAACGTATACCACCTCACGTAAGCGCACTCGATTTTCACTCATAATGGGAGTCGATGGGATTGCCGAAACGTCCGGTTTTGCAGAAAACATTGGACCACGGCCAAACAGCCCGGGAAGGAATTTTAACAACAAACTAATTCTTTCTTGCCGATAAAGTAGTATACATAAAAAATTATCCCCTCCCCCTTCAACTATCATTTTCATTTATAAAAAAATTACCCCCTTTCCCTTCAACTACCCTTTTCATTTATAGATATTTCATCTACCTTTCTACAGTGGATTATTATGACCTTCTTTTCACGATACTTTATTTATCAAAATAAATTAAGCACTTTACTCTTGTTAAAATATAAAACGTTGCAGCTAAACTACCCCTTCCGCTTAACCGATCTTCACCAAAATCAATAACCTTGAGACCTCTGTAACTCGGGCACATAAGCAAAAAATTATTTGATTCTGTTTGAATTTGCGGCAGTTATCGTTCGCCATAGAAAACATTGTACATACAGACACTTTTCGGAAATTACTTTTTTTTCATGTTTTGAGGGTAGTACAATCAGAATCAGCCCTTATCTCGAACACAATTTTTTCGCCATCACCATACTTCCATTTCCTTATGGAACATGGAAGTAAAAAACACACACTAACGTACGTCACCTTCAGTTCTGTAACTTTACCGATCAGTTTGAGGCGTGGCTTCAGCTTTGATCACGTGATTTTCATTTCAGCTTGTCGTTTATTTCTTCAGCTGCTATTACATTAGGACCGTTATTAATAAAAGGAAATCTTCATTTAACCGGCGTTCCTGTTAACTTGTGCCAAAGAGTTCTATCGTCACGAACAAAGGCACTGTTATCGACGGAATGCACTGATAACACTGGAATCCACTGAGTGAATCATACACAGCTTCTGTAACACGTAACTTGATAAATATCTAGGAAACGTTAATCACTTCGGACGGAAAAGCTTATCACGAAATAAACTACAAGTGCGCGCGGCGAACCAAATTTATTATCGGATGTACAATGTTGCTATATGGGTAGCAAAGAAATCACTGAGGGAAGCGTAATAGGCCTACAACAGTTTGATTCCCACGTTACTATATGGGGCAGAAAGCTTAACCATAGTAAAAGTTCTATAAGTTGTAGCTGAGCCCTGGGTTCCATACGGAACCAAAAGGCTGATGGTAAATACCAGACTTTGTAGCAGAATCCAGTGGCTGTGACGAGGTTACTGAGAACAGTTCTGCGGTTAACAAGAAGAGGATTTGAAATTTGAAAACGCGGGAATGAGGAAGAGCCTTAGAATTTATTACTTAAATGAAAAGACAGGAAAATTACCAGAAAGGACGGAAGGGACATACGCTTAAGAATGGGCTAGCTTGTAACAATAAATCCTATGTCATAGACCCAAAGCAACAAGAAATATTGGAGAACATATAAAATGCCGGATCGGTGAATCCGTCAGCGTAAGAGATATAAAATGCCGGATCGGTCCGAGACGCAGCGGACTAAATATTCTAATGCTCGTGGGAAAAGAAGACGACGATGAAGAAGAAGAAGAAAGCATAACCTTACTCGAGAAACATAAAAGCAAACTTAAAGAGGCGATGAATTCTAACAAATACAGGAGAGACCTAATTAGGAACGCGACCATCAGGAAAAGGTTGCAGCATGAATCACTCGTCAGAATATGGAACGGGAAGCACTACAGTATGGTTCGACAAACGAGAAGATAATGAAAAAATACTAAAAAATCGTCACGGAAACACCCTGGAGGAAGAGGAAGGCTACAAGATTGGAGGGATGGATTATACTGAGAAGCCCCGCAGAGGAAAGACTTCAGTGCAAGTGAAACAAGCTTTTCCCAGAGTAGATCGGCGGTTAAACAATATGGGTAGTAAAGAAATCACAGAGAGAAGCGTGATACGGCTCTACTGGACAGTTTCATTATCACAATACCTTATGGGACAGAAAACTTAACCCTTGTAAAAGGTCTGTAAAATTATTGCCGATTCCTAGGAACTGAAAGCTGGGCGCTAAATACCAGAACTTGTCGGAGAATCCAGTGCCGGTGACGAGGTTTATGAAGACCGTTCTTGGGTTAGCAAGAAGGCATACACTTGAAAACGCTGGAATGAGGAAAAGACTTGGAATTTATAAGTTAAACGCAAAGACGGAAGAATGTCGGAAGGAATTACGAGAAAGACGGAAGGGCCACAACAATGGGCAAGCCTGCTACAATGAATCCTATTTAATAGACTCAAGAACAAGGAACACGAAATATTGGCAAACAGATAAGATGACAGATCGATCAGCGAGTCGCAACCGACCAAATATACCAATTGTGATGGGAAAAGAAGACGACGACGAAGAAAACCTTATCCTTATGCTGGAGAAACCTAAAAGCTAACTGCAAGCGACCATGAGTTTCTTATAAAACTTGCAGGGACGTGATTACGAACGCGGCCATCAGGAAACCGTCTAAAGAACGAATCAGTCGTCAGAATATCGCTTCACTTCGGTACGGTTCGACAAAATGTAAGACAATAAAAAGAAGACTTAAGAGACGGAAGCAGCAGGAAGAGGCTTGGAAAGATGGATTATATTGAGAAGCCCAGCAAAGGAAAGACTTTTGGTACAAGTGAAACATGCCTTTTTTCAGAATAGAAAGACGGCTGAAGAATGGACCTGAAGGAACCCAACGCATGACGGTGAGAAGAATGGATAAGTCTTCTACACAAAACCGTCACCAAACCTACCTGTTCGCACTGAATCCAACTGTGAAGTTGAGCCCGGTCGTCCAACACATATTTTCCCAAGGCTGCAATCAGCGGCGTACGTAAGGGAGCTACTGCAGGGGTTAAAACTCCCTTCCTATTTGGTATGTCGCCAATTGAATCTTATATAAGTAAAATATGCAGGCAGACAGCATCAGCTTGGGCTGCATACACAACAGTTTCTAACTGGCGAATCTACCACCCCCATCAAATCTCACGATTCCTTGGTTTATTATCAATCACCTGTAACCACAGAAAAATCATCAACAACCCCACCTGAATAAAATATTGGTCAACAGCGCTACGCCTTCATGATAAAAAATACTGCCTTCTGTATTGCTTGAATAAAATATTATATGAATTCTTCCGGACCTCCTGTGATATATTAGTCATAGGATCACTACGCATGGAAACATCGCGAATCCCAACCGTTGACGAGGAAATCAAAAGCCTGGTGGCTTGCAACTATTTCATTACGCTCCACATGAATCAAAATGACACTCTGAGTCGTCCAAAGGATCCATCCGAAGCTCCGGAAAAACTCAAGAGGCAGTAGCGTTTACAATTGTTCATAAATTTCAAACACAATGTAGGCCTACTGTTAACAAACGGAGGCATGGCGTCATCCATCGTATTGTTTTGTACTTTTACCAAATTTAATTACTGCTCGTTGAGAGCAGGCTGTAAATTATGAAATGAATGAAAAGAATCGACGAAGGAGAAACCTTACAAAGAAGATAGCCGGCCGATACAGTATATTTAGTCGGACGATCGATACACGCCACATCGTCAGGGCGTCTTCACACTTAGCATTTCGTGTTCGCGTGTCATTAACTCGGGCGGTGTACGGCGTTACGCAAATACCTCGTAACTAGGTACTGCCGCCGTAATCGCACCAGGAAAAACTTAAAACAAAAATAAACCAATTGCCGGCCGCGAATAGCTTTAATTACTTGAGTACCTTGTCGCTCCACATTCCTGTCCACGGACGAAGCCGAGCTCCAGACTGTTCTATAGCCCCCAGGCAAAATCGATCGTAAGACGGCAGGAAACATTCGCGCCCTTCGACGATTAAAGACAATTCCATCAAATATCGAGATACTGGACATAACTTAAAGCACAGGTTTGACATCTTATCCTTCACTGTACTCTACTGCATTTTAACAGATTTATTTTTTACTCCCCCCCCCCCCCCAACAAACTGTAAATATCAAATTATTTTTTTTACGTTTATGCAATCTGTTAATATAGGGGTCTCCAAACTACGGCCCGCAGCAACCCGGGCGATGCTGTGTGCAGTTTTTACATACATCGTCAAAATACTTCAATTATTATAACATTTTACTAAGTAACTAACAAGAAATGAGTATAAAGTGAAAGTACAGGGCTAACATGTCAGATGAACACTTGAAACCCATTCTAGCGATAGGAGCATCAAAATTTGACCCAAAATGGGCGGACAGGGAGCAACTCCACACACCCCATACGTACATAAGAAAGCCAAAAAATAATACCCAAGAAATATCTTTGAATGTTATTTTTTCCTTACTTTTATTTAAATTATTTTGAATAAATAAATTTGTTTTCTTTGGATACGACTGCTTAATTTTTTTTTTAATTCCCATTTTATTGACTTGATTATTTCGTAAATTAAAAAAAAAAGTGTACTATATATACAGTTTCTACTAGTAATTTTATACAAACCATTATGTTGTCTTTGGCATTGACGAGGGCTTTCGGCAGTCAAGCCATCTTCAGGTCATTTACCAACAGAGAAATATGAAACCGTTCACTTCTTATATACCGATTTACCGGACCTATCTAGCCCCGCCCCCTGACGGAGTAACGTCTTACTTAGCTCCACCCATAGTGGGTTGTCTTAGATTACCAATTTTGTAGCCGTTACAATTTACGTTAACTCATTTTCTACTCTTTTTTTGTTGTCTAATAAGCTGCTAAATATTTCTTCATTTTCAAATGTGATTTTTATATTCATTTGTCGTTTTTCATCTTTATTTCTATTTTTAATATTTCCACTTGGACTAATGAATATAAAAACCACATTTGAAAATGAAGAAATATTTAGCAGCTTATTAGACAACAAAAAAGAGTAGAAAATGAGTTAACGTAAATTGTAACGGCTACAAAATTGGTAATGTAGGACAACCCACTATGGGTGGAGCTAAGTAAGACGTAACTCCGTCAGGGGGCGGGGCTAGATACTTAGGTCCGGTAAAACGGTATATAAGAAGTGAACGCTTTCATATTTCTCTGTTGGTAAATGACCTGAAGATGGCTTGACTGCCGAAAGCGCTCGTCAATACCAAAGACAACATAGTGGTTTGTATAAAATTACTAGTAGAAATATTTGAGACCACTAACACTCCAATACAACAATAAATATATACAGTTATTGGCCCGCCTGACTTCCAAGATGTTTCAATTAGGTCCTCAAATGAAAAAGTCTGGAGACCCCTCTGTTAGTACATAACAATAAGCATAATTGTTCACAGAATACAGAATAGTTGCGTTTACTAGTTCTCTGTACGAGTATTTAAAAGTAACATATTATGTATAATATATTTCTAATATTAGAGTCTAGGTAAGTCCAGAGGAAATGTTAACTTTAATCGTCTTGTCTGTAGGCTGTTGTCTAGTAGATTTATGGCTAAAGATTTGTGTGCTCTTCAAACCGTTTCACGTATCTTTTGCTGAACATCGCAATGGTTTCACTGACTGAGGGCAGGTCCAGGTCGCTATAGATGTCTGTTGCTGATGAACCATGGTTATGGCACGCAGCACCTTGGTCTGAAACCTTTCCATTATGGCGATATTGGATTTAGATGCAGTTCCCCAAAGCTGTAAGCCGTGGGACACCAACAGCTTGTTTCGCATTAACGTAATGATTTTCTGCCCGTGAGCCAATAATGCTTGCGAAACTTTACGTCCTGCTGTTTTCTCTTCATCCAAATGTGGTTGCCCCCAGAGTTAGATACCGGGATAGGCTTGTTATTTAATTTCAAAACTGATGTTGTCACGTGGCACTTTGTGAAGGTGATGTGTGCTGATTTAGTTTCATTTAATTGTATTCTCCACTTATTTAATTATTATTATTTGGTGTTCTGCCCTAAGGCAGGTCTTCAATTGGTAAAAGCTCTCCAAGCTGTCGTATCGCATATCAGTGTTTTCGTTTAGTCGTAACACACTATGATTTTAATGCTATCTATTAACTTCATTCTTCTACACCCTCTCCTTTTGTCTCCTTCTATGACACCCTCCATCGCAGTTGTAAGCAAGCAGTCTCTTCTTAAACAATGACCTAACCAATTCCTTTTCCTATTTTCTATTACCTTCAGGATCCTTCTCTGTTGTCCTATTCTTCTTAAAAATTTATCATTCCTTACTTTATCACCCCACCTCACTTTTTCCATTGCTCGCCAAACTCACATCTCAAATACTTCTAATCTTTTCTCATCCTCCTTCCTCAGTGTCTCTGCACCATATAAAGCAACGCTCCACAAATCACATTTGGCCAACCTTTTTCTTAAATTCTTATTAATTTTGAATCAAATAAATTAACTTACAGTACTTATTAATTTATACTTATCACATAAATGAATTCAAAATAAATGAACTTCTCTGTAATAAACGTAAACAAAAAAGATTCTGCCATTTAAACCAATACTACAGTGCGTGTTTCTTATGGTGTCTGGCTGGGTATGCAAACCCCGTGCATCGACTAAAAACAAACAAGAGGGAGGGGCGAGCCTAAAATACCTCACACTAGCGACGTACTTGGAAACAAATTTACAAGTTATTAAAATACATATTATTCTGAAGTCCCAGATTATTCTAATTCTTCCTGGGGTTGTTACATATTTAAGTGCTTTCTGTATACATTAACGTTAAAATCATGTTAAACGAACGCCAACACACGCCAGTATGAAGTTACCTAAAGTAAATACCAAAGTAGTTTAGTAGCAGTTAGACAACGCAGGCGGCCTTATGTGACCCTGTTCGATTCCCTATACAAGAAAAATCGTGTGCCAGGCACTAAGCTTCCGCTCATTATTATTCCCCCTCCCCTACATTATCCAAGTACTAATTCTAGTTCTACTAGTACTAGTTCTACAGGCTGTGTCGAGTTCGGGGCTGAAAACATACTTAAATTTTACTGTGCGACAGGAATCGAAGCCGAGACTTCTAGATTGGTAGCCGACAGAAGCCACACCCACGGGACCGTATTTTATCTAAAAGTAAATTTTTGGAATCGGTTGGTATAAAACCGAGTGACATCTCTCCTGCAATTTAAAAAATATATACAGTACACACTAACTACTACGTGTTCAACAATACACGTTTATTTTTCTCTTAATAATAATAATACAACCCAACTTTTACCACGCGACAAAGAGATTCACGGGGATTTTACGTGGTTTTGAAGTAATCGTGGATCCTGTCCCCTCCATTATCCCGGATAAATATTTGTTGAACGAACGTATAACTTACACCCCCCCCCCTTTAGAATCACACATCATGTGCTTAACTACTGCGTTTCTACGTATTTAACAACTACCTTCCTAATAGGTTAGTGCTAAAGCTTCAGTAACAGAACGCGGAAAATGTATCAAAGTATTGGAAATTTCGTTAAATTCAGCAACGATAATTGTCAAACTGAAACAAAAATAATCAACAGAAAAGAAAAACAGGTGAATCACGTCCGTTTGAGAAGCCCAACTCCGCGACCGAATGCACACAAAGTCCGGTTCCAAGAACCACAGAACCGGTACAACAAATAATATGACGAAGCGTTATCTACAAACGATTACTGATTGTTACTAGGAAGTATGATAAACTGTCTGACAACTGTCATAAAATCTGGATACAGTATCAAACAATGCCTGGCGCAGTTTATCTAATGTACAATTTATTGTCGGTCCTTCGTAAAATGTTGTTCGTTATAATAAATTTTACATACTATATAAAACTTTCTTTTAGTACAGACCTTGAATTCATACTCGAGTTCAAGTATACAAACACAAAGAAAGGTTTAAAGATGTTCGGTGAATTAAACTACTTGAATTCAACAAAATTTTCACAACTGAAATCACACACGCGCGCATGCGCATTCTAGGTTTTCTGTTTCTTGGAGTTATGTTATTTTTTACTTCTTCTGAACTTATCATGATCTATTATTCACCTTGGTATTTATTTAGCTAACTTATTAACAATATCAATCAAATCTACACGATCAAATGGCGCTGAAATGAAAATCTGAGAAAAATTTAGGAACGTGGAAACCTAAGGATACATAGGTGTACCCAATGAAATGTCTAATTAATAATTATTTGTATTCCTGAACAAATACAAATCAATACAAAACACGACACAATTTTCAAAGCACTCAACATCGAAAATACTCCAAAAGTTAACATATACACCACAACCACACAAAATAACACCAGTATAAAATACCAAAAACCAACACGAAGGCATAACAACAACCAACCAAAACACAAATACTCCACAAGATATAAAATTAGGAAGACTGAAGATGCGAACAATGCGCTTCCCGAAACATATACCAAATAAGGTAATAAAACATCTTGAGGTAAAGAATTTATAAATATTAAATAAGTTAACAATTATTATACTCATATAATACACTTTGTACTCGCTCACCGACAAACATGTAGACCTCCTGTAATTTTCAAATAATTTTAACACAAGGTTATAGCACTCATTGTTCACTTCACAAATGTTTCGAAAAACCACAAGACTTACGGCTTATATGTAAAAAATTATTCACATTTTTACACGATGAATAAGCAGGCGTCTGTGGATTGAATGAGAGAAAGGGAGATAGGGTGAGCGACAATTCGATTAGACAGAAAATTATAACATTCGTAGGCATACAACGAAACTGTACATGTTATTAGCGACAGGAAATCGATTGAAAAAGGAAAACAGGCAAACTTTGTGAGACACAAATTTCGTTGACTCATTATCGTCGTGCGTCACTAACCGCTTACAACGATAAAACAAAACTGCAAATACAGCAAACAACAAAAACGGTCGCGGATACAACTCCTATATTTAGTCGAAATCGCAACATAACGTTTCCGTTATTAACTCTTGTGTCGGTTCCATGTCCACGTAGATACTCTACGTATCTACACAACAACCAACAATCACGCCCTACACACTTAAACAGAATATATAAACGTTGGTTTGTAAACCAACCTGAAACAATTTGTTAGCGTCAGCAAGGTTAAAAGAGAAGCGTATCTTCACAACCTGGGACTACGGACTATCACTCAGACGAGCACGTAAATTTAATTTTTCATCTAATATTTCAAGTTAAACTTCATCGTGGAAAGTTTAAAAATAAACTTCATCCAAAGATAAAAGTTATTACACAAACCATTAGGTCTCTTGTCCGTAGTTTCGATTCTTGTCGTTCACCTGTTTATATTCCGTCTTAATATTCCTGGAATACAGCCAGTTTGGATTTTTTTTAAATTTTGCCCATCTTTACTCTTCCTTCAGACAATTTATACACACGTAAGAGTCAATTACTATAATACTTATACATAATATTCCATAATCGTCATTCTTGTATTATCTTCATTAGTGAATAACGAAGAAACTACTTTTTCCTACATCTGAAGATGACAGTATTTCTAAAAACTGTTGAAATACAGTATTGTACGATATAATGTAAATAAAAATATATTCTTGTTTAAAAAATATTTATTTATTACTTAATAATTAAAATTTGTATATAAATACCACTCACAGTATTATCTTTCTTCTACACAAACATTTATTTAATACTATTTATGTATGACTGTTTTCTACATATCTCATGTCATCACAGCTAAAATTAGTATGTTGACGTTCAGTTTTTAATGACAATGTGATGTATTTATAATATACACGCACTTACTGTTTACTAATGGTACCTATAATCTCAATTTTCTATTGTAGTGTATTTATTGTTCATAGCCTGAAGGTACCATACATACGATTTGCAATAAAATGTTTATTACTCACATTCTTGAAAATGATCGATTTCGGTCATAGACCATCGGCAGGTCATATACAGCACACTTGCGGTCACAATATCGTAAATATTGTAAACAGTGGCTGTTTTACGATATTGTGACCGCAAGTCTGGTGTATATGACCTGACGATGCTCTATGACCGAAATCGATCGTTTTTAAGAATGTGAGTAATAAACATTTTATTGCAAATCGTACGTATGGTACGTTCAGTTTTTATTTATTTTTGTTTATGAACAGTGACTAAATAATATTTTGATTAGCTAACTGGGCCCTCCCCAACGCGTAATACGATAACCCGAAGCATACCAAACTATGGCGTTACACGTTTTAGAATTATAATTTTTTAAATAAAATATTAAAATATCACAACACGTATTCACATTAGATCTCAGACTAAACAGGAACACTATTCCTTTAAAAACGGACATAGCGAAGTAAATATTGGCACCATTTTAAATAATAAATTTGTGTTAGTGGTTGTAATCACAAACAGAAATTAAGCCGTTGCACACCACTACATGAAAAATTCTCGATAAGCACCTTTAAACCTCTCAGCTCATCATCAGGTCGGAAAGGTGATTAGAGACGCTCTAAAGCACTTATCGGGAATTTTTTATATAGTGGTGTACACCGGCTTAATTTCTGTATTGGCACAAACGGGTATACAAAATACAATATACAGAATAAAATACATTATTATTAAAATATAATAAAAAGTCACACAAAACCACCCACATAAACACATTCCCTTCCTTCCACAACACAAAATTTTGCAATCCACCACTTGCGGCTGAAATCGCTACCCCTATTCTACAATATTCGAAACCATGATGTGAACTTGTCAATAACTTACGATCGACCGATTTAAACTACCCCGCACTTCGCTCCATTTATTTTTCAATTCTATCTCGACATTAAAACGTCCAAGAATCGATTATCGGTTAATCAAAAATTACGTTACAGACAGTGGGCCGCGATTCCAATGCCACCGTGCTACTACGCGCATATTAATAAACCCCGAACGGATGATACAAACAACGATGCCGTTAATCCGACAAAAAAAACACTGCCTACTCGGTCTGGCATGGTAAGAAAGCCGCCGGAAAAAACTAATATGGAAAAGTACTGGGAGGCAATGGCAGGAGGGACGAGAGGACGGCCAGGTGCGCATTACTACCCGTTTACAATGAGAAGTGTCGAGTACAGTCTTCGCAAAGAACACAACCCCTCGACCACTCCTACAGAAAGAACACCTTGTCCTTAAACAACTGTTTCTTTATAAAATCACAACAAAAATATAAATACACGTTTACAAAGAACGTATTTTAAGACCTTATATAAAATGAGTTTTAACTTTTTTTTAAAATTATCTGCTATTATTATTTAGAAGTTTCTTTATTCCCTACCATTCGGTTCGATTTTTATATGTCAATATTATAATTTTTAACAATGATGATTTAAATTATATTAACTTACTTAACCTGAATACTATGGAATACAATTAAAAAAAACTACCTTTAATTAAAACAACACTTAGTTTTTCATTATATTAACGGTAGGCGTTACTGAAAACTTTTCAAAAATGCAGGATAACACACACACGCGCACAAGGAACGTCCGAGTGGTTGTTACGTATTACCTACCTGCATTACAATAATTTTCTACGGTTTCATTTTCCAAATATCTGATGCAATGTAATAATAAAAAAAGAACGGATATTAAATACAGTTATAAGACCTGCCCTTTAAAAATTATGATATATAAATGTCTCCTATTTGCATGGTAAAATGCTCGACTGTCTCCGACTTCAAAGTTCAAATACAAATTTATGTAAAAGATATTGCCTCCAATAACATGTACAGGTAACACCAATCATTTTTTGGAAACACAGTGGAAAAGATTCACTGAAATCACGGTCTGCTACAGTTCACATAACATGCATTTTTTTACCTCTATTTTAGACATGTAAACGGGGAAAATACACCTCAAATTTCACACTGATTATCTTGTATAATTATCACGAATATTCGACTACATTTAAAAAGTTTATATATATTTTATTTTACATTTTCTTATGAATGAGAATCGTCGTAAATTAGATTCACTTACACCTAATGTAAAAGGCGAACAAAATTAATTAAATAGAATACTGCTCGACATATGCAAGGAAAGCTAATTATTACGAACCATCTGCAGTTGGCCCAGTTGCCAGTAAGAAAACAGAACAGCTCTCAACATTCCGTCCATTGTTAATCCTATTCAGAGCGCCGTTCGGACGGTCAACTGGCCATCCTTCGACACTGAACTTATACACGGACATGACACAAAACAACACTTTAACACTTCACACATATATCGAATTCACAACAATTTGTTATCCAGCACAACTGTAAATTTCAACAGCAAAAAAAAACTGATCCAACAAAATTATTTTTAGGTTAGGTCTACATCGCACTGGCACCGCATTACTAAGCGCACTCCGCCACGGTTGAACCTCAACTGAATTCACCAGCGCGTAATCGACACGGAGACGAGACTCCCACCTCGCGTTGCCAACCCACTGCCCCATCCGACGAAAAATATCGTACACATCGCATACCTCATCAAAACATTATTTACTCAAACCGTTACAGATATTGCCAAGTTCATGAAATCTCTTATCTCAATAAAATAACGGACTAATTATTTACCAGGCACGGAACAAAAGCATATTATCGCTAATTAAACTAAACTAAACACAGCAAGCTCGGGATCGTTACTTAACCGAGAGACTCTTCGTCTTTTTCAAGTAACATGTGCCGGTTATAATTAACAATGGTCCACTGTAATCTTACCAGTCCACACTCGAATCTCAAGTGTTTCATAAGCAAATCAATATCTTGTTTACACTCCAGAAACGTTATTATGAGGCGATTTATGATCCTCTGTACAACATCACAACCATTAATGGAAACTTTTCACATAAAAATGCCAACTACAGAATTCAACTGCAGTCAAGACACTATATTTCACTGCTTTCGTCACTTCCAGAATCCGTCACTTGTTTCAACGAGCGGCAGTATTAAAACGGCCATTATAGGTTAAAACTTTACCGCTCCAAACCAAAGGTTGTTCTGACTACTCTGAATTATTAAAACTATTTTATTTAAAACTGGGGAGGGCGCGGAATTACCAGGGGCCACACACACACACACACACGCGCGCACACACGCACACACACATCTTCTGTCCCTCTTCCTTTCCAACCACCTCTTAGTGAGGCTAACCAGGTCAAGTTCAGTTAATTCCGTCTGATAGGCCTACTCCAACAACTTCGTCCGTATAGATTCTCTTTTGCACGTGTTCATCGTGTAAAAGGACTCAAATCGTACGTTTCTAGTATTACTAATACTGACTCAGCGCACTGTACTGGTGTTCATCGGGCTGCGCGCACACACTCCATGGAGCTAAGACCCCCCGCACTTCTCGCTGTACCATGTATATTAACATCACCTGTATAAAAGTCAGAAGTAAAATTTTAGCTAAATGTATACTTTTAACTCACATAACCGGACGTAAAAAAGTAATTAATACATAAGCTGTAACGTACCAGTTTGAGTTAATGTAACAACGGTTTGAGTTATGTTGGGTCACATCCAAAGAGGTATTTTAGATGCGTGTAGGATAAGATCTGTGATTGAGGGAAATAGTAGGAAGAAAATGAGATTTGGTTTGTCAGATTTTCTTAAAAATAAATGTTTTTTTCAAATACAACTTATCATTATTTTTTCATGTTTGAAAATAAAAACAAAACTAATGGTCAACATAAAACTGAAATAATTTTAGCTCAACAGAATCGTAGAAAATGTTTTTCCTTTAAGATGTGTGGGGCAAAAATCTCTGATCCCTCCCACTGGTTACGTAGGCTACATAACGATTTCTCTCGCCATGCAAAAAGTATTACGCGTACCACGCACTGTTATTCTTTTAAGTAAATTCTTCTCCGTTAAAGAACCGTCACGCTTAAGACTTACCCCAAAAGTTGTAAAACTTAAAACACATTTACAGATATGCAACGTTCGTCTGACTTAACGATTCATAAAACGAGTAAAAGCTGTTAAATTATTGAATAACTTGTAACAGCTGACTGTAAGGTTTGTAACACTAAACTCTACACTATAACAATTCAGCTTTGGCACAAAGTTGGTTCTTAAAACGGAGCAACCCTAGATTTTTAATACAGTATTTTTTTTTTTATAAGACTTTAACTACCGCGTTATCGAGAAACACGTACAGGACGTAATAATGTGATCCACGTTGCAGGCAGGTTTTCAGCCTGACGGGCGGTGGTCCCTCCCCCCTCCATTTGCGGGGTTTCTAGGCTTATAAATTCGCCGTTGGTCAAACAAAATCGATATCGGCAAACAGCTCCACACTGAAATAACCGTGTATTTACAACCCGCTCGGCTACAGAAATCACTGAAACACAGTTCACGAGTGTTAGATATTTATGTAATCGAAGGAATACTGAAAGTTCGCGGTTTCAGAGTTATTATAGATTATTCATTTATGTTGCCCGTTCGATCTGTTTACAGACAAAGAGTCTGCTTCATTAAAACATTATTAAAACCGAAAAAATAGTAAGTTTTGAACGATAACAAGCAGCGAGATACGCTAGGACTGTCAGGTAGACGCATCAGGTAGTCTTACAATAAAAATAATACAACACACATAATGGGAATATCGGTATGGAGAACCATACATGGCTTCCATGTTCCAAGATTTATATTTAAAATCATTTTCGAAATGAAATATTTCCATAGAAATTATTTCTTTCTTCAGCCTTAACCACCGTACTGTGGTCACTAACGTATACCACCTCACGTTAGAGCACTCGATTTTCACTGATGTTGGCAGTCGATGGCACTGCCGAAACGTCTGGTTTTGCAGAAAACATTGGACCACGGCCAAACAGTCCGGGAAGAAATTTTAACAACAAACTACTTCTTTGTTGCCGATTATGTACTACACATATAAAAAATTATCCCATCCCCCTGCAACTATCCTTGTCATTTATAGATATTTCATCTACCTATCTACAGTGGAGTATTATGACCTTTTTTCAAGATACTTTATTTATCAGAATTAAGTACTTTACCTTGTTAAAACATACGACGTTGGAGGTAAACTACCCCTTCCCTTTAACCGATCTTCACCAAAATCAATAGGCCTTGAGTCCTCTACAACTCAGGCACATATTCAAAAAATTATTTGATTCTTTTTTAATTTGAGGCAGTTATCGTTCGCCATAGAAAAATTCTACACACACACTTATCGGAAAAATTGCTTCTTCTTGTTCTGAGGGTAGTACAATCAGAATCAGCCCATATGTCGAACACGATTTTTTCGCCATCACCATACTTCCACTTCCTTACGGAACATGGAAGAAATAAAAACGGTCGTATAGAGTACAATATCGGTAATCAGGTCTTTTGCTAGTCCGATACGTCCCTTAATCAGTGTGAGGCGTCTCACTAATCGTACCTTATCTAAAATATGGCATAGTCAGCCTGTGAGAAAAAGACTCATCGCGTCCAAGAATGTACATAGTGCGACACAAAAGCGTACTGGGCCAGTTGGAAGTGTCGACAAAAGCAGGGGGAGGCATTGTAACTTGGCACAACAGAAACGTCCCTGGGAGGGGCACCTTTTGGGGGGCGGCCCAAAGAAAAAATATTTTAACAAAATTTTAAAAAAATAGCTCACACGATATAAACCGAAGACAAGAAAATAGAGAACCACATGAGTAAGAAAAAAGAAGAAAGAAGCATGATACGTCCCAAGAACATGAGAATTACACGGGAAATAGTAGAGATAACTCGAAGTGGTTTAATTAATATGATTAACGTCCCAATCATCGACCGCAGAGAAGGAATCTAAATGAAGGAGTATAGAAGGAGCGTCATGAAGATGGACGAAGAGAAGGACTATGTTATGACGAAGAAGGTTATAAACAATGAGGTATTTAAAGTGAATATTCCTAGAAGAAGGGTGCAACACAAGAAGAAGAAAAACTACAAGGAACAAATGGACCGGATCATTGAAGGATACGCTCAAGCAATAAGAAAATTGCGGAAGGAGAGGAACCAGTCGATGGAAAAATCCAGCCAAAAGACAGGAGACAACAAACCAGAGTTAGAAGAGACACCAGAAGTTAATTATAACGAAAACCAGGAGAACACTAAACACATGGGTAACAAAGATAATGAGGAAAAGAAGACGGAAGAACATAAAGTAGACGAGGATTTGGTAGCAGTGAAATGGAAGAGCCGGATGATAGTGAGGTACATTACAAGTACTGAGAACCATCCGAATATAAAGATGATCCAAACGACAAACACACCTAATACGAGTGACCATGGCTAAACCTAGAAACCATTAACCACTGAAGAAAAAGGACAGATATCAAAGATAACCGAAAGAAGCAACCAAAAGTTAAAGAAAATAGAAAACATACAGAATTATGTGAACCTAATTAAAGAATATTGAAAATATTATATATAATGAGACTTATCACGAGATGTAGAATGTCATAACGGGTACAGTACCCTGATATATGTAATACTATAAGCAGAAGTCAAAAAATGAATCCATGAAAATGTAATTGACCCATAATGAGCCCAATAGAATGGTGAAAGCACAAAGACCCCCTTATATACTATTGAATGAACATATTATACTATTGTATGAACGTAATATACTATAATAGCCAACTTAATATACTACAATATTACTCTAATCCTTCAACGTTAATTTCCATAAATGAAATTAAACATCCAGAATAAGTGGTAAACATCTATCACTTGAAGGAGCAGAGAAGAAAAACAACAAAGCGAGTAATACAGCAGAAGGATTTAACAAGGAATGAGAATAGTAATTAAATGATAAAGAAAAATGTTTATCATATTGTATATACTAAAAATGTTTATCATATGAATATTGTAAACCCCTGATAATCAAAGATGATAACGAACAAAGTGTTAAAAAACACAGTGTATAAACAGTGTTAAGAGTGAACTATGGTGAAACTAAAGAAGAATTTGAAGACCAACTGCATAATTAGATAGTGATAAATTTAAGTGTGTAATTTAAAAAACATTGAAATAACCAAAACAATTTACAAACTAGTATCGAAGAATAACAACCAGGCTGATAAATAATATAGCCAATATGTCAAGTTATAAATAAAATAATGACCTGTGAAGAGAAGTATGTTACATAAAATGTTAAAGCATGAACAGTGATAATAATGAAACCTGTAATACCTTGAATGTTATATTGAATATGATGTCTTATTGAAAAAATAAATGATATGTTATATTTTATGTGTTGTGATAGTGCAACTGTTGTTATGTGCAACTTTTTATTGTCCCAGACAGAGATGAGGATTCCTCTGATTCTGAGGATGTGTAGCTGAGGAACGGCGGAGAATGGAAGCCAAATAGAGCCCCTCTGATTCCGAACCCACTATAAATGTTAGGGAATTGAATTGTAATATGTCAAGGATTATAAATAAACCACTGTGAGGTAAAATGAAAGAACAAAAGAGTTTGTCACAAGAATCAAGATGTGTTTAATGTAAAGAAAAATGTGTTATTGTAAAACAGGAAATTGTTAATTTAAGAACTAAGATATGTTACAACTGAATGACTAAGAGTATAAAAACTTGAAAAATACTAGTAAGCTAAAAATTTTGGCTGAGATTAGAAGAACCATGACAAATAAATAACAAAGCCTATGACTAGACTAGCTACAGTCACAATATATGTCAAAACTAGCTTTACAAACCCAGATATAACATTAGTGGATAAAGATAGTTAGAAAAGGAAGTCTTATATGTATAAGCAACCTCCTGATTAAACAAAATGTAATTAGTAATAATTATTAAGGAATAAACATGGTGCTAAGAATGTGTCTAGACCATGCCTAAACGACTTTATGTCAGTAAGTTAATAGGGAAACAGGACTCCTAGTGAACATTAAATTTACTGAACAATAAATATAATTAAATGAGATGTGAAATACCATCACTCAATTATTATTGTATACCTTTAAATTGAGTAGGCCGGACAAAATGTATTTAGAGAATAAGGAATGTTTATAATAACGTATTATCATAATTATGTTAAGAATTAATATTGTGCAGATATAAATAGCTTTTAATTGTAATCATATATGTATTAGTATTCAAATAATAACGTTCTAAAGAGAACACAGTGTAAATAACGAAATGTAAAAAGATAGGAAATGATCGCATTGTGCATTATTAGCAGACGACAATGAGAAACCATGTTTCAAAACATTATTTGTACGCATTGTCGGAGAAAGCGAGGTTAAAACCGGCATTAAGCCATATCAAATGAAAGAGCAGAGACTAAACTTTAATTTGATAATAATAACCTCGAGATCGGAATTATAATAAGTGCATAGTGAGTGTTAGCATCATTTTTTATAAAAATTAAGAAACTGTCTAAGTAACACGGATAACAACGACAGTTGAGTACAGCTAGTGCGCCGGTGGCGGTTAATAAAAACAATACGTCATCGTAACGGTTATCTGTGCCAATCAAAAAAGAGTTTACTTAACAACTTTTGTTCCTAAACGCGATGAAGAGGAGGGGTATATAACCAGCGACGCTGAGAAATTCGTTAGATTCGCTACCTCACCTCGAGCCATCCAGTTGACGCTCGTCAGCATCATACATTTTAATGACTTAATACAGTATAATAGTAGTAAATACTTCTAAATTCATCAAAATAATCAACAGTACAGCGATACATCACACGGAAAGTGCATCGACAGTAATAAGTGAATATTTTAATTAGTGCGTGTGTTCGGAACGAGCGAAAGCATTTTAACCTGTAAGTTAACCAGCCCTGTTTTATTAAGAAGAGGGTATATTTCTCGTTCCAAGTGCGAATAAAGTGTAATTAACCAGTGATCATTATAATCCGATCACTGAAGTGTTTAAATTTTAATCTATGAGATTAAAACGAAGTAAGGTAATACAGTGACCATTTTATTGTTTATCTGTTTTCACTGATCATAATTATCAACACTATTGTACTGACGCAAAGACAACCAAACTTTTAATAACAAACACCGTATCAATTTATTTAGAGGATTAAATAATCCAATGTAAGAACATTTGTGTTAGAATTAAGCATTATTATATCTGTTAGCATATAAGCATACAAAGTGATCGTTAATCTCAAAAATAGTTGCGAGTTTTTTAAAAGAGGCCAAATATTAATTATCATTACAGTAATGTCTGTCAAGGCAATTAATAGCATTCTATTTGTATTTCCAAGAACCTACCCGTGAGGTAACTTATAAATTAAAATTAATATTTCTTAATAATTATAAGAGTTTTATATTGCTCTAAATTGAGCTAGGCCAGATAGTAGATGGGCAACTTACCATCCAGATTGTATTAATATAATAATTGTATTTTTTATTTTTGAGTTGATTTTAAAGGGTAGAATAAACCCGTAATGTTATACAGTATAAACTTTGGTTCCAATTATTTCATTTAGATAAGCCATACTCAGCATAGAGTATATTGAAATAACTGAGCAGAAATATTACAATACTATATCTGAATTATTTTAAATGCCCTAAGCATTTAAACGAGATATAAAGTGAACACCTACAATTTTAAAATTTAACAATTTGTTTTTTTTTTTTCATGGGAACTTTTCATAAAGTAAACCCATGTGGCGCCCACATTACATACAAGGAGTTGTATAACCTTGTTTATAAAGTATAAGCTGGTCATAAGAGAATCTTGACAGTTTATTCTGGGTAAGTGAACGTCAGAACTTCAAGTACTGCTACCAGGTACGTGAAAGTTTTTTTTTTTATGTTAAATTATTTGTCCAGACGATACTTGACGGTACTTACACTGACGACATTTAACCAAGAAGAGGAGTTCCACTACAAGATCGACGCTACGGTTACATTCAATTACCGACCAGCAATTATTATATTATCCATTAAAATAATCACACTATCATACGTAAATAATATTTACCAATTATAACAAAAGAGAATTACTGCATATAAAGTAGAGATTTTATTAAACATTGTATTTGTAACCAGTATTTAAAAGAATTATACACACGGTAATCCCGTTTCGTTACAATATTAAATTTGTAAAACTTCTCTTACGTATTTTATGAAATAAGCTAACATTCCAACAGTGCTTAGTATTATAATGCAAGAGCCTCCCCCCGGACTGAATAACCGGAGAGGCGATGGGTCTGCTTTCCCCTAAACACTACATTGGTAAACTCCGTATGCTACACTTGGTTAGTGTAACCGCCGAGCTCTGAAAACCTCTTATCGCCTCACAGATCCATCACGAGCTGGCTTTATTTGACAACGTATACTGGATTTTCACTGCCAGAGGTTAAACTTGATTTCGTTGTGTGTTCTTGCAGTCTGCTGTTTGATTTTCAGCCTGTGGTAGTCGAACTTTTGTCGGCGATAACGGGCACTGAAGACAGATACCGCAATGCAGCCATACACGTAGGTGACCATCAACCAACAGACCACACGAACTAACGAAGTCATGCATCTTCATAGTTTCTGTCGCGAAGACCACACGGAGACAACAAACACAGGCCTTCGAGAAACCGGACAAGACACTACCTACACGAAGTCTCCAACTCAGCACAATTAATCCAGTTTATGCCTGAAACGTCCGTCGCTTCTTTGTCGCCAATCGTGAACATAAAACTATTCAACTGGCCGCGGACCGTCTACTTTTTCGGTCGTAATTTTGTCAAATAATTTTTCTCCAAAGGATAATAAACACAGATCATAAACTTACTTTTTATTAGAACTTTCACAAATTAGTAAAATTATATTTAGATTAAATTTACTTACATAAATAGACAAACTTACTCATATACGTTTATTGACTTCTACGGATTTATTTAATTTAACGACTTCGGTATAAGCTGCATGTTCTACCGGGACACTTCGTAAAAAAAACATTTTCCTGATTAAATACAATTAATTCACTATCTACTCGGAACACACAGTTTCTTACGGGTAAAAACGTAATAGTTCTACCTTATAGCCTGAACCAGTTTTCGCTTTTAAAAAGCTTCTTCAGAGGCTGCCGTTGGGAGCACTGTCCGTCTTGTTCTTGGCGACAGTATCGACTTCTGAAAGATCGATATTGTGTGTGTGGGGTGTGATATGTTCGAATAATGCGTGTGATTTGAATTGCGTCTGTTCGTTTAGGATGTCGTTTTATTTGTTTTCGTGTGTTTGTATATTTCCAATTGTTCTAAAGTGTCTGGTTTTCGGCCTTTTGTGGGTACGTGTAGAATGTCCATGTTATTGTCGATGTTTTTGTATGTGTGGTTTGCTTCAATGAGGTGGTTTGCAAAGGTGGATTTTGCAATTTCCTGATTTTTCAATATCACCATTTCTAAGATTGTTTCCATATTTATTTTACTGAGACTGAGCTAAGCCCATCTCTCAATTTACATCTCATAACTTAATTTACAAGCTGTACGATGGGCGTCCTTTGTGCCAAACATAACGGATACATTTTCAAGAAGATGCAACAATGACTAAATTCGATATTAACTATGAAAATAATAAAAGAAATTGATCAATATAATACACAAGACTTCACAAAATCACGTACTGTAAGAATGGGTTTTACACATTCTTAAGGACAATAAGGACACTCCTCTAAAAACTAACCACTTTTTCTTGTGATGCATTTCACCTGACACATTACACTAAGCCAGATGGCTCATTCTATTTAGCCTTCGTAAAAGTTCAGTATTGTCGAGAAGTTGCAGCATATCCACGTTCCGGTCTTTATGCAGATGTCTCTCATTCTTCTCGGTGAATCTCTGAGGTTCATCTTCGGCTGAAACGATCTTCAAATCTCTGCGGATGTTCTCATACCGCATGGGGCATTAACAATACACCTCAGTATATTGTTCGAAATGTCTGAAGTTTCTGTTACTTTTCTTCGTGCATCCCCAGAGTTCTACACTATATGTACAAACAGGTTTAAGGACTTGGTATATTGGTATATACCAATAGTTTATTACGTACAGACAAGTCAAACATTTCTAAGATGACACAACAATTTCGAATTCAAATGTGTGCTTTAATAAAGAAAAAAAAACTAATTTGTTCACCAACTTTACGGATCTGCAACACAGGTCTACAAACTCCTCGCAGATCTCTCGGTCCTCCAAGTTTAAGAACAAGGATTAACAACGAACGACTGGAATATGCTAAAGCGAGAAGATGGGAGAGTCAGATGTATATGAGGGTCAGTTGAAAAGTTCAAGGAGCGACATCTATAGCTCAGTGGTAGAACTAAAATCTTTCGTGTGCTGGAAGACGTATACTTCGCGTGAACACCTGTTAATTTCCAGATATATCAGTCAATTTATTCACTTTTAACAGCTGTTTGAAATTTTCCTGTCACGGGAGTTTGTAAAATGCACAAAATCAAACATAATGTTGTGATGAATTCTCGGTTAAAAAAGGTTTTAGTGCCAATGGAAAATCAAAACGAGATTGTAAATGTGTTAGGAGATACTCCGATTTCAAAAACAACGGTAAGTGGGGCACACTCGAGTTTAAACGTGGTCGTACAAGGACTAGACTATCCCAGCAGTGGACCTCCAAAAAGTGCAACAAAAAAAGCATTAATATGAATAAATTTCATAGGGTGTTGGAAGACCGCAGATTGAGGAGTGGATGACGTTACTGAAATCATAGGCATTTCATATGAGCGTGTGCATCATACTTTAACGTGGTGTGAAAAAGCGTTGTGCAAGATGGCTGCCGCATCTGGAGTTGTTGCATTTTTGGGACGTCCAGTGCGACCACGTTTTCAATGCTCGTACAACCACGTTTAAACTCAAGTGCCTACTTACAAACTTGGTTGGTTTTGAAGTCGCAGCATCTCCTGACACATTTACAATTTTCGTTTTGAATTTCCGTTGGCGCTGAACAATTTTCAACACCGAATCACACCACAATGTTTGATTTTGTCCGTTTTTAAAAACACGCATGACACGTCAATTTTAATCAGCTTCTAAACGATGAATAAATTGATAGATAGATTTGGAAATTAACTAGAGTTCACGTAAAATACAAATCTTGCAGCATAAGAAAAATTTTACCGTTTTACCGCTAAGATACAGATGTCCCTCCGCGAACTTTTCAACACTCCTGTAGATACTGTTTAACACTCTTGCCACCATGTGTACCAATTTTGGACACACAACACTTTTACTAGAGCCCGTGTGCACCATATCTGGACATATTAAATTTTCCGTACAGCCCACGTGTACCAAAGTTGGATACATCGCATGACTGTGTTTTGAAGGTTTTGTCAAACATGTGGACACAGATCAGTGCTATTAGATAGAGTTTTACATTCTTCTGGGCCAGAGTGAAAGAAATATGCCCTTGGATTACGTTGGCAATACTGTACTGTCAACAAATTCAGCTGTTATAACATATATAAGAAAAAACATATGTGGGGCGGGGGGGGGATTACTCTTCACAGGTTTGGTAGCGAAAGGTTTTCCTGTCACCGGTGTCTGGGAGCGAAAGTGTTAACGTTGAAAGACCCAGGACGACCTGGTGAAGTTCTGTCGTCCATTTTCAAGACTTGTTTTAGACAAAGTCGCTCAACATATATTGTGAGGGAAGGCATTCGCTCAGAAAACCGCAGACAGGTGCTGATGATAATAACAATAATTAAACGCATGCGTTCGCGTGTCATACAAATGTACGTAAGCAATATGCTGTAGAGGACTGGCTCACTCAATAATAGGCCAAGGTTGTCCACAACATTTTACTCTACGGCTTTTGTTTACCTTTTCCAAGAATAATTCCGTTTTCATCACCGGGAACCAAGAACAGCCACCGTGCATATGGTTTACTCGTCAGTATTCATAAGTGCATATAACAAACACAGATTTGCGCAGCGAGTACTTCTGGTATGTTTGTGTAACGTTAAAATAACAACTCAGCACCGAGTGACGAGCTGGAAGAGACGGAGGACAAACAAAACGCAAAGCCAACCACAATCGTCGTTTACAATTTAATTACTTAATCCTTACGTCTTGTCTATATATACGTGTGTAGGCATGTTTAGTGTTTCGTTTACCGTATTGCCTTTCGTTTCCTCCTATCCTATTCTGTTCCGGCTGTCTACCGGTTTTACACCTCATTTTTTTAGAAGATTTCATATTTCATACTCTCATGTTCCCTAGGCCAGTGGCGTATCTAGAATTTCCGGTCGAGTCGGCTACATAGAAAAGAGAAAACAATTTAAGACTAATCAACAATACTATATTTAAAATGCTTGTAAAACGTGTTTTGTCATCCTGAAATCAATCTCATTAAAGTAAACGGTAATAACACAACAAAAATACGCGTTACTGGAATATTGCTTAGAAGGTATTGGCTGAATTGATTTTCCTATGTTTCATGTTTCAAACGTGTACGCCACTTCTGTGATAAACCTCTTTGTATATTTAAAAACAAGTTACTAGCTCAAAAAATAATAAAATAGCCTAAAAATTAAGAGATTAACAAAATTCGTCAACTTTTTTTACCCTCTCGAGGAGGGGTCCGGTCCCGTTGTCGCCCCCCCATAAATATGCCCCTGTCACAGGGGTACACCCTTCTCCTTGTTTATTGGTGTGGTGTTGCCATCACTCTCCGAGTTAGCCCTATATCTGTCTTACTCGGATGTTCTTAATATAATCGAACAATCAAAAATCTCTTGTCCACGAAACTGACCCACATGCAATGATGGCGCAACTAACTACTTTCTAATTGCCTATTAGATTTTTGACTTCCATTTTTAGCACGTGGTGCTGCTAAAGTTAAAATTGTTCAGAGTGAACACTACATTACGATTTGGGTCAACATTCCATTTACCCTGACATCTGACGTGAATTATTAGGATTTTTATACATTTGTGGACCCTGGTTCCGAAAATTTTTGAAATTCCCTACAAATATTCAAAGTAAATACTACATTTCGATTTAGGTCAAAATTTCCACTAGTCTGTTACTCGGATGGATTTTCAGGATTTACAAAAAACAAAACACTTTTTGGGCCTGATGACGTAAAACTTGTGAAATTCCTCAAAAGCGAACACTCTATTCATATTATCTTAACATTTTGTTTAATTTGATCTCATATGGATTTTTGCGATTTTTGATACTTTTGGCACATTACAATTGTTTATATTTCGAAAACTGAACAGTAATATTAAAGTTGTAGTTAGAATATTTATTAATTTGAAGCGCCAAAGGAATTCATAAAACATTTTTAACCTCTGGCGTCCCAGAATTTTGACATTTTTAAAATGAACATTAAATTCATATTTAGCTAAAATTTCCTTTAATATTATACATACACGGGTTTTGCGAATTGTTTTGAAAATTTTGAACCTCTTGAGTTTTTGCCTCCCGCTCACCCCCTCTAAATCGGAGGAATCAATCTCAAAAACAAAAGGGGTCTGCGAAATACACGCAAACTAACTAGCAAGCTTTACGATATCTGTCGATGCTACAAGATTACGATATCTCAAATCTACTGATGCAATCGAAAGTTAGTGTACGACGCCCCTCAAAAGAACAAAAATACAAATGCCAAACGGCCGAGTCGAAACTGATACATCGATATCTCGCTTAGCTCCTTCGAATACAATAATAGTAAGATAGATTTCTTCATTTACGTGACAGTGAGGAACTATACAAGCTACACAAAGACAATGAACTGGCCCTCACTATCCGAATACATAGATTCCAATGGGCAGGACACATCATTAAGATGCAACCTAATACTTAGGATGGTACTATTTCATCAAATCGCGGGTAGAAAGCCTGTCGGAAGACCCAAGCATCGCTGGATTGATGTAGTGGCAATGAATGCTGATACTTTACTTAAAATAAAACGATGGACATCGATCGGCACGGACAGGGAAAATGGAGACGATGATTATGGAGGCCATAGAAGATTTCTTCATTCGATTTACAACCTAACGCCTAAAAACCGAACTGGAGTGTTGTTTCTTCACTGGATTAACATTTAATCGATACAAACAACGACTGTGTGGTGTGAGAGATACGCTCAGTCGGACGGAACGAAGGAAGGAAGGAAAACACAGAATTATAATGCGCGATAATTGCAGCCAAAAGAGAGGGAGAAGGGATAGGGAGGGGAGGGGAGGGGAGGAGGAAGCCGACACGGGCACTACACTACACAGTATGAGCTTTCCGTACGGAATCTACACTGCGACCCGTTGCCAGGGCAACGCAAAGAATCTGCTAATATAACGAAATTAAAAAACGGCGTAATAATAGGCAATATTCGATATATCGAGCCGTTCAGTACACATACACGGTGTTATTGCGAACACAACACGGACGGCGGTGGTGGTGGTATGGTGGGTGTCACTCATCCCACCCGCGGCCGCCGCACATTCAACATGCAAATTATCACACACACACCGGCTACGTGTTATAGCCACACTAGTAGTAGTTTTTTATATATTTGTTTAACCCTGTTCGGCGATAATCACTTGTAATCAAACGACTACGCTCGAGAGGGTATTACTTTTTTTTTATAACGTCAACGATAATTCAACAAATTTAATTAACAATCGCTGGTCGTTTTGTTCTACATACGGGGATTACTCCAGGACGCGAATATGTAGACTTTCTATTTGAATTTCACAAGACAGTGGCGTGGCGTGGATACATAACAGCTGTTGTCGGTTCTGATAGGCCTAAAAATTAATTCGAATTTTTTCTAGTACGAAGTGTTTTTTTTTAAGAGCCAAAATATTTTTTAAGAGTATTTTCTATCATTCGTTGGCAGAAGAAGAGGGTTCCGGTTCAACGGGATCGGACTCCATTATATTTACACAGAATACATCAGGACACAAATAATCGAATAAAAATAATAAAGACAAACAGAGAAACATATAACTAAACGAACAAAAGTACAAATAGGAACGTACTAGTAGTAACTGCTGCACGTCGATTCCGAAAACGAACAATGCTACTAAGTGAACGTTTTGCCGGTTTATACAGCGGCAACACATTGGGTGGACGAATGTGTCCCTATTTCCGCAGGTTGTACAGTGAAAACTACTACTACGAGGTCAATGACCAAACGCAGTAAAACATTGCCGATATCTGAGCTGGCAACACAAGACTGTGCAAGTGTTCAGCAGTTCAAAAGTAATGCTACGCTTTTCTTCAAATTTCCCTACTAATATTGTTCGCATTTCATATTGTTTAATAAATAACCTATTTATTCTGTGATATAATTAATTTTATTCTATTTCATTGCTTGTATACTATTGCCGCCGGCAACAGCGGTTACATCGACGTCACGCTACTGTCACAAGGCATATTATGCATAGTAACACTCTTTATCTACTCTGTTGAAATTCGTTTGACAATTCTACGCGCTATTTAGGCCGTGGTCCACTATTGTGGCATAAAACAGACGTTTCGGCTCCACCGTCTTCAGTGTAACGACTCGAGTAACTGGCCACAGTACTGTGGAAAACTGGTGAAGAACGTACCAGTTACTCGAGTCGTTACGCGGACGATGGCCTCCAACGGTGGGGGCCGAAACGTCTGTTAAGGCGGCAGTAGTGGTCCCCGGAGAGTTGTGAAACGAAATTTCAACAGAGTTTACACCGGCCGTGAAAACTTAAGATACCAATTATTCTTTGACTCCTCCTTCTGTAATCGACCTGTCTGTCTGTTTATCTATCTATCTACTTACGGCTTGTCTCACGATAATTTTTGAATGCATTAACTGATTTTGATAAAATCTGCCGTGTGTCTCCGTAACTATAAGGCCCCCACACACCTTCCAATCCAATCCGATCCGATGTCCTGAATGTAGGATGAAAATATCAAATTGTATAGTGTGTAGGACGATCGTCCATACAAAAAAGTTGGAATCCGATTTAGGAAGGTCGGGCGGTCCTCCCCATCCGACTTAGGACAGATCCCCTCCACCTTCCATCCTAGATCGTATAGTGTGTAGCGCAGTCGGGCGTCAATTCCGATTAGTTGTTTCTTTTCTTTTCAGCGGACTGCCAGTTGTTGAACGTCTATTTCATTTTGTTTTGAGTATATAGTGAGTAAAATGGCTGAAGACGAATGTAGAAATATTTTATTGAACTCGCAAAATGGTATTACGTTTTTCTATGAACGGCTTTACAATTCTCAGCAATTCCATAAAACATTGTTCATTCATTCGTAAAAAAATTCGGAAATCGTCTGAGTTCAATTGCTTCAACAATATCGAATGGGTAAATTTTGTTCTTTCCTTTAACCACTTTCTTGCCCAATATTTCGTTTCTGGTAGGGGCTTTTGGAGGATCAACAGTGTTGTAAGAGCAACCCTGATTTTTTGACTTTTCGACAAAAACGGTGCCATTACGAGGGTGTGACCAGGTCGGGAATCTCAATGGTACTGACTAAAATGACGAGATCGGAGAAAGAAATTGGACAGTATGGATAGCGATCTCCTTTCCTAAATTGGAGATGGGATCGGATTGGATTGGAAGGTGTGTAGGGTCCTTTAACCTACCTACATATCCCTATTGTTTTTGAGACTGATTTCTCAAAAAAGTATGGTAGCAGTGGGCAGCCAAAAATATCGTGTGGGTCAAAATTTTGAAAAAATCGGAATATGACCACGTAGGTGTCAACTTAAAGTGCATTTTAACTACTACAAACTGAAATATTGTTCAGGTGTGTAAATTTCGAAAGTCCGGGGCACCAGGCCCGAAAAAGTGTACAACAATTCTCTAAAAAACTGCACTAATTCATGTAAAGTGTTAAATTTAATAGAATATTAACCACAATCTGAATATACTGTTAAGGCATGAAAATTTAAAAAAAAATTAGACACCGGAACCCAAAAAGAGTACTCAAATTTAAGAAAATTGTAAAACTGCATACCGAACATCAGACTACAGGGGACGATGTTAACCCAAATTCGAATGCACTGCTTGCTTCGTGAATATTTTTATTTTTAGTAGTGTCACAAACCAAAAACGGAGGTCGAAATATTGAAAAAAACGTTAAAGGTCGAGCGAGTTCTGCACCTCAGGGAGCTTACTAGCAACATATTTCTGACAACAAGAATGACAGAAGGCAAAGTGGGTACGACACATACAGAGTCGTAACTGTATCCAAAGAACGTTAATTAGGGGAAAGAAAAGAGAGGCAGACGAACGAGTGAGAAGGGAACGTTGGATTATCCTAAAAGCCTAGGGGAGGGTACTGTGAACTGAAGGACGCACACAGGACACAGCATTTGCGATTCTCTGTTACCCATCAATATACAGTCCACCTACTCAGGAGAACAATGATAATACAAATTAAATACTTTGTTAGCTGAGTTTTTGTAGTAAAAATCCTGGAGGGGGGGCTTCCTCACTACCGACGACTGGCTACCACCGTTTTCCGTTACGATTAACCCCGGCCAAAAGTGTGCAATTTATCGCTGCGTACTCACCGAGGTTGGCTACGCCAGATACGGAGGTCGGTCGTGTTTTTATAACCGAGCGTTTTCGTCAATTATTGGGTAATCATGTGATAAGAGCGTAATCTTTAATTGGAGCTGTGAGTTTGTATAACGGTGCACACACACACACACGCACACACACACACACACAGCGCGTTTTCGTCTCTTGTTGAAGATGAGCGATTTAGCGAGTTGATTGCAAGACGTGTTTCCCGGGTATTACTTCAGAATTATATTTAACTGTAGTATCTCCATCTGTTTGTTCTAAGTATTCATGACAGTCGTATCGTATCTGTCGAGTACGGCGGAGAACAGATCAATCTACCGGACAGGAAGTGTTTAACTGGTAATTGTTGTTTGGTTTGGTTAGTGTGTGATGTAACGGTTAAAAGCGCGGCCGGCCAGCCATTAACCGAAATTATCGTACTGTTGTGTTTTATTATAGTTTCGTAACGAGAGAATTAGTGGTCCTCGGTCGTTGTGTAATCTCGATTAATCGAACGGGACATCGCTCTCCGCGTCTTGGGACTGATACTGCATACGTGTTGTATGTGTGCAATACTCGTAGAAAACGTGCTTCCATCGTTCTACCGTTAGACAGGCAAACTGGAATAGCGTAATAAACGAGGGATTAGTCAACTAGCTTCTGAACCGCCAGTCATCAGAGTTCGTCGGTAATTTCATTGTGGGAACGAAAGGTTTAATGCGGAAGAGTTTGCGCAGTCAGTTGAAATTGTAAATGGAATTTCCCGTTTAACTATAATTAACAACGGTGTAAGAGAGATGTGTGCTCGAAATTAGACGATGTTGGCACCTAATCGTGACCAGTGTGTGGAGAAAGTATCGTACTGGCAGCAGAGCAGGGAGGATTTCACTTTTTTTTTACTTCCATGATCCATAAGGAAATGGAAGTATGGTGATGGCGAAAAAAATTTTGTTCGAGATAAGGACTGATTCTGATTGTACTACCCTCAAAACATGAAGAAAAGTCATTTTCCGAAAAGTGTCCGTGTGCAGAATTGTCTATGGAGAACGATAACGTGCGCAAATTCAAACAGAATCAAATAATTTTTTGCATATGTGCCTGAGTTGTAGAGGATTCAAGCCATATTGATTTTGGTGAAGATCGGTTAAGGGGAAGGGGTAGTCTACCTACAACGTTTTATGTTTTAACAAGCGTAAAGTACTTAATTTTGATCAATAAAGTATCCTGAAAAGAAGGTCATAATAATCCACTGTAGGAAGGTAGATGAAATAACTATAAATCAAAAGGGTAGTTGAAGGGGAAGGGGGTTATTTTATATAAATGAAAATGATAGATGAAGGTGAAGGGGATAATTTTTTATGTGTACTACGTTATCGGCAACAAAAAGTCGTTCGTTGTTGAAATTCCTTCCCGGGCTGTTTGGGTGTGGTCCAATGTTTTCTGCAAAACCAGACGTTTCGGCAGTGCCATCGACTGCCATCGTCAGTGAAAATCGAGTGCGCTAACGTGAGATGGCATACGTTAGTGACCACAGTACTGTGGTTAAGGCTGGAAAAAGAAGTAATTTCTATGGAAATATTTCATTTCGAAAATGATTTTAAATATAAATCTTAGAGCATGGAAGTCATGTATAGTTCTTCATACCGATATTTTGTTTGCAATGTTAATCATATTTTTTGGGAAGTTATTTAAATCGCAGGCCTACATTTTGCACTTTATCAATACATTTAAGAAGGCTGTTTTCCTTATCGTAAGACTTTTTCTCACATGTTCTCTATAAACGTGTCGGGCATACTACGATGGGAGCTATGCGAGCCACTGTGAGAATAGGGAAGAGAGGGAAGACACAAATATCATTCACAGAAACAGAGGGAAAAACCGAGACACAAGATCATTTAGGCCAGTGGCGTACCAAGAATTTGACCTTTTGGCGGCCCAAGGTCAAGTCGGCTCCATACAAAAGAAAAACTAAGTTAAGACTAAGTTAATATTACTATCTTTGAAGTGGCTGAAAAAGTACAATATCCAGAAATCAGTCCCATTATTGGTAACAACACAAAAATGGAAGTAAAATACGCGTTATTGAAACACTGTTTACCAACATAGGCCTTCTTATTGACCGAATTCATTTTCCTATATTTCATATTTCAAATGTATACACAAATGCTGTGTAACAAACCTGTTTGTATATTAAAAAAAAGAGTTACTACTATATTACCGTATACAGCGTGATGGTGTTGGGATTTCATCAAAATTTTCGCCCAAATTCTTGGCTGCCGGGTTCCCAGAATTTTGAAATTTTAAAAAATGAACACTAAATTCATATTCTGGATAAAATTTCCTTTAATTTTATACCCGACTCACTTTTGCGATTTTTTGAAAATTTTGAACCCCTCATGCCTAATTTTTATGGATCAACCTCAAAAACAGTAGGGTCCTGTACGGTATATGTATAAACACGTATAGAGTATTTTATGAAAATCGTTTGATGCGTTCCAAAGTTATCGTGAGACATGCCCAAACAGACAGACAAATCCCAAATGGTCGAGTTGAAACTGAGAACTCCTTTCGTTCATTCAATTAATCATCATTGTTTTCCAAGGTGAAAAAAATGAATATTTGGGAAAGCGTATAATATGTGCAAATATAAAAATTATAATTATCAATAAAAAACAAATAAAGATTAATAGAAAATATTATTTCTTCAAAACATTAAACTAGGGTTACCATATGACCTAGGTGAAAAAAGAGGACAGTCTAAAAATTTAACAGCAAGATCGTTACTTTACGGGTCCAAAAATAATGTGACAGTAAAAACATTATACATTATGGATAAGAAAGTATTCATGACTAAGTTAAGCATTTTTACAGAGTTTATACAATTCAATTTTTGTGATATAACAAGAAATTTTAACTAAATGTTAAGAAACTTAAAACTATTAGTTATAAGTGGAACTTACGGCAGGAAAAGAATATTTGGTATATTCATTTTTAATCATAGTAACAATTAATTTAATACTAATCAGTCTAAATGTTCAATTGTGTCTTTGTGGTGCCATGGTATTTATGAGATGAACCAATTCCCATCGAAAGCTTTTTATTTTCTAATAAATAATCATAGAACTGAACACATGAAAAGTTTTTAAAGTTGTGCTGTACACAAATTATATCTTTAACATTTTCTACCATTAACCTATTTCTCTCTTTGCTCCACTGTGAACTAATCAGAGAAAACACCCGTTCTGTAAATAGAGTTGTTACTCGGAATGGAATATAAATACATTTTTCAGTTTTACGAAAAAAGAGGACATTCACATGTTTTTTAAAAATCCTCCCGGACAGGTTTTTAACACTAAAAAAGAGGACGTGTCCGGGAAAAAGAGGATGTACGGTAACGCTAATTAAACCAAATGTTCGAAATCGCTCTCACAGTTACTATAATACAGGCAGCAGTAATATAATTTGGCATCGTATATCTAAATTCAAAATACAAACAGCTGGTCGGAATAAACATATTAATGAATTACATAGCAAAAGATTTTTCAATACAATAAAAATGTTTTACATTACTCTGAAGTTAGTGTTGAGCGTAAGATGTTCAACTGAATGTACGAAATAAACACCGCATTGAAACAATTTCGAAAATAAAATTACGAACACACACACACACACACACACACACGCGCGCGCGCGCGCGCGCGGCAGATAGTGCTAGGTTTTTGTTTAAAAATGACGTAGCGGGCGCGCGCGCGCGTTGTAGTAATCGCGCAACATTATTACTTTACAGTAAATACATATTGATCAGCGGAACCGTGGAATGACCTTGCAGTCAGGTTGGTATCGCGGGCGTCTGCGTTTGTAGTAGTGGTATAACTGATACGTTTCCCCCCTCCAAACGGTTACTACTATACAGTATTTCGATTTGTCCCGACTCGACTGCTGTTCGGTCATGCCTCGTTTCGTTTGACACTTCCTACCGCTGAGCAACAAACAAAATACATTTCTATCAGTTTCTCGAAAAATATGACATCGTAATTCTTGACGTACAGATAAACGAAAGAAATCATTCGATAATCGTATTCTTGTGAGCCGGTATACGAGGTTTCGTCTAGAACGATCACTTATTACAAGAATTAGTTAATAGTGAGTTTACAAATCACCCCATTTTCTGTACTCCCTTCTAATGCTCTACTTAACTGGACATATCCCGTATTTCGTTTTTCAATATTCCCCTTAACGTACTACTTATTAGGAGCAAGATTTAAAGAGAATTTGTTTTTGCGACTAATTTCATCTTCATTGGTTGATTTTATCACGGGCAGACGACACTCCTAATTCTCAGCTTAAGTAAGTCTCCACATATCCAAAGGGTTAGAAGTAACACTACCCAGGTCCAAAATTGTTTCAAAAGACTTTTTTTTTTAAATTAATTACTAATTTTGTTTTCATTTTCCTATACGGTATAATCAATAGCTAGACTATATAATCAATAATCAATAAAGAACTCTAATAATAAAAATTAACCTTGCACATCAGTTTAGTAATTTTATGCTTTATCAATGGACTTGCAAACCTTTAATTTCAGTTCTCTCTCTCTCTCTCTTTGTGCGCGCGCGCGAGAGAGAGAGAGAGGGAGAATTTCAATCGTTTGATCTAGTTTCTTACAGTCATGATAGTCCCTAGAAAAATCTTTACCCCACAGGTTACCGTCTAAATCCACTTCACGATTATTTTTTTGTGAAGTTTTCAAGGAGGTATTTCTGCTAGTACGTTGCTCTGACATGAGAAGCCTTGAAAATATGAGGGTCAGTGAAAAAAAAGAGAATTATCAAGTGGATAGATTCATTCATACATGCCTGTACTTAGCATAAATTGTAGATCGGAAATAAAAGATAGGAAATCGCAGTAAACATGTACTACTAGCTGAATAAACAATTCATCATTTATAAGAAACCTATGCAAGACTGGCCTTATGTTTACAAATACGTTTACAGATTAACGTTTGCGTTTGTGCATGCATACGATCAGAAGGAAGCTGGTACGAAGTGACTAGTACCGTAATCTAGAAGTAGCTAGAACCGTAGGCCAAACATGCCGAGCGACAACAGACAAAATGGTGGTTCACAAGAGGCAGACGAAGAGGATATGGAAAGCGAGGAGGGAGTACAAGAGGCGGAACAAGAAAGACATGAAGTGATGAGGTAGCGTGGAGGAACATCGGCTCATTTGGAAACAACGAATTAACGAAATCAAGAAGAAGAAGTAGACTAAATCAGTGTATTATGAAATTTCGTGGATTGGCATAACACGTTTACACCGACAGGTAAGTATGTAAAGATTTTTTATTTTAACGATAATAAAAAGGGTACTTGGATGTAACAAAGCTGAAAAATGAAAACCAGAATTCTGCAAACGTGGAAAGCAGCATTTAACAAATTTGAAAATTTACTGATTGCAAACAAGTCTGAGAAAGATGTCTATAATGTGCCTTGTCACGTCTGAAACATGGGAAGGAAACAAGGAAATGGAGGAACAGGATAAAAATAAAACATCTGACATGTGAATTATATATATGTTAGAAATTTTAATTAGAAACGGAAAGAGAATTTTAACCAATATCTGAATAAAGTGTTCAGTTTTTAACTTTCAAATGGTCGGGCAACAGGCCCAAAAATTGTAACACTCCGTGTGCAGTGTTTATGATACGACTGCAACCCAAGACAACACCGCAATGGTACACAGAAGCAAGGGTATTTGTATTAACTTATACAGAATAACAGCTATTCTTAATATTATAGAATAACATAAGAAGAATATATAGAATAACTTCCATATTTACCATATTGTATGGTACGTTTGCAAATTCTTCGTCTGCGTATGTATAACACATAAAAATTAAAAAAAATAAATAAATAAATAAAAATAGAGAAAGTCTGCTATAGAAGAAAGGATTCATAACATGGAAAGGGCAAATGGTATAACTAAAGATATTTACAATAAAAAGTGCATATCTAAAAATGCGAAAATACGGCATTACAGTATAGTAGTGAAGCCCGAATGCCTATATGCAAGTGAATGTCCAGCATTGAATTATAATATAATTCAGACAAACTAGAAATATTGGAAAGACGAATTATTAGGAAAATATTAGGCCCACGAAAAACTTCAGAAGGTTGGAATTAAGAAGTAATGATGAACTATGTCAAAGTATAGAAAATATAACAGAAACAATGAGAAAAGAAAGATTATTATTTTTTGGACATTTATGTAGAATGGACGACAATAGGTTAACAAAGCAGATTTTAAAATATCTGTGGGAGAAGAAGTCAACATCAAGTTGGATTAAAGAGGTCCAAAAGGATTTAGAAAAAAATAATATAAGCGCAGAAGAAGCAATTGACAGAGACGTTTTTCGGGCAAAAGTGTTGAAATGGAGGGAGTCCAGGGTAGGAAGATAAAAACGCGGGTTCAAAGTGGACTGAAGACAGGAAGAAGAGACACAGTGAGAAGATGAAAGAATATTGGAAAAAAGAAAAGAACAAAGAGTAAAGAATTGAAATTGGCATGGGGTCCTTGGATGGCCGATACGAAAAAAAAATAGAGAAAACAAAATATGAAAAACGTCGTTTGGTCTTAGCACATGATAACGTCGTAATCTACATGTATTCTGAGACAAATACACCGTCGCATTCTGTTTCGCTTCACTGAGTACAGGCATAATTCGGTACAGGGACAGAGAGCATCGATACACACAAAACAGTGTGAAAGTATCTCATATGTTAAACCTTACATTGTTATGCGGTTTCTGTTGATATATTTATATACACAAAAGACGATAAAGCTTATTCAAGATAAGGAGTCGGAGGAAACCAGCACTTAACTGATAAGTATATTACATAATAACGACTTTATTGTGTACTATATAATGTTCTGTATACTTTGTATTCACGTTTGGCTGTAAAGGCGTGCGTTTGTTGTAGTCGGCATGTAACGCTGCTACCACTGCAATCTATTACCCGTCTCACAGACATTAGCACTTACCAACGGAGAGTGGCGCAACTGTGCTGGGCCATCACTGTCGCCCGTACCAGTTATATTATTCTTTCTAACAACATTAAACATCCTCGCTTATCTCCTTCAGTTTACTTTGCTTCAAGAATGACCGTTTAACCGGTACATTTTTTAAGAGGGAAGGTCCGTACGGGGGGTTTGACAAGGTGCGCACGGCGGTCAAAAAATCTCAAATTTGGCATACAAGGTGCGCTCGGCGGTTAATGGGTCTTTCTCGAGGGTTTATACAAGGTGCACGCGGTGGTCAGTTTTGGTCGCTCTAAGCCAGATGTGAACAGAAAAGAGGACCGCTGATTTATAGAGTAGTCCGAAACTAATAGAGACCTGTAGGAAATACAATCTGTTAACCCACATTGGGTTTATAGGTTATGCGTAAGCTTTTGGTCGAGTGAACTATTGGTAGGCTATATTTTATAGGATATTACAGAGCGACGAGGTTATCCGCAGCATCTGACAAAAGTTATAAAGGGGTCATCATGGAGATACAGATACAATAGAAATAGTTATTAATACCGGGAGCAGAACAAGACCAATTGCCATCAGCAGAGGAGTGCGACAAGGGTGTAGCATAGCTTACCATCCATCTTATTATACGCGCGCGACGTTGTACAATGTCCTCCACTGGAACCTTAGTCGGCCGACCGAGCTTCGTCCACTGGAAGAGATTATCAGACAGATTATCAGTTAAAATGTTGTACTCTGTAGTGCTTCTTGTGACTGAAAATTTAAAATTACCAGTGTTTAACGTGACATTGCAATGGATGTGCGTGATATGTACTTTATTGGAAAATCCGTTGAATATATAGTTTCCGTTGATTGTGACGACGATGGTAACCCTTGTCTCACATATCCCATAGTGCAATGTGCTCGCTAACTAAACTAATAAGTTTTTCAATGTCCATACCGTTAACGAAAGCTGTAAAAATTAACTCAAATTTATAAAAAGCACAACGCACTCAAAGCAAGGTCCGACTAACGCGAAAAATCCCATTCCAATGGGATCCCGGTCGTTAGGTCAAATTCGGGCGACTAAGTCTGACCCAATGGACGTCATTCAGCGCTTTCACTCGCTTTTGCATGACTCGCTCGTATACGGGAGTCTACGTCCGCCTAGTTAATCGGCCGACTACGGTTCCAGTGGACGACCTACCTAATGAAAAAATGTTGTTCGTCCGGCAATTAGTTTAACCCCATCCCATATAAACACAATGTTTGCGGATCACCAGATAATTTTATAAAAGACAGACGATGACCTCCAGCTAGCTATGGACCGCTTGAGTCGTGTATGTACGGAATGTAATTTGACAGTTGACAATATCTGAAGAAAGAAAGGTCGTCATGGATTTCAAAGGAAAGTGGCCAGCGCGTTCGAAGATATTCCCAACTCAACGGGCTCCTATAGAACACCCACGTTAACCTTCTACTGTGTGATATATCAGTTATGAGACCGATATCGGAGAGAGGATGAACGAGTACTGTCGAAAAAAAAAACAAGTCATCAGTTGTAGACCCCAAGGAAGAATATGTGTAATTAGGCCCAAAAGAAGATGGCAGGACTGAAGACGAAACAGGCCGAGACCCTGAAATAAAGAAGAAGAGCATATGCTGGAATTTAATAAATAAACACTTGGTAAGTTCTAGATGACTTTATTTTCCTGACAATTATTTCACCAGACACGGCAGCTTCAGTGATTGGATTTCAACTGAGTGAAGAGGATATGTGTGCGGTGAAATTCTTTAGACGAGAAAACCGACGCTCCCAGTGTCGGACCGTGGCGAACGACTTAAGTCGATATCACTGTTTACTGTTACCGAAACGAGTCAAGTGGCTGTCAACAAACGTGTACGGTGAAGCAGTCCGCTCGAACACATCGTCGTCGTACAGGCCTACAAGAGGTGTAGTCAGTCGACTTGTATGCTTTCCCAGCCCACCTCTTGGTTGTGTTCTCTGTCCCTTGAGCTTGCTCAATTTTGCAGTCGGTGACCTCGATCTCACAGTAACTTCATGGTTTATTTGAGATTTAAAATGCCGACAACCGTTTATTACTAGTAAGCTCCCTAAAAAACGCCACTGGCCGAAGACCAAACCTCGTTTCTCATATGTTGTTTCTCTATTTATTTTTATTTAATTTTTTAAGTCTTGTTATACATATACAGATGAAGAGTTTACAAATAATATGGTGAAAGTTATTCAGTGTACTGTGAACATCGGAAACGTAACGTAGTGTAGTGTACCTGCCCGTCTAATCACTCGCCTGATCGTACATTTTGCGTCTACTTTCTTCCCCGTTCCTCCAATGACAATAACAACAATACGTTACCCTGTCTACGCGACGACATCTGTTCGACTTCGCTCGATTACATCATTTCACCAATGTAAATTTTCGTTGTCTTCCTTGGATGTGAGACTTATCTTGTCTTATGTTGGTGAGATAGATGTGGACAAAAATATGGAAGCTTAATCACTTTTGTGGAACGATAAGAAGAACACTGAATGGAAAGATTAGAAGAGACACTCTTTTTTGAAATTATATAAAGTGATGGCAGTGCCGTGCGGCCTTTATGGCAGTGAGACTTGGACACTGAACGCAAAGACCCAAAGCCGGATACAGGCTAGTGAAATGAGATTTTTTTACGATTACTAGGAGTATCAAGGAGGGACCGGCTAAGAAATGATGATATAAAGAACATCCTTGGATTATACAACCTAAACGAAAGGATAAAGCAATACACACGACTGAACAGACTATGTTGAAAGGGTGCATAACAACAAAATACCAAAACAAATTTTGGTTTATAATCCAAAAGAACGGCGGAATATTGTAAGACCAAAGAAAAGATGGTCGGACCAAGGAGTGCGCATTGCATCGTAAGGTCCACAGCCTGAAGAAGAAGAAGTTCGTTGTTCGTTAGATAGTTATTGCGTAAAACTAGGATGGTGCTGCAGGGCTGTAATAGAACGAGGTAACATTCGTCCAGAATTAAAACTACTGAAGTAGCGCGCGAAATGAATAGAATGTTCATGTAGGGAACCCCATGATACCATCGCCTTTACAGTATGTAGTAAGGTGTAAGAGAGAATCGAGACGCCCAAAAGTTGAAATATGGACTCATCAATCCTCTGAGGGATAATGATTGTGTCTTCTTCATTGCTGCTGCTGAATTTCTGTCATTGGAATTTGGAAACTGTGGATAACACGTAACACCGGGTACCTGAAAAATCAGAAGCACGTACGACCATCACCTATGCTCATAAGACGATAAAAAGATCGCCCGTTCGGAAATACGGAGTACGATACAAACCACGAGGATACTCTTTAGACAACTTAAAAGAAATTCGTATAGATGTTAGTCTTAATTCAACTATGGGGGGCAGCAAGTAATTCAAACACAGAGTTCCCCGAACAGACAGAAGGACAGAGGTTTATGCGCCGTGATACGTGCCAAACCACATCATACGGAAGGACCAGAAATTAAACATCGTTACACGAAGTACAGAAACAGCCTATCAGAACAACTCCCAACGACATCTGCCAATAAAGGTTATGGATGACGCAGTACACACAACGCTTCAGACACACGGCCATACCAAAGAGGCCGTTATATTTTATTTTAGACTAGCAGGTACCCGTGGCTTCGCACGCGAATATTTGTATATGATTGTTGTGGTAACTATCGAGTTGGTAAATTGCTAATGGTACATCTATATTAATAATATTCTTATATTGTAAGTTATGAATATCCAAAAAGTGCGAAGCAATAGATCCATCATTCATGTTTCCTCGATACGTAAAATCAAAATTTGATAATTAAGTAGATATTTAAAAACATGCAGTAACAATTAGATGAAATGTTTATTCGTATAGAATAATACAAACACTGTATACATAAGTATATTGATATCAGTTAGTCGAAATCTTACGTGCTAAGTCAGTCTTAAGAATTTTGTATACCAATCGTAGCTACATCGGAGCCTTTATTGACGTCTTTACATATATATTTAACCCTTCGGTAGGAACATATGCCTGCCAGGCATGTATGGTTTACCTTTTTGCTGCTAGAAGCCTCCTGCGTGCTGCTGGGCAAGTCCCCCTCCTAGAATTCCTCAATCAGTTGTTGTGTGTGACAGCGAAAGTGTCGTCATCTCGTAGCTCTCCTCCGTTTGACCGTAAGTTACCTCTTTCTAAAAGTTACCCTGCCTGTCAGCCATGTATTCCTCTAAATATACGTCTGATTTCATGCCTTCCAGGCATATGATCCTCTAACCGTACGTAGTTTTGCATGCTTATTAGGCATATGTTCCTTATAAGGGGAGGTCAGGCAGATGTTCCACTGGGAGGTGTATAGTACCAAACATATACCAAGTCTGCAAAAAAATACATATCAATGTGAAATTATTACAATGAAGTAAATTAGAAAAGAAGAAATGGTATATTTTATTTTCTAAAGTAGTTATTTTGGCATTTTTATGAAAATATGAGTACCTGCCTAGGAGGCAGGGTGTTCCTCATAATGTATGTATTGTATATGCCTGTGGGGCAGGGTGTTCCTTTAAGTGCAAAATTAAAACATGTTCCTACCGAAGGGTTAATGGATTTTACACTACTATACAATTCAACATTGATGTGAGCACCAAAAGCTCGTGAAAGCACCGGTGGAACTACCCATCTATTGTCAACTATCAAAATCTCATCTCTCAAACGGATTTCACATTGAAAACGACCATCTACAGGACAGTCGGCAATAATTAGGGTAGCTGTCATCATTTATCGTCGTTTCTTTTGTAAACGATTTAGGATATCGTTTAGTACACTGACCCTCCTTCATACATGGTGACTGTGCATTAATTGTTCCACATGGCCCATGAATCATATGTGTTTTAACTATATCATAAAGCTCTGGATCTTTATTAAGGTCCGGTAGCTCTGCACTAATCACAGAATCTATCTGATCTGGTCGTATTTTTTCTTTTAACCAGAGCAAAATATGCGCATGCGGCAAACCTCGTTTTTGCCACTCTAAGCTGTACATGTAGCAGACAGCTGAGCCAAAAATTTTACCTTTCACTAAGACATCCATTAATTACTTCAATTTCAGATGAAATACGCGTGCTACCAAGTCGTGTCGATCTTGAGCTGAAAAGCCTTGATGCAACTCCTGGACGATCTCTCTCCACTTAGGATTTGTAGTGAACGTAATAAAGAAATCAGGCCGCGAGTATCTGCGTACGTAGCAAAAAGCGTCTTGCGTTCGCTCATGCATATATCGTGGACCTCCTGTGAAACTTGAGGGTAGCATGACCAAGCGGCCTAAATTATCCAAACTTTCATTATTTCGTAATACATCTTGCAAATGTATGTAATTCTCAGCTCTTAACTGAGTTTGATGAGTACGGATGTATATAAGCCTTTCCGTCTCTATCTTAGCATACATAATCAACAATATATTGATTCAGAAGCTGTTTGTAATAAATTTAATGATTGTACTCATCTTTTCTCATCATGACTCTGTACGAATAAAATTGTAGAGCTGAAACTTTCTTAGTAGTTTGTAACCCAGTCTGAGGATCGACTAATTTTAATGTAAAATGATAACCATCTTCTCCTCTGCAAAACATTAAAGGGTACTGTAAAGCAGAGCAACATAATCCATGTGATTCATTTTTCGACTTTAAAGCTTTGCAATGTGGGCAAACCACACTCGGTAACCCGATATCTGTTTCATTCGCGTAGTTAATAACTGGATTATAATTGAAACCACTATTTAATTTTGCACTCCATCGTAAAGTAGGACCTCGTGATCTGAGAGTCGCTTGCCTGCGTCTTTGTGCCGAATCTATTTTCACGATTCGTAGGACTTTCAACCCGTGAGACTTCTAATCCAAATCTTTCTGAAGAGTTTCCAGAAGCTGATTGCATTTCGACTCCTTCGACGTCACTTTCAGATGCTCTAAGACGCCTCATTCTTTTCGCAGCTCCAGTAGATCTTCCTAAACATGATCGTCTTTTTGGCATTGCAAAGCTAAAAAAAGTGGAAATGTATTTATTTTATCTATACTAATAAATCTCTAGGGGGCAATTAATAATTTATACAATACATATTGCACATATTACTTACCGATAACGTAAAATTAACGAAAAATGGCACTGATACTACATCACTGACACTCATCGCATGACTGAGGTGAAGTAAGTTAACTATAATTCTGGAGAATTACTTATTCCTACTGCACATAGGCCTACTGAATATTCAAATGTGGAAGAGTATGGTTTGTCAGAATCAACGTGTACTATATAATCAATGTTACAATATAATCAAACAATGAATTATTGTATTGTTTATATGAATTCCATATCCATACTAAAATGTAAATATTCAAATGGACTAACCGATATCAATATACTTATGTATACACTATTTGTATTAATCTATACGAATAAACATTTCATCTAATTGTGTTGCTGCATGTTTGTAAATATCTACTAAATTATCAAATTTTGAGTTTACGTATCGAGGAAACATAAATAATGTATCTATTGCTTCACACTTTTTGGATATTCATAACTTACAATATAAGAATATTATTAATATAGATGTACCATTAGCAATTTACCAACTCGACAGTTACCACAACAATCATATACAAATTTTCGCGATCGAAACCGCGGGTTTAAATAAAGTGGAAAACCTTTCGTGGGGTACCTGCTATCAGCGTACAAGTTTCATTGAAATCGGTTCAGTAGATTCTGAGATTACCGCGGACAAACAGACAGACGGACAGACAGACAATGTACAGGCAGAGTCTACAGATTTATATAGTAGTATAGATTACAGTAAGGGAGTAGTACTTGGTGGTGCGCCTTCGAGATGACATGTCCTTCCTTCGCTAACATTAAGGTCAATGTCTGTGTTTTTTAACAGACTGCATAAATAAAGGTATGAAATAAAAGATTTTAATCTCAGAGTGGTACACAATCCGTTCATCAGCACGCTCCACAGGTCTGTCCGGTATTCCCTGACACCCGCGTGTTTACAAACACGATTCGGAACGGAGGACAGTCGCCGACGTAGCCCACATAAACGGGTCATAAAGTGACTACCACTGGGCCGGCGGCAATAAAACTTTCATTAATGCGCCATAAAGCCGCGTTTTATGGGACCGTACAAACCGATGCTTATCTACATGCCAAACACTCGTACTTCGTATGTTTCCGATTCACTTTCCTCATACAAACAGCTGCCGTATTATTTTACCGTGACATTTTTTGTAGACTTTTAAATGACACCACATTATACCGACAAATATGAGCCTTGGCGTCCATCACAATTCGTCATCATCTTTGATACTTCTTTCTGCATGCTTCGAGATCTTCTACCACAGCCTGTAGCCACCGCTTTTACAATCTTTTTTTTGTTTATGTATCTTAAAAACAATTAACCATCACTCTTTATGACATTATTCTCGTCTTCATTCGGTTTATATGCCCCGCTAAGTTGAGACTTGATGAATCTTGCTACAGAGTATCTTCTTGTTTCACCAAAGCCTGAAAGAAACTATTCTTCTGCGCAGACTTAAAATTCACATTCTGTAAGGGTTTATAATTATTCTAACTTTTCCAACATCTTCAAGGACTCGCAATCGCTGTTAGGGACGGATTAAATACCAGCTGCATAAACATCTCTCCCCTCCCCTTGACTCTTATGGCGTCTGACTCTTGTTTTCATGCGGTCCTCCTGTCATGAGCCAATCCCTTCATCATCCCCGAGTAGTTATCACATCTCACATCCTCAAAATCAGCGTCACGTACTCATCTCTGCATTCCTCTACAGTTTTTTCATTCACTGTATCCTCCATCAACAAAGTCTTTAGTCCAGAATATCTCAATCACTCCCAAACCCATCTGTTTCGTCTTTCCGTTAAATTCCTTTCTTCTCTATATCCATTACTCCACTACAACATAATCATCATCGTCGTTTTCTTCTTCTTCTTCTTTTGCACTACAGCCCAATGTGAGGGGGGATAGGTGCTTTATTCCAGGTTTATTCCCCTTTATTCCCCCATTAACTGTACCGTGTTGTCCTGTGTCTCAGTTTATCTTCTGGTCCTGTCTCCCTTCCTTCACTCACTATCACTCATCTTCTTATTCTTCTTTAGCACTACAGCCCAACGTGAGTTCTGGCTTCCAACACCAATCTTCTCCAATGCCTCCTATCCATTGCCATCTCAGCTTATGCCTTTACATCCATTCTATTACACAAGATCTTCTACCACATCATACAAGCAACTTATCCTAGGTCGGCCCCTCTTTCTGCTTTTATACACCTCTGCCACGTGGGTTTTCTTTGGCGTACGCTGATCATCCATCTGTTCTAGTGACCTAGCCATTGTATTCGTGGAGCTTTTGCGAATCTTACAATGTCCTCATGCTTCAATAGCCCATCGAAGTCCTGGTTATTTCTTATTCTCCATTCGCCATCTTCTTTAACCGGACCAAAAACACCTCTTAAAATCTTTCTTTCGAACGGTCTTGGTGTTTCTTGTTCCTAACACAATCATACAGGGTTTATGAAGGACACTTAAATTAGTTTCTGTAACACATGAGGACGACGTCTACGTACATCGGTGAACAGCGTAAGTGTACGTTCTTACGACCCAGTACGTAACGCATACCTTCACATGTAGTACAATAAAATTTACTGGAGTTCCAGTAATGGAAGATCTCCGAGACACCTTATCACTGAGGAACACGGAAGAAATACGCAACCGTGAGCGTAAACTAAAGGCCGCTGCTGCAAACTACTTTTATACAGACGATGAACCATGACCACGTAGACAGGCAATGGTGGCCAAATGAGTCTTGAAACTGGAATTCTCTACCGATAAAATAACACCGTCTGCTCGAATGAGCGGTCACAGATAAGTAGGTATGCTCGTGAGATGACAAACTCGTCAACTGCATACGATGAAACCAACTGCAATAAATACTCTCAGTACATCCCGAGTTCGGTGACTACATGATGATGACTCCATCCACTCGTTAAACGATCCGAAATCAAAATAGTACCCTGTCGAGCAGGGGCGTATTTACCAAGGGGACGAACGTGACCAGACCCCCTTCCCATATGATCGAAAAGTTGACAAATTTTGTTAGTCTCTTGATTTTTACACTATTTTATTATTTCTTCAGCTATGTACGCTACTGTATTAGTAACTCGTTTTTAAATATACAAACAGGTTTGTTACACAACATTAGTGTATCCGTTTGAAATATGAAATTTAGGACAATCAATTCAGCCAATAAGTAACTTGTAAACAATGTTCCAATAACGCACATTTTTATTGCATTATTGCATTTATTTTAATGGTACTGATTTCAGGATATTATCACAAGTTTTTTAACCACTTTAAAGATAGTAATGTTGATTAGTCTTGACTTGGTTTTTCTTTTGTATAAAGCCGACTCGTCTGGAGCCCCTCCCCCCACGCAGACCAAATTCTAGACACGCCACTCTTGTCGAGAAAATCTCGTATATAAAAGTGTCTGCAAACTGTATACCATCAAAAAGATTCATGGACCACATGACAGAAGAAGATGTCAAAGACTGGAAAACGTCACCTGATTGCTTTATAATACACGGTTACTAACCAATTCCCGAACCCCGTCTCTAAGGTAAAAAGAACGTGAACAAATTTAATTGTTCAGAAGAAAGCTATAAAACTTAATTACTCCTTCAAAACTGGGTCAACGTCGTACGTTACACAATAATCATATTTACTTGCTGAAAGATTCACCCGATTCCGCTTCGCCTACATGATAATTTGCATCGTATTTAAATTTAAAAAATATATGTTTGCACGCAAGCAGCGGGAAAGCTAGTTTTTCTCTGTATAACAATTACTTTTGAAATCCGTTTCATTTTCGCAATCTGTAAAATATGAAATTTCCACTGGCTTGTTATTGTTAAGTGAAAATTTAAATCAATATTTGTTTCACTTATTGACTAAATTTAATAACCCCCCCCCAACAAAAAAAATACCCGACGAAGCAAAGTAGCATAGGAAAAAGTTAAAAAAAACAAATTATTTTCGTTAATTATACACTAATAACCTGTCTAACCTGAAGAACTCTCTCAAGACTTTTACAATTTTTGCAGACGTTTGACATCTAACTAACTCGTGGTGGTAAATTTTAACTATAATCTGAATATAGTGTTTAGGTTAGGAAATTTAAAAAGTTTAGGGCACCAGAATCGAAAAATTGTATAAAACATTTTTGCAAAAATTGTAATGTCTGTACTGGGTATCAGGCTAAAGAGACTGACGTTATCTGTAAAAGTCTCACCGAATTGTGCAAGCTCAGGGAGCTTACCTAGTACAAAATGGGGCACAATATCATGACGAAATATCTGGTAGATTAGGACAAGCGAAGACTGGAATTATACTAAACAGGAATGCTTTACATTAGAAAATGTATCAGGATCAGGTTGGTACTTACGTGCGCGGCGATAGACCAAGTGTGTACCTTACAAAAAAAAAAGGTTGATGAGATTGTTGGAAAGACAGCTGTGAACGGGTTGAATATCGTGATACTATACTGAAGATTGTCGGATTAGACTGTCTAGATATTTATCACTAGATACTGAGGCCAATCAAGAGTACGGATAATCTATAAGAACTGCACCAGCTTAAACACCGTTATCAAACAAACATCGTAATGATACGCATCCGCCGTATTTGCCAGCTGTATTTCCCCATGCGAAATATTTCCAATGTCGTTTATACAATACCCGGTATATAATAATTATGTGAGGAACAAGGAACACTAAGAAGATTCGAAAAAAAATTTTAAGACGTGTTTACGGCCCGGTTAAAGAAGTAGACGAATGGAGATTAAGAAATAACCAGCAGATAGATGGGCTATTGAAGCATGAGGACATTGTAAGATTCGTAAAGGCTCAACAAATACAATGGTTAGGTCACCTAGAGCGGATGGACGATCAGCGTATCGCAAAGAAAATCTTGACTTCGCAAGTCTGTAAAAGCAGAAAGAGGGGCCGACCTACAATAAAATGGTTGTATAATGTACCGGAAGACGTCAGAAGAATGGATGTAAAGGGTTACGCTGAGATGGCAATTCATAGGAGAGATTGTAGAAGATCGGTATTGGAAGCCAGGGCTCACCATGGTGCCGGAGGACCAAAAAGAAACATGGCGAGAAAGGTTTCCAGCCTGCAGAAGACTTAAAATTGTTCACCCAGCTAAGGAAGAATTTCGAACAGTACATTCTAGAAATGTTTTGAAGACTGAAAAAAAAAAGGTTAGAATAACTGTATCCTATCGTTCTAAATAAAACGAATAATCGTTCTACCGTCCTACGTTTGGGACAACAAATCTGAGTCACTCTATTTAAGAGTTTTCAATCCAAAACATTTTTATGGGAAATTAAGCTACTGCTTAAGTTCCGTTTAGTGATACGACAGAGTACGTAGCAACACCGCCACGTAGGAGGAGAGACGTTTTCTCCAATCTACCCCGTATTTGCAACTCGTTCTTACATACTTGTAAACTACACGAGCGGTCAGCGGCGAGATTTCATTATTATACCTGTTCGAGTCGGTGCACGCAATTCTTAGCAGCAGTAACCATAGACGTGGACGTGGACGTGGCCAACAAGGGGGAGGGGGGAGGTCGGGTCAAACATGTCCTCAGACGTTGTTGGGTGGCACTACTTGGCAACGCCGCGCGTTCACACAGTTCAATCAACTTGGCACTTGGCGAAACTGTATCGGCGGTTACTACATAACACACACCGCCACCACTACTACTACTACTACTACTACTATAACGATAACAGCATTAATTCGAAAATTAAAATTTCAAATTTTTTCGAAAACGCCGCGTCGGTCCGATTGACGCAAAATGCAAATACTTCCCGATAACGCACAAAGAATACTTGATACGATTCCCGATTACGTGTCGGTTCGTCCAGTAACCACAGGTTCATCATTCTCACGAACGTACACAAACAGGGGTGGGTCTTAAGCGAGGTGGAGCAAGGGATGCGACGGTTCACTCCAATTCAATGCGAGATCCCTAACACCGCTTGAATTCGTTGACCACTACCTGAGAGGGTCACTCATTGTCTAGTCCTTACTACTAGCCCTAGAACACAGTTTAACCTTTAAATTTCTGTTACTTTCATATTTATTTTCTGCTTCGATCTTACATCTGTTTCATTTCTTCCAACCTACACATTTCTTTCTTGCCAGTCTGTTAGCGTTAACCAGGAGATATCGTGTGCGGTTTGACATACAATCTTCTCGTATATGTGATATTCATTTTTCTTGCTTCTTTTTAAAACGTAACCAATAAAACCACAACGCATGGGAGGCGTTACGAAGACTGGACGCCGACTGCAGGTAGGACAAAGACCGCACTCCCAATTTTGTCGTGCTTCCTTGCTGGACTGTTACCCGTCATGCTCCGGACGAGGCCTTTCAGCATCTTCACCATCATCAAGTCCTACACCAGAACAAAGGACGTGGTTTAGAACTTGATAATGGTGAAGACACTGAAAGCCCTCGTCCGGAGCATGTCAGGTAGCAGTTCAGCAAGGAAGCACGACAAAGCTGGAATTACAGAGACTGCTAATAACATAGTTCAAATAACAAGATGAACAAAGACTGCACTGTTAATATTACTACATAATTATTTACAATGCACTTTATCGAGACAACAAACTGAAGACCGGAACAATTTAACTAATACTCTGCCGAAAGACCGACATTCAACAAATGGCAATTTGATGATACGATAAAGTATGAATTTAAAAACTTCTGTGATTCTTAAAAAATAATTTAAAATATCAAAAACTATTGTTATCATAACGGTCGTCATCGTCGTCGTCATTCACCCGCAGTTGCTTTGTTAAGCACCGGCAAAACAAAAATCGATCTCTGTCCACTGGTCGGAAGCACGCCACGGGTTCGATACCATCTTTGTTGCTCAATTTCGCGCAGCACGCCGCCGCTGGAATCTCGTCCACAAAACCTGTCCGAACGAACCCGTTTCATCTGCCGACATGAATTTGAAGACGCACTGTCAAACGCATTATCCAACTTTTACGCGTCGTAAGACCACCCCCCTCAATGACCTACACGTTGGACTAAAAGTGTTATATTTATATAAAATGCCCATTTACAAAAAAATTATCACTATGAATCCATACGCTACAAATAATTGAAGTGAATTAATACTACCGTACTTCTCGCACATCAAGTAAGCCAAAAAGTTAAAAATGAGCCTCTGTTAAAACTTAAATATTTAAATTAAATTCAACAGTTTTAAAACTTCTCAAGACGTTCAGTAATCAGAGAGCCGTAACTTCGAATTGCATCATGATTTATTTGCATCGACTTGAACAAGAAGAGAAGTGAATAAACATTAAGTAATATAGACAAACCACTATGGTTAAACACCTGTGGTAACCAAACTAGAAGAGGAGGAATATAGCCTACACAAGTAAAACCATCTTTGTTTGCCAGAGTCAGAAACAGGAAGTGAATATTATCGCCATCATAACCGCACCTCACAGACTGCGCTTAGAAACGGTTTCGTCTCGAGCCGTGCCACCTTCTTCTGCATCTACTTTATGTATCTTTTCCTCGGCCTCTAAATCAACGCTCTATGAGTACGTATTACTAAACTACCGCCGCTCTGTCTCCTGATACGGTGTTTTCATTTCTGAAGCTCTGTAAAGTCCAATCGTTTATACCACTCATCCCTGAAATTATCACTACTAATTCGATTTTTGCAACTGTTTTGCGCCACCATTACTAAGTTTCGCCTTTTGCCCTTCGCGAGAATTCATTTCAGCTACCATTATTCTCTAAACTTCTTCTTTTACACAATACCCACGCCTCGATCACAATGCGTTAACAGTGGTATCCCCCCGCGTTGTAGTGAGTGGAGGGAAAAGTAAATGTATAGATAACTTCTGATAACCAAAACTGAAGAAGAGAACACAAATAACACCCATTTCTATTAACCAAAGTGTTAAGTTAGTCTCAGCCCAAGCTTTACATCCGTCTCCCCCCCTCCACAACGCACATATCCACCCTCCTATCTATCTTTAGTCGGTCTATAATTCAAGTCTTTTTCGGACTGTAACTGATCAATACCTCCGTCACTTTTGCGCCTTAGATTATTTCGTTTTTTCGTTATCGCGTCAGAAAGTCTACTGTTGGCGTACTGTTTCACTTAACCTCCAGAAACGCATGGCTTGTTTCTGAGCTTCATCATCATCATATTCACGGATTAAACCAAGGATGGTTTGTTCCCGTTTCCAATAGGCAAAGATTAGAGCTGGTCACTCCAGCGCTTCCTCCGATGTCCCACACCTCTCCATCCCATCGGCTTATAGTTCCATAGTTGTTTGGAGATGCGGCAGTCATCCATTCGGCAAAGATGTTCCCACCAATTCAGCCGATACTGGGCGATCCTGTCGAGTATACTCATAATATTCAGTTACTTCCGTATATCTGTGTTTCTTCTATGATCATGGAGAGTATACCCTGCCACATGCCTGAGAAATCTCACTTCAGCCGCTTGGATGCGACTGGCCTGGCCTTTCGTTAAAATCCAATTCTCAGACCCATAAAGAAGTGTGGGAAGAGCCACCACCTTGTAGAATTTTAGGCGTGTTCCTTTACTTGCTGACTTAAGGGTTCGCCTAATGGTCCCGCACATAAGGCTGAACTTATGTTTCAGTGGGTCTGTCTAATATGTACGAGAGTACATCCAGCGCTCAGTATAATCTGAATATATCTATTAATAAAACAAAAGTAATGGCTTTCAAAGGCAAACATCCCACAAGATACAAAAATTACGATCAATGATAAAGTGCTGGAGCAAATATCCCACTTTCAATACCTGGAGTGTGATATTACATATCAATTTGACGAGGACATCGAGAGAAAGATAAACAGATTTCAGACACTATTAAAAGAACTTTAGGGAGAAAAACAAGAAAGGAAAATGAAGTTCTATAGGGTTATGGCAGTCCCTACTCTTTTATACGAATTGAGAATAGGTAAATATCTGATTATATTATATGGGTATAATCTCTGTAAATGCAAGAATCGAGAAATGTAAGCTGAGATGGATTGAACATATACAGATGGGATGAACCGAAAAGGCTACATCAACAAGTTTTACAATATGTGTCTAAAGGGAAAAGAGATGTGGGAAGGCGACGCAAAAGATGGCTTGAAAACAAGAGACTGGAACAGGTGATGTCGCCTAATCCTTGAATGAAGAAGAAGTATATCCAGCAAATAGTCTTTCAATTTTTATTTGTGTCGATTCTTTAACTAGGAACGGTTTCGACTGTAACCGCACCCATTACTACTACCAACAAACACTTACGTAGCTATTCGCAAGTGTAACGAGCCTACATCTAAAGAGAAAAAAAGTCGATTTGGTATTGACGTAGATCCGTACGCGACCGCAAACTGCGTATTTGCTTATGTTACACGAGGTGGTACGTAATCATTAACACAGCGGCCGCATTTAACATCATAACGTGCACACGCGTACGCAACAGACAGCTGATGATGCGGCAAAACATAGCCACGTGATGATGACACGTGTGCTGATTCATAAACGATCGATCGACTCCGTCCTAATTACAATCCTCGACGATCGGTTACGGAATTATTCATTAACGCGCTCGCCTATATATAATGTATGTACATTAATTTACTGCAAGATTATCGTCCTCTACATGTTGTTATGTGTGCCAAATTTAGGTTGAATTATTTGTTAATAGTTCGGAAGTTTGCGTAGCTGATTCTTTTTCCATACGTGTAAACGAATAGACTATGCTTTTCAAACATCGAATTTCGTCTACTGTTGTTTCCAAAAATGATTTTTAAAACGGTTAAATAAAATTCGTAATTCATTGTATTCTCTATTCTATTGGGGTCCAAATGGGGGTATGATGCGAATATATGCTTTCATAGAAGAGAAATGCACCAGCCTCTCCACCCCAACTCCACTCTCACCTACACGTCGGTGGGCCCTGTTACGCCGAGCAATCCACTCCAACGTTGTGGTAACCAATCCCTTCGGCGGAGTGGATCGGTACGCAATCGAGAGATGGGGGTTCTGTCAGGTCAGTCCGGGGGTAACCTGGGTCCAGGATGGTGCACATCGGCAGCAGGGTGTGCATCTAGTGTGGAGGCGGAGGAGGCTATAGTAGCCCAACGGCTGCACACATGGGCTGAGTCAGTTAGCCTACTGCGACCGGGCAGAGAGAGCTCGTCAGTTGAGGTGAAAGCAACTCTCTAGGGGAAGAGCACCCCGAAATCAAAGTTCCTGATTCTCCAGGTTGGGGGTTGGATCGGAAAATTCACATAGCCCATCTGTAAAACTTTTATGTGCAGAAACTTGTCATCTTATTTCGCCAGCCTGTTTTGACCGGGACAACTGGCTGAGGCTGTTAAAGGATGCCTTGACTCAGTAATCGGTTGTTGCGCCGCTGAAGAAGATTCTATTCAATGACACTATCTGAATGGATAACCATTAGTAACAATCCTGTATAAACGTCTGTGTGCCCCAAGCAGGCCTACAGATGAACACAAAACATAAAGAAAATAAAATATAACTGTAAAACAAAATACAAATATTATATAATCATAAGCATAATAAATATAACAAAATTATGGACACATAATGGTTACGGGAAAATTATTTTTCCTCTAAAAAAGAATGATCACCTTGTCTTGGTTTAATCAGTAGGATAGACATATTTTTGTCTTTTTCTTTTTTTTCCTATCGTAGATAGAATTTTGTTCCATGAGAAACAAGTACAGTTATGATACAGACCAATACGAAATAGTTGTATGTGGGAAATTCGACACACGTGCGAGAAAATTTTAGAATACAGACACAGATTATGAAAGAAATCATTAAGATAGGCGGAAACTCTGTAAGATTATAAGAAAGAAATAGTGATCTGAAGAAAATAATAATTCAAGACTTTGATGTGTATGGGAACATCATACCAACAGTGCCAAAACTGAATGCTGAGAAACAAGGACTACAAACACACAAAGCACAAACGATATTTGGACAAATACATTATAGGGGGGCAAAATGGAGCAAATAGGCGATTTTGAACACTTAAGAGTAACCGTAGAAGCAAGAAACAGAAATCCACAAAAGGATTACAAGAAAACGTATGACCAACTATGCACTGAAGACAAACAGTACAGTATATAAACGGCAAAAGAAATTCTCTAAGTACAAAATTGAAACGTAGGCCTATGCAGACCAATATATAGGCCAATAATGACGTACGGATATTTTGGCAGATAATGACCAAGAGAATAAAACTGTAGAAATTAAATATTTGAAACGCGTGAGTCGTATAACTGAAAAAGACAGAATTGCAAATCAACAAATAAGAAGTGATTTGTTGGGACAGCAAGCGGACACTGGAGTACTACGAACAGACACAGCCAAATTGGTGGGGTGTTTACCACACAGGCGAAGAGAATACGTGACGTAAAGATAAAAGTTCACAGAAAAAGAAAAGATCAAGGAAAGCGTGACAAACACAGACACGAAGATGTAGAACGAAAAAAACTGTAGTGAAGGGAACGCAATAGCATGTTCAGTAGATAAAAGGCTGAAGCACTAGAAGACTAAACATGAATAATTAAAATGTAACTATACTATTCGCGTTTAAAATGGATTAAAACTGAAGTACTTTGGTAACTGATGTCCACAAATTTATTAATTAATATACAGATTCTTGTTCAACGTAAATTATGATTTGTAAAAGCCAAACACTAATACTGTGGAAAAACGTGTTGACTAAATAAATAAACAAAATTAAATACCAAAAAAACCAATATAATCACACACGAAAGTCAAATTGGGATTACTTTTATGATTAAACATAGTAATACACATAACACAACGATCCTTGGCTCACATAGCAACGTGTAGGCGACAGAATAAAAGTTATTATTATTTCAATTATTACAGGTGTAGTCGTTACAACCAATACCGCGTCATCATCCAGCGACTGCGTGATATTTTGCAAGCAACATCCTCCTCCCCGAAAGCCAACTCAACTTTCCTCATTAATAAGAGTTTTCCAGTTGGCAAAGCAACGAACATTACGTATTTGCACAATCGCCGTCGCATTGCGTACTACAGCGCCCCCTTCCCCCCACTCACACACACGCGCGCATTTCTTAATGTTTATACAAGCTTTACAGTTTATTATACACTGCCTTTAAGCCATGGCGTAGGATTTGTTAGTAATACTGGACGCTGTTGGAACAAATTACAGTAGAACTCCATTTATCCGAACTAATGCGTCCCAGACATAATTCGGATATGCAGAAATTCGGTTAATTGGGACAAACATAAGAAAAAGGTTATGTTGGGAAAGAAAACGCGAAAATTGCTCAAAAATCACATTTGTTTATTTTTATTACATGAATATAGTATCTCAATAAAAACCAGCTCACACGTGTTTTGCAAAATGTTTACTTTTACTACAAAAAAATTTAAAATAATGCTCATACATACTTATAATTTTAGGCGAGCAGTAGGCTAGAAAAAATTGTACTGATCAGTACGTTAACTATGATCATAGCTAACACAGTCTTATATGTATTTCATTTGCTATGGTTTTTGGTAGTACGGCAGCTACAATTTGAATAAACTTTTTTTTAGAAATTGCATTTTTTTTAATTTTCTGATAACGATTCGGATAATTGGCGATTCGGATTACTGGAGTTCGGATAAATGGAGTTCTACTGTACTTGTTCTTTCTCTGCTTTATTTTGCAATCTCTTACATATACATTATTGTAGAAGTACTGTAGTAATAACATCGTGTTAGGTTGAGAAATGATAAGAGGCTGTCATCATGTGGCCGGCGGTTCAACCAGCGCTTTCCCTTAAGAGCCATTCCACATCAAATCAACGCAGGGTATAAACCTGACCATCTCAGAATTTGATGAAATTTGGTATGTAGGTAGTCCTCATGGAGATTAATAAAAATACAAATTTTTTTTCAAATATCTCAAACGGTTTAGAAATTACGGCTATGTAAAGTTTTCAAAAAACGGCCAAAAACGCACGTCCGACATATTTTGAAATCACCACAGCTGCTCTCCTAATTGAGCTAGAGAGATGGGAGTGGTGTTATTTTACTCAGTTTTTCATGCAGTTTTCAATGATATACAGCACAACATACCTTTTCATAAAAAGTTTTTTTGTAAACACAAAATCAAAATTTTAAATTTAATTTTCTCAAAAAGTGCATTTTTGAAAATTTTTTAAAAATTCCTACAAATAGTTTAGACCTTTGGTAAGTGATTCTCGAAATTTCAAAGTGGGAGGCTAATGGGTTCATAGTTAAATAATAATTTAAAAAAAGAGCGTTTTATAAAACTGATAGTAGGCCTAGATATTAAAACATATTTCATTACTATATTAAATTATTTATACACTTTACATTAAATCTTTAACACTTACATCTTTAGCAAAATTTTATGTAGAACTTGATGATAGAGCTTGTGAAGTTGTTGTGGCTTCTTCAGGTGTTATTACATAAATCCTTCCAGTAGGAGTTGTAGGATCAACTTTGCTAAGCACGTCTGTCAGTGATATCCACAATACGTCCGGCTTCCTTGGATATGAAAATGATGATGAAGGGCCAGCGATGTAGAAATGTCACTTTTAGTTCATCCTCTTCTTCATTCTTCTCCAACACATATGCCAGCCACCACTTTTGGTCATATACGGCCGTTATATAACCGCTTACTTCTGACATTTGTAGTTTTTCTGAGGATTTTTGGATGATCACTGTTCCTTCTGTTGTATCTTCAGAGAATATTTTTACACAAATCTTTGATACGCTTGAATGAACAGGTATATAAGCATGATACTGTTGAGTTCCCTTAATAGTTACTGCTTGGCTGAAACGGTCATTCAGAAATGTTTCGGACTCAACATACTCATCTTGTGTGGAGAAGGTGAAATTAATTCCAGATACATTTTCAACTGCCCATTCATAAAGTTGGATAGGTGTTAAAATTTGGTTGTCATATGGACGTTGCACGCTTGCTCTTGCAGCAAGTCTCTTGACTGAGCCCCCAACCCCATCACATGGTCCTTTCCCATGTGCAGTTGCGGAAAAATGCCATTCAGCCTCTACACCAAAGTCTTGCTTGTGATAACATAAATTGATAAAATTTTTCTTATTTTTATATTGTGCAGCACACCCATCTGAGTAATAAAAAATCTTTTTTGGCACTGTTTGAAACTTTGTTGTCATGAACTCGACAAGTTTTTTTTGGAATGTATACACAGAAACAGTGTTATGCTCTAAACAAGGTGAAATTACAACAAAACTTGAGTGTTTAATTTTATCATCTTCTCTGTAATAAATCACAAAAGAGTGTATTGTCACATGTTCGCTTGCCCAGTGATAACTTTGAGCTTCGTCCTGAACGACAATGTTATAGTTTTCAGAGAAATCTAAGTTTACTACAAACTCTGACTCTTTTAAATTTTCTTTTTTGTCATTAATGAATGAAGACTGCTGCTTTGCAATAAAATCATGTTTGATTAAGAGAGTCAGTTTGTCACAAAAAACATTTATAAAATCTTCATTAGATTTCTGTAAAGTTTCAAGGTTGCAACGATCAACAGACACCCACTGACGATAGGTGACATTTTCTATAAGATTTTCTTCAAAAGCCTCTTCAATGATTTTGCGAATTGGGGCAACACCAGGGCATTCTCTACATTCACTCATATAGCAATTAATGTTTGGTGAATTACACAGCATTTTTGCCAAACAGTGTTTATATGTATTTAGTTGTCTTTTTGTCAAAGCTCCTAATTTTGTATTTTCTATCATTAACTTTACGTTCTGGTGAATTGTGCATACACAAACTGCATGTGTGCCACTTTGGCCTGCCAATATGCAATGCTTTGGTCGATGAATAATCTACAACAGACCACTGCTGATTGTTATTTTAGTGACTTTATCCTTTGCACCCTGACACAAAATGCATAAAGTAAATTATAAAAACTATTTCTCATTTAATTTTGAAAAACTTACTGAGTAAATAATAAGACTAAAATGACTAAATTGTGGACATAATTTGTCTTAAAGACAGCCCCCCTTGGCACAGAATTATGGTAATAATCACCATTGTAATACATTATGTAAAGGTACATAGTATTAAAATTACGCATCAGTTTTATAAAACGCTCTTTTTTTAAATTATTATTTAACTATGAACCCATTAGCCTCCCACTTTGAAATTTCGAGAATCACTTACCAAAGGTTTAAACTATTTATAGGAATTTTTAAAAAATTTTCAAAAATGCACTTTTTGAGAAAATTAAATTTAAAATTTTGATTTTGTGTTTACAAAAAAACTTTTTATGAAAAGGTATGTTGTGCTGTATATCAATGAAACCTGCATGAAAAACTGAGTAAAATAACACCACTCCCATCTCTCTAGCTCAATTAGGAGAGCAGCTGTGGTGATTTCAAAATATGTCGGACGTGCGTTTTTGGCCGTTTTTTGAAAACGTTACATAGCCGTAATTTCTAAACCGTTTGAGATATTTGAAAAAAAAATTTGTATTTTTATTAATCTCCATGAGGACTACCTACATACCAAATTTCATCAAATTCTGAGATGGTCAGGTAAAATTTTTAATTTTAGCGCGTTGATTTGATACGGAATGACCCTTAAATATAATCTAAATATCAGTATGGAGAACCATATATGACTTCCGTGTTCTAAGATTTATATATTTAAAATGATTTTCGAAATGAAATATTTCCATAGAAACTACTACTTCTTTCTTCAGCCTTAACCACAGTACTGTGGTCACTAACGTATATGTGGCCTATACCATCTCACGTTAGTGCACTCGATTTTCACTGATCATGGCAGTCGATGGCACTGCCGAAACGTCTGGTTTTGCAGAAAACATTGGACCACGGCTAAACAGCCTGGGAAGGAATTTTAACAACAAACTGCTTCTTTGTTGCCGATAACGTAGTGCACATATAAAAACGTATCCCCTCCCCCTTGAACTATCATTTCCATTTATAGAAAATTACCCCCTCCCTGTTCAACTACCCTTTTCATTTATAGATATTTCATCTACCTTTCTATAGAGGATTATTATGACCTTTTCAGGGTACTTTATTCATCAAAATTAAATACTTTATTCTTGTTACAACATAAAAGGTTGCAGGGAAACTACCCCTTCCCCTTTTTACCGATCTTCACAAAAAACCAATAGGCCTCGAGTCCTCTACATCTAGGGCACATACGCAAACAATTATTTGATTCTGTTTGAATTTGCGGCAGTTATCGTTCGCCAGAGAAAAAATTCTACACACAGACACTTTTCGGAAAATCGCTTTTCTTCATGTTTTGAGGGTGGTACAATCAGAATCAGCCGTTATCTCGAATTCGATTTTTTCGTGATCACCATTCCTTACGGAACATGGAAGTAAAAATGTCGAGATGTTAATCTCAGCCAAACGGTTGACAGCCGGAAGCCTTTGATGTAATAAACTGACCTGAAGAGAGCGGTATGTCTCTGTACACCAATCAGACTGTACCGTCAGTAAAGTGACATCGTTTTGGGGCCTCGTTGCCGCGACGTTGTCACAATTCTATTCATCAACCGTAGTTTATCACCTACGAAAAAACAGAAAACTCGTACTGACGTGGGCGTACTCTTTGTTCCCGTTATGTGCAGAAACATATCAACAATGTAACTGGGTGGGGGTGGGGGTTGAAGAACGGTAGCGTGGCGTTCATGCAACCGCTGTTGCCAGCGGTAATAGTACTGTAAATAACAGAAAATAATATTAATTATATCATAGAATAAATAATTTAGTTATTGAATAATTTGAAATCCAACCAATATTAGTAGGGAAATTTGAAAAAAAGCGTAGCATTGCTTTCGTCTTGTATTGCCGGCTGACATCGGCAGTGTTTTATTGCGTACGTTCATTGACCTCGTAGTAGTTGTCACTGTACAAACTGCGGAGAGGGGGACACATTCGTTCACCCTATGTGTTGCCGCTGCATAAACCGGCAAAACGCTCAGTTAGCAGCTATGTTCGTTTCGGAACCAACGTGCAGCAGTTACTACCTACCTATTTATGTTTTGTTCGTTTAGTTATGCGCTCCTCTGTTTGTCTTTATTATTTTTAATACGAACATTAAATTGTATTAGAACAATACGAACAATTGTTAAGCAGTATTCAACATAACTTTGACGTACATATTATTAATGGTATCCAAGTCACTTAGTTATTTATAAATTAATAAATTACCTTAGTTCCGTCGTGCGACTTTGATTTATATTTTTAGAATTACGCGTTTCGGAACATATGTTCCATCATCAGATTCCTTCACTCAGTTGAGATCATCAAATGTTAAAATCACATACACAGTTATTAAAAACAAACACGTCAGTATGGGTGCGCACCCTATGAAGGCTGACCGGATAGTTTACAAAGATTACAGCTGGTCACTCCAGCGCTTCCTCGGACGTCCCACACCTCTCCGTCCCCTCGGCTTATAGTTCCAGTTCCTGCCGTATATCTGTGTTTCTTCTATGATCATGGAGAGTATATCCTGCTACGTGCCTGAGAAATATCATTTCAGCCGCTTGCATGCGACTGGCCTGGCCTTCCGTTAAAGTCCAATTCTCAGACCCGTAAAGAAGTGTGGGAAGAATTATCAACTTGTAGAATTTTAGGCGTGTTCCTTTACTTGCTGACTTAATGGTTCGTTTAATGGTCCCGCACATGACGTTGAACTTATGGAACTTATTCACAACGTCGTTGCTTGCATTATAAGACACACTGTAGCCCAGGTATTCAAAATTGCTAACTTGTTCCATGACAGTACCATCTATAACAATTTTTGCCTGTACGGGATCAGTTCCACGAAAAGCCATAACTTGGTCTTAAGTGTGGGTATTTACAATCCAGAATCTTTGCAGATTAGATTTAACAAATGTATACCCATCTGCAATATGTTTTTAGAGTCCGTGTAAGAAGTCCTGTAACGAAGTAGATGAAACGGAAAAGCAGTGTTGCCAGGACAACCAAACCTCTTTTCCCTACAGAGCTATCAAAAAATGTCCCCACTGCCACAAATATGTGTGCTTTAAGTAAAGCGTAATACTTTAAAGAGTGTGAGCGTGTTCTAAACGTTTAAATACTATTAAAAGAATAACGTAAATATTAAAAATAAATTTCTTTATGATAAAACCAAATGTCACAGTACATACGGTGAAGGGCTTCTGATACGGTCAAGTTCGCTGAAGTTCTTATTAGACGGTACTAGCAGTACATGTATGCGAAGTGAACTTAATGAAAGCGACCTAAAATCGAACATAGGCTCAAGAAATTAAATTTTTACACAGGGTAAAAGGGCGTAGTCGTCGAGACACATTAAAAAATGAACGTGTGAGGAGTCTTAAACACGTTCTCCTTTACGAAAACATTCAGCAACATGGATAGCGATGGACTGTGCACGGCGAGAATGAACGAAGAGAGGTGCCTTCTCCAAAGCAAAAAGATGGTACACGAAGCATCGGTAGATGACGGAAAACGATGGCTACCGTAGTTGGCTCACTTGCACGTAACGCTATGTATCTAGCAAGATAATTAAAACAGAAAAACGAGTCACAACAGACACGTGCAAACATAATGGCTTAAAATATGAAAAGTTTGCACAAAAAGTTATCAAAATTTTCCCACTTATTTATGGTACATAAAGAACCACAAAAATATAAGGCACGCGTATTGAAATCTTCACACGTTGACCACGCGTACAATCGTTTTTGCGCTGTCGACTACACAATACGATACGATTTTTTAGAGAACTAGACTGTCCTCTCTGCGAGGAAGAAACGACGGCGGAGAGGTCGATGTGATGCGGTGAATGCAGCTGCGGCGTTCGTTTGCGTATGTGTGTGTGTGTGTGTTTAGTTATACGCCGACTACAAAACTCACTAAGTACAGTGCAGAGAAGAATAAAAAGGGACGAGAGAGAGAGAGAGAGAGAGAGAGAGAGAGAGAGATGAACTTCATCAGTACGCCAATTCCGATGGAGTAAGCGCGTACACGGTTGCCAAGTCGTGCCATGCCACACACAACAGCGCGCGGGCCTCTCTCTATATATAGGATAACGCCACCAAAGAGAAAACAGAATGTATACATGCACGCACAATCTTTTGTTGGACACTACAGCGTTGCCGACACACACACAAACACAGCAGACCAATAACCTTGGCGAGACCGACGACGACAGGCCGATTCAAACGTCGCCGCTCTGAACTTTTTCTGTGGCATTTCGATTTCAACCGAATCTTTAATGTCCAATACGCCTGCCTATACCTACGCTCTGTTGGAATACAATCGCGAAGTTGACAGCAATGTGAGCGCCTCGTCTGCACGATTCCATTCTAGGAAAAGTCGCCTTATCCCTATAGACCCTAATAATCCTCCAGGTCCCCGCTAATTCATCGTTTTTTCTGGGGTTTAGGTCCGATTATATATAACTGTTAATGTTGGCGTGGTCGGAAATCTAAAGAAAATTTAGCCATAGAGGTACAGTGGTAAATGACTCAGTACCTCACATAATCACTAGCCTTATCGGAATGTTATCTTACGATGCTGGCTAATTCTGCACCGTTTTTATAAATTTTATTGACAAAATATCTGCCAGATTTCGTACACAAAGATTATATAATACCTTGGAGAAGTGAAGACCTTACGATCTGCCAGACCCCCCCCTCCCCCAAGCGAACCTTCATGAGAGACCGCCTAACAACTTAAATGGGAGGGACATTGAATTAGTGTGAGTCAGTAACCAAGTTAATGTGTTTAATATATTAGCAAAGAGAATAAAAAGATGAAAGTTATTAAATGTGACGATAACTAACAAAATTTCTATTTAATAATCCAATAGTCTGTAAATTTGTTAATATATACAATTATTACAAAACGCCGAACTTAACGAGGTCGTGTGAAGTCAAATTTCAGTCTTTGCGGGGAGAAAATTGTGCCCATCTAATGTTCCCAACTTGGGAGCCCCTAGGCGATATCTTGTTAGCATACATAATAGGACCGGCACTGCTTTGGCGCATCACAGTACTCAATGTACCCGTGCACAGGTTTGACGCAAGCGTATACAAAAACGTTTTATTGCAACATTAGGACACACTTGTCATGGCACCGTCACCCGACACAGGTTGACAATCGTCACGTCTATTCGGACCTTTGAAACGACCGCCCTGAATAATTCTAAACCTGTGCGACCAGATAAAGTTCGCAGGTTTCTCACCAGGGAAATAGTTTTTCATCTTAACGATCTTCCTCATTCAATTGCACGCTGACAAAAAACTGTAAAAAAATCCCATGTTGTACAGTTAAACATTTTTCATTAAACAGTTTAACATTTTGAAAATCCGGTTTATAAACAGTCGCATACAACGACGCTTCTGTTTCGGTAAAAACAAAAAGAGGCGTGTTTCTGACTGACTTGCCTAGGAGCACGTAAACGCTGACGTCATACTCGAGTTTTATTTACGTAAACATGTACATTCCACCTGGCGGAGCGAGACGTTACACCGATTCTGTCCCTTTGTTTGCCGTAATTACATATATATTACATCGTTATAGCGTTTGATCGTCTTGTCTGTCCTGTAGGAGCCCGCTGCAGACTAGAGATGGGCCGATATAGCTATAACAGGTATTTTGGAACGATATTTTTGTGGAACGGACAGAACAGTGATTGAAAAGTTGAAGTACCTGTTCCGATTCAACTATAACTGAAAACTAAAAAGTCGAAATACCCGTTTCGATTTCTCGCGGCCTCGTAGTTCCGAGTCGCGGGACCTTCCCACGCAACTGACGAAAAAACAAGTAAACGAGTACTGCGAGTAATTAGTAGTATTACGAGTACAAAGCCACTGTTTGTTGCTGAATACTTCATTCTGGGCATGTGCCGATTGGCATACAAGTACGAAACGAAGCAAAACAGCGAGGTTCCGAATATCTCTACACCAAAGTTTTTAATAACTGAAAAAAAATCATACTGCAGTTACATTTTTCTCGTGTGTTATGCACATATATAATACAGATTATAATAACAAATTATATATTATACTAGTCACCAACTAGGTAAATTTTGAAAAAGCGAATTACATTCTGTTATAACCTACAGAGTGGCTGATATGCCATATAGTAGCCTACTTTTTGTTAATATGATTTCGGAGATGATTTTAACTTCACTCCACATCTCACGTAAATGATGAGTTTGTTGTAACTCTTGTGCCTTACTGTTATATTTCTGATGACGAGACAGGTTCAACGCTTTCCGAGTGGACCAGAAAAGTGGGTAGTTCTAATTCGACAAGATTTCAGCCAATGACTCTGTGCAGTGTGGATATGCATCGCAGAGACGTACCACGTGGGCCGTCTGAGTTGCGCGCTACCTTCTGGATGCCTCATGGTCCTGCCCAAGTAGAGCGATTCTGGTCTTTAGCAGGCCTTACGTCGGCTGTTTGGCACCGAGATCGTTTCCACGAATCACCTGGACGTAGGCCTATACGGTACTGGCCCAGCCCGGTATTCGGGCCACTGAAAAACTTCCCGTCTTACAGCCTCTAAACATACGACGAGAACTAAAAATATTCTCTACGATAAAATCATAACAGTGCATACGAAATTGTTACAAAATAACGTTACCAAATTAACTAAGGAAATTGAGGGTAGACAGAACCTAAAAATTGGACAAATGAAGATTGTGTAATTTGTGAACCCGAAACTAACCCGCTGACGATCAACATCAAAAGCAAAACATCAGGCTTCAATGGGACAAGTGAAGATTGTGTAATTTGTGAACCCGAAACTAACCCGCTTAAAATCAACATCAAAAGCGAAACATCAGGCTAAACACGCATACGACAAGATGGATGTCATGTCAGTTGAAAGTCTGTACGGTCAACACTCACAAAATGGGATTTAACGTTATCAATGGCATACGTACGTTATCTGATAACAAGGTAAATGTGTACTAAGACTAAAATAAATAGTACAGAGCATCGCCCGTTCTCTCTCCTGTTCGTGCCACATTTCTGGGTATTGGAACGGAACACCAGCCGTGTGTAGTTCGCTATTACACGTATTTATATGAAACACGATAACGGTAACACTAATAAGTTTGTATTTTGCTCACACGACTGGGGGTTGCGCGGAACGCGCGAAGCGCGAGTTGTGCAGTGTCCCGAGTCTCAGTTAGGACTCTTGCCACTCGGTCAGTTTGAGTTCTTTATATATTATTTTCCCACTTGTGGAGCGACCTTCGATGGTGGATTATACCACTGGGGCTAATAAACGGGGTCGCTTCCAGGACTCACCTGGTCGCGGGGTGTATTTACCAAGTCCGGCAATGAGGGAATTGTGGGTCACACTTTTGGATCGAACATAGAATCTACGCGCCAGGCGTCTCAAGGTGTCATCAAAAGAGCGGACACCAAGTCCTCTCCTCAAAAGACGAGAAGATTACCTCCGGGGGACTTTACACGCAAGCTTAAGTCCCCGGTTGAGAACGCACTGATCTATGACATCGAGCAAGGTATCCCCAAACAGGACAGGCATAGGTAATCACGGGCAACACGTACGAGTTGACTATGAGCGCTTACCAAGCCGGGGGGTCATTTCCGGATTAGATAGCACGGGCCAGAGTCTACTGAGTTGCGCAGAAGCGCATTGACGAATGTATTGAGTATGGGTTCGCCAGGTGAGCCGGGAGTCCACGTGGAGCCCGAGATACTTGACGCTATTGGTCCAGGGCACCTCGACGAGGCCTACTTTAAGCGGCCGCGGCCGCTTGCGTTTGCGCGAGAATATTACCGCGGCACTCTTGGAAGCATTGACGGCAACTCTCCAGTCATCGGTCCACCCGACATACGCGTCGAGTTGGCGCTGGAGCTTGAATGCCGCATAACTTGCGGCTCTGAGGCAAAAGCCGCAGTGTCGTCCGCGAACAGCGACAATCTTACTCCAGGAACTCGGGGCGTGTCGTTGACAAACAGCGAGAACAGGAGAGGCCCAAGTACACTTCCCTGAGGGACACCAGCGGTAATACGCCTCTTCGAAGAGAGTACGTGGTCTACTCTCACTCGGAAGCTACGGTCTCGCAGAAAGCTGCCGATCATGTATTTTGCTATGGGAAAGTAACCCTGGTAATACGTACATCTGATCTCGGTACTATCTCCAAAGTGAATAACTTTTAACAACTGATATTCGTACATAGTTAGGATCATCCACAGTAACACACAGGATTATAACTGCTGAAAGCAGGCCAACGCCAACTAGACAGAACAGCACACATACAGACGTAACAGGCGATGAGGTGGAGGCGTAGTGTTGGTCGCTCAAGCGTGTACTGTAATCCTCAATTTTAAGTGGCCAGCCAACGCGTAAATAAATAAGCGAATTACTTCAAATTACTAGCGGCTAATACAGAAGGCCTAATAAACGTCTCCATATATCCCGGCCTACTCAATCAAACCTTCAAACTAAAACGGAATAAAATATTTGACACGTAAGTAAATAAATTTCAATTCTTATACTAGTTCAGCTGAACATAGGGTTCGGCTTCCAAGTTCACACAAAAAAGCCAAAGTAATGTTCTCCTGCAACGGAAATAATGCGAAATTGGTCGGGATGGAACGTATGAAAGAAAATAAAACTTGGGAAACGGAGAAAAAGCCGTGTCTTCGATTCAGTATACAAACTTCGAAGTTTATACGGCTACGGCTTCGATTCAGTGCAATGATATGAAGACACGACTTCGATTGTGTGTGCACAGGAAAAAAGCCTAAGTAATGTTCTCCTGTACCGGAAATGATGTGGAATCTGTCTGCATCGAACGTATGAAAAAAAATAAAACTTGAGAGAACACAGAAAAAGCCGTGTCTTCGAAGTTCAGTATATAAACTTCCAAGTTTATATGACTTCGATTCGGTACACTGACATGAAGACACGACTTCGATTTTGTGTGCACAAACCAAACCCGTGGCTTCGATTCCTTCGTGACTAAGTCGGCTAAACGACAAAGCCAGAAGAAGAGTACGCACATAGAGTACCGATCTTGGAAGTTCCAAATTAAGTTGACTGAGTAAAAACGTCATACATTACCTTCTCTTCTATACTGCTTTGATCATTTACAGCCGTTTTGTCGTCATCCGCCATTCATGATTCACTTATTATTCTCAACTTCACGTTATCAACACTGGTACCTACTTTTCAGAAATATTATTTTTTTTTTAGGAAAAGAGATCCTGACATTCGTTACCCCTTCCAATGGACTCGAGTAGTGATAACCTATTGTGACAAAGCACTTTTACTATTCATTATACGACGGTAAATCTTAATAATGCCTTGATCAAAACTTGTTACGTTTGATGATTCTACTCGACAATATTTTCGTGTTTGGAGCCAACACTAATACAGAATTGCAAAGTAGATAAGTAAATTCAACACATGTTTACGCAATTTGGCCAACAGAAAACCTGCAATTCACCGGTTACACGAAACAAAACTAACTCAGGATGATTTTCCCAAAATTTCCCTTCTCAGACAGAAATATTTTGTGGCACGTGAGACCGTTACATTCCAACCCGTACAATCACTAACATCATTAAATTACTGAATTCAATCATTACTGAATACAATCACTGAACCACTTAAATTACGCACTCGTACGCACACACATTGGAAACAAATTTAAAAAAAATAATGCGGATTGGGCGTAGGTTGGCAAACGTTGATAAACACTTTGTTATTGAGAAATGTTTATCTGGATTACGCAATAACAGAACTGTGTTACTAGTCAGTAATACTCTGATACATGCTAATTTTATACATAATTTAAAGGTCTAACGTTAACTAGAATTACGAGTACGAAATCGCTTTACAGTGGAAATTTCTCTGTATTTATTTATTTAAATTCTTTAACAACCGTCAAAATTAAAAAGCTCAGATAAATTACAGAACACAACAAAAAATGCGAAATCAAAAGAAAAAATTGAGAAACCCCATGATACATAACACCAGATTCTAAAAAAATACGGATCGCCAAAGAAAATAGAACAATATAATTATTACAGAATGGTAAATTAGGGTAGTGTGATCGGACGCGAGGACAAAAAAAAACTTTCGAGGTCACTCTGAAAAGCTGCGTCTTCTGTTCAGTGAAAACAAATACAACAGTCTCTTCGATTTCGATTCTTTGTAAACAACAAAAACCTTGGCTCCGATACACGCAAGAAGAGTTGCTTCCGAGACTAGTCGGCTAGGCGGAATCGGATCTTATCCGTTATACAACACCTCTCTAACTTCCACATAACACCCTAAAAACAGCAAAAAAAAGTGTCTAAATAAAAGGTAGACCTGTTTAATACAACTTCAGACAATTAGTCTGGTGAAGACCTTTCGACAATGCTTTTATCTAGCTATACCTGTTTTATCTGGAACATACTTCATCCAGTCATCTCTGTGCCAGTAGTAAATAGACTTCAACCGATTACTGAGGGGAGTTGAAGTTGGTTCAGTTAGTGGTGAGTCATTAAAAGTGAGCAGGGCGCAGTTACTTTTTTGAAAAGTAAAAAACATTTATAACTCACGAATATGCACGTTGGTATGATACGAAAACAAGCAACTATAAAGAAGCAAGACTACTGTAGATTTGTAGTAAAAAGGATTAGCGTTCATTTAAGAATTTTCGTACTGAACGTTTCTACGATGGGTCTCCATACTGCTCGAAAGGAATGGCAATAATTTAGTTTTGTGATTACGAGTTACAAAGACAACAATCAGGTCCAGACAGATAACATAACACGCAGGTCTAACAAACATTATCAGCTATCTACAGCTATCGGCACCTCCTCATTAAAACTCAGTACATTAATTAAAATGTAAGTGAACAGAAAAACAAAGTATTGCTGCCATACAACGGAAAAGATCAGTATCAGAGGTACTAACGAAAATAAAAGTTCGGTGTTACTAAAAAAAAAACGTGCTTTCGATTCAGTATAAACGAATACAACCGTGGCATCGATTCAGGCACGACTTCGATATTCTGTTTATACAAACAAAACCGTGGCTTCGATTCCTCCGAAGACCGAGTCGGCTAAACGACAACCAGAGGAGTACACATACACAGTTAGCAGGATACAGTTAATCCAATGTAGGAGTCCGGTTTGGTTAGTTACCGATCGCCGGATCAAGTGTATTGTCTGCATAGCATGCATTCTCTCTCTCACTCTCACTCTCTCTCTCTCTCTACCTAGTGTTGACCTCGCTACGCTTCCCACGATATCTGCACGTTAAATGACCCCTCCCTGCCTCCACATGGCCGTGTCATAACCGAAACGTAATTCAAACAAAACTGTGATTTCCATATGATAAGAACGATATTTTCTTTATAGAATCATTTGCATCAATTCACCGATCTCCAAAGTGGCCAGAATGTCGGAGATAATGACAACAGGTGCGACAGTAAATGGAGAGATGCATGCACTGTGTGCGGTGGTGAGCGTTACCGATCACGTGACACCGGACTGTGGTCCCACAGCCTTTGTTGCTAACTGGCGAACTCTGGTCGCGCGCGCGCGCCGCGCCACACCACGCTCGTTTTCCAACGTTTCTTTTGTTTTAATAAATTACACGAGTATCGAATACAGCTTCTTTTCTTTTTCCCCTGGTAACATTACGAACAACTCTTTAACAATCTGTTAACACCTCGACTGCCAGATAATAGCATGCCTAAGGATTTTCTACACGTTGCACGTTTATCTTTACATACCGCAGGGTGTAACAAGGATCTGGCTGCTCCTGTGGAGGGGCGATGAGACTAGCTTGAACGTTAGACTTCCATTTTTTTTCAGGACAAATGAGAAATTTCGGATTCCCACAAATAATTTTACGAATAGATTTTATCAAGTCTTTGCGTCTTCAAGTTTTTGGCGTTTCTTGCGAGGGCAGAATTGTTTTTTTTTATGCACCAAATACTACGTTATTTACCAAATGTTGAGCAGGTAACATTATTAAGAATACTTTAATTAATTTACAAATATTGTAATTCCTTTAATGTCTACAATATTTATCAGTCTTATTTTAACACAAGCAACTGACTTCGAAATAGGCCTGCCTACATTAAGTGGTTATGGAATAGCTCTGATAGACTGATCCCTCCCACCTCCACGTTACACCTCTACCGTAGCCTACGACCGAATAAAACAATCCCTACATGATTACAAGGGTTTTGTGAAGACTTAGACCAGTCTGTTTACATGGGTTTGTTCAAGATGCGCGCGGCGGTCAAGGGATTTTGAAGGGACACTTTACATACAAGGTGCGCGCGGAGGCAATATTTTATTTACTTAATATATTCTCTTATATCAGTTCCGTCTTGTAGTAGCTTTGCCACGCGTTTCGGAAAGATCGTTCCATCTTCAGACATAGTCCCCCCTCATACGAGATCGTCAAACATTAAAATTTTAATTAAACTGAAATACATGAATAATAAAAATTGTTTCACGTACACCCTACTTAAACAGTATAAACGGACGCCTTTTGGCATCTAAATATTTTTGCCTTATTCGTTTAATTTCTGCTGAGTTATATTGCAGTAAGCAGGAAAGATAACAGTATGTAGTCCTAAACATCCGTTTGCTACTGAGGGTAACAGTGCCTGTCCCCCAAAATGTGCACCCTTTATATTTTAAATTCTAAGCGATTTGTCGCTGAGCGAGCGGTATTCACCAGATGTGTCCCAACGCGATCTTTCCTCCTCCCAGTAGTGAAAATTTCCACGAAAGGACAACGTTTCGCGAACGTTTTGAGACGTAAAACGAAAATCGCTAAGCGAGCTCAATGCTGTACCAAAATATGCATGCTTGAAATATTCTGAAGACTGCACACCGGCTGGCTTAATCGTGCTACATTCGACTGAGACTACTTTGAAGAGGGCGTTAAGTGTCGATTATGAAGGCATAATTTTTAAAATAAACGAGAACTCCATGAACTTACCGATCAAACCTCGTAAATGTAAAATTTCTAACTGACTACCAATTTAATTATAGATTTAACCAATTGAAAAATTTAATTTGATACCGTAATTAAATAAAACCTGCGAAGAAGAGTATATTACGTTGGGTCGTGCCTGAATGAAGAGAAGCAGCAGCAGTAAAAGGTTTAAAAGGTGCAGCAAAGCATATCTTGATGGAGTCCGCGAAGACCAGGTTCTTGCCCCGACGTGACCTTGCCAGTGACCAGTGTTGCTCCCCTCCTTACCATACAACACAATAAATCCTTACCCATATATCTGAGTGACCGACCATTTACTTCCACACTCGCACACACACATCGATACAGAAACCTCCAATTGCTGCCAACGCTGCCGCCCGATATATCCCCACGAACACACCGCACGACACTAAAATTTACCACTACGTGGTGTAATAAAGTAAAGTACGAATATTTAATTTTGAAGGATAAGATACCTTAGAAGTTACATATGGTAAAACTATTAATCTATGAATGTGTAAATATCATTGATGGTGGGGATCGGTTGAGGAGGAGGGGATGATTATCTGCGTAGTTCAGTTTCTTTACACGAAAATAAACTACCTTAATTTTTATAGATAAAGTGGCTCGAAAATAACATTATATTAAACGAATACCCCATAATAACAAAAATATCTATAAATATTGAAAATGATTTGAGGGTGGGCGATATTTTTTTAGAAATTATCGAACCGAATTCAAGTAAAGGATTTTAAATATAAATCTTAGAACATGGAAATCATGTATGGTTCTCCATACCGATATTTAAAAACAAATGCGCGTCTTATGATTGATGAAAAACATTAATAAGGGAAAGAGTACAGTGACACGTAATTGCCAAAAACTAACGTATTTCATAAAAGCAAATGTAGGCCTACCACAGCGTCTACAATAATCACGGTGTCCCGTGGTAAGTTAATAAGCCACGCGCGCCATATAAATGTTCATATAAAATAAATCACTTCTTTTCTCAAATCTAAAACACACACACACACGATAAATCTTGCAAATACCGCGTACAACATTGTTACGATAAGACGACACCACAGGAATGTGGTGGGAGGAGTTACAACCGACTTCTGACGTACGTGGTGTTCATCTAGATACTACACAACAAAAGAACTAATTACAAATTCTTGTGTTAATTGTTCTCCAATTGACACCTGCCGCGAACCCCCCGAGTCCGTTGTTGTGTTGTTGCCTTTCACTTTCGTCCGCACTCAGGACACGCGAAAAACAAATGATTCATCGTTCGTTTACTGCAATTGGTACACTTAAATTTAATTCAGAATTTAGCTAAATTATAATTCAATTATGACGTATAAATAAAATTTCATAAAATCGAATCTGCAAAGACTCTGGATTACAAATATCCACACTTAAAACCAAGGTGGTTTTTGTGGAACTGATCCCGTAGGGCAAAAATTGTTATAGATGGTACTGTCCTGGAACAAGTTAGCAATTTTGAATACCTGGGCTACAGTGCGTCTTATAATGCATGCAACGACGTTGTGAATACATTGCACAAGTTCAACCTTACGTGCGGAACCATCAGGTGAACCCTTAAATCAGCAAGTAAAGGAACACGCCTGAAATTCTACAAGGTGATGGCTCTTCCCACACTTCTTTATGGGTCTGAGAATTGGTCTTTACCGAAAGGCCAGGCCAGTCGCATGCAAGCGGCTGAAATGAGATTTCTCAGGCACGTGGCAGAACATACTCTCCATGATCATAGATGAAACACAGATATACGGCAGGAACTGGAACTATAAGCCGAGGGGACGGAGAGGTGTGGGACGTCCGAGGAAGCGCTGGAGTGACCAGCTGTAATCTTTGCCCATTTGAGACCAGAACAAACCACCCTTGGTTTAATCCTTGATGATGATGATGATGATGATGACGACGACGTATAAATAAAATAATACAATTGGCTTAGCAGACCAGTGGGTATGGCGCCTGGGTAATATTCTAGAGCAGGGATTCCTAACCGGTGGTACGCAGAGGGATCCAAGGTGGTACGCAAGAAGACCTAGCAAGGGAAAAAGTATTTACTTATTTGAAAAGAAAAAAAACCCAGTCTTTTGGAATGGCAACAAAAATCGAGTACCCAGGTATTCATAAGCAAGCATTAAAGTCTTTAATACCTTTTGTGTCGAGTTACCTTTGTGAAAGTGGATTCGCTGTACTGGTTTATTTTAAAAATAAATATAGGAACAGCATGTCTATTGACTGTGATTTAAGGTTAAAAATAACATTAATAGAAACTGACATTAACTATCTGGTACTGAATAAGCAACAACAATAAGTTTCACATTAATTATTTTCTGTTTAATATGTTGTTATTTTTCACTACTAAGAAGACAATTTGTAGTGAAAGTAATCAACTGTCTTTTGAAAAAACTTTATACTTCATTTTAGCATAGAAAGAACTTGAAATTAATTTTTAAAATCAGTTCCCGTTTTGTAAATTCTATGTATTAGATTTAAATAATTATACATAACTAGGAATAATAAATATACTATTCATGTTGTATCAACTTTTTTTATTAAGAAAACTCCAATAATCTTTATTTAAACTCCGGTGGTACTCGAAATGAACGCGGAAGACCAAAGTGGGACGCGGGTCCGGAAAAGTAGGGAACCAATGATCTAGAGGTTCCAGGTTCCATTCACGGGGCGCGCAGTAAAATCGAGGTGCCTTTTTTCACCCCCCCCCCCTCGGGTTGACTCAGAGCCAGTGGAAATGAGCAGCACCTGGGCGGATGAAGCGTAGTGTCATGTACGTACACACGCGCGCGCGTTTATAAAACCGGTATACCATGTAAAGAACACGTTTATGGCCTCTCAAAGGTAGACGAAATGGACTAAAGATACTTATCTAGCGATATCTAAGACTGCTATACACAATGAACATAAAGATAACAAAAACTTGTGAGCCTCCTCCACGTGCCAGAAATCATGTTAATTCCCCAGGGCGTAACAACGATATTGACGCGCCACTGAACTCACACCGCTCATCGATGTGTGTAGAAAACGATGCTCTACACAGACTCCGCTCATGAAGTCTACTAAACACGTCACGGCAACCATGACAATAAAACGCTAGTCACGTGGTGTTTACACATCAAAATCATAATACAAGAGAGAACATTAGAAAGTATTCATATTCTCTCTATTAACATTACTTACGGTTCTTAACCCGAAAACACTTCATCATCATCATCACAACGCGGCATAGGCAAGGTTCTGGCTGTTCCGCCTTCAAAAATCCTCCAGCCATCTTTTCCTGGGTCTATCCACACACCTGTGTCCTGTAGGTTTGCATTTCCAGCCTTGCTTGGTCAGTCGCCAATCCGACATTCTTTCCGCTTTCTTCCGCTGTTTGTAATCTTTCAATTTTTCATTCAACTTAAAAACTTGTAACTCTTATCTTATGGCCTCATTCCTTATAAAGTCGAGTTTACAGTACCTTTTTTAACTCCTCTTAAGAACGCCATTTCCGAGGCCTGTATTTTACTGTCTTGTTTCTTGGCTATCTATAATATATTTGCCAAAGCCCACTCACTGACTCATCACTGTATCTCAACAATGACAAGGCCTAGAAAGATGAAACTTTACATAGATATTCACTAGATACTGTAGATGTGCAATAAGACGGGGTTTGACAAAATTCAAAATTTTAGGGGGTTTTGGAGGGGTCAAAGTGACCGAATATTCTCATAAGAAATACATGACAGTTAAAACGTGACAACTGTTAGGCAGCTTCTAGATGAGATAGAAACATGAAATTTGTTCTACAAGTTAACTTAACCCTCTTTTAAAGAACACAAAGGTCAATCTTAAATAATTTTAATTAAAACTACCCTAAAGAAATCTATAATATATTTGCTAAATACCACTTACTCACTTCGTCATCACTGTATCTCAAGAACAACAGGGCCTACAAAGAAAATATTTCCGAGTAAATTGATTCAAAGTTGTAAAAGGAGCGTAATAAATATACAGAAAACATTTGTCGGTAGAAAACAATATTATACGATATATTAACTATTGTCTTAAATAAATATTAATTACTTATGAACACATGAATTTTATGCATTCCTGCAATGAGAACGTGTTCCCAGAAGTACAGAAGTCCCAGAAGTTCCCAGGTGGTACAGGGAAAACTTTTTTGATTAATTTAATATTAGCCACGGTAAGACAAGATAGGAAAATTGCTATATCTGTGGCTTCGTCAGGTATAGCAGCAACGTTGTTGGATGGAGGGAGGACAGCTCATTCTGCCTTCAAACTGCCTCTCAACTTAAACCACTCTGAGACCCCATTTTGCAAACTATCAAAACAAAGCGACACAGCGAAGGTACTTAAGGATTGTAAGTTGATAATTTGGGACGAGTGCACCATGGCTCGCAAGGGAGGAATTGAAGCTTTGGATAGAACTCTGCAGGACGTTAGAAGCAATAAAAACCTGATGGGTGGAGTCACACTTCTAATGGCCGGAGACTTCAGACAGACTTTACCTGTTGTACCTAGGGGAACTCGAGCAGATGAAGTTAAAGCCTGTCTAAAGAGTTCTGTCCTGTGGCCTAAAGTCCAAGTTCGTTCCTTGAGAGTCAACATGCGGGTGCATCTTAAAGGCAGTTTAAAGGCAGACGAGTTTTCAAGTTTACTTTTACAGATCGGTAATGGAAATCTACTTGAAGAAAATGGCAAACTCAATATTACAAAAGACTTATGTGAAGTTGTATGCGACTTGACAACGTTGGCTGAAAAAATTTACCCAGATTTAACTAATTTTTACTTGAAAGATATATCTTGGCTGAAAGAAAGAGCTATCCTTACTCCAAAGAATGACACTGCTGCAAATATCAATAACACATTATTGGAAAAACTGCCAACTGAGACTGTCCAGTACCAATCCGTGGACTCTGTGGTGGAAGTAGAAGATGCGGTCCATTACCCAGTAGAGTTCTTGCACACGCTTAATCCTCCAGGCATTCCACCGCACAATCTTTGCCTTAAAGTTGGAGCTCCAATAAGGCTGCTACGAAACCTGGTACCGCCTAAGCTTTGTAACGGTACTAGGCTGCAGATTAAATCGTTGCACAACAACGTCATAGAAGCAACAATATTCACTGGATGTGGTCAGGGGAAAGCAGTCTTCATTCCACGCATTCCCTTAATTCCATCGGATTACCATTTTCAGTTTAAAAGACTCCAGTTCCCTGTCAAGCTCTGCTTTGCTATGACAATAAATAAATCACAAGGGCAGTCTTTGAAAATGGCCGGTGTTGATCTGAGGGAAGACTGCTTCTCCCATGGCCAGTTGTATGTTGCTTGCTCACGAGTTAGCTCTTCTGAGAGTTTAACTATCCTTCAGCCACAGGGTCAAACAAAGAACGTTGTCTACAAGGAAGTTTTATAAGTGCCGTATTTCGTTTCACAAAACGATTTCAGTAGACTTAGTATTAGCACCCATTTATGCTTTTAAAAATTTGTAAATATTACATTTATACAATGTGGTTGGTTACCCAAGGTTAAAAAAAAAACCACCGAACCAATCTGTTTATTCAGTAAAAACCGTAGCAAAGCGCGGGTATACAGCTAGTTGTTCATAATTCACACCCATAGGACAGTACAGGAGTGCCATAACTTTGTAGAACTTAATTTTGTATCTCGACGTACCTTGTTTCTAAAATTACGGTTGATTGTCTTACAGATCGTCTGGAATTTACCGAATCTAACATCAATACCCGAAAATACTTAAAAGTTTAGTAAAGGCGTACCGTCACCAATTCTCATAGATACATAAAGGTGTATTTGTTATACCTAGCGACCGGATATATCCACAACAATCCGCATTACTTGATTTCCTCCAGTTTCTTTTTATTTGAGTTTACGTTTCTTGAATCATCGCGTCTTCTCGTTCCCGCCCCTAGGCAATATTGTGTTTAACATCCACCACGCTGCTGAAAGTACTATTAATTTTTTCGTTCGATTATCGAGTACAGTAGAGTCTTGATAGTTCGAGATACTCCGCTAGAAAAGTAATATGTACTCCGAAAATGGCGGGGTATTAGTACTAGAAAAAGATCGTCAACTCAAAAACAATAAAACTCTTGATTCATATTTTTAAAAGTAAGTTTCATGCAAAGTATTTTTTTTTCAAATATAGGCTACATACAGCACAGTTCCCGCCACTAGACTGTGCGCGCGGAGCTTAGGCGCCTGCAACGGCCGAGGGGTGGAGAGGGGCGCCTTTTCTACAAACATTGGATGACTCATGCGGATGATTGTGCGAGAAATGGTCGCGAACGCTGGAGTGACTCGCCACGATATATGTTTTCAGAGTGAGTAGTACGATTGTGGCCCCGCGCACAGGCTAGTGGCGGCAGCTGTACAGTTTTTAATATTACTGTATGTCATTTTACATTTTAGTGTGTGCATTTAATAAATAGATTTGTGAGCGTTAACGAAAAACTTGTTGAATTTTTATTTAATCCTCATGAATATAACCTAATTAAACGAACGACGATTCATCTCGAAATGAAAAAGAGCTCGCGAATGTTCTCGAAAGCTCGTGCAAATTAGTAAATCAAACCCACATACACAGCACACCAGTTTACAGATTTTGTATACAGTTCTTTTAGATAAATTTCCAGCATACACTTTACATTATCACGCAGAGACGCTCCACATTAGAAAGCAAACAGAGCGCGGCAGATAATACCAGCATTTTGCGTAGTTCGAGGTTGGTTTGGTCCCAATTACCTCGCACTATCAAGACTCTACTGTATATATTTATTTTCCATTTTCTGTTTAACGCCGTAACGATTCGCGTCCCAGAGAAACACAGCGATCGCTGATATATTTTTATTCCACTATGGCACAACAACCCTCGAAGAACATTGGCTAATCTTAAAAAATATTTTCTACATAATAACTATCCTTCACGACATTCTGCATGTATCTTCAATTTATGCTCAACTTCTGCTACGTCTTCTTCTCCTCAAAAGTCTTCCTGACTGCTGACGACTACCTCAGCACCCTAATACTGCTCTCGTTATCGAGTGGCAGCTCAATTTTCCCTTATTGTCTAATTCTCGGATAAAAAAGAATCTTAAGAGCCCTCGCCACATGGATATCTCAACTGTTAATCGTCTCCAGATTTCCAGATTACCGAAAGTTTGACCACAGCACTTTCGTCAATGTACATAATACTCTTATCTTTCTTAACTTAATACTCTTTATAGATCACGCTTTCATCCTCACACCTTTCCACAAAATTCTTCTCCGCGCCTTTTAAACGTCGACATACGAGAATTCTTTTCTTAGTCTCCTCTTTTCATTCGTAATTACACTTTACATTTTTCCCAACGAGTTACAAAATTCTTGTTTTGCGTACTCCGCGCGCCGTGTTTCTCTATCAACTGTCTGCTCACTATGGATTATTTTTTACTACGTGCTTCCATAATCGTCTTCTTTCCTTTCGTTCAGGTCATATTTTCAATTGACACCTTGAATTCTCCATCGCTTTAATACTCTCGTGATAAATCCGCCTCTTTTTTCTCTTCTGCTACCTTGATTCCTACTTACGTCAACGTTTTTAGAAAGAGTTGAGTTTTTCCGTATCTTCTTCTCAGTACATTAATTTCTTCTACTAAACTTGTGCGGCACTGTCCCTTCTATTATCAGGTTGCAATTTCTTCGTCTTGGTGTACTTTTATCGTTCCTTCATTTTAACAAATTTGGTTTGGCTTTGTATAGCTCTTCGTCTTTGACACGTTTACGATCTTCTATGCTCTCTCTCTCTCTCTCACGTCGGTACTTCACGAATTATTGACACTAAATATTCAAAAACCTTGCTAAACTCCTTGCTCCTGGAATCTAATACCGATGTTCCCCATCTTCGCCCTTCACTCCCAGCCCCTTATTTCTCTCTGGAACACACACACACACATGTTACACTCGTGCAATTCGCCCGTTTTATGTAAAAGCGCATCTCTATTTTGATAACTTGTATTTCAGTACTTTTAAACTGACCGCAAAACCTGGTTGTGTTTCATTCTCTTGTGTTTATAAATCATCCAGATGGACTGTGTGGTCGATTCACCGACACAAATATGCAGAGCGAGACGCCGATCTTCAGCTTACTTACGAGTCGCGCGGTTCGGCTGCCGGACACCATTCACTCGTTCTCTATTTCTATTTTTAGAGAAATGTTCATACGCTAGGAATTATACTACAAATAACAATAACAACAACAACGACAACGACGGCGTCGACGCTGGATCAATACGGAACCAATGCAGCGGTGTAGAGAGAGAGCCACACACATTCACACACCGACGACGATGAATACTGTTGTTAACTACACACACAACGCTCGCTGCTGCTCGCTCTACCTTGATACTCGGTGGCCATGTATATAAGAAAAAAACGCAAATTCAATTACAAACTCTTCGCTTTTATAAATAATATATACCGTCGTCAGTCAAGAGTACTTCGTACAACGTATTATTTCAAACTGTTCTAACAAAAATTGGCAACACTGAAGGTAGAGGAAGAAGACGCGGCAGCGGCAGTCGCAGTGTGTACACGAAAGAGAAAGAGCGGAAGAGAGGAGGACCGAGGGGGGAGGTGGTGGTGTTGACAATGGCGCCATGATACAGTTGAATAATCGTGTCACGCTATGTCACCGTGCTTTGCGCATAGCAAATGCTGCTGCAATCTCGACCGACGAGCGCTGTTGCTGCTCTGCATTATACCGAACGCTCGCGTTATAAACTACTCAAGGTATACGTACAAAACTGACTTTTGACTTACCCTTGCTCCGAGGAAGCGTGCTTCCAGCAGCTCTTGCTTACGGGGGTCCAGGGCAGCTTGGAAGTGATGTTCCATCTTCACGCCAGCGCCTGCAACAAACGAAAATATCTATCAGTTACAGACAAAAAAAAACTATATCTGAAATACAACACATAGATCTGTTAATATTAAATTTCCCAAGTTACTTCAAAGCGTAATCCCGAATATAAAAAGAAATTACGTCATTTATTATCACAATTTGTCAATAATTTTAGTTTAATTAAGAAAGTTGTGTTAGTGGTTATAATCACAAACCGAATTATCACTGTTGCACACCACTATAGAAAAATTATTCCGGTTAGCGCTTTCAAGCTTGTCAGCTCATCGTCAGATCGTAGTTTTTGTAAGATACAAATAATAGTTTTTGTAGCAGCATTTTCCTACACTACAAAAAGTTTATGTAAAAAAAAAAAGCCACTTACCGACATAATACCTCCTACTCATCTCTGGGACATGCGAACGCGTCACACGAATACCTCCTACACAGCTTTGACACTGAACTAGCCCGACATTTCTCCTACAGTTTTTTGTTTAAATTACCCGGCGCTTTGAAAACAATGTCACAGTTATTAAAAATAAAATGAATGATAACGTTTGAATTACTCACTCTGGCGTCAAAAAATTACAAAAAAAAACTTTTCAACGGTGACTAACTGATTTACTTTTACTGATCGACAAATTACGAAATAATAATAATAATAGCCGACAAATAACGATTGTTATAATATAAACCACCGATTTTGTATAATATACAAAAGTGAGAAGAAAGAATAGATAGCAGCGGCAAAACAAAACGAAAACCAGTACAAAAGTAGGGCAGAAATAAAAAAAGCAAGTTCGCCAACGACCGAGTACTGTACACCACACGGTGCAGTATGGTCGTTATGTGTACCCTTACTAACAACACACACGTATACAGACAGAACGTGTGTGTGTGTGTGTGTGTACGTAGCTACGGGGATTAATATTTTTGTCCCTCCTCTTGACGGACAACCAAAGGTTTAAAGTGAGCCAGCCAACTGCAGCGTTACCAACTTAACGCGTTGTTGTTATCACTGCCGACCCGACCCGACCGCCACGACTAATTCTTCACACAAATATTTACGTACCGCTGCTGCCGCTGCCGCTCGGCACGCGATCGACGGAACTACTTTTCTTCTTCTCTCAACGCTACCTGTTAGCCGTCGTCGTTTTATCGTAATGCGCACACTGCTCGGGCAACGCTTACTTCTTCCATGATAAATAAAACAAAGGCCGGCCGAACTGTCGACAACGGTCACGTAATTTCTGAACTTTACGCGCGTTGAGGCGACTACAACGCTAAATCACTGCAGCAAGTTAACTGATTACGTGAATGGTTCTCTCTCTACTGACGGCTTGTATAGATGTACATAATAAATATAGATACAAAATATCAAACCGATTAACATTCGACAAAAATTCGCTAAAGGCTCAAAAGCTTCATGGTTAACAGATGTAGGTCATGAAAAAAATTGTTTAATTTGTTTTTGATTTGTATGACGCCGACACGACCACCGACTCCCCACCCCATTCAAATTCTAGATACGCCACTGTACATACAAAATGTCAAACCGATTCACATACCCCAAAATTCTTTTCAAACGATTGGCTAAGGCTCAAAAGCTTCACGGTTAACAGAACTAGGCCGTGAAAATTTGGTTAATCGATATTTTTTTATTTTAGCTGTAAAAATATTCGTTTTCTTTCTGTTTACCTTGCCGATGTACACACACAATGTGTTGCCAAATACTTTTTCGCAAATACGATAGCTAATATGACGTCCTGAGGCGAATTTACGGGATGGGGGAAGAACGGATCCAGGAGCCCCCCTCCATAGGATTGAAAAAGTTGACGAATTTCGTTAGTCTCTTAATTTTAAGGCTGTTTATTATTTTTCACATCTGTACGCTAATACAGTAGTGACTCTTTTTTTAAATATACAAACAGGTTTATTACACATCATTAGCATATCCGTTTGAAGTATCAAATATAGAAAAATCGATGATTCAGTCATTACGTATCTTGTAAAAAATGTATCAATAAAGCGTATTTTATTGTGTTATTACCGTTTACTTTAATGGGACTGATTTCAGCCACTTTAAAGATAGTATTGTTGATTAGTCTTAACTTGTTTTTTTATTTGTGTGAAGCCGTCCCGACCAGTGATGACTACTGGAGAGTTGTATAGATATAAATAATGAATATAGATACAAAATATCAAACCGATTCACATTCCCTAAAATTCTTTTCAAACGATTCGCTAAAGCCTCAGAAGCTTCTCGTGAAAAATGTTTTTAATCAATTTTTTATTTTAGCTGTACAAAGTTTTCGTTTTCTTTCCGATTATCTTGTCGTATGACGAATACAATATATCGAAAAATACTCTTTCCCAAATATGACTAGTTTATACGACGTCAACCATTAAAATTCCGTTAAGTTACTTGAAAGCCTAATCGCGAATATAAAAACATGGTCATTTATTATCGCAAATATTACTTTTTTTGCAGCATTTTCGTACACTACAAAATGTTTATGTAAAAAAAAGCAACTTACTGACATAATACCTCCTACAGATTTGTTACTTTGAAACTGAACTAGCCCCACATACCTCCTATGTTGAATTCACTTTACGTACACTTTTCGGTACGTGAACATTTTTTTATAAAATAAGCATTGTAGGAGCATAAACAGTGTTCTTGAAACAAGTAAAGAATGCAGAACAGGAAAAAAGGCAACTCAAAAACAAGAAAGATGAGAAAGAAGTGTATATTTGAAATATAAATATATCTGAAATACTATACAAAACTTTTAAACGGGATTTTCCAGGAAGTTCCCATTACTTCAGGAGATGGTCATTTTCGAGCGTATATTTGACAAATCGTTTCAGCACCGCGAAAGAGCTGCTGATATGTCTGTTCTGACGACTACAAGTCTTCGAAAATAGGTTATCATGTTTTTATAGTTCACTCACCTGTACAGAGTTTCCATGATACAAGCGTTAAAGTGTCGACCGAGGCAACTTTTATATACGGTGTTTGAACAAAAACTTCGCGCAATTTTTCAATTTCCACCGCTACTACTGTCCGATTAAAACACTGTTTTTGTGATGTTGCTACCCATGTTAGTGACAATCGTATAAAATTTTAGCCCTATTTGATGTATAGTTTAGAATTCACAGCTGAGTAGTCTTTCTTAGGTATATTAGGCGATTTTTTGTCATTCTACAATGCAAGCTTGAAGAACATAGATTAAATTTTGTGTAATTGTAAGATAAACTGCTCTGTCCTGGTAACCGTGTTCAGAAGGCTTCTGGCGAGACTGCTGTGCATGAACAAGCGATTTACAAGCTTCAAAGACTGCCGTAAATGAGTTGAAGATCGTGGTAGTCACATAAAAATTATCGTGGTTGTCAGCGGTAAAGAAAGAATACTATTCGGACATTTTACGCCATTTCTATGAAGCTATTCGTAGAAAACGGCGAGATTTACGGAAGAATAATTTATGAAAATTGGAGCCCGATAATGCGCGTGGACGCACGTCTCGTCATTGATTGTTAAGAATTTTGCCAGGCTAGGCAAACGAAAACGTCATAATGATGACACGGCAACTGCCACCACACATTCTCCAGATGTGTCCCAACGCGATCTTTCCTCTTCCCAATTGTTATAATTTCCACGAAAGGAAAAGGTTTCGCGACCGTTGAAGACGTAATACAAAAATCGCTAAGCGAGTTCAAGGCTGTACCAAAAAGCACATGCTTGAAACCTTTTGAAGACTGCAAAACGGCTGGCTTACATTCGACTGAGACTGCATTGAAGTGGGCAGTTGATCAATGAAGGCATAATTTTTTAAATAAACAAGAACTGCGTTACTATCGATCAAATCTCGTACGTACACGGTAAGAAACCAACGATATCAGCCGTACTGAAGATGTTTTCACAGAAACATGATGTTGTTGATCGAAAACTACACCTCTAGTAGTGTAGCAGTCGACAACACGGATCGGCGGCGCAGGAGTTCCGGTTTAACTTTGACAAATCAATAATTTGATTGGCAAAAGGTCACGAAGGGTGTTGTGTACAGCACAGGGAGAGCGCCAACGCTTGGTTTAACTTATTTCCTCGCTGCTACACTGCCAGCGAGCTGCTTCCCCCCCCCCACTCTGACAGTAATCGTGCAAAATAATTACACGAGTTATATCATGCAGCCTTCACCAATGGCGGGGTATTCATTAAGCAAGACTGCTCAATCAATGGTATGAAAAAAATCACAGCTTGTTTAGACGCATTTTTTTCTTTTACCATTTATAACAGCAGTTTTCCAACCCTTTACGAAATGGCTTACCACTCCAAGAAATTTCGTTACTTCCAGTGTCGCCAAACATGATGCACAATATTCAGTTATTGTTACGGTACTTTACTGGGGCCAGCCACTTACCTAACAAACCAAAGACATTTTTTAGACGTGAATAGTTGTTTACCGTTACTCAACATATATATTAATGGAAAATTAATTTTTACTTCTATGTTCCGTAAGGAAATGTAGGGCCTAAGTATGGTGATTGCGAAAAATATCGAGTTCGAGATAAGGACTGATTCTGATTGTACCACCCTCAAAACATGAAGAAAAGTCATTTTCCGCACTGTGTGTGTGTGTGTGTGTGTGTGTGTGTGTGTGTGTGTGTGTGTGTGTGTGTGTGTGTGTGTGTGTGTGTGTGTGTGTGTGGAATTTTTTCTATGGCGAACGATAACTGCCGCAAAATCAAACAGAATCAAATAATTTTTTGCATATGACCCCGAGTTGTAGAGGACTCGAGGCCTGTTGATTTTGGGAAAGGGGTAGTTTACTTGCAACGTTTTACTTTTTAACAAGAGTAAAGTACTTGATTTTGATAAATAAAGTATCCTGAAAAGGTCATAATAATCCACTGTAGAAAGGTAGATGAAATATCTATAAATTAAAAAAAGATAGTTGAAGGGGAAGGGGGTAATTTTTACTTCCATGTTCCTTAAGGAAATGGAAGTATGGTGATGGCAAAAAAAATTGTGTTCGAGATTATTGCAGATTCTGATTGTACTACACTCAAAACATGAAAAAAAGTCATTTTTCGAAAAGTGTCTGTGTGTGTGTCTGTCTGTCCGTGTGTCTATAGATTTTTTTTCTATGGTAAACGATAGCCGCAAATTCAAACAGAATCAAATAATTTTTTGTGTACAGCCTTGATTTGTAGAGTACTCAAGACCTATTGTTTTTGGTGAAGATCGGTTGAGGGAAAGGGGTAGTTTACCAGCAACGGTTTTTTTTTATCAAGGGTAATTTTTTTCTATGGCAAACGATAACAGCCGCAAATTCAAACATAATCAAATAATGTTTCGCATACAGGTCTGAATTATAGAGTTCTCAAGACCTATTGTTTTTGGTGAAGATCGGTTAAGGGAAAGGGGTAGTTTACCTGCAACGTTTTATGTTTCAAAAGGGTATTTTCTATGGCAAACGATAAGAGCCGCAAATTCAAACAGAATCCAATAATTTTTTGCATACAGCCCTGATTTGTAGAGTACACAAGACCCATTGTTTTTGGTGAAGATCGGTTAAGGGAAAGGGGTAGTTTACCTGCAACGTTTTATGTTTTAAAAGGGTATTTTCTATGGCAAACGATAAGAGCCGCAAATTCACACTGAATCAAATAATTTTTTGCATACAAGCCTGATTTGTAGGGTACTCATGACCTATTGTTTTTGGTGAAGATCGGCTGAGGGAAAGGGGTAGTTTACCTGCAACGTTTTTTTAAAATCAAGGGTAATTATTTTCTATGGCAAACGATAACAGCCGCAAATTCAAACAAAATCAAATAATGTTTTGCATGCAACCCTGATTTGTAGAGTATTCAAGAACTATTGTTTTTGGTGAAGATCGATTAAGGGAAAGGGGTAGTTTACCTGCAACGTTTTTTGTTTTAACAAGGGTATTTTCTTTGGCAAACGATAACACCCGCAAATTGAAACAGAATCAAATGATTATTTGCATATAGGCCTGAATTGTAGAGTTCTCAAGACCTTTTGTTTTTGGTGAAGATCGGTTATGGGAAAGGGGTAGTTTACCTGCAACGTTTTATGTTTCAACAAGGGTATTGTCTATGGCAAACGATAAGAGCCGCAAATTCAAACAGAATCAAATAATGTTCTGCATACAGCCCAGAATTGTAGAGTTCTCAAGACCTGTTGGTTTTGGTGAAGATCGGTTAAGGGAATAGGGTAGTTTACCTGCAACATTTTATGTCTTAACAAGGGTAATTTTTTCTATGACAAACGATAACTGCCGTAAATTAAAACAGAATCAACTACTCTTCTGCATACCTTTTTGAATTATACAGAACTCAAGGTCTATTGATTTTGTTGAAGATCGGTTAAGGTTAAGGGAATGGGGTAGTTTACCTGCAACGTTTTATATTTTAACTAGGGTATTTTCTATGGCAAACGATAAGAGCCGCAAATTGAAACAGAATCAAATAATTTTTTGCATACAGCCCTGAACTGGAGAGTACTCAAGACCTACTGTATTTGGTGAAGATCGGTTAAGGGAAAGGAGTAGTTTACCTGCAACGTTTTCTTATCAGGGGTAATTTTTTTCTATGGCAAACGATAACAGCCGCAAATTCAAACAGAATCAACTAATGTTTTGCATACAGCCCGGAATAGTAGAGATCTCAAGACTTGTTGGTTTTGGTGAAGATCGGTTAAGGGAATAGGGTAGTTTACCTGCAACATTTTATGTTTTAACAAGGGTAATTTTTTCTATGACGAACGATAACTGCCGCAAATTCAAACAGATTCAAATAATTTTTTGCACTCAGCCCTGATTTGTAGAGTACTCAAGACCTATTGTTTTTGGTGAAGATCGGTTAAGGGAAAGGGGTAGTTTACCTGCAACGTTTTTTTATCAAGGGTAATTTGTTTCTATGGCAAACGATAACAGCCGCAAATTCAAACAGAATCAAATATTGTTTTGCATACCTTTTTGAATTAAAGAGAACTCAAGGTCTGTTGATTTTGTTGAAGATCGGTTAAGGGAAAGGGGTAGTTTACCAGCAGCATTTTATGTTTTAACAAGGGTAATTTTTTATATGACGAACGATAACTGCCGTAAATTCAAACAGAATCAACTACGTTTTTGCATACCTTTTTGAATTAAAGAGAAATCAAGTTTTGTTGAAGATCGGTTAAGGGAAAGGGGTAGTTTACCAGCAACATTTTATGTTTTAAGAAGGGTAATTTTTTTGACGAAAGATAACTGGCGTAAATTCAAAGAGAATCAAATAGTTTTTTGCATACTTTCCTGAACTGTAGAGAACGCAAGGCCTACTGATTTTGGTGAAGATCGGTTAAGGGAAAGGCGTAGTTTACCTGCAACATTTTATGTTGTAACAAGAGAAATGTTCCATGACGAACGATAACTGCCGCACATTCAAACAGAATCAAATATTTTTTTGCATGCATCCCTGCATTGTAGAGGACTGAAGGTCTATTGATTTTGGTGAAGATCGGTTAAGAGATAGGGATACTTTACCTGCAACGTTTTATGTTTTAACAAGAGTAAAGTACTTAATTTTTATAATAAAGTATCCTGATAAGAAGCTCATAATAATCCACTGTAGAAACGTAGATGAAATATCTATAAATGAAGAGGTTAGGTGAACGGAGTGGGGGTAATTTTCTATTAATGAAAATTATAGTTGAAGGGAGAGGGGAGAATTTTGTATATGTGTACTACGTTATCGGCAACAAAGAAGTAGTTCTTTGTTAAAATTCCTTCCCGGGCTGTTTAGCTTTAGTCCAATGTTTTCTGAAAAACCAGACTTTTCGGCAGTGCCATCGATTGCCATCATCAGTGAAAATCGAGTGCGAAAACGTGAGGTGGTATACGTTAGTGACCACAGTACTGTGGTTAAGGCTGAAGCAATAAGTAAACAGAAGTAGTTTCTATGGAAATACTTCATTTCGAATATGATTTTAAATATAAATCTTAGAACATGGAAGTCATGTATGGTTCTCCATACCGATATTTCGTATTGATGTCAGAAATTTATTCGACCAAAAACTTAAAAAGTTTTCAATAAAGTATTAACAATTGATATCATTCCGTGTGAACAAAATATCGTAACCACAGATACGTAAACAAAATAATTTTTCGTTTTTAGAAATTCACAGATTACAAACGCCACGCGGTATTCACTTTCTTTCGCGTTGATTAAATAAAAGCTAATTTAATCAAATTAATTCTCGATTTTTCAAATATTAACAACTCGGTACAATTCGTATTTTAATTATTATCTATCTCAGCGTTTTTATCAAAAGAATGCTGATATATTTAGTTTAGTTCTGAGTGTACGTTTTAAAAATAGTTTTATAATTAATTAGAACCTGGAAGTCATGTGTATGGTTCGTCGTCTTCTGTAGAATGCTTTTGTGATTGTAATATGATGATAACAACTTCGTATCACGTTATGTTTGTGGTTTTGCTCGAAAATTATAAACTGTAACCGTATCTTACCTAAACGTTAATTTTTGCTAGATACATAGTGTGTATTTTTAAACTGTAAGTGAATATTATTAAAAGAACAATGAACTGACAAACACAGATATGCTTTTATACTTGTACGTTACTAAACTGATCGTGTTGATAATAACAAACTGTATTTTTATCTTTACTCATTTATCCTTTATACTTTGGACCAGTGGTTCCCAAAGTGGGGTCCGCGACAATGTTTCAGGGGGTCCGCACAGACTTTTAAGAAAGATTAGAATATACCGTAATTTTCTTCGATTTTTATGATCTAAAATCTAAATTTTAGAATCTTAAAACAATTAGTAGAAGATTCCAATGTTTTCTGAGGGGTTCAAACTAATTGTAACTGTAAAAGTAATTTCAAACCAATGGCTTTAATAATGTAATCATGTCGTGTAGCAGATCTGTTTGTCAACCGAACTGACTACACACCTCTCTCTTACACTACAAAAAGAAGATTCACTGGCAGAACTTTCAACTAACATTTCATTAAAATTACAGTTTTCGCAATTACAGCTAGCTGACTTCTGGTTATGTGTAATGGCTGTCTATCCTGAACTGCCAAAAAAAGCTTTGAAGCGTTTAACTGTTTCCCTCTACTTATTTGTGTGAAACAGCATTCTCTCTACTCACGTACTTGAAGTCAAATTTAAGAAATAAAGTTCATGTCAAAATAACTTAATATTGAAATTATCAGACATTAAACCCAATATTGCAGAGCTATTTGTCCAAAAGCAGCTTCATTGTTCACATTAAACTATGTTTGACATCATTAATATTATAATTTTGCAAGTTAAAAGAATTTTGATTGTAATACATTTCAATTAAAATATAAAAGTTTCTAATATATTAGTGTTTGTTTTATTTCAGAAATCAGACGGGGTCCGTGAATTTTTAAATTATTTGGTGGGGGGGTCCGCGGACTTAAAATTTTGGGAACCACTGCTTTATACTATTAAAATAGGGTTTAACTTATACCCCCCCAACATCGCTTGCTGGATCCGCCACTGGTGCTGAACAAGTTTACCAGCGTACTTTAAAACACACACACACACACACTTATTCATTTAATTGTTCACTGATTGGTAAGAAACATGTTGAATAATCATAAATAAATGAGGTCAACAAAGAATCACTCCCAGGGGCAGTCCACACCGAAATTGTAGCTAAACAAAGTATTCATTGCTATTCCTTGCTGTGGTACGCTATTCAAAAAGTTTGAATATCGCTGTTTTCAAGGGTTTAAAAAACTGGAATGCGTTACTAGGGAAGACGTGATGTTTTTGAGCGAACACGTTTAATGAAAATGCCCGGTGACGGAGGGCGTGTGATAAACACTTTCTTGTTCAATAGAAAAACATTTTGTGGTCTGTCACAAATTTTCATACAGAAAAGCGATTTATACTAGTTTGCGGTCCACGAGACTTCGGAAATAACGCGACAGAAGACAACGGGCTTTATTTAATTCGATGTAATATTAACAAGAAAGTCGTGAACGCCGGGAAACCGGAGTTGAAGTGCGTCGTCGAGGACTGACTGTACCGCTGACATGGATGCAAAGCAGAGAAAATTAATTTTCTTTGTTGGCCGTTAGTGAGTGTGGCCAGACCCCGAGCACGTCGCAAGGTGGCAGTTCCGAGTTGCTAATGACTCCTCTGTGTTTGTGTGTGTGTGTGTGTGTGAGTGAGCAGCGCGTCGATATCACTACACTAGCCAGCCACTCCCTTAGCTTGGCTTGCCTGCTGGTTCCGTTTATCACACACCACACACACTCGCACGCACGGCACACTCACTCAGCTCTCTCGCTCCCTCTCGTTTCTCTCTGCACCGCAGCACCATCAACTCTTCCACTTCCACCGACATTGATTCCCCCCGCCCTGCGTCAACGTTCCTTATTGTCTGGGCTGTCTTCTCCTCGCTGATTATCCGGTTTTGATTCAACAGCTCGCTCGAGCAAAACTCACGCCACCTAACGGGAATGCACTAAATTAAAACCAATTAATTTTTTTTTGTCTCCTTGGAAGGAAAAATTCGGCAGCGGTCCAACAACTACGATTTTACGGCCTGCTCGGACTCGACGATCTGTTGTAATACACCGGAGATGCTTTTTAAAGATAATCTTTTGGACGATTGTTGAACATGATAGTCGCCTTATGTTGCCTCCATTTAATTACGGAAATATATAAATGCATTTTGTGGCATTTGTCCGTCTGTCAATCTACTTGGGTATGTGTCACCATAACTTTTAATGCTCAATCGATTTTCGTACGACATAGGCTGTCATACTTTTACCTCACAGACCGCTATTGTTTTTGAGACCGATCGCCCCCCCCCCTCAAAGGACGGGATGAAAAATGTGAAGAGTGAAAAAATTTAGACACACCACGAAAATACATGTCAAAACACAAGGCAATTTTAGACAAAATTCAATACAGGGTTCGGTTTTGGAAATTTTAAATTTTTGGGAAAACCAGGGGCATAAAAGTATCAAATTCTGTAAAATATTACAAATTCATATCGGATACTAAATAAAAGAAAAATTTTTAAACGAAAATCTGCTTCTAGTGTTCAGTTTTGGAAACTTCAAAATGTTAGGGCACTACACAACCTAAAGAAACAGAAATTTAGGAAAAACTGTAAAATCCTTTCCAGATATTAGACTAACGAGGATTTTAACTCACATTCGAACGTAGCGTTCAGTCTGAACATTTCTTATATTCAAGATAAAAAGTGGAAGTTTACAAAATCTTTGAAAAAACTGCAAAACTCTACGCGGAGAATCAAAGGATGGGGAATTTCGTTTTAAATACAAATTCATTATTTATTTTGTATTTATACGTAAATAATGTGACAAAATTAATACCTACGAGAACTGTGCTTACCGCTTTAAAAAATTAAAATTCATTCATTCACCTAATTCGAAACGTATTTTATTCAAAACAGTAAGCTAGTTCTCCACCCCAGGAATGCTTAGTTGTTAGTCATCATCATCTCCTTAACGGTTTCAGGCTTTAGCGGCCTGTTCCTATTCCACAGTCCACCTCTTCTTAGGTCTACCAACTATTTTTGCCTGTAGTGTTGTAATCTTTCGCTATCTTCGGTATTGTACTTTCGTCCATTGTATCTATGAATCCATTTTCTTTCGTCTTCTTTAATTCTTTCATTAACTGCAAAAATATCTAAATCACTTCTTATCTCCTCATTTCTTTTATGATCTTGTCTATAGTACACCTTTTAACTGATCTCAGAAATTTCATTTCTGCTGTTCATATTTTCTGTTCATCTTTTTTTCTTTATGACCCCAGTTTCAGAACCATACAGTAGTGTAGGTATTGCCACTGTTTTATAAAATTGTATTTGCGTTTCTTTTGTACATCTACTTCCTAACGTTCTCCAAATTGCTCCTCACTCTTGTGAAATTCGTCACTTTATTTTCTATATCTCTATCTCGATCATAAGTAATGTCACGTCTAAGATAGCTGAAATGTCTTACTTGTTCTATGCATATGTTATCTATCCATATTTTGGTCCGACTGGTTCATATCCTCAAAAGGCCATTACTTTTGTCTTTGGCTCAGATATCTTACAGTTGTATTATTTTCCTATTTTATGTAAGATGTATATCGCTCGCTGGAGATCGTCTTCTGAAGTGGCGAATATAGCTTGGTCATCCGCGAATGGTTTTCAAACTTTTATTTCAGTGCATTTTAATACCGTCAGGTGATTGTTGTTTCCATTTTTTTGAGGAGATCGTCTAGATAAAACGGTTAAAAGTAGTGGTGACAGACAACAACCTTGTCTTACGTAGTTGTTAGTTACTTTTTTAATTAAAAAATTGTATATTCGTAATGCCACCATATGATGATGCAAGAGTATTCATAATCAGATGAGATGCAGACATCGTAAAGTCTAGTGTGCCTTATTGATTAAAGGGAGGTAGTCCGGGATCTACCAGAGAATTACGCACCTGATAAGCAGCAGAAGGTTTGACAATTTTGAACAGTAGACATGACATCCCTGGTGCCAAAAACCATCGAGTCAGATGGCTAACAGGAAGAGTTTGGCTGTGGCAGAATTTCAAAATTCGAAAAAAGTCCCAAAAATTACGTGATCAGCAGCATGCAAAAAACTGGGTGGAATCGTCTCAGACCACTTCCTAGGTGAATGATTTAATGAAATCTGTCAATTTTTTGGAAGCTTTTCACGAATCTGACGACTTTAAAAATTTCAAAATGTGCCAAAAATTACGTGATGAGCAGCATGGGAAAAATTGGGATCCGTTGATCCAGGTGCCTCCCCTGATGAACATTTCAAGCGAATCTGCCGGTTTTCTGGAAGATTTTGGTAAATCAGAGATATAAAATTGAAAATATCCCAAAAATTACGTGATCAGCAGCATACAAAAAACAGAGTGGAATCGTCTCAGACCACTTCCTAGATGAATGATTTTATGAAATCTGTCAATTTTTTGGAAGCTTTTCATGAATCTGACAACTTTAAATATGTCAAAATGTGCCAAAAATTACGTGACGAGCAGCATGGGAAAAATTGGGATCCGTTGATCCAGGTGCCTCCCCTGATGAACATTTCAATCGAATCTGTCGGTTTTCTGGAAGATTTTGGTCAATCTGACAGACAAAATTGAAAAATATCCCAAATTAGCGGCATGCAAAAACCGAGTTATATTGACTTAGTTCACTTCCTTGACGAATAATTCAGTAAAATATGTAAATATTTCGGAAGTAGCCCATGAATCTGAAATTTTAAATATCTGAAAATGTGCCAAAAATAACCCATGTGATAAGCAAATTTAAAAAATTGGTTTGATAACGCTTAATAAAATACCTGGTATGTATTCCAAAATTGATTGATTAGCAGCATCTAAAAAACTGAGTTTGTGCGCATGTACTCATACCTATAACCTACATATTATATAGGTGGTGAGGTATAAAATATTGAAGAAAGAAACACAATAGTACTGATTAGGTTTATATTAGCAAAAATAACACAAAACTTCTCTGTCACATTTTCAATTTATTAATTTGCAAGAAATTTGTTACTGAAAATTACAAGAATAAACTAGAAAAAAACTCAGTCGTCCTCGTCGTCTGTAGTGTCAGAGTCTGTGTCTTGCTCAATTTCATATTCAATGTCGTCCTCAGTTTCTATGTCGTCAATGTTGGTAATTTCCTCTGGCAATTGAGGCCCTTCAAACCAGAGTGGTGAGTAATCACCTTCTTCCGAAATAAACCATCCACTGTTATCTGGTCGCATGCTGGTTAGTAGTTCTGGCCGTGGTATGTCGGCGTGGTTCCATATAAAACCCATATACTGTAATTGCATCTTTTGACCTTCTGGAGCAATTCTCTCTTGCTTGGTGGGAGACTTGCTGCCTCAACTTTTGAAGTACTTGTCGCCAACTTAGAAAAATCGTTGCTGTCGTACCTAAATAGAAAAATAGCATGAACAGTACAAACATTTGATTTGCAATATGAATTATTACACAAACATGTTAAATGTACGATATAAATACCTGTTTAGGAAAATATTGGCCCTGGCTTTATTTATGTCGGCGCAACCTTTTTGGCCATACAGTAGGCATGTATATTTTTCGAATTCCAATATGTCCTCCTCAGGAATTGTGTCAAATAGTCCGAGTTTGGAAAATATGTCTATAAATTTTTGGTTCTTCCTCATCAATTGTAGTGGCCTAACCTTTCCTTTACGCCCAAAGGTAGATGTAAAATCGGACCCTGTAAACAGATGATACCCTGGCAGAGCTTTGGCTACGTTGTTGCCAATTTCTTGTAAAATACTGTTGATATTTACGTATCTCCGAGAAGTCGATGTACTCATGTTTAACCACACGGGACATTTTGTAGTTGTATTGTCGGGCATCTTCGCCATGTTCCCCAAAAATATTACCATCCAAATGTTGTGGAGTGTACGTACTCAGGTTGTCTATTTCGACTACTTAATACCAATCGATCAATTTTTTTCTCGATTTTGCCTTAACAAAGTCTTGTATAATTTCTTCTAAGTCGAGCGATTTCAGTACCTCGCTTTCAATACTGAACCTTGCTAACGAAGATAATCTCTCATCTTCCATAATTGAACTCAACATAGCTTTACCGCGTATTAATATAGAAAACGATCTTTCAGATTCGCAGTTAGCTAATGGAATAGTAAAAAGCAGACGATAACCTATGTATATATTCGGAAATACATTATCATTTTACAATCAATAATTCAGTTTAATACTTTCAGCGGGCAATCTGTACTTCATGCAATCTGTCATCTTCATACAAACGATTTGAAAAAACCTCACTCTTGCAACTTTACTCGTGGCACAAAGCGTTTCATCAATTCCTATTAGACGATCATCGAAAAGTGTGCATATACAACTTTTTATGATTGTGGATTCAGGACATCTGATTTTTTTTACATTTATTATCTTTAAAACGTTTTTGTGATTTATGGCTGGAAGCTGCCCCCTCTGAGAGCTGAGGCCCTGGTGCCCGGTGCTGCAGCATACCCTACCGTTATGAATGCTGACGAATCGTAGTGCTATCAACCGACTTTCCGGTATTTTTAATCACAGCTTTTTACGTTACTTTTCCTTTTGATACTTCGTCTTGAAACAAGTAGTGGCGTATCTAGAATATGGCCCCAGGGGGGGGGGGTGGAGTCCGGCCGAGTCGGTTTCATACAAATGAGACAACAAGTTAAGACTAATCAAGATTACTATGTTTAAAGTGATTGAAAAACGTGTGGTAATATACTGATGAAATCAGTCCCATTATAGTAAACGGTAATAACAATAATTATTGTGGTGTTACTGAAACCTTGTTTATTGAATGGACTGATTTTGCTATGTTTCATATTGTTACGTAATGCGGGAAAAGTGTCACATCATTATTCTACGTCTTTCTCGGATGTTCCAGTGGAATCCGGCTGTAATGTTGTGTGCGAACGTGATCTCAACATGCGTTAGCGAGACTTTTCTAGACGTCGCCGCCCGCGTGCAATGTCTCAAGGCTGCAATCAATTACGTTCTAGTGTCGCGGTGATGCGTAGGGTGGAATATTCTGGTGACTCAGCGGGGTATAAATACAAGACTTCAGCGACGCTTAGTTCAGTTGTTGTCGCGCGATTTACACAGTGCGGTTCGAAGTATTGCGGCAAAGTGTTAAATTTTTACTTGATTTGTTGTAAGAGACTATCTTGTAGATTACAAACCGTTTAATTGTGATAAATAAGCTGGCGATTAGTGACTTAACTGGTGTCTTGTATTTTGTTTTCCATTGTACCATACGACGATCAATTAGACCGTCGTAACAGCATTTTATAAACGTATACGCAAATGCTGTGTAATAAATCTGCTTTTATAATTAAAATATCGGTATGGAGAACCATACATGACTTCCATGTACTAAGATTTATATTTAAAATCATTTTCGAAATGAAGTATTTCCATAGAAACTAATTCTTTCTTCAGCCTTAACCACAGTACTGTAGTCACTAACGTATGCCACCTCACGTTAGCGCACTCGATTTTCACTGATGATGGCGTCGATAGCACTGCCGAACATCTGGTTTTGTAGAAAACAATGGACCATGCCAAACAGCCCGGGAAGGAATTTTAACAACAATCTACTACTTTGTTGCCGATAACGCGGTACAGATATAAAATTATCCCCTCCCCCTTCACCTATCATTTTCATTTATAGAAAATTACCCCACCCCGTTCAACTAACCTCTTCGTTTATAGATATTTCATCTTCTATTCTACAGTGGATTATTATGATCATCTTTTCAGGATACTTTATTTATCAAAATTAAGTACTTTACTCTTGTTAAAACATAAAACGATAAAACGTTGCAGGTAAACTACCCCTTTCCCTTAACCGATCTTCACCAAATCAATAGGCCTTGAGTCCTCTACAAATCAGGCACATATGCAAAAAATTATTTGATTCTGTTTGAATTTACGGCAGTTATCGTTCGTCATAAAAAAATACTCTTGTTAAAACATAAAACGTTGCAGGTAAATTATCCCTTAACCGATCTTCACCAAAATCAACAGGCGTTGAGTTCTCTACAATTCAGGAACGTATACAAAAAATTATTTGATTCTGTTTGAATGTGCGGCAGTTATCGTTCATCATAGAAAAAATTACCATTGTTAAAACATAAAACGTTGCAGGTAAATTATCCCTTAACCGATCTTCACCAAAATCAACAGGCGTTGAGTTCTCTACAATTCAGGAACGTATACAAAAAATTATTTGATTCTGTTTGAATTTGCGACTGTTATCGTTTGCCATAGAAAAAATACTACACACAGACACTTCTCAAAAATATCGGTATGGAGAACCATACATGACTTCCATATTCTAAGATTTATATTTAAATCTTAATATCGCCTGCCAAGCGCGATATATTTTCTTTTATACATGATTTACATTAAAATGAAAAAATTATAATTTTATTGCCTGGCAACAAAATTATTTTATTTTTAACAATTACCATTGTTTCAAAACGTTTAAATAAATTTTCAAGTACTTTACTCTTGTTAAAACGTAAAACGTTGCAGGTAAACTACCCCTTCCCCTTAACCGATCTTCACCAAAATCGAAAGTCATTGAGACCTCTACAATTCAGGGACGTATGCAAAAATTTATTTGATTCTGTTTGAATTTGCGGCTGTTATCGTTTGCCATAGAAAATACGCTTGATAAAAAAACGTTGCAGGTAAACTACCCCTTCCCCTTAACCGATCTTCACCAAAAACAATAGGTCTTGAGTACTCTACAAATCAGGGCTGTATGCAAAACATTATTTGATTCTGTTTGAATTTGCGGCTGTTATCGTTTGCCATAGAAAATACCCTTGTTAAAAAAACGTTGCAGGTAAACTACCCCTTTCCCTCAACCGATCTTCACCAAAAACAATAGGTCTTGAGAACTCTACAATTTAGGGCTGTATGCAAATAATCTTTTGATTCTGTTTGAATTTGCGGCTGTTATCGTTTGCCATAGGAAATACCCTTGTTAAAACATAAAACGTTACAGGTAAACTACCCCTTTCCCTTAACCGATCTTCACCAAAAACAATAGGTCTTGAGTACTCTACAAATCAGGGCTGTATGCAAAACATTATTTGATTCTGTTTGAATTTGCGGCTGTTATCGTTTGCCATAGAAAATACCCTTGTTAAGAAAACGTTGCAGGTAAACTACCCCTTTCCCTTAACCAAACTTCACCAAAAACAATAGGTCTTGAGAACTCTACAATTTAGGGCTGTATGCAAATAATCTTTTGATTCTGTTTGAATTTGCGGCTGTTATCGTTTGCGATAGGAAATACCCTTGTTAAAACATAAAACGTTACAGGTAAACTACCCCTTTCCCTTAACCGATCTTCACCAAAATCAACAGATCTTGAGAACTCTACAATTCAGGGCTGTATGCGAAACATTATTTGACTCTGTTTGAATTTGCGGCTGTTATCGTTTGCCAAACAAACAAAATTACCCTTGCTAAAAAAAAACCGTTGCAGGTAAACTACCCCTTTCCCTCAACCGATCTTCACCAAAAACAATAAGCGCAAGTACTCTGCAAATCAGGGCTGCATGCAAAAAATTATTTGATTCTGTTTGAATTTGCGGCAGTTATCGTTTGCCATAGAAAAAAAATCTACAGACAGACAGACAGACAGACAGACAGACAGACAGACAGACAGACAGACAGACACTTTTCGGAAAACGACTTTTTTTCATGTTTTGAGTGTAGTAGAATCAGAATCTGCAATAATCTCGAACACGATTTTTTTTGCCATCACCATACTTCCATTCCTTAAGGAATATGGAAGTAAAATGACTTTTCTTTATGTTTTGAGGGTAGTACAATCAGAATCAGCCCTTATCTCGTACACGATTTTTTTCGGACCATACTTACATTTCCTTATGGAACATGGAAGTAAAAAGAGTTACTATTATCATACACAGCTGAAAAATGAATAAAATAGTATAAACATTAAGAGAGTAACAGAATTCGTCAACTTTCTTCGACTCTCTGAGGGGGTCCGGTCCCAATAGCCCCCCCCCGCATATATGCTCCTGGATACAATAATAAAAACACGGAATTGACGTGGCCCATATATTACCCAATGCAGAATTTCGTTTAGAAAGAAACTAAACTAGCTGTTTGACATGAAGAGACTAGCTAGTTTCTTGTTAAGAGAAATTTTCGATACGGGCAGTTTCCTTACAAAAAAACTTTACCGTATAACCATAAGTTTCCGGACAATTCTACACGAAGACGTTGTTGACGATCGTATATCACACTGACATACAATCCGTTTTAAAATTATTTCTCAGTTCGTAGATTATCCATAGATATGGAGATATGGATTTGATAATCGATATCAAATGTTAGCACACGTAATCTCCTATAGTGGCATATCTAGAATTTGGGCATGGGGGGGTCCGGGGTCAAGTCGGTATCTGGTATGATATGATCGGTATGATTCCTTAAAAAAAATTTAAGATAAGATTTTTGCCTACCCATTCGTTAACTACTAGCTTCGCCAGTAAGCAAATTGATGTCCATTTTTTCGGCTTGCACGCGTTATGTTGGTGTGGGTTTCGGCACTTTCCATTTAAAAAGCGTGCAAACGTAAGAAAATAAACATGAGTGAGGCAAGAAATAAAGTGAATTGTGTGTGTGTGTGTGTGTGTGTGTGTGTGTGTGTGTGTTTGTGTCTTACCTGCCTTTTTATTGCCGTATTAAATGAAAAATATTATATTACATTAAAATGAAAAAATTTTAAATTTATTGCCTGGCAAAAAATTATTTTATTTTTAACAATTACCATTGTTTCAAAAAGTTTAAATAAATTTTCAAGTACTTTACTCTTGTTAAAACGTAAAAGGTTGCAGGTAAACTACCCCTTCCACTTAACCGATCTTCACCAAAATCGAAAATCCTTGAGACCTCTACAATCCAGGGACGTATGCAAAAAATTATTTGATTCTGTTTGAATTTGCGGCAGTTATCGTTTGCCATAGAAAATACCCTTGTTAAAACAAAAAACGTTGCAGGTAAACTACCCCTTTCCCTTAATCGATCTTCACCAAAAACAATAGGTCTTGAATACTCTACAAATCAGGACTGCATGCAAAAAATTATTTGATTTTGTTTGAATTTGCGGCTCTTATTGTTTGCCATAGAAAATACCCTTTTAAAACATAAAACGTTCCAGGTAAACTACCCCTTTCCCTTAACCGATCTTCACCAAAAACAAAAGGTCTTGAGAACTCTACAATTCAGGGCAGTATGCAAAACATTATTTGATTATGGAATTTGCGGCTGTTATCGTTTGCCATAGAAAATACCCTTGTTAAAACATAATTGCAGGTAAACTACCCCTTTCCCTTAACCGATCTTTACCAAAATCAACAGATCTTGAGAACTCTACAATTCAGGGCTGTATGCGAAACATTATTTGATTCTGTTTGAATTTGCGGCTGTTATCGTTTGCTAAACAAACAAAATTACCCTTGATAAAAAAAACCGTTGCAGGTAAACTACCCCTTTCCCTCAACCGATCTTCACCAAAAACAATAGGTCGTGAGTACTCTACAAATCAGGGCTGTATGCAAAAAATTATTTGATTCTGTTTGAATTTGCGGCTGTTATCGTTTGCCATAGAAAAAAAATCCACACACACACACACACACACACACACACACACACACACACACACACACACACACACACACACACACACACTTCGAAAAACGACTTTTTTCATGTTTTGAGTGTAGTACAATCAGAATCTGCAATAATCTCGAACACGATTTTTTTTGCCATCACCATACTTCCATTTCCTTAAGGAACATGGAAGTAAAAACAAGTTAAGACTAAGCAATATTACTATGGTTAAAGTGGCTGAAGTCAGTCCCATTAAAGTAAACGGTAATAACACAATAAAAATATGCGTGTTTGTGTTACATTGTTTTGTTAACAAGATACTTACAGACTGAAATGATTTTCCTATATTTCATATTTCAAACGTATACGCTAATGCTGTGTAATAAACCTATCTGTAAGTATATTTAAAAAATCGGTATGGAGAACCATACATGACTTCCATATTCTAAGATTTATATTTAAAATCATTTTCGAAATGAAATATTGCCATAGAAACTACTTATTTCTACTTACTGCTTCAGCCTTAACCACAGTACTGTGGTCACTAACGTATACCACCTCACGTTATCGCACTCGATTTTCACTGATGATGGAAGTCGATGGCATTGCCGAAACGTCTGGTTTTGTAGAAAACATTGGACTACGGCCAAATATCCCGGGAAGGAATTTTAACAAAAACTACTTCTTCGTTGCCGATAACGTTGTACACATATATATAAAAAATATGCATAAAATTAATGGCTTGTATAAGTTAATGATTGATCTCCATTAAGTAGTGCTCAAGTTTCCAAAGTTTTAATATTATGATGTCCGTAATTAAAACATCAGAGCAGGTTTAGTATGTATGAGGGTACACCGTGTACAAAAATTTTCAACATTTCCTATTGAGCGTTGCTTAGAGTAAAGCTGCGAATCTACAGTGTATGTTTCACAGAACAAACACGCGAAAAAGAGGGAGCGCTCCGAAGTCACTCATGGACCCTCAGCATCTTGCAGAGGGTTCATTCCCTAAAGACGAAAAGTCTGTCTATTGAATCGTTCCTCTGTAAACACGTGCAGTTACACTGCCCAGCGATCCACAGGAAGCAAACTGATGTCCATTTTTTCGGCTTGCACGCGTTAGGTTGGTGTGGGTTTCGGCACTTTCCATTTAAAAAGCGTGCAAATGTAAGAAAATAAACATGAGTGAGGCCAGAAATAACGCGAATTTTGTGTGATTTTGTGTGTTTGTGTGTGTGTGTGTGTGTGCGTGTGTCTTCCCTGCCTTTTTATTGCGGTAGTCATAATAATAAAATGGAAACGTAAACATTACATAACTGAGATATGCTTGCCTGCCACGAACGATATTGATGTTTGTAACAAAATTTTCTGTTTGTACATTTTGAGTGTAAATTAATCCATTATACTATTAACTCATACAAGATTAACATTCGTAATCCTTCAGCCTTTCGACTGGTTTGTACCCTCCCCGCATATACCCGTGGTGCGTGTGGTACTGATGATTTACATTAAAATGAAAAATTATAATTTTATTGCCTGGCAACAAAATTATTTTATTTTTTACAATTACCATTGTTTCAAGAAGTTTAAATGAATTTTCAAGTACTTTACTGTTGTTAAAACGTAAAAAGTTGCAGGTAAACTACCCCTTCCCCTTAACCGATCTTCACTAAAATCGAAAGTCCTTGAGACCTCTACAATTCACGGACGTATGCAAAAAATTATTTGATTCTGTTTGAATTTGGGGCTGTTATCGTTTGCCATAGAAAATTACCCTTGATAAAAAACGTTGCAGGTAAACTACCCCTTCCTTAACCGATCTTCACCAAAAACAATAGGTCTTGAGTACTCTACAAATCAGGGTTGTATGCAAAACATTATTTGATTCTGTTTGAATTTGCGGCTGTTATCGTTTGCCATAAAAAATACCCTTGTTAAAAAAATGTTGCAGGTAAACAACCCCTTCCCCTTAACCGATCTTCACCAAAAACAATAGGTCTTGAGAACTCTACAATTTAGGGCTGTATGCAAATAATCTTTTGATTCTGTTTGAATTTGCGGCTGTTATCGTTTGCCATAAAAATACCCTTGTTAAAACATAAAACGTTGCAGGTAAACTACCCCTTTCCCTTAACCGATCTTCACCAAAAACAATAGATCTTGAGAACTCTAAAATTCAGGGCTGTATGCGAAACATTATTTGATTCTGTTTGAAATTGCGTCTGTTATCGTCTGCCAAAATAAAAAATTTACCCTTGATAAAAAAAAACCGTTTCAGGTAAACTACCCCTTTCCCTCAACCGATCTTCACCAAAAACAATAGGTCGTGACTACTCTACAAATCAGAGCTGTACGTAAAAAAGTATTTGATTCTGTTTGAATTTTCGGCAGTTATCGTTTGCCATAGAAAAAAAATCTACAGACAGACAGACAGACACACAGACACTTTTCGAAAAACGACTTTTTTTCATGTTTTGAGTGTAGTACAATCAGAATCTGCAATAATCTCGAACACGATTTTTTTTGCCATCACCATACTTCCCCATTTCATTAAGGAATATGGAAGTAAATATCGGTATGGAGAACCATACATGACTTCCATATTCTAAGATTTATTTTTAAAATCATTTTCGAAATGAAATATTACCATAGAAACTACTTCTTTCTACTTACTGCTTCAGCCTTAACCACAGTACTGTGGTCACTAACATATACCACCTCACGTTATCGCACTCGATTTTCACTGATGATGGAAGTCAATGGCATTGCCGAAACGTCTGGTTTTGTAGAAAACATTGGACTACGGCCAAATATCCCGGGAAGGAATTTTAACAAAAACTACTTCTTTGTTGCCGATAACGTTGTACACATATATATAAAAAATATGCATAAAATTAATGGCTTGTATAAGTTAATGATTGATCTCCATTAAGTAGTGCTCAAGTTTCCAAAGTTTTAATATTATGATGTCCGTAATTAAAACATCAGAGCAGGTTTAGTGGGTATGAGGGTTCACCGTGGACAAAAATTTTCAACATTGCCTATTGAGCGTTGCTTAGAATAAATCTGCGAATCTACAGTGTACGTTTCACAGAACAAACACGCGGAAAAGAAGGAGCGCTCCGAAGTCACTCATGGACCCTCAGCATCTTGCAGAGGGTTCATTCCCTAAAGACGAAAAGTCTGTCTATGAATCGTTCCTCTGTAAACACGTGCAGTTACACTGCCCAGCGATCCACAGGAAGCAAATCGCTATCCACGCTGGACACTTTTTCGGCTTGCATGCGTTATGTTGGTATGGGTTCGGCACTTTCCATTTAAAAACCGTGCAAATGTAAGAAAATAAACATGAATGAGGCCAGAAATAACGCGAATTGTGTGTGTGTGTGTGTGTGTGTGCGTGTGCGTGCGTGCGTGCGCTTCCCTGCCTTTTTATTGCGGTAGTGATAATAATAAAATGGAAACGTAAACAGTACATAACTGAGATATGCTTGCCTGCCACGCACGATATATTTTCTCTTATACATGACTAGCAGAATACCCGTGCTTCGCTACGGAGTTTCACGTTGTACGTAATGAAAATGTTAGTTTAATTAATAAAGTTTAATTAAAGTAGGCTTCTTAAAAATAAATAGCTGTTGCCCACAACTTCGTTCGCGTGGTCTTCAATTTAATGCGATAATATATTTAGAACAGAATCTATTCTATTGGGTTGCCATAGTAACCAGATCTAATAGTTTTTTAAGACCGCAAAGGACCCCCCAGAGGATCGTATCGAAAAAAACACCTGTCCTATGTTGGTTCTCCCGTTGCGTAAAATATTTGTGCCAAGTTTGGTTGAAATCGGTCCAATGGTTTAGGTGGAGACGTGGAAGACCCAAAAGGACCCCCCAAAGGATCGTATCGAAAAAAGCACTTGTCCTATGTTGGTTCTCCCTTTGCGTAAAATATTTGTGCCAAGTTTGGTTGAAATCGGTCCAGTGGTTTAGGAGGCGATGTGGAAGACCCCAAAGAACCCCCAAAAAGACCCCATCGAAAAAACACCTATCCTATGTTGGTTCTCCCGTTGCGTAAAATATTTGTGCCAAGTTTGGTTGAAATCGGTACAGTGGTTTAGGAGGAGATGTGGAAGAAACCTTCGCGGACGTGCGCACAACAACTCACCGAAGTTTCATCGCAATCGGATGAATGGTATAGGAACGCATACGGGACAAACAAAGAAACATTCATTTTTATATATAAGATGTAAACTATACCACTTACCTGACATAAACCGTGATAGCTAAGCTAATGTACAACATATATGTATTAATTATACACATAAATGTTCCTCGATAGACACTCTATCTATTGGCGAAAACTTGAATAAAATCCGTTCAGTTCTTCCTGAGATTAGCGATTTCAAACACAGAGAGAAAACGGACCGACTTTACTTTATACTATGTACAGATTTACAATAAAATGAAAAAATTATAATTTTATTGCCTGGCAACAAAATTATTTTATTTTTAACAATTACCATTGTTTGAAAAAGTTTAAATGAATTTTCAAGTACTTTACTCTTGTTAAAACGTAAAAGGTTGCAGGTAAACTACCCCTTCCCCTTAACCGATCTTCACCAAAATCAAAAGGCCTTGAGTCCTCTACAATTCAGTGACGTATGCAAAAAATTATTTGATTCCGTTTGAATTTGCGGCAGTTATCGTTTGCCATAGAAAATACGCTTGATAAAAAACGTTGCAGGTAAACTACCCCTTCCCCTCAACCGATCTTCACCAAAAACAATTGGTCTTGAGTACTCTACAAATCACGGCTGTATGAAAAAAATTATTTGATTCTGTTTGAATTTGCGGCTGTTATCGTTTGCCATAGAAAATACCATTGTTACAAAACGCTGCAGGTAAACTACCCCTTTCCCTTAACCGATCTTCACCAAAAACAATAGGTCTTGAGAACTCTACAATTTAGGGCTGTAAGAAAATAATCTTTTGATTCTGTTTGAATTTGCGTCTGTTATCGGTTGCCATAGGAAATACCCTTGTTAAAACATAAAACGTTACAGGTAAACTACCCCTTTTCCTTAACCGATCTTCACCAAAAACAATACGTCTTGAGAACTCTACAATTCAGGGCTGTATGCGAAACATTATTTGATTCTGTTTGAATTTGCGGCTGTTATCGTTTGCCAAAAAAAAAAAATTCCCTTGATAAAAAAAACCGTTGCAGGTAAACTACCCCTTCCCCTCAACCGATCTTCACCAAAAACAATAGGTCGTGAGTACTCTACAAATCAGGACTGTATGCAAAAAATTGTTTGATTCTGTTTGAGTTTGCGGCAGTTATCGTTTGCCATAGAAAAAAAATCTACAGAAGACAGACAGACACACAGACAGACACTTCTCGGAAAACGACTTTTTTCATGTTTTGAGTGTAGTACAATCAGAATCTGCAATAATCTCGAACACGATTTTTTTTGCCATCACCATACTTCCATTTCCTTGAGGAATATGGAAGTAAATATCGGTATGGAGAACCATACATGACTTCCATGTTCTAAGATTTATATTTAAAATCATATTCGAAATGAAATATTTCCATAGAAACTACGTCTTTCTACTTATTGCTTCAGCATTAACCACAGTACTGTGGTCACTAACGTATACCACCTCACGTTTTCGCACTCGATTTTCACCGATGATGGCAGTCGATGGCACTGCCGAAAAGTCTGGTTTTGCAGAAAACATTGGACTACGGCTAAAGAGCCCGGGAAGCAATTTTAACAAAAAACTACTTCTTTGTTGCCGATAACGTAGTACACATACAAAAAATTCTCCCCTCCACCTTCAACTATAATTTTTAATAATAGAAAATTACCCCCACCCCGTTCACCTAACTTCTTCATTTATAGATATTTCATCTAAGTTTCTACAGTGGATTACTATGAGCTTCTTATCAGGATACTTTATTTATAAAAATTAAGTACTTTACTCTTGTTAAATCATAAAATGTTGCAGGTAAACTACCCCTTTCCCTTTACTGATCTTCACCAAAATCAATAGACCTTGAGCTCTCTGCAACTCAGGAAAGGGTGCCCGTTGAATTTTCAGCAGTTATCGTTCGTAAAAAAAAAATCCTTTTTAAAACATAAAACGTTGCTGATAAACAACCCCTTCCCTCAACCGATCTTCAACAAAATCAACAGACCTTGAGTTCTCTTCAGTTCAAAAAGGTATGCAAAAACCTAGTTGATTCTGTTTGAATTTACGGCAGTTATCGTTCGTCATATAAAAAATTACCCTTGTTAAAACATAAAATGTTGCTGGTAAACTACCCCTTTCCCTTAACCGATCTTCACCAACACCAATAGGTATTGAGAACTCTACAATGCAGGGCTGTATGCAAAACATCATTTGATTCTGTTTGAATTTGCGGCTGTTATCGTTTACTATAGAAAAAAATTACCGTTGATAAAAAACCGTTGCAGGTAAACTACCCCTTTCCCTTAACTGATCTTCTACAAAATCAACAGACCTTGAGTTCTGTATAATTCAAAAAGGTATGCAGAAGAGTAGTTGATTCTGTTTTAATGTACGTCAGTTATCGTTCGTCAAAAAAAAAATTACCCTTGATAAAACATAAAATGTTGCTGGTAAACAACCCTATTTCCTTAACCGATCTTCACAAAAAACAATAGGTCTTTAGTACTCAACAAAACAGGACTGTATGCAAAAACGTATTTGATTCTGTTTGAATTTGCGGCTCTTAACGTTTGCCATAAAAAATACCCTTTTAAAACATAAAACGTTGCAGGTAAACCACCCCTTACTCTTAACCGATCTTCACCAACACCAATAGGTATTGAGAACTCTACAATATAGGGCTGTATGCAAAATAGTATATGATTTTGTTGAAATTTGCGGCTGTTATCGTTTGGCATACAATATAACCTTGATAAAACAAGAAACGTGGCAGGTAAACTACCCCTTCCCCTTAACCGATCTTCACCAAAAACAATAGGTCTTTAATACTCAAGAAATTAGGGCTGTATGCAAAAACTTATTTGATTCTGTTTGAATTTGCGGCTTTTATCGTTTGCCATAGAAAATACCCTTTGAAACATAAAACGTTGCAGGTAAACTACCCCTGTCCCTTAACCGATCTTCACCAAAAACAAAAGATCTTGAGAACTCCACAATTCAGGGCAGTATGCAAAATATTATTTGATTATGTTTGAATTTGCGGCTGTTATCGTATGCCATAGGAAATACCCTTGTTAAAACATAAAACGTTGCAGGTAAACTACCACTTTTCTTTAACCGATCTTTACCAAAATCAACAGATCGTGAGAACTCTACAACTCAGGCCTGTATGCGAAACATTATTTGATTCTGTTTGAATTTGCGGCTGTTATCGTTTGCCAAACCAACAAAATTGCCCTTGATAAAAAAAACCCGTTGCAGGTAAACTACCCCTTTCCCTCAACCGATCTTCACCAAAAACAATAGGTCGCGAGTACTCTACAAATCAGAGCTGTATGTAAAAAATTATTTGATTCTGTTTGAATTTGCGGCTGTTATCGTTTGCCATAAAAAAAAATCTACAGACAGGCACAGACAGACACACACACAGACACTTTTCGAAAATATCGGTATGGAGAACCATACATGACTTCCATATTCTAAGATTTATATTTAAAATCATTTTCAGCCAAACAGCCAGGCTGTGTCTTACCTGCCTTTTTATTGCTGTATTAAATGAAAAATATTATATTACATTAAAAAGAAAATATCGGTATGGAGAACCATACATGACTTCCATATTCTAAGATTTATATTTAAAATCATTTTCAGCCAAACAGCCAGGCTGTGTCTTACCTGCCTTTTTATTGCTGTATTAAATGAAAAATATTATATTACATTAAAATGAAAAAATTATAATTTTATTGCCTGGCAACAAAATTATTTTATTTTTAACAATTACCATTGTTTCAAAAAGTTTAAATAAATTTTCAAGTACTTTACTCTTGTTAAAACGTAAAAGGTTGCAGGTAAACTACCCGTTCCCCTTAACAGATCTTCACCAAAATCGAAAGTCATTGAGACCTCTACAATTCACGGACGTATGCAAAACATTATTTGATTCTGTTTGCATTTGCGGCTGTTATCGTTTGCCATAGAAAATACGCTTGATAAAAAAACGTTGCAGGTAAACTACCCCTTCTCATTAACCGATCTTCACCAAAAACAATAGGTCTTGAGTACTCTACAAATCAGGGCTGTATGCAAAACATTATTTGATTCTGTTTGAATTTGCGGCTGTTATCGTTTGCCATAGAAAATACCCTTGTTAAAAAAACGTTGCAGGTAAACTACCCCTTTCCCTCAACCGATCTTCACCAAAACAATAGGTCTTGAGAACTCTACAATTTAGGGCTGTATGCAAATAATCTTTTGATTCTGTTTGAATTTGCGGCTGTTATCGTTTGCCATAGGAAATACCCTTGTTAAAACATAAAACGTTACAGGTAAACTACCCCTTTCCCTTAACCGATCTTCACCAAAAACAATAGGTCTTGAGTACTCTACAAATCAGGGCTGTATGCAAAACGTTATTTGATTCTGTTTGAATTTGCGGCTGTTATCGTTTGCCATAGAAAATACCCTTGTTAAAAAAACGTTGCAGGTAAACTACCCCTTTCCCTCAACCGAACTTCACCAAAAACAATAGGTCTTGAGAACTCTACAATTTAGGGCTGTATGCAAATAATCTTTTGATTCTGTTTGAATTTGCGGCTGTTATCGTTTGCCATAGGAAATACCCTTGTTAAAACATAAAACGTTACAGGTAAACTACCCCTTTCCCTTAACCGATCTTCACCAAAATCAGCAGATCTTGAGAACTCTACAATTCAGGGCTGTATGCGAAACATTATTTGATTCTGTTTGAATTTGCGGCTGTTATCGTTTGCCAAACAAACAAAATTACCCTTGCTAAAAAAAAAACCGTTGCAGGTAAACTACCCCTTTCCCTCAACCGATCTTCACCAAAAACAATAGGTCGCGAGTACTCTGCAAATCAGGGCTGTATGCAAAAAATTACTTGATTCTGTTTGAATTTGCGGCAGTTATCGTTTGCCATAGAAAAAAAATCTACAGACAGACAGACAGACACACAGACAGACAGACAGACACACAGAGAGACAGACAGACACACACACAGACGCTTTTCGGAAAACGACTTTTTTTCATGTTTTGAGTGTAGTAGAATCAGAATCTGCAATAATCTCGAACACGATTTTTTTTGCCATCACCATACTTCCATTTCTTAAGGAATATGGAAGTAAAATATCGGTATGGAGAACCATACATGACTTCCATATTCTAAGATTTATATTTAAAATCATTTTCGAAATGAAATATTACCATAGAAACTACTTCTTTCTACTTACTGCTTCAGCCTTAACCACAGTACTGTGGACACTAACGTATACCACCTCACGTTATCGCACTCGATTTTCACTGATGATGGAAGTCGATGGCACTGCCGAAATGTCTGGTTTTGTAGAAAACATTGGACTACGGCCAAATATCCCGGGAAGGAATTTTAACAAAAACTACTTCTTTGTTGCCGATAACGTTGTACACATATATATCAGTGACGAAGTTACATGGAGGCAATTGAGGCAATGCCTACCCTAACAAATTCTGTAGAATAAAAATTATAAATACGTATGAACTACATAACGTAAAGATTATACATTGTTACTGTGACTGTCAAATTTATTAAACCGAAACGTGCTTTATTGAGCGACCGCTAGATGGTGACAGGTGAGATTCGGCATAGTTCGTTTAAAGCGAATGAGGCAACCTGAACTTGCCTTAGCGTTTTTTGTATACATCGTATGTAAGCAATGTAGTGGTGTGATAGGGAAGTGTAGGGAGGGGGGATTGTCCCGCGCTGTACACATAGAGAGTTGAGGCATGCCTCACTTCTGTGGTCCAAACAGTTAAGTTAAAGCGCCTGTGTTGTTTCTAAGTGTTTATTTTATGCGGTTATTAAAAGTGTCACTGTTATTCCGCTGAACTAACAGATGATCAAGATTGTTATTTGAATTATTTGTAACATTAAACATATATATAGAAACTAACCAAGTTTAAAAATTTGAAGTTTAATCAGTTGTATTATTGTGTATGACTAATACAAGGATTGTTCAATAGACACACGTATAGAGCTGTAAAGCATTTTTTATTCAACGATTTAAAAAGAAGTCTCCAATAACATTAAGACATGAGTTCCACTGTTGCGCTAACCTGTAGATTCCCTGCTAGTAAAATTCTTACGGCTGTTTGTGGAACCATTCGGTTACAGCAAACTCTACCTCAGCGTCCGATTTGACCCACCGTCCTTTTAGTGATTCCTTAAAAAAAATTTAAGATAAGATTTTTGCCTACCCATTCATTAACTACTAGCTTCGCCAGTAAGCAAATTGATGTCCATTTTTTCGGCTTGCACGCGTTATGTTGGTGTGGGTTTCGGCACTTTCCATTTAAAAAGCGTGCAAACGTAAGAAAATAACATGAGTGAGGCCAGAAATAACGTGAATTGTGTGTTTGTGTCATACCTGCCTTTTTATTGCCGTATTAAATGAAAAATATTATATTACATTAAAATTAAAAAATTTTAATTTTATTGCCTGGCAACAAAATTATTTTATTTTTAACAATTACCATTGTTTCAAAAAGTTTAAATAAATTTGCAAGTACTTTACTCTCTTGGATTTCGTTGTCCATGACGTGTCCGTTACTTAACTAAATATCACTATAATATTGACGACTCGGAACACAAAGTTTTTTATAAGCAAAAACGTAAAGTTTTACCTTACAGCCTAAACCGGCTTTCACCTATAGAAGGCTTCATCAGAGGCTGTCGTTAGTAGCGCTGCTCGTCTTGTTGTTGGCGACGAGAAAGTGTTTCGAAAGATTGAAGCTGTGTGTGTGTGTGGTGAGATGTGTTCGAATAATGCGTGCGATTTGAATTGTGTCTGTTCGTTTAGGATGTCGTTTTTATTTGTTTTTGTGTGTTTGTATATTTCTAATTGTTCTAGAGTGTCTAGTTTTCGGCCTTTTGTGTGTACGTGTAGTATGTTCATGTTATTGTCGATGTTTTTATATGTGTGGTTTGCTTCAATGAGGTGGTTTGCGAAGGTAGATTCTGTAGTGGTGTGGAGTGCTTTAGTGTGTTCAATGTATCTCTGTTTGAAGCTACGTCCTGTCTGGCCTATGTAGAATTTACTGCAATTTGAACAATTTAGTTTATATACACCGGGTAGATCGAATTTGTTTTGTGCTTTGGGCATGCGTTTTGATAGTGTGTGTTCTGTTTTGGTAGTAGTTTTGTAAGCGATTCTGTATCCTGCTTTTTTGAATTTGTGGGCAATTTTTTCTGTTTGTTTGTTGATGTATGTTAGTGTTATGAATTTGTTGTTTTCTGTCTTTGTCTGTTGTTTGTTTTGTGTTTTGTGTAGGAGTTTACTGACTATTGTTCTGTCATAACCATTAGATTCTGCTAGATATTTTATCGTGTTTAGTTCGTCTTTGTAGTCTATTTCATCTAAGGGGATGTTGTTAAGTCTATGTATCATGGTTCTAAAAGCAGCTAGTTTGTGTTGTATTGGGTGATTGGAGGTGTTGTGTATTAGTGTGTCAGTTGTAGTTGGTTTTCTGTATATACTGAATTTGTGCCTGTGTTCTAGTTTTGTGATGGAGAGGTCTAAGAAGTTTATGGTATTGTTGTGTTCGTATTCGGCAGTGAAGGTTATGTTTTTATGTATTTTGTTTATGTGCGTTAGTAACTGTTCACATTGTCTTTTGTTTCCCCTGTATAGTATTAGAATGTCATCAACGTATCTATGCCAATATAGTATTTTATGTGAGTGTCTGTCATTGTTTGTGAGTATTTTTGTTTTTTCTAAGTGTTGGAGGAAGACTTCTGCTAGAATGCTGGATATGGGGGAGCCCATGGGTAGGCCGTCGTTCTGTGTGTAGTATTTATTGTTGTAAGTAAAGTAGTTTTGTTTTGTGATAATGTTCAGAGTTTCTGTTATTTCATTGATAAGTTCGTCTGGTGTGTTGTTCTGTTTGAGTTTGTTTTGTAGGATGGTGATTGTTTCAGGTATGGGGATGTTTGTGTACAGGTTTTTAATGTCAAAGGAGGCTAATGTGGCGTTATGGGGGATGTGTATGTCTTTTATTTTTGTTACTAGGTCAGTGTTGTTTTTTACTGCAATGTTGTTGTCTATTTGTGTGTGTTGTCTAATAATTTTGTCTAGATATTTTGCCAGTTTGTGTGCAGGGGCATTACGGTAGTTGATAATGGGGCGGATCGGAATGTCTTCTTTATGGATTTTGGGAAGCGCTTGGAGTGTAGGTGCTGATGGTCGGATTTGTTTCATGTAGGGCTTTTGTTTATGTGTCATAATGTGTTTGGCTTTGTTGACTATTTGTTTTACTGAGTTTTGGTATCTGTCGGTGGGGTCGTGTTTTAGTTCTGTGATGTTGTTCTGTTCTATGAAGTCTTGTACTTTTTTGTGTAGGTTGTCTGTGGGGATAATTACAGTCGTGTTGCCTTTGTCAGCTTTTACAAATGTGATGTTGTGTTTGTGTGCCTTTTCCCTCAGTTTGATGGCTGTGTGTATTTCTGAGTTGTGGTTGAAATAGAGATGAAATAGACTACAAAGACGAACTAAACACGATAAAATATCTAGCAGAATCTAATGGTTATGACAGAACAATAGTCAGTAAACTCCTACACAAAACACAAAACAAACAACAGACAAAGACAGAAAACAACAAATTCATAACACTAACATACATCAACAAACAAACAGAAAAAATTGCCCACAAATTCAAAAAAGCAGGATACAGAATCGCTTACAAAACTACTAACAAAACAGAACACACACTATCAAAACGCATGCCCAAAGCACAAAACAAATTCGATCTACCCGGTGTATATAAACTAAATTGTTCAAATTGCAGTAAATTCTACATAGGCCAGACAGGACGTAGCTTCAAACAGAGATACATTGAACACACTAAAGCACTCCACACCACTACAGAATCTACCTTCGCAAACCACCTCATTGAAGCAAACCACACATATAAAAACATCGACAATAACATGAACATACTACACGTACACACAAAAGGCCGAAAACTAGACACTCTAGAACAATTAGAAATATACAAACACACAAAAACAAATAAAAACGACATCCTAAACGAACAGACACAATTCAAATCGCACGCATTATTCGAACACATCTCACCACACACACACACAGCTTCAATCTTTCGAAACACTTTCTCGTCGCCAACAACAAGACGAGCAGCGCTACTAACGACAGCCTCTGATGAAGCCTTCTATAGGTGAAAGCCGGTTTAGGCTGTAAGGTAAAACTTTACGTTTTTGCTTATAAAAAACTTTGTGTTCCGAGTCGTCAATATTATAGTGATATTTACTTTACTCTTGTTAAAACGTAAAAGGTTGCAGGTAAACTACCCCTTCCCCTTAACCGATCTTCACCAAAATCGAACATCCTTGAGACCTCTACAATTCAGGGATGTATGCAAAAAATTATTTGATTCTGTTCGAATTTGCGGCTGTTATCGTTTGCCATAGAAAATACGCTTGATAAGAAAACGGTGCAGGTAAACTACCCCTTCCCCTTAACCGATCTTCACCAAAAACAATAGGTCTTGAGGACTCTACAAATCAGGGCTGTATCCAAAACATTATTTGATTCTGTTTTAATTTGCGGCTGTTATCGTTTGCCATAGAAAATACCCTTGTTAAAAAAACGTTGCAAGTAAACTACCCCTTTCCCTCAACCGATCTTCACCAAAAACAATAGGTCTTGAGAACTCTACAATTTAGGGCTGTATGCAAATAATCTTTTGATTCTGTTTGAATTTGCGGCTGTTATCGTTTGCCATAGGAAATACCCTTGTTAAAACATAAAACGTTACAGGTAAACTACCCCTTTCCCTTAACCGATCTTCACCAAAAACGAAAGGTCTTGAAAACTCTACAATTCAGGGCTGTATACGAAACATTATTTAAGTCTGTTTGAATTTGCGGCTGTTATCGTTTGCCAAAAAAAAAATTTCCCTTGATAAAAAAAACCGTGCAGGTAAACTACCCCTTCCCCTCAACCGATCTTTACCAAAAACAATAGGTCGCGAGTACTCTACAAGTCAGGGCTGTATGCAAAAAATTATTTGATTCTGTTTGAATTTGCGGCAGTTATCGTTTGCCATAGAAAATACGCTTGATAAAAAACGTTGCAGGTAAACTACCCCTTCCCCTCAACCGATCTTCACCAAAAACAATAGGTCTTGAGTACTCTACAAATCAGGGCTGTATGCAGAAAATTATTTGATTCTGTTTGAATTTGCGGCTGTTATCGTTTGCCATAGAAAATACCCTTGTTAAAAAAACGTTGTAGGTAAACTACCCCTTTCCCTTAACCGATCTTCACCAAAAACAATAGGTCTTGAGAACTCTAAAATTTAGGGCTGTATGCAAATAATCTTTTGATTCTGTTGGAATTTGCGGCTGTTATCGTTTGCCATAGGAAATACCCTTGTTAAAACATAAAACGTTACAAGTAAACTACCCCTTTCCCTTAACCGATCTTCACCAAAAACAAAAGGTCTTGAGAACTCTACAATTCAGGGCTGTATACGAAACATTATTTGATTCTGTTTGAATTTGCGGCTGTTATCGTTTGCCAAAAAAAAAAATTTCCCTTGATAAAAAAAAACCGTTGCAGGTAAACTACCCCTTTCCCTCAACCGATCTTCACCAAAAACAATAGGTCGCGAGTCCTCTACAAATCAGGGCTGTATGCAAAAAATTATTTGATTCTGTTTGAATTTGCGGCAGTTATCGTTTGCCATAGAAAAAAATCTACAGACTCACAGACACTTTTCGGAAAACGACTTTTTTTCATGTTTTGAGTGTAGTACAATCAGAATCTGCAATAATCTCGAACACGATTTTTTTTGCCATCACCATACTTCCATTCCTTAAGGAAATATGGAAGTAAAAAGTCGTTTTCCGAAAAGTGTCTCTGTGTGTGTGTGTGTCTGTGTGTCTGTCTGTAGATTTTTTTTTCTATGGCAAACGATAACTGCCGCAAATTCAAACAGAATCAAATAATTTTTTGCATACAGTCCTGATTTGTAGAGTACCCGCGACCTATTGTTTTTGGTGAAGATCGGTTGAGGGAAAGGGGTAGTTTACCTGCAACGGTTTTTTTTTATCAAGGGAAATTTTTTTTTTGGCAAACGATAACAGCCGCAAATTCAAACAGAATCAAATAATGTTTCGCATACAGCCCTGAATTGTAGAGTTCTCAAGACCTATTGTTTTTGGTGAAGATCGGTTAAGGGAAAGGGGTAGTTTACCTGTAACATTTTATGTTTTAACAAGGGTATTTCCTATGGCAAACGATAACAGCCGCAAATTCAAACAGAATCAAATGATTATTTGCATACAGTCATAAATTGTAGAGTTCTCAAGACCTATTGTTTTTGGTGAAGATCGGTTAAGGGAAAGGGGTAGTTTACCTACAACGTTTTTTTAACAAGGGTATTTTCTATGGCAAACGATAACAGCCGCAAATTCAAACAGAATCAAATTATTTTCTGCATACCGCCCTGATTTGTAGAGTACTCGAGACCTATTGTTTTTGGTGAAGATCGGTTGAGGGGAAGGGGTAGTTTACCTGCAACGTTTTTTATCAAGCGTATTTTCTATGGCAAACGATAACAGCCGCAAATTCAAACAGAATCAAAAAATGTTTTGCATAAGTCAGTGAATTGTAGAGGACTCGAGGCCTTTAGATTTTGGTGGAGATCGGTTAAGGGGAAGGGGTAGTTTACCTGCAACCTTTTACGTTTTAACAAGAGTGAAGTACTTGAAAATTTATTTAAACTTTTTGAAACAATGGTAATTGTTGAAAATAAAATAATTTTGTTGCCAGGTAACAAAAAATATCGGTATGGAGAACCATACATGACTTCCATATTCTAAGATTTATATTTAAAATCATTTTCAGCCAAACAGCCAGGCTGTGTCTTACCTGCCTTTTTATTGCTGTATTAAATGAAAAATATTATATTACATTAAAATGAAAAAATTATAATTTTATTGCCTGGCAACAAAATTATTTTATTTTTAACAATTACCATTGTTTCAAAAAATTTAAATAAATTTTCAAGTACTTTACTCTTGTTAAAACGTAAAAGGTTGCAGGTAAACTACCCCTTCCCCTTAACCGATCTTCACCAAAATCGAAAGTCATTGAGACCTCTACAATTCAGGGACGTATGCAAAAAATTATTTGATTCTGTTTGAATTTGCGGCTGTTATCGTTTGCCATAGAAAATACGCTTGATAAAAAAACGTTGCAGGTAAACTACCCCTTCCCCTTAACCGATCTTCACCAAAAACAATAGGTCTTGAGTACTCTACAAATCAGGGCTGTATGCAAAACATTATTTGATTCTGTTTGAATTTGCGGCTGTTATCGTTTGCCATAGAAAATAAAACGTAAAAGGTTGCAGGTAAACTACCCCTTCCCCTTAACCGATCTTCACCAAAAACAATAGGTCTTGAGTACTCTACAAATCAGGACTGTATGCAAAACATTATTTGATTCTGTTTGAATTTGCGGCTGTTATCGTTTGCCATATAAAATACCCTTGTTAAAAAAACGTTGCAGGTAAACTACCCCTTTCCCTCAACCGATCTTCACCAAAAACAATAGATCTTGAGAAATCTACAATTCAGGGCTGTATGCGAAACATTATTTGATTCTGTTTGAATTTGCGGCTGTTATCGTTTGCCAAAAAAAAAAAAAAATTCCCTTGATAAAAAAAACCGTTGCAGGTAAACTACCCCTTCCCCTCAACCGATCTTCACCAAAAACAATAGGTCGCGAGTACTCTACAAATCAGGGCTGTATGCAAAAAATTATTTGATTCTGTTTGAATTTGCGGCAGTTGTCGTTTGCCATAGAAAATACGCATGATAAAAAACGTTGCTGGTAAACTACCCCTTCCCCTCAACCGATCTTCACCAAAAACAATAGGTCTTGAGTACTCTACAAATCAGGGCTGTATGCAGAAAATTATTTGATTCTGTTTGAATTTGCGGCTGTTATCGTTTGCCATAGAAAATACACTTGTTAAAAAAACGTTGTAGGTAAACTACCCCTTTCCCTTAACCGATCTTCACCAAAAACAAAAGGTATTGAGAACTCTACAATTTAGGGCTGTATGCAAATAATCTTTTCATTCTGTTTGAATTTGCGGCTGTTATCGTTTGCCATAGGAAATACCCTTGTTAAAACATAAAACGTTACAGGTAAACTACCCCTTTCCCTTAACCGATCTTCACCAAAAACAATAGGTCTTGAGAACTCTACAATTCAGGGCTGTATGCCAAACATTATTTGATTCTGTTTGAATTTGCGGCTGTTATCGTTTGCCAAACAAACAAAATTTCCCTTGCTAAAAAAAAACCGTTGCAGGTAAACTACCCCTTTCCCTCAACCGATCTTCACCAAAAACAATAGGTCGCGAGAACTCTGCAAAACCGGGCTGTATGCAAAAAATTATTTGATTCTGTTTGAATTTGCGGCAGTTATCGTTTGCCATAGAAAAAAAATCTACAGACAGACAGACAGACACACAGACAGACAGACACACAGACACTTTTCGGAAAACGACTTTTTTTCATGTTTTGAGTGTAGTAGAATCAGAATCTGCAATAATCTCGAACACGATTTTTTTTGCCATCACCATACTTCCATTCCTTAAGGAATATGGAAGTAAAATTATAATTTTATTGCCTGGCAACAAAATTATTTTATTTTTAACAATTACCATTGTTTCAAAAAGTTTAAATAAATTTTCAAGTACTTTACTCTTGTTAAAACGTAAAAGGTTGCAGGTAAACTACCCCTTTTCCTTAACCGATTTTTACCAAAATCAACAGATCGTGAGAACTCTACAACTCAGGCCTGTATGCGAAACATTATTTGATTCTGTTTGAATTTGCGGCTGTTATCGTTTGCCAAACCAACAAAATTGCCCTTGATAAAAAAAACCCGTTGCAGGTAAACTACCCCTTTCCCTCAACCGATCTTCACCAAAAACAATAGGTCGCGAGTACTCTACAAATCAGGGCTGTATGTAAAAAATTATTTGATTCTGTTTGAATTTGCGGCTGTTATCGTTTGCCATAAAAAAAATCTACAGACAGGCACAGACAGACACACACACAGACACTTTTCGAAAATATCGGTATGGAGAACCATACATGACTTCCATATTCTAAGATTTATATTTAAAATCATTTTCAGCCAAACAGCCAGGCTGTGTCTTACCTGCCTTTTTATTGCTGTATTAAATGAAAAATATTATATTACGTTAAAAAGAAAATATCGGTATGGAGAACCATACATGACTTCCATATTCTAAGATTTATATTTAAAATCATTTTCAGCCAAACAGCCAGGCTGTGTCTTACCTGCCTTTTTATTGCTGTATTAAATGAAAAATATTATATTACATTAAAATGAAAAAATTATAATTTTATTGCCTGGCAACAAAATTATTTTATTTTTAACAATTACCATTGTTTCAAAAAGTTTAAATAAATTTTCAAGTACTTTACTCTTGTTAAAACGTAAAAGGTTGCAGGTAAACTACCCGTTCCCCTTAACAGATCTTCACCAAAATCGAAAGTCATTGAGACCTCTACAATTCAGGGACGTATGCAAAACATTATTTGATTCTGTTTGCATTTGCGGCTGTTATCGTTTGCCATAGAAAATACGCTTGATAAAAAAACGTTGCAGGTAAACTACCCCTTCTCATTAACCGATCTTCACCAAAAACAATAGGTCTTGAGTACTCTACAAATCAGGGCTGTATGCAAAACATTATTTGATTCTGTTTGAATTTGCGGCTGTTATCGTTTGCCATAGAAAATACCCTTGTTAAAAAAACGTTGCAGGTAAACTACCCCTTTCCCTCAACCGATCTTCACCAAAAACAATAGGTCTTGAGAACTCTACAATTTAGGGCTGTATGCAAATAATCTTTTGATTCTGTTTGAATTTGCGGCTGTTATCGTTTGCCATAGGAAATACCCTTGTTACAAACATAAAACGTTACAGGTAAACTACCCCTTTCCCTTAACCGATCTTCACCAAAAACAATAGGTCTTGAGTACTCTACAAATCAGGGCTGTATGCAAAACGTTATTTGATTCTGTTTGAATTTGCGGCTGTTATCGTTTGCCATAGAAAATACCCTTGTTAAAAAAACGTTGCAGGTAAACTACCCCTTTCCCTCAACCGAACTTCACCAAAAACAATAGGTCTTGAGAACTCTACAATTTAGGGCTGTATGCAAATAATCTTTTGATTCTGTTTGAATTTGCGGCTGTTATCGTTTGCCATAGGAAATACCCTTGTTAAAACATAAAACGTTACAGGTAAACTACCCCTTTCCCTTAACCGATCTTCACCAAAATCAGCAGATCTTGAGAACTCTACAATTCAGGGCTGTATGCGAAACATTATTTGATTCTGTTTGAATTTGCGGCTGTTATCGTTTGCCAAACAAACAAAATTACCCTTGCTAAAAAAAAAAACCGTTGCAGGTAAACTACCCCTTTCCCTCAACCGATCTTCACCAAAAACAATAGGTCGCGAGTACTCTGCAAATCAGGGCTGTATGCAAAAAATTACTTGATTCTGTTTGAATTTGCGGCAGTTATCGTTTGCCATAGAAAAAAAAACTACAGACAGACAGACAGACACACAGACAGACACACACACAGACACTTTTCGGAAAAGACTTTTTTTCATGTTTTGAGTGTAGTAGAATCAGAATCTGCAATAATCTCGAACACGATTTTTTTTGCCATCACCATACTTCCATTTCTTAAGGAATATGGAAGTAAAAATTATAATTTTATTGCCTGGCAACAAAATTATTTTATTTTTAACAATTACCATTGTTTCAAAAAGTTTAAATAAATTTTCAAGTACTTTACTCTTGTTAAAACGTAAAAGGTTGCAGGTAAACTACCCCTTCCCCTTAACCGATCTTCACCAAAATCGAAAGTCATTGAGACCTCTACAATTCAGGGACGTATGCAAAAAATTATTTGATTCTGTTTGAATTTGCGGCTGTTATCGTTTGCCATAGAAAATACCCTTGTTAAAAAAACGTTGCAAGTAAACTACCCCTTTCCCTCAACCGATCTTCACCAAAAACAATAGGTCTTGAGAACTCTACAATTTAGGGCTGTATACAAATAATCTTTTGATTCTGTTTGAATTTGCGGCTGTTATCGTTTGCCATAGGAAATACCCTTGTTAAAACATAAAACGTTACAGGTAAACTACCCCTTTCCCTTAACCGATCTTCACCAAAAACAATACGTCTTGAGTACTCTACAAATCAGGGCTGTATGCAAAACATTATTTGATTCTGTTTGAATTTGCGGCTGTTATTGTTTGCCATAGAAAATACCCTTGTTAAAAAAACGTTGCAGGTAAACTACCCCTTTCCCTCAACCGAACTTTTTACGAATTTCTCATTATGTAATGTCATTTGCGTAACGACCTATATATCTGATACATACATTTCATCAGAATACAAACATAAACGGGACAAGGCACGTTTCGCATAAAAGGAGTGCGATCGACGGAAACTGTGAACACGAAGGAAGGAATAAGCAAGCACGAATACTCGATAACGAATACAAGAAAAAATAGTACGAACGCCACACAGTCACATCTGCAAACTTTCCGCGGAACTTTGAAAAACTACGAGTTCAAACTACGGAGCTGTGGGGGGGGGGCAGCATTCATTATATGTACTCTGTATTCATTATATGTACTGTATTTAATTTTAATGCACGACAAAAACCCAGTTTGAAAGGCAATGAAACTTTCTGTTATGTACTACTACTACTAGTAGTGGCGCACAACGTATTTCATAGACAAAAAAATCACAACCTCTCCCGCGCAGTTACAAATACGCAGTTATTTTCGCGCACCAAGCGTCTAAACGCTATCTGTGCGTCAGTCGTTCATCACCACCACTCCAAGGATTAGGCCCTAGGCCTGTTCCGGAACCCATCTCCTCCTCGGTATACCGACAACTCTCTTCCCAGTAGGGTGATAACCCAAGGCAACCACAGGTAGACGGACATCAGGCACCCAGTTCAAAGGTTTACACCAAGTTCAAAGGTTTACACCATCTTCTTTTGTGGTCTTCAATCTTCTGGTGCAACGATAGCCTACAACGTTTAATTCGCGTCTAGTATCCTCGTTCCTTTTCCGATCCAGGAGAGAACAACTTGAGTTCCACTTAGAAATATCATTTCAACTGCCTGAATCCTCTGTGCGCCCCTTTTTGCCAAGAGTCCATGTCTCACTTGGACATTCAGAATGTGGGGACAGCCACAGTTTGTAAAATTTCATTCGGGTATCCTTCCGTGTTTTATTTCTCAGATACCTACTAATCGTTCCACAAATGCGTATAAATTTCGTTATCTTGCTATCGCAATCAATACCGGTTCCATAGGAGATATCAAAACCCAGGTAATTAAAATGACTAACTTGATCCACAACCGGATTATTCACTACTACCTCAGTTTTTATAGGATACCTGCCCTTAAATACCATTATTTTAGATTTTGCAACAGACACCCTTCTGTTTTCTGTATCATTACCTTCTCATCTGCATAAAACAATGAATTCACATGAATATTTCGCTGAAGTGATATTACCGAGTCAACTTTAGTGAACAAAATGTTGCTTTTTTATTATTAACATTAGTAGTACCCACTTTCCGCGGGTCATCTGCCGCAGAAGCACGGCCTTACGTCTGTTGTGCTGGGTATGGGGGGGGGGAGTTGACGCCAACTGAAGACCCTTAAGAGCAACAAACGTTAAGCCTAATACTTAAACAGACAGGTGCCCAACCACGCAGGGGATTATTTACGGGGGTGGATGTAAAAAAAATTGACGAGGAATTCTGTTATCTCTTAATTTTTAGGTTGTTTTTAACATTTTTTCATCTGTGCATGCTAATATAGTAGTAACTATTTTTTAAATACACAACCAGATTTATTATACAGCATTTGCGTGTACGTTTGATATACGAAATACAGGAAAATGTACTTCACAAACCTGTTTTATTTCTAGTTTTCAATACGATTTTAGAAACAATTTGGCCTTACGAGACAGTTTTACCCTGAGGATCTGAAACTGGCACATTATCTCCCTAAGCAAGTATAATTTGGTTGGGGAAATGTAATGAAAACTTCTTTAACTAAATATAATTAATTCACTACAGACTCGGAACACAAAGTTTTTTATGGGTAAAAACGTAAAAGTTTTAACTTATAGCCTGAACAGTTTTTCTCTTTTAAAAAGCTTCTTCAGAGGCTGGCGTTGGGAGCACTGTCCGTCTTGTTTTTGCACTGGTGTTTACAAACTAAATTGCTCAGATCGCAACAAATTCTACATAGGTCAGACAGGACGTAGCTTCAAACAAAGATACATTGAACACACAAAGGCACTACACTTCACTACCGAATCCACCTTTGCAAACCACCTCATTGAAGCAAACCACACATACAAAAACATCGAATATAACATGGACATTCTACACGTACACACAAAGGCCGAAAACTAGACACTCTAGAACAATTGGAAATATACAAACACACGAAAACACATAAAAACGACATCCTAAACGAACAGACACAATTTAAATCACACGCATTATTCGAACATATCACACCCCACACACACACAACATCGGTCTTTCAAAAGTCGATGCCGTCGCCAAAAACAAGACGGACAGTGCTCCCAACGGCAGCCTCTGAAGAAGCTTTTTAAAAGCGAAAACTGGTTCAGGCTATAAGGTAAAACTTTTACGTTTTTACCCATAAAAAACTTTTGTGTTCCGAGTCGGTAGTGAATTAATTATATGTTAAGTAACGGACACGTCATTGACAACGAAATCCAAGAAAACTTCTTCTTCATCTTATGTCTTCAGTACCAAGATTGATTTGCAGCAGTCTTCACTGTGATCGATCTTGTGCTTTCATCTTCATTTCCTTATTATAAGTTTCACAATTTACATCATCCATAATTTGCATTATATACTGCAGCCTTGGTCTTCCATTTTATCCCTCACCTTCTATTGTTCCTTCCTTCAACAATTTTAGTAGTCCTTCACGCCGCATTGTATGTCCAATAAGTTCTACCCTTCTTCTAATTATGTCCATGAAATGCTACTGATACTAAGGATGTCCGAAGACCTTTAATGCAGTGGCTTCCAGTTGCCTGCTACAATCTATGCCGTTGACCAACTAATGGTTAATTCGCCTTTTGGGGCCATTTCTAACCGCAAGTGCAAGAGAGTGCCCTACTCCTACCCGCTCTTCCGAAGAAGCCGTCGGCACTTGGTAGGATTGGACTCCTTATACCGGGAGTCACACGGCCGTCAGAGCTCCCTATATGAGAACAGACTCCACCATGTGAAGGTAGGTAATAGGAACTGCAGATCCCTAAATCGAAACACGCCATCAGTTCATTTCTTGACAAGACGTTTACAGTGACGAACAGAAATTCAAATGTGTCCTTCCAAAACGTCGCCTTTTTTTAACAGGTCTTATTCTTTCACACTTTAACAACACTAAAAACTCGTTTATCCGAATTTGATAAGACCGCGCCCGTTTCGGATAAACGAAATTTCGGATAAACCGAAACTTCTATTTCAATAATAATAATTTAAAAGTTACTTAAGTGAAAATGATACAATACACTATACAACGACACCGCACTGTAAATTACAGCTTCTACATTACTGGAACAGTCCTACTGCTTGTTCGTACAACAGTAATCAATCATATAGTTTTTTGCCTAAGCTTTAAAGCTCGTTTGCTTGCTGCCCGATCTCTAAGTCGTTTCATTGTTAGGAGTTTTGCAGGGGAAGTTTCAATGTTTACATTTATGTTTATGTTACTTTATGTGTACAATATATGACATTAATACTTTATGTTCGAAAATCCGAACAAATCGATAATTCGGAGTACCCCTTATCCCAGTTAGTTCTGATTATTGACTTTTTATTTTATATCACGTGGAATCGCTTGTCTACGCTATTAAATATAGATTATAGAGACAGGAAAATGATTTTCTGTATTTTTAAAATTTACTAAAAAATGGTTTCGGATAAACGAGTTTTAGGGTATATATATACACACATACACACACACAGTGGCACCTCTCTCGATACCACGAACCTCAATAACACGAATTTTTTAAATTCTATTGAATGTCCCATAAGACTCGATGTTAAAAATACCTCTATAAGCCGGAATTCCTTAGTTAATACCCTTAATAAGCCGAATTTTCGTTGATTTGAGATCAAAATACTGTAATAATTAACCTTTATAACACGAATTTTTACTCAACAGAACCTCTTTAGTACGGATTTGTCCTCTATAAGACGAAATACCCACGGCAGCGAGCTCAGTAAGCCGAATGTTTTGAAGAAGGAGCTTGATAACACGAACTTTTGTTGTTTGAACCTTGATAACACGAACCTCGCTTTGGCGAATTCCTCGATAACACGAATTTTTCATTATCTCCTTGAATGTCCCATAACACTTAATGTTAAAAATACCTCTATAACTCGACATTCTTTAGTTAAAGAGACTGATAAGCCGAATTTTCGTTGATTTGAGATTAAAATACTGTACTAATTAACCTTTTATAACAAGAATATTTACTCAACAGAACCTCTATAGCCCGAATTTGACCTCTATAAGACGTCACGGCAGCGAGCTCAGTAAGCCGAATGTTATGAAACAGGACCTTGATACGACGAACTGTTGTTATCATAACCTGATAATACGAACCTCGCTTTAACGAATTCCTCGATTATACGAATTTTTTATAATACCCTTGAGATTGGTGTTATCGAGGTTCCACTGTATATAAATTCTCGTACCTGACGTATTTTCATATTAACAATGTTTCTAGTTACTCTACATATTCATTTCTTTCTGGGAAAAATGGCGTAGAATTTTTAACGTAACGACCTGTTGTGCACAAGGACCGTGTTTCCTGCATCCAGGGGCATTTTTTACTTCCATGTTCCCTAAGGAAATGGAAGTACGGTCATGGAGAAAAAAATCGTGTTCGAGATAACGGCTGATTCTGATTGTACTACCCTCAAAACATGAAGAAAAGTCATTTTTCGAAAAGTGTCTGTGCGTGTGTCTATGTAGAATTTTTTCTATGGGAGACGATAACAGCCGTAGGTTTAAACAGAATCAAATAATTTTTTGCATACACCCCTGAATTGTAGTGGACTCAAGGCCTATTGATTTTGGTGAAGATCGGTTACGAGGAAAGGGTAGTTTACCTGCAACGTTTTATGTTTTAACAAGAGTAAAGTACTTAATTTTGATATATAAAGTATCCTGATAAAAGATCATAATAATAGAAACGTGGACGAAATATCTATAAATGAAGAGGCTAGTTGAACGGGGTGAGGGTAATTTTCTATAAATGAAAATTATAGTTGAAGGGGGAGGGGATCATTTTTACTTCCATGTTCCTTAAGGAAATGGAAGTATGGTGATGGCAAAAAAAATCGTGTTCGAGATTATTGCAGATTCTGATTGTACTACACTCAAAACATAAAAAAAAGGCGTTTTTCGAAAAGTGTCTGTCTGTCTGTAGATTTTTTTACTATGGCACACGATAACAGCCGCAAATTCAAACAGAATCGAATAATTGTTTGCATACAGCCCTGATTTGTAGAGTACTCAAGACATATTGTTTTTGGTGAAGATCGGTTAAGGGAAAAGGGTAGTTTACCTGCAACGTTTTTTTTTTAATCAAGGGTAATTTGTTTCTATGGCAAACAATAACAGCCGTAAATTCAAACACAATCAAATAATATTTTGCATACAGCCCTGAATTGTAGAGTTCTCAAGACCTATTGATTTTGGTAAAGATCGGTTAAGGGAAAGGCGTATTTTACCTGCAACATTTTATGTTTTAACAAGGGTATTTTCTATGGCAAACGATAAGAGCCGCAAATTCAAACAGAATCAAATAAAATTTTGCATACAGCCCTGAATTGTAGAGTTCTCAAGAGACCTATTGTTTTTGGTGAAGATCGGTTAAGGGAAAGGGGTAGTTTACCAGCCACGTTTTTTGTTTTAACAAGGGTATTTTTTATGGCAAACGATAACTGCCGTACATTAAAACAGAATCAACTACTCTTCTGCATACCTTTTTGAATTATACAGAACTCAAGGTCTGTTGATTTTGTTGAAGATCGGTTAAGGGAAAGGGGTAGTTTACCTGCAACATTTTATGTTTTAACAAGGGTATTTTCTATGGCAAACGATAACAGCCGCAAATTCAAACAGAATCAAATAATTTTTTGCATACAGACCTGATTTGTAGAGTACTCAAGACCTATTGTTTGTGGTGAAGATCGGTTAAGGGAAAGGGGTAGTTTACCTGCAACATTTTATGTTTTAACAAGGGTTATTTTTTATATGACGAACGATAACTGCCGTAAATTCAAACAGATCAACTACGTTTTTGCATACCTTTTTGAATTAAAGAGAACTCAAGGTCTGTTGATTTTGTTGAAGATCGGTTAAGGGAAAGGGGTGGTTTACTCCAAAGTTTTGTTTTAAAAAGGGTAATTTTTTTTATGACGAACGATAACTGCCGAAAATTCAAAGAGAATCAAATAATTTTTTGCACACTTGCCTGAGTTGTAGAGAGCTCAAGGTCTGTTGATTTTGGTGAAGATCGGTTAAGGGAAAGGGGTAGTTTACCTTCAACATTTTAAGTTGTAACAAGAGAAATGTTTGCATGACGAACGATAACTGCCGCACATTCAAACAGAATCAAATATTTTTTTTCATGCATCCCTGAATTGTAGAGGACTGAAGGTCTATTGATTTCGGAGAAGATCGGTTAAGAGAAAGGGGTAGTTTACCTGAAACATTTTATGATTTAACAAGAGTAAAGTACTTAATTTTTATAAATAAAGTATCCTGATAAGAAGCTCATAATAATCCACTGTAGAAACGTAGATGAAATATCTATAAATGAAAAGGTTAGGTGAACGGGGTGGGGGTAATTTTCTATTATTAAAAATTGTAGTTGAAGGTGGAGGGGAGAATGTTTTATACGTGTACTACGTTATCGGCAACAAAGAAGTAGTTTTTTTGTTAAAATTGCTTCCCGGGCTGTTTAGCCGTAGTCCAATGTTTTCTGTAAAACCAGACTTTTCGGCAGTGCCATCGACTGCCATCATCAGTGAAAATCGAGTGCGAAAACGTGAGGTGGTATACGTTAGTGACCACAGTACTGTGGTTAATGCTGAAGCAATAAGTAGAAAGACGTAGTTTCTATGGAAATATTTCATTTAAATAAAATCATATTTAAAATATGATTTTAAATATAAATCTTAGAACATGGAATTCATGTATGGTTCTCCATACCGATATTTTATATGTGTACTACGTTAGTGACCACAGTACTGTGGTAAGGGTGAAGAAAGAAGTAGTTTCTATGGAAATATTTCATTTCGAAAATGATATTAAATATAAATCTTAGAACATGGAAGTCATGTATGGTTCTCCATACCGATATTTTTTATACTGCTTAGTTTTCTCATCGGGTTTTTTAAATGCAGCGGGGCAGACCTACCGTAATGGTAAACCGAACAGCGTGAATTAACAGCAAGGGGCAGGGGGCGCTGTTGTCATTATTCCGGTGACAGGAATCACTAAGCAGATAAGAGACGCGGAGCACAAAACTGACAGCTACAGCCTTAATACTCCAGCAACGGCAGCGGCAGCAGCATTCAGTCCGGGGTGGGAGAAAATCTTACGGTTACAGCATATGTATTGATTTCGGATTCGCCCAACCTGCTTAGCCTTTACACGTACCGACCACTCGACGACATCCACAGTTTTACAGGAAGCGTTTAAAATATCAACCTTATTTCTACCGTTCGAATTTGATCCGCCAACAACATAATTACGGTACTAATACACCACGACATCGTAAAAGAATGCTTCCGTTCGAAACGATTATGTGAACGGAATAATCTCCTCACAACCGCACTGGAGACGATTAGACGTCCCCCCCTTTACATTCTCACTTTCTCTCTCCTCTCCAGTTTCTCCTCTTTGCATCTCTGCGAGCAACACATGCGCAGATTCAAAATGGTGGACGGACCTGTTGACTTAGGTCAGACCATTATGAGTTTTAAGAGGGTTATCCTTCCGGCCACTGTGAGTGATGAGCCAGAAAAAGATGATGTATTAAAAAAAAAAGAATGAGTGTCTAGTCGATCGGATAATTATCGGGAAGGACCTGAAAGAAGAGTTGTTCCATTTAATACGCGTATAATTATAACATTATCATGACCTGTTCGGAAAATAATGGCCTTCGATGGAAAACCGACTGTACGATCTGAAATTATAAATGACGGTCAATAAACGAAAGCAACCGCAATAAAAAACAGCCAAGTTTATCCATTTTCTGTGGACGACATTGGAAAAAACTCGTCTCCCGTTTCGATAGGTCACTACAACTTCAACTTCTGCCGTTTATAGACATCATTATCTAGGGCATCCGAAATAGACGATGTAAATCAGACTCAGGTCAAATAGGAAATAAGGCACATTATGCCAACAGCAGACTGTTGAAAGCAAACCCATTACTCGTAACACAAAAATAAAAATCTATAAGATACTTATCAGACCGGAGGCGAGACATGGACATTGACAAAAAAGGAACAAGAAACAATACGGTTTGAAAGAAAGGTCGTAAGACGTGTTTATGGCCCGGTTACAGAAGATAACGAATGAGGAATAAGAAATAACCAGGAGATACATAAAGGCTCAAAGTATACACCGGCTAGGTCACGTAGAGACGATGGATGATCAGCGTATGCCAAAAGCAGAAAGAGGGGCCGACCTAGGATAAGATGGTTGGAGATGTGGTAGAAGATCTCAGAATAATGCATGTGAATGGGTAAACAGAGATGGCAATGGATAGAAGACTTCGGAGAAGATTTGTGTTGGAAACCATGGCTCACGTTGGGTTTTAGTGCTGAAGAAGTATACTCCTTAGTCTGAAGAATAATACTCAGGTCTTTGAATCCCTGATGTACGTTAAAACGTCTTTAAGCGAACCCTGTTAGAATTATAAACATTCTCTAGATCCGAAAAAACGAATGACTTGAGGAGTGCATATAAAAAAATGTCTAAAGAATACGGAATGTGAAGTAATCAGAACGCTAGAATAAGACTTCCAAGTCTGACGTACAAGTGTGTTTTCTTAATCTATGCTGATCATGGTGGCAGCGTTTTCCACGAACCTATATCTCATAACCGAAACCGTAAAACGACAAATCCTTACCCAAACCGTCCAAACTAGATCAGGATTTTGTCGCGCGGAACGATACGCTCTACTATTGCGTTTTAAGTTTACACGGAACCGAAGAAATCGATAAGAAACACGGCGACAATCTTTTCGACGCTACGACACGTTCGTTCACGTAATTAAAATCATAATTTGAACGGAAAATATCAACCCCCGTTTACTGGTTCTCGGCAAAGCGCGCGCTCAACACAACGATACCGCGAATATATCTGCTCCGACACAAAAAATAAAAATACGCACGCACGGAAACGCTCATACACTCGCACGCGCTCGTTCGCAACACACACACACACACAAAATGATAAATGAGAAGTATACAGGAAAATCAATACGGAGCAAGTCAAGTGCGACGGAGATAGCTGCTGTTGTGTGAGTGTGTGTGTGTGTGTGTGTGTGTGAGAGGACGAGGACGGGGTGATGAAGAGAACAGTACTCCGGGCGGTGTTAGAGCAAGACAGACTAATGTATTCAGCAGTGAGCGAGCGGGATAAAGACAGAGAGTGAGCGCGCGCGCGCTGTGTGCTTGGCCACAAAAGCTCGCCACCACCCCGTTATCGATTGTTGGTGCGTTTAAACATCCCGATGCAGGGCCGAATCTGTCCACCGCCTCCCCCGCATAACTACTACTACACAAATTCAATTTGCACACTACTATAACAAAAAAAAATATTAATAACGACAGTTATCTTAACCTTGGTTACGCTGCGATAACACGGGCAGCCGTCACTACGTACATAGCCAAACCGCGTTCAAACAAAACCACTGTTAATTTTGAAATTTTACTAGTTTATTGTTAGCCTCTTGTGTGTGTGTCAAAGCTACGTTACAACAGAAAATATACTGTTTCCGTTTACCGATTTTGCAACTCTAATTAGGTTAAAACGCTCAACTATTCGGACATTGCGTATGCATTTGTGGGCAAATCTTCCTCTTTCCATTCAAATACTCCATAATTTCCACAAACGACGACACTGGTTGGTTCATCATTATTTGTGTTCTTTTCTGATGAATTGGCAAAAATATTCGCTACTTCTCACACTCGTGTGCCAGGGCTATGTGGATTGTGCATCGCGAGACGGTCCACAATGGCTGATCGCACTAGTTCACGCTAGTATAATACTAGCTGTATACCCGTGCTTCGCTACGGTTTTTACTGAATAAACACATTGGTTCGGTGGTTTTTTTTTTTAACCTTGGGTAACCAAGCACATTGTATAAATGTAATATTTACAAATTTTTAAAAGCATAAATGGGTGCTAATACTAAGTCTACTGAAACCGTTTTGTGAAACGAAATACGGCATTTATAAAACTTCCTTATAGACAACGTTCTTTGTTTGACCCTGTGGCTGAAGGATAGTTAAACTCTCAGAAGAGCTAACTCGTGAGCAAGCAACATACAACTAGCCATGGGAGAAGCAGTCTTCTTTAGGGTAGTTTTATTTAAAATTATTTAAGATTGACCTTTATGTTCTTTAAAAGAGGGTTAACTTGTAGAACAAATTTCATGTTTCTATCTCATCTAGAAGCTGCCTAACAGTTGTCACGTTTTAACTGTCATGTATTTCGTATGAGAATATTCGGTCACTTTGACCCCTCCAAAACCCCCCTAAAATTTTGAATTTTGTCAAACCCCGTCTTATTGCACATCTACAGTATCTAGTGAATATTTATGTAAAGTTTCATCTTTCTAGGCCTTGTCATTGTTAACTGTCATGTATTTCTTATGAGAATATTCGGTCACTTTGACCGCTCCAAAACCCCCCTAAAATTTTGAATTTTGTCAAACCCCGTCTTATTGCACATCTACAGTATCTAGTGAATATTTATGTAAAGTTTCATCTTTCTAGGCCTTGTCATTGTTGAGATACAGGGATGAGTGAGTGAGTGAGTATGAGAATAATCGGTCACTTTGACCCCTCCAAAACCCCCCTTAAATTTTGAATTTTGTCAAACCCCGTCTTACTGCACATCTACAGTATCTAGTGAATATCTATGTAAGGTTTCATCTTTCTAGGCCTTGTCATTGTTGAGATACAGTGATGAGTCAGTGAGTGGGCTTTGGCAAATATATTATAGATACGTCGAAGTTGTTTCGAACAATCACCCAGACGTATACGGCACCTTGCTACGGCAGGGTATAAAGGGTTGTCGTGGGTCCTTGCAGCCTGTACGTAAAATTTACGTGCAAGTCGCCACACGGTGTCGTCCAAGAAGCGAACACCGAGTCGTCCGCTTCTCAACAAGCGAGAAAAGAGTCGACGGGGGACACTTGGCAGCTAGCCGTTAGTTTTGATTTTTCTGAAAATAAAAAAAATATTTTTACTTCGCATTATCACATTATGGATCAGCAGCAGCCTGAATATTTAGAATAAAATTTCAGAAGTGTGACTTCAGGTTACGTGTTGCAAGCGAAAGAACCTTATCAACGTAAAAAGTCAGACGTACGAGCATCCGCCTTTGTGATTAAATCAATGAGTATACTTATACGTACGTCACATGCAAGAAATGTTAGGGACAAGATTCCCATAACAACTCATGTACTATGACACAGAAAACAGACGACGGGACGACACACCCATACGACGCGACGGCGGTGTTGTCCGTCGTACGGGAACGAAAGATAACGCCTAAATCTTGCACACTAATGAAGACGCTTATAGTTTTCGTTAAGTTCTACTACAAATCTTTCTTTCAAAGTAAGTTTAATGGTCAGCACATTATAAAAAATATGCTCCTATAATGCGAGATCTTTTTGCGGTTGTCAATCCATGAATTGGTTTGAAGCAATTCGCCAGGCTTCCCGTTCTTCTGCACGCCTCTTCCTGGCCGTGTAGCTGGGGCAGCCGATGTCCTCGACTGGCTTTGGCGTTCCTACCCTCCACCGTGCGCTCGACGACTGTCATGCCTCGGGTGTCTCGTCATTACTGTGACGAACGGTTCAAACAAACACCACTTTGACCCCTCCGTCACTTTGGCAACAAGGAAATCTTTAACATTTGCCGGTAACACCACACTCTTCTTTTTTGCCGTTCGCCGAGTGTCCATGTCTCACTACCAAAAGGAAGATATGTACTTGCAACATGCTGACCAGGGAACTTGAGACTATGATGAAAATATCGGTATGGAGAACCATACATGACGTCCATGCTCTAAGATTTGTACTGTATTTAAAATAATTTTCGAAATGAAATATTTCTATAGAAACTACTTCTTTCTTCAGACTTAACCACAGTACTGTGGTCACTAAGGTATACCTCCTCACGTTAGCGCACTAGATTTTCACTGTTAATGTCAGTCGATGGTACTGCCGAAACGTCTGGTTTTGCAGAAAACATTGGACCATGGTAAAACATCCCGGGAAGGAATTTTAACAACAAACTACTTCTTTGTTGCCTATTACGTAGTACACATATAAAAAAGTCTTAAAATCTACGACCCACACATATTTTAACGTACGCTTTGGTAGTAATGTACATACAAATCGCAATTTACAAAACCAAATCGTAGGCTACATACGGGGCTTGTGCTATCTAGCCAGACTCACGAAGTTCTCTATCAGTGGTCTTATCGTGTACGATCCGCGACCCAGTTTACGCGTCACGATTACGCGAGACTTATTGAGGAGGGTTCGCCACAAACAACTTTATGGTTCATTAAGACCACGATACAGCTGCCGCAAGACATACAACCACAGATCATTTTACGGTTCGCTGCAAATTACCGGATGCCGCCGCTGTAGAAAAAACGCGTTGTACGTTGGTGGTGGTTGTTCCTCAAACGAAAATCGCGACAGTTTGCTACGCAGCACGGCAGAGTGCGACTATCTTCCATAGTACCGCAGAAGCTCACTGTATAGCTGAACCCAGATTGGTGATTAACAAATTAAAAAGCAAGTAGGCCTATTTGGTAAGTTAGAACTCTGCAAGTGATCTCATTTCATTATTACTTTTTTGAAATTCATTACTTCGTTCGAGTATGCACGTGATACTCACCATCTTCAGTTTGGTTTTCTGTGACACTTCGTTTTTCCCAGAAACTTCCTGTTGATAGCACCGTAAAGCTTGCTTGTAGGTGAGATCCTTATGTCGCATATATATGGTATAAGTTTTAAGCAGTGGTATGTTAATTTATAATTCTAAAACTGAGGCTAAATAAAAATAGCCTGTTCAACGATTTTCTCCACTCAGACCTCTCATAACACAGTCTTCTCCATCTTCTTATCCCCGTATTCCCCACATCCTCAATCCATCTTTTCCTTGCCCTTCCCCTTGATCTCCTACCTACTAGTCTCTATTCTAGAACTCTGTGTTGCTCCATCATCACTGTGTGTCCCTGCCCGGCTATCCTTCTACTCTTTATAAACTTTACTATATCAGCTTCGTGTACTGGATTATTAATTTATTTAGTGATTCCTTCGCATCACGGTCGTCGTTATTTTTCGTTGGTCCAAAAATTTCTGTCTTTTTTTCGCTGTAATATTCTTAAATACTGTTCACTATTTTGCGTCAGCACCGATTGCACATGCATATGTTACAATTAGTCTAATTATAATTTCGTATATATTTAATTTTAATGATCTGTTCAGTGCTTTCGACTTCATAAATTTTGAGTAGGCGTAGTAACATCAGTCACCGCTACGGATTCTCGACTGTATATCACTGCTTGTGGTGATCTTCTTCTTCAGCGGCGCAACAACCCATTACTGAGTCAACACCTCCTTTAACAGCCTCCGCCAGTTGTCCCGGTCAACAGCTGCTCTACACTTCCGGGTCCCAAGGATATGGCGGGAATCATAATTCACACCGTCTTCCTAACGTGGTTTGGGTCTACCCACTCTCCTGGTGCCATAGATCTGTTCTGTGAGTGCCTTTCTGTGTATTTCATTCTCCCCCATTCTGATCACATCTCCAGCTCACCTGCGTCTTCCAAGTTTTATAATTTTCACAATATCTGGTTCATTCAGAAGACTGTTCAGTTCTTGGTTGGTTCTTTTCCTCCATTTACGTCCGAAACATATTGAACCAAAAATGCTGCGGAGGATTTTGCGTTCATGAACCAGATTGCTTGTGGTGTTAGTGTAGTTTATTTGTGACTTTATAAGGTAAGAAAATTCACCTTACGTGTGTTCGAATTCCATGATGTCTATTACACGATGATCTAGTTATATCCATGTAGGCCTACTTGGTTTATTATCATTTGTTTGGACTCCTCTCTACATTGCCTCTCTATCCATATTAATTACAACTTCTTTCAGACATTTTTTGTTTCTACTTATAATGGTTACATCATCAGCGTAAGCATGAATTTGTGTGGTTTTTATTCCTACATGACCCATAGTTCCCATCTTGTTGATTACTGGTACTAAAACTAAGTTAAAGATTAAAGAGGATAGTGCATAACTGCTGATTAAAAAAAAGTAGTTGTTAAGTTGGAAGTTTTAAACCTCTGCAAGTCTCCTCACTTGATTATTACTTTTGTAAATTCATTAATTCGCTAGGGTGTGCACACACGTACTTAGTCTATTAAATTCCGTAACAAACAGTTTTGTACTTGTCTGACTCACCCAACTTATTCTAAGATCGCATCTCGTAACTCTGTTTCGTCCGTTCACGATTTCCCGCAGGCGTTCAGGTCGAAATATTCTCAATGTGTCAATGGTAGTAATAGAAACTCACCGCACAACTACCGGTCACACAGGTTAAGTGTCTGTCAAAAACTGATTTAGCTGTTAATCGACAAACGCGGATTTCGTACTATCGCTTAGTCCAGGATTGTACACTTTATGCAACAGCAGTGGTTCCCAAAGGCTTTTTGACCGATTCTCACAAACTCTTCACCGAAAAAATTCGTTGATTGACGGTCACTACGAATTTAAGGATTTATAATATTAATGATAACAAACATAGTTGAATGTAAACAATGAAGCTCCTTTTGAACAATTAGCTCTGCAAAATTAGTTTTAATGTCTGATAATTTCAATATTAAGTCACTCTCGACATCAAGTTTATTTGTTAACTTTGCCAACCTCGGCTCTATTTTTCCAGCCACACGTGTCGAAATCCAGCTACTTAGGCGTAAAACCACTTACATGGAAAAACTTTATGCTTAGATACAGTGTTTATAACGAAGATACAGTGCTTATACGTCGACTAAAACAGCGCGACAGTTCTGCGTTGATGCGGCGCTCTAGTCAGTTCGGCTGACAAACAGATCTGCTAGACTGCATGATTTAAAGACATTATTAAAGCCCTTAGTTTAAAATTACTATTACAATTACAATTAGTTTGAACCAAAAAAAAAATACTGGAATCTTCTACTAATTGTTTTAGGATTCTAAAATTTAGATTTTGGACTATTCAAAAACGGAGAAAATTACGGTATTGGTCTATTCTATTTTTTCTTAAAAGTGTCCCCCAACCCCATGAAACATTCTTGGGGACCCCACTTTGGGAACCACTGTGCTACAGTGTCTCCTTTTTGTCTCATCGTGGCATTTCCACGTTCAGTGGACTATCCAAACGCAGTCTTAAGTACATAGAGGTTTCTTGTTGTGTAATCGCCTGGGTGTTTAGCACAACTGGAAGAGAGGTTTTCCTATATATAAGCGTAAATGTAGTAATGAGTGCTGATTTCGTTTCATTTGCAAACGCGCCACTTCCTTTAGCCACACTTGCTCCCGTAAATATAAGCACAAAACACGACAATATGCTTCCGCGGAAGCACAGGCTACACACACTAATTAAAACTTCTACTAGCAACACGTACATACGCTTTTTATTATCACAAACAGGTAACAATAACGCGCCACGTAATTTAATTACGTAATTGGGCAACTGTATGTAATGAGCGATTTAACTGCGTTTCGCTAGTTGCTAGGCGGTACGAAGTTTATTATTTATAAAACATTAAGTACCGCACGCGCGCGCACACACACGGGTCAATCAAATTAACACCACGGAAACGGTCTCGTTTTCACGTTTCTTTTCACGTGACACGGCTATTAATAGTAGCGTCACTCTTACAACGTGATACAATTTCCTACGTGAATAATACTGAGCAGCCTGACCGGGAAAAGGTTATTACTTCCAGTGATTACCCGAAACCGGTGACCACGTTTTGCTGACGATGAGTCGCACATTCGTTTACATTGGTTAAAGTTACCCTTATTTACATTTTCTTGTGAAATTGCAACCCTTTTGCATTCATGTAAGATCTACAAAAAGCGTATGAAAAAATCTCTTGGGGAAAAACAAATTTTGTATGTACCCTAACCAGTCCGTTCAACATTAAACTGACAAGTTTTCGTTTTGCGAAAACACCTGAGCGGTGAGAACTGAATGTTGTTATCATGAAAGTTATGTGACTATCATGCTGTTCGCCACCATTTCATTATTTATAAATTAAACACCAGATAAGTGTCTAATTCATTATTATTAATTACTTGGTAACTTGGTAGAGTCAGGAGCGGTTTTTCTTCGTCTTTCTTCTCCTCCTCATTCGTCCTCTTACTGTTAATACCGTTATTGAACAATCTCTTCCCCCTTCTGACAACCAGCTTCTTAATATATTCAACAAACTTCAATATCGGTCATACAGGTACACGAATAGTGCGGACCGTGGTACACTCAGATACCTGAGGAGGATAGACTGCGAAGTCATAAACATTTGACATGCGGACACCACCTCGAATTATATGGACGGGGAATGGAGGAGAGCCAGCGAATATTTTTCGTTTCTGAAGTAGGTTCTATGTTTTTGAAAGCCCATTCCCATCGCACTTTGCCAGGCTTTGAACTGGCAAAATCATAGAACTGACTATCATTTCGGTGTGTTTAAAATCACCATTAAGCGTCTCCTTTTTTTGTTACATTTTTGTGTTTTTGTTTTTCTTTTCATATTTTAAATCTTAATTTTTTTTATCTGTTACATGTTACACAAAATTTTTCTGTTACAATTTTTAATCTGTTACACAAAATTCAACATCCAAATACTCCAGTTTTTGAATGAAAGGAATAGCTTTTAAGTATGATTTGATATCGCCAGTTTCTTCATACGTTAGAACTGTTCTTTCGTCCATATTTCCTCTTCTATCTATCCTTCCACGCTCATTTCCATTCTCATATACATCCTGCTGGTGAATTCCGCTTCTTTGTTCGAACATTGTATGACTTCGAAAAAGTAAATTGAAAATTCAGAGTGCAAATAAGAAAAATACCAAAAACTGTAAATAAACTGTGTTTTCAAAGTAATGAGTAGATGTATTACTATGTTACGCATACAGATAAAGTTAACGGGAACATCAGAAGCGTGTCCGCATGTCAAATGTTTGTGACTTCGCAGTCTATCCTCCTCAGGTATCAGTGTCCCACTGTCCGCATACTTCGTGACAACGGTCATACGCGTCCTCTTCCTGTCCATCGTCATTAAACGTACAAATCACTTCTTCACAATATTCGGTTTCACGACTTATTTCTGGCGAAACCGCGTGTCTTCCAACTGCCCGCCTCAAACAATCTCATTTCACATTTTTGCAAAGTGCTTTTATGCTCTCCAATACGGAGTTTTCCTGTCCTATACAATAGTGTGGGCAGGAAAACTCTTTTGCACACCCGTTATCAAGAGCTCAACTGCGATTTTCTTCTTACCCACAACAACATTGAAAATCGCAATATAATAAGAACGTTTCAACAGATTTCGACATGTGGTACTAGGTTCCTAATAAGAGACTATTAAAATATACAATAATAATAATAATACGGAGCTGAAAATTAAAAATGTAAAGAACTCTCATGAAACTGGCTGTCATAAATGGTAGTGAAACATGGTCACTACGTAAAAAAAGACAAAGAATTTCAAAAAAAAGGGCAGAAAAATATTTTCACTGGTCCGAGAGTAGGAAGGTTCATTGTCGACTTCGCACATAAACTTAGCCTTAAAATAGAACATATACTGAAGATATGATTAGATTCACACAGTCTCAAGTAAATACGGTGACTAGGAATGCAACCGGCTAGAAACACGAGACGAATAACCGAATGGAAAACTTCTGAGGTAGACCAAGAAGCAAGTGGCTGCCGGGTGTCGACGAGGAGCTGAGGACAATGGGAAGGAAAGTGCCTGGGATATAAGTACGCGGTTGTGAATACTACGACAAAACTGAAGCACCACAGCAAGAATAGCTGAACGAAAGATAAATACCGTTTTTTCTTATTAACAGCTTTATACACGAACTTGATAAATAAGAGAACAAAAAAAGTTTTCAAAATGTTCGTTGCAATAAATTGGCTGTTGGAGGAGGACACGTGTTGACATATATGGTCACATGTTACTCCTATGTGCAAGGCGAGGTAGCAACATACTTGATGCACACATTAATGTGTTATCTAAATGCAAATTAACTGCTTCGTCGAACTCAAATACGTTTTCTTACGTTCTTACAGAGTCGGAATGTTGGGGAAGATTCAAACGAGGACGCAGTAAAAATCAAATGGGACAGCTAGAGAGCTAGTGACGCAACGATTATGGACAAAAAGCGAATTCTCCCCTCGCAACAAAAACCGTTGGCAACTGGAGTAGCACAACTACGCCCTACCGCTCAATCGGCAACAGGTCCTACAGACTGATCCCCGACAAAGTCGTGCGGTTTGCCGCGGCGGACAAATCGTTCTCCCAGGAATACGGCCTCCGACTGACTGTTCGGATTTCGCCGGCCAAACGTACCTATCTCTCATACGATGCAACTCTGCTCCAACACAACGTCGGCAGCTTGGCAACTTGATCAATAGGCCTAGTCACCACCATGGATGGTAGATATTTTTTTTTCAAGGTGGTTTAGAGGACCCGGGGTGGGTGGGCGGGGATGCTGAGCACAGTGCATGATGGGTAATGTACACAAGTATCGACGGATTGTGTAGTGGAAGGCAAGGCGTGGAATGGCGGGGTGAGGGGCACTAGGTTATTTGGGTGGCATTTTCCCTCTCGCACGCGCGCGCGCACACACACACACACACACACACACACACACACACACACACACACACACACACACACACACACACACAAGCTCTGGCTGGATTCTCTCTCTCCGTTACTTCAACCCCTTCATAGCTTTACATACACTGTGTCCTACAGAAAATGACCTCTCTCTTCGCTCACCCCATCGTGTGCTCGCACCCCTCGGTTCTCGCACCACTGCGACTCGCATTCCGAGAAATATTTCCTAGTCGCGAACAAAATTATACAGCTTCAGAAATGAGTCGCGTCCTTTTGGTGTCTAATAAAAATAGTTTTAAAACTATAATAAAATAATATAAAATAACGAAGTACGACTGTGCGACTCGGGCACGAAATACGGAGAAAATCAAAAAGATCTAAAAACGGACGCAAAGTTGAATCTGTTACGTGGAAACGCATACAAACAACCCCTCTCTTCGGGCGTGCTGCTTGTCATATAGTAACGAACACTGATCTCGCCGTTCGGTGCTCATTCAGATGTGAACAGACAAGATGTCTGTATGTAACAGAACGTTAACTATTTTCCTCACTCCTACATGCTCGAGATTTTAGTAATCCAATAAAACCGACTGTTTCGATCCGTTTTTAGAGGTTAGTTTTACGATTTGGTGTTTTACTGTTAGTTTTACTGGCTCGATTTCGTTTTACCGTTGTTCTGACTTCATATATTCGAAATGTCGGCTCCCTGCGTACACCACGCCGTCACAAGGAGCAGAGGACGTGGTCAGGTCACACACACACACACACACACACACACACACACACACACACACACACACACACACACACACACACACACACACACACACACACACACACACACACACACACACACACACACACCGCCATACATCAACCTAAAAGAGGCAAAAAACATGACAAACATGGCGGTATTCCGATTGTCTACGCTGCTACATTATTATTCGACTAGTTAGTGCGAACGCTACCACACACGCCGTTGGTTAGTTTTCACGCTGACCCAAACTGACCTTGAACTCCTAAACAGTAAAACTGAATACGATTAACTCGAGACGAAACAAAGACGCAGACATAAATCCCGAAAAATCGGAGAAAACATTCGTGGCGTATACAAAACTGTGCGATCCGTGGAAGTTCAACGTGGAAGTACAACAATCAAAACCAATAACCAGACTTTGGGAAGACGAATCACGCGAAAGAAGAATTGAAAGCAACACAGATGACTACACGAATTATAACACTTGAAAAAGGAACAGTTCGATTCTATAACGTGAATACAGGAAGACAGAAGAATAATATTTCTTTTATGAATTTGCTAACTGCTATAATTTTTATTGTTCGACTATGCTTTTCGTCATCACTGACATCTTCAGGTCTTAAACAACGTCTATCAACTGTACGTTGTAGGCTTTTATACTTTAGGCCCCTCCCCTTATGTCATCGCCCCTCCTATTGGTTCTAGCTGCTGCCGTTCTTCACGGGAACTTTGTCTACATTTTTCCGTTAGGCATTTTTCCCGGAAAAATGTGGACAAAGTTCCCGTGAAGAGCGGCAGCAGGTAGAACCAATAGGAGGGGCGATAACATAAGGGGAGGGGCCTAAAGTATAAAAGCCTACAACGTACAGTTGATAGACGTCTACGTTCTACCCCTCACAACGCAACGCGGCTCCCGATGTCTTGGACATAGCGGTGATTCAAGGAATTGACTGTCCGGTCCATGTGTCCGCGCTACCGGAACTATCGTCCGATCATCTCCCTATCCTGATACACGTCGCTACCCAGCACGTCGTACGCAGAGATGTCAGGAAGGTGGTAGAATGGGATCGCTATGGCCCGGCGTGATTGCCAGACGCGGGACCACTCGAAACCTTCCGCCAAGTCGACGAGGCAGTTGCCGCGTTTGACGAGGCTGTCGTATCTGCGATCGACGCGTCTTCCAGGATGAAGCCTGGCGTCACGCCCCACTGGCAGCGGATCCCAGAGGAGACGAGTGCTCTCGCTTGCGAGAGAAATCGCCTCCGGAGACGCTGGCAGCGGACCCGTGATCCGGCCGACAAGGCAGCGTACAACCGGGCGACCGGCATTTTACGTCGTGAAATGCAGCCCTACCGGAGACGCTGTTGGGAACTCGCCGTGGCCCAGGCAGGGGACGGATCGGACGAAAGTAGCCCTTACCGGATACCTTCGGCGTTGGTAGGGAAGAGGCGCCGGCCTCGCATCCCGGCCATTGCTGGACCTTTCGGTCAAATCCTGGCTCGCCAGGAGGCGAAGGCCGAGTACTTGGGCGCGTGTTTTGAGCGACAGTTCGCACCTAACCCGCCCATGGACTGGGACTTCGACGAAGAAGTCGAGAACGAAGTGGAAGACTTTCTGTCTCTTCCGATCACTACGGAGCCCGAACCCATTACTAGGGAAGAGGTCACAGATCGGGTCGTTGAACTCGTGCCGAGAAAAGCTCCTGGCCCGGACGGCGTCTCGAACGCCGCTTTTACTCGACTCCCGGAGCGAGGAGTACTTTTCTTGGTCGCGCTGTTCAACGCGTGTCTCAGACTGGCCTATTTTCCCCAGAAATGGCGTAAGGCGACGGTTATAGTGATCCCGAAGCAGGGAAAGGACGCTTCCCGTCCCGGCAACCTCCGGCCCATTAGTCTACTGTCAGCCACGTCAAAGGTCCTCGAACGTCTCGTACAACGGAGAGTACTAGATCATCTAAGAAATTTCGGTGTACTGGTCCCCGAACAGTTCGGCTTCCGTGTGGGGCATTCCACCACTCATCAACTGATGAGACTGGTGGAATACATCACGGACGCCGGGTGTCGGAAAGAGCAGACTGTCGCCTGTTTCCTAGATGTGGAAAAGGCCTTTGATAGTGTCTGGCATGACGGGCTCTTGTTCAAGCTCCGGGAAATCCAGCTCCCAGATTGCTACCTTCGCTTGATTGCTAGCTTTCTGACGGAGAGGACTTTCTGCGTGCGAATAGACGACCACGTCTCTTCCGAGAGACGTATTACAGCCGGGGTACCTCAAGGTAGCGTGCTAGGGCCTCTCCTGTTCTCCGTGTATGTCAACGACGCACCCAGAGAGCCTGGAGTCCAGATGGCTTTGTTTGCCGACGACACGGCGGTCTATACCGCCGATCGGAACGCAGACTTTGCTATCCCACGACTTCAGCGCGCACTCGATGCGTATTCGACGTGGACGGAAAGCTGGAAAGTTGCCGTCAACGAAACCAAGAGCTCCGCGGTGCTATTCACCAAGCGCCGGAAAGAACCACGAGGCCGAGTGAGACTCGGTAGAACGTACTTGCCCTGGTCGAGAGAAGTAAAGTACCTAGGTGTCCACCTTGATCGTCGGCTCACCTGGCGTGCCCACGCTGAGACGATGCGAAAGAAAGCGTCCGCTCGTCTCGCGCAACTGTTTCCGATACTTGCCAACAAGGCTATGACCCGCAAGCTGGGTAAGTTGATTGTCAACGCGTACCTGTTGCCGATCATTACCTACGCTCTTCCCGTCTGGGGTTACCTCGCAACCGTTCATAAAAGAAGGTTGCAAAGCGTACTCGATAGAGGGCTTCGGCTAGCGGCCAAAGTCCCCTATCGGTTTTCTTCTCGTCTCCTGAGAAGAGGACTCGGTGTCCGCTCCTTGGATGACACCGCAAGGCGACTTGCACGTAAACTTTACGTCCGAGCTGCGAGGACCCAGACAAACCCACTCATAGCTGGCCTTGGCAAGTACCGAACACGTCCAGGTGATTCTTGGAAACGGCCTCGACAAATACTGTACTAGTCGACCTAGTACGAGCATGTCGTTGTAGCGACCACTGAAACTTAATTAAAAATATTCCGTCTGGACAGGACCACTAGGCAGGAGCCCCTACCGGAGGCTCGGTACTAGGATACCATTGGGTCGTCTCACGACGCACAACCCAACAGCTCTGAACACTTGATAGACGTTGTTTAAGACCTGAAGATGTCAGTGATGACGAAAAGCTTAGTCGAACAATAAAAATTATAGCAGTTAGCAAATTCATAAAAGAAATAGTAAGGATGGCTGCTAATTTAAACAATACGAAGAAGAAAAATAATATTACAACAATGCTAACTAATAAGCTCCCTGAGCTGAACACCTCGATCACTATTTAGAACGAAATTTGTATATAATTTATTCACTATATTATATAAATTACATAATATTATTTATTTATTCATATATTTGGGTCCTTCAGTCTTTCGACTGGTTTGTACCTTCCCCGCATATACCCGTGGTGCGTGTGTTACAGAGTCTCACAGGTATATGGGACCTACAGTTTAACGCCGGATCCGAACGGCATAATTGGGGAGGGTTTATACTAGGCAAGATACATCTCGCTGGTTTGCCATTGCCTCGCGAGGGGGAACGGTCGTATCTAAATCAGATGGCCCCGGCAGGAATCGAACCCGCGCCGACAGCGTTACAGCGCCACACGCTAGCCACTACGTCATGACCATATATAATTTATATATAATTTATATATACTGTAATTTATGTTTATAATTTATATATTATATTTTACACAATGTACATATAATTTATAATCTATACATTTATAATTTATTAATTTATATAATTTATTTCAAAATTTGCTTCCATTTTTGGCCTATGGTGTATCTGAAGTTAAAAAAAAAAGATTCTAACTAGTCACACTACATTCGTATTTGCATCCATCCTATCAGTCCCATTCCTAGAATGGATTTTTACCATTCTTATCAACATTATCAACCGGTCTGTGAGGCACGGTTCCCTAAAATTTTTAAATTTATAGAACCGAACACTATATTGCAGATTTTAGTTAAAATTCTCTTTAATTTGATACCCCACGTGGATTTAATGCTTTTTAGAAATTATTGATCGACTTTTTGGGTACCGGTTGCTCAGAAGGTTGAAAATTCCCTAAACTGAAAGCTATTATCAGATTTTGGAAAAAGCCTTCTAATTCTGACACTCCACTCAGATTTTTGCAACATTTATCAAACACTGACGCCCTCACGTGTTTGCCTATTTAGTATTTTCTTTGGTGACGGAGGGGTCAACTACTAAAAGAAAAGTCTGAAGGGACGCGCATGTTAAGTTTTACGAAACTGGGTTCATGCATACTAAAGCTTTCATGAAATATACCCCCTCCACAAAGACAGACAGATAGACAAATGCCAAACGATGTTCGATTTTGGACTGAGCGCTCGCTAACGCAGTAATGGGTGATGGCTACAAGAGGTAGAAGACGATTTGGATAGGATGGAAATTAGAAACCAGAGACACCTGGCTAGGATAAACTAAGAAGAATTAAGCCTATAGAAGATAGGACAAGAGGTATAATCATACAAAGTCAAGAAGAAGGGCACATCGCAACTTCTTTTGCAAACCTTTGCAATCCACTACTTCAAACAAAACGACTACCTACAAGCGCTTTCGAGTCATAACCTCATCTCGGATCGGAAGTGTGCATTCTGCTCGATTTGAGGCTGAGGTAACACTCGCAAGCAGCAGTCAATTAAAGTAATTAAAGAAAAATAAAATGGCTTTCTTTCTAGTTTAAGTCTTTTGTATATACATTAATAACGTTTTCTTTTACTTTTGATATACAATTTTAAAAGATCCATTCATAATTAATGAAACAGTATTTTCTCTGTTGTTAAAATTCATTCCCGGGCTGTTCGGCCGTGGTCCATTGTTTTCACCAAAAACAGACATTTCGGCAGTGCCATCGACAGCCATCAACAGTGTAAAATTCGAAGTTTCGCTAACGTAATGTGGTAGACGTTAGTGACCACAGTTGAGGCTGAGCCTTAACCACAGTACTGTTAGCGAAGTACGAATTTTACACTGAGGATGGCAGTCGATGGCACTGCCGAAACGTCTGTTTTTGGCGAAAACAATGGACCACGGCCAAACAGCACGGGAATGAATTTTAACAACATTGACTCCGGCCGTGTAAGCCTATATAGTATTTTTTCTGTTTTTAAACGATAAATTGCTCTTGGAAAGGAAGCTCACGGTTAGAACAAAAACGCTACGCGACAGTACTGTGGCCGATCGGAAATATCTGGTAGTGACATCACGTATCGGACTTGCGCACTGCCTTCGACGACTTATCGTCACACGTTAAGCAGAGCAACTTGAGAACGAAACACGAAGAGAATGATAATTCATTTCCTTTACAACGGTAGCAGATACGAAAACGACGTGGCACGCCTTCCATATGCTTTACGCGGTACACCCAAGCTGCAGCAGCATCCACGGTCGGGAGAGAGATATTGCATCAGGGAGGAGCTGAACGTCCCATCTTTTTGTGCCGTTTTAAGAAGGTGGAGTTCACACTTGCAACGCAAAGGGGGCAAGGCGGCTTAAATATTTATTACACGGAACGCTACGACTCCTGTTGTTTTTCACAAGCTACCCTTTCATCATTCCAGATTTCCTCCTAAAGATTTCTACTCTCTAATACTGTTTCATGTCTCCACGGTCTACAGATAATATATACGGAGGATTATGCGCCGACACGGTTCTCAACTGTCCATTAAATGTTTTCTACCATTAGTGGCGTCGAAAATACCCGCTGTCTACATTTCCATCTGTTCTCTTATACTGTTAGATCCAATTTTCTCATACTGCTAAACGGTGTACACCGAATTTTTCTACATTTTAGTGTCAATTTTATTCTTCTACGAGAGTATCTCATTAACCGGTTCTTGGAGGGGCGTATTTACGAGGGACACGAATGGGACTGGATCCCTCCGCCCAGAGTCGAAAATAAGTTGAATTTTGTTAATCTCTTAATTTTTAGTCTATTTTATTATTTTTTCAGCTATGTACTGTAATATAGTACTAACTCTTATTTTTAAATGTACAAACAGGTTTATTACACAGAATTTGCATGTACGTTATAACATTGCCAAACCCTGATCACATTTGATATAAATAAGTATGTAAAAAATGCCAAGAAACCATATATTTTGATAGATAAATGATAACGAGAATGAAAGTAGTAAATATAATCAATAGTGAAGGAGGAAGAATACAACCAAAGGTGATTACAAAACAAGAAAATACGAACTAGACTGACAGACAACTGACATTGACCCAACCCCAGAGATTGGCCAGATATTAACCAAAGTAAAGCGAGACAAGAAGACAGTGAAGAAAAAAGAAAAAAAAAAAAATTACATGGCCATAACAATTAACTCACAAGATTGTTTTAAAAGAGCATAATTTTTTATTATTGTTAATAATTTATGTTTAAATTTTTGTTAGTGGTAACTTGTAAATGACAGTATCTCAGCAATTGTTATACATAAAAAAACCATGTGTAGATATGATTGTATGTATATCCTTATCTATAGGTGATGTGTCAGCTGTTATGTTTAAAATTACACTCATACAGACAGAGAATAGAAATGTGTGCGTGATTCAATCAGAGAACAAATTGTATATCCTACTATATACTTTGGAACTTTTACTAGGATTATTTCAGCAGTATGTATGTTATCTCAGCATTATGTATTTGAAAGTATAAGGTTTTGGAGAGTTTATTTATTCGCTAATATTATTGCTGTTGCTACAGATGTAGTAGGTTTCAATTAACACAATATATTTTAACATTATTAAATTGTTGTTATTACTACTAATTATGACATTTCAGACCAATTTTTATCACTTTAATGACAATATATGCAAAGTTATGTTTTATTTGAAAGATGTATTTACAATACCATGTTGTTTGCATATTATAAAATGATATGTGACAGTCTGAAGTTAACAAAAGAGACATGAACTCATTAGATACAAAAACTTTGTAATAATAGTGAGATCGTGAGAAATATAAGGGTAATTAGAGATAGGTAGGGAGTGACAAAGATGAACAGTGAAGTGATAAGTGTAATAAAATAAACAGCATATAATCTTAAGAAAAAAGAGTTAAACAAGTGTGACAAACCCAAAATATAAGCACATGTTAAATGAGCAATTAAGTTAAGTATATTAGACTGAAAGACACAGAATAATTGTGAATGTAAAAAACAGAAAAAATATTATCTCAGTATAAAAATCACCAGGGTGATTACTGTTATAAAAGAGATGGTGTAGATATAACACTCACCAAATTTGTTCATTTGTTAATTTAAAGAAAGAAGTTATTGGCTTAATGTTTAAGGCAATAAATACCAGAAGAAATAGTTTTACAGTAATATGTTAGTATGTTTTAAGTAAGTAAGGAATTTATAAAGAAAATGATAGCAATACCTTTATAAGAAATAATAGGCAAATTATATTAATTATGTGTAACGAAAGGGAACATGGCAGAATTATATTAAAACTTAGAAATAAGTAAATTATGTATTAACATAGTATTATCAATTTTGGACTAAAACATTAATACATGACTTAGACCAATCTTGTAAGATATCAAACTAATCTTTGAAAGAAAATAGGAACATCTATGTAAAGATTACAACCATTGAAATTATCCCCAAGTAAATATAGCCATTATAAAATATTTATTCAAATTAAACAAAAAATTCAAAGTTTGATAACAATGTGTTTATTTTGAGATCGACCAGGTAGAATAATTACGTTACCATGGAAACTGTGGAGTAACAAGAAAAAATACCGTTAGATTTTTTTTACTGAATGTATGACGCTTTAATGGTATAGACGCTAATTTTCGAGTGACCAAAATTGTCAATTAAAACATAGCAAATATCAGAAAAAGTTACTACTAAGTGTATACCAAGACATAAGACAAGGACTGGAATCATATTATTGAAGTTGAGGCCAAATTAACGAAAAAAGAAAATAAATTACTACCAATTAAACTGGAAAAGATGCCTGATGTCCTGAACCCAGCAAATTAAAGAAGATTATAGTATAACCCATGAATAACAGATCGTATGAATTCGCCATAACTACGGAAGTGATAAGTACCTCTTAAATTACCCAAAATATATAAATAAACTCACGTTAATTATCTCACTAAAGGTCGAAATCTCACTGAACTGAAATTAATTACTTTCAGAGATTAAAAAGAATACTAAGTCACTGACAATTTATAAACTAACCAATATAAACTGTTGTTAATGATCCATAACTTGTAAACACTTTTACTACACTGCGCTAAACAAATTATACCTACACAATATGTTAGTTAAGTTTACTTGATGTAAGGGTGTGTATTTTTATTGTTTTTAAACATTTGTAATCCTTTGAACGTAACCTCAAGAACCTATGACAAACCAACATTAATAACTTGTATACAATTTTCAACAGACGCCATCATTAAACGTCTGGTTATCAATTCAAATATCGATTGTCAAACCCTGTAATTGTCTCATATAAACAACCGGAGCATTTGTATTAGAATAATTTGTATTAAATGAATAACAATCACTAATAAAAAATGTGTAAGTATTGAGTGTAACCACGGTGTTATAATTTCATTAGGAGGTGCACAATATTTTATGTACATTTTAGCAGATGACTAACGATTTACACAGCCCACGCATCGAACTGCTGTGCGCTACAGTGGGCCTAGCTGGCGGAAATATTTGAATTATTCAAACCGCCTGAGCTGCGCTGGTCATACGCCTTTGAATTTTATTTTAATTGTTTTAAGAAAACAATTTGGCGCCACCGGGAATTTCATACCCCTAATGAACATCAGGTAAGAACATCAAGACCTGGTTATTCGTACGTTCGCAACGAACGAAATCTACAGAAGTTGCACGCATTTGAACTACGGATCGAGAAGACACGTACACCCATTACACACAAATTGTACATTATCCACATTTTACAGAGTAAAACGGTAGCCGTACACCCGACAAAAGATACAAAGTGGCTTCCATCGCGGGGCTTGAACGAGGCGTACTCACGTCAATATTACAAAGTGGCGCGCCAACTAGTAGGGCTAGAACAATAAAGAAATTATACAATTAAACCCTATAAATTCTAGCGGCGATTACGAAAGGTTACAATATGCACACCAGAGGATTGTCGAAAAAGTTGGCAAAGGAGAAGGAGATGGAAGGAAACAGAGGGGAAGAAGAGGAAGGAACACCGATTGAAGAAGTGGAGACAATAATAACCACAACAGAACCAAGCCAAGACGAAGAAATGGAATTACAGGCGGGCGACAAGGGAGAATTTAGAGGAGACCCGAACATACTAAAATTAATGGAAATGATGAACAATAATTTGAAGGAGATGAACAATAAATTCGACAAGAATGAGGAGAGCTTGAAGGAGATGAACAATAAATTAGACAAGAATGAGGAGAGCTTGAAGGAGATGAACAATAAATTCGACGGCATGAAGAAAGAAACCAGTGACAATTTGAAACAGATCAATGAAAAAATAGTGAGTACCAAGGAAGAATTGAGGAAAACAGTCAACCAAAATAATGAAACACTACAACAACGATTGCTGGAGGAAATTCAGCAAAGAAACGAAGAATTAAAGGAAGAATTGAAGGAACAGCTGAAGGAGGACCACGAGAAAAACAAAGAAGAAATGAAGCAGTAAATAAGACTAATTTTCAGAGAACGTCGTGAAGAAAGCGACCAGACAAAAATGGAGATGAATAAGAAAGGGGAAGAAACCAATTACCAAATAGATCTACTTAATGAGACATTAGGTAACGGGTTCAAGAAGGTGAATGAAACAATAAACACCACTCCAGAAGGAAATAATGAAAAAACAGAAATTCAAGAAGACCCAAATACATTGTTACATCAAAATAAAGGTAACGAAAACAAAGAGAAGAGTAAGCACAAAGGAACCAACCGTAGAGGAGTACAGAAAAAACAGATAATTAAGAAGACTAAGAAAATACATCAGAGAAAACGAATCAATACCAGAGAGGAATTGGAAATGATGAAGAACGGACTACTTGAGACGTTTAATCGACCAATTAATGACCATACGGAAATGATGAATGTTATGGAGTGCAGGAGAACTCTGAAGGAGATTCTAGGAGGGATCAACAATCAACCAGCGAGTAAAACTTTCAACAAACCTATCTTTAAATGGAGGATATCCAAAGTTGAAAAGGAACACAACAAAACAATGTATGACAAATTGAGAAAGTCTACAAGGAAAGGGAAATTACCAGAGCTAGAAATACCAAATAAACCAATATCAGTGAGAAGATCAATAACGGAGGTACGATTATCTTCGTTGAGTAGTAAACAACATCATCAAGTGATTGAGGTAGGCACTGATGCCAGAGAACACATGGTATTAGAAGAGTGGCTGTACCAGATAGAAGAGACATATATAACACAGACAGAAACAGTGATGCACACCAGAGCAGTCCGAACAACGGAGGAAACTCGTGTAATCATGGACAATGGATAAACCAAATGCAGATAAACACTGGAATGTGGGACCATACACTATAACAAAAGACAAGGGCAATAACACTTACGAGATCACTCACCCCGTCACCAAGAAAATAAAGGGGGTATACAATCAAGCCTCAATTAAGAAATATTATGACAATCAACAATAACTGTAAAAAAAAAACAGTTTAAAGTAAAAAACCAACAAAAATACTTTAAATAAAGAAAAAAAATAACGTGACAAACAAACAAGTCTGCCAATGTCATAAAGAAAAGATCTCTAAAGAATGTCAAAATTCCAAAACATTCGTAAGTACAGCTTACACTAAGGATTAGAGAAACCATTATGATGAATAAAAAATTGTAAAAAATCAAAAAAGATATGTAAGAAAAGCTTACCCAAATATCTCAATAATATTTTAGAACAAGTAAAAATGGAGAGATAAAAGTCACAAGGCATTCAGATAAAGTAAGAGCAACCAACTTACTACAATATTTAAATAAAAATTAACAATAGAGGAGTGTAGTTACAAAACATTCCTACAAAATAAGGTTAAATTACCATAATATTTAGCCAAAAAATGAGGCATAAAAAGCATAACATACTATGAAGGAATAAGCTACAAAAAATTCCTAACTAGTAAGAAGCAATAACTTACTATGATATTGAAAAATTATGAAAAAAAAAAAAAAAATCAATCAAAATGATCAGCTTCCACAAATATTTAGAAAGAGGGGAAGTAAAATTACCCAAACCAATGATCACAAAACAATATAAATGAAATAAACGTTCTAAGAGTTATAATGTGAAATGAGATGAAACAAAGAGTAATTAAAAATGAATAAAAATGTGAATTGTATCAATAAAAAACAATGCTTCAAATAGTATCTATAAAGAAAGATGAAACAATATATGACTCGAACTGAGCTATAATGAAGTATAAAAGTAAAAGATTCCCAACAAATATTATGATTATGATTATTATTATTATTATTTTGAGTCACGAGTTGACTATATTTAAGAATTATTAATTGAGATTGTCTGTTGAATGAACCAGAAATCATTTTACTGAGCAGGGATGATGTTCCCCTGATATCAGTATAAGAGTAGTTTTGATGAAAAATAAGATTTATAGGGAATAAGTTATAATAAAAAATCAATAAGCCAGTTCGCAATGTGAGAAAATAATGAAGAAAAGACTAAGAAGAATAGAAATAAAAGATACCGAATTAATTATAAAAAATGAATGAGAAGCAGAAGAATTTGAAAAAAAAAAAAAAAAAATTTTGATACGATACAATTGATAATTTCATCAAACTTAAATTCACGTTTTATAAAATGATCAATTTTGGTGGAAGGGCATTATATAACATTGCCAAACCCTGATCACATTTGATATAAATAAGTATGTAAAAAATGCCAAGAAACCATATATTTTGATAGATAAATGATAACGAGAATGAAAGTAGTAAATATAATCAATAGTGAAGGAGGAAGAATACAACCAAAGGTGATTACAAAACAAGAAAATACGAACTAGACTGACAGACAACTGACATTGACCCAACCCCAGAGATTGGCCAGATATTAACCAAAGTAAAGCGAGACAAGAAGACAGTGAAGAAAAAAGAAAAAAAAAAAAAATTACATGGCCATAACAATTAACTCACAAGATTGTTTTAAAAGAGCATAATTTTTTATTATTGTTAATAATTTATGTTTAAATTTTTGTTAGTGGTAACTTGTAAATGACAGTATCTCAGCAATTGTTATACATAAAAAAACCATGTGTAGATATGATTGTATGTATATCCTTATCTATAGGTGATGTGTCAGCTGTTATGTTTAAAATTACACTCATACAGACAGAGAATAGAAATGTGTGCGTGATTCAATCAGAGAACAAATTGTATATCCTACTATATACTTTGGAACTTTTACTAGGATTATTTCAGCAGTATGTATGTTATCTCAGCATTATGTATTTGAAAGTATAAGGTTTTGAAGAGTTTATTTATTCGCTAATATTATTGCTGTTGCTACAGATGTAGTAGGTTTCAATTAACACAATATATTTTAACATTATTAAATTGTTGTTATTACTACTAATTATGACATTTCAGACCAATTTTTATCACTTTAATGACAATATATGCAAAGTTATGTTTTATTTGAAAGATGTATTTACAATACCATGTTGTTTGCATATTATAAAATGATATGTGACAGTCTGAAGTTAACAAAAGAGACATGAACTCATTAGATACAAAAACTTTGTAATAATAGTGAGATCGTGAGAAATATAAGGGTAATTAGAGATAGGTAGGGAGTGACAAAGATGAACAGTGAAGTGATAAGTGTAATAAAATAAACAGCATATAATCTTAAGAAAAAAGAGTTAAACAAGTGTGACAAACCCAAAATATAAGCACATGTTAAATGAGCAATTAAGTTAAGTATATTAGACTGAAAGACACAGAATAATTGTGAATGTAAAAAAACAGAAAAAATATTATCTCAGTATAAAAATCACCAGGGTGATTACTGTTATAAAAGAGATGGTGTAGATATAACACTCACCAAATTTGTTCATTTGTTAATTTAAAGAAAGAAGTTATTGGCTTAATGTTTAAGGCAATAAATACCAGAAGAAATAGTTTTACAGTAATATGTTAGTATGTTTTAAGTAAGTAAGGAATTTATAAAGAAAATGATAGCAATACCTTTATAAGAAATAATAGGCAAATTATATTAATTATGTGTAACGAAAGGGAACATGGCAGAATTATATTAAAACTTAGAAATAAGTAAATTATGTATTAACATAGTATTATCAATTTTGGACTAAAACATTAATACATGACTTAGACCAATCTTGTAAGATATCAAACTAATCTTTGAAAGAAAATAGGAACATCTATGTAAAGATTACAACCATTGAAATTATCCCCAAGTAAATATAGCCATTATAAAATATTTATTCAAATTAAACAAAAAATTCAAAGTTTGATAACAATGTGTTTATTTTGAGATCGACCAGGTAGAATAATTACGTTACCATGGAAACTGTGGAGTAACAAGAAAAAATACCGTTAGATTTTTTTTACTGAATGTATGACGCTTTAATGGTATAGACGCTAATTTTCGAGTGACCAAAATTGTCAATTAAAACATAGCAAATATCAGAAAAAGTTACTACTAAGTGTATACCAAGACATAAGACAAGGACTGGAATCATATTATTGAAGTTGAGGCCAAATTAACGAAAAAAGAAAATAAATTACTACCAATTAAACTGGAAAAGATGCCTGATGTCCTGAACCCAGCAAATTAAAGAAGATTATAGTATAACCCATGAATAACAGATCGTATGAATTCGCCATAACTACGGAAGTGATAAGTACCTCTTAAATTACCCAAAATATATAAATAAACTCACGTTAATTATCTCACTAAAGGTCGAAATCTCACTGAACTGAAATTAATTACTTTCAGAGATTAAAAAGAATACTAAGTCACTGACAATTTATAAACTAACCAATATAAACTGTTGTTAATGATCCATAACTTGTAAACACTTTTACTACACTGCGCTAAACAAATTATACCTACACAATATGTTAGTTAAGTTTACTTGATGTAAGGGTGTGTATTTTTATTGTTTTTAAACATTTGTAATCCTTTGAACGTAACCTCAAGAACCTGTGACAAACCAACATTAATAACTTGTATACAATTTTCAACAGACGCCATCATTAAACGTCTGGTTATCAATTCAAATATCGATTGTCAAACCCTGTAATTGTCTCATATAAACAACCGGAGCATTTGTATTAGAATAATTTGTATTAAATGAATAACAATCACTAATAAAAAATGTGTAAGTATTGAGTGTAACCACGGTGTTATAATTTCATTAGGAGGTGCACAATATTTTATGTACATTTTAGCAGATGACTAACGATTTACACAGCCCACGCATCGAACTGCTGTGCGCTACAGTGGGCCTAGCTGGCGGAAATATTTGAATTATTCAAACCGCCTGAGCTGCGCTGGTCATACGCCTTTGAATTTTATTTTAATTGTTTTAAGAAAACAATTTGGCGCCACCGGGAATTTCATACCCCTAATGAACATCAGGTAAGAACATCAAGACCTGGTTATTCGTACGTTCGCAACGAACGAAATCTACAGAAGTTGCACGCATTTGAACTACGGATCGAGAAGACACGTACACCCATTACACACAAATTGTACATTATCCACATTTTACAGAGTAAAACGGTAGCCGTACACCCGACAAAAGATACAAAGTGGCTTCCATCGCGGGGCTTGAACGAGGCGGACGTCACGACCAGATACAACGTTTGAATTGTAACATATAGGAAAATCAATTCAGTCGATAAGCAGTTTCTAAACAGTGTTTCAATAACGGCGGCTAATGTTTCAATTACGGTTTATTGTGTTTTGCCGTCTACTTTAGGATTGATATTAGGATGTTATCACACGTTTTTCAACCACTTCAGAGACAGAAATATTGATTTGTCTTTTTTCTTTCTTTTGTATGAAGCCAAATCGACCGGACCCCCTCCCAAGGTCAAATTCTAGATACGCCACTGGGTTCTTCTCCAAACTCCAGGTATTTTGTCAAAGATTCTCTTACTCATTAGAGCTACTGGCAAGGCCAAAGTGAGCAACTGTGCTATTCAAACTCTTTAGAACGAACTTCTATGCCTTTGAACCGGCATTAATTAATTTGCTCCACAATATTATCGTTTCCGCTAATACACCTGACCACTGATAGTCATAAACTTTTAAGAAACTTAATAAATTTTCTTTAGTAATTTTAAACTAAACTAAATCCTTTTTACGTAAATCGAGGTAGCCACGATTTAACTACCAGTCGAGAAGTCTGATGACCACAAGTACCACCCCAGTCCGACAGGATCAGCTGGCCATCAGGCAATACAGTTTAAAGATCTTCGATTTCCAACTAGAATACCTACATTACCTCATTTCCGAATCTGGTGACCAAGTAATTATCTTCTTTGCAAATTCTATCAATCATGTATGGAGCCGATTTAATAGATAATACCACTTTCTTGTCACTATTGAAGAGGGTCACGTTTCTGCTAGTTCAACTAATGTACCCGAATCAAGTATTCCCTCCGACAAAATTCCTACGAACGTCTATTCCGAAACAACCGAGATAAAGAGAATTTAAAATTCCTTCCGTTTATTGAAAAATGACAAAGCTGCATCTATCACATGTATAATTTTAAAGAACCTGCTCTTTGAAATGTTGTATGACGCAGCTGCAAAGTTGCTACAGTTGTAAGACGAGGCTACAGTCATCAAACGCTAAGATACGTACTACTACTAATTCCTGTCGCTCTCTGCAGAGCATAGGGCCTCGACGAAGCTACGCCAACGGGGTCTGTTGTTTTGGGCGAGGACTCTGAGCTCTACAAAGGACTTCCCCTTCTTTCTGCTTCAATCTCAACAGTTCTTCTCCACGAGGTTCTTGGTCTTCCTCGTCTTCTTCTTCCCTCAGGGTTCCAAAATATGGCTTGTCGCTCAATTGCATTTTGGTTCTTCCGCAAGGTATGCCCAATCCACCTCCATTGTCTCCTTTTGATCTGGGTGGTAATGGGTTCATTGTTTGTCCTCCTCCAGAGATCTTCATTTAAAACAATGTTTGGCCAGGAAATCTGAAGTATTTTCAGGCACGTACTGATGAAGACCTACAAAGACTTGGTAATTTCCACTGTGACTTTCCAAGTTTCCTCCCATACAACAAAACAGCTCTGACAATGGTCTTGAAGATGCGCAGCTTTGTTGCAGTTGATATACCTCTTGATTTCCAAACTGGGCAGAGTTGTATAAAGGCCGCAAGATACGTACCATTATCAAAATTGATAGTAGCCTTTAACCATTTGGCAAATTAACATCACCATTCGAATAGCCTACACAAAAAGCTGCACCATTAGGAATGAAACGGCTCTAAAGGGTAACTTTACGGAGTCACTCACCAAAACTAGACTTACCGGGTCATTTTTCCAATCCTAACTAAACATTTATTAGCTGACGCGAAAAAACACGTTACACATCGAAAGAACAGAAATTTATGGCAGGGAAGAGCAGCTTCATAACAGGAAAAACTCCAAAGTGATCATCGTAATAACGCAATCGAATCCATTATCCTTCACGCGTTTGCAATTAAAAATATTAAATTTCACATCTGTATTAAAACAGTGGACTTCCTAAATAAACACGTCCCGTGAGCAACTAACAAGAGTTATACGACCTTTGGACACACACACACACAGGGTGGGAGAAGTCCCGTTTTGCCAATCAATAAGTCTATCCCCTTTACCTCCTCTTTCGCTTGTTCGTGGCAACACACACCGTTCTCTATCCAACTGTCTACACTCTCCGTCGTCTCCACCTTCTGCCTCTGCAGTGTTTAATGAACAGCGTCACACTAACCATCACAATATTCTCTCCGCCTCGCTGTTGTCTGCGGGGCGCTTCCACGATGAAGTGCCGATCCTCTTCGCATAAAAAAATACACTTAACGTATTCTGGTTAACCGAATTATTATCGCGCCCACTCTTGCAGCGTTTATTGTCAAACACAATGAAAACACGGTATCACCAGTTATCAAGTCACGTGTAGATGAATGTTCAAGCTCAACGGTGACAATAGAGGATACTCTATAATAGGCTATTTTTCCTGGCTACTAGTCTTGGGAAAAACTAATATAACCAGAGACAGATTAAAACGCGTAATTCGCCGCTTTGGTAGGGTGTGGGATAACGATAAGCCACACCAACACAACAACAACAATGCCAGCCATTATCAGTACTTTGTACGGTGCTAGAGACAGTACCAAACTACAATATGTAACGATGGTTATACTACAGTTGAAACGTTTTACCGGAAAGAAATTTACCTGAACACTGTTTCGATAAAGAATGATAATAACCACGTACGGTATTTATCGTAAGGCTTTCACGGTCGGCGTCCACATACAGTAGCCTATTTGGAAACATTATCAGCCGAGTTGTTAGGCCGTGCTCCACAGTTTATGCTGACAGACGTTTCGGCCTCACCATCATCAGTGTCGGAAACAACTGGCACGGTATCAGCCAATTCACCACAGTGATGAGGTAGAAACTACAGGCCATGCTCTACGTACAAAAGTACTTACTTTTAATAGATAAGTGCCTCGAAAATAAAGTCACATTAATCCACTGTAAAATGGTAAATGAGATAATTATAAATGGTGTGGGTAGGAAAGCGGAGGGGTGTTAATTTTTTGAAAATTGCTGAGCTAAAATCAAGTAAAGTACGAATATTTAATTTTGAAGGATAATATACCTTAGAAATTACATATGAAAAAACTATTATTGTACGTAAGTGTAAATATCATTAATGTTGGGGATCGGTTGAGGAGGAGGGATGATTATCTGCGTAGTTCAGTTTCTTTATAAGAATACAGTAAATAATTTTTATAGATAAGTGACTCGAAAATAACATTATATTAAACGACTACTCCATAATAACAAAAATATCTATAAATAGTGAAAATAGTTTGAGGGTGGGCGATATTTTTTCAGAAATTATCGAACCGAATTCAAGTAAATAATTTTAAATATAAATCTTAGAACATGGAGGTCATGTATGGTTGTCCATACCGATATTTTCTATCCTGATCTAATTTTGGTTATTATTCCTTCTAAACTGTTGTTGTTTTCATTTATAACTGTTCCTAAAGAATTGTATTTCGGATTACTTGCTCGATTGGTTGATTGTGTGTGCATAAATTTCCGGTGTTCGGGATTACTTCTCACGTTAGCTTAAATGTTCTGTTACATATGTTTCCAGAAACAACCCATAATATTTTTCATGTAAGTAGTGAAAACAAGCATATTTCCACAGTATCATTAACTAATACAAAGAAAATGGAGAGTCGTACCGTAATCGAAAGTTTTGGTGAGGTTTCTAAATAGATGCCTACACAGACGGAAACAGCAGCAGGATAGAAAAAATTTAAAGATGGTAATCGAGTTCGAATCTCCACAACGTCAAGATACAATGCGACTAGTCCAGCCAATAACACTAGTGTGGATCATACAAATGACTCCACGTAAAGGCTTTCTAATTGCCTACAGCTTGTTAGTTTATCCGGATGTGTTGTCATGTATGTGTAATCATTTATCTCTCAACTCTACCAAATAATAGGCCTATATATGTTGTTAAAATTCATTTCCGGGCTGTTTGGCCATGTCCATTGTTTGAACTAAAACAGACGTTTCGACAGTGCCATCGACTGCCATCATCAGTGTAAATTCGGGCTTCGCTAACGTAGGGTGGTACACGTTAGTGATCAATTCTACCACTCTACGTTAGCGAAGCTCAAATTTACACTGATGATGACAGTCGATGGCACTGCCGAAACGTCTATTTCAGTTGAAAATAAGGGACCACGGCCAAACAGTCCAGGGATTGACAACACCGACTCCGGCCGTGTAAGCCTACGAAGTATAATATACTATTAGGCTAACTGCACGCGGTGAACATAGAAAACCTATCATGGATTACCTAGGGTTTAAAAATCCGTTAGTCTTTTTTTTTTTAATTTAAAACGTCGCCTATTCTGTGCACTTGGCGTACACTGAACGCTATAGCTGGCGAATAATAAAGAAATGCGACGTTGCCATGCCGATACTGCGGACTGTGCGACTCAGAGAGAGCCAAAGGGGGGAAACGGGGTGAGCGCTGCGGAAGTGGAAGGGGGTCGTGTTGTGCTGATATGAGAATAACCCTCCGCGCCACAGAATACAGGAATACACGTACATACATAAAGTGAAACCGCGAGATTTAAATAACCGCACTAACCGAATACGTACAGCTTCTGATAACTTCGTAGTGTGTGTGTGATGTCTCGCAAACCGAACGACACGTGAAACTAATATACAGCGGTTCGTATACTGGTGACACATGTGTAATATGGTATAGAGATCACGTAACTTCCCTTCCAGTACAGGGGCGTATTTACGGGAGGGGGACGAACGGGACTGGTCCCCCCCCCCGCAGAGGGTCGAAAAAGGTGACGAATTGTGTTATTCTCCTAATTTTTAGGCTGTTTTATTATTTTTTCGGCTGTGTACGCTATTATAGTAGTAACTATTTGTAAATGCACAAGCTGGTTTATTACATAGAATTAGCGTACCGTATACGTTTGATATATGAAATGTAGGAAAATTAATTCAATCAACGAGTATCTTCTAAACACTGTTTCAGTAAGGCGTGTTTTTATTGTGTTGTTACCGATTACTTTAATGGGGCTGTGATTTCAGCCACTTTAAAGATAGTAATGTTGATTAGTCTTAACTTATTTTGGGCCACATCAAATCAACCAATGCTCTAAACCTCACCATCTCAGATAATTATAATTTTTTGTGTATTTGTTCTTATGGTCAAAACTAATAAAAATACAAAGTTTTAAATTTTTTGGGCTTCTAATTTATGTTATTGATTTTCAAAAAATCGAAAATCGCATATATTTTACCGTGTTTTGAAATCTTCAAACGGCTACAGTTTAAAACGTATTTGACATAGAGGGCTGGGACTTGTACCATTTTATTCTGCTTTTATTATGCTTTAATTTGATATAAAACACAACCATATTGGTAAAAATAATTTTTTCCCAAAAATTTTCAAAAAACTTTTAACAAATTTTCAAAAACGTATTTTTTTTTTTGAAAAAAATTATTTTGTTTATACACTTATAAGGCACATATATGCCAAATTTCAGGATGGGATGGCAATGGGATCATATTTAAATAAAATATTTTGTAACTGTGAATCCCTAAAAAAAGACATTTATTGATAGAATCACGCTCTTCCTGAGGATCTGAAATCAAAATATAAACCAATAAAGCTTACTGACTTCCTCTCAGGGTGTTAAGGGTAAAAATACAAGTTTATGTAAAAAAAATTGTAAAATCACTTTACTTACCAAGAACTATTTTTAAAAATATTTCTTAAATGCCTATTTTAAGTTCTCAGTTCCTTTTGAGAAACCTTTCTAGTGTCTTTGTAGATAGCATATTTTCTTCTTTGGTTAAGGTATACACTCTCCCTGTAGCAGTAAATGGTTCTACTTTCTGAAGTAATGTTTCACCTGGTACAGTTAAAATGTCACTCGGTTGAGGGTAGAAAAATGAAGCAGCAGGTCCTTTTGGGTGTAAAAAACTAACTTCAAACTTACAGGTGTCGTCGTTCTTCTTTAGAATACAAGCAAGCCACCAGGACTGATCATAGGCAATAGTTAAAAAGCCTGATTTAATGTTTAGTATATCTGTCGTTGTTAAAAAGTCAAATGCCGTTACGGTGTTAGTAAACTGGTCTGAACAGGATTGGTAATATTTAACATTGATTTTATTTTCCGAGATTACTATAGGAATGGAACTTTTGGGTTCCAACAATTGGTATCGATTCACTAAAGCGCAATGCAAGTTTCTTTTCCATATCTTGATATTCTTTTGTAGAGCAGTACACAAAATTTAGCTTGCTGCTAAAGCCAGTCTGCAAAGACCTTACAATAGCCAGATAGTCACACCACTGCAGTTGTATGAATTTGCTATTGATAAAATATCTGGAATAGATTTTGTGTACTGCTCTACAAAAGAATATCAAGATATGGAAAAGAAACTTGCATTGCACTTTAGTGAATCGATACCAATTGTTGGAACCCAAAAGTTCCATTCCTACAGTCCAATCTCGGAAAATAAAATCAATGTTAAATATTACCAATCCTGTTCAGACCAGTTTACTAACACCGTAACGGCATTTGACTTTTTAACAACGACAGATATACTAAACATTAAATCAGGCTTTTTAACTATTGCCTATGATCAGTCCTGGTGGCTTGCATGTATTCTAAAGAAGAACGACGACACCTGTAAGTTTGAAGTTAGTTTTTTACACCCAAAAGGACCTGCTGCTTCATTTTTCTACCCTCAACCGAGTGACATTTTAACTGTACCAGGTGAAACATTACTTCAGAAAGTAGAACCATTTACTGCTACAGGGAGAGTGTATACCTTAACCAAAGAAGAAAATATGCTATCTACAAAGACACTAGAAAGGTTTCTCAAAAGGAACTGAGAACTTAAAATAGGCATTTAAGAAATATTTTTAAAAATAATTTTTGGTAAGTAAAAGTGATTTTACAATTTTTTTTACATAAACTTGTATTTTTACCCTTAACACCCTGAGAGGAAGTCGGTAATCTTTATTGGTTTATATTTTGATTTCAGATCCTCAGGAAGAGCGTGATTCTATCAATAAATGTCTTTTTTTAGGGATTCACAGTTACAAAATATTTTATTTAAATATGATCCCATTGCCATCCCATCCTGAAATTTGGCATATATGTGCCTTATAAGTGTATAAACAAAATAATTTTTTCCCCCCAAAAAAAAAAGTTTTTGAAAATTTTTGGGAAAAAATTATTTTTACCAATATGGTTGTGTTTTATATCAAATTAAAGCATAATAAAAGCAGAATAAAATGGTACAAGTACCAGCCCTCTATGTCAAATACGTTTTAAACTGTAGCCGTTTAAAGATTTCAAAACACGGTCAAATTTATGCGATTTTCGATTTTTTGAAAATCAATAACATAAATATTAGAAGCCCAAAAAATCTAAAACTTTGTATTTTTATTAGTTTTGACCATAAGAATAAATAAACAAAAAATTAGGACATTTTGAAACCTTAAGGTCCAAAATTATTTTTTTATTGGTTGATTTGATGGGGAATGACCCTTTTTTTCTTTTGTATGAAGCCGTTTAGTTATCGCAGACCTCCAGGACTGTCGCTAGGACTCAGGCATACGACTGGCACTGGTCTGAATCATCCGCATTATTCAATATATTACTTTAATCAAAAATCGACAAAAATATACATACTAAACACTGACATAAATAAATACACTTTTCAAAACTCTCATAGTAAAGTACAGTATACTAGTACTTATATGATAGAGGGTAGAATATGTGCTCGTAGAAATGTTAAACACATTTTCGAAAATATAACAATTTGTTAGGGATTCTCTACATAAACCACAAATTACAGTATACTGCGTAGTACGAAACTTTGAAGTTAACAAGAAATATAGAACGTAAACGCCTAATGTTAAAATTACGATTTGCGGGACTGTACGGCGGTGTGGTCAAATGTAAACGTTGCGGGACTGTACGGCGGTGTGGTCCAACGTAAACGTTGTGGGAGTGTACGGCGGTGTGGTCCAATGTAAACGTTGCGGGACTGTACGGCGGTGTGGTCCAATGTAATCGTTGCGGGACTGTACGGCGGTGTGGTCCAATGTAAACGTTGCGGGACTGTACGGCGGTGTGGTCCAATGTAAACGTTGCGGGACTGTACGGCGGTGTGGTCCAATGTAAACGTTGCGGGACTGTACGGCGGTGTGGTCCAATGTAAACGTTGCGGGACTGTACGGCGGTGTGGTCCAATGTAAACGTTGCGGGACTGTACGGCGGTGTGGTCCAATGTAAATATTGCGGGACTGTACGGCGGTGTGGTCCAATGTAAACGTTGCGGGACTGTACGGTCGTGGTCCAATGTAAACGTTGCGGGACTGTACGGCGGTGTGGTCCAATGTAAATATTGCGGGACTGTACGGCGGTGTGGTCCAATGTAAACGTTGCGGGACTGTACGGTCGTGGTCCAATGTAAACGTTGCGGGACTGTACGGCGGTGTGGTCCAATGTAAACGTTGCGGGACTGTACGGCGGTGTGGTCCAATGTAATCGTTGCGGGACTGTACGGCGGTGTGGTCCAATGTAAACGTTGCGGGCGTTCCTTTGCGGGACTGTACGGTGGTGTGGTCCAATGTAAACGTTGCGGGACTGTACGGCGGTGTGGTCCAATGTAAACGTTGCGGGACTGTACGGCGGTGTGGTCCAATGTAAACGTTGCGGGACTGTACGGCGGTGTGGTCCAATGTAAACGTTGCGGGACTGTACGGCGGTGTGGTCCAATGTAAACTTTGCGGGACTGTACGGCGGTGTGGTCCAATGTAAACGTTGCGGGACTGTACGGTCGTGGTCCAATGTAAACGTTGCTGGACTGTACGGTGGTGTGATCCAATGTAAACGTTGCGGGACTGTACGGCGGTGTGGTCCAATGTAAACGTTGCGGGACTGTCCGGCGGTGTGGTCCAATGTAATCGTTGCGGGACTGTACGGCGGTGTGGTCCAATGTAAACGTTGCGGGCGTTCCTTTGCAGGACTGTACGGTGGTGTGGTCCAATGTAAACGTTGCGGGACTGTACGGCGGTGTGGTCCAATGTAAACGTTGCGGGACTGTACGGCGGTGTGGTCCAATGTAAACGTTGCGGGACTGTACGGCGGTGTGGTCCAATGTAAACGTTGCGGGACTGTACGGCGGTGTGGTCCAATGTAAACGTTGCGGGACTGTACGGCGGTGTGGTCCAATGTAAACGTTGCGGGACTGTACGGCGGTGTGGTCCAATGTAAACGTTTCGGCCATTCCTTTGGCGGCCATCTTCAGTGCAGAAGGATGAAAATACTGACAAACGTTTTGTAGTCAGTGAACACAGTACTGTGGTTAAAAGCCTGTGGTACCTCACTACAGAACTTTTGTCAGCGTTTTCAGCCTTCTGCACTGGAGATGGCCGCAACGTTTCCACTGGACCACCGTCTTACACTCCGGCAAGTCGAAATTTTAACAACGTTGACGCCTGCCGTGAAAGCCTTAGTCGTAAACGCCTAATATTTTTCAACGAACGTTTAAGAAACTTTTTTTAAAATGGTGACCAGCAAGAATATCAAATGAAGAACTAGTGGAGAACATAATGAAGAACTATAATAACGAGTAAAAACGTACTAATAAGAATATAAAGTGAAGAACTGTAGAGGAGAACATAATGAAGAACTATGAAGAACAAACCTAAACCAGCAAGTACAGTAGTAAGAACATAATAAGAAATGGAGATACATTGGCCATTGAGTCCGAACACCCACAAAAAAAAAAAAATTAAAAAGAGAAGCGACTGACTGGAATCCAGCTGGCAAAAGAAAGCTAGGAAACCTAACCAGACGCTGAACAGGAATGTCTTGGTAGAAGTAAAACAAAGTGACAGTCGTGGCAGCAGATCAAGGCTGACGATGAAACTCCAGCCTTAAAGGAAGGATACATATCGTGAAAGCCTTATGTTCCAGTAGGAAGTAAGTAACGAAACGTTTCTCAGAACAGTCGATTTAAAAAGTTTTATTAAACGTTTATAGTATATCCCACAGGCGCCCGTTCGTCAAAAGGAAATAAACAATGTATTTCTTATACTGTGGGTATTACGTTTCACAAGACCGCAGTCTGAACTAAAATTGTAAACGTAAAATGACGCACAACAAACCCATATACTTTTCACTGGAAATCAAAACAATAACTGACGACGACACATTGCCGCAAATCCCAACTAAACTGTCCTACACCTCCTCCACTTCTTCAGTACTACAGTCCAACGTGAGCCCTCAATAATCTCTAACGTCTCCTATCCGTTGTCATCTCAGCGTCCGCCCTTCTGAGATCTTCCAGCACATCATCCAACCATCTCATCCTACCTAGGTCGACCCCTCTTGTCCTGTGCACTCCGGAATGTCTTTGGCATACGTTGATCATCCATCTACGTGACCTAGCCATTGTATTCGGGACTTTTACGATACGATGCCCTCATGGTTCAATAGTTCATCTGCTGGTTATTTCCTATTCTTCATTCATCATCTTCCTTAACCGAGCCACCAACACCGTCATACGACATTTCTTTCAAACATTTCTTGCTCCTTTTTGCTAATGGTCCATATCTCAGTGACAACAATCGGTCTAATGAGCGTCTTACATAGGCCTATTTTTGTGGAGTGACTAATTAGTTTGCTTGTCAATCGCCTATACTGTTAGCATAGTATGACCTATTTCCTATCTGTATCCTGTCATTTATTTTCTTGTTTATGAACCCTTCATTATATATCATGTCACCTACATACATAAACTGTATAGCCGCACCGAATGAATTTCCCTCTATGCATAGATTGCATAGTCATTCCTGAACAGTCAACTGCGCCGACCCAATGCATGAATGACCCCCACTTTCAAGTATAGCTGAGTTATCTACACAGAAGAGAGGGGAGACGACATGATAACAGTTCACTGTCTCACTTCCATGTTATTATCTCCCTCCCTGTCACACCCACATGCTTCCATTGCTCTCGCCAGTCTTGTGGCAGCCGATGTACAAGACTGCTGTGCGCATGTGTTGTTAGCTTCACAACGAGGTGTTTGTACACTGCGCATCTGTTAGCCACTGTCCCAATTTCTATTGTCAGGTTTCGACACATTCCTTTTGCTTTCCGACGACTGTACAGCAACCGACCACGGCCTAACAGCCCGGTATTCAATAAGTTTCACAATAGGTTGTAAAATGTTCTACTCTTTACAAGTTGCCGGAATCCGCTTTTATCAATCCACTGAGCACGTCTTTTCGGACTGCCGATAGCTTTCCGGATACCTCCGAAAGCCGAAAGGGCTAGTCAACACAAATAAAAGTCAACGGTGGTTTCTATAATATAAGGGAGCGGCAATAATCGAAAGCTACCACCGCAATTCAAAGACACAGTAGAGCATCGATTATCCAAACCTCTCGGGACGAGGGCCCGTTCGGATAATCGATATTTCGGATAATAGATCGTAAAAAACATTATTTCTCTTTACAAAAACAAAGGGTTTTATTACAAAACAAAACATACAGTACCATGGATTTACACTTTTCTTGAAGAATTGTTCTATAACTGTCTGCTTCAAACCGATACCCCATTTTCTCGCTGCTAAAGACTGAAATCATTTAAGATTCATAAGCTGAATACAATCCATCTCGTCTTCTGTTTCGGCCCACTTTAGAACAGTCTCAATTGCGTCAAAAGCTTTTGCTGCCGTCGGAGGTTTTGTATTAGTAGCATTGTCGCCGTCTTCATCTGAATCGGTTTCGTTTTCATTACGTTCATTTAATGACTCGACTATCTCTTCATCAGTTATCAATCGTTAACACGTGTCCAATACATTACTGTACAGTACAGTAAATAATTGTACTTTTTATCGAGTTCGTATAATAGATCGATCGGTTAATGGATGTTCGGATAATCGATGCTCTACTGTACTAAAAAGATAATCATGATTGCAACAATCGCACGTCCTCGTTTGGCAAGTACTGAAAATATACGCTTGTACGCTCCCAACGTGTAATAAAAACCGAAGCACTCGATTTAGAGTATCGATTCAGAAATAAACATTATTTTTGACTTTTTTTTTAAGCTGCAACGTCACAGGACACGGGCCAAGGGAAAATTATTCAGAACGCAGTCGACACGTTCGCGTATCGTATTCGCTGAATACAAATGTACGATTTAAATTTTAAAACTTACAACACAGGGGTACCAACTGTTCAGACAACGTTCCCTCTTTTCCGAATTTACAAGTCCATAACACGATGTATATGTTACCGGCAAAGTATGTAATTCAGGCATTTTATAGAATGCCTGGAGTTTTTTGGCAAAGTACAGAATATAATACTTTTCAAATGTTTTTTATACTTTCCCCAGGTATTCTGTACATTGCCTAGGCATTGTATATAATGCCAGTGATTCTTTAGGGAAAGTGTAAAATAAGCTTACAACGTTCAAAATGAAAACATTTTATTACAAAATCACACACAATTGTTTGATTTTACACAGAGGACTTTGTATGACATTTCGAGATTATCTATTCTCTACTTAATTATGATCAGATACTATTTTATTAAAATTATACTGTATAAGAACTTTTTTTTAACCAATCTGGTTAAAAAAATACGTTAGATATTATTGGTGTTTATTAATTATAAATATATGAAATATACTCTACTTATTACAACAAGACAGAGCTGTGACATTTTGAAGTACACTTTCATTATTTTTTACATTTTTTTTTTGACATTTAGTCTTGCACACAGATTTTACGAACCCTTGTCCGGATCCTGATGATTGGGTAGTAGCAGCAGAACAAAGTGCGGTTTCTTGTTCAGGAACATCTTCAACCCCCATTAGTGGTCTTGGGGATACAGGGTACTGCGATCTTGTGTACAGCTGCTTTAACAATCCTTTAGTGGTTTCTAGTTTGTAAAATCCGTCATCTGTCACACTCACGACGATTGCTAGGATGTTTCGAAGATCTCCCCGCCTCTTGTCTACTTCAGGAATTGGAACACGAACAGACGCGCCCACAGGAGCTGGAGAAATTTTTTTTGTCAGAATCACGTTTCATCTTCTTTGCCTGAAGTTCTAGAAATGATTTTGACCTTTTTTATTCTTCAGTTGCAATTTTTACTTTGAAGCAGAGAGTACACAGCTTCTTGCCATCGTCACACTTGTCTCCACTATTGCCACTAGTGTTGAAAAATGTCACCAAGTACAGTACTATGTACTATGCATGTCTCTGCAGCACCCTACACACTTTTCAGAAAATGAAACCGTAACGCACACGTAGTCTTCTATACATTACGTAGAAGACGTTAGGCATTCTATACAGTGCCTAGCCAATGTATGAAATGTGTTTTATTTTATACTTTGCCGGCTGGATTCACGCATTGTATGAAATTCCTAGGCACTCTATAAAATGCCTGATTTTGTACATTGCCGGTAACATACACACACACACACACACACACGTTTCTCGATGATACCGATATATCTCATTATGCGTTCGTTAAACATTGTGCTGTATTCCTGGTATTGCAAATAAGCGATATATATATATATCTTAATTTATGTTTTCGTGACTAACAAACGTAACGAAGCCAGTATTTTTATTATTTTTCATATCAAATGATTCTGAACTCGGCAAGTTGAAAGTTATAAAATTACATTTATTTCCAAACAGCCTAAAGAAAACATATGTAACTTAACAAACGAACGAACTTACACTCTGTGACACTCATTTCAGGCGAAGAAGCGATCTTGTCACAACTGCATACCACTAAACGCACAGCCACATTTCGAGATCCTAATGTGATTTCAGAAATTACTTCAAAACAAAACAAAACAGAATCACAAACAACAGAAACAACGAACTAATTTAAAACTATCTACAGCTACGTGGCATATTACACGAAAAGACGGAAACGAAATGTGTGAAATAAAAATGGCGTCTTAACTGTAGTTGACGTCATTGAAGTGGCGACCGACTTTTATATATATCAAGTAGTGAGTGTCTCGTAATGAATGGCCAACGAGTTATCGCAATCGCGAAACGCATAACAATATTTTAATATGCCACCACGGCAGTACACGTCACTGCACCGACTATTTTGCTATTTGAGTATTAAAACTAATTTGCAGACTTTTCACGTCATATCACAAGAAATGTTTTACGAAACATCTGTCTACTGTATTAGCCCCGTTGAATTACACTGCCAGGAAGCTGCTGTACTCGGTACATAAAATACAATTAAATTAAATAACCGCATAGAAAATAAATGAAGTAAAAATGTTCAAAAAACATAGAATGTCTAATTTGAAATAAATTCAGTATGTTACACACTAGCATCCTCCTTGAGATGCAGAACTCGCTCACTATTTTAAACGGAGTACATTTATTATTTGATACATTTTGGTATTAGATAATTTTTCAATTACCTAATTTTTACATTTAATTAAGTCCTTAAATTTATAGTGACCGTCAATCGATGAATTTTTTCGGTGAAGGGTTTGTGATGATCGGTCAAAACATAACACAAATTTTAAATTATTCGTGTCGACGTTTCGGGAATATTTGTTGTCATCATCAGGACCTGTGTATGAATACAAAAGAAATGTCAAATACAACAGAACAATTATTTCAGTGAACGTGTTTGTGTATGTGAGTGTGTGCGCGTGCGTATTCGTACACAGGTCCTGAAGATGACAATAAATATTGTCGAAATGTCGACACAAATAATTTAAAATTTGTGTTATTTTTTTATCGATCCTCACAAACGCTTCACCGAATAAAATTCGTTTACATTTAATGATGCCACCTCTTGCCTCTTCTTGATGCCACCGCGAATCGTTGGGACTCGTAGCTCGAGTCTCCGGAAGTTAGGCCCTAGACCGTCTGGCAGGCTGCAAGCCAGCTTACTGGTGACAAAAGGACCCGCCATCCCCTACGAGCTCCGAACAGGACTGTTGTGTACTCTGCGGAAGGCAAGGCTGAAATCTCTGCCAGTTCCATGGAGCAGCAATTCACCGTCCACAGAGGCGTCTGTGACCCCGACCACTCGGCCTTGGTCACGAACAACCTTTCTGTCTATTACTCCCGCCCTCCTGAAGCCTCTCCTGCCTTGTTACCGGGGTGATCTTGTGTTAACCGGCTTCGCCCTAAGCTGTTCGGCACCGGTGGTCGGTACATCAAACGCCCATCTCCTCTCGCTGATTTACGAGCTAATTGATTTTTACAATTTTACAATTTTCGATCCCATTTTTGTGGCCTGTAATTCAAAAATATAGAAATTTACAAAATCGTACACTATATTTATATTCTGGTTTAAAATCATTTCATATCTCGCATGAATTTTTGTGATTGTATCAAACGTTTCATCCAATTTTTAGTCTCTGTCGTCCTAAACTTTAGAAATTTTCAAAAATGAAGATAAATTCATATTTTGATTATAACGCCCTTTAATTTCATACCCTATAAGGACTTTCGCGATTTTTTCGAAATTTTGCCCTCTGACATATTTCGCCTCCCGACACATTTACATTTTGCACATCTATTATTGGGGGGAACAATCTCAAAAAGAGGGTTTTGTAGGATAGAAGTGTGGACACGCATGCCAAGTTTTACGAGAATCGGCTGATGCGTTCATAAGTTGCTGTGAGACATAACTCAAACAAAGAGACAGACAAATGCGAATCGTTCCAATTAGTGAGGATTCTTTTCGCTAAGAAAGGAAGTAAAACTATCCTCTCCGAGCTGCAGTACTCGATCACTGTTTAGAATGAAGTACATTAATTATTACATAAATTGTCGATGTTGGATAATTTTTCAATTATGGGAAAAGCAGAAAATCGCAATTACCCTATTATTTTTTAGTAATACAATTGCAGAGCACACAATCATACAATAAGCATTACAAAATCGAAACATTCAGATTTGGTTTACAATATTCCTTTTAGCCTGGGACCGTCTTGAATATTCACAATTTTCTATTTAATAATTTTTGATCCATATATTGGGGGGACTGGTGTCTCAAAATTTTGAAATTTCCAATGTTAACATCACAGTGAGATTTAGTTAAAATTCTCTTTAATTTTATACCTCACATGAATTTTTGTGATTTTGTTAAAATTTTCACCCACTTTTTGGGCCCTGACGTCCGAAGATTTTGAAATTTTCAAAAATTAACACTACATTCAGACTGTGGTTAAAAATCCACATTCCACATTCAAAAGTTACCGTGAGACCATTCCCCAAACAAACACACAGGCAAATGCCAAACGGTCGAGTTGAAACTGAGAACTCGCTCGCTTGTTCCACAAGATGTAATACTTTTTAATAATAAATAAATAATACTTGATTTTTGCAAGAATATATTTATACATTCTTATATGTTTACACTGTTTTAACAGTTTCAACAGTCGTCTTCAAAATATATGTACAGATTTATGGATTTTTCATTTTTCATATGCAAAAAATATTCACATGTAAATTAAAACGAGTTAAAAAAAGTTATTTTGGTTCTCTGATTCAAATAAGCTTCTACTGTGTGGTACAGAACATCACATTTTACATCATATACCATAAAAACCAATATACGTCAAAAATATAATCAATATAATACATTAAATTGAAAATAATATCCCACAAATACCAAAATACAACAAACTGTACTCTGAAGATGACAGTTCGAAACTGGTGAAGCAGTGTAAATATACAAAAAATATACAAATATATTCTGCTAAAAAACAAATATATTATTTATTTATTATTAAAAACAATTACACAAGAAATGTAGTATTTACAATACACAATAAATGTAATGTAGTATTTTATACGCTTGCTGGAAGTCGAAAAATGAGGTTGGTTGATTATATATTTTAGGGCGAAATTTTAAAAAACTTTGTCCCGAATTTAGAGTTATATTACTGCCAGAACGTCGCTATGTTTTTAATTGTAACGTAATCAATTTACTTCCATGTTCCATAAGGAAATGGAAGTATGGTGATGGTGAAAAAAATCGTGTTCGAGATAATGGCTGATTTTGATTGTACTACATTTAAAACATGACAAGTAATTTTCCGAAAAGTGTCTGTGTGTAGAATTTTTCTATGGCGAACGATAACTGTCGCAAATTCAAACAGAATCGAATAATTTTTTGCATATGTGCCCGAATTGTAGATGACTCGAGGCCTATTGATTTTGGTGACGATCGGTTAACGGGAAGGGGTAGTTTTACCTGCAACGTTTTATGTTTTAACAAGAGTACAGTACTTAATTTTGATAAATAAAGTATCCTGAGAAGAAGGTCATAATAATCCACTGTAGAAAGGTAGATGAAATATCTATAAATGAAAAATTTAGTTGAAGGGGAGGGGGTAATTTTCTATAAATGACAATGATAGTTGAAGGGTGAAGGGATAATTTTTTGTATGTGTACTACGTTATCGGCAACAAAGAAGTAATTTGTTGTTAAGAATCGACGTGAGGTGGTATACGTTAGTGACCACAGTACTGTGGTTAAGGCTGAAGAAAGAAGTAGTTTCTGTGGAAATATTTCATTTCGAAAATGATTTTAAATATAAATCTTAGAACATGGAAGTCATGTATGGTTCTCGATACCGATATTTTTTTATTGTTATTGGTAACCATCACTCAGCTGTAGTTCTTGTTCTCCTCTGTATTTCCTGTAGAGCAAAATCTGTTGAAAAAATGGGTCTTATTTTCGGTTACTACTACGTATCACGCAACTGATTTATACACGCCATTGATTAACATCACAATGCATAATACATGCACGAAACAATAACACAATTCACTCGTCGTCCGATACGAATCGATAATATTCTGAACCAAAGTTTTATTACAATCTTGGCCTAGTGAATGCGGGGGGGGGGAGAAAAAATGAGTCTATTTCAAGACCAATGAAAAGTACAGAAGTGTAGTATATAAAAAGGAGAGATATGAAAACGCTGGCGGTGCACGGAATGGTATTCAAATGTAGGGCACACGCTCATTAATGCGCTGGCGCTACGGGCTATGAACAAACTCCGGAACATTTCTTTAGGGCGGATAAACCGACTGCACTGCCAACCGTATTCATTCTCTCTTAAACCCTTCGGATTACCACCGGCGTATATATACGTTTGTGTGGACTGATGCCATAATCTGGGCGACGTAAGCATTTCGGTTAACGTAGAATCGAATCCATGATGGTGGTGTCGAACGTATTACAACTCTGCCCAACCAGTTATGTACCTTGAAACGAGTTAAAAAAATTATTTTACTTCTTAGATTCAAATTTACTGTAAATTTACTGCCGTTCATTCTACTGTACAGTACAAAGCAACATATTTTACACCATATACCATAAAAACCAATACATGTCAACTTACTACTATAATAAAAATTATACACTAAATAGAAAAGAATATAATATCCAAAAAACAACTAATTTGTATATTAAATTAAGTTCCGACTGAGCGCGCAGAACTATACTCCTATAGGCTATATATTATTGATATATTCCTATACATTATTATTGTTTATATTACACTCAATAACTAGTACTAGTGGTCGCCCAGTGGTCGAAATTCGACCGTAATTCATTAAATTTTTAAGTTTGAACGTTATTGAGGTTCTTTTGTCAAAGAGTATACCTCTATAATCATTGCATATAATTTTTTTGAATTTTGTTCTATTACGTCAGCTGCGAGCGTGTACAAATACGTCATTAGCGTGTGTTGTTTGCCTTAATTCCCTGCAATACCTATGAAATTTAAAATTTAATGTTAGTAACAGTTGAAAAAAAACACAATTACAGCTTGTATTCGTATTTATTTTTTGATATAATTCATTGTCAGTTTTAATTTTTTCATGTTATTATTGAATCAAATAAACGCTAATAAAAATGAGACTTGACATTCATAGAAGTATAAGATACATTGTTTTCAATTCCAGTGGATCACATTTCATTTTTGGTAAGGTACAAAATTCGAAAACAGTTTGAAGATTATCTGCTACAAAGCTTATATAATTTTTAATTTTTTTCTTCTATGCATTAATTTTCGAGTTATTTGAAAAATATGAAAGATAGGAAAAATGAGGTTTAGCTTGGCTAAGCCATATTTAAAAAGCAATAACGCGTTTTTTGACATTTCCTTGGGTTTTTTTTATTGCCATACTGACCAGGTTTCGCCAAGGCTACACAGTTATTTTGCCTATCTTTTTCGAATTATATAAAATTTAAATAAAAAATTAATACAAAATAAAAAATGAAATAAAAAATACGTGCCTCGTATTTTTTCATATATTTTTCATTAAATAAAAAAAACCGGGCGGTTAAAAAAATAAATGTTGTCCATTGAACTTAAAATAGTTTGAAAGTGAATTTAATGATTCAGAACTTCTGTGTAAACGATGTTTTTTGTAAAAACTCTTTCATCATTTGCTAAATGCCCTTGGCCATTATATTCGGAAATATAAATTCTCAAACCATCGAATGATCGAACTCTACTTGCTGCGACGTACAACTGACCATGTGTAAAAACTGGCTGGCTCAATAAAATTCCAATTTTTTCGAATGTTTGTCCTTGAGACTTATTTATTGTCATCGCAAATGCAGGTATAATTGGAAATTGAGTTCTTTGAAAGTTAAATGGTAAAACAGTACCGGATTATGTTTAAATTTATACGTAGAATCAAAATTCTCTTATTGCGTGCGGTTCCAGTTAAAACTTCGCAATCAATAGCATTACGATGGATACACTTGATGCGCATTCTTGTTCCATTGACTAATGCTTCCTTTGTATTTAAGTTTCTGATCAGTAAAACGATGCAATTAACTTTCAATACTAACTTATGTGGTGGCAAACCACTAATAGTCAAAGAATTCAAAAACTCTACTGGATAGTTATTGATTTCATTGTCATCATCACAAATTATTTTATCGTAGCTATGATATGTTTTCTGTTCTCCTGGTATTCGATTAAGTATATCAGTATTAATAAAAGTACAATCATCAATTTTAGGTGCTAAAATAACTGACTTCAATATGTTATCTGAGAGTATGTTTTCGGAAATATTTCCATACACCTCATTAATAATATTATTTTCATCTCCTATTAATTGCTGAGGTATTTCAATAATATTTTCACCAAACTGAGGGAATTGTGGGGCTTCATCATTACCAATTTTTTTCAAGAATTCGACAAATTCTATTTCACTTGGTAAGGCTCTCATATTTTGAGTAAACGTTACTTTATGAAAATAAACAAATTTATGCCAACTCGTGACACAATTTTCAATTAAAGTTGCACGTGATCCATGTGGGACAACTGGTAAGATTTGCCGAAAATCACCGCACAGAAGTATCGTTTTCACTCCAAATGGTTTATGTTTATCATTTTCATCGCATAGATCCTGCAATAATCTATCTATGATTTTCAACACTTGCAGTGGGCATATAGAAATTTCATCAATAATTATCAATGATGATGAATTTATGTAACGTCCATAGCTACTATTTGCGGTAATATTCGCTACAGAATTTTCCAAAATGGGTATAGGCAATTTAAACACATTGTGTAAAGTTCTACCTCCAAGTAATAGAGTTGAAGCTATGCCACTGAACGCTGTTGCAATGCAACTAAGATTAAGCGAATTTAATTTGTGAATGATTGCTGTTTGTGTGAATGTTTTCCACAACCTGCATGAGCGGTTAAACAAAAAACATTAGATCCCGTATCATGGTGCAAAACTTCACGAATCACACGATCAATTAGATTACGCTGTTCAATATTTGCAGTTTCATAATGCTCACAAAACAGAAACTCTTGTTCTATTGGATCAATAGCATTTGCTTCGTCTGTTCTCTGCGAATACGTGGGAACTGGTAAACCAAGTTCTTGACATGACAAATTATGAACATTCAAAATATCTTCAATTTCTAATAGAGCTGTGTTAAAGGATACTTCTTCGTTGTAATCTCACAAAAAATCTTCACTAAAATATACTTTAAATTCATTCCATAACGCCAATGCATTGGCTGGCACATTTAATGCACAAATGTAACCAAATAAATTTCGCATTTGTTTTGGTGAATGTAATTCTTTTGCTTCATTTAAACATTCGCGCCATTCATTATCATTTGAAGCAATGCCGCGAGCATGGCACGCTTCAACAAAAGAAGTGTGTATAATTCCATTGTATGTTCTAACATCCTCAAATGATTTTGGACCACAGACATGTAATAAAAGCAATCGTAAATGGAAAAGTTCGATGTCTTTTGGTGATAGTACATATATGCGTGTAATGATTTTATCACCTCCGCGCCTTCTCTTCTTCCATTTTTTTCGGGAATCTTCCCACACATAATGCAAAGGAATTTCAATATACTTATATTGATGCGCTGATGGATCTGATCGATTCAATTAAAAAAATGCTAATAATTTTGTTTGTCTTGCATTTTCAACTGCTTGACGTTCTTGCCCTTCTCGAAAGTAAACATTCTGTCTACGCGGTAAATGAATGTCAAGTCTAACGATGACATGTGATTGAAAATGCATTGGTAATTCATAGATGCGCCATACAACTTCAGTTGATCCGACATAACGGCCATTTAAAACATTTTTAAATTCATCAATTTGTATTTCTTGACCTGGTTCATTTCTCTCTGAACCTAATTCAACAGATGCACTGTCATAGCCTTTATACACGTATTTATAAATGTATTTAACACTTTTAACTGTAGTGCATACTTCAACATTTATATGGCAATTAAATTTGGTAAGTAAATACGGATTGTATGGTACAACATAACGATTGTCGAGGCAACTACCGCGAACTTCAGCATTAATACCATTATCACGCCTTCTGTATAATGGATATCCATTTAATGATTCACATGTAAATTAATTAAATCGTTTTGGATAATCTTTTGTGCATTTTCCATCTCTCATACATACAGAATTTGGATTAAGTACACCGCATGGACCATGCATCATGTGTTTTACAACACATTCATGTAATGTAGGATGTGTTTGAATGTTAGGAATCTCCGCAGATACAACTTTATCAATATCGGTAGCGTTAACAATTTTATCTTGCTCATTTAAAGAGAGTAAAATGTGAGCACGAGGCAATCCTCTCTTTTGAAACTCAATTGTATAAATGAGTGCTTCAACTTTACCGAAGATTTTTTTTAGTGTAAGGCCCTCAATTAATGCTTTCAGTTTGGACTTGAATACACGCACAACAATATCAGGTCGAAAATTAGCTGACTCACCTACACCAATATTGCTAACTACTTCAGGCCAACTTGGATTGCAAGTCATTGTAATAAACAAAGAAGGCTTTCCGAAATGTTGTACAATTGACATTGCATCTAAATAATTCTGATACATATTTCTTGGAGATCCATTGAATGAAGATGGTAAAATTACTCTACGGCCAACATTATTGGCATTGGGGTTCAATTCTAAATAATCTGTTAAATTGTTGTAAACTTCAGACCTAAGACTTGTTTGATTTTGTCGAATGAAATGTAACCTTGTGCCCTCTATTCTCACATACATATCAACTATCCACTGCAGAAATAATTTTTGTGAATGGTGCAACATGCTAAAATCTTCTCTAATTGCAAGTCGATAGGCTGCATACTGAAGCATGGTTAATTTATTTCTGGGCGCTCTTGAATTAGATGTAGTTGGTACATTATGAGAAATATTGATATGCCACCCAGTATCACCATTTGGAAAAAGTAATAGATACGCTAAAGGGTCCAATGATGAATCCAAAACAGAGATATTTTTAATGGTACCATTAACTTTTGAAAACGAAACCATATTTCGTTCAAAGGGTGGCTCACCTTCAACTGTACTAAATATTACTGCTACATCAGTTTGAACTGCATCATTATAACGGCGTAGATCTAAATCACGATTTACTTTAATGAGTATACAAATTTCTTTATTTTGATTTTCAACTCTCTGACAATGATCTATCATTGCAATGAATGACCGAACGAAAGGATTAATGCGTTCCAATTCAAGAGAGATTTCGCGCATTATACTGTTATTGCATGTTTGATTATAGAGTTCACGTAATCTATAATTGACAGCAGTGTCAACATCATAAAAATATAATTGCGCATAACATGGTGAGCGACCATATCCAGCAGTCATTGGACCTGATCTGTGATAAAAAACATCATGTATTTTAAAATGATACACTCCACGCGTAACTGTATCCGAAATTTTAGCTTCTGAGCTAACCATAGCAAATGATGAATTGTATTTAAGAATGTTTTCAAAATAATTTTTTGACTTTCTTTTTATTGAAGGTTCATTTGAAATAAGTCCATCATACAACGATCTAAAGTATTCATTTTAACTTAAGGCCGGTAATATTGCTTTACCCTTATGACAACATGAAGTGAATGCAGTCCTTTCACCTAAAGTGACCTCAGATTCGAAATGTTTTGCATTGCAAGACCTGCATTGTAAATGCATTAATCCACAATCAAAAGTATTAAAATTTCTTGGAATGACATTCAGTGCGCATTTAAATGTATCCCTCAAAATAATTTCATCATTTTGTATACTATTTACATTATTTAAATTTTCATTTGGTCTATTATCATTTTGACTTTCACGCGAATATATATTCCTTCTTCTTTGTCTCTCACTCCGACCCGTCAATGTTATACTATTTACACTATTTAAATTTGCATTTGGTCTATTATCATTTTGACTTTCACGCGAATATATATTCCTTCTTCTTTGTCTCTCACTCCGACCCGTCAATGTCTATGTCGAGGCATAATGGAAGTAGGTGCGAATATCTGAATGTAAAAAAAAACGTGTAATGAAATTACTGAAACTAAGATTAGACAGGGTTTAATTTAAAAATAATAAAATGTACTCACTTTTTTGAAACCACCAATAATAATTAGGCGAGAGTAAGTCAATTCAAATTGCTGCTACAAAATTTTCCTTTTGCAACAGGTGTATAAGCAAGCTGTATTTCACTTTCAACTGCACATTAATATATAAAACGCAGATATCTAATATACAAAATATAAAATAAACGCTTTTTTGCCTTGACATACACTCCACAGACTATTGAAAAAGGAACATTTGAAATCACACAAAATTCACAGCTCATTATTTGTTGGCAACATTTTAAAATTCTTTGGCGACAATCTCTACTCTGTGCGACTGTTTGACCACAGACTATTGTTTTTGACATTGGCAGTATGAACGTAAACAAACGACAGACTATTATGTGTTTGACGTACACTAAAATGAAAAAATTATAATTTTATTGCCTGGCAACAAAATTATTTTATTTTTAACAATTACCATTGTTTGAAAAAGTTTAAATGAATTTTCAAGTGCAAATGAATGTTTTATTTTATTTTATTTAATGTATTTGTAACACATATTATATATAAATTTTAGCATTCTGCACTCCTTCTCCATATAAACTTTAACTATGCCAAATCTCACACTCCTCCGTGCGCGCAATATGCTTAAAAAGGGGTACAAAGTTTTCTCTCCACGTATTAATATATAGATAAAACATTCATTTTAATAACTTTAAAATATGAATTCATTTTAATTCATATTTTAAACGTATTAATATATAGATGCTCACTAAGCTACAGAACTTGACGAAGTACATTTATTAGAACATAAAATTCAATATTAGACAATTTTTTCAATTATGAAAAAAATTACGGTTACCCTGTTATTTCTTTGTTTAGTAAAGTAACAATTGTAAGCAATCGAAAAAACAATAAGAATTCTAAACATTCCAGTTTTGGATTTTACTTACCTTAGTCTAACTCCCGGCTGGATTTACTAAATTTTTTCAATTTTTGATACTTTTTTTTTGGTCCTGGGGTCTCAAAATTTTGATATTTCTCAAACTTAACACTATATTCAGATGACAGTTACAAATTCTCTTTAATTACATACTCTACATTGTGATTTGCATTTTTTCACAATTTTAACCCCATTTTTGCCTGTAGCCTCTACCCTTATTTTTGCGGGGATCAATCTCAAAAACAACAGGGTTCTGTAGACTATAAGTATGGACACGCTTGCCACGTTTTACAAAAATCGGCTGATGCGTTCACAAATCGGGTCTCGTGAGACATACCCCAGACAGACAGACAGACGTCACACGATCGACTTAAAACTGAGAACTAGGTTTGCTCGTGCAAATATACTATACTACACAAAATTATACTAGAGCTTTACCTTTATATTTTTCAACCCTTCCTATATTTAGTCACCATTCTTCTACTTCCTTCTTGAATTTCTGTAGCCAAGACTTCCTGGGTCTTCGGCTTTTAATTTCTTCCTCCTAATCTAGCCAAGATTTACTTCCTGCCAAGCTAACTTCTGATTGTCTAATTCCCTACTCCTATCCACTAAATATTACAATAACCAGTAGTATCCAGTAATATTCAGTTATTGTAATATAGCCTACATTACAATATTGCCTATAACATATTAACTCGTATGGCATAATATCCCTTTCTAACGTTTCCCGCTGGCGATTCCTGGATGGTTATCAGTCGCAAATTATTCTGGTCAAATTTTCAACCACCATGTTAATTCTCTCTCTCTCTCTCTCTCTCTCTCTCTCTCTCTCTCTCTCTCTCTCTCTCTCTCTCTCTCTCTCTCCTATGGCACTACAGCCCTTGTTGGGCCCTGGCCTCCTTCAATTTTTCCCCCCATTCTCTTCTGTCGGTAGCCATTCTCCTCCACGAACGCACTTTCAGTATTTCTTTCGCATCCTCACCCACCGCGTCCTCTCATCTTCTACTTGGTCTTCCCACTGGTCTTTTTCCGTGGATTAATTAATTATATCCACAATACTACTATTATACTACACTTTTCTAGGTCTTTGTGACGAAACAAATTATTCCTATTTGTCTTCGCATACTCTCATTCTATGTACGGTCTTCCAGCGTAAAAGCTGGAGACAACTAACGCCAATTTCAACACTCCAATTTCTTCCTTAATGCTTGTCGCAAAGAGATGATGTTTCCACTCCGCACACAATGTAATGCTTTTTACCAAACTGTTTTACCTTCTTCGAGTTCAAATGGGACCAGAAAATTTTAAATTTTCAAACACTGTATTCTACGGATTCTTTGCAGTATCGCGAACTGCAACTAACAACGTCATCCCAATGGATGACCCACACCGACCGTTGTTTCGACGGGAGTTCGTGATGAGTTAGGCCCTTAATCGTGGAGACATACGCAGAAAAGACGAAAGTATAAATTCTCGAACACGGTGAAAATTTTTATGCAAAAGCACGAAGTTTTTTCAAACATAACTTTAAAACGTGCAGCATACTGTTCGTGAGTACATCAATCATACTACTTTGAGTTACACGAAAAGTGCTCGTTAGTACGGGAAACATATGATTACCCTACAGTTTACAAAAGAGTATCCCCATGATCGCCACTCTTTTTAGCTACTTTCACGACTCCGGTGAATGTACATATAAAATTAATAAAGACTGTTTATTTCTTCCCCACGTTCTGAGAGAGAGAAGAGGGGATTTGTATATGAGCAATATTCAGCTAAGAAGCAATAACTACGACATTTCTTCTCATACAGGACAGAAATCGGGGACACAAGTGCTGGGAATCAATAATTTCACGCAGATATGTCGTACAGTCGATAGACTCTTTAGGAACGATCGTTCCTATCGGGTTCTTGAAGAGGGTTGAACTACAGCTGACTGCAACGGGAACTAATGCCACCCCCAAACGATTGATACTGAAAACCATAGAATGAAGTGAGGCGGATACATCTTGAATAGGTGAATGCATTAGGCTTTCGACACTATATTTCGTTACAAAATTGCTAGGAAAAACTGACTAAATATTTTGCGACTATGTTAAATGGGAAATAGTCGTATGAACTAACCCGCGATAATTCACAAGGCATTATCGACTTCACAAACCCACTCCCGGAGTTAATATTTTTGAGGCCCTAGGCCAAGTTTTCTGAGCCCCCCCCCCACCCAGCTGTGACTCTGAAGTAATATATGTACTGCAGAAATAATTTCATGTTAGATTAGTATTATCAAATTTAAAACGAGTTTTAATTGGCAAACGAGTAAATAACATGTTCTTTCGCTACTCTTACTTTGTCTGCATATTCAAGTTTAGATTTAGAAAAAAATCGCAGTCCTTGACGTTTGCAAACTGTTTGGGTAGGTTTCTTATAATATAATCAGTCAACTCTGACGTTAAAGTACCCCGTGTATTCGGATCTAATAAATTAAACCCTGGAATGCATGCGATACCTTTCAAATTATTTTGATTCCCTTCAGTGTTTAAATTATCCACGGAATTATTAATGGTCTGATCGTCTGCAACCTCTGCTGCAGAAGTACTTGGAACATTGAAGTCAGTTTCTGATATACATTTAAGTGCATGGGTATGATTAGAAACTGGCGTAGTTTTAAAAAATTGATGTAGTTTTTGAGTTTTTTTATTGTTTCCAAATGAGCTTCCTCTTTAATTTTTTTTAGCTTACGTTTGTAGGCTCCACTAGCAGTGCGAATGTTTGTGTTCATATTCATGATGAATACGTTTTAGTGTAAGGATTCAATTCTATGTTCATAAAGTTTTCATAATAATAAATATCAACGAAATAACACGCTCCCCACCACCTTCTATACATTCAAAACAAAATAAAAACAACCTGAAATCGGAAACAGTTCACTCACAACGCAGATAAAAAAATGATAACAAACAAGGGTGGTACCACGGTTGTGTAAATTCGGGGGCAATATAGCGGACGTTCAAAATTCGTGCGCAGATTAATTTTCAAGGATGCCAACGTCTTTTTAAAAATAAGCGCGCATTATTTAAATAAAAAGTGTCTTCCATTTGTATTATTAATAAAAACTGATCATTTTATTTCAAAAAATCATACTTAAATAAATCAAGGTGCCTCCTACTTTTATAAAAATACGTCTGTTAAAAAATATATCTGTAGCTTGCGGGCCCCTCTGAGCTCGCGGCCTAGCTAGCGGTAAATGCGGCACTGCACAAACCTGTTACTTACGTTGTCTGAGTTATATCAAATACAAACATGCTTTCCATTAACGTAGATGTCAAGTTTAATTTTTCAACATTTTCATCTTTCACCTGTTTTTCACATGAAAACGAAACAAATATCTGGCACACAGTATGGCACCGGCGGACTCATCCGGTCGCTTCGCGGCTGCTGTTCCTGATTGCTGTTCACACACACACACACACACACACACACACACACACACACACACACACACACACACACACACACACACACACACACACACACACACACACACACACACCTGGATAGAGAACATTGTGACGTCAAAGGGTGTGGATCTTAAAGGGTTGGTAAAACGGTGATGAGGTAGGAGGGGGCGGGAGGTACCGGGGGTCCTACAGAGAGATCGATCACAAACTACTGCGAGTCACGTGGTTCACTCAGCCCAACAACAGCCGGCTAATACATCTATGCACATACACACACAAGCGCGCACTCTCCCACCGCCTCGCGTACACTTCTCTCTCCGGCTCGCAGCTCTGCGCATTTTGTAGCTAAACAACGTAACAATAGCTACCTGTTACAGCAGCACACGGACTTCTTCACCTCGACTTTACTCCGCGGAAACAAAAGACCCCGGTTTACCATGGAAGGGATGAAAATTGTTTTCCACGGAAAAAGCGCCATAAAGAATCTGTTGACATGAATTATACAGGCGAATAACCAATTATGATAAACAGAAAACGTATGCTTAAGCCTCAGAGATTGTGGTCACTATATACGATACCGTGTGACAAAAGCATCGACAGGCCGTGAAGCCAAATCTCCCGTGGAAAACTCCCGAACGTATTAACTGTAATGACGCCGCTAAACAAGACTTCTCTCCCACTCACCAACCACAACTCTGACTTACCGAAACCTGTACTTTTAATGTCGTCATTTTAAATCCAGAACCGTATTCACTCAATTATATTTCAATTTAATAATTCTATCACCGTTAATAATACCTCGCAAAGCAGTCTGCGAACTAGTGGGAAAAAAGAGTCCCTCTCTAGCTTATAAAACTGTTTCCGTACCTGATGGCAGCAACATTTTTCCCTACCAGGGAAAACTGTTTTACCCTTTTCTTGCTCCTATTCATTAAAATAACATTTGTTATTTCGTAATTAAAATTATTAAGTATAATCAAGTGATACCTACAGGAAATGTTATTTACTTTCCTCTATCAGTGAACAAAGAACGTTGACAAAATCCCCCCCTCAAAGGGTCAACAACAAACCTGATTTGCGCTCAGTCGCAAAAAAAAGGATTGATTAAGTTTTTTATATTTGCCATCAAATCGTGGAGTTATCGGTACATCCACCCTAGTCCACTCATGTGAATTTACGGAAAACTAAAATTAAAGGTTTTCAAGTCCAATGATAAATCATAAAATTGACTTTCAAGGTTAATTTTTATTATTAACAGTTTTTTATTAATTACATAGCTGTTAAAAAATAAAAAGGACAAAAGAAATGCATAAAAAATGTCGTTTTTGAAACATCATTAAAAGTTGGGCTTGGGAAGTTTTACCACTAACCCCTCGAAATATCCTGTAAGTCACAAGTACAACAAACAGTAATACAACTAATTATCTGAAATATATTGTAAAAAAAAAATTTTTTTTAAAGTACTCCACAAAAAATTCACTTGGGACAAAAAAATGTCATGGTAAATCTCTCTCTCTCTCTCTCTCTCTCTCTCTCTCTCTCTCTCTCTCTCTCTCTCTCTCTCTCTCTCTCTCTCTCATCACCTGACAGAAGTAGGCCTATAAGTTGTTCGCTTGCAGTACATTCAGTTACAACTGTCAAACCATTTCTTATGCCAGACTACAAGACAGGAAGTCGATATATGGATTATCTACCGTTCTAAACAAGATTTTATGAGTCTAGCCATGGCCGGACTATTCTACTCTAGTAGAAGGCCGGAATATTAAACGTGGCAACGTTGCGTCTAAGGCCTATAAGCATAGTGTCATAAAACAGCTAAAGTGAACATGTTACATTTTGATTTAATTTTAAAGCAGTACTAAAATCATGAGTAGGGCTATTTATAGCTAAATCTATATTATAGGTCTGTGCGCACTTGTACTATACGTTTAAGTCGAAGAAATTAGTGAATTAGTGTTAGGCCTAATGAATTAATTTTGTTCGAATTATTTTATTCGTATCATATGAACGAGTTAATTAGTATATTTCTTAAATAATATAGGCCTAACAGTATTTTACATAATAAACTTTTAATTTGCAAAAAAATGGAGAATTATAAAACTGCTGTTAACCGTCAATTAAAAATGACGCATTCGATTACTGAAATACATAAATTAAGAGATCGTCTAGTCGGCCTCAAGTATCAGCTGGTTCCAGTGTTGCCACATTTACGTAATATTCCGGCCTTCTACTAGAGCCGGCCTTGGTCTAGCCTATCAAATTTTATGCAGGGGATGCCTATCCCCCGTATTACGCTAAGAGCTGTGTTTTTGTTCACCTACGAATTCCGCGAACGCAACATTGTACGCGATGACGAGAGTGATCCTCCCGCAACGGAACCGTCTCTCTCCACGACAGACCTAACCAAGGCAAATTACACTAAAAGATAATTGACCAGTCTAAAAAAAAAAAGGTCGATATCAAGATAATTCCGAAGTTTTCCGAAAAAATCGTAAGTTGGCGGGTACGAAATTCGATAAAATAAATATACTTCAAATAATATACGGTACTATACACAGAACACTTGGAAACACGACAATGAAAGACACCAGGATAAAATTCTATACAGTAATGGCAACACCTGTTTTAACTTAAGCAAGTGAAACTTGGACGATGAAGAAGAGAAACGATGAGCGAAGAATACAAACAAGTGAAATGAAGTTCTTGAGAAAACCAAATTCTTGCGCCCTTAGAGATCAAATACGAAATGAAGATATAAGAACTGAATTATATGTACATTCTATGGCCAGCAGAGTAAGGGAAGAACAAATAAAATGGAGGCAGCATACCGAGAGAATGGAAGACATGAGACTACCTAAACAAGTAATAAGATACAGACCGCAAGGAAGACGATATATAGGTAGACCGGGGAAGAGATGGCTTCAGTGAAGGCGGAACAGGCTGTAAGCCTATACCTTGACGTGGAGAAGACGAAGAAGAAGATAATAATTGCAAGAAAGTTTTATAACAAAATCACAAGTAGGTTTCCATTGCACGTTTACAAGGAACACACACAAAAACACATCCGTAGTCAACTGGAGAACCGCTCAATACCGTCTGCAATGTTTGATTCCCTTCCCCCGCCTTGCCTTCCGCCGCCCACTTCAATAATATAATACGGAAACACGGCTACACCCAAAACAAAAATAACACATACACTAATGCGCACACAGGGAAATTATCGTCAATTCCTGTTGTCGCTGGTACTGATGGCCAGTCTTCTCGTTACACTTCACATATCCGCCCATTTCTATTTTCAATATTCAAAGAGACTGATATGAAACAAAGAAGTTCATTTTCACGTTATCCCCCCCCCTCCCATACAGACTAGTAAGACAATCAGGAAACAGGCTATTATTGATTGCTTCCTTCAATTAATTTCCCATATTTTCATCGGTTATCGGTTCCTTGCCCCTCTAAGGCAGCGGTACATTTGCAGAATTCACTGGGCGTAACTATACCATCGACGGCCCTCCCTGCCACGATGGACTAAAATAGTAACTATTCTTTTATTGCACGTGCTAATCTTCTCGTAGCTGTACACGACTTCTTTCTGTTTCCGACACCAATCGCTTGGCAGTTTGTCACGACTTAAGCCTCTTTACGTATGTTATCTCGCCAGATCTACGTTTCCCTGTATGTACGCGTACTTGTACTATCAGCTGCTCCTTTTTGCTATCTCCACTATTCGATGATCGTTAATTCTTTCCGCGCATCCTGCCCACTACATTGTTTTATTCTGATACGGTCAAGTAACACACACACACACACACACACACTTTTAGCCCATGTTTGATCCATCCTTGTACGCAATGTTTTAAAATTGTGTCTAATTAATGACCAGAGACGTCACAGCACTGAATCATTTATACCACAGTCACTACCAAACTAAGGACGACTACTTGTCTTCTATTGTCAAGAGGTTTATGGCCCAACATGTAGTTGTGGTCAGACCAACGGCAGATGAAGTCCAGTGTTAGTTGTAGGGGCAGCCGGTTGACGTGCCCCGATGGTCACAGTGTCGGGGCGACTCCCTGTCGCCTACTTGTTGCCTATCTCTCGCTTACAGGGACTGAATATCCTTGATGTTATTATTATTTGGAGGAATGGATAGCTGTATTTCTTTGAACTCTATACCATGAAGAGATGCGCAACGGCAGAATCGCGGAGTCTTTAGAGACCTTGCCGTTGGGAGGACACAGCAACTGCTCGCCCCACAACGGGCAGAGCGCCTCAAACCGGCCCAGGAAAAGTCTCCTCGGTTACGGGAGAGAAGAGAAAGCGCTCACGAATGGCGGCACTAGGCACGTCTAAGGCAAGCGCGAACCTCGATCTGTTTTGGTAGGATCCCCTGGAGGAGGAACCTCTCAAGGTCAGCGAAATGGACAGAAAATGGCTTAAGAAGGAGGGCGTCATCTAGGTGATGGGCCTACGTCTGTGCTAAGGCGGCGGAGATGGAGATATGGAGAAGTAAAGTTCTCAGGCTCCAGTAAACAGTTTGCGGGGGAGGGAGTGTTCGAGAGAAGGAACCTTTAACCTTCGCCTGATGGCATAATTACTGATAAACCTGGAAGAGTTGGAGACGTAGCGGTAGGTCCGGGATTGGAATGCTCCCACTTGGGCAGCAACGGAGGGGGCTAAGTAGAGACCAGAATGCGGGCGCTGCGTACGTGATGATGGCTCTAAGAAAGAGCAGACAGACTGAGAGTTTCGTGCGCACAGGTACTGACCCTCGATGGAGGAGAGAAAGGGAAATAGTTTGGTTTGGCGCCGCGGGCACGTTGGAGACACTGGGAGACGTGGGCTGAGCAGCTTAGGCGTCGGTCAACCCCTAAACGACACTTAAGACCACTATTACTCTACCGGACACTACAATGATTTTAATGAAATTATCTCCGACCATAAAATATCAAATATTTTGAAGAAAGGACTGATTGACGTACACGAGAACAAATTCTAAATAAATTTCTAAAAGAAGAAATCCTGGAAAAATGAGAATAATATCCTTCGAACAAGGAACAAACAAAATTCGTAAACCCCAAACCCGAAGAAAAAACAGAAACGATGAAACCGTTAATCAGCCAACAAATTTTAATAGGACGCGCTATATAAGAACCAAGACAATCACAAAAGAATAAAATAAAATAATGACAGCGAGATTAAAGTGAATAAATAGGCGTAAATCGGTGTGTCGGCTCGGTTGGTTAGTATGACCAATATTGATCCGAATCCCCCCTCCCCGGCAGGCGTGACGGCGGTATAGAGTTCGCTTACATTCTGTCGGAAAACTTCCTTCCTAATCCCAAGACTGCCTAGAGTCTAGCCTTGCCTAGCCTTTCGCACCGTATTACGCCGCGCGTTCGACACCCGCACGCCCAACAACCCCCCACCACCGCTACCGCGCAGTAACTCGGCTGTAAACGAGTTCACGCTGTTATTGTGAAAACGTATGATTACGTCCATACGCCCCGCCAACGTACTGTTAAAAAAAACACAAACAAACAATACTCTATAACTAAATCATCGACGTCGTTGTTATAACAATTTTACGTCATACTTTGTTCGGAATCACACTATACGCTTAAACACAACTCATGCAAAAACTATGAAGAAACGATGATGATGATGATGATGACAATGGAAATGATAACATTTTAACAACAATAATTAATAATAACTATAATAATAAATAATACCGTTATTAACAGAATTTGTTTTGCTTACGACTGATACAGTCCCTCGCATATTGTGTACTGTAGTTTCCATCTTTACTTATCCAAACAACTCCGATTCGTGAAGCCACTATCCCGCACTGCCCCCTCCATGTTATCTGCCGTCTAACTCCTTTCCCCCACGTTGTAATTACCCTCACGCCATGTATGTATCATTTCACATCCTTTGGACATGTCCATGCCATCTTGATCTCTTCACGTCGACCGATTTCCAACATGCCCGTATTAATTCCCATTCTATTATATTCCTCTGTATTTTTGACACTATCCTGTATGATCTGCAGTATCTTCTCCAGTAATCCGTCTCAGCGACCTGGATTTTGAACCTTCCATATTTTGCATCAATCTCCCATAGCTGTACACCACACGTACCGACACTTTATATACTATGGCTTTCTAAAGTCGTATTTTTTACGTAATCTGCAATTTTTGTACATCACAATCAGTGTTGCCAACTCCGTCATGGGAAAAGTACCTAAATGCCGACAAAAAAAACTGCATTTTCAAGTAAAAATCCCTAGATTAAAAAAATTATTTTCTAAGCAGGAGCCAGGAATGGGGATTTGTACAGCCCCTTGTTTTCACATGATTGTGATTCATACGATCTACACACGAGAATGCGCATACGGTTGTAGACACCTGACAACTGTTTTTTGGTGCTGACCTTAAAATGTGAAGCAAACAAACTACTCCTTGCGAGGCTACAAAATTTCTTATTTGTGTCGCACATGCGCAACCCTCTCCCAGACTTGACGAATTTTGTTTGTTAATCTCTTAATTTGTAGGCTGATTTTTTTTTACAGTAGTAACTCTTTTTTTTTAAATGTACAAACAGGTTTATTACACAGCGTTTGCATATAAGTTTGAAATATGAAATATAGGAAATCAATTCAGTGAATATGTATGTTCTAAACAATGTTTCAATAACGCGTACTTTTATTGTGCTATTACCGTTTACTTTAAGGGGACTGACTTCAAGATATTACTCTACGACTTTAAAGATAGTAATGTTGATTCGGCTAAAGTTGTTTTTTTCTTTTGCATGATCGGACTCGAACCCCCCCCCCCCAGGCCAAATTCTAGATACGGCATTGCGTGGGTTGTGCATAAACGCTTGTTCAGTCTCCAAATAAACGTGTTCCCATCTTTCAAAAAATCTTCTGATGTTACGTTTGCTTGTAGACTTTGTACAGGAATCTTGCACAGCCATGGCAGCTAACAGACAAGTACAGCTCAGTAATTCTCTCTAGCACTGTCCACCACGTGTTACCAAAATTCCTAGTTGTCTTGGGAAAATTCGGGCAAAGACGTGTATCCGCAATTATCTGTCCGTTGGTTAAGATTCTACGCGTTTAGTACGTTGCGGATGTCACAATTACGTATTCTGTCCGGCCGCAGACAATTCTCGGAAAGCGTATATTTCAGCCGCTCGGATATTTGACTCGTCTCGCTTTGCACAAACCCACCGGTGCGCGCTTGCCCATCATCGCTTTCGGGACAGACGCGCTTTAGTTAAACCTTAATTTTCTTTCTTTACACGTTTTATTTCTGTTTAACAGTGTATTCAAATTTATGAAGTAATTCAATCCTTCAGTAATTAATAAAATTTGCTAAATATTCTCCACGGGGATTATGGTTTTTTTTTTACATTCCGTTAAAGCGCCACGATAGGACACCGTTTCGCGACTATTGAAGGTGTAAAAAAAATTCGCTGAGCAAGCTGAAGGCTACACAAAAACGTGCGGAAAAAAAAGTGTTATAACCGATTGATGCTATGTTGAACGAGGCATTGTAAGTGAAGATGAACTAGTGCTTAATTTTTCAAATAAACAAAAATTGCACGAACTATTTGATCAAACCTGGAATGTAAGAAAATCAGAAATTCAGTTAGCACTACTCCACAAGCATGTATGGTCGTTTTCGTCTTCTTCTTCTTCGTCTCTTCACTTAGTAACAACTGTTTTTACAACTTCATTTCTATAATTAATTCCCATGAGCGTAAACAGTTTTTGGAAACCTGCATTAACGCAACAAAGTAGTTTTAAATAACTAACTAATTTCCGATACCAATATAATATTAACATTTGCACTCAATTCGAAGTACACCCTCTAGTCCTGGTACCAACATACGAATATAAAAAACTGTATATTAGGAAAAGTGTTGTTCTACTGGGGAAAACACACAATTTAACCGTAATAAAAATATCAACGGAATTACAGAAACACTGCAGAAAGCATACGGAACGATAAATATTTGCACAGATGAAAACTATTGGCACGACACGGCAACGCCGCATGAAAATAGCGCGTCAAACGGTGTTTGTTTGACGCTGTTTGTGAGAAGCGTATGATTCACGTATTTTTAATTATACACATACTCATGTATATATAAAAACCGAGTGCCGGCGTCGTCCACAAGCAGAATTCCTGCGGCCAACTATTTATGGAACTGCACGGACATATGTATATAAGTTTACACTCCACACGCTCCCAAATTAAGAGACACAACACGCCCCACTTACGGAAAACTCTCATCATAACGCCTATATATCTGTGATCTATCCTTATGATTAACAACTTAATACAACTTTTCTTTGTTTTTCCTTATTTTTTTTGAAGTGAAACTTCTTTATCGACGTATGAGAGAAATTTTATAGCAATGTAAAAAAAAATCGTCACGATTTTCGGTTACGCGCCATGTTGTTTTTTTTTTATCAAAGTTCAGTATAGTGACGTAAAGAATAATATATTAGTTTGAAAGTGATAAAATAAAAAGACATTATTTGTTATGTGAGAGCAAATGAGAGTTTTCATAAAAATTCAAGTAAACGTCGGCCAATAGACGAGAGAGAGGTGAACCCATGGCCAATCCATCATCCTCAATGAAAAATTGGTTTTTTGAAAGCAAAGTAATTCAAATTCAAGTGAATTTATAGTAAAAGTGAGAGTGATTATATATTTCGTTTGATAAATCCAACACGTGAGCGTGATTTTAATATTTATTTGAGGTTAACCTCACTTTTTGATTGTAAGTATCAATAAATGTATATAAATCTATTAAAATTAGCAAGTATTAAAAATCCAACACGTGAGCGTGATTTTAATATTTATTTGAGGTTAACCTCACTTTTTGATTGTAAGTATCAGTAAATGTATATAAATCTATTAAAATTAGCAAGTATTAATAAATATGACTGTAAATCTAGTAAACATTATTAATTCTAAAAACAATAAAAAAACAAATTAAATAATAATTTAAAAAAATAGCTTTAATTTAATACGGAAAAAAATTTTTTTTCTTAAGCTTTATCTACCCAATTTCTGTGAAGTTGTAAATAGTAGAAAAATGATATGTCATAAAGAAGTTTCACTTCTTACCTGTGTACTCTGGTACACACACATACTTTTTTTTACTCCATGCACAAGTAAAACCATGACCTCCACTTGGCTTGTAACTTAATTGAACGAGCGGAACGAGTTCTCAGTTTTAACTCGACCGTTTGGAATTTGCCTGTCTATCTATCTGGGGTACGCCTCATGATAACTTTTCAACGGTAAAAATAATGGAAAAATCGTAAAAATCCACTCTGGTTATCAAATTAGAATTTTAACTAGAATCTGAAATTAGTGTTAAGTTTTGGAAATTACTAAATTTTCGGACGCCAGGGCCAAAAAGTTGGTCAAAGTTTTAACAAAATAGCAAATTCCACGTGGGGTATCAAATTAAAGACAACGTTAACCAAAATCTGAGTATAAAGTAGAGTTTTAGACATTTCAAAATTTTTGTACATCAGGACCCAAAAAAAGGATCAAAATTTTGAAAAATATTTAAAAAACCATCCGGGTGTGAGACTAAATGGGAATTTTAACACAAATCAGAATGTTCGGAGTTTTTTATGTTTATTGTAAGATTGTCTGCACTACAAGTGTTATTATGGTACACAAAAATTAATAGTGTAATCGAGATTTTCGTAATTTCTCTGATAATTAAAAAATATCTAATATCGACATTTGTCTAATAATATAGTTTACCTACTTAGGTAAAAATTAGTGAGTTCTGTAGGTCAGGAACTAGTAAATATACAGACAAATACACTTTCTATTACACGTGTACAAAAGTCAAATCTTCTTTTGTCCTCAGTAAGAAGACTGGTGGGCGGCCATAATCTGTATACTCTGGGCGGTCATCAGACTGCCTTCACTTCGAAACATCTGTATTCCTTCCATCCTACCGCTCGAGCCAATTTTCCTTCTAGCATCGTATTCGTATAGTTACATATTATGCCTAATTAAGTGTCCCAAACACAGGCGTTTCCTTCTGCCGAAAAAGTTACATACCATTATTACGTTTCCATATAGACTTTTGAAACCCTCCTCGAACGATGCTGCCGCCAAGGTAAGAATCCAACAGCTGACGTTATCAATTGAGCCTTCATTGGTTTCAAAGCGCTAGGTAACAAGAGGACACCCATATGACTGGGGACTTGGTCCGGTCGTGTAACTAGTATTTCAATTCAGGACGATTTCCCGCTAATCCCGCGTATAGACTGCCCACATTTCCAAATGGCTTGTGTTTCGAGTGCGCAAAGACTGAGGTTGGCCCCGATACTCAAACACGTAGCGGCGTGTCCCCCGACGAAAACATCGATACATACACATACATAGGCCTATACACTTTATATCGTTATAACCATCAAGTTGAGATTCCTTACAATTATTATTGTCATCATCATACCTTTACTTCTTAAAAACACCATCGTCACTCTTATTATTCTCATCGTCCTATGCCTCAGAGTCGTATTTCTGGTCACATTCATTACAGGTCTTAACAACACCATCTCGTCTCATCGGCGGGTGGGTGGGGGGTTAGTAAACCAGTGAGTACAGCTACTAACCTACAGGTCCAGATTCGATTCCCGGGCGCGCCATTAAATTAAAGTGCGTTTTAAAGCCCCCAGGTCGTCTCAGCCTGGAACGACAGCCTGATGAAATATAGGGCGGCTGAAGCTTAGTGTCGGATATGCCAAATGACTTCTACGCCGTCCAGCAGCAAGCAGCAGACTGCGTAACTCCTAAGCTTCTTCGGAGGTATAAAAGCAAGCAATTAATAATAATTATTATAAGTATTATCACCTCATTATACGTCTGCTTTCTTATCTTAGCCATAACACACCTAATATACCAGCCGCTTGATATTAACACATTCCTTTACCTTATACCTCCTCTTAAACTTCCACTTACGCCAGGGGTGCCCACAGCATGGTGGTGCAAATCGCACCACTGGAATTTTGGGGGAGATTTTTCAAGGTGATATTTACCCCTTACAAGCGTCGGAAATTAAACAATTCATAGAAGAAAAAGAACGCAATTAGAAAATCAAGTTAGACTGTCTTGATAAGAACTAATGTACTACTAATTGTGTTAGGCCAGGTTTGGCCAGGCTTTTAGATTTCTCATAATTTAGTTACTAATTAGGAATACTAGACAAGCTTTTGGTATTGATAAAAATAATAAGATTAGTTTTCGATTCCAATAATTGCTTAAATGGCTTTAGTTTATCAAAACTTTTTGGACAAAGCCCGAAGATCCACCATTACCTGGGGGTTATTCCATACCCACGTATTGTAGCCACCCTACCCACGAAATCAAATTTTGGGGGATTTCGGAATACTTGGGGGGGGGATTGGACCATGGTTTCTGGGGAAGAGGGATAGACTTATACTTTATACCTCCTCCTCCTCAGCCGCACCACCACCATATTCTGTACAGTTATGATTATTAGCGTTATCACATAGGCCTACTACACCATCACCACGTAATGTATCATCATCACCACACGACGCTTACAATCGCCGGTGATATTTCAATGTCACGTCGTGCCATGCTCGCTCTTCAACAAACGTATCAAGTTCAGTTGGTGTTGAGCACAACAAAGGCTGCACATACATACGCAAGACGCGTTCCGTGCCCTTGAACGGATGACGTAATCCAGACACCACAAATGCTATAAACACTACCAATACATATTACATTATTAACACGCCACGCACGATCCCCCGACCGTATATTGTTTCTAATTATTGGCTGCTAAATACTCCACACGCCGCACGATATAAGAATCCGAAGGCCTACTGTGGCTCTGTGCTTGGACCGAGACATAAATAAAAGCGCAGACTAAAATTATAATAAATAAAAATTAAATAAATTTAAAATAAAAAAATCATACGTCCGTTGTTTTGTGTCCCTATTTCCAAACTTCGCCATTTTCACTTCGGATCCTTAGTCCACTTTCCTGACGTAATCTCAAATCAACGTAAGAAGGAAGCTTTTAGATACATCGCGTCGGTTTAAGTGTTCAGTGGCGTATCTAGAATTTGGTGTGGGGGGTCCGGTTGGCTCAGCTTTATACAAAAGAAAAAAAAAAGACTAATCAGCATTACAATCTTAAACGTGGCTTTAATTAGTGCCATTAAAGTAAGTGGTAATAACACAATAAAAATACGTGTTATTTAACCATTGTTTACGAGATACTTAATTGATTTCCTATACTTGAAACGTACACACCAATGCTGTGTAATAAACCTGTTTGTATATTTAAAACAGAGTTACTAGCTGTCTTATTTACTTAATAAAACAGCGTAAGAGATTAACATAATCCGTCAACTTTTTCGATCCTGTGGGGGGAGGGTCCGGTCCCTTCGCCCCCACCCCGTAAATACGCCCCTGTAAGTGTTAAGACAATTTTTTTACATACGTATGAAATAACAAAAACTTTTAGACGAATGCAACAAAATCGCCACCAGATGCAGCAAACATTTATTTGGAAATATTTTATACAAAAACAGTTAGTTGTAATCCTCTAACGGTTCAGGAACTGCGTACAGAATGACGACAGCAAGCAGCAGCATCACATTTATGGAAACAACCGAATGCAGAGCTGCAGCAGCGGTAACCGACGACGACGACTTCCTTGAAACACGAGCAGTGTACACTGTACAGATAACCCTGACACGTTTTGTTCAACGGAGAATGGCGACGACGGTTTTGTCTTTAAACGGCCCCCGTTACTATCGTAAAAATCAAACTAGGACAGACCGACCAAACTCTAAACGGAGTAATCCGAGATAGCGTGTTTCTCTTGCTGTTTGCTTCGAACACGTGTCTCCGCCTGCCTGTTCCGCATTTCTATACCTATATATGTGGTTATACCTTTTAAACACGATAATCCGTATGCTTTCAGTCAGCTCGCACAGAATTACATTTATGAACAAAGGAACAAACGTTTTTTTAATTCTACAGCAATCATCGTGTTCAGTACACTGTAGACGTAAGAAAACAGTACATTTTTAGTGTATAGTCTTCTTCTTTCACATAAATATTTCGTGGACTTTTTTAATACACTTGATACGTAGTCGAGAAAACATTTAATAATGATAATATTGTTACAGTAAAGAAAACGATGAATTTCTATAATAAACTAATACTATTTTCAATCACAACCACAGAGAAGGAAGAGGCCAACAGTCATATGACAAGAAAATTTCGACATATTTCGAAGAAGGGTTGGAAATGACTCTGGAGAAAACGGAATATATGTAGGAAAAGAAGCAGCCTCAAAGTTATAAAAGAAGATAAAAAACTGCAAGGAATTTTCAAGTAGCCTACTCAGTAGCGTTTAGTAAAATTCCAACTTGAGAGGCTGACAATGATTGTGCTTTCGTAACTCTGCTGTATAAATGATGGTAGGCGTATAATTTCTAGTTTGGTGGCCTGTCAGTTCAGTCTTTTTATTTCGTCTCCTTCTTATTCGTAGTATAATCTTTCCGTGATTCTGACCCACATGAAGACACGGTGATTAAATATATTCCTGTTTACTTTTGTTTTTATTCATTTCTTCCTTTTCTTCTTCTTTAGCATTGTAGCCCAACGTGAGCCCTGGCTTACAACACCGATCTTCTCCAGTGTCTCCTATCAACTGCCATCTCGGTGTAACCTCTCGGATACATTCTTCTAAACATTCTAGCACATTATCCAACCATCTTAACCTTGGCCGGCCCATCTTTCTGCTTTTATAGACTTGCACCTTCAGAATTTTCTTTAGCATACGCTGATCATCAATCCAGTCTATGTGACCTGGCCATTGTATTCGATGAGCCTTTACGAATCTTACGACCAAAAAGAGGTACCTACTTCTCATCAGTTGTCTGTTATCAGGCAGATTATAGAAAAGTGCTATGAGCATAACATAAATTTTCACATGCTGCTTGTGCACTTTAAACAGGCATTTGATAATCCGAGTAGGGTAAGACTTTATGAAGCCATGCGGGGTACGGGAATTGCTTTGAAACTTATATTATTTATATAAACTTATATAATTCTAAATTACACAATAACTGAATTATCTAAATTAATGACGGTGTTTTTAATACCAGTAGTGAGTGAAACATGATAAAAATAACTTCTAATAATTTACATATAATTGAACATGATCTGTATTTAGCTATACGTTTACTATATTATATGTTGAGAGGTATATGTATAAACGTTTTCTTTACCAATTCTAATATATAATTGTCGATTACTGCTTTTATAATTAATTACAAATACCATTATATTATGAGTAATTTAAATTGTAATATTGTATAAATTAAGTTCTGTGATATTATAATTTCCTCGTTGTACTTAAGGAAAACATTTGATGATGCAAAACAAAATGTTTCAACTCCTTCACATATACAAGGATACACACACACGCACACAGACTCACACGTTCACTCAAACAATTGATCTGTTGTGTTTGACATTTTCTTTTACACAGGTCCTGATCGTGACAATAAATACTGTCGAAACGTCTAGACAAATAATTTAAAATTTGTGTTATACTTTTTGGCCGATCCTCACAAACCCTTAACCGAAAAATATATTATTATAATTTGGCGAGGGTTAGTGAGGATCGGTCAAAAATAACACAATTTAACTTATTTGTGTCGAAACGTCGACTTAAATAAGTTAAAAATTGTGTTATTTTTGACCGATCCTCACTAACCCTTCACTGAAAAATTCATTGATTGACGGTCACTACGAATTTAAGGATTTAATTATAATTTAGCTTTGTCGACAACGTTCCGTTTCGATTTTATATTTCGTTATTTTATTTATGAATAAACAGTCATAATATCTCATATAGAACTTTCAGCGCCACCACGGAGAGCCGCGACCATCGGAACAGGTGTGTAACAATTTACACTGTAGCAGACAAGTCACGCAATGACTACGAAACATTTTAGCAGCTCGACGAATTAATTAATTAGTTACAAATTATCATATAAAACAAACTGCAAATAAATTTATGGGTTTCCTATACGCATTTGAACAGCGACGCCATGTTATGGACACAAACTCCACACCGAAAAAGCCAGATGAGAAGAAGGTAGGGGTGCCTTCCGCCGGCTGAAAATAATTCCATCGTCAAAATGAGGGCACCCGCCGTCATTGCGCGCAGTATTTACGAGCAACAAACAAGACCGACAGACGGTTGAAAGCGCCCACTGTGCGTTTGTGTGTATTTTTTGTAACTAATGTATATTTATAAAGGAAGTCAATTAAACGATACAATTAATGTGCCACAGTGCGGCAGTAATATTTCCATAATTACGGTGAAGGGCACGCGCGCGCGTGCGCGTACGTCTGTATACACGTATGCTAATGAATATTCGTCCAGTGGATTCAATTAATTACAAGCTCAACAGCCGGTGCATGTTTTATACGACAGAAAATATTTTTATACGACAAAAACAATATTTATTGTTTATCAACATTACATGATTTAAATTACTTAAATGTTAATAAGACAAATAATCGATTATTTAAATAAATTATAAAATCAGATTATATCACTAAACATGAAAAACAATCATAAAGTACGTGAACGCAACTTGTTACGGAATAATAAACACGCCATGCGGTGAGACAGTATTTCAATAATGCAACATCAACGCTGTAAAAATAAACTGGAAGTTTAAATTAAAAAAATATAATACGTACATATAATAATTATACAATCATTATGACGAGCAATAAAATGCGACGACGATTTATGTCTCGTAGTAAACGCTGCCGCGCGCTTTAAAACCGAGCAGTTGTAGAGGTTATAGCCTGTAGAAACAACAATATTAATGTTGATGACGTCAAATTATGACGTAATATCGTAGTCGTCGCACAGCTGACTGGGAGCGTGTATTGCGCATGCGCCGTATCGAGCCCAGACCACGGCCATTCAACGACCTTCGCACAGACGCACACCACATGAATGGCTAGACTGTAGACGGCACTGCTGTGCGGCGAGCAAAACATTCAGGTCGTTGAATCGAACACGCTGCTCCACTACAATGTTGCCACTAGTACCATAAATACCATAGCGTAGGAGAAAAATACGCGCTCCAGTGCTGCCTTGTTTTTTTGCCTTCAACACTTTCTAATCGTTACATACTTCAACAGCGCTATCTCTTCACTCTTTAATATCGCTAATTAAATAAATAACACTAAAAAATACAATGAATACAGTACATTAAAACTGATCAACTACAGCACACAAGTCAATATTTATATTAAATTTAGGTACATTTTTAAATACATATTATACACAATTTAATAACTAAACTGTAATCTTTATTAACCAAATATATTTTACTTCACATGTAACAAATATATTTATCTCCCTTAGGAAATAAATATATAGATCAAAACAGGTCAAACTAATTAAAGTATTGGAACATAATAAAATCTTTATTTCTCTTAATACGTGCTTGTAAATTCTAGAGGCAATAATATAAGAACAAAGACTGCAGGGCGTTTAACACAGCACCTTCGGTCTTCTAGTTGCGCGTGCGCGTACTCGTATGCGAGAGTGACCTATTTCTCAATTCTTCACGCCCCAACACGATCACACAAATTTATACACATCGCAATTATAATATTTAAATTTAAAAACTAAGCGAACCTTGTTCCAACTGTCATGGTACTTATTACAACGTTATCTAATCGATACACTGATTACGTTAACGATATAATAAAATGAAAACATTCAGACTAAAAAAAATACTACCTTTCACGTTCGTAGCGTTAGCAATCGTCCATCATTCTACACCAAACTAACGTTCCATGTGAACTGGCATTATTATGAAAAACTTGTACTGGCGGTACAATTGTATAAGCGCCCGTGCGCGCGCGTACGCAGACATGAGGCCGACATGACACACATGTACAATTTCATTATCTCCCGAGTGTGTGAAGAAGCTGAGTTTTCACACAAATCGTACCACGGTTCCAATACACCGTTAACTGAATCTTCGGTTATGTTTTGATGTATTTTCCATACATAAAAAAGAACAAATACTTCGTTACTTATCGATTCCCCGGTAAATCAAACAATTATAGTAAATTTTATCATGTTGGTTTGAAACAACACACAGTTTATGTAAACATTATTTATTGATGGATTCCTTCACATGAAAATATTTTAGCTAAACAGGTTCTGTCACAAGCACTGCGTTTTGTCAAACAATGTTAGAAAATACCACTATAGGAATAAAAGGACCCGTTTCCTCTCCCTTAAAGGCGGGAGAAGTCTGTCACGCTGTTCCAAAAGTACTGTGCTCATATAATAGAAAACTACAAAAGCATACAGATTTAACCCTCGTTTGAGTGTTGGCAAAACATATAGGCTACACTTTTTGCGTGTTGGGAAAACATGTACACTTTTTTTGTAATTTTTAGCGTTCTCTAATTTTTTCAATTGTTTACGTCTTTTATTTTCTATTTTTATATTTCGGCTGTACTTATGTATGACTTTTTCGATAGGTATATGACCGTTTACAAATACCTGGCTACTAATCTGGACGAGTCACGGGTTCAAAGATTCCCAGGGAGCACAAAAAAAAAAATTAACGCATGTCTATCAGCCTCAGGTTGACTCGGTCTGTGGCAATGAATACCTGTTATCACTTCCTAAGATAATGATGGGCGGCTGAAGCATCATACCGGCCACACTATCTTATTTGTACACCGTACGGTTTAAGGTGGCAGCCTATCTTGTTTGGAACAGCAAAGCTATTTTTTGGCGCAAAAAGGAGTTATCATTAACTGTTTACAAAGAAAGGAAAAATAGTTTAGTTATGAAGACTCGCCGACTGGAAACATTATGAACGATACTACCCTTATCGATGGTAAACGTTTGTCTGTTCTTGTAACTATGGCAGATTAATTTTAACAAACATTTCACCGTATGTATCATTGTAAATGTAACGAATCTAGTACATTCATAAAGTACAGCATAATTAGCTCTTATTCTATAATTTGTTAATCTGGAGCAACCAAGGATTAATTATTCTGTTTTACACACGTCTATTACTGATTTTACTTAAACTCAACGGTTTATACTCATCCGCAAAAAAAAACAAAATAAGGGAAATGTTTGCGCCTCCGGCTTCTTTTCCAATCCCATTTTTGGGCCTCGGTCACTTCTCATTCTCACCACGTGCCCCAACCATCTCAACCCTTGCCCTTCAGTGCCGCAGCTATGTCCGCTTCCCCATACAGGTCTCTTAGCTCACGATTCTTTCTTATCCTCCACATCTCTCCGTCCCACACGGGTCCGTAAATTTCATATATTACAACTTCAGTACCCAGGTCTCGCTTGCATATGTCACTATAAGTCTGATTACTGCGATGCATACTTTCTTTTAACATTTTTCGATACATTCCTGGATTGGAATATATTTTTGAATGCGTAGTAGCTCCTGTTTCCTGTTGCTATTCTTGCTTTGATTTCTTCGCTTGTTTCATTGTTATCTGTAATTGTGCTTACGAGATATTTTAAAATTATCTCTTATTCCATAATTTCTAATTCTGGAGTAACCAAGGATTGTTCTTGTTCTGTTTGACACACAGCCGTACCATCTACGCTATCACACCTTACGAACGGTCCGGCTTGATCTCTCATTTTTGTTTCGACGTATCAGTGGCATAGGCGTAGCAGTGCCAAATGGTTTAAATTTACCGAGCGCGCAAAATCCAGCCTTGTATTCTATTACTGCATACATACCCCCACCATCACTGAATGTACCCAGTAATTAAATTAACCTTTCTAACGTGCATGTGACAGACAGACAACGCGTACTTCAACACCGCACGGTAACAACTGCCTGCTGCTATAAGACACTGATTAACGTTCAACTGTTTAACCAGCTGTAGTGAAATCTCGTCATTTCGACTGACGGTGAAAAACGATTCTTCACGAAAATTTACTCCAAACGGAATAAGCCGGCTACACACTATCCATCGCCGCTGTCCAGCATTCCCGACGTCGGTGATGGATGCGCGCACCACACTGTCGTACAACTCGTACGGCGTGCCAGACGTTCTTTATTTTTATTCATGCAATCTGCCGAGGATACGTCCCGCAGACATCTATTTAATGTATATTTTTCGATAAAATTTGATGTTATTTCACGGTCCATTATGAATAGTAATTAAAACAAATTAATAACAACAATATTTAAAATAATGACTGCTAATGATATTTGAATGTATTATGTAGGCCTATACGAAGAATAAACTAAACTAAATATTAAACTGAAATTTTATCTGAATCGTACTGTACTTTCTCGAAAATGACGATTTTATAGACAGCAGCCAGCGTACGCATTATCAAACATGCACGATGCACGATTCCTTGACATCCGTCAACACTACACACGATCCATCCGCACGTCGTGGGGCTTGAGCTGATGGTCTTGCTGGACTCATTTTTCGTCGTGCATATCCTTCAAAAAATACACGACGTGCGGATGGTTGTCAAAGCTACGCACTGTCATTTTTGACTGACTTGCTGTCCGTCATGACGTCCGTAGCCGACTATATAAAGTTAAAAACGTTTATACACTATAAACACTAAATTCCACGACATAATACTTTTGGGTTCTAAGAACCCTTAAGTTTTGAATCTTCTAAATAATTAGATCCAAATGTCTATTACTGACGCATACACGCTGATATATTTTTCACACACAAAAAAAAAATAAAATTACTTCGTTACGGTACTTTATCAACTCTCCGCTAGAAAAAATAATTATAGTAAATTTTATCGTGTTGGTTTGAAACAACAAACACATAGTCAGTGGCGGATTATCCATAACGGTAGGGTATTGGTGTAGCACCGGGCACCAGGACCTCAGCCGTCAGGAGGCACCATCCAGCCCTAATTCACAAAAACTTTTTGATGATAATAAATGTGAAAAAAAACAAAGAAACAAATGTCCTCAATCCAAAATTATAAAAAGATGTGTGCACACTTTTTGACGACCTTCTAAAAGAAGATTGAGCACTTTGTGCCACGAATAAAATTGCAAGATTTTTTTTTTAACGTTCCAATGAAGACGACAGATTCCATGATACTACAGTTTGTCCGCTTAAAGTATTAAACTGGATTGTAAAATGATTGCTGTATTTCGAATTTGTACATTGCTTATCGCCTGCATTTCACGATTCCAATAGGGAATCTGAAAAATCATTTTCTGTATTAAAACGCATTAAAGATATTGTTGGGTTCAAGTATGGGAGATGAAAGATTATCTTCGTTAGCAAAGTTGAATAGTGAAAGCGGGCTACTTAAATCGCTCGATTTAGAAGAAATTATACAAGACTCCGTTAAGGCAAAATTAAGAAAAAATGGATCGATTAGTATCTTCTAAGCTTAAGTACTACTATGCTCATTGTAACCACTATTTAGCTAAATATTTGTTGTAATTTGAGACTTTAATAAAAATAACTTTTAACTTTCGAAATTGTGGATGCCATTTATCAATATAAATAATGGATAAAAGGTTGAATTTTGAATCTGGGGGGAGGGGGAAGCACCGGTCTGATGGCAGCATAGGACACCACGCGCTTCTAATACGACTCTGCACATAGTTCATTTATTGATAGATACCTTCACACGAAAATTTCTTAGCTAAACAGGTAGCTACCACGAGCACCGCTTCTGTCAAAGAATGTTACAAAATACGACCGTAGTAATAAAATGACCTGTTTCCTCCCCACAAAAGACGGAAGAAGTCTGTCAGGCTACTCTTGCTTAAGCGCAGGCGTTGATCAACTTCTTATTTTGGAAACGTTAACCACCAAAATAATGTTCCAACCGCTGGGCGGAAATACTACAATACAAAATATGGCAACAAGAAGTCTACGCGCGACTGGAAATACGGACAGACAGTATTTATTACTGCATTTCCACACCCCAAAGTTCATAAGACTCCAATAAGCAGGAGTCAGCAGTGGGTTAATTTCTGAAATAACGACACGTCTCGATGGAACTCACAACTTCCATTCCACATTGGAAAACATCTTTCGTAATCGACGAGGAAAGGATCGTTTTTCCGTTTTACGATATGTAAACGATGTACTATTCCTGGTGTGATATTATTTTGGTGGCACAATCTTTTATTTAATTATTGTGAACCCGAAGACAGGAATATTTTTTTTTAATTCGAAGTTACAAACGAAAGGTGAGAATCCCGGCCTTTTTTCTGAATAATTACCAAACTCTGTTTACCTGTAATTAAAATTTATTTTTTACTAACCACGGTAATATTCCTATCAAATGAATTTTATTGAAGTTTCCATTAACTCCGATAATATTTCTATCAAACGAATTTTATTATAAATAAAATATAATGTCTTGGATAAAGTTGGATTAAAGAAGTCAAAAAGGATTTAGAAAAAAATGATATAAACGCAGAAGAAGCAATTGAAAGAGAAGTTTTTCGGGCAAAAGTATTAAAAATGAAAGGAGTCCAGGGTAGGAGAGCGAAAAACGCAGGTTCAAAGTGGACTGAAGACAGGAAGAAGAGACATAGTGAAAAGATGAAAGAATATTGGAGAAAAAGAAAAGAACAAGGAATAAAGAACTGAAACTAGCATGTGGTTCTGAGATGGCCGATACAAATAGAAAAAAAATATAATGTTTTATATCAACAAGAGATAATAAAAAAGAATTTAATGGATTTATTTTCTTGATGTTACTGTAATTTTTTACGTCTATGTAATTCTATAAAGCGATCACAAAAGACGGTGAAACAAACATAAAATCTCAATGGGGGGGGGGGGGCTTGCCTGAGTATTCAGGAAGTGTGATATGCGTGCTACTTCAACCCGTGAAAACTTGTCCTTATATACGGCTTGTTTTTTAAAAATTGTCTCAGTAAAAAAAAATAAAATAAAATAAAATATAATAAAAAACGTAGGTAACATCGCAATAGTTCCAATTACTCAGAATACTACTACTAGGCCTACTAGATTCTTTTACCGCCTTAGCAGTCTAAGGATCCAAACCGCCTTACAAGGTAGGTAGTTTGGTGATCACTACGCTTCACCTGCTCGTTATTATCCCAGAAGTTATCCCAAACACTCATACCCACAGGCCGAATCGACCTGGGCGGCTAAAAACGCATCGTGATTCTATGGTGCACCAGGGAATCGAACACACGACGTCCACGCCCGCTGGTCTATAACGCCTCATTCGTACGCCCATATTACAAGTAATTTGGGGTTCTAGCGATTGTAACTGTAACTAGCACATCGTCTCACGAAGGGAAAAGTCACGAAAGTAGGTAAGCCGAGAGGGCGCGCGCGTACACGTGGACCACACCCTCACAAGCGGAAAGTAATTACACAATTCGTACAGCGGTTAAGCGTTTTCCCTAAACCGATACAACTTTGTTGCAACTACTATGTGCCTCTATTGAAAACAGACGTTTCGGTCTCACCATCAGAGGCCATCTTCAATGTAAAACGACTAACAAAATCCTGAAGATGGTCTCCGATGGTGGAGCCAAAACGTCTGATTTATCGTTTTACAGTGAACATGACCTCCGATGGTGGGGCCGAAGCGTATGTTTTCAATAGAGGCGGTCGGTCGACCGCGGCAGACAGCAATTTCAACAATGTTGACGCCGCCCATGAAAGCGTTGAAAAACAACTTTGTCAGAAGTGATTCCTCGTCCGCCTTGTTTCCCTTGACTCAACACGAGCGCGCGCGCGCACACACACACAGATCTGAAACAACCGCTTCTTCGGACGTCCCACGACACGATAACCTGGTAATCCATAGTATGTTATCAGTACGACATAATTTTCTGTAAAACCTCCTCTTTAGAGCCTTCTTTTAAATTTCATAATTTTGAGAAAACAAGATTGGCGAAGAATCGATGCTTTCGAAACGCGGTGCTACAGAAGTAAGTTGAACGTCAGACGGATACAAGGGCGAGGAATAAGGAAGTTTTGAAGAGGACTGGAGAGAAAAGATTGATCAGACCAGTTCTGATGTATGGCTCGGAATGCTGGGTTGTAAAAAAACTAGATGAGCCGAAACTGGCCGTGTTCCGAGAGGAAGGTACTGAGGAGAATTTATGGCCCTGTGAAGGAAAACGAGATCTGGAGGCGACTGTAAAATCGCGAGTTGTACAAAAGGTTTAAAGATCTTCCGATCGTGCAAATCATACAAATTAACAGATTGCGTTGGGCCGGACATGTGCAGAGAATGGCGGAGGATAGAATCCCCCCAAAAAAAATCATGAATTATTTGCCGATGGAAGGAGAAGGATGGGAATACCGCGTACAAGATGGCTTCACCAGGTTCGTAAGGAGGCAGTGACGCTGGGTGCAGCAAACTGGTGGACATTGGCCGGGAGTAGAGACCAGTGGGGACGATTTCTTTTGGAGGCCAGGGCCCGAACTGGGCTGTAGCGCCGAGGATGTATGTATGTACTGGAGAGAAAAGAAGTTTATGGACGTTTCTTATCGGTAGAAGAAAAGGTTAATGTAACTTCTCCTGAGGCACCAATCTTACTTCTTACACTAGCACAGTGGAAGGTGGATGGAAAAGATCCTAAAGGAAGTCCACGATCGTTGATCTGAGTTGTAGAAATTACGTTGAGACTTCCCCGGGGTACGGACGTCTTGAGAATCGCATGACACCAATCGGAAGACACGTTTACATAAGTTAGCGTAGTTTGGATTTGATGTATCATTCGTATAATGAACACAGTAGTGTATGGTGTAGTTATCTATAAAACGACTGAATGCGTGTGAACAGGTGGCTGTACCGGTAAACCCCAGGGGCCCACCTTCTTTTGCGTTTATTTTAGACCTAAAGAAGATAAGTAATCCGTCGTGCGAAAGGCCCATTGAGCTATCACTACAGCATTGTGACGTTATGCTGTACATTGCTAGTTTCCAAGGAATTTGATACCCATTCAGGGGCGAACCTAGGGGGGATACACCTCCCTCGACGAAATCCGAAAATGTTGGAGCAAAAATTTTAACGGGCTGCGTGTTTTTTTTTAATGTAATTAATTGAAAAAGACTGACAATCATTATGTTTTTTTTTACAAAATTATTTAACATTACTGTACATGCTGTAAAATTTATATCCATAGGAATTATATACATGCTGTTAATCCTCACTTTCTTCACTTTCTTAATTTTAACGTTCGCTTTAAAGTATTTATATTCCACAGAAAAGTATTATTAGGCTCGCAAGACAAACTGGAAGCCTATCTGATGTGTTTTTAATTTATTTTAATGAAATTAGTGAATTACAGCTATTATCTACCTATTAGTTTTAATTTTTGGTACGATTTTCATTATAACATGAGAAAAACAATACTCTAAGGAAACGATATGTGGTTGGAAAAAATCCTCCCCGAAATGAAATCCTAGGTTCGCCCCTGTACCCATTCAAGGTACACAGCATAATTGTCTCTGCAATTTTTCGAATAGATTCCTTTCAACCCACCGATTCAATTACAGACCAATTCAAAAGTGCTGACGACTTTGGTGGGAGTACAAGGGAAAATGTTTCTCTCCCTCGGGACTGGATTGAACTAAATGACCCGATCTTTGGTTGGGCTAACAGATTCGAATAAATGGTATAGGAATTATTGGGATATAATACATTGTGTAACAATGACGAATTATAAAAATCCTTGAAACTATGGTAGTGCAGTACACCACTGCATGTAAGACAGTTTGTCTTGTGCTAAATCTTAAAATAAAAGCTTTTGTTATTCTACGTAAAAACGGGTATTTTTCAGAATCACACGTGGTAAATTCATCGATACACATTGGCAACACTGTTAAATATATTAAACACCGCGTGGGACATCTGTATAATGATTATGCTTGTGGAATAAAACCGTATAGCAGGATAGCAGACAAAAATCAGGCTGAAGAAACGTTATCGAGCGTTTAGCTCTGTCACGATAACTACGCGCAAGTAAGTGAACACTGACATCATAACGATATGGCGGCCGCCAACCGGTTTACGAGTTTTCTCCTAAAATCGTTAACAGAGCGGCGTTTAACACGGTGGCACGGAGTGTGTGTCTGACGGGAGCGAAATACCGGTAACTGTACATCATCAGCGGTTGGGGGGGGGGGTCTTATTATTAATAGTAATAACAATCGCCGCGTGCAAATCTGAATAACGCACGCGAAAATGGCCAGTCGCACACGATCACGGTCAGTCGATATGATTTCGTCGCCGTCTGCTTCGGCTTAGACTCTGTTTGACAATACGTACAGTACAGTATTGTGTGTGTGTGTGTGTGTGTGTGTGTGTGTTACTCAAACTTGGTCCAGGTGGCTTTTCTTCCCCTCCCCTCTTCAATCACTCCGCTGTTCGCTCTCTCGACAAACACCCCGCATTCACCTCATACAGAACAGAACCACACCCTACACACAGATCTAGGACTATTTTCTACCGCGCAGTAATTCCGCTCACCGCTTCTCGCACTCACACAAGATGTCAACTCTCTTTACCACCACCGCAGTAATGCCAACCGTGACAGACTTCTTACACGCTACCGTATAGCTCGCAACACGCTAATTTTCATGCAATATAAGTAGCGCTGTTGCCGGCGGACTCGAATCCCTGTATTGTATCGTCGCCGCGGCCGGCAAAACGCAACTGTCTTGGCATCACATACTTATATTCCCTTACTCGGTAGTAATCTGGCTGGGCCGGGTCAAGACGACTGTCGCGAGGTGACTCATCCTCTCGTCATTCTTTACGCCCTTAAGCAAAACACACACACACACACACGTCTCTTTACAAATGTCTTCTTCTATATCTTTCCTATTTATGCGTTTGGATACATTTACAAATAAATCTGTTTTCATTTTCCTGCCCCAAAGTCTCATTTCTCATGCGGCTTTTCGTCGTTTCTTAGCAATGTCTTTTATACTGTCTGAGTACAGTGGCGTATCTAGAACTTGACCTGAGGGGGAGGGGGTCCCCGGTCGCGTCGGCTTCATACAAGAGAAAAAACAAGTTAAGACTAATCAATACTAATATCTTTGGCTGAAGAACGTGTGATGATAACATCCTGAAATCGGTCCCATTACAGTAAACGGTAACTGAAACGTTGTTTTTACAGGATGCTTATTGACTGAATTGATTTGCCTATATTTCGTATTTCAAACGTATACGCAAATGCTGTGTAGTAAACCTGTTTTGGATATTTATAAAAGATTTAATCTAGGGCTACATTAGCGTACACAGCTGAAAAAAAATAAGACAGCCTAAAAATTAAGAGATTTACATAAATCGTCAATTTTTTGAACCCTCGGGGGGGGGGGTTCCGTTCGACCCCACCCCGTAAATACGCCCATGTCTGAGTACAGGAATCGAGAGTCGAACTTAACAATATGTGATTTATATTTCGTTACACTTGTCCACACATTGCCATCCAAATAACACGTATAATAGGTTCCATTATGATGTGTTCTACAGGGGTACTCGCAGGTGGAGAATTATTACACGAGTAAGCTGTCGTGAGTTGCAAAACTCGGTCACCGCTCTGATCGAAAATTCCTCATAGTTTGATGCTCTACACAGTATTGTATAATTTTTACAACATTTTAAGTTCCACTTTTGCCTGTGGTGCCCTTAGAGTTAATTTTTTTTAAGTAACCACTGCATTCGGATTTAGGCTAAAATTCCCTTACGCGTGATAATTCCCACACGTGCGACTTTTCCAAAATTTGGATCCCTTTTTTGGGTCCCTAGTGTACAAAAATTCTGAAACTTCCAAAACTAAACACTATATTCAGATGCTGTTGAAATTTGATTGACTTCTCTCAGGGGTATTCGGCCGTGGTCCAACTAGTAGTACAAAATACTAATATATACACCACAATCACACACAATAATATCAATTTAAAATACCAAAAACCAAGAGTAAACATAACAACAACCAATCAACACACAAGTACTCCACAAGATTCAAAATTAAGAAGGTTGAGGATGAACACTAAATGTCCCGAAACATGTTCCAAATAAGAAAAAAACATCTTGAGGTAAAGGTATTATAAATATTAAATGTGTATATATGATTTTAATATAATATTGAAAATTATGTAATTTGAATTTAACTTGACCATGATCATGTTCATTCTTTACTCGTGAAATTAACTGTACAAATAGACACAAATGCAAAAAAAAAAATCATTATAATCAATTATGTAAAATTCAATAAGTACATTACAGTGTGATGTGCACATTACTACTACATGGAGGCCTGTTACAAATTCAAAGCCTTTATCACTGGTCTCTTAAAAATATATAAAGTACTGTAAATGAGCCTTCGTGATTTGCTGAGTTCTCCCCTTTTTTCTCACTTTTCAGAACCCGTAGTAACACTACGTAGTAACACTAGTGCCGCCTAGTTTATTGCTTAAAATATGCTCTGCAATAATAAAAAAGTGTCGTGGATCCAGGGAATGCGGACTCAGTACCGTTCGATTGGCAAGCCTGTTGTAGTGCACCGCTGCCTGTATAGGTGCAATGGCTGCAAACATCGGCCGCCAATGAGCGGTAAAACACGCGTGTCAAGATAGGCCTTAAAGACGTGTCTAAAAATAACACCAGCCGAGAGCGGCATATCGCCCACATCGGGCTTGGAGTGTTTATTTAGAAATCCAACCGTCTTACGGTATGTATGTATCACCTTCACGGGTCGTGGAGTATTTTGTAGTGCGTGTGAATCGAACAAAAAACGAACTTCAAAAAAACTACTCATCACGTTGCTACGATAATCTCTCGTTAATCGCCAAGTAAGTATGGCAAGAAAGCCGGGTATTAAAAGAAACAATGTAAAAATAACCTAAGTTGTCAAGGAATGTTGACTAAATTTAGAAGTCGCTGGTGAGAAGTTAACGCGTCTTTAGTCACAAAAAGACAGCTGACTGGCCACTAGAATACGCAAATTCTACCGTATTTTCAGCGGGGTTTAATTTTTTCCCCTGTAGTGTTTAAACCAGAAATTTTCCCTGTAAAATTACAACCAGAAATTAAGCGTTAAGCTATACAAACAACGCGTTTCTAAACGGTCCGAGAGACATCAGATGCACATTTCACTCGATAAAAGCTCTTTCTTATCTGTGTCATAGCTCCGAAAGGGAGTCAAATTCTCCCTTACTACACCGTTTCAGAATACTAAATAGCATATTAAAAAGAAATGAAAGTTTAAGAGAATAATAAATAAAAACACCGTGGCGAGGAGGAAATAGCTCAACAGTGATCACAGCAGAATATCAAATCCACGCTTTTCACATTTTGATTTTTGAAACGTAATTCCGGTTATCTTTTCGATGGGGTTTCTTTTATTGAAATAGTTCTGCAGCTTTTACTTGATTACATACGTTCTTACCGTACTTGGTGACAAAGATAACTAAAGGATTAAAACGATAATAATCGATCAAAGTTCGTTCCATTCGCTTTTTCTTTCTTTTTTTTTAATATATTTTTCTATCTTTTTACCTTAACACACATTGCCTAAGTCTTGTGGTCTGCCTATTCGGATGTCATGCCTTTTTCGAAGTTACCTTCCTGTACTTCCTTACATATCAGCTGAACCATAATACATTAGGTTTCAGCTCGTTCGCTTATCAAAAGCCAATGTTCTTCCCGCTAAAAGATAAACGGAGCATTTCTAAACGGTCTGCGAGACCGCAGGTGCATATTTCACAGATAGAAGCTAAGTGTGCCATATCTCTGAGAGGCAGTCAAATTCTCCCTTATACGAAACTGCACCTTTTCAGAATACTAAATAACGTTTTAAAAAGGCGTGAAGCTTTAAGAGAATAATAAATAAAAATACCGTTTCATTTAACTCTGATTCCCTGATCTGTCTGACTGTCTCTCAAACCGTACATTGCTTATACGAGGGGCATTTGAAAAGTTCGCGGAGCGACATCTATAGCGTAGCAGTAGAACTAATATATTTAGTGTGTTATAAGATTCATACTTCGTGTAAACAGCTGTGAACTTTCAAATATATACGGCAATGTATTCATTGTTTATCAGCTGTTTGAAATTTATGTCACGTGTGTTTTGAGAAATGGACAAAATTAAACATCGTGCTGTGATTGAATTCTTCGTAAAAAAAAGTCTAGCGCCAATGGAAATTTATAACGACATGGCAAATGTGTTAGGAGACGCCGCGCCTTCAAAAACAGTGGTTTGTAAGTGGGCACTTGAGTTTAAACGTGGTCGTACGAGCACTGAAGATGATCCCCGCAGTGGGTCAAAAAGTGCAACAACTTCGGATATCATTTAAAAAAAATTTCATACACAGTTTTCTCCGGCGATGAGAGTGGGTGACATTGCCGATACCGTAGGAATCTCACAGGAGCGTGTATATCACATTTTAACTAAAGAACTTGGTATGAAAAAACGTTGTGCCAGGTGGGTAACGCATTTGTTATCAAATGACCCAAAGGCAATGAGAACGAAAGTTTATGAGAAATGTTTAGAGCGTTTTACGAAGAATATGAGTGATTTTGTTCGTAGATTTGTTACTGAGGGTGAGAAGTGGGTCTACCACTACGCTCCAGAAACGAAACAACAATCAAATAAAGGCCCTCAGATAGTGGATGACAGTCAATGAAGTCAGGCCATTCAACTTCAGGACTTCGTCGACACCGTATAACAACGTTCCGCAGCCCGCGCGAGTCGTTGGTGAGATTTTCTCGTCTTCTGATTCTGCCGTCACTATATTATATATATATCATATATCAAAAAAAAAGTATGAAACGGTGAAGACGTATCTGTCACTGTACCTTGAACACTTCAGCAGCATTCCATTTCGCGAGCACTCTGTTCTGAAAAACAACACTTTGGCCACTGATTTCCACTACGAAAACTCTCCTCCTTTATGAACGTTATTAACGTCACTGCAAACAAAACTCGGTACAGACAAATGGCCGATCACGGTCGTTATAACGATCGGTCATAAATAAAACTACTAAACGCGCTTTATCACTGCACCATCTACATACTTCCTGTAATGACTCACTCACACAAACACAAACCATTTGTTTATTCTTATTTGAACGTTGCCAACACACACATAAGAAAAAAAATCATTGTGAAATTATTGATAAGAATGCAAACGAATACTGAGCTTCAAATATAACACAACATATTAAACGAACACGTGAAACGGTATCGCATCGCTCTGATCGTCTTTAAAGAATAAATAAAAGTTCATTCAACAGTTTCACTTTTCTTGTGTATTTTTCTCAATTTAAAGGAACGAGATTAATCAAATAGTTTGACAAAACGTACATACCAGTGCTATCTATCCGCGAAAGTAACAAGCGCGTCTATCGTAGTGGAACTAAACTCGCGACATGCGAGACGCCACCGCCTTTGTGATCCAGCAGTAGTCAACACGCCGCGGACTGTTCAAACGATAATTGTTGCAACAAAAATATTTTAAAATAATTCCGCGTGTAAAGACGGAAAACTAAAAACAATATTTCTGTTGGAACATTTCTGTTTGTTTAATATCTGCGGCAATATAAGACAATACGGCAGAATATAATATTTACCGTTTTATTTCGCTGAGCTGAAACTGGAAACCACATCGCTGGGTTACAATTCCACTTGTCCGTATCAAATAGATGTTATATGAACACATCTCGCGTGTCTCTTCAGTTACATTTCGTTCTGTCTGTCTAATTTCGTAAATGTTCTTAGTTTTTTCAACACATATGAGTGCGGTACATGGGTGTAACTAATTAAAGTAAGAATAAGTCAGAAACTATATAAGACACAGAAAGGATAAGATTAGCAATAATGAAATAAGATAAGACGCTACAAAACGGAACCTAAAGAACAATTTATCTGACAAAGACAACTTTGGTGACAGTGCGAGGGGGCTTCATTTACAAAGCATGAGCACCGGTTCAGAGGATTTTTAAAAGAACGCAACGCAAGAAGAAACAAAATAAAAAACCCACAGGAGACGACAATGCTCCGTAAAATTCTTTTCGTTCTTGCCTCTTACAGGATATAGGCATAGTGATTTGTTCCGGCTTCCTGACTGCCAGCCTACCGAAAGAGCTCCTCGTGGTTTATAGCGGTAGACCATTTTCGGTATTCTGTTGTTCTTAATTCAGACAACATGTCTTCACCGCTTTTTCTTCTGTTCGTTTACATTTCAACTGAACGAGAATAGTTTGTTGTATTATTTCTGATCTGCTCATTCCTTATCTCGTATTCCTTTCGTACACACTTTCACACACAGCTAAGGAATTTAACTTCTATGATTTGTGTGCGTCTGGAATGTTTTTGTCAGTACCCAGGATTCGCTCTCCATACATTAACAATGGGACAGCCATGACACAATATTTCAGACCTGTTTTGTGTAATATTTTCCCTTCTGAAGGTCTCACTCGCGCACATGGTTTGAAATTCTATAGGAAAAAAAATGTAAAACTGTTTTACACAAAGATGGTTAGGATGAATAGAAAGGGATAATTTATACATGAATAGATATTTAAACCGACCCTTAGGCCTACATTAACACGCAGAAAAGAGAATTCTCGCTCGAAAACTCTCGTGATTTTCGTTATAACAAAACTGTTTTTCCGTTTATTTCTCTTAAAAGAAACGTTTCGCTCAAATTACGATGAGGCATCCTCAGCTGGTCGACTGACAGATCGACAACGGTCTGACCCACAAGTACTGATGCAGTAGACCCCTCTGTCACAATGTTACAAACAAGCTCGTACTTTACAATAAACTCTTCCCCGTACAATAACCTCCGTAATACATTATTTTACATATTGAAATTTAATACAGAAAAGAAATAGTTAAGCACGGTAACATTTTATCACTTTTACAATACAAATGTGTTTTATTTCATTATGACGATCCTGTACCTTTATTCAAACAAAGGTTTTCAATCTCCACACAACTTGTCTCTGTTAAAGTTGTTCTTATGTTTGTAAATTACTATCTCCTCCCTTATCACCCGCGGAAAATAGTTATCAATCGATCGCAGTTAGTCAAATAAATTGTGATGTTTATTTTCACAACTGTTCTCTGCTATTGCTGATTCTCTTCGTCTTTCTTTGTGTGCCACACGTGATCTGCGCTCCCGTTGTCACCTGTCTTCGAGTTTCGTCCGCGTACACGCCAACATATCTGCATGGGACCTTGCAGGAGTCGAAAGAGATATCTTGTCTTTCGGCGACGGCAACACTTCCGCCTGCCTACTTTCATTATCCGACCGATTTTGTCAACAGTCCCACATACATGACGCACGTAAATGCGTCGACTTTCTACTTAAACGTAAGTGCTTACAGGGTGAACTTCAGTTTTTGGTTGTGGTATACAATAGATCTAAAAATTTCTTAGCAATTAAAAAAAAAATCTGGCTCTCGTAATATGGACGAAACTTTTGGTTTTACGAGAACGACGTTTGACTTTGTTTTAATGACACAGTGAAACCGAAAAAGAATGTTGTTGGAAAAGAGAATTAAACGCGTACACATAACGTTATTATTATGTAACTGAGTTGTAACGAGTTTTGTCCTCGATGTTTCGACAGCTTCTTCAGTAGTGTAGTGTTTGTCCAGGTTCTTCGCTCTTTTTTATTTTATATGGTTAGCTGTCTTTTGGGTTTTTCGATTGGATCGCGCTTGACACAGTTGCTATCAGCTGTTGGTATATATTGCCCCCCCCCTCCCGATGGTTCCACAATGACTGGAAAGTTGCCGTCAACGAGACCGAAAGCTCCGCAAGTAACCGCGAGGACAAGTGACACTCGACAGGATGTATTTGCCCTGGTCGAGGGAAGTCAAGTACCTCGGTGGCCACCTTGATCGTCGGCTCGTCTGGGCTCTCTGTTTCCGATACTTGTCAACAAGGCTATGACCCGCTAGCTAGGTAAGTTGATCGTCAACGCGTATCTATTGCCGATCATCACCTATGCTGATCGATCAATGTTATTGTTCTTACAGAACACTCTTAATCTGGATTTCGGCTATGTAACTCCACTACGAAGACTATAATCTTCTTTCCGTTCCATACCTGCATATTTTACCATCTACCGACAGATGTGACAGAGTTTGGTAAGAAACATATTAAAAATAAATATGTGGAATTTAATAAAAACGTGTTTTTCTTCCTGAATGGACAAACACAATGTATCAACATTTTAATATCGGTGAAGCATGTTACGGTGTTATAAATTAAGATTTAGTTTCCGTATCAAACGAATCTCTCTGACCTTGGAACCGTCCGTCCGTCCTTTTGTATACGCTCGCGGATCAGGAATTATCTGTCGATGCTTAACACACAGCAGAACGAAAAAACTACGGACACCGGATTACACGCACAAAACATCATGATTCGTCAAACACAATACACCCGCTGACGTCACAAGCGATCCACACGTTTCATCGTCACGTGACCCAATTTTTCCTGCCAACCTAATTTAATTTGCATTTTATTAACGTACAAAAGCACTACTTGTTTCTCCCATGTGAATACAAAGTGATTCCACCGTATATAAATTTAAAAAAATTAAACTTCCATATGGATGATGTATGTTTCTGCACGCGGGCGCGTTTCACATATTTCTTTTCTAACACTTACTTATAGAAGTACTTATTTATTTATTTATGGTCAAGATTTATGAATTAAGTGATGAAAGAGTAACGGAACCAACACCCTTTAAAGCGGAATAACCAACACTGTACAGAAAAACCAATCACGTCGTTTTCGAACGCACATTTGCTGCTTTAAGAGAACTAATTTCTTTGACAACTGAGTTCCGAAATGTTACCCTATATTTTATAAAATATGTCAAAATATGACGCCACATTTCTCATCACCGTTTTCAGCTTTTTAAGAACATTCGAAATAAAAATACTATGAAAACTTTTTCGGACTACTGCAAAATAACCTGAAGTAAATAATCTGATACACGGAACTGATGTAGTAAGGTTTATAAAGACCAGAAGGATAACCTGGCTGGAACACACAATGTGGACGGAACAACACAGAATTCCCAGAAAAATTCTACCCGTAGAAGGAGATCAGTAGGTAGGAGATCAAGAGGAAGGCCAAGGAAGAGATGGGCCCAGTGGCGGATTTATGCATAGGCAAAGTAGGCAAATACCTACAGGCGGCAAATTTTGGAAAGGTGAAATTTGACGGTCGTTATGTTGGTTTTAAACCTAAGCGATGTTTCATCAAATGCCGCTCCATTTCGTCCCAATATGATAAGAAACTTTAAAAAAATATATATTGTTTAATAACTAGGCTTATTACATACAGAGAACATATTTTACATGCCTTATCTATGTTAATAATTCCATTGTAGTAATTAATTATTTAACTATTAATTCAAATTTCGAACATCCTTTACCGACTCTGTAATTGGACGTGAATGACTGTCGATTAGATGCCATTATAAAAGAGGCATAATATCATGAGTATAAAAGTCATAGACTGTGAGAGTAGCGTAATTTCGTACTCAACTCTGACCGGCACCGCGTAAATTTTTGGCGTGGTGTGTTCTATGTAAAGTGTGAGTCGTCTGATCACTTTTTCTTAACCCCACCACCGCCCCCTCTTTTGATTGTTTACTTATTAATATATATTCCTTCAGTTATTATTCTTTAGATCGTTGATTCAGATTTCAATTTAAATGTTTTGGAATAAACACGGCTGCAGTAATTTAATGTCTTATTGTACTCTTCCTAGTACGTTCTGTAAATTGTTCTATACATGCATTGTTCATGCATTAAGAAAAACTGGGAAGAAAATACATACAGAACAAATAATTTTAGGGTAATTAAAATTATGAAGGATTGAATTAAACCCGTAAATGCACGCCCACAGAGATTTGTGGGAGGGTGGCAAATTTAAACTGCCTACGGGCGGCAAAATGGTAAATCCGCCCCTGGATGAGCCGAGGATGTTGAGGAGGATCTCAGGAATACGGGGATAAGAATGTGGAGAAGACCATTTAATGAGAGGGCTGAATGGAGAAAAATCGTTAAAGCGGCTAATGGGATATGACACTAGTAGAAGAGAGAAACATATAAAACAAATCTGAAATTTCCGCATGACAGGCAGGGATTCCAAGATTTAAGAATCCTATCCTTTACACGTGTTCCAATCAAGAGCAAAAGTTGCCTTCACGTCAAGTGGAGTGTATGCCATCACAAGAACACTCAAATAGCGACGATTCAGCTTAAAGAGGACGGATGGTAAAAGAGGAAGATTTGATGGGTGAGTGGAAGGAGTGGGGAGGGGGGTGAGAGTCCGGCAGACAGAGCGAAACAGTTTACCGATTACGAGTAGAGATAAATTTAGGTATCAACTGGAAATATCTATTCTTAATACACAATACATCAATAAAAACGTGTAGAATACACAGGGGTTTATGTGTCTGAAGTATAACACGTAAGACACAACAGTACATAAAATTACAGACTAATATAAGCACCATATTACAGGCGAGAGGAACGAAGGCGGGTCTCGACATCTTGACGGACCAGCCGCAAATGCAGATAGAGTAAAAACTACGAGAAGGCTGGAAGGTCACGAGATGAAGTCGTCTGTGATTATATAAAACAGTTTTACACTGGAAACAAACACGTTCGGTTAGCACGCATACCGAACTTCGGCGAACCGGTTTTCAGAGTTAATCGTTCTCGTTCGCCGCCGCCTACCTATTTAGTCGATTATCGACTTCATTAAACACGGAACTGACGCGATCGATAACGTATCTCTACGCGCATCCGTTCTTTCCCGAAAAGAATCGAATCCGCGACGACGACAAAACGAGAACGACGTCACTACCGATCGAGTTATACAATCGAAACTATACATACGTGTTGTGCTCGACTTCTGTGCAACGCGCGACATCTGTTATATAAACAAACAAAATACGAATAACACAACGGCTGTGACGTTTTTCAACGCAACACAAATTGAATCGAGTCCGCGGCAAGTCGTGCGCCATAACAGGAAGAACGGCCAACGTGTGTACCTCCGCCCTTCCACCGACGCCATACGCCACCATATTGGAGAAACAAAAAACCTGTAGACAAAACAGAATTCATACGAGCAAATAATTGTCGAGTGGTAAGCAGACAAAACATAATTTAACTGCAAACGTTCAAACACGTTCTACGAAGGATTTCGCTTTCATTTGGTATTTTTTATTTCTACCAACGTGTCTTGTGAGTTCATACTAGCAACAACTTCAAACCCTGTACAACTATTACCAGTTCCGGAAAAAAAAATACACTATAAACAACAAAACCCCCGGCCTACAGAAAATACCTTGTAAATTGCTGCTACTGGTGAAACAGCATTGATCAGGAACATTTGATTAATTATTTGAAACAGAATTATTTCTTAAAACTACCCCACACCTACGGATAAAGCGAACTGAATTGGCAAAATTCAATAAAAAAGTATTGAAAGTACGAAGTGTACAGCCGCCCTAAAACAAATCACTGTAATCAATAACATGCGATAAAATACTTATTGCAAAATTAAAGAAACAATGTTCCTCTTCTGTTTGGGGTACATGTACTGTCAATCCCCTCAAAAGCAATCAATGACAGATCTACAAGCCACGGCGAGACGGACTGCCCAGAATCTTACAAACTCGTTAAACGCATCAGGGGGGGGGTCCCTACACATTTACGTGAGAGTGGGAAACGTTATGATGAAAACTGAAAATTATATTAACATATCGGCCCATGAGGCAGTGAGAGCTTCATGTTAAACACAAATTTAATGATGATAAAAAACGAAAGAAATTCCTAGTGGGCTTACAGTGTAGGGTGGGTCGGAAAAAAATAATTATTTTTTTTTTTCAAACGCTATAGTGCTTAAAAGTGTCCTGTGGTATGTAGAAAGAAAATGACAAAGAAAAAAAATATCGGTTGATATCTTCCGTTCGCCATCACCGCTAAAGTTTGTAAAAATTGACAAAAAACAGATATTTTTCAAAATTCTTTTTTACAATTACCATAATTATTTTAAAAATGCTATAGCGCGTTTTGTTTAGTTGAGGGTCCCAATAGTATATTTCAGCAAAGAAATAGTTTATATTTTAGTACTAACCGTTCGCGCAGTAGGCTCGAAAATCGCCTGGTTGAGGCTATTTTACCGCTCGCCGCAGTTCACGTCCGGCCGGCCACCGCGCCCCACTCCTGTACCTCTTTCGACTTAATATTACTTGTTACAACCTGTGTGTGTTTTGTGCCCCTGAGTTCAATCTGCCACTGGCATTAGACCGTTGTTTTAGTGACGTTATCGTACTGTAGTGCATTTTCGAACTTAAGTACGGTTGTGTTTTCGTGGTTTTGTGATGATGATGAGTGATTGCTAATATAATGAATACTTCAAAAGTTAGCATAATAACTAGAAAAGATTTTGAACGTCCTATATTTGGTAATCCAAGAGATTTATTAGGAAATAGGCTACCAACGCATGAAGATGTTCTCCGCTGCTGCTTTCAAGAGAGATTTAACTTATCATGTGAAACTAATAATAAGAGGGTAAGTTTCTCAAAAGTTGCCGCTATAGTAGCAAATAAAGTTAAGTGTTTGTACGACAAATCATCCATCCCAACTGTGACTGAGTACAGAGTCGTTCAGCTTATTAATGCTTACCATATTCATATTATAAGCTCATAAAGTCATACTGCCGTGACAAAGATAAAACAACATACAAAGAAATAATTGTGCAGATTAAGATAAACGCATCCTCCCTGTTTGACATTGCCGTATGTAAATGTATTATCAATATAGAATGTACATGCAAAAAAACTCCAGACGCATGTAAATGTCCATTATCCATTGACTGTATTTGTGAAAAAAAAAAAGAAAATTCCTGTAATAGAGTTACGATTTATGTTTATGCAAAGGAAATATGGATTAGGGAAAATTTGCCCACTGGACCTAAAGGAAACTCAAAGAAATAAGGAAAAACTAAAGCGAAAAATGCGATATATTCCACAAATCGAGTCCTTAGCGTCAAACGAACAACAGGAAGTCACCTTAAACATGGACGATTCAGATTTGAAGCATTCAAATCGTCCACCTAATATTTCTGAGGATGACGATTCTGATTCTGAATTTGAACCAGAACCTAGTACATCATCTGCGAAACCACAGTGGCAAATGCGAATCAAATTAAAAGCCACAGCTTTAAATAGTGATCGCTATTGTGTGTCTGATCGCGCAAATGCTGCCATCGCTTCGAGTGTAACACAAGACATAGGTTTAATTACGGAATCAGATACTTCACACGTAGTGGACAAATGTAAAATTCGAAGGGAGAAAAGCTTAGTTAGAACTGGTTTGCAAAGTAAAGAGACAACAGAAATCTATGGCCTTTATTTTGATGGCAGAAAGGATGATACATTATTTGTAGAAAAATTTAACACAAAGCACTTTCGAAGGAGCAAAAAAGAAGAACATTATTCATTAATTAGTGAACCGGGATCAAATTACATAGGTCATGTTTCTCCCAGTACCAGTTCAGCTTCTGACATAGCTATCAGTATAATATCTTATATTTCACAGATTGGATTATCTCTTGACAAACTAGAAGTGATCGGATGTGACGGCACTGCAACCAACACTGGATGGAAAAATGGCGTAATTCGTCAAATTGAATTACATGTGGGAAGACCTCCACAATGGAGTGTGTCTTCTACATTTTAATGAACTACCGTTCCGCCATTTTTTCCAACATCTTGATGGTGTGACAACAGGACCGAAATCTTTTTCTGGGCCTATTGGGTCACAATTAACTGGTTGTGAAAAACTACGTGAACTGCGGCGGTCGGTAAAATAGCCTCAACCAGGCGATTTTCGAGCCTACTGCGCGAACGGTTAATACTAAAATATCAACTATTTCTTTGCTGAAATATACTATTGGGACCCTCAACTAAACAAAACGCGCTATAGCATTTTTAAAATAATTATGGTAATTGTAAAAAAAAAATTCAAAAATATCTGATTTTGTCAATTTTTACAAACTTTAGCGGTGATGCGCGAACGGAAGATATCAACCGATATTTTTTTCATGTCATTTTCTTTCTTACATACCACAGAACACTTTTAAGCACTATAGCGTTTGAAAAAAAAAAATTATTTTTTTTCGACCCACCCTAGCTTACAGCCCCATAATACGCCTAGGATTGCCATGGAGCCATTTTTGTCTTCAACGGATACGGAACCCTAGTAGTCAGGATGCGGAAACCAGTGATTAGGATTAGTAAATCAGGATTCGGACGAATACGCGCGGAGGATCCAAACGACGACGACAAGAATCATTTCGGTACTGTCCATTGGTGGGAGTATCTTCAGCAGCGCGACAACCCATAACTGAGTCAAGGCCTCTTTTTTAGGTTTCTGCACATAAGAGAGTTTGACAGATGGGATATGTGAATTCTCCGATACAACCCCCAACCTGGAGGACCAGGAACTTTGATTTCGGGGTGCTCTTCCCCTAGAAAGTTGCTTTCACCTCAGCTGACGAGCTCTCTCTGCCCGGTCGCAGTAGGCTAACTAACACAACCCATGTGTGCAGCCGTTGGGGCTACTATAGCCTCCTCCGCCTCCACACTAGATGCACATCCTGCTGCCGATGTGCACCATCCTGCCAGGCCAGGACCCAGGATATCCCCAGACTGCCCTGACAGAACCCCCATCTCTCGTTTGCTTACCGATCCACTCCGCCGAAGGGATTGGTTACCACAACCTTGGAATTAGTGGGAGGATATTCACCCTTTATCGTGGAAATAGTTGCGAAGTGCTAATTCACCCAGTCGGTTTTCGCTTTTCCTTGCGTTTTCTTACGAATAATTAATTTACACGGACAGAGAAAAGTCGATTCTTGTTGTCCACCAGGAGAGACTGTGTTTATAAATACCACATGCAAAATGTTGAAAAGAAGTTGAGGAACGAGTACCGAGACTTTAACTTTGTTTATGTTTTTATTATTTTCATAACTCTTATCTTATAGTTGCAACCAGCCGTTCTTGAGGAGAAATCGTCTCTCAGAAGTTACCGTATTCCTCCGACTGATCGCAGACTGTGTCCTGCATATGCTAGAATAGTTCACACGTTTTACCTTGTTCTTCTTTAGCACTACAAACCAACGTGAGCCCTGGTTTCCCAACCAATTTTCTCCAAAGTCTCCTATCCATTCCCATCTTAGCGTAACCCCTCACATCCATTCGTCTGAGATCTTCCAACACATCATCCAACCATCTCATCCTAAGTCGGCCCCTCTTTCTACTTTTATAGAATTGCGCCTTCAAGATTTTCTTTGGCATACGCTGGTCACCCATTCGATTTAGGTGACCTAGCCATTGTATTCGTTGATCCTTTATGAATCTTACAATATCTTCATGATTCAACTGGTCATCATCTGTCTCCTGGTTATTACTTATTCTCCATTCATCATCGTCTTTAACCTGACCATAAACACGTCTTACGATCTTTCTTTCAAACCTTCTCAGTGTTTCTTGTTAATGTCCATGTCTCGCCTCCACAAGTAACAACCGGTCTGATAAGCGTCTTATATATTTTTACTTTTGTGTTGCGACTAATGAGTTTGCGTCTCAATAGTCTACTGTTAGCATAACATGCCCTATTTCCTATTTGTATTCTGTCATGTATTGTCGAGTTTATGAATCCTTCATTATCTATCATGTTACACAGGTATATGAATTTACTGCATCAAATGAATTATCCTTTATGAACAAATTAGATAGATTCCATCTGCTTCCTGAAGGAGAAATTATCATGTACAGTATTTAGTTTTGCTGATATTGACATTCAGTCCCATTCCTTGATTCTGCCCCTGGTATATTTCCACTAGCCACTGTCTTGATCGGGCTATTATCACAACATCGACAATGTAAGCACATATTTAGCTTGTCTTATTTAATATTGTTCCTCGCTGATCTATGTCTTTAATGCCATACTAAAGTGTCGTGTTTTACCTGAACAAGACAAACTGCCGAGTCTCAATATTTCGTAAATCTCTACACGAATGGCAAAAATTCGGTAATCAATACAATGTCACTCTCCCACTTTTGTCTGAGCCTTCCTAACAGTAAACATCGTCTTCGGGCGGCGTGGCTGGAATTATGAATTTGGCTGAATACTGTGGCAGCGGATGCGGAGAGTTCGGGCGAACTGCTTTCGCACACCCCAGCTGTTCGCTTCCATTTGCGTTTAAAGAGGTCTAACTCTACATCTTTTATGCCACCGGTAGTGCTGTCCCACGAAGCTGGTTGGACATCGAAGGCTACAGGCCCGCAGGACTTGAACCCTAACCCCTTCGCAACCAATTGAAAGGGGTTAGCTTCCACGCTACGGAAGAGCCATTGTTAGTATACAAACAAAACGTGTATTAGGAAGATATTTTCCGTACTGCATCAACGTTTTTGCAGAGTGTAGAAATTCTATATCCATTACCACTAAAAACGTTACACCACATAAAGTAAATTATAAAATCGACTTGTTATTGAATTTTCAAACGAGTTATGATGAAGTGGACGACTACTACACGAAATTAAGGAGTACGAACACGCCCAATGGAAACAGCAAATGGCCACATTACGTGCGCAGACTAATTGTGCACCGCTCAGCAGATACTTGATCCGCTTTTTCAAAAATTACGACGACTGCACTGCTAACCGAATCGATGTTCTCTTACATTCCAGTACTGCCAACTTCCGCCAGCTTCCTCTTTCACAGGCGTCGAAATGTGGAAAATACCACAACAATAATAAAAAATAGTTTCATTATCTGGATAATGTATAAAAAATAGTTATCACTTGAACCTCTTGCTACTTTTTTTCAAGTGGGAAAGAACGAAGGGAGATTTCTATGACTATCCTTGACTACGGGTAGCCCACTTATAACGTGTGCCCAGTTAATGTGTGTGTGTAGGTATCGTTAGTGTATTTGCTTTCCCAGAGAGTGCGGTTATGGAAAAATACGATCCAACCAGGTGGAATCGAAGGACGGACCCTGTGCAGTGAAAGCGAGTGCGCTGTCCAGTACGCCACAAACATTGTTATATGAAGAGATTTTACAAGAGAATGAAACAAGGGCGGATCGAGACAGGTCCGCTTGACGGAGAGGGTGATATGCGGTAGTTGTTTTGAGGAGTGGGAACATACAGTAAACACAAAGTAAAAAAAAATAATAGCTCCTTCTGCACTTTAGGAGTACCGAAGTAGGATAGCAGTTCGGTTGGGTTTTGGCTGCCTTATTAAAAGTCTCTGTGTATCAACGAATGTGCTGTGGCCAGCATTAAGCTTCAGCCACTATTATCTCACGAACTCATTTCCTTAGGCTAAATCGACATCACTGAAGAATTATAAGTTTCCAAGTGGATAGAGAAAGTTACGTACAGTATTTAGTACCAAAAAGGTTCCCTTTTTTTCAAAAATAATTTACTACAAAATCTGGAAGGGTCTTAGTTTTGAGAATAGAGACAACAAAATACGTAAAATATGAGACAAGGATTGAATATTTATCAAAACAAACTGTACTGAAGCACAGATATAAGGGTGCCACAAATATAGGGGGTTATTATTTTGGAGTAAATACTCGGACAGAATCCGGTGGCCAGGCCATGTCCAGAGAATGTTAGAAACATCCACACTGAAGAAAATTTGTACGGGGAAACCTGGTGGAAGAAGAAGGTGGAGTCAGTCCAGAAAACGATGGTTGGATGGTCTTGAGGACGACCTGCGCAGGCTCGGTGTAATAAGATGGAGACTGAGAGCAGAGGATCGAGACGACTGGATGCGGATTGTCCAGGAGGCCAAGGCTCTAGAAGAGCTGTAGCGCTAATTACGAAGAAGAAGAAATACTCAGATAACAGCCATCGGTAATAATATAATTAAACGTTTTCTTCAGGGGAGCCAATAAAAGTAATTACGGTAATACAATAAACTACAGTCGATATCTTTGTAACTATCGAGAGATCGCTGCACTTTTTAATTTTTTTTTTACCTCGCCTGAAGACGACCAGAGATGGTTAGTGATCGAAACGTTGTGTTTATTTTATTATTAACGATGGCGATTGTCCGCACCAATAAATACTACGGCATTGACCCAGAAGCTTGAAAAATGAATTTGTTTTTTTCTCTTTGAAATACATCCTTTCGATATCATTGAACGGAATTTTTTAACAATTAAAAATAAACCTCAGTTTCCCGCATAAAAATAAAACGTTTCCCGCATAAAAATAAAACAATTCTCCTCCTATCAGACTGTGGAAAATCCTTTTCCAAGATTTGGAAGGGTGGAATCTCCCTGATCCTAATTCGCAGATCACCCCCTGATGACAGGAGAAAGCAATGGGTTTATAATTTACAGGAAGAGATTCAAATAGTTCCCTCCATCGTCTCTAAGCACTTGAAGATCGGATAATACACGTCTATTATGTCACAGCTGAAACTAAAAAAAACCAAATCAGGTTAAATATAGGTCCTAGGAGACGAAACATTTAAAATGTTCACCAACCGTTTCAGCATATTGAGAGCACGTTAAGTAACCACTCATAACGAAATAATCGAACTCCACAATCGCATTGGAAACTGCGAACGACGGAAACGAATTCATTCTCTTAGTGAATACGTAGTGATATAGAACGTCAACGAACGGATTCGGTCGTTTTCGCCAAGCTTCGCTTAGTGAGCGGTACAACAGAGGAAATACGTTCGTAAACCGTTCATAGTTTTTGGACAACTCTGATTCAATAAACACTCAAAATCGGTGTGGATATTCTTCTGCCGAAATCTGAGAAGTTCCTATTACGTCAGATCGTTATACACCGTCCCCTACTATTAACAACCAGCGTCGTTGTTTTCTTATCGAGGCCCGATGCACACATCCGGTGTCGCTGCGTGCCCGCAAGTCGCAAGTGCGGCGTGGAGTTGTACTGGAAGGCATATGAGTCACCGACACATAGCTCCGGCGAAGTTGCGGTGCCGCACGTCCACTGTGCGTACGGTCTTCGACGCAGTTTCCCTCCTTACCGCAGCGGCGCCGCACACACTACTCCGGTTCTTTGTACATTGTTGTCTATTAAGCAGTGCACACATCCGGTACTCTGACGTAATCGTAGTTATAGCTGGATCAAATTCTGAAGATCTTTTGGACATAGAGCTGTTTATTTGTGAAATAAAAAAATATCCATAGCTATCCTAGAGAGTTATAGCTAACAGTTCGTATGGAGGTACAGACAGTCTCATCCACGTATCTCGGGATTTTATCTTGTTACTTTATCTTATCCACGTATGTCGGGAGCTTATTTTCCCTTCCAAGCTCATCAAATGAGTGAACACTCATTCGAAAGTAACTGAAACATTTATACGAATTTTCTCTTAAATCACCAAAGGCCATACGAAATCTACCACTAATAAGTTTTGAATCAGTAAATGGGCGCACCCAAAACCGTCTGTACACTAAATAGCAGAAAATTGTCGTGATTGTTTACTTGCTAAACTGCTATTTGTCATGTTCCGGAAGAGGCCTTTCAGTGTTTCCATTATTTTCAAGTCCTAAAGGTCGTGGTTTAGGACTTGAAAATGATGGAAACACTGAAAGGCCTCGCCGGAACATGACAAGTAGCAGTTTAGCAAGTAAACACGACAAAGTTGGAATTACAGAGACTGCTAATTCAAATAACAAGATGGACAATAAATAAGAGAACATTACACGTTTTCTATTATATAAATCGACAGCAGTATGTGGCTGCCGACTGCGGCTAGGTGCCGCGTGTGTGCATCGAACATGCGTTCCGGCAACGTGCACGCAGCGACACCGCACGTTAAAAAGCCTGATGTGTGCATCGGGCCTTATCGGGCTCGACGGTTGAAGAATTTTTTTTTGACATGATAATGTCTTTTGGCTGGCCATCATTTGAAAATTTCTGTAACGCATCACGCTGCATGACGTCATTCTTGCGTGACGTCATTGGGATTGTTGTAAATAAACGTTTGTTTTGATACGTCGCAATATATATAATGTGTTAAAAATAATATCACTGCAAACAATTAAACCAGATTTATAAAGCGTCCTGAAAGTTTAAAATCAAATGTTAGCACAATTTACCAGGCGGGAATCGTTAACTAAAACCGCGACCGCTAACATGCTAACGTCGTCGCAGATTAAAGACCTAACAAGCAAACAACACTGCATAGCTGTAGATAGGTTATTGTCTCTAGTTAATGGTTGTCTTCGTATGTGATTCAGCTAACGATCCTGCATCTATTCATTAAAATATTTGTCTATACTGCATCGTTAATGCAAATCTACTTCCTCTTTATATTTAATTACTCACCGCAGAAATGTAAAGATATAACGACTGACTAAAACAGCGTTCGACAATGGACAGCAGCGACGAGAAGGCTCAGATCAAGAAACGACAAAATGCCGAGCGAGCAAGAAAGTATCGGGAACGAAAGAAGCTCGAGAAGGAACAGTAACGAGCGGCTGCTGTCGGCGGTGAAGCTTCGGTACCAGCGGCCCCATCGCAACAAAAACGAAACCAAGATGACTTGATGCGCGAAGAATTGAACGATTAGCCTACTTAATAAATACACCGTTCGCGTCGACGATGACTGAACAGGAGAAATCGATGCATTCTACAACATGAAACTGGCAGAGAAGCGAAGGAAAACCAACGAACGAGTAAAACGTTGTAGATTGAATAAGAAAATTGAGATGGCAACTAAACGAGCGAACGAAGCAGCTGAATTCGAATAGGCAATCGCTGCGGTATCGCCAAAATGCTTGAAAACTGAAGAGACAGCAGCAGATGCAGAATTCACGAAACGATTCGACGACGAGTTCGGTTACGCCTGCTCCGTCTGCGATCGCTTATGGTTCGAGAGAGATTTGCGACCACCGCCGCAAAAGAGTCAACACATACTGGCTGCTGAGTTCCCCGACGACGATGTAGATAGCTTCAAAGTGTGCGAAACGTGTTACAGGTCCCTAGCACTCGAGAATATACCCAACTTGTCAAGATCCAATGGCTTCGTGTACCCGGAGTATCCCGATCATTTACCACCGCTTGATTGTATAACTGAACGTCTGGTCTCACCGCGTCTACCGTTCATGCAGATACGACGCCTGCGGTTCGTCCACGGCAGTCAAAGTATTATAGGACAAATAATAAACGTCCCGGTCGATATAAACATGATATAAAAACATTATCATGCTCTTAAGCTTTTACCATTTGGTAAACGGTACTGTATCTTTTTACTGACGTTTATGTATGAAGCAAATGGAATTATAATTATATCTTAGTCTGATAACCACTAACCATTAGAAGACAGTTCACAACCAGCGAAAACAAGTGAATCGCTGCGCCAAGTATTCGGTTCGCTAACTGTACGCGACAGAACGAATTTGCTGTATTACTCGGCATTCGTTGACTGTACGCAAGCGCGGCTTTCAATTCGATCAAAATAAAACAAAAAAAAATACGTACCGCTTTGGTATCGGAGAATGACGGACAACGCTCACTTCTCCTTCGGGTAAGGCAAATCTTCTTCCGACGGACACAACAATTCTGCGGTTGATACGTTGAATCATCGTTCCACAAATCGATACTAAATTATTTAATTTAATACAAACGCACACGCATGCACACAGCAGGTAAGGCATCTATCGACCGATATGACCTGGAAATATTCCAATAAGCGATGTTGAAGGAAGCAACAAAAAAACGTTAATACACGACCCGAATTAAAAACCCGTTTTAGTGAACCGATTCACTATATCGTGCGGTACTTTCGCGATCGCTTACTTTACGATGGCCGCTTCATAACTGCGCGAAAAGTGAACGTAGTGGGGAGACTCAGTGTGCTCAGTTTTAAACACTTCATTTCAAAAACGTCCGTCTTACTGTTGCTACAGCCGGCTTTATCGGTGCCCTTAAATATTTAATTATTACAACTCGGGTTGTTGATATTTCCGGATTTCATTCATCTAACTACTATTTGTAATTTTACTCAGTATTACTCGAAATTGTATCAAATACGTATTTGTAATACCAGAACAATGTTATTTGTTACATAATGTAAATAATAAATAATTACTAGTATTGGCCGCTTTTCTGTCATGAATTGTTTTACTTTCCTGAGATATTCAATTATTTTTGCCCTTATCTCTTTACGTTCATTTAATACACTTCTATTATTTCTAATCTTCTTCCATGTAAACCCTAAGTTTATAATAATTTTTATTAAACATGATAAGCTACCTTGAAAGTTTACACTAGACTTAAGAAGTTGATGAAGTTTTCGAAGCGTAGGATTTGTTTTTGTGTTGAAAGTAATAATTAAATGAAATACACGCCTATACGGTAAATTTTTCAAGGTAAATGTTTTTGGGAACGCATCGACACTTACGCACTCAGTGAGCTGTGCCGTTACACTGACAAAAAACAGGGTTCTGCGCATATCACTTTCACCAAGGTTGCCGGCCACCATAAAATACACAAGTAGTATTACCGCTTAGCCTGAAGACACAATTCAGTCAGATTACGAAGCATTTTACTGACGAACAAGAAGTACACCGTTGAAACTACTACAATACAGCACATAAAATACAAAGAAAAATTTTCTTTAATTTAAATTTCAGGAACGACTGTTAAAAAAATGCCAACCGTTTGGCGAAAAACGTCTTTCTGGAAAAACTAACGTTACACCTCTCAAATGGATAAATACGTCCTCTTTTTCCCGGACACGTCCTCTTTTTCCGTAAACCTAAAACATGTAGTCACGCGCAAGAGCGCTTCCAGCGGCGCCGCTCAGAAATGTACCATTGGCGTCATATGTTGCTTGCCTACAGCTCTTTCCCGCGTATTCTGCAATAATTCTAATAGGCGTCTACATTCGTGAGTTTCTAAGGTTATCGATAGTTCTAAATTGAGTTGCTGATTTTCGTGGACAATATTATTAACGTTTTATTAGAAAATAAAAAGCTTTTGATGGGAATTTGTTCATCTGATAAATACCAGTGGCACCACAAAGACACAACTGAACATTTAGACTGTGAATCCGATTCAGCGTGATTAGTATTAAATTAATTATTGCTATGATTAAAAATAAATATAGCAAATATACTTTGCCTATATAAGTTCCGCTTCTAACGAATAGTTTCAAATTTTGTTTGTAAACAGTTTCTTGTTATATCACAAAAGTTAAATTGTACATTGTATAAACTCTGTAAAACTGCTTAACTTAATCATGAATACCTTCTTATCCATAACGTATAATGCTTTTACTGTCTTTTTTTTTTTGATCCGTAAACTAAGGATCATGCTGTTAAATTTTCAGGTTGTCCTCTTTTTTTCACCTAGGTCATATGGTAACTAAAGTTTCTAAGTGCATCTGTACATGGGGGCCCGCAGAAATGTTCGCAGGGGGGTGCAAACCCGGGGATCTGGGATATAAAACTGGAAATACAAAAATTGCCACATTTTTGTAATTTTTACTATATTTTCTAGTAAATCTTGATACAAAATATAAAAAAATTCCAAAAAATATGTCGATTTTTACTTCCATATTCCTTAAGGAATGGAAGTATGGTGATGGCAAAAAAAATCGTGTTCGAGATTATTGCAGATTCTGATTCTACTACACTCAAAACATGAAAAAAAGTCGTTTTCCGAAAAGTGTCTGTGTGTGTGTCTGTCTGTGTCCGTAGATTTTTTTTCTATGGCAAACGATAACTGCCGCAAATTCAAACAGAATCAAATAATTTTTTGCATGCAGCCCTGATTTGCAGAGTACTCGCGACCTATTGTTTTTGGTAAAGATCGGTTGAGGGAAAGGGGTAGTTTACCTGCAACGGTTTTTTTTTAGCAAGGGTAATTTTGTTTGTTTGGCAAACGATAACAGCCGCAAATTCAAACAGAATCAAATAATGTTTCGCATACAGCCCTGAATTGTAGAGTTCTCAAGGTCTGTTGATTTTGGTGAAGATCGGTTAAGGGAAAGGGGTAGTTTACCTGTAACGTTTTATGTTTTAACAAGGGTATTTCCTATGGCAAACGATAACAGCCGCAAATTCAAACAGAATCAAAAGATTATTTGCATACAGCCCTAAATTGTAGAGTTATCAAGACCTATTGTTTTTGGTGAAGTTCGGTTGGGGGAAAGGGGTAGTTTACCTGCAACGTTTTCTTAACAAGGGTATTTTCTATGGCAAACGATAACAGCCGCAAATTCAAACAGAATCAAATAATGTTTTGCATACAGCCCTGATTTGTAGAGTACTCAAGACCTATTGTTTTTGGTGAAGATCGGTTAAGGGAAAGGGGTAGTTTACCTGTAACGTTTTATGTTTTAACAAGGGTATTTCCTATGGCAAACGATAACAGCCGCAAATTCAAACAGAATCAAAAGATTATTTGCATACAGCCCTAAATTGTAGAGTTCTCAAGACCTATTGTTTTTGGTGAAGATCGGTTGAGGGAAAGGGGTAGTTTACCTGCAACGTTTTTTTAACAAGGGTATTTTCTATGGCAAACGATAACAGCCGCAAATTCAAACAGAATCAAATAATGTTTTGCATACAGCCCTGATTTGTAGAGTTCTCAATGACTTTCGATTTTGGTGAAGATCGCTTAAGGGGAAGGGGTAGTTTACCTGCAACCTTTTACGTTTTAACAAGAGTAAAGTACTTGAAAATTTATTTAAACTTTTTGAAACAATGGTAATTGTTAAAAATAAAATAATTTTGTTGCCAGGCAATAAAATTATAATTTTTTCATTTTAATGTAATATAATATTTTTCATTTAATACAGCAATAAAAAGGCAGGTAAGACACAGCCTGGCTGTTTGGCTGAAAATGATTTTAAATATAAATCTTAGAATATGGAAGTCATGTATGGTTCTCCATACCGATATTTTTCTATGGCAAACGATAACAGCCGCAAATTCAAACAGAATCAAATGATGTTTTGCATACAGCCCTGTTTTGTAGAGTTCTCAATACCTGTTGGTGTTGGTGAAGATCGGTTAAGGGAAAGGGGTAGTTTACCTGCAACATTTTATGTTTTAACAAGGGTAATTTTTTTATGACGAACGATAACTGCCCAAAATTCAAAGAGAATCTAATAATTTTTTGCACACTTTCCTGAGTTGTAGAGTGCTCAAGGACTGTTGATTTTGGTGAAGATCGGTTAAGGGAAAGGGGTAGTTTACCTGCAACATTTTATGTTGAACCAAGAGAAATGTTTACATGACGAACGATAACTGCCGCACATTCAAACAGAATCAAATATTTTTTTACATGCATCCCTGAATTGTAGATGACTGAAGGCCTATTGATTTTGTTGAAGATCGGTGAAGATAAAGGGGTATTTTACCTGCAACGTTTTATGTTTTAACAAGAGTAAAATACATAATTTTGAGAAACAAAGTATCCTGATAAGAAGCTCATAATAATCCATTGCAGAAACGTAGATGAAATATCTATAAATGAAGAGGCTAGTTGAACGGGGTGGGGGTAATTTTCTATTAATGAAAATTATAGTTGAAGAGGGAGGGGTGAAAATTTTATATGTGTACTACGTTATCGGCAACAAAGAAGTAGTAGTTTTTGTTAAAATTCCTTCCCGGGCTGTTTAGCCGTAGTCCAATGTTTTCTGCAAAACCAGACGTTTCGGCAGTGCCATCGACTTCCATCATCAGTGAAAATCGAATGCAAAAAAGTGAGGTGGTATACGTTAGTGACCAAAGTACTGTGGTTAAGGCTGAAGCAATAGAAAGAAGTAGTTTCTATGGAAATATTTCATTTCGAATATGCTTTTAAATGTAAATCTTAGAACATGGAAGTCATGTATGGTTCTCCATACCGATATTTTTTCAGTCTGCGCCTACATATACAATTTTTCGCCGTGTATAATTATATCTCAAATGCATTTTTAAAATAACGCGCCGCCAACTCTAGTAACTAATATTACTCAAATTCAGCTTTAGAACTAGATACTTCGAGATATCAACAGATTTGGTCAACAACCAAGAAGGTTATACTTTTTTTTTCAGTCGTGATGTGCTATAAAATTAATGCAAAGAATTTTTTTATAAAATAAACATGAACACAAAGTTTTTCTTTTTTTATGGTATTACTAGATTCATTACTATTGATTTCATGCACTGAATCTGTCTTATGTTCAATAAAGTAAATTTTGTATTTCATAACTTGTATTTTTTTCTAATTTTTCCATTTTTGAAACCACCTTTTCAGGAGCCAGGGGGTGCAAATGCACCCCCTCGGGGCGCCCATGCATCTGTATAAAAAAGGTGATTCCCCTCCGATATTCCTTACACTTAGATCTTTACAACACTGTTACGTTATATTTACAGTAAACTATATTTCATTTGTGTTGCTTAGCAACAGAATTATGCATCACGACGATTGTTATTGTTTTCGCCGTCACGTTTTCCTATCAAGATATACCTTGAACTGTCACCAGGTACTATCTTTACGTGTTCTGAATTTCACTGTCGTATCATCGGGACTACCCACATTCCGTGACCCATGAGCAGGGGTGCCGTCCCCCCCAACCCTTATGACGCTTCCCCCCAAATTTTATAAAAAATCCCCCCTCTTTCTGACAAGACCTTTTCTCTCTTTTACAGTAAAATTTCTTACCTAATCGAGCAAATGCCGGGGCTTTCTAACTCAAAACGATTACAAATTATTACCTTTTATCGAAACGATTTATTGATTGTAGGTAGTTATAAACTAAAAAAATTAAGGATTTCTAATATTAAATCAAAATTAATATTTTCAGTAAAACGTGATTTGTTATACAATACCAGTACTATATGACTTTATTGAAATGATACTTAGTTTTGCAACTTAAACGTCTCACTTAAATCTGTTTTTATCGATAAAATGCTATAAAAATTTCAGCCTGTTTTTGGACCTTTTCGTAATGTACTAAAATGTAGCAGCGAGCAAGATAAATAAAAAAATATAAACTAGATTATAAAATATAAAATAGTATCCCTAACTAGATTCGGGGGCACAATTCTCTTATATGTTCCTCAGCGTCCTTATCGACGTTCGGCATCCCCAGTGCTTGCCATAAGCCGCCACACGGTGACACCTTGGACTCGATCTGTAGCCTGTCTGAAGGATCGAGTAGAAGACTAGATCCTTTTTTCCGTGCACACCGCGCCTACAGCCCGCTCGAAAAAGTCAACTGGGCAGATTTATTGTACGTCTGATACGTGTCCGTTATAAGTTTTTTTACAGTTTTGTAAAATTGGGGAAGGGTTTTTATGCAATAGTAAAAAAAAATCCTCCCCCAAAAATTTTCTAAATGTCGCCAATGGCGACACAATCCCCCCTGTAGGCACCCCTGCCCGTGAGGAACTTAAAGGAAGGGAGTCATGCATCACTAGACCAAGTGCACAGCGGCAGATCTGGACATTCTGCTGCCCTAGGCAGTCTATTCCCGGAGACCCCCCTTTTTAAACAGGAAAATTTATCATCCCATTTTAACATTATGTAAGCACGTCTGTATCACAGGTCGTCCCCTTGAGACTTTGTTTTCACCTTTTATTTCTCAGTTAAAAAGTATCTGACAAGCAGTAATTAAAAAATGCAATTTATAGTAGAATACTTTTGTGAAACTTTATGTATGATCGTTTACAATAAATTAAGGACAATAATAAAATCTATACGTAAGTCTATTGATTTCCTGTATTAAATGACTTTACTGCCTCCCCGCCCAATTCCAGTGCGCTTCCCCATCCCCAGCGCTGGGGTCTAATCTGCCCTGTTGCAAATTTGTCGCTCCAAGTGCCACTTCATAAAAAATGATTGGTTATAACACACACACATTTATGTCAACTAAATGGCATCCGTATAAATACATTATTTTTTCTTTATAAACATTAAATCTTTCCAATATAACCGTCAAACAGCTGATTAAGTAAATAAACATAAAAACAATCGATAATATAGATCAAATTGTTTATTGTTATTTTATATTGAAATCGAAACAAATTCTATTATTCGTTAGTTCCTATATTAAAATCGAATTATTTCGATTGTTTGTTAATTCATTTACAAACCTCTGAAGACAGTGACATATAAACTGAAACGTACGTCATGTGACTTGAAACGATAAAAATACATTACAACTACTTGCAGAAGTAATTATATTTCATAATGTATATCATCATCATCAGCCGTAGCTCTACAACCCTTGTTGGTCCTTGGCCTGCTCCAAGAGTCAATTCCATTCCTCTATATTGCGTGCCCTGGCTTTCCAGTTTCTTATGTTCAGCTTTCCGAAGTCCTCCTCTATCTGGTCTTTGAATCTACTTCGGGGTCTTCCCCTTTTTCTACTACCATTGGTTTCTGGTAGAAAATAGTTTCGCAGGCTGTTTTCCCTCTATTCTCTCTATGCGTCCAACCCACCTTAGCCCGTATATTTTAATTATCCTGACAATGCCCGGCTTTGTAAAGATTGTATAGTTCATAATATAGTGCCTCCACCACATTCCATTTTTTTGTACTCCTCTAAATATTGTTCTTACAATCCGTCTTTCACAGCAACCTAGAAGTCTCTCGCTATTTTTGTCATTGTCCAGGTTTCTGAGTCACCACTAGTCTGATAAAGTGTTTTGTAAATTTTGCATTTCGTGCTTCTTGAGATGAAGCTAGATGTCAGGCGCTTTTTTAATCCATAATATGTTTTATTTGCGAGATATATTCTTCTTCTTATTTCAGTGTTGATGTCGTTAGTGCTGTTTATCTGGGAGCCAAGATATATGAACTCTTTTACTGCCTGTATATTTTTGTGCCTATTTCGATAATGTATATAATATTATATAAATACAATATTGTACAAATCCTATAAGTGTATATATGGGTACGCTTGAGTATATGTGCATACGGAGTACACGAGGATCCGAGAAGAAAAAATAATTTTTTTAGTGGGCCCCCATTATCAAAGACGTTGAGAAGGACAGGTCTATAATATCGGAGGCCAAAACTCAGGCGGGACTGTAGCCCAAGAAGAATACAAAGAGAAAGAAGAGAACTAGGTAGCACCGCTGAATTCGGTTTGAAATTTTCCGAATACCATGCGTTATCGCATAACGAAGCCTGTATCTCTATTCTTTCTCCTACAAATTGTATAAAGTGTATACATGTGTACACTTGAGTGTATGTGTACGGAGTAGAAAAAATAATTTTTTTAGGGGGTCTCCATTACCAAAAAGGTTGAGAAGGACTGGTCTATAATATTGGAGGTGAAAACTCAGGCGCAAGAAGAATACAAAGAGAAAGAAGAAATAGATAACACCGCCGAATTCAGTATATGACATTTTTCGAATATCATGCGTTTTACGAAACGCCATGCTGTGCAAAATGAAGCTTGTACTTCCATTCTTCCTCCTACGCGATTTTACTAAGACGTATTTTTAATAAAGCATTACATTCGGTACAATTGGTTTTTAAACGGCTCTCTCTTTTACATAACAATTCGCTTTATAAATTATTTATGACCCCACTGCCCACCTTTCGTTCACGCACGCACTCGTGAGATACTCCAAAACAACGTAATTACATTCACGGGTTCGGTTTACGGTAGTAATTATAGCCGTACACTACACTACAAATACCTGATTAAGCGCCGCGTACAACAACGCTGCAATTAATAAGCACACACACACACACACACACACACACACACACACACACACACACACACACACACACACACACACACACACACAACGGTTTAATTGTTTTCGGAGAAAACGACCGTGACACGGTTGCGGCTTCGATCACCAACAAAACTGTAGTGTACCAATTACGGGGCGGGCGTCTCCACACGTTTATAAGTAAGATGCGTAATGGTGATTATTACAGCTGGCTGTTATAAAGGTCTACGATCTAGGCCAGGGGTCTTCAAAATTTTTCACTTGAGGGCCGAATTGAAAAATCTTGGATGTCAGGCGGGCCAACACACACACTGTAAACTTATTTTTTTAAGTTAACGAAATAATCAAGTCAATAAAATAGGTATTTAAATACAAATTAAGCAGACTTATCCAAAGAAATCAAATTCATTTATTCAAAATAATGTAAATAAAAGTAAAAAAAAAATAACATTCAAAGATATTTCTTATGTATTATTTTTTGGATTTCTTATGTACGTATGGGATGTGTGGAGTTGCTTGACATAAATATAATGTCTGTCCACTTTGGGTCAAATTTTGATGTTCCTGTCACTAAAATGGATTTCACGGGTTTGACTGACAAGTTAGCACTGGACTTTGATATTAGAAAGCTAATTTTTGAAAAAGTTTGTTTGCAGATATAGGTTGATCCAAACACTGAAAGCGCATGGGGGAGGGGGCAATAGGAATCTTCGCTTTAGGTTGATGCGAGTGAAAAGCGTGATTCATTCAAGACAGCCAGTCGAACAAGCACATTAACCACGTAAATGTTTTAAACTTGTACAAAATATTACAACATTTTACTGGACTTATTTCTTGTTTAGTTATTTAGTAAAATGTTATAATATTTGAAGTATTTTGACGATCTATTTGAAAACTGCACGCAGCATCGCCGGGGTTGCCGCGGGCCGGACAATGAACCTTCGCGGGCCGCGGGCCGAAGTTTGGAGACCCCTGGTCTAAGGTAACATACAACGTACACAACACAACGTGTGTACACTAGAGGTGGGCATATGTACCTATAACAGGTATTTATGGAACGATATTTTTGTGGAACGGATGTAACAGTGACTGAAACGTTGAAATACCTGTTACTCGCGACCTCGCAGTTCCGAGTCGCCGGACTCCCTTACGCAACTAACGAATACAGATGTAAAAACAAGTAAACGAGTACTACGAGTATTACGAGTTCGAAGTCACTTTTTGGTGGTGAATACTTCATTCTGCGCATATGCTGATTGCCATACAAGTACGGAAGCAAAACAGCGAGGTTCAGAATATGCCAAAGAGACGAAGCTGTTTTTAATAAATGAAAAAAAAAAATCATACTAATGTTACATTTATTCTCGTGTGTTATACAGCTATATAATATATATTATAATAACAAATTATATATTATACTAGTCAGCAACTTGGTAAATTTTGAAAAACCTAATTATATTGTATTATAACCTACACAGTGTCTTAGGTCATATAATATTTTTTGTTAATGTGATTTCACACATGATTTTAACTTCACTGCACATCTCAAGTAAATTTTTTGCATTATTTATTGTGCTATTACGTGCACTCTAAATTTCATTGCCGAGTTTCGCAACTGATTTGCCTAACCAATGTTAGTTTGTTTATACTCCTAGTGAAAACCTAAATTAGTATCCCCAAAGGGAGATAGGCCTATAAATTCTCTCGTTTCTAATTTTCTTTTAAACGGTAATAGTTTAATAAAGTCACAGTGTAAAGTAACACTGTTAATACTTTTAGTTTCAATTTATTTCTTATAACAAATTATATAATATAGGTTATGTATAGTATGTATATAATAACAGGTATTTGTACCTGTTATTTTAAAATACTAGTTTAGCACACCTCTAGTGTACACCCATATTTCCTGGCTGTTAATAGCACAGAGGATTGACATTACGGACATCGGAGCGAAGAATTGGACAAATTTAACCTCCGAACAGACAGAAAGATAGGCTCTCTAGCTCCCCTTTCTGCCCATTCGGAGGTTATATTTTTTGCTACCCCTTCAAAAGACACTCATACACAAAAACACACATACACATGCACAAACGTGTGTAAACACATGCACGCACACAACTATGAAAAAATTAAATATTCTTGGGGGCCTAGGTTTTTCTACTGCCTAAGGGCCCCCAAGATGGTTATCCGGCATTGGGTGTGGTGATAATTCCCGGGAAAATTCTTTATTTTACCAAGTGGTTAACTTTACATTACATATAACATAGCTTGTACATTACATATAGCATAGCTTGTATAAGAAATAGGACAATTTACAATTATTACACTTATTCTTTTCCATATCGTAATATATCGATAAAATCGCATATTAAAAACATTGAAAATGTACTGCAGGAACGGATAAAGGTACATTTCCGATGCCGCTAAATACCATTAATTTGTTTATTTAATTGTTACTATGGTAATTAATTCTGGTCTCCATGGTGTTGTTGACATTTTCATACGCGTCAACAAAAGAAAACTAGATTTGAAAAGGCTTCAAATGCCTTGTCAAATACTGCACAAAGCTACGGCTCACTGATTTGTAATTTACGTGATAGACATTGGGAGGCAAGTACCCCCCCTTGCCACCGTCGAATCCCCGCCCATGGCTGCTAGTAATAAACTGTGACTCACGTTCAAATAGCGCACACGCTTGAATAAAACCCGCGTCTAGAATTCGCTGAGCCAGTGCCGTTGAAGCGCGTACGCAGAGGTCAGATCCGGCTGACCTGACCACCGCAACATACTGGTTTTGCTTACTCTTACACTAGCTTATATAGATTACCGTCTTCACTAGTAATCTCTCTCTCGCTTCTAACTGACGCCTTGCCCTCTCCTCGCCAGTCATTGCTTTGTTTTCTCTCTGCACGGTGTCATGACTTTCTAGCAGGGAATATAATAACATAACTCTCTTGTTACCGAGACTGGTTAGCCAACACGATGACAACCTGTTACTCTCGAACTGCCACCAATTTCTCCAACTTCGCAGCGCTTACCGTTACAGCTATTCAGGTACAGCCCATTTTGTTATAAGGTGCAACAGTTTAAAAAAAAAAAATCACTAATCAATACCAAACTGAATTTCGGTCGATACTACGCTGTACACGGGTTCAATAAACCGTCTCGCTTTTCAAGTTCGGGTAATTAAAATATCGGTATAGAGAACCATACATGACTTCCACGTTCTAAGATTTATATTTAAAATTATTTTAGAAATGAAATATTTCCATAGAAACTAATTTTTTTCGGCCTTACCACAGTACTGTGGTCACTAACGTTAGCGCACTCGATTTTCACTTATGACGGCAGTCGATGGCACTGCCGAAATGTCTGGTTTTGTAGAAAACATTGGATCACGGCCAAACAGCCCGGGAAGGAATTTTAACAACATTCTACTTCTTTGTTGCCGACAACGTAGTACACATATAAAAAATTATCCCCTCTCCATTCAACTATCATTTTTATTTATAGAAAATTACCCCCTCCCTCTTCAACTATCCTTTTCATTTATAGATATTTCATCTACCTTTCTACAGTGGATTATTATGACCTTCTTTTCAGGATAATTTATTTATCAAAATTAAGTACTTTACTCTTGTTAAAATATAAAACGTTGCAGGTAAACTACCCCTTCTCCTTAACCGATCTTCACCAAAATCAATACGCGTTGAGCCCTCTACAACTCAAGCACATATGCAAAAAATTATTTGTTTTGAATTTGCGGCAGTTATTGTTCGCCATAGAAAAAATTATACACACACACACTTTTTGGAAAATGACTTTTCTTCATGTTTTGAGGGTAGTACAATGAGAATCAGTAGTTATCTCGAACACGATTTTTTTCGCCATCACCACACTTTTATTTCCATACAGAACATGGAAGTAAAAACAGCCGATCTTTTTTAGAACAACCCGGCGGTTTTGTAACCAACTCTCGTAATATAAACCGATTCACAACAATATTTAAACATATTTAACAGTCAACAGTGCGACAAGTGCCACCTTCTCATCTACTCACACCCACGACCCGGCATTCATCAAAATTTCACTCCCTTTCAGGGCCCCGGCGTCTCAAAATTTTGAAATTTTCCAAAAATGAAGCTAAATTCATATTTTGGTTAAAATTTCCTTTAATTTGATATTCCTCTTTTCCAACATTTTGACCCCTCACATTTTTGTCTACCGCCATTTATTTTTGGGGAGATTAATATAAAAAAAAAAACAATAAAGTTCTGTAGAGCAAAATTATACACAGCCATGCCAAGTTTTACGAAATCAGTTGACGCGTTCCAAAGATGTGACACATAAAGCCAAACGCATAGACGGCAGAAACATATAATTAACAAACGGTCGACTAAAAACCGAGAACGCTTCGTTCGATCAAATAGTTAGATGAGAACTGTGTTGTGGAAATCAATAGAGAATGGTTGGGGAAGTATCCGCTGTGTAGTGGCCACACAAACGTTAATGATGACGCGCGTGTGTAACACTTTTTCTATAAAAAAGACGTTTCTTTAATAAACAAACACAAAAGCGACGACATAGAGTGTGTCCCATTACAGAGTTGCCTACAGAGCGCGTGACCTTTACTTCACCTGTAGACCAAACAAACGTGTTGGATCTCCAACCCGATGATAATACCGGTGCTTCTACGTTAAATCGAAACGCACTCTATAAAGTTCATTAACCTCTCAATAGGACTGTACGAAACATTGGCAAGTTTTAAATCCTAATTTTGTCTCGCCTCTCGTCACTCTCTATTCCGCCCTAATAAGCTTCTAATTAGCCGTAACTAGTCGCTAATAAGAGGACGGGCACTTGAAAACCACTGTAAATTTATTAATATTATTAGTTTTTTCTTCAAATTAAATTATTTATTAATGTACGTTTAAAGTATGTATCCTAGTTTTTTCAATGCCGACTAATCGAAAATCTGTGTATTTAAAAGCAGAAGAAAATAATTCATAATTCACTTAAACAGGTTATGGAAAACGTTGTGACAGCTATAGTGCCCTGGCCAAGTTGTACCCTAAAATAGACAAGCTGACATCGTTCGAAAGCTCACTGCAGGCCCCTCACTAACGCCGATTCGGAAGTTATCATTCTTTGTTAGAACTTCGCTCTTAATTCAATTCAGCGGTAAGATAAACAACTCTTTGAAACCGACACACACGGAAACCCCTTAACTTGGTAAGATGGAGTTGAGTCCGATGTTGTTCACACCTGGAGCCCTTTACAACACTGCTCGTTATAATTATTCAAGTTCGTGTCCCCTTCACAGGTACTTTGTATTTCTGACTCTTATGACTCTAACGTGACACCCCACAAACTTTTACAATTTTCTTAAAATTTTCATTTCCATTATGGCCCGCGGTGTCCTTAAAATTACAGAATTTTTTCTGTACTAAACAGTAGATTTCGTCTTCGGTTACGTTCCTTTTAGTCTGATATCTGCCACGTAGGCTTATTTTTACAATTTTTACAAAATTTTTTAAACACTTTATGGCTTGGTGTCCTAAAATTTGAAATTTTCAAAAAAGGTATACTATATTTAGGCTTTGGTTAAAATTCTCTTTAATTTGATATTACACAAGACACACAAATTTGAAATTTTGTCAAAACCTTGGGCCCTGGCGCCCCAAAACTTTACAATTTAAACAAAAATGTACGTTGTGGTTGCTTAAATTAACTTTAACTTAATAACCCACACGGATTTTGCGATTTTTCACAACTTTGATCCCCTCACGTTTTTGGCTCCCGCCCCTCTATCTTTTGGAGGATCAACGAGAAAAACAATAGTGCTTTGTAGCGTAAAAGTGGAAACACGCGTGTCAACTTTTATGAAAACCAGCTGATGTGTTCAAAAGTTCTCGTGAGACTTTCCCCAAACGGTGGAGTTAATCTGAGAAGTAGTATCGATTGTTCGATTAATTGCTGTGACCTTTTTCTGTTCAATACCTACTATAAAGTAATTGTAATTACCTTTTACAAAGCATTCTATCTTTTATCCACAATTCTTAGTATTTTACCTTGCCGTGTCCATTCAATTTAGCTTTCGTAACTCTAGGTACTTTCTGTTAATATTAATCAGTTCAATCCTGATATTTATTTTATTAAAGTTTGAAGGGCTGCAGCGTTAAGGCTACCCACAAAAACTACTGTAGAAAAGATGTGTTCCCTACGACGAGCGAGTGACTGACTACGATTACACCACTGGCTGTTCACAATGTCGGGCGATAGTATCGCCTTTTGCCTCATGCACTCTTAATTTATCTGTCGTTCTGTTGACCAATTTAAAGAACGTTAAGGAAACATTAACCGGCAACATGAAACGACGCGCATCCGAGTTTACAACGTGTTGGATGTGTACCCTGCATGTTGTGTTCGGAATTTTCGACACCAAGACAGGACGAAGAATTTAAGAACCTGCTAAGAAATTCCTTCGGAGGCGAACTCAGGGCATTCAAGATCGCGACAATTCGCGCTACGACGGTATATTAGAATTTGAAAACTCTAAACACAGATTGGGTTACGAAAGACTGAAAGAACAATGTTACAAGCATCATATCTTTAACATAATATGAAGTCGAAATTTGATTCATTAATGGAGGAACGAAATAACCGATCTTCATCAAGGTTCCCATGGTATACAATTTTGTCGAGATTCGAAGGTCTCTGCTACACTTACAAATCCAAAAATGGCAACTAGCTAGATAAACTCATATCTTTGTTCATTTGCTGAAAAGATCTGAAATTTCGGTGTCGAGGAAATTTAGAGTGGTAGTAAGTTACCTATTTACCGGGTAGACTGGGCACTGGTCCTCACAAATTCCCAGGATTGGATGAAGTAATGTTAGCTCCCAAAGGAACGGTTAGCATCTCTCCAGCCAAGACCGTACTGCGTGGTGAAGTGCCACATCCTACAAGAGGAGACCCCCACCCCGTTGATGCAGAACAGTACGGATCTAGATCGGAAAGTCGATAAATATTCACTGTGGAGGGCAGGAGCAGCCACCAGTACCAAGATAGGGCGTAATGGAAACGATCCTGGACCGGCTTATCTTTAGAGTATTACAGGCGGGAGTATATAGTTGGATTCTGTCGGCTGTAATACTGCGTCCTATTGTTATGGGATTATATTTTTCTGCAAACTCTGGAAACTTTTTGAAAATGTCCGAACCACCGAAACTATAACTTCGAGTTTGATTGAGATTGTGGGATGACGCCATTATGAATGACATGTTTTCCATTGTCGTGCGGCTAACCTAACGATGAAGCTCTTTAGAAATAGCAGTAAACTTTATTATCTTTTTAGATACAAGTTTATACGTATGTTGCATATTTTATAAGACTTTGAAAATGTAGACCTCCTTTGTAATAACCTGGTGTAAACTTATACGCTAATGTGAAATATAAAAATATTTTTGTCTGTACAACTTTTGAATTGATGCGGTCCGGCACCTATAATTTTAGAAAACAATCAGTGCTTCTGATAATATTTTCGGAGTCATGCTGAAGGCGGATGACGTCTAGGAAAGCGTCGCGGCGCGTGTTGCGTCATAAGATATATGACGGATGTTACATAAGACGAGAACTCGAGTGTAGCATGGCAGAGTTGAGTCGGTAGCCTTAGTAACAGGATACCTCAGTCTGAAATATTGTCGGAACGGTTCCAGACTGTGAGTGCTTCAGGGGCAATGACGTTCTGTAAAAGTCCCACACTATCAGTCAGCCATCCTGTCTGGGGCCTTTTGAAAGCTTTCGAAATGAAACCTTACAAACAAACTTTTTTTAAGTACGTGCTAAGTAAAATGTGAACAAATTTCTTTTATACCATTACATCCGTCCGGCTTACATTCTTTGAAAGTTCCCCATTACAGGGTACTACCCTATAGATTCCCCATTACAGGGTACTACCCTATAGTTTCCCCATTACAGGGTAGACCCTACTACCCTATAGATGGGAAGTCATGTGGAGGGACTGCTTCCTTACGGGCCATGACTTCAGGTAATTTTTGTTCAGGATTGTCTTCCTCCAGCCTTTGATGTACCAAGCTGCGTGTACCAGTTGGGTGTTGGGGCGTCAAAGGCTAAGGGAAGACGACCCTGAATAAAAATTACCGGGTGTCACGGCCCGTAAGGGGGCAGCCCCTATATCCATCTATAGACCGGTACCCTGTAATTTACTCAGAACTTTCAAAGAACACACCGGGACGGAGATAATGGTCAACGACTGCAACGCAAAAAGGACAAGGAATTTGGAATAAATGAAAGATATAAATTGACGACATGGAATGTACGGAGTATTGTAAAAAGAAGAAGAACTATACAGGGATTTAAAAGAAGTAAATATTAATATTGCCATAATTTCAGAATTAAAAATTAGAAGATTACAAAAACTTAGAAACACTTAAAAAGAATGTCATATTCCAGACTGCCCAAACAAGTCTGGAAATACGAACCTATAGGACACAGGTGTGTGGGTAGACCCAGGAAGAGATGGCTGGAGGATCTTTCATGGCGGAACAGGCAGTACCTTGCCTATTGCCGTGACGTGAAGATGATGATGATGATTCGAAATTTCGGCACCCCTTGCCCGTTACTATACACGTCTCCTTTTTTGTGGCAGAACTCTGTTTTCAGTAGAACTCGTTTTCCAGTAGTGCTTGTTTTTCATTAATACTCGTTCTGTGAGTAGATCACTGGAAAACCACCGAACTCGAAAGTAAGGCGGGCCTAAGGGCCACCCCTTGCCTATTACTGGACATGTCACTTTTTTGTGGCCCCGAATTCGTTTTTTCGTTTATTCGTTTTTCAACAAGTGCTCGTTTTGTGACAAACCAGAAAGAAACTTCCATCATGTTCAACATGTAGAACGTATGTTGTCACTTCTTAATATATTGTTTCTTTTGTGTTTTCTATTAACAATAAATATTTGTATTTTTCAGTTTACATTTGCTGTTGTAGTTTTGTTAATTTGTCAACTCAAAATCGTTAGGTTCTTTAAGTATTACTGTGTTATAAGCATTGTATATACACATTAAACGTTACGTTTTCCTCAACCATGGCTTTTATTTATTTCAGCAGTAAACTAAAAACCAAAAACCGTGTCACCTAACTTCACAAATGAAAACACCATGTATTTTCGCTTTGCATTAAGAAATAGGACAATTTACAATTAGCACACTTCTTCTTTTCCACGTCGTAATATATCGATACAATCGCATATTAAAAACATGGAAAATGTACTGCAGGAACGGATAAAGGTACAGTTCCAAAACGAGTTATCGAAGATAACGCTGTTCAGAACAAGTTGGAAGTAACTAATCCCGCGAATGAGCAGTTTAACGGAGAAACTCAAACCACGGCGCGTTCATCGCTACTACTGTTCCGTATAAGGTTTTATGGACTTATGAGCTAATGCAATCTTCAAGACGACCGCTGCTTCCATAGTTAAATTCTATAAATCCGTAGCCCATAATACAAATCCATCGACATCGTAATATATCGATACAAGCGCATATTAAAAACATCGAAAATGTACTGCAGGAACGGATAAAGGTACACTTCCGAAACAAGTTATCGACCATAATGCTGTTTAGAACAAGTTCGAAGAAATTCATCCCGCGAATATGCAGTTTAACAGAGAAACTCAAACCCCGTGTTCATTGTTCCTACAGTTCCGTATGAGGTTTTTATGGCGTTACGCGTTAAAGTTATCTTCAAGACGACCGCTGCTTCCATAGTTAAATTCTACAAATCCGTAGCCCGTGTGTTACATAATTCCCGGAGCGTTATGCAACGCTACACAGAGGCTGCGGTGACATAACGGCCGTGTGTGTATGTTAACGTCAAAATCAATGGCTTACGCGGTGAAGACGGAACAAACGGCGTAAAACTCGCGTACAGAGAGAGAGAGAGAGAGAGAGAGAGAGAGAGAGAGAGAGAGAGATAGAGAGAGAGCCGCCGCCGATGCAGTACCCCCACCCACACGTCATACGTACACCGATCAATATTTAAACTGCTACTGCCTTGTATTTATCTTTGCCTGTTATCTTTCTTGTTGGCTGTACACGGCGCCGTTACGGAAACCAGCGAATTCTCGCCGCCCGCCCAATGTCTGGTCACAAAAACCTAAGCCTTTTTACAACTATCTGAGGTGAGGCTGTTCATCGTTCTACGCTTTCTTCTGATTTTCGTTCCAATTACCAGTTTAAAAATTTTGATAATTTCCCATTATCAGTTTAAGGCCCCTACACGCCTTCCAATCCAATCCGATCCGATCTGCAATTCAGGAAAGGAGATCGCTATCCATACTTTCAAATTTATTTCTCCGATCTCGTCATTTCAGTCAGTACCATAGAGATTCCCGACCTGGTAACACCCTCGTAATGGCACCGTTTTTGTCGAAAAATCAAAAAACAACAAAAATCTTTTGTTGATCCTCCAAAAAAGGAAATTTTGGGCAAAAAAGTGGTTAAAGGAAAGAAAGAAATTTATCCATTCGATATTGCTGAAGCAACTGAATTCAGACGATTTCCGAATTTTTTTACGAATGAATGAACAACGTTTATGGAATTGCTGAGAATGGTAAAGCCGTTCATAGAAAAACGTAATACCATTTTGCGAGTTCAATAAAATATTTCTACATTCGTTTTCAGCCATTTTACTTACTATATACTCAAAACAAAATGAAAAACACGTTCAACAACTTGCAGTCCGCTGAAAAGAAAAGAAACAACTAATCGGAACCGACGCCCGACTGTACGATCTAGGATGGAAGGTGGAGGGGATCCTAAGTCGGCTAGTCGGATGGGGAGGACCGCCCGACCTTCCTAAATCGGATTCCAACTTTTTTATAAGGATGATCGTCCTACACACTATAGAATTTGCTATTTTCATCCTACATTTAGGACATAGGATCGGATCGGAAGGTGTGTGGGGGCCTTTAGCCGTTCTTTCCTTTCTCCCCACACCCTCGAACAAGCTCAGCTGTTATCAACATTAAACTCTATATGCAAGTGCTTAAGCTTTTACGGCCAGCTTCAACATTGTTGAAATTATTATTCTCACCCGGCGTTTCGGCCCCACCATCGGAGGTCATCGTCAGTGTCTAGACTTGCACGGTGTCCGGCAATTCACCTCAAAGATGAGGTACAGACCTTGACAACATCAAGTGGTATCTGATTTGCTTTGTAGCACAGCATGCCACATCCTATTCAACAGGAGACTTTCTCCTCTTCGATTCATAGCGACGGAACCATGTTTGAAGATTTCCACGGACTCCATGTGCAGCCGAGGGTAGTAGGCTCGGTCATCGAAGACTTCTCCGGCTGTCTCAAGCGACCAAAATTGTATGAAAAAATGAAAAACGTACAACAGTTAATTTAAATTATCCTTATTCATAGAAAGATGGGACGATTCAAGATAATTACATATAACATAATGTATACGTTTTATTTGTTATCTCATGGTTATCTTTATCTGTTATCTCAGCGTGTCATTAGGCAAACTTTATTTCCACGAAGTCCAATTTCAAAGCGTAAGCTCCCTTTAACTTTCTAAAAAAAAAAAAAAAAAAAAAAAAAAAAAACCCCGGACCTTTTCAGTAAGCTACCGATGAATATTACGACGAAGATTGTAGGGACTGAATTTGACAAACGAGAATTTTAACAGTGACATTTCTCCATTCAAATTTCAAATCATTGTAAACAAATTCAAATCTCCATTGTAAACAAAACATCGAGTTTGTTGTCACATACTGAGCGCTCTTTAGAAGAAGAAAAACATTGAATCTCGAACGGCAGACCGTATTGTCGGGGCCCTGTGCCACAAGTACAAAATAAAATACAGGGAACTTGGCTGCAAATGCTATCCGCTTTGGAAACAAATTTAGTTTCAACTCCGACCTTACCGATATAGTAGTCTGCCGGCTTAACTGCAGAGGACAATATCCAACCTCCTCTTGCAACGACTCTATCACGTGTTTATTGTTCAATTACTTATTCTACAGGCCTGATATGTGAGAATCGACAGTCATGCGATGTCCTGTTAATATGACTGACTACAAGAACTCCTGCAGGAAACGTGGTTGCAGAGAAACTACGCAATAATCTACTTAGTCATACGAAACACAATACGAAACGCCACGATTCACTGTGTACTGTAGTGTATTAGAAAGCACCTCTCATGTTGAGTGAAGATGAATCTATGTAGGTCGCACAGGCGTTTTCCTCTAGTCTCACCCACGAGTCTACACGTTTCGTGTGGATTCTACCGATCTGTAACGAATCACGTAAAATCGAAAGACGTCGCCAATTACGATTAACAGTTACAAACAACAGACAAACACAAAGAAGCTGCTGGAATCCTGGTTGTTGGTACTACGGTGACAAGTCTGAGAGGTGGAAGGTTAAGAAACTATCCAGCAAGGAAACATTATTTGGCGGGGTATTGGGCCGTGGTCTGCTGTCTGTGTGGACAGACGTTTCGGCTTCGTCATCGGGGGCCATCTTCAGTGTCGGAAACATCTGGCACTGTGTCCGCCATTTCACCCCAGTGATGAGGTACAGACTTTACACCTTACAGTGTATCTACCTCATCACTGGGGCGGACACCGTTCCAGATGTTTCCGACACTGAAGATGGCCAATGTCTGTTTCCGACACAAACAGCAGACCACGGCCTAACAGGCCGGCAAATAACGTTTCCAACAATGTTGACGCCGATCATGAAAGCCTTAGGAATTCTATCCTGCAAGGATTACCAAAAACAAGACCAACATGCGGATACAAAATACCGCACAGTTAAAGATAATGAATACATACCAGGCTGAATCACGAATTGCAGTAACTGCACTACAGCACGCAACAACACCTAAAACAGACAGGACATACGGAGCCAACGAGGGACGCCCGTATACCCACGAAAATAATGAAAGGACACGGACACACCCTGAGTACCAGACAAAGAGGCCACTGGGAGGACAACGTTCTGTGAGACGGTGAAACTCTAATGGGAATGAAAAACGTGCAAACGGCCGTAGGAGATCGATGTTAGAGAAGATCGTCAAACCTGAGTACGGCTGAGGTGAAGTTGCACCACGAGGAAGAAACAAGAGTTACGACATAGGGCTACGAATAGGACTGCAATTAAACGAAAACAAAAGTAACAAATATCTAACACCGATGTAAAATAGTTAGTGTTATATAGAAAATGTTCAGACTCCCTAAAATTTCCCCCGATTACAATTTTCTCGGTAGGAAATTTCCCCAAAACTAACGCGAGGGTTTATTATGTTTTACCAACCAATTTTTTGTATGTGATGAATGATAAAAAGAGAAGTAATACAAATTCTATGAGCCATTGCTCGCGAGGAAAGATGCGGCTATCTTTGTTCTCATTCGGACGAATGTTTCTTTTCTAAACTTATTTTAAAGATTAATTATTCTAGTTAATTATTGTAAAAATGATGTGAATACAACATCAGTTGATATTTTCGTCGTGATTTCTATTTTTCGTCACTGATAAAAATTACCCCGGACAGCCCAAATTTCCCCCGAACCACGTTCGCGCGTTCGGACATATTCTGGACCCCTGTTATACAGTTTTGAAGCGACTTATCCAGAAGTCACGAAAAGAGGTGTGAACGTTTGGCAACTGTTGCCTAATATTCAGCCTCAAGCTCTCCTCCTGTTGAGGCTGTTATTGTGTTTATATATCTTGATCGCTTCACGGTGTGGCTTACGTTGCACCATCCTACGCGGCTATATAAGTGCGACAGTTTTGGGGTCGCGTCGTCATTTAGTCGCCAGAGGAGCAGAACAATACTACCGAAGATGGCTGCCGCAGCTGCAGTCGAAACGTTTGGCTCTACAACAAAAGGCCCACGGCTCAACAGTTCGGAAAATAATTTTCCTAAAGATCAGAGAGTTATTCACAACAGGCAATGCTTACGGCGTTGGATAATTAAAAGGCAGATGACGATGTTGTAACGCGTTATTACCACCGGCGATGGAATACTGTCGTTCCAGACACGCATAAAAAACCGTGTTATATAAATGTTTATACTTGAAAAACTACTCACTAAATTCGGTGAGCGCCGAGACTCCTCCTGCGACCTGCCCGAAGTGCCTCGCTCATCATGGGGCCTCGCTTCGTCGTTACGAATACAATAACGGACTATAATAGAAATTACTCACACGGGACGGGTTGGCGTTAAAGAAGCTGACAACACAGATCAATACTGTAGTTAATTTGGCGAGTGAGACTGATCAGATCTCGGGCGGCACCGTACACTGCAAGCAACGACGACATCGATATGCAACGCTGTGCTGACCCACTCATTGCAATATACGCTCCGCCACCAAACACTTTACATAATATTACCATTTTTTACAAATCTCTTAACTCCCTTATAACAAATACTAGAGACACGCAGTATTTACCACTAGAAAGGCAACTTCAATTAACATTCAGTGCTAATATCTGTAATAAAGCCAATATTTGCTGATAATGTCTTCATGCCAACAAATCGTTGAACCATCTGATTTGGAATAGATCCTTCAGAACAACATACATACACTTAACAACACAGACCACATAGACTCAACAACATCCCCCTAGATGAAAAAGACTACGAAGACGAACTAAACACGACAAAATATCTACCAGAATCCAACGGATACAACAGAACAATAGTCAATAAACTCCTACACAAAACACAAAACAAACGATAGACAAAGACAGAAAACAACAAATTCATAACACTAACATACATCAATAACCACACAGAAAAAATAGCCCACAAATTCAAAAAAGCAGGATACAGAATCGCATACAAAACTACAAACAAAACAGAACACACACTATCAAAACACACACAGCACAAAACAAATTTGATCTACCGGGTGTTTACAAACCAAACTGCAACAAATTCTACATAGGCCAGAAAGGACGTAGCTTCAAACAAAGATACATTGAACACACAATTGTACCCCACACATATTACACTTTGTACCCCAAAAAATTGACAAAATTAAGTCACCCCTCACAAACGTGAATAAATACGCGAATGCGACTAATACGTCAACTACTCCCCCCCCCCTCCGGTTTTCAATCACGAGCACCCACGACGGAAGCGTAATAACACAGGCGGCGCGGTTACACAACCAACCCCTTGTCTTATTTTTCTGAAAGAAAAATTCATTTTGAGACATCTCTACAAAATAATCAATACATAAATACTCGATCCGTCCACATTTAAACACACATAAATAAGGATTTATTTATACTTTTTTGAGATTTATTAATCTCTGTTTTATCTGCACAAACTCAAATTATACCGCAAAAAATTAAACGTAACGATGAATTTTAAATACATAACGTAATTAGGGAAGATAAATGTTCAAGATTCGCTCTTCCTACGGTCAGACTTTACAAAAAATAAGGGTAAGAAGAGTTTGACTATTATCTGGCTGGACTAAAAACTAACGCGAAATCCATAAAATCTGCGATAGTGGATAACAATAATAAAAATGTCAGTTAATATTGTCGTGCTATTAGGCCGTGGTGTAATACCGTTTCGGGCCCACCATTGGAGGTCGTTTTCAGTGTTGAATGACAAGGTGCGCGCCAATTCCCATAGTAGGGGACAAACAAAAGGTTATTGGAATGGAAATCTGAGGATACCAAGATTAAACCAAAACGGAGAAAAAAATGATTGAAAAATGCTGAGGATTTGCGGTCGAGTCGTGACACGACAGTCTTCACGGCTCTCTGTTCTTCGTGAGCTTCTTACTGTGTCTTCATATCCTCCTCGACTCCACCAACCTGCATTTCCTCCATCTCTCAAGGGTGAGGAGAGCCTCTCTTGGAAGTTTGTTATCCGCTTGCCGACCCCGGCTTTCCTAAGATGCTCCTTGGCAAGAAGATCGATATGGGTAACCCCAGCGATCACCGTAACAGCTGGTTCTGAGACGGTGTGGTAAGCTGAAGCTAGTACTCTCAACCCTCCCCTCCACTGCAGCTGGGCCAGCCTCTTTCGATATATCTTCTTGTTCAGGGCATCAGCTCACACTTCTGCGCCGTACAAGAGGACTGACTGGCTTACAAATATCTAAAGCGCATACGGTCTAGCCCCCTCCGGTGCCTCAACCAATTCGTCTGCCTTCTTCTTACACCTTACACTCCTGAGCATCTGTCTTTGTTCACCAATCGTTTGCAGCATTTCCTGTTTATCCTCTGACCTCGTTGTTTCCCTTCTCCGCTACATCCATATATAGCCACTGCCTCCTATCTTCTCATGTCTTCCATCAGAACGTCCGCGTTTCAGGAGTATGTTCTATATAATACACTTTGCCAACCTCTTCTTTAATTCCTTATCCAACTGTCCGCAAAGCAACCGCCGCCTCCTATTAAAACCTTCCTTCGCCAATGCTACTCTAATTTCAGATACGCAACGCGTATCTTAAACCACAGAGATGGATAAAAAAGGATACAAGAGTGTATACAAAAAGGAGTAATTGAGTGTTAAGACACAAACGAAACGATTAAAGCCGAAATGATTTAAACGTTAGTCAATAAGGAAGAAGTCGTCTAGAGCAGCTGAGTGTTCTCAACCGTTGACACTGACAGTCCGACGCCAACGATTAAACATGGTGCCGAAGCCGTGTATTCGAAACTGTATCCACATGACACGGAACAATTGCACATATCCGAAACTGTGAGTGCCTTTTCGGCGAATCGTATTTACTTTGTCATAATTAATTCGGGCTAATTGTTTCTCTACTTATTCATCTTCTCTGTATTCATTTCATCGATTCTTGGAAGCGTATATTCGCGTAAAAGCAACGAGTTCTACAGTAAAAATGTTTGGATAGTTCCTGTATATTTGACTGAGCGTTATGAAAAACGACGCGTACATATAACTCGTAGATTCCAACCCATGATAAGCCCCTTGCGGACCGGCTATTACACAACCGGCTAGAAATTTTATAAGTGGCATTATTTTCTGTCATAATAAGAATACGTGCTAAAACCGTACGAATTAAATTATAAAATTCTCGTTTACATTAAGAGAAAATACAATATTTACGCAAACAGAACACCAGCGTAATTTTAAGTGGCACACCACTACTTCAGGGACATTTTGTATAACTAAAATCTTACCGAGTAGCGCATTGCAGCAACTGCTAACCAGAAGAGACAAAACGAACGTTCGTTCACACATACACACAAATCTGACGTTACACGGATTCCTTATCAACGTACATTTCTTTATCAATCCTTGTGGTGTCTTTATCGGAGTGTTTATTAATAGACAACACAGCGAACGCTATTATTCTGTCAAAATTACACAACTACAATTGAAAAACAACACCTGAACTTGGTAACAACTTGTAGCCAACCTTCGTTATAGTACACATTTCTATACTATACTGCTGTGGTTCCCAAAGTGGTGTCCGCGACAATGTTTCAGGAGGTCCGCAGACATTTTAAAGAAAAAATAGAATATATCGTAATTTTCTCCTATTTTTTATGCTCTAAAATCTAAACCCAAATTTTAGAATCTTAAAAAAAATTAGTAGAAGAATCCAATTTTATTTTGGTTCAAACTAATTGTGACTGTAGCTTGAATAACGTCTTTAAATCATGTCGTGTAGCACATCTGTTTATCCGCCGACAGTTTACTCTTTTACAGTACAAGTAGAAAATTCATTGGCACAACTTTCAACTGATAGTTCGTTAAAATTACAGTTTTCGCAATTACAGCTACCTGACTTCTAGTTATATGTAATGACTGACTATCCCGAACTCACAAAAAAAAGCTTTGAAGTGATTAATTATGTTTTCTCTACTTATTTGAGTGAAACCACAGACTCCCTGCTCACGTACTTGAAGTAAAAGTTAAGAAATAAACTTTATGTCGAGAGTTACTTAATACTGAAATTATCGGACATTAAACCCAATATTAAAGAGCTAACTGTGCAAAACCAGCTTTATTGTTCACATTAAACTATGTTTGATATCATTAATATTATAATTTTGAAAATTAAGAGAATTATGATTTTAATACACTTTAATTAAAATATAAGAGTTTCTATCGTATTTACTGTTTGTTTTATTTCATAACTCAGACGGGGTCCGTGAATTTTTAAACTATTGGGGGGGGGGGGGGTCCGCGGAGTGAAAAGTTTGGGAACCACTGCTATACTGCGAGCAAAACCTTTCTTCTATTCGGTTTACGTAAATAATTGGGCAACGCGTCACGAAGATGATAACGTCTCAATTTAACCTTGTCGTTATACTACAAAACTTTCCGATTACGAACGTGTTATTCACGAAACGACTCACACGTAAACAGTTGGACATTCGAAATGTGATGATTGATTGAACATTTAATTAAACAAAACTTATTGCTGAAAGCGAAAACATAACTACGGTCCCATACTCCTCTGCAAAATCCTTGGGACAGCCCAAGTTTTCGTATCAGGTGTTGATGACAATGAACTTTTCAAGGGATGTAAAATTCTTCGGCAATTTTTTGCGAACGAGATTTAAAACAAAAATAAAGAAAATGGAACGAATTTCAACTTGCCAAAAGTAGGTCCGTTTAGTGGCGTATCTAGAATCTGGCTTGGGGGAAGGGGGTCCCCGGTCGAGTCGGCTTCATACAAAAGAAAAAAAAAACAAGTTAAGACCAATCAATATTACTATCTTGACTGGAAAACGTGTTGTAATATCCTGAAATCAATCCCATTAAAGTAAACGGTAATAACATAACAAAAATACGCGTTACTGAAAAATCGTTTACAAGATACTAGTGGACTGAATTGATTTTCGTATGTTTCATATTTCAGACGTATATGAAAAATCGGACTGCATTAAAAATAGACTTACTACTATATTAGCGTACACAGCTGAAAAAATAGTAAAACACTAAAAATTAAGAGATTAACAAAATTCCTCGTTAACTTTTTTCGACCCTCTGTAGGGGGTCCGGTTCATTCGCCCCTCCCCCGTAAATACGCCCCTGGGTTCGTTACCAAATTGTCTGAACGTGTCACTCACCTGCTGATAAAACACCCGTAAGTTTCCTGTATCACTGCTTGAAATACATGAAAGGATTTTATCGGTGACTTTTCAGAAGACGAAGGAGAGCAACACTTAGGACTTTCTACAGGTGAAACTATCCTGTAGATTTTAGCCAACGAAAGGGAGTCTGCTTTGAATTCAATAGCTATGTTTTGAAAGACAAAAAAATAAATCGCAATCGAGGTCAGGGGCTGCGCAAGCCGCGTGCCAAGCTTCGGATGAGCTCCCGCCACGAGGTTTCAATTAGACAGTGTAGGTCGGGTCCACTACTCAGCTGCCACAGATGGGTGCTAACCGAAGGCGCAGATGAAGGGGTTGCCCTGGAAACGGCACGGCCGCACTACGGTTCAACTTAACGGAAAAGTGTCCGCACGGCGACGTTCGAAAATCGAAAATAAACTCAAGTTAATACCATAAAAAGGGATAATAAATAAAAAATATTAAAATTAATAAGTAGGCCTGCTTTTGTAACGCTTTGTGGCGACGTTTGGTATTACAAATTCATGATCAAATTCGGTACCAAAAAGCAACAGAATGTAGAACTCTGAGCCTCCTGTCATACGCAACAAAGATACTAACTACAATAATGTATAATTTGTAACTGGACATGCTTTTGTAATGCTTTGTGGCGACGTTCGGTATTACGAATTAACGATCAACCGTGGCTCTACTTAGTGGGTCTCGGCCTGCTCCAAGAGTCGATTAAATTCCTCCCTATTGGATGCCCTGGCTTTCCACTTTCTTATGTTCGGCTTTCCCAGGTCGTCCTCTATCTGATCTTTGACTCTACTTCGGGGTCTTCCCCTTTTTCTACTAGCCATTGGTTTCTGGTAGAAAATATGTTTCGTATGCTGTCCTTTCTCCATTCTCTCCAAGTGTCCAACCCACCTTAGCCTGTGTATTTTGATTATCCTGACAATGTCCGGCTCTTTGTAAAGATGGTATAGTTCATAATTATGTCGCCTGCGCCACATTCCATTATCTTGTACTCCTCTAAATATTGTTCTTAGAATCCGTCTTTCACAGCAACCTAGAAGTCACTTGCTATTTTTTGTCATTGACGAATTCATGATCAAATTCAGTAATAAAAAGCAACAGAATGTAGAACTCTGAGCCTCCTACCATACGCATCAAAGAGATAAGTTACTAACTAGAATAATGTGTAATTGGGCCTGCTTTTGTAATGCTATTCTGTCTGGATGATTATTATGCCAATTAAATGCTTCCACAATTGGGCACAGATGTTATTTTCTTAAAAGCCTTGCATTTCACGTTTAAAACTGGCCACTCTAGATGTGTTAAAACTGAATATATCTTAACGTGCACATAATATTGCAAATGCACTCTTTTGCCTCACAGTGGCTACTAATTAGACACACATGGCAGTAATACAAACGTTTGGTCGGGTCGGGTCGAATCGCACGGACGGCGGACGGTGGTAGAGACAGGTGCGCGCACACACACCGTTATGTAGCCCATTAAGTCATACATATGTAACACAATTTTCGGTCACACAACTAACGGCTTCCGACTTTCACAAAACAATAGCCGGCCACAGGCGGCGCTCCGTCTCCAAGTAGGTAATTTACTGCTACCTTCTGCCGACTCATCCTATCTATGTTGCCGTACATTTTTCATTCGCTTTTACGTTCTGGTACGTTTCATACAGTATTCGATGGTAAGTGGCGACGTCTGGTATTACGAATTCACGATCAAATTCGATACTGAATACAAAGCAACAGAATACAAAGGTCTGAGCCTTCTATCACATGCATCAAAGATACTAATAACTAGAATAATTTAACATTCATGTCTGGTTTAGTATCAAAGTCACTTGTATCGAATTAACAAACTAACCTTTAGTAATCCGCCGTGTGACTTCAAGTAGATTTTGATAGTACGCGTTTCGGAGCAAGTGCTTCATCATCAGGTAACTTCAAATGAATTGAATCACTTGTTCGAGGTCGTCACTAACTAATATCCAACTCAGCATATGGATTGTACGCGGTGTTAGGTGCGCATGAAGAGTTCATGAATGCGTTGGAACAGTTTGAGGTTTATGGAGCATACACGAATGTAAACGGTCGCGATTCTGTACTGAATGATCAGTTGAACTTTAGATCCAATCGGCTGTACGCACAGCCTTGAATCTGCTTGCCGCGTAAGGACTAACGACCGCCCAGTAGTAGATTGAGCTTGAGTGGGTGATTAAGCACATACTCCGAAACGCGTAGTAACAAAATCTACTTGAAGTCACACGGCAGATTACTAAAGGTTAGTTTGCTAATATAATTTATAATCGAATGGGAAAGAAAACTGATAATTAAAAGATCAATTTACTTTTCGGAGAAATTAGGGAACACGAGAAGCCATACTCTCGCTGCGAATAGTTATGGAGCAAACTCTAAGACTTAACAAGAAATCATGATAAGCTTTGCTAACATCGAAAAGGAATTTGATACTGCACACGCAAAAGCAGCATTTTTCGGGAAAAAGATCTCTTCTAACGACCAGAAACGTGTTCCTGGAAACCAGGATGAAATTTATAAACAGTTTCATTTGGAACACATGTAAACATGGCTCGGACATCTGGACTTTGAGGAAATTGGCGACGTGCTACTGTCAAGCTTTTGAGATTTGGTGCTGGAGGACGGCCTTAACAATATCGTCGATGGAAAGCGTACCTAATGATGAGTTTTTGAAGAGAGTCGGTGAAAGAAGGACGCCGATTGTAACCATCGCGGAAACGAGAAGCAGTAAGTTTGGTCACCTGCCACGTCATCAAACTGGTTTACAGGCTCGGTCGAGGGAACGGCTCAAACAAGAGTACATGGATGAGATAAAAGGAGGAGGAAGGTAGGTTGAGAGATTATCTACGGAAGGGAAGAAATTGCAAGCCCACCAACCTCTGGGTTGAGGGGACGAAGAAAGAGAAAGATATCGTAATGACACGAAAAAAGAAGTATATATTCGACAGTTCACAAATGAAAAATCACTATCCAATGAATTTGCACTAGACAAGACCTTTATCAGATAATTTTAGTTCTAAACACCACGTTTTACAGCTGTCTTGAGTTCCCCATATCAGCAAGGCTGTTCTTTATACCCTAAGGGGTATGCTCTGCTGTTTTCGTAGAATAGTATCAATTATACTATCTCGAAACGTCACGACCAAGCTCGTAGATTCATGTCGAGAACTTGATTTTTAATCAATACCATTAAGTCTTAACGTACAACCGATAGGTTGATAAGTCGCATTGATAGTGTGTTTTATTGTGCATATAATTGCATATTTCGGTAGTTTTTAAGTTTTGTAGCATATTTAAGTTATATTTTTTGACTTTTCATATGCATATTTAGACATTTATGAAGTTTTACAGCATATTTACATTGAAAATGCATTATAATGGGATTTTCGTATTTTTTATACGAAAATGCATTTATTCGTTCCGTAACAAATTGCGGTTTGTTAAAGTAGTAAAAACATCTTTAAGGATATCCTTAAAATACCTATATATTAAGAGAAATGGTGAGTAAGGTGTGAAATGTCTTTGGAATGCGGATTTTCAACATTTTCAAAACATCCGGTTCCAAATGGATCGACGCTGAGGAAGAACTATCTGGCTGGGTGTTACGAAGAAGTGTTCGATAAAATAAAATGTAGTGTGGGGGACTGTAAAATATGGGTTTCAATTGATGAAACAACAGATCTTGATGAGAGGTATGTTGCAAATGTGATTGTTGGAAGACTAAAAGAAGACAGACCTGGAGAAATATTCCTCCTAGCATGTGAAGTGCTAGAGAGGACAAATCATTCAAGTATTGCTGCTTTATTCGACGATCTTTGAATATACTGTGGCCAAATGGGACAAAAAGAGAGAATGTTCTTCTCTTTATTACTGATGTGGCTCCTTATATGATGAAAGCAGCCAAGGGACTAAAGATGTTATATCCGAAGATGACACATGTAACATGCCTTGCGCATGCTGTACATAGAGTGCCCGAAGAAATTCGCAGTAACTACCCGGGAATTGATAAATTAATATCAAATGGAAAGAAAGCCTTTAAGAAATCACCATTCCGCCTGCAGGCATTTAAAGAGGCGGGTCCTTCATTGCCCCTTCCTCCACAGCCTGTCCTAACACGCTGGGGTACCTGGATTGAAGCTGCGGTATATTACTGCAACAATTACAACACCGTGGAGAAGATCATGAACTCCTTGGACCCTACAGATTCTTTGTCAGTGAAAATAATGCAAGATTTGTTTTCATGTTCCACTATAAAAACTGATCTCGCTTACTTGAAATCCAACTTCGGTTTCTTACCGAGCAAAATCACCCAGCTAGAAGCTTCAGGTTCTGAACTAAGTGATGCTCTGAATATTGTAAAATACACAGAACAAGAGTTAAAACGTGCAAAAGGAATAGTAGCAGCCAAAGTTCGTGCAAAATTAGTGAGTGTACTGGAGAAGAATCCTGGATTTTTGCAACTCTGTGGCATAAGTAAGATTTTGTGCGGAAATGTACCAGGTTCAGACTTCGAAAATGAATTTTCATCCTTTGACCTAAGTTTATTTAAATATGTCCCCATTACTTCGTGTGATGTGGAGAGAAGTTTCTCTCACTACAAGAGCATTTTCAGTGCAACAGGAGAGGATTTTCATTTCACAACCTGAAAATGCATGTCGTCATCAACTGCAACAATTCATGATAACTGAGAATAATGAAGACTCAGATCAGGTATGAATATTTTTAATAGGGGTGTTAAATGGGATTTGAGCAAGTAAAATTATTTAATTAATTTTCTCTCCCTTACAGGGTTGGTGCTGTTTTGCAGAATGCAGTTAAATGAGTTCGTGAATGCTGCATTGTGTGATTATCTTAAACACACTCATTTGAGTATCTTTTAGGTCATAAATGCATGCATATTTCCTACATTTTTAGGTCATAGAAATCCGCCCCCTAGTAATAAGGCTGAGTTATTTCTCAAGAACTGGCAACACTGTGAAGTAAAAATTTCAACTACTGACAAATATAACGTTTGGAACATCAGGCTTTCGCAGCCGGCGTCAATTCTGTAAATATTATTTCAACTATTCACAGGGTTATTAGGCCGTGGTCTAATGCTGCCGCATAAAACAGACTTTCAGTTCCAACATTGGAGGCCATCTTCAGTGTACTGGTGAAGAGCGTAGTATCTCTAGCTTTCTCAAGTCGTGACGCTAAAGATGACCTCCAATCGTGGGGCCGAAACGTCTGTTTTATGCGGCAGCATTAGACCACGGCCTAATAGCCCGGTGAATGGTAAAAATAATATTAACAGATATCACGTTTATCTATATTCGTAAAACTGTCCACCTTTTAATTTTATACAGTTGACACTGCGGTTGTTTTTTGTGTTTATTCTGTCTCACGCCACAAAACTGCAGCTCAATATCACCCAACTGCTGCACGCAATGAAATTTTGTGTAAAACTTCAAGCCAACGAAAGAGAAACATTTAAAAAGTTGAAAAATTGATTTCTATTACTAATTTATTTTGTGTTTTTAAATGAATCTTCAGATCTTGCTCTTTAAAGTGATGTATAATTTATGGGCATTTTCTTCGTTTATAACTACAAAAAGTAGTTATAACTTTTTGAAGTTATCATCTCACGCATGTCATGCGTGATTTTTGATATCTGGCGGTTACATTTTTGATCTGCATTTTTAATTATATTTAGTCTTTACTATAAGTACTTAAGTATTTTTACAAATACAATGTATTATAACGTACTTATTGCTTTGAAATTTTTTTGATTTTTTGGATATTCCGAGGGAGATACGCCAGCAATTAGACCCCGTCAAGACTGACACGAGTTAGCATTGTTCGAGGGTGAGCGACGGAAGGAACAAACCTTTCCTTTCTACTTAAACGACATAAAAGCCGTTTAAAAGACAAAGCGTGCTGCAACACGTGTTACGACGAAAAGGGTCATGCGTTTGTGGGAACACTTGACTTTACAAATATGACAAAGGAACATTACCCTTGCATCCGTTTCGGTAGCGAGAGAATAGATAGACCTAGCTAAGAGCATTGTTCCAAGCATATGTGAAACTTGCTGAAAAACGATAGCTGGAGCACGGACGATGTAGTAGGACCACGGGAGGCTTGTTTTCATGCTGTGCAGGAGACAAGGAGGCGTCTGCGACGTACACAAATGTTTGCCACCCGTAAGTTCACTAGAGGAAGTCGTCAGAGTCCGAACAATACTTTATTTCGACACGCTACACCAAAAGGGGCAGATGTGACTTCAGTAGCAAGGTCTCGATGCAGATTCCGAGAAAGTAGCAACGTCCTGATGACAGCAACTCGTCATGTCAACGTGGACTATGAGAAATTCAAGTAGAGAAGCCAGCCAGCCAATTAGAAACGAGGATTCAGAAGGGAGTAACTGTAGGAGATGGTCTCGAAGGGAACCGACGACCAGAGAACAAATCCCGAAGAAGAACGTCCCTCTCCAAACGGCGCTGGGTGGAGAATTCACAAGAATCACAGACTAGAGGCAAGAGTACCGAGGGAAATCCGAGCAATTGTCCTATCAGAACTATTTTGGTAGGAAAATGAAGCGTTCGAAGGAGTAGCGAGAGTGGGAAAGCGAAGGGCATAAAAACTGAATGCAAGAGGAGACGCTCTCGCAGTATTACTCTAATTTTCTCTCAGTTTCCATAAAAATTTTGTTTTGTGATATTCAAACTGGTGTTCGGTATTAGTGGAAGTTCGGGAGTAAGACTTGAAGCGTGAAGCTGAAACAGTGGTATTCGCGACGATGCGCGACTAATGAACTTTGTAAAACTCTAAGTATTACACTAATACAATTAGTGCCGTAAGAAGTTGTATAATGCAGTAGTAATATACTTGAAGAACTCTTTATAAACGAAATGAATCGGTATACAACATAAGACTTAATTTGTGATACAAAATTATTTCGTAGAATAGAGACAAGTGCCGATGATGTTTTTATGTGTCTAATGAACTTGAAATCAATCTAGGCGTTACGGAAGAGTCGAACATGTATTTAAACAATACCAAAGTGCGTGGAAGTATCGAACTAAAATACGCATAAATAGACTGACGCGATACGAATAGACAATATAATCCTTAGTGCAAGTATCGCGACTTAAACTGTACTAACATTATAAAAACTTATAACGGATTTCATGAAGTGCGAACTAGCGTTCCGAAACAATGTACTTGTAACAATTGGAAGTGCAAGTTACGAGTGGTTCCAGGACCAGCATCAATCGTCACCCAGCGGATCCAAGCGGACACATGCAACGGGAGCGAGACACTACGATGACTTGAGTAATGTACCAAAATAACCATTTATTATAATTCCTAGTTTACCGTAAAACCGCTGACCTGTCACTTAGAACTAACTGCCTGAGATATTTCAAAATAGAGCCATTGTAAATACGAATCCATGGTTAAGAATAAATACTATTATAGAATATTACATATGTATTATCTTATTAGTGCAGGTATATGAGTATTTCATGTGTATATGTGTTTAAATATGTTACGAAGTATATCACTTACTGCAAATCTCAAGCACGCAACATTGATAGTTCTTAACGTCATCAACTATGTCTTATTTCATGATACAATAACTACACACGAGTATGTGTAAGCATTTGATTGTTTTTCTTTCAGATATTTTAGATATGTTATAGAGTTTAATTATCTCTTTGAAATAGTAGTATATACTCTTGTTACATAATTTCTTTTATGCAATGAATACGTGCAACATGCCTTATTATAATAAATTTAATTTATAATGGATTCGATAGTGTTGAGTTAATTTATTTTAAGACCTGGCATACAAGACAATTCTTTCAAAGTCAAATCCACAATTAATGATTTAGACTCAATATACTTTAACAGATACTATATTCATAAATGTTTTAATTTTTGAAGTTTTATTTAGTAGTAAAAGACAAGATTAATCACTCTTTATTGATAATTAGACCACTTGATTGATAGCATTGTCGATTACCTATTTGAATAATTTGATCAAAATTTATCTATTAACACTTGATTAATAGGAACACCCCTATTAACGTTATACATGGCTACCCAACGCGTGGCATGATAAGATTAATATTGCAGGAACTAGACAAACTAACCTGTAGGCCAATCAAATATTGATTAATTGAATTGAATATTAATTAATCAATAGGCATAACGTAATAGTATTCCCCCTCCCTTGTAATGGCAGCCCTGATTCGATACTTTTATCACCTTTTTATAATGATCCTTTTTTTTGTTACCGAAGAGGTTATGTTACCATTTTGGTGTTTTCGATGTATTCCGAAAATTCATAGATTTAAGGACTCACCGAACACTTTCTTAATAACCCGTTACAGATAATTTAATGAAATTTTCAGGGTGCGCATTTTTATTAAAATACAACATAGCACCAAGGCATTTTATGATAAATTGATGTGATATGATTTTATGTGGGTCTGAAGTGTAAGTATTTAGTGTTGCAAACAATTTTTGTCTACTTTCTATTCTGAGTAATTTCTTAATCCTTTGGTCACATTCTTTACAATATGGCTGTAAAGCAACGGTAAACATTTGACTGGAATACGTTACACACAGGCTGAGTAATGTTCCTTACACTAACGGGGGGGGGGGCTAGTATTCAGTACAAGGTACACAGAAGGGCCGGGTCCCCTTAATTAGATAAAACAAGCTTTAAGAGATGAAGCCGTGGCTCAGGTATTACAAATACTGTAATGCGCTTTTGGTCGACCCTGCTGTGTACGATGAAGCACACTCCACGAGCTGATGCACACGTATCAAAAGTGGAAGACATCGTCAAGTCCTAACAATCGTCGCCGCTTGTTGCTAAGGCCTAAAATTACATCTAAAAGGCCGTTCATGAAACTGATGGCTCCTGAATGCTTGAACATGATAACGCTCGTCACATCACACACGTCATATTGTGAATTAAGTCAACAAGGGCATTCTGTGCAACCCCAGCCCCTCTGGGGGCACTACACCTCCGCTCCGGTCTTATTTTATGACTTTAATCCCATATAACACCTTCGCTCGGGTCCGGCAGGTAAATTCAAGAAGAACGAGGGGAAACACGCCCCCCTCCCAGCATAGTGAAACTTTCGAATTTTTGATTAAAATTACTATGAAAAGATTCACAGCCATTTGTGGTCCTGTTACTGTCTGCCGATAAAGAAGCCCAGATGTGCGGTGGGAATTCCGCTTCTTCGTCCACATACATTTCAACCAAATAATCTGCATAAGCGTCAACTCTACAGTCGTTAGGTTTTGTTTCAGCTAATTCCATGGCGAAAAAGTCTCCCACTTCGTCAGGTTGTAAAAAGATCATGCCAAATGTTAATTTTAACCACTTTCCTATTTCGGAATCCCTATTCTTATATTCACAAACCAAACCTAAGTTTTGTATTTTTCTCCACCAAGATTGTGTTAAGTGAAAACGGCAACCAATTACATGTGACTGAGGTAGAACTTCTTCGAGTGCCCGACGTATCGCTTTCTCAAAATCAATCATCACATTCCGGGGATGCCAAAGTAAATCTTTTAAATTACACGCCTCTTTTATTAAATAAAACACATTTTTGTAAGATTCAGTCGTCTTATTTCCTAAAACACAAAACACGAGTGGTAAGTAATGATTATTTCGGAAACCGTAGATTATAAAAAGATGTGAAAACAATTTTGTACAATATTGAAATGTTCCGTCCATATAAACAGTAGCTGACTCGCACAAGAATTTTAAGTTCGTATAACATGTAAAAATAATAATATGTTTCTGTCTATCAACAACGTATACGAAATTTTCCCCGCGATTTGTTTTTGGTTCAAGAGTTTGTAAAACATCGAACACTTCGTCCGCACTTTTTGGTACTTGTGGCAAAATTTTCCTCCTAGCACGGTAAATTCTTTGTCTAATAGCGCACACGTCACTCACACATATGCTGCTGGAATCCGTATTTTCGGCTGCGGAACGGAAAATTTTGGATAGTCTTTCATGCACTTCTGCTTCAGCTTTTCGTTTCGCGGCAGCACTAATAATCTGACGTTGAATATCTTGCTGGCTAACGGTAGGATGATTATGGTTACTATCTCTTCTTGAAATTATTAGTTCTTCTGTGGTTCCGACTGAATAAATTTTAGCGTTGCACGATTTTCTTATACATCTCCAGAGAGTGGGGAATTCCTAAGGGGGACCCCCCCCCCCCGGTGGTAAAGATGGGCGAGCGGACTTGTTATATCTCGTTTGGGACCATTACCACAAGGCGAGTGGAGCTGTACTATGTAATTATAAAATGTTTACCTGGCCAAGCGGAGGTGTAGCGCACACGCACCTCTACTACCCTCAGTTTAGCCCACACGATTTATTGTCTGTTTCTAAAACTGAAAAGCCAACTTCAAGGCTGTTATTTTGAAAGTGTCACAACTAAAAGACTGTGAGGGATCCGCTAAAGACACTGTCAGTTTAAAATTTTCATTAGGCCTATTGCTTCAGTCAATGGAACAAACATTCCCCTGAATGTATGGCTTCCCTAGTTTTTTTTTAAGACGATAAAATCGTTTTCTACCTAATGTATCAATAATTAATTTTTTTTAAACCAGTCGCAATAGTTTTTAGACACGCTAAAGGGCCTGCAAATGCGGTCTCATGTCCATCTTCTACAAAACATCCACAAGTACCCATAGTAATAGGCCGACTGCATTCAGAAGAGAAGGTTTCATTCGCACGTCACGAGTTTTCGTTTGAAGGAACAGGAAGCGTCACTTAACAAGTGTGCTCTGCCCAATTAAAAGGAAGTTCCACTTATAACGTGATCTCTCGGCCCATTTTAAAAGTTTTCCGTCTTCAGGACAGTCAATTCCACACACAACAGCGCAGACACCTCTTTGTCAACTAAGGGGTCGAACCGTATTCCATAAAAGGTGAAAACAACAGAAAAACAATCAAGGCGGCGAGAAAGTAACTAAACAGTTAACGATAAGGAAAAAGCACCCAATACGCGAAAGGTAACATGATATTAGCCCATACTCGACTGACTGCAAAGAGTGTTTGAAATTAACCGTGTACTAGTTTCATTACCGGCTACGAACGTATATCTTACAGTGGAAATCCAAAGCAGACCAACGGCTCTTAAGCGTTTCCCTTCCCTATCTTTTGCAACTATGTAGAACTCGCGCCCAAAGTATACTTTTCTGTACGTAGCCTATGTAATAATCGCTTCTATATGTACGAAGGAGAAATCTGGAGAACTCGGACAAAGAGATTATAGTATGATTTTTCATGTCCATAAGGATTGGGTGGTTCAGGAACGTGGAGAGAATGGGTTGAGACAGCCGACCGAGAGAATCGGGTACGTTGATGTGTGAGGAATAGGCGGGTAGGAACGACGAAAAGACAAAGGCTACACGAAATACACACGGATTTGAGAAGGCTGGGGATCGGCAGATATTGAAGTAAACAAGAGAAACAAGAGGCACCCAAGTCCGTGGGGTGGGGACATCTACAGACAATGAACAGTGGGAGACATTCAAAGAGAAAAGAAGCCAAAGAGCCAAAAACTAAGAATAAAAACTTGGGAAACCACAGTGGGGAACATTTTGAGGGGAACAGAAAAGTCGAATAGAGGTAGACGTCCTGGAAGGGAAGCGGTACTAAAGTAAGACTAACAGAATGGCACGCAATAGGGAAGAATGGAGTCGACTCTGGGAGCAGGCCAAGACCCACCAAGGGTTGTAGAGCCACGGCTCATGAGGACTAACAGAAAGTATAAAGACACAGTTAGGAATGAAGAAGTAAAGGAATCATGGGTACTGAAGGTTTCACAATAAAGAGCATAGACAGATAAAGCAAGTCATCTGATATAGCCACATTCAGTACATAGGAAACTGACTCCCCAAAATGGATACCTTAAGAACGAAAAAAGAGACAGATATATATGAAGAAATACATATGTCAATAGTGTCAACAGCCTTTGTTGATATGGAAAAGGCATTTGATGTTGTACAAGCAAAAAGAGCATTTTTCAAGAAAAGAGTTCTTCGGCGCCCAGAAGCGTGTTCCTGGAAACCACGAAGAAATTTATAAACAGTTTCATTTGGATCACATGTACACATGGCTCGGACACCTGGACTTTGAGGAAATTGGGGAGGTACTACTTTGAAGCTTTTGAGATTTGGTATTGGAGGAGGGCCTTACTTAAACCAACATGAGAAACCTGAAGGATGATAATTGTAATAATTGTAACTAGGAAAGAGAGAACAACGAGTTGAACAACGAAAGTTATTATAAACGCACATATTTGTCATTATTTAAAGTTTTCATGTTACTTACTTCATGATGCAATTTTTTTATTATCACAATCTCCTGGCTCTCATTAATACAAAATTCAAATGGAGAACAAACTCAGCTGCCCAAGTTTCACGTCGCCTAACTATGTCAGATTTCTAATTACAGGGCTACGTGCGCGGCTTAACAATCAAACGACCGTTAACACGAAACTGTAGTTGTAAAAGTTAGCAGCAGTTACAGGGTTGTTAATGTCGAAAATAATTGGAGCGTCTGCGTACACCGCATTCTCCAGTTTCTGTTGTTGCCAACTTGCACGTACTGGTTTAATAATAATCAACCAGTGCAACGCGTTCTAGATGCGCACGATAATGCCATCACGTTAAGTTGGTAACGTTTCGCAAGTAATAAAAACGAAGTCGCAGATTCGTCGCCGTATACAGGAAGTACGCCCACAAACTCGTGCGCGCGCATGGCTCAATTCATATGCAGTGTATACCAATTCAAACTGTTGTGCAAACATCGCGGTGGCAGCGAGCTACGGCGGCACGGCACCACGCACAAGCCCCGTTTTGTTCTGTTGGTAGCACTCACTGAGTGTCATTACGCAAGTCTGGCTTTTACCTATACCGTCGAATGGCATCGAAAGCGCGGACAATGCCAAAGAGAATGATTTCGCCAAAGTGAATGGCTTTGCCAACGAGGATAATGACTTCACTTCGCTAAACAAAATATTTAAAAAACATTAACCATCACACCCCCTCAATAAACTCGTCATTCATAACCTTCCAGTAAATTCGTAGTATTCCGACTCGACACCGATACATCACTTTATCACGCAATTCATTCTCTTTACTCTTTATTTTTTATATTTTTATCTTTTTTTCTATATATATTATATATATTGTTTTATTCCGTTCTCTTTCTCTCTCATTTTGTATATTAGTTCTCGTTTTCCATTCGAAAATTCGAATCACTTTTTGTAATAATTATAACGCACGTATCGTACTACGAAAATTGACATTTTGTTCTGAATATTTTTTTAAACTTTGGTTATAAAGTGAAAGAATGACTTTTCCTACAGTCTGATGCAAAATGGTCTGTAACAAATACGCGCACAGAAGCCTGTTCAAACCGATCAGGTCGACGGACATTCACGATAACAAATACAGATTAAATAACAACAAAAATTTTGCGCATTTTACTTGTAAGGACTTCGATTTTTAATTGATAAAATGTATTAAAACGACAAAAATGAGCCCAAGTAATGATTAGAATATAAAATAACCAACTTCCGCCTAACCTTAGGACACGATAATTGGAACGATCCCGAAACATCTGCAAGAGTTATACTTTGTAAAGTATTTAATAAATTATTTGATATTGTTGCCTGATATTCCCAGCTTCCATCATTATTTTGGCCAAAAAACCGGAGTAACTAAAATAAAACAGGTTTCCCGGTTATAACGCAACGTAGGCAAATTACAGAGAAAATGAAGCAAGCGAAGAAATCAAAGGAACAATAGAGCAGAAAGCAGAAGCTACTACGCATTAAAAAATATATTCCAATCCAGAAATGTATTAAAAAAAAAAAGTAAAAAAGAAAATATACACCACGGTAATCAGACCTGTAGTAACATATGCAAACAAGACATGTGCTGAAGTTGGCAGATATGAAAAACCTTGGTGTTTTCGAGAGGATAATTCTGAGAATTTATGGACCAGTGTGGAACGGAGAGAAGTGGAGGATAAGAAAGAATCGTGAGCTAAGGTACCTTTATGGAGAAGCGGACATAGTTGCGGCAGTGAACGCGCAAAGGTTGAGATGGTTGGGGATGAGAATAAGAAGCGATCGATGCCCAAAAATGGCATTAGAAAGGAAGCCGGAGGGAGTAGGGAGGGGAGGACGTCCGAGGGGGAGATGCTGTGAAGATGTGGAAGGATACTTGCGGGAGTCGCGAGTGGCAGATTGGAGGAGTAAGGCTCTGGACACAGAAGAATGGAGGAGAATTATGGAGCAGACCAGGGTTGTACAGGGACCATAGTGCCACAGGGTAGAGAGATCTATTAAAATGACAAAAATAAGACCAAGTAATAATTAAAATATAAATTAACGAACTTCTACCTAACCCTCGGACTGGAAAATTGGATTATTCCTGAAACATTTGTAAGAGTTACACTTCGTAAAGAATTTAACAAAACAACTTGAATCGTTGCCTGATACTCCCAACTTGCATCATTATTTTGGTCGAAACTCGAGTAACTAAAATAAAACCGATTTCCCGGTTATAACGCAACACGCAATACTGACTGACACACTGCTAGAGTTACCCGAATTGTGTGAGACGCACGCAACACTTTGACACGCTATCTCATTCCGATACATTTGACCCGCTAAATTTACACGTTGTATGCTTCAGAAGCCTGGACCATAACCTCAGCCCAAGAAGGTATTATCAGAAGATGGGAAAAAAAGATTCTGAGGAGGATATATAGAGGTGTACTAGATGCCGGAATGTGGCGTGTACGGGCTATACAAGGAACCGGATATCGTCACGGTAATAAAACAAGGTAGAATTAGATGGTCAGGTTACGTATAAAGAAAGACAGAGGAAAGGTCAGTGAAAAAAGTATTCACTGGAGGACCAGGAGGAAGAAGGGCAAGAGGGAGGCCAAGAAGAAGATGGGTGGACGATGTAGATGAAGACTGGGGGGTCAGAAGGTGGGGAAGAGTCGCACAGGATAGTGAGGAATGGAGGCACGTCGTTCTGGAGGCCATGACTCTTCATGAACTGTAGCGTCGTGGAGTAAGTACCTAAGTAAATCTACACGTAAGCCAAGATCAGATGTTATCATCTGCTACAGAGATATAAACGTTGGTCACTAGGATGAAAACTGCACCAGGATAAGTGGAGGAGAGTTACTAAATACAAATACATTGCATTCTGTTCTACATCCTTTGCAGTGGCTGAGGAAAATTGTCTGATAACGAATCAATGAAGAGAAGAATGATGATAGAAAAAGACAACAGACTGCATCCGAGGAAAAAGGTTTATATAATACGGAGATGAATTCGTCAAAATATTGGAGTAAGACAGAAACGGCTACAGGGCGAGTCGCAAATTACCAATAGATACGTGATCCAGCTGCGGACCCGAATAAGCGCCCCGGACCGAAATGGCGGTTTCAACAGGGTGAGGAGAGATTATCTGTGGTACGAGATAATATCTCATAAAAACCTCACAGACGCGACTTGGCAACAAATTCCCGTCATCAAACAACAGAAACAAAAGAAAACGTTTACATCCAGATGGACGACGGAACAAGTCTCTTATGCCCAACTTACACAAGGGAATAATAGGTTACAAAATAACCTTTCACAGCAACCCAAAATAAATGAAGATATATCCCAAATGATGCAACAGATGATGCAAATGAAGAACCAGTTTGGTGAGAGACTAGAAACGCTTGGAAGCTAGAGAGACAGGTGTAATTCCAAAAAGTAATTCCAAAGTAATGGGTAGACAGGACTTAAGAATAGTAGAATGAAATGCCAATGGCTCAGGAACAATATCCATGAATTAGAAATACTCCTAAATTTACAACAAATTGATGTGGGCCTGATTTCAGAAACACATCTAACAAAGGAATCTTACATCAAATTAAAAGGCTTTAGAGTTTATAGCACTATTCACCCAGGCAATGATACCAAGGGAGGAAGAGTGCGATTATCATTAAGAACTCTATAAATCATTACGAGGATCATCCGATACAAAGTAAAGAAATACAACTTACTACAATAGTGATTAAATCTACCACACAAGATGTTAAAATTGGTGCAGTTTACTGCCCCCCAAGACACAATTTAAAACTAAAACACTGCAAAAAACTCATACAACAGATGAGTGAAAGCTTTATAGTGGGAGGAGATTTTAACGCCAAACACACCGATTGGGCAGCAAGGCTGACCACTACTAAAGGAAGAGAATTAAGAAAAGCCGTGACATTAAGAAAATTCCCGTCATGGTTGCTTTACACCATGAGAGTATCTCAAGGAAACTCTGAGACAGAATACCATCCGCAGATCAGGCTCTAGAAGACAGGGGCGTATCTAGAATCTGTCCTGGGGGTGGGGTCCGATCGAGTCGGCTCTATACAACATAAAAAACAAGTTAAGGCTAATCAACATTACTAACTTTAATGTGGTTGAAAAGCGTACGACAACACCCTGTAATCAAAGTAAAAAGGCAATAACACAATAAAAATATGCGGTACTAAAACACTGTTTAGAAAATAGTGACTGAATTGATCTGCCTATATTAAATATTTCAAACTTACATGGAATTGCTGTGTAATAAACCGGTCTCTTTCTATATTTAAAAAACAGTTATTACTATATAAGTGTACACAACGGAAAAATAATAAAAACCCCCTAAAAAAGTAATAAAATAAGAAAGTTCAACTTTTTTTTATCTTCTGGGGGGGGGGTCCGGTCACGTCTCCCATCCTAATACGCCCCTGCCGGAAGATGTGGCGAAATCAGCTTATATAAGGGACGACATCTAGAAATCAAATGACCCTGCCTTTAAGGTGGGAACTGAGCGTGATGTGAACAGGTTCAAATCGGAAAATTTCACTTATTCAAAAATCATACGATCAGCTTGGGATGACTGAAAAGAAAATAACTGAACCCGGAGAGATTGGGGCAAGAGTCAATTAAAATATACGGTCATGTCAACACAAAAAGGTAAAAGACGACTGCAAGATCTAAATATAGGAAATAAAAGATTTGAAGAAGTAAATAACTAACAGTATTTAGGAAATGTTATTGATAATTAGGGTAGATTAATGAGTGCTATTATGGAAAGTACACAAGCAGGAGTAGAACCTACTTTGCAAACACGAAAAAGGTAAGGAACAAAATATTACCTGGGCAAAGGCAAGAACCCTAATACCGTCCGTAGACGTCTATAGACCTGAAACATGGACAACGACCCACCTATGATAAGTGTGTTTTAAGGAAAATTTTTGAAAATTTCTAGACGAATTTATAAGATAACCGGAGAAGTCGCTAAAATCTTAAGTTGGATCGACTAATAAAGGGAGAGGATACACTACAATTATTTATTTTTCCCAACTTAATATCTTTGTCTTCAGCGATTTCTAAACAATATTACAAATAAAGACCTGTTGTAATACGCGACCCCTTGTTGGGTGTAAGTGTTAGTAAAGTTTGTGAGTACATTAAATAAAAATTAATAATAAACGATACTTTATATTTTTAAAACAAGAGTATCTTTTTTTAGTTTTTTTTTTTTACAATTTTTACAATGTTTCGACAGTTACAAATTACTGTCATCATTAAAAGTATTTACGTTTATACATTATATTTCTGATGATGACAGTAATTTAATACTGTCGAAACATTGTAAAATATCGGTATGGAGAACCATACATGACTTCCATGTTCTAAGATTTATATTTAAAATCATATTCGAAATGAAATATTTCCATAGAAAATACGTCTTTCTATTTATTGCTTCAGCATTAACCACAGTACTGTTGTCACTAACGTATACCACTTCACGTTTTCGCACTCGATTTTCACCGATGATGGCAGTCGATGGCACTGCCGAAAAGTCTGGTTTTGCAGAAAACATTGAACTACGGCTAAAGAGCCCGGTAAGCAATTTTAACAAAAAACTACTTCTTTGTTGCCGATAACGTAGTACACATATAAAAAATTCTGCCCTCCACCTTCAACTATAATTTTTAATAATAGAAAATTACCCCCACCCCGTTCACCTAACCTCTTCATTTATAGATATTTCATCTACGTTTCTACAGTGGATTACTATGAGCTTCTTATCAGGATACTTTATTTATAAAAATTAAGTACTTTACTCTTGTAAATCATAAAATGTTTCAGGTAAACTACCCCTTTCTCTTAACCGATCTTCTCCAAAATCAACAGACCTTCCGTCCTCTACATTTCTGGGAAGCATGCAAAAAAATATTTGATTCTGTTTGAATGTGCGGCAGTTATCGTTCGTCATGGAAACATTTCTCTTGTTACAACATAAAATGTTGCAGGTAAACTACCCCTTTCCCTTAACTGATCTTCACCAAAATCAATAGACCTTGAGATCTCTGCAACTCAGGAAAGAGTGCAAAAAATTATTTGATTCTCATTGAATTTTCGGCAGTTATCGTTCGTCATAAAAAAAATTACCCTTTTTAAAACATAAAATGTTGCTGATAAACTACCCCTTCCCTTAACCGATCTTCAACAAAATCAACACACCTTGAGTTCTCTTTAGTTCAAAAAGGTATGCAAAAACCTAGTTGATTCTGTTTGAATTTACGGCAGTTATCGTTCGTCATATAAAAAATTACCCTTGTTAAAACATAAAATGTTGCTGGTAAACTACCCCTTTCCCTTAACCGATCTTCACCAACACCAATAGGTATTGAGAACTCTACAATACAAAGCTGTATGCAAAACATCATTTGATTCTGTTTGAATTTGCGGCTGTTATCGTTTACTATGGAAAAAATTACCCTTGAAAAAAAAAACCGTTGCTGGTAAACTACCCCTTTCCCTTAACCGATCTTCACCAAAAACGACAGGTCTTGGGTACTCTACAATTCAGGCTAGTATGCAAACAATTATTTGATTCTGTTTGAATTTGCGGCTGTTGTCGTTTGCCATAGAAAACACCCTTGATAAAACATAAAACATTGCAGGTAAACTACCCCTTCCCCTTAACCGATCTTCACCAACACCAATAGGTATTGAGAACTCTACAATACAGGGCTGTATGCAAAACATCATTTGATTCTGTTTGAATTTGCGGCTGTTATCGTTTACCATAGAAAAAGTAAAAAATTACCCTAGATAAAAAACCGTTGCAGGTAAACTACCCCTTTCTTTTAACCGATCTTCACCAAAAACGAAACGTCTTAAGAACTCTGCAATTCAGGGCTGTATGCAAAATATTATATGATTTTGTTTGAATTTGCGGCTGTTATCGTTTGCCATACAAAATACCCTTGATAAAACAAAAAAGTGGCAGGTAAACTACCCCTTTCCCTTAAACGATCTTCACCAAAAACAATAGGTCTTTAGTACTCAAGAAATCAGGGCTGTATGCAAAAACGTATTTGATTATGTTTGAATTTGCGGCTGTTATCGTTTGCCAAACAAACAAAATTACCCTTGATAAAAAAAAAACCATTGCTGGTAAACTACCCCTTTCCCTCAACCGATCTTCACCAAAAACAATAGGTCGCGAGTACTCTACAAATCACGGCTGTATGCAAAAAATTATTTGATTCTGTTTGAATTTGCGGCTGTTATCGTTTGCCATAGAAAAAATCTACAGACACACACACAGACACTTTTCGAAAAATGACTTTTTTTCATGTTTTGAGTGTAGTACAATCATATTCTGCAATAATCTCGAACACGATTTTTTTTGCCATAACCATACTTCCATTTCCTTAAGGAACATGGAAGTAAAAACAAAAGGTTTCAACATACATTTATTATCAATTTGAATAATAAGAATAATGAGGGTGAATATAAATATTAAATAAAAATTAATTATACGTGTCGATTTTCCATACTGTATTGCCTTGGTTCGACAATATTACGATGGTCGTAACAATAAATTCAACAACTCAAGAACAACAAAAAATTCTACGTGAAATCTCGACGAATGTGTTATCAATTTTGGTCCGAATCATTGTCAAAACATCCTTTCCCAGTTTTCGTAAATTGGAACACAGCGACAAAAAGGCGTTCCGCCTTATACAAATCTTCGCACGCGTCCCTTTGAAAGACATTTCTTACGCTTACAAAAGAGAGACAAATGCGGTAATAACACATTCCGGTTTTTAAAAAATCGTTACAATATAATAATAATAATTATTATTATTATCATTACTTTGTACCACCGAAGTAACTTAGCGTATTCCACGCAGACCAGGCTGCTTAATAAAGCCCTTCATGGAGGGGCGGTCTGGACGGCATTACTGTTCAGCTGTCCCCTGAACGTTAAGCCAGGTACTCGGGACTGAGAATCAACAAGCTGGAGGATTGATAACGTACCTCGATTGTATGATACGTTCGCCACAATCGTAACGGCTGCATTTATGTGTACACAACACTGCCTCAGAAACAACAACTCAACAACGAATGAATCCAATCCAATTGTGGGGACTGGATTGGAGCTGGACGTGCCCCAGTGGTTACAGTGTCCGGACAAACCCGATCACTGGCTGGTCCTACAGTTAACATGAGCAGCCACGATGGAAGCTGTTGTTAAGGTTCTGGACCGCACAGCGATCCGCAACGGTGTTTTATTTTTGAAACGGACGAAGAGGGAATGGAGCGGCGTTGAAGTACTTCTTAGTGATTTTTCTTATTGCATGAGAGATAACAGTCGATTATTTGTACACTCTGAGTTATCGGTACAGGGAAGAAGATGAGTGGTCAAGCGTCGCAAAGATGGCAGTGTGGGGTAGAAGAGTGGTTATAAGGGCGGGGGGTCATCGAGCAAGGCTCGGAGGCGTTTATGTCTTCGTGGAGGTGGCCCTTCGTCTGTACTAAGGCGGCGGATGTGAGGATAGGACAAGGTAGAGACTGGTGTGAACAGTTTGAGCGCCAGGAAGCGAACAAACTGATCGACGGAAGGAACAGAGCATATTTTAAGCAATAAACTAGGCGGCACTAGTGGCAGGTATTAGTACCGTGCCTAGAAGTGAGAAAAATGGGGAGAAGAAAGGAAATAAAGGAAATATTTTGTTACTGCCATACGTTTTCCTTTTTCATTTTAACTAACTTATTTAGTTGTAAAGCACTTTAATATGATATGTTTATGCATTTTCCATTTTAAAAAATTACAATTAAACAGACTTTATATATATTTTAAAGTAGACCAGTAATAAAGGCTTTGAATTTGTAACAGGTCTCTATGTAGTAGTAATGTCCACACCAGACTGTAATGTACTTACTTAATATTACATAATTAATTATAATGAATCCATTTGAGCGTTTGTGGTGTTTTTTCCTAACGTCTAAAGCATTTGTGTCTATTTTTAGTTAATTTCACGAGTAAAGAATGAATATGATCATAATCAAGTTAAATTCAAATTAGATAATTTTCAATATTATATAAAACGCGCGCGCGCGCACACACACACACACACACACACACACTGGTTGGTTTAGCCTAGTGCCGTCTGGTGCAAATTCCTTAAACTATGCTCTGGGAAGGAACCTTCAAACCTAACCTGATAACGTCATTACAGCGAATGAAATGGATAAAATTGTAGGCCACGCGTGTTTTGACGGTCGCGTTCTCATCCAGAACAATCTCACGGTACAATAAAGTGAATTTAAAATCGATCAAGAAGCGTTAATTAACGTCGTCAATGAGACAAGATACGGTTGTGTGCCACGTGTGACGAGAATGGCGAGCAAACGACGATAGCGTATAGACTACGACGACGACGACGCGCTCCATTCTCGTTTAACGGTTATTCCAAACGTATTATGTTACCCCTACCATTTGAATTGTTTCTCCGCAAAATGAGTGACCTTTTGCCGGCTTAACAATATCATCAGCGTTATCACGTTCTCTGTTAAAAAAAAAACGACTGCACGCATTTGCGAACCTTTATTAAACATTCCCAACGAACGTGTTTATTCTCAACACCTGAACAACACTTAACTCTTAAGACTTGGAGAACTCGGCTGCAGTGAACATTCGGCTGCTGCGAATCCAAATCATTAGGTCCGAACCAGTGGCGGATTTATGGATAGGCAAAGTAGGCAATTGCCTACAGGTGGCAAAATTCGAAGGGTGGCAAATTTTGGAAAGGTGTAATTTGACGCCCGTTATGTTGGTTTTATACCTAAGAGATGTTTCAAATGCCACTCCATTCGTCCCAATATGATAAGAAACTTTTAAAAATATGTATTGTTTAATAACTAGGCTTATTACATAAATAGAACATATTTACATGTGGTGTGTACTTCTGCGTAAAGTGTGAGTCGTTTGATTGCTTTTTCTTTACCCCACCACCGCCCCTCTTGTGTTTCTTTACTTATTAATATATTTTCCTGCAGTTACTATTCTTTAGTTCGTTGATTCAGACGTCGGTTAAAATGTGGAATGAACACGGCTACAGTAATTTACTGTCTTATTGTATCTTCCTAGTACGTTATGTAAATTGTTCTATAGAAATGTATTGAGAAAAATTGGGAAGAAAGTATATAAAGAACAAATTTTAGGGTAACTAAAAATATGAAGGATTGAATTAAACCCGTAAACGCACCCCTCCCCCCGAATAGAGATTTGTGGGAGGGTGACAAATTTATATCGCCTACGGACGGCAAAGTGGTAAATCCGCCCCTGGTCCGAACCACACAAGTTACCTACACAGAAAAATTCGTACATATTCAAGGACGCCTGGTGTGGGGATTTTCCCCCACAGTGGCGAAATTTGAAAGCTCAAAATCCTATGTGGGGAACTGTTGGGGATATCCTTTCGACTGTGACTATCTGTTCCTTGGGCTTTCACGGCCGTTGTCGTAATCACTAGAACTACTATTCGGCCTGTAAGGACACGGTCTCCCACTTTCTTCTACGTTACGAAAGGTGCTGACTCGTACAGACGTTTCGGCTTCACCTCTGGAGGCCATATTGTGTCAAAAGGACTTAACTGTACTGACCAGGTATCCATCAGTACAAAACAGTACTGTGGCAAACGCTGGAAACAGAAGAAAATGGAAGACCACGGCATCACAGCCTGGATAGTAGTTTTAGTAATTAAAATGTGACTGTTCAAACGATTAAAATTTCTTGATAGAAAATAGTTCTCTAGGAGTTCGGGAGTGGTAGTATGGTCTACGGTATCGGCATGTTGCTCTCGGGTCTCTTTGGGATCTTCGACTCCACTGGTTCGATGCTCCAGAAAAACTGACAGCAGAGCGTCCAAGCGTCGAAGAAGACGCGAACCAAGAGTCGGAGAACCTCCTAAAAGACAAGCAACCGGGTGCGGCCCACCAAGTCTATACGGAACATAGAACACACACCCCAACTCCTAGAAAGACCAGTTTTAGAGAATATCTGTCCTAGCCGGGCCGACCACAACCACCACGAAACAATTCCTCAACTCGTGAACACCGAGGAGGGGACAGGACCCCCGACCGGGGTGGTTCACAATCCCGTGGTACCATTTTGAGTACGTCGCTGATCAACACGACGACCCCCGAACCCCAGCATGGTCGATCCACAGGATCTCCCTCGGAGATATATGGCTTTCCCTCCAGCTTCCGGGGCGGCATGAGAACACTACCTCCACCAGGCCAATGGTAAGGCACGTTGTCGTATCCTACTCCTCTCGCTCGGTCCGACTTAGGACTCCACCGACTCAACGGACGCCAGTGCGCCGATGAGGGGAGGACAGACTGACAGAAAAAAGTTAAAAACATTGAGTAATTTGCCTTTAGCAGTAGCAGCAGCATTAAATACCATTTTATGGTCTATTTTAGGCAGTTATGTATTTACGTATCCGTGAGAGTATGACATCAGGGCACACGTTATTCCAAGACACTTATGTCAGTTCCATAGAGCAAAAACTTAGGGAAACGACTTTCCAATCCAAGAAACTGAGTTTGTTGAGCAACTATAGCCCGCTTCGCCCGCTGAAGACGCAATAGAAAAACAATATTTTAGATGGTAAAACCTTACGAGGCGCGTACCACTTGATAAATTGCAACATATTATGTACCCAGTAATTTTATGAACTGGGAATCAGAAGGAACAGAGGAAGTGTGAAACACAATGGAAGTAACTCGGATTAAAACACACTGTATGGGCTGAATTTTTCCATTTGTAACCAACCAAAATACACATGCCATTTACCTGAAAGGATTTGACAAAAGCTGTCACAAGCACAAAAAAAGGTAGTTGAAAGCAATAAAACTATAATCATATTACGTAGACACATATTTCGGTAGATGTAATGGCTGAATAAAACCCCACTTTAGAGACATATATGATTCATAATTTTTATAAATGACAACTTCATGAAAATAAACATTCACGAATCAATTAGTGAATTAAATAATTTTATCCCGCGACCTAAAACCATTTTTGTTTCCACACAGACATCTTGTGGGGGGGGGGGGTATGAAGCTGTCCCCTCTTAAACAAAGAATGTGTAGCCCAGACGTTTCGTCCTTACACAAAAGAGAACTAGCATTATCTATGGGGGGGGGGGAGCCTAACAAATATTGTTGGACGTCAATAAAGAGCGAGTGTGGAAATCCGATGCTAACGAAAAAAAGCAAACCAGAAAAGAGAATCGGGGTCTACAATTTTAGGAGAAGCTACAAGCAGGGGGGTATTTACGGAGGGGGAAAACGGGACCCTCCCTCCCAGAGTGTCAAAAAAAAATTGTCGAATTTTGTTAATCTTTTAATTTTTAGACTGTTTTATTACTTTTGCAGCTGTGTACGCTAATATAGTAGCAACTCTTTTTTTTAACTATACAAACAGGCATATTACACAGCATCTGGGTGTACGTTTGAAATATGAAATATATAAGAAAATCAATTCGGTCAATACGTGTCTTGTAAACCATATTTCAATAATGTGTATTTTTACTATGTTATTACTGTTTACTTAAATGGGACTTATTTCAGTAGGTTATCACACGTTTTTCAGGCAATTTAAAGATAGTAATGTTTATTAGTCTTGACCTGTTATTTTTTTCTTTTGCACGAAGTCGACTCGACCACGGACACCTCCCCGCGGGGAAAATTCTAAATACACTGGCTACAAGGTTTTAAGGCTGTAAAAGACCTAGACAATCTGTTCACATTGTATTAAATATATTTCAGAATACATTATTTTGATATGCAACTTGCCGTTTTCCGAAAAGTTTTTTTTCACATAAATAACTAGTCATTATAGTACCTATGGGATGTGCATACCTGAAATTTGTTTTGCGTGTACATATTATACAGAGGTGATTTTTAACACAAGGCTTACTTGACACACCCCGTCACAGGACATAAAAATACACGGTATTAATATGATTTTTGAAGCGTTTACCACTGTTCTAAAAAAATTCTGAAGATGTTATCAGTTACACAAACTGAACAATGTGAACAATGCTTGTGATACAGGTTCCACTAAAGTAGTACAGAAATACGTTTCAATAAGTCCATCAGACACAAAAGCGATTCAACACGGTTGAGATAGGCTTTAGAAGCTCCCCTTTAATTAACGCGTTGACGCAACATTGCCTAACGAAATCTATTACGCAAAAATACAAACAGCATCAGGAAACTAAAAAATAACGCTAATGTTTCGACATATCCTTGCTTACGTTAAACTCGTGCGAAACGGGTTGTGTAAAAGACAATTCTCGGACTGAGTGTACATCTCAAGGCCCAAATGTGTATGCATGTGAGATGCTGCTGTGCTACCCAAAGATTGATCCATCCGCCTTGTCGAGAGAGAGAGAGAGAGAGAGAGAGAGAGAGAGAGAGAGAGAGAGAGAGAGAGAGCCAGGAAGGGTGAAATAAGGCGAACATCAAACCAACATGGCGAGCAAAACCCTTGCTTCCCACGCCCTGGGCAATCACCCCCACCCCCTTCCACGCTTTACACTGCTCTCTTACCGCAAAGCACACAATAATGCGCGTATGTTAAGATTATTAAACTATATACGCGTTCCTAGTTTATTATTATTATTATTATTTAATAACGTCGTACAAAGAGTCCTACACGTATCACTCTGTCATTAATTACAGAGCACTGTAATAAACGCTAATTAATTACATATAGCTGTTCCAGCCGGGGAAAAACAGATTTTCGGACTTGACAAGTTCATAACATATGGAAACGAGGTTGTATAATAGCTGGAACCAGAAGGGTAAAAACAAAATAAGTAACAAGATGAATACGCATTACTCTAATGGATTATGCAGGACTGTCTTCTTATATTATTATTCATTATCTTCTACCCGTCGGGTATCGAGGTTTTCGAGAGAGCTCTCTCCATCTCGTCCTGTCCAGTGCCAAAACCCTGGCACGGCACGGTCCCAAACTGCTACTCTGCCTTCTATACTCTTCTTTATGTTATCCTTTCATTTCATTCCGGGCCGCCATCTTCCTCTTCGGCCTTCTGGTTTTACCTCCCATGCCCGTCTCCGTTACCTTTCCTTATTCGTCCTACAGACGTGGCCAAACCAACGCAGTTGCGAGCTATCAATTTTATCATTTAAAAAGAATATCTTAAAATTCAGCTGGAATGCTGGACTATCAATAGTGTTATTTCTAATATTTCCGCGCGAAGTTATACTATCAACATATAACGAGCAGATTTATAGGTAAAATACGCTATTGAGACCAACCAAAAAAGTGTAATATCTACGGTATATTAAAATGAATACGAAAGAGGCAAAGGCTGTTTCGTAACGTTCCACCAGCTGTGAGGTGAAAACGGATAGTGAAATTGTCGATAACTGGAAATGACATGGATCCCAGTTCTCTTTTGTGTTAATGACTAAACATCTGGTTACACATGCCACTGTTCAAGTAGAAGACATCGTCATTAGCTTCCACGTGTAATGCTTTTCATGTGTCACAGTTTTGCTCGTGTCTTCCTTGGTACAACAGTTTTACCAACACGTGAGTAAACGGTGTGAAGCTTAAATTGTGACGAGCAGGTGCTGTTGGAATGGAGAAAACGGTTAGGACATAGTAAAAGAAAAGTGACCAGGAGGAAAAGAATTATTACCTACGGATATATAAGGGAAAATGGAGAACATACGAAAACAGAACCTTGGAGGATAACGAAAAGAAGTTAGAAGGGAATGGTAACATCGGTGCACCATGGACTTTTTAATACACAGTCTCATAGTCAAGATAACGATTAATAATTCTAATGTTGTTATGGTAAAGAAAACTATGAATTTCTATAATAAACAGGTACTATTTTCAATCAGAACCACATAGAAGGAAGATGCCAACAGCTGTATGACAAGAAAATTTCGACAAGAAGCATTTGAAAATGGGTACAGAGAAAACGGAATATGGAAGAAAAGAAGAAGCCTTAGATATAGAAGAAGATAAAAACTGCAAGTGGCAAGGAGTTTTTAAGTATTTAGACCAGTGGTTCCCAAACTTTTCAGTCCGCGGAGCCCCCTCAAAAAATAAAAAATTTCACGGACGTCGTCTGAGTTACGAAATAAAAACAAACAGTAAATATGATACAAACTCTTATATTTCCATTAAAATGTATTAAAATCAAAATTCTCTTAACTTGCAAAATTATAATAATAATGATATCAAACAGTTTAATGTGAACAATGAAGCTGCTTTTGAACAATTAGTTCTGCAATATTAGGTTTAATGTGTGATAATTTCAATATTAAGTCATTCTCGACATCAAGTTTATTTCTAAACTTTGCCAACCTCGGCTCTATCTCTCCAGCCCCACACGTGTCGAAATTCAACTGGTTAGGCGTAAAAGCAGGCACACAGAAAAACGTTTTGCTTAGAAAAAACGGTACAGTGCTTATGCGTGGACTAAAACAGCGCGAGGAGTTCTGCGTTGTTGCGGCGCTCTAGTCAGTTCGGCTGACAAACAGATCTGCTACACGACATGATTTAAAGACATTAAAGCTATTAATTTGAAATTACTTTACAATTACAATTAGTTTACGCCAAAAAAATACTGGAATCTTCTACTAATTGTTTTCAGATTCTAAAATTTAGATTTTAGACTACAAAAAATTGAGAAAATTCCGGTATATTCTATTTTTTCTTAAAAGTCTCCGCGGGCGCCCTGATACATTTTCGCGGACCCCCAGGGATCCGCGGCCCCCACTTTGGGAACCACTTATTTAGACTCAACGTTTAGTGAAATTCTAACTTGAGAGACTGACAAAGATTGTAATTTCGTAATTCTACCGTACAAATGGTATAATTTCTAGTTTGGTAGTCTGTCAGTTAACTCTTTCTATTTCCGTCTCCTTCTTATTCGTAGCATAATCATCCCGTGGTTCTGGCCTACAAACGACTACAGGAAGACAGCGATTTAAGTACACTTCCGTTTACTTTTGGTTTCATTTATTTTTTCTTGTTGTTGTTGTTGTTGTTGTTGTTGTTCTTCTTCTTCAGCACTACAATCCAACGTGAGCACTGGCTTCCAACACCAATCGTCTCCAATGTCTCCTATCCATTGGCATCTCAGTGTAGCCCCTCACATCCAATCTTCTTACATCTTCCAGCACATCATCCAACCATCTTACCCTAGGTCGGCCCCTCTTTCTGTTTTTATAGACTTGAGCCCTCGGTATTCACTACGTCCCTTACTGTTTGGTTGGAATTCGTTAATATTAAGACTCTCTACGTCTTTCCATCGAAGGCTTTTATATTCTTTGAGGTGAGAATGTTTTCTCCGTTGTTATGGTTAAAAAAAAAGTATGGTGAAGAAACGTTTGAAGATAGGAGAAACGCTTTTTACGTACTTTTTTACGCCTGTATTCACTGATAATAAGAGGACGTTACGTTGAAATAGAATTTTTCAATGAAAAACATAAATAAATCCATGTTCCAACAAGAAAATACGATGCGTAAGTTTGAGAACAAAATATTGCGTGGAACGTTCAAATTCAGAACGTTTACACACGCACGTCACGCAGACGTGGCAGCAAGGTTAAACGGAAAACAAACACTGATTATTTGCGTTATTTTGTGAGGGGGTCACTACTCCTCGAAAAACTACACATTATTTTTTTTTTTACATTGCACTACTAAATTTTTTTTAATTCTTAAAAACAGATTTCTCCTGTCTCGTTTTCAATAAAAAATTAGGGAGTTCTATAGGCACTGATAACACACAATGTTAATTACATTTAATTAGTCTGTTATAACTTCTTAAAAAATGTATATGTAAATATAGGCCTATATTACAAAATATAAATTTATCTGACGATTCGTCAGGTATTGCAACCCAAATATTTAGAATGTCTCACATGTTCCAACGTTTGACTTCAACAACCGTGGCCGTTGAAAATTACGCTCCAGACCAAAACCAAAATCATCGATTTTGCAATTGTTAGTTTCAATGTTATCTGTTACTCAGTTGCTGCAGTTTGTATACGCTTCTTTTGTAATCCATCTCCCTTACTGTGGTTTTCACACAGCACGTTTCAATTTATTATTAAATAATTATGTTATTATTAGAAAAATCTAATTAAAAGTATTGAATTTTGAAACATTGGTTTACCTTATATTAATACAACTAAATTATGTACGCGTTTTGGGGCTTAAAACTGTGTGAAACGTTACTGCTACGCGTTAGAAAACATGGCATGAGGGTTCGTTTGCTCTTTCGTTAAATAATAACATTACATAATTACAAACAGAATTATCACTGTTGCACACCACTATAGAAAAATTATTCCGATTAGCGCCTTTAAGCTTCTCAGCTCATCGTCAGATCGGAAAATTTTCCGATCTGACGATGAGCTGAGAAGCTTGAAAGCGCTAATCGGAACAATTTTTCTATAGTGGTGTGCAACAGTAATAATTCTGTTTGTGATTATAACCATTAACACAACTTTCTTAATTATATAATACTCTTAAAGAAAAACAGTTTTCTCGGTTGACAATCGTATTTGAGTAATTCTATTATTATTATTATTAATAACACCAACGTTTCGCTCAATGTATGATGCGGCGTTCTCTGTGGTCAATCATTGAAATGGCAAAATAGTTTGGTATTAAAATAATAAAAGTCGGTAAAACGTGGCTGCCAACCTAAGCAAACAAAACTGTTCTTAACACTTTGACCACGCAAGTGAACGAGTGCAAAATGTTTTACACTACTAAATACACAAACAAGTCACAAATTGTTGTAGAGATAATTTTAATGATCGCATTAATTGCACGATTTCAGAGCTTATGGTTACGTGACCGTTCTTGTTTAACGACGGACTTTTTATAACAAGTTTTATAGACTATGTGAGAAACCCAATTACGTCATACTGTATTTACACATACAAAATATTAAAATTTTAATAATACAAACGTTATTCAAATCACCATCATCTTCATATACTAGACATTTCGTCTGTTATCGGTTCCGATATTCTTGTCTCACTATTTACAGATATCATTTTATTTCGCTGTTAGTGGTAGATACATTATGAATTAAATTTACACTCGGATAAGTGAACTTACTACGTTCTCGGCACTGCACCAGATCTTCATGCCATTTCGTACGATCCGAAACACAATTCGGATTGTACAAGCACTTTAACGATCACGTCTCTCCTATTGCGTTCTTTAAATTTTATTAGAAATCTTATTTGTTGCCATACAGTTGGAAACATTATTAGCCGGGCTGATAAGCCGTGGTCTAGAGTTTACGCTGACAGACATTTCGGTCTTGCCATCGGAGGCCGTCATCAGTGGCACGGTGTCCGCCAATTCACCCCAATGATGAGGTAGAGACTATAGGATGAACAGGTGGACACCGTGCCACTGTTAGGGCCACTCGAGTAGCTCGCGTGCGCGACAGCTTCAGACAAGCCACTCTTACCAATACAAGTAACCATATGGAGCTTATTATACTGGGCGGCCACCGCGGAAGCTAGGGGTGCCGTCTGTCGCGCGGGCTAGCCACTACAGACGCCCACCCTCGCTACCGGTGGCTCACCCGCGCGTCTGTCGCGCCGGTAGCGGGCCGTTGTTTCTTGTGGAGCTTATTATACTGGGCCACTGACGCGCCCCACACCCTCGACTGACTCAGTATTCCCTTTGGCGTTGTATGAGCAGGCGGTTTGTTTACAAGCTCTCGTTCACAATGCCGAACTTTTTTCTAAAAGTTCGTCAAACGAATGTTTGGACATTCTGAAATACCCAAAAAACTTCTTGTCGTTTTCCCTGAGGTCGTCATAAAGAGTGTAAAAGTCTCCTATAGAGAGTCTTCCTAATAGTAATGGATGCACACCAATCGCCTTGTTTAGTCTACGTTTCCTTCTTTTTAGTAAGAGAAGCAGACAAAGTTCGTCTTCTTCACTTGACGACGACATCTCGCATGCCACCGCGGAAGCTAGGCCAGGCCACAGCGGTCGCGCGCGCGGGCTACTCGAGTGGCCCTTACCGACACGGATGATGGCGTCCGATGGTGAGGTCGAAACGTCTGTCAGCATAAACTCTACTTAAAGCCTGGCTAATAATGTTCCGAATATGTGGACACCGGCCGTGAAAGCCTTAGGAACTCGCATTTCTTGTGCCTCGATCCTGCTGTCGAACTTTCGTAGTAACCTAACCCTAGTTTTGTTACTTAATGGTACATCCAACTTGTCGAACTACACCTTTGGTCTAATGCATTATTTCCCAACCTACGGGGGGCGAGGGGGCGTTTGGAGGGTCGCGAAGTCGGACTAGAAAATTTACTTACTGCATCTTAAAAATCTATTACATCCTTACTTTTCTAGAATGAAACATGTATACTTTGTTAAGCGTAAAATAAGGCTTCAAGTACTCGATGTTAGCAAAAATATAATTATAAACTGGGTGCACACTCTACAAGTAATTCTGCGGGGGCCCAAGCTTATGAGTCCCATGAAGTGTAAAAACCTTCATGGTGGACCCCGGACTTAAAAAAGTTGAGAACCACTGCTCTAATCAAAGCAGATATTGCAACCCAAATATTTAGAATGTCTCACATGTTCCAGTGTCTTTCTTCTACAACCTCGGCCCTTACACTTGGTACAGTTCTACAGATAATTTTAATTTTCCTGTCAACTGTTTCACCAGTTACGGCAGCTCCACAGGTACATTAAAAGTTACGCTCCCAAGAAAACCAAAGTCAAATGCCTGTTTTCTAACGCATCTTCCTTATTTCCGACCATTATCAAAGTGCCAGAGTTTAAAATGAAGTTGACTACTGTACTTAAATCAATGTTAAAATAATATTACAATCTTAAAAAGCTGTGATAAAGGTGTTTTCTTTAGAATCCAAATTTATATACGACATATTTCGTAGTATACCGGAACAACACCAGATTCACGTTTACAAAATATACATACAGTCGTAAATAATATTAAATTAGTATGTTAAAACACAGAGAATTTAGGTTGCAGGTGTCAAAAGATTTATTATTTTAAACAGCGTTTGGATGCGAGAAAAACTGGTCCTCACAACAACATAATTATTATCTCAATACTTTATCGTGTACAACTGGAATACACGCAAGAATTACACTCGCATTTAACACAGTACGTGGACCGTGTGGTGTAAATCAAGGACACGTTATTTCTAGATACTAAAATAAATTTATTAACCTGTACCGGAATACACAAGTGTAAGAAAGCCGTGAGAGGATTTTGCACCCAGTATTTGTCTGATGTTTACGTGACCCACGAAAAAGAAATATTACAACTTTTACTCTACAAGTTCAGTGTCCACGGACCGCCTTTTGGACAGTAATCTTAGGCTTTAAAAATACTTCAAAGTAAAAAAATACGAGTTATATAGAGTAGGGAACGCTAGGAATGTAGTGTTTCAGCAAAGTGAAAGGTTTAACAATCGTAAGAGACCTCAACAGAACTGGTCTTAAGGGACCGCATAAAGAGGCAACCGCAACAGAAACGTAAAGATGAAGAGGTAAGTTAGGACAAAAGTAATATTAGAGTACAGGCCTGTACAAGAAAGACGAGGCCAGCTGTGGCGGAGATAATACTACAAATGAGAGAGAACGTGCTTGTTTGGAACGGCAGAGTACACTAGAAGGGAGACAGAGGACGACCCAGAGAGGACTGCAAGTGTTTGGTAATAAGACGAGTAGCAAATTAAGAGAAGAGAATGGAAGACCCCAAAATGGAAGACAACGACAACTTTCATACACTCTTAAATTGAGAAATGTTTAGACATTGAAAAGAAGTGATGACCAAAAGTGAACTTAACAATTTGAAATTCGTCTTTGGAAATTGCTTTCTAAAAACCAGTCTGACAGTCCCATATTTAAATTCCACATTTATATTCTACGTACTATGAATGAAATGGCAGATGAGGCAGAGGACGTTACGAAGAGAATTTCAGCTCGTAGACCATATTTTACATTAAAGAAGATTTTTCGGAGGCGTTCAGTGAGAACGAAACGAAACTACAATGGTATTAAAAAATTTACCAGACCTGTACTTACATATGCCAGTGAGAAAGGAATCTTCACGACTAACGCTTGGGAACAACTGGGTAGGATTAAAAGGTAACTCGATGATGTAAATGAAAAGTGGCGTCGAAGAAACAACCAAGAACTACACATCATGATATAAAAGGTACCTCCAACTGTCTTAATGCATTCAAATGGGGAGAAAATAATGTTATGACCATATATAGACAATACGGCAGTAAAGGAAGTCTTTCGGGGGACGGAGTTTGCCAAGACAGGGAAAAGTCGAGACGAGATGTCGATGAGAAAGCTATTAAAAGGTTGGGCATCCTCTTTGTCACAGACAGGATTCAGTAGGCAACCAAACGACCGTCTGTATTGACAAAACACAAAGAATGTGCTTTTGTACACTTACATTTGTGTCTGTATTCTTGTTTAGTTATTGTATGAACTTATGAATTCATGACTAGGAATAACAGTCATAAAACTTCCTGGACTGTTTCCAGTGGCGTATCTAGAATTTGGCCTTAGGGTGGGTCCGGTCGAGTCGGCTTCGTATAAAAGAAAAAACTATTAATAATAATAATAATATGTAAAGCTACTTGCAGTTGTATTCATTTGAAGATATTGCATAAGAATAATAAATATTATAATCTTCAAGGTGGCTGAAATACTTGTGATACCATACTGAAATCAATTCCATTAAAGTAAACGGTAATAACACAATAAAAACACGCGCTATTGAAACATTGTTTACAAGATACCTATTGTCATTTTACATTTAAAAATGATAACTACAGTTTTTAATATAAAAAAATTAACCAAAAAAGTTTCATACACAAAAAAAAATTACACCGTTTGAAAATGTTTTAGAGTTTAATTCGCGTTGATTTTTTGGGCATTCCATTAACAACTTCTTCCGGGGTCACAGAATTGATTTTACTATACTTTATATTTCAAACGTATTCCCAAATGCTGTGTTATCAGTTTGTTTGTATACTTTAAAAAAAGAGTCACTGCTATATTCGGGCACACAGCTAAAAAAACAATAAAAAACCCTAAAGATTAAGAGATTAATAAAATTCGTTGTCAACATTTTTGACCCTATGGGAAGGGTTCGGTCCCGTTCGTCCCCCTGTAAATAAGCCCCTAACTGTTTCCAGAACGTAAAAGACAAAACGACAACGGTCTCTGCAGCGCTTTCTGAAAGCACACAACGACCTCGTCCGTTTCACCATCGACCGCAGATGGCAGCTCTTGCCCCATCAATCTAGACCAGTCATAGGCAACCTTTGAATTTATGGGGGCGCACATATAACTGAGGATCAGTTCGATGCCCCCCCCCCATAGATGGAAACTAGAAAGGTGCGGATTTCAATAGCCGGATGTTACAAACATTAACTCTCGCTTTATAATATCCTTTCGCTTATATTTAGCGATGTGGAATACCGAATCCAAAAAAAGCTTTCCAGTATTTTTCACACAAATTTGTAAAAACTGTTTACATTAGGAGCAAGTCATCACAATCTGTCATCATGCACACGCACGTTAAAACTAACAAAACTTTAAACGAAAAAATGGTTAAACAGGAAAACATTTTAATAAAAATAAATTAAAGAAGTTACCTCAAGAACACTATTTACTTTCATAAGGTGGACAAAAAGGTAAAACTTGAAAAATCAGTTTGGGGAGACAGGCTGTGGGCGACAAGCGTATTGGAGAAAGACGTAGAGCGGCTCGGTAAACGACTTCTAATACAATACTTCAAAGCAGGTACAATCCGGGTGCGTTCCTTCCTTTAAAAGAAAATAAAATTAGAAATTGGTTCGCGGGCGCGTCGAACGTTATCGACGGGCGCAGGGTTGCCGACTGCTGATCTAGACGATGAACCACGGTATAACAAAACGAGATATTTTACATACCGGCCATGAAAGCCACCAAGTTCCCGTCCGACTGGTCCGCAAGAAACAACCGAACAAGCGGACCAATGAGACGCGTGTCTAATGCAACAACCCTGTTGCCACTGCTGGGACAATGCTACCCAGTTTTTCGCCTTGATGATACTGCGGAAACATCAGCTATCAGAAATGCGACAATAAAGATTTAGTGAAGTACATGTCTCTGACCAGTAGCTGACTGGAGCATGCCAACAGAATGAGAGAAAACAGAATGCTCCGAAAGTAAATGGCCCAAGTCTTTGATGGTTCAAAAAGAAGATGAAGACCGAAAAGGAACAGGTGCAGACGACGACGACCTTCAAAGTGTTACTATCAGTTACTGTCAGAGACATTCCGGGAGGGACAGAATTAAACGTAGATGAAACATGAGGATAGCCTCATTCTGCAAGGTTCTCTTAGGCTGTACCGTCGTACGGAATGGCCAAAACTAAGAGTCGACGACTGTGTTAGAAATGACAGAATCATGAATCAATAAGTGTAAGAGAGAACAAGTGAATAACGTGTATGGCGAACGATTACAGTTCCACACACACACAGCTCGTTAACACGCCTTTTAGACAATTTAGAGAAACTGAAAAATAGAAACTTGCTGTTGGTGGAACTTACAACACACACAAGTACACGCCCGCGCGCGCATACAGACACACGCTGAAATTTATTACAGCCTAGCAAAACTAGCTCCGTACTCGCCTGGCAACTTTCCCTGTTAATAAAACGGATAAAATACACTGCCGTGAATGTCAAGCAACACAGAATATAACACGAACGAGAGGTCACGATCATTTATTTTCTACGGAGACGAAGAAGAAGAAGAAGAAAATCAGCCGCACTAGGTGTAACCTGTTTTACTTCGCATCACAGCCACAGCCAACGTAATAACGCCGCCGCCGCCGTTGAGCACCGACCTCGCGTATCCACTGTACGTATAACACGCTTTACGGTATCAGACTCATGACCTGTATAACCTGCAAGGTGACGTGGCACAACTCTTGGAGCAGTAAAATGTCGATTACCGGCGACAACGATTCCGCAAAATCGATTTTCACCGGATAAACGATCTAGAAACCGTTAAGAGTTTAAATAAGCTTGAGACAATAAAATATTAATTGCCTTAATAAAACAAAACCTTAACTAACTCGTTGTTTTTCACTACGTTATGACACGAATAGCAAAACTGAATGTAAATTCTGAAGACACTACGAGAATATATCTTCTTCTTCTTCTTTTTCACGGCTTAGACTGTTCCGGCTCCAAACTGGTCGGACCATCTCTTCTTGGGTCTTCCCAGGCTTCTCTTCCCTTTCGGCTGACACAATAAGGCTACTTTGGGGAATCTGTCACTGCCCATTCTGGTAATGTGTTGTTTCCAGCTTTCTGTATACTTATTGATGATTCCGTTTACTTCTTGAACTTTCAGTTCCTCTCTTATCTGCTTGTTTCTTTTTATATCTAATTTTGTGTACCAAGCTATGGAAAGCAAAAATTAGAATATATAAAATAATTATATACTAAAAAATTGATTAACATCTTTCGGTTTAACGCCTTTGGCACGTTTTTAACATTCAGTGAGGGTCACTTCAGGGCATTAACTGTATATTATAACTGTCACTTGTTTATGTAGAATGTAAGTAATACCATGCTCTCTTTACGTTTCACTGAGATGCCAAAACAATGAACTGCTTATTAATGAAAAGAACATTCAGTGTCTACAGTCATCGAGCTGTTTATTACCCTTTGCTTCCAGGGAAGTCTGGCTGTTCTTAAATCTTACCGTCGTTGCTAAACATTCCAAAATCTGATCGTTTTCTAGCCAGTATACTTGCAAAAAATTTAACATTACAACGAAACACGCTGAACAGTTTGAAAGTGAAAAACAAAACCTCGAGGATTTTAGGTAAATAACGTTTTTAAAGGCCAATATATTACTCAGTACAATAGCCATGAGACTGAAGATCCTGTGACAACAGCTTTTTTAACGAGGGAAGCAAGTTCTCAGTTTTAACTCGACCATATTTTTTACCTGTCAGTCTGTTTGGAGGGATTTAACAGCAATAACTTTTGAACGCATCGACCGATTTGCGCACACCTAATGTTTTTGAGTCCTCCAAAAGCCGAGAGAGTAAGGCACAGATGTGAAGGGGCAAAATTTCAAAAAAAATCGCAAAAATTCACCCCGTGTATAAAATAAAAACAATTTTTACTGAATCTGAATACAGTGTACAGTTTAAAATTTCAAAATTTCAGATCCACAGAATCTAAAAGAGGGATTTAAAAGATCCAAATATAAGTTACATTACAAAGTGTATGGTATCAGACTAAAGAGAATTTTAACCCAGATCAAATTAATTTACTTCAACACCGTTTCCAAATTTACGACTTTCTCATCATCAACTTCAGGGTAGGAACCCTTGTTTGTTCCTTGGCTGATTGTTCCATCTTTACCTAGGATGTTCAACATCGCCCATACGCGTGTAATCCTCTAACAATTTACGAGCTGACGAGTGCGTCATACGATAAACATGGTCTTTCGATTGGTTTCTGTTACGTTTGCTGAACGTCTTCTTCTTCTTCTTCTTCTTTAGCACTACAGCTAAACAGGGCCCCTGGAGTGCATCACAAATCTTCTCCAATGTCTCCAGATCCATTCTTCTGAGATATTCCAACACATCATACAACCATCTTATCCTAGATCGGCCCCTCTTCCTGCTTTTATACACACACTTGCGCCCTCACGATCTTTGGCATACGCTCATTATCCATCCGCTCTACATGAGCTAGCCATAGTGTTGTTAACCGTTTATCTGGACCTTGCTCAGATTAAATATACTTAATTTCTCCCTTATGAACTCCTCGCTCTGTCAGATAACGTTTAAAGTATAGTATGCTACTGCCTTAAGAAAACTCATTTTCCCCGTCTTCCATTTTCTACGTGTTTTCCTCCTAAGAGTCGACTAGACTTGAGAATCCACCTCCCGTAAAGCATTGCTGACAAAGAGAAATTGTGTAAAATTCTAACGTGTTCTAAAACATCTCTTTATAGTACCATGTAAGTATCGAAACTATTGGTGTCCATGAATTAATTCTAACTTTTTTTCATTCTGGAAACATTATTAGCCGGGCTGTTAAGCCGTGATCTAGAGTCTATAGTGGCAGCCGTTTCGGCCTCACCATCGGTGTCGGCACGGTGTCTGCCAATTCACCACAGTCATGGTCATATCACTGGGCGGACACCGTGCCGACTGTTACCGACAACGGTGAACGCCTCCGAAGGTGGGACCGAAACATCTCGGCCCAACAGCCCGGCTAACCGTGTGGACGACTGCCGTGAAAGCTTTACGAACTGTATTTTTTTTCATTCTTATCTATTGAATGAACACAAGACAATAGCATAAGACAAAGAGGCCTTGGAGTATATGACTCGGAAGATCAAAGACGAATACGAGAGCTGGGGACTGTCAATAAATCTAGAAAAGACCACCCAGTATGCGTGGGAGGTACTGAAACCAACTTGCAATTGGAAAATAATGAAGAAATTGCCAGGCATATAAGTATTTAGGAGTACAGATAAAGCAGGATGGCGGAGATACAGATGAAATAAAGGAGAGAGCAGGCATGGGACGGAGGGCTAAGAAAAGGCTAAATAGTATATGGTGGCATGACCAGATAAATAGAGGAAGGAAAGTACAGATATACAATACTATCGTAAAGAGTATTCTGTTGTATGGTGCTGAGAGTTGGAGAATGACAGAAGCGGACAAAAGGACAATACTAGCTGTAGAGATGGATGCACTAAGGAGATTAGGCAGAGTATCCAGGGGGGAGAAAATAAGAAATGAACAGATTAGAGAAATGATAAATGTGAAACATGCAGTAGTAGACGAAATAGAAAGAAGACAGTTAATTTGGTTTGGACATGTTAAACGGATGGGAGGAGAAAGGTTGCCAAAAAGGATAATGGAATGGTTACCCCAGGAGAAAAGGAAGAGGGGAAGACCCAGACGATCATGGGGAGAGAGTATCCAGAAAGCTCTAAGTGCGAAGAATCTGACAGAAGAACATTGTCAGAACAAAAAATATTGGAGAGAAAGTCTGGAAATCGGACAGACGCTATAAACCGATGTTTTATATATACTGAATATTTTCTTTCAATGTTCGATGAAAACCATTTTCCAGATAATTGTAGTCACATAATACAGATCGCTCTTATCTCCATAATCTAACATGCAGGGATAACAGTTAACGCCGTAGGACGATAAAGAACAGCATTCAGTTTCTTGCCTGTATCGATTCGCGTTATTAACCCGTCGTGACAACGTTATTTACACAGAAACAAACGGCACGGGGACTTATCGATAAAACAATCGCGGGCGTACTGCGTAATCGATTTCGTCGGAGATGCGAACGTTAAACTAAAGACAAACTGTACGTGTACATACTACACGGAAACATAACTACGACGACGGCCGCGGGCAGGCTTGTTTCTATTTTTATATGCACACGCTGTTGTGGCTGCAACCGTATCGTATCGTATCATGCACGGACCGCCACTTCGCACCTGGTATGTTATCTCTCCCGTCTGTCTGTCAGTCTTACCACAGCTAATCCCCCCCCCCCCAAACACACATACGCATCTTACCGGGGAGAGACGACATTGCTAACGATAAAGTCACAATAATTACCATATTTTCTCGTCTATAATGCGCACTTTTTTCTCAGATTTTCTTCGAGATCTTCGTAGATTTTAGGCAAGTGTATGACAGCATAGATAGGAATAAACTTTTTGAAATTATGCTGTACTTCCAAATACCTATTAAATTAGTACACCTGACAAGATTGACAATGATACAGACAACAGCCAAAGTCAAATTGCAAACGGGTACGACAGATCCTTTTAATGTCGCGAGAGGGTTAAAACAGGGCGATGGACTGCCGCCAACACTGTTCAACTTAGCACTTGAATATGTGATCAGGAAATTGTCAATTTATAGGAATTCAACATTAGAACATAAAATGGTCCAGATTGTAGTGTATGCAGATGATATTAATATTATGGCAAGATCCCAAAGAAGAGCAAAAGAGACCTTCCAGGAACTCAAAGGTGAAGCGGAAGAGATAGGATTACAGGTTCATACAGATAAAACAAAGGTTATGATCACCACTCGAAAGAAAACCAGGAAACCTGAACAGTTTGAAATCGAACCACTAAACCTGGAAATAGCTAATCAGTTTAAATATTTGGGATGTTGGTTGGCAGAAGACAATGAAGAAATAAATGAAATAAGGAAAAGGATACAGGCCGCAAATAGAGCATATGCTTCGTTGACATCTATATTCAAGACAAGGAATATCCATCGTCAGTCCGAGGTCACATTATATAAAGTTATGATTAGACCGGTGATAACATATGGCAGCGAGACTTGAACAAACAAGTCGCTAACATAGTCAATACTGTTGAAAGGAGAATTTTGAGGAGAACATATGGACCAATCCAAGTCAATGGGATATGGAGAATGCGTCACGATGAGGAGCTACACAAGCTGTATACAGACAATGATCTGGCCACCACCATCCGACTGCATAGATTGCAATGGGCAGGACACATCATTAGGATGGAAGACAACCGAATACCTAAGAAGGTACTGTTTAGTCAGATCGAGGGTAGAAGGCCTGTCGGAAGACCCAAGACACGCTGGATTGACGCAGTGGCGAGGGATGGTGATAATTTACTTAAAATAAAACGATGGACATCGATCGCCAAGGACGGGGAAAACTGGAGGCGGATGATTGTGAAGGCTAAGGTTCAGCTTAGAACTGTGACCCCATAGAAGAAGAAGATAATACACGAATAATATAATTTTCATGCGAAATTGTAGAGTTGGATTGTAGATTGTAGAATGGCTGTTTTAGACTGGATTGATACAGTCTGGAACCGAAAGCCTGGTGCTTTCTTAAAGGAGGAGAACTTGTTAGTTTTGAACAGCTTCAAAGCGCATTTGATCGACCAAGTAAAACCAAGGCTTCAAGAAACAAATACAGTTTTGGCAGTGGTTCCTGGTGGCTTAACATACGTAATTCAGCCTTTACACGTGTCTGTTAATAAACCTTTTAAGGGTAATTTTAGAAAAGTTTATACACAATGGACCGTGGCTACACAACCGTCTGAAAAACTGAAAAGACCTCCAGTTTCACTCAAACAGTTATAAAACGTTTTAAGACATGTGGTATTTCAAACAAGATGGATGGTACCGAAAATTGTGCGCTTTGGAATGACAGTGCATCAGAAGAATCAGAAGAGGAGAGTAATGCGTTAAAACCAATACTGACTTCTTTACACAGAGATTAAGAAAATTAATAAGTGCAAGTTAAAACTAATATGTGGTTAAGTTAAAACTAAACTAATACCAAACTAAACAAACACTATGACTTGTGTAAGTTTTAAGTTGTTTTTAATTTTATATGAGTTTAATAATTTTTTTTTTTTACAAATAAGTTATCGTGGTAAGTACATTTTTCTATTTTCTATAAAACTATAGAACTATAAAGCCATTGGTAGAAGAGACGTGGGTAGCCCAAGGATGGGTGCCGGAACAGGTTTATATAACATAATCCTTGAAGAGGAGAAGAAGAAGAAGTCATAGCTTTTCGGTAATTTTGTTTTTCCCAACAAAAAATTTTGTTTTGTAATAAAATTTCGCTACAAAACTAATACCTGCATTTTTTCAAATAACGATAACGACCTATATCGACTTCCGTAATTCGTGAGTTTTTTCCAATTAGTCACAATTCGAAGAATGCAATAAAGAACGATTAACATCAACAGAGAAAAGTCCAAGGAAAAAAGAAGAAACTGAGAAAATCGTAAAGAGCAAGGAAATACTACATCACTTACCTCGTAATATTACAAAACAGGAATTCCTATCCAAGAAACGACTAATACGACATTTAAACAGTGAGTTTTCATATCCATGCAATTGATTTTATAAAAATTATTAAAAACTCTTACGTGTTCTGTTACTCAATATTTCAAAAATTATCAAAATCACATACCGTATTTAACACAATACGATCTTTGGTCTTCTTCACCTTTTGATTTTCGGGATTGTGCGAAATAAATAACTGTTCAGCCTTTAGAGTTTCAAAACAGTCTGCCGGCCTTCGTCCACGCCTCTCTACACCATATGGATGTTTAGTATGCAGAACGAAGTTTGATCAAAAAGTGCAATTTTACAATTTCTCGCTCTACAACTAAACGATTAAAATACTGTTTATGCTATTTTGGTGTTTGTAATAATTGTCTAAAATTTTAGCCAAACTGGATTACATATCATACCTAACTGAGTAATTGAGTTGTGTTTTGGTATGGGTAAACGACTCTTTTAACATTTCCCAACGCACGACTGAAGAATTTGCATTACTTTTGCGTAAAGAATGACACACACTGCTTTTACGTAGTGGAAGTGTTGCAGGAGACTCGCCGAGTATTTAGTGCATGAACCGGCGCTGAAAAAATGGAAAAAACCTTCAAAGACAATCGCAATTGAATCAAAGATCGTGATGTTACATGAAGACTGTGATACTGTGTTCCATGATTTTATCACTAGATGTTACGGTCAATAAAACTGCATTAAACAACAACTGTTGACATATGTTGTGGGTTATGGACGCTCACAAAAAGAGATCAATCAGTGTTGGGAAGATTTTATAGGAACGTTTTAAGGAACAATTATGGAGCTTGTTACGAAAATAGGTCTTGGAGGCAACGGTACAGCTCGGAGCTCTATAGGCCAGTGGTTCTCAACATTTTTTAGTCCAACTTGAAGGGTTTTACACTTCATGGGACCCATAAGCAAGGGCGCCGGCACAATTGCTTGTAGGGGTGCGCACCCAGTTTATAATCATACTTTTGCTAACATCTTGTACTATAAGCCCTCCTACATGTTTAAGGAAATTATATGTGCTTAATTCTACTTAATATTAAATTACACGCCGGAAATAAATTTTCGAGCCGACTTCGCGACCCACCAAACGCTTCCTCGAGACCCAGTAGTGGGTTCGCGCTCCATAGGTTGAGAAACGCTGCTATTGTGAACGCCTTTTGGTACGCGCAAGCGAGGAAGACCATGATTAAGATTCTTGGATACTACAGAAGAGGACGTCCAAACTATTGAAGTCACAGGGTGGTGACGAATGTCCTGAAGGAGAGTATGGCCCACCAAGGGTTGCGAGGCCATGAAGATGGTTACGATCACATCAATACAGACTCCCATTCGGCTCTTTTACACTACCTGCGACAAAAACAGACGGGTTTACGAACGGATTATTATTTGGTGTTCTGCCCTACGGCAGGTCTTCAGATGGTAAAAGCTCTCCAAGCTGTCCTATCGCATGCCAGTCTTTTCGTTTCTTCATAACACCCTCTGATTTTAATGCTATCTATTAACTTCATTCTTCTACGCCCTCTTCTTTTTTCTCCTTCTATGACACCCTCCATGGCAGTTGTAAGCAGTCTTTTCTTAAACAATGACCTAACCAATTCCTTTTCCTATAACCTTCAGGATTTTCTCTCTTCCCCTATTCTTCTTAGAAATTCATCATTCCTTACTTTATCAACGCACCTCACTTTTTCCATTGCTCGTCAAACCCACATCTCAAACGCTTCTAACCTTTTCCCATCCTCCTTCCTCAGTGTCCACGTCTCTGCACCATATAAAGCAACGCTCCACACATAACATTTGGCCAAACGTTTTCTTAAATTCTTATTAATTTTGCCACACAGCAGTCTTTTCTTCCCATTAAATGCCTCTTTCGCTATAGCAATTCTTGCTCTAATTTCACGAGTGCAGGTCATATCTTCACCTATCAAGCTTCCAAGATATTTAAACAACTCCACCTGTTGCATTTTGTCTTGTCCTATCTTTACGTTTCCCCTTTTTCCTCCTCTGCTAATCATCATAAACTTAGCTGTGGTATCTCTACTGCCTTTGGTACTTTTCCTCGATGCATTCCTTTCCCGGAGATCCACTTAAGGATATTTTACCTCCGGAACATTTTATATAGAGGGCCATACCATTTGCTCTACGGACGGATAATTTGGTCCGGTAATACATCAGCACGCGCGTCACTACTTGTTACATGATACATAAAGAATTTGCCTAAAGGATGCATAAAGAAACATTAAACCTGAAAAAATCAACTGATACCAACAACCGCCAAATTCGCCAGACATATTGGCATACGACTTTATGTCTTCTAAAAAATGAAAGTACGATGTTTAGCGACCGTTGAAGGCATAAAACAAAAATCGCTAAACGAGCTCCAGGCTATACCACAACGAGCGATACAGTTCCTGTATGTGTGAGCCAGGTCATTTGCTGGCTGGCTCATAACACAAATGTTTTGAAAACTGGAAGGAAAATTGGCATAAACGTGCTTTGTCTGATGGGGATTACTTTGAAGGGGACAATACAAATACTCAATATCATTTTTTTCGTCAAAATGGCATGAACTATTTGATCAAACCTGGTATAAAAAAAAAAAAAAACAATTTTGCAGAAATACGTAATAACGTCGACTTTAGTCTTTCTAAGATCCTTACACAAATATAGCCTACAGTGCACCTACCAAGATGGTAATAAAATTTATGCTTTCAAAGGGTACCCAGAATCAACACGACGGACAAAGAGCTCTGACCGGAAGGAAGTTCGCTTGCAGCTGCCACATATATCTGAAAACATTTCAATATAAATTTCATAAGCGTCGCGTCGTGAGTATTTTGCTTACGACAACAATCACTTAATTATTTCTTTTATGAATTTGCTAACTGCTATAATTTTTTATTGTTCGACTAAGCTTTTCGTCATTACTGACATCTTCAGGTCAGTAATGACGAAAAGCTTAGTCGAACAATAAAAAATTATAGCAGTTAGCAAATTCATAAAAGATGTCAGTAATGACGAAAAGCTTAGTCGAACAATAAAAATTATAGCAGTTAGCAAATTCATAAAAGAAATAGTAAGGATGGCTGCTAATTTAAACAATACGAAGAATCACTTAATTGTACAGAGACATCTGCTTATTACACATATACACCTACAACCGATATTTTCCGAAAGTTTTCTGCGATGGTCCGAAATTTACCGATCACAGCAGCACTGGCAATCTTCAACACCGCAGCGTTCCGCTGAAGGATTACAAACGCTTCACTTTTAAAACACGCTCCAACAAACGTGAGTTCAGTAAGTACAAGAGACTGTAAACTTACCACCTCCGGAATTCCAGCGGCTCTCGGTCATCCCGCTAGCTCCTCACAGTGCCCCATCGGCAACCTGCACATACAAGTGTTATTATATTACATTGTACAACAAGAAGCTGCTCAGTTTATAAAACATTCAACGCTCAAACAACTGTTTTAACATTCTATACATATTTTTGTTATTTATATTATCTTATCAATGACTAATTTAGATCAAAGGTGGCCAACTCGCGACACGAGCGCCAATTAGCTCCGCGCGATAATAAGGATGCCTCGGCCAAAAGGATGCCAGTCGGGATCAAAGCAACCGTTGTTAGTGGCAATCAATTTTTTATCTATCACCACTGTAGGTACGCTGTTGTCATGGGGCACACTAGAGGGACATTTTGTTTCGCGACAGAACCGTTTTGCCGCATCGTGCCGCAAAGCGTCACAGACGACTCTACTGCCATTAGGATCTATAAGGCGCCACACACACTGGCTGCAACATTATTTAGAGGCATCGCGAGGCCTGTCGCGATCAAAGACGAAGCTCTTTCAATTCATGTCCGCAACAAAACAGCTTGCGACATTTTGAACTGCGCATGCGTTGGATTTTAACCACACAAGGCGGGGAGTTATATTACACTTACTTAGTCCTACGTGGAAATACAGTATTATTATTATTAATTTCTATTGAGTATAAAAAGAAAACCAGTGTAGGTGTAGTTGAAATTGAAACAGATGCAAAATAATGACTGCCACGAACCCACAAACCACACACATTTACAGCTCAAAAACAGCTGACGAGAAATTGTTTTGTCGTGAGGCAATGTCTCAAACCTTAGGTGTGTTAACTCAAAAACGTTAGGTTATTTATTTTAAGTGTTGCTGTGTTATAACCATTGTATATCACATTAAACGTTATGTTTCCCTCAATCATGGCCTTTATTTACTTCAACCAAAAACCGTTGTCACCTAACCTCACAAATGAAAACAATACGTATTTTCGCTTTGCGTTAAGAAATATGACAATTTACAATTAGTACATTTTTTTCTTTTCCACATCGTAATATATCGATACAATCGCATACTAAAAACATCAAAAATGTACTGCAGGAACGGATAAAGGTACAGTTCCGATGCCACTAAATAGCTTTTGTTTATTTACTTATTACTAAGGTAATTAATTCTGGTCTCCATGGTATTGCTGACATCTTTATACGCGTCAAGGAAAATCGTGCGAACGGGTCAAATATCAAATTCCAAATTGGACAGTGTTTTTCGCCTTGTGTCAAAGGTTACCTGTGAAAAATTTTGGTGGCAATCGGTGTAACGGTGTGGATTTGTATTAAGTACACATAAATTCTCAGACTTTGTGCTATCTCCAACGCGATTATTCGGTAGAAGGCGGGGGACAAAGAAAACTTCTGTAATACGAGGGTCAGTTGAAAAGTTCGCGGAGCGACATCTATAGCTTAGATGTAGAACTAAAATTTGTCCGGTGTTACAAGATTACATTATATGTAAATTTCCATGAAGATTTATACTTCATGTAAGATTAACATCTGATAATTTCCAAATCTATCTGTCAGTTTTATCATTGTTTAACAGTAAATTCGAAATTTACGTGTCACGCCAGTTTTGAAAAATGAATAAAACCAAGAATTCTTTGTTAATAAGGTCTGGCCCCCAATGGTAAGTCACAACGAAATAGATTAGAAAAAGGTTGCACCTTCAAAAACAATGGTTTGTAAGTGGACATTATAAGAGTTTAAACGTGGGACGCTCAAAAAGTGCAACAACTCCAAATGCGGCGCCCAAATCGCACAAAGTTTTTTCACACTAAGTTTTTCAATTAAAATCCGATACATACGAAAAGGCGTCTGTTGATCACAGTAATGTTATCCACTCCCAGTCACCGATCTTCCAATACTGTGTGTGAAATTTTTTAATGATATGCGCAGTTGTTGCACTTTTTAGGCGCCCATTACAGGGATTATCTTCAGTGTTCGTATGACCACAATTACATTTGAATGTCTACTTACAAACATTGTTTTTGAAGCTGCAGCATCTGGTAACACGTTTACTATTTCATTTTGATTTTCCATTGGCAGAAGATTTTTTAACAAATAATTAAATCAAGCATGAAGTTTGACTTTGTCTATTTATTAAAACACGCGTGACACATAAATTTTGAACAGCTGATAAACAATGAATAAATTGACAGATAGATTAGGAAATTAACACGTGTTTACACGAAATACGAATCTCACACCACACAAAATATTTTAGTTCTTACCCCTAGGCTATAGATGTAGCCCTCCGCGAACTTTTCAACTATCCCTCGTATTCTGTTCTAGGATCAATGTGTTATGTGCAATCATTGGGGCAACAATTATGTGCGAGTGCAGCTAATGATACATTTGTGAATGCAATAGGTGTATATCCACTGCTAACGCGATTTTGTAAACCCATCTTTAAATATGGATATAGAGAACCATACATGACTTCCATGTTCTAAGATTTATATTTAAAATCATTTAGTTGATTTCGGTTCGATAATTTCTAACAAGTTAGGTGTGTTCCTTGTAGACCGAGTTTAATGTTTGACAAATTGAAATATTTCCACAGAAACTACTTCTTTGTTGCCGATAACGTAGAACACATATAAAAATCGGTATGGAGAACCATACATGACTTCCATGTTCTAATTAATTATCAAATTATTTTTAATATGTACACAGAACGAAACCAAATATCTCAGCATGCTTTTGGTAAAAACGCTGAGAGAGATAATCAAAATACGAATTGTACCTAGTTGTTAATATTTTAAAAACAAAGAATTATTTTGATTAAATTATCTTTTATTTAAACAACACGATAAAAAGCGAATACTGCCCAGGGTTTGTTTTCTGTGACTTTCTGATAACGAAAATTTATTTATTTACGTATCCGTGGTGACGTAGCATGGAAAAAAGACATCAATTGTTAATATTTTACTGAAAGTTTTAAGTTTTCGGTAGAATATATTTATAATATCAACACAAAAATTATCCCCTCCCCCTTCAGGTAGGGTACCCTTTTCATTTATAGACTTTTCATCTACCTTTCTACATTGGATTATTATGACATTCTTGTCAGGATAATTTATTTATCAACACTAAGTACTTTACCCTTGTTAAAATGTTGCAGGTAAACTACCCCTTCCCCTTAACCGATCTTCGCCAAAATCAATAGGCACTGAGCCCTATATAACTCAGGCGCATATGCAAAAAAATTATTTGATTCTGTTTGAATTTGCGGCAGTTATCGTTCGCCATAGAAAACATTCTACACACACACACACACACACACACACACACACACACACACACACACACACACACACACACACACACACACACACACACACACACATCGGAAAATGACTTTTCTTCATGTTTTGAGGGTAGTACAATCAGAATCAGCCCTTTTCTCGAACACGATTTTTTCGCTGATCATCATACTTCTCAAGCAGAATGAACACTGTTGCACACCACTATATAAAAAATATCCCGCATCGGGATAATTTTTATATAGTGGTGTGCAACAGTGTTCATTCTGCTTGTGATTTCAACCACTAACACAAATTTCTTCGTTAAACATCATACTTCTATTTCCTTACGGAACATGGAAATGAAATGTTTTGAATTGATTTTTATACGAAAGTGTATTGTAAGACCTGTAAATAAAATCTTATTACGTAGATTTTTTTCAATCAAGAGAGCTATGTCGGTTTTGGAATCTGTTTTACAAGTACCGCAGTTTTCTCCAATCTTACAAAAAACTCGATGGGCTTAAGGTTATAATGAAAATTTTAATTTCAGAAAATTACTAGACATCCATTTAAGTACAAACAATTTTGTATTTCCGCTTCACCACTTAAAATATCGGTATGGACAACCATACATAACTTCCGTGTTCTAAGATTTATATTTAAAATCTTTTACTTCCATTTGGTTCGATAATTTCTAAAAAAATATCGCCCACCCTCAAACTACTTTCAATATTTATAGATATTTTTGTTATTATGATGTTATTATAGATCTTTTCGTTTATATTAAACAAAATACGGTATAACGTTAATATAATGTTATTTTCAAGTCACTTTATCTATAAAAATTAGGTACTTTATTTTTATAAAGAAACTGAACTACACAGATAATCATCCCTCCTCCTCAACCGATCCCCACCATTAATGATATTTACGCTTTCATAGAATATTAGTTTTATCCTATGTAATTTCTAAGGTATCTTATCCTTCAAAATTAAATGTTCGTACTTTACTTGATTTCCGCACAGAATTTTCAAAAAATCACCCCCTCACCCTTCAACTACCCACTCCATTTATAATTATCTCATTTAGCATTATACAGTGGATTAATATGACTTTATTTTCGGGGCATTTATTTATTAAAATTAAGTATTTTACTCTTGTTAAAACACAAAACAATGCAGGTAAACTACCCCTCCCTCCTAACCGAACAACCTGGTTGCCTGCCAACAAATTTATTTTACTTTTAACGATTACCATTGTTTGAAAAAGTTTAAATGAATTTTTAAGTACTTTACTCTTGTTAAAATATAAAACGTTGCACGTAAACTGCCCCTTCCCCTTAACCGATCTTCACCAAAATCAATAGATCTTGAGTCCTCTGCAACTCGGGCACATACACAACAAATTATTTGATTCTGTTTGAATTTGCGGCAGTTATCGTTTCGTCATAGAAAAAATTCTACACACAGACAGACACTTTCGGAAAATGACTTTTCTTCATGTTTTGAGGGTAGCACAATCAGAATCAGCCCTTATCTCGAACTCGATTTTTGTCGCGACCCTTACGGAACATGGAAGTAAAATAGCCCACAAACAAAATGGTATGTCAGTTTTGGCCTGCAGTAGCATATGATAACAGGGACTCTTAAATGATGCGACAGTCCACAGATTAATCGAAACACAGAAGAAACTGCAAAACAATATGCAGATGCAGAACCCTCATTATATATTTTCTTAACACAATATATTTTCTTAACACAATTCCTGTGTGCCTAATGTTATAGGCCTACTTTTTCTTAATAAATTTATGAAAGTAAAAATATTTTTCTTTTATCTTTTTTATTTCAGTTATGTAAAAATAAAACAAAATCCTTGTGCGCTACTGTTATCTGTTTCTGATGTACTTCTTATAAATTTATGCACCTGAAAATGTGGTTTATTTTAAAATTTAATTCGATATTTAGTAGTACTACTGTTTAGTACTTAAGGTCCACTGAACCCCCATCTTAATGTAAAAATTGTCACTACACGATATGTCCATACATAACACAATTATAATACTGTCGTGGGTTTTGAAACGCCAAACCATAAAAGGGGAAGAAAAAACGTACTCAAATACTATTAATCAAGCCTTAAAAGTATTTCACAATGCTTTTAATATAGGCTATATAATATTATGATGTTATTCAATATAATTTCATATATACATATTCATATTTACTCACATTATTGTTGTTTTATAATTCATAAAATTATAACTTTATTGCTGAAACTATAACTTTGTAAAAATAATACTTGATATTCTTTTGCTACAAGAATATATTTTTTTATTGTTTTTATTTAGTGTTTCAACAGTTTTATAACAAACTGTCACCTTCATAATTAAGATGATATATACATATGTGTGCGTGTGTGTGATGTGTTGGCATACAAAATATTAACAGCACAGTAATAAATTTCTTCTGGAAGTATGTTTTACATTTTTATATACGCCTACTTACGTTTCGCTGAGATAATCTGCATCGTCAGTGGGTTAAAGATTCTTTATATATCATTTAGTCGTATAAACAAACAAACAATTTACCGTTTTCATTATCACATGCAGTATATGAGTAATTTTAAATACATCTGACGATGCAGATTATCTCTGCAAAACGTACATGCGATGCATATAATCATATAAAATTTATTTTGCTGATACAACATTCAGTTAACGCAAGAAACTATAAAACATGACGAGTTACTATCAGCAAAAAGACAGAATATAAAGAAATACTTCGCTGACGTGGCACGCCGAAGATTTACTGCCACAAAAGCAGATCATGATGCAAAAATGTTACCCACTACCACTTGGATCTTCAGAAAGCTAAGGCATCCATTCAAACGTTAAAGAATTAGCAATAAGAGAACGGTAATTATAATGATTATAGTATATATACGGCAGGAACTGAATATTATGAGTATACTCGACAGGATCGCCCATATCGGCTGAATTGGTGGGAACATCTTTGCCGAATGGATGACTGCCGCGTCCCCAAACAACTATGGAACTATAAGCCGAGGGGACGGACAGGTGTGGGGCGTCCGAGGAAGCGCTAGAGTAACCAGCTGTAATCTTTGCCTATTTGAGACCGGAACACACCATCCTTGGTTTAACCCTTGAAAATGATGATGATGATAATTATAGTAAAAATAATAATACAATATAACTGTATTATTATTATTACTATTGATATATAGGAGACGTCTCCATTCTTAGCAGAACTGAATCAAATCTGTCCCATTCTTATAAATTTCGACTGCAGTAGTGGTGGTGTCATTCATCTACCCCATCCATCGTCTTCCCTTCCGTCGCCCTTTCGTTGTCTTCGTCTTCAATTACCTGATCATTTCAAGTCGCTTTCGATCGTCCTTCTATTTACTGAGACCCCCATATCACTACCGTTTTGAACACCACCGACTTCCTTTCCATTTTGATATATCTACATCATCTCGATTTTGTGCCTTTATTACTTTCGCTATACCCCCTCCCCATTCCAATCTTCATTTATCTCCTCGTTACGTTAGATCAGTGGTCTCCAAACTTTTTCACTTGAGGGCCGAATTGAAGAATCTTGGAAGTCATGCGGGTCAACACGCGCGCGTGCGCATATATATTATATAAACTTAGTTCTTTTTAAGTTTACGAAATAATCAAGTCAATAAAATAGGAATTTAAATAAAAATTAAGGATCCAAAGAAAACAAATTCATTTATTCAAAATAATGTAAATAAAATTAAGGAAAAAATAACATTCAAAGATATTTCTTATGTATTATTTTTTTGCTTTCTTATGTACGTATGGGATGTGTGGAGTTGCTTTTGACATATAATGTCTGTCCATTTTGGGTCAAAATTTGATACTCCTATCACTAAACGGGTTTCAAGTGTTCGTCTAACAAGTTAGCCCTGTACTTTGATTTTACAAAGTTCATTTTTGAAAACGTTTGTTCGCATATGTAGGTCGATCCAAACATTGAAAACATTGCTCTTTTTATTTCCTTGAAATATCACTCAATTAGATGCGAGTGAAAAGTGTGATTCATTCAAAAAAGGCAAACGAACAAGCACATTAACAACGTAAGTGTTTTAAACTTGTACAAAATATTATAACATTTTACTGAACTTATTTCTTGTTTAGTTATTCCGTAAAATGTTATAATATTTTAAGTATTTTCACGATCTATTTAAAAACTGCATGCAACCTCGGCCGGGTTGCAGCGGGCCACACAATTACCCTTCGCGGGCCGTACTTTGGAGACCCCTGCGTTAGATCTTCTATAGGCTATTCATGTTATGGCTACCTTCTCGTTTATAATAGTAGAACTCTCTACGACAGGTTTTAACTGGAGCTCTCCATTTTCTTTCTCGGTCCTGTATACCTGTCTTAATCTGTCTACAGCTCCTTCCGTTTCTGATGTCATCAAGCATTCCAACCTTTCTTCTTCCCCGTCCTCTCTTTCCCACCATGACCCTTAGCCGCAGACAGTTCCTATGCAAGGTATGCCCCAACCACGACGTTTTTCTATTTCTTATTACTTTCAGCAGTTTTCTTTCCTCTCCTATTCTCGTCAGTACTTCATCGTTATGGCTACAGCCCTCATTAAACGATGTTCTTTGATCCACGAAACTGATGGATCCACTTACTATTTTCCGCCGTCTCTCATACGAATAACATCAACAACGTCATTAATAAAAAGCTGGAACCAAGCTATAGATTGTACAGACTACCCACTGACCTATTGACACCATGGATAATATATTATTTCTTTGACGTCTAAATGGGAAAAACGCATACAATGAAAATTTATATTCAATGAAAACACGTGCTATTCAAAAATCAATCACTAATTCGGTGTTTTTTACGTTTCCTGAATATCACATTCCAGTATTATTGACTCCATCAGAAATACAAACAAACGGTGCGTTTATTAAATCTCATATAATACCACTGACGATTTTCAATAAAACAGACCCGAACAAATATAACAGAAGATAACCTTAACGATGCACGCAAAAATAATGCACTGGTTATTCCGAAAGATACGTATAACACAAAAATGCCTATATTAAATCTCAAAAAACAATCAATTTTAACCACACATTCAATACATAATTTACATAAATTTAAAAAATATCAAATTCATAAAAGATTTTCAAGGATGGAATATTTTAAATATAAAATAACAATTAATTAACACACAAACTAACATAAATTTATTGAAAATATGATAATTATATACAATTTTAGACTAAACGTTGACCAAATGACAATTTACATTGTTCTGGACTAGCCTTTCAGTGTCTGGCCCCTCCCCCGAAATTGTCACATCAGACGAAATGTTTTTCATTGTACTGTGATTGTAAATATGATACAACATTCGTATCACGTTATGTTGAGTTCATAGTTTTACTCTAAATTACTTTAACTTGTAACTGTACCTTGCCACCATGTTAATTTTTGTTTAATACATAACTTAAATGAGTAGTGAATACTTTAAACTATAAGTGAATGTTATTAAAACAACAATGAAAGGACAAACACAGATGTGTTTTTACACTTGTATGTTTAAATTTACTGAGTTGATAATAACGCGCTGTATTTTTATCTGCTCTCATTCCGATCATTTATACTGTAGACCGTAAAAAGTGGTCCAATTTTTCATATCCCCCCCCCAAAGTTGCTTGCAGGATCCGCCCCTGGCATCAAATATCAAAAATGGTGCTATTGGCAGAATGGCCACACAAATTCAGTCTAGAGGGTGACCACTGACGATATTATATGTACACGTTTACCAGCAAGTGAAGAGTACACATAGAGAAACTGTTCATGTAGTTACATATGGATATATACTGAAATAAGTTCCTGTTTGCCTTCTGGTACCCATCTCAGTTCATGTGATGTCATACAAAAGCAAAAACTCTAATTATCTGCTTCTTCTTCAGCACTACAGCCCAACGTGACCCTGGTTTGAAACCCCAACCTTCTCTAATCCCCTGTCCAAGGCAACTTCAGAGTAATCCCTCACATACGTTCTTCTCAGCTCTTCCAGCATATTCCAACCACCTTATCCTAGGTCGGCCCCTCTTTCTGATTATACAGACTTGCGCCCTTAGGATTTTCTTTGGCATATGCGTATCATCCATTCACTCTACGTGACCCAGTCGTTGTCTTCAAGCTTCAATGGCTCACCTATCTCTGGTTATTTCTTAACCTCCATTCTTTATCCTGTTTAACCGGGCCATAAACACGACTTACACATCTTTCTCTCAAACCCTCCATAAGTAACAAAGGGTCTGACAAGTGTGTTATATATGTTTACTTTTGTATTGCGACTAACTGTTTGCTTCTCGATGGTCCACTGTTAACATGGTATGCCCTATTTCGTATTTGTATCCAGTCACGTACCGTCGTGTTTATGGAGCCTTCATTATCTATCATGTTACCCAGGTATCTGAACTTATTAACTGCATCAAATAAATTATTCTCTACGCATAAACTATACAGATTTCTTCTCATTTCCGATGAAGAAATCAGCATGTATTTAGTTTTGCTGATATTGACGTTCAGTCCCGTTCCAACGGATTTTTGATTCAGCTCTTTGTATACTTCAACTAGCCGTTGTCATTGCCACAACATCGTCAGCGTAAGCACGTATTTGGCTTGTCTTACTTAATATTGTTCCTCGGTGATCTATGTGTTCAATGGCATAGTGTAGCGCAATAATAAACACAACCTGTAATGTATAGTTTGCAATAAGTACTGCAGTCTGTATCACAAACCTCGGACACACCACATCAATGCGGCGGCACCCAGTTCCCTTACACAACAGGTATCACGGTATAACACGAGTTATTGTAGAACCGGTAGTCCCTTGACAACACGATGCAAAACAAATTATGCGTACCGATTTTCTCACGGCAAAACTAATCTTTACTGATAACACAATATACAATAGAATCCATCCATACCTACTAACGGTAGTAACATATTACTACAGCCCTCACCAAATTCCCGTGCCGCCACCACTTTCGATTTTGTTTTCACCAATAATTACAGATAAAATTCAACATCTTTAATAAACGTGCTGTGACACCTGGTTTCTATGTATCAGAGTGTACGCCTACCGCGAATAAACCTCATACCAGATATACATTGTAGTAAGAGTTTCTCAGTTCATTTTTTTTTCACAGCTTGGACATTTTTCTCAACATCCGATAGTGGACATGTTTCTCAACATCCGATAGTATAAATCTATTCCATTTCGGAAATAAATTCTTCGTCTTCTTTAACTTCCTTCTTAGGACTCTGTCCTGTTCTATAACAACGGTCCTACATGCTGTCACTCCACCTCTTCCTTGGACGATAAATGCTCCTCTTGGCGTTTGGTCGGCTATCTCTTGCTGTTTTCACTAGCCCTGTGTCATCCATTTTTGATGTGTTCATTCCATATCATTCTTCTTTGGGCAATCCAAGAATTAATATCTGTTACATTACACGTTTCTTTTATACTACTGTTTGGCAACCTATCGTACCTTGTCTTTCCTAGTACCCTCCTACAGTCATTTCTATAGTTTGTCGTTTTCTTTGAGTTGTTGCATAAGATATTATTGGACGTATTGTGCTTTTGTAAGCCCTAGTTTTTGCTTCTTGAACAAGGTCTTTATTATTCCATATAAGGTTATTCATGCATCCAGCAATTCTTCTTGCTTTCATCAATTGATATTCAATTTCTTCATCTTCCCTATTGTTACTTGTAAGCCTTGTTCCTAAGTAGTCTATCGGCATTACTTGTTCTATTATTCTGTCATTTATCACAAGCTTACACCTTAATGGGTCACGTCAAATTGTAATTGATTTTGTTTTCTCTTCTACTATCTTCATATTATATTTCTAGCATGCTTTGTTAAAATTACACACAAGTCTTTGTAAGTCATTTTCATTTTCCGCTATTTGTATAACGTCGGTTGCATAACAGATATTAGTCACACCTCTAAACCATGAACTCAACAATGCACTTGAAACAAATAGCCAGTACAAAATACTATAAAACAAAAATCACAAAAACACACATGTCCCCGTTTTGCTCTCTGGGACCTTCTGTAGCCACGCTGTAGCTACAGATGCTAACGGACCTCTGTGAAGACCAACGTACGGAATGGAGGAAGAGATCTCAATGATCGAACAGCAGGACATGCGGAAGAGTCTTGGAGGAGCAGACCTCTTTAAAAACCTGGGTTCATCTGGCTCCGGATGAGAGCACCCAGTAAGGGCCCCTGCCTAGGGTACAGGTGAAACCCGGTCAACGGTATCAAAGGTGGATGAGGCACCTCAGTTCCCATCATCAGAGAGAGCGGAAGAACCTAGTGGAGTAAACCATGAAAAACAATCATTTTGGACTCACAATCCGATCTCATCTCTGAATTTAAATTCCTACTTTTGCACTCTATACAATTTCAATTGCAGTATGGAAAGTCCGCTAAACATTTATATCGAATGGACGACAATAGGTTAACAAAACAGATCAACAAATATCTGTGGGGAAAGAAGTCAACATCAAGTTGAATTAAAGAAGTCCAAAAGGATTTAGAAAAAAAAATAATATAAACACAGAAGAAGCAATTGAAAGAGAAGTTTTTCGGGCAAAACTGTTAAAAATGGAAGAAGTCCAGGGTAGGAGAGAAAAACTCAGGTTCAAAATGGACTGAAGACAGGAAGAAGAGACACAGTGAAAATATGAAAGAATATTGGAGAAAAAGAAAAGAACAAAGAATAAAGAATTAAAATTGGCATGTGGTCCTCAGATGGCCGATACAAATAGAAAATATCGGTATGGAGAACCATACATGACTTCCATGTTCTAAGATTTATATTTAAAATCATATTCGAAATGAAATATTTCCATAGAAACTACGTCTTTCTACTTATTGCTTCAGCATTAACCACAGTACTGTGGTCACTAACGTATACCACCTCACGTTTTCGCACTCGATTTTCACCGATGATGGCAATCGATGGCACTGCCGAAAAGTCTGCTTTTGCAGAAAACATTGGGCTACGGCTAAAGAGCCCGGGAAGCAATTTTAACAAAAAAAACTACTTCTTTGTTGCCGATAACGTAGTACACATACAAAAAATTCTCCCCTCCACCTTCAACTATAATTTTTACTAATAGAAAATTACCCCCACCCCGTTCTCCTAACTTCTTCATTTATAGATATTTCATCTACGTTTCTACAGTGGATTACTATGAGCTTCTTATCAGGATACTTTATTTATAAAAATTAAGTACTTTACTCTTGTTAAATCATAAAATGTTTCAGGTAAACTACCCCTTTCTCTTAACCGATCTTCTCCAAAATCAACAGACCTTCCGTCCTCTACAATTCAGGGAAGCATGCAAAAAAATATTGTAACAGTACCAAATATGGTAGTTACATAACATAAACTAATGTAACGTCAAGTATGAGAAAAACATGGAAGTATGTATCTACAAATATATTAATAAAAAATCCAACGATGAAGAAGATAATATTAACATAGCAACGCCAAATACAAAATGAAGAAAGAAAATGCCACGAGCCAAAACAAAATATCAGTAACCAGACCCAATAGGATCCAACAGTGAGGGGAACAAGCGAAACAAGGACCAACAAGCTCCAACAGCAAAGGAGATAAATAAAAATAGCAACTACAATGAAAATATAAGAAAAAGAAGAAAGAAGAAGGACCAGGAAGAGCACCAAGAAGAAGAGAGAAGATGGACAGAAGATATAAGGACTCAACATAAACCACATGTACTAAAAACAATGTAAGTGACAAAAGAAATGATGATTATAAATGTGAAAAGAAAACCAGTGTGAAACATTTAAGGAACCACAAACAATTACAGTGTGTACTTAATACAAATGTGAAACCTGTGAATAATTAACTAATTTCAACTGAATAAACCACACAAACAATTACAGTGATGAAGTTTACAGTGTGAGAAAATATGTTAATTTCATGATGAAACAACAAGAATTAAAATAGTCAAATAAACACAGACAATGAGTGTGACTAATTTAATAAAGTTGTGATCAATACACATAATCATAAGACCACCAGAATAGAACAAAATATAACAATTATGTTATTGTTCATAGAGAACTGACAACAAATAAAAAACATTTGTTATGTATCAAACAAGGACAGGAATTAAGTTCCACCATTGACCAGAAAAATATTGTAAATAATACAAAAAAGATTTGTGTTAGTGTTTAAGAAGGAGTTGTATAAACATGTGTAACAAAATAGTTAAAGTATTATATTAAGATACCGTAGTGAAGTCAGTTTAGTAGTAGAAAAATACTGCACTAAAACAGATGGTATTTTGTTACATAACCCCACAGGGAAGATACCTATTACAACAGAAAATCATACATATTAGTATAAATAAATGATCATCAACTATGATATCAAACAAGAATTTGTTATATATAAATAATAAATCCTAAGAGACAATGTAATATATTGCAAAACAATGCAAATAGAACAAGTCAAACATAATGGCACAGAGAATAGCAGAGATGAGAAGAGTATGCCAATTTAGTTAGGCAAAGTACAGTATCAAAACCGATATCAATGTTTATAAGAGTATTACCAGTAGTGAGATAAATATCTGATAATACATTGAGAACAGATTCTGAACATAATAAGAACAATATTATAACTAAATTATTGTAAACTAACTAACTACGTACATATGACCAGAAGTAAGCTGAACCATTGTATAGCTAATTAGTTAAGAAAAATACTGTATCAAATATTGAACACAGATTGTTACAATTGTTACCAGTAGTAAGAGGAAATCCCAATGCTACTTTGAGAACAGATTATGACCATAAAAACAGTCATGTTATATACAAACAATTAAAAACCAAATGACTATTATGAAGAACACCAAATGTAAACAAACAATGACAAGCAAGTTATTTATGAAAAATATAACATATAAACTTGTGTAAAAGTAAATGAAAACATTATCAAAAGTTAGAATAATATCTAATGCTACTTTGGAAATCCAAACCAAGTAGAACAATAACAATTTAGTTATTGCATTAACAAAAAATAAATGACTACTATGATATGACACAACATAAACAGAGCCATTACTGAAAGATTGAAGGGTTCTGAACTAATTAAAAGATAACCATTATATATAATAAATTAGGTACTATGTGTGTACACTAATTACAATCATTACATGATATGATTTATATAGAGAAGACCAAAAGTAAGGTGAAAAATTGTATAAGAGAGATAGAAGAGGACTGAAACTATGTAAATATTAAATTAACCACAGTCATATATAAATATTATAGTGTAAAATTGTGTAAAGAAACTTTACTAGTATTATTAGATTGTAATATTACTGTTTTAATTAAGGAAAATTAGTTTTAAGCACATTTATGGAAAATCAAACATGGACGCTTAATGACGCCATAACGAGATTTGTGTAGGGAACAATTATTCCCAAATTGTAAATCAAACCAATTGAGATATAGACTCAAAGTGTTTATTTAAGGAGTGTTTTATTATAATTAAGTAAAATCTGGTGTAACAGACTTATAAAAATAAGATACACGAGAAATAATGAATAAAATCGTTATTGTGATAGTAGTGATGAACGGAAAATAAGCATTTTTGGACTTAAATTAACAAGCAGAATGTCCGCAATTCACTGACATCAACCATTTAACGATAGGACGTAAATTAAGAAAGTTATAGTAATTTTAAACTTTTCAGTTAAATTTTTGTACCAGTGCTGACGTCAAAAAGCCTCAACACCAAACTCGATTTTGTCAAAAAATTAAATATTTTAATAAAACACAGGCTTTTGGGTCAGAGAGTATAGCGCTTCCAACCAATAGAATGAATGACTTTCGACAGACTCACAGGAGACGCTTAGAGAAGACAACACAGTTCACATCTAGCTTTTCAACGGACAGGTCACGCAACTCGACAGACCTGAAGAAGTTTATATTTGAATTTTGTGCGCGACATATTCATTAAGTGACCAGCATACATAACCTTTAACACTACACCAATATATACGAGTGAAAAGTGCGGAGTTATTTAATTATACAAGTACGGTCAGTGTATAATGTCGACCATACTTGCGAGTGATGTGATAAATAAGAAACAGGGAGTACAATTTTATTTAAACAATACTGAACAAAAATAATAATTTCGTAAATAACTAACTTTCGATACTACGCAAGTCAGATAATGCGGAGTATCGAAAACAATAATTAAATCATCAGAATTAAAGAAAAATTTAATTAACAATTATTAAAATATTATAAAAATATTTTAATTATTTATAATAATTTAAAATATCATGTTTGAAATAATTATTAATGAATACAAGAATATTTAGTCACTCATTTGACTAAACTTATTTTTCTTGAATTTTTTCGATGTTTTGAAATATACTTTATTAATTTTCATACAGTATAAATAAATGTAATTCTGATAATAGTATATTAAAGTATTACGAATGATATGTTTATATGTATAGTTTAAGAAATAATAACTGTTAAGAAATACTTATCCATTGTAACAATATCGGTTATAACTAACCTCAGAATCGTTACGGTAACTTGATAATTTCAACATTACCGATCTGTTCTCAAGTAACATCCAAATCAGATAGAACTACTAACAAGAGTTTTTTGATAAATTTTTCTCTTGTGAATAGATGATTTTTAAAACGAATGTAATACATTTTTAACTACTGTACAAGTCATACAGCTTGATAATTGCAAACTAGTATTATAAGATGCGTGCGCATTCCCGCGTACGATAGTTCCATAAATACCAGACATATGGTATCAATTTTTGATTTTTATATTTGTTCGCTTATTATTCATTATTGTTAATTTTATATCGTTATTTGTATTACATCTTGTGCCTGGTATCATGTTACCTAAAAGAACCTTACGAAATATGGTAATTCACTGAACCAAAATAACATAACCTATTGAAGTTAAATTATTGTACCAATAACAGGTCTACCAGCCTTGAGATTTGGACAGAGTCTTATTTGAATTTATTAATTGTAATCAGTAATTGAAAGGTTGTTAGTTTTTGCTTATTAATTGTCAAAGAGTTTATTATTTATTAAATTGTTAATAAACCTCCACTTTTATTACCAGTGAAAGGAGTATCATTTCTATTAAAATTAAGTTCATTTATTTTTTAATCAGTTCTACCACAGGTGGCGGAAGAATTTAAAAAGATCTAACAATAAGTCAGAATAATAATCAGATATTACTTCATTTATTTTGTGTGTGATACTATATTAAATATTCGATCTGAATATTTACTTGTATATAAAGTGCATGTATTTCAGAAGAAACGTCACAGAACAGGACTGAAGTATTCACGTGTGGTAAGTGAGGGAGGTATACAACAGAGTGCGCGAACCATTTTAAAATAAAAGAAGTGGACTATTATTACGCACCCATTAAAAAATAATACAATAACTCTAATAACCTTAATAATTACAATTACATCTTTTAATAAACAACATTATCGTAGATACCAGTGCGTGTCTACACTCACACGAACACACCAAAATATATCGAATACACCATACATTAAGAAGAAGTGAGTGAAGATCCACGAAGAATTTATAAACACAATCTACATATCTACACCCATAATAATCTACACTTGTATCTATATCTATAATTATACATTACAAGTTGACGAACCCAACGTGGGGCTTGACATAATAAGACCCCAGGAACGTAGATACTACATAACTACATCCTAAATAAATACAACACTTGTAATTTTACGCTACAATATTTGATTCTGTTTGAATGTGCGGCAGTTATCGTTCGTCATGGAAACATTTCTCTTGTTACAACATAAAATGTTGCAGGTAAACTACTCCTTTCCCTTTATTGATCTTCACCAAAATCAATAGACCTTGAGCTCTCTGAAATTCAGGAAAGGGTGCAAAAAATTATTTGATTCTCATTGAATTTTCAGCAGTTATCGTTTGTCATAAAAAAATACCCTTTTTAAAACATAAAACGTTGCTGGTAAACAACCCCTTCCCTCAACCGATCTTCAACAAAATCAACAGACCTTGAGTTCTCTTCAGTTCAAAAAGGTATGCAAAAACCTAGTTGATTCGGTTTGAATTTACGGCAGTTATCGTTCGTCATATAAAAAATTACCCTTGTTAAAACATAAAATGTTCCTGGTAAACTACCCCTTTCCCTTAACCGATCTTCACCAACACCAATAGGTATTGAGAACTCTACAATACAGGGCTGTATGCAAAACATCATTTGATTCTGTTTGAATTTGCGGCTGTTATCGTTTACTATAGAAAAAAATTACCGTTGATAAAAAACCGTTGCAGGTAAACTACCCCTTTCCCTTAACCGATCTTCACCAAACACGACAGGTCTTGGGTACGCTACAATTCAGGCCTGTATGCAAACAATTATTTGATTGTGTTTGAATTTGCGGCTGTTATCGTTTGCCATAGAAAACACCCTTGATAAAACATAAAACGTTGCTGGTAAACTACCCTATTCCATTAACCGATCTTCACCAAAAACAATAGGCCTTGAGAACTCTACAATTCAGGGCTGTATACAAAACATTAGTATATTCTGTTTTAATGTACGGCAGTTATCGTTCGTCATAGAAAAAATACTCTTGTTAAAACATACAACGTTGCAGGTAAACTACCCCTTTCACTTAACTGATCTTCAACAAAATCAACAGACCTTGAGTTCTGTATAATTCAAAAAGGTATGCAGAAGAGTAGTTGATTCTGTTTTAATGTACGGCAGTTATCGTTCGTCAAAAAAAAATATCGGTATGGAGAACCATACATGACTTCCATATTCTAAGATTTACATTTAAAATCATTTTCAGCCAAACAGCCAGGCTGTGTCTTACCTGCCTTTTTATTGCTGTATTAAATGAAAAATATTATATTACATTAAAATGAAAAAATTATAATTTTGTTGCCAGGCAATAATTTTATTTTTTTCAATTACCATTGTTTCAAAAAGTTTAAATAAATTTTCAAGTACTTTACTCTTGTTAAAACGTAAAAGGTTGCAGGTAAACTACCCCTTCCCCTTAACCGATCTTCACCAAAATCGAAAGTCATTGAGACCTCTACAATTCAGGGACGTATGCAAAAAATTATTTGATTCTGTTTGAATTTGCGGCTGTTATCGTTTGCCATAGAAAATACGCTTGATAAAAAAACGTTGCAGGTAAACTACCCCTTCCCCTTAACCGATCTTCACCAAAAACAATAGGTCTTGAGTACTCTACAAATCAGGGCTGTATGCAAAACATTATTTGATTCTGTTTGAATTTGCGGCTGTTATCGTTTGCCAAACAAACAAAATTACCCTTGCTAAAAAAAAACCGTTGCAGGTAAACTACCCCTTTCCCTCAACCGATCTTCACCAAAAACAATAGGTCGCGAGTACTCTGCAAATCAGGGCTGCATGCAAAAAATTATTTGATTCTGTTTGAATTTGCGGCAGTTATCGTTTGCCATAGAAAAAAAATCTACAGACAGACAGACAGACACACACACACACAGACACTTTTCGGAAAACGACTTTTTTTCATGTTTTGAGTGTAGTAGAATCAGAATCTGCAATAATCTCGAACACGATTTTTTTTGCCATCACCATACTTCCATTCCTTAAGGAATATGGAAGTAAATATCGGTATGGAGAACCATACATGACTTCCATATTCTAAGATTTATATTTAAAATCATTTTCAGCCAAACAGCCAGGGAAGGAATTTTAACAAAAAAAATATCGGTATGGAGAACCATACATGACTTCCATATTCTAAGATTTATATTTAAAATCATTTTCAGCCAAACAGCCAGGTGTGTCTTACCTGCCTTTTTATTGCTGTATTAAATGAAAAATATTATATTACATTAAAATGAAAAAATTATAATTTTATTGCCTGGCAACAAAATTATTTTATTTTTAACAATTACCATTGTTTCAAAAAGTTTAAATAAATTTTCAAGTACTTTACTCTTGTTAAAACGTAAAAGGTTGCAGGTAAACTACCCCTTCCCCTTAACCGATCTTCACCAAAATCGAAAGTCATTGAGACCTCTACAATTCAGGGACGTATGCAAAATATTATTTGATTCTGTTTGAATTTGCGGCTGTTATCGTTTGCCATAGAAAATACGCTTGATAAAAAAACGTTGCAGGTAAACTACCCCTTCCCCTTAACCGATCTTCACCAAAAACAATAGGTCTTGAGTACTCTACAAATCAGGGCTGTATGCAAAACATTATTTGATTCTGTTTGAATTTGCGGCTGTTATCGTTTGCCATAGAAAATACCCTTGTTAAAAAAACGTTGCAGGTAAACTACCCCTTTCCCTCAGCCGATCTTCACCAAAAACAATAGGTCTTGAGAACTCTACAATTTAGGGCTGTATGCAAATAATCTTTTGATTCTGTTTGAATTTGCGGCTGTTATCGTTTGCCACAGGAAATACCCTTGTTAAAACATAAAACGTTACAGGTAAACTACCCCTTTCCCTTAACCGATCTTCACCAAAACCAACAGATCTTGAGAACTCTACAATTCAGGGCTGTATGCGAAACATTATTTGATTCTGTTTGAATTTGCGGCTGTTATCGTTTGCCAAACAAACAAAATTACCCTTGCTAAAAAAAAACCGTTGCAGGTAAACTACCCCTTTCCCTCAACCGATCTTCACCAAAAACAATACGTCGCGAGTACTCTGCAAATCAGGGCTGCATGCAAAAAATTATTTGATTCTGTTTGAATTTGCGGCAGTTGTCGTTTGCCATAGAAAATACGCATGATAAAAAACGTTGCTGGTAAACTACCCCTTCCCCTCAACCGATCTTCACCAAAAACAATAGGTCTTGAGTACTCTACAAATCAGGGCTGTATGCAGAAAATTATTTGATTCTGTTTGAATTTGCGGCTGTTATCGTTTGCCATAGAAAATACCCTTGTTAAAAAAACGTTGTAGGTAAACTACCCCTTTCCCTTAACCGATCTTCACCAAAAACAAAAGGTCTTGAGAACTCTACAATTTAGGGCTGTATGCAAATAATCTTTTCATTCTGTTTGAATTTGCGGCTGTTATCGTTTGCCATAGGAAATACCCTTGTTAAAACATAAAACGTTACAGGTAAACTACCCCTTTCCCTTAACCGATCTTCACCAAAAACAATAGGTCTTGAGAACTCTACAATTCAGGGCTGTATGCGAAACATTATTTGATTCTGTTTGAATTTGCGGCTGTTATCGTTTGCCAAACAAACAAAATTACCCTTGCTAAAAAAAAACCGTTGCAGGTAAACTACCCCTTTCCCTCAACTGATCTTCACCAAAAACAATAGGTCGCGAGAACTCTGCAAAACCGGGCTGTATGCAAAAAATTATTTGATTCTGTTTGAATTTGCGGCAGTTATCGTTTGCCATAGAAAAAAAATCTACAGACAGACAGACAGACACACAGACAGACACACAGACACTTTTCGGAAAACGACTTTTTTTCATGTTTTGAGTGTAGTAGAATCAGAATCTGCAATAATCTCGAACACGATTTTTTTTGCCATCACCATACTTCCATTCCTTAAGGAATATGGAAGTAATACTTCTTTGTTGCCAATAACGTAGTACACATATAAACAAAAATTATCCCCTCCCCTTAAGGGAAAGGGGTTAAGGGAAAGGGGTAGTTTACCTACAACGTTTTTTTAACAAGGGTATTTTTTATGGCAAACGATAACAGCCGCAAATTCAAACAGAATCAAATAATTTTCTGCATACTGCCCTGATTTGTAGAGTACTCAAGACCTATTGTTTTTGGTGAAGATCGGTTGAGGGGAAGGGGTAGTTTACCTGCAACGTTTTTTATCAAGCGTATTTTCTATGGCAAACGATAACTGCCGCAAATTCAAACAGAATCAAATAATTTTTTGCATACAGCCCTGATTTGTAGAGTACTCGCGACCTATTGTTTTTGGTGAAGATCGGTTGAGGGAAGGGGGTAGTTTACCTGGAACGGTTTTTTTTATCAAGGGAAATTTTTTTTTTTTGGCAAACGATAACAGCCGCAAATTCAAACAGAATCAAATAATGTTTCGTATACAGCCCTGAATTGTAGAGTTCTCAAGACCGTTTGTTTTTGGTGAAGATCGGTTAAGGGAAAGGGGTAGTTTACTTGTAACGTTTTATGTTTTAACAAGGGTATTTCCTATGGCAAACGATAACAGCCGCAAATTCAAACAGAATCAAAAGATTATTTGCATACAGCACTAAATTGTAGAGTTCTCAAGACCAATTGTTTTTGGTGAAGATCGGTTAAGGGAAAGGGGTAGTTTACCTACAACGTTTTTTTAACAAGGGTATTTTCTATGGCAAACGATAACAGCCGCAAATTCAAACAGAATAAAATAATTTTCTGCATACAGCCCTGATTTGTAGAGTACTCAAGACCTGTTGTTTTTGGTGAAGATCGGTTGAGGGGAAGGGGTAGTTTACCTGCAACGTTTTTTATCAAGCGTATTTTCTATGGCAAACGATAACTGCCGCAAATTCAAACAGAATCAAATAATTTTTTGCATACAGCCCTGATTTGTAGAGTACTCGCGACCTATTGTTTTTGGTGAAGATTGGTTGAGGGGAAGGGGTAGTTTACCTGCAACGGTTTTTTTTATCAAGGGAAATTTTTTTTTTGGCAAACGATAACAGCCGCAAATTCAAACAGACTTAAATAATGTTTCGTATACAGCCCTGAATTGTAGAGTTTTCAAGACCTATTGTTTTTGGTGAAGATCGGTTAAGGGAAAGGGGTAGTTTACCTGTAACGTTTTATGTTTTAACAAGGGTATTTCCGATGGCAAACGATAACAGCCGCAAATTCAAACAGAATCAAACGATTATTTGCATACAGCCCTAAATTGTAGATTTCTCAAGACCTATTGTTTTTGGTGAAGATCGGTTGAGGGAAAGGGGTAGTTTACCTGTAACGTTTTATGTTTTAACAAGGGTATTTCCTATGGCAAACGATAACAGCCGCAAATTCAAACAGAATCAAATAATGTTTTGCATACAGCCCTGATTTGTAGAGTACTCAAGACCTATTGTTTTTGGTGAAGATCGGTTAAGGGGAAGGGGTAGTTTACCTGCACCGTTTTTTTATCAAGCGTATTTTCTATGGCAAACGATAACAGCCGCAAATTCAAACAGAATCAAATAATTTTTTGCATACATCCCTGAATTGTAGAGGTCTCAAGGACTTTCGATTTTGGTGAAGATCGGTTAAGGGGAAGGGGTAGTTTACCTGCAACCTTTTACGTTTTAACTAGAGTAAAGTACTTGCAAATTTATTTAAACTTTTTGAAACAATGGTAATTGTTAAAAATAAAATAATTTTGTTGCCAGGCAATAAAATTAAAATTTTTTAATTTTAATGTAATATAATATTTTTCATTTAATACGGCAATAAAAAGGCAGGTAAGACACAAACACACAATTCACGTTATTTCTGGCCTCACTCATGTTTATTTTCTTACGTTTGCACGCTTTTTCAATGGAAAGTGCCGAAACCCACACCAACATAACGCGTGCAAGCCGAAAAAATGGACATCAATTTGCTTACTGGCGAAGCTAGTAGTTAATGAATGGGTAGGCAAAAATCTTATCTTAAATTTTTTTTAAGGAATCACTAAAAGGACGGTGGGTCAAATCGGACGCTGAGGTAGAGTTTGCTGTAACCGAATGGTTCCACAAACAGCCGTAAGATTTTTACTAGCAGGGAATCTACAGGTTAGCGCAACAGTGGAACTCATGTCTTAATGTTATTGGAGACTTCTTTTAAAATCGTTGAATAAAAAATGCTTTACAGCTCTATACGTGTGTCTATTGAACAATCCTTGTATTAGTCATACACAATAATATAACTGATTGAACTTCAAATTTTTAAACTTGGTTAGTTTCTATATATATGTTTAATGTTACAAATAATTCAAATAACAATCTTGATCATCTGTTAGTTCAGCGGAATAACAGTGACACTTTTAATAACCGCATAAAATAAACACTTAGTAACAACACAGGCGCTTTAACTTAACTGTTTGGACCACAGAAGTGAGGCATGCCTCAACGCTCTATGTGTACAGCGCGGGACAATCCCCCCTCCCTACACTTCCCTATCACACCACTACATTGCTTACATACGATGTATACAAAAAACGCTGAGGCAAGTTCAGGTTGCCTCATTCGATTTAAACGAACTATGCCGAATCTCACCTGTCACCATCTAGCGGTCGCTCAATAAAGCACGTTTCGGTTTAATAAATTTGACAGTCACAGTAACAATGTATAATCTTTACGTTATGTAGTTCATACGTATTTATAATTTTTATTCTACAGAATTTGTTAGGGTAGGCATTGCCTCAATTGCCTCCATGTAACTTCGCCACTGATATATATGTGTACAACGTTATCGGCAACAAAGAAGTAGTTTTTGTTAAAATTCCTTTCTCGGGATATTTGGCCGTAGTCCAATGTTTTCTACAAAACCAGACATTTCGGCAATGCCATCGACTTCCATCATCAGTGAAAATCGAGTGCGATAACGTGAGGTGGTATACGTTAGTGACCACAGTACTGTGGTTAAGGCTGAAGCAGTAAGTAGAAAGAAGTAGTTTCTATGGTAATATTTCATTTCGAAAATGATTTTAAATATAAATCTTAGAATATGGAAGTCATGTATGGTTCTCCATACCGATATTTTTCATGTTTCGAGTGTAGTAGAATCAGAATCTGCAATAATCTCGAACACGATTTTTACTTCCATATTCCTTAAGGAATGGAAGTATGGTGATGGCAAAAAAAATCGTGTTCGAGATTATTGCAGATTCTGATTCTACTACACTCAAAACATGAAAAAAAGTCGTTTTCCGAAAAGTGTCTGTGTGTGTGTCTGTCTGTCTGTCTGTGTGTGTGTGTCTAGATTTTTTTTCTATGGCAAACGATAACAGCCGCAAATTCAAACAGAATCAAATAATTTTTTGCATACAGCCCTCACTTGTAGAGTACTCGCGACCTATTGTTTTTGGTGAAGATCGGTTGAGGGAAAGGGGTAGTTTACCAGCAACGGTTTTTTTTTTATCAAGGGTAATTTTGTTTGTTTGGCAAACGATAACAGCTGCAAATTCAAACAGAATCAAATAATGTTTCGCATACAGCCCTGAATTGTAGAGTTCTCACGATGTTGATTTTGGTAAAGATCGGTTAAGGGAAAGGGGTAGTTTACCTGTACCGTTTTATGTTTTAACAATGGTATTTACTATGGCAAACGATAACAGCCGCAAATTGAAACATAATCAAATAATGTTTTGCATACTGCCCTAAATTGTAGAGTTCTCAAGACCTTTTGTTTTTGGTGAAGATCGGTTAAGGGAAGGGGTAGTTTACCTGCAACGTTTTATGTTTTTAAGGGTATTTTCTATGGCAAACGATAAGAGCCGCAAATTCAAAGAGAATCAAATACGTTTTTGCATACAGCCCTGATTTCTTGAGTACTAAAGACCTATTGTTTTTGGTGAAGATCGTTTAAGGGAAAGGGGTAGTTTACCTGCCACGTTTTTTGTTTTATCAAGGGTATTTTTTATGGCAAACGATAACAGCCGCAAATTCACACAAAATCATATAATATTTTGCATACAACCCTAAATTGTATAGTTCTCAAGACCTGTTGTTTTTGGTGAAGATCGGTTAAGGGAAACGGGTAGTTTACCTGCAACGATTTTTTATCAAGGGTAATTTTTACTTTTTACTTCCATATTCTTTAAGGAATGGAAGTATGGTGATGGCAAAAAAAATCGTGTTCGAGATTATTGCAGATTCTGATTCTACTACACTCAAAACATGAAAAAAAGTCGTTTTCCGAAAAGTGTCTGTGTGTGTGTCTGTGTGTGTGTGTGTGTGTGTGTGTGTGTGTGGATTTTTTTTTCTATGGCAAACGATAACTGCCGCAAATTCAAACAGAATCAAATAATTTTTTCCATACAGCCCTGATTTGTAGACTACTCGTGACCTATTGTTTTTGGTGAAGATCGGTTGAGGGAAAGGGGTAGTTTACCTGCAACGGTTTTTTTTTAATCAAGGGAATTTTTTCTTTTTTTGGCAAACGATAACAGCCGCAAATTCACACAGAATCAAAAGATTATTTGCATACAGCCCTAAATTGTAGAGTTCTCAAGATCTATTGTTTTTGGTGAAGATCGGTTGAGGGAAAGGGGTAGTTTACCTGCAACGTTTTTTTAACAAGGGTATTTTCTATGGCAAACGATAACAGCCGCAAATTCAAACAGAATCAAATAATGTTTTGCATACAGCCCTGATTTGTAGAGTACTCAAGACCTATTGTTTTTGGTGAAGATCGGTTAAGGGGAAGGGGTAGTTTACCTGCAACGTTTTTTTATCAAGCGTATTTTCTATGGCAAACGATAACTGCCGCAAATTCAAACAGAATCAAATACTTTTTTGCATACTTCCCTGAATTGTAGAGGTGTCAAGGACTTTCGATTTTGGTGAAGATCGGTTAAGGGGAAAGGGTAGTTTACCTGCAACCTTTTACGTTTTAACAGGAGTAAAGTACTTGAAAATTTATTTAAAATTTTTCAAACAATGGTAATTGTTAAAAATAAAATAATTTTGTTGCCAAGCAATAAAATTAAAATTTTTTTCATTTTAATGTACATCATGTATAAGAGAAAATATATCGCGCTTGGCAGGCGATATTAAGATTTAAATATAAATCTTAGAATATGGAAGTCATGTATGGTTCTCCATACCGATATTTTTGCCATCACCATACTTCCATTCCTTAAGGAATATGGAAGTAAAAATTACCCTTGATAAAAACCGTTGCAGGTAAACTACCCCTTTCCCTTAACCGATCTTCACCAAAAACAATAGGTCTTTAGTACTCAACAAATCAGGGCTGTATGCAAAAACTTATTTGATTCTGTTTGAATTTGCGGCTCTTTCGTTTGCCATAGAAAATACCCTTGTTAAAACATAAAACGTTGCAGGTAAACTACCCCGTTCCCTTAACCGATCTTCACCAACACCAATAGGTATTGAGAACTCTACAATACCTTGATGTATGCAAAACCTCATTTGATTCTGTTTGAATTTGCGGCTGTTATCGTTTGCCATAAAAAATACCCTTGTTAAAAAAAAAAACCTTGTAGGTAAACTACCCCTTTCCCTTAACCGATCTTCACCAAAAACAATAGGTTTTGAGAACTCTACAATTTAGGGCTGTATGCAAATAATCTTTTGATTCTGTTTGAATTTGCGGCTGTTATCGTTTGCCATAGGAAATACCCTTGTTAAAACATAAAACGTTACAGGTAAACTACCCCTTTCCCTTAACCGATCTTCACCAAAAACAATGGGTCTTGAGAACTCTACAATTCAGGGCTGTATGCGAAACATTATTTGATTCTGTTTGAATTTGCGGCTGTTATCGTTTGCAAAAAAAAAAAATTCCCTTGATAAAAAAAACCGTTGCAGGTAAACTACCCCTTTCCCTCAACCGATCTTCACCAAAAACAATAGGTCGTGAGTACTCTACAAATCAGGGCTGTATGCAAAAAATTATTTGATTCTGTTTGAATTTGCGGCAGTTATCGTTTGCCATAGAAAAAAAATCTACAGACACACAGACAGACACACACACAGACACTTTTCGGAAAACGACTTTTTTTCATGTTTTGAGTGTAGTACAATCAGAATCTGCAATAATCTCGAACACGATTTTTTTTGCCATCACCATACTTGCATTCCTTAAGGAATATGGAAGTAAATATCGGTATGGAGAACCATACATGACTTCCATATTCTAAGATTTATATTTAAAATCATTTTCAGCCAAACAGCCAGCCTGTGTCTTACCTGCCTTTTTATTGCTGTATTAAATGAAAAATATTATATTACATTAAAATGAAAAAATTATAATTTTATTGCCTGGCAACAAAATTATTTTATTTTTAACAATTACCATTGTTTCAAAAAGTTTAAATAAATTTTCAAGTACTTTACTCTTGTTAAAACGTAAAAGGTTGCAGGTAAACTACCCCTTCCCCTTAACCGATCTTCACCAAAATCGAAAGTCATTGAGACCTCTACAATTCAGGGACGTATGCAAAAAATTATTTGATTCTGTTTGAATTTGCGGCTGTTATCGTTTGCCATAGAAAATACGCTTGATAAAAAAACGTTGCAGGTAAACTACCCCTTCCCCTTAACCGATCTTCACCAAAAACAATAGGTCTTGAGTACTCTACAAATCAGGGCTGTATGCAAAACATTATTTGATTCTGTTTGAATTTGCGGCTGTTATCGTTTGCCATAGAAAATACCCTTGTTAAAAAAACGTTGCAGGTAAACTACCCCTTTCCCTCAATCGATCTTCACCAAAAACAATAGGTCTTGAGAACTCTACAATTCAGGGCTGTATGCGAAACATTATTTGATTCTGTTTGAATTTGCGGCTGTTATCCTTTGCCAAACAAACAAAATTACCCTTGCTAAAAAAAAACCGTTGCAGGTAAACTACCCCTTTCCCTCAACCGATCTTCACCAAAAACAATAGGTCGCGAGTACTCTGCAAATCAGGGCTGCATGCATAAATTATTTGATTCTGTTTGAATTTGCGGCAGTTATCGTTTGCCATAGAAAAAAAATCTACAGACAGACAGACAGACAGACAGACACACAGACACTTTTCGGAAAACGACTTTTTTTCATGTTCTGAGTGTAGTAGAATCAGAATCTGCAATAATCTTGAACACGATTTTTTTTGCCATCACCATACTTCCATTCCTTAAGGAATATGGAAGTAAAACACTACCAGCTTAATTACAATTATACTCAAAATTTTAAAATTAATTTCTATTTTACAAAAAAACTTAGTAAAATGTCGAGAAAATAACTATATAATTAGGCTCAATCACTATGCGAGTCTAACATTACATACTTAATTTCACTTGTATCACAAATTTTTTTCAACAATTAGGTCACAAAGCATTACTGTTATGAAGACAATTGAAACCAATAATAAATTAAATCGATGTGAGTGATAACTGCAATCGAAAAATACCAAACAAGACAAATTGTAAGTACAGCCAACTCTTTATTATCCACAAGTGAATTTCCGCTCTACAGGCTGACCACGGTGTATTCCTAATGCAAACACACTCGCGCGCACACACACACACACACCATTCTTTACCTTGAAACACTGCTCATTAACTTGCATACCTATAGAAGGGCCCATTTTAACTGGCAGTAAATAACAAAACACTCAGTATAATCCAATATCGTTGACTCATAGTACTTTATCAGGATATTAAGCAAGCATCCTTCAGGACACATGGCTCTTCTTCTTCTTCTGATAGTTTCTATCCGTTTCGGTTGCTGGATATCATACAGACTATTTTAACTTTCTGTACTGCTCCAGGGAATAAGGCAGTTGTATTCATGCCAAACCAGGCCCTTAAATTTCTCAGCCATGAGATTCTCGGTCGCCTAACTCCAAGTATTTTCCGAGTACTTTTCCCTGTAATATGGACTGCAATAAGTAAAATCTCTGTTCATTTCTCATGAGATGTCCCAGACACTGAAGCTTTCTTATCTTCCTGTGTTAATAACTTCCCTGTTTTTCTTCATCTTTCTAAGAACTTCAATTTTAGTTATTTGTGCTGTCCATGGATTAACTAAAATTTCGCATCGTTTTATTTTATTCACAATACCTTTCCCGATTATAATATTAGTGCGGATAAAATCAAGAGTTGGGGTCCAAAGGGGGTGTGACATGAACATATGATTTCATAGAAGAGAAGTGCACTAGCCTCTCCACCCCAACTCCACTCTCACCTACACGTCGGTGGGCCCTGTTACGCCGAGCAATCCGCTCCAAGGTTGTGGTAACCAATCCCTTTGCCAGAGTGGATCGGTAAGCAAACGAGAGATGGGGGTTCTGTCAGGGCACTCTGGGGGTATCCTGGGTCCTGGCCTGGCAGGGTGGTGCACATCGGCAGCAGGGTGTGCATCTAGTGTGGAGGCGGAGGAAGCTATAGTAGCCCAACGGCTGCACACATGGGCTGAGTCAGTTAGCCTACTGAGACCAGGGAGAGAGAGCTCGTCAGCTGAGGTGAAAGCACCTTTCTAGGAGAAGAGCAACCCCAAATCAAAGTTCCTAGTCCTCCAAGTTGGGGGTTGGATCGAAGAATTTACATATCCCATCTGTCAAACTCTTTTATGTGCAGAAACCTATCAGTTTCTCAGCTAGTCAGGTTTACAAACTGGTGGAGGCTGTTAAAGGAGGCTTTGACTCAGAAATGGCTTGTCGTGCCGGTGAGAAGAAGAAGGAAATCAAGAGTTGGCTACATAGTAGAATACACTGATTCTCCTCCCACCAGACTTTCATAAGCCAAAATGTCTGTTTCAATCGGCAGCATTAGACCACAGCCTAACAGCCCAGCAATGAGTCAGAATTTTAACACAGTTGACACTGGCCATTAGTGCCTAAGATATCAGTTACAGTTTCCACACATACAGACACATCCCAATCAAATTCTGATTATGAACCAATGTAGAAAAACTACTGACTCACTCTAGTGAAAATTAAAATACATGTTTACTTTGCGAATAAACACAAGGATTGCTACAACGACAAAGTGTATAAAGCTACAACAACAAAGAGAATCGTGTGTGTAAACACAACGTAGGACGCGCTAGTCTGTAATAGTTACCAATGCCATTCGATGGCTACTGTTATGCTTTGCATTGAGTGCAGAACTTGTTTACTTTGTGAATAAACACAAGGATTGCTTTAAACACATGTGCTAAAGTGTATAAAGCTATAACAACAAAGAGAATCGTGTGTGTAAACACAACGTAGGACGCGCTAGTCTGTAATAGTTACCAATGCCATTCGATGGCTACTGTTATGCTTTGCATTGAGTGCAGAACTTGTTTACTTTGTGAATAAACACAAGGATTGCTTTAAACACATGTGCTAAAGTGTATAAAGCTACAACAACAAAGAGAATCGTGTGTGTAAACACAACGTAGGACGCGCTAGTCTGTAATAGTTACCAATGCCATTCGATGGCTACTGCTATGCTTTGCATTGAGTGCAGAACTTGTTTACTTTGTGAATAAACACAAGGATTGCTTTGAAGACATATGCTAAAGTGTATAAAGCTACAACAACAAAGAGAATCGTGTGTGTAAACACAACGCAGGACGCGCTAGTCTGTAATAGTTACCAATGCCATTCGATGGCTACTGCTATGCTTTGCATTGAGTGCAGAACTTGTTTACTTTGTGAATAAACACAAGGATTGCTTTAAACACATGTGCTAAAGTGTATAAAGCTACAACAACAAAGAGAATCGTGTGTGTAAACACAACGTAGGACGCGCTAGTCTGTAATAGTTACCAATGCCATTCGATGGCTACTGTTATGCTTTGCATTGAGTGCAGAACTTGTTTACTTTGTGAATAAACACAAGGATTCCTTTGAAGACATATGCTAAAGTGTATAAAGCTACAACAACAAAGAGAATCGTGTGTGTAAACACAACGCAGGACGCGCTAGTCTGTAATAGTTACCAATGCCATTCGATGGCTACTGCTATGCTTTGCATTGAGTGCAGAACTTGTTTACTTTGTGAATAAACACAAGGATTGCTTTGACGACATGTGCTAAAGTGTATAAAGCTACAACAACAAAGAGAATCGTGTGTGTAAACACAACGCAGGACGCGCTAGTCTGTAATAGTTACCAATGCCATTCGATGGCTACTGCTATGCTTTGCATTGAGTGCAGAACTTGTTTACTTTGTGAATAAACACAAGGATTGCTTTAAACACATGTGCTAAAGTGTATAAAGCTACAACAACAAAGAGAATCGTGTGTGTAAACACAACGTAGGACGCGCTAGTCTGTAATAGTTACCAATGCCATTCGATGGCTACTGTTATGCTTTGCATTGAGTGCAGAACTTGTTTACTTTGTGAATAAACACAAGGATTGCTTTGAAGACATATGCTAAAGTGTATAAAGCTACAACAACAAAGAGAATCGTGTGTGTAAACACAACGCAGGACGCGCTAGTCTGTAATAGTTACCAATGCCATTCGATGGCTATTGTTATCCTTTGCATTTTAATTTCGTCATGTTAATTAATTCTTTCATCGGCCATGATGTGGGTTGACAGCGGCCACATCAACAACAGTTGCAGTTAAATGGCTGATGATGCAATATCCCTCCCTTGCTCTTGAAACGGCAGTGAAAAAACGTTAATATTATCCTCAATGTTTCACAGCATTCTGTTTACAAGAAAACCCTAATCTATATCACTACACCACAAATCTTAAACACGCATAAACAGAAAAATATATTTTTAATGAAATTACAAGAAATCAGTTTTACTAGTATAGGCCTCAAAATGTACAGCTGTAATATTTTACATTCATATTTGTAAGACAATCAAAACTAATATTCATTTAGACCACACTAATTTTAATTTGTAGCAAATACATGTGAAGCTGTTTCATATAATCAGTAATATTATACAATACTGACTGCTAAGGAGAGGTCCCACTTTTTTGTCCAATGCATTTTAAACGGGCGCACAGGGGTTTAGATAGATACCATTAATTAATGATCTACTGAAATTAATGGTATTTGAAATTTCTACCATACCTTAACACATATATTTGCAACATAATGTACTAGTTTGAAGAAATTTAAGCAAAAATTCCAATATAAAAAAATAATGACTTTTGCTTGAAAAAATTTTGTTTATTTAAATTTGTTTACAAAATTTAATTTTTTAAAGGAAGAGATTAAATCTAGTACATTTTTATTGTTACATTATACTGTTCAACCACAAAAAATTTGAACTCAATAAAGAGTTTTTGAGAAAAGTGTACCTAATTGTTGAAATCCATGGTTATGGAAAAACGTGGGTAAAGCTAAACAATGGAAGCCAGAAAATAATGTGTAATACGTTTTAGTTTATTTTGTATGGTCAAATCAATGTAGATAACCTCATAAAAGTATATATTTTCTTAATCAAGATTAACTGGAGCATTTTTGGGGACAATAAAAAAAAAATTGTTGACCAAAAAACTGTTGATCTCCACTTATGAATACAATATTCACACTTGATAAGATACAAAATTAAAAGATTTAAAAACATATTCTCAACAATTTCTACACAACGTATGTACAAACAAATGTGAACGCAACTGATTCTAGGTGCTACCATTATAAAATATGAACTGAATACCTGTGAATCATTTCCAGTACGATGTAAACTTACAAAGTGCCTCAATAGGGTTTCTTTAATATATGCATCCTTACAAAGACTCAATACTAAGTGCAGAAAATATAAGCTCGTAAATGTAATCATCACATTTACTTTGATTAACATTACCAATGTCTGACATGTACATAAAACTATCATACACTCAAATTAATTTAACTCATATTTATGGAACTGAGGCTCTGTCAGATTAGCAAACATTTCAGACAACCCAAAATTAAGATCCGTTCAGTAGTAAGTCCAGGCTAGAAATTACATGCAATTTGATTTTAATTATGAATACATTAATTTGGTGAAAAAATATATTAAGTTGGTTTATTGGAGTAAATTTTAACTGATTAGTCATAAGATTTAATTTGCAAAATGATCGAATAATATTCCTGAAGTTTTATATCTTCCAAAGATATAATGAAGTCTTCAGAAATATATGGTTTCTGCACTTATAGAAGCGTGTTACTCCCTACTGATGCATTTTTCTACCACTAAAGCATCCTAAAGTCTTACCCTCTTATCGCATCCCCTCACTGTAGTCTCCTCTACAGAGCTGTCACACCTTCACTGTAAGAAACTCAAAATTACTAGTGAGTCCCCTTTAAACTAAATCTTATTTCTCTAGTTCATTCATTCACCCTGTTCAATTTCAAAATTTCAAGATCAGTAAGTTCAGCATCTAACTCTTTCTTGATCAACTGTAAATTCCTTAAATCTGTCAATGAAATGTGGCTCTCTTCCAGGGCAGTGCTGAGTTACTAGTAGTATCTCGTTCTTCTCAGCGGTCCATTGAATTACAAGGGGTGTCGGAGTCACAAGCATTAGATTAATACGTGTCTACTGTTTTCATTTGACCATGTAAGGGAAGTATAAACATGTATGAGTTCACAATGCAAGGATTACAAGCGAGTACCATGTAATACAACCCAAACAATCATATTTATGAACAATTTTATCTTTATGAACTAACACATGAACATGTAAAACCGTAAATTATACTGAAAAGCAATAATTTTGTTTTTACAACGTGAACCATTTGTCATGCTAACAAATGGCAGGCCTGATATTAGGCCTAGCAAGTAACATCTTACAATATCTTCAGGTAAAAATTATTAACAAGAATCTTAGGCCTGTGAAAAAAACATGAGCGAGGAACATGTCAAGTATTTAAAGGGTCACCTTCATAATCTATCCAATGGCTGCACTAGGCTGAATATGTACCTTAGAATGAAGAAACATAAACTTTCACAAATTTTTCTTAACAGTATAATGGCAGGCAACGACCGGAAAGAATGCAAATAAAACACTGGAAAACTTGATAAAACAAGATTCTATAAACTAACAGAAGGAGATCTGCAATCGACAGAAAGGGATAATAGCACAACCTGGAAATGAGCGTTCAACTTGGTCTACAGTACTTTAAAGAACAAATAAAGTCATAAAAGTCATGTGAGTATACTCTTGAGACATTGAAAGTCAAAACAACCACACCAGTTTACAAAACATGGTTGAACTCAGCTAACATTTTGCCACAACCTAGTATTATTAAGTATATTATAGACATACAACAGATAAAATAACCTTGCCTGATTTTCATTTGCGGACATTCCCTACTTGAGGGTTGTACCAGGAGAGATCTTCTCAGAAATGATCATATTGGAAGGGAGCTACGCATAGCTGAAAGTGTAAATGAGAATATCTCCCAGTACAAAACAGAGTGGCGGTTACACGTGGAGAGAATGTATCCTAGATTTTCAAGAAGAGTTCTTGACTATCACGCAACGGGGAGAGAAGAGTGGGAAGACCCCGTAAATGATGGTTGCATTCGTTCATTGAGACTGGAACAGGCTACTAGCATAAGCCGTAAAGGACGACGATGACACATTCCCTACTACACATTCGTTCATACACGCCATGTCTTAGATAAGAATTCTAATATTCATCATTACTTTCTTATTTTGATTATTTCAGTTACTTACTTAAACAATATAATTTTGAGTATGTAATAGATTATTTTTATATAAGTATTCTAATATCATCAGCATCTCCACTTCATGCATTATGCTGCACTGCCTGTTTCGGAAAGCATCTCATCCTCGGACACCCCATGCTACGATACCCTGTAAGTTGATTCAAGGCAAGTTTGGGAAGGTGATCTTGCTGGATTCTTTCCAAAATGCTTACACCAGTTGGCATTCTAATTGTATTCTAATAAGTATTAGCCTACATTATACTTATGCACATTGCTACCAAAGACAGCTGGAGAATAATCACTTCATTACCACTTCTCAGTGAGTGAATACAAATTTGCTTTGTGAGCAGTTCTTTTTCCAAGTATTCTGATTATAGCTCTCTTACACCTCTATATTTGCTCTTATAATAAAATAAAATCAGTGTTTCACAATTCCTTGTCAAATAACAAGAACCTCTCAGTTTATTTTAACATTTTCTGAAACAAACAGACACCAGGACAGATGATGAAAAAAAAATAGTAATACTGATGGGGGATTCTGAAATGAAATACAGATGACAAACATTCGGTCTATAAAATCCATATGCTAAGCAGCATACTGTTCTTCTGAACTAAAGTTAATTGTGCTGTCAATATTTATGTTCTGTTTTGCTCTCCATTTAGTCCCCATTAAAGACTGGAACGAAATTACACAATACAAACTAACTGACTGGGGCTTGACTATATCCCACAGTCCCAGGCGTCACTAAAATGTTGTTAAATGGTTCCTGCTAATTCCGTCATTGCATCAGAAGTAACAGTGTATACAAAACCATGTGCATATTCTTACATCATTTCAGATAAATTATTATTATTTGGTGTTCTGCCCTAAGGCAGGTCTTCAAATGGTAAAATCTCTCCAAGCTGTCCTATCACATGCCAGTCTTTTCGTTTCTCTGTAAAACTCTCTGATTCAATGCTATCTATTAACTTCATTCTTCTACGCCCTCTTCTTCTTTCTCCTTCTATGACACCCTCCATGGCAGTTGTAAGCAGTCTTTTCTTAAACAATGACCCAACCAAATTCCTTTTCCTATTTTCTATTACCGTCACGATTCTTCTCTCTTCCCCTATTCTTCTTAAAATTTCATCAGTCCTTATTTTATCAACCCACCTCACTTTTTCCATTGCTCGCCAAACAAACATCTCAAATGCTCCTAATCTTTCTCATCCTCCTTCCTCAGTTTCCATGTCTCTGCACCATATAAAGCACTGCTCCAAACATAACATAAAATAATAATGAGTTAAAAAATAATAATAATGACATTTAGTGAATAATAAAACAATTTAAATGTTTTATAAAAACTATTAATTGTTACTTAATGTTCTATAGTCGGTAAAGAAAAATAATTTGTCAACACCAACTAACCTTGACAAATCTTTTACAACACTTTTCATGGTCATACGTAATGACAATTCATTTGTACATATCGCTGAATAAACATTTCTCACACACATTATCATTTCTGAAATTACTTGCACAAAACATTTTAATCTATTTTATATGAAACACACATACACCAATGTAATATTATGGTGCACATAGAATTTACTTATTACAGTCTAGATTATACTTTTAACTGCAGTTGCTTAAAGCCTTTCTACTACTTCCACATTCTGGAAATGGAAGCATAATATAAAGTGTATTCACTGTCTACAATAACCTGAAAATCGAAAAGAGAAGTTTTCAAAATTGAGAGAGAGAGAGAGAAAGAGACAGACAGAGAGACAGCTTAATCCATCCATTAGATGTGAATAACTGGATGGATTATCCTTTGCTTCTGCACTTTACACTTCTTGATAAAATGATTTGAAAATTTTTTCTGGAACTTCCTTATCACCCTCAGTGATAACCCACAATCAAAACTAAATATATATCAACTAAATCTATTTTTGAACTGTGCAACATAGTTTCCAGACAATTCCTTTTATTTTATATTAAAAGATATACTTTGTCAGACTTCTTCAAAAAAATTTTTAACATACAATAATTTTCATATTTTATTAAAGAGGAAGAGGAAGCATAGCCTTGACCAGTGGCTAAAAGACTGTAACAACTTGCATAAGGATAGGCTGACTATGTTATGTATAAATATGTGGGTTAAAGGCTTAAAGGAACACAGCTTTCATATTTTATTTCAGTTCTGATGTATCAAAATTGTATTCATTAAATCTATTCCTGCTGCATCATAAATTATATTTCAGAATTATTTGCACTCTACACAAAAATTTTAAAACACCCAAACAACATTAACCATAAACACAAAAACAAAACTTAGTGCTCTCAGAGTGACTGCCACAATCTGGAGTGTGCCTGGAAGACGTACTAAGCATTACCAGAGGAATACTGCCTGCTAATATCTTGGTAGCAGAGCAGCAAAGGATATATGAGCAGCAGCACTTGGCCAACACAACTCCTAGGAATGCCATGTCTATGCAGGAGAGGAAGCATAGCCTTGACCAGTGGCCAAAAGACTGTAACAACTTGCATAAGGATAGGCTGACTATGTTATGTATAAATATGTGGGTTAAAGGCTTAAAGGAACACAGCTTTCATCACAGTGCAGATATTTCTGAGCTTATTTGTAAAAATTTGGACAAGAGAATTCTAGTTACCCACACTGTCAGGATGTCACTTATAATAATCTTCAACTGCCTCCCACTTCTACATGGAATGAGGAAGAGTTCAGGTATTATTTCTACAGCAAGCGCTGGCCCCAAGAGAACTGTGGGATGTATGCAGGGTGTATGGAATGAAATGTGTGACTTTATTCCAATTTTGATTAAGGAGCTCCGGCATAAAAGGCTATGAAGCAGTGGCATGGTGTGGGTACATAACACCTGTTGCCGGTTGTGATAGGCCTAAGACTTAACCTAAAAATTAATTCGAATTTTTTATTGTATCAAGTGTTCTTTTTAGAGCATTTTCTATCATTCCCTGGGAGAAGAAGAGGGTCCCGGTTCAACAGGATCTGACTCTCATTATACTTACACAGAATAAATCAGAACACAAATAATCGAATTAAAAATAATAAAGACAAACAGAAACACATGACTAAAAGAGCAAAACACACATAGGTACGTAGTATCTGCTGCACGTCAGTTCCAAAAATGAACATAGCTGCTAACTGAGTGTTTTGCCGGTTTATACAGCGGTAACACATTGGGTCGACGAACATGTCCCCCCTTCTCAATTTGTGCAGTGACAGCTACTACGAGGTCAATGACCATACATAGTAAAACATTGCCAATGTCTGAGCCGGCAACACAAGACGGTCCAAGTGCCCAGCAGTTCGACAGCAATGCTACGCTTTCCTTCAAGTTTCCCTACTAATATTGTTTGTATTTCAAATTATTCAATAACTAAAGTATTTATTCTGTGATATAATTAATATTATTTTCTCTCTTTTCCAATACTGTTGCCACCGGCAACAGCGGTTACATGTACACCACGATCTGCTATGAAGTGTCGCTGGCTGAGAAAATGGCATTGCGTGATTTAAACATGTCATTCTTCAAAATTTCATCAAGACCTTCGGCTGAGACCTACCCTTACGAGTAATGCGTAGCAATAACCCCACCAGATAAGCATAGTTAGGGTCTGTGATTAAACTGGAAATTTCCAGTGGGTAGACCAATATCTGAGGAGTCCCATATTGACAAGACAAACAGGCTTCTAGTGCAAAACATTTATAACTTCATTAAAAAAAATTATTAAATAATTAAAAAACTGAAAAACAGACTTCACATGGAGGCAAATTCAATGTGCTTGGTTATACAGAATAGACACAATATGGCATCTGGATTACCACAAAGACGAATATGTATAACATTTAAAAACCAATGTCTACAAAGTAATAAAATGTTTTATTGCTAAAAGGTATATTAAGAAAACTTCATTAAATCCAGAAAATAATTTGGAATCAACTTTCCGTGTGTACAAAGTCATTTTAAGTTTTCCAACAAGAGTAGAATGATAAGAGGAGAAACCAGTTAACTTCACAGGTTTTGAGGCATTCTATGACATCTTCACACTAATTTTTTTAATAACTTATAATATTTTTTATTACGTTTCAATAGAATAAACAGAGCGCGCCCAACATAACTATTTGAACATGGAACAAAACAGAGTAAAATAGCTCAACACGGGAGACTACATTAATCTCATCGATCCTTCCCTGCTAATCACCTTACTTCTATTTATAAACAATAAGTCAGCTGTAAAGGGTAATATTGTCACTGTGTAACTTCTTGGCACAAGTGACTTGTATCTTTAAATAATAATTGTATGTACATTGCATGCACTTCTACGTGAAACAACATTCAGTTGTTGAGACAAAATATTTTAAATCAGAATTCATTCATTATAACACAAAAAAAGCTTTGATAAGCACCAAATTTTTGAAACTGATATTGTCTCGCTGCCTCCGATCATGTTAACTCCTAAAGAATTTTCAGCTTACAAAAATATTAACAGTAAGCACACTTGATGCCAACATTCTACGTACATATGTTTTGTTCACATCTGTTACTATTTTAATACACTTTAGACGGGCTTCCATCCTTAAATAATTTGTTATCACAATGGATACAAACCCACTGCACATACGTATATGATGTTTCATTAATTTAGATAGCAGACTTGCAGCACACGGTCCAAAGACTCTGTTTCACCCAGTACTGTAGCCAAATTATGTGGCATTACATAATTATATACCATATCATTTAATGTCATCATTACATCTGTGTGGCAGAAAATGTTTTAACACCAACTGCCGTTGATAAATCTTCTGTAATGTTTTTCACGGTCATTACTACACTAAATTCCTAGTTTTAATATGACAATCGTAATTTCTAGTTGCGGTTCATTACAGAGTGTTACTGAATAACTTCCTTATATACAAATAAGTACTACATTAATTTACTGGTTTTTAAAATTAATGTAAATATTAATACATAAATAAACATAATACAGTATAAAGTTACATAATATTAATATAAACAATAAATAAATGTATATTACACATAGCCTTATGGATTAAGTTATGAATAATGCTTTTTACATGAGCGTATGTTAAAAAACTATTTACTTCCCTTAATAAACACATGTTTTAGATAAGGCAAATTATGTATTATTAGTTATGTTTAAGAATCACTACAATAATTACATCATGTAAAATAAAGAAGCTAAAATGTTTATATGCAGTGATGAGGCCACGGGGTATTACTAAGTGGGGTTACAACCCCCCACCCACCCAAGAGCAGATTGGCACTGGAGTCATATATGTAAAATCTTCATAGAGGCACCACCATCACACTAGTGGGCCTACACATAACTAACACAGTAGGCTATAACTCACAACCTACCATCCATCCTACCATCAATGCATACCTATTCTCTCCCTGTTTATCATTGATCACTCACTCCACAGAAAAATCCTAGTCTACACGCCCTCCCAATTAGTACCAGTCACTGAAGGAAAAAAATTCAAATTAAGTGGCTTCTACGAGATTTTCTGCATAAGGCTAGATAAAAGTGTGAGAAAAAATGTAAAAAAAAGTTTACATAAATTCCGTCCCGGTTTTTTGAAAAAGAAGAGGGAGAAGGTACAAAAAATTAGTTTTTTTCAATTATCTTGAAAAATAAATTTACGAAAAAAAGAGACAAATTACAAAAATTAAAGAGCATTAAATTCTCTACAAAAAAGCTATTTATCATTTTTTTGTCAAGCCAATACTTTGTGAGAAAAATTGAATTGAAATGTTAGAAAAAAATTGATTGTCGGAGTCCGCCCCGATGAGCGGGAAGGCTAATTTTTTCTGACATTGCAACATATACATTTTAATAAAATCCGTTATAATAGTCGTAGAGACAAAAATCAAAAAGCATTTTAAAGCAAAATGTTTGTACTTTTAAGTAAAATGAAAAGAAAATAATTAAATTATTAATAAATACTTAAAATAAAGTAATAACTTTGTTTTTTACTTTTTTCAACTAATGCATAAACATATTAATAATTTATTACAAATGTATTTACATTAAAAAAAAACTTCACAATACGAACTTTACATAATTATATAGGTCTTCAAAAAAAATAATAAAAATTAGTATTGATTTATTGGCATAAAATGAGAGTTTTAAAATTTATCATTTTTTTGAGTTTGCTAGTATACATCATTTTCTTAACTTAAAATTTCTACAGAAATTTTCAAAATAAATATTTTTTAACAAAATTACGAACAAGTATTGGTCAAAGTGTCTTCTATAAGACTGCGGTGTAAAGAATTGTTAATATTTAGTTAAATTTAAATAAATGTAACTTTTACTAATAAATGTAACAATATGTCCATTGCACGTATTAATATTAATAGTTAAAAACTACAAAAAAATATATTACAATGTAAATATTGTACGTAAAACTACAATATTTGAGGTTTCTCTTCTACATAGTGAGAATTTATATCCATGCATGGGCATAAAAAGAACACACCCTGAAAATTGAAGAATTTTAGGGAGAGCGAGGACAGCTGGCACATGCACCATACAGATGCGCGGTGAGCCAACACACAAGCTTGTACTTTGTAAGCGTTAATGTGTAAACCATTGCCGGATCGACTGTTATTTTATTTCAGAGCATGTGTAGTGTTTATTTTTTGAAATTTAATTTTTGAAAATAAAAAGGTTCTACGATACAAGTGATATATGCGAGTAAAACGTCAAGTTGAATAAATAAGTAAAAAATTATACATAATAATACATACATAAATGAATAATAATTAGTTTTTAAACTTATATTCCTGAAAAAATTGCATGTCTATTAAATAAACATGTATTTTATGTAAAAATCCACCCTGTGAAAAATTTGGCCAACTTTGAATTAATTTTTTTACTAAAATTATCGCCCTGACAAAAAAAATGTTAATAACCTTTTTTAAGCAGAATTTTACGCTCTTTCTTTTTGGTCTTTTGTATTTTTCTAATAAATTTAATATTTTTTAATATAATCACGAAAAATGAATTGTTTGTACCTTTCCCCTCCCTTTTTTCAAAAACACGCTATGAATTTTTGTAAACTTTTTTAAAATTCTTTCTTATCTTTTTATCTAGCCCTATGCACAAAATCTCGTAGAAGCCACTTAATTTGAAATTTCTATTTTTTTTTCGGCTTCAGTGACTGTACTAAATATACAAATCTTGGTCAATAATCCTCCCCCCAGAGATGAATCCTGGTTATCCCACTGTTTACAGTAATACATAAATATCTTCACATTTACGTTATTCTATGATTAACTGCTTACAAGTTCACAACCATTTAAACGCACTGGCAACAAATCAGAGTAAATTCCATGTCTATAACTCGCTAACATTTATTTTTTTGTACAAACACAGAGACCCTTTATTAATCAAATTTTCTATACTAGCAGCTGATCGGAATCTAAAAAGAAACACATGTCTTAAAAAGAAAACCACAATTATGTTATGAGAAAGTTTTCAAGTTTTTTAACTTTTTCAAGAATTACAACAAAACTTTCAATACAAAAGGCAAAAGGTGCTAAATAGAAAAACCCAACGGGAAAACTTACAAAATGATACCACTTAGAACCATACAGTGTTTTATTTACAACCATTCAAAGATTTTACATATGAAAAAATTTGCATTTCAATAACTCAAAATCTAAAAGCTCAAAAAACAGGGAAATTTTGCACTTGACATTTTTTGTCTGTGTAACAATACAAAAAAATTAAAACTTCAGAAACATCAAGGTTCACAACCTTGGATGATTTGATACACAATGACCACCACATATAATTTATTATCTACTTCTATGTATTCTTGCAACTACGGTATTGATTGTGTTACTGTGAATTGGAATAAAAGTTGGGTTCTTTGTTAATAGTGAGGTGGCAAACACTACCATTTTCATTAATGCCAGACACTTGTGTTCATGGCTGAACTATCTCCTCTATAAGAAATTACTATATCATCCTGTATATTTAGTACTTACTTATTATTTTAAAAAGAGATTTAAATTGGTTCATTTATTTGGCTGAATATCCCAAAACTACTTCATAGTATTTTTAAATTATCCAAATTCGATATACACTGACACTGACATTAACCAACAATGCATTCACTACTATTGGATCACTAAAATATAATGTTATTCAGATTACACTGAAAACAGAAAGTTATGCAGGAAAATAAAAAAAATTTAGTAGGTTAGCCTGCTAGTTGCTAGTCATACTAATCTTGACTTTTGGGCCTACAATGTCTAACCAAAAAGTAATTAAACTTCTGAATTTTTGTATTCACGAGAAATGCATTTTTTATGAAGCCAAAATTACAAAAGATGATACACGTGATGTTTGTTATTGTCACAAAAAATGTTCAACTTCACAACGTTACCAAATTTCATTGTTTTTTGTATTTGTTTCGTCTCGCATCACAAAAAATGGAGCTCAATCATTTTGAACTGCCTTCTGCAATCAAATTCTGTGCCCAACTTCAAGACAGTGCGGGAGAAACATTTAATAATAAATATCCTTTTGAAACTGAAGCAACGTCTTGGACTTCAAGTTTTATGGGGCACAAAGGATTTTTACATGGCCGATGAAACTGTGGAGAATGAACCCTATTCTGGATGCACAAGTATACCACAAACTGATGCAAATGTATTTAAAGTGATAGACCTAATCACGCCTGCACATCATTCAGTAATAACAATTGTAGGCTATGAAATAAATTTACATCACTAGACTCTCTATGAAATTTTGGTGCATAGTTTGAGTCTGGCCAGAGATTGCTGGTGGTGAATACTTGAACACGACAATGTTCAATATCATATCACATCTTCTGTGATCTCTGATAAAGTTTTAACTGAAAAGCATCTAAACTCTCTCCAAGCTATGGAGATGAGATACCTCAGGACGGTTGAAGGAAAGTCAAGAAGAGATAGAGTCAGAAGTACTACTACTATAAGAGCAAGTCTTAAGACGGTACCTTTGAAATATCAAATTAAGAAAACACGGTTCCGCTGGTTTGAACACGTTTAGAGGATGGAAGGGGATAGACTTCCAAAACAACTGTATGAGGCAAGAATGGCTGGGAGAAGATCAAGTGCCCGGACAAGAGTGACTTGGGAGGACAATGTGAGGTGCTCTCTTTACAGGAGCTGGGAGTACAGTGGAATGAAGTCCATGGCCATGCAGAGACCACGGTGGTGAGACCTTTGCTCAACCTCTATACCTTGCAGTAGAAGAGGATTAGCATAAGAAGAACTCTTCAAGTCTTCTGTGATCGTATTTAGTCGAAAAAGGCATTCTGTGGTATCCCACCTCTTAACTCCCACAATGATTGCCCATATTTTTGTTTTCTGTTTCAAAAAATTAAAGCCAACTTTTAGGCTGCTATTTTGAATGTAGCCTAGAGAGAATCTTAAATATTTTAACAGGACACCTAAAAGCATTTGACAGTTGCAGACTTGCATTACTTTTTTAAATCAGTAGGATCAATTTCTCTTTGACTGTATGACTTTCCATGAAACTATTCTGAAGAGGATACCATTGTTTTATACTTAATGTATCAAAAATTAATTATATGCAATCAGTGTCTTTAGACACATCATGTTAAGTGCTGAGAACCCACAGACTGTAAAAAAGAAATGTGTACAAAAAAACAGCACTACATTATACAAACAAAGGAAATTAGTGTCCCCCCTTTACTAATAAATAAGACACATCATGAGTGCATCTGAGTAAAAATGTTCAGCTGTATTGTCCAGTAATAAGGCAAGTGTAAGGAGGAAAAAAATTAGAAAAAATATTCACAGAGTGAAAGCTTCATCTGGTTAGCAATTTGTACTTCGATACACCATTTTTTACTTGTGTATGTACGAGTAGTTAGATAGCCTGTGTAAAAAGAAATTCCAAACAGTGTAATTTTCACAATGCTTTACTAGATGTGTCAATGTAAATGTGGCTGGATTCAAAACAATAGCAAAGAAAAAACATAAAATTGTTTATTTGTTTACACAACAAAAATATTTCTCTTATATCTAAAACTTGAAAGTAGGTATGAACCTCTACACAAACTTTCTCATTCGAACACAATACTATCCATCACTTCTGACTGTCTTCAAATGTTACAAAAATTAACCTACACTCTGTTAAAAGTAAACAGAATACATATGTACATGTTTCGTTAAAAATACATACAGAATTTGCAAATAACGAAGCAAATAAGTGGTATCAATTAAAAGAAAAAACTAAACATAAAAAATCAGAATTAACTGGTATCAAAATACAATAAAATACTAAAAATTTCCACTGATCCCGGAAAATCCACTGAGCAGAATCACAAAGTGGTAAACACTATACTCCATAAAAATCTGATGTACAATGGCAATGTACAACCAAAGTACTAATTACAAAACAATAGTAAAATTCACTGTTTAGCACTGTGTGATTCTGTGATCAGCTGACTGTCAAGGGCAAGCAAAAAAATATTTAATATTTTATTTTCCATTTTTTTAATTTTTTGTAATAACAATAAATTATGATATATTCCCTATGTTTTTTCTTTCAATTAATAACTTGCTTCTTTATTTGTGAACACCAATCTATTTTTAGTTTTTACACAGACTAGGTCAATTCAGAAGCAGCTGAAGGCAATCACAGATACCCAATAATCGAAACACGTCTTTCTTTGAAAAAGTGTACTATAGTTAATGTCCAACTCAATACGCTACACCACCAGTCGGCAACCCTGCGCCCGTCTGTAAGGTCTGACACGCCCACGAACCAATTTATTATTTTCTTTTCTTTTAAACAAAGGAACGCACCCGCATTTTACCTGCTTCAAAGTAATGTATTATAAAATAGTAAAACCTATTTACTGAACTGCGCTACGTCGAACCACGAATCAATCGAACCCCAATACGATTGAGAACTTGTCGCCCAGAGCTTATAAACACCTTTCTCCCCAAAGTGACTTTTTTCCAAGTTTTACATTTCTGTGCACTTATGAAAATAAATAGTGTTATTGTGGTATGTTTTTTAGTTTATTTTTATTAAAATGTTTTCCTGTTTAACCATTTTTTTTCATTTAAACTCCTGTTAGTTTTAACGTGCATGTGCATGATGGCAAATTGTTGATGACTTACTCCTAATGTGAACACTTTCAGAAATCTATATGAAAAATACTGCAAAGCTTTTTTTTTGATTCGGTCTTCCAGGTCAATAAATATAAGCACAAGGGTATTATAAAGTGACAGTTAATGTTTGTAACGTCAAGCTATTGAATTCCACACCTTTCTATTTTCCACTGATGGGGTGGGGAGTGGTGCACTCATCGAACTGATCCTCAGTTATATAAGCACCCCCATAAATTCAAAGGTTGCCTATGACTGCTCTACTCTATGAGCCTGCATCATCAAAAATTAGGTTTACGCAGTATACTGACCATCTACTCTAAACCAATCACCGAAACCTTACTCTCAAAAAGTAATACACAAAACAAAAAATCTCATGAAACTAAGATAGTCATGGTCATCAGTAGGCATACCCAAGGAAGTGTCCAGGACTAAATTTTTAAGGTCCTGATTAACATTAAACTACATGAAGTGGTATACTACTAATTGCCTGATTGATCACATTCAAACTTTGATGATCTGTTGACAGAGCTGAAATGTGTCACATTTTCTTAAACTATTTATACAGTTGTTGTACGTCCCTATATGTCTTCTCTTGAAAACTCTGTCAGCAAGTTACACCAACCACAGACTGGGCCATATATGACTTGAAGTTACAAGCAAATATATTTTTTGTCAACCAAAATTGGCCCACATGTAGAACAATGAATAGAAAATAACTGATTCCTAAAACAGACGATCAACAGAACTATGCTCTACAGAAATTTTATTTTCAATCATTTTCTACAACTCTCTCACAGCAAACTTTCACTTATCATAAAATTCTAAAGCTTCTTCAGTCACTTTATATACAAGCACATCACATACTTCCAGTGCACAGTATGATACTATTTGCGCAGTAAAACTTAACCCCCTCGTGTTATTTATGTGAAGTTTTATAAGACATGTTCTATAAGTCTTCTTGATAATACATTGTGTCCTCACCTTTTGTTACCCTAATTAATGTCATTTTCGTACTACTTTCTGCATCTGTATACACCATTCCCTGATACAGTTCCAATGGTTTCATATGGTGTCAACGCTCCAAAATTTCAATAAATGTATTAAGTGGCATGTTTCCAGAACTGAAAACAGGAACTGAAAGAAGTGCTCGGCTCTCGAGTGAAAGAACTTATTAATGAGGATCTACTAGAACTCTAGCAAAACCCTGACAACAAGGACGAAGTTGAACCTAAACAAAAGTTAACAATAACGGGGTTGGTAAATGTACTTCAGTTTAAAGAGGAAGGACCCCATATTTTGGAGCGAAGATACAGATCATGAATGCCTTCTCAAAAATTTAACGCAAAATGATGGTTAGCCCGAGGTATATTCATAAAATCTACAAAGAAATCAATAACAACGCAACAAAACAGTCAACACTCCATTGCACTTCTTTAAGACAGTGGCGAAGCAATTAAACAGCTGAGTGAAATGGTGGAAACTGATTCTGCTCCTCTTTCCTAGTAAGACCCCTCTAATTGCCTGTAATGAATTATAAAAATTATAGCCCTGACTCTTAAACAAAAATGTATGTAAGTACTATTGGCATATGTCAAAATTCATTTACAATTATTACTGTGCCATATGCTACACACACAGATCACACACAGATGTGTGTGTTTAATCATAACACATTAAATACATTGCATGCAATAATCACAATTTTAATTTTAAATGTTGTGTCATAGAACCTAAACTTTACCTCTACTATTGTTTCGTATAGATAAAATCGTCTCACTTTTCAGTACAACTTGATGAATTCAAGAACCCGACCTCAAAGGCCTTACTGTACCTGAATTAATAATTTAGTTTAACTACCAAAAATCATATTAACTACAGTAATGAGTTACAGGAACAGAATGAGTTATCCTTTTGGCTACTGACTAAATCAAAATACCCATGATGCATCATGGGTAATTTGCTTTCGCTCGTGTCTGAAAAAAATAATCTTAATATAATCTGCCCATATTTTAAAATGATGTGAACAAATTGTAGGTAAACATTGGACACTACTCAATTTGCCTTCTGTATCAGGGCACAGTAAAAAAGAGCACACACACAGCCCGCTATAACTTTTAATCTCTGCATTATCATCAGAGCCACCGCAAAAAAAAAAAAATGCTATTGGTAATATAAAATACACAAGCACATCCTTCCACGGAACTGTTAAGCTAGAAAACGGTTTATTCACCACTGAAATCCTGCCACCTTTACGTTACAGCATAACAATCATCCTTCAGTTAATATATGAAAACGTTATTCCAATTCTAAAGAAACTTTATAGAAGATACTAATTTTACATCAACATCTCTCTGCTGAAAATGATGATGTTCAGCGTTTTGGTTTTTCTTTATATTAAAAAAAAAAGGAAAAAATTGAACAACTGTTGCTACATGATCATGGAGGCTTGGGATTCAAATGAAACTTATAACTTGAAATGACCTTGGAACAATTTGTTGAAAGAGGAAATTTAAGAACATAAAAACAAAATTACAATACCGATGTAACTGCTATACATGAAGAGAAAGCAGGTACTGACATAGTAGTACGACAAATTTCAAAGCCGCTGGTCATTCTTAAAATCAATGACAGTTTTGATGATAATATCATGGAGTGACTGTATGGTGAGCCAACGATGAAACTGACAGCAGATGAAAACACTGAAAGATGACAAAAATCCGAGGACAAAGAGGAAGAAACTGATACTACTGGACCAGACCCTGAGCAATCTTATTTGGAAGTCTTTACAGCCTTTGAGATAGCATTCGAATGGTTTGAAAGGCAACAGGAAACCAACTGCATTAAATTGTTGCAGCTCAAGATATAGTGGCAACAAAATGTAAGAGCTGATTGTGCCAAACAATAATTGATAATCTTTCACAAGTCAAAATGTACAATGGTACTGCAAAAATATATTTTTTCGTGTGTCTCTTTTGCAACATGTACGTTTTTGTAAACAAGTATGCTAATAAAGTTCAACATAGTGTTTTTTCATATCTTCAGGACTTCCTCTTTTTTGCATTTCCCATATCCAGATTTTCTCTTGTCCCTTGGACCCTTGGTCCCAAATGATCCGGACAAGGGAATTTCTACTTTACTACCAGAATATGTGTAATATCTTTTAGTAAACAAATAAGCAGAGATTGTAAGTCTTTTTTAAGAAAAATCACTATTTGTTTACAGTTCTCTTGGCTGTTCTGAACATCAAATACAAAATCGGTGACAACTATGAAACTTCATTTTTGGACACTAATTTTTGTTAATTTTATTTTTATACTGAACAGATACAATACTTCAATATTAATCAACAAAAGTATTTTTTTTTTTTTTACATATTGTTCATCTGAACAACAAATGATTAGTGATTCCATTAATGAAATCATGGTCTGATATCTCTTATAAAAATCATTTTCAAAACAAATTTTACAGTATAAAAGGTGGAGTCCCTTGTTGCCAATAACATATGGGTTCTTAATTATTACTCCAAAAATGTACCAAAAGAAAAAGAAACAAAATGCAATAGCGCACAAGAACAAAGTCGGTCATCACTTGTTCAATTGTACTCTGAGACAAGTTGTGGTTTTAAAACTGACACTCCACCACCATCAGCACACTTCACAACGAAAAAGATTAAGGGGGTTGAACAGCATACTTGGTAAACCTGCTCTACAAAAAGGCTCAGCACTGTACTCATAAGTTCCCCTCATGATGTGCAAACACATCCACCCCCTGAGATCTACTAGTTGCCGAGGGGAAGACAACGTACAAACATTTATCATTAATGCCAAGTACTGTTTCTTGGTGAACTCACATCATCCATGTCACCCCATTTAATCGCATGTCTGTGTACTTCTTAAAGTTAATAAAAATGTGAACATTAATAAAACAGCTTGTTGAACAATTTATTAACCTACTGTGCGATCAATTTTTACACACACTAATAATCGTGTTAAATATTCAGTACAAATTCTTCAGTCTGTCTTCATGAAAATATATGACAATATAAAAAATTAGCATAAACTTTGTGATTAGTGAAAAAATACAAAATTTTGTTCGTACTTAAGTCAAGTCTGAGAAGATTTATTTGAGATAATTCAAACAGTTACATTTCTAACCACTCTAATAAGAGAATTTTTTTTAGTCGTCTTACATAAAACATCAGACTTATGTTTTTCTTTCATTTTATTGGATATATAAATTACACAGTAAAAAATTGATATTTACTTATTAAAAAAAAATCACTGTGTTGAATTTATCCACTGAGCTTAAATATGTTTAAGCTTAAATTTAGCATACACTGTGGCCAGCATTCATTACAAATTCCTCAAATTACAGTATGTAATCATAAAAAGGAATAATTTATAAGTCTTAAAATTATAAAGCCAAACACACATGTTATAAATGTTTGTTCCGTAGCCTATTTTCAATGATGTTTGCCTAACAGAGGAAGTCACTGGAGTAAATAAACTTTTCAGTAGACCAAACGCTATAATGAATAGGCTATTACAATTTTTATTTTACATTATTTTATTGTAAATAACACGTATCCTCAAGTCATGTTCGAAATGTAATGACATGATACAATGTTCATGAAATGACACTATCCACAAATATTAGTCATATGTCACCATATCAACAAGTCACCACAAACTCTAGTCAAACATTTTCTATTGTATATATCATTTTGGTTTCAAGGGTTACTTCCACACATTTATACAGATAACAAACAATTCTTACATACCCACGTATGTCATAAGTACCAGAAAAATGAAAAAAGATGAGCCATGAACACGAATTAAAAATCTGCTCGCCTATTTCTCTGTGTATTAAATACAATCTAATTAAGGGAAGTTAAATGTAATAAAACTCTGCCAAGAATAAGTAGCCTACACGTTTCAATAAAAATTTTTCAGTTGTTCGTACAATGATGTCATCACTTGATAATTACAATACACTTTGAGATAGCAAATTGCCACACATCTCTTATTAAAATATTGTTATTAGCCAATTCCTGTAGTAAATAAAATTACAGCTCATGAAATAAATGTTTATTATCTAATCTGAAGTAATTCATATCTACACAAAAGCTGTAACCGAGTTAAAATACCAACCAGGTTAAATGCCAAGTTATAATACAACATCAACACTTTATTTACCAATAACACAAGACCGTGTGAAACTTGGCTGATACATTTCTTATTGGACAACATCACATACAAACCTTACAAATAGCCTACGCACTTCACGACTCCAATATTTTATGAGCTTCCAACATTAAGTATTCACTTTAATACTATACTATATTTAGTATGGAAGACTGTTACGTCTGCTTGTCAACAGACTATCTCTTAAATAATTCTTAACATTTTATAGTTATAACCAATTACAGTACTATACTGATGATAACCTTTTAAGACTTAGGGAAATAAAAACCAATAAAGTAAGGACTAATAACAAATACCAACTGATTTAATACCTGTTTATAACTTACAGTCATACAGTTCACAATTAAATTCTGTAGATTCGCTTCCAGTCACCATGGCTTACTTAATATTATTCCATCATACAAAATTAAACCCTAACCTCTTTAAAGTGTCCTTCAAATTCTCTATATCTCACTTACATGAGTAAAAGTATTTTTTTTATTGCTTCATTTCTAATTTACACATTCGTGAATAACTTTACCAGTTCCAACATCTTTTCCCTTGTCGCTTAGTACTGTTTTATGTATAGGCTATGGTATATTTATTCTGGCATTTACAAGGAACTCACCATTGACGTTTGTGGCACACTTCAATGGTCAAACAGTATAGATTAAAAAGTCAGTACAGAAGAGTCACCAAAACTTGAATTTTATGGAATTCAGAACGGATAATTGACAATTCATAGTCGAATGCTGTAAACTAATTTACTGCATTATCAAATCTTGGCATGTGATTACGAAGTTTACAATTCAGTATGACATTTTAACAACAATAAATACCATCAAAATCTTTCAAAAAAAAAAAAAAAATGCGATTTTAAACTCTTCTTTCTTACTCCAAATTCTGTGTCACACTCCTTTGTTGTTATGCAGACTCAGTAGGAATAAAATGTCGGCTGCTGATGCACCTGCTGCTCGAAAAACATAATGATCCCTCAATAGCTTTAGTCCTTCACTACAACTCATCTTTTCTACCATCTTCATCTAATTTCTGTTCACGTTTCACCTCCTTTCCTACTATCGCTCCAATATCTTCAATAAGTTCACCAGTTTCACTTTCTTCCATCCATTCTCCCAAATCATCATCAGTAGCTTCTTCACACTGTGGCATCCTCATCATCAAATTTCCTGTCTCCTCCTTGTCCTTTTATAGGCACAAACAACAGCAAATGTCACTGGCCTTTACAGCCTGTTCAGTACAAATTAGCATAAACATCATTTCTAAGGGAGTTAATGTGTCACTATTTACTGTCAAGTTTCCAATACTCAAATTCAATTCATATCAACTCTTATTCAAGTTTTACACAAGCGGAAATTACATGAACTGCACCGAACCACAGTTCATGCATGTTTTCTGTAATCCAAAGTATGCTACATAAATACATATCCACAGTAAGATAAAATTAGAATGAGTAGACGCATTAAACCCAGAATCACATGAGTCCCAGTACTCAACTGCTGCCATGTTTGCCCATCTGTCTAATCATCTAGATGCATACTTTTTTTTTTTTCTCGGCCATCTAAGGACCACATGCCAATTTCAATTCTTTATTCTTTTCTTTTTTCCAATATTCTTTCATCTCTCACTGTGTCTCTTCTTCCTGTCTTCAGTCCACTTTGAACCTGCGTTTTTATCTCTCCTGGCCTGGACTGCCTCCATTTTCAACACTTTTGCCCAAAAAACTTCTCTGTCAATTGCTTCTTCTGTGTGTATATTATTTTTTTCTAAATCTTTTTGGACTTCTTTAATCCAACTTGATGTTGACTTCTTCCCTCACATATATCTGAAGATTTGCTCTGTCAACCTATTGTTGAAGATTTGCTTTGTCAACCTATTGTCGTCCATTCTATATAAATGTCCAAAAAATAATAGCCTTCTTTTTCTCATTGTTTCTGTTATATTTTCTATACTTTGATATATTTCATCATTACTTCTGAATTTATACCTACTTCTTAATTTATTTATCTACGTTTTTCTTTATTTTTTGTTCCCATGCTTACACTGGTATACCTACCCCTTGTTGTTTCCCCAGTTGTATCCACAGCAACATTATTTATGGCAATCTTACATCACGCATTCTTTTATATATTCTCTAACTTGTTCGCTTACATTATCACTTGTAATTCTCTCCTGTCTTGATACTCTGGTTAGTCTCTCTACCACAATCCAGTTTGTTTTCAACTTTCTGTTAGCTGCCACGTTTCAGATCTCATTGTTAGAACAGTTTTCAGAATGGATTTATAAAAACAGATCTACACTTTTTATTTTAACCTTTAAAAAATACATTCCACATTTTTTTCTAAAATCTATATTTATTCTAAAATTTTTCAACAAACTCGTTTGCCTCTTCTTCTTCTTCCTCAGCACAGATTAAGCATTGATGACCTGTTCCGGCTTCATAGGACTTACTCCCATCCTTTCATTGGTCTCCCTATGCTACTTCTTCCAGCTGGTTTGTATCTAATTGACGCTTTTGGTAGTATTTGATCATCCATACGTTCCAGATGGCCCTTCCAATTTCTTCTATGCATCTCTATTTTCTCATTTAAGTTGTATGTTTCCAATTCTTCTCTAATCTTTTCATTTCTAAATCGATCTTGTTTAGAACAACCTCTGACCGATCTTAGAAATTTCATCTCCACTGATTGTATGTGGCTTTTATACTATTTCTCATATTATCCATGACTCACATCCATAAACAAGCATAGGGATAGCCATTATCTTGTAAAACTTGAGCTAAGTATCTTTCCACGTCTTGTTTTTTAGTGTTCTTCTTATGGTGCCGCACATCATTTGAAACTTACGTAGTTTATTATCTATGTCCCTATTGTTCTCATACGATACAGCATACCCTAGGTAGCTAAAGTGAGAGAGCTGTCCAATTAGTTTGTTGTTAATCATTATTTTGGCTCTTACAGGATTGCTTCCCAGGAAAGCCATCACCTTCATTTCCACAAACTCGTTGGCACAATGCTTAAATTTCTGTTGAAAATGTTGGATTTTTAGTAATTCAAAAAGCCTTCATATTGACTACGGGTGAAGCACAGTGCTGGCCACACTAGCTTCCCTGTATCCTGATCAGTTCACATACTGTAGCCAACTCTGCCTAATCCTAAACTACTACGGTGGTACAAAAAGGAATCATTATTACTAAACCTCTAATAAAAACCCTTTTTACTGTTTCATATAACTCTAATATAGGTTAAAAATACAACAGTGCATGCTTTACATCTGCAAGCTCTACTCAAAATTTAAAGCTTCATTTAAATAAAGTGCTACAAAAAGTCTTACTATTGTAATGCCAATTATCCCAATCATCTTGACCTCAGCTCCCATGGTAATCATATCAGAAGCAGGTTAAGCCTTTCTACTTTTGTCACTGACATGGATGCTCTTAAACGAGTCCCCCAACTTCCTTCTAATACAACTTAGGTTATGTTGCCGTTAGGTTAGGTCAAGGTTAGGCTAGCCATGAACTACTTTCCATAATTCACAAGGCCAAAATCTGTTTACACAAATACTTGTTATACTGTACCACCCAAAATCAACACGTAACTAGAAATAACAACTAACTTATGTTATTTTTATCTGTTCCAAATGTATGGCTACATTTCTCGGCTGTATCAATGGACCAACCCGCACACACCATACTTATTGCTGGTTCATTCTATGTCATTATTTTATTACAGTAATTTTGTTTCTCATGTACATAACTGGATTATACAAACAAATACAGTAAAATTAATGGTCCACGAATCATGAGAGTTGGCACTCACACAGCTGGCAAATACATAAAAACATCTAATAAAATTTCTAAAGGATAGAATCATTTTTAAATACAAACTATCATACCTCTAAAAAAAAAGGTAACATCTTCATAAAAATCTAGTGATACATAACCTCTTAAAAATTAACTAAGGTTTTCTCCTTTCATGACACTCAACAAAATTTCTAAAAGGTAAATAACTTTTTAAACATAAATTATAACACCGCTAAATAAATAAGGTTTTTTAAAAATCTCTGAAAATGTATCTCTTTAAAAATTAATTAATTAATTAAGTTACCATGTTTTATTTTCATGATACTCAAAGTCATTCATTCACTCCTCTAGAGACATTGAAAAACGGATAGTATCTGCTAATAGGTGTTACTACGGACTGGTGAAACATTTAAAGTCAAAATTAATAAGTAAAAGATACAAAAGCCACCCTATACAAGACCTTGATCACACCGGTCCTGATGTATGGCTCGGAATGCTGGGTGCTAAAAAAAACTAGATGAGCAGAAACTATCCGTGTTTGAGAGGAGGGTAAGGAGGAGAATCTATGGCCCTGTGAGGGAAAACAACATTTGGAGGCGACTGCATAATCGAGGGTTGTACGAAAGGTTTAAAGATCTTCCAATCATGCAACTCATAGAAATTAACAGATTGCGTTGGGCTGGTCATGTGCAAAGAATGGCGGAGGATAGAATCCCAAAAAGAGTTATGAATTATTTGCTGATGGAAAGGAGAAGGAAAGGAAGACCGCGTACAAGATGGCTGGACCAGGTTGGTAAGGAGGCAGTGAGGCTGGGTGCAGCAAACTGGTGGACATTGGCCGGGAGTAGAGACCAGTGGGGAAGATTTCTTTTGGAGGCCAGGGCCCGGACTGGGCTGTAGCGCCGAGGATGTGTATGTATGCAAAGTCATTCCAAGAGCAATGTCTATTATTCTGTTACATAGTATTGCAGAATTATTAAATATTTTATTTTTATTTATTTATTTTTTTATTGTGTTACAAGGTCAACTGCAAAATGGTGGTCAAAATTACTTGTTACTTATTCTTCCTTTACTGCAAACTCCAGAATATATATACTGTACTTCTAACTACATCCATAAGATTCAAAAATTTATAGCAAAATATTTTAGCATGACAGATAATGCCCATAGTTCTGAATGGAAAGAAAGATCATAACTAAAATAAAAACAAACTTAAATCCAAGAAAGAACATTTGAATCCATCGTAAAGCACAATCATAGTCTGAAGTAAGAGTTTCATTAAAACCAATATTACAATGAATGATGAGTAATCAAAATAAACCAAAAGGCTAAAAATAAAGTAAGGTAATACCCAGGTAGGATAGGAGAAAGTAAGGAAGAAACCAGAACAAGATAACGTCCACAATAAGAAAGGGAATACTTTTATAAGAAACAAGTAGGATAAGAGTGATTAAGGAAGAAACAAGAACAAGACAACATCCACGATAAGATGGAGTGCTCTTGAAAGAAATAAAAACGAAACCCCTAAAGAAAATAAAAATACCCAATTAAAGTATAACAAAAAACCCAAATTTAGAAAACCATGTAAAATAAATATAAACAAAAGTGTATAAAGTAGAATTAAAAGTGAACCCATGTGAATTAGTAATATAATAGAAAAAACAAACCTTCATTATCCTCTATAAACAAACTTCTTGATTTTAATAAGACTATAAAACTAATTAGAAATAAAATCAAAGAATAAAAGGGGACCAGTGCAAGTTTCTATATTATATTAAATAAACTTAATGTGTCAACGTTGGAGTTCATAAACTAAGTAAATTGTGCATTTATACAACTTTAAAGTTTTTATATTGTGTCAATAAATAATATTTAATTGAGTACTATAATGACAAATACAAGTGTTTCTAAATAACTGCCACTCTTTATATACAACATTCATTAGAATGACAGTAATAAAACAAGAGCAGGCCAATAAAAAAGTGAAGTGACCAAGAATCATTACCCCAAAAAATCAAACAAAAACAGCTAAGACTGAAAATAAAACTAGTTATAAGAAATAGTGTAAATGATGGAAGGACAGATGTTTTGTTTATTTAGAATAAGTTCAAATAGCTCAAGGATTAAATGTCTGAGAGTACAATCCTTTTAGTATAAAACTTTTATTATAAAATATTTATTGTGTGTTACTAGGATAATCAAAACTAAAATGTCTGAGTTTAAATACCATTGTTAATTTCAAGTATTTGTTATGGATTAATAGTTTGAATCCTATACTAAATGTTCTATTGTGAAAGTAAGAAAATGTTAATTAATGTTATATTAGAATAGAAAGTCAGAAGGGGTATAAACAAGCTGTATTATTAAAAAACTTTGTATGTAAAAACAGATAAAATCTAGGCCAAATGGTAAATCTAAACAACATTAAAACTGATGAATTAAGTACACAAAGATAATTAAACTGATGAAATTTATATACGGTAAATCATAGTGTAGTTATAGAGTCATATAACTGGAACTATAATTAAGAAAGATATTGTAAAAAGATAGTAAGAATTATTGGAAAAATTGCAAATGTAATAACTAAAATTCAAAGAGGGGAGTCACAAATTAATGAATAGTATTTAAAAAGATAACCAATTAATCAAATTACAAGAAATTAAGGGAAGATAAACATTTTATTCCAATCTGAGATTTAGTACAATCATAAACATAACATATAAAATGGCAAACATTTTGAGAAGGACAGGAAGTAAATTTAAAAACTTACAATTATCAAAATGAAGTAAATATAGCATTTTAGATAAAAAACTTAGTAAAACTATCTTATTTGGTATCAAATCAAGCAGAATGAACTGAAGAAAAAGATTATGTATTTAGTATTTCATAAAATTAAATAATAGCAAAAATATATTCAGTAATATAATGTAATTTTCATGCATGTAACGGAAGCAAAAGAGATCTGAAACAATGTATTGCTAATATTAAATTGGCTAAGACGGTTTTAGATGACGAAGGAAGTTAGAACAGTTGATTATTAGACTCTGTCGAGCACGTTTGAACGAGAGTTTGGCTAAATAATATCCTAATAGCGAAGACAAGCATGGCGTTCAACTCATAAGCCTAGTCTACTGCGAAAATCACGAGTGTCGGAAAATTTCATTTAAACATTAAATTCAGTGGAACTAACACTTACTAACATTAAAATAACTTAACACAGAACAGAAAACAAGTGAATACATAATTTAAACCATTAAAACCAATAATTCCAAATAACAAAACGAACAGTGCAATTGTCGATCTTGTTAACTAAAGTGAAATATAACTTTATCCCACACATTTTATCGAAGTGAACCACAAACACTTAACCAGGACCACTCCACTAACACCAGAAGGGATAATCACAGCTGCAGGAACGAGAAATCATTGGAAAAGCAGCATTTATTTGAAGCAAATTCGTCGAGGTGCATTCGTCAACTACATATGAACATGAAGCGGCCATCTTTGACTTCCCACAATTCCAAGCGCCACGGCCAGTATATCTTCACGGTTCGAAAAATTTCTTTACTTACTATTATATATTGAATGATATGTTTATATTTTAATTAAGAAGCTTATAATTTGTAATGTTATACTTTCTTTACTTTGCCCTTTTCTCTGACTATATATAAAATAACTGTTCAAAGAACCCGAGAATATATAATTTGTAAAATCTATTGTTTTGCCCTGAGAGAGTCGATTCATCAATCGATATAAAATCGATTACTTTATTATTTGTTAATAAAATTCCTTGAATATTATAAAATTGAATCCTATTTATTCTTAAATTATAAACAGAATAATATATCATCTTAGTTGAGACATAACTACCAGAATTTAACAACATTAAAGGAAGATAACCTGCAAATAAGGAAAGATCACCCAATCGATTGTTCCTGGAGACAATCCTATTAACTAATAAAAGAATTCTAAATACACCAAAGGATATCATTCGACAAAAACAATTAATAAGAAGTTCGAAACACCACGAAACACTTTAAAATAATTAATATTACATTAATCTAAAAAAAAAATAAATAAATACATTTTTTTTTACAAACAAGAATTATTTTTATTAACAGTAAACAAAAGGTCAAATTTTTAAAGAGTTACAAATTGGCGCTCACAACAGTGGGACGTAAAACAAAAGAAAGCAAACCTGAGCAGAAGTCTACAATTAGTTACAATATGCATTGATAAACAAGTGTATTTCAAGGGGTACATATGTGCAAAGGTACATACATGATCCATATACCAATAGAAGAATTTAATCCACCATCTGTGAACAAAATTATCATTGATGTGCCAACCAAAACATCTGGCAATTTAATAAACATGGGACTAGTAGACCAATGAGAAATTAACAAAAACATAAATTTTAGACCATTAATCGTTAAGTATGTTTCCTTTCTTCAAACTGAAAAAATTATAATAAACTTTGCATATCCTTAAATTAGTAGTGTCCATCAATCGATAAACAATTCTAGAAAAAAAAAGCATTTTTGTTCTCTATACAGAAATATTTTGAATATAGGCGCCTGCTAAGAAGTGTCAATCTCGCACACTATTCAGTTGAAGAAGTTTCTTGAAGAATGTTTAAAAAAAATATCCACTCAATTAGAAATCGGACGAGAGAAATTGAACAGTGGCTTAAAGATGCGCAGTGTACAAACACCTCGTTGCGAGGCTAACAAAATGTTCATTTATTTTGCATATGCGCACAACAGTCATGTGTTTCATAGTGTGAACATCAGCTGCAACAAGACTGCAAGAACAATGGAAGCATGTGTGTGACAGAGAGGGAGATAATATGGAAGTGAGACAATGAACTGTTACAGCATCATCTCCCCTCTCTCCACTCTAGGCAACATACCTATAAGCTACTTGTAAGTGGGGATACTTCATGCATTAGGTCGGTGCAGCTTACCGTTCAGGAATGACTGTGGGGGCTATAATTGGTCTAGTTTCATTATTTCTGTACTGTCTATACACAAGTCCTGATTATGGCAATAAATACTGTACAAATTTCAACCTAAAAAATGATATATAAATTAGGTCTACACTTATTGACCAATCCTCGCTAAACTATCATCAAACTTTGCAAAGATGTTTACGGAAGACATAACACTTCATAATTACAGCAAGCTGAGTTAAGACATTTAAGCCAGCGGATCTTATTCTTTAGGGGGGTGCAACTTCTTTGGTAAGCAACATTCTTGAAAAGGTAGTGCTAGAAACATTTTGGGGCATTAAATTATTATTGACTCCACATAAAACAGTTCTAGAAGTAAACATATATGTTGGGTACATTTACATATTTTCAATATAGTCTACTATTAAGAATAGTTGACCTCACACACCATTCAGTTGACTTCAAGTGAAGACGTTACTTGAAAAATATTTTTAAAAAATATTCTTGTACCTAACTCTACACAAGACAGTGTATATGCCGAACACAAACTACCACACTGCGCTATATCACTTAAGGGTGGGGAGCACAACTTCCTCATGAGGATGGAAAGTAAACCTCTGGAATAATATGTTCCAGAACTTCAGTTTTAGGATAATGACAAAATATATGCAGACAGGTAGTGGCACAAATCTGTGTGCAGCTAAACAAATAAACAGTTGAAGGAACCTTGCAATTATATTAATTTATATCGCTCCAAATACTTAATTTTCATGCCCACAAAAACTTTTTACAAACAGTACATGTTGACAAAAAAGTCATGTTTGCAAAAAACATTACAAAAACATGTTGGCCTACTCAACCTTTTCCTAATTATGGTTCAATTACAGCTGAACAGAAAAAAAACAACCACCTGGAAATTGGAATGTGTCACAATGTTTTTAACAGGAACATGGGTTTGTAAAGCTACAATCTTTAAAATGTTAATAGGCGTTTATTGACTCCTGTGTTTTCACGTGCATACAAAACTTAAGAACTTTTATAACTATAATCACTGAACGGTTGGATTCTCTCTTCTATTTTATGCACTCTGTTCTGGATACAGGATTTGCCTGCATTTACGAATTTTCATTAATAACTGACTTCATAAAAAATCACTGCGATTCTTCTATCAATCATCATTGATAATAACCAAAAACTCCAGTTTTAATAGCCTTTTTTATGAATTGTCTGAGTAGCTTTTTTTTAATAGTGCAGTTACATATTTATAAATATGCCCATTGTTTTTATGCAAGCCCCTGTACACTGACTGGGAAGGAAGACAGCTTGAACAGGTCAAGAGGTCTGACCTCAGAATGGAACAGTAATCACCACAGACGGAACGACTGACGAAAAGATAAACCCTGAGACACTAAAAGCAATTACAATATTTACTTTAACCCTGAAATTACCCATGCAACTCACATATCATCATATTTCTAATGTTGTTTTGGGTAAGAATTATGGAAGAAGTTAAACTGCAAGTATGTACAACAGTTTTTATAACCATGCTAATCTATGGAACAGAAAACCTCACCCTGCTACAGAAACATAAAAGTGGATTGCAAAAGCCAGTGAAATGAGATTTCTGAGACGAGCAGCTTGTAGAACTAGGAGAGAACAAATTAGGAATACAACCATCAGAAATCTGTTCCAGCAAGATTCAGTTTTCAAGGTAGCAGACAGGAGACACTGCAAGGGTACAGTTATATAATGAGGATAGTCAGCAGAAGGAGATGGAACAGAAGAACACGTGTCTCTAGTGATGGGATGCACTCTACTGACAGATACTTTAATAAATGTTCTTTTGACTACATGTAGCAGCCCAAGGTCAGATTCCATTCTGAGTACACATATGTAACAGTTATTCAAATGTGTACCTCTTATTTTTCAAAGTTACAAATAATGTAACTTTCTGCTTTATTACAGTACATGCTAAATCTCATCATTTAACCGGATGTTAACAAAAGATTTCAATGTAAAACATTCAGATATTCATATACATTTAGATTAAATAGCTGAAGTTTAATCTATGATCGGTTGTAAACTTTCCAGGTGGAAAGCTGTGAGCTCCTACCAGACATCTGACATAAGTCTATAGTATCCTTCATTATGTGTTTGCCTTGATTACTCCAAAAACAAAGTAAACCTATCATGACGAGCTGTCTTATGTCACAAGTTTTTATGACTGTCGTCAGTACCGCAAGAGATATCAGCTCCTCCAGATATAGACAAAATGTTTAGCTGAAGATTTACATAGGTCAATGGACTGTGGCTTTCCACTGATAAAGTATCATAAAAGCAAATTCAATCAAAATACATTCAAGTAGTCTTCAACCATCCTCAAAAAAAATTTAAAAAAATTCATGAAATATTTCTTATCGCATTTCTACTGTCATCCGTTTAAATAAAATTAACAACTTATTTCTAGCCCATACAATTCAACCAATAAAACTGAAATAAAAAAAAAACAATTTAACTTACATAAAGTGTATATCCAGTTTTTAAATATTTTTATTTGATTATACCCCAGTAAGTACAGTGAGGAATAAAATACTTAATCTGCAAAAAAGTCTCAATTTTAGCAAAACAAAAAATCTAACATGCGTAGTCGAAAATAAATATGTAAATATTGAACATCCAAGTTCTGTATCTGGTATGTTAACACTAATTTCTTTAATATTATGTATTAATAGGGTATATTTTCTAGTTTTGGCATTATACACTATTATCATGAATTTTTTAGTACTTTTAGCACTATATACTACTATAATTTTGTTGTGAAAGAATTAATAAACTGACAGAACCATATTAACTAATGGACACTGATAAAATAAAACTAACAAATAACAATTTGGACATAATCGTCATACAATAGTATTCAAGCTTCACATAACCCTGCCACCCTTATGCTGCTGTAGTCGCTATAATTGTAAGCTGGATCGATCAATAAACTGAGAAGATATAGTACGATTTGTAATAGCTCAAATGCTATAATGGCTGGGTCATTGCAGCAAAGAGACGATACTTTTATTACTACGAGTACTATGAGACCAAAGCTTTTATCAAGGTGGCAGACAAGGCTGCAATAGATGAATGTGTATTGGAGGATTTGAAGACAATGAAGGTGAGGGGATGGAGAGAGAAGACTAAGAATAGGAATATGTGGAGGACTGTAAAGAAGGCAGAGGCTGCAGCACCCAGTGATAATAGGTAGGCTTTTGTACTATTTTAAAACCCTGTGCTTCCCTCCTCTGTTTTTAATTACACCTCATTTATTGGTTTAAGCTATAACACAAAACTCAACGTTGGAACTAATTTTTTTTTATACTTAACACTATCCGCATAAAACGTCTGAATTATCAACTGTTGTTTATCAGAGTTTAAACAGCTGTAGTTACATTTCTCACCATGTTACATATACTATTTACAAGAGAAAACATATGTTTAGCAAACACGTTTTATGTAATTTGTATTAACAGTAATTTTGCTCAGATATATACTTTCTTATCCTTTCGACTTGATCATAATAGCACCACAATTATATTTGTAAAAGATAGAACACTATGCTGTTTTGCTGGAAATATAGTATCTGAAAGTACTGTCTATATATTATTATATAAACACATATACTAACTGTGTAATTTAATATCACAGAGAATCTTCAAACTAACGTTCTGACAAACTTCAACAGATTTTTTAATGATACACAAAAACAGTTGCTGGAATGTTTATGTTCAAATATTCTTAGAAATCGAACAAAAATTTCTTAAAAAGAACTATGCAGTTAAAATTCCAATCAATGTAGTTAAAAACCTTAGTAAATCAGTACACATAGTCGCCTACATTTTTACATTGTAAAATATGGTAAACAGAAATACATAAATAACTGCTTGTGAAATTATTTCCTGAAACAAGTGTACCGGTACTATGAATTTGTTATTGTACATTCTATACATGCAGAGTTTAAGAGATTATGATTATTGGTTTTTGCACTTTGCCAAATATGTATTTTTAGCCACATAAAAACAAAATTGAAGATGTCATTATGAAGTAACCACAAACCTAACCAAACAGTTACAAATTAAATAAAGTACAAACCATTTTGCACATTTAAAAAATACTAAGTGTCCATAAGCTGACCGTATTATCACGCCGGGATTATTCAAATATGGTTTTAGCTTTAAAACTGGCATAAAATAATGTCCAATTATTATTATTTTTATTTAATATAAAACGTGAATTCGTAATAATTTCGTTACAATTACTTCCTACACACTTCAATAATAATTATGTACCTGTTTCATATAACCATCTGAAAAATATATATCGTACAGAAACGAGTAATTTAAAATTTACATTACTATAATTACATGGATGAATTATAAAAAAACCTCTTCACACACTATTCAAATCTGAGGTTCACCAACCGCATATGAAACGATTCGTACTCAAAAGTTATGAAACAATGACATTTCATAATTAAAAAAGCAATCAAAAATAATTGAAGCCAACATCGCAATTCCGCGATTTAGAACTTTTTCTATATCACTTTTTTTTTAATGAATATACCCAATACTAACCTATCACCGAAAGATTGCGGAATTCCCAGTATAAAAGTTTACTTCACTATGAAAATTTAAATAAATTTATAAAATATGTCAAAAAGATTATTAGGCTACTCTTTTATAACAAATTACAGTGACCTTAAAAAGTCTTCAACTATTTAATACCATAGATAAGAAGTTTACAACTCTTAGAACGTTGTGTGTACTACTGAACAGGTTATACAAACATCATTTTCCCAGCTACTGCATATTTAAAAACACGTTAAGTTATACTGTAATAATAGGCGTTGTCTTGGGAAGGCCTAATGTGAACCCGTTATTGCGATGGTGTCAAACGCAACTAAATATGTCTAAATTAGAAGTGAGAAATCCCATACAACTCGAATAAATGTTTACACTTTTTTCATGCCTATTACTTTTTAACACCTAAACGACAAAAATTAAAAATGAAATGTTCATTAAATCAGTGACTTTCACAACACTAGGAAGTCACTCACGAATCGCAATTCGTCAACCAACCATTGCCTTTTTCCAATTTCAATAGATCGTCATTTTGATCTTCCCAGAATGCAAACATGCAAGATGTAGTTTATGAAAACAATACTTTTTCATCTTACCCTTTTTTAGTATCCACAATATCCAGTAACGTCAGTCTTTGTCACACACTTATCACAATACACATTCACGAATTATATGAACATACTAATTAAAATTAATTGGTTAGATATCACTACTAACACGAGAAAAACTTCATCTAGAAGATGGCGGCCGCCCGCCAGTTGCTGATACAGGCCTATCCTTTTCTTGCATGGTCACTTAAAACTTTAAATATTTAAACTTTCAACCAATCGTTTATACTGCAAATAACTCTTAAGCACAAGCAAAAGTTTACAGTTATTATTTAATTAATCAAATGTACAATAAATACAATTATTATTTTAGAATACGTCCTTTACTTCTAACAAATATCAAACCGCTCCAAATTGTTTTGCACAGGTGACATACTGACGTCATGTCGCCATGACATCTTCGGGTAATGTCGGGTGATCCCGCGGTTAATTCCGACAAGGTGCATCTCAAGTGCTCTGGACTGCATTCCAACAAAAACTTTTAAGTTTAAAATCGAAAGTCATTACCGTACTTTAAAACCAGTGCGAATACTCTTAACTTAATGATAACAAATATAAAATCTTAGATTACAGCGTACACTACTTACTTCAAAATACTTCACTGAATCGTTTACCTCAAAAGAAAGCTTTGTTTGGGTTCACTATCTGATAATTGACATAGTGGCCGACAAATCAAAATATCCATTTCACACTTGTGCGCAGTGCTGAGCATGCGCAAAGAAACTACAATACTCCACCGCATTTCCAGGCTTTCAGAAAAGCGCATTAAACTATTTAAAGGTCACGTAATTTAAAAGTAATTTAGCACAATTTTTACATGGTTTTTAACGTACCTACGGTACGTACGTTTTGCTAATAATTTCGTAAAATAAAAATATGGTAGATATAAATATTTAAATTAAGATATAATAATATGATAAAATGAAAATATTTTATTTTTCGTATTAACAAAATTATAATTTCTAACATAAAAATTATTTTTTTAAAGACGTACGGTAGGCTACTGGAAAATAAAAAAATTCAAAATTAAATTAAACTCACAAAGCTAACTTAACGGATCGCAATTAGTAAACCAATCATAGTTTTTACCATTTTTAATAGCTCGTCGAAAATATTTTAATATAGCTCGTTTAATATAGATCATTTTTAATTATGATCTTTCGAAAATATAAAATGAGGTACGGTATTTAATAAATTTGGTCGTATTGAGAATATAAACAATCCCTTTATATACACTTATTATTATTACTCTATTTGTACCTATATACAAATATAGAGATACAAAAATTAGAAAAATAGACTTACTCATGCACGCGTGTGTGAGTGTGTGTGGAGAGTAAAATGCAGAACTACCTAATTTCTTTGGAATTCTGAGTAGGGCTATTATTGTTTCTAATAAATAATATTTGTCATATTTGCTTATGTGTATAGGAAGAAGATTTTCTTTGGTATGAAGAATATTTAGGGTGGAGAAGAAGAACAAATGTTTTATGATAGAACAATTAATATTCATAAGTGACCACATAGGTTTGTATGTTCTTAGCCCTTATTTTCTAAGTGAATAAACATAAATGGCCTCAGGAAAGAAGCCAAATGCTTTAACGTTTTTCATTTTTCTGAGTTTTATTCATCTTTTCTGTAGACACCATCACAAAATCATCGTCCTGGTTGATAATCTTAAATTTTTATGGGTAGATTATCATTCAGTTTGTTTCTTTATTTAGGGATATTAATGACCATCAGATAACAAATACCTGGATGACTAAAGCATCATGGCTCCAGTCAAGCATCACAAGATATGTACGAAATCTAAATGGATGAGAACATGGCAGTTCAGATAATTCAAGACAAAATGTGTATTCAAAAGTATCTCAAAACTCATACAATTTTATCTAATAACAAGCAGTGGACTAGGCAACTGCCTAGGGCTACAGAGCTGGAGGGAAATTTCTTTTTTGTGATGGACGGGGAGGGAATGTATTTAATGCAGGAAATCAATAAGCTTACGTATACCAAAACATTGAATTTTTAAAAATTATTAGTACTAACAACTATGTTTGGAAAAATATAAAATCGGTCTTATAAGATAAAATCATAATAAAGACCATTTACTAAATCATAAAATATTATGTAAATATCACTATAATATTGACGACTTGGAACACTAAGTTTTTTATAAGTAAAAACGTAAAGTTTTACCTTACAGCCTAAACCGGCTTTCACCTATAGAAGGCTTCATCAGGCAACGAAATCAAAGAAAATATTATGCTATACTTAAAGTTCTGTGCTGTGTAATAAGAATTAACATTCTAAATAAATGGAAATAACTTTTTTTGTTTTGGTCCTATTACTGTCTTAAAATTCATCATAATAATAAAATGGTATTCACTTGTAATTGAAAGAAATACACATCTATGATTGATTTCTTGCTGATTAATTAATTTTGTAATTTTATTATGTTGTCCTTAATTTATTTTAAATGATCATCATAAAGTTTGACAGTAGTATTCTAATATAAAGTGTATTTTTAAATAAATCATTGTTAAATAAATATCACTATAATATTGACGACTCGGAACACTAAGTTTTTTATAAGTAAAAACGTAAAGTTTTACCTTACAGCCTAAACCGGCTTTCACCTATAGAAGGCTTCATCAGAGGCTGTCGTAGGTAGCGTTGTTCGTCCTGTTGTTGGCGACGACATAGTTTTTCAAAAGATCGAAGCTGTGTGTGTGTGGTGAGATTGTTAAATACTTTTTACTGAAATAAAAGATGAAAACAAAGTCTCAAGGAGATGGGTTATACAGAACTATTGAAAATGCGTTAAAATGGGATGATAATAATAAATTCTCCTGTTAAAAAGGGAGGGCTCTGGGAATAAACTGCACAGGGCTGCAAAATGTCCAAATCTGCCATTACTAATAACACAATGTAATGTTACATTTTATTGAGCGTAATGCAAAGGCAGACTTTCATGTGTGAAACAGAACGTTGGACCGCATGGAATTTTCGGAATCTTCTGAAGATGTAAGGTAAGTGATTAGTGTCGTGGCCTTCTTACTGTTTGAACAATTACAACAAGTATGGTTTACTGAACATGTGAAGGGCACCAGTCTATGTATCTTAGAAAATCTTGACACTATAGGTAAAACAAATTGGGAAATTTGACAATATCAAATACTTCTGTTCATTTAATACAATATAATTAAGTGTATTGTGTTTAATACTTAACACAATAGTCTTGTTGACTTAATATGGAATGAGAAGGTGGCAAGTTACTGAAATGGTAACTTTTATGGAATTGAGAATGGATAATTCACAACTCATGACTGTGTATTGTAAACTAATTTATTGTACTATTATGTGAGACGTATCAAAATAAGCTTCGAGGCGACTATAGTATTGCCATGTCGCTTAACTCCCCGCCCTCGCCTACGCCATAACCAAGTGTAACGTGCGACAACACTGTTGGGCAAGGGGCGGGGAAGAGCTGTTACTATTTTGCGTAACCTTGAAGCTTATTATGCTAAGTCCCATACTATAACAGATTGTAACATAACATGATTAAAAATTTAATAAAAAACAGGGCTTGATTTCAGGGACAACAGGCTGGAACAGCGTTCTGGAACCTCTTGGATCCAAAAATAAATTACCAAAAAGAATATATGAAAAGAAAAACCTAATTATTAAAAACATTTACTATTACTTTTTAAATTGTGCCCCTCATCAGCGCCACTACAAAACTAAATTTTGTCAAAATCAAACACCAGCACTAATCTTTATCTTAACTACTATCGTTCAAAAAATGTCCCAATAACCTATGGAGAATATGAAACAAAAAACTTGCTTCAAAATTAAAACTACATGAAAGGTAACTGATTGGGAGCTTCTGAGAATATGTGCATTCCATAATTTTTCCGGAGTCTTTCTACCTTGAAATATGCTATTGAATCAACAGCAACAGCAATAACGTCAAGTGAATGTGAGAGGAGTGATTTCTTGCCATCATACAGCATTGGACACAAAGAGTAAGGAAAGGTCAAGAAAAAAAAACAATATGACAACACGATGAAACTATGGAAACGTTTTTAAAATGTCCGAACCACCAAAACCATCACTTAGAGTTTGATTGAGGCTCCGGGATGACACCATCATGAGTGACATGTTTTCGATTGTTTTGCGGCTAATGTGACGATGAAGCTCTTTATAAATATCAGTATTACCTTTTTAGGTACAAGTTTATACGTATGTTACATATTTTATAAGGCTTTAAAAATGTAGACCTCCTTTGTAATAACCTGATGTAAACTTATACGTTAATATAAAATATAAGTAGGCCTATATTTGTGTCTGTACAACTTTAGAATTGATGTGTTCCAGCACCTATAATTTTAGAAATCAACCACTGATAAAAAATAATCTGTACAAAAATTAATACTGTCAAATTTACTTATTTTATAACAGTTAAAATATGCAATAATTTTTTGTGAAAAAGCTGAATGGTTAATTGTTACTTTCATTGAGTTCTGTGTAATGCTGCTTTGTTATATAGAAAACAGGAATAAAATGTACGTTTGTTATGTACCCTCTTCTTCTTTTACATCTTTAGCACTACAGCTCAACAGCCCTGGCTTTCAACACCAATCTTCTCCAATGTCTCTTATGTACCCTGTTGTTGTATTGTTGAAAACATTGAAGTGCCCACTCAGCAGCTGTAGCTTAACTTCTCTGCCATCATCTATCTCTTTGCCATCTGATTCCTCCCTTTATTTTACCAGAATACTGATTTCATCATCTTCAACAAGTTCACTAGTTTCATCTTGCTCCACCTACTCTACATCACAGTGAGCAGCTTCTTTACCCTGTGAAATCTCTTTCATTAGCTCTACTTCCTAGAATCCTAGAATCTACTTCCTTTGATTGTGTCTTGAGTATTAATAATAACATGCACATTTTTTTACACAGAACGCTAACGTTTTACGTAAAAATTAAAAAAAATTTTTACCTCTGTCTAACCCAGCTTTTTTTGCTAATTACAAGATTTGTCAGAGGTGGCCACTAGGAGCGATTAGTTTTTGTGTCAGAGACAGCACAAAAAGTATATCACTTTTCAAACACACTGCACATCATCACACACACAACAGAGGTCTGGAAAATCCTCTACTCAGACCGCTTTCATTGTATGATTAGGTCTTGCAACAGTCACAGCTTCTGAGAGGAAACCCAGATTCTAGTGATCAAAGCATTGAAAAATACAGTAGAGCATCGATTATCCGGACCGATTGTCCAGATTAACCAAACGATCTATTATCTGAATTCATTAAAAAGTACAATTATGTACTGTAATGTACAGTAATGTATTGGACATGTGTAGGCATATTGGATATTTATTGAACATAAAAAATTGTATACTATAAATTATTACAGTACGTTTACTGTACAGTAATAAATAAACACTGTAGCTATACAGCCTTACAGTCGATAAACAAAGAGTCGGCTAAAGGTGGATGAAGCCAATCTCGGTTTTCAGTTATTAACCAATGAAGAGATAGTTGAGTCATTAAATGAGTGAATAATGAAAACAAAACCGATTCAGATGAAGACAGCGAGAATGCTACTAATACAAAACAACCGATGGCAGCAAAAGCTTTTGACGCACTTAAGACTGTTCTAAAGTGGGCTGAAACAGAAGACGAGATAGATTGTATTCAGCTTATGAATCTTAAACGACTTCAGTCTTTAGCAGTGACAAAACGGGGTGTCGGTGTGAAGCAGACAGTGATAGAACAATTATTCAAAAAGTGTAAATCCATGGTACTGTATGTTTTGTTTTGTTTTTTAATTTTTAATTAATTTTATAGTACAGTGTTTGTCATTAAACTCTAACATTGTTTAGTTTAACTTTTGGTTTTTATTAATTACACTCAGTTGTACAGTAATGTACAGTATTCAGTGATTTTTAGCATTAGTAATACACTTAATACATCACCTTAGTATGAAGGTGATGTTATAATTACAGGTTGCTGTATTTATATAACAGTATGTTAGAAATGATTTTGTACTAAAAAGCTTTGTTTTTGTGAAGAGAAATAATGTTTTCAATTTACGATCTGTTATCCGAAATATCTATTATCCGTACGGGCCCTTGTCCCGAGAGGTTCGGATAATTGATGCTCTACTGTATTACAATGGAAGCAGTCCGAGTAGAGGATTTGCCCAATATCCATCGGTTAGGAGTTTAAAGAACAATGATCTGGTAACCAATTCGAACAATGGCACTACCTCCAACACTGGAACTAACAGAGTTCCTAGCAGTTCCATCTGACAAAGCTCACAATGAGAAAAAGGTAAAAATTATTTAAATTTTCTATATAAAACATAAGAGTTCCTTGTCATAAAGTGTGTGCGCATTATTCCTAGAATCTTGTTTCCTCCTTGTTCCCTAAAAACTTGTTTGCTGATACAAACAGTAACATTTGTTAGTCTTTACAGTACACCGAGTCTGAATAAAAATTCCAGTTCTGGAAATTTAATTACTAAAAGCAGGCAATTTGGTGCATATGCTGATGACATAGTTATACTCAGCTGTAACAAAAATGCAGTAATGGAAACATTCATAGAACTGGAAGAACAGATAAAGAAGGCTGGGCTGTCAATAAATCAGGACAAACCAAATTACATGTGTGTCTCAAGATCAAGACATAATGAAATAAATACACTGGATATTGGAGGCTATAGCTTTGAGCAAGTGATAATTTTACCTACTTGGGATCACTGCTAAATGAGGAGAATTTGAACAGCGAAGAAATCAAATCAAGGATACCAAAGGGAAACAGAGCATATTTTGCAAACAAGAAACTATTGTGCTCTAGGATCCTAAGTCATAATTCTAAACTGAAAATTTATAAAAGTCTTATAAGACCACTAGTGACTTATGGCCGTGAGACATGTACCATGCGGAAGAAAGATGAAGAAGATCTTAAACGATTTGAGAGGAAAATACTTAGGAGAATTTTTGGTCCAGTAGTGCAACAAGATGGCACTTGGCGGATCTGCATGAATCTTTTACTTGATACATTAATAAACAGCGAAAACATAGTAAAGTTTATTAAGTCACAGAGAATTAGATGACTAGGACATATTTATAGAATGGAGAAGACCAGAAATATGAGAGCATCACAGAAAGGAAACCCTTGGAGTCTAGGCCCAGAGGAAGACGAAGAAAGAGGTGGATGGAGCGTGTTGAGGAGGACTTGCGAACCATGGGGATCAAAGGATGCAAGATTGTTGGTGAGAACAGAAGGGAATGGTGTACGATTGTTGAGGAGGCTAAATCTGATAGAGGAGTGTAGAGCAGAGGAAGAAGAAATCTGGATAAAATTACTGTAATGTATTTCTAAGAAAGGTGATTAGTTTATTGAACACCGAATGTTAAGTTTCTAAGACTCATCTGTTGTTCCTTATTGTTCTCTATTTCCATATTTGTTCCATGGAAACCATATTTCTATATTGTGTTGTATTGTTCCATATTTTCATTGCAACCAGTAATGAACCTCTACTTTTTTATCTGATGAAATCTTTAAAAGTCTGAGGTCTAATATGATATAAGATTAGGAGTTGTCTCTATATGCTATGGAGTTCTACATGCAGGCATCAGGTAACCTATGAAAACTAAACACACACCGATGATAAATGTTCCATATAAGCGACAAAAGCAGTGTTTTCAATTTACGGTAGCAAAAATTAATTTATGTAATTACTAGGCTACTGTATTTGAAATAACACAATGCAGAGTAGTATTACATAAACCTGTTATTAGTCATTTAAGACCCCCTCTCACCTAGTAAGCAAAAAATAAGCATACTTCCAATACTTCCCCCCATGCTTACGTAAGATTTGCTAAATTTCTTGGCATTATTTTAGAGACCAAATAATTGTTTCAGTCTTTAAACTGACTGTAGATTTTTGAGTAGAAGTGTGCTGATTATGAACATTTTTATTGTTTTTATCTATTATTATTTTAATAATTGTAAATTACCTTAACAAAATGTGAACAAGTATTAGAAATACATCACATTCATTCCTGAATTCAAATGTAACTAGTTAATTATAAAAGTAGATATGAAATGGTGAAGCAAATGTCTATCGTCTGGTGACCAAGATCATCTAATCCACTCTTTAGAATCATCAGTACTGACACTGGGCTGACTAGAACTGTGGCTGTTTCTCCTATATCATCAATATTTTCTTTATCAAGTTACTCGATACATTCTTTGCTGTTTTGTGTTTGAAGAATACACATAAATATTACCTTGTTGATACATCAGTAGCCATATAAATGTGGTAAACTCATGTTTTTTGTGTCAGTACTGTTACCATGAATGCACATCTTGTCACTAATTATAATTGTATTATTCCAACATGGAACACAATTATTTTAAATATAATTATTTCACTGCCGACTCGGAATACAAATTTTTATGGGTAAAAACGTAAATGTTTTACCTTATAACCTGAACCAGTTTTCGCTTTTCAAAAAGCTTCTTCAGAGGTCGCCGCTGGCAGCACTGTCCGTCTTGTTGTTGGCGACGGAATCGATTTTTGAAAGATTGATGTTGTGTGTGTGGGGTGTGATATATTCGAATAATGCGTGTGATTTGAATTGTGTCTGTTCATTTATATGCATTATTCGAACATGTCACACCCCACACACACAACATCAATCTTTCGAAAATCGATTCTGTCGCCAACAACAAGATGGACAGTGCTGCCAGCGGCAACCTCTGAAGAAGCTTTTTGAAAAGCGAAAACCAGTTCAGGTTATAAGGTAAAACATTTACGTTTTTACTCATAAAAATTTGTATTCCGAGTCAGCAGTGAAATAATTATTTTTAGTTAAGTAATGGACATGTCATGGACAACGCAATCCAACAATTATTTTAGATAAAAAGTTTTACCTCACTGTGGCGTCACCAAAAACAGGACGGTCAGTGTTCCCATCGGCAGCCTCTGATGAAGCTCATAATGAGCAAAAACAGGTTCAGGCAGTGAGGTAAAAATAGTAAAGATTTTTATCTAGAATAATTGTGTTTCATGCTGGAATAATATAATAATAGTTAGTGGTAACACTCGGACACATCTTGGACAATAAAATTCAAGTTTTTCTCATGTTAGAAAGATGATAAAGATCACACTCACTGTAAGTCCATTCTGTGAACTTTGTATACTCTAAAAGAAAATAATAATAATCATATGAAACTTGTCACATTCCTTTAGTTACAAGATCCATTTTACTTCCATATTCCTTAAGGAATGGAAGTATGGTGATGGCAAAAAAAATCGTGTTCGAGATTATTGCAGATTCTGATTCTACTACACTCAAAACATGAAAAAAAGTCGTTTTCCGAAACGTGTCTGTGTGTCTGTCTGTCTGTCTGTCTGTCTGTGTCTGTAGATTTTTTTTCTATGGCAAACGATAACTGCCGCAAATTCAAACAGAATCAAATAATGTTTTGCATGCAGCCCTGATTTGCAGAGTACTCGCGACCTATTGTTTTTGGTGAAGATCGGTTGAGGGAAAGGGGTAGTTTACCTGCAACGGTTTTTTTTTAGCAAGGGTAATTTTGTTTGTTTGGCAAACGATAACAGCCGCAAATTCAAACAGAATCAAATAATGTTTCGCATACAGCCCTGAATTGTAGAGTTCTCAAGATCTGTTGATTTTGGTGAATATCGGTTAAGGGAAAGGGGTAGTTTACCAGTAACGTTTTATGTTTTAACAAGGGTATTTCCTATGGCAAACGATAACAGCCGCAAATTCAAAGAGAATCAAAAGATTATTTGCATACAGCCCTAAATTGTAGAGTTCTCAAGACCTATTGTTTTTGGTGAAGTTCGGTTGAGGGAAAGGGGTAGTTTACCTGCAACGTTTTTTTAACAAGGGTATTTTCTATGGCAAACGATAACAGCCGCAAATTCAAACAGAATCAAATAATGTTTTGCATGCAGCCCTGATTTGTAGAGTACTCAAGACCTCTTGTTTTTGGTGAAGATCGGTTAAGGGGAAGGGGTAGTTTACCTGCAACGTTTTTACTTCCATATTCCTTAAGGAATGGAAGTATGGTGATGGCAAAAAAAATCGTGTTCGAGATTATTGCAGATTCTGATTCTACTACACTCAAAACATGAAAAAAAGTCGTTTTCCGAAAAGTGTCTGTGTGTGTGTCTGTCTGTCTGTCTGTCTGTCTGTCTGTCTGTGTGTCTGTCTCTAGATTTTTTTTCTATGGCAAACGATAACTGCCGCAAATTCAAACAGAATCAAATAATTTTTTGCATGCAGCCCTGATTTGCAGAGTACTCGCGACCTATTGTTTTTGGTGAAGATCGGTTGAGGGAAAGGGGTAGTTTACCTGCAACGGTTTTTTTTTAGCAAGGGTAATTTTGTTTGTTTGGCAAACGATAACAGCCGCAAATTCAAACAGAATCAAATAATGTTTCGCATACAGCCCTGAATTGTAGAGTTCTCAAGATCTGTTGATTTTGGTGAAGATCGGTTAAGGGAAAGGGGTAGTTTACCTGTAACGTTTTATGTTTTAACAAGGGTATTTCCTATGGCAAACGATAACAGCCGCAAATTCAAACAGAATCAAAAGATTATTTGCATACAGCCCTAAATTGTAGAGTTCTCAAGACCATTTGTTTTTGGTGAAGTTCGGTTGAGGGAATGGGGTAGTTTACCTGCAACGTTTTTTTAACAAGGGTATTTTCTATGGCAAACGATAACAGCCGCAAATTCAAACAGAATCAAAAGATTATTTGCAGACAGCCCTAAATTGTAGAGTTCTCAAGACCAATTGTTTTTGGTGAAGTTCGGTTGAGGGAAAGGGGTAGTTTACCTGCAACGTTTTTTTAACAAGGGTATTTTCTATGGCAAACGAAAACAGCCGCAAATTCAAACAGAATCAAGTAATTTTTTGCATACGTCCCTGAATTGTAGAGGTCTCAATGACTTTCGATTTTGGTGAAGATCGGTTAAGGGGAAGGGGTAGTTTACCCGCAACCTTTTATGTTTTAACAAGAGTAAAGTACTTGAAAATTTATTTAAACTTTTTGAAACAATGGTAATTGTTAAAAATAAAATAATTTTTTTGCCAGGCAATAAAATTATAATTTTTTCATTTTAATGTAATATAATATTTTTCATTTAATACAGCAATAAAAAGGCAGGTAAGACACAGCCTGGCTGTTTGGCTGAAAATGATTTTAAATATAAATCTTAGAATATGGAAGTCATGTATGGTTCTCCATACCGATATTTACTTTCATGTTCCTTAAGGAAATGGAAATATGGTGATGGCAAAAAAAATCGTGTTCGAGATTATTGCAGATTCTGATTGTACTACACTCAAAACATGAAAAAAAGTCGTTTTTCGAAAAGTGTCTGTGTGTGTGTCTGTCTGTCTATCTGTGTGTCTGTCTGTCTGTAGATTTTTTTTCTATGGCAAACGATAACAGCCGCAAATTCAAACAGAATCAAATAATGTTTCGCATACAGCCCTGAATTGTAGAGTTCTCAAGATCTGTTGATTTTGCTAAAGATCGGTTAAGGGAAAGGGGTAGTTTACCAGCAACGTTTTATGTTTTAACAAGGGTTTTTTCTATGGCAAACGATAACAGCCGCAAATTCAAACAGAATCAAATAATTTTTTGCATACAGCCCTGATTTGTGGAGTACTCAAGATCTATTGTTTTTGGTGAAGATCGGTTAAGGGAAAAGGGTAATTTACCTGCAACGGTTTTTTATCAAGGGTATTTTACTTCCATATTCCTTAAGGAATGGAAGTATGGTGATGGCAAAAAAAATCGTGTTCGAGATTATTGCAGATTCTGATTCTACTACACTCAAAACATGAAAAAAAGTCGTTTTCCGAAAAGTGTCTGTGTGTCTGTGTGTCTGTGTGTCTGTCTGTCTGTCTGTCTGTCTGTCTGTCTGTCTGTAGATTTTTTTTCTATGGCAAACGATAACTGCCGCAAATTCAAACAGAATCAAATAATTTTTTGCATACAGCCCGGTTTTGCAGAGTTCTCGCGACCTATTGTTTTTGGTGAAGATCGGTTGAGGGAAAGGGGTAGTTTACCTGCAACGGTTTTTTTTTAGCAAGGGAAATTTTGTTTGTTTGGCAAACGATAACAGCCGCAAATTCAAACAGAATCAAATAATGTTTCGCATACAGCCCTGAATTGTAGAGTTCTCAAGACCTTTCGTTTTTGGTGAAGATCGGTTAAGGGAAAGGGGTAGTTTACCTGTAACGTTTTATGTTTTAACAAGGGTATTTCCTATGGCAAACGATAACAGCCGCAAATTCAAACAGAATGAAAAGATTATTTGCATACAGCCCTAAATTGTAGAGTTCTCAATACCTTTTGTTTTTGGTGAAGATCGGTTAAGGGAAAGGGGTAGTTTACCTACAACGTTTTTTTAACAAGGGTATTTTCTATGGCAAACGATAACAGCCGCAAATTCAAACAGAATCAAATAATTTTCTGCATACAGCCCTGATTTGTAGAGTACTCAAGACCTATTGTTTTTGGTGAAGATCGGTTGAGGGGAAGGGGTAGTTTACCAGCAACGTTTTTTATCATGCGTATTTTCTATGGCAAACGACAACTGCCGCAAATTCAAACAGAATCAAATAATTTTTTGCATACAGCCCTGATTTGTAGAGTACTCGCGACCTATTGTTTTTGGTGAAGATCGGTTGAGGGGAAGGGGTAGTTTACCTGCAACGGTTTTTTTTATCAAGGGAAATTTTTTGTTTTTTGGCAAACGATAACAGCCGCAAATTCAAACAGAATCAAATAATGTTTCGCATACAGCCCTGAATTGTAGATTTCTCAAGACCTATTGTTTTTGGTGAAGATCGGTTGAGGGAAAGGGGTAGTTTACCTGAAACGTTTTTTTAACAAGGGTATTTTATATGGCAAACGATAACAGCCGCAAATTCAAACAGAATCAAATAATGTTTTGCATACAGTCCTGATTTGTAGAGTACTCAAGACCTATTGTTTTTGGTGAAGATCGGTTAAGGGGAAGGGGTAGTTTACCAGCAACCTTTTACGTTTTATTTTCTATGGCAAACGATAACAGCCGCAAATTCAAACAGAATCAAATAATGTTTTGCATACAGCCCTGATTTGTAGAGTACTCAAGACCTATTGTTTTTGGTGAAGATCGGTTAAGGGGAAGGGGTAGTTTACCTGCAACGTTTTTTTATCAAGCGTATTTTCTATGGCAAACGATAACAGCCGCAAATTCAAACAGAATCAAATAATTTTTTGCATACGTCCCTGAATTGTAGAGGTCTCAATGACTTTCGATTTTGGTGAAGATCGGTTAAGGGGAAGGGGTAGTTTACCTGCAACCTTTTACGTTTTAACAAGAGTAAAGTACTTGAAAATTTATTTAAACTTTTTGAAACAATGGTAATTGTTAAAAATAAAATAATTTTGTTGCCAGGCAATAAAATTATAATTTTTGCATTTTAATGTAATATAATATTTTTCATTTAATACAGCAATAAAAAGGCAGGTAAGACACAGCCTGGCTGTTTGGCTGAAAATGATTTTAAATATAAATCTTAGAATATGGAAGTCATGTATGGTTCTCCATACCGATATTTTTCTATGGCAAACGATAACTTCCGCAAATTCAAACAGAATCAAATAAGTTTTTGCATGCAGCCCGGATTTGCGGAGTACTCGCGACCTATTGTTTTTGGTGAAGATCGGTTGAGGGAAAGGGGTAGTTTACCTGCAACGGTTTTTTTTTAGCAAGGGTAATTTTGTTTGTTTGGCAAACGATAACAGCCGCAAATTCAAACAGAATCAAAAGATTATTTGCATAGAGCCCTAAATTGTAGCGTTCTCAAGACCTATTGTTTTTGGTGAAGTTCGGTTGAGGGAAAGGGGTAGTTTACCTGCAACGTTTTTTTAACAAGGGTATTTTCTATGGCAAACGATAACAGCCGCAAATTCAAACAGAATCAAATAATGTTTTGCATACAGCCCTGATTTGTAGAGTACTCAAGACCTATTGGTTTTGGTGAAGATCGGTTAAGGGAAAGGGGTAGTTTACCTGTAACGTTTTATTTACTTCCATATTCCTTAAGGAATGGAAGTATGGTGATGGCAAAAAAAATCGTGTTCGAGATTATTGCAGATTCTGATTCTACTACACTCAAAACATGAAAAAAAGTCGTTTTCCGAAAAGTGTCTGTGTGTGTGTCTGTCTGTCTGTCTGTCTGTAGATTTTTTTTCTATGGCAAACGATAACTGCCGCAAATTCAAACAGAATCAAATAATTTTTTGCATGCAGCCCGGATTTGCGGAGTACTCGCGACCTATTGTTTTTGGTGAAGATCGGTTGAGGGAAAGGGGTAGTTTACCTGCAACGGTTTTTTTTTAGCAAGGGTAATTTTGTTTGTTTGGCAAACGATAACAGCCGCAAATTCAAACAGAATCAAATAATGTTTCGCATACAGCCCTGAATTGTAGAGTTCTCAAGATCTGTTGATTTTGGTGAAGATCGGTTAAGGGAAAGGGGTAGTTTACCTGTAACGTTTTATGTTTTAACAAGGGTATTTCCTATGGCAAACGATAACAGCCGCAAATTCAAACAGAATCAAAAGATTATTTGCATACAGCCCTAAATTGTAGCGTTCTCAAGACCTATTATTTTTGGTGAAGTTCGGTTGAGGGAAAGGGGTAGTTTACCTGCAACGTTTTTTTAACAAGGGTATTTTCTATGGCAAACGATAACAGCCGCAAATTCAAACAGAATCAAATAATGATTTGCATACAGCCCTGATTTGTAGAGTACTCAAGACCTTTTGTTTTTTGTGAAGATCGGTTAAGGGGAAGGGGTAGTTTACCAGCAACGTTTTTTTATCAAGCGTATTTTCTATGGCAAACGATAACAGCCGCAAAATCAAACAGAATCAAATAATGTTTCGCATACAGCCCTGAATTGTAGACTTCTCAAGATCTGTTGATTTTGGTAAAGATCGGTTAAGGGAAAGGGGTAGTTTATCTGCAACGTTTTATGTTTTAACAAGGGTATTTTATATGGCAAACGATAACAGCCGCAAATTCAAACATAATCAAATAATATTTTGCACACTGTTCTGAATTGTAGAGTTCTCAAGACCTTTTGTTTTTGGTGAAGATCGGTTAAGGGAAAGGGGTAGTTTACCTGCAACGTTTTATGTTTTAAAAGGGTATTTTCTATGGCAAACGATAAGAGCTGCAAATTCAAATAGAATCAAATATGTTTTTGCATACAGCCCTGATTTCTTGAGTACTAAAGATGTATTGTTTTTGGTGAAGATCGTTTAAGGGAAGGGGGTAGTTTACCTGCCACGTTTTACTTCCATATTCATTAAGAAATGGAAGTATGGTGATGGAAAAAAAAATCGTGTTCGAGATTATTGCAGATTCTGATTGTACTACACTCAAAACATGAAAAAAAGTCGTTTTCCGAAAAGTGTCTGTGTGTCTGTCTGTCTGTCTGTAGATTTTTTTTCTATGGCAAACGATAACTGCCGCAAATTCAAACAGAATCAAATAATTTTTTGCATGCAGGCCGGTTTTGCAGAGTTCTCGCGACCTATTGTTTTTGGTGAAGATCGGTTGAGGGAAAGGGGTAGTTTACCTGCAACGGTTTTTTTTTAGCAAGGGTAATTTTGTTTGTTTGGCAAACGATAACAGCCGCAAATTCAAACAGAATCAAATAATGTTTCGCATACAGCCCTGAATTGTAGTGTTCTCAAGACCTTTTGTTTTTGGTGAAGATCGGTTAAGGGAAAGGGGTAGTTTACCTGTAACGTTTTATGTTTTAACAAGGGTATTTCCTATGGCAAACGATAACAGCCGCAAATTCAAACAGAATGAAAAGATTATTTGCATACAGCCCTAAATTGTAGAGTTCTCAATACCTTTTGTTTTTGGTGAAGATCGGTTAAGGGAAAGGGGTAGTTTACCAGCAACGTTTTTTATCATGCGTATTTTCTATGGCAAACGACAACTGCCGCAAATTCAAACAGAATCAAATAATTTTTTGCATACAGCCCTGATTTGTAGAGTACTCGCGACCTATTGTTTTTGGTGAAGATCGGTTGAGGGGAAGGGGTAGTTTACCTGCAACGGTTTTTTTTATCAAGGGAAATTTTTTTTTTTTTGGCAAACGATAACAGCCGCAAATTCAAACAGAGTCAAATAATGTTTTGCATACAGCCCTGAATTGTAGATTTCTCAAGACCTATTGTTTTTGGTGAAGATCGGTTGAGGGAAAGGGGTAGTTTACCTGCAACGTTTTTTTAACAAGGGTATTTTCTATGGCAAACGATAACAGCCGCAAATTCAAACAGAATCAAATAATGTTTTGCATACAGTCCTGATTTGTAGAGTACTCAAGACCTATTGTTTTTGGTGAAGATCGGTTAAGGGGAAGGGGTAGTTTACCTGCAACGTTTTTTTATCAAGCGTATTTTCTATGGCAAACGATAACAGCCGCAAATTCAAACAGAATCAAACAATTTTTTGCATACGTCCCTGAATTGTAGAGGTCTCAATGACTTTCGATTTTGGTGAAGATCGGTTAAGGGGAAGGGGTAGTTTACCTGCAACCTTATACGTTTTAACAAGAGTAAAGTACTTGAAAATTTATTTAAACTTTTTGAAACAATGGTAATTGTTAAAAATAAAATAATTTGGTTGCCAGGCAATAAAATTATAATTTTTTCATTTTAATGTAATATAATATTTTTCATTTAATACAGCAATAAAAAGGCAGGTAAGGCACAGCCTGGCTGTTTGGCTGAAAATGATTTTAAATATAAATCTTAGAATATGGAAGTCATGTATGGTTCTCCATACCGATATTTACTTCCATATTCCTTAAGGAAATGGAAGTATGGTGATGGCAAAAAAATCGTGTTCGAGATTATTGCAGATTCTGATTGTACTACACTCAAAACATGAAAAAAAGTCGTTTTTCGAAAAGTGTCTGTGTGTGTGTCTGTCTGTCTATCTGTCTGTAGATTTTTTTTCTATGGCAAACGATAACAGCCGCAAATTCAAACAGAATCAAATAATGTTTCGCATACAGCCCTGAATTGTAGAGTTCTCAAGATCTGTTGATTTTGGTAAAGATCGGTTAAGGGAATGGGGTAGTTTACCAGCAACGTTTTATGTTTTAACAAGGGTTTTTTTTATGGCAAACGATAACAGCCGCAAATTCAAACAGAATCAAATAATTTTTTGCATACAGCCCTGATTTGTGGAGTACTCAAGATCTATTGTTTTTGGTGAAGATCGGTTAAGGGAAAAGGGTAATTTACCTGCAACGGTTTTTTATCAAGGGTAATTTTACTTCCATATTCCTTAAGGAAATGGAAGTATGGTGATGGCAAAAAAAATCGTGTTCGAGATTATTGCAGATTCTGATTGTACTACACTCAAAACATGAAAAAAAGTCGTTTTTCGAAAAGTGTCTGTGTGTGTGTCTGTCTGTCTGTCTGTCTGTGTGTCTGTCTCTAGATTTTTTTTCTATGGCAAACGATAACTGCCGCAAATTCAAACAGAATCAAATACTTTTTTGCATGCAGCCCTGATTTGCAGAGTACTCGCGACCTATTGTTTTTGGTGAAGATCGGTTGAGGGAAAGGGGTAGTTTACCTGCAACGGATTTTTTTAGCAAGGGTAATTTTGTTTGTTTGGCAAACGATAACAGCCGCAAATTCAAACAGAATCAAATAATGTTTCGCATACAGCCCTGAATTGTAGAGTTCTCAAGATCTGTTGATTGTGGTGAAGATCGGTTAAGGGAAAGGGGTAGTTTACCTGTAACGTTTTATGTTTTAACAAGGGTATTTCCTATGGCAAACGATAACAGCCGCAAATTCAAACAGAATCAAAAGATTATTTGCATACAGCCCTAACTTGTAGAGTTCTCAAGACCATTTGTTTTTGGTGAAGTTCGGTTGAGGGAATGGGGTAGTTTACCTGCAACGTTTTTTTAACAAGGGTATTTTCTATGGCAAACGATAACAGCCGCAAATTCAAACAGAATCAAAAGATTATTTGCAGACAGCCCTAAATTGTAGAGTTCTCAAGACCAATTGTTTTTGGTGAAGTTCGGTTGAGGGAAAGGGGTAGTTTACCTGCAACGTTTTTTTAACAAGGGTATTTTCTATGGCAAACGAAAACAGTCGCAAATTCAAACAGAATCAAGTAATTTTTTGCATACGTCCCTGAATTGTAGAGGTCTCAATGACTTTCGATTTTGGTGAAGATCGGTTAAGGGGAAGGGGTAGTTTACCTGCAACCTTTTACGTTTTAACAAGAGTAAAGTACTTGAAAATTTATTTAAACTTTTTGAAACAATGGTAATTGTTAAAAATAAAATAATTTTTTTGCCAGGCAATAAAATTATAATTTTTTCATTTTAATGTAATATAATATTTTTCATTTAATACAGCAATAAAAAGGCAGGTAAGACACAGCCTGGCTGTTTGGCTGAAAATGATTTTAAATATAAATCTTAGAATATGGAAGTCATGTATGGTTCTCCATACCGATATTACTTCCATATTCCTTAAGGAATGGAAGTATGGTGATGGCAAAAAAAATCGTGTTCGAGATTATTGCAGATTCTGATTCTAATACACTCAAAACATGAAAAAAAGTCGTTTTCCGAAAAGTGTCTGTGTGTGTGTGTCTGTCTGTCTGTCTGTCTGTGTGTCTGTCTCTAGATTTTTTTTCTATGGCAAACGATAACTGCCGCAAATTCAAACAGAATCAAATAATTTTTTGCATGCAGCCCTGATTTGCAGAGTACTCGCGACCTATTGTTTTTGGTGAAGATCGGTTGAGGGAAAGGGGTAGTTTACCTGCAACAGTTTTTTTTTAGCAAGGGTAATTTTGTTTGTTTGGCAAACGATAACAGCCGCAAATTCAAACAGAATCAAATACTGTTTCGCATACAGCCCTGAATTGTAGAGTTCTCAAGATCTGTTGATTTTGGTGAAGATCGGTTAAGGGAAAGGGGTAGTTTACCTGTAACGTTTTATGTTTTAACTAGGGTATTTCCTATGGCAAACGATAACAGCCGCAAATTCAAACAGAATCAAAAGATTATTTGCATACAGCCCTACATTGTAGAGTTCTCCAGACCTATTGTTTTTGGTGAAGTTCGGTTGAGGGAAAGGGGTAGTTTACCTGCAACGTTTTTTTTAACAAGGGTATTTTCTATGGCAAACGATAACAGCCGCAAATTCAAACAGAATCAAATAATGTTTTGCATACAGGCCTGATTTGTAGAGTACTCAAGACCTATTGTTTTTGGTGAAGATCGGTTAAGGGGAAGGGGTAGTTTACCTGCAACCTTTTACGTTTTAACAAGAGTAAAGTACTTGAAAATTTATTTAAACTTTTTGAAACAATTGTAATTGTTAAAAATAAAATTATTGCCTGGCAACAAAATTATAATTTTTTCATTTTAATGTAATATAATATTTTTCATTTAATACAGCAATAAAAAGGCAGGTAAGACACAGCCTGGCTGTTTGGCTGAAAATGATTTTAAATATAAATCTTAGAATATGGAAATCATGTATGGTTCTCCATACCGATATTTTACTTCTATGTTCCTTAAGGAAATGGAAGTATGGTGATGGCAAAAAAAATCGTGTTCGAGATTATTGCAGATTCTGATTGTACTACACTCAAAACATGAAAAAAGTCGTTTTTCGAAAAGTGTCTGTGTGTCTATCTGTGTGTCTGTCTGTCTATCTGTCTGTAGATTTTTTTTCTATGGCAAACGATAACAGCCGCAAATTCAAACAGAATCAAATAATTTTTTGCATACAGCCCTGATTTGTAGAGTACTCACGACGTATTGTTTTTGGTGAAGATCGGTTGAGGGAAAGGGGTAGTTTACCTGCAACGGTTTTTTTTTATCAAGGGTAATTTTTTTTTGGCAAACGATTGCTGCAAATTCAAACAGAATTAAATAATGTTTCGCATACAGCCCTGAATTGTAGATTTCTCAAGACCTATTGTTTTTGGTGAAGATCGGTTGAGGGAAAGGGGTAGTTTACCTGAAACGTTTTTTTAACAAGGGTATTTTATATGGCAAACGATAACAGCCGCAAATTCAAACAGAATCAAATAATGTTTTGCATACAGTCCTGATTTGTAGAGTACTCAAGACCTATTGTTTTTGGTGAAGATCGGTTAAGGGGAAGGGGTAGTTTACCAGCAACCTTTTACGTTTTATTTTCTATGGCAAACGATAACAGCCGCAAATTCAAACAGAATCAAATAATGTTTTGCATACAGCCCTGATTTGTAGAGTACTCAAGACCTATTGTTTTTGGTGAAGATCGGTTAAGGGGAAGGGGTAGTTTACCTGCAACGTTTTTTTATCAAGCGTATTTTCTATGGCAAACGATAACAGCCGCAAATTCAAACAGAATCAAATAATTTTTTGCATACGTCCCTGAATTGTAGAGGTCTCAATGACTTTCGATTTTGGTGAAGATCGGTTAAGGGGAAGGGGTAGTTTACCTGCAACCTTTTACGTTTTAACAAGAGTAAAGTACTTGAAAATTTATTTAAACTTTTTGAAACAATGGTAATTGTTAAAAATAAAATAATTTTGTTGCCAGGCAATAAAATTATAATTTTTGCATTTTAATGTAATATAATATTTTTCATTTAATACAGCAATAAAAAGGCAGGTAAGACACAGCCTGGCTGTTTGGCTGAAAATGATTTTAAATATAAATCTTAGAATATGGAAGTCATGTATGGTTCTCCATACCGATATTTTTCTATGGCAAACGATAACTTCCGCAAATTCAAACAGAATCAAATAAGTTTTTGCATGCAGCCCGGATTTGCGGAGTACTCGCGACCTATTGTTTTTGGTGAAGATCGGTTGAGGGAAAGGGGTAGTTTACCTGCAACGGTTTTTTTTTAGCAAGGGTAATTTTGTTTGTTTGGCAAACGATAACAGCCGCAAATTCAAACAGAATCAAAAGATTATTTGCATAGAGCCCTAAATTGTAGCGTTCTCAAGACCTATTGTTTTTGGTGAAGTTCGGTTGAGGGAAAGGGGTAGTTTACCTGCAACGTTTTTTTAACAAGGGTATTTTCTATGGCAAACGATAACAGCCGCAAATTCAAACAGAATCAAATAATGTTTTGCATACAGCCCTGATTTGTAGAGTACTCAAGACCTATTGGTTTTGGTGAAGATCGGTTAAGGGAAAGGGGTAGTTTACCTGTAACGTTTTATTTACTTCCATATTCCTTAAGGAATGGAAGTATGGTGATGGCAAAAAAAATCGTGTTCGAGATTATTGCAGATTCTGATTCTACTACACTCAAAACATGAAAAAAAGTCGTTTTCCGAAAAGTGTCTGTGTGTGTGTCTGTCTGTCTGTCTGTCTGTAGATTTTTTTTCTATGGCAAACGATAACTGCCGCAAATTCAAACAGAATCAAATAATTTTTTGCATGCAGCCCGGATTTGCGGAGTACTCGCGACCTATTGTTTTTGGTGAAGATCGGTTGAGGGAAAGGGGTAGTTTACCTGCAACGGTTTTTTTTTAGCAAGGGTAATTTTGTTTGTTTGGCAAACGATAACAGCCGCAAATTCAAACAGAATCAAATAATGTTTCGCATACAGCCCTGAATTGTAGAGTTCTCAAGATCTGTTGATTTTGGTGAAGATCGGTTAAGGGAAAGGGGTAGTTTACCTGTAACGTTTTATGTTTTAACAAGGGTATTTCCTATGGCAAACGATAACAGCCGCAAATTCAAACAGAATCAAAAGATTATTTGCATACAGCCCTAAATTGTAGCGTTCTCAAGACCTATTATTTTTGGTGAAGTTCGGTTGAGGGAAAGGGGTAGTTTACCTGCAACGTTTTTTTAACAAGGGTATTTTCTATGGCAAACGATAACAGCCGCAAATTCAAACAGAATCAAATAATGATTTGCATACAGCCCTGATTTGTAGAGTACTCAAGACCTTTTGTTTTTTGTGAAGATCGGTTAAGGGGAAGGGGTAGTTTACCAGCAACGTTTTTTTATCAAGCGTATTTTCTATGGCAAACGATAACAGCCGCAAAATCAAACAGAATCAAATAATGTTTCGCATACAGCCCTGAATTGTAGACTTCTCAAGATCTGTTGATTTTGGTAAAGATCGGTTAAGGGAAAGGGGTAGTTTATCTGCAACGTTTTATGTTTTAACAAGGGTATTTTATATGGCAAACGATAACAGCCGCAAATTCAAACATAATCAAATAATATTTTGCACACTGTTCTGAATTGTAGAGTTCTCAAGACCTTTTGTTTTTGGTGAAGATCGGTTAAGGGAAAGGGGTAGTTTACCTGCAACGTTTTATGTTTTAAAAGGGTATTTTCTATGGCAAACGATAAGAGCTGCAAATTCAAATAGAATCAAATATGTTTTTGCATACAGCCCTGATTTCTTGAGTACTAAAGATGTATTGTTTTTGGTGAAGATCGTTTAAGGGAAGGGGGTAGTTTACCTGCCACGTTTTACTTCCATATTCATTAAGAAATGGAAGTATGGTGATGGAAAAAAAAATCGTGTTCGAGATTATTGCAGATTCTGATTGTACTACACTCAAAACATGAAAAAAAGTCGTTTTCCGAAAAGTGTCTGTGTGTCTGTCTGTCTGTCTGTAGATTTTTTTTCTATGGCAAACGATAACTGCCGCAAATTCAAACAGAATCAAATAATTTTTTGCATGCAGGCCGGTTTTGCAGAGTTCTCGCGACCTATTGTTTTTGGTGAAGATCGGTTGAGGGAAAGGGGTAGTTTACCTGCAACGGTTTTTTTTTAGCAAGGGTAATTTTGTTTGTTTGGCAAACGATAACAGCCGCAAATTCAAACAGAATCAAATAATGTTTCGCATACAGCCCTGAATTGTAGTGTTCTCAAGACCTTTTGTTTTTGGTGAAGATCGGTTAAGGGAAAGGGGTAGTTTACCTGTAACGTTTTATGTTTTAACAAGGGTATTTCCTATGGCAAACGATAACAGCCGCAAATTCAAACAGAATGAAAAGATTATTTGCATACAGCCCTAAATTGTAGAGTTCTCAATACCTTTTGTTTTTGGTGAAGATCGGTTAAGGGAAAGGGGTAGTTTACCAGCAACGTTTTTTATCATGCGTATTTTCTATGGCAAACGACAACTGCCGCAAATTCAAACAGAATCAAATAATTTTTTGCATACAGCCCTGATTTGTAGAGTACTCGCGACCTATTGTTTTTGGTGAAGATCGGTTGAGGGGAAGGGGTAGTTTACCTGCAACGGTTTTTTTTATCAAGGGAAATTTTTTTTTTTTTGGCAAACGATAACAGCCGCAAATTCAAACAGAGTCAAATAATGTTTTGCATACAGCCCTGAATTGTAGATTTCTCAAGACCTATTGTTTTTGGTGAAGATCGGTTGAGGGAAAGGGGTAGTTTACCTGCAACGTTTTTTTAACAAGGGTATTTTCTATGGCAAACGATAACAGCCGCAAATTCAAACAGAATCAAATAATGTTTTGCATACAGTCCTGATTTGTAGAGTACTCAAGACCTATTGTTTTTGGTGAAGATCGGTTAAGGGGAAGGGGTAGTTTACCTGCAACGTTTTTTTATCAAGCGTATTTTCTATGGCAAACGATAACAGCCGCAAATTCAAACAGAATCAAACAATTTTTTGCATACGTCCCTGAATTGTAGAGGTCTCAATGACTTTCGATTTTGGTGAAGATCGGTTAAGGGGAAGGGGTAGTTTACCTGCAACCTTATACGTTTTAACAAGAGTAAAGTACTTGAAAATTTATTTAAACTTTTTGAAACAATGGTAATTGTTAAAAATAAAATAATTTGGTTGCCAGGCAATAAAATTATAATTTTTTCATTTTAATGTAATATAATATTTTTCATTTAATACAGCAATAAAAAGGCAGGTAAGGCACAGCCTGGCTGTTTGGCTGAAAATGATTTTAAATATAAATCTTAGAATATGGAAGTCATGTATGGTTCTCCATACCGATATTTACTTCCATATTCCTTAAGGAAATGGAAGTATGGTGATGGCAAAAAAATCGTGTTCGAGATTATTGCAGATTCTGATTGTACTACACTCAAAACATGAAAAAAAGTCGTTTTTCGAAAAGTGTCTGTGTGTGTGTCTGTCTGTCTATCTGTCTGTAGATTTTTTTTCTATGGCAAACGATAACAGCCGCAAATTCAAACAGAATCAAATAATGTTTCGCATACAGCCCTGAATTGTAGAGTTCTCAAGATCTGTTGATTTTGGTAAAGATCGGTTAAGGGAATGGGGTAGTTTACCAGCAACGTTTTATGTTTTAACAAGGGTTTTTTTTATGGCAAACGATAACAGCCGCAAATTCAAACAGAATCAAATAATTTTTTGCATACAGCCCTGATTTGTGGAGTACTCAAGATCTATTGTTTTTGGTGAAGATCGGTTAAGGGAAAAGGGTAATTTACCTGCAACGGTTTTTTATCAAGGGTAATTTTACTTCCATATTCCTTAAGGAAATGGAAGTATGGTGATGGCAAAAAAAATCGTGTTCGAGATTATTGCAGATTCTGATTGTACTACACTCAAAACATGAAAAAAAGTCGTTTTTCGAAAAGTGTCTGTGTGTGTGTCTGTCTGTCTGTCTGTCTGTGTGTCTGTCTCTAGATTTTTTTTCTATGGCAAACGATAACTGCCGCAAATTCAAACAGAATCAAATACTTTTTTGCATGCAGCCCTGATTTGCAGAGTACTCGCGACCTATTGTTTTTGGTGAAGATCGGTTGAGGGAAAGGGGTAGTTTACCTGCAACGGATTTTTTTAGCAAGGGTAATTTTGTTTGTTTGGCAAACGATAACAGCCGCAAATTCAAACAGAATCAAATAATGTTTCGCATACAGCCCTGAATTGTAGAGTTCTCAAGATCTGTTGATTGTGGTGAAGATCGGTTAAGGGAAAGGGGTAGTTTACCTGTAACGTTTTATGTTTTAACAAGGGTATTTCCTATGGCAAACGATAACAGCCGCAAATTCAAACAGAATCAAAAGATTATTTGCATACAGCCCTAACTTGTAGAGTTCTCAAGACCATTTGTTTTTGGTGAAGTTCGGTTGAGGGAATGGGGTAGTTTACCTGCAACGTTTTTTTAACAAGGGTATTTTCTATGGCAAACGATAACAGCCGCAAATTCAAACAGAATCAAAAGATTATTTGCAGACAGCCCTAAATTGTAGAGTTCTCAAGACCAATTGTTTTTGGTGAAGTTCGGTTGAGGGAAAGGGGTAGTTTACCTGCAACGTTTTTTTAACAAGGGTATTTTCTATGGCAAACGAAAACAGTCGCAAATTCAAACAGAATCAAGTAATTTTTTGCATACGTCCCTGAATTGTAGAGGTCTCAATGACTTTCGATTTTGGTGAAGATCGGTTAAGGGGAAGGGGTAGTTTACCTGCAACCTTTTACGTTTTAACAAGAGTAAAGTACTTGAAAATTTATTTAAACTTTTTGAAACAATGGTAATTGTTAAAAATAAAATAATTTTTTTGCCAGGCAATAAAATTATAATTTTTTCATTTTAATGTAATATAATATTTTTCATTTAATACAGCAATAAAAAGGCAGGTAAGACACAGCCTGGCTGTTTGGCTGAAAATGATTTTAAATATAAATCTTAGAATATGGAAGTCATGTATGGTTCTCCATACCGATATTACTTCCATATTCCTTAAGGAATGGAAGTATGGTGATGGCAAAAAAAATCGTGTTCGAGATTATTGCAGATTCTGATTCTAATACACTCAAAACATGAAAAAAAGTCGTTTTCCGAAAAGTGTCTGTGTGTGTGTGTCTGTCTGTCTGTCTGTCTGTGTGTCTGTCTCTAGATTTTTTTTCTATGGCAAACGATAACTGCCGCAAATTCAAACAGAATCAAATAATTTTTTGCATGCAGCCCTGATTTGCAGAGTACTCGCGACCTATTGTTTTTGGTGAAGATCGGTTGAGGGAAAGGGGTAGTTTACCTGCAACAGTTTTTTTTTAGCAAGGGTAATTTTGTTTGTTTGGCAAACGATAACAGCCGCAAATTCAAACAGAATCAAATACTGTTTCGCATACAGCCCTGAATTGTAGAGTTCTCAAGATCTGTTGATTTTGGTGAAGATCGGTTAAGGGAAAGGGGTAGTTTACCTGTAACGTTTTATGTTTTAACTAGGGTATTTCCTATGGCAAACGATAACAGCCGCAAATTCAAACAGAATCAAAAGATTATTTGCATACAGCCCTACATTGTAGAGTTCTCCAGACCTATTGTTTTTGGTGAAGTTCGGTTGAGGGAAAGGGGTAGTTTACCTGCAACGTTTTTTTTAACAAGGGTATTTTCTATGGCAAACGATAACAGCCGCAAATTCAAACAGAATCAAATAATGTTTTGCATACAGGCCTGATTTGTAGAGTACTCAAGACCTATTGTTTTTGGTGAAGATCGGTTAAGGGGAAGGGGTAGTTTACCTGCAACCTTTTACGTTTTAACAAGAGTAAAGTACTTGAAAATTTATTTAAACTTTTTGAAACAATTGTAATTGTTAAAAATAAAATTATTGCCTGGCAACAAAATTATAATTTTTTCATTTTAATGTAATATAATATTTTTCATTTAATACAGCAATAAAAAGGCAGGTAAGACACAGCCTGGCTGTTTGGCTGAAAATGATTTAAAATATAAATCTTAGAATATGGAAATCATGTATGGTTCTCCATACCGATATTTTACTTCTATGTTCCTTAAGGAAATGGAAGTATGGTGATGGCAAAAAAAATCGTGTTCGAGATTATTGCAGATTCTGATTGTACTACACTCAAAACATGAAAAAAGTCGTTTTTCGAAAAGTGTCTGTGTGTCTATCTGTGTGTCTGTCTGTCTATCTGTCTGTAGATTTTTTTTCTATGGCAAACGATAACAGCCGCAAATTCAAACAGAATCAAATAATTTTTTGCATACAGCCCTGATTTGTAGAGTACTCACGACGTATTGTTTTTGGTGAAGATCGGTTGAGGGAAAGGGGTAGTTTACCTGCAACGGTTTTTTTTTATCAAGGGTAATTTTTTTTTGGCAAACGATTGCTGCAAATTCAAACAGAATTAAATAATGTTTCGCATACAGCCCTGAATTGTAGAGTTCTCAAGACATTGATTTTGGTGAAGATCGGTTAAGGGAAAGGGGTAGTTTACCTGCAACGTTTTATGTTTTAACAAGGGTATTTTCTATGGCAAACAATAACAGCCACAAATTCAAACAGAATCAAAAGATTATTTGCATACAGCCCTAAATTGTAGAGTTCTCAAGACCTATTGTTTTGGTGAAGATCGGTTAAGGGAAAGGGGTAGTTTACCTGCAACGTTTTTTTAACAAGTGTATTTTCTATGGCAAACGATAACAGCTGCAAATTCAAACAGAATCAAATAATTTTTTGCATACGTCCCTGAATTGTAGAGATCTCAAGGACTTTCGATTTTGGTGAAGATCGGTTAAGGGGAAGGGGTAATTTACCTGCAACCTTTTACGTTTTAACAACAGTAAAGTACTTGAAAATACATTTAAACTTTTTGAAACAATGGTAATTGTTAAAAATAAAATAATTTTGTTGCCAGGCAATAAAATTATAATTTTTTCATTTTAATGTAAATTATGTATGAGTTAATATACATGTATAAAATAATATATCGTTCGTGGCAGGCAAGCAGATCTCAGTTATGTAATGTTTACGTTTCCATTTTATTATTATGACTACCGCAATAAAAAGGCAGGGAACACACACACACACACACACACACACACACACACACACACACACACACACACACACACACACACACACACACACACACACACACACACACACACACACAATTCGCATTATTTCAGGCCTCACTCATGTTTATTTTCTTACATCTGCACGCTTTTTAAATGGTAAGTGCCGAAACCCATACCAACATAACGCGTGCAAACCGAAAAAGTGTCCAGCGTGGATAGCGATTTGCTTCCTGTGGATCGCTGGGCAGTGTAACTGCACGTGTTTACAGAGGAACGATTCATAGACAGACTTTTCGTCTTTAGGGAATGAACCCTCTGCAAGATGCTGAGGGTCCATGAGTGACTTCGGAGCGCTCCTTCTTTTTCGTGTGTTTGTTCTGTAAAACATACACTGTAGATTCGCAGCTTGATAGGAACGCTGCAGCTAGGAACACTGTAGCAAAGCTCAATAGGAAATGTTGAAAATTTTTGTCCACGGTGTACCCTCATACACACTAAACCTGACTGATGTTTTAATTACGGACATCATAATATTAAAACTTTGGAAACTTGAGTACTACTTAATGGAGATCAAACATTAACTTATACAAGCCATTAATTTTATGCAATTTTTTTATATATATTGTACAACGTTATTGGCAACAAAGAAGTAGTTTTTGTTAAAATTCCTTCCCGGGATGTTTGGCCGTAGTCCAATGTTTTCTACAAAACCAGACGTTTCGGCAATGCCATCGACTTCCATCATCAGTGAAAATCGAGTGCGATAACGTGAGGTGGTATACGTTAGTGACCACAGTACTGTGGTTAAGGCTGAAGCAGTAAGTAGAAAGAAGTAGTTTCTATAGTAATATTTCATTTCGAAAATGATTTTAAATATAAATCTTAGAACATGGAAGTCATGTATGGTTCTCCATACCGATATTTTAGCATCCACTTTTAGAGAGGCTCATAATAAGAAATTTGCCCTCGTCATTTAAGATCATATACTGTTTGTGCCAGTTTCACTGATGCTTAAAGGTAGTCTGTGAATACTTGAATTATAGGCGTACTGCTTCTTAGTGGTACAGCATATTGGATTTTTTGTTTGGTGACTTGTAATAAATATTGACTTTCTCGGACATATTCTAAACACCATTTTGTCTTTAGATCACCTATGTTGTATACTAGAGAACCCCCAACCCACATTCAAAATAATATTATGAATATTATAACATCGCCAAATTCAGATCATATTTGATAACTAAAAGTATGTAAGAAATGCTAAAAAGTAATAATTTTAATAAATAAATCATGAAGAGAATAAAAATATGAAAGGTAATTAAGAAAGAAGGAGGAAGAATTATAAACTAAAAGTGATTATTAAAGAAACTCACAGACTAGACTGACAGACTAACAACTTTGACTCAACCCCAGAGATTGGACAGATAAGAACCAAAATAAAAGGAAACAAGATGAGAAGTGAAGGAGAAGAAAAATGAAAATAAAAAGGGAACAAACCAACTATAAAGGAAATAAAATGAAACAAGGCGAGAAAACACAGACAAGTAGTAGAGAATAGAGAAGGGAGAAATAATACAATCAAATATAATAAAGGAAATGAAACCGGTAAAGAACCAATATAAAAGATAAATGTTAGTATTGAATAAGTGACAAATGTAATTAATAATTGATAAAACCCGATAAATAAAAATACACTAACCCAAGAATTAGAAGTATATGTAAGTAAGAAATAGAGAAAGACATGAACTTAGTAAGTATAAATAATATGTGTAAAGAAAGAGAGAGATATTGAGATAGTGAGAAATAAACTGAAATGAACTAAGTGACAAAGAAAAGTAATGATAGGGATTACCCACTAATAAACACTTAAATAAAAAGTTTAAGAAGTGCCCATACTGAAAGTGAAAAAACCCTAAAGTAAAATGATAGAGAAAAAACACTAAATAAATTATAATAAACACAAGATAATTTAAAAGTGAAAATGATGAGTAAATAAAAATATTGTCAATGAGAGCAATAGGAACACTTAGTAAAAATATCGGTATGGAGAACCATACATGACTTATATATTCTAAGATTTATATTTAAAATCATTTTCGAAATGAAATATTACCATAGAAACTACTTCTTTCTACTTACTGCTTCAGCCTTAACCACAGTACTGTGGTCACTAACGTATACCACCTCACGTTATCGCACTCGATTTTCACTGATGATGGAAGTCGATGGCATTGCCGAAATGTCTGGTTTTGTAGAAAACATTGGACTATGGCCAAATATCCCGGGAAGGAATTTTAACAAAAACTACTTCTTTGTTGCCGATAACGTTGTACACATATATATCAGTGGCGAAGTTACATGGAGGCAATTGAGGCAATGCCTACCCTAAAAAATTCTGTAGAATAAAAATTATAAATACGTATGAACTACATAACGTAAAGATTATACATTGTTACTGCGACTGTCAAATTTATTAAACTGAAACGTGCTTTATTGAGCGACCGCTAGATGGTGACAGGTGAGATTCGGCATAGTTCGTTTAAAGCGAATGAGGCAACCTGAACTTGCCTCAGCGTTTTTTGTATACATCGTATGTAAGCAATGTAGTGGTGTGATAGGGAAGTGTAGGGAGGGGGGATTGTCCCGCGCTGTACACATAGAGCGTTGAGGCATGCTCACTTCTGTGGTCCAAACAGTTAAGTTAAAGCGCCTGTGTTGTTTCTAAGTGTTTATTTTATGCGGTTATTAAAAGTGTCACTGTTATTCCGCTGAACTAACAGATGATCAAGATTGTTATTTGAATTATTTGTAACATTAAACATATATATAGAAACTAATCAAGTTTAAAAATTTGAAGTTCAATCAGTTGTATTATTGTGTATGACTAATACAAGGATTGTTCAATAGACACACGTATAGAGCTGTAAAGCATTTTTTATTCAACGATTTTAAAAGAAGTCTCCAATAACATTAAGACATGAGTTCCACTGTTGCGCTAACCTGTAGATTCCCTGCTAGTAAAATTCTTACGGCTGTTTGTGGAACCATTCGGTTACAGCAAACTCTACCTCAGCATCCGATTTGACCCACCGTCCTTTTAGTGATTCCTTAAAAAAAATTTAAGATAAGATTTTTGCCTACCCGTTCATTAACTACTAGCTTCGCCAGTAAGCAAATTAATGTCCATTTTTTCGGCTTGCACGCGTTATGTTGGTGTGGGTTTCGGCACTTTCCATTTAAAAAGCGTGCAAACGTAAGAAAATAAACATGAGTGAGGCCAGAAATAACGTGAATTGTGTGTGTGTGTGTGTGTGTGTGTGTGTTTGTGTCTTACCTGCCTTTTTATTGCCGTATTAAATGAAAAATATTATATTACATTAAAATGAAAAAATTTTAATTTTATTGCCTGGTAACAAAATTATTTTATTACTTCCATATTCCTTAAGGAATGGAAGTATGGTGATGGCAAAAAAAATCGTGTTCGAGATTATTGCAGATTCTGATTCTACTACACTCAAAACATGAAAAAAAGTCATTTTCCGAAAAGTGTGTGTGTGTGTGTCTGTGTGTGTCTGTCTGTCTTAGATTTTTTTTCTATGGCACACGATAACTGCCGCAAATTCAAACAGAATCAAATAATTTTTTGGATACAGCCCTGATTTGTAGAGTACTCGCGACCTATTGTTTTTGGTGAAGATCGGTTGAGGGAAAGGGGTAGTTTACCTGCAACAGTTTTTTTTTATCAAGGGAAATTTTTTTTTTTGGCAAACGATAACAGCCGCAAATTCAAACAGAATCAAACAATGTTTCGCATAGAGCCCTGAATTGTAGAGTTCTCAAGACCTATTGTTTTTGGTGAAGATCGGTTAAGGGAAAGGGGTAGTTTACCTGTAACGTTTTATGTTTTAACAAGGGTATTTCCTATGGCAAACGATAACAGCCGCAAATTCAAACAGAATCAAAAGATTATTTGCATACAGCCCTAAATTGTAGAGTTCTCAAGACCTATTGTTTTTGGTGAAGATCGGTTAAGGGAAAGGGGTAGTTTACCTACAACGTTTTTTTAACAAGGGTATTTCCTATGGCAAACGATAACAGCCGCAAGTTCAAACAGAATCAAATAATTTTCTGCATACAGCCCTGATTTGTAGAGTACTCAAGACCTATTGTTTTTGGTGAGGATCGGTTGAGGGGAAGGGGTAGTTTACCTGCAACGTTTTTTTTCTATGGCAAACGATAACTGCCGCAAATTCAAACAGAATCAAATAATTTTTTGCATACATCCCTGAATTGTAGAGGTCTCAAGGACTTTCGATTTTGGTGAAGATCGGTTAAGGGGAAGGGGTAGTTTACCTGCAACCTTTTACGTTTTAACAAGAGTAAAGTACTTGAAAATTTATTTAAACTTTTTGAAACAATGGTAAATGTTGAAAATAAAATAATTTTGTTGCCAGGTAACAAAAATAAAGTCATTTTGATTATAAAATATAAATATTTACAAGAAAAGAATTTTCAGTTTTCAAAATTTAAATATATTACTTCCATATTCCTTAAGGAATGGAAGTATGGTGATGGCAAAAAAAATCGTGTTCGAGATTATTGCAGATTCTGATTCTACTACACTCAAAACATGAAAAAAAGTCGTTTTCCGAAAAGTGTCTGTGTGTCTATCTGTGTGTCTGTCTGTCTGTGTGTCTATCTGTCTGTCTGTAGATTTTTTTTCTATGGCAAACGATAACTGCCGCAAATTCAAACAGAATCAAATAATTTTTTGCATACAGCTCGGTTTTGCAGAGTTCTCGCGACCTATTGTTTTTGGTGAAGATCGGTTGAGGGAAAGGGGTAGTTTACCTGCAACGGTTTTTTTTTAGCAAGGGTAATTTTGTTTATTTGGCAAACGATAACAGCCGCAAATTCAAACAGAATCAAATAATGTTTCGCATACAGCCCTGAATTGTAGAGTTCTCAAGACCTATTGTTTTTGGTGAAGATCGGTTAAGGGAAAGGGGTAGTTTACCTGTAACGTTTTATGTTTTAACAAGGGTATTTCCTATGGCAAACGATAACAGCCGCAAATTCAAACAGAATGAAAAGATTATTTGCATACAGCCCTAAATTGTAGAGTTCTCAATACCTTTTGTTTTTGGTGAAGATCGGTTAAGGGAAAGGGGTAGTTTACCTACAACGTTTTTTTAACAAGGGTATTTTCTATGGCAAACGATAACAGCCGCAAATTCAAACAGAATCAAATAATTTTCTGCATACAGCCCTGATTTGTAGAGTACTCAAGACCTATTGTTTTTGGTGAAGATCGGTTGAGGGGAAGGGGTAGTTTACCAGCAACGTTTTTTATCATGCGTATTTTCTATGGCAAACGACAACTGCCGCAAATTCAAACAGAATCAAATAATTTTTTGCATACAGGCCTGGTTTGTAGAGTACTCGCGACCTATTGTTTTTGGTGAAGATCGGTTGAGGGGAAGGGGTAGTTTACCTGCTACGGTTTTTTTTATCAAGGGAAATTTTTTTTTTTTGGCAAACGATAGCCGCAAATTCAAACAGAATCAAATAATGTTTCGCATACAGCCCTGAATTGTAGATTTCTCAAGACCTATTGTTTTTGGTGAAGATCGGTTGAGGGAAAGGGGTAGTTTACCTGTAACGTTTTATGTTTTAACAAGGGTATTTCCTATGGCAAACGATAACAGCCGCAAATTCAAACAGAATCAAAAGATTATTTGCATACGGCCCTAAATTGTAGAGTTCTCAAGACCTGTTGTTTTTGGTGAAGATCGGTTGAGGGAAAGGGGTAGTTTACCTGCAACGGTTTTTTTTTAGCAAGGGTAATTTTGTTTGTTTGGCAAACGATAACAGCCGCAAATTCAAACAGAATCAAATAATGTTTCGCATACAGCCCTGAATTGTAGAGTTCTCAAGACCTATTGTTTTTGGTGAAGATCGGTTAATGGAAAGGGGTAGTTTACCTGTAACGTTTTATGTTTTAACAAGGGTATTTCCTATGGCAAACGATAACAGCCGCAAATTCAAACAGAATCAAATAATGTTTCGCATACAGCCCTAAATTGTAGAGTTCTCAAGACCTTTTGTTTTTGGTGAAGATCGGTTAAGGGAAAGGGGTAGTTTACCTACAACGTTTTTTTAACAAGGGTATTTTCTATGGCAAACGATAACAGCCGCAAATTCAAACAGAATCAAATAATTTTCTGCATACAGCCCTGATTTGTAGAGTACTCAAGACCTATTGTTTTTGGTAAAGATCGGTTAAGGGGAAGGGATAGTTTACCTGCAACGTTTTTTTATCAAGCGTATTTTCTATGGCAAACGATAACAGCCGCAAATTCAAACAGAATCAAATAATTTTTTGCATACGTCCCTGAATTGTAGAGGTCTCAATGACGTTCGATTTTGGTGAAGATCGGTTAAGGGGAAGGGGTAGTTTACCTGCAACCTTATACGTTTTAACAAGAGTAAAGTACTTGAAAATTTATTTAAACTTTTTGAAACAATGGTAATTGTTAAAAATAAAATAATTTTGTTGCCAGGCAATAAAATTATAATTTTTTCATTTTAATGTAATATAATATTTTTCATTTAATACAGCAATAAAAAGGCAGGTAAGACACAGCCTGGCTGTTTGGCTGAAAATGATTTTAAATATAAATCTTAGAATATGGAAGTCATGTATGGTTCTCCATACCGATATTTTTTATAAAACAATTGGTTCTTCATTGAGGTGGGGACTTGACGACAGTGACAGGGCTTTCCACCAAATTCAGCAGAGTGACAGGTAGGCCCAACTCTGATTGGCTCCTCAGATTTCCCCAGCGTTAGTAGGTTCTATGAAAATATTTTATTTCAAAAATGATTTTAAATATAAATCTTAGATATGTTTTATAAATCTCATGTTTTATGTTTTAACATGGGTAATTTTTTATATGACGAACCATAACTGCCGTAAATTCACACAGAATCAAATAACTTTTTACATATGTGCCTGAGCTATAGAGAACTCAATGTCTGTTGATTTTGGTGAAGATCGGTTACGGGGAAAGGGCAGTTTACCTGAAACATTTTTTGTTGTAACATGAGTAAAGTACTTAATTTTGATAAAGTATCCTGATAAGATCTTAATAATCCACTGTAGAAACGTAGATGAAATATCTATAAATGAAGAGGCTAGTTGAATGGGCTGGGGTAATTTTCTATAAATCAAAATTATAGTTGAAGGGGGAGGGGATAATTTTTTTTTTATATGTGTACTACGTTATTGGCAACAAAGAAGTATTTTTTTGTTAAAATTCCTTCCCTGGCTGTTTGGCTGAAAATGATTTTAAATATAAATCTTAGAATATGGAAGTCATGTATGGTTCTCCATACCGATATTTTTAACAATTACCATTGTTTCAAAAAGTTTAAATAAATTTTCAAGTACTTTACTCTTGTTAAAACGTAAAAGGTTGCTGGTAAACTACCCCTTCCCCTTAACCGATCTTCACCAAAATCGAAAGTCCTTGAGATCTCTACAATTCAGGGACGTATGAAAAAAATTATTTGATTCTGTTTGAATTTGCGGCTGTTATCGTTTGCCATAGAAAATACGCTTGATAAAAAAACGTTGCAGGTAAACTACCCCTTCCCCTTAACCGATCTTCACCAAGAACAATAGGTCTTGAGTACTCTACAAATCAGGGCTGTATGCAAAACATTATTTGATTCTGTTTGAATTTGCGGCTGTTATCGTTTGCCATAGGAAATACCCTTGTTAAAACATAAAACGTTACAGGTAAACTACCCCTTTCCCTTAACCGATCTTCACCAAAAACAATAGGTCTTGAAAACTCTACAATTCAGGGCTGTATACGAAACATTATTTAATTCTGTTTGAATTTGCGGCTGTTATCGTTTGCCAAAAAAAAATTTTCCCTTGATAAAAAAAAACCGTTGCAGGTAAACTACCCCTTTCCCTCAACCGATCTTCACCAAAAACAATAGGTCGTGAGTACTCTACAAATCAGGGGTGTATGCAAAAAATTATTTGATTCTGTTTGAATTTGCGGCAGTTATCGTTTGCCATAGAAAAAAAATCTACAGACAGACACACAGACAGACACTTTTCGGAAAACGACTTTTTTTCATGTTTTGAGTGTAGTAGAATCAGAATCTGCAATAATCTCGAACACGATTTTTTTTGCCATCACCATACTTCCATTCCTTAAGGAATATGGAAGTAAAATTAACAAACACTAAAGGTTTAATAGTGAACAATAATAATATTTAAGAAAGTTGTTAAGAATAATATTTTAAGATAAACCATTAATTAAGTATAGTGAACACTGAAGAGTGATGTTAACTGTATTGATTAGAAAAGAATCTTATTGTAAAGTTTAAAAGTATATAATAGTATTTAAAGGTAAGAATCCCATGAAAGAGTAATCAGATAGTAATATTTCATTTCGAAAATGATTTTAAATATAAATCTTAGAACATGGAAGTCATGTATGGTTCTCCATACCGATATTTTAGCATCCACTTTTAGAGAGGCTCATAATAAGAAATTTGCCCATAACTATATAGTCCATAATTGTTATTCTGTAACAATGACATTCAGTATTTACTCACACTGAGGAAGAGGCACATCACCTTGAAACGTTTGTGAAAGTGATAACTTAAGTAAGTTCATTTGTGAAAGTTTTTTATATATAATAATACATAATAATTGTTAAATAATTGTTTAAGTAAAATTATGAATAGGATATGGCTGGGGTAATTATACCAACCATAGACCTAAATGTTGTATTTTATGTGATAAAAAAATAGTAATTAATAGCCATATTGTTGACATTGGCGGAGTAAATAAGTAAGAAAGGAAAGCAATGTTTGACTTAGAAAACGAGAAAACCAGTTAGTAAATAATTAGCAATACATGATGTATAAAATAGTAGTAACATACAAATAACACAAAAACAGAACCAAAACACATCAATAGGTAACAAAACCAGTTATAAGAACAAAATAAAGCATTAGGCTAAAATGAGATGTAATGGATATGAAATAAGTAAAAATCAGTAATGGCTACTTAGGCTTAAGAAAGACCTAACTGTCAAACACCAACAAATACAAATTGTATGAAAATAACCAAGTAATTAACAAATCCAAGGCGAATAATCAACCAAGGATAAATTGTAAATCTTATTAAAAGCAAAATATTAGAATAAGGATTTAAATTAAAAGAGAAATGTAATTAGGAAATATTAAAATAATTGTAAAATTATAAAACATGAAATAACCCAATCTTGTGGGATACCAAAATAATCTTTGGAAGAAAATACAAATAACAGTGATAATAATTAATACTTAGGAAGGAAGATAACGGAATGAAAGCAATCAGAAGATATACAAGGATTTTGAAAAGAATTCAAATTTTGATAACAATGGATTTTTGCCAGATTAACCAATCAGATTTAATTAGTAACCATAGCAACTGCCGTTAGGTACGGAATTACCGTTGAATATCGTTACTCGTAAAGTGACGCTCTTGGAAAACAAGCCAAAATTTGAACAACCAAATATTTAATTTAAAATGTTATAAAAGTGAACCAAATTACCACAAATGAACAAGAAGGAAGCAGACGATGACTGAAACCAATTAACCGATGTCGAAGGCCACTTAAATCCAAAAGAAGTGAATAAATTACTCCGATTAAATTGAAAAAGATGCCAGAAGCCCAAACAATTGAAATTTGAATACGATTGCAGCTCAAGTCCTTTTTACCAGAACAACTGCTTATCCCCCAGTCTACTAAGTTGTTAAGTATCATTTAAATTACCCAAATTTCCGAAAAAACGCACTTTAAATATTTCTCACTATGCTATGAAATATCACTAAACTGAATTTATTCTCTTTCAAAGATTAAATAAAAAACTAAGACACTGCAAATTTGTCAACTTATAATTAACCTATTGTTAGTTTACGAACCTTTGAAACACTTTTACTACACTCCAAAAAACAAATTATAGCTACACGTTATATTATTTAAGTAGAAATAATGTAAGGTTGTGTATTTTTATTATTGTAATTGCATCTAATCCTTTTATCGTAATCTCAAGAATCCAGATGATCGAACGAAAATATTTGTATACTACTTCGGCAGACGCCATTATGGTGTATCTGTTACGTTCAAAATCGATCCGTCAAAACCCAGAGAAAATTGTCTTAGATTAATTGCCGGTGCAAAATAATATAACATACCAAATATAACCTGTGTCACTGAATAAGTAATAACCATTAACTAATAAACCAATACTGTGTGTAACCAATGTGTTTTATTTTCATTAGGAAAGTGTATTATAAATGTTGTACATTGTAGCAAACAGCTATGAATTGGCGGCAAGCGCTCAAGCAGTAAACACAGCAAACTTCTGGCTTGATTGTAAAAATCAATAAGCGGCGGGAACAAGTTTGAATTCTCCACACCGCCTGAGCGGACTCGCCAATAATACTAATTTTTTAATTGTTTAAAATAAACAATTTGGCGCCACCCGGGATTTATACACCCCTAGTGAACCTCAGGTAAGGACTTCGATACCTGGTTATTCGTACGTTCACTACGGACTCAATCAACGTAAAGTACGTTACCGAGCGACGACGGATTGGTAAGACACAACACACCAAGTACACTCTGACACTTTTACACTCTTGCAGAAATTAGAAAAAAGAGGGTTATTACAATATTGATTGATATTATTAGAATAATATTATTTGAATAATATGTAGAAGAGAGAATATTAGGCCTCATGGTAGGAGAGAGAGATCTTGCTCATGAAATTGCATCACAGGTAGAATTAATATCACAGGATGTACAGAAGATGCCGTTGCAATAATTGAAAACTAAGATATTTTTACAAAGACTAGTGTTTGACTTCAATAAAACATATAAGTTTTAATATGAAAATTTCAACAATTAAAACTAAAACATTTTCAGACTGTGGTGGAACCTTTACTGTGCAAAATAGTGGTAGACATAGTAACAACTAAAAAAGTTATATAATACAATTATTTAGGTACATTGATAGCTAACTCTGGACATCAAGAGACTGAGGTAATTGTGCAGGTCATGACAATTAACAGGGTACCCATTGCCTGAATGACTTTGTATGGAAAGTATACCAAAGGTTGAATTTGCAACACTTTAATAGAACCTATGTTGACATATGGTGCAGAGGCTAGATCAGAAATATCTATTAAAAAAAAATAAAAAGTAAGGGAATTATAAGACAAATTTTAAGGAAAGCCAGAAAGGACAGAATACATAATCAAAATGTAAGAGAACTTTATGGAATACCATATATAATAGGATGGATTATGTAAAGATAGCAGATGCGGAATTGGCCAGGTGGATATAATCATGATGGGTAGATAGTAAAGATTCCAAGAGGTAACAAGATGTTTAGCAAGGGGAGAGTTGAAAGACCAAAGAAGAGATGGTGCAAAATCTTGTGTTACTTACTGTTGTATTAAGACAGGTGAAATCTCCTATAAGAAAAGAGAAAAGGAGAAGAATTCAGAGTAGTAGTGACAGTAATTATTTATGGAATATATTTGCCCCCAAACCCATAAGTAAGAAAACTTAATGTTTTCTAGAGTTGTTAAACACTTTCTGTAATTGTGTATTATTAAATCTTCTTTCCACCTTTTAACATAAAAAATGTAGACCTCCTTAAAGGACCTTACTCTTATCTTCCATAAAATCTAAACTTAACCTGCTGTCTATCCTTCCACATGTCTGTTCCAAAGCCATCATGTTATCATCCATTGAATTTTGTATTCATGCATGTGGTATATGAAGTTAGGGTGAAAAGTTCTAGGTCTAACACTAAGATAGCACCACTATGATCGTGTTGTATGTTGTCAACCTTTGTAGCAGTACAAAGATTGTACAGATTGTATCCATGAACTTTCATTCATGTGTTTTAGCTGTTATTATTTATTTATTTATTATTCTTGGATTTCGTTGTCCATGACGTGTCCGTTACTTAACTAAATACCACTATTATATTAACGACTCGGAACACAAAGTTTTTTATAAGTAAAAACATAAAGTTTTACCTTACAGCCTGAACCGGTTTTTGCCTTTAAAAGGCTTCTTCAGAGGCTGCCACTGGTAGCGCTGTCCGTCCTGTTGTGGGCGACGGAATCGAATTTCGAAAGATCGATGCTGTGTGTGTGGGGTGAGATATGTTCGAATAATGCGTGCGATTTGAATTGTGTCTGTTCGTTTAGGATGTCGTTTTTATTTGTTTTCGTGTGTTTGTATATTTCCAATTGTTCTAGAGTGTCTAGTTTTTGGCCTTTTGTGTGTATGTGTAGAATGTTCATGTTATTGTCGATGTTTTTATATGTGTGGTTTGCTTCAATGAGGTGGTTTGCAAAGGTGGATTCTGTAGTGGAGTGGAGTGCCTTTGTGTGTTCAATGTATCTCTGTTTGAAGCTACGTCCTGTCTGGCCTATGTAGAATTTGTTGCAATTTGAGCAATTTAGCTTGTAAACACCGGGTAGATCGAATTTGTTTTATGCTTTGTGTGTGTGTTTTGATAGTGTGTATTCTGTTTTATTAGTAGTTTTGTAACCGATTCTGTATCCTGCTTTCTTGAATTTGTGGGCTATTTTTTCAGTTTGTTTGTTGATGTATGTTAGTGTTATGAATTTGTTGTTTTCTATCTTTGTCTGTTGTTTGTTTTGTGTGTGTGGACTGATGTAGATTAGACTCATGGTGAGAATGGGAAAACAAACGGGGCTAAAGTAATATAGGAATGGAAACATAAAACAAGTCAAAGTGTGAATAATCTAGGAAAGCATGGAACAGTGAGATAGCTAATGAGGTGAGTTTGAAAAGTTTTGAAGAAGAAAATATAGGATTTTTGAATTTTTGTTTTTTCAACACATTCCTCTTTCATCTCTATTCAGACCAATAATACTCTGACTTCTTTATACTTTCAGTATAATACAATTTCTCTAACTCTCCAAAATAAGCATTTTTCACCAATGACCTGTGTATTTGAAGAGAATCTTTTTTTGCAGCTACAGCTTTGAAAATATAGTTAAAATTGAAAATTAGTTATAAAAGTCTGAGTGGCTCCCTTGTTATGATAGGAAAGCACTTTTTCTTTACCAAACATGGATGTTTAGCTTCAGTAATATTGTTCAGTTGCTCCAGCAATGATGAATAATGTTCCTTGTTGATGATATCTTTTTCTTGATAGTCAATAAGCATCACATCCTGTTAATTCCAAAAAAACAGTTGCCATCACCTTTCCAAATGATGGAACAGTTTTCACTTTCTTGGAATACTTCCACAAGCTTTCATTCATTGTTTGGACTGTTGTTTTATCTCTAGCTTATAGTCATGAATCTGCGTTTCAGCAACAACGATTAGTCTTCACAAGAGGTGGGCTGATATACCTGTAACAGGTATTTTGGAACGATATTTTTGTGGAACGGATGTAACATTGACTGAAAAGTTGAAATACCTGTTATTCGCGGCGACGCTGTTCCGAGTCGAGGCACGCCCCCTACGCTCCCCCCCCCACACACACACACAAAGTACACAAGTATCACGTAAACGAATACGTCAAGGCCAAATACTAGGCGTCCAAAAATATCGCTGGTACGCAAGGAACAACTAGTATTTCAAATACTAGGGGTATCACCGATACACAAAATACTAAGCGTATCAGAGGAACAGTAGTATTTTTGGAACACCTAGTATTTTAGTAACAGGTAGTATCAAGGGTATTTCGATACTTCATTCTGCGCAAAGAGACGAAGCTGTTTTTAATAAAGGAAAAAATTCATCCTGATGTTACATTTATTCTCGTGTGATATGCAGATATATAATACAGATTATATGCTAATAAATTATATATTATACTAGTCACCAACTTGTAACTAAAACCGGTTCAGGTTGTAAGGTAAAACTTTATGTTTTTACTCATAAAAAACTTTGTGTTCCGAGTCGTTAGTGAAATAGTTGTATTTAATTATATTGTGTTATAACCTATAGAGTGACTGATGTTGAAAAGCTATATTATACTTTTTATTAATGGGATTTTAACTTCACGGGATTTTAATTTAATGGGATTTCGTTCCTTAATATCTGAACGAAGAACATGAACACGATTATCATCAAGGAAAATGCAACAGTTGATATTTTTGAATGCAAATTTAAAATAGCGTTTGAATAACTGAAATCCCAGTATTTTAAAAACAATTCAATTGTTTAATTTTATTTATAATGTGTTAAGTGAAGCAGACTGTAATGTAAATAGGTGTACATTTCATAACTTGTATATTCTGTGTACATTAGTGAATGAATCTAAGATTATCCAGGTATGTAATGCATTTAATTTACTTTTGTTGTTGGTTATTATTTATAAGATATTATTTATTTATTTATATTTATTTTATTACAGTTGTTTTTATTATTTTTATTTGTAAAATTTTGTTTATTCTCATTCACTCTTGTGGCTTATTGTTATGTTTTTATTATATGTTTCTGATGTTTTATCACATTATTTGTTGTGGTATTACGTGTACTCTAAATTATTTCATTGCCCCGAGTTTTGCAACTGATTTGTCTAAAGTCTAACCAATGTTAGTTTTACTCCTAGTGAAAACTTAAATTGGTATTCCCAAAGGGAGATAGGCCTATAAATTCTTTTGTTTCTTATTTTCTTTTAAATAGTATAATGATAGATAGAAGTCGTGTGTGTATTGTCGTGTTCGTGTTGTTATTGTGTCGGGCGTTACACTCCGCGCACTTTCAATACTTAATGATGATGTTCCTCTGCGATGATGTCGTCCTGCAAAACAACTTAAGCTACTATGTGTATGTGGGCGCCAATTGGAATCTTTGTTCCAAGAAATTGTTATTAAAATTAAATTTTGATTTCTTAGCAGTTAGTTTAATTCTATGAAAAAATGTGAACAAGACAGTTTGGGTTTGAAAAAATAACGTATGTTTTAATGAATCTTAAAAATCGTCTGAAGGACTAACATTCGTAAAAAAATAAAATTGCAGAGTTACAAAAAATATTATTATTGACAAGTTTTTTCTCCAATCAAGTATCGGCTAACAAATCATTTATTTTACTCAGTTGAAAAGCATGAGTTTAGTGTATGAAAAATCTTTATACTCAGGACGTGACTCCTTTGAACTACCAAGACAGATCAATAAGATGCTTCACAAAAATTAAGTGATATGAAGGTGTGTGACATGTGTAGTACAACTGTGTGACAAATGATACCAGGTAAAAATTACTTTAACTTTGAACAACTCACGTTCCGATGGGTAATTATTTCTCGCACTGGACACTTCTCTCGGGTACGTTTTCAATCTTGCCTCTTCGTGTTGACGTTCCTTGTGCACTGATATTATTTGAAAGTCAACATACGGTTTTTTTAAAACTCCGCACTATTGGAAAAAAGTTTCGCAGTGAATTTACGCTTGAATACTGCCGGCGACAATCAGCTGTCCGCGTGGTTTCTCGATTGGCCGCCACAGTGCTGATTCTCCTCCCACAGTTGATGAATAGGCTTTGTGTACGTAACGTTATAGGGATTTTTGTCAAAGTCAGTTTGTCTTAGCGAATACCAGCAGAATTGATTCTCTATTAAAATTTTGGTCCTTTCCAGGGCCGTTGATATTCTGGCTGCGTGCGTTCTATTAAATGTGTCGTGTTGCTGCTCTATTTCAACAACACGTTGCCGTATACTCTTGTAGAGGTTAAGTCAGTCGTTTGTCATGTACGGGAAAAGCCTTTCTGCTTTCTCACGTCGACTTCTCGTTCTTCGGTTTTGCCTCGGGTGTGATGATCAGTTTCGTGGGTGATGTGTCTCTTCTGGATTCAAAGCACAAAGTGTTTTTTGGTCGAATTTCGTCTTCCTTTTATACTCTGTAAGGCTCATTGTTTTAACTTTTTGTCATGAACTTCTGGTGTATTTGTGTAAAAATTCCTTCTAGAATGTTCGAGAATAATCAAATGGAACATCATGGAACAAATTTGACTTCCGTAGAAGCTTTAGAACAAAAATTTCTTATTCTTCACGCTAAGGATATTACAAAACTTATTCTGGTATTTGTCAAACAATTTTACATAACTACTTACAATCTGCATGCCATTACTATTTTTGGATTCTCTGCTTTCAACTGAATCTAATGATACGATTGGTTTTGAATAAATTAACTCTAATAAAATAACATAAAATACAACTCTTACCTTGGAATGGTTACATAAAATTTCAATTTTCTAACTAGAAAATTGTTGTGAAGTTGTTTGGTTCCTTCTACAACATTAATACATAATATTATCATCTAATTATAACAAAATAAATAAAGTTTAACACATATAATATATAAATAAGTTCAGTTTTACATGGTCCATGTATATGGCCTATGTTATTGTCACTGTTTCTTTACAATAATTAGTCTTTTTTCCTTATTATATATGGGATTTTTCGAGTATACACTGAGAGTTTATTATATTGTCTATCTTTTGTGATACCTGGTTTATCCTGATACATATTATTTTTATTGTAAGCTTACTTAGCATCATATTGGTTTGCATAAGTGATTCATTTTCTTGGTGTGACAAATTTCACTCTCATAATTCAAATTCTTTAATAATTGAGCTTGTTTTCAACTGAGTAAGTTTGCTACTATAGTACACTATAGGATTGTACCTTCTTTCTTTTATTTTTGCTAACATTTTGCAATTATTTTGTCAAATATGACTGTTTTTTGTGATGGTTCCTTGGCCTCAGCCAGATATGGTATAGGTAAATAGTTTCCTACCTCGACTCGTAAAGTGTTTAAGTTAGTCAAATATATTAGTATAGTCACATTATATTGTATTTCAACTTTATAATACAATTTGGTTGCATTTTGGCAACATTAAATTCATAAATATTACAATATTATAGGTCTACTACATGTTTTCAGTTAATACTGTTTTTGGCTATTTTCTTTATTTAAGATAATTTGTTCATCTTTGTCTACTTGACAATTACATATAGTTTTTATCTCAATTCTATAATAATTAATTTTCACACAAAATCTGAGTGATTGGACTCAGCTCCTAAACATATATTTTTTTGTCATAACATTTATATATTTTTTATTTTAACTTAGATCCTTTCTAATAATGTATTCAAATCATTTAATACATTTATTTTATTTACATCACAAAGTATAATAATGGATCTTGTCCATTAATTCACAATAAATAGTTTTTTATACCCTATTCAGAGTTACATATCTTAATAAGTAATGACCTCATTTTGGTTGTTTCTGATATTATTTGTCTCTTTTATAGTATATTATTGGTTTCACACTGTTCTTCACTTAAATAATATATATGGGGTTTGAGTCTTAGTCATAGTCTGGTCGTTTTTTCCTGTTAATGATATTAATTATTAGACAATATTACAAAATTTTTAGGATTACTTGGGTTCGATACTGTTCACCTCACTTTCCTCTTACGATAAATTGCTATGCAAATAATTTCCTTTATGGAACGTTCTGTGACGTTACAATAGTAATAGTTTAATAAAGTCGCAGTGCAAAGTAACACTGTTAATACTTTCAGTTTCAATTTATTTCTTATAACAAATTATATAGGCTAGTATAAGTTATATAATATCTTCAAATAAATACACTGAAAGTAGGTTTATTAATATATTAATAAGTTTATCTAGATGAAAATAAACCTACTTGCAGTGTATTTATTTGAAGATATTATATAGGAGACTTGCAGGAAACTCAAAACGAGTTACTTACAAAGGATAATATAGGTTATGTATATTGTAACGTTACATAAACCCTGCCCAAATATGATAACACAATCACTATCATTAAAACCAGTAATCACCCCATTCTAAAAGTCAGAAATGGGTATTATGTACCAAGCTATAAAAAACTTTGTACTACAAAACACTGTAAACAATAACAAAATGAAATATAGTGTACAAAGTGAAATATAGTGTACTTAGTGAAACTTTTAAAATTAGCATCTCACAGATTGATACTGGAGATGAAAAACAATCAATATTGTAGCAGTGGACTAAATTGCTGCTGACAACTTTTGTATTTTTTGTATTTTGTATTGTGTAGGCCACAAAGGTATTGTACCTAGGAATAATCTTTGTGTTTAATATAATGATTTTGTTTAAATATAAGATAACCCAGGGTTAAATATAAAATAATACTATGTTAGCAAGATGGCATGGGAAAAATAGTTTAGAGTAAGGATACATTAAGTAAATAATAAATTATAAATGAATCAAATTAAAAGGGATTATTTTATAAAATACCAATGTACAAGTTTAAGAAAAAATATAAAGAAAAACCTTAGATAAATTAAATTTGATTATAAATAAAATATAAAAAGGATTATTTTTATAAAAAGAAGAAATACATTTATAATAATTAATAATAGCCTATATACTAAAAAGTATATAGATTCACCAATAAAAAACCATGAAAAATTCTTGGTTACTACGAGTAACCAACTAACAAGATTGGAATTAATTGTTAAAATGATTTGGAAGTGAACGTTTTGAAAAAGTGTAATGCCTATAAAAATTTGAGACATTAACAAATACCATTTGGAATAAGTAGTGCAAAATTAATAAAATTGACAAGTGATGTCCACTACATATTAGAACTCCTTCGAATAGAACCATTCACGCCCGTAATTTGATGAAACTTTGAAAAATCAACCTCCGAGATCCAGGCCTAGTCCACAGAACGTCGACATTTTGGTGAGATCGTTACCAAGTAAAATTTAACTAAATTAAATCTCAACTATAACTTCATAACACTAGAAACAGCACCATATCTTTAAACACTTCAGGAAAAGATGTGAAAACAAACTTTATTATTTTAGTTAACCAAAAAACCAGCAGAACGGATTCCTGTGAATTTCTTGCCGCCATTAAATAAATTTTGTGTTTTTAGTGAAGAAACGTAATCTGCGCTCTGTCGGATAACCAAGGAACTACATAATATAAATACTACAAATTATAATAAATTAATTTATGTAAAGCTTGGTATTAACCAATATTCATTTCTGACCATCTCATAGTACAAAGAACTCAAAAATAACCCTGGGAAATTAATAAATTGTTTCTTTATTGTTATCGAAATAAAAAATAAAAATATTTGTTATATATTATATGTTTAAAAAATAAGATCGAACTAATGTTGTGTTGTCAGTAAGAATCGATTATACCTTTCTGTTTTGGGAGAAGATAAAACAAAAATTTGCTAAATAAATCCAATGAATACTTTGTTGTTTGAATAAAAATGTGTATTATTTTTAGTAGAGGGTAGTTGGTTACAGATTGTCTGGAGACAGAGAAGAGAACGGACAACCAGAAAATATTACATACCATTTGGGGTTAAATTAACCTCAAATGTGTTTGTAAATGTCACAGTCAGCTGGTCTCATGAGCGGAGAAATTTAAATTAATTAATCGTATGCTAAGAGAGTAATTCTCTTTGCACTCTCTCTTCTAAGTACGGTCAAACAATGGTATTGATTTCACCCAAATAAAATCTAAGGGAAATAATTGCATAATCACACACACTCGATTTTTGGAAACATTGAACATAAATTATAACAAATTCTGTGACTCTTATTAAAGTGAGATTTTCGAAGAGCATAAATAGACGTAAAATTACTACTACTCAGGAAAATAAACAGCAAGACGTTACAAGATGACGTACCAACGTGGTGTTTAAGTAGGAAAGTATATCGGCAAGACGTTAGATTGACTCGGAGTGACCCGCGAGACGTTACAAGATGACGCTAACAACGTGGGGCAAATAAAACAGGGATTCCATTAAGTAAAGTACTATATATGACTCCTAGAGGTTTAAACCGCGAGACGTTACAAGATGGCGCCCAACGTGGGGCTAATAAAAGAAAGAAATAATTACAGTGACGATCGCAAGAGTGACGATAAGATCAAACGATACTATTAAGCTTACCCGCGAGACGTTACAAGATGGTGCTCAACTTAAAAGGGCTTTAATTAGGAAGGAATTTCGGGATATACGCAAGGTAATATAACGAAAAAACCTAATTTTTGTTGGCAACTATGAGAAGTACGGAAATGCAACACAGAGCTATGCTACAACAGGAAACGAAAATGCCCGAACAAGAGAGACGATTAAGTTACGCGGAATGGATGACAGTGCTATTTAGAAAATTCAGCAAGGAGATTACATAACGAAGAATACCACTGATCACGAACGAGCACAGATGAGTCGTGCGAATGCAATGGGAACACCAAACGACAAAATGACATTGAGAGATATTTACGATGAAATGTGGGAGTTAGACGACATGTGTAATAAAGAAGAGACTATAGGGACAGCCCACGAAAAAGACGATAACAATGTGGAAAGAATGACTGAAGAAGATTGGGAAAGATGGGACAATAATGAAGCACAAATGAAAAATGAAAGAACGGGAGTATACGCACAAGTGACAGAGCAATATACTCAGGAGGAATATGAACAATGGAGACAATTAATAAGACGACCAGGAAACCCAATACAAACGGAAAACGCAGAATTAAGGGAATGGATAAGGGTTATGTTTGAACTATTCAGAGTAGATATGTGTAATTGGAGGAAGGAACATAATCAAATAGAAGAATTTAAAGGAATGCCAAATCATATAAACTTAGAACAATCAAATATGCAACAAGAAATAGAAATAGTCAAAGTGAAGCAACAGAAGAAAATGCCAGAACAACCAAAAAAAGTGACCCATCAGGACATAATGGATTTTCTGGTTGAACATGTCAGAAGTTTAAGGGAAACAATGAACAGAGGTTTCGAGAATATGAATAAAACACTAGACAGCACTTCGGAAGGTATTATAGTAAGTCCGAATACAGAAGAGAGTAGCAAGGAAACAGGAATTAGAGAAGACCAAAAGGCGTTGCTATCTGAAAATAAAAATAGAAAGAACAAAGAGAATATCCAAACCATGGAAGAGAATATCAAGAAAATAAGGAAAACATGTAGAAGGAAAATATTAAATACAAAAGAAGAATTGGAGATGAAGAAGGGTGGATTGACTAATGTATTTAACATCCCAATTGGTGAACAAAGGGAATTAAGTAAATTTAAGAATTATAGAAAAAACTTTATAAAAATGGCAAAAATAAACCACCATAAAATAATAAAGAAAAACTTAATTAAATTTAGATATCATTTAAATATGTCGACGATTAAAGTGCATCAGAAGATATCAGTCATATCATCAAGACGGAATATATCATTAAAAAATTTGGTAAATCATCCAGAGGAAAAAGGGAATGGAATGATATTAAAAATGAGTGAATATGTTATATCAGAGGAGGTACAATACCTGTTAGTTAAAAAGGAACGAACAATGATGGAAGACCGGTACTTAAATGAAGGTTTCATAGCAGCAAAGTGGGAGAGCCGGATGATAAGGAGATTATCAAGGAGAGAATTAATTCCGAACACCCCAGTAATCCGAGGAAAGGGAGTACCTGAGTTAATGGACCATGGTTAAACTAAATAATAACCAACTAGAAAAGGGGACTGATTTTCTGATACCGACCAAGCAACCCGTTGGAAAGAGAATCCCAAAATTCAAAAAGTATGTAAGTACAACTTACTAAATATTTCGGAACAATATGATTTAATGAAACCCCAAAATTCAAAAAGCACGTAAGGACAACTTACAAAATATTTTGAAACAATTTGATAAAATAAAAAGACAAACCACCAAGAAAATGTAAGAACAGATTATTAAATAATAATTATAAATAACTGATTTAAAATGGACTAATAGGAAAAATAATATTTTGATGGTAACAAACAGAAGAATAAATAAATAAATAAAAACAATTGATGGTAGTGTGCTCAAATAAGAAGAATAACAAATACTTTAATTACTACAATGAAGCTAAAGAATGATGATAATTAATACAACTATAATTTAGAATTTCTCGGAATTGAAAAAGATATAGGAAGAAATGATACGGAGAAAATATGTCACAAGAAGGAAAGTCAAAAGGATTTTAAAATAATGCCTATCAATAATGTTATATGCTGTTAGTTAATGGAAAAGAAGAAGGAATCAAGAAGAAAAAGGAATATATAATTAAATGCAAACAGCTACAACGTGAAGAATCCCAAAAGTGTTTAGTATTAGTCGCTAATCGACTACTTGTAAGTTTTTTATTATAATGAATTGACTGTAGAAATGTTCCAGCAATCATTTAACTGAGCAGGGATGATGTTCCCCTGGTCTCAGAAGGTGTAAGGATGGACAGCGGAGTAATGGACCCTACGTGGCCACCCGAACTGAACCACCGCACAGGATAGGGAAAAATGTTAGGGAAATTGAATATTTAAGGGATGATAAAATAGCTGAAAAGAGTGATATTAGATTCCAGAAGTATGAATGAAGAAAACAGAAGGAAGATAGCAGACAGAATCTTAATTGAGAAAGCAAATTTATAGAAGCAAATAGAAATATGAGTGTCAAAACAAGTTTTTTATGATAAGTGTGACCAGCCCTTATCAAGTAATATGTGAAAGACCACCACCCAGAGAAATCACATCATTAATGAATTTGCCTCCAAGAGAGAGAGAGTTGAATATAAAATCAAGCCTATTACCATTAACCGAATAACAGGTGTATAACCAATCAGAAATAAAGAGATATTATGAAGAATGATGAAAGAATCCGAAGACTGAAGAGTTCAACGATTATTTTTTAAAACAAGTGAACAAAAATAAATCTGTTCTAGTGGGGGAGCTTTATGTAATGTTACATAACCCCGCCCAAATATAATAACACAATCACTATCGTTAAAACCAGTAATCACCCCATTCTAAAAGTCAGAAATGGGTATTATGTACCAAGCTATAAAAAACTTTGTACTACAAAACACTGTAAATAATAACAAAGTGAAATATAGTGTACAAAGTGAAATATAGTGTACTTAGTGAAAGTGTAAACTTTTAAAAAGAGCATCTCACAGATTGATACTGGAGATGAAAAACAATCAATATTGTAGCAGTGGACTAAATTGCTGCTGACAACTTTTGTATTTTTTGTATTTTGTATTGTGTAGGGCACAAAGGTATTGTACCTAGGAATAATCTTTGTGTTTAATATAATGATTTTGTTTAAATATAAGATAACCCAGGGTTAAATATAAAATAATACTATGTTAGCAAGATGGCATGGGAAAAATAGTTTAGAGTAAGGATACATTAAGTAAATAATAAATTATAAATGAATCAAATTAAAAGGGATTATTTTATAAAATGCCAATGTACAAGTTTAAGAAAAAATATAAAGAAAAACCTTAGATAAATTAAATTTGATTATAAATAAAATATAAAAAGGATTATTTTTATAAAAAGAAGAAATACATTTATAATAATTAATAATAGCCTATATACTAAAAAGTATATAGATTCACCAATAAAAAACCATGAAAAATTCTTGGTTACTACGAGTAACCAACTAACAAGATTGGAATTAATTGTTAAAATGATTTGGAAGTGAACGTTTTGAAAAAGTGTAATGCCTATAAAAATTTGAGAAATTAACAAATACCATTTGGAATAAGTAGTGCAAAATTAATAAAATTGACAAGTGATGTCCACTACATATTAGAACTCCTTCGAATAGAACCATTCACGCCCGTAATTTGATGAAACTTTGAAAAATCAACCTCCGAGATCCAGGCCTAGTCCACAGAACGTCGACATTTTGGTGAGATCGTTACCAAGTAAAATTTAACTAAATTACATCTCAACTATAACTTCATAACACTAGAAACAGCACCATATCTTTAAACACTTCAGGAAAAGATGTGAAAACAAACTTTATTATTTTAGTTAACCAAAAAACCAGCAGAACGGATTCCTGTGAATTTCTTGCCGCCATTAAATAAATTTTGTGTTTTTAGTGAAGAAACGTAATCTGCACTCTGTCGGATAACCAAGGAACTACATAATATAAATACTACAAATTATAATAAATTAATTTATGTAAAGCTTGGTATTAACCAATATTCATTTCTGACCATCTCATAGTACAAAGAACTCAAAAATAACCCTGGGAAATTAATAAATTGTTTCTTTATTGTTATCGAAATAAAAAATAAAAATATTTGTTATATATTATATGTTTAAAAAATAAGATCGAACTAATGTTGTGTTGTCAGTAAGAATCGATTATACCTTTCTGTTTTGGGAGAAGATAAAACAAAAATTTGCTAAATAAATCCAATGAATACTTTGTTGTTTGAATAAAAATGTGTATTATTTTTAGTAGAGGGTAGTTGGTTACAGATTGTCTGGAGACAGAGAAGAGAACGGACAACCAGAAAATATTACATACCATTTGGGGTTAAATTAACCTCAAATGTGTTTGTAAATGTCACAGTCAGCTGGTCTCATGAGCGGAGAAATTTAAATTAATTAATCGTATGCTAAGAGAGTAATTCTCTTTGCACTCTCTCTTCTAAGTACGGTCAAACAATGGTATTGATTTCACCCAAATAAAATCTAAGGGAAATAATTGCATAATCACACACACTCGATTTTTGGAAACATTGAACATAAATTATAACAAATTCTGTGACTCTTATTAAAGTGAGATTTTCGAAGAGCATAAATAGACGTAAAATTACTACTACTCAGGAAAATAAACAGCAAGACGTTACAAGATGACGTACCAACGTGGTGTTTAAGTAGGAAAGTATATCGGCAAGACGTTAGATTGACTCGGAGTGACCCGCGAGACGTTACAAGATGACGCTAACAACGTGGGGCAAATAAAACAGGGATTCCATTAAGTAAAGTACTATATATGACTCCTAGAGGTTTAAACCGCGAGACGTTACAAGATGGCGCCCAACGTGGGGCTAATAAAAGAAAGAAATAATTACAGTGACGATCGCAAGAGTGACGATAAGATCAAACGATACTATTAAGCTTACCCGCGAGACGTTACAAGATGGTGCTCAACTTAAAAGGGCTTTAATTAGGAAGGAATTTCGGGATATACGCAAGGTAATATAACGAAAAAACCTAATTTTTGTTGGCAACTATGAGAAGTACGGAAATGCAACACAGAGCTATGCTACAACAGGAAACGAAAATGCCCGAACAAGAGAGACGATTAAGTTACGCGGAATGGATGACAGTGCTATTTAGAAAATTCAGCAAGGAGATTACATAACGAAGAATACCACTGATCACGAACGAGCACAGATGAGTCGTGCGAATGCAATGGGAACATCAAACGACAAAATGACATTGAGAGGTATTTACGATGAAATGTGGGAGTTAGACGACATGTGTAATAAAGAAGAGACTATAGGGACAGCCCACGAAAAAGACGATAACAATGTGGAAAGAATGACTGAAGAAGATTGGGAAAGATGGGACAATAATGAAGCACAAATGAAAAATGAAAGAACGGGAGTATACGCACAAGTGACAGAGCAATATACTCAGGAGGAATATGAACAATGGAGACAATTAATAAGACGACCAGGAAACCCAATACAAACGGAAAACGCAGAATTAAGGGAATGGATAAGGGTTATGTTTGAACTATTCAGAGTAGATATGTGTAATTGGAGGAAGGAACATAATCAAATAGAAGAATTTAAAGGAATGCCAAATCATATAAACTTAGAACAATCAAATATGCAACAAGAAATAGAAATAGTCAAAGTGAAGCAACAGAAGAAAATGCCAGAACAACCAAAAAAAGTGACCCATCAGGACATAATGGATTTTCTGGTTGAACATGTCAGAAGTTTAAGGGAAACAATGAACAGAGGTTTCGAGAATATGAATAAAACACTAGACAGCACTTCGGAAGGTATTATAGTAAGTCCGAATACAGAAGAGAGTAGCAAGGAAACAGGAATTAGAGAAGACCAAAAGGCGTTGCTATCTGAAAATAAAAATAGAAAGAACAAAGAGAATATCCAAACCATGGAAGAGAATATCAAGAAAATAAGGAAAACATGTAGAAGGAAAATATTAAATACAAAAGAAGAATTGGAGATGAAGAAGGGTGGATTGATTAATGTATTTAACATCCCAATTGGTGAACAAAGGGAATTAAGTAAATTTAAGAATTATAGAAAAAACTTTATAAAAATGGCAAAAATAAACCACCATAAAATAATAAAGAAAAACTTAATTAAATTTAGATATCATTTAAATATGTCGACGATTAAAGTGCATCAGAAGATATCAGTCATATCATCAAGACGGAATATATCATTAAAAAATTTGGTAAATCATCCAGAGGAAAAAGGGAATGGAATGATATTAAAAATGAGTGAATATGTTATATCAGAGGAGGTACAATACCTGTTAGTTAAAAGGGAACGAACAATGACGGAAGACCGGTACTTAAATGAAGGTTTCATAGCAGCAAAGTGGGAGAGCCGGATGATAAGGAGATTATCAAGGAGAGAATTAATTCCGAACACCCCAGTAATCCGAGGAAAGGGAGTACCTGAGTTAATGGACCATGGTTAAACTAAATAATAACCAACTAGAAAAGGGGACTGATTTTCTGATACCGACCAAGCAACCCATTGGAAAGAGAATCCCAAAATTCAAAAAGTATGTAAGTACAACTTACTAAATATTTCGGAACAATATGATTTAATGTAACCCCAAAATTCAAAAAGCACGTAAGGACAACTTACAAAATATTTTGAAACAATTTGATAAAATAAAAAGACAAACCACCAAGAAAATGTAAGAACAGATTATTAAATAATAATTATAAATAACTGATTTAAAATGGACTAATAGGAAAAATAATATTTTGATGGTAACAAACAGAAGAATAAATAAATAAATAAAAACAATTGATGGTAGTGTGCTCAAATAAGAAGAATAACAAATACTTTAATTACTACAATGAAGCTAAAGAATGATGATAATTAATACAACTATAATTTAGAATTTCTCGGAATTGAAAAAGATATAGGAAGAAATGATACGGAGAAAATATGTCACAAGAAGGAAAGTCAAAAGGATTTTAAAATAATGCCTATCAATAATGTTATATGCTATTAGTTAATGGAAAAGAAGAAGGAATCAAGAAGAAAAAGGAATATATAATTAAATGCAAACAGCTACAACGTGAAGAATCCCAAAAGTGTTTAGTATTAGTCGCTAATCGACTACTTGTAAGTTTTTTATTATAATGAATTGACTGTAGAAATGTTCCAGCAATCATTTAACTGAGCAGGGATGATGTTCCCCTGGTCTCAGAAGGTGTAAGGATGGACAGCGGAGTAATGGACCCAACGTGGCCACCCGAACTGAACCACCGCACAGGATAGGGAAAAATGTTAGGGAAATTGAATATTTAAGGGATGATAAAATAGCTGAAAAGAGTGATATTAGATTCCAGAAGTATGAATGAAGAAAACAGAAGGAAGATAGCAGACAGAATCTTAATTGAGAAAGCAAATTTATAGAAGCAAATAGAAGTATGAGTGTCAAAACAAGTTTTTTATGATAAGTGTGACCAGCCCTTATCAAGTAATATGTGAAAGACCACCACCCAGAGAAATCACATCATTAATGAATTTGCCTCCAAGAGAGAGAGAGTTGAATATAAAATCAAGCCTATTACCATTAACCGAATAACAGGTGTATAACCAATCAGAAATAAAGAGATATTATGAAGAATGATGAAAGAATCCGAAGACTGAAGAGTTCAACGATTATTTTTTAAAACAAGTGAACAAAAATAAATCTGTTCTAGTGGGGGAGCTTTATGTAATGTTACATAACCCCTGCCCAAATATAATAACACAATCACTATCGTTAAAACCAGTAATCACCCCATTCTAAAAGTCAGAAATGGGTATTATGTACCAAGCTATAAAAAACTTTGTACTACAAAACACTGTAAATAATAACAAAGTGAAATATAGTGTACAAAGTGAAATATAGTGTACTTAGTGAAAGTGTAAACTTTTAAAAAGAGCATCTCACAGATTGATACTGGAGATGAAAAACAATCAATATTGTAGCAGTGGACTAAATTGCTGCTGACAAGTTTTGTATTTTTTGTATTTTGTATTGTGTAGGCCACAAAGGTATTGTACCTAGGAATAATCTTTGTGTTTAATATAATGATTTTGTTTAAATATAAGATAACCCAGGGTTAAATATAAAATAATACTATGTTAGCAAGATGGCATGGGAAAAATAGTTTAGAGTAAGGATACATTAAGTAAATAATAAATTATAAATGAATCAAATTAAAAGGGATTATTTTATAAAATGCCAATGTACAAGTTTAAGAAAAAATATAAAGAAAAACCTTAGATAAATTAAATTTGATTATAAATAAAATATAAAAAGGATTATTTTTATAAAAAGAAGAAATACATTTATAATAATTAATAATAGCCTATATACTAAAAAGTATATAGATTCACCAATAAAAAACCATGAAAAATTCTTGGTTACTACGAGTAACCAACTAACAAGATTGGAATTAATTGTTAAAATGATTTGGAAGTGAACGTTTTGAAAAAGTGTAATGCCTATAAAAATTTGAGAAATTAACAAATACCATTTGGAATAAGTAGTGCAAAATTAATAAAATTGACAAGTGATGTCCACTACATATTAGAACTCCTTCGAATAGAACCATTCACGCCCGTAATTTGATGAAACTTTGAAAAATCAACCTCCGAGATCCAGGCCTAGTCCACAGAACGTCGACATTTTGGTGAGATCGTTACCAAGTAAAATTTAACTAAATTACATCTCAACTATAACTTCATAACACTAGAAACAGCACCATATCTTTAAACACTTCAGGAAAAGATGTGAAAACAAACTTTATTATTTTAGTTAACCAAAAAACCAGCAGAACGGATTCCTGTGAATTTCTTGCCGCCATTAAATAAATTTTGTGTTTTTAGTGAAGAAACGTAATCTGCGCTCTGTCGGATAACCAAGGAACTACATAATATAAATACTACAAATTATAATAAATTAATTTATGTAAAGCTTGGTATTAACCAATATTCATTTCTGACCATCTCATAGTACAAAGAACTCAAAAATAACCCTGGGAAATTAATAAATTGTTTCTTTATTGTTATCGAAATAAAAAATAAAAATATTTGTTATATATTATATGTTTAAAAAATAAGATCGAACTAATGTTGTGTTGTCAGTAAGAATCGATTATACCTTTCTGTTTTGGGAGAAGATAAAACAAAAATTTGCTAAATAAATCCAATGAATACTTTGTTGTTTGAATAAAAATGTGTATTATTTTTAGTAGAGGGTAGTTGGTTACAGATTGTCTGGAGACAGAGAAGAGAACGGACAACCAGAAAATATTACATACCATTTGGGGTTAAATTAACCTCAAATGTGTTTGTAAATGTCACAGTCAGCTGGTCTCATGAGCGGAGAAATTTAAATTAATTAATCGTATGCTAAGAGAGTAATTCTCTTTGCACTCTCTCTTCTAAGTACGGTCAAACAATGGTATTGATTTCACCCAAATAAAATCTAAGGGAAATAATTGCATAATCACACACACTCGATTTTTGGAAACATTGAACATAAATTATAACAAATTCTGTGACTCTTATTAAAGTGAGATTTTCGAAGAGCATAAATAGACGTAAAATTACTACTACTCAGGAAAATAAACAGCAAGACGTTACAAGATGACGTACCAATGTGGTGTTTAAGTAGGAAAGTATATCGGCAAGACGTTAGATTGACTCGGAGTGACCCGCGAGACGTTACAAGATGACGCTAACAACGTGGGGCAAATAAAACAGGGATTCCATTAAGTAAAGTACTATATATGACTCCTAGAGGTTTAAACCGCGAGACGTTACAAGATGGCGCCCAACGTGGGGCTAATAAAAGAAAGAAATAATTACAGTGACGATCGCAAGAGTGACGATAAGATCAAACGATACTATTAAGCTTACCCGCGAGACGTTACAAGATGGTGCTCAACTTAAAAGGGCTTTAATTAGGAAGGAATTTCGGGATATACGCAAGGTAATATAACGAAAAAACCTAATTTTTGTTGGCAACTATGAGAAGTACGGAAATGCAACACAGAGCTATGCTACAACAGGAAACGAAAATGCCCGAACAAGAGAGACGATTAAGTTACGCGGAATGGATGACAGTGCTATTTAGAAAATTCAGCAAGGAGATTACATAACGAAGAATACCACTGATCACGAACGAGCACAGATGAGTCGTGCGAATGCAATGGGAACATCAAACGACAAAATGACATTGAGAGGTATTTACGATGAAATGTGGGAGTTAGACGACATGTGTAATAAAGAAGAGACTATAGGGACAGCCCACGAAAAAGACGATAACAATGTGGAAAGAATGACTGAAGAAGATTGGGAAAGATGGGACAATAATGAAGCACAAATGAAAAATGAAAGAACGGGAGTATACGCACAAGTGACAGAGCAATATACTCAGGAGGAATATGAACAATGGAGACAATTAATAAGACGACCAGGAAACCCAATACAAACGGAAAACGCAGAATTAAGGGAATGGATAAGGGTTATGTTTGAACTATTCAGAGTAGATATGTGTAATTGGAGGAAGGAACATAATCAAATAGAAGAATTTAAAGGAATGCCAAATCATATAAACTTAGAACAATCAAATATGCAACAAGAAATAGAAATAGTCAAAGTGAAGCAACAGAAGAAAATGCCAGAACAACCAAAAAAAGTGACCCATCAGGACATAATGGATTTTCTGGTTGAACATGTCAGAAGTTTAAGGGAAACAATGAACAGAGGTTTCGAGAATATGAATAAAACACTAGACAGCACTTCGGAAGGTATTATAGTAAGTCCGAATACAGAAGAGAGTAGCAAGGAAACAGGAATTAGAGAAGACCAAAAGGCGTTGCTATCTGAAAATAAAAATAGAAAGAACAAAGAGAATATCCAAACCATGGAAGAGAATATCAAGAAAATAAGGAAAACATGTAGAAGGAAAATATTAAATACAAAAGAAGAATTGGAGATGAAGAAGGGTGGATTGATTAATGTATTTAACATCCCAATTGGTGAACAAAGGGAATTAATTAAATTTAAGAATTATAGAAAAAACTTTATAAAAATGGCAAAAATAAACCACCATAAAATAATAAAGAAAAACTTAATTAAATTTAGATATCATTTAAATATGTCGACGATTAAAGTGCATCAGAAGATATCAGTCATATCATCAAGACGGAATATATCATTAAAAAATTTGGTAAATCATCCAGAGGAAAAAGGGAATGGAATGATATTAAAAATGAGTGAATATGTTATATCAGAGGAGGTACAATACCTGTTAGTTAAAAAGGAACGAACAATGACGGAAGACCGGTACTTAAATGAAGGTTTCATAGCAGCAAAGTGGGAGAGCCGGATGATAAGGAGATTATCAAGGAGAGAATTAATTCCGAACACCCCAGCCAGTAATCCGAGGAAAGGGAGTACCTGAGTTAATGGACCATGGTTAAACTAAATAATAACCAACTAGAAAAGGGGACTGATTTTCTGATACCGACCAAGCAACCCATTGGAAAGAGAATCCCAAAATTCAAAAAGTATGTAAGTACAACTTACTAAATATTTCGGAACAATATGATTTAATGAAACCCCAAAATTCAAAAAGCACGTAAGGACAACTTACAAAATATTTTGAAACAATTTGATAAATAAAAAGACAAACCACCAAGAAAATGTAAGAACAGATTATTAAATAATAATTATAAATAACTGATTTAAATGGACTAATAGGAAAAATAATATTTTGATGGTAACAAACAGAAGAATAAATAAATAAATAAAACAATTGATGGTAGTGTGCTCAAATAAGAAGAATAACAAATACTTTAATTACTACAATGAAGCTAAAGAATGATGATAATTAATACAACTATAATTTAGAATTTCTCGGAATTGAAAAAGATATAGAAGAAATGATACGGAGAAAATATGTCACAAGAAGGAAAGTCAAAAGGATTTTAAAATAATGCCTATCAATAATGTTATATGCTATTAGTTAATGGAAAAGAAGAAGGAATCAAGAAGAAAAAGGAATATATAATTAAATGCAAACAGCTACAACGTGAAGAATCCCAAAAGTGTTTAGTATTAGTCGCTAATCGACTACTTGTAAGTTTTTTATTATAATGAATTGACTGTAGAAATGTTCCAGCAATCATTTAACTGAGCAGGGATGATGTTCCCCTGGTCTCAGAAGGTGTAAGGATGGACAGCGGAGTAATGGACCCAACGTGGCCACCCGAACTGAACCACCGCACAGGATAGGGAAAAATGTTAGGGAAATTGAATATTTAAGGGATGATAAAATAGCTGAAAAAGTGATATTAGATTCCAGAAGTATGAATGAAGAAAACAGAAGGAAGATAGCAGACAGAATCTTAATTGAGAAAGCAAATTTATAGAAGCAAATAGAAATATGAGTGTCAAAACAAGTTTTTTATGATAAGTTTGACCAGCCCTTATCAAGTAATATGTGAAAGACCACCACCCAGAGAAATCACATCATTAATGAATTTGCCTCCAAGAGAGAGAGAGTTGAATATAAAATCAAGCCTATTACCATTAACCGAATAACAGGTGTATAACCAATCAGAAATAAAGAGATATTATGAAGAATGATGAAAGAATCCGAAGACTGAAGAGTTCAACGATTATTTTTTAAAACAAGTGAACAAAAATAAATCTGTTCTAGTGGGGGAGCTTTATGTAATGTTACATAACCCCTGCCCAAATATAATAACACAATCACTATCGTTAAAACCAGTAATCACCCCATTCTAAAAGTCAGAAATGGGTATTATGTACCAAGCTATAAAAAACTTTGTACTACAAAACACTGTAAATAATAACAAAGTGAAATATAGTGTACAAAGTGAAATATAGTGTACTTAGTGAAAGTGTAAACTTTTAAAAAGAGCATCTCACAGATTGATACTGGAGATGAAAAACAATCAATATTGTAGCAGTGGACTAAATTGCTGCTGACAAGTTTTGTATTTTTTGTATTTTGTATTGTGTAGGCCACAAAGGTATTGTACCTAGGAATAATCTTTGTGTTTAATATAATGATTTTGTTTAAATATAAGATAACCCAGGGTTAAATATAAAATAATACTATGTTAGCAAGATGGCATGGGAAAAATAGTTTAGAGTAAGGATACATTAAGTAAATAATAAATTATAAATGAATCAAATTAAAAGGGATTATTTTATAAAATGCCAATGTACAAGTTTAAGAAAAAATATAAAGAAAAACCTTAGATAAATTAAATTTGATTATAAATAAAATATAAAAAGGATTATTTTTATAAAAAGAAGAAATACATTTATAATAATTAATAATAGCCTATATACTAAAAAGTATATAGATTCACCAATAAAAAACCATGAAAAATTCTTGGTTACTACGAGTAACCAACTAACAAGATTGGAATTAATTGTTAAAATGATTTGGAAGTGAACGTTTTGAAAAAGTGTAATGCCTATAAAAATTTGAGAAATTAACAAATACCATTTGGAATAAGTAGTGCAAAATTAATAAAATTGACAAGTGATGTCCACTACATATTAGAACTCCTTCGAATAGAACCATTCACGCCCGTAATTTGATGAAACTTTGAAAAATCAACCTCCGAGATCCAGGCCTAGTCCACAGAACGTCGACATTTTGGTGAGATCGTTACCAAGTAAAATTTAACTAAATTACATCTCAACTATAACTTCATAACACTAGAAACAGCACCATATCTTTAAACACTTCAGGAAAAGATGTGAAAACAAACTTTATTATTTTAGTTAACCAAAAAACCAGCAGAACGGATTCCTGTGAATTTCTTGCCGCCATTAAATAAATTTTGTGTTTTTAGTGAAGAAACGTAATCTGCGCTCTGTCGGATAACCAAGGAACTACATAATATAAATACTACAAATTATAATAAATTAATTTATGTAAAGCTTGGTATTAACCAATATTCATTTCTGACCATCTCATAGTACAAAGAACTCAAAAATAACCCTGGGAAATTAATAAATTGTTTCTTTATTGTTATCGAAATAAAAAATAAAAATATTTGTTATATATTATATGTTTAAAAAATAAGATCGAACTAATGTTGTGTTGTCAGTAAGAATCGATTATACCTTTCTGTTTTGGGAGAAGATAAAACAAAAATTTGCTAAATAAATCCAATGAATACTTTGTTGTTTGAATAAAAATGTGTATTATTTTTAGTAGAGGGTAGTTGGTTACAGATTGTCTGGAGACAGAGAAGAGAACGGACAACCAGAAAATATTACATACCATTTGGGGTTAAATTAACCTCAAATGTGTTTGTAAATGTCACAGTCAGCTGGTCTCATGAGCGGAGAAATTTAAATTAATTAATCGTATGCTAAGAGAGTAATTCTCTTTGCACTCTCTCTTCTAAGTACGGTCAAACAATGGTATTGATTTCACCCAAATAAAATCTAAGGGAAATAATTGCATAATCACACACACTCGATTTTTGGAAACATTGAACATAAATTATAACAAATTCTGTGACTCTTATTAAAGTGAGATTTTCGAAGAGCATAAATAGACGTAAAATTACTACTACTCAGGAAAATAAACAGCAAGACGTTACAAGATGACGTACCAACGTGGTGTTTAAGTAGGAAAGTATATCGGCAAGACGTTAGATTGACTCGGAGTGACCCGCGAGACGTTACAAGATGACGCTAACAACGTGGGGCAAATAAAACAGGGATTCCATTAAGTAAAGTACTATATATGACTCCTAGAGGTTTAAACCGCGAGACGTTACAAGATGGCGCCCAACGTGGGGCTAATAAAAGAAAGAAATAATTACAGTGACGATCGCAAGAGTGACGATAAGATCAAACGATACTATTAAGCTTACCCGCGAGACGTTACAAGATGGTGCTCAACTTAAAAGGGCTTTAATTAGGAAGGAATTTCGGGATATACGCAAGGTAATATAACGAAAAAACCTAATTTTTGTTGGCAACTATGAGAAGTACGGAAATGCAACACAGAGCTATGCTACAACAGGAAACGAAAATGCCCGAACAAGAGAGACGATTAAGTTACGCGGAATGGATGACAGTGCTATTTAGAAAATTCAGCAAGGAGATTACATAACGAAGAATACCACTGATCACGAACGAGCACAGATGAGTCGTGCGAATGCAATGGGAACATCAAACGACAAAATGACATTGAGAGGTATTTACGATGAAATGTGGGAGTTAGACGACATGTGTAATAAAGAAGAGACTATAGGGACAGCCCACGAAAAAGACGATAACAATGTGGAAAGAATGACTGAAGAAGATTGGGAAAGATGGGACAATAATGAAGCACAAATGAAAAATGAAAGAACGGGAGTATACGCACAAGTGACAGAGCAATATACTCAGGAGGAATATGAACAATGGAGACAATTAATAAGACGACCAGGAAACCCAATACAAACGGAAAACGCAGAATTAAGGGAATGGATAAGGGTTATGTTTGAACTATTCAGAGTAGATATGTGTAATTGGAGGAAGGAACATAATCAAATAGAAGAATTTAAAGGAATGCCAAATCATATAAACTTAGAACAATCAAATATGCAACAAGAAATAGAAATAGTCAAAGTGAAGCAACAGAAGAAAATGCCAGAACAACCAAAAAAAGTGACCCATCAGGACATAATGGATTTTCTGGTTGAACATGTCAGAAGTTTAAGGGAAACAATGAACAGAGGTTTCGAGAATATGAATAAAACACTAGACAGCACTTCGGAAGGTATTATAGTAAGTCCGAATACAGAAGAGAGTAGCAAGGAAACAGGAATTAGAGAAGACCAAAAGGCGTTGCTATCTGAAAATAAAAATAGAAAGAACAAAGAGAATATCCAAACCATGGAAGAGAATATCAAGAAAATAAGGAAAACATGTAGAAGGAAAATATTAAATACAAAAGAAGAATTGGAGATGAAGAAGGGTGGATTGATTAATGTATTTAACATCCCAATTGGTGAACAAAGGGAATTAAGTAAATTTAAGAATTATAGAAAAAACTTTATAAAAATGGCAAAAATAAACCACCATAAAATAATAAAGAAAAACTTAATTAAATTTAGATATCATTTAAATATGTCGACGATTAAAGTGCATCAGAAGATATCAGTCATATCATCAAGACGGAATATATCATTAAAAAATTTGGTAAATCATCCAGAGGAAAAAGGGAATGGAATGATATTAAAAATGAGTGAATATGTTATATCAGAGGAGGTACAATACCTGTTAGTTAAAAGGGAACGAACAATGACGGAAGACCGGTACTTAAATGAAGGTTTCATAGCAGCAAAGTGGGAGAGCCGGATGATAAGGAGATTATCAAGGAGAGAATTAATTCCGAACACCCCAGTAATCCGAGGAAAGGGAGTACCTGAGTTAATGGACCATGGTTAAACTAAATAATAACCAACTAGAAAAGGGGACTGATTTTCTGATACCGACCAAGCAACCCATTGGAAAGAGAATCCCAAAATTCAAAAAGTATGTAAGTACAACTTACTAAATATTTCGGAACAATATGATTTAATGTAACCCCAAAATTCAAAAAGCACGTAAGGACAACTTACAAAATATTTTGAAACAATTTGATAAAATAAAAAGACAAACCACCAAGAAAATGTAAGAACAGATTATTAAATAATAATTATAAATAACTGATTTAAAATGGACTAATAGGAAAAATAATATTTTGATGGTAACAAACAGAAGAATAAATAAATAAATAAAAACAATTGATGGTAGTGTGCTCAAATAAGAAGAATAACAAATACTTTAATTACTACAATGAAGCTAAAGAATGATGATAATTAATACAACTATAATTTAGAATTTCTCGGAATTGAAAAAGATATAGGAAGAAATGATACGGAGAAAATATGTCACAAGAAGGAAAGTCAAAAGGATTTTAAAATAATGCCTATCAATAATGTTATATGCTATTAGTTAATGGAAAAGAAGAAGGAATCAAGAAGAAAAAGGAATATATAATTAAATGCAAACAGCTACAACGTGAAGAATCCCAAAAGTGTTTAGTATTAGTCGCTAATCGACTACTTGTAAGTTTTTTATTATAATGAATTGACTGTAGAAATGTTCCAGCAATCATTTAACTGAGCAGGGATGATGTTCCCCTGGTCTCAGAAGGTGTAAGGATGGACAGCGGAGTAATGGACCCAACGTGGCCACCCGAACTGAACCACCGCACAGGATAGGGAAAAATGTTAGGGAAATTGAATATTTAAGGGATGATAAAATAGCTGAAAAGAGTGATATTAGATTCCAGAAGTATGAATGAAGAAAACAGAAGGAAGATAGCAGACAGAATCTTAATTGAGAAAGCAAATTTATAGAAGCAAATAGAAGTATGAGTGTCAAAACAAGTTTTTTATGATAAGTGTGACCAGCCCTTATCAAGTAATATGTGAAAGACCACCACCCAGAGAAATCACATCATTAATGAATTTGCCTCCAAGAGAGAGAGAGTTGAATATAAAATCAAGCCTATTACCATTAACCGAATAACAGGTGTATAACCAATCAGAAATAAAGAGATATTATGAAGAATGATGAAAGAATCCGAAGACTGAAGAGTTCAACGATTATTTTTTAAAACAAGTGAACAAAAATAAATCTGTTCTAGTGGGGGAGCTTTATGTAATGTTACATAACCCCTGCCCAAATATAATAACACAATCACTATCGTTAAAACCAGTAATCACCCCATTCTAAAAGTCAGAAATGGGTATTATGTACCAAGCTATAAAAAACTTTGTACTACAAAACACTGTAAATAATAACAAAGTGAAATATAGTGTACAAAGTGAAATATAGTGTACTTAGTGAAAGTGTAAACTTTTAAAAAGAGCATCTCACAGATTGATACTGGAGATGAAAAACAATCAATATTGTAGCAGTGGACTAAATTGCTGCTGACAAGTTTTGTATTTTTTGTATTTTGTATTGTGTAGGCCACAAAGGTATTGTACCTAGGAATAATCTTTGTGTTTAATATAATGATTTTGTTTAAATATAAGATAACCCAGGGTTAAATATAAAATAATACTATGTTAGCAAGATGGCATGGGAAAAATAGTTTAGAGTAAGGATACATTAAGTAAATAATAAATTATAAATGAATCAAATTAAAAGGGATTATTTTATAAAATGCCAATGTACAAGTTTAAGAAAAAATATAAAGAAAAACCTTAGATAAATTAAATTTGATTATAAATAAAATATAAAAAGGATTATTTTTATAAAAAGAAGAAATACATTTATAATAATTAATAATAGCCTATATACTAAAAAGTATATAGATTCACCAATAAAAAACCATGAAAAATTCTTGGTTACTACGAGTAACCAACTAACAAGATTGGAATTAATTGTTAAAATGATTTGGAAGTGAACGTTTTGAAAAAGTGTAATGCCTATAAAAATTTGAGAAATTAACAAATACCATTTGGAATAAGTAGTGCAAAATTAATAAAATTGACAAGTGATGTCCACTACATATTAGAACTCCTTCGAATAGAACCATTCACGCCCGTAATTTGATGAAACTTTGAAAAATCAACCTCCGAGATCCAGGCCTAGTCCACAGAACGTCGACATTTTGGTGAGATCGTTACCAAGTAAAATTTAACTAAATTACATCTCAACTATAACTTCATAACACTAGAAACAGCACCATATCTTTAAACACTTCAGGAAAAGATGTGAAAACAAACTTTATTATTTTAGTTAACCAAAAAACCAGCAGAACGGATTCCTGTGAATTTCTTGCCGCCATTAAATAAATTTTGTGTTTTTAGTGAAGAAACGTAATCTGCGCTCTGTCGGATAACCAAGGAACTACATAATATAAATACTACAAATTATAATAAATTAATTTATGTAAAGCTTGGTATTAACCAATATTCATTTCTGACCATCTCATAGTACAAAGAACTCAAAAATAACCCTGGGAAATTAATAAATTGTTTCTTTATTGTTATCGAAATAAAAAATAAAAATATTTGTTATATATTATATGTTTAAAAAATAAGATCGAACTAATGTTGTGTTGTCAGTAAGAATCGATTATACCTTTCTGTTTTGGGAGAAGATAAAACAAAAATTTGCTAAATAAATCCAATGAATACTTTGTTGTTTGAATAAAAATGTGTATTATTTTTAGTAGAGGGTAGTTGGTTACAGATTGTCTGGAGACAGAGAAGAGAACGGACAACCAGAAAATATTACATACCATTTGGGGTTAAATTAACCTCAAATGTGTTTGTAAATGTCACAGTCAGCTGGTCTCATGAGCGGAGAAATTTAAATTAATTAATCGTATGCTAAGAGAGTAATTCTCTTTGCACTCTCTCTTCTAAGTACGGTCAAACAATGGTATTGATTTCACCCAAATAAAATCTAAGGGAAATAATTGCATAATCACACACACTCGATTTTTGGAAACATTGAACATAAATTATAACAAATTCTGTGACTCTTATTAAAGTGAGATTTTCGAAGAGCATAAATAGACGTAAAATTACTACTACTCAGGAAAATAAACAGCAAGACGTTACAAGATGACGTACCAATGTGGTGTTTAAGTAGGAAAGTATATCGGCAAGACGTTAGATTGACTCGGAGTGACCCGCGAGACGTTACAAGATGACGCTAACAACGTGGGGCAAATAAAACAGGGATTCCATTAAGTAAAGTACTATATATGACTCCTAGAGGTTTAAACCGCGAGACGTTACAAGATGGCGCCCAACGTGGGGCTAATAAAAGAAAGAAATAATTACAGTGACGATCGCAAGAGTGACGATAAGATCAAACGATACTATTAAGCTTACCCGCGAGACGTTACAAGATGGTGCTCAACTTAAAAGGGCTTTAATTAGGAAGGAATTTCGGGATATACGCAAGGTAATATAACGAAAAAACCTAATTTTTGTTGGCAACTATGAGAAGTACGGAAATGCAACACAGAGCTATGCTACAACAGGAAACGAAAATGCCCGAACAAGAGAGACGATTAAGTTACGCGGAATGGATGACAGTGCTATTTAGAAAATTCAGCAAGGAGATTACATAACGAAGAATACCACTGATCACGAACGAGCACAGATGAGTCGTGCGAATGCAATGGGAACATCAAACGACAAAATGACATTGAGAGGTATTTACGATGAAATGTGGGAGTTAGACGACATGTGTAATAAAGAAGAGACTATAGGGACAGCCCACGAAAAAGACGATAACAATGTGGAAAGAATGACTGAAGAAGATTGGGAAAGATGGGACAATAATGAAGCACAAATGAAAAATGAAAGAACGGGAGTATACGCACAAGTGACAGAGCAATATACTCAGGAGGAATATGAACAATGGAGACAATTAATAAGACGACCAGGAAACCCAATACAAACGGAAAACGCAGAATTAAGGGAATGGATAAGGGTTATGTTTGAACTATTCAGAGTAGATATGTGTAATTGGAGGAAGGAACATAATCAAATAGAAGAATTTAAAGGAATGCCAAATCATATAAACTTAGAACAATCAAATATGCAACAAGAAATAGAAATAGTCAAAGTGAAGCAACAGAAGAAAATGCCAGAACAACCAAAAAAAGTGACCCATCAGGACATAATGGATTTTCTGGTTGAACATGTCAGAAGTTTAAGGGAAACAATGAACAGAGGTTTCGAGAATATGAATAAAACACTAGACAGCACTTCGGAAGGTATTATAGTAAGTCCGAATACAGAAGAGAGTAGCAAGGAAACAGGAATTAGAGAAGACCAAAAGGCGTTGCTATCTGAAAATAAAAATAGAAAGAACAAAGAGAATATCCAAACCATGGAAGAGAATATCAAGAAAATAAGGAAAACATGTAGAAGGAAAATATTAAATACAAAAGAAGAATTGGAGATGAAGAAGGGTGGATTGATTAATGTATTTAACATCCCAATTGGTGAACAAAGGGAATTAATTAAATTTAAGAATTATAGAAAAAACTTTATAAAAATGGCAAAAATAAACCACCATAAAATAATAAAGAAAAACTTAATTAAATTTAGATATCATTTAAATATGTCGACGATTAAAGTGCATCAGAAGATATCAGTCATATCATCAAGACGGAATATATCATTAAAAAATTTGGTAAATCATCCAGAGGAAAAAGGGAATGGAATGATATTAAAAATGAGTGAATATGTTATATCAGAGGAGGTACAATACCTGTTAGTTAAAAAGGAACGAACAATGACGGAAGACCGGTACTTAAATGAAGGTTTCATAGCAGCAAAGTGGGAGAGCCGGATGATAAGGAGATTATCAAGGAGAGAATTAATTCCGAACACCCCAGTAATCCGAGGAAAGGGAGTACCTGAGTTAATGGACCATGGTTAAACTAAATAATAACCAACTAGAAAAGGGGACTGATTTTCTGATACCGACCAAGCAACCCATTGGAAAGAGAATCCCAAAATTCAAAAAGTATGTAAGTACAACTTACTAAATATTTCGGAACAATATGATTTAATGAAACCCCAAAATTCAAAAAGCACGTAAGGACAACTTACAAAATATTTTGAAACAATTTGATAAAATAAAAAGACAAACCACCAAGAAAATGTAAGAACAGATTATTAAATAATAATTATAAATAACTGATTTAAAATGGACTAATAGGAAAAATAATATTTTGATGGTAACAAACAGAAGAATAAATAAATAAATAAAAACAATTGATGGTAGTGTGCTCAAATAAGAAGAATAACAAATACTTTAATTACTACAATGAAGCTAAAGAATGATGATAATTAATACAACTATAATTTAGAATTTCTCGGAATTGAAAAAGATATAGGAAGAAATGATACGGAGAAAATATGTCACAAGAAGGAAAGTCAAAAGGATTTTAAAATAATGCCTATCAATAATGTTATATGCTATTAGTTAATGGAAAAGAAGAAGGAATCAAGAAGAAAAAGGAATATATAATTAAATGCAAACAGCTACAACGTGAAGAATCCCAAAAGTGTTTAGTATTAGTCGCTAATCGACTACTTGTAAGTTTTTTATTATAATGAATTGACTGTAGAAATGTTCCAGCAATCATTTAACTGAGCAGGGATGATGTTCCCCTGGTCTCAGAAGGTGTAAGGATGGACAGCGGAGTAATGGACCCAACGTGGCCACCCGAACTGAACCACCGCACAGGATAGGGAAAAATGTTAGGGAAATTGAATATTTAAGGGATGATAAAATAGCTGAAAAAGTGATATTAGATTCCAGAAGTATGAATGAAGAAAACAGAAGGAAGATAGCAGACAGAATCTTAATTGAGAAAGCAAATTTATAGAAGCAAATAGAAATATGAGTGTCAAAACAAGTTTTTTATGATAAGTTTGACCAGCCCTTATCAAGTAATATGTGAAAGACCACCACCCAGAGAAATCACATCATTAATGAATTTGCCTCCAAGAGAGAGAGAGTTGAATATAAAATCAAGCCTATTACCATTAACCGAATAACAGGTGTATAACCAATCAGAAATAAAGAGATATTATGAAGAATGATGAAAGAATCCGAAGACTGAAGAGTTCAACGATTATTTTTTAAAACAAGTGAACAAAAATAAATCTGTTCTAGTGGGGGAGCTTTATGTAATGTTACATAACCCCTGCCCAAATATAATAACACAATCACTATCGTTAAAACCAGTAATCACCCCATTCTAAAAGTCAGAAATGGGTATTATGTACCAAGCTATAAAAAACTTTGTACTACAAAACACTGTAAATAATAACAAAGTGAAATATAGTGTACAAAGTGAAATATAGTGTACTTAGTGAAAGTGTAAACTTTTAAAAAGAGCATCTCACAGATTGATACTGGAGATGAAAAACAATCAATATTGTAGCAGTGGACTAAATTGCTGCTGACAAGTTTTGTATTTTTTGTATTTTGTATTGTGTAGGCCACAAAGGTATTGTACCTAGGAATAATCTTTGTGTTTAATATAATGATTTTGTTTAAATATAAGATAACCCAGGGTTAAATATAAAATAATACTATGTTAGCAAGATGGCATGGGAAAAATAGTTTAGAGTAAGGATACATTAAGTAAATAATAAATTATAAATGAATCAAATTAAAAGGGATTATTTTATAAAATGCCAATGTACAAGTTTAAGAAAAAATATAAAGAAAAACCTTAGATAAATTAAATTTGATTATAAATAAAATATAAAAAGGATTATTTTTATAAAAAGAAGAAATACATTTATAATAATTAATAATAGCCTATATACTAAAAAGTATATAGATTCACCAATAAAAAACCATGAAAAATTCTTGGTTACTACGAGTAACCAACTAACAAGATTGGAATTAATTGTTAAAATGATTTGGAAGTGAACGTTTTGAAAAAGTGTAATGCCTATAAAAATTTGAGAAATTAACAAATACCATTTGGAATAAGTAGTGCAAAATTAATAAAATTGACAAGTGATGTCCACTACATATTAGAACTCCTTCGAATAGAACCATTCACGCCCGTAATTTGATGAAACTTTGAAAAATCAACCTCCGAGATCCAGGCCTAGTCCACAGAACGTCGACATTTTGGTGAGATCGTTACCAAGTAAAATTTAACTAAATTACATCTCAACTATAACTTCATAACACTAGAAACAGCACCATATCTTTAAACACTTCAGGAAAAGATGTGAAAACAAACTTTATTATTTTAGTTAACCAAAAAACCAGCAGAACGGATTCCTGTGAATTTCTTGCCGCCATTAAATAAATTTTGTGTTTTTAGTGAAGAAACGTAATCTGCGCTCTGTCGGATAACCAAGGAACTACATAATATAAATACTACAAATTATAATAAATTAATTTATGTAAAGCTTGGTATTAACCAATATTCATTTCTGACCATCTCATAGTACAAAGAACTCAAAAATAACCCTGGGAAATTAATAAATTGTTTCTTTATTGTTATCGAAATAAAAAATAAAAATATTTGTTATATATTATATGTTTAAAAAATAAGATCGAACTAATGTTGTGTTGTCAGTAAGAATCGATTATACCTTTCTGTTTTGGGAGAAGATAAAACAAAAATTTGCTAAATAAATCCAATGAATACTTTGTTGTTTGAATAAAAATGTGTATTATTTTTAGTAGAGGGTAGTTGGTTACAGATTGTCTGGAGACAGAGAAGAGAACGGACAACCAGAAAATATTACATACCATTTGGGGTTAAATTAACCTCAAATGTGTTTGTAAATGTCACAGTCAGCTGGTCTCATGAGCGGAGAAATTTAAATTAATTAATCGTATGCTAAGAGAGTAATTCTCTTTGCACTCTCTCTTCTAAGTACGGTCAAACAATGGTATTGATTTCACCCAAATAAAATCTAAGGGAAATAATTGCATAATCACACACACTCGATTTTTGGAAACATTGAACATAAATTATAACAAATTCTGTGACTCTTATTAAAGTGAGATTTTCGAAGAGCATAAATAGACGTAAAATTACTACTACTCAGGAAAATAAACAGCAAGACGTTACAAGATGACGTACCAACGTGGTGTTTAAGTAGGAAAGTATATCGGCAAGACGTTAGATTGACTCGGAGTGACCCGCGAGACGTTACAAGATGACGCTAACAACGTGGGGCAAATAAAACAGGGATTCCATTAAGTAAAGTACTATATATGACTCCTAGAGGTTTAAACCGCGAGACGTTACAAGATGGCGCCCAACGTGGGGCTAATAAAAGAAAGAAATAATTACAGTGACGATCGCAAGAGTGACGATAAGATCAAACGATACTATTAAGCTTACCCGCGAGACGTTACAAGATGGTGCTCAACTTAAAAGGGCTTTAATTAGGAAGGAATTTCGGGATATACGCAAGGTAATATAACGAAAAAACCTAATTTTTGTTGGCAACTATGAGAAGTACGGAAATGCAACACAGAGCTATGCTACAACAGGAAACGAAAATGCCCGAACAAGAGAGACGATTAAGTTACGCGGAATGGATGACAGTGCTATTTAGAAAATTCAGCAAGGAGATTACATAACGAAGAATACCACTGATCACGAACGAGCACAGATGAGTCGTGCGAATGCAATGGGAACATCAAACGACAAAATGACATTGAGAGGTATTTACGATGAAATGTGGGAGTTAGACGACATGTGTAATAAAGAAGAGACTATAGGGACAGCCCACGAAAAAGACGATAACAATGTGGAAAGAATGACTGAAGAAGATTGGGAAAGATGGGACAATAATGAAGCACAAATGAAAAATGAAAGAACGGGAGTATACGCACAAGTGACAGAGCAATATACTCAGGAGGAATATGAACAATGGAGACAATTAATAAGACGACCAGGAAACCCAATACAAACGGAAAACGCAGAATTAAGGGAATGGATAAGGGTTATGTTTGAACTATTCAGAGTAGATATGTGTAATTGGAGGAAGGAACATAATCAAATAGAAGAATTTAAAGGAATGCCAAATCATATAAACTTAGAACAATCAAATATGCAACAAGAAATAGAAATAGTCAAAGTGAAGCAACAGAAGAAAATGCCAGAACAACCAAAAAAAGTGACCCATCAGGACATAATGGATTTTCTGGTTGAACATGTCAGAAGTTTAAGGGAAACAATGAACAGAGGTTTCGAGAATATGAATAAAACACTAGACAGCACTTCGGAAGGTATTATAGTAAGTCCGAATACAGAAGAGAGTAGCAAGGAAACAGGAATTAGAGAAGACCAAAAGGCGTTGCTATCTGAAAATAAAAATAGAAAGAACAAAGAGAATATCCAAACCATGGAAGAGAATATCAAGAAAATAAGGAAAACATGTAGAAGGAAAATATTAAATACAAAAGAAGAATTGGAGATGAAGAAGGGTGGATTGATTAATGTATTTAACATCCCAATTGGTGAACAAAGGGAATTAAGTAAATTTAAGAATTATAGAAAAAACTTTATAAAAATGGCAAAAATAAACCACCATAAAATAATAAAGAAAAACTTAATTAAATTTAGATATCATTTAAATATGTCGACGATTAAAGTGCATCAGAAGATATCAGTCATATCATCAAGACGGAATATATCATTAAAAAATTTGGTAAATCATCCAGAGGAAAAAGGGAATGGAATGATATTAAAAATGAGTGAATATGTTATATCAGAGGAGGTACAATACCTGTTAGTTAAAAGGGAACGAACAATGACGGAAGACCGGTACTTAAATGAAGGTTTCATAGCAGCAAAGTGGGAGAGCCGGATGATAAGGAGATTATCAAGGAGAGAATTAATTCCGAACACCCCAGTAATCCGAGGAAAGGGAGTACCTGAGTTAATGGACCATGGTTAAACTAAATAATAACCAACTAGAAAAGGGGACTGATTTTCTGATACCGACCAAGCAACCCATTGGAAAGAGAATCCCAAAATTCAAAAAGTATGTAAGTACAACTTACTAAATATTTCGGAACAATATGATTTAATGTAACCCCAAAATTCAAAAAGCACGTAAGGACAACTTACAAAATATTTTGAAACAATTTGATAAAATAAAAAGACAAACCACCAAGAAAATGTAAGAACAGATTATTAAATAATAATTATAAATAACTGATTTAAAATGGACTAATAGGAAAAATAATATTTTGATGGTAACAAACAGAAGAATAAATAAATAAATAAAAACAATTGATGGTAGTGTGCTCAAATAAGAAGAATAACAAATACTTTAATTACTACAATGAAGCTAAAGAATGATGATAATTAATACAACTATAATTTAGAATTTCTCGGAATTGAAAAAGATATAGGAAGAAATGATACGGAGAAAATATGTCACAAGAAGGAAAGTCAAAAGGATTTTAAAATAATGCCTATCAATAATGTTATATGCTATTAGTTAATGGAAAAGAAGAAGGAATCAAGAAGAAAAAGGAATATATAATTAAATGCAAACAGCTACAACGTGAAGAATCCCAAAAGTGTTTAGTATTAGTCGCTAATCGACTACTTGTAAGTTTTTTATTATAATGAATTGACTGTAGAAATGTTCCAGCAATCATTTAACTGAGCAGGGATGATGTTCCCCTGGTCTCAGAAGGTGTAAGGATGGACAGCGGAGTAATGGACCCAACGTGGCCACCCGAACTGAACCACCGCACAGGATAGGGAAAAATGTTAGGGAAATTGAATATTTAAGGGATGATAAAATAGCTGAAAAGAGTGATATTAGATTCCAGAAGTATGAATGAAGAAAACAGAAGGAAGATAGCAGACAGAATCTTAATTGAGAAAGCAAATTTATAGAAGCAAATAGAAGTATGAGTGTCAAAACAAGTTTTTTATGATAAGTGTGACCAGCCCTTATCAAGTAATATGTGAAAGACCACCACCCAGAGAAATCACATCATTAATGAATTTGCCTCCAAGAGAGAGAGAGTTGAATATAAAATCAAGCCTATTACCATTAACCGAATAACAGGTGTATAACCAATCAGAAATAAAGAGATATTATGAAGAATGATGAAAGAATCCGAAGACTGAAGAGTTCAACGATTATTTTTTAAAACAAGTGAACAAAAATAAATCTGTTCTAGTGGGGGAGCTTTATGTAATGTTACATAACCCCTGCCCAAATATAATAACACAATCACTATCGTTAAAACCAGTAATCACCCCATTCTAAAAGTCAGAAATGGGTATTATGTACCAAGCTATAAAAAACTTTGTACTACAAAACACTGTAAATAATAACAAAGTGAAATATAGTGTACAAAGTGAAATATAGTGTACTTAGTGAAAGTGTAAACTTTTAAAAAGAGCATCTCACAGATTGATACTGGAGATGAAAAACAATCAATATTGTAGCAGTGGACTAAATTGCTGCTGACAAGTTTTGTATTTTTTGTATTTTGTATTGTGTAGGCCACAAAGGTATTGTACCTAGGAATAATCTTTGTGTTTAATATAATGATTTTGTTTAAATATAAGATAACCCAGGGTTAAATATAAAATAATACTATGTTAGCAAGATGGCATGGGAAAAATAGTTTAGAGTAAGGATACATTAAGTAAATAATAAATTATAAATGAATCAAATTAAAAGGGATTATTTTATAAAATGCCAATGTACAAGTTTAAGAAAAAATATAAAGAAAAACCTTAGATAAATTAAATTTGATTATAAATAAAATATAAAAAGGATTATTTTTATAAAAAGAAGAAATACATTTATAATAATTAATAATAGCCTATATACTAAAAAGTATATAGATTCACCAATAAAAAACCATGAAAAATTCTTGGTTACTACGAGTAACCAACTAACAAGATTGGAATTAATTGTTAAAATGATTTGGAAGTGAACGTTTTGAAAAAGTGTAATGCCTATAAAAATTTGAGAAATTAACAAATACCATTTGGAATAAGTAGTGCAAAATTAATAAAATTGACAAGTGATGTCCACTACATATTAGAACTCCTTCGAATAGAACCATTCACGCCCGTAATTTGATGAAACTTTGAAAAATCAACCTCCGAGATCCAGGCCTAGTCCACAGAACGTCGACATTTTGGTGAGATCGTTACCAAGTAAAATTTAACTAAATTACATCTCAACTATAACTTCATAACACTAGAAACAGCACCATATCTTTAAACACTTCAGGAAAAGATGTGAAAACAAACTTTATTATTTTAGTTAACCAAAAAACCAGCAGAACGGATTCCTGTGAATTTCTTGCCGCCATTAAATAAATTTTGTGTTTTTAGTGAAGAAACGTAATCTGCGCTCTGTCGGATAACCAAGGAACTACATAATATAAATACTACAAATTATAATAAATTAATTTATGTAAAGCTTGGTATTAACCAATATTCATTTCTGACCATCTCATAGTACAAAGAACTCAAAAATAACCCTGGGAAATTAATAAATTGTTTCTTTATTGTTATCGAAATAAAAAATAAAAATATTTGTTATATATTATATGTTTAAAAAATAAGATCGAACTAATGTTGTGTTGTCAGTAAGAATCGATTATACCTTTCTGTTTTGGGAGAAGATAAAACAAAAATTTGCTAAATAAATCCAATGAATACTTTGTTGTTTGAATAAAAATGTGTATTATTTTTAGTAGAGGGTAGTTGGTTACAGATTGTCTGGAGACAGAGAAGAGAACGGACAACCAGAAAATATTACATACCATTTGGGGTTAAATTAACCTCAAATGTGTTTGTAAATGTCACAGTCAGCTGGTCTCATGAGCGGAGAAATTTAAATTAATTAATCGTATGCTAAGAGAGTAATTCTCTTTGCACTCTCTCTTCTAAGTACGGTCAAACAATGGTATTGATTTCACCCAAATAAAATCTAAGGGAAATAATTGCATAATCACACACACTCGATTTTTGGAAACATTGAACATAAATTATAACAAATTCTGTGACTCTTATTAAAGTGAGATTTTCGAAGAGCATAAATAGACGTAAAATTACTACTACTCAGGAAAATAAACAGCAAGACGTTACAAGATGACGTACCAACGTGGTGTTTAAGTAGGAAAGTATATCGGCAAGACGTTAGATTGACTCGGAGTGACCCGCGAGACGTTACAAGATGACGCTAACAACGTGGGGCAAATAAAACAGGGATTCCATTAAGTAAAGTACTATATATGACTCCTAGAGGTTTAAACCGCGAGACGTTACAAGATGGCGCCCAACGTGGGGCTAATAAAAGAAAGAAATAATTACAGTGACGATCGCAAGAGTGACGATAAGATCAAACGATACTATTAAGCTTACCCGCGAGACGTTACAAGATGGTGCTCAACTTAAAAGGGCTTTAATTAGGAAGGAATTTCGGGATATACGCAAGGTAATATAACGAAAAAACCTAATTTTTGTTGGCAACTATGAGAAGTACGGAAATGCAACACAGAGCTATGCTACAACAGGAAACGAAAATGCCCGAACAAGAGAGACGATTAAGTTACGCGGAATGGATGACAGTGCTATTTAGAAAATTCAGCAAGGAGATTACATAACGAAGAATACCACTGATCACGAACGAGCACAGATGAGTCGTGCGAATGCAATGGGAACATCAAACGACAAAATGACATTGAGAGGTATTTACGATGAAATGTGGGAGTTAGATGACATGTGTAATAAAGAAGAGACTATAGGGACAGCCCACGAAAAAGACGATAACAATGTGGAAAGAATGACTGAAGAAGATTGGGAAAGATGGGACAATAATGAAGCACAAATGAAAAATGAAAGAACAGGAGTATACGCACAAGTGACAGAGCAATATACTCAGGAGGAATATGAACAATGGAGACAATTAATAAGACGACCAGGAAACCCAATACAAACGGAAAACGCAGAATTAAGGGAATGGATAAGGGTTATGTTTGAACTATTCAGAGTAGATATGTGTAATTGGAGGAAGGAACATAATCAAATAGAAGAATTTAAAGGAATGCCAAATCATATAAACTTAGAACAATCAAATATGCAACAAGAAATAGAAATAGTCAAAGTGAAGCAACAGAAGAAAATGGCAGAACAACCAAAAAAAGTGACCCATCAGGACATAATGGATTTTCTGGTTGAACATGTCAGAAGTTTAAGGGAAACAATGAACAGAGGTTTCGAGAATATGAATAAAACACTAGACAGCACTTCGGAAGGTATTATAGTAAGTCCGAATACAGAAGAGAGTAGCAAGGAAACAGGAATTAGAGAAGACCAAAAGGCGTTGCTATCTGAAAATAAAAATAGAAAGAACAAAGAGAATATCCAAACCATGGAAGAGAATATCAAGAAAATAAGGAAAACATGTAGAAGGAAAATATTAAATACAAAAGAAGAATTGGAGATGAAGAAGGGTGGATTGATTAATGTATTTAACATCCCAATTGGTGAACAAAGGGAATTAAGTAAATTTAAGAATTATAGAAAAAACTTTATAAAAATGGCAAAAATAAACCACCATAAAATAATAAAGAAAAACTTAATTAAATTTAGATATCATTTAAATATGTCGACGATTAAAGTGCATCAGAAGATATCAGTCATATCATCAAGACGGAATATATCATTAAAAAATTTGGTAAATCATCCAGAGGAAAAAGGGAATGGAATGATATTAAAAATGAGTGAATATGTTATATCAGAGGAGGTACAATACCTGTTAGTTAAAAGGGAACGAACAATGACGGAAGACCGGTACTTAAATGAAGGTTTCATAGCAGCAAAGTGGGAGAGCCGGATGATAAGGAGATTATCAAGGAGAGAATTAATTCCGAACACCCCAGTAATCCGAGGAAAGGGAGTACCTGAGTTAATGGACCATGGTTAAACTAAATAATAACCAACTAGAAAAGGGGACTGATTTTCTGATACCGACCAACCAACCCATTGGAAAGAGAATCCCAAAATTCAAAAAGTATGTAAGTACAACTTACTAAATATTTCGGAACAATATGATTTAATGTAACCCCAAAATTCAAAAAGCACGTAAGGACAACTTACAAAATATTTTGAAACAATTTGATAAAATAAAAAGACAAACCACCAAGAAAATGTAAGAACAGATTATTAAATAATAATTATAAATAACTGATTTAAAATGGACTAATAGGAAAAATAATATTTTGATGGTAACAAACAGAAGAATAAATAAATAAATAAAAACAATTGATGGTAGTGTGCTCAAATAAGAAGAATAACAAATACTTTAATTACTACAATGAAGCTAAAGAATGATGATAATTAATACAACTATAATTTAGAATTTCTCGGAATTGAAAAAGATATAGGAAGAAATGATACGGAGAAAATATGTCACAAGAAGGAAAGTCAAAAGGATTTTAAAATAATGCCTATCAATAATGTTATATGCTATTAGTTAATGGAAAAGAAGAAGGAATCAAGAAGAAAAAGGAATATATAATTAAATGCAAACAGCTACAACGTGAAGAATCCCAAAAGTGTTTAGTATTAGTCGCTAATCGACTACTTGTAAGTTTTTTATTATAATGAATTGACTGTAGAAATGTTCCAGCAATCATTTAACTGAGCAGGGATGATGTTCCCCTGGTCTCAGAAGGTGTAAGGATGGACAGCGGAGTAATGGACCCAACGTGGCCACCCGAACTGAACCACCGCACAGGATAGGGAAAAATGTTAGGGAAATTGAATATTTAAGGGATGATAAAATAGCTGAAAAGAGTGATATTAGATTCCAGAAGTATGAATGAAGAAAACAGAAGGAAGATAGCAGACAGAATCTTAATTGAGAAAGCAAATTTATAGAAGCAAATAGAAATATGAGTGTCAAAACAAGTTTTTTATGATAAGTGTGACCAGCCCTTATCAAGTAATATGTGAAAGACCACCACCCAGAGAAATCACATCATTAATGAATTTGCCTCCAAGAGAGAGAGAGTTGAATATAAAATCAAGCCTATTACCATTAACCGAATAACAGGTGTATAACCAATCAGAAATAAAGAGATATTATGAAGAATGATGAAAGAATCCGAAGACTGAAGAGTTCAACGATTATTTTTTAAAACAAGTGAACAAAAATAAATCTGTTCTAGTGGGGGAGCTTTATGTAATGTTACATAACCCCTGCCCAAATATAATAACACAATCACTATCGTTAAAACCAGTAATCACCCCATTCTAAAAGTCAGAAATGGGTATTATGTACCAAGCTATAAAAAACTTTGTACTACAAAACACTGTAAATAATAACAAAGTGAAATATAGTGTACAAAGTGAAATATAGTGTACTTAGTGAAAGTGTAAACTTTTAAAAAGAGCATCTCACAGATTGATACTGGAGATGAAAAACAATCAATATTGTAGCAGTGGACTAAATTGCTGCTGACAAGTTTTGTATTTTTTGTATTTTGTATTGTGTAGGCCACAAAGGTATTGTACCTAGGAATAATCTTTGTGTTTAATATAATGATTTTGTTTAAATATAAGATAACCCAGGGTTAAATATAAAATAATACTATGTTAGCAAGATGGCATGGGAAAAATAGTTTAGAGTAAGGATACATTAAGTAAATAATAAATTATAAATGAATCAAATTAAAAGGGATTATTTTATAAAATGCCAATGTACAAGTTTAAGAAAAAATATAAAGAAAAACCTTAGATAAATTAAATTTGATTATAAATAAAATATAAAAAGGATTATTTTTATAAAAAGAAGAAATACATTTATAATAATTAATAATAGCCTATATACTAAAAAGTATATAGATTCACCAATAAAAAACCATGAAAAATTCTTGGTTACTACGAGTAACCAACTAACAAGATTGGAATTAATTGTTAAAATGATTTGGAAGTGAACGTTTTGAAAAAGTGTAATGCCTATAAAAATTTGAGAAATTAACAAATACCATTTGGAATAAGTAGTGCAAAATTAATAAAATTGACAAGTGATGTCCACTACATATTAGAACTCCTTCGAATAGAACCATTCACGCCCGTAATTTGATGAAACTTTGAAAAATCAACCTCCGAGATCCAGGCCTAGTCCACAGAACGTCGACATTTTGGTGAGATCGTTACCAAGTAAAATTTAACTAAATTACATCTCAACTATAACTTCATAACACTAGAAACAGCACCATATCTTTAAACACTTCAGGAAAAGATGTGAAAACAAACTTTATTATTTTAGTTAACCAAAAAACCAGCAGAACGGATTCCTGTGAATTTCTTGCCGCCATTAAATAAATTTTGTGTTTTTAGTGAAGAAACGTAATCTGCGCTCTGTCGGATAACCAAGGAACTACATAATATAAATACTACAAATTATAATAAATTAATTTATGTAAAGCTTGGTATTAACCAATATTCATTTCTGACCATCTCATAGTACAAAGAACTCAAAAATAACCCTGGGAAATTAATAAATTGTTTCTTTATTGTTATCGAAATAAAAAATAAAAATATTTGTTATATATTATATGTTTAAAAAATAAGATCGAAACTAATGTTGTGTTGTCAGTAAGAATCGATTATACCTTTCTGTTTTGGGAGAAGATAAAACAAAAATTTGCTAAATAAATCCAATGAATACTTTGTTGTTTGAATAAAAATGTGTATTATTTTTAGTAGAGGGTAGTTGGTTACAGATTGTCTGGAGACAGAGAAGAGAACGGACAACCAGAAAATATTACATACCATTTGGGGTTAAATTAACCTCAAATGTGTTTGTAAATGTCACAGTCAGCTGGTCTCATGAGCGGAGAAATTTAAATTAATTAATCGTATGCTAAGAGAGTAATTCTCTTTGCACTCTCTCTTCTAAGTACGGTCAAACAATGGTATTGATTTCACCCAAATAAAATCTAAGGGAAATAATTGCATAATCACACACACTCGATTTTGGAAACATTGAACATAAATTATAACAAATTCTGTGACTCTTATTAAAGTGAGATTTTCGAAGAGCATAAATAGACGTAAAATTACTACTACTCAGGAAAATAAACAGCAAGACGTTACAAGATGACGTACCAACGTGGTGTTTAAGTAGGAAAGTATATCGGCAAGACGTTAGATTGACTCGGAGTGACCCGCGAGACGTTACAAGATGACGCTAACAACGTGGGGCAAATAAAACAGGGATTCCATTAAGTAAAGTACTATATATGACTCCTAGAGGTTTAAACCGCGAGACGTTACAAGATGGCGCCCAACGTGGGCTAATAAAAGAAAGAAATAATTACAGTGACGATCGCAAGAGTGACGATAAGATCAAACGATACTATTAAGCTTACCCGCGAGACGTTACAAGATGGTGCTCAACTTAAAAGGGCTTTAATTAGGAAGGAATTTCGGGATATACGCAAGGTAATATAACGAAAAAACCTAATTTTTGTTGGCAACTATGAGAAGTACGGAAATGCAACACAGAGCTATGCTACAACAGGAAACGAAAATGCCCGAACAAGAGAGACGATTAAGTTACGCGGAATGGATGACAGTGCTATTTAGAAAATTCAGCAAGGAGATTACATAACGAAGAATACCACTGATCACGAACGAGCACAGATGAGTCGTGCGAATGCAATGGGAACATCAAACGACAAAATGACATTGAGAGGTATTTACGATGAAATGTGGGAGTTAGATGACATGTGTAATAAAGAAGAGACTATAGGGACAGCCCACGAAAAAGACGATAACAATGTGGAAAGAATGACTGAAGAAGATTGGGAAAGATGGGACAATAATGAAGCACAAATGAAAAATGAAAGAACAGGAGTATACGCACAAGTGACAGGAGCAATATACTCAGGAGGAATATGAACAATGGAGACAATTAATAAGACGACCAGGAAACCCAATACAAACGGAAAACGCAGAATTAAGGGAATGGATAAGGGTTATGTTTGAACTATTCAGAGTAGATATGTGTAATTGGAGGAAGGAACATAATCAAATAGAAGAATTTAAAGGAATGCCAAATCATATAAACTTAGAACAATCAAATATGCAACAAGAAATAGAAATAGTCAAAGTGAAGCAACAGAAGAAAATGGCAGAACAACCAAAAAAAGTGACCCATCAGGACATAATGGATTTTCTGGTTGAACATGTCAGAAGTTTAAGGGAAACAATGAACAGAGGTTTCGAGAATATGAATAAAACACTAGACAGCACTTCGGAAGGTATTATAGTAAGTCCGAATACAGAAGAGAGTAGCAAGGAAACAGGAATTAGAGAAGACCAAAAGGCGTTGCTATCTGAAAATAAAAATAGAAAGAACAAAGAGAATATCCAAACCATGGAAGAGAATATCAAGAAAATAAGGAAAACATGTAGAAGGAAAATATTAAATACAAAAGAAGAATTGGAGATGAAGAAGGGTGGATTGATTAATGTATTTAACATCCCAATTGGTGAACAAAGGGAATTAAGTAAATTTAAGAATTATAGAAAAAACTTTATAAAAATGGCAAAAATAAACCACCATAAAATAATAAAGAAAAACTTAATTAAATTTAGATATCATTTAAATATGTCGACGATTAAAGTGCATCAGAAGATATCAGTCATATCATCAAGACGGAATATATCATTAAAAAATTTGGTAAATCATCCAGAGGAAAAAGGGAATGGAATGATATTAAAAATGAGTGAATATGTTATATCAGAGGAGGTACAATACCTGTTAGTTAAAAGGGAACGAACAATGACGGAAGACCGGTACTTAAATGAAGGTTTCATAGCAGCAAAGTGGGAGAGCCGGATGATAAGGAGATTATCAAGGAGAGAATTAATTCCGAACACCCCAGTAATCCGAGGAAAGGGAGTACCTGAGTTAATGGACCATGGTTAAACTAAATAATAACCAACTAGAAAAGGGGACTGATTTTCTGATACCGACCAACCAACCCATTGGAAAGAGAATCCCAAAATTCAAAAAGTATGTAAGTACAACTTACTAAATATTTCGGAACAATATGATTTAATGTAACCCCAAAATTCAAAAAGCACGTAAGGACAACTTACAAAATATTTTGAAACAATTTGATAAAATAAAAAGACAAACCACCAAGAAAATGTAAGAACAGATTATTAAATAATAATTATAAATAACTGATTTAAAATGGACTAATAGGAAAAATAATATTTTGATGGTAACAAACAGAAGAATAAATAAATAAATAAAAACAATTGATGGTAGTGTGCTCAAATAAGAAGAATAACAAATACTTTAATTACTACAATGAAGCTAAAGAATGATGATAATTAATACAACTATAATTTAGAATTTCTCGGAATTGAAAAAGATATAGGAAGAAATGATACGGAGAAAATATGTCACAAGAAGGAAAGTCAAAAGGATTTTAAAATAATGCCTATCAATAATGTTATATGCTATTAGTTAATGGAAAAGAAGAAGGAATCAAGAAGAAAAAGGAATATATAATTAAATGCAAACAGCTACAACGTGAAGAATCCCAAAAGTGTTTAGTATTAGTCGCTAATCGACTACTTGTAAGTTTTTTATTATAATGAATTGACTGTAGAAATGTTCCAGCAATCATTTAACTGAGCAGGGATGATGTTCCCCTGGTCTCAGAAGGTGTAAGGATGGACAGCGGAGTAATGGACCCAACGTGGCCACCCGAACTGAACCACCGCACAGGATAGGGAAAAATGTTAGGGAAATTGAATATTTAAGGGATGATAAAATAGCTGAAAAGAGTGATATTAGATTCCAGAAGTATGAATGAAGAAAACAGAAGGAAGATAGCAGACAGAATCTTAATTGAGAAAGCAAATTTATAGAAGCAAATAGAAATATGAGTGTCAAAACAAGTTTTTTATGATAAGTGTGACCAGCCCTTATCAAGTAATATGTGAAAGACCACCACCCAGAGAAATCACATCATTAATGAATTTGCCTCCAAGAGAGAGAGAGTTGAATATAAAATCAAGCCTATTACCATTAACCGAATAACAGGTGTATAACCAATCAGAAATAAAGAGATATTATGAAGAATGATGAAAGAATCCGAAGACTGAAGAGTTCAACGATTATTTTTTAAAACAAGTGAACAAAAATAAATCTGTTCTAGTGGGGGAGCTTTATGTAATGTTACATAACCCCTGCCCAAATATAATAACACAATCACTATCGTTAAAACCAGTAATCACCCCATTCTAAAAGTCAGAAATGGGTATTATGTACCAAGCTATAAAAAACTTTGTACTACAAAACACTGTAAATAATAACAAAGTGAAATATAGTGTACAAAGTGAAATATAGTGTACTTAGTGAAAGTGTAAACTTTTAAAAAGAGCATCTCACAGATTGATACTGGAGATGAAAAACAATCAATATTGTAGCAGTGGACTAAATTGCTGCTGACAAGTTTTGTATTTTTTGTATTTTGTATTGTGTAGGCCACAAAGGTATTGTACCTAGGAATAATCTTTGTGTTTAATATAATGATTTTGTTTAAATATAAGATAACCCAGGGTTAAATATAAAATAATACTATGTTAGCAAGATGGCATGGGAAAAATAGTTTAGAGTAAGGATACATTAAGTAAATAATAAATTATAAATGAATCAAATTAAAAGGGATTATTTTATAAAATGCCAATGTACAAGTTTAAGAAAAAATATAAAGAAAAACCTTAGATAAATTAAATTTGATTATAAATAAAATATAAAAAGGATTATTTTTATAAAAAGAAGAAATACATTTATAATAATTAATAATAGCCTATATACTAAAAAGTATATAGATTCACCAATAAAAAACCATGAAAAATTCTTGGTTACTACGAGTAACCAACTAACAAGATTGGAATTAATTGTTAAAATGATTTGGAAGTGAACGTTTTGAAAAAGTGTAATGCCTATAAAAATTTGAGAAATTAACAAATACCATTTGGAATAAGTAGTGCAAAATTAATAAAATTGACAAGTGATGTCCACTACATATTAGAACTCCTTCGAATAGAACCATTCACGCCCGTAATTTGATGAAACTTTGAAAAATCAACCTCCGAGATCCAGGCCTAGTCCACAGAACGTCGACATTTTGGTGAGATCGTTACCAAGTAAAATTTAACTAAATTACATCTCAACTATAACTTCATAACACTAGAAACAGCACCATATCTTTAAACACTTCAGGAAAAGATGTGAAAACAAACTTTATTATTTTAGTTAACCAAAAAACCAGCAGAACGGATTCCTGTGAATTTCTTGCCGCCATTAAATAAATTTTGTGTTTTTAGTGAAGAAACGTAATCTGCGCTCTGTCGGATAACCAAGGAACTACATAATATAAATACTACAAATTATAATAAATTAATTTATGTAAAGCTTGGTATTAACCAATATTCATTTCTGACCATCTCATAGTACAAAGAACTCAAAAATAACCCTGGGAAATTAATAAATTGTTTCTTTATTGTTATCGAAATAAAAAATAAAAATATTTGTTATATATTATATGTTTAAAAAATAAGATCGAACTAATGTTGTGTTGTCAGTAAGAATCGATTATACCTTTCTGTTTTGGGAGAAGATAAAACAAAAATTTGCTAAATAAATCCAATGAATACTTTGTTGTTTGAATAAAAATGTGTATTATTTTTAGTAGAGGGTAGTTGGTTACAGATTGTCTGGAGACAGAGAAGAGAACGGACAACCAGAAAATATTACATACCATTTGGGGTTAAATTAACCTCAAATGTGTTTGTAAATGTCACAGTCAGCTGGTCTCATGAGCGGAGAAATTTAAATTAATTAATCGTATGCTAAGAGAGTAATTCTCTTTGCACTCTCTCTTCTAAGTACGGTCAAACAATGGTATTGATTTCACCCAAATAAAATCTAAGGGAAATAATTGCATAATCACACACACTCGATTTTTGGAAACATTGAACATAAATTATAACAAATTCTGTGACTCTTATTAAAGTGAGATTTTCGAAGAGCATAAATAGACGTAAAATTACTACTACTCAGGAAAATAAACAGCAAGACGTTACAAGATGACGTACCAACGTGGTGTTTAAGTAGGAAAGTATATCGGCAAGACGTTAGATTGACTCGGAGTGACCCGCGAGACGTTACAAGATGACGCTAACAACGTGGGGCAAATAAAACAGGGATTCCATTAAGTAAAGTACTATATATGACTCCTAGAGGTTTAAACCGCGAGACGTTACAAGATGGCGCCCAACGTGGGGCTAATAAAAGAAAGAAATAATTACAGTGACGATCGCAAGAGTGACGATAAGATCAAACGATACTATTAAGCTTACCCGCGAGACGTTACAAGATGGTGCTCAACTTAAAAGGGCTTTAATTAGGAAGGAATTTCGGGATATACGCAAGGTAATATAACGAAAAAACCTAATTTTTGTTGGCAACTATGAGAAGTACGGAAATGCAACACAGAGCTATGCTACAACAGGAAACGAAAATGCCCGAACAAGAGAGACGATTAAGTTACGCGGAATGGATGACAGTGCTATTTAGAAAATTCAGCAAGGAGATTACATAACGAAGAATACCACTGATCACGAACGAGCACAGATGAGTCGTGCGAATGCAATGGGAACATCAAACGACAAAATGACATTGAGAGGTATTTACGATGAAATGTGGGAGTTAGACGACATGTGTAATAAAGAAGAGACTATAGGGACAGCCCACGAAAAAGACGATAACAATGTGGAAAGAATGACTGAAGAAGATTGGGAAAGATGGGACAATAATGAAGCACAAATGAAAAATGAAAGAACGGGAGTATACGCACAAGTGACAGAGCAATATACTCAGGAGGAATATGAACAATGGAGACAATTAATAAGACGACCAGGAAACCCAATACAAACGGAAAACGCAGAATTAAGGGAATGGATAAGGGTTATGTTTGAACTATTCAGAGTAGATATGTGTAATTGGAGGAAGGAACATAATCAAATAGAAGAATTTAAAGGAATGCCAAATCATATAAACTTAGAACAATCAAATATGCAACAAGAAATAGAAATAGTCAAAGTGAAGCAACAGAAGAAAATGCCAGAACAACCAAAAAAAGTGACCCATCAGGACATAATGGATTTTCTGGTTGAACATGTCAGAAGTTTAAGGGAAACAATGAACAGAGGTTTCGAGAATATGAATAAAACACTAGACAGCACTTCGGAAGGTATTATAGTAAGTCCGAATACAGAAGAGAGTAGCAAGGAAACAGGAATTAGAGAAGACCAAAAGGCGTTGCTATCTGAAAATAAAAATAGAAAGAACAAAGAGAATATCCAAACCATGGAAGAGAATATCAAGAAAATAAGGAAAACATGTAGAAGGAAAATATTAAATACAAAAGAAGAATTGGAGATGAAGAAGGGTGGATTGATTAATGTATTTAACATCCCAATTGGTGAACAAAGGGAATTAAGTAAATTTAAGAATTATAGAAAAAACTTTATAAAAATGGCAAAAATAAACCACCATAAAATAATAAAGAAAAACTTAATTAAATTTAGATATCATTTAAATATGTCGACGATTAAAGTGCATCAGAAGATATCAGTCATATCATCAAGACGGAATATATCATTAAAAAATTTGGTAAATCATCCAGAGGAAAAAGGGAATGGAATGATATTAAAAATGAGTGAATATGTTATATCAGAGGAGGTACAATACCTGTTAGTTAAAAGGGAACGAACAATGACGGAAGACCGGTACTTAAATGAAGGTTTCATAGCAGCAAAGTGGGAGAGCCGGATGATAAGGAGATTATCAAGGAGAGAATTAATTCCGAACACCCCAGTAATCCGAGGAAAGGGAGTACCTGAGTTAATGGACCATGGTTAAACTAAATAATAACCAACTAGAAAAGGGGACTGATTTTCTGATACCGACCAACCAACCCATTGGAAAGAGAATCCCAAAATTCAAAAAGTATGTAAGTACAACTTACTAAATATTTCGGAACAATATGATTTAATGTAACCCCAAAATTCAAAAAGCACGTAAGGACAACTTACAAAATATTTTGAAACAATTTGATAAAATAAAAAGACAAACCACCAAGAAAATGTAAGAACAGATTATTAAATAATAATTATAAATAACTGATTTAAAATGGACTAATAGGAAAAATAATATTTTGATGGTAACAAACAGAAGAATAAATAAATAAATAAAAACAATTGATGGTAGTGTGCTCAAATAAGAAGAATAACAAATACTTTAATTACTACAATGAAGCTAAAGAATGATGATAATTAATACAACTATAATTTAGAATTTCTCGGAATTGAAAAAGATATAGGAAGAAATGATACGGAGAAAATATGTCACAAGAAGGAAAGTCAAAAGGATTTTAAAATAATGCCTATCAATAATGTTATATGCTATTAGTTAATGGAAAAGAAGAAGGAATCAAGAAGAAAAAGGAATATATAATTAAATGCAAACAGCTACAACGTGAAGAATCCCAAAAGTGTTTAGTATTAGTCGCTAATCGACTACTTGTAAGTTTTTTATTATAATGAATTGACTGTAGAAATGTTCCAGCAATCATTTAACTGAGCAGGGATGATGTTCCCCTGGTCTCAGAAGGTGTAAGGATGGACAGCGGAGTAATGGACCCAACGTGGCCACCCGAACTGAACCACCGCACAGGATAGGGAAAAATGTTAGGGAAATTGAATATTTAAGGGATGATAAAATAGCTGAAAAGAGTGATATTAGATTCCAGAAGTATGAATGAAGAAAACAGAAGGAAGATAGCAGACAGAATCTTAATTGAGAAAGCAAATTTATAGAAGCAAATAGAAATATGAGTGTCAAAACAAGTTTTTTATGATAAGTGTGACCAGGCCTTATCAAGTAATATGTGAAAGACCACCACCCAGAGAAATCACATCATTAATGAATTTGCCTCCAAGAGAGAGAGAGTTGAATATAAAATCAAGCCTATTACCATTAACCGAATAACAGGTGTATAACCAATCAGAAATAAAGAGATATTATGAAGAATGATGAAAGAATCCGAAGACTGAAGAGTTCAACGATTATTTTTTAAAACAAGTGAACAAAAATAAATCTGTTCTAGTGGGGGAGCTTTATGTAATGTTACATAACCCCTGCCCAAATATAATAACACAATCACTATCGTTAAAACCAGTAATCACCCCATTCTAAAAGTCAGAAATGGGTATTATGTACCAAGCTATAAAAAACTTTGTACTACAAAACACTGTAAATAATAACAAAGTGAAATATAGTGTACAAAGTGAAATATAGTGTACTTAGTGAAAGTGTAAACTTTTAAAAAGAGCATCTCACAGATTGATACTGGAGATGAAAAACAATCAATATTGTAGCAGTGGACTAAATTGCTGCTGACAAGTTTTGTATTTTTTGTATTTTGTATTGTGTAGGCCACAAAGGTATTGTACCTAGGAATAATCTTTGTGTTTAATATAATGATTTTGTTTAAATATAAGATAACCCAGGGTTAAATATAAAATAATACTATGTTAGCAAGATGGCATGGGAAAAATAGTTTAGAGTAAGGATACATTAAGTAAATAATAAATTATAAATGAATCAAATTAAAAGGGATTATTTTATAAAATGCCAATGTACAAGTTTAAGAAAAAATATAAAGAAAAACCTTAGATAAATTAAATTTGATTATAAATAAAATATAAAAAGGATTATTTTTATAAAAAGAAGAAATACATTTATAATAATTAATAATAGCCTATATACTAAAAAGTATATAGATTCACCAATAAAAAACCATGAAAAATTCTTGGTTACTACGAGTAACCAACTAACAAGATTGGAATTAATTGTTAAAATGATTTGGAAGTGAACGTTTTGAAAAAGTGTAATGCCTATAAAAATTTGAGAAATTAACAAATACCATTTGGAATAAGTAGTGCAAAATTAATAAAATTGACAAGTGATGTCCACTACATATTAGAACTCCTTCGAATAGAACCATTCACGCCCGTAATTTGATGAAACTTTGAAAAATCAACCTCCGAGATCCAGGCCTAGTCCACAGAACGTCGACATTTTGGTGAGATCGTTACCAAGTAAAATTTAACTAAATTACATCTCAACTATAACTTCATAACACTAGAAACAGCACCATATCTTTAAACACTTCAGGAAAAGATGTGAAAACAAACTTTATTATTTTAGTTAACCAAAAAACCAGCAGAACGGATTCCTGTGAATTTCTTGCCGCCATTAAATAAATTTTGTGTTTTTAGTGAAGAAACGTAATCTGCGCTCTGTCGGATAACCAAGGAACTACATAATATAAATACTACAAATTATAATAAATTAATTTATGTAAAGCTTGGTATTAACCAATATTCATTTCTGACCATCTCATAGTACAAAGAACTCAAAAATAACCCTGGGAAATTAATAAATTGTTTCTTTATTGTTATCGAAATAAAAAATAAAAATATTTGTTATATATTATATGTTTAAAAAATAAGATCGAACTAATGTTGTGTTGTCAGTAAGAATCGATTATACCTTTCTGTTTTGGGAGAAGATAAAACAAAAATTTGCTAAATAAATCCAATGAATACTTTGTTGTTTGAATAAAAATGTGTATTATTTTTAGTAGAGGGTAGTTGGTTACAGATTGTCTGGAGACAGAGAAGAGAACGGACAACCAGAAAATATTACATACCATTTGGGGTTAAATTAACCTCAAATGTGTTTGTAAATGTCACAGTCAGCTGGTCTCATGAGCGGAGAAATTTAAATTAATTAATCGTATGCTAAGAGAGTAATTCTCTTTGCACTCTCTCTTCTAAGTACGGTCAAACAATGGTATTGATTTCACCCAAATAAAATCTAAGGGAAATAATTGCATAATCACACACACTCGATTTTTGGAAACATTGAACATAAATTATAACAAATTCTGTGACTCTTATTAAAGTGAGATTTTCGAAGAGCATAAATAGACGTAAAATTACTACTACTCAGGAAAATAAACAGCAAGACGTTACAAGATGACGTACCAACGTGGTGTTTAAGTAGGAAAGTATATCGGCAAGACGTTAGATTGACTCGGAGTGACCCGCGAGACGTTACAAGATGACGCTAACAACGTGGGGCAAATAAAACAGGGATTCCATTAAGTAAAGTACTATATATGACTCCTAGAGGTTTAAACCGCGAGACGTTACAAGATGGCGCCCAACGTGGGGCTAATAAAAGAAAGAAATAATTACAGTGACGATCGCAAGAGTGACGATAAGATCAAACGATACTATTAAGCTTACCCGCGAGACGTTACAAGATGGTGCTCAACTTAAAAGGGCTTTAATTAGGAAGGAATTTCGGGATATACGCAAGGTAATATAACGAAAAAACCTAATTTTTGTTGGCAACTATGAGAAGTACGGAAATGCAACACAGAGCTATGCTACAACAGGAAACGAAAATGCCCGAACAAGAGAGACGATTAAGTTACGCGGAATGGATGACAGTGCTATTTAGAAAATTCAGCAAGGAGATTACATAACGAAGAATACCACTGATCACGAACGAGCACAGATGAGTCGTGCGAATGCAATGGGAACACCAAACGACAAAATGACATTGAGAGATATTTACGATGAAATGTGGGAGTTAGACGACATGTGTAATAAAGAAGAGACTATAGGGACAGCCCACGAAAAAGACGATAACAATGTGGAAAGAATGACTGAAGAAGATTGGGAAAGATGGGACAATAATGAAGCACAAATGAAAAATGAAAGAACGGGAGTATACGCACAAGTGACAGAGCAATATACTCAGGAGGAATATGAACAATGGAGACAATTAATAAGACGACCAGGAAACCCAATACAAACGGAAAACGCAGAATTAAGGGAATGGATAAGGGTTATGTTTGAACTATTCAGAGTAGATATGTGTAATTGGAGGAAGGAACATAATCAAATAGAAGAATTTAAAGGAATGCCAAATCATATAAACTTAGAACAATCAAATATGCAACAAGAAATAGAAATAGTCAAAGTGAAGCAACAGAAGAAAATGCCAGAACAACCAAAAAAAGTGACCCATCAGGACATAATGGATTTTCTGGTTGAACATGTCAGAAGTTTAAGGGAAACAATGAACAGAGGTTTCGAGAATATGAATAAAACACTAGACAGCACTTCGGAAGGTATTATAGTAAGTCCGAATACAGAAGAGAGTAGCAAGGAAACAGGAATTAGAGAAGACCAAAAGGCGTTGCTATCTGAAAATAAAAATAGAAAGAACAAAGAGAATATCCAAACCATGGAAGAGAATATCAAGAAAATAAGGAAAACATGTAGAAGGAAAATATTAAATACAAAAGAAGAATTGGAGATGAAGAAGGGTGGATTGATTAATGTATTTAACATCCCAATTGGTGAACAAAGGGAATTAAGTAAATTTAAGAATTATAGAAAAAACTTTATAAAAATGGCAAAAATAAACCACCATAAAATAATAAAGAAAAACTTAATTAAATTTAGATATCATTTAAATATGTCGACGATTAAAGTGCATCAGAAGATATCAGTCATATCATCAAGACGGAATATATCATTAAAAAATTTGGTAAATCATCCAGAGGAAAAAGGGAATGGAATGATATTAAAAATGAGTGAATATGTTATATCAGAGGAGGTACAATACCTGTTAGTTAAAAGGGAACGAACAATGACGGAAGACCGGTACTTAAATGAAGGTTTCATAGCAGCAAAGTGGGAGAGCCGGATGATAAGGAGATTATCAAGGAGAGAATTAATTCCGAACACCCCAGTAATCCGAGGAAAGGGAGTACCTGAGTTAATGGACCATGGTTAAACTAAATAATAACCAACTAGAAAAGGGGACTGATTTTCTGATACCGACCAAGCAACCCATTGGAAAGAGAATCCCAAAATTCAAAAAGTATGTAAGTACAACTTACTAAATATTTCGGAACAATATGATTTAATGTAACCCCAAAATTCAAAAAGCACGTAAGGACAACTTACAAAATATTTTGAAACAATTTGATAAAATAAAAAGACAAACCACCAAGAAAATGTAAGAACAGATTATTAAATAATAATTATAAATAACTGATTTAAAATGGACTAATAGGAAAAATAATATTTTGATGGTAACAAACAGAAGAATAAATAAATAAATAAAAACAATTGATGGTAGTGTGCTCAAATAAGAAGAATAACAAATACTTTAATTACTACAATGAAGCTAAAGAATGATGATAATTAATACAACTATAATTTAGAATTTCTCGGAATTGAAAAAGATATAGGAAGAAATGATACGGAGAAAATATGTCACAAGAAGGAAAGTCAAAAGGATTTTAAAATAATGCCTATCAATAATGTTATATGCTATTAGTTAATGGAAAAGAAGAAGGAATCAAGAAGAAAAAGGAATATATAATTAAATGCAAACAGCTACAACGTGAAGAATCCCAAAAGTGTTTAGTATTAGTCGCTAATCGACTACTTGTAAGTTTTTTATTATAATGAATTGACTGTAGAAATGTTCCAGCAATCATTTAACTGAGCAGGGATGATGTTCCCCTGGTCTCAGAAGGTGTAAGGATGGACAGCGGAGTAATGGACCCAACGTGGCCACCCGAACTGAACCACCGCACAGGATAGGGAAAAATGTTAGGGAAATTGAATATTTAAGGGATGATAAAATAGCTGAAAAGAGTGATATTAGATTCCAGAAGTATGAATGAAGAAAACAGAAGGAAGATAGCAGACAGAATCTTAATTGAGAAAGCAAATTTATAGAAGCAAATAGAAATATGAGTGTCAAAACAAGTTTTTTATGATAAGTGTGACCAGCCCTTATCAAGTAATATGTGAAAGACCACCACCCAGAGAAATCACATCATTAATGAATTTGCCTCCAAGAGAGAGAGAGTTGAATATAAAATCAAGCCTATTACCATTAACCGAATAACAGGTGTATAACCAATCAGAAATAAAGAGATATTATGAAGAATGATGAAAGAATCCAAAGACTGAAGAGTTCAACGATTATTTTTTAAAACAAGTGAACAAAAATAAATCTGTTCTAGTGGGGGAGCTTTATGTAATGTTACATAACCCCTGCCCAAATATAATAACACAATCACTATCGTTAAAACCAGTAATCACCCCATTCTAAAAGTCAGAAATGGGTATTATGTACCAAGCTATAAAAAACTTTGTACTACAAAACACTGTAAATAATAACAAAGTGAAATATAGTGTACAAAGTGAAATATAGTGTACTTAGTGAAAGTGTAAACTTTTAAAAAGAGCATCTCACAGATTGATACTGGAGATGAAAAACAATCAATATTGTAGCAGTGGACTAAATTGCTGCTGACAAGTTTTGTATTTTTTGTATTTTGTATTGTGTAGGCCACAAAGGTATTGTACCTAGGAATAATCTTTGTGTTTAATATAATGATTTTGTTTAAATATAAGATAACCCAGGGTTAAATATAAAATAATACTATGTTAGCAAGATGGCATGGGAAAAATAGTTTAGAGTAAGGATACATTAAGTAAATAATAAATTATAAATGAATCAAATTAAAAGGGATTATTTTATAAAATGCCAATGTACAAGTTTAAGAAAAAATATAAAGAAAAACCTTAGATAAATTAAATTTGATTATAAATAAAATATAAAAAGGATTATTTTTATAAAAAGAAGAAATACATTTATAATAATTAATAATAGCCTATATACTAAAAAGTATATAGATTCACCAATAAAAAACCATGAAAAATTCTTGGTTACTACGAGTAACCAACTAACAAGATTGGAATTAATTGTTAAAATGATTTGGAAGTGAACGTTTTGAAAAAGTGTAATGCCTATAAAAATTTGAGAAATTAACAAATACCATTTGGAATAAGTAGTGCAAAATTAATAAAATTGACAAGTGATGTCCACTACATATTAGAACTCCTTCGAATAGAACCATTCATGCCCGTAATTTGATGAAACTTTGAAAAATCAACCTCCGAGATCCAGGCCTAGTCCACAGAACGTCGACATTTTGGTGAGATCGTTACCAAGTAAAATTTAACTAAATTACATCTCAACTATAACTTCATAACACTAGAAACAGCACCATATCTTTAAACACTTCAGGAAAAGATGTGAAAACAAACTTTATTATTTTAGTTAACCAAAAAACCAGCAGAACGGATTCCTGTGAATTTCTTGCCGCCATTAAATAAATTTTGTGTTTTTAGTGAAGAAACGTAATCTGCGCTCTGTCGGATAACCAAGGAACTACATAATATAAATACTACAAATTATAATAAATTAATTTATGTAAAGCTTGGTATTAACCAATATTCATTTCTGACCATCTCATAGTACAAAGAACTCAAAAATAACCCTGGGAAATTAATAAATTGTTTCTTTATTGTTATCGAAATAAAAAATAAAAATATTTGTTATATATTATATGTTTAAAAAATAAGATCGAACTAATGTTGTGTTGTCAGTAAGAATCGATTATACCTTTCTGTTTTGGGAGAAGATAAAACAAAAATTTGCTAAATAAATCCAATGAATACTTTGTTGTTTGAATAAAAATGTGTATTATTTTTAGTAGAGGGTAGTTGGTTACAGATTGTCTGGAGACAGAGAAGAGAACGGACAACCAGAAAATATTACATACTATTTGGGGTTAAATTAACCTCAAATGTGTTTGTAAATGTCACAGTCAGCTGGTCTCATGAGCGGAGAAATTTAAATTAATTAATCGTATGCTAAGAGAGTAATTCTCTTTGCACTCTCTCTTCTAAGTACGGTCAAACAATGGTATTGATTTCACCCAAATAAAATCTAAGGGAAATAATTGCATAATCACACACACTCGATTTTTGGAAACATTGAACATAAATTATAACAAATTCTGTGACTCTTATTAAAGTGAGATTTTCGAAGAGCATAAATAGACGTAAAATTACTACTACTCAGGAAAATAAACAGCAAGACGTTACAAGATGACGTACCAACGTGGTGTTTAAGTAGGAAAGTATATCGGCAAGACGTTAGATTGACTCGGAGTGACCCGCGAGACGTTACAAGATGACGCTAACAACGTGGGGCAAATAAAACAGGGATTCCATTAAGTAAAGTACTATATATGACTCCTAGAGGTTTAAACCGCGAGACGTTACAAGATGGCGCCCAACGTGGGGCTAATAAAAGAAAGAAATAATTACAGTGACGATCGCAAGAGTGACGATAAGATCAAACGATACTATTAAGCTTACCCGCGAGACGTTACAAGATGGTGCTCAACTTAAAAGGGCTTTAATTAGGAAGGAATTTCAGGATATACGCAAGGTAATATAACGAAAAAACCTAATTTTTGTTGGCAACTATGAGAAGTACGGAAATGCAACACAGAGCTATGCTACAACAGGAAACGAAAATGCCCGAACAAGAGAGACGATTAAGTTACGCGGAATGGATGACAGTGCTATTTAGAAAATTCAGCAAGGAGATTACATAACGAAGAATACCACTGATCACGAACGAGCACAGATGAGTCGTGCGAATGCAATGGGAACACCAAACGACAAAATGACATTGAGAGATATTTACGATGAAATGTGGGAGTTAGACGACATGTGTAATAAAGAAGAGACTATAGGGACAGCCCACGAAAAAGACGATAACAATGTGGAAAGAATGACTGAAGAAGATTGGGAAAGATGGGACAATAATGAAGCACAAATGAAAAATGAAAGAACGGGAGTATACGCACAAGTGACAGAGCAATATACTCAGGAGGAATATGAACAATGGAGACAATTAATAAGACGACCAGGAAACCCAATACAAACGGAAAACGCAGAATTAAGGGAATGGATAAGGGTTATGTTTGAACTATTCAGAGTAGATATGTGTAATTGGAGGAAGGAACATAATCAAATAGAAGAATTTAAAGGAATGCCAAATCATATAAACTTAGAACAATCAAATATGCAACAAGAAATAGAAATAGTCAAAGTGAAGCAACAGAAGAAAATGCCAGAACAACCAAAAAAAGTGACCCATCAGGACATAATGGATTTTCTGGTTGAACATGTCAGAAGTTTAAGGGAAACAATGAACAGAGGTTTCGAGAATATGAATAAAACACTAGACAGCACTTCGGAAGGTATTATAGTAAGTCCGAATACAGAAGAGAGTAGCAAGGAAACAGGAATTAGAGAAGACCAAAAGGCGTTGCTATCTGAAAATAAAAATAGAAAGAACAAAGAGAATATCCAAACCATGGAAGAGAATATCAAGAAAATAAGGAAAACATGTAGAAGGAAAATATTAAATACAAAAGAAGAATTGGAGATGAAGAAGGGTGGATTGATTAATGTATTTAACATCCCAATTGGTGAACAAAGGGAATTAAGTAAATTTAAGAATTATAGAAAAAACTTTATAAAAATGGCAAAAATAAACCACCATAAAATAATAAAGAAAAACTTAATTAAATTTAGATATCATTTAAATATGTCGACGATTAAAGTGCATCAGAAGATATCAGTCATATGATCAAGACGGAATATATCATTAAAAAATTTGGTAAATCATCCAGAGGAAAAAGGGAATGGAATGATATTAAAAATGAGTGAATATGTTATAACAGAGGAGGTACAATACCTGTTAGTTAAAAGGGAACGAACAATGACGGAAGACCGGTACTTAAATGAAGGTTTCATAGCAGCAAAGTGGGAGAGCCGGATGATAAGGAGATTATCAAGGAGAGAATTAATTCCGAACACCCCAGTAATCCGAGGAAAGGGAGTACCTGAGTTAATGGACCATGGTTAAACTAAATAATAACCAACTAGAAAAGGGGACTGATTTTCTGATACCGACCAAGCAACCCATTGGAAAGAGAATCCCAAAATTCAAAAAGTATGTAAGTACAACTTACTAAATATTTCGGAACAATATGATTTAATGTAACCCCAAAATTCAAAAAGCACGTAAGGACAACTTACAAAATATTTTGAAACAATTTGATAAAATAAAAAGACAAACCACCAAGAAAATGTAAGAACAGATTATTAAATAATAATTATAAATAACTGATTTAAAATGGACTAATAGGAAAAATAATATTTTGATGGTAACAAACAGAAGAATAAATAAATAAATAAAAACAATTGATGGTAGTGTGCTCAAATAAGAAGAATAACAAATACTTTAATTACTACAATGAAGCTAAAGAATGATGATAATTAATACAACTATAATTTAGAATTTCTCGGAATTGAAAAAGATATAGGAAGAAGTGATACGGAGAAAATATGTCACAAGAAGGAAAGTCAAAAGGATTTTAAAATAATGCCTATCAATAATGTTATATGCTATTAGTTAATGGAAAAGAAGAAGGAATCAAGAAGAAAAAGGAATATATAATTAAATGCAAACAGCTACAACGTGAAGAATCCCAAAAGTGTTTAGTATTAGTCGCTAATCGACTACTTGTAAGTTTTTTATTATAATGAATTGACTGTAGAAATGTTCCAGCAATCATTTAACTGAGCAGGGATGATGTTCCCCTGGTCTCAGAAGGTGTAAGGATGGACAGCGGAGTAATGGACCCAACGTGGCCACCCGAACTGAACCACCGCACAGGATAGGGAAAAATGTTAGGGAAATTGAATATTTAAGGGATGATAAAATAGCTGAAAAGAGTGATATTAGATTCCAGAAGTATGAATGAAGAAAACAGAAGGAAGATAGCAGACAGAATCTTAATTGAGAAAGCAAATTTATAGAAGCAAATAGAAATATGAGTGTCAAAACAAGTTTTTTATGATAAGTGTGACCAGCCCTTATCAAGTAATATGTGAAAGACCACCACCCAGAGAAATCACATCATTAATGAATTTGCCTCCAAGAGAGAGAGAGTTGAATATAAAATCAAGCCTATTACCATTAACCGAATAACAGGTGTATAACCAATCAGAAATAAAGAGATATTATGAAGAATGATGAAAGAATCCGAAGACTGAAGAGTTCAACGATTATTTTTTAAAACAAGTGAACAAAAATAAATCTGTTCTAGTGGGGGAGCTTTATGTAATGTTACATAACCCCTGCCCAAATATAATAACACAATCACTATCGTTAAAACCAGTAATCACCCCATTCTAAAAGTCAGAAATGGGTATTATGTACCAAGCTATAAAAAACTTTGTACTACAAAACACTGTAAATAATAACAAAGTGAAATATAGTGTACAAAGTGAAATATAGTGTACTTAGTGAAAGTGTAAACTTTTAAAAAGAGCATCTCACAGATTGATACTGGAGATGAAAAACAATCAATATTGTAGCAGTGGACTAAATTGCTGCTGACAAGTTTTGTATTTTTTGTATTTTGTATTGTGTAGGCCACAAAGGTATTGTACCTAGGAATAATCTTTGTGTTTAATATAATGATTTTGTTTAAATATAAGATAACCCAGGGTTAAATATAAAATAATACTATGTTAGCAAGATGGCATGGGAAAAATAGTTTAGAGTAAGGATACATTAAGTAAATAATAAATTATAAATGAATCAAATTAAAAGGGATTATTTTATAAAATGCCAATGTACAAGTTTAAGAAAAAATATAAAGAAAAACCTTAGATAAATTAAATTTGATTATAAATAAAATATAAAAAGGATTATTTTTATAAAAAGAAGAAATACATTTATAATAATTAATAATAGCCTATATACTAAAAAGTATATAGATTCACCAATAAAAAACCATGAAAAATTCTTGGTTACTACGAGTAACCAACTAACAAGATTGGAATTAATTGTTAAAATGATTTGGAAGTGAACGTTTTGAAAAAGTGTAATGCCTATAAAAATTTGAGAAATTAACAAATACCATTTGGAATAAGTAGTGCAAAATTAATAAAATTGACAAGTGATGTCCACTACATATTAGAACTCCTTCGAATAGAACCATTCACGCCCGTAATTTGATGAAACTTTGAAAAATCAACCTCCGAGATCCAGGCCTAGTCCACAGAACGTCGACATTTTGGTGAGATCGTTACCAAGTAAAATTTAACTAAATTACATCTCAACTATAACTTCATAACACTAGAAACAGCACCATATCTTTAAACACTTCAGGAAAAGATGTGAAAACAAACTTTATTATTTTAGTTAACCAAAAAACCAGCAGAACGGATTCCTGTGAATTTCTTGCCGCCATTAAATAAATTTTGTGTTTTTAGTGAAGAAACGTAATCTGCGCTCTGTCGGATAACCAAGGAACTACATAATATAAATACTACAAATTATAATAAATTAATTTATGTAAAGCTTGGTATTAACCAATATTCATTTCTGACCATCTCATAGTACAAAGAACTCAAAAATAACCCTGGGAAATTAATAAATTGTTTCTTTATTGTTATCGAAATAAAAAATAAAAATATTTGTTATATATTATATGTTTAAAAAATAAGATCGAACTAATGTTGTGTTGTCAGTAAGAATCGATTATACCTTTCTGTTTTGGGAGAAGATAAAACAAAAATTTGCTAAATAAATCCAATGAATACTTTGTTGTTTGAATAAAAATGTGTATTATTTTTAGTAGAGGGTAGTTGGTTACAGATTGTCTGGAGACAGAGAAGAGAACGGACAACCAGAAAATATTACATACCATTTGGGGTTAAATTAACCTCAAATGTGTTTGTAAATGTCACAGTCAGCTGGTCTCATGAGCGGAGAAATTTAAATTAATTAATCGTATGCTAAGAGAGTAATTCTCTTTGCACTCTCTCTTCTAAGTACGGTCAAACAATGGTATTGATTTCACCCAAATAAAATCTAAGGGAAATAATTGCATAATCACACACACTCGATTTTTGGAAACATTGAACATAAATTATAACAAATTCTGTGACTCTTATTAAAGTGAGATTTTCGAAGAGCATAAATAGACGTAAAATTACTACTACTCAGGAAAATAAACAGCAAGACGTTACAAGATGACGTACCAACGTGGTGTTTAAGTAGGAAAGTATATCGGCAAGACGTTAGATTGACTCGGAGTGACCCGCGAGACGTTACAAGATGACGCTAACAACGTGGGGCAAATAAAACAGGGATTCCATTAAGTAAAGTACTATATATGACTCCTAGAGGTTTAAACCGCGAGACGTTACAAGATGGCGCCCAACGTGGGGCTAATAAAAGAAAGAAATAATTACAGTGACGATCGCAAGAGTGACGATAAGATCAAACGATACTATTAAGCTTACCCGCGAGACGTTACAAGATGGTGCTCAACTTAAAAGGGCTTTAATTAGGAAGGAATTTCAGGATATACGCAAGGTAATATAACGAAAAAACCTAATTTTTGTTGGCAACTATGAGAAGTACGGAAATGCAACACAGAGCTATGCTACAACAGGAAACGAAAATGCCCGAACAAGAGAGACGATTAAGTTACGCGGAATGGATGACAGTGCTATTTAGAAAATTCAGCAAGGAGATTACATAACGAAGAATACCACTGATCACGAACGAGCACAGATGAGTCGTGCGAATGCAATGGGAACACCAAACGACAAAATGACATTGAGAGATATTTACGATGAAATGTGGGAGTTAGACGACATGTGTAATAAAGAAGAGACTATAGGGACAGCCCACGAAAAAGACGATAACAATGTGGAAAGAATGACTGAAGAAGATTGGGAAAGATGGGACAATAATGAAGCACAAATGAAAAATGAAAGAACGGGAGTATACGCACAAGTGACAGAGCAATATACTCAGGAGGAATATGAACAATGGAGACAATTAATAAGACGACCAGGAAACCCAATACAAACGGAAAACGCAGAATTAAGGGAATGGATAAGGGTTATGTTTGAACTATTCAGAGTAGATATGTGTAATTGGAGGAAGGAACATAATCAAATAGAAGAATTTAAAGGAATGCCAAATCATATAAACTTAGAACAATCAAATATGCAACAAGAAATAGAAATAGTCAAAGTGAAGCAACAGAAGAAAATGCCAGAACAACCAAAAAAAGTGACCCATCAGGACATAATGGATTTTCTGGTTGAACATGTCAGAAGTTTAAGGGAAACAATGAACAGAGGTTTCGAGAATATGAATAAAACACTAGACAGCACTTCGGAAGGTATTATAGTAAGTCCGAATACAGAAGAGAGTAGCAAGGAAACAGGAATTAGAGAAGACCAAAAGGCGTTGCTATCTGAAAATAAAAATAGAAAGAACAAAGAGAATATCCAAACCATGGAAGAGAATATCAAGAAAATAAGGAAAACATGTAGAAGGAAAATATTAAATACAAAAGAAGAATTGGAGATGAAGAAGGGTGGATTGATTAATGTATTTAACATCCCAATTGGTGAACAAAGGGAATTAAGTAAATTTAAGAATTATAGAAAAAACTTTATAAAAATGGCAAAAATAAACCACCATAAAATAATAAAGAAAAATTTAATTAAATTTAGATATCATTTAAATATGTCGACGATTAAAGTGCATCAGAAGATATCAGTCATATGATCAAGACGGAATATATCATTAAAAAATTTGGTAAATCATCCAGAGGAAAAAGGGAATGGAATGATATTAAAAATGAGTGAATATGTTATATCAGAGGAGGTACAATACCTGTTAGTTAAAAGGGAACGAACAATGACGGAAGACCGGTACTTAAATAAAGGTTTCATAGCAGCAAAGTGGGAGAGCCGGATGATAAGGAGATTATCAAGGAGAGAATTAATTCCGAACACCCCAGTAATCCGAGGAAAGGGAGTACCTGAGTTAATGGACCATGGTTAAACTAAATAATAACCAACTAGAAAAGGGGACTGATTTTCTGATACCGACCAAGCAACCCATTGGAAAGAGAATCCCAAAATTCAAAAAGTATGTAAGTACAACTTACTAAATATTTCGGAACAATATGATTTAATGTAACCCCAAAATTCAAAAAGCACGTAAGGACAACTTACAAAATATTTTGAAACAATTTGATAAAATAAAAAGACAAACCACCAAGAAAATGTAAGAACAGATTATTAAATAATAATTATAAATAACTGATTTAAAATGGACTAATAGGAAAAATAATATTTTGATGGTAACAAACAGAAGAATAAATAAATAAATAAAAACAATTGATGGTAGTGTGCTCAAATAAGAAGAATAACAAATACTTTAATTACTACAATGAAGCTAAAGAATGATGATAATTAATACAACTATAATTTAGAATTTCTCGGAATTGAAAAAGATATAGGAAGAAATGATACGGAGAAAATATGTCACAAGAAGGAAAGTCAAAAGGATTTTAAAATAATGCCTATCAATAATGTTATATGCTATTAGTTAATGGAAAAGAAGAAGGAATCAAGAAGAAAAAGGAATATATAATTAAATGCAAACAGCTACAACGTGAAGAATCCCAAAAGTGTTTAGTATTAGTCGCTAATCGACTACTTGTAAGTTTTTTATTATAATGAATTGACTGTAGAAATGTTCCAGCAATCATTTAACTGAGCAGGGATGATGTTCCCCTGGTCTCAGAAGGTGTAAGGATGGACAGCGGAGTAATGGACCCAACGTGGCCACCCGAACTGAACCACCGCACAGGATAGGGAAAAATGTTAGGGAAATTGAATATTTAAGGGATGATAAAATAGCTGAAAAGAGTGATATTAGATTCCAGAAGTATGAATGAAGAAAACAGAAGGAAGATAGCAGACAGAATCTTAATTGAGAAAGCAAATTTATAGAAGCAAATAGAAATATGAGTGTCAAAACAAGTTTTTTATGATAAGTGTGACCAGCCCTTATCAAGTAATATGTGAAAGACCACCACCCAGAGAAATCACATCATTAATGAATTTGCCTCCAAGAGAGAGAGAGTTGAATATAAAATCAAGCCTATTACCATTAACCGAATAACAGGTGTATAACCAATCAGAAATAAAGAGATATTATGAAGAATGATGAAAGAATCCGAAGACTGAAGAGTTCAACGATTATTTTTTAAAACAAGTGAACAAAAATAAATCTGTTCTAGTGGGGGAGCTTTATGTAATGTTACATAACCCCTGCCCAAATATAATAACACAATCACTATCGTTAAAACCAGTAATCACCCCATTCTAAAAGTCAGAAATGGGTATTATGTACCAAGCTATAAAAAACTTTGTACTACAAAACACTGTAAATAATAACAAAGTGAAATATAGTGTACAAAGTGAAATATAGTGTACTTAGTGAAAGTGTAAACTTTTAAAAAGAGCATCTCACAGATTGATACTGGAGATGAAAAACAATCAATATTGTAGCAGTGGACTAAATTGCTGCTGACAAGTTTTGTATTTTTTGTATTTTGTATTGTGTAGGCCACAAAGGTATTGTACCTAGGAATAATCTTTGTGTTTAATATAATGATTTTGTTTAAATATAAGATAACCCAGGGTTAAATATAAAATAATACTATGTTAGCAAGATGGCATGGGAAAAATAGTTTAGAGTAAGGATACATTAAGTAAATAATAAATTATAAATGAATCAAATTAAAAGGGATTATTTTATAAAATGCCAATGTACAAGTTTAAGAAAACATATAAAGAAAAACCTTAGATAAATTAAATTTGATTATAAATAAAATATAAAAAGGATTATTTTTATAAAAAGAAGAAATACATTTATAATAATTAATAATAGCCTATATACTAAAAAGTATATAGATTCACCAATAAAAAACCATGAAAAATTCTTGGTTACTACGAGTAACCAACTAACAAGATTGGAATTAATTGTTAAAATGATTTGGAAGTGAACGTTTTGAAAAAGTGTAATGCCTATAAAAATTTGAGAAATTAACAAATACCATTTGGAATAAGTAGTGCAAAATTAATAAAATTGACAAGTGATGTCCACTACATATTAGAACTCCTTCGAATAGAACCATTCACGCCCGTAATTTGATGAAACTTTGAAAAATCAACCTCCGAGATCCAGGCCTAGTCCACAGAACGTCGACATTTTGGTGAGATCGTTACCAAGTAAAATTTAACTAAATTACATCTCAACTATAACTTCATAACACTAGAAACAGCACCATATCTTTAAACACTTCAGGAAAAGATGTGAAAACAAACTTTATTATTTTAGTTAACCAAAAAACCAGCAGAACGGATTCCTGTGAATTTCTTGCCGCCATTAAATAAATTTTGTGTTTTTAGTGAAGAAACGTAATCTGCGCTCTGTCGGATAACCAAGGAACTACATAATATAAATACTACAAATTATAATAAATTAATTTATGTAAAGCTTGGTATTAACCAATATTCATTTCTGACCATCTCATAGTACAAAGAACTCAAAAATAACCCTGGGAAATTAATAAATTGTTTCTTTATTGTTATCGAAATAAAAAATAAAAATATTTGTTATATATTATATGTTTAAAAAATAAGATCGAACTAATGTTGTGTTGTCAGTAAGAATCGATTATACCTTTCTGTTTTGGGAGAAGATAAAACAAAAATTTGCTAAATAAATCCAATGAATACTTTGTTGTTTGAATAAAAATGTGTATTATTTTTAGTAGAGGGTAGTTGGTTACAGATTGTCTGGAGACAGAGAAGAGAACGGACAACCAGAAAATATTACATACCATTTGGGGTTAAATTAACCTCAAATGTGTTTGTAAATGTCACAGTCAGCTGGTCTCATGAGCGGAGAAATTTAAATTAATTAATCGTATGCTAAGAGAGTAATTCTCTTTGCACTGTCTCTTCTAAGTACGGTCAAACAATGGTATTGATTTCACCCAAATAAAATCTAAGGGAAATAATTGCATAATCACACACACTCGATTTTTGGAAACATTGAACATAAATTATAACAAATTCTGTGACTCTTATTAAAGTGAGATTTTCGAAGAGCATAAATAGACGTAAAATTACTACTACTCAGGAAAATAAACAGCAAGACGTTACAAGATGACGTACCAACGTGGTGTTTAAGTAGGAAAGTATATCGGCAAGACGTTAGATTGACTCGGAGTGACCCGCGAGACGTTACAAGATGACGCTAACAACGTGGGGCAAATAAAACAGGGATTCCATTAAGTAAAGTACTATATATTACTCCTAGAGGTTTAAACCGCGAGACGTTACAAGATGGCGCCCAACGTGGGGCTAATAAAAGAAAGAAATAATTACAGTGACGATCGCAAGAGTGACGATAAGATCAAACGATACTATTAAGCTTACCCGCGAGACGTTACAAGATGGTGCTCAACTTAAAAGGGCTTTAATTAGGAAGGAATTTCGGGATATACGCAAGGTAATATAACGAAAAAACCTAATTTTTGTTGGCAACTATGAGAAGTACGGAAATGCAACACAGAGCTATGCTACAACAGGAAACGAAAATGCCCGAACAAGAGAGACGATTAAGTTACGCGGAATGGATGACAGTGCTATTTAGAAAATTCAGCAAGGAGATTACATAACGAAGAATACCACTGATCACGAACGAGCACAGATGAGTCGTGCGAATGCAATGGGAACACCAAACGACAAAATGACATTGAGAGATATTTACGATGAAATGTGGGAGTTAGACGACATGTGTAATAAAGAAGAGACTATAGGGACAGCCCACGAAAAAGACGATAACAATGTGGAAAGAATGACTGAAGAAGATTGGGAAAGATGGGACAATAATGAAGCACAAATGAAAAATGAAAGAACGGGAGTATACGCACAAGTGACAGAGCAATATACTCAGGAGGAATATGAACAATGGAGACAATTAATAAGACGACCAGGAAACCCAATACAAACGGAAAACGCAGAATTAAGGGAATGGATAAGGGTTATGTTTGAACTATTCAGAGTAGATATGTGTAATTGGAGGAAGGAACATAATCAAATAGAAGAATTTAAAGGAATGCCAAATCATATAAACTTAGAACAATCAAATATGCAACAAGAAATAGAAATAGTCAAAGTGAAGCAACAGAAGAAAATGCCAGAACAACCAAAAAAAGTGACCCATCAGGACATAATGGATTTTCTGGTTGAACATGTCAGAAGTTTAAGGGAAACAATGAACAGAGGTTTCGAGAATATGAATAAAACACTAGACAGCACTTCGGAAGGTATTATAGTAAGTCCGAATACAGAAGAGAGTAGCAAGGAAACAGGAATTAGAGAAGACCAAAAGGCGTTGCTATCTGAAAATAAAAATAGAAAGAACAAAGAGAATATCCAAACCATGGAAGAGAATATCAAGAAAATAAGGAAAACATGTAGAAGGAAAATATTAAATACAAAAGAAGAATTGGAGATGAAGAAGGGTGGATTGATTAATGTATTTAACATCCCAATTGGTGAACAAAGGGAATTAAGTAAATTTAAGAATTATAGAAAAAACTTTATAAAAATGGCAAAAATAAACCACCATAAAATAATAAAGAAAAACTTAATTAAATTTAGATATCATTTAAATATGTCGACGATTAAAGTGCATCAGAAGATATCAGTCATATGATCAAGACGGAATATATCATTAAAAAATTTGGTAAATCATCCAGAGGAAAAAGGGAATGGAATGATATTAAAAATGAGTGAATATGTTATATCAGAGGAGGTACAATACCTGTTAGTTAAAAGGGAACGAACAATGACGGAAGACCGGTACTTAAATGAAGGTTTCATAGCAGCAAAGTGGGAGAGCCGGATGATAAGGAGATTATCAAGGAGAGAATTAATTCCGAACACCCCAGTAATCCGAGGAAAGGGAGTACCTGAGTTAATGGACCATGGTTAAACTAAATAATAACCAACTAGAAAAGGGGACTGATTTTCTGATACCGACCAAGCAACCCATTGGAAAGAGAATCCCAAAATTCAAAAAGTATGTAAGTACAACTTACTAAATATTTCGGAACAATATGATTTAATGAAACCCCAAAATTCAAAAAGCACGTAAGGACAACTTACAAAATATTTTGAAACAATTTGATAAAATAAAAAGACAAACCACCAAGAAAATGTAAGAACAGATTATTAAATAATAATTATAAATAACTGATTTAAAATGGACTAATAGGAAAAATAATATTTTGATGGTAACAAACAGAAGAATAAATAAATAAATAAAAACAATTGATGGTAGTGTGCTCAAATAAGAAGAATAACAAATACTTTAATTACTACAATGAAGCTAAAGAATGATGATAATTAATACAACTATAATTTAGAATTTCTTGGAATTGAAACAGATATAGGAAGAAATGATACGGAGAAAATATGTCACAAGAAGGAAAGTCAAAAGGATTTTAAAATAATGCCTATCAATAATGTTATATGCTATTAGTTAATGGAAAAGAAGAAGGAATCAAGAAGAAAAAGGAATATATAATTAAATGCAAACAGCTACAACGTGAAGAATCCCAAAAGTGTTTAGTATTAGTCGCTAATCGACTACTTGTAAGTTTTTTATTATAATGAATTGACTGTAGAAATGTTCCAGCAATCATTTAACTGAGCAGGGATGATGTTCCCCTGGTCTCAGAAGGTGTAAGGATGGACAGCGGAGTAATGGACCCAACGTGGCCACCCGAACTGAACCACCGCACAGGATAGGGAAAAATGTTAGGGAAATTGAATATTTAAGGGATGATAAAATAGCTGAAAAGAGTGATATTAGATTCCAGAAGTATGAATGAAGAAAACAGAAGGAAGATAGCAGACAGAATCTTAATTGAGAAAGCAAATTTATAGAAGCAAATAGAAATATGAGTGTCAAAACAAGTTTTTTATGATAAGTGTGACCAGCCCTTATCAAGTAATATGTGAAAGACCACCACCCAGAGAAATCACATCATTAATGAATTTGCCTCCAAGAGAGAGAGAGTTGAATATAAAATCAAGCCTATTACCATTAACCGAATAACAGGTGTATAACCAATCAGAAATAAAGAGATATTATGAAGAATGATGAAAGAATCCGAAGACTGAAGAGTTCAACGATTATTTTTTAAAACAAGTGAACAAAAATAAATCTGTTCTAGTGGGGGAGCTTTATGTAATGTTACATAACCCCTGCCCAAATATAATAACACAATCACTATCGTTAAAACCAGTAATCACCCCATTCTAAAAGTCAGAAATGGGTATTATGTACCAAGCTATAAAAAACTTTGTACTACAAAACACTGTAAATAATAACAAAGTGAAATATAGTGTACAAAGTGAAATATAGTGTACTTAGTGAAAGTGTAAACTTTTAAAAAGAGCATCTCACAGATTGATACTGGAGATGAAAAACAATCAATATTGTAGCAGTGGACTAAATTGCTGCTGACAAGTTTTGTATTTTTTGTATTTTGTATTGTGTAGGCCACAAAGGTATTGTACCTAGGAATAATCTTTGTGTTTAATATAATGATTTTGTTTAAATATAAGATAACCCAGGGTTAAATATAAAATAATACTATGTTAGCAAGATGGCATGGGAAAAATAGTTTAGAGTAAGGATACATTAAGTAAATAATAAATTATAAATGAATCAAATTAAAAGGGATTATTTTATAAAATGCCAATGTACAAGTTTAAGAAAAAATATAAAGAAAAACCTTAGATAAATTAAATTTGATTATAAATAAAATATAAAAAGGATTATTTTTATAAAAAGAAGAAATACATTTATAATAATTAATAATAGCCTATATACTAAAAAGTATATAGATTCACCAATAAAAAACCATGAAAAATTCTTGGTTACTACGAGTAACCAACTAACAAGATTGGAATTAATTGTTAAAATGATTTGGAAGTGAACGTTTTGAAAAAGTGTAATGCCTATAAAAATTTGAGAAATTAACAAATACCATTTGGAATAAGTAGTGCAAAATTAATAAAATTGACAAGTGATGTCCACTACATATTAGAACTCCTTCGAATAGAACCATTCACGCCCGTAATTTGATGAAACTTTGAAAAATCAACCTCCGAGATCCAGGCCTAGTCCACAGAACGTCGACATTTTGGTGAGATCGTTACCAAGTAAAATTTAACTAAATTACATCTCAACTATAACTTCATAACACTAGAAACAGCACCATATCTTTAAACACTTCAGGAAAAGATGTGAAAACAAACTTTATTATTTTAGTTAACCAAAAAACCAGCAGAACGGATTCCTGTGAATTTCTTGCCGCCATTAAATAAATTTTGTGTTTTTAGTGAAGAAACGCAATCTGCGCTCTGTCGGATAACCAAGGAACTACATAATATAAATACTACAAATTATAATAAATTAATTTATGTAAAGCTTGGTATTAACCAATATTCATTTCTGACCATCTCATAGTACAAAGAACTCAAAAATAACCCTGGGAAATTAATAAATTGTTTCTTTATTGTTATCGAAATAAAAAATAAAAATATTTGTTATATATTATATGTTTAAAAAATAAGATCGAACTAATGTTGTGTTGTCAGTAAGAATCGATTATACCTTTCTGTTTTGGGAGAAGATAAAACAAAAATTTGCTAAATAAATCCAATGAATACTTTGTTGTTTGAATAAAAATGTGTATTATTTTTAGTAGAGGGTAGTTGGTTACAGATTGTCTGGAGACAGAGAAGAGAACGGACAACCAGAAAATATTACATACCATTTGGGGTTAAATTAACCTCAAATGTGTTTGTAAATGTCACAGTCAGCTGGTCTCATGAGCGGAGAAATTTAAATTAATTAATCGATGGACGTTGACCAGCCGCCTTGCCTGCAAGACGAAGACAACCGAAACACAACTGGGACCTGCCGCACAGTGCCGGTAAGTCTGGTAGGAAGCGCTGTCCAGCGGAATCCGGGGAGTCCGAGAGTAGGGCACACAAATAGAGATGCGGGTTGCGCCGCCACTGTGACGGTGTCACAGTTCGGCCCCCGGATACCCAATGGACAAAGAGCTGAGCTAGTCAGCAGTAGACCAGCTGATAGTGCCCCTGTAGCACTGTGCGGCAGCGACGAGCCCCCCGGCCGGCCACTTGGCCCAGTCGGGAACCCTACAACTCGCGCCGGAAGGCCTCCTGAACCCGCGCAAGTTCGTGAGAATAATCGGTCCTTATTAGGGCCGACCAAGCCCGCAAAGGCCGGACCTTCCGGCTGCACGGCCGCTAGTAGGCCAAGCAGTCCGCAACCTCTGCCGGAGTCTGACTCCCCAGCCATGGAGACCTCGGCTTCCACCGACTGGCTTCCACGGTGGCAAGCCGAGGAAGTCTCCCTCCCTGACCTCTCTGAGTTCGGTTACGGACTCGGCGGGATTCAAAGCCTCCGCCGAGGTTGCGCCCAGTCGCACCTCCGAAGGAAGGATCCCGCCGGTGTTCGTCACGAACGTCCGAGATATTATCGGCTTCGTTCGCCGACTCCGCAAGGTCGTAGCGCTGGCAGATAACGCTTCGGTCAAGCTCCTTGCGAGTGAGACTGTGCGCGTTACCTGCCGCAGCGCATCCGAACACTTGGGAGTAGTCCAGTGGCTGGAACGTGAATCCTTCCAGTTCCACACATACACGCTTAACCGCACCAAGCCTGTAGCCCTCGTCCTTCGGGGCCTGGACATACAGGCGGATCCGCAGGTCGTTCTTGACGAACTGCGCGATGCGGGCTATAAGGTTGTGGGAGCCTCTCGGCTGTACACCACTTATGGCTCGCGTCGTCCCCTCCCACTCGTCAGACTCCTGGTAGAGAAGGGCGACTCATCCCAGTCCCTTTTAGATTTGAAAAGGCTTTTCGGGCTCTGCGTGAGCGTAGAGCCCTGCCGTCAGACCGGGCGACTTTCCCAGTGCCACAGGTGCCAGCGGTTCGGCCATAGCAGCTTCGGTTGTCGGAACGCGCCGACCTGCGTCCGCTGTGGAAATGACCACTTGACGCAGGCCTGCGCTGTCCCGGACAACCACCGATACTGTATTAACTGTGGCGGCGCCCATGCTGCAAATAACAGGCGCTGCCCAGTCTATAGCGAGCAGCTGGACAAGCTCAAGAAACCCGTCCAGCCTAAGCCTCGACATGTTGTTGTCCAACCAGTCAAGACGGCCAAAGCCGCTGAACCTGTGGCCCGGAAACCTGTCCCCAGGTCTGCTCCGGTTCCGAAACCCAGTGCAGTGAGCCCGAGCGAAGCTCCACAGGCCAAACCAACTACAGCGCCCCCGGAACCGGAACGCGAAGTCCCCCACTACACTTAAGTCCCGCTGCCGGACGATAAAGAGGATATCGATCCTCCACGGCCGTCGCCACCCAAGCCTCGATACCCCAGGTCGGGCAAGTAAGGAAGGACCCAGGCCAAGAACACGGGCCAGCCAAAGCTACCTGCCACTGGACCCAAGCCCGTCCACCAAAAGCCAGAGCGACCACCCGCTCCAGCACCTGCCCCCAAGGCTTCCACCGTCTCGCCCCGCCGCAGCTATGCAGCTGCCGCCAAGCGTTCTCCCCAGGCCTCATCTTCCGATGATCTCGCCGTTGTGTCCGACTTTCTGGCAAGCTACGACTTGCAGAAAGTAGCCCAAACGTTCCTCAAAATCAAGGAACGGTTGGCAACAGCCTCGCCCCAAGACAAATTCCTCCTCTTGGTGGAAGCCTGCCGTATTATAGGTCTGTTATGAACGGACAACCACGGCAATCCCTCAAGCGAGACCTCGAGCTCGTGGCGTGGAACGCCAACGGCCTCGCTTCCCGGCATTCTGAGCTCTTAGAGTTCGTTGCCCGTCACAAGCCCGACGTGCTTCTTCTTGGTGAGACGCACCTGACCCCGCATCGTCGTTTCCGACTACCAAACTACGTGTGCCACCGGGACGACCGGTCGGGTCGCGCAGGAGGGGGCACAGCCATCGCGGTGAAGGCGAGTCTTCGCCATCACCGCGTTGTCCTGCCTCAGCGGCGGAACCTCGAGTGCACCGCGGTTGAGCTCCATGGTGCTCTCGGCGGTCTACTCGTGGTTTCCGCTTACAAGCCTCCACAAACGGAGCTCCTGTCGAACGATCTGGAGGCCGTCTTTGGAGCACACAGGAGGGTAGTCCTGGCGGGCGACCTGAACTGTAAGCACCCTGATTGGGGGAGCCGATTGGTGAACCCAAACGGGGCCCGCTTACGCAGGTATGCTGATGCGGCTCGGGTCACAGTCATGGGTCCTACCGGGCCTACGTACTATCCCTCGAGGGCTAACTCCCGCCCTGACGTACTGGACATTGCCGCGGTCAGGGGCGTTTATTGCCCGGTCCACGTCTCCGTCATTTCGGAACTGTCCTCGGACCATTGCCCTATCAGTGTGCATATAGCTACCCAGCACGCCACCGTCCGCGACGAGCGGCGGGTAATCGAGTGGGACCGCTTTGGCCCGGCGTTCAGTCGCCGGCTACCTGAGCATATCCCGCTCGACACTACCCAGCATGTCGACGAGGCAGTTGCCTTATTCGACACAGCCGTAGTCTCGGCGGTAGACGAGTCCTCCCGGATGAAGCCGGGGCTCACGCCCGACTATCAGCGTATCCCCGAAGAGGTGTCTCAGCTCGCTTGCGAGAGGAATCGCCTCCGGAGACGCTGGCAGAGGACTCGTGACCCGGCTGACAAGGCTGCGTTCAACAGAGCGTCCGGCAAGTTGCGTCGCGACATGCTGGCGTTCCGTAGACGCAACTGGGAGCTAGCTGTGACACAGATGGATGGCCCTGCCGAGGACCGTAATGTCTGGCGGATTCCCAGTGCCCTAACGGGAAAGCGCAAACGCGCGCCTCTCCCCGCACTGGCCGGACCCGGCGGTCAACCCCTTGGCCGCCCCTTCGAAAAGGCAGAGTTCTTGGCTGAGTTTAGAGCGACAGTTCGCTCCCAACCCATCCAAGAACCCGGCTTTCACTGAGCAAATCTGCCGCGAGGTAGAGCGCTTTCTATCGGCCGATATCACAGCCCAACCGGAGCCCATCTCCCCGGAGGAGGTCTCTGAGAGGATTGTTCAGCTCAAGCCCCGGAAGGCGCCTGGCCCGGACGGAGTCATGAATTCCGCCCTCCATCGCCTTCCGGAGCGAGGAACCCAGTTCCTCACTGACCTGTTCAATTCATGCCTCAGACTGGCCTATTTTCCGGCGAAATGGAAAACGGCTACCGTCATTGTGATACCCAAGCCGGGAAAGAATCCTTCTCGCGTGGAAAACCTCAGGCCCATCAGCCTCTTGTCCGCGATGTCCAAGGTTTTTGAGCGTCTGATCCAGCGTAGGATCCGCGACCATCTAGAAAGACTAGACGTGCTGATCCCCGAACAGTTCGGCTTTCTAGAGCTGCACTCCTCGACTCATCAGCTGATGAGACTCGTGGAATGCATTACCGAGGTTGGCTGCCAGGGCAAACAGACGACTGCGATCTTCCTAGACGTAGAGAAAGCCTTTGACCGCGTGTGGCACGAGGGTGTCCTGTACAAACTCACGGAAGTCCTTCTCCCAGACTGCTACGTTCACTTGATCGGCAGCTTTCTGCGAGACCGTAGCTTCCGAGTGAGAGTAGACCACGCTCTCTCTTCGGAGAGGCGTATTACCGCTGGCGTCCCTCAGGGAAGTGTCCTTGGGCCTCTCCTGTTCTCGTTGTTTGTCAACGACACGCCCCGAGTTCCTGGAGTGAAATTGTCGCTGTTCGCGGACGACACTGCGGCTTTTGCCTCAGAGCCGAACGCGAGTTATGCGGCAGTTAAGCTTCAGCGCCAACTCGACGCGTATGTCGGGTGGACCGATGACTGGAGAGTTGCCGTTAACGCTTCCAAGAGCGCCGCGGTAATATTCTCGCGAAAACGTAAGCGGCCTCGACCGCTTAAAGTAGGCCCCGTCGAGGTGCCCTGGACCAATAGCGTCAAGTACCTCGGGCTCCACGTGGATTCCCGACTCACCTGGCGAACCCATACACAGTGCATCAGACAACGCGCTTCGGCGCAACTCAGTAGACTCTGGCCCGTGCTATCTCATCCGGCAATGACCCCCCGCCTAGGTGAGCTCATAGTCAACACGTACGTGTTGCCCGTGATTACATACGCCTGTCCTGTTTGGGGATACCTGGCTCGTGGTCATAGAATAACGCTCCAGCGCGTACTCGACCGGGGACTGAAGCTCGCGTGCAAAGTCCCCCGGAGGTACTCTTCTCATCTTTTGAGGAGAGGACTCGGTGTCCGCTCTCTTGATGACACCGTGAGACGCCTGGCGCGTAGATTCTATGTTCGTTCCGACAGAGTGACCCACAATTCCCTCATTGCCGGACTTGGTAAATACACCCCGCACCAGGTGAGTCCTGGAAGCGACCTCGTTTGCTAGTCCCGGTGGTATAATCCATCAATCGCAGTTCGCTTCAGTAGATAAAAAGTAGATAAAAAGTATATATTGAACTCCAACAGACCCAGTGGCAGGATCATAAAAGAAAGTTGCAAAGCGTTCTCGATAGAGGTCTTCGGCTAGCGGCCAAAGTCCCCTATCGGTTTTCTTCTCGTCTCCTGAGAAGAGGGCTCGGTGTCCGCTCCTTGGATGACACCGCAAGGCGACTTGCAAGTAAATTTTACGTCCGAGTTGCGAAGACCCAGACAAACCCACTCATAGCTGGCCTTGGCAGGTACCGAACACGTCCAGGTGAATCTTGGAAACGGCCTCGACAAATACTGTACTAGTCGACCTAGTACGAGCATGTCGTTGTAGCGACCAGTAAAAATTAAATAAATAAATTCCGTCTGGACAGGACCACTAGGCAGGAGCCTCTACCGGAGGCTCGGTACTAGGAACCCATTGGGTCGTCTCACGACGCACAACCCAACAGCTCTGACCTGGCAGTGGCAGGAGTCCTTTCTGAGACTCGGGACACTGCACTACTCGCGACCCGCGCAACCCCCAGTTGTGTATTTTGCGCACACTTCATCTCCTCTCCTCTCTCGGACGACATCGGCGCGGAGTCAACCGGAAGGAACGGCCGAAGAATAGAACCGGCGTTCTTGCGTCTTCGCCCTCCAGTTCCGCGCCAGCGATGGATTTCGCTGGGCCGGCAGCCGACTCTACAACCGGTGCCGAAAGACAGCAGACACAATTGCCTTTTTTTTTGGAGGCCGAGAATCCTTCCATGCATCCATTGTTTTGTTTCTGGAGTGAAGAGATGAACCCAAGTTTCATCACTTGTTATAAATCTATGAAGAAAATTATTTGGTTTTTCTTAAAATGGTCCAAACATTCCTGAGAAGTTTGCACTCGCATGCATTTTGGTCAGTTGTCAACAAATGCAGTACCCATCTTGCAGACAGCTTTTTCATACCTAATTCCTTAGTAAGAATGTGATACACCCTTTCGTCTGAAGTGTCCACAGGCATAGCAATATCAGACACCTTCAAGTGGCGATCTTCCAAAACAATATCTTACACTTTATTGATGATTTCTGGTGTATTGGCCCACGAGGGGGAGGGGGGTGTCATCAGTCAGACTGGCATAACCATGTTTAAATTCAGCAGCCCATTTTTTTGACTGTAGTAAATGAAAGTGCAGCAGCACCCAACACATTATTCATCTCATTAAAAACTTTTGTTGGTGTTAAACCCTTATTAACAAAAAATTTGTTGGATTTCGTTGTCCATGACGTGTCCGTTACTTAATCACACCACAATGTTAAACTTTCTTCATTTTCAACATTGCACTGAGATAACTTTATTTATACAGCTGTTTCTCAGCAACACTTCCACAGAATTACTTGACGCTTCACAGCTGATTGTAGGGCGAATGTGGTGCCACAATACATTAAAAAATAGAAGTATTATAGACATGTTTATATAGTAAGTTGCGAACTTTTCAAATTGCTCTCGTACATTATTTAGTCTCACTGTCTACATGTACAATAAGCTAAACTTGTGCATATTTTTGTAAACTATGTTAGTTAAGGGCCCGAAAGGGATTGCAGTTAATACAAGCTTTCATTGAACAGAAAGCACTCGGAGCATATTCCAAGATGTGGTAACCAGTTCCTACAGGAGAATAGGTTGGGGGAAAGAGATCATTTTAAGGGAACCAGTGTTAATCTGAAGGATAGAAAACAACATAAGCAGGATGTTTTCCGCACATGGTTAGAAGACTTCCATGTAAAGGGCCAGGCAATTTGAGTCAAGCAACATTCAGTTGCTGTGTTGACAAAGATTAACAATTGGTGACTTACGATCAATTAAACTATGCTACTTTAGTAAACATGCATACTGGCATGCTGTGCTGTACAATTTGAATTTGTGATAGAAGTATTTTCTTTTTTTAAGTAATGAATCTTTTATTACAATTCAGAGCCTTTATAATTATTCAGAGGATTTATTACTTTTATAAGTCAATTCAGTATTGAAAGACACAGGAGTGTTCCAGTACAATAGTGTAACTTCCTTTTACTGTCACAACATCACACCAAGTACGTAACATTACATCTACGTCTTAAACAGAAAAATTTGCTGGTAGCTTAAAAACAGTACTCACGCCATGAAAAGTGGAATGAATTTGAGTTGCAGTCACACAAAGTAGTCCAAAAGATCTGAAAGGAAACATGTCCTGGAATTACAATTATTTAGTAGGATTCTGCATAGGATTATACACTGCAATCTCCGATATAGTGCATACAAAGCCCAAGTGGTGCAAAAATCTTTAGAATACGATTTATGACAAGAATAATCTTCTGTGAGCATGTTAGAATCTAACTTGGAGATATCTCATAAGTAGATGAAGCTCATTTTTAGGTATACAGCCACATAAATAAACAAAATATGACTACTGGGGTGAAAACCATCCTGTTGAGTAGCCTTTCTCAATTTAAACTATTTTAGTCATATAAACAAAGAAATGAGGACAGTATCCAAACCATGCTGCAGCATGTGATAAACAACTTCTTTTTGGATGATTGAGAAGAGTATCTCATTGCGTAGATGGATGTATTTTGAGGAATATATATTTTAAAAAGTAGCACTACGTCATATGTAAATAAAAATGACGTTAGATATCTTTCACTTTCCTCTTGTTTGTATATAAATTCAACTAAATTTATTCAAATAATAAGGTTAATAAAACACCTTTTTCATTACCTCCCTTCTATATGTTAGTAGCAGAAAGCATTTTGAATCAACTAGTATCCCAAATCACAATTGGTGACAGAGATTCATAGTAGCTCTAACATTGTGCATTTCTACAGATTTTTTAAAAATATATAAACAAAGAGATATCAAAGAGACAATGACTTACGAAGTCGAAACAGCTGTCAGAGTTAAATAAAATCTGTGAAACGTACCAAGTGTTTATATATTTTAAAAATACCTTTGCATTAATATGTTTCACCAAGTGCCCAATGAGTCATCAATTAATATTGTGCATTTCTGTTAGCTTTATTTACTTGGTCAGATATCTATTCCTTTACACTTCCATTGGTAGTAATACTTACGCTCAAATATTTGAATTTTGGAATTTGCTCAATTATCTCACAATCAACGATTAACTTATGTCTTATGACGTGACAAAAGATAATCATAACTTTTGTTTTTCTGACGGGGCATCAAATTTGATGGCATTTATTTTACAAGCACTAAGCACAAATGCAAATTCATTCATTGTGCAGTCAATTTCATTTTTTGTTGCACTCTACAAAAAGTGAGCACTGTATATCATCTTTATTCTTACCAAACAAAATGGGTCTTCCGCAAGCCCACATTTTGGTATCCTGATACCCCTGGGCACAAATCTATTGCTGCCCTCTTCCAAATACACAGAAAAAGTGAAGAATATTTAATTTTTACACTCTCCCACCCTACATTGCAACGGTACAGATTGGGGGATAAAGAATGATTTTGAACAATTTTAAAATGTTGTAATGTAAGCAGCAATCAACCTCAGGGGAGCCTTGTTTTTAACAAAAGTAAGTACAATGTTATTGAAAGAGACCAGTGTGTTTGTCTTAGCGTCCGTCTGTCTAGATGCGTTATGCAATCACGTACAGTTTGTGACATCTGTGAATTACAGAAAAAGCGAAGGTAACATGTTAATTTCATCAGGCGGCAAAAAAATGCAGAATTTGCTGGCCCAGCTTCCAGAACATTTTAAATCAGCCAATCAGTGAACGAATTTACGACCATGTGGGTGATGCCCTGAGCGTCGCATGGTATATGGAAGCAGGTGACGCCACCCCAGTTGTTCACCACTCATCAAACAGCATAGTCGGTAGCTCAGCAACAGTATCAGTGAAATAGTGACGGGAGGCCGGTGCGTGTGAGTATGCCCGGCCTACCCCAAAATTATATTGAAAGTAAAATGAATATTTTAATACAAAAACTTAAAGCAGTGGTAGCCATTGTGTGTTAGGGACAGTGTAAGTGAACGTGAAGATGCGGAACAATTGGAATGGCAAGGAGAAAGTTAAGTACAGTGAATATGTTGGCCAACAAGTTTTGAATATTTAAATAATTAAGAATTCAGTAAAAAGGGGTGTGAAAGAGAAATGTAAAGAGCGTGAGAGTGTGTGTGAGGGAAAAAGGGAAAATAAAATATAAAAGTACTGGTTTGTTCAGAAAGATTATTTTATACGGAATTTGTTTAAGCAATTCCATGTTTTTGAATTAGTAACATTGAATTTAAATAAAATGAGATTTGTTTAGAAGAAAAATGTGTTAGAATAATTATTACGTTACACCCTATAATCCGAGTTCTGCATCGAGAATTCGTCTAAACAAAACCTGTGAATTTTCTGATATAAGGGCATTACATGATCAAAATTAATTAAGGGTGAGTATGATGGTTTCGATGTACAACCTAAAACATCGTGGCGACCCTTTGAGCGAGTTTGTAATCTTCTGGGGAGTTTTTATTAAAAAGGTAAGTGTAGCGGAATCAGGGTAAGTAAAATTATGGCGTGTAATTAAAAAAGTTTGTTTCTCCACAACATATGGTTTTACTTTGTTTTGACATGCACAGAAAAACTGTTTTAGAAGTCACGTTTATCTACAAAAAAGTTGAAGTAAATATTATATACAAAATTTGGAAACATTTTTGAATAATTAATTTTGAAGTTGATTATAAAAGTGTACGTGATTGTGAAACTAGAAAACTATGATGCAATTAAAGTACAAAAAAAAGAAACAAATGACTCGATCTTTTCTTTACTATAACACACTTCCTCGCTATCTAATGGTATACGGTTTTCCCTTTTTCAACGATGAAAATTCCTGCCTAGGTGAGAGACTGAAATTTCTCAAATGAGCTTCATATTTTTCTAACCTTCGGTTTGTCGTCCCCCCCCCCCTTAAAATCAAATATTCTCCTGGTCATTGTAAAATATGAGCCTGGTCATTGGGATAACCAAGAATTAGGATACAGCATAATCTACCATGTAGTACCATAGTACATAATATATTTTGGTTGTATCACACATTCAAATTAGAACCTAGGCTCCATACACAAATCAAGCCATGCAAATCTGTACTACTACAGGACAGACAAACACAAACTATAAATGGCAGTGTTTCAGTATTTTATTTTACAGCACCTTTATTTTTTTTTATTTTTTACAGTAAAAAATGTAACATTGATACAACAACCTAAATCTACGACGTAAACAGTATTAGTTATCATCTATTCATTTTAAAATTGTTTTCTTTCTAGTAACATGTGTGGTCGTTCTTTGTGTTATAGTTTCCTATTATTTGTGTAAATACAAAGATTATATATTCTAGATGCGGTTTTCATGTTTGTACACATTTTACTTATAAGCTTTTGCAAGGGAACACCATTAAACAATGTACTACATTAACAAAAACAGCAAACACACACACTGAAATAAATTTTTAATTTACCTTCTACATCTTCAACTACAAATTTAATGTGCGGTAGGCAAGAGTGAGTGAAATTATAAAACTTATTATCCTTTATGAATTAGCAGTAACAAGTAAATAATTGTAAAAATACTTTAGCTACAAATATTTAAATTATGGTGCAAAAACTTTCTTAAAATGTGTACAAACATATGTGTAAAACTAACTATATAAGGATAATTTAATCATTCTGGTCTGTGATAAAATATAATAATCTATAAACTATACAGAAAACATGAACACAGTGATATAATTTAATTACTGTAACCGTATTTTTAATTCAGTTGTTCCTTCTTAAACTTTTTGATCATAGTTATTGTTTGTGTGAAGCAACAAGATATTGTGAGTGAACATGGATACAAAGATTTTCAATTAAGAATTACATATTTATGTTTGAACAATATTTGTAAACTATTTAAATAAACTGGACTCAATTAGATAAAAATCACTCTTTATAAAAGTGTTTCATCTGTAATAACTGAAAATGTTCTTATATTGTAACCAGGATTCTTTGTAAACTTGAGAAAAATAACACATGGTTTATAATCAAATCTTGTGATTGTTAATTCAGACTAATGGTATGGTAATGACATAATGTGAAGACCATCCCTGTCTTCACTATGATACATTTTTTACCTTACTTAATATACTGATTGGTACAAAGCTCACACATTCAGTTACCAGAGGTAGTTGTGCAACACTGAATCATTAGTACAACACATACGGGTATTATTGTGAATTCAAGCCCTAACCTCTTTCATGAGTACTTCAATGTTACCGAGAGCTGATAAGATGCTAACAGCTGATCAATAATCATAAAGTTTCTAGGTACATTATTGTTTAAGGTAGTGTTATTATGTCTATGCTTACACCATAATTTGCTTTTTGTCTACACATATGGCAAAATTATAGTAAAAAAATAAAATTAATGCTTTTTACCATTAGTAGTGATCGTACACATTTTACTCCAGCCTCTTTTGATACATGAGCAGTTATACCCTGATTTTTATTTTCTCAATTAATAATTTCTGTGTTCATTTGATACATGCTTTTTAATCTTCGATGGCTGATGTTACTCACAGTTATGTTGGCCAGTCAGAACCATTTTCATTCTGTACATATACTCTCACAACTCTTGATAAGTACAGTCTTACTCTTTGTTGGCATGTTTCTAGATAATCTTGCATGTCTTTTACAAATTAATGTCTCCCATTACTTTTCATAAATATTACATAAATACTACAGTAATTACAAGTATTACAGGAACATATTTTGGTATTCATATACAGTAGAGCATAAGTTGTTTGAACGTTAAATATCCAAACCATCAATCATCCTAACTAGCTGAAAAAGGAAGATAAGAAATACAACTAAATGGTTTACTAGTGAGGAGTGACTGCGTCAAAATTTAATAGCAAATTAACAATACTCGCAAAGACACTAACTTAAGCAACCTTCTCTCCAAAACTGTAGAATTTGGAAAAATATTATTTATTATATCAAATGTCCCATAAGTTATTACACGCTACAAAAAAATATTCTTTTTTTTTTAATTTGGTGTAACCGTTCGAGTTTTTGTGGTAGCACATACATATATATAAATTAATAATAAAAGTTTATGACTTGTTAAGTCATAAATTTTAGATACAAATTTTATTTTTACTCGTTTTATTTGGTATCATTTAAAAAATACAAAAATAACTGACACTTCTAAGAGGAGAATGCATCACAATACTATATTTAATTTTACATCTTACATTGCAGCACATTCTGTATAAACTAGTCAAAAACCTTTTTTTGAATAAGTGGGGTAAGTTCTCATTTTAACTTGACCATTTTCCATTTGTCTGCCTGTCTATTTGGGGAAAATCTCATGATAATTTTTGGCATGGTAAAACTTGGCATGCGTGTCACTAATTTTACCCCACAGACACTTATTGTTTTTGAGATTGAAGATTCCCAAAACACAGGGCAGGTGGCAAACATAAAAGGGTCCATGTATCAAGATTAGAGAAAATTTAAACCAAATTTGAATATAATGTTCCGTTTTGGGAATTTAAAAATTTTGATATCAGAGCGAAACATCTGAAACAATGAGGGTACCAAATTACACAGAATTGTAACAAAAATCTAAATGTAGTGATCAGATTTAGAATTTTCAACATTTTAGAACACCAACCCGATGCACAGAGGCAGAAGGGCTAGATAAAAAAAGAGTAACAGCGTCCAAAACAGTGATGAAAACTTTCTGAGACTGGATTTGTAATTAGCTCATATATAGTGTTATGGTAAAGACAAGGTAATTATTTTCATAATTGTGTTTATTCGAAAAACATACAAGGTGAGATAAGTGAATAGAAAAGTGATAAATAATAATAATGAAACAGTGCCAATGACACAGGGTAAACAATGATAAAAATATAAAGTGTTATGAACCTAGTATGGCCAAAAGGTGAGAATGGCATGTATTTTATATAAAGTGACCATATAACAATAAAATCAACTTCATTAATGTGAGTGACAATATAAAAATTAAGTAAAATAAAAACAAACGGGATTATATAAAAATAATCAGGAAAAGTAAGGTTATATTAAAAATTTATATTTACTGGAGGCGGATAAAACAGCCCTGAGACCGAAAAATATACCAAACCAACCAAGACCTCTTATAAATGAATCTATAGGTGGTTTTACAAAGAAGAAAGGTTTTTTCTAGTGTGGGCGTTCAATGCAAAAAGAACACTCTAAATCAGTTGCCAATCCAAACAATAATAGAGAAGAAAATTATAGTAAAAAGACAAGTAAAGTTGTAGGAGATATCAGTAAACTAATGAACAATATATATTCGACCAACCTGAAGAAGGAAAGCTGAAAATAATATCCTAAAATGGAGTACTACATCTTTGAATTTGGTGAGACCGTTTTAATACTAAAGCCATCTTGACAACTATCAACGTTTTACACAACACTTCAATACAAACTAAATAACGAACACATTTAGTGCGACTACATATATAAACATAATCTATGATATACAAAGTGAGTGACACAAACTTATTTTGAACAAACACAAGTGTAGAACTTATATAATTTTTATTTAACTGTTACTGAAAGGGGACAGCAGCGCGCCATGTTGACAATTCATGAATTATGAGCTATATAATAAACAATTATTTTTTTCTCTTGTCAATTGTATTACTAATGTCTAATTATTAATTATTTTATTAGTTTTATATTTGTAATGTGTAATATTAAGTTGTAAAATTATCTGAATTGATTTCTTTTTGTATAATTACAAGAACTCAGATCCAAACAATCATACACAAACAATTAATTACTACACATTAAAATTTTTTTCTTCATGTATGTTATTAACGTAAAACTTATTGTATGAATTTATAATTTTACTGAAGACGATTGTTAATTTGGTTATAACCCCCGAGATAACAAATTTTTTCATGCATCCGAGAGCTAGATGGACCAGGAACCTTAAAAAAGGAAAATTTGTTATTAATTGATAGAAGAAAAGAAAATTATTATAATAAGAGAATTAATGAATAAAAATTGAATGATTCAGAGCAGCAACAGAAGTGTGTTCTCATTTATAAATAAATATTATTAAACATACAACTCAGAATATTGCTGAGACTAATTGATCATTTATACTCATTTACAATAAGTATAAATCCAACAGCACCAATGGCAAAAATTTGAAGTCAAAATTAAAAAAAATATTAATAGTTTCTGCGAGCATCGAGTTATGAGAAATTGTATTCAAAATATGTACTCAGTATCTTTAATAATTCTTACAAAATTAATACCTCTCAACACGTCTTGCAAATTTTGGTCCTCTTTCACAAAGTTCGTAGGCTACGTTTGCAGACTAACTTTATATATTGTTATCAGTTATGTGGATTTGTCCAAAGTATTAGATACAGGCATATAGATATCTATGGAAACTTATAAGCTAGGCCTAAAGTACTTTGACTTACTGATTGCAATAATAAATTTAAGTATAAAAAAAACAATGGAGTAGTTCAAAATTTTTAGCGTTTATTATACAACTGTTATTTGACTAAAAAAAAAGAAAAAATATACAACTATATAAGTAATCTGGGTTTTGTTATAGTTTTTCTGAAAATTGTCTAATTGAATGTAATTTGTTCAAAACAGCGAGTGCGTTCTGCAGTGCAGGGAGCTTACACATAAACTACCAACTTTCTAAAGTACACAGAATATTTCTGGTAGTTCAGAATATACTCATGAAATTGACCAAGAAAGTACATTAAATTTATTTTGTTTCTGAATATCAGCCAGCAAAGAGTGTATTTGTAAATATAATATAAACGTTATAAAATAGCTGAATAAATGACTAGTTATCTTTTGCATCTTCATTAATGAAAAAAAAAACTTGACTAACAAATTGGGTCATCACCCAACACTGGCCATGCCAATTTATTGCACTTAATTAATTCTTCCTTGGTTCATTTAGTGGTGGCCTCTGTATACAAATCCATGTGATATAAATTCAATAGATAAATTCTATGTACTAATTCTAAACCACTGTCGAAGAATGAACTGAATCGAGTATTCACTCTACATATTCGGTGTTTTGAACACGGACTTTGTTTATTGATGAGACTGCATTTGTGTTTAACTCACTGAATCCCAATAACAACACTTTCATTTAGCAACCGCTTTAGCTGTCGTTATTAAAATATTACACCCATTCTGTGATGTGGTGTACTCAGTAGTAAAACTAAGGACCCTTAGGATGCTACATCACAGAACTGTTTTGTTATAAAAAGTTTCGATTACTCAAATCTACGAATGAAAAAAATACATTAAATACCAAGTTCAAATCACGATTGTTCACAACAGTTTGGTCACACATCCTAAAGTTGAATCTTAGTTGTTAGATTTACATGTTATTTTTACAAGTTCTTGCTGAAAATATTCGAGTAGAGCGTACCTTGTTCAAAGCTCTGGAAAGCTTAACTATAATGTGGTACAATCTGTTGGACAGTTTAAAAAGTAAAGACTATGTTGACAAAAGTTTACTAAAAACACACGTAGTTTGTCCCCAAGGTTTAGGTTATATCTCGTACAATGGTGAGGCATTATTAGAATATAATTACTTTGTTAGAAAACTAACAGAACAATAAAAATTATATGCAGAACATCAAGTGACTAGATGTGACGTTCTTGGGATTTTTCAAACAATGTACGGTACGCTGACATCCATTGCTTTCAAAATGTCAAGTAAATAAGTTGCAGCATTATATTATTTCAGCCTGTTCAAGACATATGTATATAGAAGAATTGAGTAATAAAATAAAACCAGGAAAACATTCGGGAAGTATAAGCAATATGATTAAGGATGGGTGACAATTACAATTAAAACATTCTGTAAGAGGTAACAAAACAATAAACATTATAAAAAATTATAATCACTATGAGTAGATTATAAGTAACCGTGACAGCAGTTTTTACTACTAGTTTTTTAAGTAGTACATTTAAAATCTTACTTCTAAGTAGATATTTGTCTTGTATTACCCTCACATACAGTATTTCACAGAAATTTTAGTTACAATACATTGTTTATACACGAAAATCAGAGCAAATGTCTGAGTATATAAAGGATCATTTAGAGACAACTGTCAACACATTTTGTCAAGTTCTGGCGTATGCACAGTAACTGTAAATATGATATTTACTGATTCAGGTAAACATGTCTCTTCACTGATAAACGGATGCAAGTGATACTAATTTCGAATGCGTTTCCTCTTTATATAAGTGCTTACTTACATTAATAAGATTTACATTAATTCTTAATTTTCATTATTCGTACAGTACACGAATATTATTCTATATGCTCTTACTGTTTCTTGTATGGATGGTATTGTTTTGTTGGAAAAATGATTTATCCATATTAGAATGAAAATCTACAGGTATTAAAGCCTGTAATTCCATCCTGTACCTGAAAACACCTGTTAGACAATTAGTGGAAGGAATATAAATATGGAGAAATGGTAACATCTGTGAAAATACTCATGAACGGTCATTGACATTGCTTACAAACAATTCTCTGAACACCCAAATAGAAACAAATGCTACCATTACTAATGGATTTAAATTAAAAAGTTCTGGGGATTTAGGCCACAGTTCTGTAAACATGAACACTTAATATTAGGCAATTATTTCATTTTGTCTTGAAATACATCTGAGTGTTATGAAGATTACTATTGCTAAAAAAAAAACACACACAACAAAAGTTCATTTACCTTCACTAAATAATGGGGGTGATCACAGATGTCCTGTATGATGTACAAGGTAAAATAATGGGGGAGGTCACAGATGTCCTGTATGATGTACACGATATCTATCCCAAAAACAGAAAGTCTTCTGACAAGAAGACATGAATCCCAGCACTCTGACACTGAATAAACTCTCTTAAAATTCGTTACAGAAATTCAGTTTACAGCTAAGTAGTTTTTGCAACTTTAGATGCACTGAATCCAGTACTTACTTTCCACTATTTTCCAAACCTTCTTCAAAATTTCGTCAGGTCAATCCTCAGACATTGTATTAAATAATTCTAATTTGAAGCGAATGCAACCTTCAACTGAATACATCATTCACAAGTGGAGGTTTTTGAGTTTTGCTTCACTTACATAATCAACGTTTCAACCACAAACTACACTTTTATCACAATGCTTTACCTCAAACAAGCTTACAATTTTGCTCATTAATAGTTTTTTGGGGGGGCATCACATAAATATGGCTTATTCACTTGTACAGTCAGTGAAGAAACATGTTGCTTTTTCAAGTCTACAACAAACAAATTGATTACTTCTACAACATAGTAACACATATATTAAAATACTATAATCAATGACTTGATCTACCTATTACACCAAATATGTACTCCTAAAGCATATAATGTAAAAACATTCCAACATATTTACAAACAACTTAGTAACACAAGTTTTAAAAAATACATATAAAACACTTCGTTAGAACTACAAATATATGATATGAATCTGATCACAAAATTAATGGTGATAATACATTTTCTCTCATGTATTGTTTTAGATTTTGGCAGCTGGGATTTTATCTAATCTTGTTTGTTTTGTTTTATTCCAGATGTTGCTCAACATTTTGAGACACAAACCACAGCCACAAAAACAAAAGAAGCCAAGAGCAGTGCTCATGATTTCATGATAATGTTTCAGTTGTAATTTGGTTAAAGGACTTAATGCTACTTATTTTGACTGTTTGTATTTTGCAAATGACTGATACACACACACAAAATCCAGGAACCTGTAAATTATTAACGAGTGCCTCAATAAACAAATTAGGTGCCTATTAACCTAAACAAAACGTCTTAACTCTTCCAGTTTACACTCAGCTGAAGCTACAGTAAAAATACTTTTAGAACGAAATACAATAACCTTTTGTATGTTCAACATTTTTTTTTTATTTTCATATTAACATGTATTAACAAACATTTTCACTAATATCTACATTACCTTAACATGCTGACTTACATAAAAAAAATAGTTTCTATGTATTACTTCTGTATGTTCTCACGTAGGCTTCCATGGCCGGTGTCCATTATGTTTTTAAAATCTTCTTCCGGTACAGACCGCATTAAAAATGTCTTGTATGACGTTTCACTCATATTACAATGAGTATCCTCAGGTCTAAGTGACCCAGGACTTAGACCTGAGGATACTCATTGTAATATGAGTGAAACATTGTCATACAAGACATTTTTGATGCGGTCCATACCGGGAGAAGATTTTAAAAACATAACGTAGATGGATACGTTAAAAACTAATTATTTGTTGCATACACGAATTGAAAAATTTTCTCAGATTTTTGTCAATTTAATGAAAACATTTGTGTTTAAGTCTTTCTGCTAGTAAAGAAGTTATTCAATAACCTTTTATATGTTCAACATTTTTTTTCTTTATTGTCATATGTAACATGTATTTCAGTTCCAAAAATATTTTTTCAAGCAACAGATAATGTAATCTAATAACATGTGTCTCATTTTGTTTTCAAAATATTCAACCAAGAAGTCATTTGCTATTAACGTCAAACACTGGCATCTGTAAAACGGTATGTACAATTAAAGTACTCTGTTACAGTCTTAAAAAATCATTTACAACAATATGCATGCTCAAACATCAGAAACAAGACCTTACGGAGCAAGAAAACTTGAAGACTGTTGTCAAAAACCAGACGATCTTCGTTAGTCTACTTTTTAATTGTTTGATTATTATCTCATTTATTATGGAGTGTTTTAGAACATTCTTTAAAAATTCCCTTTGCTCATTACAGAGTATAAAACGGAACTTATACTTAACTATGTATATAAAATAATGTTGGTATGTGTCTATTTTTACAGGCTAATTTTAACAACCACTGGGAAGTTTTTGATAAGTTTTCACCATTTCCAAGAGAGTATTTGCCACGAAAGGTTAGGTGTCGAACACTAATCAATCCCAAAAGGAAGCCAATCAGTGACATAAGCAAAGAAGTAAAAAAAAAAAAGAAAAAAGAGAAACCTAATGTTGTCTAAACAAACTTGTATACGATGTGGTTAAGAAAACTCATTATCATTAATTCAAAATTGCTCCTGTGCAAAGCTGGGGGGGGGTTAACAATATGATATCAACTTTGTCAAATTTTGTTGCTTCCCTGCTATATACACTTTTTCCTCGAACGAGGCCTTTCGGTTTTGCAACCATTATCAAGGTTCTTAATTTGACAAAGTTGTTATGAAGACTGCTAACATAGAGAAAATAACTGATAATGTGATATCAATATCAATGTTAATACAGTATATCAATGTGACTACTCAATCATCTTATCACAGCCAAATACAATAGATAAATTCGTAAGGTGATTTTGTATTACATGTTCTTTTTATTTTATTTTCACTTAATAGCTACCATTTATACAGAATATATCTATCCTCTCTGTAATGTATGGCTAATTTTGGGGGAATTTAATCACAGATTACCTTTCAAACGATTCCTACAATGTTTCAGCTTGCAGATAAATTTTTTTTGGAGATGACAGGTATTGGATAACTGATGGTCTAGTAACTAAGCTTTTTTTTGAGATGTTCGAGGCTAGTCCTTATTATTAGGACCAGACTCAGGCTGTTCCGGGGCAAGCCTCCTTCAACCATATTGGAAGGAAAGTTGGAATCGCACGCCAGTACAGACCGGCCGTTGAGAAGGTGGAGGCACATAGAAGGTAGAGTAGTCATGTGGGTGTATTTGTGTGTTGATGTAGTTTGTAAACTGAGCTCAACCGTTTTTAGTATTTTAAAGCAGTGTTACAGAGTGGAGTTTTAGCTCCTTAGTCTTCCTCATAGTGGATCCATCACATTGTGCACATTGATTATGCTTACACACAATTTCAAAAATCTAGTTTTAGACCTTTAGAGTCATCAAATTTATTTTTGGACCATCTGTACTAAATTTTTTAAGTGAATGTATTGTAATCTTATATTTATTCTTGACGCTGAATGCAAAACACAAAATTACACTCTTTATCAGAGGCAGGATAAAGTAGGAGGGCTTAGTTATTGGAAACTGACTTTGAGCCTGCAGCTAAACACGGAACTGCCAACATGTTTTAGTTAAAACCAAGTTTGTAAGGTTTATTTTATTATACAGTATTGTATGTAATTATAAATTATAATTCTGATGATGACAGTACATTATAAAATCGTTGAGGTACTGTAAACAAAAAACAATAAAAATATATATTCTTGTTTCAAATTGTAAAGAATTATTATTTATTATAAAATAGACAAACAAGAACAATGTGAGTAAATATAAATATTATTATATGTATGTATTCCTCCCAGAGCCCACTGAGAGTCACCCATGATCTTTACTTTGTTGCCAATGAGCAAGCAAGATAAATCAGTCACTACATAATGCAATTTGTCGGATTTATAACATAAAATTTTTAACTGAGTTTAAGCTCAGCCAACTTCTTCACAGACTGCTGCTATGAGAGGTGTCTGTTCTGCTGCTACTGCTGTGTTGGTTGGGTATTGGAAGATTAAAAAATTTTGTTTTACAGAAGTAGGCAGTATGCAGGGATTATCTGATTTGGCTTGTGATGATCTTACAGAATACAGTGAACTGGAGGAAGAGCTGCGATTGATGATAAATAGGAAGGATTGTGGAAGTGATGGATTGAAGGCAGAGATGTTCAAGTATGCTTCAGTTAATTTCAAACAAAGGGTTTTGAAGTTTCTCAACTTATGCTGTAAATATAAAGTAATGCCATTAGATTGGACAGTAGCAGTTATTTCTCCCGTCTATAAAAAAGGAAGTAGGTCAGACTGTGAGAACAAGAGGAGGATAAGTCATTTAAATGTTGCTTATAAAATAATTTTTAAGATAGTGATAGCGATACTGAGATAGTTAGTTGAAGTTATACTGGGTGACCACGAGGAATAGGGCGTTTCTGATTGGGACTGTACTCGACAGTGGTTGGTGGGAGGGAGACTGAGTTGACGGCCTTGAGCTCGCAAAGGTATGCCGTTTCAGTCACAATGGAGCAGTGGACGTTGCAACACCGCGTATTTGCGTACGATAGTTTTGTGAAAACCGGTGAGTCAGTGACAGCAACCCAACGTCTTTTCTGGCATCATTTCAATATTGAGCGACACGGTGCGGTCCCCAACCGAAAAACGATTTTGAGATGGGTCGACAACTTAAGAAGAACAGGATCGTTGATGAAAATAAAACCACCTGGGTCTGCTCGGACAGTAAGGACGCCAGAAAATGTGGAAAGGGTAAGAGCAGTGCTGTTACAGAGTCCACGTCGATCTGCTCGTCGGCACTCGTTTGCTTTGCGCATGGGACGTGAATCGGTCAGGAAAATTTTAAAGTTTCAGTAACAGTTTCACCCATTCAAAATCATGTTCGTGCAGAAATTGAATGAAGCGGACTACGAAAAGCGTGAAGATTTCGCTGTACAGACGCTGCAACTGATTGAAGAAAACAACGATGTCATAATTTTCATGTCAGATGAGGCTCACTTTCATTTGAGTGGGGAAGTTAACAAGCAGAACTGTCGGTACTGGGCAGAGACAAATCCCAGACAGCTCCATGAACGCCCTCTGCACTCACCACGAGTCACAGTGTGGTGTGCGATATCGCGCTGCTGTGTCATCGGTCCCAATTTTTTCGAGGATGGTGGGCGTACAGTGACAGTAAATTCTGACCGGTACACTGAAATGATCAGAAACTTTTTCCTAAGAGAGTTGCGTACGAGGAGGAGGAGGAGACTAAACACGAATGACATTTGGTTCCACCAAGATGGTGCAACAGCCCATACTGCAAGAATATCTATGGACTTGCTTCGGCGTACCTTCCCCAGTCATCTCATTTCCCGGTATGGAGATGTGCCTTGGCCTGCGCATTCTCCAGACCTCAGTATGTGTGATTTCTTCCTCTGGGGTTACTTAAAATCTCATGTTTATGCGGCCAAATCTCGCACATTAGAGGAACTTAAAGATGCGATTCGACGTGAGATCCAACTGATTGATCAGCAAACATTGGAAAGAGCGTGGGAGAACTTCAAAGGCAGAGTGGAAGAGTGCATCGATGAAGAAGGTAAACATCTCTCAGACATTATTTTCCAAACATAACTTCAATGGCATACATTGTACTACATTTTTATGTCAATAAATAATTTTTCACTTCAACATTAACCGAGTATAATTTTTTTAAAAAACGCCCTATTCCTCGTGGTCACCCTGTATTATCGGAAGAACAGTGCGGATTTAGAACAAGAAGATCATGCTCAGATAATGTATTTGCATTGAAGCAGATTATTGAGAAAAACAGACAATACAATGCTAAGGCACACTTACTGTTTTGTTTTATGTTAAGTCTTCTGATATGGTAAATAGAGACCTTCTATTTAGTATTTTGAAGAGAAGAGGGGTATCAAATCATCTGATAGAAATTATTACATGTATGTATAAAGACTCACGGATATGCATAGCTGAGAATAACAGTGAATAGTGGGCTGACACAGAGGTGCTGCCTTTCTCGGACATTATTTGATGTGTACACAGATGACATTCTACACGAGTTGAAGAACTGTTTGCCATTTTATAACTGGGACTTTTGAGATTACAGGAGTGTCTGTACCTTGCTTTTTGCTGATGACCGGATTGTTATATCCAATAATGAAGATACTTTACAGAGAGTGTTGCATGAGCTTCATAAAAACAATTAAGAAATATATTTTCTCTGTTGAAAAATATGAAGTAATGGATTTTTGTGGAGCATTTCTAAAAAGAAAAAAATAGAATGACTGAATGAGTTTCATCGTTTAATTTCTTAACGTGCAATATATCATATCCTGGGGAGGTTGGTGTATGGAATAAGACAGAAAAATTTAATAGGATGAATGGCACTATCAAGGATACCTTGAAGAATAAGAGATGTTATTAAACTTTTACACGGTGATGTCCATTGGAACCTGTCTATATGGTAGGGAAACGCACAAATGCCAAATGCACATGAAAATCAACTACAAAGTGCAGAGATGAGGTTGCTTAGATCAGTAGCTGGGAATACCAGGTTAGATAGGAAAAGAAATGAGGACATCCATCATGAGTTCGCTATCCGACCAGTGAATGACATGGCGAGGGAATGTAGACAGAAATGGTTTGATCAGAACATAATGGACCCATCAAGAATACCACATTTAAGCGCAAAATATATGCCTAAAGGTAGATAAAGTCTGGGACGGTCAATGAAAAGATGGAGTGATCAGTTGTAATGATGGACAACATAATAGGCTTTGAGACTTATAATTGCAAAGAAGAAGACGAAGATTTTTTTGTAAGTGACATGTTCAAAATGTGTATACGATTTAAACAGTTTGTTTGTGTAGGATGTTGTTTCTGTATGTTTTCAAAGTTGTTTTAGTGTGTGCAATTTTCATCCTTTTGTGTTTATGTACAGGATTTTCACATGGTCGATGTTTGTGTATGTGCAATCTAATTCAATGAGGTGGTTCATGTGGAACAGTGGCAGAGTGTAGAGTCTTCACGTGTTCTCGGTTTGGCTGGGTGAAGACACATCCCATTTGGTCTATACAGAATATGTTACACCAGTGGCAGAGTGTAGAGTCTTCATGTGTTCTCAGTTTTGCTGGGTGAAGACACATCCCATTTGGTCTATACAGAATTTGTTACACATGTACTGAGTTTAGGCTCAGGTAAAAATTTATATAACGTTTACCTTAAATACTGTGACCTGAAGTCTGCACTTCAGTATGTTTACATCATACTGCACTATATAAGTAACATAGAACACATCATAGACAACATAATCCAACAACTAAATAATCTTTACTCTTTACGCATCTGTAAATTTGTGGCTGATAAATTTTCTAACATATATTAAAAATAAATGTCATATAATTTCTGATAATTTTTTTTCATGTCCATTGAAGACACAGTCAATCTTGTACTAAAAAAAATCACAATTCTTTACAAAAAATTCCAATTCTACTAAATTTTGTAACTTAAAATATCTTGTAAGAGAATATATTTTTTATATGATACTAACTGAAGTAACAGGTACTGTACATTCTGTTTATATACAAACAAAACTGTACGTATATACATGACTATCTTCACACAATTAAAAATATCAACTAATGATATGCACATGATTTATTTCTAATAATAATAATAATAATAATAATAATAATAATAATAATAATAATAACTTCAATGTGGTAAATAAAATTACAGCCAATTTTGGTGTTCAGGTTTTTGTTTAATTATACAAATAAGAAAAAAGATATCACATTTAACAGAAACAGTACCAACCATTTAATTAATATATGTGATCATACCGGTACTGTACAATTTACATTAGCAAGAAGCAGTCTCTTTAATAATTCTGAAGCATTGGTTTTTAAGATACGTCAACTTTATAAAGCTAGACAGAATTTGTACTTGTAAATCCACTAACATAGTCTGTCAGTGCAATTTCCATTTACATGTTTTTAAATAATCAAATTTCTTAACAGATTCTGTCATTGTTACTGTATACTGTTTCATTTTTAGTTAAAATATTATTAATTGTTATTACTAATATTATTATTAAATTACTCATGATATTAGCTGTTAACAAAATGGATACACCAACAATTAGTTTATTTCTTGAAGAAGAGAACCTGGAACGTACTGTACCATATTGGCAAACCATATTGTGAGTTGGCAAACCTAGTTATGTTGTCATAGCAACAATTTGATTGTTGATTAATGTTTTTGAGGCTTCCTTCTAACCTATAACCACTGGTTTTATAGTTATTTTGTCTATTACTGTAGTGACGATAGTTTAATTATGGAAACTACAAATGAAATTGCCTCCAAGTGTGAGATTCGGTCTGTTATTAGAGTTCTTCAAGCTGAAGGTCATAGAGCTGCAGAAATTCATCGAAAGTTGTGTAATGTTATGGAGAAAATGTGATGAGTGATGGTTCAGTCCGGGAACGGTGTCAAAAATTTAAAGAAGGGCCTATTGATGTTCATGATGAAGGAGGGCAAGGAAGAAAGTCTGTGGCTACTGATGATGTTGTTGAAAGGATAGACAGGATGGTTCGAGAGCTCCGTCGTTTCACAATTACTGAACTTTCTGCTGATTTTCCTGAAATTTCTAGGTCTGCTCTTTATGATATTCTTACTCAGAAGCTTGGGTATAGGAAACTCTGTGCTCAGTGGGTTCCCAAACAAGTCACACAAACCTGCTTCATGAATTTGGTTGGGAAGTCCTTGATCACACATAGCCCAGACTTGGCACCGAGTGACTACCATTTGTTCACTGACTTGAAAAAGTGGTTAGGTGGGCAGTGGTTTGACTCCAATGATGAGTTAAAGTCCAGTGTGGCAGACTGGCTGTCTACTCAGGAGTGAACATTCTACAACATGGGCATAGAAAAGTTGGTGCCTCGCTATGACAAGTGCCTCAACAATGGTGGTGACTATGTAGAAAAGTAGTTTACATATATATGAGCTTTTGTATATAATAAAATTATTGATGTTATTCATGTGTCTGTTTATTGGTCTATCGGAGGTTGAAAAATAAATAGCCCTCGTATTACTTCTGTAGATGGATATGTTAAAAACTAATTATTTGTTGGATACATGAATTTACATTTCCCAGGTTTTTGTCAATTTAATGAAAACCTTTTTGTTTTAAGTCTTTCTGTTAGTAAAGAGGTTATCTGGCAATATGTTGAGAACAATATTGGTTTCTCAACAGTTACTGAGAAAATATACATAATGTTAACATGGAATAATACAGGATTTCCATTTCGCCTTTTAAGAAAATGTACTGACACTATTCCATTTTAAAGCAAAACATTATTTCACATCACAATCCGTGGATGGATTTCACCAGAAGCATGAGATAATTACAATGGCAGAAAACTACAATACACTGATGAATGCATCAATGCATTCTCTGCCATAAAAACAGTCCTTAAAAACCAAAGCTTTACTCTTAAAAATTAAACAAGCTGCACGTGTACAAAAGTACCAATTAAATAAAATATTACAAATAATATTCAAATAAATTACTGATGTCACATTTATGAAGTTACTCTGCCCATTGAAGTTTACCTTACAAATTTATACTGACACAACAATCCAATTAATGTTTGTTACAAAAAATGACACATTTAAAAAAAAATTTTAACACAGTTTCACTTTGACATCCAATAATTCTACCACCTTCAACGTTCCAATTATGCAGAAACTGTCAAGAGATTTACTGTTCTCTGTGAAGAAACTCTGAAGTATTTTTTTTTGTTTTGCTGTAAATTTGTTTTATAGCATTCATAATACTACATGAAAATATTGCTAAATATATGTACAGCTTCTAACATATATTTTAAAACAAACACTGTTGACTCACACACTGTTAAGCAGCAGTTTCAAGTACTTTTGGATGAACAAAAGTATTTTTAAAGATATGCCAATATTGAAGTCACAAACAAATATAACATATTCAAGCAAGATGGAATACAATAACTCCTAGAGACTAACTTACAGGAGTTTTGCTCAGACATGGTGGTTGACAAACAGGTACACAGTCGTCAACTCAAACTTCCCCTGAACACTGTTTGGAATCAAGCCGCCATGACTGAGCAAAATTCACGTACACAAAATTCCATTCCAACTTATTTGTTTCTGACACTGGTTGTATTCTACAGCCAAAATATACAGTATAAAGCCTTTGCAAAGGTTTAAATTCTTGATAGTTTACATCCTAAGTAGAAGTATTTCCATCAAGTTCTTGTTCTCGATATTGTTCCATCAGATTACACATAAATTTCAATATATCTTAATAAACAAAACACAAGCTTAAAGAAATAACTTGGTACAAAAAAATTCAATGCATTACTATAATAAAAAAAAAATTATTTCTACATCATGCAATAAACATATAAAACACTGTGACTATATATCTCAGCTTAAGAGTTTAATATATGGTGTTGCCTTGTTAAATGCCTACTGGACCTAGCTGATTGGCTATCTAGCCTCACGATGCTTGGTTTATACTATACAGACTTCCCAATGCATCTGAACCCACAGTGAAGGTGATAACATTAGCTTGTATGTTCGACAGAGAAGAACAAATTAAGAAAATTTTAATTAAGAAAGATGTGTTAGTGGATATAATCACAAACAGAATTATCACTGTTGCACACCACTATAGAAATAATTTTTCTATAGTGGTGTGCGTCAGTGATAATTCTGTTAACAAATTCTTATTTATAAAAACACATAAATGATTAAAATTGTGTTATAATATAAAATCATATACAAATAGTTACAATAATTTACAAGCTGCATTGCATAACAAATAAAAAGATCATAACTGGAAACAGAATGTGCCAATGGCATTACATGTCACACTGAGGGGACAGCCAAAAATGACATTTCATACCATGACAGTTAGCATATTAAGTAAATACATTAAAACAAATTAAGGTTGACCACAATGTCGGCACTCTACTTTTGATAAGATTCTCTCCGTTCATTTATTCCGTGGTGAATCTGAGGAGGGGGGGACTAAAGCCCCATCTTCAAGTAAAATACACAACTTCAGAATACTTGGTAATACTTTTCAAAAAGTGAAATTACGAAGAATATTCAACATTGTTTTATAATAAATAAAATAACATAGTTATTTTTATTTATTTATTTTTGGATTCACTACTGCTGGACATCTGTTCACAGCTGTTTGTCCAGTCATTACATAAACCATGAATATACATATGTTTTATCTCATTCTTCAATATTTTATTGTTAAGACCAATGGTAGCTCTTCAGCTTGTAATCTTAGGGGGGAAGGATCTTAGCCTGAGAGTAACAATAACAATTAAGAAAAAAACATTGTTAGAGAATCATTGAAGGTGGAAATAACAATAATAATTAAATGTAATTTCCAATTACACGTAATAAAAATGGTATACACATTACATACTAGAATATTTTAGATGAAAACTCTAAAATTCTTGCATGCCTTGGAACCACCACTGGTTAAAATTGGTTCCAACACAATTTTACAATCCATTTAAGTCTACAACTTGTTTATAGTTTACTGATTGACAATTGTCCCTCTACTAGAAATACTTTTAACTTTCAGTTTCTTTTCCTACACATCAAACTATGTAAAGTATTATATCAACTCGTTCTTAGAGATTTTTTCTGTGATATTAATTTATATTTTATAAACCTGCATGCACGAGCACGTGCACACACACACTGATTACTTTCCCATCATACGATATACCAAAGTATTCATTGTTTGTGCTGTGTCTTTTGTAAAGTAAATCTGTATGAGACCTGCATTAATCTGTCACACATGCTCAGATAAGTGACAAAATAATGCATGTACAAATTATTTTAATTTTAGCACCGAGCAGTACAATTTATTCAGAAGACTAAAATATACAATATTTAAAAAAAAAAATCTATCATACACACATTTATGCTGTACACGTTGCAATGTTGTATTCAGAGTTAGTAATACTGTTGTGATGCGAAGATGTTGTTAAAGTCGGTTGTCTGCTGTGTCTATAATGGGAATAACTGCATCACTATGTAACGGTACAGTAGGTTCGTAAAGGAATTTGTGGGTACATGAAAATATAATTTTATTGTAATTCAAATGTAATCAAATATGTGAGGATAAAAGTTTCCCAATATACTACAACGCAATAAGTAACGGAAGAGTTGCCTCAAGGTCAACTGGCCTACGTGACGAACGACAGCGAGTTTGCTAACAGCGACCCGACCACTCCTAAAAAACGTCATCATAATAATGCCAAATGTAATAACTGAACCGTAAAACATAGACGTCATCGCCAGAGAACAATAGATTCGATGACGCATTAACCCTTCCACTTGGGGAAAATACGCCATGTTATCTGCCCAGTCGAAACAACACTGTCCGTGCAACAGCACGCTACTTAACTTGCTGGCCAGCAATTACCAGCAAAATTATTCAAAAGTGGTAAAAATGTAACAAAATGTGAACAGTTAAACCAGTTAAGGAACTAACAGTATAATAAAATGTAAATTAGAGTTAGTGGCAGTATAAAAGGAACCAGTAAAGAATCCGGCCGAACACATACTGGAACATGAAGCACGTCTGAGTCGCTCTTCCAACACACGAACTCAGGAAAGTAAACCTTTTCGAAATTCTAACTACAACCCATTAATTTTGAGCTCAAACAAATTTATTAAAAAGAATGTACCGTTAAAATAATTTGTGGGAAGCATGTGAGTGTGTGTGCACGTGCCGGCACATAGAGAGAATCACGAGGCATTGGTTCACGTTACGTGATCCAGTTTACGTAACAATATAAATATTAGACTGCAGTATGTTTCTAACTTCATTTGATAATAAATTAGGAAATTGAAGATAAAAAATATGTATGTAATTGCGATGTACTTAGAGCTAATGCAGCGAAAATACTTTGCCGCCATTTTGTTTTGTATTTGATCAAGACTCCATCTTGTTTTGTTCTTGCAAACATTCAAAATATTCTGATCATTATACACAAGTCTTTTTAACCAAATATTATCCGAGTTATTATTTTCAATAATCATTCTCTTTCTGTGCTCGCTTACACGAACCTGGACCCGAATTTAATAATATATATTATGTTGGCAACATCAGCAGCGTGGCACCTGAACCAACATGTGAACAAAGACGTAAGTGAATAAGATTTTTATAAAGGTAAGTCACAAAGTAAGAAAATAAAGTCGAGAGTTTGTTAACAAATGGCTGCCCGAACTGTGACTTTGTATAAATAAATATTTATATAAATAAGGCTGCAGACAGAGACAGAATGGTATTGAATTAATGTGTAACGTAATACGTAAGTAATTAGGTTATGTTGTGTTTGATTATATGTTAGATATACAGTAATATTTTAAAAGGAAATATACTTAAAATTTTAAAATGGCAGACAATGATGAAAGTGTCAGCTTAACTGACACGGAAACAGAATCAATGATCATGAGTGGAGTGAATGTGAAGTCAACACCTACAATTAGTAAGGTGTTGTTAGACGATTTATTCCAGTTGATGAAAGCTCAAAATAATAACTTAAATGCCAAATTTGATGAGAAGTTTAAAAATTTTGATGAGAAATTTAAGGCACAGAGTGTAAAGTTTGATGAAAAGTTTGACAAATTTGATGAGAAGTTTAATGAAGTGAAAAACGAAATTAAGAGACAAAATTTTAATTTTGATAAACAAATTAACGAAATGAATACACATTACGAAAATATGAAAGAAAAAATAGTAGCATCAGTTAGTGAGGTGTTTGATAGACAAATAAACAGAGTAAATAACATAACTGATAACTTTACAAAGAAGAAAATAGATGATAATTGTGAGATTAAAATGGGGGTAGAAAATAGCGGAGAAACAGATAAATTAAACGTAAATAAACACAGTCAGATGACAAATATTGAGGTAAGTAGGGGTGAGAATTATGACAATATAAGTAAAAATATGGTGTTAGAGAATAATGGTGTGAATATAGAGAGTACTGGTGAAATTTTAGAGGGAGTAGAATGTAATAATGGAATGTTAGTGTGTGTTGATGAGTCAGAGAGAAAGTGGAGAGAGAGAGTATACAGGTAGAGGGGTTGCAGGGGGTAAATTTTTCCCGTGATGTTGTAGTTGGGGGTGAAGAAAAGGCTTCACGATTATATTTGGGAGACATATGGTCTGTAAATAGTTGTCCCTGGATTTTTTGTGCATTTGATAGGTGGTGCAGCAATAAAGTTGTAGTGTCCCCTGCATATATTGAGAGAGAGAGAAAAAGAGAGAGAGAGAGAGAGAGAGAGAGAGAGAGAGAGAGAGAGAGAGAGAGAGAGAGAGAGAGAGAGAGAGAGAGAGAGAGAGAGAGAGAGAGAGAGAGAGAGAGAGAGAGGGGTATGGTGATAGGAAGATAAAGTTGTTTGATGTTGGGAGGAATTATAAAGAGTTAATAGAGAAAATAAATAATGAGAGAGTTGATTATATAAAAGGCTTACCTTGTGAAGTAATAAGTACAGCAGTAGTAGATGATAACAATGATAACAAGCGCTTACCTTATGGTGTAACGGGTGTAGTAGTAGTAGATGACTATGATGACGATAATAATGACTTTATAACTTATCTGGTTGGGACAGATAATACTAAAGGCGACAGGACCATGCTCAATCGTGACAAGGTATATGAGATAACGATATGGAGTGATCATAATAGTATTGTGGAAAATTATAAAGAATTGAATAATCTTTACATTGATAATCATAATATAAGGTATTCAATAAAAAATGATTTGTGTAGACCTAAGATTAGACTGTTATTTGATGATGGTGGATAAGTGTTTTATTGTTTATGAACATTGTAACGGGACATTTTGGCCTACCTGGGGTAAAAGAAATAAATTTGTATTTTAATAAAAGTAAATAGCATTTTTTACGATGTAATAATAATAATTTGGGAGACAAAAACATAAATTGGGAAAAAAGGTAAATTTTATTGGTAGCGAAATTGGCAGGAGTGATTATAAAATATTATGCATGACTATTATAAAGACGTAGCAAACAACATGCGAAAATGTGTCAAGGTCAGCTCCCGTGACTTACAAGTTACTTAACCGATTGTGTAACCGATTATATAATATCTTACGTCAGAGACGATCCCAGCTGTGGAATGCGGGTGCGCCAAAACAACAGTATACTGGCGTAGGAATACAACTCAATACAATGGAAAATTGGAAAAACAGCAGCAGCGGCTACACAAAGTAGTGCCGTTCGTCTCGGCAGTCGGGAAGCAACAACCAACAACTACAGACGCAAAAAATCGTCGCGTCCGCTGGCTGGGCGTAATTTTCGTCGCGCCCGCAAAACAGGAAGAATGTGAATAATATATTTAAAAATGACTTAAAAATCAAAATTTATACTTGAAATGTAATTAACAGTTTTCTTTACACTATAACAGTTCGGAGATTATGAGTTAAAATGAAAATGCGAACGTAAACAATGTGACGTCTTCTGGACTAGAATTCGGACTCAAATTCAGCTAAGTACCTACAAGGATATACACAAAAATATCAAATGTTATTATTTTCGTAAAACAAGAATAGATGGGGAAAATTAAATTAAATATGAGCTCAAGGGAAAAAATTTAAAGTATGTTGTTGTATGTGTGTGTGCGTGAAAGTAGGTAGACCAAGAAGGCTGGTTTGTGTTGTCTATATTTTAATTTAGTTTATATTTAATTTCTTGATATTTTATTATTTGAAATTTTTTATACCATGTTTCAATTTTTCTATGTGAAGAGATAGTTTGTCAATGATCTTTTAAAAAATATATAATGATGCAAGAAATAATTAAATGTTAATAAAACTCAATTCATGGGAAACAAGATAAGGTTTTCTTTATTTTGAACAACCATTTCTGCTTTTTGAGTTCGCCGAAAAGAACCTGGCCCGAAATTGGTAAGACTTTTGGTAAGTACATACAATTGTATATACAATTTTTCTTGCAGTTGGTAAGGCAAGATGGCGCCCGAAGAAATTTATAAGTAAACAATGCCTCACATTTAAAATTAATTGAGTTATAAAGTGACATAAAAGTTAGATCACAACATTTAATTATGTGAACAGTGTGGTTTTGAAATGGATTGTCTTATGGAGTGATTTATGGTCAATGATAACAAATAATAAGTTGGATTGTATATTTTTGTGTGTTAATGTCAAGGTATTTGTGTATTACATTATGTTGTGTATTATATGTATTTTTATGTAAACCATGTAGATAATAGGAGTTGACTGAATAATAGTTATAACATTTTTTCTCAGACTAAATAAGTAATGAGAGTTTGTAATAAATGAATTGTAATTGTTTTGGAAGAAGGTAATTGAAGTAATGTTGTGTTTAAATAATTGATTGAATTAAATAATGGAGATTAATTAATGTTATGATAATGAAGTTAAATGATTTTCTGAAAGTTAGATGCTATAAAGAGTAGTAAATGATTAAACATATAATATGTTTGGATACGGAGTTACATTGTTATTAAGAGGTAAGGGATGAATTTTCTAAGGTAATTGTCAAAGATCATATTAAGGTAAAAGGTTATAAAGATAGAGTTTGGGTAATAATGAGTATTTAAATAAGGCATTTGAGTAAGTCAAAGTTAACTCTAATGGGTGTTAGAGAAAATAAGAATTGTAGAATAAAAGTATTACAGAAACAGGGTAGTAATAGGGACACAGTAGTGGTAGTGCTTATATGTAGACAGAGAGGGTAATGTAATTAGAGAGTACATAGTTGCTGGTGATATTCTGTAGATGAGGGTGAGGTGGTAAGGAGTGATCAACGTGCGTCGTTGGGCAGGTACAGTACAAAGGGTCGAGGAGTGTTTGCCGAGATTATGGGAAGGGGAAAATGTGATGAATGGAATTGCCAAGGCCGGGAACACACATCCTAGATACAAAGAGGGTATTAGAGATTTTATTATAAGAGGGGAATGGTATAAGTGGAATTAGTGTTGAAGGGGGTTATTATTGAGAGATTAGTGTCACCCTATGTAATTCTGTTAGTGATTGTTAGTTGGAAGAAAGGGAATAAGGTTAGATATATAAATGCCAATTCAATAAGTCAAATTATAGTGAATACAGGAGTCACCAAAACTAATTAATGATCAAAATGTGAAATGTTAAATAGAGAATTCATAGTAGAAAGGTAATAAGAAATGAAATGTGATGTAACATAAATGTTAATAATGAATTTGAATTTTTTGGAGAATCTCATAGATCTAATAGATGTTAAATAATTAAGAGTATAAATAAAAAGAGTTAATAAAAGTTCAATGGAAATTCAAATGTAATGTTTATAATTTTATATGGAAATTTAAAGATGTAAGGTGCGTAGTATATGAAGACTATTTTAAAGATAAAACAGGGTGACTTTTAGTTTTCATTTGTTGCTTATGGTATACAAATTTCAGTGATCCAGCTAACATTTTCAGCATACACTCTCTGTTTCAGAAGAATGCCGCTGCATTTTAAATAAGGTCTGCTTAAGTAGCTCTGCACCAGTGACAATTCTCTGAAGAGAACTGGAGATGATGGTTTGAACCACAGACAGGGTATAAACTAAAGTACCGTTTGACAATAGGGACCAGATTTCTGTTTACACTGATGTACAAATTCTGTTAGAAACAATCGATTCGGTTAAGAGTACCCTCACATATTGCCAGCAATGTGGTCTTACCTGCAGCCATTACAACAAATGTTCTAAAATTTGTACATTGTGTAGTTTTCCTTGCTACACAATCTAATACACTAAATTCTCTCTACCTTACTGTTACTACTATTACAAAATATTATCTCTTTGCTTTTCTGTGAGACGATTTATATATAAAACTGTTACTACCACAATAATACTGCACATATTTTCCCACTGTGTGGCAAGCATATTAGAATATTAAAAAGTAAAAAAAATCTCGTCTATTCCTTTTATCAAATCACATTTACTATGCTAACATGTATAGAAAACTATCTACTTTGTGTGTATTTAATGTCCACACACATAATGACTGAGTTTGTTTAATGTGAAATCTAATATTGTGAAAATTTATATACTAATCAAAGTGTCGGTTTCTATTCTGATTTTGTATTTTTTAATATTATTACATTTTAAATTTTCTTACCGCTTTACACACTGCTTACCTTTCTTTTAGTCTTTTTTTTTATTGCACTACTTACAAAAAATTCTGTTTCAATGACTTTGTCTTCTCACAGAATCACCAGGACACCCTCTTACACTAATAAAAATAAATAAATAAATCTGACTTACAATAAAAACTAATAAATACATATACATATTTATCACAAAACATAAGAGAATAAAACTTAATAGTATTCATAATAATAACATAACATATATTGTTTCTATTTACATTGAGCCGTATCAGTTACTTAATTAGTAATCCAATGATAATTCTATTCCTTGATTCTACAAAATATATATCTCTGCACAGAAGTATATATATATATATATCAACATTGACAGGTGTCACCAACACTTATACCATAAACAGACGTTAAAAATAATAATAATAAACATACAGTAAAATGCTCTACCACTTGTGACATTAAAAAACAGGAATCATATATTGTTTTATAGCAAATACATTGGTCTTTCAAAACTCAGAATGAAGGAGCACTCAAGCATTTAGACTTCACTATAAACATGTGTCACTGGAAGCAGGAGCCAGTTCACCTTTTAACAATCTCATGCAACAACATTTATAAAAAGAGGAAATGCTGCTTAAGGATAAAAGCCTGAATCCAAGTTTGAGGACTGTGTTCGTATGTTCTTAAATCTTTTGGCCTCATTCTATGGCACAGTGATTTGGATGCTTTAACAAACACAATATGACAGTGTATACTATTCTGTCTGATTCTCTCATGGCCGGCGCCAATGTTGTTAGAATTTCAGCTTGCCGGGCTGTAAGGCTAAGATCCAAATTTGTTGGATGCAAATGTTTCGGCCGTACCTTCGATAGCCATCTTCAGTGCAGAAGGCTGCAACACAATGACCACAGTTATTAGTACTGTGGTCACTGACTACGAAACCCCTGTCAGTGTGTTGCAGCCTTCTGCACTGAAGATGATCGTCGAAGGTACGGCCGAAACGTTTGCATTCAACAATTTTGGACCATGGCCTTACAGCCCAGCAAGCCAAAATTCTAACAACAATATAAACAGAATTGAGGCTTTTTAATTTTGTATGCATTGACAGCTTCTCAAAGTACTGTGGATTTTGAGAGTGCTGAATAATGAAATCTTGTGGATATTTAACAAAGAAAAGGAACTTATTTTTATTATTCAGGATGAAAATAATTAAGTACACTCTGTAGTACTTATGCAAAGACCCAAGAGACCAAATACAAAGTTCTACCATACATACTTAGAGTAAAATGAAAACCAGAAGGGTGGAAAACACTTCTGTAGGTGGGAAACCTGTCTATAGGCACGGCAGTCATTCCTGAACAGTCAGCTGCACCGATCCAATGCATGAATTACCTCCACTTACAAATACAAACAAGTTATGTAGAGAGAAAAGATGGGAGACAACGTGATTGATAACAGTTCATTGTCCCACTTCAATATTATCTCCCTCTCTGTCACACACATGCTTCCATTGTTCTCGCCAGTCTTGTTCCAGCCGATGTTCACACTATGAGACACTGTACAAGAATGTTGTGTACATGTACATTATAAATGAAAATTCTGTTAGCCTCGCAATGAGGTGTTTGTACACTGCACATCTCTAAGCCACTGTTCAATTTCTATCATCAGGTTTCTACATGGTTACTGGTACATCGATATTGTAGTGTAACAGTGTTTTTACGGGTTTAGTTTTTAACCACACGTTGGTTGAGTCATCTGTAATACCTCGTGTTACTTTCAATTCGTTTATCGTGAAAAGTTATTAAGTGTAAATTGATTCCATTTGTGTAAAAAAACGGATTTGTTGCCGTAATCGATCCTGTCTTCAAGCGCCCTGTTCTTCTTTTAAATAATCTGGTCCGTTCACTGCTCACTCTCCTGGTTGCTGCTTGTAATTGTCCTGTAAATTCTCTACAATGACAACTCTTTCCAGTCAAAATAATAATATTTATTTTTATTTCAATTGTTCAGAAAAGGGTCAGTCGACTTGTGTCGAAAGAAAATAATGGTCGACTCGACTCTACTGCTCAATTCGATTATGACACTAACAACCTTCAGTAAACAAATTAATTGTAATAATTATATTAAATCTCAGGGTTTAAGGGTTCTTTGAGACTGCTATTAAATTCAGAGAATGGACACAAAAATACAATACATCACAAAAGGTAAGTAAAATTTAAAATCTTAATACTATATTCTAGTAATCGTTGATAAGCAACGACTGTTGTTTCGTGGCTATAGTGGGCAGCGGTAATTCCACAAGATGGCCGCTCACACGTCTAACCTGTATTACGAGCTCAAGATTCGAACTCACCCAAATTATTTTAAAATAAATGTTTTAGTGTTCACAGGTTTAGTTTTTAAGCTTTTCTTTTAATTAATGATCACTGGTGTCTGATCTGTTAGTGTAGATAGTGTCTACGATAGTGTTGTGTAATCGTATCTGTAGTGTGGCTGTGAATTAAGTTCGGTCTCACCCACAGAAGTTCGTTCGCTCTAGGTAGTAGGTATTTTCTGAGGTTCTGCATTTAGTTTTAGTTTTAATTCAATTATTTCTGTTTTCTGGTCTTCCCCAGTGTTTACCGCTTCTGTTGGTAATTATTATTGATTGCCAATGGCCCAAGAAACATTACTTGTATTTAATTAGAATTGGTTTCATCAGAGCCCACCTGCCCTCGTCAATGGTTAATAACACAACTTTTTTTTTGCTTCTTCATCAACGGTCTCCTGACCTTACAATACTGGCCTGTGATTGGTCAAAACTGAGAGTTCATTAGGTCACATGGTCAGTTTACAAAAATCAAATGTTCATTTGCCTATAAGAAAAATACTCCTTTTTTAGCCTTAAGTTTCCTTAAATTTAAATTACATCATGTTTTTCTTTATATAATTATGAGCATTTTGATACCTTATTTACATAAGTTGGTTATTATAAAGGGTGATTTCCCACCTTACCAAATTTCTAACTTTGGGCCTACACTTTTGGTTTCCTTGCATTTATTTACTAATCTAATTGTTTCTGACATTATTCCTTTTATCCTGAATTTGTGGCTTAGGCCATTAGTGGTTTTTCAATACTGTTTATAATTTACATTTATTATTACTTAAACTCTGATTCTGAACCCTTTTTTTCTGATTTTACTATTTACTAAACGAGTCTGGACCCTTAACATTATTTAACAAATGGTTACAATAAAATCCTTTAACATATCATTCAATATACTGCCTCTATGGCCTAGTCTACAATTATTAATTGACAAATAATATAATTAGTATTAATACAATAACCTGATAAGAACAGAATCATCCGGCATGCTATGTTTTAAGCATGGCCTACATGGTTAAACCTTGTATTTTACAATTAGCCACAATCATTAGTTAACTGGCATACTATTCAGCCATCCCACTAATCTTAACCAGTACTGCTAATCAGTGATTAGATTATTGTTCATGGGTTTTTGGTTCCTAATGCATCACCTTCTGATTCTGCTCATAGGCTCCAACTATTTCTAACAACATGGTTCATGAATGTTACCCATAAGCTTTGGCATGAAACACAAACATAACTAGTCATGCCAAAACCTTTGTAAACATCTTAACTTGATCTAAAAACCCCCATCACAACTCACTATTAACGTGGTCCATGGGTTTTCTTTATATAAAAGTATTTAACCCACACTTCTGCCATTACCCCCTCACTGACACTTTTTGTGTTTGGGAATATCACTGGTACTTCAGTGACACTTTATTAGTTGGGTGTTTGTTTGTTCGTACTATCTAATATCAGGGATCATTAGCTTTCACAGTCTGTTTCTGTTTGCTTAGTAACTACCTTTATCCCACACTCTTTCACATTAACATAATTACAAAAGGTTTGTATGTTATTTTATATTTATTTTACATTTTGATTGGTTTATTAACTACCTGCATTGTATTTTTACTTTTATTATTTATATGAGACAGCCTTTCTTTTCTGTAACTAAAGTTTTTTATTGGTCTATGTTGATAGCATAGGCGACTCTGCCTACTATCATTCCTACTGAATTGAGCAGTTCTAGCTTTGGGACAGGGTTACTATTATGTAGCATTACATATGCTCCCCTACCAAAACATGTTTATTTTCCTAACTGAAGGTCTAGGGAAAATTAACTGTCAATCTCAACCTCCTGTTTCTCATTTTATTCAAAATATTTTTTCATTTCGGACACATTGTATGTGCCCTTCACTTTATTATTGCTTGGATTGGCTAAAACATAGGTGTTATTACTGTTGTCTTTGGTTACCACAAACGGTCCATGGTACAGCAGCAGGAGTTTTTTCGTTATTCCTTCCATACCACTGGGCTGCTGTCTATTTCTTAGATAAGTACTCTTTCTCCGACTTTGAATCTGAGTTCCGGTATCCCACTATTTCTTCGCTTATTTCTCCTCAGCGTTATCTTGTTTCCGATTCTATGGTATACCCGTGTAATATCTAATTCTTCTTCAGGCATCTCGGGGAACGTAATTAACTGAGTGAGCTCACGCGGTGGTGGCCTTAAAAACATCATCTGATATGGGCTGAGTCCCAGCGTCTCATGGTAAGCTATATTTAAAAATATTTCAGTATTCGTCACGTGCTCGCTCCAACTTTTGTGATTGCTGTGGCAATAGGTCCGGAGAATTCGGCCCACTTCTCGCAATACTCTTTCTGCAGGGTTGCTTGAAGGGTGATATATGGAGGTTTTGTAGGTTTTTATATTTCTAGCTAATAATGCTTCTCTCCATCGCTTGCCTTTAAACTGGGTTCCATGGTCTGTTATCACTGATTCAGGGGTACCGACATCACTGGTGTACCTTTCCAGTACGATTTTGAGAATGACTTTAGTTGACGCCTTGCTGATTGGATACAGCTTGGTATACTTGGAGAAATGATCCCATATTATGACAATATATTTGTATCGGTGCCTGCCCCCGCTTCTTGGAAAAGGCCCGCAAATGTCGAGGAACACCTTCTCTAATCTTCTGTTCGATGTAATGGTCATGAACTCTCCTTCCTTCTTGGCATTGTTTACCTTCACTTTTTGGCATATCGCACATTTCTTTACTATCATCCTTACCTTTTTGTTCATCCCCTTCATGTACAGGTGTTCTTCTTACACCTTGACTACTTTAGTTGGCCCCATGTGCCCATACATCTGGTGATAATTATTCAGTATTGACTGTTCTAATGACTTTGGTACACTCAACTTCCATCGATTACTTTTAATATTTGGTTTAGTGAAGACTAGCCCATCATGAAGTTAATGGTATGCTGTTACCATAGGGTCGTTGTTTTCTATGCGTACTCCAAGTCTAGCCAGTTTTTGGTCTAATACTTGTTCTTCTCTGATAGTGTTTAAAATGTTTGCCAATTCTTCTCTGCCTGCTAATGAATAATACACTTTACCAATATCCTCTGTCAGGTTCGAAAGTCCCCTTTTCTAAGTTTACTCTTGACAAAGCGTCCGCAACCGCATTCTTCTTCCCCGGTACATACTCCCAGGTGATGTTATACTCCTGTAGAACCAGGACCCAACGAGTTAGCCTCCCATGGCTCAATTTACATCTCTGCAGAAACGAAATTGACTTGTGATCAGTTCTTACTGTGACCGGGTATCACAAGATGTAAGCGCGAAATTTGTTGCAAGCGAATACTACGCTTAGAAGTTCTTTTTCGGTAACATTATAGTTATGTTCACAGTGATTTAGTATTCGACTAGCAAAATTTACAACCCGGTGATCTCCTTCACTATCTTGTTGATAGAGTTCTGCACCTAAACTTGTATCACTTGCGTCGCAATTAATATAGAACCTCTTTTTAAAATTGGGATGATGAAGCATGACTTCTTCTAAGAATTTTTCCTTGAACAGATCGAAAGTTATGTCATCTTCACTACTCCATTTCCACTTGTATTTGGATGACAGCAGATGTTTAAAACGGGATGTTAACTCAGAGTAATTCCTTTGGAACTTTCTGTAATAGTTACAGATACCTAGGAAGGACTGTAACTGCCTGATGTTCTTAGGTTTGGGGAACTTTTGAATTGCTTCCATCTTCTCTGGAGCCGTGGTTATGCCTGTTTCTGATAGTACAAATCCTAAAAACTGTAATCGGTTAGTTAATAATTTAGATTTTTCAATTTTGAGTGTAATATTGTTGATAACTAGCCTTCGTAGAACCAATTCTACACGTTCACAATGCTCCTCCCATGTGGTGGACGTAATCAGCAAAATCATCTACATACACCGTGGCGAACTCCAGTACATCTCTTCCTAATACTTGGTCCATGACCTTGACAAAAACAGCGACAGAGTTTACCAAGCCAAATGGTAATCTTTTAAATTGATAGCTGCGACCATCAAAAATAAACGCAACACATCTCTGGCTCTTAGGGTGCAGCTCAACCTGCCAATACCCGCATACGGCGTTGAGGATGCTCATGAACTTGCAGCCTTCAAATTTCTTCATAATTTCCTCTATTTCGCCCAGTGATGTTCTGTCGTTCACTATATTCCTATTTATTTCTCTGGCGTCTAGACACAACCTGACCGCCCCATCCTTCTCTGCACCGCGACAATTGGACTGGTATACAGTGATGAACTGTTTTCAATAATATCTTGGTCTAGCATTTTCTGTATTTCTCTCCTGACTGCCGGTTTAAGTGATTGAGCAATGGGGTAGGATTTTTGTTAAACTTTATTGGGTTGTGGAATTCTTATTCACAAACAAAGTTCTTCACCTTCCCAGGTAGATCTGAGAAAGTGTTTCTGTATCTATTATACACATTTACCAACCGTTCCTTTTGTTCTTGTGTAATGTTTTCTCCCCTGGTGACTTTAAATGAGTATATTTCGTTTAACTTCTTATTCCACTCTTCATTTTCAGGGTAGGTTGATCCTTGAGTTGGTGTCCTAATCTCCTCCCTCTCATCTTGGATCAAGGTGAATGAATGTCTATTATGTGTGGCACTATTCTGGCCTAAAATTTCACTTGACCATTCACCCTGTTCGTTGGTCAGTGTTATTTTCTCACTGCCAATGTCAATCATCGCTGAGTGGCACCTTAAAGCGTCGCACCCAATCATAAGCTTAAACGGTAGCCCTTGGGCCACCAGGAACACCACTTGGATCACCTTTCCTTTGCTAGATACTTCTATTTGTACTTGTTGCCTTACTGACTTATTCATTCTGACAGTAGCACCTACTATCACCATATTATTAATTAGGGTTGGTATTGGTTCTTGGCTCATTGTTTTAATCCTGTTAAATTCTACTTTGTCAATGAGCGATACATTCGCTCCTGTATCAATTATAATCTCAGTTGCTACCCCTTGCAATTCAGCATTAATGAAAATTATCTGATTATTATTTTTCTTTTCTGAGTATGGTCCTTCTTCCATAAGCTCCTTTCTGATGTTCCTTAAGTAATAATTCTTATTGATTATATTGACTTCATTTCTCATCCATTCTTTGTTTATTCGCCCGTCCAATTCTTGCAGTGATGGGCCGGTCATAGTTCTCACTGGTGTGTCTAGTTTTCCGCACGGTTTAATTGCTGTGTATTTGTTGTAGTTTCTACAAGGTCTCTTGGAGAACGGTCTCAAGAGCTTCCCCTCCTGGGTTGGTTTCTTTCTTCTTCATCCCTCCTATTACTATTATTTGGGTACCTCCGGTCATTGTTGACATTACGTCTCCATTCTCTGTTTCTGCTATTATTATTATTATTTTGGTTGCGGCTATTATAATTGCCTTGGTTATTTCTATAACTATTATTATTATAGCTATTACTACTATTTCTATTATTATTATTATTGTCATAGTTCCCCATTTCGGGCCTAGTTTGACCTTGGTTGTTGGTCTCTACAATTATCTCCTCTGTCCATCTGGGACTGGTCAAACTGCCTCCTTGATTTTCTATAATAATCTTGGTGTTCGTAACTTATAAGCAGTCTTTCCATGTCAGCTATGGTCTTGATCTGGCTGCACAGGGTGGCTTGGACAATCCCTTCATCAAAGTGGTATGCCATTTTGCTGATTAGGCATTCTTCAGGAATCTTTGGTTCTAAATTGCGTGCTACACACACCTTCCCGAGAAAGTATGCCGTCGGTGACTGGTAATGGGTGGCGTTGTACCTCCCATGGCAGAGATTATCCCTGATTATATTCTGCACTGACTCTGACCAGTATTTTATTCTGAAGGTTTGTTTAAACTCCTCATATGTCGTTATTTCATTTCTGACGGCCGACCACCAGTTGTCGGTTATCTCCTTAAAGCTGTCATCCGTAGATTCTTAATCATGGTCAAACGGTTCTCTTTGGTTCTCAGTAGACACTCGTCCACCCGTTCTAGGAATTCCACTGGGTTCCTGCGATAATTTTTAAAGTTTATGTTCTCTCTGTTGTCCAGCATAGTATGTTGAACGCTGCAGGCTGGTCTATAGCTCATTCTTCCGAAATCTTCTCTCAGGTTCTTTAATTGTACTCCTTGGAGGTTATCAATTCTTCCTGTATTATCATTCATTTGGATTTTTACTCGGTTCATTTCCTCATTAACCCGTTTGATTTTTTCTGAGGTGTTAGTTTGTAATTCGTCCAATCTTTCTTGTGTTCCTTGCTATACCTCTGCTATTCTAACTTGGTTTATATTATCTACTTGGTCGATTTTGGTGTCTAAATCTGCCCTGATCTGTACGATTGCTTCTTTGTTTTGTTCCACTTCTCCAGCTAGTTCAGCTGTTTGTTGGTTTGTTTCTTCATTATACTTCTCTACCTTTTTACCAAGTGTTTCACTGACATTGTCAATTTTCTCATCAATGGTTCGTCTCAACTCCTTGTTAGAGTCCTCGATCTTCTCATTAATTTGTTTTAAATTTTCCTTATTCATTTTCCTTAAATCCTCCTTAGTACTTTCGTCTGTACTATTAATTTTCTCATTTATTTCCTCGATTTTTTCCAAGCTTTCATGAGTACTGTTTATTTTTCTCCATTTTGTCTATTTTCTTGTCAAACGTCAAACTTCTCGTTCATAGACTCTGCCTACTATCATTCCTACTGAATTGAGCAGTTCTAGCTTTGGGACAGGGTTACTATTATGTAGCATTACAATATACATGGCTATGGATAGCTTTACAGAGGATTGCCACCTCCACTGCGAGATGGGACCATGAGAAGAACCTGCCAGACTCTGAGCACACACAAAGAGATCTCTTGTCAGCTGCACATGTATCACGTGATCTGTCAGGCACTAGTCATGTAAATTTCTTTGTAATGCGTTTGCAGTTTTTGTTGAACCAATGAATCCTCTGTCTGTCTCTCTCTCTCTCTCTCTCTACACTGTCTGCTCTCAGTGCCCCCCTCCCCTCTCACACAGAGAAGTTATAGAAAAAATGGTAAATTTTTGTGATCTGAAACGTGCATCTTATTGCAGAATCAGATTAGAGCACTGCTTAAATGAAATATCGGCATGGAGAATCATACATGACTTCCATGTTCTAAGATTTATATTTAAAATCATTTAGTTGAATTTGGTTCGATCATTTCTAAAATTTTTGTTATTATGGGGTAGTCGTTTAATATAATGTTATTTTCGAGTCACTTTATCTATAAAAATTAAGTACTTTATTCTTATAAAGAAACTGAACTAAACAGTATCATATGTAAATTGCTAAGCTATCTTATCCTTCAAAATTAAATAGTCATACTTTACTTGATATTAGCAAAGTAATTTTTAAAAATCACCCCTCTCCCTTCAACTACCCTTTTCTACACTGGATTATTATGACCTTTTCAGGATACTTTCTTTATCAAAATTAAGAACTTTACTCTTGTTTAAACGTAAAACGTTGCAGGTAAACTACCCCTCCTACTTAACCGAGCTTCACCAAAATCAATAGGCCTAGAGTCCTCTACAGAGCCTCCTGGTGGTCTAGTGGCTAACGCGGGCGCTTGATGCGCTCGTGGTCCCGGGTTCAATTCCCGGCGGAGGCTCCGTACAGCGTGCACTCAGCATCGTGAGGAAGAACTGAGTAGGCGCTGAGATACCCGCACCGCCTCCTGGCTGTGAATACCGCAACTAGAGGCTGGTGGCGCGTTGTACTAGTCATGCAACCGTCACATTGCACACAACAGCCGCGCGGTACGCCTTGGTCCTTTCAGGGACTGTTGAGCGGAGATTTGACTTTTTTTGAATCTGTTTGAATTTGCGGTAGTTACCATTCACCACAGAAACAATTCTACATACAGACACTTTTTGGAAAATGACTTTTCTTCATGTTTCGAGGGTAGTGCAATCATAATCAGCCCTTATCTCGAACATAATTTTTTTCATGGTCACCATACTTCATTTCCTTACAGAATATGGAAGTAAAAAACTGATTTCTTCCACTTTAAATGAATCAAACAATACCACAAATGAATGGAGGACTGCTGACCATGTTTATATTTTATTCATCCAGTGACCCCATTGATTGCAGACTACAACAGTGCAAAGTTCCGGTTGCTTGTCTTACTCTTTTACGCAACCTTTGCAGCACTCCCAAAATCAATGGTAGTACTCACCAGTTAATAATGGTTTTCGTCTCTATATATACATTAAAAAACAGGATCACTATTAAAAAGTAACAAACATTCCACTCACCAAATATATAAAACCGTTAACTTAAATCTTGGAAGGCTCATCTTTACAATACAATTATTGTAACATGTTAACAATTCAAACAGTTTCTATACACGAATGTTCATGTTTGAAGCAAAACTTCATGCAGATTCCTTGATATGCTCATTTAATCATTATGAGTGCACAATGGTCAGACAAAACGCAAGCTTACTTAATTGGTATCAAACTGCCAAATGAGGGGTTCTTGTAACAGGACCCTGACTGTTCATGCAAGTGTGTGGTAACGTCTCCAGTGATTGGCTAGGGACTTTCTCTGTTCTATAACATCTGACTATTATTATTAAATGTGAATTACAGTGAAAGTAAAACAGGTGCAAAGCTAAGAAAACTCTCTCCCACACACACACACACACACGCGCGCGCACGCTACGTTTGTGTAAAAAGTAATTTTCATAATTTCTAATTTACTCTAGTGCACTAAATTTGTCATGCTATTCTTTTTCTTGCAGCTTGAAAATACTTCACTTTCACAGTTTAAATTTTTTCAGAGAATGAAATACTGCATAACTAGCTACACCAGTCTTATCTACCACCTGCTTTTTTGAATACAACTCTTTTTATTCAAACTATAGGTTTTTTTTTTGTAAACTGGCCCACAATTCTCAACGACCATCCACACTACATTACACATCTTTTGTTTTTATTGTACACGTATTTTTGCACATAGCATCAGTTTGCATTCAACTAAACATACTGAATGGACACTAGATTCTATAAAATGATAAAATAAAATGCACTGTGGAACACCATAACATCAACTGGAAAGGTACCTCAAGAGTTGACAAACTTGATGTCATACTGCAAAATATGGCAAAAATGTGATCTCCAGAAATGCAGTAAAAGGTAACCAAAACTCAGTTACAAAATACTTTACATATACTATGGTAGTGTACGAGACAAATTTATCATAATTTTTTTACAGTACCATCAATACATTTTCAAGGAGTCACTACTGTCATTAACTGACAGTTTGTAAGAATACTATTCTATGACTACTAAAAACAATAGAACTGTTTAGTAAAGAAATACCAATTTACAATACTAGTACTGCTTATTATGTATGACAGATCTACGACTTTCACTTTCAAGGTGTGAAAATTCAACTAGTGACTTGAATAGATACCTTACGATAGAAAATGGGGAGAAATATATTTTATAAACTGTACTTCTATTGCCAATAACACTTGAATACACTCGAAACAAATTTCATGATGTTTTGCAGGCAAGTGTAAAAGAGAATATTGAAATTCAACTGCTACTCGATGAAAAAAAAGATGCTTCTTCATTCTGTTACTTGAAATGACCATAAAAGGCCAACATACATTTACATACAAGTTGTAAGTACAAGCTTACTGTACTCACAGCTCTAATTAAAACAATTAATGTGTGCTTAATTAGATTAAGCACTCTACTTGGTTAACAACAATGAGATCTTAATAATCCTCAGCTCTTCTTCACAATTACTAAATACACACATTCTATACATGATATAAAACAGGAGAGGAGTGTGTCTTACGTCAAAGCAACACTCTTACTATTTAAACTTGTATGACCGGGTTTGGAACTACTTTTTCTTCTTCTTCTTCTTCTATTACATCTACAGCTTGTTCTGTGGTGTCTGTTGGACTCTGCGCAGTAGTGAAGTTGTTCCACCAGTTGCTCAAAGCTCCCTTCGCTTGCGACAGAGCACCTCCTGCACACATCACTTTATTCATTACACGATAAAAACGGTGTTTATGTATACATATTAAATGTGCAACTTCACTTTTATTACAACTATTACGACAATGATAAATACAGCATAGCAAGTCACTGAAAGCTCTATGCAAAATATAAATTAAGTTTAGAGAACTGATTTTTATTAATTTACTTCATGAATTTTAATTTTGTTTACTACATCACAAATAGTTAAAAAAAAGCATAGTGACACTGTACAGAACAATATAAATAAATGAATAAATCAATTCTCTTTCTGCTCACAGGATGTGAGAATAAACCCAACCTCTTGTTTTTCTAGTACTTTCTGTTTTGTGCAAACTGCCTCATGTCCAACCATGTTATTCTTTTACTCAGTATGTTGCTCCATAGCTGCTTTGTCTTCCTCTTTTTGTTTCCTTTCTGCTTTCTTGCTTCCTAGCTCTTTTCAGCTGGTATTGCTGCTCTTAGCTTCTCAGTTTCTCCTTTTTTCCAATAGTTCTACTTATATTAAATTTCAGCACAAGCCAACTAGCCAGTCACACATTGTCATCATCAATGTACTGCAACTGCACTGCCAGTCAATTCATGTGCTTAAACAAATGGAAATATCTATGTGTCATATTTCAGCTACAGGATGTAAGGACATGACTGAACACTTCCCAAGAGTTCTGAGTACTCACAGCTGTTTATGAGGAGGCACTACCATCAATAGAAACACCTCCTTTGGTTAACACCTCATGATATTTGAACTGAACGACTGTGCTGTGGAATTCGTCTACTTTATAAGTCTTGCTGTACACATTAACTGCACATATTGTGATGACGTTAAAACTTTTACTTACATTACTCGGAAGTGGTACAGTCACATCAGTATGCACATAGTTTTACATCAAGTCAAGTGCACATTTGGTCATGTACAAGTTTATTTTCCACATTTGGGAAAGTGAGAGGGAAACAAAGAATTGACTGTATCATAAACTCCACCGCTGACTGTGTTGCCAACATGTCCACAACTCTTTGCTTGTTTATACATTGTTACTGGTTTAAATTTACTTTGCCATTACTGTAATCTGCTTTAACCACATTTATTGCTGGTTCACTGTGTTACTTTATTTAGAGTTAATGTCATCTTATTAATGAGTTATTTCTCATGGTTACTTTAATATTATCTCTAAAATGTTTTCACAAGAGTTCTTGAACAAGAACTTGACAATGGAAATTGGAGCTTGGGGAACATCAAACACTAAAAAATACTTAAACATTTTTTAAATTATGATCTGAAGTAATTGTAACTCGAGTTAAAAAGTGTTACTGAAATCACCACTGTAACAACTGGAGTAGCTGTTACACACTTTTCTAAATTAATAATCGAGTTAGTGTAACCTACCAGTTGAACGTTTTGACTATTTAAATAAATATATTTTTGTAATAATCACAGAGGTGTTGTTCAAGTGTTTGGAACTATGAAAGGAATGCCCCAGACTTGGTTCGAAATTCAAACCACATACTTTTTTCTTCTTAGTTAATAAACATACCTTTTTAACTAGTTATATGAACAATACCAAATATACAAACATATAAAAGAAGAGGGCCATGAAAATTTATTAAACGTTATGACTGACTTTAAAAATCATATAACTTTTGAAATATTTTGACAAAATCAACAAAATCACCTGATATAATATGTAAACATAAACACTCTATAACAGAATCAGTTCTTAGGAAGCTTTATACAAACAACACATGTATCAAATTAACAATGTCTACAAATTTGTTTTTACTTCCATGTTCCATAAAAGGAAATGGAAGTATGGTGATGGCAAAAAAAATCGTGTTCGAGATTATTGAAGATTCTGATTGTACTACACTCAAAATATGAAAAAAAGCCGTTATTCGAAAAGTGTCTGTGTGTGTGTCTGTCTGTAGATTTTTTTTTCTATGGCAAATGATAACTGCCGCAAATTCAAACAGAATCAAATAATTTTTTGCGTACAGCCCTGATTTGTAGAGTACTCACGACCTATTGTTTTTGGTGAAGATCGGTTGAGGGAAATGGGTAGTTTACCTGCAACGGTTTTCTTTTATCAAGTTTTTTTTTTTTTTTTTTTTTGCAAACGATAACAGCCGCAAATTCAAACAGAATCAAATAATGTTTCGCATACAGCCCTGAATTGTAGAGTTCTCAAGACCTATTGTTTTTGATGAAGATCGGTTAAGGGAAAGGCGTAGTTTACCTGCAACGTTTTATGTTTTAACAAGGGTATTTTCTATGGCAAACGATAACAGCTGCAAATTCAAACAGAATCAAAAGATTATTTGCATACAGCCCTGATTTGTAGAGTTCTCAAGACCTTTTGTTTTTGGTGAAGATCGGTTAAGGGAAAGGGGTAGTTTACCTGCAACGTTTTATGTTTTAACAAGGGTAATTTTTTCTATGACGAACGATAACTGCCGCACATTCAAACAGAATCAAATAATTTTTTGCATACGTCCCTGAATTGTAGAGAACTCAAGGCCTTTTGATTTTGGTGAAGATTGGTTAAGGGGAAGGGGTAGTTTACCTGCAACCTTTTACGTTTTAACAACAGTAAAGTACTTGAAAATACATTTAAACTTTTTCAAACAATGGTAATTGTTAAAAATAAAATAATTTTGTTGCCAGGCAATAAAATTATAATTTTTCATTTTAATGTAAATCATGTATGAGAGAAAATATATCGTTCGTGGCAGGCAAGCATATCTCAGTTATGTAATGTTTATGTTTCCATTTTATTATTATGACTACCGCAATAAAAAGGCAGGACACACACACACACACAATTCGCGTTATTTCTGGCTTCATTCATGTTTATTTTCTTATATTTGCACGCTTTTTAAATGGAAAGTGCCGAAACCCATACCAACATAACGCGTGCAAGCCGAAAAAGTGTCCAGCGTGGATAGCGATTTGCTTCCTGTGGATCGCTGGGCAGTGTAACTGCACGTGTTTACAAAGGAACGACTCATAGACAGACTTTTCGTCTTTAGGGAATGAACCCTCTGCAATATGCTGAGGGTCCATGAGTGACATCGGAGCGCTCCTTCTTTTCCGCGTGTTTGTTCTGTGAAACGTACACTGTAGATTCGCAGCTTTACTCTAAGCAACGCTCAATAGGAAATGTTGAAAATTTTTGTCCACGGTGTACCCTCATACACACTAAACCTGCTCTGATGTTTTAATTACGGACATCATAATATTATAACTTTGGAAACTTGAGCACTATTTAATGGAGATCAATCATTAACTTATACAAGCCGTTAATTTTATGCATATTTTTTATATATATGTGTACAACGTTATCGGCAACAAAGTAGTTTTTGTTAAAATTCCTTCCCGGGATATTTGGCCATAGTCCAATGTTTTCTACAAAACCAGACGTTTCGGCAATGCCATTGACTTCCATCATCAGTGAAAATCGAGTGCGATAACGTGAGGTGGTATACGTTAGTGACCACAGTACTGTGGTTAAGGCTGAAGCAGTAAGTAGAAAGAAGTAGTTTTGATGTAATATTTCATTTCGAAAATGATTTTAAATATAAATCTTAGAATATGGAAGTCATGTATGGTTCTCCATACCGATATTTTCAAAAAGTGTCTGTGTGTGTCTGCAGATTTTTTTTCTATGGCAAACGATAACAGCCGCAAATTCAAACAGAATCAAATAATTTTTTGCATACAGCCATGATTTGTAGAGTACTCAAGACCTATTGTTTTTGGTGAAGATCGGTTAAGGGAAAGGGGTAGTTTACCTTCAACTTTTCTTTTTAATCAATGGAAATTTTTACTTCCATGTTCCTTAAGGAAATGGAAGTATGGTGATGGCAAAAAAAATCGTGGTCAAGATTATTGCAGACTCTGATTGTACTACCCTCAAAACGTGAAAATATCGGTATGGAGAACCATACATGACTTCCATATTCTAAGATTTATATTTAAAATCATTTTCGAAATGAAATATTACCATAGAAACTACTTCTTTCTACTTACTGCTTCAGCCTTAACCACAGTACTGTGGTCACTAACGTATACCACCTCACGTTATCGCACTCGATTTTCACTGATGATGGAAGTCGATGGCATTGCCGAAACGTCTGGTTTTGTAGAAAACATTGGACTACGGCCAAATATCCCGGGAAGGAATTTTAACAAAAACTACTTCTTTGTTGCCGATAACGTTGTACACATATATATCAGTGGCGAAGTTACATGGAGGCAATTGAGGCAATGCCTACCCTAACAAATTCTGTAGAATAAAAATTATAAATACGTATGAACTACATAACGTAAAGATTATACATTGTTACTGGGACTGTCAAATTTATTAAACCGAAACGTGCTTTATTGAGCGACCGCTAGATGGTGACAGGTGAGATTCGGCATAGTTCGTTTAAAGCGAATGAGGCAACCTGAACTTGCCTCAGCGTTTTTTGTATACATCGTATGTAAGCAATGTAGTGGTGTGATAGGGAAGTGTAGGGAGGGGGGATTGTCCCGCGCTGTACACATAGAGCGTTGAGGCATGCCTCACTTCTGTGGTCCAAACAGTTAAGTTAAAGCGCCTGTGTTGTTTCTAAGTGTTTATTTTATGCGGTTATTAAAAGTGTCACTGTTATTCCGCTGAACTAACAGATGATCAAGATTGTTATTTGAATTATTTGTAACATTAAACATATATATAGAAACTAATCAAGTTTAAAAATTTGAAGTTCAATCAGTTGTATTATTGTGTATGACTAATACAAGGATTGTTCAATAGACACACGTATAGAGCTGTAAAGCATTTTTTATTCAACGATTTTAAAAGAAGTCTCCAATAACATTAAGACATGAGTTCCACTGTTGCGCTAACCTGTAGATTCCCTGCTAGTAAAATTCTTACGGCTGTTTGTGGAACCATTCGGTTACAGCAACTCTACCTCAGCGTCCGATTTGACCCACCGTCCTTTTAGTGATTCCTTAAAAAAAATTTAAGATAAGATTTTTGCCTATCCATTCATTAACTACTAGCTTCGCCAGTAAGCAAATTGATGTCCATTTTTTCGGCTTGCACGCGTTATGTTGGTGTGGGTTTCGGCACTTTCCATTTAAAAAGCATGCAAACGTAAGAAAATAAACATGAGTGAGGCCAGAAATAACGTGAATTGTGTGTTTGTGTCTTACCTGCCTTTTTATTGCCGTATTAAATGAAAAATATTATATTACATTAAAATTAAAAAATTTTAATTTTATTGCCTGGCAACAAAATTATTTTATTTTTAACAATTACCATTGTTTCAAAAAGTTTAAATAAATTTGCAAGTACTTTACTCTTGTTAAAACGTAAAAGGTTGCAGGTAAACTACCCCTTCCCCTTAACCGATCTTCACCAAAATCGAAAGTCCTTGAGACCTCTACAATTCAGGGATGTATGCAAAAAATTATTTGATTCTGTTTGAATTTGCGGCTGTTATCGTTTGCCATAGAAAATACGCTTGATAAAAAAACGGTGCTGGTAAACTACCCCTTCCCCTTAACAGATCTTCACCAAAAACAATAGGTCTTGAGTACTGTACAAATCAGGGCTGTATGCAAAACATTATTTGATTCTGTTTGAATTTGCGGCTGTTATCGTTTGCCATAGAAAATACCCTTGTTAAAAAAATGTTGCAAGTAAACTACCCCTTTCCCTCAACCGATCTTCACCAAAAACAATAGGTCTTGAGAACTCTACAATTTAGGGCTGTATGCAAATAATCGTTTGATTCTGTTTGAATTTGCGGCTGTTATCGTTTGCCATAGGAAATACCCTTGTTAAAACATAAAACGTTACAGGTAAACTACCCCTTTCCCTTAACCGATCTTCACCAAAAACAATAGGTCGTGAAAACTCTACAATTCAGGGCTGTATACGAAACATTATTTAAGTCTGTTTGAATTTGCGGCTGTTATCGTATGCCAAAAAAAAATTTCCCTTGATAAAAAAAACCGTTGCAGGTAAACTACCCCTTCCCCTCAACCGATCTTCACCAAAAACAATAGGTCGCGAGTACTCTACAAATCAGGGCTGTATGCAAAAAATTATTTGATTCTGTTTGAATTTGCGGCAGTTATCGTTTGCCATAGAAAATACGCTTGATAAAAAACGTTGCAGGTAAACTACCCCTTCCCCTCAACCGATCTTCACCAAAAACAACAGGTCTTGAGTACTCTACAAATCAGGGCTGTATGCAGAAAATTATTTGATTCTGTTTGAATTTGCGGCTGTTATCGTTTGCCATAGAAAATACCCTTGTTAAAAAAACGTTGTAGGTAAACTACCCCTTTCCCTTAACCGATCTTCACCAAAAACAATAGGTCTTGAGAACTCTACAATTTAGGGCTGTATGCAAATAATCTTTTGATTCTGTTTGAATTTGCGGCTGTTATCGTTTGCCATAAGAAATACCCTTGTTAAAACATAAAACGTTACAAGTAAACTACCCCTTTCCCTTAACCGATCTTCACCAAAAACAAAAGGTCTTGAGAACTCTACAATTCAGGGCTGTATACGAAACATTATTTGATTCTGTTTGAATTTGCGGCTGTTATCGTTTGCCAAAAAAAAAATTTCCCTTGATAAAAAAAAACCGTTGCAGGTAAACTACCCCTTTCCATCAACCGATCTTCACCAAAAACAATAGGTCGCGAGTCCTCTACAAATCAGGGCTGTATGCAAAAAATTATTTGATTCTGTTTGAATTTGCGGCAGTTATCGTTTGCCATAGAAAAAAAATCTACAGAGACACAGACAGACACTTTTCGGAAAACGAGTTTTTTTCATGTTTTGAGTGTAGTAGAATCAGAATCTGCAATAATCTCGAACACGATTTTTTTTGCCATCACCATACTTCCATTCCTTAAGGAAATATGGAACTAAAAAAGGCATTTTTCAAAAAGTGTCTGTGTGTCTGTAGATTTTTTTTCTATGGCAAACGATAACAGCCGCAAATTCAAACAGAATCAAATAATTTTTTGCATACAGCCCTGATTTGGAGAGTACTCAAGACCTATTGTTTTTGGTGAAGATCTGTTAAAGGAAAGGGTTAGTTTACCTGCAACGTTTTATGTTTTAAAAGGGTATTTTCTATGGCAAATGATAAGAGCCGGAAATTCAAACAAAATCAAATAATTTTTTGCACACAGTCCTGATTTGTAGAGTACTCAAGACCTATTGTTTTTGGTGAAGATCGGTTAACGGGAAGGGGTAGTTTACCTGCAACATTTTTCTTATCAAGGGTAATTTTTTTCTATGGCAAACGATAACAGCCGCAAATTCAAACAGAATCAAATAATGTTTTGGATACAGCCTTGAATTGGAGAGTTCTCAAGATCTGTTGGTTTTGGTGAAGATTGGTTAAGGGAAAGGGGTAGTTTACTAGCAACGTTTTATGTTTTAACAAGGGTAATTTTTTCTATGACGAACGATAACTGCCGCTAATTCAAACAGAATCAACTACGTTTTTGCAAACCTTCTTGAATTATACAGAACTCAAGGTTTGTTGATTTTGTTGAACATCGGTTAAGGGAAAGGGGTAGTTTACCTGCAGCGTTTTATGTTTTAACAAGGGTAATTTTTTTCTATGACGAACGATAACTGCCGTAAATTCAAAGAGAATCAAATAATATTTTGCATACAGCCCAGAATTGTAGAGTTCTCAAGACCTTTTGGTATTGGTGAAGATCGGTTAAGGGAAAGGGGTAGTTTACTAGCAACATTTTATGTTTTAACAAGGGTAATTTTTTCTATGACGAACGATAACTGCCGCTAATTCAAACAGAATCAACTACGTTCTTGCATACCTTCTTGAATTATACAGAACTCAAGGTCTGTTGATTTTGTTGAAGATCGGTTAAGGGAAAGGGGTAGTTTACCTGCAACATTTTATGTTTTAACAAGGGTAATTTTTTTATGACGAACGATAACTGCCATATATTCAAACAGCTCAATAGGAAATGTTGAAAATTTTTGTCCACGGTGTACCCTTATACACACTAAACCTGCTCTGATGTTTTAATTACGGACATCATAATATTAAAACTTTGGAAACTTGAGCACTACTTAATAGAGATCAATCATTAACTTATACAAGCCATTAATTTTATGCATATTTTTTATATATATGTGTACAACGTTATCGGCAACAAAGAAGTAGTTTTTGTTAAAATTCCTTCCCGGGATATTTGGCAGTAGTCCAATGTTTTCTACAAAACCAGACATTTCGGCAATGCCATCGACTTCCATCATCAGTGAAAATCGAGTGCGATAACGTGAGGTGGTATACGTTAGTGACCACAGTACTGTGGTTAAGGCTGAAGCAATAGAAAGAAGATATTTCTATGGAAATATTTCATTTCGAATATGATTTTAAAAATAAATCTTAGAAAATGGAATTCACGTATGGATCTCCATACCAATATTTACTTCCATGTTCCTTAAGGAAATGGAAGTATGGTGATGGAAAAAAAAAATCGTGTTCGAGATTATTGCACATTCTGATTGTACTACACTTAAAACATGAAAAAAAGTCATTTTTCGAAAGGTGTGTGTGTGTAGATTTTTTTCTATGGCAAACGATAACAGCCGCAAATTCAAACAGAATCAAATAATTTTTTGCATACAGCCTTTATTTGTAGAGTACTCAAGACCATTGTTTTTGGTGAAGATCGGTTAAGGGAAAAGGGGTTTTTTTTTTTTTTTTAAATCAAGGGTAATTTTTTTCTATGGCAAACGATAACTTCTGATCCTTCAGATGGAAGGAGTATATAGAGGATCTGTACGACTTAGAACACAAACCTCAAGAAGAAGACATGAATGTTGAAGAGGAAATTGAAGTAGAGGAAGACAGTAAGGGATGTAGTATTCTAGAGAGTGAAGTAATAAAAACTATGAAAGAAATGAAAGATAGGAAAGCAATAAGCGATAATATACCAATAGAGTTACTGAAAGCATTAGAAGGAGAAGGAAGGAAAATGTTTACTGAACTTTGTTTTGAGATATATAAAAATGGTAAATGGCCAAAGGATTTTAGAGAAATAATTATGATACCAATTGGAAAGAAGAAAAACACTAAAAAGTGTGAAGAACACAGGACCTTAAGTTTAATTTCCCATGCAGCTAAGGTACTACTAAGGACACTATACAGAAGATTATGTACAAAAATGAGTGAAATTGTTGGAGAAGAGCAGTTTGGATTCAGACGAGGAGTTGGGACAAGAGACGCAATAGGATTGTTAAGGATAATATGTGGAAGATATATAGAAAAAAGTAGGAAAGTATATGGAATATTTATAGATCTGGAAAAGGCATTTGATAGAGTTAAATGGGATAAACTAATGGAAATACTTAAAAGACATGGAGTGAATTGGAGAGAAAGAAGACTTATTAAAGATTTATATCTAAATCAAACAGTAAAAGTAAGGATAAAGAAAGAATTAACAGAAGATATAGAAATGGGGAGAGGAGTGAGACAGGGATGCTGCCTGTCACCAACCTTGTTTAATATGTATATAGACAGGCGCGTATCCAGAAAATTTGGGGGGGGGAAACATTTTTGTATATATATTATAACGAAACATTGTTATCAATGTTTATCGTTCTAACTGGAGTACGCATAATAAGCGTTATCTGCTACAATTGTACATTTAGAAGGGTATAGATAAGATTTTATATAGCAAACAAAACAGATAACAGTCCACCTGCATAAATATGTATAATTTTGTCGGCACATGTCAGAAGTGTTTTAAAACTTAAATAATAAAAAAATGACAAAAGATTAAGAAGAACTAGGTTGACCAGTGAATAGTGCGGAAATGTAGCTTTATTTAGACACCAAACACATAACGAGATAGTGAGAGTGTCGTGAACTATAAGCGTTTTACTATTTCACACCTTTCGCGGTGCTAATTAAAGATCGCGTGTATACATAGCTAATAACTGTGTTCAAGACACGTCTAACAAACAACTTTGTTACCTAAATAAATAAAGGATTGTTGAGATATTCGCCGATAGAAACTCATTTGCACACGTGGCTTTGCCCTATAAACAGTGAGCCAAAAACGAGCATCTGTCTCGCGCATTCATAAAGTATTCGTTGAGTCGTACACACGGAACGATACGCTGCAGAAGACGCTTCAATGAGACCGGCAGACACCTGAGTGACTACAACTACGTACTACGGACATCAGACTATACCCGAGGCCAGAGACGCTGTGTCCATGACGATAAAGGAACGACGCCTAGCCTAGCTGTTCATACACCGCTAAGCGACGCTGACGGAGGTTTCGAGAGGAATAGCTGTACTCAACGCCGACGCCTGAGACCCGTGTACATCTGTGTAACATGAAATCATCAAAACAGGTGACCTGATATGGTTCAGGGTTCATAATAATGTTGTAAAACACAACAAGTAAATGAAAAGCCGCTATAAACGAAATTAAACAGTTTTAAATAATTCATAAACATTTTTTTATATAGGCGGTATGACTAAAGCCTAAAGACACTTTTAAATGTTGTACTGTATATCATATAGAGACATTTATTCAAAAAGACAGAACATTTAGATAATGTGTGATCATTATAATAATATGTTAATAAGAGTGCAGAAAGACTCTAAGCAAATGTTTTCATGAGATTGTGCACTGTATAAAAAATTATATTTGATAAATTAAATGTGATAAATTAAGGGAGAGTGCAGAGAAGCTCTAAGAGTGTTCTCAAGATAGTAGATGTCACAAATTTTATTGTTTCATATTAATTATTGTTGATAGCCAAGCAGGCTGAAGATTAGAATAATTAAAAGGGAGTTACCCTTAATAAAAGTGTTTATATTAATAATAATTACCATAGAGATAACGATAAATATAACCCTTGTTACATTCATTTAAAAAGTTCGTATTTTATTTTCTCATGTATAAAGAACAGGGTTACGGATTTCATAGAATGAAATCAATTCAGTATTTCCATTTTATTAAATAATTAAATTCAATATAACAAAAAAATGATTTTTTATAAATGAATTATAATTACAGGCAGACAGTGTGAAACTGCCCATATATGTGTGTATATTTCCATGTTATATGTTTTGTGTATATACTGTGTATTGTATGTCTTATTTTCAGGAACTTATAAATGATGTACTAAGATATATGATTTTAATATGTGATTGTTAGACGTAAGCATTATAACAATATATCACTAGAGAAAATATGTGTAAAGTAATATTCAAGAAAGAATATAAATTAGTGGAACCCGCCGTAAATTGTGTTAAATATTTGAAATTCTGTTTATTATTATGATTTGTTTAAAGATAAGCACCTTGAGGGTGACAATTATAATCTTTGGAAAGATAGACTAAAAAGGTAGTTTTCATTTATTCACAATTTATACAACTCAGCTTCCTGAAATAATTCTTTTGAAAACACATCGTCCCAACTCGTTACCTGATACCTAATAAGCCCAAATCCCACACCTAATAGCCGGCAAAGCAGAAAAGTACCATATACTGCAGGTAAGTGTTGGCATGATATACCCTAACCAGGTCCATGTAAAACTCATAATCCATAATGAAAGAAATCATAAAAAGATGTGTTGCAAAAGAAAATGGCGCCCAACGTGGGGCACGATTAAATAAATAAAAAAAAAAACATAATACGAAAAAAAAATTAAAAATTAGTTAGAAGTTAAATAAATATAAATTCACGTAGAACAAATATTTAGAGTTGATGTGTAATTATTATAAAACGTGCATTTATATGTTGAATGTAGCTGATAAGAACGTACAGTTAGCGTTATCAGTAGAGTAAACAAAGGGGAGCTTAGATAAATATTGTGGTTATCAGAAACTGATACTACAGGCGCCCAAGATAATGGTTGTATGTTGATGAATAAATGACTACCAATACAGTATTTAATAATAATCCAAATAATTAATAATATACAAATTAATAATAAATATTTTAAAATCGGTTCACCAAATTAAAATTAAACATGGCACATAAACAAGAGGTCAGTTTAGCCGACATAATGAAGAAGTTAGAAGCCAGCAACGCTGAAAACGTAAAAAGGTTTGAAGAAATAAAAACTAGTGGTGCTGAAACTATGAGAAGATTGGAAGCAAGCACGTCAGAAATTCAGAAACTTTACGCGTATAATGCTGAAAGTAAGGTAGAAATTATGGAACGAATGGAGACCTTAGAAGGTAAAGTTAAAGAGTCTCTAAAACAACAAGCGGTGGTGATGAATGAAAATTTCGAAGAGCAGCGAAAAAGACTACAACAAAATTTTAAATCTATGGCCGACACACTGGACCAGAAACTCGAAAAAATTACGCATCGACAAGATACCAAAATACAAGTCATCAGCGAGTTGGTGCAGAGTAATGTCAGGAAGACCATGAAAATTGAAGAAGAAACAAAAAGTCTCGCCGCAGCAGACGACACCATCAAGAAATCTATCCAACACCATGACAACAGGGTAGATCAGCTGGAAGTCAAGTTAAAAGGTGAAGTTGACCGACTTACACGAGAAGTGAGAAGACTACCAACACAAGCGTTAGTATACTCGACCGTACCTAGAGAAGAGAGACCCATTAACTATTTTAGAGGATCCAGAGGGGAAAATCCCATTGAATTTCGTATCAAATGTGAGAAAGAAATGGATAGTATTGGATCTATTCTCAGTGACAAAGATAAAATAGACTTTGTAAGCCGTTACTTAAAAGATGCAGCAGCCAGTTGGTTCACGATGGTGAATGACGATTTAAAAACGTATGAAGAATTTAAACTAGCATTCGAACGGAGGTATTGGAATGAATACATACAAATGAGAATACGAAATACACTGGAATTTGGTAAATATAATCCAGGTAAGCTGTCTGAAGATGAATACGTCATTATGTTAGTAGAGAGGAGTAAACATTTACGTCCCGCTTTAACACAAAAAGAATTAGTCATTAAGCTTGCTAATCATTTCAGCAGGAACATCCAACTAGCTATACATGTTCAGGGTATAGCTACCATTGAAGATCTATTAATACTTTTAACACAGATGGAGGGTGTAATCCGTGAACGAGACCCACCAAGAGGAGTTCAGCGAGATAACCGGAACCAAAATCAAGATAGAGGTACGTGGTATTCGCAAAGATATCGCCAAGAAGATAAAGGCAGAGAAGATAGACGTACAGACGATGAAAAATATCCGAAAAACAAAAATGTATCATATGATAGACGCCATGAAGATGGACGAACATATGAGAAGCAGGAGCAAAATAATGAAAGAGGTAATTACAAAGGAGGTTACCGATGGCCGAATTCGTCGAAACGATTTTCGAAACCATGGACATCCGATAGGAATGCAAATACGCATGCGATTACCGTTGAGAAAAAACAGAAAGAGACACCGAGAAACACTGATGAACGTAATAAACCGTCCACATCGAAGACTGAAAATCAATGACTACATTCTGGAGTCTGTATAGAAACACATGAAGCTAAACCACAAGATGTCAGGGTACTTAGCAACATAACATACAAACCCGAGAGAGAAGTACAAGAATTACTACGTAATCTCGCTAGAGAGCAAGATAAAGATCAGCGATTACAGAATATAAAAAATAATCCGTTACCTATAAATTATTGTGTGAAAGATGGAATTTTATTTAAGCTTATTAATTATGATTGGAAAGTTGTGCTATCTCATGACATGTTACAGCAATTAATTATGCCATGTCATCGTAGTCTAGCTCATGCATCTCCATTGAAGTGCTATTTAACTATGAAAGAAGCCTTCACCTGTAATAATATGTTCAGAAAAATTAAAATAATTGTTAGGAAATGCCATGATTGTCAAACAGCCAAACATCCGAATTTAAACACTTGCGTTGAAATGGGGAGTATCAGAACTAAGAAGAAGGGGGATATAGTTGCACTTGATTTCCTTGGACCACTCCCGCGATCAAGTCGTGGGTACCGCCATATAATTGTGACGGTAGATGTGTTTACCAAGCTAGTAAAGTTATATGCTGTACGAAGACCCACCATGAAATCTGTTCTGAACGTCATCACCCAGAAGTATATACCAAAGTATGGAAAAATGGATAAAGTGTTGACAGATCAAGGTAAGCAGTTTGGTAATAAATTATGGAAGGACGCATTGACAAGACAAGGTATAAAACCTATACTTACATCCATAAGGCATCCACAAACTAATCTTGCTGAAAGAATAAATAGAGAGTTAGGCAAGTACATGAGGTTATATTGCTACAATCAACAGAGTAAATGGCCTGACTATCTACAATTTTTCGAAGATGCAATGAATCACAATTATAGTGAAGCTACAGGATACACACCGTTAGAATTAAGTGAGAATAAAATACCTAAAAGATTCTGGCACAACATGATTAATAAACCGGAAAATTATAATGTAGATTTGCCAATTCAAATAAAAATAAACAGAGCTGAACGACAGCTATATCATCAAGCAGGTAAAAGGAGAGACCGGTATAATAGAATTCACCGATTGACAAGATTCCAGATTGGTGATAAGGTATTGATAAAGACAAATCCTGTGGGAAGTAGTATATTAAACACTTCCAAGAAATTCTTCAGATTATTCTGTGGCCCATATGAACTAAGGAGTCGTCTAGGACCACACACCTACATGGTATATGACCCAGTGAAGAAAAAGGACGTCGGAAAGTACCATGCGTCATCTCTGCGTCATTATATCCAATAATACCCATATGTGATTGTTACTTTAAGATAAGATTTTATATTCTTTCTAATAAACATGTAATATAACTGACTGTGTATGTACTAAACATAGATAAAAAAAAAAAAAAAAAAAAAAAATATGTTGTTCTGTAAAGCACAAACAATTTTTTTTAAAGCAAGTGGGGGAGTGTTATAACGAAACATTGTTATCAATGTTTATCGTTCTAACTGGAGTACGCATAATAAGCGTTATCTGCTACAATTGTACATTTAGAAGGGTATAGATAAGATTTTATATAGCAAACAAAACAGATAACAGTCCACCTGCATAAATATGTATAATTTTGTCGGCACATGTCAGAAGTGTTTTAAAACTTAAATAATAAAAAAATGACAAAAGATTAAGAAGAACTAGGTTGACCAGTGAATAGTGCGGAAATGTAGCTTTATTTAGACACCAAACACATAACGAGATAGTGAGAGTGTCGTGAACTATAAGCGTTTTACTATTTCACACCTTTCGCGGTGCTAATTAAAGATCGCGTGTATACATAGCTAATAACTGTGTTCAAGACACGTCTAACAAACAACTTTGTTACCTAAATAAATAAAGGATTGTTGAGATATTCGCCGATAGAAACTCATTTGCACACGTGGCTTTGCCCTATAAACAGTGAGCCAAAAACGAGCATCTGTCTCGCGCATTCATAAAGTATTCGTTGAGTCGTACACACGGAACGATACGCTGCAGAAGACGCTTCAATGAGACCGGCAGACACCTGAGTGACTACAACTACGTACTACGGACATCAGACTATACCCGAGGCCAGAGACGCTGTGTCCATGACGATAAAGGAACGACGCCTAGCCTAGCTGTTCATACACCGCTAAGCGACGCTGACGGAGGTTTCGAGAGGAATAGCTGTACTCAACGCCGACGCCTGAGACCCGTGTACATCTGTGTAACATGAAATCATCAAAACAGGTGACCTGATATGGTTCAGGGTTCATAATAATGTTGTAAAACACAACAAGTAAATGAAAAGCCGCTATAAACGAAATTAAACAGTTTTAAATAATTCATAAACATTTTTTTATATAGGCGGTATGACTAAAGCCTAAAGACACTTTTAAATGTTGTACTGTATATCATATAGAGACATTTATTCAAAAAGACAGAACATTTAGATAATGTGTGATCATTATAATAATATGTTAATAAGAGTGCAGAAAGACTCTAAGCAAATGTTTTCATGAGATTGTGCACTGTATAAAAAATTATATTTGATAAATTAAATGTGATAAATTAAGGGAGAGTGCAGAGAAGCTCTAAGAGTGTTCTCAAGATAGTAGATGTCACAAATTTTATTGTTTCATATTAATTATTGTTGATAGCCAAGCAGGCTGAAGATTAGAATAATTAAAAGGGAGTTACCCTTAATAAAAGTGTTTATATTAATAATAATTACCATAGAGATAACGATAAATATAACCCTTGTTACATTCATTTAAAAAGTTCGTATTTTATTTTCTCATGTATAAAGAACAGGGTTACGGATTTCATAGAATGAAATCAATTCAGTATTTCCATTTTATTAAATAATTAAATTCAATATAACAAAAAAATGATTTTTTATAAATGAATTATAATTACAGGCAGACAGTGTGAAACTGCCCATATATGTGTGTATATTTCCATGTTATATGTTTTGTGTATATACTGTGTATTGTATGTCTTATTTTCAGGAACTTATAAATGATGTACTAAGATATATGATTTTAATATGTGATTGTTAGACGTAAGCATTATAACAATATATCACTAGAGAAAATATGTGTAAAGTAATATTCAAGAAAGAATATAAATTAGTGGAACCCGCCGTAAATTGTGTTAAATATTTGAAATTCTGTTTATTATTATGATTTGTTTAAAGATAAGCACCTTGAGGGTGACAATTATAATCTTTGGAAAGATAGACTAAAAAGGTAGTTTTCATTTATTCACAATTTATACAACTCAGCTTCCTGAAATAATTCTTTTGAAAACACATCGTCCCAACTCGTTACCTGATACCTAATAAGCCCAAATCCCACACCTAATAGCCGGCAAAGCAGAAAAGTACCATATACTGCAGGTAAGTGTTGGCATGATATACCCTAACCAGGTCCATGTAAAACTCATAATCCATAATGAAAGAAATCATAAAAAGATGTGTTGCAATATATATATATATATATATATATATGTATAGTTTTTGTGTGTGTATGTGTTCGCCATCACTTAGAAAAGTGGAATGATGTAAAAAAATTTCTTAAATAAAAGACATTAAATTCGTAATTAATTTATTTATTAATACAATTTTAATTAAAGCATATTAAATTACAAATTCTATGCGATGATTGCGTTTTTTAGCATATCTATTGTTAAAGAACAAGTTTTATTGATGTAGATATAGTTTGTTGTAGTAGTGTGATTATGTGAGGGCAGATACGCACCGGTATCTACGATAATGTTGTTTCTTATAAAAATGTAATTGTAACTATTAAGGTTATTAGTGTTATTGTATTGTTTTTAATGGGTGCGTAATAATAGTCCACTTCTTTTATTTAAAATGGTTCGCGCACTCTGTTGTATAACTCCCTCACTTACCACACGTGAATACTTCAGTCCTGTTCAGTGACGGTTCCGCTGAAATACATGCACTTTATATACAATTAAATGTTCAGATCAAATATTCAATATAGTTATCACATATAAAATAAATGAAGTAATATTTAATTATTATTCTGAATTATTATTAGATCTTTTTTAAACTCTTCCGCCACCTGTGGTAGAACTGATTAAAATATCGGTATGGAGAACCATACATGACTTCCATATTCTAAGATTTATATTTAAAATCATTTTCGAAATGAAATATTACCATAGAAACTACTTCTTCCTACTTACTGCTTCAGCCTTAACCACAGTACTGTGGTCACTAACGTATACCACCTCACGTTATCGCACTCGATTTTCACTGATGATGGCATTGCCGAAACGTCTGGTTTTGTAGAAAACATTGGACTATGGCCAAATATTCCGGGAAGGAATTTTAACAAAAACTACTTCTTTGTTGCCGATAACGTTGTACACATATATATAAAAAATATGCATAAAATTAATGGCTTGTATAAGTTAATGATTGATCTCCATTAAGTAGTGCTCAAGTTTCCAAAGTTTTAATATTATGATGTCCATAATTAAAACATCAGAGCAGGTTTAGTGTGAATGAGGGTACACTGTGGACAAAAATTTTCAACATTTCCTATTGAGTGTTGCATAGAGTAAAGCTGCGAATCTACAGTGTATGTTTCACAGAACAAACACGCGAAAAAGAAGGAGCGCTCCGAAGTCACTCATGGACCCTCAGCATCTTGCAGAGGGTTGATTCCCTAAAGACGAAAAGTCTGTCTATGAATCGTTCCTCTGTAAACACGTGCAGTTACACTGCCCAGCGATCCACAGGAAGCAAATTGATGTCCATTTTTTTGGCATGCACGCGTTATGTTGGTGTGGGTTTCGGCACTTTCCATTTAAAAAGCGTGCAAATGTAAGAAAATAAACATGAGTGAGGCCAGAAATAACGTGAATTGTGTGTGTGTGTGTGTGTGTGTGTGTGTGTGAGTGTCTTACCTGCCTTTTTATTGCTGTAGGAATAATAATAAAATGGAAACGTAAACATTACATAACTGAGATATGCTTACCTGCCACGAACGATATATTATTTTATACATGGAGGAGTTCAGTGACATACACACGTACAGAAAAATTATATATATAAAGATATTAACTCATACATAATTTACATTAAAATGAAAAAATTATAATTTTATTCCCTGGGAACAAAATTATTTTATTTTTAACAATTACCTTTGTTTGAAAAAGTTTAAATGAATTTTCAAGTACTTTACTGTTGTTAAAACGTAAAAGGTTGCAGGTAAACTACCCCTTCCCCTTAACCGATCTTCACCAAAATAAAAAGTCCTTGAGGTCTCTACAATTCAGGGATGTATACGAAAAATTATTTGATTCTGTTTGAATTTGCGGCTGTTATCATTTGCCATAGAAAATACGCTTGATAAAAAAACGTTGCTGGTAAACTACCCCTTCCCCTTAACCGATCTTCACCAAAAACAATAGGTCTTGAGTACTCTACAAATCAGGGCTGTATGCAAAACATTATTTGATTCTGTTTGAATTTGCGGCTGTTATCGTTTGCCATAGAAAATACCTTTGATAAAACAAAAAACATGGCTGGTAAACTACCCCTTTCCCTTAAACGATCTTCACCAAAAACAATAGGTCTTTAGTACTCAAGAAATCAGGGCTGTATGCACAAACTTATTTGATTCCGTTTGAATTTGCGGTTGTTATCGTTTACTATAGAAAAAAATTACCCTTGATAAAAAACCGGTTCTGGTAAACTACCCCTTTCCCTGAACCGATCTTCACCAAAAACGGCATGTCTTAGGTACTCTACAATTCAGGCCTGTATGCAAAGAATTATTTGATTTAGTTTGAATTTGCGGCTGTTATCGTTTGCCATAGAAAACACCCTTGATAAAACATAAAACATTGCTGGTAAACTACCCTATTCCATTAACCGATCTTCACCAAAAACAATAGGTCTTGAGAACTCTACAATTCAGGGCTGTATGCAAAACATTAGTTGATTCTTTTTGAATTTACGGCAGTTATCGTTCATCATAGAAAAAATGCCCTTGTTAAAACATAAAACGTTGCCGGTAAACTACCCCTTTCCCTTAACTGATCTTCAACAAAATCAACAGACATTGAGTTCTGTATAATTCAAAAAGGTATGCAGAAGAGTAGTTGATTCTGTAATAATGTACGGCAGTTATCGTTCGTCAAAAAAAAAATTACCGTTGATATAACATAAAATGTTGCTGGTAAACAACCCTATTCCCTTAACCGATCTTCACCAAAACCAACAGATCTTGAGAACTGTACATTTCAGGGCTGTATGCAAAATATTATATGATTCTGTTTTAATTTGCGGCTGTTATCATTTGCCATATAAAATACCCTTGATAAAACAAAAAACGTGTCAGGTAAACTACCCCTTTCCCTTAACCGATCTTCACCAAAAACAATAGGTCTTTAGTACTCAACAAAACAGGGCTGTATGCAAAAACATATTTGATTCTGTTTGAATTTGCGGCTCTTATCGTTTGCCATAGAAAATACCCTTATAAAACATAAAACGTTGCAGGTAAACTACCCCTTTCCCTTAAACGATCTTCACCAACACCAATAGGTATTGAGAACTCTACAATACAGGGCTGTATGCAAAAAATCATTTGATTTGAATTTGCGGCTGTTATCGTTTGCCAAACAAAATACCCTTTTAAAACATAAAACGTTGCCGGTAAACCACCCCTTTCCCTTAACCGATCTTCACCAAAACCAAAAGACCTTGAGAACTCTACAATTCAGGGCAGTATGCAAAACATTATTTGATTATGTTTGAATTTGCGACTGTTATCGTTAGCCATAGAAAATACCCTTGTTAAAACATAAAACGTTGCTGGTAAACTACCCCTTTCCCTTAACTGATCTTTACCAAAATGAAAAAATCTTGAGAGCTCTACAATTCAGGGCTGTATGCGAAATATTATTTGATTCTGTTTGAATTTGCGGCTGTTATCGTTTGCCAAACAAACAAAATTACCCTTGATAAAAAAAAAACCGTTGCTGGTAAACTACCCCTTTCCCTCAATCGATCTTCACCAAAAACAATAGGTCACGAGTACTCTATAAATCAGTGCTGTGTGCAAAAAATTATTTGATTCTGTTTGAATTTGCGGCAGTTATCGTTTGCCATAGAAAAAAATCTACAGACACACAGACAGACAGACAGACACACGCACAGACATTTTTCGGAAAACGACTTTTTTTCATGTTTTGAGTGTAGTACAATCAGAATCTGCAATAATCTCGAACACGATTTCTTTTGCCATCACCATACTTCCATTCCTTAAGGAATATGGAAGTAATATCGGTATGGAGAACCATACATGACTTCCATATTCTAAGATTTATATTTAAAATCATTTTCAGCCAAACAGCCAGGGAAGGAATTTTAACAAAAAAATACTTCTTTGTTGCCAATAACGTAGTACACATATAAAAAAAAATTATCCCCTCCCCCTTCAACTATAATTTTGATTTATAGAAAATTACCCCCAGCCCGTTCAACTAGCCTCTTCATTTATAGATATTTCATCTACGTTTCTACAGTGGATTATTAAGATCTTATCAGGATACTTTATCAAAATTAAGTACTTTACTCATGTTACAACAAAAAATGTTTCAGGTAAACTGCCCTTTCCCCGTAACCGATCTTCACCAAAATCAACAGACATTGAGTTCTCTATAGCTCAGGCACATATGTAAAAAATTATTTGATTCTGTTTGAATTTACGGCAGTTATGGTTCGTCATATAAAAAATTACCCATGTTAAAACATAAAACATGAGATTTATAAAACATATCTAAGATTTATAATTAAAATCATTTTTGAAATAAAATATTTTCATAGAACCTACTAACGCTGGGGAAATCTGAGGAGCCAATCAGAGTTGGGCCTACCTGTCACTCTGCTGAATTTGGTGGAAAGCCCTGTCACTGTCGTCAAAGTATCAGCCTTGACAGGGTCCTCTTTTTCTGCAAAATGGGAGAGGAGGCTTGAGATGGAGTGAGTGACATGGTCCCCACCTCAATGAAGAACCCATTGTTTTATAAAAATATATTTAAATTTTGAAAACTGAAAATTCTTTTCTTGTTGTAAATATTTATATTTTATAATCAAAATGACTTTATCAAAAAACAAACATTATTTTTTTATAATAAGTACTTACATATGTTTCTTAATATGCTTACTTTTTCTTCAATGTTGATGATCATTTCCAAACATTCTGACAAAATTGTATCTACAGAATAGTTAACATTCCCCAGGTTTCCATTTCTGCTAATTCCTCATTACACCTTCCACTGACGTATTATTAACCATTTCATAAACTATCGTATAATCTTTTCAGATTTTGTGGTATAAAATCTGAAATTTTCAGATTGCCTGGCAACAAAATTATTTTATTTTCAACAATTACCATTGTTTGAAAAAGTTTAAATGAATTTTCAAGTACTTTACTCTTGTTAAAACGTAAAAGGTTGCAGGTAAACTACCCCTTCCCCTTAACTGATCTTCACCAAAATCTAAAGGCCTCGAGTCCTCTACAATTCACTGACGTATGCAAAAAATTATTTGATTCTGTTTGAATTTGCGGCAGTTATCGTTTGCCATAGAAAATACGCTTGATAAAAAACGTTGCAGGTAAACTACCCCTTCCCCTCAACCGATCTTCACCAAAAACAATAGGTGTTGAGTACTCTACAAATCAGGGCTGTATGCAGAAAATTATTTGATTCTGTTTGAATTTGCGGCTGTTATCGTTTGCCATAGAAAATACCCTTGTTAAAAAAACGTTGTAGGTAAACTACCCCTTTCCCTTAACCGATCTTCACCAAAAACAATACGTCTTGAGAACTCTACAATTCAGGGCTGTATGCGAAACATTATATGATTCTGTTTGAATTTGCGGCTGTTATCGTTTGCCAAAAAAAAATTTTCCCTTGATAAAAAAAACCGTTGCAGGTAAACTACCCCTTCCCCTCAACCGATCTTCACCAAAAACAAAAGGTCGCGAGTACTCTACAAATCAGGGCTGTATGCAAAAAATTATTTGATTCTGTTTGAATTTGCGGCAGTTATCGTTTGCCATAGAAAATACGCTTGATAAAAAACGTTGCAGGTAAACTACCCCTTCCCCTTAACCGATCTTCACCAAAAACAATAGGTCTTGAGTACTCTACAAATCAGGGCTGTATGCAGAAAATTATTTGATTCTGTTTGAATTTGCGGCTGTTATCGTTTGCCATAGAAAATACCCTTGTTAAAAAAACGTTGTAGGTAAACTACCCCTTTCCCTTAACCGATCTTCACCAATAACAATAGGTCTTGAGAACTCTACAATTTAGGACTGTATGCAAGTAATATTTTGATTCTGTTTGAATTTGCGGCTGTTATCGTTTGCCATAGGAAATACCCTTGTTAAAACATAAAACGTTACAGGTAAACTACCCCTTTCCCTTAACCGATCTTCACCAAAAACAATAGGTCTTGAGAACTCTACAATTCAGGGCTGTATGCGAAACATTATTTGATTCTGTTTGAATTTGCGGTTGTTATCGTTTGCCAAAAAAAAAAAATTTCCCTTGATAAAAAAAAACCGTTGCAGGTAAACTACCCCTTTCCCTCAACCGATCTTCACCAAAAACAATAGGTCGCGAGTCCTCTACAAATCAGGGCTGTATGCAAAAAATTATTTGATTCTGTTTGAATTTGCGGCAGTTATCGTTTGCCATAGAAAAAAAATCTACAGACAGACACACACACAGACACTTTTCGGAAAACGACTTTTTTTCATGTTTTGAGTGTAGTACAATCAGAATCTGCAATAATCTCGAACACGATTTTTTTTGCCATCACCATACTTCCATTCCTTAAGGAATATGGAAGTAAAAATAAATGAACTGATTTAGAATAGAAATGATACTCTTTTCACTGGTAATAAAAGTGGAGGTTTATTAACAATTCAATAAATCATAAAATCTTTGACAATTAACAATCAAAAACTAACAACCTTTTAAATAATGATTACAATTAAAAAATTCAAATAAGACTCTGTTCAGCCTCAAGGCTGGTAAACCTGTTATTGGTACAATAATTTAACTTCAAGAGGTTATGTTATCTTGTATCAGTGAATTACCATATTTCGTAAGGTTCTTTTAGGTAACATGATACCAGGCACAAGATGTAATTGAATAACGATATAAAATGAACAATAATTAATAATAAGCAAACAAATATAAAAATCAAAAATTAATACCATATATCTGATATTTATGGTACTATCGTACGCGGGAATGCGCACGCAACTTATAATACTCGTTTACAATTATCAAGCTGGATGACTTGTACAGTAGTTAAAAATGTATCACTTTCTTTTAATAATTCGTTTTAAGAATTATCTATTTTCAAGAGAAAAATTTATCAAAAAACTCTTGTTAGTATTTCTATCTGGTTTGGATGTTACTTGAGAACAGATCGGTAATATTGAAATTGTCAAGTTACCGTTACGATTCTGAGGTTAGTTATAACGGGTATTGTTACAATGGTTAAGTATTTCTTAATAGTTATTATTTCTTAATCTATACATATAAACATATTATTCGTAATATTTTGATATGTTATTATCAGGATTACATTTATTTTTTCGTATGAAAGTTAATAACGTATACTTCAAAACATCGAAAAAATCAAGAAAAATAAGTTTAGTCAAATGAGTGACTAAGGTCAATTCTTGTATTTAGTGATAAATATTTCAAACATAATTTTTTAAGTTATAATAAATAATTAAAATATTTTTTATAATATTTTAATAATTGTGAATTAATTTTTTCTTTAATTCTGATAATTCAATCATGGTTTTTAGTACTTCGCCTTATTTGATTTGCGTAGTATCAAAAATTAGTTGGTTACGAAGTTATTATTTCTGTTCAGTATTATTTAAATAAAATTGTACTCCCTGTTTTTTATTTATCACAACACTCGCAAGTACGATTGACATTATACACTAACCGTACTCGTTTAATTAAATAACTCCGCACTTTTCACTCGTATATATTGGTGTAGTGTTAAAGTTATGTATGTTGGTTACTTAATGCAAATGCCGCGCACAAATTCAAAATAAAAACTTCTTCATGTTGTCGAGTGGCGTGGCCTCTCCGTCGAAAAGCTAGACGTGAACTGTAATGCTTCCTCTCAGCGTCTCCTGCTCGTCTGCCGAAAGTCATTCATTCTATTGGTTGAAAATACTATACTCTCTGACCCAAAAGCCTTTGTTTTATTAAAATATTTAATTTTTTAACAAAATCGATTTTGGTGTTGAGGCTTTTTGACGTCAGCACTGGTACAAAAATTTAACTGAAAAGTTTAAAATTACAATAACTTTCTTAATTTACGTCCTATCGTTAAATGGTTGATGTCAGTGAATTGCGGACATCCTGCTTGTTAATTTAAGTCTAAGAATGAATATTTTCCGTCCATCACTTCTATCACAATAACGATTTTATTTATTATTTCTGGCGTATCTTATATTTATACGTCTATTACACCAGATTTTACTTATATATATTAAAACACTTTTTAAATAAACACTTTGAGTCCATATCTCAATTGGTTTGATTCAAAATTTGGGAATAATTGTTCCCTACACAAAATCTCGTTATGGCGTCATTAAGCGTCCATGTTTGATTTTCCAGAAATATGCTTAGAACTAATTTTTCTTATTTAAAACAGTAATATTACAATCTAATAATACTAGTAAAGTTTATTTACACAATTTTACACTAAAATATTTGTATATGACAGTGGTTAATCTACTATTTACATAGTTTCAGCCCTCCTCTATCTCTCTTATACAATTTTTTACTTTATTTTTGGTTTTCTCTAAATAAATTATACCATGTAATGATTGTAATTAGTGTACACACATTGTACCTAATTCATTATATATAGTGGTTATCTTTTAACTAGTTCAGAACCCTTCAATTTTTCAGTAATGGGCCTGTTTATGTTGTGTCATATCATAGTAGTCATTTATTTTTTGTTAATACAATAACTAAATTGTTATTGTTATACTTGGTTTGGGTTTCCAAAGTAGCATTAGATATTATTCTAACTTTTGATAATGTTTTCATTTACTTTTACACAAGTTTATATGTTATATTTTTCATAAATAACTTGCTTGTCATGATTTGTTTACATTCGGGTTTCTTCATAATAGTCATTTGGTTTTTAATTGTTTGTATATAAAATGACTGTCTTTATGGTCATAGTCTGTTCTCAAAGTAGCATTGGGATTTCCTCTTACTACTGGTAATAACTTTAACAATCTGTGCTCAATCTTTGATACAATATTTTTCTTAACTAATTGGTCATACAATGGTTCAGCTTACTTCTGGTTGTATGTACATAGTTAGTTAGTTTACAATATTTTAGTTACAATACTGTTAATGTTATGTTCAGAATCTGTTCTCAATGTATTATCAGATATTTATCTCACTACTGGTAATACTTTTATTAACATTGGTATATGCTTTGATATTGTATTTTGTCTAACTAAATTGGCATACTTGTTCCATTTCTACTATCCTCTGTGCCATCATATTTGATTTGTTTTATTTGCATTGTTTTGGAATTTAATACATTGTCTCTTAAGATTTATTATTATTTATAATAAATTCTTGTTTGATATCATAGTTGATGATCATTTATTTACATTAATATGTATGATTTTCTGTTGTAATAGGTGTCTTCCCTGTGGGGTTATGTAACACTGTACCATCTGTTTTAGTGCAGTATTTTTCTACTACTTAACTGACTTCAGTACGGTATCTTACTACAATATTTTAATTATTTTGTTACACATGTTTATACAACTCCTTCTTAAACACTAACACAAATCTTTTTGTATTATTTACAATATTTTTCTGGTCATTGGTCGAACTTAATTCCTGTCATTGTTTGATACATAACAAAGGTTTTTTATTTGTTGTCAGTTCTCTATGAACAATAACATAATTGTTCTATTTTGTTCTATTCTGGTGGTCTTATGATTATCTGTATTGATCATAATTTTATTAAATTAGTCACACTCAGTGTCTGTGTTTATTTGACTATTTTAATTCTTGCTATTTCGTTATGAAATTAACATATTTTCTTACACGGTAAACTTCATCACTGTAATTGTTTGTGTGGTTTATTCAGTTGAAATTAGTTAATTATTCACAGGTTTCACATTTATATTAAGTACACACTGTAATTGTTTGTGGTTCCTTAAACGTTAAACACTGGTTTTCTTTTCACATTTGATAATCATCATTTCTTTTGTCACTTATATAGTCTTTAGTACACGTGGTTTATGTTGAGTCCTTACATCTTCTGTCCATCTTCTTCTCTCTTCATGGTGCTCTTCCTGGTCCTTCTTCTTTCTTCTTCTTCAGTATTCTCATTGTAGTTGCTACTTTTATTTATCTCCTTTGCTGTTGGAGCTTGTTGGTCCTTATTTCGTTGTTTCCCCTCACTGTTGGATCCTATTGGGTCTGGTTACTGATATTTTGTTTTGGCTTGTGGCATTTTCTTTCTTCATTTTGCCTTTGATGTTGCTATGTTAATATTATCTTCTTCATCGTTGGATTTTTATATTAATATATTTGTAGATACACACTTTTATACACTTAGGTTTATTTATCTAGACATACTTCCATGCTTTTCTCTTACTTGACGTTATATTAGCTTATATTATGTAACTACCATATTTGGTACCGTTACACTATTAATAATATCTCCTGGATCTACTTCAAGATCATAATAAATATTTAGCAAAGCCAATCCATTAAGGTGGTCTTCTGACATTGTGTTTCTAAGCCATAATTTCAATCTTCTTAGAGTAGAAAACGTCCTTTCAGCTGAAGCATTTGAAATGGGAAGTGTAATTAATATTCTTAAAAGAATTTGGATAATTGGATAAATATCCTTATCAGTTATTTAGTAAATCAAGATCACTACGAGGTCCAATATTAGGCTCTTTTTCCCATTTCAAAGACCATGATTCCAATTCAGAAGCAAGTTCCTTTGCCACAATTCCCTTTGATTTGTTGAAAAATGAAGAATATTTCTCCGCAATATAGTTGATTTTCTCTTTATAATGATCGGTTTCTTTCAATTCTGGAAACAAAATCGATAAGCTAAACAAATTTAACGTTTCTTCAGGAAAACGTGTTTTAATGTCTTCTATGACATTTTCCAAGACTGGTATATAAATTGACTGTCTGAAGTAAGTAAGGGGATCTTGAGATGGATAATTTTCTCTATGCTTCTGTATAGCTGCTGTACGTGGTACTTTAATTTCAATATCTAAATCATCAGCTAATCTACGTATTTCTTCAAAGATAGTAGCAAATACATCTGTACATTTTTCACGACGAAGAATCAATTTCATTAAGGTATCTCGAGTCTGAGCAGATTTTAAGTCAACTTGAATTTTTTGAAAAAAGTAACTTGCTTGCTGAGTACAAGTTAAAATATCTGACAAACATACAATCGCTACTACAGTTTCAGCATCAAGAAGAGATGTCTTCAGGCCTCGAGCTTTTACCCTTGTTTGTGGATCTTTCCAAGAACACATACTTTCCAGTGCTTTTATGATTAGAGGTAGAGATTCTCTAAACTGCAATACACCATCATGGTGCTCTATCCACCTCGTTTCACAAAGCCCACTAAGCTTGTGACCAAGTATTTTCTTTATAGGTACAGATCGTTTAGATGATGCACCTAAAAAGGATATCGTTTCTGTCATTGTATCTACCGCATTCCGAATACTTTTCACTTTAGATATTTGCGATATTGACAAATTTTGCCCGTGGTTAGAGCAAGGTGAGAAAACCGCATTAATTGCTTCTTCTTGTACAGTTTTAACTGCTCCTCAAACTTCAGAAACCATAGCTGAACAACCATCTGTCGTTATTCCGACGCATTTTTTTTTGATCCAAGTTGAAGTTTTTCTGCAATTCTTTAATGACAATTCTTCTTATCTTAAAACCAGATATTATTGGCTCAGTGTCGTCATTGCCGTCATGATGATCTTCAGCACGCACATCAATAAATTTAAGAAAGGATTCAAAAATGCGTTCGCCATCTGTATACAGCAAAATTAATGCCAGCTGAGAGATATCAGAAATGTCTGTTGTTTCATCAAACATTACGCTACAAAATTTTGCAGCCTGAACTTTTGGAATACTCCGGCTGAGAATTTCTTCTGCATAGCATTCAATTAGCTCGTTTTGTGTAACACTGCTAATATAGGTAGCTCGTGATGAAGAATTTTGTAAGTGATTTCTTAACGTTTCATCTCCTTTAGCACGATATCTCAAGAGAGCCCGAAAATTTCCATCGTTTACAAGACTATTCATTTCGAATTTTCTTGAGTCTCTGTGGCCCCGTAATAGCATACCCTGTTGTCCAAGAACGTTTATTGGTAATAGGCGTGATCTGTTTTCAGATATTTTGAAAATATGCTGCTTATTTATTCGGTTAATAATGGACGACTCTGCATGATCCAAATTATATATAAAATCTTTTGCAGTTTGGAATTTTTATACAATTCATTTTTATCGTGTTTTTCTAAGATCCCATCTTTTCCTAACAACCTATGAAACCTCATGACAGGTACGTCACGCCTGTGCTGTTTATTATTTATTTTTATTTGCTGTGCTGTGAAAGAAGAGATGAATAATCAAGATTACACCGACGAACTCAACACAATAAAATACATAGCAATCAAAAACGGTTACAACCCTAATTTAATAAACACACTACACAAACGCATCAAAAACAAAAACAACAAAACACAAAATACCATCAACACACAACACAATAAATACATCACACTCACATACCACAACTCCTACACACACAAAATCGCCAACACATTCAGAAAACACAAATACAAAATAGCATACAGAACAACCAATACCATAAAAAAACACATCAATAATACAAACACAGACATAGACAAATATAACAAAACAGGTGTTTACAAATTAAATTGTAATGACTGCAATAGTTTCTACATAGGCCAGACGGGAAGATCTTTTTCATCCCGTTATTCTGAACACTTAAAAGCTTTAACCAACAACAATATACACTCCGCATTTGCCACACACATACACACAGAAAACCACAGTTACACCAACATAGACACTAATCTTGAAATTTTACATTACTTACCCAAAGGTCGAAAACTCAACACAACTGAACAATACGAAATATATAAACACCACACAACACAACCAAACAACATACTTAACGATCAATTACAATATAAATCATATACACTTTTTGACACAATTATACAAAAAACAAACATTAAGTTGAATCCCCGCGGCAATCCCTGTAATGGTACAATTATGGTACAATTTTTAATCCACCTAAATATGGTATAAAAACCATAAATATTGTATTCCTTCATTTGTAGTAATTTGGTCAAAATTAAATAAACCTTAAATAAACATTTGTAAATCTACAGTGAGTGGACTATATAAATATTTGCCAGGATTCTGACTGTTTCATAGCAAAAAACGTGAAGCCCAGCAAAAAACCGTATGTCGAATAATGCGATAAAAGTGCCAATCCTTGATGACGCCAGTGGCCAGGAATTTGTTTCCGTAAACAAGGCGATGCTGTCAACAACCAAACAATAGACGAGTGACGTAGATTCACCCCACCTCGGAAATATGGAACAAAGACTCTTGTGTCATTTCAACAGGGAACGTGATCGCAGCCGGCCGACAACCCGTTCACGAAGAGTGAATTTTAACTTTTTAAACCACTAAAAGTGGTTAATTAACAGTACAAAATATCGAAAATGTTGTGACGGACGTTAACAGACTGTCATCGTATAGGTGTCATCGGCCGATGGATCGTCCGTAAGAAATCTTGCGTATAGAATCGGTCCAAGGTGTTTTCGTGGGCCGACACGATGGTGTGACCGTAAAGCGAAGTAAAACTTTACCGATTGTGCAGATAGCGACGACCCTAGATGTGCGATGAGACTTATACAATAATTTGGTGAGAACGTTCCAACATCCTATTTTCTTTTAATTTCAAATCAAACCTAATTTCACAATAATGACCACAATAAAATTCAATTCACTCAGTATTAAGACTTTAAAAGAATGAGCTCATTAAAAGAAAGCAAGAAATTGTACCAGTGAGAGAGAGAGAGTGAGAGGGAGAGTGACTTATGATTTCTAAGTGCTGGGTTGTGCGACAAAGATAGTCATATATTCAATCTATTACTATATAATCTTTATATAATACGTAATATTTGCATATTTCATAAATACATGTCATGATTTTGGAGGGTAAAATTGTTTTGCAAACGCCCGTGGCGTAATATGTGGGTTCGAGTCATTTTTCAATATGTATTAATATTCAAGTTACATACTAATAAAAGTAATTTTTATATGATATTTTGTGTATGTTTTATTTCAGGTAGTCTATTTCACACACATGGTTCGTGTTGCACGAACCCTGGCCCGAAACATAAATTTGTGTAATGTTGTCAAATTGTACAACATGGCGTCCGGTTGAAAAAGTGATAGTCATTTACTAGTACATACAAAAGTACAATTTTTATGGTAACTAATTAAACGATAAAAAGCCAGTAGTTACAGATGGCGCCCGAACAGGGACTCGACATAAAATATAATTTTATGTAGAGTATACCTACCGGTAAGTGAAATAACTACCTGAGGTAATAGTGTTAAAGTACGTAACACGTGCGCAAGGTAAGGTTAACATTTTAGGTTATAAACATATATGTTTTAGTAAAATAAAATTGTAAGTATGAGTAATAAGGATAATATTGGAATAGAAACCAGTACCGCTGAGGTAAATTTAACCAGTGAAATGGATGTTCAGCCAACTCCAATTAGTCAGATTGACGAAGCAGATACACCTGTATCTGTTGTATATGTAGAAGCAGAGAAGGTCTCTACATCCATGTCAGTTAGTCCAGAAAGTAAATCAGACAGTACTGCTGCTATGATGCAGCTCTTATTAAATAAATTTGATAATTTTGACAAAAAGCTAGATGAGCAGAAAAATGAAATCAGAGATAGTTTTGATAAACAATTTAATGAACTAAAGAATGAAATAAAAGGTCAAAATTTTCACTTAGAGGAGAGAATTAACACAGTAGAAACACGTTGTGAGAACATACAGAAAACCACACTAGCAATTGTTGATGATAAATTCAGTAGTAAAATTAGTAGTTTAGATACTAAAATTGATCTAATTTATGACACAGTAAATAACACAGTTAAAAGTCAGTTAGAGTTACAAGGTACAGAAATACAACAGAAGTGTTTAACTTTGGTAGAAAGTCAATTAGAAGTTAAAACCAATATTGAAGTGAGCAACCAGGTAGAATTGAAAACTAATGTTTTACAGAATCATTTAGAGAAAATTGAAGTAAATGTAATAGACATTACAAAGAACTTAGAAACCATAGATAATACCATAACAGAACATGAAAGAAATACCAAGAGTAGATTCAGTTTGTTACAAAGTAAGATTAAAGAAATTGATGATTTAACTATACAAAATAATATGGATGTGCATGATAAATATGACGTAATTGCAAATAGTTTAACCAGTGTAAAAAAATGAGTTACGGGGAGAAATTAATAAAAATATTTCAAGCATAAATGATCGGGTAACCGTAACTAGGGATTTCTATAATGAAATAGAACTAGAGAATTTTAGCCATGAAAACAGGGTAATACATCCCATGCGTTTTCTAAATCAAACACGGGATTACAATTACTTTAGCAGTAGTAGTTGGGAAGTGAAGTTAAACAAAATAATTAAATGTTTTAAGGGTAATTCAGTCATATGGGCTGAGGCTCATAGGTTAGAATGGGATTGTTATAATACTTTTGAGAAAGCATTCAAGGGTAAATATTGGACTGAAGAAGAGCAGGAGACTTTAAGAAGCCGCATTATGGGAGCGGGTAATTTCTTGGGACGTAACCTTAGTAATAATAACATTACCATCTATGTAACTAAATTATACAATGAGGCAAAATATTTAGAGCCGCCCATACCCTTTAAGTCATTTGTTAGATACGTGAGTAAGCACTTACCCAGAGAAGTGCAGGTTACTCTAATGACTAAAGAAATAGAAAATCTCGATGAGCTTGAAAGGGTATTAGATATACTACAAAGCATAAATGATCGCGAAATGGGTAGACGACCCATTCAGCCAAATATGTCTAACCATAACAGTGAGTTTAATCGGCCAAGGCCTTATTACAATAACAATGGTAATAAATATAATTTTCGCAATGATTTACAGCAACCAGGCGGATGGAGTTGTTCTAGTTGCAGGAAGGAAAATAGTGCCAACATGCAGCACTGTTATTACTGCAAAACGCCAAGGAGTAACCAAACTAAGCAATTCGTACCTGCGAACAGAGGAGCACCTAGTACCAGAGGATCACCATATCACCATCAGGGACCAACAAGGGGACACCCGGTACCCTCCACGAGTCATAACAGGACGCAGCCGGAAAACTGAAGTCGACAGTGGTAAATAGGACCCGACCACTGTTCAGGGAAGCCCATGAGGTCCGACCAATAGAGGACGTACAGTCAAACGTCATAAAAACAGATATCGTTGCTGATTTATTGGAGGAGGAGAGCAACACGACATTGGAGGTGAGAGCTGGACTCACGGAAATCCAGGTAACAATAGAGAATAGAAACTTTAAAACACTTGTTGATACAGGAAGTGAAATTTCAGTAATAGCCGTGAACATTTTAAATGAATTAAAAGAATTTAAAAAGAATATTCCAGTTTTACCCGTAGCAGGGGTTACAGTAATAGGAGTCACGGGGGTACGTAGTAAAAGGGTGACAAAACAGATACATTTAAGTTTCTCAATTGGAGATATGAATTTTGATAATACATTTTTGGTAGTAAAGGGATTAAGTTTAGACATCATTTTGGGAAATGATTTTTTACAAAGAAATAAAGCTGTAATAAATTTTAAAGAAAAGGTGTTGGAGTTAGATGGGGGTGATCGGTCTGTGAAAATTAATTTTGAAAATGTGATAAATAAAGTTAGAACAACTGGTGTGAAATTGTTACAGAAACGAGTAGTTGAGAATAATTTAAATACTAAAATAAATTTTTGTAGAGAGGGTGAGTATTTCGAAGATGTTGATAATGAAATGAGCAACATTAATAATGAAGTATGGGAGATAAGGGCGGATAAATTCTGTAGTGGGGGTGAGGTGATAAGGAGTGGCCAACGTATAGCGTTATGCCAGGTAATAGAGCAGTTTAAGAGATTGTTTGCCGATATTCCAGGAAGGGCAAAAAATTATGAATGTATGTTACAGATTAAGGAACACACACCATTCATGCAGCGGAGCTATCCAGAGCCTTACTCTAAAAGACGAGCGGTGCAAGAGGAGTTGGATAAGATGTTGGAAAATGGGATCATCGAGAGGTCAGTATCTCACTACTCAAATCCATTAGTGGTAGTAATTAAGAAGGAGGGAGGAGTAAGATTGTGTTTAGACGCAAGGAAAATTAACCAAATTATTATACCAGACCGAGAATCACCAGAATCTATTAACGAAATCTTTCAAAAGTTTAGTGGTGTACGGTTTATGACATCATTGGATCTGACTGCTGGATATTGGCAGGTGCCATTAGCAGAGGTAAGTAGGCAATACACAGCATTTTTATTTAATGGAAAAAATTATCAGTTTAAGCGACTACCATTTGGGCTAAATACCAGCGTAGCTAGTTTCATTAAATGTTTGGATAGAATTTTGAGACCAAAAGATTTAGATTTTCTCACGGTATATGTGGACGACATTTTAATAGCTTCACGTACATTTGAAGACCATTTAGAACATTTAAAGTATGTGTTAGGAAAATTAGAAGCGGGAGGATTAACCGTAAATTGGGACAAGTCCAAATTTTTACAAACGAAGATTAATTTTTTAGGATTCATTATTACATCGGAAGGAATTTCCGCAAACCCGGACAAGGTCGAATCTATTATGCGCTTCCCTGAACCGCGAAACATAAAACAACTTCAGAGTTTTCTTGGGCTGTGCAACTTTTATAGGAAATTTCAAAGGAACTACGCCTACCTAACCACAAAGTTAAGTGCGGTATTACAGAAGAACAGACAATGGAAGTGGGGAGACGTGGAGCGTGGAGCCTTTGAAGAAATAAAACGAAAATTCAGTAATATGATTATGATGAACCACCCGGATTTTGATAAGATGTTTTATTTACAGACGGACGCCAGCAATGTAGCTGTAGGAGCAGAGCTGTATCAGGAGGATGAGGAGAAGGAACATCGGACTATTGCGTTCGCTAGTCGATCCTTACTGCCGGCTGAGAAGAATTACACAACCACGGAGAAAGAATTGCTGAGTATTGTGTTCGCAGTTAGTAAATTCAGAACTTACATCTTAGGCAACAAGACGATCATTAGAACTGATCATAAAGCTTTGTCATTCCTCAACACTTGTAAACTTGCTCATAGTCGTAACCAGGTGGGTACTTGTTTTGCAGGAGTACAACTTCGAGTGGGAGTATATTAAAGGAACCGAAAATAAGGTACCCGACACTTTGTCCAGAGTGGATTGTGAAAATAATAAGACAGGTAGGGATTTAAAAGAAATTGAAATTTTTCAGATTAGCAGAGAAGATAGAATCTTTGGAGAGGAGCTGAAGGATATCAACACCATGCAGAGAGCAGATGGTAAGTCTGGAAAAATAATACACAGTTTAGAGACGGAGCTGGATGAGTCTGAGTACAATCAATATTTTAAAATCTACAAAGGGTTATTGTTTAAGAAGGTAGTAGGGGGTGAGCGTGAATGGAGATTAGTGGTGCCAGCAGTGTTGGAAGAGAAAATTATTTGGGATTGTCATATACGATATGGTCATTTTGGGGCTAAAAAGTGTGTAAATGTTTTAAAAGAATCATGTATTTTCAGAAATATGGAGAGGCGAGTGAGACAGTTGCTGAGGAGTTGTGATTTGTGTCAAAAGTCAAAGGTGGTTAACTACAGAGTAGAAGGTGAGTTAAATTACATTAAAGTAGAAAGACCTTTTGATTTAGTTGCTGTGGATTTGTTTGGACCATTGCCGAAGGGTAGAGGCGGAGTAGTATATATATTTGTATTGCTTGACACTTTCTCAAAATATGTAAAATTGTATAGCGTAAAAAGAGCTACCAGTAAGGTATTGAGCGAAAAGGTGACTAATGACTATATGATTAACGTGGGTAAGCCAAAAGTAATTTTATCAGACCATGGGCCGCAGTTCATCAGTGGAAAATGGCGCCAGACCTTAGGATGGGAAGGCATCCTCACGAAGCATACGGCTGTGTATCATCCCCAGTCCAACCAGGCTGAGCGTGTAATGAGAGAAATAGGCAGGATCTTCAGAGCCTATTGTCACGCTAAGCACAGCGAGTGGCCATTGTATGTACGAAAGGTAGAAACTTGGCTTGGTAACAGTACCACCCACGAGTCCACTGGCTATACACCTCATGAGTTAGTAAGAGGAACACGCCCCCCAAGAATTTTGGAACAACTATTCGACTATCCACCTGAGAGTAGGACAACTGATATAAACATTAAAATCCGGTTGGCGAATGAAAACTTAATTAGCAAGGGTGAACAGAGAAAACGTAGACACGACGCAAGAGGTAAGTGGGTTAAGTATAATATAGGACAAATGGTATTAGTTAAAAGGCATGACTTATCGAGTGCGCAAGACAAAGAAATTAAGAAATTCTTTCTCTTATATGAAGGACCGTATGAGGTCATAGAGATTAAGATGCAAAATTCTTATGTGTTACAGAACAACGTAACTGGAGAGATAGTAGGAACACACAATGCTACAAATTTAAAGTTGTACTGGTCATCTTACGTATTTTTTTTTATGAATATTGATATTTTTATATTTTGAGTGTTTGAGTATTAATTTAGTTTTATTGGTTTTGCAGAAGGGACTCTCCCCCATTTTCGGGCGATCACAGACTCACCACCTCTGATCGTGGATTTTGGAATTCTGGAGGCGGACCATGGTTGGCGGAACTGACATATGGAGGTGAAAGCAACGATGGTCTTCCTCCACACAAAATTGGTAGCAAGTAGAAAATTTAATCTTATTATTGAACGGGGAGGGGGACCCCTAATTCTTGGGATATAAAAAAAAAAAAAAAAAAAAGTTTGGCATTTATCCCACGAATTTTGTTTTATTCTAGAAATCATAGAATAGAATTTGAAAATTTTTATGACTTAATATTTTAACTCATTAAGGAGTTATATTTTTATGTATAACCTAAGTATATCAGAAGACCCATTGTTTTCCTGTAGTGTTAGAAAAGTGAAGTTTTGGACTTGGAAAGTGTCTACAAATTTATTAATGTAACTAAAGAAAGAAATAACATTTTTTAAATGATATCTATATTTTGATTTTTTGTGAAGTAACAACCTTACGGGGTTAAAAGGACATAGTGCTACTATGGTGATAAGTAGAGACTGCTTTATGAACATTATCATTATGTTTATATTATATAGTAGTCTTGTAATGGATTTGTGTATAACTTGTTAGTTGTAGGGTAGTCCCAATTGGGACTACATAAAACACGATGTGTCACATAATTGCGATTCCCCATATTTCGGGCGATTACTGTCTTACCAACACTAATCGTGGATTTGGACGACAACCAGCTGTGGCCAGAAATTGTAACCCTGACCATGGTTGGTTGCCTATAAAATTGGTTGAAATTTTGAAATTTATTGGGAGGTTTAGGGGAATCTAATATTCTTGTTTGAATAGGCTACTTCACCTCGGTTGGGGTGGTAGACCTTAGGGGCATATTATAAATGTAATAGTAAGGGTACATACCTTGAAGGTTTTATACTGCTAAAGCAAGGATGGGAGAGAGAGACAAGAAAAAAGTGCTCACTCCTTCTGCCTCAGTCCTTGTGGAGGCAACTGAACACAACAGTTCAGGGGGGGCAATAGTGTGTGTGGAGGAGAATGAGGGGTAAATATTATTAACAGCGCCAACTATTACCTGTTAATAATAATAATAAGAATAATAATAATAATTTTAATTTAACAATTCAATAAGATTTATGAATAAATAATACCATACAGATTTATTAATTATTTTGTTTTTCTGTAATTTGTTTTTCTCCATGTTTGGGAGATTTATATGGGAATTTTCACATTTTCAGTAATATAATCCTCTTCATATCAATATGTTTCTTTTGTAATTATAATAATTATAAAATGGAAAGAGTTAAATATTATCGATAGGAATCGAAACAATTTATTAATTCAGGGTAGTCCATATTGAGAAGGGAAATTCTATATAATTCTTGTGGGTTACATTTTTTATAACTAGATTTTAGTAGTATATCAAGCAAACCCAGTGCTTATTAGCACAAACCAGCACCTAGCTAAGGGGAACCAGATCAGTTAAGGATAGAGTAATTTACCAAGCCACTATTTTAATATTTATCATTTATTGTTTCAGTGTTTGGAGATATGACAGCGGTCCTGAGCTGGCCAGCGCATCAGAGCAGGGGGGTTACGCGCCTAAGTGGCCTTATGGTGTTGGGATCTCGAAGGAGAAGTCCAGTAAGGTCATGTAGGTACTGTCATCATCATCAGACCACGGGTGAGTTATTGTTTTCTTTTATATAAATTGTAAGGGGGTTGTGGCGACCTATCCTGGCTGATCCCTTTAGGAAGTATGAAAGGGTCAATGAAAGTTTTTATGCTTCGGCACAAAATCTTTCATTGAGGGGGTTTTGTAATGGTACAATTTTTAATCCACCTAAATATGGTATAAAAACCATAAATATTGTATTCCTTCATTTGTAGTAATTTGGTCAAAATTAAATAAACCTTAAATAAACATTTGTAAATCTACAGTGAGTGGACTATATAAATATTTGCCAGGATTCTGACTGTTTCATAGCAAAAAACGTGAAGCCCAGCAAAAAACCGTATGTCGAATAATGCGATAAAAGTGCCAATCCTTGATGACGCCAGTGGCCAGGAATTTGTTTCCGTAAACAAGGCGATGCTGTCAACAACCAAACAATAGACGAGTGACGTAGATTCACCCCACCTCGGAAATATGGAACAAAGACTCTGTGTCATTTCAACAGGGAACGTGATCGCAGCCGGCCGGCAACCCGTTCACGAAGAGTGAATTTTAACTTTTTAAACCACTAAAAGTGGTTAATTAACAGTACAAAATATCGAAAATGTTGTGACGGACGTTAACAGACTGTCATCGTATAGGTGTCATCGGCCGATGGATCGTCCGTAAGAAATCTTGCGTATAGAATCGGTCCGAGGTGTTTTCGTGGGCCGACACGATGGTGTGACCGTAAAGCGAAGTAAAACTTTACCGATTGTGCAGATAGCGACGACCCTAGATGTGCGATGAGACTTATACAATAATTTGGTGAGAACGTTCCAACATCCTATTTTCTTTTAATTTCAAATCAAACCTAATTTCACAATAATGACCACAATAAAATTCAATTCACTCAGTATTAAGACTTTAAAAGAATGAGCTCATTAAAAGAAAGTAAGAAATTGTACCAGTGAGAGAGAGAGAGTGAGAGAGAGAGAGTGACTTATGATTTCTAAGTGCTGGGTTGTGCGACAAAGATAGTCATATATTCAATCTATTACTATACAATCTTTATATAATACGTAATATTTGCATATTTCATAAATACATGTCATGATTTTGGAGGGTAAAATTGTTTTGCAAACGCCCGTGGCGTAATATGTGGGTTCGAGTCATTTTTCAATATGTATTAATATTCAAGTTACATACTAATAAAAGTAATTTTTATATGATATTTTGTGTATGTTTTATTTCAGGTAGTCTATTTCACACACATGGTTCGTGTTGCACGAACCCTGGCCCGAAACATAAATTTGTGTAATGTTGTCAAATTGTACAACATGGCGTCCGGTTGAAAAAGTGATAGTCATTTACTAGTACATACAAAAGTACAATTTTTATGGTAACTAATTAAACGATAAAAAGCCAGTAGTTACAGATGGCGCCCGAACAGGGACTCGACATAAAATATAATTTTATGTAGAGTATACCTACCGGTAAGTGAAATAACTACCTGAGGTAATAGTGTTAAAGTACGTAACACGTGCGCAAGGTAAGGTTAACATTTTAGGTTATAAACATATATGTTTTAGTAACATAAAATTGTAAGTATGAGTAATAAGGATAATATTGGAATAGAAACCAGTACCGCTGAGGTAAATTTAACTAGTGAAATGGATGTTCAGCCAACTCCAATTAGTCAGATTGACGAAGCAGATACACCTGTATCTGTTGTATATGTAGAAGCAGAGAAGGTCTCTACATCCATGTCAGTTAGTCCAGAAAGTAAATCAGACAGTACTGCTGCTATGATGCAGCTCTTATTAAATAAATTTGATAATTTTGACAAAAAGCTAGATGAGCAGAAAAATGAAATCAGAGATAGTTTTGATAAACAATTTAATGAACTAAAGAATGAAATAAAAGGTCAAAATTTTCACTTAGAGGAGAGAATTAACACAGTAGAAACACGTTGTGAGAACATACAGAAAACCACACTAGCAATTGTTGATGATAAATTCAGTAGTAAAATTAGTAGTTTAGATACTAAAATTGATCTAATTTATGACACAGTAAATAACACAGTTAAAAGTCAGTTAGAGTTACAAGGTACAGAAATACAACAGAAGTGTTTAACTTTGGTAGAAAGTCAATTAGAAGTTAAAACCAATATTGAAGTGAGCAACCAGGTAGAATTGAAAACTAATGTTTTACAGAATCATTTAGAGAAAATTGAAGTAAATGTAATAGACATTACAAAGAACTTAGAAACCATAGATAATACCATAACAGAACATGAAAGAAATACCAAGAGTAGATTCAGTTTGTTACAAAGTAAGATTAAAGAAATTGATGATTTAACTATACAAAATAATATGGATGTGCATGATAAATATGACGTAATTGCAAATAGTTTAAGCAGTGTAAAAAATGAGTTACGGGGAGAAATTAATAAAAATATTTCAAGCATAAATGATCGGGTAACCGTAACTAGGGATTTCTATAATGAAATAGAACTAGAGAATTTTAGCCATGAAAACAGGGTAATACATCCCATGCGTTTTCTAAATCAAACACGGGATTACAATTACTTTAGCAGTAGTAGTTGGGAAGTGAAGTTAAACAAAATAATTAAATGTTTTAAGGGTAATTCAGTCATATGGGCTGAGGCTCATAGGTTAGAATGGGATTGTTATAATACTTTTGAGAAAGCATTCAAGGGTAAATATTGGACTGAAGAAGAGCAGGAGACTTTAAGAAGCCGCATTATGGGAGCGGGTAATTTCTTGGGACGTAACCTTAGTAATAATAACATTACCATCTATGTAACTAAATTATACAATGAGGCAAAATATTTAGAGCCGCCCATACCCTTTAAGTCATTTGTTAGATACATGAGTAAGCACTTACCCAGAGAAGTGCAGGTTACTCTAATGACTAAAGAAATAGAAAATCTCGATGAGCTTGAAAGGGTATTAGATATACTACAAAGCATAAATGATCGCGAAATGGGTAGACGACCCATTCAGCCAAATATGTCTAACCATAACAGTGAGTTTAATCGGCCAAGGCCTTATTACAATAACAATGGTAATAAATATAATTTTCGCAATGATTTACAGCAACCAGGCGGATGGAGTTGTTCTAGTTGCAGGAAGGAAAATCGTGCCAACATGCAGCACTGTTATTACTGCAAAACGCCAAGGAGTAACCAAACTAAGCAATTCGTACCTGCGAACAGAGGAGCACCTAGTACCAGAGGATCACCATATCACCATCAGGGACCAACAAGGGGACACCCGGTACCCTCCACGAGTCATAACAGGACGCAGCCGGAAAACTGAAGTCGACAGTGGTAAATAGGACCCGACCACTGTTCAGGGAAGCCCATGAGGTCCGACCAATAGAGGACGTACAGTCAAACGTCATAAAAACAGATATCGTTGCTGATTTATTGGAAGAGGAGAGCAACACGACATTGGAGGTGAGAGATGGACTCACGGAAATCCAGGTAACAATAGAGAATAGAAACTTTAAAACACTTGTTGATAAAGGAAGTGAAATTTCAGTAATAGCCGAGAACATTTTAAATGAATTAAAAGAATTTAAAAAGAATATTCCAGTTTTACCCGTAGCAGGGGTTACAGTAATAGGAGTCACGGGGGTACGTAGTAAAAGGGTGACAAAACAGATACATTTAAGTTTCTCAATTGGAGATATGAATTTTGATAATACATTTTTGGTAGTAAAGGGATTAAGTTTAGACATCATTTTGGGAAATGATTTTTTACAAAGAAATAAAGCTGTAATAAATTTTAAAGAAAAGGTGTTGGAGTTAGATGGGGGTGATCGGTCTGTGAAAATTAATTTTGAAAATGTGATAAATAAAGTTAGAACAACTGGTGTGAAATTGTTACAGAAACGAGTAGTTGAGAATAATTTAAATACTAAAATAAATTTTTGTAGAGAGGGTGAGTATTTCGAAGATGTTGATAATGAAATGAGCAACATTAATAATGAAGTATGGGAGATAAGGGCGGATAAATTCTGTAGTGGGGGTGAGGTGATAAGGAGTGGCCAACGTATAGCGTTATGCCAGGTAATAGAGCAGTTTAAGAGATTGTTTGCCGATATTCCAGGAAGGGCAAAAAATTATGAATGTATGTTACAGATTAAGGAACACACACCATTCATGCAGCGGAGCTATCCAGAGCCTTACTCTAAAAGACGAGCGGTGCAAGAGGAGTTGGATAAGATGTTGGAAAATGGGATCATCGAGAGGTCAGTATCTCACTACTCAAATCCATTAGTGGTGGTAATTAAGAAGGAGGGAGGAGTAAGATTGTGTTTAGACGCAAGGAAAATTAACCAAATTATTATACCAGACCGAGAATCACCAGAATCTATTAACGAAATCTTTCAAAAGTTTAGTGGTGTACGGTTTATGACATCATTGGATCTGACTGCTGGATATTGGCAGGTGCCATTAGCAGAGGTAAGTAGGCAATACACAGCATTTTTATTTAATGGAAAAAATTATCAGTTTAAGCGACTACCATTTGGGCTAAATACCAGCGTAGCTAGTTTCATTAAATGTTTGGATAGAATTTTGAGACCAAAAGATTTAGATTTTCTCACGGTATATGTGGACGACATTTTAATAGCTTCACGTACATTTGAAGACCATTTAGAACATTTAAAGTATGTGTTAGGAAAATTAGAAGCGGGAGGATTAACCGTAAATTGGGACAAGTCCAAATTTTTACAAACGAAGATTAATTTTTTAGGATTCATTATTACATCGGAAGGAATTTCCGCAAACCCGGACAAGGTCGAATCTATTATGCGCTTCCCTGAACCGCGAAACATAAAACAACTTCAGAGTTTTCTTGGGCTGTGCAACTTTTATAGGAAATTTCAAAGGAACTACGCCTACCTAACCGCAAAGTTAAGTGCGGTATTACAGAAGAACAGACAATGGAAGTGGGGAGACGTGGAGCGTGGAGCCTTTGAAGAAATAAAACGAAAATTCAGTAATATGATTATGATGAACCACCCGGATTTTGATAAGATGTTTTATTTACAGACGGACGCCAGCAATGTAGCTGTAGGAGCAGAGCTGTATCAGGAGGATGAGGAGAAGGAACATCGGACTATTGCGTTCGCTAGTCGATCCTTACTGCCGGCTGAGAAGAATTACACAACCACGGAGAAAGAATTGCTCAGTATTGTGTTCGCAGTTAGTAAATTCAGAACTTACATCTTAGGCAACAAGACGATCATTAGAACTGATCATAAAGCTTTGTCATTCCTCAACACTTGTAAACTTGCTCATAGTCGATTAACCAGGTGGGTACTTGTTTTGCAGGAGTACAACTTCGAGTGGGAGTATATTAAAGGAACCGAAAATAAGGTACCCGACACTTTGTCCAGAGTGGATTGTGAAAATAATAAGACAGGTAGGGATTTAAAAGAAATTGAAATTTTTCAGATTAGCAGAGAAGATAGAATCTTTGGAGAGGAGCTGAAGGATATCAACACCATGCAGAGAGCAGATGGTAAGTCTGGAAAAATAATACACAGTTTAGAGACGGAGCTGGATGAGTCTGAGTACAATCAATATTTTAAAATCTACAAAGGGTTATTGTTTAAGAAGGTAGTAGGGGGTGAGCGTGAATGGAGATTAGTGGTGCCAGCAGTGTTGGAAGAGAAAATTATTTGGGATTGTCATATACGATATGGTCATTTTGGGGCTAAAAAGTGTGTAAATGTTTTAAAAGAATCATGTATTTTCAGAAATATGGAGAGGCGAGTGAGACAGTTGCTGAGGAGTTGTGATTTGTGTCAAAAGTCAAAGGTGGTTAACTACAGAGTAGAAGGTGAGTTAAATTACATTAAAGTAGAAAGACCTTTTGATTTAGTTGCTGTGGATTTGTTTGGACCATTGCCGAAGGGTAGAGGCGGAGTAGTATATATATTTGTATTGCTTGACACTTTCTCAAAATATGTAAAATTGTATAGCGTAAAAAGAGCTACCAGTAAGGTATTGAGCGAAAAGGTGACTAATGACTATATGATTAACGTGGGTAAGCCAAAAGTAATTTTATCAGACCATGGGCCGCAGTTCATCAGTGGAAAATGGCGCCAGACCTTAGGATGGGAAGGCATCCTCACGAAGCATACGGCTGTGTATCATCCCCAGTCCAACCAGGCTGAGCGTGTAATGAGAGAAATAGGCAGGATCTTGAGAGCCTATTGTCACGCTAAGCACAGCGAGTGGCCATTGTATGTACGAAAGGTAGAAACTTGGCTTGGTAACAGTACCACCCACGAGTCCACTGGCTATACACCTCATGAGTTAGTAAGAGGAACACACCCCCCAAGAATTTTGGAACAACTATTCGACTATCCACCTGAGAGTAGGACAACTGATATAAACATTAAAATCCGGTTGGCGAATGAAAACTTAATTAGCAAGGGTGAACAGAGAAAACGTAGACACGACGCAAGAGGTAAGTGGGTTAAGTATAATATAGGACAAATGGTATTAGTTAAAAGGCATGACTTATCGAGTGCGCAAGACAAAGAAATTAAGAAATTCTTTCTCTTATATGAAGGACCGTATGAGGTCATAGAGATTAAGATGCAAAATTCTTATGTGTTACAGAACAACATAACTGGAGAGATAGTAGGAACACACAATGCTACACATTTAAAGTTGTACTGGTCATCTTACGTATTTTTTTTTATGAATATTGATATTTTTATATTTTGAGTGTTTGAGTATTAATTTAGTTTTATTGGTTTTGCAGAAGGGACTCTCCCCCATTTTCGGGCGATCACAGACTCACCACCTCTGATCGTGGATTTTGGAATTCTGGAGGCGGACCATGGTTGGCGGAACTGACATATGGAGGTGAAAGCAACGATGGTCTTCCTCCACACAAAATTGGTAGCAAGTAGAAAATTTAATCTTATTATTGAACGGGGAGGGGGACCCCTAATTCTTGGGATAAAAAAAAAAAAAAAGTTTGGCATTTATCCCACGAATTTTGTTTTATTCTAGAAATCATAGAATAGAATTTGAAAATTTTTATGACTTAATATTTTAACTCATTAAGGAGTTATATTTTTATGTATAACCTAAGTATATCAGAAGACCCATTGTTTTCCTGTAGTGTTAGAAAAGTGAAGTTTTGGACTTGGAAAGTGTCTACAAATTTATTAATGTAACTAAAGAAAGAAATAACATTTTTTAAATGATATCTATATTTTGATTTTTTGTGAAGTAACAACCTTACGGGGTTAAAAGGACATAGTGCTACTATGGTGATAAGTAGAGACTGCTTTATGAACATTATCATTATGTTTATATTATATAGTAGTCTTGTAATGGATTTGTGTATAACTTGTTAGTTGTAGGGTAGTCCCAATTGGGACTACATAAGACACGATGTGTCACATAATTGCGATTCCCCATATTTCGGGCGATTACTGTCTTACCAACACTAATCGTGGATTTGGACGACAACCAGCTGTGGCCAGAAATTGTAACCCTGACCATGGTTGGTTGCCTATAAAATTGGTTGAAATTTTGAAATTTATTGGGAGGTTTAGGGGAATCTAATATTCTTGTTTGAATAGGCTACTTCACCTCGGTTGGGGTGGTAGACCTTAGGGGAATATTATAAATGTAATAGTAAGGGTACATACCTTGAAGGTTTTATATTGCTAAAGCAAGGATGGGAGAGAGAGACAAGAAAAAAGTGCTCACTCCTTCTGCCTCAGTCCTTGTGGAGGCAACTGAACACAACAGTTCAGGGGGGGCAATAGTGTGTGTGGAGGAGAATGAGGGGTAAATATTATTAACAGCGCCAACTATTACCTGTTAATAATAATAATAAGAATAATAATAATAATTTTAATTTAACAATTCAATAAGATTTATGAATAAATAATACCATACAGATTTATTAATTATTTTGTTTTTCTGTAATTTGTTTTTCTCCATGTTTGGGAGATTTATATGGGAATTTTCACATTTTCAGTAATATAATCCTCTTCATATCAATATGTTTCTTTTGTAATTATAATAATTATAAAATGGAAAGAGTTAAATATTATCGATAGGAATCGAAACAATTTATTAATTCAGGGTAGTCCATATTGAGAAGGGAAATTCTATATAATTCTTGTGGGTTACATTTTTTATAACTAGATTTTAGTAGTATATCAAGCAAACCCAGTGCTTATTAGCACAAACCAGCACCTAGCTAAGGGGAACCAGATCAGTTAAGGATAGAGTAATTTACCAAGCCACTATTTTAATATTTATCATTTATTGTTTCAGTGTTTGGTGATATGACAGCGGTCCTGAGCTGGCCAGCGCATCAGAGCAGGGGGGTTACGCGCCTAAGTGGCCTTATGGTGTTGGGATCTCGAAGGAGAAGTCCAGTAAGGTCATGTAGGTACTGTCATCATCATCAGACCACGGGTGAGTTATTGTTTTCTTTTATATAAATTGTAAGGGGGTTGTGGCGACCTATCCTGGCTGATCCCTTTAGGAAGTATGAAAGGGTCAATGAAAGTTTTTATGCTTCGGCACAAAATCTTTCATTGAGGGGGTTTTGTAATGGTACAATTTTTAATCCACCTAAATATGGTATAAAAACCATAAATATTGTATTCCTTCATTTATAGTAATTTGGTGAAAATTAAATAAACCTTAAATAAACATTTGTAAATCTACAGTGAGTGGACTATATAAATATTTGCCAGGATTCTGACTGTTTCATAGCAAAAAACGTGAAGCCCAGCAAAAAACCGTATGTCGAATAATGCGATAAAAGTGCCAATCCTTGATGACGCCAGCGGCCAGGAATTTGTTTCCGTAAACAAGGCGATGCTGTCAACAACCAAACAATAGACGAGTGACGTAGATTCACCCCACCTCGGAAATATGGAACAAAGACTCTGTGTGATTTCAACAGGGAACGTGATCGCAGCCGGCCGGCAACCCGTTCACGAAGAGTGAATTTTAACTTTTTAAACAACTAAAAGTGGTTAATTAACAGTATAAAATATCGAAAATGTTGTGACGGACGTTAACAGACTGTCATCGTATAGGTGTCATCGGCCGATGGATCGTCCGTAAGAAATCTTGCGTATAGAATCGGTCCGAGGTGTTTTCGTGGGCCGACACGACGGTGTGACCGTAAAGCGAAGTAAAACTTTACCGATTGTGCAGATAGCGACGACCCTAGATGTGCGATGAGACTTATACAATAATTTGGTGAGAACGTTCCAACATCCTATTTTCTTTTAATTTCAAATCAAACCTAATTTCACAATAATGACCACAATAAAATTCAATTCACTCAGTATTAAGACTTTAAAAGAATGAGCTCATTAAAAGAAAGCAAGAAATTGTACCAGTGAGAGAGAGAGAGTGAGAGGGAGAGTGACTTATGATTTCTAAGTGCTGGGTTGTGCGACAAAGATAGTCATATATTCAATCTATTACTATATAATCTTTATATAATACGTAATATTTGCATATTTCATAAATACATGTCATGATTTTGGAGGGTAAAATTGTTTTGCAAACGCCCGTGGCGTAATATGTGGGTTCGAGTCATTTTTCAATATGTATTAATATTCAAGTTACATACTAATAAAAGTAATTTTTATATGATATTTTGTGTATGTTTTATTTCAGGTAGTCTATTTCACACACATGGTTCGTGTTGCACGAACCCTGGCCCGAAACATAAATTTGTGTAATGTTGTCAAATTGTACAACATGGCGTCCGGTTGAAAAAGTGATAGTCATTTACTAGTACATACAAAAGTACAATTTTTATGGTAACTAATTAAACGATAAAAAGCCAGTAGTTACAGATGGCGCCCGAACAGGGACTCGACATAAAATATAATTTTATGTAGAGTATACCTACCGGTAAGTGAAATAACTACCTGAGGTAATAGTGTTAAAGTACGTAACACGTGCGCAAGGTAAGGTTAACATTTTAGGTTATAAACATATATGTTTTAGTAAAATAAAATTGTAAGTATGAGTAATAAGGATAATATTGGAATAGAAACCAGTACCGCTGAGGTAAATTTAACCAGTGAAATGGATGTTCAGCCAACTCCAATTAGTCAGATTGACGAAGCAGATACACCTGTATCTGTTGTATATGTAGAAGCAGAGAAGGTCTCTACATCCATGTCAGTTAGTCCAGAAAGTAAATCAGACAGTACTGCTGCTATGATGCAGCTCTTATTAAATAAATTTGATAATTTTGACAAAAAGCTAGATGAGCAGAAAAATGAAATCAGAGATAGTTTTGATAAACAATTTAATGAACTAAAGAATGAAATAAAAGGTCAAAATTTTCACTTAGAGGAGAGAATTAACACAGTAGAAACACGTTGTGAGAACATACAGAAAACCACACTAGCAATTGTTGATGATAAATTCAGTAGTAAAATTAGTAGTTTAGATACTAAAATTGATCTAATTTATGACACAGTAAATAACACAGTTAAAAGTCAGTTAGAGTTACAAGGTACAGAAATACAACAGAAGTGTTTAACTTTGGTAGAAAGTCAATTAGAAGTTAAAACCAATATTGAAGTGAGCAACCAGGTAGAATTGAAAACTAATGTTTTACAGAATCATTTAGAGAAAATTGAAGTAAATGTAATAGACATTACAAAGAACTTAGAAACCATAGATAATACCATAACAGAACATGAAAGAAATACCAAGAGTAGATTCAGTTTGTTACAAAGTAAGATTAAAGAAATTGATGATTTAACTATACAAAATAATATGGATGTGCATGATAAATATGACGTAATTGCAAATAGTTTAAGCAGTGTAAAAAATGAGTTACGGGGAGAAATTAATAAAAATATTTCAAGCATAAATGATCGGGTAACCGTAACTAGGGATTTCTATAATGAAATAGAACTAGAGAATTTTAGCCATGAAAACAGGGTAATACATCCCATGCGTTTTCTAAATCAAACACGGGATTACAATTACTTTAGCAGTAGTAGTTGGGAAGTGAAGTTAAACAAAATAATTAAATGTTTTAAGGGTAATTCAGTCATATGGGCTGAGGCTCATAGGTTAGAATGGGATTGTTATAATACTTTTGAGAAAGCATTCAAGGGTAAATATTGGACTGAAGAAGAGCAGGAGACTTTAAGAAGCCGCATTATGGGAGCGGGTAATTTCTTGGGACGTAACCTTAGTAATAATAACATTACCATCTATGTAACTAAATTATACAATGAGGCAAAATATTTAGAGCCGCCCATACCCTTTAAGTCATTTGTTAGATACATGAGTAAGCACTTACCCAGAGAAGTGCAGGTTACTCTAATGACTAAAGAAATAGAAAATCTCGATGAGCTTGAAAGGGTATTAGATATACTACAAAGCATAAATGATCGCGAAATGGGTAGACGACCCATTCAGCCAAATATGTCTAACCATAACAGTGAGTTTAATCGGCCAAGGCCTTATTACAATAACAATGGTAATAAATATAATTTTCGCAATGATTTACAGCAACCAGGCGGATGGAGTTGTTCTAGTTGCAGGAAGGAAAATCGTGCCAACATGCAGCACTGTTATTACTGCAAAACGCCAAGGAGTAACCAAACTAAGCAATTCGTACCTGCGAACAGAGGAGCACCTAGTACCAGAGGATCACCATATCACCATCAGGGACCAACAAGGGGACACCCGGTACCCTCCACGAGTCATAACAGGACGCAGCCGGAAAACTGAAGTCGACAGTGGTAAATAGGACCCGACCACTGTTCAGGGAAGCCCATGAGGTCCGACCAATAGAGGACGTACAGTCAAACGTCATAAAAACAGATATCGTTGCTGATTTATTGGAAGAGGAGAGCAACACGACATTGGAGGTGAGAGATGGACTCACGGAAATCCAGGTAACAATAGAGAATAGAAACTTTAAAACACTTGTTGATAAAGGAAGTGAAATTTCAGTAATAGCCGAGAACATTTTAAATGAATTAAAAGAATTTAAAAAGAATATTCCAGTTTTACCCGTAGCAGGGGTTACAGTAATAGGAGTCACGGGGGTACGTAGTAAAAGGGTGACAAAACAGATACATTTAAGTTTCTCAATTGGAGATATGAATTTTGATAATACATTTTTGGTAGTAAAGGGATTAAGTTTAGACATCATTTTGGGAAATGATTTTTTACAAAGAAATAAAGCTGTAATAAATTTTAAAGAAAAGGTGTTGGAGTTAGATGGGGGTGATCGGTCTGTGAAAATTAATTTTGAAAATGTGATAAATAAAGTTAGAACAACTGGTGTGAAATTGTTACAGAAACGAGTAGTTGAGAATAATTTAAATACTAAAATAAATTTTTGTAGAGAGGGTGAGTATTTCGAAGATGTTGATAATGAAATGAGCAACATTAATAATGAAGTATGGGAGATAAGGGCGGATAAATTCTGTAGTGGGGGTGAGGTGATAAGGAGTGGCCAACGTATAGCGTTATGCCAGGTAATAGAGCAGTTTAAGAGATTGTTTGCCGATATTCCAGGAAGGGCAAAAAATTATGAATGTATGTTACAGATTAAGGAACACACACCATTCATGCAGCGGAGCTATCCAGAGCCTTACTCTAAAAGACGAGCGGTGCAAGAGGAGTTGGATAAGATGTTGGAAAATGGGATCATCGAGAGGTCAGTATCTCACTACTCAAATCCATTAGTGGTGGTAATTAAGAAGGAGGGAGGAGTAAGATTGTGTTTAGACGCAAGGAAAATTAACCAAATTATTATACCAGACCGAGAATCACCAGAATCTATTAACGAAATCTTTCAAAAGTTTAGTGGTGTACGGTTTATGACATCATTGGATCTGACTGCTGGATATTGGCAGGTGCCATTAGCAGAGGTAAGTAGGCAATACACAGCATTTTTATTTAATGGAAAAAATTATCAGTTTAAGCGACTACCATTTGGGCTAAATACCAGCGTAGCTAGTTTCATTAAATGTTTGGATAGAATTTTGAGACCAAAAGATTTAGATTTTCTCACGGTATATGTGGACGACATTTTAATAGCTTCACGTACATTTGAAGACCATTTAGAACATTTAAAGTATGTGTTAGGAAAATTAGAAGCGGGAGGATTAACCGTAAATTGGGACAAGTCCAAATTTTTACAAACGAAGATTAATTTTTTAGGATTCATTATTACATCGGAAGGAATTTCCGCAAACCCGGACAAGGTCGAATCTATTATGCGCTTCCCTGAACCGCGAAACATAAAACAACTTCAGAGTTTTCTTGGGCTGTGCAACTTTTATAGGAAATTTCAAAGGAACTACGCCTACCTAACCGCAAAGTTAAGTGCGGTATTACAGAAGAACAGACAATGGAAGTGGGGAGACGTGGAGCGTGGAGCCTTTGAAGAAATAAAACGAAAATTCAGTAATATGATTATGATGAACCACCCGGATTTTGATAAGATGTTTTATTTACAGACGGACGCCAGCAATGTAGCTGTAGGAGCAGAGCTGTATCAGGAGGATGAGGAGAAGGAACATCGGACTATTGCGTTCGCTAGTCGATCCTTACTGCCGGCTGAGAAGAATTCCACAACCACGGAGAAAGAATTGCTCAGTATTGTGTTCGCAGTTAGTAAATTCAGAACTTACATCTTAGGCAACAAGACGATCATTAGAACTGATCATAAAGCTTTGTCATTCCTCAACACTTGTAAACTTGCTCATAGTCGATTAACCAGGTGGGTACTTGTTTTGCAGGAGTACAACTTCGAGTGGGAGTATATTAAAGGAACCGAAAATAAGGTACCCGACACTTTGTCCAGAGTGGATTGTGAAAATAATAAGACAGGTAGGGATTTAAAAGAAATTGAAATTTTTCAGATTAGCAGAGAAGATAGAATCTTTGGAGAGGAGCTGAAGGATATCAACACCATGCAGAGAGCAGATGGTAAGTCTGGAAAAATAATACACAGTTTAGAGACGGAGCTGGATGAGTCTGAGTACAATCAATATTTTAAAATCTACAAAGGGTTATTGTTTAAGAAGGTAGTAGGGGGTGAGCGTGAATGGAGATTAGTGGTGCCAGCAGTGTTGGAAGAGAAAATTATTTGGGATTGTCATATACGATATGGTCATTTTGGGGCTAAAAAGTGTGTAAATGTTTTAAAAGAATCATGTATTTTCAGAAATATGGAGAGGCGAGTGAGACAGTTGCTGAGGAGTTGTGATTTGTGTCAAAAGTCAAAGGTGGTTAACTACAGAGTAGAAGGTGAGTTAAATTACATTAAAGTAGAAAGACCTTTTGATTTAGTTGCTGTGGATTTGTTTGGACCATTGCCGAAGGGTAGAGGCGGAGTAGTATATATATTTGTATTGCTTGACACTTTCTCAAAATATGTAAAATTGTATAGCGTAAAAAGAGCTACCAGTAAGGTATTGAGCGAAAAGGTGACTAATGACTATATGATTAACGTGGGTAAGCCAAAAGTAATTTTATCAGACCATGGGCCGCAGTTCATCAGTGGAAAATGGCGCCAGACCTTAGGATGGGAAGGCATCCTCACGAAGCATACGGCTGTGTATCATCCCCAGTCCAACCAGGCTGAGCGTGTAATGAGAGAAATAGGCAGGATCTTCAGAGCCTATTGTCACGCTAAGCACAGCGAGTGGCCATTGTATGTACGAAAGGTAGAAACTTGGCTTGGTAACAGTACCACCCACGAGTCCACTGGCTATACACCTCATGAGTTAGTAAGAGGAACACACCCCCCAAGAATTTTGGAACAACTATTCGACTATCCACCTGAGAGTAGGACAACTGATATAAACATTAAAATCCGGTTGGCGAATGAAAACTTAATTAGCAAGGGTGAACAGAGAAAACGTAGACACGACGCAAGAGGTAAGTGGGTTAAGTATAATATAGGACAAATGGTATTAGTTAAAAGGCATGACTTATCGAGTGCGCAAGACAAAGAAATTAAGAAATTCTTTCTCTTATATGAAGGACCGTATGAGGTCATAGAGATTAAGATGCAAAATTCTTATGTGTTACAGAACAACATAACTGGAGAGATAGTAGGAACACACAATGCTACACATTTAAAGTTGTACTGGTCATCTTACGTATTTTTTTTTATGAATATTGATATTTTTATATTTTGAGTGTTTGAGTATTAATTTAGTTTTATTGGTTTTGCAGAAGGGACTCTCCCCCATTTTCGGGCGATCACAGACTCACCACCTCTGATCGTGGATTTTGGAATTCTGGAGGCGGACCATGGTTGGCGGAACTGACATATGGAGGTGAAAGCAACGATGGTCTTCCTCCACACAAAATTGGTAGCAAGTAGAAAATTTAATCTTATTATTGAACGGGGAGGGGGACCCCTAATTCTTGGGATAAAAAAAAAAAAAAAAAGTTTGGCATTTATCCCACGAATTTTGTTTTATTCTAGAAATCATAGAATAGAATTTGAAAATTTTTATGACTTAATATTTTAACTCATTAAGGAGTTATATTTTTATGTATAACCTAAGTATATCAGAAGACCCATTGTTTTCCTGTAGTGTTAGAAAAGTGAAGTTTTGGACTTGGAAAGTGTCTACAAATTTATTAATGTAACTAAAGAAAGAAATAACATTTTTTAAATGATATCTATATTTTGATTTTTTGTGAAGTAACAACCTTACGGGGTTAAAAGGACATAGTGCTACTATGGTGATAAGTAGAGACTGCTTTATGAACATTATCATTATGTTTATATTATATAGTAGTCTTGTAATGGATTTGTGTATAACTTGTTAGTTGTAGGGTAGTCCCAATTGGGACTACATAAGACACGATGTGTCACATAATTGCGATTCCCCATATTTCGGGCGATTACTGTCTTACCAACACTAATCGTGGATTTGGACGACAACCAGCTGTGGCCAGAAATTGTAACCCTGACCATGGTTGGTTGCCTATAAAATTGGTTGAAATTTTGAAATTTATTGGGAGGTTTAGGGGAATCTAATATTCTTGTTTGAATAGGCTACTTCACCTCGGTTGGGGTGGTAGACCTTAGGGGAATATTATAAATGTAATAGTAAGGGTACATACCTTGAAGGTTTTATATTGCTAAAGCAAGGATGGGAGAGAGAGACAAGAAAAAAGTGCTCACTCCTTCTGCCTCAGTCCTTGTGGAGGCAACTGAACACAACAGTTCAGGGGGGGCAATAGTGTGTGTGGAGGAGAATGAGGGGTAAATATTATTAACAGCGCCAACTATTACCTGTTAATAATAATAATAAGAATAATAATAATAATTTTAATTTAACAATTCAATAAGATTTATGAATAAATAATACCATACAGATTTATTAATTATTTTGTTTTTCTGTAATTTGTTTTTCTCCATGTTTGGGAGATTTATATGGGAATTTTCACATTTTCAGTAATATAATCCTCTTCATATCAATATGTTTCTTTTGTAATTATAATAATTATAAAATGGAAAGAGTTAAATATTATCGATAGGAATCGAAACAATTTATTAATTCAGGGTAGTCCATATTGAGAAGGGAAATTCTATATAATTCTTGTGGGTTACATTTTTTATAACTAGATTTTAGTAGTATATCAAGCAAACCCAGTGCTTATTAGCACAAACCAGCACCTAGCTAAGGGGAACCAGATCAGTTAAGGATAGAGTAATTTACCAAGCCACTATTTTAATATTTATCATTTATTGTTTCAGTGTTTGGTGATATGACAGCGGTCCTGAGCTGGCCAGCGCATCAGAGCAGGGGGGTTACGCGCCTAAGTGGCCTTATGGTGTTGGGATCTCGAAGGAGAAGTCCAGTAAGGTCATGTAGGTACTGTCATCATCATCAGACCACGGGTGAGTTATTGTTTTCTTTTATATAAATTGTAAGGGGGTTGTGGCGACCTATCCTGGCTGATCCCTTTAGGAAGTATGAAAGGGTCAATGAAAGTTTTTATGCTTCGGCACAAAATCTTTCATTGAGGGGGTTTTGTAATGGTACAATTTTTAATCCACCTAAATATGGTATAAAAACCATAAATATTGTATTCCTTCATTTATAGTAATTTGGTGAAAATTAAATAAACCTTAAATAAACATTTGTAAATCTACAGTGAGTGGACTATATAAATATTTGCCAGGATTCTGACTGTTTCATAGCAAAAAACGTGAAGCCCAGCAAAAAACCGTATGTCGAATAATGCGATAAAAGTGCCAATCCTTGATGACGCCAGCGGCCAGGAATTTGTTTCCGTAAACAAGGCGATGCTGTCAACAACCAAACAATAGACGAGTGACGTAGATTCACCCCACCTCGGAAATATGGAACAAAGACTCTGTGTGATTTCAACAGGGAACGTGATCGCAGCCGGCCGGCAACCCGTTCACGAAGAGTGAATTTTAACTTTTTAAACAACTAAAAGTGGTTAATTAACAGTATAAAATATCGAAAATGTTGTGACGGACGTTAACAGACTGTCATCGTATAGGTGTCATCGGCCGATGGATCGTCCGTAAGAAATCTTGCGTATAGAATCGGTCCGAGGTGTTTTCGTGGGCCGACACGACGGTGTGACCGTAAAGCGAAGTAAAACTTTACCGATTGTGCAGATAGCGACGACCCTAGATGTGCGATGAGACTTATACAATAATTTGGTGAGAACGTTCCAACATCCTATTTTCTTTTAATTTCAAATCAAACCTAATTTCACAATAATGACCACAATAAAATTCAATTCACTCAGTATTAAGACTTTAAAAGAATGAGCTCATTAAAAGAAAGCAAGAAATTGTACCAGTGAGAGAGAGAGAGTGAGAGGGAGAGTGACTTATGATTTCTAAGTGCTGGGTTGTGCGACAAAGATAGTCATATATTCAATCTATTACTATATAATCTTTATATAATACGTAATATTTGCATATTTCATAAATACATGTCATGATTTTGGAGGGTAAAATTGTTTTGCAAACGCCCGTGGCGTAATATGTGGGTTCGAGTCATTTTTCAATATGTATTAATATTCAAGTTACATACTAATAAAAGTAATTTTTATATGATATTTTGTGTATGTTTTATTTCAGGTAGTCTATTTCACACACATGGTTCGTGTTGCACGAACCCTGGCCCGAAACATAAATTTGTGTAATGTTGTCAAATTGTACAACATGGCGTCCGGTTGAAAAAGTGATAGTCATTTACTAGTACATACAAAAGTACAATTTTTATGGTAACTAATTAAACGATAAAAAGCCAGTAGTTACAGATGGCGCCCGAACAGGGACTCGACATAAAATATAATTTTATGTAGAGTATACCTACCGGTAAGTGAAATAACTACCTGAGGTAATAGTGTTAAAGTACGTAACACGTGCGCAAGGTAAGGTTAACATTTTAGGTTATAAACATATATGTTTTAGTAACATAAAATTGTAAGTATGAGTAATAAGGATAATATTGGAATAGAAACCAGTACCGCTGAGGTAAATTTAACCAGTGAAATGGATGTTCAGCCAACTCCAATTAGTCAGATTGACGAAGCAGATACACCTGTATCTGTTGTATATGTAGAAGCAGAGAAGGTCTCTACATCCATGTCAGTTAGTCCAGAAAGTAAATCAGACAGTACTGCTGCTATGATGCAGCTCTTATTAAATAAATTTGATAATTTTGACAAAAAGCTAGATGAGCAGAAAAATGAAATCAGAGATAGTTTTGATAAACAATTTAATGAACTAAAGAATGAAATAAAAGGTCAAAATTTTCACTTAGAGGAGAGAATTAACACAGTAGAAACACGTTGTGAGAACATACAGAAAACCACACTAGCAATTGTTGATGATAAATTCAGTAGTAAAATTAGTAGTTTAGATACTAAAATTGATCTAATTTATGACACAGTAAATAACACAGTTAAAAGTCAGTTAGAGTTACAAGGTACAGAAATACAACAGAAGTGTTTAACTTTGGTAGAAAGTCAATTAGAAGTTAAAACCAATATTGAAGTGAGCAACCAGGTAGAATTGAAAACTAATGTTTTACAGAATCATTTAGAGAAAATTGAAGTAAATGTAATAGACATTACAAAGAACTTAGAAACCATAGATAATACCATAACAGAACATGAAAGAAATACCAAGAGTAGATTCAGTTTGTTACAAAGTAAGATTAAAGAAATTGATGATTTAACTATACAAAATAATATGGATGTGCATGATAAATATGACGTAATTGCAAATAGTTTAACCAGTGTAAAAAATGAGTTACGGGGAGAAATTAATAAAAATATTTCAAGCATAAATGATCGGGTAACCGTAACTAGGGATTTCTATAATGAAATAGAACTAGAGAATTTTAGCCATGAAAACAGGGTAATACATCCCATGCGTTTTCTAAATCAAACACGGGATTACAATTACTTTAGCAGTAGTAGTTGGGAAGTGAAGTTAAACAAAATAATTAAATGTTTTAAGGGTAATTCAGTCATATGGGCTGAGGCTAATAGGTTAGAATGGGATTGTTATAATACTTTTGAGAAAGCATTCAAGGGTAAATATTGGACTGAAGAAGAGCAGGAGACTTTAAGAAGCCGCATTATGGGAGCGGGTAATTTCTTGGGACGTAACCTTAGTAATAATAACATTACCATCTATGTAACTAAATTATACAATGAGGCAAAAATATTTAGAGCCGCCCATACCCTTTAAGTCATTTGTTAGATACGTGAGTAAGCACTTACCCAGAGAAGTGCAGGTTACTCTAATGACTAAAGAAATAGAAAATCTCGATGAGCTTGAAAGGGTATTAGATATACTACAAAGCATAAATGATCGCGAAATGGGTAGACGACCCATTCAGCCAAATATGTCTAACCATAACAGTGAGTTTAATCGGCCAAGGCCTTATTACAATAACAATGGTAATAAATATAATTTTCGCAATGATTTACAGCAACCAGGCGGATGGAGTTGTTCTAGTTGCAGGAAGGAAAATCGTGCCAACATGCAGCACTGTTATTACTGCAAAACGCCAAGGAGTAACCAAACTAAGCAATTCGTACCTGCGAACAGAGGAGCACCTAGTACCAGAGGATCACCATATCACCATCAGGGACCAACAAGGGGACACCCGGTACCCTCCACGAGTCATAACAGGACGCAGCCGGAAAACTGAAGTCGACAGTGGTAAATAGGACCCGACCACTGTTCAGGGAAGCCCATGAGGTCCGACCAATAGAGGACGTACAGTCAAACGTCATAAAAACAGATATCGTTGCTGATTTATTGGAGGAGGAGAGCAACACGACATTGGAGGTGAGAGCTGGACTCACGGAAATCCAGGTAACAATAGAGAATAGAAACTTTAAAACACTTGTTGATACAGGAAGTGAAATTTCAGTAATAGCCGAGAACATTTTAAATGAATTAAAAGAATTTAAAAAGAATATTCCAGTTTTACCCGTAGCAGGGGTTACAGTAATAGGAGTCACGGGGGTACGTAGTAAAAGGGTGACAAAACAGATACATTTAAGTTTCTCAATTGGAGATATGAATTTTGATAATACATTTTTGGTAGTAAAGGGATTAAGTTTAGACATCATTTTGGGAAATGATTTTTTACAAAGAAATAAAGCTTAATAAATTTTAAAGAAAAGGTGTTGGAGTTAGATGGGGGTGATCGGTCTGTGAAAATTAATTTTGAAAATATGATAAATAAAGTTAGAACAACTGGTGTGAAATTGTTACAGAAACGAGTAGTTGAGAATAATTTAAATACTAAAATAAATTTTTGTAGAGAGGGTGAGTATTTCGAAGATGTTGATAATGAAATGAGCAACATTAATAATGAAGTATGGGAGATAAGGGCGGATAAATTCTGTAGTGGGGGTGAGGTGATAAGGAGTGGCCAACGTATAGCGTTATGCCAGGTAATAGAGCAGTTTAAGAGATTGTTTGCCGATATTCCAGGAAGGGCAAAAAATTATGAATGTATGTTACAGATTAAGGAACACACACCATTCATGCAGCGGAGCTATCCAGAGCCTTACTCTAAAAGACGAGCGGTGCAAGAGGAGTTGGATAAGATGTTGGAAAATGGGATCATCGAGAGGTCAGTATCTCACTACTCAAATCCATTAGTGGTGGTAATTAAGAAGGAGGGAGGAGTAAGATTGTGTTTAGACGCAAGGAAAATTAACCAAATTATTATACCAGACCGAGAATCACCAGAATCTATTAACGAAATCTTTCAAAAGTTTAGTGGTGTACGGTTTATGACATCATTGGATCTGACTGCTGGATATTGGCAGGTGCCATTAGCAGAGGTAAGTAGGCAATACACAGCATTTTTATTTAATGGAAAAAATTATCAGTTTAAGCGACTACCATTTGGGCTAAATACCAGCGTAGCTAGTTTCATTAAATGTTTGGATAGAATTTTGAGACCAAAAGATTTAGATTTTCTCACGGTATATGTGGACGACATTTTAATAGCTTCACGTACATTTGAAGACCATTTAGAACATTTAAAGTATGTGTTAGGAAAATTAGAAGCGGGAGGATTAACCGTAAATTGGGACAAGTCCAAATTTTTACAAACGAAGATTAATTTTTTAGGATTCATTATTACATCGGAAGGAATTTCCGCAAACCCGGACAAGGTCGAATCTATTATGCGCTTCCCTGAACCGCAAAACATAAAACAACTTCAGAGTTTTCTTGGGCTGTGCAACTTTTATAGGAAATTTCAAAGGAACTACGCCTACCTAACCGCAAAGTTAAGTGCGGTATTACAGAAGAACAGACAATGGAAGTGGGGAGACGTGGAGCGTGGAGCCTTTGAAGAAATAAAACGAAAATTCAGTAATATGATTATGATGAACCACCCGGATTTTGATAAGATGTTTTATTTACAGACGGACGCCAGCAATGTAGCTGTAGGAGCAGAGCTGTATCAGGAGGATGAGGAGAAGGAACATCGGACTATTGCGTTCGCTAGTCGATCCTTACTGCCGGCTGAGAAGAATTACACAACCACGGAGAAAGAATTGCTCAGTATTGTGTTCGCAGTTAGTAAATTCAGAACTTACATCTTAGGCAACAAGACGATCATTAGAACTGATCATAAAGCTTTGTCATTCCTCAACACTTGTAAACTTGCTCATAGTCGATTAACCAGGTACCCGAAAGATAGTATATTAAAGGAACCGAAAATAAGGTACCCGACACTTTGTCCAGAGTGGATTGTGAAAATAATAAGACAGGTAGGGATTTAAAAGAAATTGAAATTTTTCAGATTAGCAGAGAAGATAGAATCTTTGGAGAGGAGCTGAAGGATATCAACACCATGCAGAGAGCAGATGGTAAGTCTGGAAAAATAATACACAGTTTAGAGACGGAGCTGGATGAGTCTGAGTACAATCAATATTTTAAAATCTACAAAGGGTTATTGTTTAAGAAGGTAGTAGGGGGTGAGCGTGAATGGAGATTAGTGGTGCCAGCAGTGTTGGAAGAGAAAATTATTTGGGATTGTCATATACGATATGGTCATTTTGGGGCTAAAAAGTGTGTAAATGTTTTAAAAGAATCATGTATTTTCAGAAATATGGAGAGGCGAGTGAGACAGTTGCTGAGGAGTTGTGATTTGTGTCAAAAGTCAAAGGTGGTTAACTACAGAATAGAAGGTGAGTTAAATTACATTAAAGTAGAAAGACCTTTTGATTTAGTTGCTGTGGATTTGTTTGGACCATTGCCGAAGGGTAGAGGCGGAGTAGTATATATATTTGTATTGCTTGACACTTTCTCAAAATATGTAAAATTGTATAGCGTAAAAAGAGCTACCAGTAAGGTATTGAGCGAAAAGGTGACTAATGACTATATGATTAACGTGGGTAAGCCAAAAGTAATTTTATCAGACCATGGGCCGCAGTTCATCAGTGGAAAATGGCGCCAGACCTTAGGATGGGAAGGCATCCTCACGAAGCATACGGCTGTGTATCATCCCCAGTCCAACCAGGCTGAGCGTGTAATGAGAGAAATAGGCAGGATCTTCAGAGCCTATTGTCACGCTAAGCACAGCGAGTGGCCATTGTATGTACGAAAGGTAGAAACTTGGCTTCGTTACAGTACCACCCACGGGTCCACTGGCTATACACCTCATGAGTTAGTAAGAGGAACACGCCCCCCAAGAATTTTGGAACAACTATTCGACTATCCACCTGAGAGTAGGACAACTGATATAAACATTAAAATCCGGTTGGCGAATGAAAACTTAATTAGCAAGGGTGAACAGAGTAAACGTAGACACGATGCAAGAGGTAAGTGGGTTAAGTATAATATAGGACAAATGGTATTAGTTAAAAGGCATGACTTGTCGAGTGCGCAAGACAAAGAAATTAAGAAATTCTTTCTCTTATATGAAGGACCGTATGAGGTCATAGAGATTAAGATGCAAAATTCTTATGTGTTACAGAACAACGTAACTGGAGAGATAGTAGGAACACACAATGCTACAAATTTAAAGTTGTACTGGTCATCTTACGTATTTTTTTTTATGAATATTGATATTTTTATATTTTGAGTGTTTGAGTATTAATTTAGTTTTATTGGTTTTGCAGAAGGGACTCTCCCCCATTTTCGGGCGATCACAGACTCACCACCTCTGATCGTGGATTTTGGAATTCTGGAGGCGGACCATGGTTGGCGGAACTGACATATGGAGGTGAAAGCAACGATGGTCTTCCTCCACACAAAATTGGTAGCAAGTAGAAAATTTAATCTTATTATTGAACGGGGAGGGGGACCCCTAATTCTTGGGATAAAAAAAAAAAAAAAAAAAGTTTGGCATTTATCCCACGAATTTTGTTTTATTCTAGAAATCATAGAATAGAATTTGAAAATTTTTATGACTTAATATTTTAACTCATTAAGGAGTTATATTTTTATGTATAACCTAAGTATATCAGAAGACCCATTGTTTTCCTGTAGTGTTAGAAAAGTGAAGTTTTGGACTTGGAAAGTGTCTACAAATTTATTAATGTAACTAAAGAAAGAAATAACATTTTTTAAATGATATCTATATTTTGATTTTTTGTGAAGTAACAACCTTACGGGGTTAAAAGGACATAGTGCTACTATGGTGATAAGTAGAGACTGCTTTATGAACATTATCATTATGTTTATATTATATAGTAGTCTTGTAATGGATTTGTGTATAACTTGTTAGTTGTAGGGTAGTCCCAATTGGGACTACATAAGACACGATGTGTCACATAATTGCGATTCCCCATATTTCGGGCGATTACTGTCTTACCAACACTAATCGTGGATTTGGACGACAACCAGCTGTGGCCAGAAATTGTAACCCTGACCATGGTTGGTTGACTATAAAATTGGTTGAAATTTTGAAATTTATTGGGAGGTTTAGGGGAATCTAATATTCTTGTTTGAATAGGCTACTTCACCTCGGTTGGGGTGGTAGACCTTAGGGGAATATTATAAATGTAATAGTAAGGGTACATACCTTGAAGGTTTTATATTGCTAAAGCAAGGATGGGAGAGAGAGACAAGAAAAAAGTGCTCACTCCTTCTGCCTCAGTCCTTGTGGAGGCAACTGAACACAACAGTTCAGGGGGGGCAATAGTGTGTGTGGAGGAGAATGAGGGGTAAATATTATTAACAGCGCCAACTATTACCTGTTAATAATAATAATAAGAATAATAATAATAATTTTAATTTAACAATTCAATAAGATTTATGAATAAATAATACCATACAGATTTATTAATTATTTTGTTTTTCTGTAATTTGTTTTTCTCCATGTTTGGGAGATTTATATGGGAATTTTCACATTTTCAGTAATATAATCCTCTTCATATCAATATGTTTCTTTTGTAATTATAATAATTATAAAATGGAAAGAGTTAAATATTATCGATAGGAATCGAAACAATTTATTAATTCAGGGTAGTCCATATTGAGAAGGGAAATTCTATATAATTCTTGTGGGTTACATTTTTTATAACTAGATTTTAGTAGTATATCAAGCAAACCCAGTGCTTATTAGCACAAACCAGCACCTAGCTAAGGGGAACCAGATCAGTTAAGGATAGAGTAATTTACCAAGCCACTATTTTAATATTTATCATTTATTGTTTCAGTGTTTGGTGATATGACAGCGGTCCTGAGCTGGCCAGCGCATCAGAGCAGGGGGGTTACGCGCCTAAGTGGCCTTATGGTGTTGGGATCTCGAAGGAGAAGTCCAGTAAGGACATGTAGGTACTGTCATCATCATCAGACCACGGGTGAGTTATTGTTTTCTTTTATATAAATTGTAAGGGGGTTGTGGCGACCTATCCTGGCTGATCCCTTTAGGAAGTATGAAAGAGTCAATGAAAGTTTTTATGCTTCGGCACAAAATCTTTCATTGAGGGGGTTTTGTAATGGTACAATTTTTAATCCACCTAAATATGGTATAAAAACCATAAATATTGTATTCCTTCATTTGTAGTAATTTGGTCAAAATTAAATAAACCTTAAATAAACATTTGTAAATCTACAGTGAGTGGACTATATAAATATTTGCCAGGATTCTGACTGTTTCATAGCAAAAAACGTGAAGCCCAGCAAAAAACCGTATGTCGAATAATGCGATAAAAGTGCCAATCCTTGATGACGCCAGCGGCCAGGAATTTGTTTCCGTAAACAAGGCGATGCTGTCAACAACCAAACAATAGACGAGTGACGTAGATTCACCCCACCTCGGAAATATGGAACAAAGACTCTGTGTGATTTCAACAGGGAACGTGATCGCAGCCGGCCAGCAACCCGTTCACGAAGAGTGAATTTTAACTTTTTAAACAACTAAAAGTGGTTAATTAACAGTATAAAATATCGAAAATGTTGTGACGGACGTTAACAGACTGTCATCGTATAGGTGTCATCGGCCGATGGATCGTCCGTAAGAAATCTTGCGTATAGAATCGGTCCGAGGTGTTTTCGTGGGCCGACACGACGGTGTGACCGTAAAGCGAAGTAAAACTTTACCGATTGTGCAGATAGCGACGACCCTAGATGTGCGATGAGACTTATACAATAATTTGGTGAGAACGTTCCAACATCCTATTTTCTTTTAATTTTAAATCAAACCTAATTTCACAATAATGACCAAAATAAAATTCAATTCACTCAGTATTAAGACTTTAAAAGAATGAGCTCATTAAAAGAAAGCAAGAAATTGTACCAGTGAGAGAGAGAGAGAGTGAGAGGGAGAGTGACTTATGATTTCTAAGTGCTGGGTTGTGCGACAAAGATAGTCATATATTCAATCTATTACTATATAATCTTTATATAATACGTAATATTTGCATATTTCATAAATACATGTCATGATTTTGGAGGGTAAAATTGTTTTGCAAACGCCGTGGCGTAATATGTGGGTTCGAGTCATTTTTCAATATGTATTAATATTCAAGTTACATACTAATAAAAGTAATTTTTATATGATATTTTGTGTATGTTTTATTTCAGGTAGTCTATTTCACACACATGGTTCGTGTTGCACGAACCCTGGCCCGAAACATAAATTTGTGTAATGTTGTCAAATTGTATAACATGGCGTCCGGAAGAAAAAGTGATAGTCATTTACTAGTACATACAAAAGTACAATTTTTATGGTAACTAATTAAACGATAAAAAGCCAGTAGTTACATCCCCTTCCTCCACGCACCATCCCCACTACACCTTCCACACAACAACCGTTACTAAATGATGGCAGTCTGTCTCAAAGCTGAAGAAGGGAATGCGTACGCCGAAACGTGTTCAACGAGAAGAGAATAAACAGTAAGTTTCACAAGAAAAAGTTTCATTTTTAGATAACTGTTTATCAGTTTATGTGCTACCGAATGATAAATTGTCTCTCTATATTACCGACTATCAAGCCAGTTACTCTAATTGCGCTTAAATTAAACTAAAATATTTTTCGATTTTTTTTTATTAATATAAAAATGACATTTTTTCTGAGTGTTGGAACGAGAGGAGTTTGCTTAGGAGGAAGGAGGATTGAATGTCTAAGATTTGCTGACGATATGCTAATATTAGGTGAAAGTGAGGAAGAAGTATGTACGATGCTAGATGACTTAAGCAGTAAGTGTGAACAGTACGGAATGAGGATTAATGAGAAAAAGACAAAATGTATGGTAGTTGGTGGAAAAGGGGAAAGAATAAATATTAGACTGAATAACGAACAAGTAAACAGTTTCAAATACTTGGAAAGCATAGTTACAGATGACATAAAAAGCACGAAAGAAATAAAAACTAGGATTGCAATAGCAAAAGAAGCATTCAATAAAAAGAAAAATTTGTTAAACGGGCCTAAAATTAAACAAAGAACTAAGGAAAAGGTTAGAAAAGTGTTATATATGGAGTGTGGCATTGTATGGAGTGGAGACGTGGACTTTAAGGAAGGAGGATGAAAAAAGGATTGAAGCTTTTGAAATGTGGATGTGGAGAAGAATGGAAGGAGTTAAATGGGAAGACAGAGTGCGGAATGAGGAAGTATTAAGAAGAGTGGAAGAGAAAAGGGAAATATTAAAAACAATAAGGAAAAGAAAGAAGAACTGGATAGGACACTGTTTGAGAAGAGATTCTATTATAAAAGACAGTCTGGAAGGCATGGTTAGCGGAAAAAGAAGAAGAGGAAGAAAGAGACGACAGTTGATGGACAACATCAAGGTAGAAAACTACATTACCAAGAAAAGGCTGGCAGGAGACAGAGAACAGTGGAGGAGTTCATGAAGAAAACCTGCTATACAGCAGATGAACCTATGATGATGAAACGATAACAGCCACAAATTCAAACTGAATCAAATAATTTTTTGCATACAGCCCTGATTTGTAGAGTTCTCAAGACCTTTTGTTTTTGGTGAAGATCGGTTAAGGAAAAGGGGTTGTTTGTTGTAACAAGATTAAAGTACTTAATTTTGATAAATAAAGTATCCTGATAAGAAGATCTTAATAATCCACTGTAGAAACGTAGATGAAATATCTATAAATGAAGAGGCTAGTTGAACGGGGTGGGGGTGATTTTCTATAAATGAAAATTATAGTTGAAGGGGGATGGGATAATTTTTATGTGTACAACGTTATTGGCAACAAAGTAGTAGTTTGTTGTCAAAATTCCTTCCAGGGCTGTTTAGCCGTAGTCCAATGTTTTCTGCAAAACCAGACGTTTCAGCAGTGCCGTCGACTGCGATCATCAGTGAAAATGGAGTGCGATAACGTGTGGTGGTATACGTTAGTGACCACAGTACTGTGGTTAAGGCTGAAGCAATAAGTGGAAAGAAGTAGTTTCTATGGAAATATTTCATTTCGTAAATGATTTTAAAAATAAATCTTATAACATGGACGTCATGTATGGTTCTCTGTCTGCTGATTTTGGTGAAAATCGGTTAAGGGAAAGGGGTAGTTTACCTGCAACATTTTATGTTTTAACAACGGTAATTTTTTCTATGACGAACGATAACTGCCGCACATTCAAACAGAATCAAATATTTTTTTGCATACGTTCCTCAAGTGTAAAAGACTGAAGACCTGTTGATTTTGGCGAAGATCGGTTAAGGGAAAGGGGTAGTTTACCTGCAACATTTTATGTTGTAACAAGAGAACGTTTTTCATGAAGAACGATAACTACCGTAAATTCAGACAGAATCAAATAATTTTTTTACATATGTGCCTGGACAGTAATGTTGGTATTTATTGTGGGAATTGTATAATCGAAAGGTTGGCTAATCTGATCATGGCCCAACTATGCTCGCTTCGGTGAACATGTCGTTACAGTGCTCCGAGCGTCCGAACGCAGCAGACGTGACTTACGCTTGTTGCTTCGGCTGTCATTTCATTTCTTCAATGTCGCGACTTATTATGTAGGCCTTAGGCCCTAAAACATTTCATTTATTTAACTTGAAGTGTTGCATAATTGCGACTCAATTCTATAATGTAATATTTTTCAACCTAATGTGATTTACCAGACTTCATAATGCGTACAAGGCTTAGCTGACCTTTCGAATTCTAAATTAAATTGTAACATTTATGCATAATAAATGTATTAAAATACAGTCCGCTTACTCATCATTATTTTCTCCATCCTGGCAAATTTAATTCCACTAAAATATTAATTTTCAAACATTAATTCTTAACATTTTTTTGGTCCTCCGGGCCGGATTCATCATTTTAACCTTCTTTCACAACTTTATACCTTACCGAGCGGCTTCTCATCATTTTTTTTTACTTCAATTTCTGGCCATCACGGGCGATTCAGTATGTTCGCTGATCCAACCATGTCGGGATTTATTCAACATTTCTTTCGTTGTCATCATTGAGCTTCATAGACAACACCAGTACATAAACATCCACGTGTTAACACCTACACGCCAGGTTTGAGCAGTTCCAAGTTGAGAGCAGTCATCCATCCAGTCCGTGCGTGTCTACCATCTGCTCCACGGCCTCAACGCTGCAAGACATCTCGCCCAAGGTACGATAACAACGCCATCAGTAAAAGGTGCGTAAAATGACGGAAGAAGGGTTAAGAGTGTTGGTTAGAAAGAGAGGCGGCTTAAAGTCTGCCATAGTGAGAATCAATTCCGCAGTACTTAATTTTGATAAAAATAGTAATACCAAACATTTTCTAACTGTCAGACTACTAAAAAGTTTAAAGAGTTTAGCAATAAAATATGATGAGGTCCAGTCTGAAATTGAATTAATTTCTAAAGACATAAATGCTGCCCAAGAGGACAGAGTCGAGGTTGAAGAACTTTTATATTCAACTGAGGCTAACATCTTACAACTAATAGACACCTTCAACATCCAGACTGAATCTCAAACATTAAGCAGTAACATTCAATTAAAACCTATAAGTTTACCCTGCTTCACAGGCAACATTCTCGAATGGCAGCACTTTTACTCGATATTTCTAGACTTGGTACATGCTAGATCTGACTTAACTTCAGTGCAAAAATTACATTACTTATATTCATCTCTCAAAAATGAACCACTAGATTTAATCAAGGCTTTGCCTATTTGTAATGAAAACTATTCAATAGCGTTAAGTTTGCTGTCCGCTAGATATGACAATAAATTCATATTAGCTAAATATTACATTCAAAATTTATTAGAGGTGAAGTCTACAACCAAGGACTCTGTACAGAGCTTAGCAGAATTTATAAATACAATAATGTCTTCTGTCAATTCTCTGACAGCTATACAATTGTCAGTGGATTCATTTGAACTCATTACTATACAGTTATTGTCAACAAAACTTGATCATGCCACATTTAAATTATGGAAAGAATCTATAGATTCTGAAAATCTTCCTAATTTTCAGAGTTTTATACAGTTTTTAAACGCCCGTAGACAATTATTAGAAAACACGTTATGATAGAAGCTGGACAGCAGCTTAACAAACCAATTTTAAAATTTAACGAGTTTTGTTAGATGCAGGATCTCAGGTAAATTTTTGTACTGCATCATTTGCAAAAAAATTGCAACTTAACTTAACTAAATCTAATATACTAATATATTAATATAAATCTATATCTCAGGTATTAATAATGCGACATGTTGCGCTACTAATTTGGTATCAGTTCGTATTGTTTCTCGTTATCAAAGGTTCACTTTTAATGCTCCGTGCGCAGTCTTATCTGCGTAGACCCACAAACTTCCAGCACAATCTTTTGACATAAAGCATTTTAATATCCCAGATAATATTTTCCTTGCTGACCCACATTTTAATGTATCAGCTGACACAGACATACTGTTGGGCGCAGTTTTATTTAGACTTGATTCTAGCTAACAAATATGTTCGCGGTCCTAACTTTCCTGTTATACAAGAAACAAGTTAGGCTATATTCTAGCAGGCAATTTGCCTAAGCATTGTCATTCAAAGGGTCCTGCTGTTTCGTTCTTGGTAAGAAACAACGATGATCAAATTCTAGCGTCTCTTGAGAAGTTTTGGGAGACTGAAACCGCCCTTGATAATGCACCCATTATTAACGATTCAGTTTGCGAAGAACATTTTGTTAAGTCTACTCATCGTAATGATGAAGGTAGGTTTGTCGTCTCATTACAATTTGCGTCTGATAATGCCCAGCTAGGTGAGTCCTATGCTACCGCTGAAGCGAGATTTTTAAGTTTAGAACGCAGGTTCAAGAGTGATTCTGAGCTTGCGCGTGAATATGCAAATTTTATTCAGGAATATAGGGATCTTGGCCACATGGCGCTGGTTGACGATTGCTCTGTTAATTCCAAGGTTTCAAATACCTACTATTTACCACATCATGCCATTTTCAAACATTCTAGTTCCACGATGAAGCTTCGCGTCGTTTTTGATGGTTCGGCTAAAACTACCAATGGTCTTTCTCTTAATGATATTCTGTTAGTGGGCCCAAATATCCAACAAGATCTTTTCTCCATTCTTTTGCGATTTTGTATACACAACTACATTCTAATCGCTGACATCGAGAAGATGTATCGACAAATTCTGGTGTCTGATAACGATTGTCATTACCAACGTATTCTGTGGCGTAATTCTTCGCTTGAACAATTTAAACAATTCATGCTGCGAACTGTAACATACGGTACTGCTAGCGCTTCATTCTTGGCAACTCGCTGCCTTATTCAGATTGGTAAGGATAATGAAGCTTCCTTTCCTGATGCGGCTTCAGCTATAATTAATGATTTTTATGTCGATGATTTGTTGACCGGTGCAGACACCATTTCTAATCTGATCAAGTTAAAATCTGACTTAAGTACATTGTTGAGTCAATATGGCTTTACTCTACATAAATGGGCATCAAATGAACCAAATGTGGTCACTGAGCATAGTAATTTATCACTTCCATTAAACAAACAAGGCAATGTGCGTATGTTGGGCATTCTTTGGAACAACTCTACAGATTCATTCTTGTTTGACATCAAGTCATTTCCAGTTGAGTCAAGTATGTCTAAGAGGAGAATCCTTTCAATTATAGCGGGTATCTACGACCCACTGGGACTCATTGGTCCAATTGTTTTCCTTTATAAACAGTTTATGCAGCAACTGTGGTTGTGCAATCTTGGTTGGGATGAGCCAATTTCTGAGCAATTATATTCGTATTGGCGGTCATTATGCGATAAGTTGTATTTAATTGGTAAAATTATTGTTCCACGCTCTATATGTAGCAAGTCTGAGACCAAGCTAGTTGAATTACATGGTTTCGCGGATGCCTCTGAAAAGGGTTATGGATGTTGCATTTACATTAGAGTTATTTATCAAGATTTGATGGCCTCTTGTCACCTTTTGTGTTCTAAATCTCGTGTGGCTCCACTACGACAGGTGTCATTACCTCGCAATGAGCTCTGTGCTTGTTTGTTGTTATCGCGACTTCTATTAAAGGTCACCCCTGCTCTCCATTCCTTTGTCAATAACGTACACCTGTACTCCGACTCCATGGTATCTCTCTATTGGATTCATGCTCAGTCTTCTAGGCGGAAGACTTACGTCGCTAATCGTGTTGCTGAGATTCAGCGTCTCACTGAAGGCCACACTTGGCATCATATTGATTCGCAACATAATCCTGTTGACATTATTTCTAGAGGATGTCACCCTGACGTTTTGCGCGATTGTTCGCTTTGGTGGCATGGTCCCGCTTGTTTGTCTCAATCTTCTGAACCCAATTCATTTTGTTTTAATTGTCTCCAAGTCACGTTACTAATATTTAGAATTAATATTAGGCAATTACCTGTATTAACTTCCGTCTTGTGACTTCTTTAGTTTTTTCCTTAAAACAACGCGTTTCGAGAATAAATTCTCATCATCAGGTTCTCCTCTCATCAATCTTTTTTCACCTTTCTCACCTTCTAATGTGCGGCTTCCTGAATGCTCCGTCGAGGAGAAACAAACACCCAAACTTTCTCTAATTTCTACCTTACCTATTGATCTCTCTAAGGACTTTTCCTCATTGCACCGACTGACCCGCGTGTACACTTATTGCTTTCGATTTATTAAAAATGCTAGACCCTCAAATGCAGAGAAAATTTCGGGAGTTCTTACCCCTACCGAAATTCATTCTACTCTTAACTTTTTCATAAAGCAATCCCAGTCGATCCACTTCGCTACTGAGCTTAATTGCCTTCGAAATGGGGCTTCTGTCTCTATTAGGAGTAAACTGTCTTCTCTAGACCCATTTCTTGATGAGTTTGGCATCATACGTGTCGGCGGACGTCTACAGCAGTCGCAACTACCCTATGATAATAAGCATCCTATGTCTTGCATCCATCGGCTCACATCACTCGCCTTATAATCGAGAGCGAGCATATTCGGCTCCTCCACGCTGGTGCTCAACTTGCCCATCATTCACTTCGTCAATGCTGGTGGATCATTAACGCCAAGATAGTGATTCGTTCCATCATTCGTAGATGCGTCAAATGTCTCAGATTTAATACCAAATATCAAGCTCAAAGGCTTGGTGTTTTGCCATCTCCCAGGGTTACTCCTTCCAGGCCATTTTTATTCTGTGCAGTGGATTATGGTGGCCCCTTCATGATCCGTCATGGCGGGCAGAGATCTAGGGCGCTGTCCAAGTCATATGTGTCTTTATTCATTTGCTTAGCCACTAGGGCCATTCATTTGGAATTGGTTTCCGACCTCACGGCCAATGCGTTTATAGCTGCCTTACGTCGCTTCATGGCCCGTAGGGGCATACCTAGCCAGTTATATTCTGACAACGGCACGAACTTTAGGAAGGCCCGCAACGTTTTGCATGACCTTTACAATCTCTGGCATAATAGGGATGCCACCTTAACAATCCAATCATTTGCAACTTCTCATGGTATTAAGTGGTCATTCATTCCTCCATCGTCACCTCATTTTGGTGGTCTATGGGAGAGCGGTATAAAAAGTTTGAAGTATCATTTGCGCCACGTTGTCGGCAAGTCCATACTCACTTTCGAGGAGTTTACTACGGTTTTGTCGCAGGTAGAGGCCTGTCTAAACTCATGTCCATTATTTGCCGTTTCATCGGATGTAAACGATCCAGTGCAACTTACCCCTGGCCATTTTTAATCTGTGCACCATTAACGGCAATTCCTGATCCTGACTTGTCATATGTTCCCATCTCTCGTCTCGGCCGTTGGCAACTTCTACAGAAGTTTGTCCAAGCTATTTGGAAATCATGGTCGCGTGACTACCTACACCAATTGGAACAGCGTCACAAATGGAAGTTTGCTAAAGAAAACGTTTCCATTGGTGACCTGGTACTGCTAATTGAGGATAACTTGCCTCCATTAGCATGGAAATTTGGGGTAATCACAGCCACATTTCCCGGACCAGACAATTTAATCAGAGTAGTTGACGTTCGTACGCCTGTTGGCACCTTTCGTAGACCAATTCACAAGTTATGTTTGTTGCCAGCGCAGGACGAGGCCTAGACAGATGTCAATGTAACTACTTAGCACAATGTTATGTTTTACCTGGCCACGAGCTTTCATTACTTAATTGTTTGATACTTTGGCTGACTTGATGTGTTGTCACAAACATTTTTATGTTGATATTGCATTATAGCGTATCTCATACATCAAATTCGCATGTATCTTGTAACTGCACAAACATGCACTATGTTATTATATTTATACTTATTATATTGTTATTGTGGTATACTTTACTTATTCTTGTATTTACATGTATTGATAATTTTGTAAGACATATACTATGTCCTTTGTATACTCATATTTGCTATTGGTAGTGGTTTATGTGTCATGTCTATTGGTGGTATTGGTTCTTATGTTATAGATTTTGTTATATAATATTCACATGGATTTGGAGCTATACAAACCATGTATGCATATTTGCTGCACATTTTTTGTTGATATTTGTGCATTGCCATTTCACTATTCCATGAATTATATGTGTTACTTGTAATTTTTCAACACATGCATTACATTTTTGTATGAACACATTTACTGTACTTGTCACTTATACTATTATATACTATTATGGCTTGTATTCATGTATTTTGTAATTATGCAACACACAAATTTCTATCGTATTTTATCATGTACTTTGTATCTATGTAAAACATATTATTGTACCCACATCTATTGTCTATGATTATGCACCTGTTAACTCACTTACTCTTATACACAAATATTCATATTTATATACATATAAAATTAACTCTTATATGGTAAACACGTGTACTTACCAATTCCATGTATGTGGGAGCACGTGATTTCTTTCTACTGTAAATCTCTCTCTAAGGGGCCAGGGTTCATTCTCAGCGAGATTCAGATTCAAAAAGGTGATAGAAATAATAACACTGATAGTTAACTGAGTGTAATTACTGGATTTTAATTGTCGGAACAAAATAAACATATATATATAGAATAATGCCTCAAAATGGTGTCACATACAATGGTAAAAACAAAATGGTGGCTATTTTTATTCAAACCCTGTTCAGTCATAATCTTTTCATCATAGTGAATCTTGTTACTATTCTTATAAAATTTTTACTTCTGGCTGCAGCTCTAATTATGTAATGAATCGTATATTAACAGATACACAAACCAATGCCATTTGCATATATAATCATGGCCATGCGTTCACTCACTCGTACTTACATTCATTCTCCCTATTGCAAATACATTGATCAAATTTAGCTAGTATCAGTTATGAGCTCATTATTAAGAAAATAAAAGGTGATAATGGTTCAACTTCTCTAAACGTGGTCAGAGTTGATCCCTCGCTGGTGTTGGCTGTTCTCCAGTGGTATGGCCGGTGTTCGCCTCATATTTCTTGTTTAATACATTGTGCACTGATTCTACATTTTATGTTTTTACTGTTAATAAAAACCTGAGCCCTCTACCGCTCCACTATCACATTTTGATTTTAGATAATAGTAATTTTAAACTTTTGTTGAAAAACTGACCAGACAGCGATACATCGCTGCTGACCCCTTGGAATGCTGCGTTGAACTGAGAAAGAGGAATATGCAAATTTGCACTTGGGTTAGTGCATTTGACGCCACCGTCTTTTGTCTGATGGGACAATGCCTCGTTACATACGTTGTGGTTCATGCGTCATTGTCTTTTGTTTATGACGAAACAGCTTTATAACCCAATCACAATTCTTATTTATAGTCCGTCATCATATACACCGCCATTACCTCTACCGGCTTTTGCTCGTCCAACGGTGACCTTGGCATGGTACTACTCTCACCGAATATGCGTTGTTCCTTTTTACAGAGGGACAATGGACCTAACCATTCTGTAGTTAACAGTTATACAATAAAACACAAAAAATAACCTCAGATCCCATAATTAAGGTATTGTGCCTTTATGTACTGTTACAAACCCCCTCAATGAAAGATTTTGTGTCGAGACACAAAAACTTTCATTGACTCATTCATACGGTTCTAAAAGGATCAGCCTAGATATGTCACCACAACCCCCTGTAATGTTTATATAGATAAAAATTGACAAGCACTTACCCTTGGTCCAATGATGCTGATCGCACCCTCTGACCTTACTGGACTTCTCAGGTGAGATCCCAACACCATAAGGCCATGAGGTACTTAACGTTCCTGCTCTGACGCTCCGGCCAGCTCAGGACCGCGGTCACAACACCACAAAACTCTGAAACATCGAATACAAAAATTTAAAATAGTGGCCTTATCTATTCCCATATCCACAACTGATATGCTTCCCTTTAGATGCATTGGTTTGTGTCTGGGGATTGGTTTGTTCAATTAAAATTTTCAACACAACAACAACAAGAATCCAACATAGACTGATTTTTTACCACCACCAAACTCAATCTCCTCATTGTAAGAGAAAAATATATATATATTCCTACAAATAATATAATACACAAACAATTCTTTAATATTCCCCAAAACACCATCACCTATTTATTTCTATAAAATTCAACCTACAACTACTATGGCAGACAAGTTTATTATTCAAATTTTATTACTCAACTTTATAATCATTTTATGTCTTTTGCAAATGACATCATACTATATTTTGCTCAACACCATTGTTAATTTTATACTTTTAAAATCCAAAATCTAATATCTTTTAACATTTGTTACCGTCGTTACCCCTGTAGCGACCTCCTAACCACACTCTATTACACCATCAACATAATAAAAACATCATAGAACATTGAACATTACACATTAACATTGTTACATTTACATTAAACAATTTACATTTAAACAACTGATACCAAAACTTTATAACATTACTACAGCTTCAACTTTCTATTAACTTTTAATTATTTAACATTCATTATATTAGATTCTATAAAACAATTTCCACTTTATCATTTACCTTTCAGTTACATCACCTTTCTACTATGAATTTTTCTTTTTCTAACCCTTCTATCCTTACTAGTTTGGGTGACTCTCTATTATTCACTATTTTCTCTATCTTATTTTGGCAATTGTCAATCTAACCTTACTCACCTCTTTTTAACTACTAACAACCGCTTCTAACCATTAACATATTATGACACCAATATCTCTATAATAACCCCCTTCACAAATCCCGTTTTATTTAAAACCTCTGGCACCGCTCATTTTTTGTACTAGTATGTGTGTTCCCTATCTATGCTCATTCCCTCATTGGTTCCTGACCCTTTCAGATAACCCTTTCCGGCACACAACGGTCCCTTCCTGTCCCAACACCTTTCGTTGCGGACTCCCTACACCAATACCCTTACTACAAAATATCACCATCAACAAATATAATTACCATTCACATTACTCACCTCTTTACACATATAATCACTAACCACTGTGTCCCTAAAATATCTAACACCTCTTTATATATTATCAGTATCTCAACATTCTTATTTTCACTAACTCCCCCTAACTCTGTTTAACTAACTCCAATGCCCTTATTTATCACTATTACCCAAACTCTTTTACAACATTTCACCTTAATATACCACTAGAAAATTCATCACTTACCTACTAACAACAATACATCTCCATATCCAAATATATTACCTGCTTCATCATTTACTACCCATTAGAATCTAAATCTCATAATTGTTTAAATTCCTTATCAATTATTTAAAATTCCACAGTACATAGTTTACACAAAATACACAACAGCAAAAATACACAAATACCTTGACATTAATATACAATCCACATTACCAATTAATCGTTTACCATAAATCAGTCATAAACAGTCCATTTCAAAACACTGTCCACATAATTAAATGTTCATAAACACAAAATGTTTACCCTCCATCGTCAAATAATAGTCGAATCTTAAAACTATATACATGGTTTATTATTAGATATCTTATACTAACATCATAAATACATATACAATTCAAATGTTCATCATTATCCTCAAACTTATTTAACCTGTCATGATTGGTCATTGTCCTGTCACCTCCTGTATAATCAGTCATAATTCGGTATTTTATATTATCATTGTTATCAACATCATCTCCTACTACCTCAGTTTCAATACAAGGTAAGTACTTGCTATTATTTTCACTTCTCTCTCCACCTAACCTTTCTACAAATTCTTCATAATTTCTATTTACTCTATATAACTCCATCTCCCAATTATCACACAACTCTCTTTCACAATATCTCCCATCATAACCCCAAATCACATTCTCTCTCTCAATATATGCAGGGGACACTACAACTTTATTCTCGCACCACCTATCAGGTGCACAAAAAATCCAGGGACAACTATTTTTAGACCTTTTGTCTCCCAAATCTACATCGAATGTACTCTCGTCCTTCCTAAAAACATGTACATCACCCCCAAATACACCATTAAGGGAAAAATCTAACCCCTGCAATTCCCCTACAATTATACTCTCTCTACACACTCTCTTTAACCCTTCAACACACATTATCATTCCATCATTATTATATTCTATTCCCCATAAAATTTCATTATCACTACCAACATCCACACACTATTATCTCCTATTACCATATTTTTATTTATTTTATCATAATTTCCACTACTACTTACCTTGTCTTTGTTACTATCTAATTTGTCTATTTCTCTACTCTTATTTTCTAACTCTATCTCATTAATTCTCTTGTCTAATTTCTCCTCTAATTGATTCAATTTTACATTTCGCAAGTTATTTTGTTTCTTTAGTTCGTTCTCGAAACTGTCTAACTTTACATTAAATGTACTATTCATCTGGTTAAATTTGTCATTAATTAATGTAAATAAATCTTCCAATGATATTTTATTTTCAATTGTTTTAGGTGTTGAGTTGGCATTTATTCCGTCTAATAAAATTGACTCTGTAGCTGTATTATTGATTTCTATGCTATCATTACTACCTGCCATTTTGGTAATTTGAATATTGAAATGACTATTTAGTTACACTTGTCGCAATTATTACTTAATATGTTTTGGCAACATAACCTCTCGTGTATTAGGTTAAGCACCATTCTATCACCTTCCTTGTTTCTGAATCTGGCTTATATTTTATATAAAATATCTTATATAAAGTTCGTTGTTCGGGGCCATTTGTTAACTCACTTACTCTTATACACAAATATTCATATTTATATACATATAAAATTAACTGTTATATGGTAAACACGTGTACTTACCAATTCCATGTATGTGGGAGCACGTGATTTCTTTCTACTGTAAATCTCTCTCTAAGGGGCCAGGGTTCATTCTCAGCGAGATTCAGATTCAAAAAGGTGATAGAAATAATAACACTGATAGTTAACTGAGTGTAATTACTGGATTTTAATTGTCGGAACAAAATAAACATATATATAGAATAATGCCTCAAAATGGCGTCACATACAATGGTAAAAACAAAATGGTGGCTATTTTTATTCAAACCCTATTCAGTCATAATCTTTTCATCATAGTGAATCTTGTTACTATTCTTATAAAATTTTTACTCCTGGCTGCAGCTCTAATTATGTAATGAATCGTATATTAACAGATACACAAACCAATGCCATTTGCATATATAATCATGGCCATGCGTTCACTCACTCGTACTCACATTCATTCTCCCTATTGCAAATACACTGATCAAATTTAGCTAGTATCAGTTAATGAGCTCATTATTAAGAAAATAAAAGGTGATAATGGTTCAACTTCTCTAAACGTGGTCGGAGTTGATCCCTCACTGGTGTTGGCTGTTCTCCAGTGGTATGGCCGGTGTTCGCCTCATATTTCTTGTTTAATACATTGTGCACTGATTCTACATTTTATGTTTTTACTGTTAATAAAAACTTGAGCCCTCTACCGCTCCACTATCACATTTTGAGTTTAGATAATAGTAATTTTAAACTTTTGTTGAAAAACTGACCAGACAGCGATACATAGCTGCTGACCCCTTGGAATGCTGCGTTGAACTGAGAAAGAGGAATATGCAAATTTGCGCTTGTGTTAGTGCATTTGACGTCACCGTCTTTTGTCTGATGGGACAACGCCTCGTTACATACGTTGTGGTTCATGCGTCATTGTCTTTTGTTTATGACGAAACAGCTTTATAACCCAATCACAATTCTTATTTATAGTCCGTCATCATATACACCGCCATTACCTCTACCGGCTTTTGCTCATCCAACGGTGACCTTGGCATGGTACTATTCTCACCGAATATGCGTTGTTCCTTTTTACAGAGGGACAATGGACCTAACCATTCTGTAGTTAACAGTTATACAATAAAACATAAAAAATAACCTCAGATCCCATAATTAAGGTATTGGGCCTTTATGTACTGTTACACACCACGTATATATTTTTACACATATTTTGTATTTGTATTTTTCGATCATGTATTGCACATATATTATCTATATCTATATAAGCCAAATACCACTGACTGACTCACTGATCACGATATCTCTGAAACCACTGAATGGATATCAATGAAACTTTGAACATAGCTTCATCATAGGTCTTAGGTGCTCACTAAGAAACGGTTTTAAAAACTTTCACTCCTAAGGGGCAAACCCCCCCCCATTGTATGTATGTATCTATGTATGTATGTTCCACATCTCCTCCTAAACCACTGGACCGATTTCAACCAAACTTGGCATAAATATATTACGCGACGGGAGAACCAACATAGGATAGGTGTTTTTTCGATGGGGTCCTTTGGGGGGTTCTTTGGTGTCTTCCATATCTCCTCCTAAACCACTGGACCAATTTCAACCAAACTTGGCACAAATATTTTACGCAACGGGATAACCAACATAGGATAGGTGTTTTCTTCAATGGGGTCCTTTGGGGGGTTCTTTGGGGTCTTCCACATCTCCCCCTAAACCACTGGACCGATTTCAACCAAACTTGGCACAAATATTTTACGCAACGGTAGAACCAACATAGGACAGGTGTTTTTTTCGATACGATCCTCTGGGGGGTCCTTTGGGCCTTAAAAATCTATTAGAGCTGGTTACTATGGCAACCCAATAGAATAGATTCTGGTTACCATAGCATCGGTGGAAGTCTCCCGCGTAGGAAGTAGCACGGGAGTCGTCCGACGGGCCTTCCCCGGAGTCCATCCACGGAACCCAGGGAGTCTTAGGTCGGATCCCACGAAAGACGTCGGGGCCAGAGTCCACGGTTCTTATAAATAAAGATATAGGTTATGATATCAAAGGTGGTGTATGCAAAGCGGTGAGAAAATACAATGAAAAGAGGTCACTTATTCCCTGGAAGATAAAATCTTTGTCGGGCTTTAAATATGACTGTAATACTGACTACAACAATGACAAGATTTTATCTATTGGTGATTTTATACAGTGTAAATGGTGTAATGCTAAAAAGTGGAAAGTCCTGGGTTATGTTGTAGCAACGGAAAAGTCCACCTTCCTCTCATTAAAGAACTACCAGAACCTCTCCACAGCCTTCTGAGGGAAGACTGTTTCTCTCATGGCCAGTTGTACGTTGCCTGTTCAAGAGTTAGCACTCCTGACAGTCAGGTTATTCTTCAGCCAGAAGGAAAAACTAAAAACTTTGTGTACAAAGAAGTTCTTTAATGATCCGATGATTAGTTCTTCATTACAAGTTCATAAATTGAAGAAAAATCTGAAATGTTTTCATACTCAACACAACTTCATATAACAAAAATGTTTAATGTTTATTTTAAATAAAATATATAAGAGGTTTTAATTTTTTTATTTATAAGAAACCTACTTTAATTGAACTTTATTAATTAAATAAGATTTTCATTACGTACAACGTATAAGCCAAATACCACTGACTGACTCACTGATCACGATATCTCTGAAACCACTGATGGATATCAATGAAACTTTGAACATAGCTTCATCATAGGTCTTAGGTGCTCACTAAGAAACGGTTTTAAAAACTTTCACTCCTAAGGTGCAAAAAAACAAATACTGAAATTTATCGCGGGAATTGCATACTTGGTAAATGAAGTGGTTGACATCTCAGTTTACTGGAAACCCCGAATACATTTAGTCCTGAGTTTTTAATCATTGTTTTAAATTGAAAAAAACTTCATTCATTGTTTGCAGGTTCTTACAGTCGAGAAAATTTCGAAGTTCAATTAATTAATAAATGTATGTCCTTTTTTTCTCGGAAACGTCTCTAACGAATTTCTCGAAATAAATACTAAATAGCTGTTGCTATGAATGTAAATAAACAAACTAAGAGTTGAGAATTTGTACAATCTATCTAATCCTATACTATTAAGCGAGCAATAATTGTATTGAACGATTTTCTCAAAAGTTGGTACTTAAGGGTATTTTGATACCAGAAATCGATTGGACTCGGTCACATTTTCCGCAAAATTCGTTTAACCCTTTAATGGGCTATGGGAAGTATACTTCCCAGTATATTTTTTAGTGTATTTTTGAAGTGAAAACTTCTATAGGCACGTTGGGCGATTTTTTGGATGGGTAAAATCTTATGAGTTCGCGTCACCGACATGCTAATTTTAACAGTATGACTCTGTAGCTATAAGTGTGACGTGTTGCGCATGGCCAGCAGTGAAAGTATAGATTATACTTGTGTGTAATACTATTATTTATACTACAGTAAAGCCCCGATTATCCGCAGAATTGGGTGGCAAGGGCACCGCGGATAGTGAAAATCGTGGATAACCCCAAAAAAGACTAAAAATGAGGTGTAAACACGAAAAAAATATTTCAGCATAAAAACTATGTTTTATTGTACAAAAACATAATATGTGAAACTTTTAAAATATGTACAGTACAGCAGAAACCTTTGCTCTACGTCTAAATCACTAAAGTAAAGAACAGTAAACAAAAAACAATACTGTACTGTTAACAAAAAGTGTTCAGTTACGCCTTTTTAAAAATATCGGTATGGAGAACAATACATGACTTCCATGTTCTAAGATTTATATTTAAAATCATTTACGAAATGAAATGTTTCCATAGAAACTACTTCTTTCCACTTATTGCTTCAGCCTTAACCACAGTACTGTGGTCACTAACGTATACCACCACACGTTATCGCACTCGATTTTCACTGATGATGGCAGTCGACGGCACTGCGGAAACGTCTGGTTTTACAGAAAACATTGGACTACGGCCAAACAGTCCGGGAAGGAATTTTAACAACAAACTACTACTTTGTTGCCAATAACATAGTACACATAAAAATTATCCCCTCCCCCTTTAACTATAATTTTCATTTATAGAAAATTACCCCCACCCCGTTCAACTAGCCTCTTCATTTATACATATCTCATCTACGTTTCTACAGTGAATTATTAAGATCTTCTTATCAGGATACTTTATTTATCAAAATTAAGTACTTTACTCTTGTTACAACAAAAAATGTTTCAGGTAAACTGCCCTTTCCCCGTAACCGATCTTCACCAAAATCAATAGGCCTCGAGTCTTCTACAACTCTGGGACATATGTAAAAAAATATTTGATTCTGTTTGAATTTACGGCAGTTATCGTTCGTCATGAAAAAATTTCTCTTGTTACTACATAAAATGTTGCAGGCAAACTACCCCTTTCCCTTAACCGATCTTCACCAAAATCAACAGACCTTGAGTACTTACAACTTCAGGAACGTATGCAAAAAATTATTTGATTCTCTTTTAATATGCGGCAGGTATCATTCGTCTTAAAAATAAAATTACCCTTTTAGAACATAAAACGTTGCAGGTAAACTACCCTTTACTCTTAACCGATCTTCACCAAAATCAACACGCCTTGAGTACTCTATAATTCAGGAAGGTGTGCAAAACCGTATTTGATTCTGTTTGAATTTACGGCAGTTATCGTTCGTCATAGAAAAAATTATCCTTGTTAAAACATAAATCGTTGCAGGTAAACTACCCCTTTCCATTTACCGATCTTCACAAAATCAATAGGCCTTCAGTCCTCTACAATTCAGGGATCCATGCAAAACATTATTTGATTCTGTTTGAATGTGTGGCAGTTATCGTTCGTCATAGAAAAAATTACCTTTGTTAAAACATAAAATGTGTCAGGTAAACTACCCCTTTCCCTTAACCGATCTTCACCAAAAACAACAGGTCTTGAGAACTCTACAATTCAGGGCTGTATGCGAAACATTATTTGATTCTGTTTGAAGTTGCGGCTGTTATCGTTTGCCATAGAAAAAAATTTCCCTTATTAAAACACAAAACGTTGCAGGTAAACTACCCATTTCCCTTAACCGATCTTCACCAAAAACAATAGGTCTTGAGAACTCTACAATTCAGGGTTGTATGCGAACATTATTTAACTCTGTTTGAATTTGCAGCTGTTCACGTTCGCCATAGAAAAAAATTACCCTTGATAAAAAAAAAAATGTTGCAGGTAAACTACTCCTTTCCCTTAACCGATCTTCACCAAAAACAATAGGTCTTGAGTACTCTACAATTCAGGGCTGTATGCAAAAAATTATTTGATTACGTTTGATTTTGCGGCTGTTATAGTTTGCCGTAGAAAAATATCGGTATGGAGAACCATACATGACTTCCATATTCTAAGATTTGTTTTTAAAATCATTTTTGAAATGAAATATTACCATAGAAACTACTTCTTTCTACTTACTGCTTCAGCCTTAACCACAGTACTGTGATCACTAACATATACCACCTCACGTTATCGCACTAGATTTTCACTGATGATGAAAGTCAATGGCATTGCCGAAACGTCTGGTTTTGTAGAAAATATTGGACTACGGCCAAATATCCCGGGAAGGAATTTTAACAAAAACTACTTCTTTGTTGCCGATAACGTTGTACACATATATATAAAAATATGCATAAAATTAATGGCTTGTATAAGTTAATGATTGATCTCCATTAAGTAGTGCTCAAGTTTCCAAAGTTTTAATATTATGATGTCTGTAATTAAAACATCAGAGCAGGTTTAGTGTGTATGAGGGTTCACCGTGGACAAAAATTTTCAACATTTCCTATTGAGCGTTGCTTAGAATAAATCTGCGAATCTACAGTGTACGTTTCACAGAACAAACACGCGGAAAAGAAGGAGCGCTCCGAAGTCACTCATGGACCCTCAGCATCTTGCAGAGGGTTCATTCCCTAAAGACGAAAAGTCTGTCTATGAATCGTTCCTCTGTAAACATATGCAGTTACACTGCCCAGCGATCCACAGGGAGCAAATCGCTATCCACGCTGGACACTTTTTCGGCTTGCATGCGTTATGTTGGTATGGGTTCGGCACTTTCCATTTAAAAACCGTGCAAATGTAAGAAAATAAACATGAATGAGGCCAGAAATAACGCGAATTGTGTGTGTGTGTCTTCCCTGCCTTTTTATTGCGGTAGTGATAATAATAAAATGGAAACGTAAACAGTACATAACTGAGATATGCTTGCCTGCCACGCACGATATATTTTCTCTTATACATGACTAGCAGAATACCCGTGCTTCGCTACGGAGTTTCACGTTGTACGTAATGAAAATGTTAGTTTAATTAATAAAGTTTACTTAAAGCAGGCTTCTTAAAAATAAATAGCTGTTGCCCACAACTTCGTTCGCGTGGTCTTCAATTTAATGCGATAATATATTTAGAACAGAATCTATTCTATTGGGTTGCCATAGTAACCAGATCTAATAGTTTTTTAAGACCGCAAAGGACCCCCCAGAGGATCGTATCGACAAAAACACCTGTCCTATGTTGGTTCTCCCGTTGCGTAAAATATTTGTGCCAAGTTTGGTTGAAATCGGTCCAATGGTTTAGGTGGAGACGTGGAAGACCCCAAAGGACCCCCCAAAGGATCGTATCGAAAAAAACACTTGTCCTATGTTGGTTCTCCCTTTGCGTAAAATATTTGTGCCAAGTTTGGTTGAAATCGGTCCAGTGGTTTAGGAGGCGATGTGGAAGACCCCAAAGAACCCCCAAAAGGACCCCATCGAAAAAACACCTATCCTATGTTGGTTCTCCCGTTGCGTAAAATATTTTTGCCAAGTTTGGTTGAAATCGGTACAGTAGTTTAGGAGGAGATGTGGAAGAAACCTTCGCGGACGTGCGCACAACAACTCACCGAAGTTTCATCGCAATCGGATGAATGGTATAGGAACGCATACGGGACAAACAAAGAAACATTCATTTTTATATATAAGATGTAAACTATACCACTTACTTGACATTAACCATGATAGCTAAGCTAATGTACAGCATATATGTATTAATTATACACATAAATGTTCCTCGATAGACTATCTGTTGGCGAAAACTTGAATAAAATCCGTTCAGTACTTCCTGAGATTAGCGATTTCAAACACAGAGAGAAAACGGACCGACTTTACTTTATACTATGTACAGATTTACATTAAAATGAAAAAATTATAATTTTATTGCCTGGCAACAAAATTATTTTATTTTTAACAATTACCATTGTTTGAAAAAGTTTAAATGAATTTTCAAGTACTTTACTCTTGTTAAAACGTAAAAGGTTGCAGGTAAACTACCCCTTCCCCTTAACCGATCTTCACCAAAATCAAAAGGCCTTGAGTCCTCTACAATTCAGTGATGTATGCAAAAAATTATTTGATTCTGTTTGAATTTGCGGCAGTTATCGTTTGCCATAGAAAATATGCTTGATAAAAAACGTTGCAGGTAAACTACCCCTTCCCCTCAACCGATCTTCACCAAAAACAATAGGTCTTGAGTACTCTACAAATCATGGCTGTATACAAAAAATTATTTGATTCTGTTTGCATTTGCGGCTGTTATCGTTTGCCATAGAAAATACTCTTGATAAAAAAACGCTGCAGGTAAACTACCCCTTTCCCTTAACCGATCTTCACCAAAAACAATAGGTCTTGAGAACTCTGCAATGTAGGGGCTGTATGCAAATAATCTTTTGATTCTGTTTGAATTTGCAGCTGTTATCGTTTGCCATAGGAAATATCCTTGTTAAAACATAAAACGTTACAGGTAAACTACCCCTTTCCCTTAACCGATCTTCACCAAAAACAATAGGTCTTGAGAACTCTACAATTCAGGGCTGTATGCGAAACATTATTTGATTCTGTTTGAATTTGCGGCTGTTATCGTTTGCAAAAAAAAAAAAATTTCCCTTGATAAAAAAAAAGCCGTTGCAGGTAAACTACCCCTTTCCCTCAACCGATCTTCACCAAAAACAATAGGTCGTGAGTACTCTACAAATCAGGGCTGTATGCAAAAAATTATTTGATTCTGTTTGAATTTGCGGCAGTTATCGTTTGCCATACAAAAAAAATCTACACACAGACACTTTTCGGAAAATGACTTTTTTCATGTTTTGAGTGTAGTACAATCAGAATCTGCAATAATCTCGAACACGATTTTTTTTGCCATCACCATACTTCCATTTCCTTAAGGAATATGGAAGTAAAATATCGGTATGGAGAACCATACATGACTTCCATATTCTAAGATTTATATTTTAAATCATTTTCGAAATGAAATATTACCATAGAAACTACTTCTTTCTACTTACTGCTTCAGCCTCAACCACAGTACTGTGGTCACTAACATATACCACCTCACGTTATTGCACTCGATTTTCAATGATGATGGAAGTCGATGACATTGCCGAAACGTCTGGTTTTGTAGAAAACATTGGACTACGGCCAAATATCACGGGAAGGAATTTTAACAAAAACTACTTCTTTGTTGCCGATAACGTTGTACACATATAAAAAATATGCATAAAATTAATGGCTTGTATAAGTTAATGATTGATCTCCATTAAGTAGTGCTCAAGTTTCCAAAGTTTTAATATTATGATGTCCGTAATTAAAATATCAGAGCAGGTTTAGTGTGTATGAGGGTACACCGTGGACAAAAATTTTTAACATTTCCTATTCAGCGTTGCTTAGAATAAAGCTGCGAATCTACAGTGTACGTTTCACAGAACAAACACGCGGAAAAGAAGGAGCGCTCCGAAGTCACTCATGGACCCTCAGCATCTTGCAGAGGGTTCATTCCCTAAAGACGAAAAGTCTGTATATGAATCATTCCTCTGTAAACACGTGCAGTTACACTGCCCAGCGATCCACAGGAAGCAAATCGCTATCCACGCTGGACACTTTTTCGGCTTGCATTTGTTATGTTGGTATGGGTTCAGCACTCTCCATTTAAAAACCGTGCAAATGTAAGAAAATAAACATGAATGAGGCCAGAAATAACGCGAATTGTGTGTGTGTGTGTGTGTGTGTGTGTGTCTTCCCTGCCTTTTCATTGCGGTAGTCATAATAATAAAATGGAAACGTAACCAGTACATAACTGAGAAAAAAATACATAAATGAAAAAATTATAATTTTATTGCCTGGCAACAAAATTATTTTAATTTTATCAATTACCATTGTTTGAAAAAGTTTAAATGAATTTTCAAGTACTTTACTGTCGTTAAAACGTAAAAGGTTGCAGGTAAACTACCCCTTCCCCTTAACCGATCTTCACCAAAATTAAAAGTCCTAGCGTTCTCTACAATTCAGTGACGTATGCAAAAAATTATTTGATTCTGTTTGAATATGCGGCAGTTATCGTTCGTCATATAAAATTACCCTTGATAAAAAACGTTGCAGGTAAACTACCCCTTCCCCTTAACCGATCTTCACCAAAAACAATAGGTCTTGAGTACTCTACAAATCACGGCTGTATGCAAAAAATTATTTGATTCTGTTTGAATTTGCGGCTGTTATCGTTTGCCATTGAAAATACCCTTGATAAAAAAACCGTTGCAGGTAAACTACCCCTTTCCCTTAACCGATCTTCACCAAAAACAATAGGTCTTGAGAACTCCATAATTCAGGGCTGTATGCGAAACATTATTTGATTCTGTTTGAATTTGCGGCTGTTATCGTTTGCCAAATAAAAGAAATTACCCTTGATAAAAAAAAATCGTTGCAGGTAAACTACCCCTTTCCCTCAACCGATCTTCACCAAAAACAATAGGTCGTGAGTACTCTACAAATCAGGACCGTATGCAAAAATTATTTGATTCTGTTTGAATTTGCGGCTGTTATCGTTTGCCATAGAAAAAAATCCACACACACACACACACACACACACACACACACACACACACACACACACACACACACACACACACACACACACACACACACACACACACACACTTCGAAAAACGACTTTTTTTCATGTTTTGAGTGTAGTACAATCAGAATCTGCAATAACCTCGAACACGATTTTTTTTGCCATCACTATACTTCCATTTCCTTAAGGAATATGAAAGTACAATCAGTCACTCGTTTTTGCTTCTTGCTTTGGAAACACCTTTTCTTTATTCTAGATTGTACTTTCCTTAACATGAGTTTTTCTGCCAGATGTGCGTCGTCGTCTTGTTCCTCTAAATATTGAAGCAATCCGTCTACGTGGTGCAAAGCAGTTTCGTGTGTCATCCGCGCAGGCGCCTCCGTCTTCTTCACTTTCACTTTGTTCTTCTTTGTTCTCATTCACTCCCATTGCTTTGTTCGTTATCTCTACGTCAGTCAGTCGTTCAAACCCCGGCTCACTTGCGTCGCATTCCAGCCACTCTTCTATGTTCTCTTCGTGGACATTCTCACCTCTCGGAACGGATGTCACTAGGTCAACAAGTGTAGCGGTTGGCATGACTTCATTCTCTTCTTCACAAATGTTTTGGTTGACATTTGTTTCGATACTCGGAAAGAGTTTTCTCCATGATTTAACAAGGGTTGAGGGTTTGATGTAATCCCATGCAGACGCAATATCGTAAATGCTATCCAAAATTGTATAATTCTTCCAAAATTATTTGAGATCGCAGCCTTCTTCGATTTTTGACATTAACAACTTTGTTCTGTATGTTCTCTTCATGGTTGCAATGACTCCCTGGTCCATAGGTTGTATCAGCGCAGTAACATTTGGGGGCAAAAACTTTGCGAAGATTTGCCCGTCAGAAGATTTAAGCACACATGTAGCTGGGTGTGAAGGCGCGTTGTCAATTAACAAAACAGCGTTCTTTGGCAAATTTTTTGAGTTAAGATGTTTACGTACTTGAGGCACAAACATGTTTTCAAACCATTCTTGAAAAATCTGCTGGTTCATCCAACCTTTTTTTTGGTTGAAATAATCAACTGGTAAATTTTCTGCTCTTGTCCCCTTAAAAGACCTCGGTTTCATAGATTTACCGATTACTACCCGCAGCGTTGCTGCATGGCAAGATTGTAATTCTTTCCTTGCTACTTTTGTGCCCTTCCGCTTGATGTTCACTTTCAAATGCTAAAGTACGAGTGGGAAGACACTTCCAAAAAAGCCCTGATTCATCAGCGTTATAAATTTGTTCATATGACAGATCTTCAGACAACACAAACTCTTCAAAATCACGTTGAAAATCATCAGCTGCTTGTTGATCACCACTCAGCTTCTCTCCGTGTAGACCAATCTCTCTAATTCCATGACGTTTCTTAAAACGATGTAACCAACCGGACGACGCATCAAAATTTCCTTCCAGGCCTAACAAATCAAAAAAGATTTTTGCTTTAGCTGCAATGGTAGGACCAGACACGGGGGTGCCCTCACTTCGCACCTGAGCTAACCATTCCGCTAATGCTGAGTCAAGTTCATTATAGGTGGATTTCTTCATTGTTTTTCGTTTTTTCATCCCAGAAGCACTGTCCGACACTGATGCAAAGGCTAACAGTTTGTCTTTTTGCTTTATGACGTCTCGCACTGTTATTTCCCCGATCCCGTAATTCAAACACATCTGCTTCCTTGAAGCGCCATTTTCTATTTTAGAAATCATTTCAAGTTTTTGTGCAATCGTTAACACAACCTTCTTTCGTTTTTCAGCCATTATTAATTTCAGGAACTAACGAACTGATCACTAAGCACGCTTACTGGCAACTGACACCACTGGCAGACCGAGAGAATATGTACGTAGAGGGGGAAGGTTAGTGAACTTGACCAAAACAAAATTCCGAGAAGGCCTATAGGATTACGATGCACAATAAACCTGTCAGAAATTTTCGACCTTCGCATTGTAGGGCCTATTGTATTTTCCCTGTTGTTGGCTTGGATTAAAATTCGTTTTTTTGAGGTCCGTAATTAAAAAAATTTTTAGCGGCACTCGCGGATAATCGGGGCTTTACTGTATTTAACACACTTTTATCGTTTACGTACTTTATTTTGGAGTTTCTTACACTCCGAATTTGCTATCGCGTGTTCGATCCCTAGCGCAATTTTAGCTTTCCGTATTAACAATTAACGCAATACTTATGATTTATTGTAACATTAGTGTTGTGTATATGTATATAAGTAAAGTTAAATTGACTGTTTACGTGGAAAGTTAATGTGTGTATACTGTGCATTGTTTAAATTGTGTTTTAGTTTGATCATTATTTTAAATGTTCAAATGTAGGATCACTGTGCAGTACAAAAGTGAGTACTAAATATGTTAATATTTTTATATAGAAAAATGAATAACACAAACAAAGCATGTATTTTCAAATATTTCCAATATTCGTATCAATATTTCCGTATAAAAATTTGATATTATTTATTTTTTATATTTGACCTCTGCCATACATCATGCAATGAGTATTTCGTAGTGGCTTAGGAGTTATCTTACTAGCGTAAAATGAATATAATTGTTGCTCGGAGTGCCAATAGATGTGAAAACCAGACTGATGTTAAAGATTTTATTTCACAAAAAAATTTAATTTTTGATACTACAATTAATTTGAATATCCAAAAAACCACTGTTGTTTTAAGTTTTCACTTCTGTCGGCAGCCCTCAATGACTGCCTATTTTATTTTCTACAGGCAGTTATATTCATACCAAGGTGAGTGTTAATATTTTTACTTGTTAATTATGCAATTAACATTGCATAAATATGCAATTATTCGGTTATTCTTTTTCTTAAGGTACAATGGAACACATATCCATTGATGGTGTAGTGGTGCCTCATCAAATAGTTCCCATGACAGGTGATGGATCATGTTTCTTTTACTCATTATCATGGCTCATGTACGATACTGACTCACAAGCTAATGATTTGCGGGCCACTGTTATGCAACACATTTCCAACAACTGGCGACGGTTCAAGCCCTTTACTATGATGCCGTGTGGGACCATAAATTACAGAACTAAGACACAATACCAATCTCATATGTCTCTTCGCACCACATATGCTACTTGCAGTGAAATCATGGCTGCTGGTGAATTTTACCCATATGATATTCAAGTATATCGAGATGGCACGTTGATCATGAGATTTGGGGGGCCCGACGAAGGGAAGCCAGTTATAAGAATGAAGTGTTCAGGCCCCATGATGTCGGCACACTTTGAGCCAATCATTCCAGTAGATGAAATGGCAACACCTTATGACCAACAATCGTCCCTAATGCAGACGCCGCCTACATTACTTCCGGTAGAGGTACTGTTACCAACAACTGCTTCTCACAGCCCTCCTCCAGTGCCTGACGAAGTAACAGAACCAGAAACCCAAGACCACTCTCATGAAAGTGAAGTAGCTCCTCCCTGTACGAAGCGACGAGGAAGGAAACGTCGTGCCAGGTTCAGTGACTCCAGCAAAAGAAAAAGGCACAGAGAAGCTGTCAAAAAGTATTCAGAGAATAATCCTGAAGTAAATAGAAAGGCAGTTAGAAAGTACAACGAAAAAAACCCTGAAGTTCATATCACAGCAGTTAAAAACTACAATAAAATAAATCCTGAAGTACACCGAGCATCTGTTTCCAAATACACAGAAAAACATCCACAAGTAAACAGAGAAGTGGTGAGAAAATACAATGAAAAGAGGTCACTTATTCCCTGGAAGATAAAATCTTTGTCGGGCTTTAAATATGACTGTAATACTGACTACAACAATGACAAGATTTTATCTATTGGTGATTTTATACAGTGTAAATGGTGTAATGCTAAAAAGTGGAAAGAGGAAAGTCCTGGGTTATGTTGTAGCAACGGAAAAGTCCACCTTCCTCTATTAAAGAACTACCAGAACCTCTCCACAGCCTTCTCACAAGTGAACATCCAGAGTCTGAACACTTTTTGGTAAACATAAGAAAATATAATGGTTGTTTCCAAATGACATCTTTCGGAGCTAAAGAAATAAAAGAAGGGAACTTCAAGCCAACTTTTAAAGTACAAGGTCGAGTCTACCACAGGATAGGGAGTTTGTTGTCTTCACCTCCAAACAATCCCTCATTTTTACAAATATATTTCCTTGGAGACGACGAAAAGGAGACAAACACTAGATGTAACAATTTTCCAAACGTAAAGCCTTGGTTAGTTGCCAAACTTTAAAAAGTGCTTCACAATCACAATTCTTACATAAACGATTTCAAAACAGCATTGGAAAGTGTTCCAGAAGGCCAGGAGCTCAAAGTAGTAATCCATGCAGACAGAAAGCCCGTAGACGGACATAGGGGTCAGTTCAATGCACCCACAACAAACGAGGTGGCTTTAGTGATCGTAGGCCAGGAGTTTGCAAAGAGGGACATCATTCTCCACAGCAGAGACTCTAAGTTACAGCGCATAAGCGAAACTCATCGATCTTATGATGCTTTGCAGTATCCACTTATGTTCTGTTGTGGGGAAGATGGTTACTCCATTGCCATTCCACAGTGCAACCCAAACACTAAAGCCCCTCTAAAAAAAACTGTTTCAGCTTCAGAATTTTACTCATTCCGCATAATGGAGAGAGATGGCCAGCAAAATTATTTGTTACTTTATCGCAGTCTCCTGAATCAATTTTTGGTTGACATGTACGCCAAAACTGAGACAGAAAGACTCAACTTCGTAAGGAACAATCAGAGTAAGCTGCGGACCGAAAACTATGTGGATCTGCGGGACTCCATGTGCAAAAATGATGGGCAAGCCAATAATATAGGCAAAATGGTTGTTTTACCTTCCAGCTTTACAGGTGGACCCCGTTACATGCACGAGCGGACTCAGGACGCCATGACATATGTACGCAAGTACGGCCGTCCTGATCTGTTCATCACATTTACATGTAACCCTAAATGGACCGAAATACAAGAGCATTAAGTGCACGACAAAGGCCTCAAGACAGACACGATATTATTGGCAGAATATTTCACCTCAAAGTAAAGAAAATGATGCATGTCTTGACAAAAGGCAATGTTTTCGGTCCAACAAGGTGTTACATGTTAACTGTGGAATGGCGAAAAAGAGGTTTACCGCACGTGCACATACTGCTCTGGCTGCAGGATAGGATCATGCCCCATCAAATCGACAGCGTGATAAGTGCAGAGATCCCTGATCCTGAAGTCGATCCTGCCCTTCATGACATTGTTAAGTCCACAATGATTCATGGCCCTTGTGGAAATGTTAACAGAAACTCGCCCTGCATGGTAAACGGCCAATGCACCAAGAGATATCCGCGGCCTTTAGCAACACAAACTCAAACTGCGGATGAGGGTTACCCCCAGTATCGCCGATGGTCTCCTGCCGATGGTGGTTTCTCGGTCAACATTAAAGGAGTTGATCTAGACAACCAATGGGTGGTACCGTACAATCCTGTTCTTTCCCGCTCTTTCTTAGCCCACATAAATGTTGAACTGTGCAACTACGTCAAGTCGATAAAGTATATTTGTAAATATGTGAACAAAGGCAGTGATCAGGCAGCGTTTAGGTTGGAGAATGAGTGGGATGAAGTTTCTAAGTATGAATCAGGTCTCTACATCAGCACTTCCGAAGCGGCTTGGCGTATTTTCTGTTTTCCTATTCATGAAAGGTTCCCACCAGTAGTGCAGTTAGCAGTCCACCTTGAGAACGGCCAGAGGGTATTTTTCACTTCCGACAATTTTCTGGACAAAATCCAACATCCACCAAAAACCATATTAACAGCATTTTTCGAACTCTGCAAAACCGATTCTTTTGCCAGAGGCCTTCTTTACCGCGAGGTCCCAACATACTATGTCTGGAAAAATAACCAGTTTTGCAGAAGAAAGCAAGGAAAAGGCATTCCAGGACGTCCAGGAGTAAAAAAAGATCATGTACTTGGGAGGGTATATACTGTACATCCTAACAATGTCGAGTGTTTCTATCTGCGTCTCCTGCTACACGAGATTCAAGGACCAACGTGTTTCAATGATCTTAAAAAGGTATCTGGTATAGTTCATCCTATGTTCCAGTCTCCCTGTAGAGCATTAGGGTTGTTGGAAGACGACATGCAATGGGACCTAACCCTGCAAGAAGCTTCCATTTCAGATTCGCCTCACAAAATCCGAGAGGTGTTTGCTGTAATATTGGTGTTTTGCCAAGCTGCAGATCCCTTAGCACTTTGGGAAAAACACAAAGAAAGTCTATCAGAGGACATAAGAAGGCAGATTGAGATTGAAAGTCATGGTTTAGAGATTGAACTTTGCAAGGACACAGTTTATAATAAATGCTTACTATGTCTAGAAAATATGATCTTTTCTATGTCAAACCAATCTCTCCAAGACTTCGGTTTACCTCCACCAACTCAAGACACAAACATTATTACAGTCAATCGCGAGTACCTGAAAGAGCTCTCCTACAATACAGTTCAGCTTTCTGATATGGTTGCTGAGAACTTTCCTAAACTTAATGCGGATCAGAAGAACACTTACAATGAGCTCATTGCTAACATTAATGATGGACTCGGTCAGCTGTTTTTTCCCGACGCACCTGGTGGCACTGGAAAAACGTTCCTACTAAACCTACTTGTTGCCAGCGTTAGGAAAGACAGAAAGATTGCCATCTCTGTGGCTTCTTCAGGTATAGCAGCTACATTGCTGGATGGAGGTAAAACAGCTCACTCTGCCTTTAAACTGCCTCTGAATTTAAAGATCTCCCAGACTCCACTCTGCAACATTTCAAAACAAAGTGACACAGCCAAGGTCTTGAAAGAGTGCAAGTTGACAGTTTGGGATGAATGCACCATGGCTCACAAACGAGGGATAGAAGCCCTAGACAGAACTTTACAGGACATTCGTAGCAGTAAAAACCTGATGGGTGGAATAACAGTACTACTGGCCGGAGACTTTAGACAGACTTTACCTGTTGTGCCTCGGGGAACACGAGCAGATGAAGTTAAAGCCTGCCTGAAGTCGTCTTACCTCTGGCCCAAAGTTCAAGTTCGTTCTTTAAGAGTAAACATGCGGGTGCATCTTAAAGGTGATTTTAAAGCGGAAGAGTTTTCAAGCTTACTGTTACAGATTGGGGATGGAAAGTTAAAAGAGGAAGATAGAAAAGTTAACATTCCAAACAACCTATGTGAAGTTGTAAAAGACCTTAAGACTTTGACAGATAAAATATACCCAGACTTAATGAATATAAGTGACTCATCTTGGCTCAAAGAAAGAGCTATTCTAACCCCAAGAAATGAGACAGCAGCAATCATTAACAACTTATTGTTAGAAAAACTTCCAGCCGATGTTGTAAAATATCAGTCGGTAGATTCCGTAGTAGAGGTAGAAGACGCTGTGCATTATCCGGTAGAGTTCCTCCACACGCTCAACCCTCCAGGAATACCCCCACATAACCTTCACCTAAAAGTTGGGGCTCCTATTATGCTGCTGCAGAACTTAATACCATCGAAACTTTGCAACGGTACCAGACTGCAGGTAAAATCTTTACATAAGAACGTTTTTGAGGCAACTATATTCACTGGCTGTGGTTCTGGAGAAACAGTTTTCATACCTCGCATTCCTTTGATCCCGTCAGACTACCATTTTCAGTTTAAAAGACTACAATTTCCCATCAAAGTCTGTTTTGCAATGACAATCAACAAAGCTCAAGGACAGTCTTTGAAAATGGCAGGCGTAGATCTGAGGGAAGACTGTTTCTCTCATGGCCAGTTGTACGTTGCCTGTTCAAGAATTAGCAATCCTGACAGTCTGGTTATTCTTCAGCCAGAAGGAAAAACTAAAAACTTTGTGTACAAAGAAGTTCTTTAATGATCCGATGATTAGTTCTTCATTACAAGTTCATAAATTGAAGAAAAATCTGAAATGTTTTCATACTCAACACAACTTGTGCCGTACCAGGTTCGGCAGCGTATTATAAGAATTTTAAAAACGAGCGCCGCTGACGTCACGCACGGCCACACGGCTACGGTAGTTTGTTGTTGACACACAAATGTTGTGCAGCTACGCAATACAGCTGGCAGCGCCAATGTTTCTGTACATTCCTGCATCCAGAGTTTACTTGGCTAGGCCGAAACATTGAATCGGCCTCATTTCTGTTCTGTCCTCCAACCTAGTCATCTGCTCTTGACTGGCGGATACCGTTTGTTCTGGACTTCCTCGGCTATCACTATGGTTGGCTAGATAAAGTGTAGCTCCAGGTGCTCGAACAAGGGCGAGATGGGTGTCGGGTGGACGTACATCTGTCCACCCTAATGGCAGAGACGATCTTATTGCCACGATGCCGTCAGTCGAGGACAACTTAGGACTCTTCCAACGCTAAGCTGCACCCGGGACTTGTGACACGACTGTGACATCACTGAGCCGCGCCTATACGGACTAAGTACACCGGACAATCCAGGTGGGAAAATTCTGATTATCTATTTCTCTCTCTCTACAACATGGTGAATGCACAGAAGCCGCCAGAAGCTCACTCGTGAAGTTCTGAACATTATACTCTAGCACAAACTCTCATGTTCAATTATGTTATTGCATGTGTGAACATTACCGCAGTACACCTAATGAAGTATCTTATAACTGTATAATGTGTAAGAAATTACACACATACACACACATCCGCAGTTTGCTGTAAGATCTAACTTTTCAGCTAATTAAGACCATTAGGGAGTTAATTATCTTGTGCTATCATGTCATCTGGTCATGGCTGAGTTTTAATAACGTAACGGGGGCCGTCTGATGCTTTAGATGAGAAACTATTTTCTTTCACACACATACTTAGTGCTTAATGATTAAAGTCAGGGTCGTTTAGCTGGTTGAGTTTCGGGGCGGTCACTTACATTCTCTGGTGTGAACTACCAAGGCAAATCTATGCTTAGGAGCTGAGATATTCAGTTTACGCTGTCATTTATATTTGTACCTATCTATACATATTAGGGTGCATTCATTTACTGTAGTTGGAATGGGTTATGAGGAGGTTAGTGTTGAAATGAGGGATGTTTTGTTATTCACGTCGTATATGTGTTTGTGTGTGTAATTTTACTATATTTTGCTGGGGGAATATGTAACGGATTTAAAAAAGAGAAAAACCATAAATGTGCTTACTGAGACAACAGGCTAGCCTATTTGATACTATACAGCACTTATGGATTAGTATTGCTTTATGAATGAGATTATTACTAACTTTGACTCATACATAATCAGGCAGAAATTTTGCAATTAGGTCAATATCAAATTCACTTACTTTGTGACATCATGAATTAATTGATATACATATATATATAATTCTGCCTTTAATGGTGTGCTCACACAATCAAGAACTTGTCATGTATGTAACATCTTGCAGGTTGAATAAAGCACACGCTTGTTGGTTAAAAGAGTTTTTCATTTGCAAGTCCTGTCATTCACCTGGGGGGACATGTCTGTAATTGTATTTGGGCCTTGCACACTTTTGCTTCCTCTAGGTTTTTTCACCTAGTTCTAAATATGATGTCTCTCCCCTTTACCAAAAAAAACTTAATAAAAATAAAATTAAATAAAATAAAAATTCAAAAAAATTACAAAACTTAGAAAAGTAAAAGGGGGGTTTCAAATGTTAGATCAGAGCGTGGTTATGATTCTAGGTAGGTAGTATTTCTGCCTTATTTTTTCTTTTCTTTGGAACTTGAGAAATTTTAGAATCTGGGGACTTACATTTCTTTCCTTAAATGAAACTTGGTGTGGCTACAGACATGTCAGCTGGTGTTAGGACTTGCAAATTATTTCAAATTATTTTTAATTAGAATCCAAGTGTTGCAAGAAAACTTAATGGTAGTATAACGAATTAATAGAAAGAATAACAAAAAAAAAAAAAATAAATAAATAGCACATTTTATAAAATGAATAAGGGGTTGATGAAGTTTAAAATAATTTAATATGTGTTAGTGTTTAAGTGATTACTTTGTGATGTTGAGTGTGAGATGAATTTTGAAAAAGGGGTTATAGGAATGTGATTTTTTTTTTTTTATGAATGTGTGCTGGTTGATTTCACTTGCACATACCCTGGAGCTCAACCAGATTCTGGACGTGATGAGGGCCGTCAGTACTTGTCGAGTTTGATTGTGATTTGTCTCCTGGATTAGACTACGTGTTTTCTAGCACCCCGTTATATGGTAATTGTTTATTGAGGGCGTTGCGTTGCAGTACCATGTTTTTTGAATGCGGTTATGGTCCGACCAAGGGCATGGATGTGATAGTTTATATTTTCGATTATATCGAATTTTATGTGTACTTGGTGGATGGTATGTAGTGAGTTAGTTTGGTTGTTTTGTGTCGTGTTCTCTTCTGGGCATTTTGTATGGCTGTTTCTCTGCTTTTATGGCACCCATCTCGTCGTATCGCTAGAGCATTCTGGAGCCGCTTGTATGATCAAGTTCTTCCTGTCGTTCTCTTCAATTATTGCTTTTACGTGGTGTGTGTGTGGATTGCGCGGTCATGTCCATTTCTGTGAATGTGGACTTGTTTGTCAAAGATGAGCTCGAGTGGGAGGTACGTTCCGGGGACGGAAGCCGCAGGAGACTGTTGTTTCATTAAGGAAGCAACTCCGCGAGGCTCTTGCCTCCGGTGAGGCACCGAGTGGGAGAGTATTACTTACGGATGTCACAGCCGAGGTGGAGCTGTGGTCGGAAAAATTTTCAGAACTGCGCGATTTGGCCGAAGGCCTGCAGTCGGCGGCACCCACCTCTACGGCTAGACAGAGGGTACGCCAACGTTTACAACATGTTCTATGCCGTTTACAGAATGCTGAATCACAGGCTACCACCTCGGAATTAGAGAAAAATGTTGTCACTCTTAGGGAGCAAGTGGCGATGGCATTGCGGGAGTTTTCTCTCGGCCAGCGTCGCCACGTGGATGCGAATTCCGGTTCTTCTTCATCTTCTGTTGAGACGGCAGCCAGGGTGGAACCCCCTGCCCATGTTCCTGCCTTTTCGGATATGGCTACAGCGAGCTATCACAAGCTCCCTAACCCACTGTCGGATGTCATTCAGCGTCTCCCAGTTGTCGATGGTCTGGATCCCGAGGCGCTTTTGAGATTCTTGCGCATATTTTTTCAGTTGGCCGATTTCCCTGGGCTGTCGGAGCGGACTTTGCTTGAGCTCATTTACCCGTACTGTCGGGGATCTATGGCTGAGCGCGTGACAAATACCCTTAGGGATGGCGGTGGCATTGACCATTTCCATCGGGAAGTCCTGGACGCTTTCGTACCGGGAAGGTTACACGACCGGTTAAGACATAAACATTTTTATAGAGTTCAAGCAAGCGGAGAGTCCCTTGCTCATTTCATTTCCAGTGTTAAGGACGCGGCCCGGATCCTGAGGCTGGGGTTGTCTGAGTCTGAAGTTATTCACACTATTTTGGAGGGCGTGACGCCGGAGGAACAGTCACGTTTGACATTCGCTGTCCGTCCCCAAAGTTTTATTGATTTGGACCGGCTGTGCGCCGAGTCAACCACTATACGGGGTAATGACGATATTAGAGCCCACGAGGCTAGGAGGCGTTCAGATCGCCCTGATTTAGAGCGACGAGTCGGGCAGCCCGGGTCTTGGGGTCCTCGGCCTGCGCCGGTTCAGAGCTGTGAGGTACGAGAATTATTCTGTTCTAGGTGTCATAGATCCGGTCACGTTGCGCGCTATTGTCACGATGCTAGACGGCGTCAAGGGACTTCCCGAAATGGTAACCTTCCAAAAAACGTAAGCTCTCGGGGAAGATAAGTAGGGAGTGGTCTTCCCCGTTAGGCCGTTCGGTTCCGGTTTCACTTAACCCCAGGCGGGTAGTAAATCCCGGATCATCTGGCTCCAAGGTCCTGCGAACTGTCCCCAACTACAGTTCAGTATGCCCCTTCCTGTTGATTGAGTTGAAAAAGGGTCAGCTCAGAGCCTTGGTTGACTCTGGATCAGCCCGATCCATAGTTTCATCTAGAGTATGCGAGGACCTTGAACAACAGGGCTTACTATTAGGGTCGGATCGGTCTTCCGTGGTATGCTGGACTGCATCGCGGGAAATTCTGCCCATCTCCCGGGTGGTTTCCCTAAGTATTAAAATCGAGTGTTTTTCATGGGTGTGGCGATTTTTGGTTTCTCCGGCTCTGGGAGTCGACTGCATTGTGGGTGCCGATTTCATCTCCAAGAGTGGTCTCGTTTTAGATACAAGGGCACCACTGTTATTTTTAAATTCAATCGGGAGGTTGTCATTCCTTTCCTTGGGTACCAGGGAGCCAAGGGAGGTACCCAAGAGGTTGTGTGTCCCGATTCAGAAAGAGACCATCTCACTCCGTCACAGAAGCATGCTTTGGATCATTTGTGTGAGCAGTTCCCCACTGTATTAACTCCCAACTTGGGGCTCACACATCTTTTGGAGTATAAGATCCGTTTGACGGACTCCGCTGTAGTACGTTCACACCCATACAAATTCGCTCCTCCAAAGATGGATGTTCTTAGAGAGAAGGTTCAAGAGTTGCTTAAACAAGGGGTCATTGAACCTTCCAACTCTAGTTATGCAAGTCCAGCATTTCTGGTGCCCAAGCCTGGGGGTAAACAGCGTATGGTCATAGACTATCGCAAACTAAATGCTAATATTGAGGTGGATTCAGTTCCTCTTCCCGATTTACATTCCGCTTTCGATTGGTTTAGTGGGGCCAGGTACTTCACCATCTTTGACCTCAATGCCGCTTATCATCAGATTCCCCTGTCTAAGGAAAGCCGCCCTTATACGGCATTCTGTGTGCCATGGAATCTTTATCAATATACTAGAGTACCCATGGGTCTGGCCGTGGGGGCTCAAACCCTCACGCGACTACTCGACACTGTATTCCATGATGTGAAATTTAAATTCATTTTCAATTATCTTGATGACCTCTTAGCCCATAGCAAAACGTTCGAGGAGCATCTGGGTCACCTGAGAGAGGTGATGTGCCGATTGAGGAGTGCTGGCCTCACTATCAATCCAGACAAAGTCAAATTTGCACAAAAGAGTATTTCGTTTTTGGGGCATCTCGTCTCATATGGGGGTGTGACGGTCGACCCGGAGAGGACACAAGGCATCCGAGATTTTCCTCCCCCTAGGGATGCGAAAGGTGTTGCCAGATTCGTTGGCATGGTCAATTTTTATCGTAGATTTATCCCTAATGCCGCGGAGATTGCTGTACCTTTAAACGAACTCAGAAAGAAGGGTACCAAATTTGTGCGGGGAGAGAGGCAACAGCGGGCCTTTGATACCCTCAAGGAGGCGATCGTCTCCCCCCATGTTGAGGATGCCTGATTTTTCAAAAAAATTTATTTTGCAAACGGACGCGAGTTCTGTTGCGCTCGGGGCGGTTCTGTCCCAGGAAGTCGATGGTGCTAGGCAGCCGGTGGCATTTATATCCCGAACCTTGACCCAACAAGAAAGGAAGTCTTCAGTGTATGAACTAGAGTGTCTTGCTGTCGTGTACGCTCTAGATAAGTTCAGGCGTTTCTTGGAACACGCTGAGTTCCTGTTGGAGACCGATAATCAGGCTCTCTCCTGGCTTCTTGCTCATCCCCGGCAGCTGGGTAAAATAGGGCGTTGGGTGGTCAAGATCTCATCCTTTAAATTCAAAGTGCAACACATCCGGGGAACACAAAATGTTGTTGCAGACGCCTTGTCACGTATGTTCTCACAACCCAGCGAAGCCAACTCTGAGCAACCCTGTTCCGTTCTGCTGGATTTTCCTTTGGCTTTTACTGATGTGTTGCCCCATCAGTTAAATGATGAAGAGTTGGGTCCTATCATCCAACACCTAAAAGAGGGTAACGTGCAGGTTCCATATTTTCTGTCCAAGGGCGTCCTGTGCTGCCGAGAACGAAAAGGACGTGCCCCGAAGGTTGTGCTGCCTAGCAAACTCGTGTCAATGGTCTTCAGTTACTATCATGATTCCCCAATAGGTGGCCATAAGGGAATTTCGAAGACCATTTCCAGTATTAGGAGGCATTTCATCTGGAAGGGCATGGACAGGGACATCGCGGCTCGTGTGAAGGCATGTCATCTCTGTGGCTTGAGTAAGCCGGCTCAAAACACTAAATTGGGTCTACTGTCATCTGATGTGGCGAGCAAACCAATGGAGAAGTTATTCATAGACTACGTGGGACCTTTCCCTCGTAGCAAGTCGGGTAACGCTTACCTACTTGTTTGTGTGGATGCTTTTTCCAAGTTTGTCTGGCTACTGCCCTTACGACAGGCAAACACTCGCTCAACCATCCTTATGCTACAGTCCCATGTCTTTCAGCATTTCGGTTTTCCGTCCACCATTGTCTCTGACAATGGACCACAGTTCATTTCGAAAGATTTCCGGCGAATGTGTTTCGCTAACGGCATCAAGCATGTGACCACTTCCCCGTACTACCCTCAACCGTCCCACGCGGAGAGATTTAACCGGAATCTCCGTTCAGCTCTCATCGCCTACCATGCTGAACAACAGGATTGTTGGGACCTTTATTTGAAGTGGTTGCAATTGGCATTTAACACGGCCCTACACGAGAGTCACAAGGCCGTACCCTTTGAAGTCATGTTTGGTTTCTCGCCAAGTTTGCCGTTGGACAATTTGTGGCACATTGAGGATCTTCTACCTAACGATCCGAAGGTCACGACTGTGGACAGATGGCGGGAGGTCCAGAGGAATTTGCTTCGTGCGCACGAACACGTCCATAGTCGCTACAATCAGGGGCGAACTACGAACCCATTTAAGATTGGCGACTTGGTCTACTGTCAGAGCCATCCGATCAGCTCAGCCATAGATAGGAGGGCCGCTAAACTATGTTATCGTTGGTCGGGACCATACCGCATTCTTCGGTTTGTGTCGCCCGTCACAGTGAAATTGGGTGATCCCGGAGGGGATGTTGAAAGAGTAACCACTCACATTTCAAAGCTAAAGTTTTGCCATAGGGCATGAGTTAGGGATGACAGTTTGTCCTATAAAAAGGGGGGGAACACTATTTGGGTTCCTGGATCTCAGTTATTAGATTTGGGAGGCCTTGGTGGTCAGTACTCAGAGCCGGCCGGCGATTCTTCTCTTTCTCCTGTTCTTTCCTGTCTCTTCTATCTGCATGCGGACCAGGGCCCGGCGAGCATGCAGGACTCACACTTACACCTTCTCTTTCAGACACACATTCACTGACTCACACCTCTTCCTTCTGCTTTTTTGTTTTCCTGTGTTACTGAACCCACCAAGAGCGGTTTTAGAATCTGAGATTTCCTGGTTTTCCCGCAGCCGTCGTGCTTGAGGACTTGTTTGTTTTGGGTCAACCATGTTGTCCTTTTGGGGTGAGGGTGTGCTGTACCGGGTTCGGCAGCGTATTATAAGAATTTTAAAAACGAGCGCCGCTGACGTCACGCACGGCCACACGGCTACGGTAGTTTGTTGTTGACACACAAATGTTGTGCAGCTACGCAATACAGCTGGCAGCGCCAATGTTTCTGTACATTCCTGCATCCAGAGTTTACTTGGCTAGGCCGAAACATTGAATCGGCCTCATTTCTGTTCTGTCCTCCAACCTAGTCATCTGCTCTTGACTGGCGGATACCGTTTGTTCTGGACTTCCTCGGCTATCACTATGGTTGGCTAGATAAAGTGTAGCTCCAGGTGCTCGAACAAGGGCGAGATGGGTGTCGGGTGGACGTACATCTGTCCACCCTAATGGCAGAGACGATCTTATTGCCACGATGCCGTCAGTCGAGGACAACTTAGGACTCTTCCAACGCTAAGCTGCACCCGGGACTTGTGACACGACTGTGACATCACTGAGCCGCGCCTATACGGACTAAGTACACCGGACAATCCAGGTGGGAAAATTCTGATTATCTATTTCTCTCTCTCTACAACATGGTGAATGCACAGAAGCCGCCAGAAGCTCACTCGTGAAGTTCTGAACATTATACTCTAGCACAAACTCTCATGTTCAATTATGTTATTGCATGTGTGAACATTACCGCAGTACACCTAATGAAGTATCTTATAACTGTATAATGTGTAAGAAATTACACACATACACACACATCCGCAGTTTGCTGTAAGATCTAACTTTTCAGCTAATTAAGACCATTAGGGAGTTAATTATCTTGTGCTATCATGTCATCTGGTCATGGCTGAGTTTTAATAACGTAACGGGGGCCGTCTGATGCTTTAGATGAGAAACTATTTTCTTTCACACACATACTTAGTGCTTAATGATTAAAGTCAGGGTCGTTTAGCTGGTTGAGTTTCGGGGCGGTCACTTACATTCTCTGGTGTGAACTACCAAGGCAAATCTATGCTTAGGAGCTGAGATATTCAGTTTACGCTGTCATTTATATTTGTACCTATCTATACATATTAGGGTGCATTCATTTACTGTAGTTGGAATGGGTTATGAGGAGGTTAGTGTTGAAATGAGGGATGTTTTGTTATTCATGTCGTATATGTGTTTGTGTGTGTAATTTTACTATATTTTGCTGGGGGAATATGTAACGGATTTAAAAAAGAGAAAAACCATAAATGTGCTTACTGAGACAACAGGCTAGCCTATTTGATACTATACAACACTTATGGATTAGTATTGCTTTATGAATGAGATTATTACTAACTTTGACTCATACATAATCAGGCAGAAATTTTGCAATTAGGTCAATATCAAATTCACTTACTTTGTGACATCATGAATTAATTGATATACATATATATATAATTCTGCCTTTAATGGTGTGCTCACACAATCAAGAACTTGTCATGTATGTAACATCTTGCAGGTTGAATAAAGCACACGCTTGTTGGTTAAAAGAGTTTTTCATTTGCAAGTCCTGTCATTCACCTGGGGGGACATGTCTGTAATTGTATTTGGGCCTTGCACACTTTTGCTTCCTCTAGGTTTTTTCACCTAGTTCTAAATATGATGTCTCTCCCCTTTACCAAAAAAAAACTTAATAAAAATAAAATTAAATAAAATAAAAATTCAAAAAAATTACAAAACTTAGAAAAGTAAAAGGGGGGTTTCAAACTTCCTATAACAAAAATGTATAATGTTTATTTTAAATAAAATATATAAGAGGTTTTAATTATTTATTTATAAGAAACCTACTTTAATTGAACTTTATTGATTAAATAAGATTTTCATTACGTACAACGTGAAACTCCGTAGCGAAGCACGGGTATTTTGCTAGTCATTCATATTTGTGATTATGACATACATGTTATTACGTTTATATACTTGCAACTATTCAACAATGTATAATCTATTTTCGCATGTCAATTTATTGTGCATTCTTGCAATTGTTTGGTATAGCATGCACTATTTAATTATTATATTACAGCGTTATGCTAAATCTATGTTTTTATATGCATATAACTTTTATAATAATCTTGTCTATTCATTTTATATTCAATACTATTATGTATAAATCAGCTGGCCTTGACTGGCTTGGACTGTCAATCATGACTTGCATAAAATATCTGCAATTGTACCGGACCCATCAAGTGATGAGTCACCGATTATTCATTATCAAGCATTATCAGATTCTTCATTATTCATGCTTGGTATTGTATACATCTCTGCTAATTCATGCACACTTATACTCATGTATAAATTAGTTTGCAAGCCTGTTTAACTTTAACATTATTATTGAGGTTTTATCTCTGAGCAGTTTAATGTTATAATATTGTTATCTAACATTTCAATGTCAATAATCAAAACAACCCACTGATGGTTGATATCTATTAGTAAGAATGTACATGTTGTGTTTTCTTTATATATAAATTGTTAAAAATGTATTATAAAAAATCGTTCGATTTTTGCGGGCAGTTATGGACAGTAATGTTGGTATTTATTGTGGGAATTGTATAATCGAAAGGTTGGCTAATCTGATCATGGCCCAACTATGCTCGCTTCGGCGAACATGTCGTTACAGTGCTCTGAGCGTCCGAACGCAGCAGACGTGACTTACGCTTGCTGCTTCGGCTGTCATTTCATTTTTTCAATGTCGCGACTTATTATGTATGCCTTAGGCCCTAAAACGTTTCATTTATTTAACTTCAAGTGTTGCGTAATTGCGACTCAATTCTATAATGTAATATTTTTCAACCTAATGTGATTTACCAGACTTCATAATGAGTACAAGGCTTAGCTGACCTTTCGAATTCTAAATTAAATTGTAACATTTATGCATAAAAATGTATTAAAATACAGTCCGCTTACTCATCATTATTTTCTCCATCCTGGCAAATTTAATTCCACTAAAATATTCATTTTCAAACATTAATTCTTAACAGTGCCTGAGTTGTAGAGGACTCAAGGCCTATTGATTTTGGTGAAGATCGGTTAAGGAAAAGGGGTAGTTTACCTGCCACTTTTAATGTTTTAACAAGAGTAATTGTTTCTATGACGAACGATAACTGCCGCACATTCAAACAGAATCAAATAATGTTTTGCGTGCATCCCTGAATTGTAGAGGACTTAATACCTATTGATTTTGGTGAAGATCAGTTAAGAGAAAAGTGTAGTTTACCTGCGTTTTATGTGATAACAAGGGTAATTTTTTCTATGACGAACGATAACTGCCGTAAATTCAAACATAATCAAATAATGTTTTGCATACTTCCCTACCTTGTAGAGAACTCAAGGCCTGTTGATTTTTGTGAAGATCGGTTGAGGGAAAGGGGTAGTTTACCTGCAACATTTTATGTTGTAACAAGAGAAATTTTTTCATGACGAACGATAACTGCCGTAAATTCAAACAGAATCAAATAATTTTTTACATATGTGCCTGAGTTGTAGAGGACTCAATGCCTATTGATTTTGGTGAAGATCAGTTAAGAGAAGGGTGTAGTTTACTTGCGTTTTATGTGATAACAAGGGTAATTTTACTTCCATATTCCTTAAGGAAATGGAAGTATGGTGATGGCAAAAAAATCGTGTTCGAGATTATTGCAGATTCTGATTGTACTACACTCAAAACATGAAAAAAAGTCGTTTTTCGAAAAGTGTCTGTGTGTGTGTGTGTGTCTGTCTGTCTGTAGATTTTTTTTCTATGGTAAACGATAACTGCCGCAAATTCACACAGAATCAAATAATTTTTTGCATATACCCCTGAATTGTAGAGAACTCGAGGCCTTTTGATTTTGGTGAAGATCAGTTAAGGGGAAGGGGTAGTTTACCTGCAACCTTTTACGTTTTAACAACAGTAAAGTACTTGAAAATTCATTTAAACTTTTTCAAACAATGGTAATTGTTAAAAATAAAACAATTTTGTTGCCAGGCAATAAAATTATAATTTTTCATTTTAATTTAAATCATGTATGAGAGAAAATATATCGTTCGTGGCAGGCAAGCATATCTCTGTTATGTAATGTTTACGTTTCCATTTTATTATTATGACTACCGCAATAAAAAGGCAGGGAACACACACACACACACACACACACACAAAATTCACGTTATTTCTGGCCTCATTCATGTTTATTTTCTTACATTTCCACGGTTTTTAAATGGAAAGTGCCGAAAACCCATACCAACATAACGCGTGCAAGCCGAAAAAGTGTCCAGCGTGGATAGCGATTTGCTTCCTGTGGATCGCTGGGCAGTGTAACTGCACGTGTTTACAGAGGAACGACTCATAGACAGACTTTTCGTCTTTAGGGAATGAACCCTCTGCAAGATGCTGAGGGTCCATGAGTGACTTCGGAGCGCTCCTTCTTTTCCGCGTGTTTGTTCTGTGAAACGTACACTGTAGATTCGCAGCTTTACTCTAAGCAACGCTCAATAGGAAATGTTGAAAATTTTTGTCCACGGTGTACCCTCATACACACTAAACCTGCTCTGATGTTTTAATTACGGACATCATAATATTAAAACTTTGGAAACTTGAGCACTACTTAACGCAGATCAATCATTAACTTATACAAGCCATTAATTTTATGCATATTTTTTATATATATGTGTGCAACGTTATCGGCAACAAAGAAGTAGTATTTGTTAAAATTCCTTCCCGGGATATTTGGCAGTATTCCAATGTTTTCTACAAAACCAGACATTTCGGCAATGCCATCGACTTCCATCATCAGTGAAAATCGAGTGCGATAACGTGAGGTGGTATACGTTAGTGACCACAGTACTGTGGTTAACGATGAAGCAGTAAGTAAAAAGAAGTACTTTCTATGGTAATATTTCATTTCGAAAATGATTTTAAATATAAATCTTAGCATATGGAAGTCATGTATGGTTCTCCATACCGATATGTTTTTTTTGGCAAACGATAACAGCTGCAAATTCAAACAGAATCAAATAATGTTTCGCATACACCCCTGAATTATGGAGTTCTCAAGACCTATTGTTTTTGGTGAAGATCGGTTAAGGGAAAGGGGTAGTTTACCTGCAACGTTTTATGTTTTAACAATGGTATTTTCTATGGCAAACGATAACAGCCGCAAATTCAAACAGAATCAAATATTTTTTTGCATACAGCCCTGATTTGTAGAGTTTTCAAGACCTGTTGTTTTTGGTGAAGATCGGTTAAGGGAAAGGGGTAGTTTACCTGTAACGTTTTTTATCAAGCATATTTTCTATGGCAAACGATAACTGCCGCAAATTCAAACAGAATCAAATAATTTTTTGCATACATCACTGAATTGTAGAGGACTCAAGGCCTTTTGATTTTGGTGAAGATCGGTTAAGGGGAAGGGGTAGTTTACCTGCAACCTTTTACGTTTTAACAACAGTAAAGTACAGTAAAGCCCCGGTTAACCGAACTCGGGTCAACCGAAACCCGGGTTATCCGAAATGCCTCCGAAAATCGAAAATCCAAAAAATAATACAGTACTGTACTGCACGGAAATAATTCGAGGGCGAGAGTGTGCTGGGCTATGGCTAGCGGGGAGAGGTGAACGCCCGACCTTGAGTTGCTTCCCCAGCCACCGGCTCACCAGTCTAAATATAGCTACACTGCCAACTCTCCAACCCCTCCCAAGACCATGACGCCCGCATCAGTCACTAGCTGTCAACACACAAGTGTGGGGATCTGCGATACAATAGTCCCTTCATGTGGTTGTTTATTTCCGTTGCGTGTGTATTTTTGTGCTATGGCGACTAAGCGGAAGCGTGTTGTGATTACTTTCGCTGATAAATTAGCTGCTATCAAAGAAGTTGAAAAAGGAAGTTTATTGAAAACTGTTGCAGCTAATTACGGAGTTGGTGTTTCTACCGTTTCAGAATGGGTGAAGTCTAAATCTAAATTTCTAGAGCAAGCTGTGAAAAATTCTCATAGAAAAACACTGAAAACATCTGACTTTGAAAAAGTACGCGAAGCTCTTTATCTTTGGTTCACCCAACAACGAGAAAAAAGCATGCCTTTGACTGGCCCGATACTGCAAGAAAAAGCTAAAATGTTAGCTGAGTTGTTAGGTGAGGAAGGAAAAGATTTTTGTGCAAGCTCTGGGTGGTTAGACAGGTTTAAAAACAGATACGGCATTCGGCAATTGAATGTATGTGGAGAAAAGTTATCTGCAGACCCAGACGCGGTTGCTGTTTTCAAAACAGAGTTTGAAGATTACACCCAAGGCTACACTAAGGACCAAATTTACAATGCCAATGAAACGGGTGTTAATTTCAAGATGTTGCCTACAAAGTCCTTAGCTTCCTCAAAAGAAACGTCTGCCCCAGGACACAAAATGCAAAAAGAACGTATAACTGTTCTTTTGGCATCAAACGCTTCTGGCACACATAGACTGCCCCCAATGTGTATCGGGAAGTCGAAAAAACCTCGGGCCTTGAAGGATGTTGCCCGAAATGCGCTACCAGTTTTTTATAGAGCCCAAAACAGTTCTTGGACGTCTTGTGAACTCTTTGCTGAATGGTTTAGTGATCAGTTTGTACCGAAAGTTGAAAAGTTTTTAACTGAAAAAGGTCTGCCTAAAAAAGCGATCTTATTAATTGACAATGTGCCTACGCATCCTTGCGAGTTAAAAAGTGGCGATATTGTTGTGCGTTTCCTTCCCCCAAATGTTACCAGTCTAATTCAGCCACTGGATCAGGGCGTAATAGCGACATTTAAACCGTGGGCTATTTTTGAGAACCATCCTGCAAGATAGTGACATGCAAAACAAAAACATGAATGAAGCGCTGAAGGCAGTAAATATGAAACACGTAATTTACTGGTGTGCGCAAGCCTGGGATAATGTGAAAGCAGAAACTCTTCAAAGGTGCTGGAGCAAACTGTATGATGGGCTTGAAGGAGACGACTCAGAAAATTTTGAAAACTTGACAGAAATGGTAAAAAGAATTCCTGGATGCGAAGACATGGATACGTGCGAGGTGGATGAGTGGGTTGTCGCGGATGATTCGCAAGAAATCACGGACCAAGAAATTGTAGAAACAGTGTTGCAGTCAAATGCTGACGCGATCGAAGAGACCAAAGTAGATGACGTGGATGACGGAGTAACAGCTGACGATGGTTTTCGAGCACTAGACGTAAGCCTAAATTAAGAATTTGTTATCTTTCAAAAACCTACTGGGTATAGTATAACACAAAAATTACAGTACAGTACATGTGTTGTTGTTAGGTTGCCCTAAGATTTGTTGAACAATGCAGTGAGTCAACGCCGGCTGACGTCCTTCTAATGAAAAGATGGCGGGACATCGCTGCTCGAAAACGTTGGGAGGGACGCAAGAAACAAACAAAAATTACTGAGTTTTTTAAATGAGTAGTAGTCCATATGCTCCAAACTATTAAGTACAGTACAGTCATCCCCCGAGATACGTTAACACGCGACTTACGTAAATTCGCAGTTACGTAAAATGAAAATTTCAAAAAATGCAAAAATTTTTGAATAGAGTAACATACAATTTTACAAAGAATTACTGTACTGTATTCTATTTCAAGCATGCAAACTGTACCTTGTAGCGACTGCGTCAATACACTATTCACTCTCACTCTCTCTTTGTAAACAAACACACACACACACTCTCTCTTACTTTATTGCTCTGCTAATCCTTTACTTTTCGGCCTAAGCACGAACGCAAGCGTACCGGGCACTCTTTCTCGGAAAACTTCTTCTACTCAGTGAAGGTTGAGCAGCGGAACCGAGCACATGTTTATCGCTCGTTTTTCTAGATGTATTGTTTCACGTCATTAGTGTAGCTTGCCGCGAGTGATTTGTTCGTACTCATGTATCCGTACATACCCATACATATGTCTGTATAATAATAAGTACGTAGGTACACTTAAGCAATGTTCAAATTCGACTTACGTAAAATTAGAGTTACGCAAAAGTCTACAGTCCGCATTAATTACGTTCTCGGGGGATGACTGTATACTGTATATTGATGTACTGTAATCCGAAAAATGTAATTTTAACTTTAATAAAGAACATAAGTGTAGCCTACAAAGAGATTTTTGAATTCGTTTGACCTTCAAAACCTTTAAAAAATACGTACTGTAATTACAATACAAAATACTGTAGTATTAGATGTTCATGGCTTAACCGAAAAAATTGTTATCCGAAACGGCTTCCCCCCCTTTAGTTCGGTTAACCGGGGTTTTACTGTACTTGAAAATTCATTTAAACTTTTTCAAACAATGGTAATTTATTAAAAATAAAATAATTTTGTTGCCAGGCAATAAAATTATAATTTTTTCATTTTAATTTAAATCATGTATGAGAGAAAATATATCGTTCGTGGCAGGTAAGCATATCTCTGTTATGTAATATTTACGTTTCCATTTTATTATTATGACTACCGCAATAAAAAGGCAGGGAACACACACACACACACACACGCGCGCACACAATTCGCGTTATTTCTGGCCTCACTCATGTTTATTTTCTTACATTTGCATGCTTTTTAAATGGAAAGTGCCGAAAACCCATACCAACATAACGCGTGCAAGCCGAAACGTGTCCAGCGTGGATAGCGATTTGCTTCCTGTGGATCGCTGGGCAGTGTAACTGCACGTGTTTACAGAGGAACGACTCATAGACAGACTTTTCGTCTTTAGGGAATGAACCCTCTGCAAGATGCTGAGGGTCCATGAGTGACTTCGGAGCGCTCCTTCTTTTCCGCGTGTTTGTTCTGTGAAACGTACACTGTAGATTCGCAGCTTTACTCTAAGCAACGCTCAATAGGAAATGTTGAAAATTTTTGTCCACGGTGTACCCTCATACACACTAAACCTGCTCTGATGTTTTAATTACGGACATCATAATATTAAAACTTTGGAACTTGAGCACTACTTAACGCAGATCAATCATTAACTTATACAAGCCATTAATTTTATGCATATTTTTTATATATATGTGTGCAACGTTATCGGCAACAAAGAAGTAGTATTTGTTAAAATTCCTTCCCGGGATATTTGGCAGTATTCCAATGTTTTCTACAAAACCAGACATTTCGGCAATGCCATCGACTTCCATCATCAGTGAAAATCGAGTGCGATAACGTGAGGTGGTATACGTTAGTGACCACAGTACTGTGGTTAACGATGAAGCAGTAAGTAAAAAGAAGTACTTTCTATGGTAATATTTCATTTCGAAAATGATTTTAAATATAAATCTTAGCATATGGAAGTCGTGTATGGTTCTCCATACCGATATGTTTTTTTTGGCAAACGATAACAGCTGCAAATTCAAACAGAATCAAATAATGTTTCGCATACACCCCTGAATTATGGAGTTCTCAAGACCTATTGTTTTTGGTGAAGATCGGTTAAGGGAAAGGGGTAGTTTACCTGCAACGTTTTATGTTTTAACAATGGTATTTTCTATAGCAAACGATAACAGCCGCAAATTCAAACAGAATCAAATATTTTTTTGCATACAGCCCTGATTTGTAGAGTTTTCAAGACCTGTTGTTTTTGGTGAAGATCGGTTAAGGGAAAGGGGTAGTTTACCTGTAACGTTTTTTATCAAGCATATTTTCTATGGCAAACGATAACTGCCGCAAATTCAAACAGAATCAAATAATTTTTTGCATACATCACTGAATTGTAGAGGACTCAAGGCCTTTTGATTTTGGTGAAGATCGGTTAAGGGGAAGGGGTAGTTTACCTGCAACCTTTTACGTTTTAACAACAGTAAAGTACTTGAAAATTCATTTAAACTTTTTCAAACAATGGTAATTTATTAAAAATAAAATAATTTTGTTGCCAGGCAATAAAATTATAATTTTTTCGTTTTAATTTAAATCATGTATGAGAGAAAATATATCGTTCGTGGCAGGTAAGCATATCTCTGTTATGTAATATTTACGTTTCCATTTTATTATTATGACTACCGCAATAAAAAGGCAGGGAACACACACGCACACACACACACACACACGCACACAATTCGCGTTATTTCTGGCCTCACTCATGTTTATTTTCTTACATTTGCATGCTTTTTAAATGGAAAGTGCCGAAAACCCATACCAACATAACGCGTGCAAGCCGAAACGTGTCCAGCGTGGATAGCGATTTGCTTCCTGTGGATCGCTGGGCAGTGTAACTGCACGTGTTTACAGAGGAACGACTCATAGACAGACTTTTCGTCTTTAGGGAATGAACCCTCTGCAAGATGCTGAGGGTCCATGAGTGACTTCGGAGGGCTCCTTTTCCGCGTGTTTGTTCTGTGAAACGTACACTGTAGATTCGCAGCTTTACTCTAAGCAACGCTCAATAGGAAATGTTGAAAATTTTTGTCCACGGTGTACCCTCATACACACTAAACCTGCTCTGATGTTTTAATTACGGACATCATAATATTAAAACTTTGGAAAGTTGAGCACTACTTAATGGAGATCAATCTTTAACTTATACAAGCCATTAATTTTATCCATATTTTTTATATATATGTGTACAACGTTATCGGCAACAAAGAAGTAGTTTTTGTTAAAATTCCTTCCCGGGATATTTGGCCGTAGTCCAACGTTTTCTACAAAACCAGACGTTTCGGCAATGCCATCGACTTCCATCATCAGTGAAAATCGAGTGCGATAACGTGAGGTGGTATACGTTAGTGACCACAGTACTGTGGTTAAGGCTGAAGCAGTAAGTAGAAAGAAGTAGTTTCTATGGTAATATTTCATTTCAAAAATGATTTTAAATATAAATCATAGAATATGGAAGTCATGTATGGTTCTCCATACCGATATTTTTCTATGACGAACAATAACTGCCGTAAATTCAAACACAATCAAATAATGTTTTGCCTACTTCCCTACCTTGTAGAGAACTCAAGGCCTGTTGATTCTGGTGAAGATCGGTTAGGGGGAAGGGTAGTTTACCTGAAACATTTTTTGTTATAACAAGAGTAAAATACTTAATTTTGATAAATAAAGTATCCTGATAAGAAGATCTTAATAATCCACTGTAGAAACGTAGATGAAATATCTATAAATGAAGAGGCTAGTTGAATGGGGTGGGGGTAATTTTCTATAAATGAAAATTATAGTTGAAGGGGGAGGGGATAATTTTTTATATATGTACTACGTTATCGGCAACAAAGAAGCAGTTTGTTATTAAAATTCCTTCCCGTCCTGTTTGGCCGTAGACCAAAGTTTTCTGCAAAACCAGACGTTTCGGCAGTGCCATCGACTTCCATCATCAGTGAAAATCGAGTGCGATAAAGTGAGGTGACCACAGTACTGTGGTTAAGGCTGAAGCAGTAAGTAGAAAGAAGTAGTTTCTATCGAAATATTTCATTTTGAAAATGATTTTAAATATAAATCTTAGAACATGGAAGTCATGTATGGTTGTCCATACCGATATTTATAAATAAGAATGTTTTATAATATTGTGAACACAAATGTGGTATAATGTTTTATAATATTGTGCTGAAAACCTGAAGATGGTCTATTGACCGAAATCGATCGCTTTATAATAACATCATATGGTGCCTTTAGGCTGTATAAAAAAGAATACAATAAAAATATAAAAAATTGAATTATAGGTACCATTAATAAAACAATAAGTGTAAGTATATAAAAATACATCACATTATCATTAGTTACAATGGCAAGCCAAGCCACTATAAATACACACAGCACAGATAATATGAAAAACAAGTTGAAGTTCAAGAAAATAAAACTCATCAAAACTAATCTCAATATTGAGTTCAATAAAAATACACAGAGTTATACCTAAATATATACATGTACCAATAATTAACAAGACTGAGGTTGCTATCAAAACCAAAGCTTATGCTGAATGATATAATGAGAGCTTAGCTTAGCTTAAGCTTAATAATGAAATAAGATATCAATATAAACGGAAAAACATAATTCTTAAAAACTTAGAAAAAATTTTGAATCAGCAGAACACTATAATATAATAGAGAAAATGCAAAATGAGATCTCTACCATTGCTTCCACAAAAAAGAAAGTTATGTACAAAAAACTGAATGATTTAATAAACAATAAGAAAGAAGATTACAAAAAGAAAGTTAAACCAATTCATACATTCTATCATTGAATTATTAATGAAACAGCAATGAAATTATCAAATACAGAAGAAAAACTTTTATATATAGGCACCAAGTTTAATTTATTACCAGACACTACATCCATTAAATATTCCAAAGATTTAGTAATTGACTCTGAAATAAACTTATTAAAAATAAACTCAAATGTTCAAGAAAGAATATGACAGAACTCGCTAATAATATTGAATCCATTCTAAAAAAATGTAACAACCAGAAATACAAAAAGAGACACAGAATACATAAAAAACACAAAAGATCATTAAAATCACTTAAGAACAAATTAATTAAAAACAACTGTGTTATTATACCAGCAGATAAATCAAGAGCTGTCGTAATTATGGAGAAAAATGAAGTCGATCAAAAAGTCAACACCTTTTTAGAAAAGAATAAAGTAGAAAAAGTAAATAAGGATCCTACACCCCAATACAAAAAAGAAATAAAAGAAGCAATTGAAAATTCCAACATAATAAACCCAAAAAAGAAAAAATGGTTAACAAAATGTAACGGTACAATTCTATCCATATAGTGGTTTGGGGAAAAACCGAATATAAATTTTATTGTTAATTCAAAAGCATAAATAATGGTAAAGTTTTATAATGACATAATACCAAGTGCAGGAAATTGGATCAAGGTCAACATTGTATACGCAAAAACAACTATATTTTGTAGCGGGGCATTTTGGGGCCTACCTGAGACAATCTAAAGAAATTTGTATATTTTTTGTAATAAATAAATAAAAATCTTCATTTGGGACAAAACATACAAAACTTAGGTAAATTTGTTATTTGGAGCGATCGCGACGATGGCAGCACTGCTTGAGACGGTGAAGACAATATTATTATTCGATGATATTTTGGAAAACAGCTTCAACAGACGCAGAATTAATAAACTGCCACTGTATCAAGGTCAACAAATGACGAACACGAAACCAGTAAACACATTATGTAACGGTAAACAAGTTATGTAACAGTGTCAGACCATCTGACGTCAGCAACTTACATAACGTTGCTATGCAGGGTGTGTCATGCCAGCAACATTGTGACACACAACAGAACAAAGTAGTCGGCATATAACTTCTGAACGCAGCAGACGCTAATAACTGTGCGTCGCCGGTTCGCCGGTTTTGGGCGAAGTTTTGGTGTTCGCCGGCTGTGCGTGATTTCGCCCGCATACTGCATATAAAATGTGTATAAAACATTAAAAATGTAAAATAACAAAATTAACTTTCATTAGAGTGGCTAACAACTAAAATTCTTATTCAAAACATGTAAACTTAGTACGAAATAACAACGGTAGTGCGTGCACGAGGAGTCATCTGATGAACGTACATAGAAGGATCATAAAAGGAAAGTAAAATTAATACAATCTTTATTAAAATCTTGCAAGTCCCCCATTCTAGTATAAAATGACCTCATTAAGGGGAATATAAAATGTAACACAAGAATGTGTGTGTGCGTGAGTATGTAAAAATTCTATATTAATTATACGTATAGTTAAACAAAGAAGGCTGGTTTGCGTTTTTTAAAAATGATTTTAATTAATACCTTGATATTTTTTTTGTACTATGTTTGTTTTATATATATATAGTATTTCATACTATGTTTCACGTTTACTTAATAAATGTTAATAAGTCTTTTAAAGTTTGATTATCTAATTGTTAATAAATTTTAAATCAGGGGAATCAAATAAAGTTTTCTTTATTTCGACAACCATAATCTGTTCTTCAATGTTCGCCGAAAAGAATCCTGGTAAGTAATAATTTTGTTACGTAGTTGGTAAACTTTAAATATGGCGCCCGAAGAAATTATTTTGGAAAGTGTTTGAGTGTAAAGTACATTCCCTTAGGTTAAAGTAAATATCAATAAAAGCAAACGTATCAATGGCGCCCGAAACATGAGGGACAATTATATAATAAATTTATATAAATATAGGCCTACTTAGGAGAACGGAATGGTTGTTGAGGTAGAATAAAATTTTTTTAGACATACGTAAAATAGACGCAAATATGGGGTTATGTTTTGATAGGGTTATGTATGTAATGCATTATTTGTTTATGAGTATTGTGAGCTAACATGGGTAACTAGTGTGTATGAGATGAATTATATTATATAAAGGGTATTATAATAAAATTTTTTTTTTAATATGGCTAAGATACAAGAAAATGATAGTGGTTTCGTATGGAAGGAGTGGGAAAGCGAATTTAAAGGGGTTGTAGGTGAAATGACAGACGAGGAATGGGGGAGGTTAGAAGATAGTTTAACACGAATGGAAGAAAAGGAAGAGGGAATATTCGCAGAAATTAAGAAGCACAGTGATGATATTGATAGTGAGGTGCCAAGCAATAAAGGTAAGATCGTTGAAGCGACAGTGGTAGAGATTAAGACGGAAAATAGGCCTAATGATAACGGTAGTGTAGGGGTGGAAGAAAAAGAATATACAGTATATGACCTATTTAACCTACTAAATGAGTTAAATGCAAAAATGGATAAGAATTTTGATATGATGAAAAAATGGCTTGATGAGTTACATATAGATTTACACGAAACAAAGGAAATAATGAGTAAGGGTTGTGATACAATAAAAGACGCTTTTGATAAACCAGACGAGAAGGGGGAGGAAGATAGGTGTCAATTAAACGTTGAGTTAACACAGGTAAGTGGTGTCTTTGATAATAGTGAAGAAATACTTAACCAGGTGAGTGACAATTCAAATAATGAGTTAATAAATAGTAGTGACAAAATAGTGGAAGAAATAGTGTTGACTAGTGATGATAAAAAGGGTAATTTCAATTCTGAGGTAAGTAGGAGTGATAATTATGATAATATAAGTGAAAATATGATGTTAAAAAATAATGGAGTAAATATAGAGAGTACTGATGAAGTTTTAGAATGTAATTATGGAATGTTAGTATGTGTTAATGGATTAAGGAGAATGAGTGAAGAGAGTTATGTTGGGGTTATGAAGCAGGGGGTAAATTTTCCCCATATTTATGGTGAACCAAGGTGTTCACAAATGTTGTTGTTGAAGGGTAAGAATCCCTTGTTCTTGGAAGACATGAGGTCTTTGAATTGTTCCCCGAATTTTTATAAATCAGTACCCTCTGCATGGAGTGAGATATGGTGTTATGGTGAGGGAGATATAGATAGAGGGTGGTGTAGTGAGAGTGAAATAGAATTATATGAGTTAAAAAGAAATTATGATGGATTGAGAGAAAGGGTAGTAGGGGTGAATTATTTTGAGAATATTTTTATAAATGATAATGACTTACCCGATGAGAAAACAAATTACCTGACGTTAAAAAACAATACTGATACAGACTGGACAATCATAACTTATGGTGACAAGATTTATAATGGTATAATGGATAAAATAAAGTTGATGGGTTATTATGATAATGATAATGATAACAAATTGTTTGTTGATAAAAATGATATATGTTACAAATATATCAGGTATTTATATGACGATGGAGGTTGAACTAGATATCAGTGAATAGACATTTTTGAATACTGTAAATTTTGGTAACCCTACTGACCAAAAACTGGGGCACACACTGGGGAACTGGGGATACACTGGGGTGTGTATTTTGGTGACCTTACTGATTTGGATATATGAAGTGGGAAAATGGACCAGTTTTTGACGTATACTTTGTAAATATAATGTAGGGAATTCATTTGTGTGTATTATGAAAGGTTAGATAAATAATGTGTATATGTATTAGCAAATGTTGTGATAATAATAATAATATTATTAATATTTTTGCATTCTAATTAAATCATAAAATAATTATGACGACAATAATTAATGAATTGTAAATTGGATATTATTGATAGGTATGTTGTGTTTTAATAATCAGTTGGAGTAAATAATCTGAGATTTTTGGATATTGTTATATGTTTAAATTTTATAAGGAATTTAAAATATGTGATGAGATTTTAATTTCAATAATAATTAATGAATTAATAAATAGTAAGTGGTTTGGTTTGTGGAATAACATAATGGTTAAAAATATATGTTAATAATAAATTTTAAGGAAATTTTGAAAATCTAATGGCAACATAGGATAAATAACGAAATGATGATAAATAAAAAGAGTTAATGAAAAATTTTAAATAATAATGTTTATACATTTTTATATAAATTACTTAAAAGGAAAAATTGTTTGTTTAAATGTATACTAATAATCAAGGTTAACGTTTATTGATTTATTATGTTAGGTAATGTATTATACAAAATGTGGGGATAATTTTGGGGGGTAGTTTGGTGCTCAAAGAAGTGATAGAACAGTGGAGTGTGGAACTGCAACGGTTGAAAGTTTAGTCTCAATTGTAATTAATTAGTTAGTAAGTTGCTGTTGCTGGGGTGGCATGTGCCCCAGTAGATAGCGGAAAGTGTTGGGGGTAACCGAGAGTGTTACCTCCATCGGAGGCCAACATGGCGAAAATGCACGGCACACCCTTTTGTATAATTTTATATTGTACTTTGATAAATTGCCATGTCGTGCATAATAGTGATGATGTGTACATGCTTGAAGGAAGAGATGATTTTCCCGACTTTTCGGGCGGTTACTGTCTTACCAGCACTAACCGTGGATTTGGCAAGCGGCCAGCTATGGTCATACCAAGTCCCTTGACCATAGCTGGCTTGAAATTGGTCTAAAATAGAAATTAATGGGGGGTGAAACTAGGGGAAATCCCGGAACTATGGAACAGCGGCTGCCACTCTGTTCGAGGAGGAACAGCAGAGCCAGGTGGTAGACCCGTATTAGGGGCGCATATTTATAGACAAAGATATGATGATATCTATACCTTTTCAAATGTAACGCAGAAGCAAGGACACGGAGATGTAACATTCCTCCAAAGCTTCAGTCCTTGTGGACGCAACTGGACACCACAGTCCAGGGGGGTCATAGTGTGTGTGGCTGGGCGGTTATCCAGGGGGATAACGTATTAGAAATTTGCTATATTTTAATTAATAATGATGATTTGCTACTCAATAATTTTGTTTTGATTTGAAAAATCGATGCACTAAATACTTCCTATAATGTGTTTATTATGTCTTATTATGTTGATTGCATTTAGTATATTAGGTATAAGGATTGTAAAAATATGATAATATGTTTTCAATGTGTTTATAGATTTTAAAAAATTAAATGAAAAATAGTTGTGATAGGTAAAATTTTCAATGGGTTGCAAAAGATAGAAATGGGTGATAGTAATTATTTGAATAAAATGTTTGAATCAGTTCAAGTTGAATTTTGTGGGACGTACAGATCTGTCCAAATTGAAGCCAAAGTTAAAGAAATAGTAGAGATGAAATAAGGCAGTGTTGTTTTGAATTAATGTATGTTATAGAATTTTGAGAAGTATAAGTGGAGACACAGTAGTTATGGAGAATTTATGTAGAATTTTGAGTGATATATTGTTGTTTATTTTGTTGATGTTATTTTGTTGTAGTTGTAGTGAGGTAATGAGATTGAGATTTTTGGGGATTGCAATTTTGTAGTAGGGGTAGTGTAATGTGGGAGTCCGCAACATAAGGGTTGGAACGGGATTTGGTATAGTTTTAGTGGGAAGGGGTTGCCTTAGGTAGAATCCGGGAACCAGAGAACGGGAATTGAGCTTTTTTTGGGGGGGGAAACACTTATCCTATGTACAAAGGGTTAGAGAGTATTTTTTTTTTTTATATATAAGAGTAGAAGGTGGCGAATTGAGTTAAAGTAGTAAGTAGTTAGAGGTAGAGAAGGGTTAGTAGATTTTTGATAGAGGGGTGTCATACTAGTTACAGATTTTGTAAGGGAGCGTTAGAGTAATCAAAGGGGAAGATTATGAGTAAATGCCAAGTTGATAAAGTGAATTATAATGAATAACGTAGAATCACCCAAATGAATGAAATGGAATAATAATTGCAATGTTATGGGAAAAAAAAAATTTTTTTTGAGAAACGAATAAATAAAAGTTAAATTGAAAATAAAAGGTAATTTTCTTATTTTTTATGCAAACTTAATGATGTAAAATGTATAAATTTTAAATACAAGTTGTTTATTTTAAGATAATGATAACAATGTGAATTATTAATGTACATGTTGTCTTATGTTATGTTAAGTTGTTAGGTATCCTGATATATAGGTTAGTAATAAGTAAAAACAAAACCAGTGCTTCTTAGCGCAAACCAGCACCGCTAGGGGGAAACAGATCAGTTGGGGATATGGTGTTGTATAAGGCCACTATTTGATATTTTGATTTGTTGTTTCAGTGTTGGGTGATGCTGTGGCGGCGGACCTGAGCTGGCCTGCGCGTCAGAGCAGGGGCATTAAGTATCTGTCTGACTCTACGGTGTTGGGATCTCGAGAGATAAGTCCAGTATTGTCATGCAGATGTGGTCACAGTCACCGGACCAAGGGTGAGTTGATTATATTTTTTTTTGTAAACCGTACAGGGGGTTGTGGCGACATATCCTGGCTGATCCCTTTAGCAAGTATGAATGTGTCACTGAGATTTTTTATGTTTCGGCATAAAATATCTCATTGAGGGGGTATTGTAGCGGGGCATTTTGGGGCCTACCTGAGGCAATCTAAAGAAATTTGTATATTTTTTGTAATAAATAAATAAAAATCTTCATTTGGGACAAAACATACAAAACTTAGGTAAATTTGTTATTTGGAGCGATCGCGACGATGGCAGCACTGCTTGAGACGGTGAAGACAATATTATTATTCGATGATATTTTGGAAAACAGCTTCAACAGACGCAGAATTAATAAACTGCCACTGTATCAAGGTCAACAAATGACGAACACGAAACCAGTAAACACATTATGTAATGGTAAACAAGTTATGTAACAGTGTCAGACCATCTGACGTCAGCAACTTACATAACGTTGCTATGCAGGGTGTGTCATGCCAGCAACATTGTGACACACAACAGAACAAAGTAGTCGGCATATAACTTCTGAATGCAGCAGACGCTAATAACTGTGCGTCGCCGGTTCGCCGGTTTTGGGCGAAGTTTTGGTGTTCGCCGGCTGTGCATGATTTCGCCCGCATACTGCATATAAAATGTGTATAAAACATTAAAAATGTAAAATAACAAAATTAACTTTCATTAGAGTGGCTAACAACTAAAATTCTTATTCAAAACATGTAAACTTAGTACGAAATAACAACGGTAGTGCGTGCACGAGGAGTCATCTGATGAACGTACATAGAAGGATCATAAAAGGAAAGTAAAATTAATACAATCTTTATTAAAATCTTGCAAGTCCCCCATTCTAGTATAAAATGACCTCATTAAGGGGAATATAAAATGTAACACAAGAATGTGTGTGTGCGTGAGTATGTAAAAAATATAGTTAAACAAAGAAGGCTGGTTTGCGTTTTTTAAAAATGATTTTAATTAATACCTTGATATTTTTTTTGTACTATGTTTGTTTTATATATATATAGTATTTCATACTATGTTTCAAGTTTACTTAATAAATGTTAATAAGTCTTTTAAAGTTTGATTATCTAATTGTTAATAAATTTTAAATCAGGGGAATCAAATAAAGTTTTCTTTATTTCGACAACCATAATCTGTTCTTCAATGTTCGCCGAAAAGAATCCTGGTAAGTAATAATTTTTATACGTAGTTACGTAGTTGGTAAACTTTAAATATGGCGCCTGAAGAAATTATTTTGGAAAGTGTTTGAGTGTAAAGTACATTCCCTTAGGTTAAAGTAAATATCAATAAAAGCAAACATTTCAATTTAGCCAGACGAACTTTAACCTATTAATCACCAAGCCAAGCCTGCAAATACGTTATTGGAATGCAGTGAGTAATTCGCTTCGCCTTAAAAAATTGGTTCGTCATAGTCTGAAGACAATAGGATTGGTGACGTGACACCCTCTCCCCCTCAGAAAGTAACGCAGTTCGTCTGAGCAGTCGGCGATTAACATCAACACAAAGCGAACATGGGCAGTTCCGCTCGCCACCGGCTGCGTACCGTTTTCGCCCGCAAAGCAAAGCAATGCAACTAAATATGTGAAAATTTGATATATTTTGACCTAAACAGTATTATACCAAACTAGTAGAGACAGTGAGAAAAAACTGAAGTAAATCGACAGTTCGACCGTAAAAGGTGAAAGTGAGAACTACGAAAAACAGCAAACAGTGTAAGCCACGAGTTGACGCCTGGGTCGTCGAATTTCCACGCATCAGCAGGGAAGTAGACATTTCAAAATTATTTAAAATACTGTGTAACGGGCCTATTTTGGGGCAATAACATAATTTGTATTTTTTTATGATAATGAATAACGTTTTGAGTAATAGGAAAAAACTTAGGTAAATTTGTTATTTGGAGCGATCGTGACGATGGCAGCACTGCTTGAGACGGTGAAGACAATATTATTATTCGTTGATATTTTTTAAAACAGCTTCAACAGACGCAGAATTAATAAACTGCCACTGTGTCAAGGTCAGACAATGACGAACACGAAACCAGTAAACACATTATGTAACAGTAAACAAGTTATGTAACAGTGTCAGGCGATCTATCAGTTCAGAGCCTATCCTTGGTGAGTAATTCAGTTATGTAACGGTGACATGCATCTGGTGGAGTGATACGAACTATAAGACAATAAGAATTGAACGTCCAACAACAGCCGCTTCACAAAATAGCGCCTTTTTCTCAGCCCAGTCTGACTCCATCACCACTCGCGAGTGGTCTATATATAAAAGTTTCGAAACGTAAGTGCGGGCCCGCAACATATAAAAAAAAAAATGTGAAGTAAAGTCTAAAAAATACAAAAGTAACTAACAGTTTTGTTTCTTCATTATAAAAACAGTTTTCGGCAATTATTCATTAAAACGGACAATGTGCGTAAAAGTGTGACGCCACCAACTTACTGAACAGCTAAGTAGCCATGCATCCATATTAAAATTTCAACAAAGGTTTTCTTTTCAAATTAATTAAGTAATGGGGAAATAAATTTTAATAACATGTAACCCGAGAGCTCTCAAATCATAAAATCATTGTGTGTGTGTGTGTGTGTGTGTGTGCGTGAGTAAGCATGTAGACAAAGAAGGCTGGTTTGTGTTGTTTGTATTTTAATTTAATTCATACTTAATTTCTTAAATTTTATTTGGAATTTTTATACCATGTTTTCATTCTCATTGTAGCAGAATGATTATATAATCGATAACTTTCGTAAATGTGAATTTCCAGTAGAGAGAGGATGGCAGGAGGTAGTTTGTTAATAATAAAAAATTATAGTAAAAAATGTCAATAAAACTCTATTCCTGGGAAACAAAATAAAGTTTTTCTTTATTTGGAACAACCAGTTCTGATCTCCTGGGTACGCCGAAAAGAACCCAAGAAAAAAATGGTAAGTACACATATATTTTTGATACGTAGTTGGTAACAAGATGGCACACCACAGTAAACAGTAAATACAGTAACAGTAGTATTAGTTCAAATTATATTTATTGGATATCAATATTATCAAACGTATCAATGGCGCCCGAAACAAAAGGGACGATTTATATAATATAATTATATAAATACTATAATACTTATAACTATTTTACCTCAAGATGTATTTTTTCTTTAGGGACATGTTAGGAACAGGATCTCCCGAAACATGTCCCTAAAGAAAAAATACATCTTGAGGTAAAATAGTTATAAGTATTATAGTATTATATACATCAAGAAACGGACTGTAGCAGAAAGTGATTGAAATTATATAAATATAGGCCTACTTGGGAGAACAGAATGGTTGTTTGGAATTCATATTTGCGTATGTACGTAAATTAGACGTAAGAGGTTATGTTTAATATGGGTGAGTAGAATATTTTTCAATAAGTATATGTTACATATAATAAGATTTTACAAAGAAATATATTTAAAAAAAAAATCTTAAGAAAAATGGCAGATAATAACGAGGTTGCAGTTGAAATGAACGAGTCGGCTAGTGTGGAAGAACCAGGGGTTCATTCAACCCCAGTAGATCGAGTAAAAGAATTCAGTCTAACTGAATCAGCAATAGACGACTCGAGTAATATATCGACTCCAATCTCAACAAAAGGTAATCAAGTAGGAAATGATATGATGAGTGTTATACTAAAGCAATTAGAAAAAATGAACAGTAATTTTAACAATAAATTCGAGGTACAGAATAATAATTTCAATGATAAATTTGACGAGCTGAAATATGAGATTCAAGAAATTAATAGACATTGTGAAAGTACTAAAGTAGAGTTTACTGATAAAATTAACCAAGTAGAAACCAAGTTAGAAAATTCAATACAGAAGACAGATGGTAAATTTAATGAAATAGATAGTCAGATAGATAGAGTTGAGAAGCAAATCAATGAAAATAATGAAATATTAATAAAGTCAATGAATGAGTATAACAATGACATAGAATCTAAAATTATTAAATGTAATATTGAAACTGAATGTAAGTTGAGTAGTGTAGTAATGACAGTTGAAAAAATTAGTCAGAATATTGATGAACACCAAAATAAGATAGACTCTAAAATAAATGAAATTGAAAGTAATTATAAGACAGAAATACAAGCAGTAAATGAATCTATTGAAATAATATCAAAAAATAATGTACAGTCTGAATGTAGTAATGACAAAAAATTATATTCACTTGAACAAAACATTAGTAGTATAAGAGACGAATTAAGTTTAGTAAAAAATCGAAATGTAAACAATGTTACTGAACGCATATTTATGACACGAGATACAAATAATGAAATAGAATTAGAAACTTTTAATTGTGACAATCGTAGAGTACACCCAATGCAATTTTTAAATAGGGTTAGGGAATTTAATCGGTTTAATAGTAGTAGTTGGGAAGTTAAATTGCTGAAGATTATCAAATGTTTTAAAGGTAGTGCCGAGATATGGTCGGAAGTACACAATGTCGAATGGGGTAGTTACGAAGATTTTGAGATAGCTTTTCGAAACAAATATTGGTCAGAAGAAGACCAAGAAATATTAAGAAGTAAAATAATGGGTAACGGGAATTTTGGTAGGAGTAATAACCACCTAACTATATATGTAATGATGATATATAATGAAGCTAAATATCTAGAACCACCGTTACCATTCCGATCGTTTGTAAGACATATTAGCAAACACCTGCCCAGAGAGGTGCAAATCACGTTAATGACTAGAGAGATTACAAATATTAATGAGTTAGAGAGCATGCTAGACGTGCTACAGAATATAGGGGAACGCGACATAGGGCGACGTCCAAATACACCAGTAATACCACACCATAATAATAACAATAATTTCCATCATAACAGGGGTACACAGAATTTTCATAGAGGAGCGCGGGGAGGAAGTTTCGATAATAGGGGCGAGAGTTGGAGGTGTAGAGCCTGTGAAACTGATAACTATGCTAATAGAACGAATTGTTTTAGATGTCATCGAACCAGGGAGTGCGCCAGGAACGAGAGGACAAACCCACCACCAAATCAACAGTCGAGAGGAGCAGAATTTCATAGAGGAGCGCCGAGAGGAGGAGGACATTATAATAGAGGTAGAGGAGGAAATCATCCAGCTGTGGCGGGTCCCTCCACGGAAAACTAGGGAGGACAATGGAGAAGCGGGCCGAACCATTGTCTACGGAAAACAGGAGGGTCCAAATAATCAACAGATACCATAATAACGTTATCAAGATGGACATGGCGAAGGAACTGTTAGAAGAAGAGGAGAACAAGGTGATGGAACGCAGAGCAGGATTAACTGAGGTGACGATTGACATTGAAGGTAAGAATTATAAAACTTTAATTGATACCGGTAGCGAGATCTCAGTAATTTCTGAAAATGTCATGAGTGAATTAAAAGAGTTAAACAAGAATATACCGTCATTACCAGTTGCCGGGGTTACAGTAGTGGGGGTAACTGGGGTAAGAAGTAAAAGAATAACCAGACAAGTACAATTAAATATTTTAATAAATGAAGTTGAATTTGAAAACACTTTCCTAGTAGTTAAAGGGTTAAGTCTAGATGTAATATTGGGAAATGATTTTTTGGAAAGAAATGGAGCAGTAATAGATTTCAATAAACAAATAGTAAAATTTGAAAAAAGGGATAAACCAGTCAGAATAGAGTTTAAGAAAGTAGTAAATGAAGCTAAAGTCACTGGAATAAAAATGTTACATAAACAGATAAGCGATAGAGAGATAGAAACTAAAATAAATATATGTTTAGTGAATGATAGCCTAGAAAAGGAGGAGAGCGAGATGCATGAGCGTAATGAGAGTGTATGGGCAGATAGAGCCGACAAATTTTTCAATGAAAATACAGTTGTAGGAAATACTCAGCGAGAGGAGCTGTGGGCAGTTGTGGAGCGGTACAGAGAGGTGTTTGACGAATCACCAGGGAAAGCGAAGGACTACATCTGCGAGCTGAAAGTTCGGGACCACGCACCATACATGCAGAGGAGCTACCCGGTGCCGTTTTCGAAGAGGAGAGCTGTACAGGAGGAATTAGACCGTATGATGCAAGGAGGCATAATTGAACGCTCAGTATCACCTTATTCAAATCCTTTGGTGGTAGTGATAAAGAAGGATGGCAAGGTAAGGTTATGTTTAGATGCTAGGAAAATTAATCAAATTATTATACCTGACAGGGAATCTCCAGAACCAATAAATGAGATTTTACAGAAGTTTAGCGGAGTCAAATACATGACATCATTAGACCTGACCGCTGGATACTGGCAGGTACCATTAGCAATAGAGAGCAGGAAATACACAGATTTTCTTTTTGACGGTAAGAATTACCAGTTTAAACGCTTACCTTTTGGATTAAACACCAGTGTTGCCAGTTTTATCAAATGCTTAGATAATATTTTACAACCTAAGGATTTAGACTTTTTAACTGTATATGTCGATGATATTTTGATAGCCTCTAGAACATTCACTGAACATTTAGAACACATAGAATATGTATTAGATAAGCTGCAAAGAGGGGGTTTAACAGTGAATTGGGACAAGTCTAAGTTTCTGCAGACAGAAATACACTTTTTAGGATTTATTATTACACAGGAGGGGAAATTAGCGAACCCGGACAAAGTAGAAGCTATAATGCAATTCCCTGATCCTAAAAACATTAAGCAATTACAGAGTTTTTTAGGCCTATGTAATTTTTACAGGAAATTTCAGGAGAACTACGCGCACACTACATCCAAACTGAGTGCTGTACTGCAGAAGAATAAACAGTGGAGATGGGGCGATACGGAACGAACTGCGTTTAATGAAATTAAGAGAAAGTTCAGTCACATGATCATGATGAATCATCCCGATTTTAATAAGATTTTTTATTTGCAGACCGACGCCAGCAATGTAGCGCTAGGGGCGGAGTTATACCAGGAGAGCTGCGACAAGGAACACCTGACGATCGCCTTCGCCAGTAGATCGCTGTTATCGGCGGAAAAGAATTACACGACCACTGAAAAAGAACTTCTAAGTATTGTGTTCGCCGTGGGTAAATTCCGCACCTACGTCCTAGGGAATACTACGATAATCCGGACGGATCACAAGGCACTGTCATTTCTGAATTCATGTAAGCTAACACACAGCAGATTAACCAGGTGGGTATTAGCCTTACAAGAATATAACTTTTCATGGGAGTACATAAAGGGGTCAGATAATAAGGTACCAGATACACTTTCTAGAGTAGATGTTATAGACAATAAAACTGGAAGGGACCTTAAAGAAATAGAAATTTTTAGACTAACTAGGGAAGATAGAATTTTTGGTGAGGAATTAAGTGATATTAAAAACATGCAAAGATCTGATAGCAAACTGGGTAAAATAATTGTTAGTTTAGAAACAGATGTAGCGGGATCAGAATATAATGAGCGATTTCAAGTATATCAAGGTATTTTGTTTAAAAAAGTAGATGGTGGGGAGCGTGATTGGAGGTTAGTTATACCCGAGGGGTTAATAGATAAAATTGTTTGGGATTGTCATATAAGGTATGGTCATTTTGGTGCGAGAAAGTGTGCTAATGTTTTGAAAGAGTCATGTATATTTAAGAATATGGAGAGGAGAGTGAGGAAAGTGTTGAGAGTGTGTGATTTATGTCAAAAATCGAAAGTAGTGAATTATAGAGTGGAAGGAGAGATGAATTACATAAAAGTAGATAAGCCTTTTGATCTAGTTGCGGTTGATTTATATGGACCATTACCCAGAGGTAGAGGGGGTGTGTTATATGTATTTGTAGTTCTGGACACTTTTTCAAAATTTGTAAAGTTATATAGCATTAAGAGAGCAACTAGTAAAGTACTTAGTGAAAAAATAGTAAAAGACTACATGCTTAATGTTGGAAAACCGAAAATTATATTATCTGATCACGGTCCACAGTTTATCAGCGGCAAGTGGCGGCAGACGCTTGGATGGGAAGGCATCATACCCAAGCATACGGCAGTGTACCATCCTCAGTCGAATCAAGCAGAACGGGTGATGAGAGAGATTGGCAGGATATTTCGGGCGTACTGTCACGCCAAACACACAGAATGGCCATCCTACGTGAAAAAAGTAGAGGAGTGGCTGAATTGTACCACCCATGAGTCCACGGGATTTACGCCGCATGAGTTGATAAGGGGAACAAGGCCGCCCAGGATATTGGAACAACTTTTCATATACCCACCTGAAGGTCAGGTTTTGGACAGAAACATGAAGATTAGATTGGCCAACGAGAACTTACTCACGAGAGGAGAGCGACGAAAACAGAAACATGATGCCAAGGGTAAATGGACCAAATATGAGGTAGGTCAGTTAGTGTTAGTAAAAAGACATGATTTGTCCAGTGCTCAAGATAGAGAAATAAAGAAGTTTTTCTTGTTATATGAAGGACCTTATGAAATCATAGAAATAAAAATGCAGAATGCGTATGTGCTGAGGAACCCAGCGACGCACGAAATAGTAGGTACTCAAAATGCGACGAATTTAAAATTATATAGGTCACTTTAATTATGTTCTGTTTATAAATAAGTTTTAATTATTATTGTATGTTTTCAGAAGGGATCCTCCCCCATTTTCGGGCGGTCACGATCTTACCAGTCCTGGCCGTGGAATTCGGAACTCGGAGGCGGGCCATGGTTGGCTGATCTTCCTTCGGGCGGTGAAACAACGATGGTCCGGCTCCACCAAAATTGGTATAAAGTAGAAAACTTAGCTACATATTTGAACGGGGAGGGGGACCCCAACAGGTACGTGACAAATTATTTTTTATACACTCCAGGCGCAGCGGTTCCGGTGTACCTGTCACGTGCCTGCACTGCCTTAGAGTGTTTGTAAATAATGGAGGCTGCATTTAAGTAAAAGGCAGTGCATATAAATTTAAATTTTTTAGTGTCAAGGGCAAAATTAAAATGGAGCCTTTGACAATAGTTTCTGTTTAGCCCGAAAAGACGAGTTTTGGGGCAAGAGGGGTGGGAGGAAGATAGACAGCGGGTTTGAAGAAATGGCAGGGGAGTGGGAGTAGTGTGTTTCAGAGGGGGGACGTGAATTCACGTAGTGGATCTATCTTGCTCCTATTCTTTTTGCAGCAGGACCCGGCATTTCAGGCGACTGCGACCTTCCTAGATGTAGTGTAAGTCACAATAGAGTCATTGGATGTGTATAATTTTAAATTTAAATAAACTTTTAGAATTAAGTGACCAAATATAATTGTTAAATTTTAGTATCAGTGAGTATAGGAACGTTTTGAGGAAATGTGTAGCAAAATAAAAACTTGTTATCAATACAAGCTGTGGGGATAATTTTGGGGGGTAGTTTGGTGCTCAATGAAGTGATAGAACAGTGGAGTGTGGAACTGCAACGGTTGAAAGTTTAGTCTCAATTTTAATTAATTAGTTAATAAGTTGCTGTTGCTGGGGTGGCATGTGCCCCAGTAGATAGCGGAAAGTGTTGGGGGTAACCGAGAGTGTTACCTCCATCGGAGGCCAACATGGCGAAAATGCACGGCACACCCTTTTGTATAATTTTACATTGTACTTTGATAAATTGCCGTGTCGTGCATAAATAGTGATGATGTATACATGCCTGAAGGAAGAGATGATTTCCCCGACTTTTCGGGCGATTACTGCCTTACCAGCACTAATCGTGGTTTTGGCGAGCGGTTAGCTATGGTCATATCAAGTCCCTTGACCATAGCTGGCTTGAAATTGGTCTAAAATAGAAATTAATGGGGGGCGAACTAGGGGAAATCCCGGGAACTATGGAACAGCGGCTGCCACTCTGTTCGAGGAGGAACAGCAGAGCCAGGTGGTAGACCCGTATTAGGGGTGCATAATTATAAACAAAGATATGTTGATATCTATACCTTTTCAAGTGTAACGCAGAAGCAAGGACACGGAGATGTAACATTCCTCCAAAACCTCAGTCCTTGTGGACGCAACTGGACGCCACAGTCCAGGGGGGGTCATAGTGTGTGTGGTTGGGAGGTTATCCAAGGGGATAACGTATTAAAAATTTGCTATATTTTAATTAATAATGATGATTTGCTACTCAATAATTTTGTTTGAATTTGAAAAATAGATGCACTAAATACTTCCTATAATGTGTTTATTATGTCTTAGTGTGTTAATTGCATTTGGTATGTTAGGTATAAGGATTATAAAAATATGATAATATGTTTTCAATGTGTTTATAGATTTTAAAATAAAATGAAAAAATAGTGGTGATAGGTAAAATTTTCAATGGGTTGCAAAAGATAGAAATGGGTGATAGTAATTGTTTGAACAAAATGTTTGAGTCAGTTTCAAGTTGAATTTTTGTGGGACCTATAGATCTGTCCAAATTGAAGTCAAAGTTAAAGAAATAGTAGAGATGAAGTAATGTAATGTTGTTTTGAGTTAATAGAATTTTGAGAAGTATAATTGGAGACACAGTAGTAATGGAGAATAAATGTAGAATTTCGAGTGATATATTGTTGTTTATTTTGATGATGTTATTTTGTTGAAGTTGTAGTAAGGTAATGAGATTGAGATTTTTTGGGGATGGCAATTTTGTAGTAGGGGTAGTGTATTGTGGGAGTCCGCAACATAAGGGTTGGGACGGGATTTGGTATAGACTTTAGTGGGAAGGGGCCGCCTTAGGTAGAATCCAGGGGCCAGAGAACGGGAATTGAGCTTTTGGGGGGGGAGGGAAACACGTATCCTATGTACAAAGGGTTAGAGAGTATTTTTTTTTTTTATATATAGAGAGAAGGTGGCGAATTGAGTTAAAATAGTAAGTAGTTAGAGGTAGAGAAGGGTTAGTAGATTTTTGCTAGAGGGGTGTCATACTAGTTAAAGATTTTGTAAGGGAGCGTTAGAGTAATAAAAGGGGAAGATTATGGGCAAATGCCAAGTTGATAAAGTGAATTATGCTAAATAACGTAGAATCACCCAAAGTAATGAAAGGGAATAATAAATGAAATGATGTGTAAAACGAAGATATATACAAACTTAATGATGCAAAATGTGTAAATTTTAAATACAAGTTGTTTATTTTAAGATGAATTATTAATGTACTATGTTTTCTTATGTTAGGTATTCTGATATATATGTTAGTAATAAGTGAGTAAAAACAAAACCAGTACTTCTTAGCGCAAACCAGCACCGCTAGGGGGAAACAGATCAGTTGGGGATATGGTGTTGTATAAGGCCACTATTTAATATTTTGATTTGTTGTTTCAGTGTTGGGTGATGCTGTGGCGGCGGACCTGAGCTGGCCTGCGCATCAGAGCAGGGGCGTTGAGTATCTGTCTGATTCTACGGTGTTGGGATCTCGATAGAGAAGTCCAGTATTGTCATGCAGATGCGGTCACAGTCACCGGACCAAGGGTGAGTTGATTATATTTTTTTTTTTTGTAAACCGTACAGGGGGTTGTGGCGACATATCCTGGCTGATCCCTCTAGCAAGTATGAATGTGTCAATGAGATTTTTTATGCTTCGGCATAAAATATCTCATTGAGGGGGTATTGTAACGGGCCTATTTTGGGGCAATAACATAATTTGTATTTTTTTATGATAATGAATAACGTTTTGAGTAATAGGAAAAAACTTAGGTAAATTTGTTATTTGGAGCGATCGTGACGATGGCAGCACTGCTTGAGACGGTGAAGACAATATTATTATTCGTTGATATTTTTTAAAACAGCTTCAACAGACGCAGAATTAATAAACTGCCACTGTGTCAAGGTCAGACAATGACGAACACGAAACCAGTAAACACATTATGTAACGGTAAACAAGTTATGTAACAGTGTCAGGCGATCTATCAGTTCAGAGCCTATCCTTGGTGAGTAATTCAGTTATGTAACGGTGACATGCAGCTGGCGGAGTGATACGAACTATAAGACAATAAGAATTGAACGTCCAACAACAGCCGCTTCACAAAATAGCGCCTTTTTCTCAGCCCAGTCTGACTCCATCACCACTCGCGAGTGGTCTATATATAAAAGTTTCGAAACGTAAGTGCGGGCCCGCAACATATAAAAAAAAAATGTGAAGTAAAGTCTAAAAAATACAAAAGTAACTAACAGTTTTGTTTCTTCATTATAAAAACAGTTTTCGGCAATTATTCATTAAAACAGACAATGTGCGTAAAAGTGTGACGCCACCAACTTACTGAACAGCTAAGTAGCCATGCATCCATATTAAAATTTCAACAAAGGTTTTCTTTTCAAATTAATTAAGTAATGGGGAAATAAATTTTAATAACATGTAACCCGAGAGCTCTCAAATCATAAAATCATTGTGTGTGTGTGTGTGTGTGTGTGTGTGTGTGTGTGCGTGAGTAAGCATGTAGACAAAGAAGGCTGGTTTGTGTTGTTTGTATTTTAATTTAATTCATACTTAATTTCTTAAATTTTATTTGGAATTTGTATACCATGTTTTCATTCTCATTGTAGCAGAATGATTATATAATCGATAACTTTCGTAAATGTGAATTTCCAGTAGAGAGAGGATGGCAGGAGGTAGTTTGTTAATAATAAAAAATTATAGTAAAAAATGTCAATAAAACTCTATTCCTGGGAAACAAAATAAAGTTTTTCTTTATTTGGAACAACCAGTTCTGATCTCCTGGGTTCGCCGAAAAGAACCCGAGAAAAAAATGGTAAGTACACATATATTTTTGATACGTAGTTGGTAACAAGATGGCACACCACAGTAAACAGTAAATACAGTAACAGTAGTATTAGTTCAAATTATATTTATTGGATATCAATATTATCAAACGTATCAATGGCGCCCGAAACAAAAGGGACGATTTATATAATATAATTATATAAATATAGGCCTACTTGGGAGAACAGAATGGTTGTTTGGAATTCATATTTGCGTATGTACGTAAATTAGACGTAAGAGGTTATGTTTAATATGGGTGAGTAGAATATTTTTCAATAAGTATATGTTACATATAATAAGATTTTACAAAGAAATATATTAAAAAAAAAAATCTTAAGAAAAATGGCAGATAATAACGGGGTTGAAGTTGAAATGAACGAGTCGGCTAGTGTGGAAGAACCAGGGGTTCATTCAACCCCAGTAGATCGAGTAAAAGAATTCAGTCTAACTGAATCAGCAATAGACGACTCGAGTAATATATCGACTCCAATCTCAACAAAAGGTAATCAAGTAGGAAATGATATGATGAGTGTTATACTAAAGCAATTAGAAAAAATGAACAGTAATTTTAACAATAAATTCGAGGTACAGAATAATAATTTCAATGATAAATTTGACGAGTTGAAATATGAGAGTCAAGAAATTAATAGACATTGTGAAAGTACTAAAGTAGAGTTTACTGATAAAATTAACCAAGTAGAAACCAAGTTAGAAAATTCAATACAGAAGACAGATGGTAAATTTAATGAAATAGATAGTCAGATAGACAGAGTTGAGAAGCAAATCAATGAAAATAATGAAATATTAATAAAGTCAATGAATGAGTATAACAATGACATAGAATCTAAAATTATTAAATGTAATATTGAAACTGAATGTAAGTTGAGTAGTGTAGTAATGACAGTTGAAAAAATTAGTCAGAATATTGATGAACACCAAAATAAGATAGACTCTAAAATAAATGAAATTGAAAGTAATTATAAGACAGAAATACAAGCAGTAAATGAATCTATTGAAATAATATCAAAAAATAACGTACAGTCTGAATGTAGTAATGACAAAAAATTATATTCACTTGAACAAAACATTAGTAGTATAAGAGACGAATGAATGTACCGTGTGAAATTGCGTGAGTGTGTGTGTGTGTGTGGAGGTACCTATACATTACAAAAAGATGAAATTGAAAATTTGATATAATTAGTAAAAATGATAATTAACCAAAATTATTTTGTATATGAAAATCACCACTATGAGAACAAAAATGGTCTTGCAATGGGGGCTCCACTTTCTTCAATATTAAGTGAAATATACCTACAGCACTTAGAAGAAAATTATATACTCACTACCAAAAATCCATTTATACAACACATCAAATATTGGTACAGATATGTGGATGACGTCATCTGTTTATTTATAGGTACTGCTAAACAAATCAGCCAACTTCTAGCATACATTAACTCCATCAATTCTGACATAAATTTTAAAAAAGAAATAGTGAATAAAGACGAAATAAACTTCCTAGACCTTACCATAAAATGCCATACAAACAAACATCATTTCTCTATATACAGAAAAGATAAACAGATATTACCGTTCATGCAGAGAGGAACCATCCCTACTCACACAACATTTCTGAATACAACAGCATGGTACATCGAGGCCTCACATGTCCTCTATGCAAGAAACAATACAAAAAAGAAATACACATCATAAAACAAATAGCTCAAAACAATGGATATCAGCCTCAAATGATCGATAAAATCATTAAATATCGGTATGGAGAACCATACATGACTTCCATGTTCTAAGATTTATATTTAAAATCATATTCAAAATGAAATATTTCCATAGAAACTACTTATTGCTTCAGCCTTAACCACAGTACTGTGGTCACCAACGGTACCACCTCACGTTTTCGCACTTGATTTTCACTGATGATGGCAGTCAATGGCACTGCTGAAAAGTCTGGTTTTGCAGAAAACATTGGACTACGGCTAAACAGCCCGGGAAGGAATTTTAACAAAACTACTTCTTTGTTGCCGATAACGTAGTACACATATAAAACATTCTCCCCTCCCCATTCAACTATAATTTTCATTAATAGAAAATTACCCCCACCTCGTCCACCTAACCTCTTCATTTACAGATATTTCATCTACGTTTCTACAGTGGATTATTATGAGCTTCTTATCAGGATACTTCATTTATCAAAATTAAGTACTTACTCTTTTTAAAACATACAACGTTGCTGGTAAACTACCCCTTTCTCTAAACCGATCTTCACCAAAATCAATAGACCTTCAGTCCTCTACACTGCAGGAATGCATGCAAAAAAATATTTGATTCTGTTTGAATGTGCGGCAGTTATCGTTCGTCACGAAAACATTTCTCTTGTTACAACATAAAATGTTGCACGTAAACTACCCCTTTCCCTTAACCGATCTTCACCAAAATCAATAGGCCTTGGGTTCTCTACAATTCAGGAAGGTATGCAAATAATGATTTGATTCTCTTTGAATTTACAGCAGTTATCTTTCATCAAAAAAATTACCCTTCTTAAAACATAAAATGATGCTGGTAAACTACCCCTTTCCCTTAACAGATCTTCAACAAAATCAACAGACCTTGAGTTCTCTTTAATTCAAAAAGGTATGCAAAACATTATTTGATTCTCTTTGAATTTGCGGCTGTTATCGTTTGCCATAGAAACAAATTACCCTTGATAAAAGAACGTTGCAGGTAAACTACCCCTTTCCCTTAACCGATCTTCACCAAAACCAACAAGTCTTGAGAACTCTACTATTCCGGGCTGTATGCAAAACATTATTTGATTCTGTTTGAATTTGCGGCTGTTATCGTTTGCCATAGAAAAAAATTACCCCTGATAATAAAACGTTGCAGGTAAACTACTCCTTTCCCTTAACCGATCTCCACGAAAAACAATAGGTCTTGAGTACTCTACAGTTCAGGCCTATATGCAAAAAATTATTTGATTCTGTTTGAATTTGCGGATCTTATCGTGTGCCATAGAAAATACCCTAGTTAAAATATAAAACTTTGCAGGTAAACTACCCCATTCCCTTAAACCGATCTTCAACAAAATCAACAGACCTTGAGTTCCGTATAATTCAAAAAGGTATGCAAAAGAGTAGTTGATTCTGTGTTAATTTACGGCAGTTCGTCACAGAAAAAATTACTCTTGTTAAAACATAAAATGTTGCAGGTAAACTACCCTATTCTCTTAACCAATCTTCACCAAAACCAACAGGTCTTGAGAACTCAACAATTCTGGGCTGTATGCAAAACATTATTTGATTCTGTTTGAATTTGCGGCTGTTATCGTTTATCATAGAAAAAATTACCCTTGATAAAAAAACGTTGCAGGTAAACTACCTCTTTCCCTTAACTGATCTTCACCAAAAACAATAGGTTTTGAGAACTCTACAATTCAGGCCTATACGCAAATAATCATTTTATTCTGTTTGAATTTGCGGCTGTTATCGTTTGCCACAGAAAATACCCTGGTTAAAACAAAAAAAAAACGTTGCAGGTAAACTACCCCTTTCCCTTAACCGATCTTCACCAAAAACAATATGTCTTGACTACTCTACAAATCAGGGCTGCATGCAAAAAATTATTTGATTTTGTTTGAATTTGCGGCTGTTATCGTTTGCCATAGAAAATAATTACCCTTGATAAAAAAAAAGTTGCAGGTAAACTACCCCTTTCCCTTAACCGATCTTCACCAAAAACAATAGGTCTTGAGTACTCTACAAATCAGGGCTGCATGCAAAAAATTATTTGATTTTGTTTGAATTTGCGGCTGTTATCGTTTGCCATAGAAAAAAATCTACAGACACACACTCACACAGACACTTTTCGAAAAATGACTTTTTTTCATGTTTTGAGTGTAGTACAATCAGAATCTGCAATAATCTCGAACACGATTTTTTTTTGCCATCACCATACTTCCATTTCCTTAAGGAACATGGAAGTAAAAACGTTGCAGGTAAACTACCCCTTTCCTTTAACCGATCTTCACCAAAAACAATAGGTCTTGAGTACTCTACAAATCAGGGCTTCATGCACAAAATTATTTGATTTTTTCTGAATTTGCGGCTGTTATCGTTTGCCATAGAAAACAATCTACAGACACACACACAGACAGACAGACAGACAGACAGACACTTTTCAAAAAATTACTTTTTTTCATGTTTTGAGTGTAGTACAATCAGAATCTGCAATAATCTCGAACATGATTTTTTTTGCCATCACCATACTTCCATTTCCTTAAGGAACATGGAAGTAAAAACAAAAAAGAAATAAATAAAAAACAAATAACATATCAATCAAAAAGAAGAAAACCTATATACCTGCACATTACATTGACGACAACTCTCAAAAATTAGCTAGAACATTTACAAAATACGACTATCAACTAGCATTCAGAACAAGCAATGACATCTACAACAATCTGAAAATAAACAGTACAAAAAAGGAAAACATTTGGAAAAAGCTGGAGTATACCAATATCAATGTCAACCTACAAACTCAACAGAATGAAATGTACTGTGCAACAAAAAATATATAGGATTCACTTCAAGAGCATTTAAACACAGATATATTGAACATACAAAACATTCTCAACACTCAAATCCAAATTCAACAGTAGCCAAACACATAAAACTACAATCTTGTAAATATGGTCCAATACAACAACATTTAACCAAATTGAAAACATGCAGTGACAAAATAAGATCAAATATATATGAACAATACCAAATATACAAACATGTAAAAGAAGAGGGCCATGAAAATTTATTAAAAGTTATGACTGACTTTAAAAATCATATAACTTTTGAAATATTACGACAAAATCAGTTGATATAATATGTAAACATAAACACTCTATAACAGTATCAGTTCTTAGGAAGCTTTATACAAACAACATATGTATCAAATTAACAATGTCTACAAATTTGTTTTTTATAAATAAGAATGTTTTATAATATTGTGAACACAAATGTGCTATAATGTTTTATAATATTGTGATAACCTGAAGATGGTCTATTGACCGAAATCGATCGCTTTATAATAACATCATATGGTGCCTTTAGGCTGTATAAAAAAGAATACAATAAAAAATATAAAAAATTGAATTACAGGTACCATTAATAAAACAATAAGTGTAAGTATATAAAAATATATCACATTATCATTCCTTACACTTCTATTCATAAACTTTAGCTGTTAGACAAGCTACTGACTACACTAAACATTGATATGAAATTTTTAATAATTTATGGTTACTTTCATCTTCTCATGCCCTTCTGCCTCTCAGCATAGGGTTAGGGAGCCACACATTGTCTTCATTTCCTATAAACTCTTCCCATGGACCTGTCACAATCTCTCAATGTATGACTGATATGTCATCCTTGGACTTCCTCTTGGACTCCAACCCTCCGGCTTTACTTCAAGGTACTGTTTTAGTTTTCTTGCTTTATCTGCCCTACTTGCATGTACCAACCACTTCAACTCCCTTGCCTCCAGCAAACCTGTTAGGAACTTTACTCCCAAATTTATTCTGATAATCTTATTTCTAATGCAATCTCGCCTTGTTTTCCATTATTCACCTGATAATCTCATTTCTAATGCAATCTCTCCTTTTTTTTCCATTATTCACCTGAAAAAAACCTCATCTCTGCTGATGTTATTCTACTTGCATGATGGTTTATTTTTAACTATGAGAAATCTGAGCTGAGTATCTGTTTCAAAATTAATACATGAGTTTATTTCATATTACTCAATGAAATCAATACATTTTAGCATACTGATTTCCACTCTACTCATCACTCCCAATTATTACCTTAATAAGTCAGCTAAGGAGAGCTGAAAAGAACAGCTATAACTTTCAATGAGTGTGAAACTGTTATGATGACGACTGTAGTTTATTTGTTAAGATCAAACTAACACTAAAACGATCAACAAGCCTCACTCATTCACACTTAATCAAACATTCACACTTAAAGAGATTATATCCAAACCATAACCACCCTTTTGCACCTAATGTAGGAAACATTATTTCACAATTAACACGAATAACACATACTAACCAACAGCTCGTCCAGTAGTTGCGACTGCTCGACCAGTAGTCACCATTGCTTGATTCAGTTTTCTCCCACTTTCGGTATTCTGTATTGTGCTGTAAATTAAAGTATGTGAAATTACAAAAAAGTGCTTCATCACAACAATGCTAAACACTGAATTAAGACTAAAAAACATTTTGACTGAATGTTTCAGTCCGAACAGGATGCAATTAAAAAAATTACAAACAAATAAATTAAAGCTACTCATCTTCTAAAACTAGTTAAATACTTGATAATACATATTTAAAACACTGTAACTGCTTGATACTATGTGTTGAGTACATTTTCCCTCTTCAAAGGTGAAACAGGTTTATTTAACTGCCCCTGACTGGTTTGACTGGGTTTTGACCTGACTGGTTCTTCTACGTGCAGAGAAGTTCAAAAGCTCTTCTTCTGAAAGTTCAGAAGTTCAAGTTTTTTTGGTGCCTTGTATAACATGGTGACCCAGGAGAGATTTTGGAATTCATTATCTTACACAGAGCGCCTGTGCTTCAATAAGAGTGTGACTTTTTTTCATCCAAGTCAAACAAATGCCAGAATCCTAAGGACGTACTAGGTACTAAATAAAATGCCTCCTATACATCCACAGGTTTGGTTTCCATATAAAGAAATATTTTAGTTCTCCATTTAAACTGTAGAGGTTTAAATGCACTGGAAACAAGCTGGGGGAAAATATTTCTGTTTTTACTACCTACACGTGTTTGATGAGTGAAGCCATTTTTGATGTTTACCTACACCTTGTGTGTGAGATAGTGTAATGTACCCATGTATTCACGTTAATTTAAAAGCTCTATTCTGTCTGCGAATTTGTAATGATACGGTAATTGCGTTTGTACAGCCCTACGTAGTTATCGTCAATTTGTATCAATACGCGAATTGCGTTAATAATTACGTTAGTTTATACCTGCTTGGTTGTCGTCTATTTGTAACTGATCTTTGATACCAGTTTTTTAAATACTTACAAAAGTCGACCGTCTGCTCACTTAGTCCGCCGTTCAATTTGAATTTGCTGCCTCGCCGTCTGGTTGGTTAACACTGCTTGGCGAAATTGACTTTGTCAACTAATGTATTCTATATTTTATTTACCCCAAACCTTTGTATTATTATTTTGAATAAATCAAACATACAGTTGAGAATGGGTACGAGAATTTACTGGCAGTTTTGTATATAGTGGTCAGTTACAATTTCTAAAAAAAAAAACATAATATTTACTCTTGCGCCGCCATGTTTACTTTTTACACAGTTGGCTGTCTGCTCACTGAGTCCTCATGTATACGCTCTGTAATGGCATTAGTTTTCTTGTTTATTTTAATATCTCAGGGGAAAGTTCTTTGGACTACAGAAAATGTGGTTTTACAGACTAATAAAAATACAAAATCTTACAATATACCTTATAACTAGTATATAACAAGTGATATTCTTAAGTATTGAAAGTAAGTTACCAAAATGGGAACTAGTGTTTGAATAGGTTATTTTTATGTTTAGCAAGTTCACGTTTTTGAAACAGATTAATATAAATTTAAATCCAGTGATATATTTATTCTATTAGAGGTGGTATTAAATAAAATTCAGCTCTAAAAAGTTGTTTAAGTGATTGGTGAAATGAAACAAATTTGTTCAGTTAATGTTGATTTTTCTAGTGTTTTATTTTCGGTGAAACATTCAAAATATACTCAACACTCCTTTATTTCGGCTTATCTTGGGCAACACTCCTCTGGAATACTTCTGCTGGTCCCTTCTGGTATGGTTCCGTGAGTTCCAGGTTCAATTAGTCTTAATGGTCCAATTTTGGTGTTCAGATTCCCTCAGTCTTGCTGGTTCACGTTGATTCCAAGGTTTAGTTAGGTTTTCTTCTATTATTCCTTTGGTAAGTTGTTATTTCTGACTTAGGTCTTCTTCAGAAAAGTTTTTTATAAAATATTTATTAATTCTTGTGTTGAATTGGTGTACATCTCATCATTAGTGGTATTATGGTTATTAATTGTGTCCTCTTGCTCACTGTTTAAATAAAATAGGTTGATTTCTTTACTTTTTATATATTTGTGGGCTTCATGCATCCACCCTCTATGATAGTCAATAATGGAATAATAAATTTCAACGGTTTTACTATGTAACAAGCTTTTGTTGTCATGGCAACTCTCTGTAAAACTCTAATTCCCATTGGTTAATAACTTATAACATTGTTATATTAACTAATGTTTTTCTGTTCAAAATTTATCAAAATCTTTTAAAGTATTATAACTTCCTTATGCTATTTTTAATATTAAATACAATAACACCATGGTTTTGCCTTTTGCTTACAGATTAATTTGATACCACTCATGGTTACATTTTGTCAATTTATAACAGATTTATAATTTTTCCAATTTGGTATTTCTTTAGTTAATTACATTTAAACTAAACATTATGTAGCCAGTTTTGTACCTTATACTTTCACTTTGATACCTAAACAGATTATACACTTTAATTTATTCTTGGCTATTGTTTTATCTTAAAATTTACAAAATTCTGCTCATCAATGCTAAGCCTAATGCCTAGATTTCATAATACCTCTATTCTATTCTCTTTACAATATTTTATATTTATTTATTTTATTTATTAGGTTATTAAACATTACTAAAGAAACAAACTAACTTAATTCAAACATTTGATTGCTTTTAACCCATCACACATATTATATAATTATTTTATTCTTCTTTATAGGTCCATGCCTGTAACTAAACTTTTTAACTATTTAATGGTTTTGGTTTTAACATAACTTGCCATTTAATACTACTAATCCTACTTGGTTTGTTTACTATTAAAAGAACTCTTATAACAATCTGAACATTAAACTATTTAAACATTTTATTTGCCTCCAGAAACGGTTAAGACTATAAAATAGGTTAATTACCTTCTGTTAACGTTTCTCAGAATCCTATACTGGATTACTCGAGTTTCGATACCAATGGTGTCATCATCAGATCCAATATGATTAAGGTTAAAACATTAATCGATGTATATTATAACAAACAGATTTGTTACGGGTGTATTTGTGAACTGCGGATAACGAACTAAGTTACCCTTCAAAACTTGGTTGTACTCGTTAATCGGTTCGTAAATGTCCTGGTGTTGCGACTATTATTTATATTAGTTGTTTTGTTATCGTTTACAGTGTTATTTTTCAGTATTCATTGATTAGCAACGATTTTATAGGAACGAGAATTTAGTGTGTCACCGTCCGTTTGAAATCGGCGCGTGAATAATATTTGTTCTGTAATGGTCAAATAGATCGTGTAAGCAGCCCACTGGATCTACTTTAGTGTCTGGATGTCCTTGCGCCCACTTCAAATTTTCTCTTCTGGTTCCTGTAATTAATAGTCTTTATAATTACTTTATTGGAATAAAATAGGACTGGTACGATTGACAAATTATATCTTTTATTCGTAATTTCTTTGAAACATTGGTCAAAATTACCGTTTCATTAGTCGAGGATTTACAATTGGATGAGTTCATCCGCCGTAACAAATAGTCCGTAATAACAAAAAAATTCACAATATATATATTTTATGTTTCTCAGGTAATGGGTACTTGGAGTTGCTAGGAAAGATAGGAAATATGCTTCTACTTAAAAATACAATGCATTACAAAATATATTTACTTCTTATCGACTAACAAAATGTATATAATAATGTTTTCCAAAATTGTTCGCTTTCAGTTTGCAACAGTGCTTTCAGTAACACAACATGGCGGACTATCGAGTTCTCACCTCAGAAAAATATTTTTTTTAAATTCCAATTAAAGTGTTTTAAATAAAGTCTTAGTTATAGTAGTTTATAGTAATAGTTTGTATATAGCCTCCTTTATCTGGAACAGCTATGTTTTTTAGTGGAAATTGTGTTGTGATGTTATGTAGTATTCTGCTGGAATTAACCAAAATTTCTCACCGATGCCTTCGTATATACGGAATGAACGCTTTTGAGTTGGGTATCTATTTTCTCAGATTCTCGTTAGTGTGTTGGTTTTTCTTGGTTCAGGTGTCGTGTCATGTGTTGTCGATCTTTTCGGTATTACTTTTATCGGAATCGCCTCTCCTGGAGTAAGTTTTCACTCTTTTAATATTAATTTTTTACTGCCAGCAATATGCTGTTGAAGTTTTCAGTTTTATATCTAACAATCAACTGTCTCTAAAAATATTTAAATCTCCTTGGTGACCTAGCTTTTTGGTGTTTTTGATTGGTCTTGAGCCTTGACCCCACGTCACGTGACTAAGTTATTTTTGAAAATTGGCGTTTTTAATTTTGTCACCTCAGAATACGTTTCATTTATTTTGATTTAAATTTATTTTTAATTAGTACCATTTTATTGTTCATTAAAATTAAATAGTTTTGATACTAATCTCGCCCCATTTTGGCCTCTTATCTACTGTTTTGGCAGGTTTATACTTTTGTGTTTTGAGGCATTGACCTAATCTTGTTTGACATTTTTGTTGTATGTCTTACAGATCTAATATCTTCTAATATTGTTATTCTTACTACTAAATATAATTCTGAGTATTCCTAATTTACATACAATATCATTAATTTAAATATCTACACCTATTATTCTGACAATAACAATAATACTGAAGCCATGTCAGCTTAGTGGCTTACTAAACACTTTACAATTATGTTCATTATCTATATTACGATAGCAATGGATGGTTTATACATCTCCCTCCATTAACAGCTTTATATTTTATCAAAACCAAGCTTTTGTTTTTAGTTTTATTTAATTTAGTAGTGTTTATCTAACTATTTCAATGTTGCTTGGGTCTGGCTCAATTCCTTGGGCCTATATGTTTAACAGTTAGTTATTTCTGTACAATATCCTTTTTATAATATTAGATCTTTCCCAATTACCTGATTAACATTTTGAACAGTTTATGAACATTCTGTTCACTAAATAACTAACATTTTTTTTAACAAAACTTTTTATAACATATAAATTAATGGTGCACACAGGCTCCCATATTAACTATTTCTAATATAACTGAACATGGGTGTTTATTACCCTAACTCTTTTATATGTCACTATATCTTATTATTTAAATTATAGCATAAGCCAATAACTGTGCATTATTTAAAAATGAATAGGTGTTCAATCTTTATGAATAAATAATTATACATAACATAGTACATTGGAGTTTACCAAAACACTTAATAAAAAAAACACTTTATCACTATATTTTGGTTCTTATTTCCATATATGTGGTACATAAGACCTTTATCACTTTAATGATAACCCCCACTGGCTTTCACTTCCCCACTGGTTTATATTATGATCTTTTGATCATCATTTAATTATTTTGGGCTCTCACTATTTTCACTTGTTTGAACTCATAGATTTACACTGGTTTCTTAAATTATTACATATTTTGTTATTATTTACTCTACTGCATTGCATTCTTAATTTTATATTATCTTTATTGGGTACTCCTATCAATTGTATTGTCTATTAAAAGAATGGGATTAGTTTATTCATTAAGTTGGGTCAATTTGTCATGTTTTTTGGTACAAACTTCTGTTTCTCAGTTCTAATTCTGGTTCTTTGCCTCTTCTCATTTCTTCTATTCAATGTTGATTTTTCTTGTGATATTCATAGTCGCCCGTTTCATTTTTCTTTTATTATCAGTCCATTTGTAGTTCGTGTTATTGTTCATATAGGATCTGTTCATGCCCCTCACCTACCATAACTATTGGGTTTTGTCACGTTATTAGAAATTTTTCTTTGTTTGTTCTTTTCTGAATTTCTTTTTATAACTACTGTTTCTTACATAATATTAATATAATCTTCTTTGGTTACTTTTGTTGAGTGTTGGAATTGATAATTTAATGTTAGTTACATACTTTTTAATAAGTTTTTTCCCTTTCATGGCTTGTGCTAGTACTTGTTATTTATATCTTATCGTGATAATATATCTTATACATATGTGATGAGATGTACCATCACAATATTCATCAAATGAATGTGTTGTATGTGTTGTTTTTTAATATTTGACGAGATGAATATACATCGATTAATGTTTTAACCTTAATCATATTGGATCTGATGATGACACCATTGGTGTCGAAACTCGAGTAATCCAGTATAGGATTCTGAGAAACATTGACAGAAGGTAATTAACCTATTTTATTAAACTATTTACTATCAGTCACATACACATTCCTTTAATAAGATATAGTGTCTAATTCCCCTCTGTTTCACTTTAACATATCACTTTTTATCAGTGTTTATTATTTATATAATTTGGTAACGTTCCTTAAATAATAACACAATATGTCTTATATCCTACTTACGAGCTAACACACTAATCTAACTGGGTTTGCTATATTATTTATATAGTCTGTTGTTAGTAGTTTCTTACTTTATAGTCACTTACACTTCACCTTTTTTTTTATATATAAACTAAATAGTGTTTATGTGTTTACAATAACTATCACTAGGTTGCTATATTATTTATATAGTCTTTCATTAACAGTTTCTTTATTATCACTTTTTCACTAGTCACCTCTGTACTTATAATTATTGTTGCTAAGTTTGATTTTATTTTACTTACTTTTGCTAGCTTATTACTTAACCAGGTATTTTTTTATTCATATCTTCCTATCTTGGGGTTTATATTTATTTTTCTGTTATCTTTTCTTTTAATAACATATTACCTTTAGTTTACATTTATATTTCATATAGTTTACACATCATTTATTGCCCTATCTGATTTTGTACATTTATTTTACATATTATTTTAGTTACTTTTTGGGCTATCATGATTGTAGTCATATTTTGGGTTGTATCATTGGTTTTTTGTTTCACCTTATCCAATCTATTGGGTTTAGTCCTTGTCATTGTCTTAGTAGCGTTGTGCTATCAATCTTCATGTTATAACTTTTATTTTCTTCAACCTTCATCTTTCTTCCATTAATTATATTAGTGAGTTTTGGTGCTATTTTATGTCATGTTACAATAGTCAGGTTATATGTTTGTTTAATGAAAATGGATTTCAGGAATTATTTTACAGAAGAAGAAAATAATGAAATCATAAACAATTTTGGCTCCCACATCGATTCGTCATATTCATATTCAGAAATTATTGATAATGGTTGTGATGATGACACTAACATTGTGATGGGTGAAGCGAATGACATAACTAACACTTCTCAGTTTTCAGTTGATATTATTGAACACTCAAAAGATGTTCATAGTAATGTGAGTGTATTTTGTATCCCGAATTCGACTTCATGGTGTGAGCTGAATTAACAACCAGTTACCCATGTTCGAAAAAGAGAGTCGTATCCTAACCTCATTTGATAAGACATCTTCTGTTTTTAACTGTTTCAGTGAATTTCTGATAAAACAATATTTAGGTGTAAACAATACAAATTTGTTTATAGTTGTAAACTGTTTTTAAAATTAGTGTGCTGCACAAGAACTGAGTGAAAAGAGTTTTTTCTTTTAGTGAAAAGTGTACTTTTCTAAACTTAATAAAAAAAGTAAACTACAAAACACCATCAAAAATACTTACCTTTTTACAGAAAAAGACACGTACTTTAATGGTTGTAAGTAAAATTCACAAAAATGAAGAGCATAATGAAAGGACAACATTTTGTGAGTAACAAGAGATAAAGGCTGAGTCAAGGCTATACCAAAGCGAGAATTTCACAGTGTTTTACAGACTGGAAAGAATGTTGGCATAAGTGGAGCATGTAATTTAACATCTTCTTCTTCTTCTTATTATTAGCCTCCTCAACAATACTCCTCCATAAGAAAGTATAAGTAAAGTTTTCCGGGCTGTTTGGCCGTGGTCTATGGTTTAATGACAAACCAAACGTTTCAACAGCACCATTGGCTGTCATCATCAGTGGAATTAAAAGAAATCTAAGGCCTCCTGAACGTAGGTTCTTCGCGTCAGGCCCACAGTACTATGGTAATGGCTTAATACTCCTCCATGCTTCCCTGTTTTCCACCCTCTCATTCCCATGCAAGCAAGAGATCTTCTGTTACGCCATCTAACCATCTCATCCTTGGTCTGCCTCTAGTAGTATATAATCTTCCCTTCAGCATTCTTTTAGGCATTCTTTCCTCAAGACATTCTTTCCACATGTCCCAGTCAACGTAACCTCTGTGATTTGATAAATTTCACTGTCTTTTCCATGGATGAGAGCCTGTAGTTCATTGTTGTTGTGTATTCTCCAACTGCCTTCTTGTCTTACTGGACCATAAATTTTACGCAATATTTTGTGCTCAACATAATTTAACATGACAATATTAATTCTGTAAAATAAATCAATAATTAAAAAAAATAATCGTCATTCCCAGTAAATTGAAACGACATTTGTTAACAAAACATTCCTCTCTGTTAAGTAAAGATGTGAATTATTTTCGTCGGTTGTTGGAACAAAATAAAAAACAAGTGACGCTCATTACTACATCGGTACGTGTTTCGCAAAAAGTACAGGAAGCTAGCTATAAGGTAGCTGAACTTATCGTAAAGGCCAAAAAACCACACACAATAGCAGAAACGTTGTTAATGCCCGCGTGTAAAGAAATGGTAAAAACAGTCCTGGGTTTAGAAGCTGGTACTGAAATTTCAAAAATTCCTCTCTCTGCTGACACAATCAGCCGCCAAGTTAGTGACACGTCCAGCGACATCGAAGACATTATGAAGGAGAAAATAAAGAGCAGTCGAAAGTTCTCACTTCAGATCGACGAGTCCACCGATATTGGCGGTCACGCACAACTTCTTTCCTACATAAGGTATGTTGATGGGGATGTAATTGCAACTAATTTCTTTTTTTGCAAAGAACTACCCGAGCGAGCAACCGGTGAAGAAATATTTCGTACGACTAATGAGTATGTGGTCCGTAATGAATTAACATGGGAGGATTGCGTTAGTGTTTGTACAGACGGAGCCGCTTCTATGATAGGCCGAGTGAAAGGATTCGTGGGTAAAGTACGCGAAGTAAATCCTAACTTACGAACAAACCATTGTCTCATTCACCGCGGAGCCATTGTTGCCATCTCCTCTGAAAATTGTGATGGACGAAGTAGTAAAAGTCGTGAACTTCATCAAATCGCGGCCCCTAAATATGCGGCTTTTTAACGTTTTGTATCAAGAAATGGGATCAGAGCACACTACACTTCTGCTACATACAGAAGTACGATGGTTATCTCGAGGTAAAGTGTTAACGCGAATGTTTGAACTTAAAGAGGAGGTACTTGCATTTTTGACTATTGAGGGGCATGAGTATGCGGATTTATTTGCAGATGATGAATGGGTATCTAAGTTGGCATATCTTTCCAATATTTTCATACACTTGAATGAACTACACAGAAAAATGCAAGGTAGAAACGAAAATATTCTGACTAGTATGGATAAGATTCAAGGATTTATTAATAAGTTAAATTTGTGGATACAGACAATTGAAAATGGATCGTGTGAGATGTTCCCAACTGTATGGCCCCTTGCTGACGATAATAAGGTGTTGATGGACTTAATTAAAGAACATTTAGTACTCTTGCAGCAGAATTTGAAAAAATATTTTGGAGAGAGTGTTGAAGATTTTGACTGGGTTCGTGATCCATTCATTATGGATTCGAAACATCTTCCGAATAATTTAGGCTTACAAGAGGAACTGGCAGATTTGAAAGCAGACAGAACATTGAAATTAAAATTTTTCGAAGTGCCTTTGGAAACATTTTGGTTGTCAATAAGCAGTGAATACCCGGCTATTTCTGAGATGGCAGTTAATGTGTTATTACCATTTTCAACTACATATTTGTGTGAACTGGGCTTCTCGACGTTGACTGAAATTAAAACATCAAAGAGAGAGAGAGAGACTCAAATCCATCGATGAAGAAATGAGGCTTGCTTTGTCAACGATTCCGCCACGAATCAGCCGTCTGTGTGAGCTAAGCAGATTCAAGTATCACATTGAAGGTATGAGTAGAGTTATTTACTTTAAAATTCGTATTTTCTACAGTGAATTGAAGTTAATAAATTGTTAATAAATGCATGAGTCTATTCCTGTTTTATAATAATAATAATAATAATAATAATAATAATAATAATTGATTATATAATGACGTAATATTTCGTAATTATATTAAGATTCATATGATTTTGAGGGGACAAGCATTTTGGTGTGCCGTGCTGAGTCTAGGCCCGTCTGGGGTGTGCTGTGAGTAAAATATCGGTATGGAGAACCATACATGACTTCCATATTCTAAGATTTATATTTAAAATCATTTTCAGCCAAACAGCCAGGCTGTGTCTTACCTGCCTTTTTATTGCTGTATTAAATGAAAAATATTATATTACATTAAAATGAAACAATTATAATTTTATTGCCTGGCAACAAAATTATTTTATTTTTAACAATTACCATTGTTTCGAAAAGTTTAAATAAATTTTCAAGTACTTTACTCTTGTTAAAACGTAAAAGGTTGCAGGTAAACTACCCCTTCCCCTTCACCGATCTTCACCAAAATCGAAAGTCATTGAGACCTCTACAATTCAGGGACGTATGCAAAAAATTATTTGATTCTGTTTGAATTTGCGGCTGTTATCGTTTGCCATAGAAAATACGCTTGAAAAAAAAAGTTGCAGGTAAACTACCCCTTCCCCTTAACCGATCTTCACCAAAAACAATAGGTCTTGAGTACTCTACAAATCAGGGCTGTATGCAAAACATTATTTGATTCTGTTTGAATTTGCGGCTGTTATCGTTTGCCATAGAAAATACCCTTGTTAAAAAAACGTTGCAGGTAAACTACCCCTTTCCCTCAACCGAACTTCACCAAAAACAATAGGTCTTGAGAACTCTACAATTTAGGGCTGTATGCAAATAATCTTTTGATTCTGTTTGAATTTGCGGCTGTTATCGTTTGCCATAGGAAATACCCTTGTTAAAACATAAAATGTTACAGGTAAACTACCCCTTTCCATTAACCGATCTTCACCAAAATCAACAGATCTTGAGAACTCTACAATTCAGGGCTGTATGCGAAACATTATTTGAGTCTGTTTGAATTTGCGGCTGTTATCGTTTCCCAAACAAACAAAATTACCCTTGCTTAAAAAAAACCATTGCAGGTAAACTACCCCTTTCCCTCAACCGATCTTCACCAAAAACAATCGGTCGCGAGTACTCTGCAAATCAGGGCTGCATGCAAAAAAATCTGCAATAATCTCGAACACGATTTTTTTTGCCATCACCATACTTCCATTCCTTAAGGAATATGGAAGTAAAAAGTAAAATTACCCTTGATAAAAAACCGTTGCAGGTAAACTACCCCTTTCCCTTAACCGATCTTCACCAAAAACGACAGGTTTTGAGAACTCTACAATTTTGGGTTGTATGCAAAATATTATATGATTGTGTGAATTTGCGGCTGTTATCGTTTGCCATAAAAAATACCCTTGATAAAACAAAAAACGTGGCAGGTAAACTACCCATTTCCCTTAAACGATCTTCACCAAAAACAATAGGTCTTTAGTACTCAAGAAATCAGGGCGGTATGCAAAAACGTATTTGATTCTGTTTGAATTTGCGGCTCTTATCGTTTGCCATAGAAAATACCCTTAAAAACATAAAACGTTGCAGGTAAACTACCCCTTTCCCTTAACCGATCTTCACCAAAAACAAAAGGTCTTGAGAACTCTACAATTCAGGGCAGTATGCAAAACATTATTTGATTATGTTTGAATTTGCGGCTGTTATCGTTTGCCATAGAAAATACCCTTGTTAAAACATAAAACGTTACAGGTAAACTACCCCTTTCCCTTAACCGATCTTTACCAAAATCAACAGATCGTGAGAACTCTACAATTCAGGGCTGTATGCGAAACATTATTTGATTCTGTTTGAATTTGCGGCTGTTATCGTTTGCCAAACAAACAAAATTACCCTTGATAAAAAAAAACCGTTGCAGGTAAACTACCCCTTTCCCTCAACCGATTTCACCAAAAACAATAGGTCGCGAGTACTCTACAAATCAGGGCTGTATGCAAAAAATTATTTGATTCTGTTTGAATTTGCGGCTGTTATCGTTTGCCATAGAAAAAAAATCTACAGACAGACAGACAGACAGACAGACAGACAGACACACACACACACACACAGACACTTTTCGGAAAACGACTTTTTTTCATGTTTTGAGTGTAGTAGAATCAGAATCTGCAATAATCTCGAACACGATTTTTTTTGCCATCACCATACTTCCATTCCTTAAGGAATATGGAAGTAAAATATCGGTATGGAGAACCATACATGACTTCCATATTCTAAGATTTATATTTAAATCTTAATATCGCCTGCCAAGCGCGATATATTTTCTCTTATACATGATTTACATTAAAATGAAAAAATTTTAATTTTATTGCTTGGCAACAAAATTATTTTATTTTTAACAATTACCATTGTTTGAAAAAGTTTAAATAAATTTTCAAGTACTTTACTCTTGTTAAAACGTAAAAGGTTGCAAGTAAACTACCCCTTCACCGATCTTCACCAAAATCGAAAGTCCTTGAGACCTCTACAATTCAGGGACGTATGCAAAAAATTATTTGATTCTGTTTGAATTTGCGGCTGTTATCGTTTGCCATAGAAAATACGCTTGATAAAAAAACGTTGCAGGTAAACTACCCCTTTCCCTTAACCGATCTTCACCAAAAACAATAGGTCTTGAGAACTCTACAATTCAGGGCTGTATGCAAAATATTATTTGATTCTGTTTGAATTTGCGGCTGTTATCGTTTGCCATAGAAAATACGCTTGATAAAAAAACGTTGCAGGTAAACTACCCCTTCCCCTTAACCGATCTTCACCAAAAACAATAGGTCTTGAGTACTCTACAAATCAGGGCTGTATGTAAAACATTATTTGATTTTGTTTGAATTTGCGGCTGTTATCGTTTGCCATAGAAAATACCCTTGTTAAAAAAATGTTGCAGTTAAACTACCCCTTTCCCTCAACCGATCTTCACCAAAAACAATATGTCTTGAGAACTCTACAATTTAGGGCTGTATGCAAATAATCTTTTGATTCTGTTTGAATTTGCGGCTGTTATCGTTTGCCATAGGAAATACCCTTGTTAAAACATAAAATGTTACAGGTAAACTACCCCTTTCCCTTAACCGATCTTCACCAAAAACAATACGTCTTGAGAACTCTACAATTCAGGGCTGTATACGAAACATTATTTAATTCTGTTTGAATTTGCGGCTGTTATCATTTGCCAAAAAAAAAAAAATTTCCCTTGATAAAAAAAAACCGTTGCAGGTAAACTACCCCTTTCCCTCAGCCGATCTTCACCAAAAACAATAGGTCGCGAGTACTCTACAAATCAGGGCTGTATGCAAAAAATTATTTGATTCTGTTTGAATTTGCGGCAGTTATCGTTTGCCATAGAAAAAAAATCTACAGACAGACAGACAGACAGACAGACACACACAGAGACACTTTTCGGAAAACGACTTTTTTTCATGTTTTGAGTGTAGTAGAATCAGAATCTGCAATAATCTCGAACACGATTTTTTTTGCCATCACCATACTTCCATTCCTTAAGGAATATGGAAGTAAAAAGGTTGCGGAACACTGTCTTAATCAATCTTCACCAAAATCAATAGGTCTTGAGTACTTTACTATTCAGGGATGTATGCAAAAAATTATTTGATTGTGTTTGAATTTATGGCAGTTATCGTTCGCCATAGACAAAATTACTCTTGTTAAAACATAAAAACGTTGCAGGTAAACTACCCCTTCCCCTTACCTGATCTTCACCAAAATCAATAGGTCGTGAGTCCTCTACAACTCGGGTACATATGCAAAAAATTATTTGATTCTGTTAACTTTGCGGCAGTTATCGTTCGCTACAGAAAAAAATCTACACACAGACACTTTTTGGAAAATGACTTTTCTTCATGTTTTAAGGGTAGTACGATGAGAATCAGCCCTTATCTCGAACACGACTTTTTTTGCCATCATCATACTTCCATTTCCTTATGGAACATGGAAGTAATAAAAATTAGTTACCAGACACTGTATCTGCTCTACAAGTTAAGGTCTACCGTAATCACAATGGCAAATTTACTTACTGTGCAAAACGTAGTTTCATATCTGCTACGGACAACTGACCAGCAAACGGATGACCAGGATTGATCTCCAGTACAGCATCTCTGCCTGGGCCGCTGAACCACACCTTGTAGTTGTTTGTGTCTTTCCAAACGTTTACAAAGCTCGAATTAAAATGATCCAGTTCTCTACTGCCGTCTGATTAATTTTAAACGAATAACAGAACATTTTTTTACCTCCATGTTTGAATACCATTATTTCTACTACAATTTTATTCAAAACTAACACATTAAATTATTAAAATACTTGAAAATTATTGCAAAAAAAAAAAACTAGTTATTTCTAATGCTGAGTTAATACCATTTAGACATCTAAATTTGTTGTATAATTGATTAACATGAAAAACGATTTTTTGTTTTTCAACAAGTGCTGAGGATCTCAATTTCAAACAATTTTGTTTACAGATACAGTGAAAAATGTTTAACGCGAAATGATAGGGACCAGCTGTTTTTTTCATGTTAACCGAATTTCGTGTTAAATGGACAAAAAGTGAAACAAAATGACATAAATGAACACATTCTGTATAGATTACTGTATTGTATAGTAAAATAAAGCAATAAAGAATATTCAGAAGGTACATATATATAATGTTTGATTTAGTTTTGTGGATAATTTCTGGTTAATTTTTGGAAAAAGTTGGTTAATTTTTCTTAATACTTAATACACATGCACTGTAACTGTTCTTAAATTAGTCTTACAATTTAGTTTTTCTTGTACAGTAATGTAGTATGTCTTTTAAAGTTCGTATAGTGACAATGTCAAATTCTCTTTAAAATAGTCTGTTATTTTGTTTTGCATACAATTCTGCTCTACTTTATCTTCAACAAATTGCTCTAATTTATCAACTTGGCCAAACATTTCACATTCCGAGTTTGTCTAAACATCAGCTAACACGGTTCACCAATAAAAGCATATCGGTAGCGGTAAGAACTCGTAAATTTTCACCTCCAATTCCGTGTCAAGGTTGTTGGCACTGTTATCACTTTCACAGTTTTCAGCTGCACTGTTTTGGGATGTGAATGTATGGATTGATTTATTTATAATGCAGTTACTGAAATTCTCTACACTTTATGATGTTAAGAGTTTATTACACATTACAGGGTTGCAGAGAAAAGTTAACAGAGATTATACACGAATTGAATGTTAACCAATATTTTGTAGATAAAAACTTTCATGTTAACCGTACAAACTGTAACTGTAAAATATGATATAAGCAACTATCGGGATTAACTGATATTTTGTTTAAATGTTTTCCACTGTAGTGTTTTTACCAATTTTTTCTACAAACTCAACAAAAGGCACAATTAACATATTGGTTATTAAACAAGAAAAATAAGGGAACTGTTATTTGTAATAATCAAATATATAAACATTTATAACTTCACACACACACACACACACACACACACACACACACACACACACACACACACACACACACACACACACACACACACACACACACACACACACACACACACACACACACACACACACACACACACACACACACACACACACACACACACACACACACACACACACACTTTCCGTTAACATTTGTCACTGGCATTTTGAACTATAACTTATGTACACAAACACTATATATGTATTTCAAACACTTTTTACTACAGTCTATTTATTGATGTATATAATATATTTAATATTTATAATGACTTTACCTCAAGATGTTTTTTCCTTATTTGGAACATGTTTCGGGATGCTTTGTGTTCCCATCCTCAGCCTTCCTAATTTTGAATCTTGTGAAGTACTTGTGTGTTGGTTAGTTGTTGCTGTGGTTTCCTGTTGGCCTTCGGCACTTTAATTGGTATTATTGTGTGTGATTGTGGTGTATATATTAGTATTTTGTGTATTTTTGATGTTGAGTGCTTTGAAAATTGTGTCATGCTTTGTATTAATTTGTATTTGTTCAGGTATTACAAATATACAAACATAAAACACAAACTAATATCTGAACAAATACAAATCAATACAAAACATGACACAATTTTCAAAGCACTCAACATCAAAAATACACAAAATGCTAATATGTACACCATCATCACACACAATAACACCAATTTAAAGTGCCAAAGGCCAACAGGAAACCACAACAACAACCAACCAACACACAAGTACTTCACAAGATGCAAAATTAGGAAGGCTGAGGATGGGAACACAAAGCGTCCCGAAACATGTTCCAAATAAGGAAAAAACATCTTGAGGTAAAGTCATTATAAATATTAAGTATATAATATGTATTTATTACATGGAGTAATATTATTACCAGATTATAAAACGGCAGTACATACCCTGTAATAATGATGTCCTCAACAGGCACAACAGGTAGACTCTAAACTGTGACCGTATCCACTCATCGCCACCTTCCCATCCAACACCGTCGACAAAAACATCGTGTCTCTCCTCAGCGACATGCCTAACTAGAAAGTCAGCGAACCTTAGATCTTCTGTTGACAAGTGTAACAGTTTCCTTAGTTCCAAATCATTAGTTTCTACTCGTGCTCCCTCCACCTGTATTCAATACCAAATCGTTAGTACAAGATAGATTTCACAGAATTCTCTACCTGTATTTCTCAGTTCTTGATATGATGGTTTCTTGTTATACAGATTGAGTCAAGATTTAAGTTAAGAGTTTTTTGTAAAGTGTAAAGAGAATTATTTTACAGAATACGAAACTCTTGAAAGGAAAAGAGGAATGGATGGTAATGCTACAAGGTAGAGAACTCATAAATACTACATCAGATATCAGAGAAACTAAACATCATATAAACTGTTTATCCACTAAATGTGATTGAAATATTACCTTTGATTTTTTTGCTTGAATCTGTTGGATTGGTAGTTGCTGGTGTTCAAAATGATGGTAGTTGTAATCATGTACAAGCTCTGATCGGAAAGTTCACACAATTATTATTTATTTGAAAAATTGTGTTCAACTATATTTATATTTAAATAAGGCAATATTCCAAGAACCTGTTGTGAAAATAATTTTATAAAATAAAACTAAATTACACCAATGCATTTGTTGAATACACTCCTTGAAACAGCTGATTTTTGCTTTGTCTTCAGCACCTGTGAAACATTGTTCTTATATGTGCCTCTTCATTCTCAGGAAAAGGAAAAGATCAGCAGGTATGGTGAAGTCAGCAGGTATCTTTACTACACAGACCCCATATCAAATCAACCAAAACAATCAAATTCAACCTGACCATTTTCAATTTGAATGAAATGAACTGTAATTATTTTCTCTGTGGATGTAACTATAATTTTCTTTTTCATTTTTTGAAATATATGTTGAATAACATGTTTTTTTTTCAAAATTTTAGATAAACAGAAAATTTTGTTCAAATCATTTTTAGGAGTTTGTTCAATGATAATACACGTCGTTATTTGAAGCCAATTAACGCGAAGGCTCCGGTATTTACGGGACTGCCTAAAATCCACAAACCACACACACCCATAAGACCACTGGTTAACTTTACTACAGCTCCTGGTTTCAAAACGTCAAAAATTCTTGCACGATTAATTAAAGACAATTTACAGTTAAGGAATAATCATAGCATAACTAATAATATTGATTTCATTAATAAGAGAAATACTGTTAAATTAAAACCTAATTATAAATTGGTCTCATTGGATATAGTGGATTTATATATGAATATTCCAACCAATGTAACTTTACAATTATTGAGAGACAATTTACGAATTAACACTTCCATGAGTGCACAGATGATAGATGAGCTGATTGACTTGCTTAAAGTCATTTTAATGCAAAACTATTTCACATTCTATAGCCAAGATGATGGTCTAACTATGGGCTCACCCCTCTCAGGCCTATTGGCCGATATATACTTAAATTTCTATGAAAATACTCATCTACTAAATAATAACATATACGCAAATAAGGTAAAATTTTATTCACATTACGTAGACGTAACATTATTAGACGTTCATTATTTTTGACAGTACTCTGAGACAAGTTGACTCCTTCAAAAATTTTTTAAATGGAATCAACAATAATATTCAATTTACCCTAGAGACTGAGCATCATAACACAATCAACTTTCTAGACCTGACCCTCACTAGACGAATGGACACATTGAAATTCAATATTTATAGGAAGCCTACTGCCACTAGCCATACAATACATGCAGACTCCCACCACCCATATTCTCAAATAATGGCAGCATATAATAGTTTAATCCACAGATTGCTGACAGTCCCCCTTGACAATAATGATTTCCAGGCTGAGCTAAATACTATAAGATTTATCGCAGTTTCCAATGGTTACAGTAGTTCCATCATTGATAAATTATTAAAGAAACATAATAACATTCAACTCAAGCCCCGTCCACTTAATAAAACACAGAAAAAGTGTATATCTGCGAAATACACGTATGTTATGCCAAACTTTTGTCTCCAGTGATGAACAATATTGGTTATACTATATCTTTCAGAACCAATAATAAGCTGATTAATATACTTAGACCTAAAATGCCCTTACCCATAGAAGAAAAAACAGGCATTTATAAACTGGTCTGTAATGATTGAAACAGTTTCTATATAGGGCAGACCGGAAGAGGTTTTTATAAACGCTTCCATGAACACTTACCAAAAAAGACATATAATTACAATTATATAAAATCTAATTACACTTGACATCTGACCCAACACAATCACAATTATACAGACTTTAAATCTAATCTGATGCCATTGCACATATGCAACAAGGGCCGATTTATGAATGCCTTGGAAGAGCTTGAAATTTATAATGCATATAGTAATAAGAGCAGTCGCAAGTTTGTTTTGAATGAACAATTGAACTTTGAATCTAACCGCCTGTATGATACTGCTTTGAGAATGCTCAACGATTTCCGATCAGTAGCAGACAATACCTGAACGGGTGCGCACCCAACAAGAAGTGCACATAATATGTTAATAGTTGCAATTTTATTATTTTTGACAAACATGTTTCTTGTGTGATGTGTGTGTTTTTAAGTTTTTAAAAATTTTATGTCTGATGATGAGGCATATGCCTTGAAACGCGTTATGTAAATTCAAATTGAGAAGTCACACGGCGGACCGAATATAAGGTAATATTTTACTATAATTGTAAAGTGACTTGGATACCAACACGAACAAAAATGAATGTTAAAAAATTACACTTGTTAAAGCATAAAACGTTGCAGGTAAACTACCCCTTTCCCTTAACCGATCTTCACCAAAAACAATAGGTCTTGAGACCTCTACAATTCAGGGTTGTATGCAAAACATTTGATTCTGTTTGAAATTGCAGCTGTTATCGTTTGCCATAGAAAAAAAATTACAGACACACAGACAGACGGACACACACAGAGACACTTTTCGAAAATGACTTTTTTCATGTTTTGAGGGTAGTACAATCAGAATCTGCAATTATCTCGAACACGATTTTTTTTTGCCATCATCATACTTCCATTTCCTTATGGAACATGGAAGTAAATATCGGTATGGAGAACCATACATAACTTCCACGTTCTAAGATTTATATTTAAAATCATTTTTGAAATGAAATATTTCTATAGAAATTACTTCTTTCTACTTACTGCTTCAGCCTTAACCACAGTACTGTGGTCACTAACGTATACCACCTCACGTTATCGCACTCGATTTTCACTGATGATGGAAGTCGATGGCACTGCGGAAACGTCTGGTTTTGCAGAAAACATTGTTCTACGGCCAAACAGGCCAGGAAGGAATTTTAACAACAAACTACTTCTTTGTTGCCGATAACGTAGTACACATACAAAAAATTCCCCCCTCCCCCTTTAACTATAATTTTCATTAATAGAAAATTACCCCCACCCCGTTCACCTAACCTCTTCATTTATAGACATTTCATCTATGTTTCTACAGTGGATTATTATGAGCTTCTTATCAGGATACTTTATTTATCAAAATTAAATACTTTACTCTTGTTAAAACATAAAACGTAGCAGGTAAACTACCCCTTTCTCTTAACCGATCTTCACCAAAATCAATAGGCCTTCAGTCCTCTACAATTCAGGGATGCATGCAAAAAAATATTTGATTCTGTTTGAATGTGCGGCAGTTATCGTTCATCATAGAAACAATTACTCTTGTTAAAACATGAAAAGTTGCAGGTAAACTACCCCTTTCCCTTAACCGATCTTCACCAAAATCAACAGGCCTTTACAATTCAGGACCGTATGCAAAAAATTATTTGATTCTGTTTTAATTTACGGCAGTTATCGTTCGTCATAGAAAAAATTACCCTTGTTAAAACATAAAGCGTTGCAGGTAAACTACCCCCTTCCCTTAACCGATCTTCAACAAAATCATCAGACCTTGAGTTCTATATAATTCAAAGAGGTATGTAAAAAAGTAGTTGATTCTGTTTGAATTTACGGAAGTTATCATTCGTCATAGAAAAAATTACCCTTGTTAAAACATAAAATGTTGCAGGTAAACTACCCCTTTCCCTTAACCGATCTTCACCTAAACCAACGGGTCTTGAAAAATCTACAATTCAGGGCTGTATCCAAAACATTATTTGATTCTGTTTGAATTTGCGGCTCTTATCGTTTGCCATAGAAAATACCCTTGTTAAAACATAAAATGTTGCAGGTAAACTATCCATTTGCCTTAACCGAACTTCACCAAAAACAATAGGTCTTGAGAACTCTACAATTCAGGGCTGTATGCAAAAAATTATTTGATTCTGTTTGAATTTGCGGCTGTTATCGTTTGCCATAGAAAATACCCTTGTTAAAACATAAAATGTTGCAGGTAAACTATCCCTTTGCCTTAACCGAACTTCACCAAAAACAATAGGTCTTGAGAACTCTACTATTCAGAGTTGCATGCAAAAAATTATTTGATTCTGTTTGAATTTGCGGCTGTTATCGTTTGCCATAGAAAAAATCTACAGACACACAGACACTTTTTTAAAAATGATTTTTCTTCACGTTTTGAGGGTAGTACAATCAGAATCTGCAATAATCTCGAACACGATTTTTTTTTGCCATCACCATACTTCCATTTCCTTATGGAACATGGAAGTAAAAGGAGCTACACAATTTAATTCAAGGCAAATACAAGAGAAGTTAAGAGCGTTTCCTTTATATTTCAAAGCGTTTAGTAAGAATGCTTTAAGTTTTTGAGAAAATCTACTTTGATGTGAGCAAACTGTCATCATTACCAGTACAGCCATTTACACAAGAAGCTCACACGTTAATGCTTTTTTGTACAAAAATTTGGGGAGTGGATACTGTCAAACAATCGAAACTTCCCCCAAAAGACACCTTTAACAGACTCCTTACTTCAAAACGAAACTCCTCTGGCCCTTGTTTTAACATTATTATGTAACGGGGCAAAAGGGAGAGGTTTTATTTTATTAAATATTTGCAACAAGTTATTTCATATGGGTGGTCAGTCACAGGTTGAATCTCAGTCGTCGCGAACAAAGAACGGTGATGAAACAATTACAATGGAATGTGCGGGTCACACACACAGCGTCGTAATTCTCAGAATGGCAAAACAGTGTAATGCGCCCCAACGCACTAACATCGGCGGAGCGCCTAACCCACGCTAAGCGAAAGGCGCACAAGATGGCCTGGAGAAGAATTTTGTCCTACACGTGGTCTCAAAACGACGGAAACGAAATTAAGTCCTGCCCACATTTGTGACGTCGACCAGTGAACACTAAATATCGTCAACGTCTAACACACGAAAATCCCATGTGTCGTGTGTGCAACTGATGAGACTTTGACAACGAAGGCTGTGTGCAGCGACGAAATTGTTGGCAGGCAAGGCAGTAATGTCCGGCCGCATGTAGTCAGTCGGAAAATAACATCTTAACCCGCCGGACGCTAACAGTAGTGCGTCCTCCGACTGGACACAAATTTTCGTATTCACTATATAACAAAATGTAAATCGGTAGTGGCGTGGTTGGGAGGCGGCAGTGGCCGTTTGGAACATAATGGGCTGTCGGGCCGAAAGTTATTAATAATGTAAATATACAAACATGTGCACAGTGCGACGTAGCCAGGGAGGCGCCGTGAGTAAATCAAATACCAGACAATAATTGACTTCTATTTTTTGTACAGAGCTCTGAATAAGGGAAATTTTAAAGATTGAATGAATGAATGTGTGTATGCAAATACTGGGCTGTTTTGGTTTGTTTCGTTTTAAAAATATATCTATACAATATAAGTAAACGTAATGGTTTGTATTTTCTATTGTTGTATTGCTCGAAGAAAAGTAAATTATCCTATAAGATGTTAAAGTTGTAAGATGTTAACTGATTTAAAGTTAAAGATAAAGATAACAGAAAAAATATTTGTTTCGTAGCATAACCATGTGTTAGTGTAGTTATTACGCCATAACCATTTCCTAGTATTCTGTGCTGAAAACTCGTCTAACGTAATCAAGGGTTTTCTGAAATTTTAAAATACAGTCAGATAGCGGGATTTTTATAAGGGCAAGAGTGTTTTAAGTTTACATGTTTATCTAAAAATATCTTGGCGACCTGGGCTGTTTCTAAAGGTAAGTTTCACGGGGAATATGACGGTAAGTAAAATTCTGGCAGCGGTGAGTATTATATGATGAGTGTAGTATTTAATTAAAATGGTAAAAGGCAAGTACCTTCACAATTATTTGTCACATTTGATATCTATGCCATGGTTGGTGTATTATTTCTATACCATGAAAATGGACTTGAATTAAAAACTACATTTGAATATTTATAAAATACGTGTAGTACTTTCATAATGTTTATAATAAACTGTTAATATACTGTGGGAACTGGTGGAAGAAGTACTTCATGTAATGGTAAGTAAAAAGATTCTATTAAATTATCTTTTAACCCAGAGTGTCCTGGAGGAAAGGGCACTATTTGGGAAGTGATTTTTCACACAGAATTAAGAAAATATGTCGTATGAACACACATCCTCAAAAGTCATTCACAAGTTATGGGACAAGTAAACATTGCCCACATGCCTACTATCCAAATGTAAAATTGTGGAACACAAATTATGAGGAAAAATTTGAGTTTACATATGTTGTTTCATCTGTAATATATAAAAAAATAGGTCCCAAGCTGTGTTGTTAGTAGTTTTTAAGAAAGTTGTTTTAAAGTGAATAAAAATCTGAGTCAAACAAAACAAAATTCTGCAGGTCCGGCATACAATATCTTTATGAAATTGCAAAAAAGCAAAGAAAACTTACAAATAAAATCTTTTGAATCATTAAGTCAGATAAAAATGATATGAATAATCTCAGTTAACAACAAACGCAAGTTTGACAAATCTGTGTAGCGGGTCATTTTTGGGTGTTTTTATTTTTAACAGTATGGGGCAATTATATCTTTTATTTCTTTCATTTTGGACGGGCTTGTAAAAAAGTTATGAAAATTATTGTGCAACGTTATTTTCCGTGTAACAGAACGATGTTAAGAAACAGTGGTAACAAAGCGATACGCAGTTGTTATTGTGTAACGCGGCGAGCGAAGAATTTACCCCCTTCAAAATTCTCAGAAATCTGTACTTGTGTAGCAGCACACAGACGCAACTGTACCACCACGAGCTCGAGTGACGCGTCCAGCCACAAAACAGGATGTCCTGGGACGAGTAAAATTCAGCAATGTGCTTTTGAGCGGCAGGAAGTGCTGTTTAAGTCCGGTTCCTCCAATGACGTCAGCCTGTGCCTAATTGAAATCATTGACCATGTTAACCCAACAAACTACATGTAGAGCATGGAACGAAACTTCGGCGACGAAGGATAAGGCCGTGACTTCCATACCAACTATGAGATCACGATAGCGGTACCTGTTACGTTATCGTTCCCAGTCGACTAGTTGAGTTCCCCGGTACCGGGCGGCCAAAGTTGGCTCGTCACCAAAGTTTTAATTTACCAAGGCAAAAAGTTGTAACAACCGAAAAATAGTATGTGACCGCGTCAAGAAAAGTAACGAGCAGCATAAAATTTTTTTTTGGAACAGTAATTAATCGGGAATCAACAGTGTAACGGAACAATGAGTGTACGCAGAGACCGCGTGGCCGGTGAGGGGGGAATTTCATTATAAAATGTTTAAGGGGTAAATAAATTGTGTGTGTTTGAGTGAGTGTTAAATATGCAGGCTGGGCTCTGTCTGTATGTATATATGAATATAAGGTAAGCCAATAGAATAAGATAGCATAGGAGTGGTACTAATGTAACGAACCACAAGATAAAGAAGAAATTATTACGAAGTCACTTTATATGCGAAAGTATGGTAAAATTTATTGAAATTTAAATGATTTAAAAATAAAATTAAAATGTAAATTCTCTTCATTTAAAATGTGTCAGAATAATTATTTCGTAACCTCGCACTGTTTCTGATCTCGCTTATAGAACTCTGGGGGGACCCTTAGGAATAATGGTAAGTATAAGTGAATTAAATGTATAAAATAGTTTGTTTTTATACAAATGGCGCCCGAACAGGGACATTATATAAAATAATTATATAAAAAAGCCAGAATTCAGAAACAGAGTGGGTAGCGAAAGAATACAAAATACGTAAAATAAGGTTATGTTGTAACTACACGTGGTAGAAAAATTTTACAATAATTTTAGATATAATATGAATATGTAATATTTATTATACGAAAACATTTTTGAAAGAAATAGAAATATTTAAACAAAAATTAAAATGGCAGATAATAACGAAATAATAAGAATGATGCAAGCGCATTTTAATATACAAAATAATAAGCTCGATGAGAAATTTAGTAAACTGGACGAAAAATTTAGTGAACAGAAAAATGATTTGAATGAATTGAAAAAAGAAATTAAAGAACAAGGCTGTATTTATGATAAGAAATTGAGTGATCTAGAGACGCAGTTAGGCGAAATAGAATTAGAAAATGAGAAAGTAATAAGCAAATTAAAATCGAACAAAGATGACAGGGTAAGTAGGGGTGGAAATGATAATTTAAATAATGAGTTGACAAGTAATAACAATGATAATACAAATAAAAATACGGTATTAGAAGATGATTGTGTAGATGTTGAGAGTGATAACGTAATTGTAGAAAGAATAGAAGTTGATAAGATGGTTGTGTGTGATGAGTTAGAGAGAGAAAGTAGAAAGAATTTACAGGTAGAGTGGATGCAGGGGGTAGATTTTTCCCGTAATGTTGTAGTGGGGGGTGAAGGAATGGCTTCACATGAGTATTTGGAAGACGATATGTCTGTAAATAAATTTCCCTGGGTTTTTTGTGCACTTCATAGGTGGTGCCGAAATGATAAGTTAATGTCCCCTGAATATTTTGACAGAGAGAGTGTAGCTTGGTATGATGGTGAGAAATGTTTTGAGAGAGAGAGAAAGAGAGAAATAGAGATATTTAAAGTAAAGAGAAATTATGAAGAATTCGTAGAAAAGTTAGACATAGAGAGAAATAATAAAAAGAATGAGTACTTACCGTATAGTGAAACTGAGATAGCAGTAGAGGATGATAATATAACTCACCTGATTTTAACAGAATATGATAACGGCGACAGGACCATACTCGAGCGTGACCAGGTATATGAGGGAATAATATGGAATAATCATATTAATTCAAACGATATTGTAGAAGAATATGACAAGACAGGTAATCATTATGTTTATAATCATGAGATTATGTATGTAATTGTAAATGACTGGTGTAGTCATACTTCAATGTAGAAATTACAGAGGCATTTCGTTGCTGTGCACCTCCTACAAGGTTTTTGCGTACATCTTGAACCAAAGGCTGAGACCCCTCACAGAAAATATAATACGGGAATACCAAGCTGGATTCCGACCTGGAAGGTCTACAATCGACCAACTCTTCTCGGTAAAAAAGATACTAAGATGCGGATGGGAACGTGATATTGATGTGTACCAGATCTTTGTGGACTTCAGGCAAGCGTATGACTCTATTAATAGAGACAAACTCTACACCATAATGCATGGATTTGGAATACCAGGCAAGCTGGTAAGATTAACCCAAGTTACTATGCAGCAGACTGAAGCCCAAGTAAAGGTGGATAGCCAACTAACTGAACCCATAAATATTACACGGGGACTAAAGCAGGGAGATGGGTTGGCCTCAACACTATTTAATATTGCATTGGAATATGTAATTAGAGGCTTATCAATAAATAGCTCCAATCTGTTAACAAATAAAACTGTACAGATAGCCGCATATGCAGATGACATTAACATCATGTCAAGACGGATCACGGCAGCTAAAGAAATATTTATAGAGCTTAAAAACAAAGCCAAGGAAGTTGGGCTAGCCATAAATATGGATAAAACAAAAATGCTTATCCAAACAAGAAGGGACCAGGTTCATAACAACATCGAGATAGAGGAGGACACAATTGAGGTGGTGGACAATTTCACGTATCTCGGAGTGAATCTAGCAAAGACTGGATCAGAGGAGCCGGAGATCCAAAGACGGATCACCATGGCTAACAAGGCGTACTTCGCATTGCTGCCATCATTTAGGTCTGGGGATGTGCACAGGGAAACAAAAATGAAAATATATAGGACTGTCATCAGACCGGTGCTATGCTACGGGTGTGAGGCATGGGCAATCACACAGAAAACAGTCGACATAGTAGACACCTTTGAAAGGAAAATCCTCAGACGCATTATAGGCCCAATACAAGAAAATGGCTCATGGAGACCGAGATACAACAACAAACTGTATCAAATATATAAAGAGATACCAGTCTCAAAATTTATAAGAATTCAAAGATTGCGTTGGGCCGGACATGTTATGAGAATGGAGGATGGCAGGAACCCTAAGAGGGCTTTGCTGGGTACATGGGAGGGAACGAGACCTAGAGGTAGACCGAGGAAGAGGTGGGAAGATGGCGTTGCAGAGGACGCGAGAGACATGGGGATAAGAAACTGGAGGAGGGTTGCAGTGGATAGAGTGGATTGGAGGCGGAGATTGGTGGAGGCCAGGGCCCGACTTGGGCTGTAGCGCCATAGGAGAGAGAGAGAGAGAGAGAGACAGAGAGAGAGAGAGAGAGAGAGAGAGAGAGAGAGAGAGAGAGAGAGAGAGAGAGAGAGAGAGAGAGAGAGGTGTAGTCATAAGATTAGACTATTATTTGACGATATGGGGTAATTGTGTATTGTTTATTGTTCATGAACATTTAATGATATGAATAATGTGGTTTTGAAGTGCATTGTCTTATGGAACGATTTGTGGGTAATGATAACAAATAATAAATTGGACTATATATATTTTTTTTATGTATTAATGTCATTATGTTAAGTGTATTTGTGTACTACATTATAGTGTACTATATGTTATGGAAACAATGTGTATATGTAGGAGAAATTGATAACATTAATTATCAATCAAATTGAATTTGCAATTAACCAGTATATAATTTTATCAAGATGTAGGGTATGTACATGTTACCAAGGTTAAATGTGATTGGGTTACTTTAGTGTAATAATAGCAATGTTAATTATATATGTTTACAGAAGGGAGTCTCCCCCATTTTCGGGCGGTCACAATCTTACCAGTCCTGGCCGTGGAATTCGGAACTCGGAGGCGGGCCATGGTTGGCGGATCTTCCTTCGGGCGGTGAAAGCAACGATGGTCCGGCTCCACCAAAATTGGTACAAACTAGAAATTTAACTACATATTTGAACGGGGAGGGGGACCCATAGTTTCGTGGAAAGGTAGTATATATATATTTTTTTCTCTTCACGAACTATTTTAGTTTTATTTTAGAAATTGTAAAATGAAACAACCAAAAATATGGAATTTGAATACTTAAATTTTCAAGGAATTGTTTTCCCTCAGAAAACAACACAAATGTACTTTGTTTCTATGTAGCTGTATAAGATGATTCATTGTGGTACTTATTATTTTGTCAGAAAGAAAATGTTAGTGAAAAGTGAAAGATTGGACTTGCAGAAGTGTCTATGTGAAAATTTTTAAAAGTAAATAAAAGAACTTGTTATTATACAAGATTAAAGGGTAATTTTAGGGGGTAGATTGGTGCTCAATGAAGTGATAGAACAATGGAGTGTGGGACTGCAAAGGTTGAAAGCTTTAGTTATCAATGTTAATTAGTTAGCTATTAAGTTGCTATTGCGGGGGTTGCCTGTGCCCCCGTAGATAGCGAAATGGGTTGGGGGTAACAGTGAGTGTTACCTCCATCGGAGGCGAAAATGGCGAAAATGTGCGTCACACCTTTTTAGTGTAAATTAAAATTTTACACACTGCTAAATGACCGTGTCGCACATAATAGTAATTAATGAAACAGGCAGTCAAATTGAAGTTTAGATTTCCCCGACTTTTCGGGCGATTACTGCCTTACCAGCACTAATCGTGGATTTGGCTAGCGGCCAGCTATGGTCATATCAAGTCCCTTGACCATAGCTGACTTGAAATTGGTACATATTTGAAATTCAATGGGGGGAGACAATTAGGGGAAATCTCTGGAACTATGAAACAGCGGCTGCCACTCTGCCCGCTTGGGGGTAGCAAGACAGGTGGTAGACCCGCAGTAAGGGTGTATAATTATAGACAAGAACATGTTGATGTTCAATACTTTTAAATGTAATAGCGGAAGCAAAGACGCGGAGAGGTAAAACCTGCTCCAAAATATACAGTCTTTGTCGAAGCGAAAAGGCGCCACAGCCTTACATAATTTGAAATAGTGTGTGTGGCTGGGAGGTGACGCAAAGGAGTCACGAATGTAAATTTTATAACATAACATTTTTTAGTCAAAGTTTGATCAAACAAAACTGCTTGTGCTCTGCTAAATAACTAGATGCTCATATTTTCAATACAAGTTGTCCATGCCATAATTTTAAGTGTATTATTTTATTGTTGTAAGTTAGATATAGGTGTTGCTAAGAATATGTATTTTCATCATGTGTGTATATTTTTTTTCTCTAAGCCGATAATTGAATCGTCTGGCAGGCAGTCAATATGAATTATCAGAATCAGAGAAATGGGAAACAATGGGGTGAGGAGTAATGATAAATATATATTCCATGTAATTTGTTCAAATTTGAGATGTGTTTTCATTATGTTAGGGTATCAGCTGACCAGCAATGAAACGTCACTGGTATAATGGTTTATAAATGTTACAAGTAATTAAAGTTCAATGTAATGTTTCCATGTATTACAGATGTTTTAAAATAATGATAAAAAGTAACTTGATAAAATGAGAAACAAAGTAATAATTTCTGCAAGTTAACAAAAGAGAGTTTTTGGGTGATGAATATTTTACGGGACGTGTAGATCTGTCCAAGTTAAAGTCAGAGTTAAAGTTGGAAGAGTAGAGAGGAAGATAATGTAATGTTGTTTTGAGTTTATACATGTTATAGTATTTTGAGAAGTATTGATGTTGACACGGTAGTAGTGAGTATATGTAGCGATGAGTAATGTGAATGAGATTTAAACATATTTGTTGATGATATTTTGTAGTAAGGGTGAGGTGGTAAGGTGTGAGCAACGTGCGGCGTTGTGGCGAGAATAGAGTAGTTCGCGTGAGTGTTTGCCGATATTTTGGAGGGGCATTGGCTCGTATGGGTATAGCCAGGTAGGGAACACACATCCTAGTACAAAGATGAGCGGTGCCAGAGGTAAATTGAGTTTAGAGTGTTTTGATAGATATTTTGATAGAGATGGGTGTCATGTAGTAAAAGTTAATAGTAGAGTCAGAGGGAGAAAGATTATATAGGTATCCAGATCAAGTAGTACATTAAATGAGAATAAATAATTTAAATCACCCACACTAAAGTAGATTGAAATTGTTAAATAAAGAGAGAGATTTATGATAAAGAATATAAAATTTTTTATTTTTTCGAAACCAACGACAGAAATTTGATAAAATTTGAAAATAAGGTACAAGTAAGAATTGTTTATTTTAAATAATTTAAATGTCAACTTGAGTATTTATATTAATATTTTGTTTATTTTAAATGTTTTATTTTATTGTTTGGTGTTTCAAATCAGATTGTTACAGATATTGTAGGTATTTTCAGATAGAAAGTATACATAACATATGTAGGTCAAGGGTCTGGGACTTGACCTAGTTTTGATCAGCTGATGAGGTACCTACTAAGCTTGTATAGTAGGAAGTCGATTCAATTTGTTTGTTTAATTAATTCGAACCAATATTTAAATAATTTTGCATATGAGGGAAACATTTAAATAAAATTAGATTTTTTTTTGAATTTTAAAATTTTGAAAATTTTAATTTTTTTTAAAAAAGAAAAAAAAAACTTGATTTTTCGCCTGCCAGCGAGTGAATATTTTTGAGTAATGAGTATTTTATTATGTGTGTATTTAACATGTTTATTTTATTGATTTCCTGTATTGCATGGTATTGTTAGAATCTAAGTATTCACATGTTAAGTTAAGGATGTTTTAGCCATAAGAAATGGTTAATTTAGCTTAGTTTGAAATAAAAACAGAGAAAACGAGGAAGAGAATTTTTTTGATAAAATATTATTTTGAATTTTCTAAATTTTTTATAAATCTTAAAAGATAATTTTTCAATTTTAATATGTGTTATGTAGACATGTAATGTGAGAGTGTGTGAGCCCAGTATCTGCTAAAGGCAGCCCAGCTTGCATACAAGGGGAAACATATCGGTGGAGGATCTGGCATAATTTGAGCCAGGGATTGAGGATTTTGGGGGTAGCATGTTAGAAGGTAAGGTGCGCTGTGGTACGAGTCTGTTCGATTTCTCGGTGTTGGGATCTCTTACGGAGAAGTCCAGTGATCTCGTTCAGATGAGTCCATGGTCGCTGAGCCAGGGGGGTCGTGCACCCATGCAGTCTAAGAACAAGGGGGTAGATGGCACCAGTTCCTCACCGGTCCTCTTCGGGGTTTATCGATGAGATTTCTTCTGTTGTGAACAGCAGAATTCTCATCGAGGGGGTATTGTAGCGGGTCATTTTTGGGTGTTTTAATTTTTGACAGTATGGGGCAATTATATCTTTTATTTCTTTCATTTTGGACGGGCTTGTAAAAAAGTTATGAAAATTATTGTGCAACGTTATTTTCCGTGTAACAGAACGATGTTAAGAAACAGTGGTAACAAAGCGATACGCAGTTGTTATTGTGTAACGCGGCGAGCGAAGAATTTACCCCCTTCAAAATTCTCAGAAATCCGTACTTGTGTAGCAGCACACAGACGCAACTGTACCACCACGAGCTCGAGTGACGCGTCCAGCCACAAAACAGGATGTCCTGGGACGAGTAAAATTCAGCAATGTGCTTTTGAGCGGCAGGAAGTGCTGTTTAAGTCCGGTTCCTCCAATGACGTCAGCCTGTGCCTAATTGAAATCGTTGACCATGTTAACCCAACAAACTACATGTAGAGCATGGAACGAAACTTCGGCGACGAAGGATAAGGCCGTGACTTCCATACCAACTATGAGATCACGATAGCGGTACCTGTTACGTTATCGTTCCCAGTCGACTAGTTGAGTTCCCCGGTACCGGGCGGCCAAAGTTGGCTCGTCACCAAAGTTTTAATTTACCAAGGCAAAAAGTTGTAACAACCGAAAAATAGTATGTGACCGCGTCAAGAAAAGTAACGAGCAGCATAAATTTTTTTTTGGAACAGTAATTAATCGGGAATCAACAGTGTAACGGAACAATGAGTGTACGCAGAGACCGCATGGCCGGTGAGGGGGGAATTTCATTATAAAATGTTTAAGGGGTAAATAAATTGTGTGTGTTTGAGTGAGTGTTAAATATGCAGGCTGGGCTCTGTCTGTATGTATATATGAATATAAGGTAAGCCAATAGAATAAGATAGCATAGGAGTGGTACTAATGTAACGAACCACAAGATAAAGAAGAAATTATTACGAAGTCACTTTATATGCGAAAGTATGGTAAAATTTATTGAAATTTAAATGATTTAAAAATAAAATTAAAATGTAAATTCTCTTCATTTAAAATGTGTCAGAATAATTATTTCGTAACCTCGCACTGTTTCTGATCTCGCTTATAGAACTCTGGGGGGACCCTTAGGAATAATGGTAAGTATAAGTGAATTAAATGTATAAAATAGTTTGTTTTTATACATCTGACTAATTGAAAACAACATGTGGCAGAAAATGTCTGATTCTAAATCCAGCACAAAGGAATAAAAATTAATATTAAAAATAAAAAAAGTTTACTATATTATAAACTAGGAAGTTTTACAAATGTATCTGATTTGTTAAAACTGGTTTCTTGACAGTTGGCATTGGTATACAAGCCACATCATTTTTAACAACTTGCTTTGTTCCACTTAATCAACACTGCTGCAACTTATAAAACTACACATACTTATTATACAATCGGTCACCTGATACAGTTAGAATGATCAATACAGGGGTCTATGGTGCTTTTATACAATAAAAAAATACAAAGATTTTGTTGTTTATCCAGAGTTATTTCTTACATAAGAGTCCTAACATATAGTGTTCAATTAGGTATTCTACATCTAAAAAAAAAAACAACGCTACTGCTTAATTACATTGAATTTTGTTGTACAGCAAACTTTTGTATGTTAGAATTCTGGCTTGCCGGGCTGTAAGGCCGTGGTGTAATGTTGTTGGTTGCAGACGTTTCGGCCATACCTTCGACGGCCATCTTCAGTCCATATGGTTGTAGCAAAAGGCTGAAACACTGACCAAGTTATTGCAGTCAGTAGATGGCTGTCAAAGATGTGGCCAAACGTCTGCAACCAACAACTTTAAACCACGGCCTTACAGCCTGGCAAGCCAAAATTCAAAAACCTCAGACATCAATCAAAACGTTTTGTATATTTATCACCAGTGGTTGATTTCTAAAATTATAGGTGCATCAATTGTAACGTACACTGTTACTGGGTGTTTAAAAATAGTGTTTTCTGTAAGTCGTTCTATTACTCGTTTCATGAATGTGTGCGTGACGAGCGTTTTTTAACTCGCTCGTTGGGTTCGTGGTATAGTAGAGGTGTATGATTGATGTTTTTAATAAGTTCAATAATTTCTATCAATGTTATTTGCATGTAGCGAGTCGAGTTGTACCTTTTCTTACCATTTACGGGCAAACCGTATCTCTCGGCGTTTGGTTTGAATATTGCCGCCTCGCCACCTGATTGGCGCACGCCGTCTTTCAGTGTCGACTTCGCTAACTGTGATGTTTGTTGTTTTCACTTCAATAATTTTCTATGTATTATCTTAATTTGTACGAATCAAACATACAGCGTTGCAGAATAATAATATTTATTAACCCTTTAATAGTTTTCAGTTAGTTAGTAGTACATTATTTTATCTTAGCACCGGCTTTTACAGTTGCTCAGTTGGCAGGCTCAGTTTAAATGTGTCATGTACACACCGCTTGGCGAGTACCGTTGGTTTACAATAAAATGTTTTACCCAGGGGGTGTTAATAAGTCCTTTTGGCTACAGAAGTATTGAATTACGGCTAAAATGCACAAATTTATAATAATTCTTAAAACTAGGTACACAATATTTAATATTTTAATACATTCGAGTAAGTAATCATCAATGAGAGTTAGTTTAATTTTTTGGTTAGGATTCTGTCAACAAGTTATGTTTATTAATTATTTATTATAGCTCAGGTTAAATAATTATCAATTGATTAAAGTTCAATAATAGTGATATTATAAATACTTTCAGTTTGAGTTCAGAATAGTGATCAGTGAAGTGAAAATTGTGATTTTTTATTATGGATAGAAAAATTGGGAATTCGTTTTAGTGAGATTAGTTTTTATACTCATCGATTCTCGCTGGGGCTTCCACGATGCTCGTCTGCTTCTTCCGGATGCATCTGGTCGTCTTCTATTCTTCGGGTATTCTTCAATCTCGTTCAGATGGGTTTCTCCATAAAGTTCGGCTTCGTACTTGTTCTGCAATCGTCCGTCTTCTTGGGTTGAAGTAGGTCACCTCTGGTCTTCCTTCGGGATGAGTCGTCAGCTATTATTCCAGAAGTCTTCTTGATTTCCACGGATAATTTTGGTTTGTGAAAATTTAATAATAAAAATATATTTATCAGGTGTTCCCTGGACTGCTATTACTATCTTCTTTTCTTTCAATTTCCGTCAAAATTTACTTATTTATGATAAAATTTGGGTTGAGAGCTGCATACATCCGCCCTCGGCATCGGTCAATAATGGATTAACGAAAATTCAACGGTTTTTTGGCAATAAATTTCGGTTGCTATGGTTACCTAATAAATTATGCTAATTCTCATTGCTAATTAATTTAAGTCATTGTTATATTTTAACGTCTTATTTTAGTTTAAATCTACAAAATATCTTCAAATTAAGATTTCTCCCTTATATTAGTAGCTAGGTTTATTACATGAATACCATTATTCATAAGTTTTGATAAGGATCATTTTGATACCCCTCATGGTTACTTTTGGGTAGCTAATCACATTTTTGTTATTTTCCTTATTTATATTTTATATATACTTTATCCAAAATTGGATGTTATTTGTACATTTTGGTATTAGGAATACCCACTTAACTTGTTTAAACATTTGGTATATTCTGCTTTGATATTGGGCTATTGTTTGTTCTTAAATTTACAAAACTCTTCATTAACAGTTAGGCCTAGAGCCTAGATTTTCCTATACTACTATCTAACATTTCTTTATAACTTCTTACCTTTATATTTGGTACTTTAAAACAACTTTTTAACAGAAACAAGTAATAAACATTGGTGTTTCTAACTACACCTCTTATTATAATAATAAACATTTTCTTAACAGGTTCAAGCCTGAAATAAAACTTCTATCTTTCTGTTCCTTACTACTATCTGGTTCAACTGATAATTCATTACATTATATTGGTTTTTTAAACAATAACAACACTTTTATTATACTACTATTAAACTATACTTTACACAATATATTCTATTCCCTCTTTCCTTCACTAGAAAAAAGTGTCTATTGTTCTTGTTTGCCTTTCATTCCAATGACTTAATTTCTATCTTATTTTATAATTCTTATTAACTATTGCTTAACTTAATCACATTATAATGAGTTCTTCTTACTTGCTAGTACAAAGTTTATCACAGGTCTTCCAGTTATTCTAATACAGTCTACTAACTAAAATACTTTTTTAAGTTCACCCACTACACCTTTTCCTTCATAGAAGGTTTTTGATTTATTCACTTTCACTTATTATATGCAACATGCTATCACTGCATGTCACCACTTTTGTATTAATACACTCCTTCTTCCACTCACTTGGTATTATTCACTGGGTTGTTTATTTATGTTAATATCATCATGGGGTTACTGGTTATAAGTGTTTATTTTATTTTCCCTTCACTAATGATCACTTTTGGTTATTAACTGTGGCCTTTATTTGCCTCAGGGTATTGTTTACTAGTTTTGATTATATTTATCACTATTCATTAGGGTGTGTGTATTATTAATTCCCTATCTTATACTTATAAGTACATTCCTTCATTAATAAAATATACATAACATTACTATCTTTCTTATTTGTCATTATTACCCTAGGTACATCTCATCTATACTCTAATTACATTAGTGCATTTGTTAACATACATTTTAATGGTCATTATTAGGGAATTACAATGTTCGTTCTCAATTTCTTGATTACATTTAGTTCTTGGTTCCTTCTTCCTTGTTCCATTGTTCGTTTTGTATTTATCCGATTGATTGTGTCAAGTCATTGTCAGTTTATCAGTCATTTGTCATTTGGTTATTAATCTCTGAGTTTATAAGTTCTTGCCTTTTATTCTTGTCTTCAGCTTCTTTGTTTTATAATTAATTATCATTGTATCTTCACTACCTTATGTCATGTTACATAATGCATCGCCACCAAAAGTGATTATTTCGACACAAAGATTATTATATTTTTTCTGAAATCATCAATGTAGTTCATTTAATGAAGCTGTTATCATTCAGGAATTCATCAATCGCTACTTTCTTCTTTATACATTTTTAATGGTTCATAATATGGTATTTGGTATTATTTTATTACAAGTGTTATCCCTTGTATGTTCTTTTTCCCTAAAATTTTTCTTCTCTCCCCTTCATATAAATTGGTACTAGCCAGACGGCACGTGTGGCTCTATTACTCTGCTATCCATTTATACACATTATGAGTTCAGAGGCCTTGCCTATCTGCTCAATAACATAAATAATTGTTGGACGTATCTCAACATAAAATCATCACATAATAATATTCATAATAATCATAATAATAGTCGTTTGTTTCCGACTCATATAATATCAATACAATAAAACACTTTTGGGATTAATTATTCTCTCTTTTATACATCTCATGACCTTTTCATCTCAGTGACTTGTTTGGATTCCTTTTTCTAAGCTTATGGCGATATTTAATAGGCATTTTGCATTGTTTCATCAACTTACTTCATATGGTAGTGATTTTAATTGTTATCACTTTATTTTTCATTTATATTCAAAATTAACATTGTAGCTGGTTTCTGGCTCACTTATATTTTTTCATCATTGATTGTCCAGTTAATATGTCATTGTCATTTCTTATTTGATTGTCTTGTCTTTTCTTTTGTGAAACATTAATTCTTTATTATTCCCTTTTGTGATAGGGTTAGTTAATGATGTTATGTAGCGTCATCATTATTTGTGTAACATTTTATTATTTTATATCAATTTTTTATATTTCATTATATACTGTATATGATTTTTCAAAATTACATGGGTTTACACATTTTGTTTCACACTTGGTTGTAAGTTTGTACTTACTTTGTTTTGAATTTAGCTAATCTTTCTTCTAAATTCCTTTTCATTCATATAATAATTTCAATCAAATACTTATTGTAAGTTGTGCTTACTTTAATTTTTGAATTTAGATAATGGTTACTCTCCAAATTCTTTTTAACTTTCTGACACGGTCTCATAATATTTTTTCAAAGAAGACTGGTTGTAAGTCCCTTTAATTCTCTTGGTTGTTATCTCACTTACGACATAGGTGTTGTTGTGGTTGTCTTTTACAATGAGATAGGGTTATTTATTGTACTGTACAATGGACCTTGTTATTTATACCCCCTTTTTTTTCTTGTAAGTTAATCTTCTCCTTTTCTTTCCTCTTTCATCAATGCGGTGTCGGTTATCTCTAATATCATTCCCATTTCTCAGCGTTCCTCCGCACTTGGTTTAACCATGGTCCATGATTATATGAGTTACCCCCGTTCGGATTGCTGTCGTTTTCAGTATGACTTCTGTTCTTGTCCACTTTCTTGCTACTATCTTGTACTTAAATGTTTCTGTCATGAAAGTTTCATTTGTTTCCATTCCTATCTCAATCATTTCATCATTTTGTTTATACAACAAATAGGTCAATGTTATTTCCATCGTAGATGCTATCGTTGATATTGGATTATGCATGTCTATTAAGTGTCTTCTCCTTCTTATCCTGTTACACACTGTTTTGTAGTGATTCCTTTCTAAAGTTTCTAGTAAGTTCCTTCTGTTATTTTTAAAATTCATTATTTCCTTCTGGTCGTTAATTGGTACATTAAACATCTCAAGTAGTCCATTCTTCATCATCTCCAACTCTTCTCTGGTATTTATTAGTTTCCTTGGATGTATCTGTCTTACTTTCTTCATTTCCATAGTTTGGATATCCTCCTTGTGGCTGTTATTTTTATTTGTAGATAACCGTATGCTTTTGTCTTCTTTTAATTCTATTTCCTTCTTACTATCTTCTACCTTCTGGTATAATGGTTCTTTGTTTTCATTTACTGTTTCTTCAATACTTTCAAAAGTACTGTCCAATGTTTCATGCACTTTCTTGAAATCCTCTTCCCTTTGTTGTCTTAATTCCTCGTTAATTCTGTCCCATTTTTCACCTTGTTTCTTGAACAGGTCATTTATTGACTCAAACTTCTTATGTAGTTTTTCATTCATTTCTTCCATCCGCTTCCTGGAGTCTTCTTTAATTAATTCCCATAGTTGTTGTAAGTTCATGCCTGTTCTGGCTTCCGCCTGTTGTGTAGGTTTATCTGTTTTCATAGGAGTTAATACTTCTTCTACATCTTCCACCGAAGTTATTTCCTTTTCCTCCATTCCGGCGCCTTTCTCGATCTCCTTTTCTGATCTCTTTGCTCCCTTTTCCGCCTCCTTCTCGCGTATCTTAGTCTGGTATCTCGTATCATGCTTTGCCGGTTCCATTTCTGTAGTCGCCGCTAGAATCTGTAAGGTTCAATGGTCTTACTTTTTGATTATCCTAGCCCTACTAGTTGGCGCGCCACTTTGTAATGTTTTCTTTTGTGGGGTTGTATAGATTTGTAGAATGCGTGTTATTCTGCCACACGTTGGATGCGTCTTTGTAATATATTCTCTGTGGGGTGTATTTATTGGTAATGTCCGATCGTAGTATCGTCCTTCTGACAGATACGAAAAGCCCCACTGTTGGGATCGCCACTTTGTAATAAGACCTTTTGTGCGGGTTGTTTAAGAATTAGTGTTTCTGTAAGTCGTTCTATTACTCGTTTCATGAATGTGTGCGTGACGAGCATTTTTTAACTCGCTCGTTGGGTTCGTGGTATAGTAGAGGTGTATGATTGATGTTTTTAATAAGTTCAATAATTTCTATCAATGTTATTTGCGTGTAGTGAGTCGAGTTGTACCTTTTCTTACCATTTACGGGCAAACCGTATCTCTCAGCGTTTGGTTTGAATATTGCCGCCTCGCCACCTGATTGGCGCACGCCGTCTTTCAGTGTCGACTTCGCTAACTGTGATGTTTGTTGTTTTCACTTCAATAATTTTCTATGTATTATCTTAATTTGTACGAATCAAACATATAGCGTTGCAGAATAATAATATTTATTAACCCTTTAATAGTTTTCAGTTAGTTAGTAGTACATTATTTTATCTTAGCACCGGCTTTTACAGTTGCTCAGTTGGCAGGCTCAGTTTAAATGTGTCATGTACACACCGCTTGGCGAGTACCGTTGGTTTACAATAAAATGTTTTACCCAGGGGGTGTTAATAAGTCCTTTTGGCTACAGAAGTATTGAATTACGGCTAAAATGCACAAATTTATAATAATTCTTAAAACTAGGTACACAATATTTAATATTTTAATACATTCGAGTAAGTAATCATCAATGAGAGTTAGTTTAATTTTTTGGTTAGGATTTTGTCAACAAGTTATGTTTATTAATTATTTATTATAGCTCAGGTTAAATAATTATCAATTGATTAAAGTTCAATAATAGTGATATTATAAATACTTTCAGTTCGAGTTCAGAATAGTGATAAGTGAAGTGAAAATTGTGATTTGTTATTATGGATAGAAAAATTGGGAATTAGTTTTAGTGAGATTAGTTTTTTATACTCATCGATTCTCGCTGGGGCTTCCACGATGCTCGTCTGCTTCTTCCGGATGGATCTGGTCGTCTTATATTCTTCGGGTATTCGTCAATCTCGTTCAGATGGGTTTTTCCATAAAGTTCGGCTTTGTACTTGTTCTGCAATCGTCCGTCTTCTTGGGTTGAAGTAGGTCACCTCTGGTCTTCCTTCGGGATGAGTCGTCAGCTATTATTCCAGAAGTCTTCTTGATTTCCACGGATAATTTTGGTTTGTGAAAATTTAATAATAAAAATATATTTATCAGGTGTTCCCTGGACTGCTATTACTATCTTCTTTTCTTTCGATTTCCGTCAAAATTTACTTATTTATGATAAAATTTGGGTTGAGAGCTGCATACATCCGCCCTCGGCGTTGGTCAATAATGGATTAACGAAAATTCAACGGGTTTTTGGCAATAAATTTCGGTTGCTATGGTTACCTAATAAATTATGCTAATTCTCATTGGTCGTTAATTTAAGTCATTGTTATATTTTAACGTCTTATTTTAGTTTAAATCTACAAAATATCTTCAAATTAAGATTTCTCCCTTATATTAGTAGCTAGGTTCATTACATGAATACCATTGTTCATAATTTTTGATAAGGATCATTTTGATACCCCTCATGGTTACTTTTGGGTAGCAAATCACATTTTTGTTATTTTCCTTATTTATATTTTATATATATTTTATCCAAAATTGGATGTTATTTGTACATTTTGGTATTAGGAATACCCACTTAACTTGTTTAAACATTTGGTATATTCTGCTTTGATATTGGGCTATTGTTTGTTCTTAAATTTACAAAACTCTTCATTAACAGTTAGGCCTAGAGCCTAGATTTTCCTATACTACTATCTAACATTTCTTTATAACTTCTTACCTTTATATTTGGTACTTTAAAACAACTTTTTAACAGAAACAAGTAATAAACATTGGTGTTTCTAACTACACCTCTTATTATAATAATAAACATTTTCTTAACAGGTTCAAGCCTGAAATAAAACTTCTATCTTTCTGTTCCTTACTACTATCTGGTTCAACTGATAATTCATTACATTATATTGGTTTTTTAAACAATAATAACACTTTTATTATACTACTATTAAACTATACTTTACACAATATATTCTATTCCCTCTTTCCTTCACTAGAAAAAAGTGTCTATTGTTCTTGTTTGCCTTTCATTCCAATGACTTAATTTCTATCTTATTTTATAATTCTTATTAACTATTGCTTAACTTAATCACATTATAATGAGTTCTTCTTACTTGCTAGTACAAAGTTTATCACAGGTCTTCCAGTTATTCTAATACAGTCTACTAACTAAAATACTTTTTTAAGTTCACCCACTACACCTTTTCCTTCATAGAAGGTTTTTGATTTATTCACTTTCACTTATTATATGCAACATGCTATCACTGCATGTCACCACTTTTGTATTAATACACTCCTTCTTCCACTCACTTGGTATTATTCACTGGGTTGTTTATTTATGTTAATATCATCATGGGGTTACTGGTTATAAGTGTTTATTTTATTTTCCCTTCACTAATGATCACTTTTGGTTATTAACTGTGGCCTTTATTTGCCTCAGGGTATTGTTTACTAGTTTTGATTATATTTATCACTATTCATTAGGGTGTGTGTATTATTAATTCCCTATCTTATACTTATAAGTACATTCCTTCATTAATAAAATATACATAACATTACTATCTTTCTTATTTGTCATTATTACCCTAGGTACATCTCATCTATACTCTAATTACATTAGTGCATTTGTTAACATATATTTTAATGGTCATTATTAGGGAATTACAATGTTCGTTCTCAATTTCTTGATTACATTTAGTTCTTGGTTCCTTCTTCCTTGTTCCATTGTTCGTTTTGTATTTGTCCGATCTATTGTGTCAAGTCATTGTCAGTTTATCAGTCATTTGTCATTTGGTTATTAGGTTATTAATCTCTGAGTTTATAAGTTCTTGCCTTTTATTCTTGTCTTCAGCTTCTTTGTTTTATAATTAATTATCATTCTATCTTCACTACCTTATGTCATGTTACACAATTCACAACAAATAACACATCAATTCAAAAGTTGTACAGACACAAATATACTTACATTTTATATTAGCGTATAAGTTTATATCAGGTTATTACAAAGAAGGAGGTCAACATTTTTAAAGCCTTATAAAATATGTAACACGTATAAACATGTATCTAAAAAGGTAATAAAGTTTACTGATATTTCTAAAGAGCTTCATCGTCAGGTCAGCCTCATGACTTGTCACTCATGATGGAGTCATCCCGGAGCCTCAGTCAAACTCTAAGTGATAGTTTCGGTGGTTCGGACATTTAAAACAAGTTTCAATAGTTTCATCATTGTGTCGTCATATTGTTTGTTTCTTGACCTTTCCTTCCTCTTTGTGTCTAATGCTGTATGATGGCCAGAAATCAGCCCTCTCACTTTCACTTGAAGATATTGCTATTGATTCAATAGCATAAGAAAGACTACCTAGAAAAATTCTGGAATTCACATATTCTCGAAAGCTCCCAATCAGTTGCGTTTCATGTACTTTTAATTTTGAAGCAAGTTTTTTTTATTTAATTTTCTCTATAAGTTTTGGGACATTTTTTGAACGATAGTAGTTAAGATGAAGATTAGTGCTAGTGTTTGATTCTGACAAATGTTTAGTTTTGTAGTGGGGCTGGTGAGGGGCACAATTTAAAAAGTAGTAGTAAATTTCTGTGATAATTAGTTTTTCTTTTCATAATTTTTTTCAGTAATTTATTTTTGGATCCAAGAGGTTCCGGAACGCCGTTCCGGCACATTCCCCCTGAAATCAACCCCTGTTATCACATTAAAATTCATTAACATTTTAACATCACAAAATGTTCCATACTAACAATGAACACCAGAAGGGTGAATAATACTAATAGAACTATAAATGAGTAACCAGGAAGAATGTAACAGTAAAAATAATAAACCAATAAAGAATGAAAGGAGAGAAGAAATTCAAGTGAACAGTGGTAAATCCACTATCTACGTAAAATGACACTACAACACAAACAAACAGAATGACAAAGACCAATGACAAGACAAGTTTCCCACAAACTGTTAAGTGAGCTCAATAAAAAACCTTTGATGAATAAAATCAAATAGAATAAGTAAGATAAGAAATTACTTGAATAATATTTGTACCATATATTATAAATAAAAACAGCACATTAGCTGACCCATGTCAAAGCAATGATTTGAAAAAGACAAAGAACGATGCTAGGAATAATCATAAACTGTAAAAGATAATGAGAAAGCCAATTATGTATTATAATAAATTAAGAATAACAATAAGTGTAAACACGGAATGTGTTTAGGTAACATTATAAGTAGATAAAATGTGTACAGAAAGGTAATAATAGTCAAGGAACAAAACATTGTAAAGTAATGATAACAAACACAGAATGACCAATTTAAGTCATGAAAATAAGAATCAGATAGAAACCCTACTAAGCATAGGGGAGTAAAATAATGATAATGCCAAAAGAATGTAAAACACCACTACTTGTGTGATGTTATAAGAATAAGAGATAAGAAGGACATGTTAAAGTAAAAATAGTAAAATATGGAAGTTGATGTTAGAAAATCAACAAATGTAAACAGATAATAATATTGTTCAGCTGGATGCAGCATTTATATATAGTAAGGTGTTCTTTTTAATCAAATAATCATGTTCAAATTAGACATTAAGAATAATTAAACAAATATTAGGAAAAAGTTATTAGTCGGATCTGCAACATTTAGCAGACGACGAATGTAAACAATGCATTAGTTAGTTTAAAATAAAGGAATGTTAATGAAAACTATGACCAAACTGGCATCAAGCCATGTCAAAATAAAGATACATAAACAAGCTTTACAATGATAGTAATAGAACCCGAATTGGAATTGTAATAACTGAGATATAAACGTCAGCATCATAAATTTGGTGAATCTCGAATAAATACAATAAAATAATAACAAAAGCGACAAGGACGCTCCGAATACAAAGATGTAATGCCTATAAATAGAATTACGTCATCATGACATAATTTCCGACCAATCACAGACGACTTTAGAAGCACGCCGAGAGCGCCAAGCGGACTTCTAAAAAATGTATATAAACGATCGCAAATGTAAACAGAGGGCATTTTGTCTATTTCCACTCAACTAACAACAACTAATTCAGGCCGATTTATCATCCAAAATTTAATAATCAATGAGAAGGAAGAAGTATAATTCAATCTCAGTGCATCGATAATAGTAGTGATATTTATACTAGTAGTGCGTGTAAAAGAACGAGGTTAAGTATCATACATAACCAAGGCAGTAGTCTGTCAAGAAGAAAATAAAATCGTTCATGTGCGAAATAAAGTGAAGTGTAACCACGAGCATTGAATTAGATCGTTAGAAGTGTTAATAATTAATCATTGCGATTAATAACCAGGGAGTTCGGTGCATATACTTACATTGTTTACATTTAAGCTACTAACAGTATAGTGTAATACACCTGTGTACTGACGCAAAAAACAATAATACAATAAGTACTCAACACTGTTTTAAATTTATTTAGAGGAATTACAATATTCCGACATAAGATTTCATGTGCTAACGTTCTCAAAACTAACCTAAAACTTGTTCAGAATAATCGAACTTTTCGTTTATTAGTTTCAATAACTAAAGGTGTCTAACCTAACGATCTAATATATGGTAATAGCATTGTAAAGTAAGGCTGTGGCGTTCTATTTTGTAAATTAAAAAAAGTCACCCTTGAGAAAGATAATAATTATAAATAATCTATCGATTAAACCTAGAGTTTTCATTGTAAACGAACTGAGCTAGATAAAAGTTAAAAGCCGGATGAGTTGTAATCCGTTTGTTATTTTCAAATGAATGTATTTAATTGAATCTATTCTAGAGTGAACAATAAACAAATGAATTGTAAAGTAACCACTATTGTCAACAATTATTTAAATAAATAATTAATCTTTATTACTAATGAATGAGTTGTATTTTCCAAGTAAACAAACAGTTCAATTGGCTACAATTCAGACAACTGAACCGCCAATAGTTAAAATCTAGTAAACAAATAACCAGAAAATTAATTCCTGATCTTGATTTAACTATTTAATCAATTACTGATTTATAAAATACCTAAATTAATTAGTAAATCATTCAAAAGAATTCAATCAAATATATTGCAACTTACCGTCTGCGGCTTTTAGAAACAACGTCTTTACAAAGTTGACATGTTTCGGGACACTTGTTCCATCATCAGAACTTAAAACAATCCCGTATCATTTAAAGTTGATACACTTGTCAATCAATTAAAACATTAAAATCCAATATGAAACAAATAACTTAAAACAATATGATACTTAAATGTTTAAAGCGAGCGCGAAGGTTTACCGATGTACATCGTATGGAGATTGACCGCGCACTGAATTACGTTTTGCTCCCACCACGACAATAGCACAAGGCAGTGTCGTACAATACATTTGACTTGAAAACCAATTTATCATTTAAAACACGCGGCTTGGTATCAGTATTGTTATATGCTTTATAAATTTCGTACTCTTCAAGAGCGTTCAAATATCGCCCTTTCTTACATATGTGAAGGGGTATTAAATTAGTTTTAAAATTAGTGTAATTATGATTCTCGGAAATGAGGTGTTCTGCAAATTTTGACTTGATATTGTCCAAACTATGAAAGTGTGTAGGCGGCCTATGTTCTGTAAATCTTTTTAAAAAAGATGTGGGCCAGACAGGACGTAGTTTTTTAAAAAGATTTACAGAACATAGGCCGCCTACACACTTTCATAGTTTGGACAATATCAAGTCAAAATTTGCAGAACACCTCATTTCCGAGAATCATAATTACACTAATTTTAAAACTACCCCTTCACATATGTAAGAAAGGGCGATATTTGAACGCTCTTGAAGAGTACGAAATTTATAAAGCATATAACAATACTGATACCAAGCCGCGTGTTTTAAATGATAAATTGGTTTTCAAGTCAAATGTATTGTATGACACTGCCTTGCGCTATTGTCGTGGTGGGAGCAAAACGTAATTCAGTGCGCGGTCAATCTCCATACGATGTACATCGGTAAACCTTCGCGCTCGCTTTAAACATTTAAGTATCATATTGTTTTAAGTTATTTGTTTCATATTGGATTTTAATGTTTTAATTGATTGACAAGTGTATCAACTTTAAATGATACGCGATTGTTTTAAGTTCTGATGATGGGACAAGTGTCCCGAAACATGTCAACTTTGTAAAGACGTTGTTTCTAAAAGCCGCAGACGGTAAGTTGCAATATATTTTATTGAACAACACGTGGCTTGGTACTAAACATTTGGAATTTATTCCTTTTAAACATCAAAAGAATTCTTTTTATGGGACACTTCTCTTGAAATCCCATATGGCGCCCAAGTAAAATTTGTAAGTGCTCACTGAAACATTAACAGCACTATTATACTGTTTGATAAAAAAAAAAAAACTTGACAGTTTATTAATCACCAGAGACCGACTGAACATCTAGTACAACATCACAGGTACCTGAAGGTTTAAATTACATAAAATAACTTTGTCTAAACTATACACTGACACACATAGACGACACCATTCAACAGGAGGGTGAACGAACGTCAAGAGATCTACGCAACTGTTTACATTCAACAACGGATCTACAACCAAATAATTACTCAAATATAAATAAACAAGAACGTCAAAATCGAATTAAACAATTAATTAAAACAAACTACATAAATCTTTCGTATTATAGAATTGAAGCCAATGACGTGTGGCAAAGAAAACAATAAATAATAATTCTATAAAAAAGAGCTATGAGTGTTATAACATGAACAGAACCTAAAAAATAACAATTAATGATTATTCTAAAGCATGTATTAGTACGTAACATAATGACAAATTATTAAGTACATTATTATTATGTTTCATTAAGTAAAAACTTGGGTACAATTCTTTCAGCTGTATTTATTTACCAGAGTAGTCACAATAGCATACAACATAACAGCTATTTTGTCAGTTATGCAGACTGCAGAAAGTCTACGAAGGAGTCTTTCCGAAGTAACAAAGAAATCCTTTTATAGATTTATTTATATCCCGATTTACATACACACACATTCATGCATGGTTTAGATTCTTACCTCTACTAGGACTTCTGCGATTCGCTTCTTCTGTTTAAAAAGTATATTTGTAGCTCCTACAACGTATCCTCGCACATTGTCATCTGTTAGTAAATCCATATATGGTAGAGACAAGTATGGCAAACAAAGATAGCCCTTGAAAAAAAAAAGTTATATTATTTACTTTACATTATTAAGGGAAAAAAAATGTTGTTGATGAATTTACACTTATATCAACAATGACTATGATTGAGAAAGTGTAACTGGGGTTTGTGAGAATAAAAGTGATGGTGTGGATTTTAAACAAAATGCCAATGTTCCTGTGGTACACAACCTGGTCTTAGCATAGGTACGCATATGTAAAATCAAATAGTAAAAACGATAGCATATGATTGCAAAATTATCCAAATTTCGAAACAAAGCTTCATAATATTGACTCAACTAATTCTGGTATATAAATTTTTACAACCAGCAGTATTTTATAAAATAAACACTCTTTCCAGACTGTTGGCATGATATCGCAGTGCGAAACCATTTGCAACTATTGACGGCATTAGTAATAAATACTTGTGGTCATGGCCCCCACAAAGGGGGGACCAGTGTATGCCATGGCATAGGTGCCCGGGCGAATGGAAAACAAATTCAAAATCAACAAAATTTATAGACTGTGACTTCTGACTTAGTTATTTGTGGTCGAAAATTGTTTTAGAGATCATTATTATTTTCTTTTATATATAAAGAGCAATCTAAATAAATCACATCAATTTAGATTTACCACATCACATACTATCTTTAAAGCACAAAAGACCATGGTATTTTAAGACCAGCAAAACAGGAGGGGCGATTGCCAACGAGATTGTTTCCGCTTTAGATAGCCTTAACATCCCTTAATCCTTAATCTTAGATAGCCATAATCTTAATCCTTAAGATTGTAGCTCTCAGGGTTACGATAACGGTGCAAATATGCGGGGAGCAATTAAAAGAGTACAAAATAGAACTCTTGAAGAGAACAAATCTGCAATATTTTCACCATGTGGGGGCGCATTCCTTGAATCGTGTAGGTGTTAATGCTGCAAAACTCAATGCAGATGTGATGACATTTTTCGGAAATGTTGCAAGTCTTTACTCATTTTTCTCTAGCAGCCCATTGAGAAGTTTTAAAAAAGCACATTCCTTTATCACTACAGAGCCTCTCTGAAACAAGGAGAAGTGAGAGGATCCAAGCTGTCAAACTGATAGTCAAGCACTACCAAGCAGTACTTAAATTGTTGGATATATTTTTAGATAGATATCTTCTAGCATAACTCCCTCTGCCTACATCATATTAGGGCTTAAAAAATATGTCGATTCCACAAGGGGCTTGATGTTGGCATCTTTTTTGGTTCAAAGTGCTTTCATGTATTGACCAAAAAAATCTTGTTATTCAAAGGAAAAAATCACACTCAATGTTAAAATATCTGTAATGGAAAATTTACTGACAGAATTGCAATTGTTGTGTGATAATCCTGAAAGCATAATTTTTTTTTCTTATTTGGTGTTCTGCCCTAAGGGAGGTCTTCAAATGGTAAAAGCTCTCCAAGCTGTCCTATCGCATACCAGTCTTTTCGTTTCTTCATAACACCCTCTGCAGGATAATTGAAGAAGCAAAATTAGTTGTAAAATAACTAATAAAAGATCCTCCTGAATCTCCCAAAAGGGGGAATCCAATGGTGATTTTTCAGAAAACAAATTTAAAACCTCAGTCATGTACCCAGTGTTAAGACTTTATAATGGGGGATATAAAAACAAGTTACTCTGCAGTTAGTTCAATTCGTGACTTGTTTGCACCTGTATTGAAGTTTACAGACATGGAAAATGATGAATTAGAATTGAAAGTAGAAATTCTTGTTAGCAAGTTTAAAAAGGGCTTGGCAATGGATCTCTTTCAAAAAGTCTTACACTTGAAGAACATTTATAAAACAGTGTTTGAATCTGAAAAGAATCCACTAAGCCTACTCCAATCTATTTATGACAGAAACTTTCAAGCTATATTTGTGAACTTCTGTCTTGCCCATAGGGTTTGCTGTACTATTCCAGTTACAGTTTTGTCTGTTGAAAGATCTTTCAGCAGGTGAGCGAATTCACTGAAAACTTGCCAGAGAAGCACTACCTCACAAGAAAGGCTTAATAATTTGGCAATTTTAGCTATTGAAAATGAATTGGCTAGCTAACAGTATTAATTTTTCAGATGGTACTGACCAGTTTGCTCAAACGAAAGCAAGAAAAAAAACCTTTGCACTACTTAGGCCATTTTAGAAGCAGGCATATCTCTTTCACCTATGATTGGTTATGATCTTAGACATATTATTGTTTGTTGTTTATTTTTACAATAATTTTAGGCCTATCACTTATGTATTGATAAATATAGATTGTACTTATTTTTTGTCTTATAAAAGATGGTTGAGGTAAAAAAATGAGGTAATTAGGCTATTTGATTTGATTAGGAACTTAAAATTTGAAACATTGTAGATTTTAAGTACTCTAAGTAGTTTGTTAATTCTGTTTTACTTTAAAACGATGCGTCTAAAATTGTCTATCTAATAAAAAGACTTTTAACTTATTTAGCACTTTTATTATTTATTAGCCTGTTTACAGTAAAATTCTTTTAGACATACAAGTAATATGTCTGTCTAATAAGAAAAATACTTTAAAACAAGAGAGGTTTTTGAATGGCTATGTGGGGGGCCTGGAATATGGTCTGGCATTGGGGTGGAGCCCCAAGAATGATGTGGGGGGCCAAGCTCGTGGTATCACATGAGATCTCCATACCACAAGTCAGAAAACACAAGTGAGTAGGATGTTCTACTTCAAGCTGTTACCACTGTACCGTAAACGGTTAAGTAAGAACAAATCTAAGAGTGTAGTGCAAAATTAGCATTACAACACTTATAGAAAGCAGCTAATTACCTTTGTAAACACCTGTAACGGGGTACCACATTTTTCAGCATCGATCTGTGCAATAATAGCCATGTTGCTTTGTACAGTAGCTTCACCTAATGTTTCCATACTTGTATCTCTATGCAGCTGCAAATTGACTCCAGAATCCGTTTGACTGTTGTCATCAGAACTGGTTACATCGCTCGGCGTTTTATCACCATTCACTGTAATATCACTATTATTTGAAGTTAATTTGTTATCTGTTTGTTTGTTATCATCATTAGCTTGCACATTCTCACTACACTCTACGATAATGTCTACACTGTTTTCACTATCTTTTAAACATTCACTATTGTTAGCTGGGTCCACTTTTATAACGGTTTCATTCTCATCTTCTACTTTAATCACTTCCTTATTCTTATTATCACATGTAAAATAATTATCAACATAACTGTCCGTGATTGTATCCTCTTTCTCTACGTCTCCTTCTGTACTACAATCCTTATTATTCCTATTAATTGTATTGTTGTCTTCATTTGCGTTTGTACATTTCTTTGGACTATCTGCAAACTGTGGAACAGGTGACATTGGTCTTGATGGCCTGTAAAATAAAGAAGAAAATTGTGTATGCCACACAACTACTGATAATTATATCTACAAAAATATACACACTTAATACTTTCTCTACCAGGTACACAGTACGCTACAGTCAGGGCCTAACTTAAAGGCTTTTGCACCCTAGGTTCATGAATTTTTTGCCTCCCCCACCATTCCACCTTCCAACCTCTCAAACAATGAGTTTTACGCGCAACTTACTCATATATCATAAATTACTTATTATTTAGGAACATGTGGATTGTATAAACAAAAATTCGCTACTTCAAAATTCGGGCACATTGATTCCACACCACATGATTTCAAGAACTTTTAGAGTCTATATGGATCAGAATGCTTCTTTTTCTTTTGCTTTGGTTTCTTAGTTTCGGTTTCTTCAAATTTAAAAAATTTACTTTCTTTCAAAAATGTTTTTAAATTAACACACTCTGTAGGAAACAACTGATCCAAATCTGAAATATACATTTTTAACAAGTTTATAACTTTTTCTTCTACACTGGAATTTTCCATACAGTGGCAACATGAGTTTTTGTACTGTTTTGTTCTCTTAAAATTTTTGCGCTCCTCCCTAAAAAAAGCTTGGGCCCTAGCCTACAGCCTACTCAGCCTAATGGTAAATCAGGGCCGGGCTGTAATACTATAAAAGTATACTAGACTATGGAGCACATACGAAGCCACGTGTGTGTCAACTGTATGAAGACAAGAGAAGTGGCATGTGATCTGCCGGCCAATCAATCATTTCTCTTACATGAGTACCATTTTTACTATGGAGCACATACGAAGCCACATGTGTGTCAACTGTATGCAGACAAGAAAAGTGGCATGTGATCTGCCAGCCAATCAATCATTTCTCTTACATGAGTACCATTTTTTAATGAATATGTGTTGACACAGTGAATCACTCTGCCTCTCTCCTCTCTCTGCGACATGCACCCTCACTTACCCACCTTTGTATGTGCTCCGCAGTACAGCAAAATGTTCATGAGATTCTAGTAGACAACAGATTTTAACAATCACCATAATTCATAATTCAAGTATTTTCCAATACAGGACATTACATAGTGGGTGGACACTTGGTTATCGGCTTTGCAAAAAATAATTCATGAAATAATGTTTTAATAATACTTACATCAACACATTTGAATTTTTATGAGATTTACTAGTCAAATTAGTGAATGTAGAAAACTCACCTGACACATGCGCAGTGATACAGACCCTTCTCCATCATGCCAGGATGCAACGACAGAAGCGACAGTATTGCTGCGCACAACGGCTGCACAGGTGACCTGTAGAAGACGACTCTACGCTCCAACAAGAGAAGTTTGAACAGCAACAGTGCTTTGTGACGGAATTGCAATATCAGATCTCTTGCTGAAAGACCTATTGCAAAACAACAAAACACAACACTTAGATGGCAAAATGTTCAGTTTTAAATAGTAAGTTACAGAACACTGAAAATCAACAAATTCATGCAAGGTTTTGTGTGAAAATCTTCGTTTCCACTACTCTATAATGACACCTCTTCTGGCTGAATCATTTAATAACTGACTCACTGTTTCAAAATGTTTTAGTCTGTACTTCTAATTGGCCAATACACTGATGTTCTGTCAAGATATATCATACCATTGTGATCTCTACATTTCTGGCACCACTCACATGCTGTACCTCTTGTTAAACAAAAGGACAGTAACAGCAGGGTCTATTATGCTGTTTTTGTATTTGCTATGATGAGTTTCACTGGCTTATCACTGACACAATACAATCTATGTGATCTTTTACAGAATGTTTCATTAAAATGGCGTACTCTCTTATTTCCAATGCCATTTCACATGCAGGTATGCTGTACCAGTTCTGGTTTCAAATGTTGCGTACTCTAATGTCTCTGAAAATCGTGTCATAATGACAACTGAAGAAATTTCTAGCTCATTGTATATATGTATGTATTAAAGAATAAAGTTTATTTACAACTAAACTGTCAACAAACATGCCTGATACACTTTATGGACTAGGTTGTACTGCCAATAGATATAAATTATATGACAAGAAGCTTTAATGAAAATATAAATATGGGAGTCTTTTTACCTCACTGTTGCAACATAAAATGTACTGTTTCATATGGCTTCATATGAACCATAAGTTGCTGTTAAAAATTCATTTTTTTTAAATAACTTCAACGATGGAAGGTTCTGTGAGGTTCACTCATTAACAAGCCAGTTTTAAAATAGTTAACAACAATTTTTGTCGACATTTTGATAAAATTTTATGTCACCATGATGACTTGTATAAAAATGTAAGTACAGTAGAGTCCCGGTTATCCGCCATAAACGGGCTGGCGGAAGGGCGGATAAGCTGGAATGGCGGATAATAGGGAGAGTTAAATAAAACGCAAATTTATCATAAAATTATGTTGTAATTTTGTAAATGTAATTAATAAACATCACGTTTTACAACAAGTCAATAGAGAAAACAATACAGTGCTGTACAATTATATTACAAAATTATAGTAAAACATTTTAGAGAACAAGCAACAATATTAAAGTTATACACTTACAAAAAAAGAGAAAACAATTACGCCTACTTTAGTACTTCACGCTTCAAGTTTAAGAATTCAGTAAATTTTAACAAGAAAAATTTACTAAAAATAAATATAGAATCAGACTAATGTGTACGTAATAAAATTGACTTACACTGTCAGAAATGTTGGAAGTGAGAGTTCAGTTCATGATGAGTGAAAAAAATTAGTGATCTTCAACTGCCTCCCTGATGAATTCCTGCTTCTTTGCTGCCAAGTCTCGCCATCTTTGGAGCATCATTATGTCGACAACCCTGGCTTCCTCTTGCTGCTCAACGTACTGAATGGCTGCTTCAAGAGCTTTAACCCCTTCTTTGTGTGTGATCTTCTGGGGCTCAACAGTTTCAGAGTCTTGATCTTCAACAACATCATCGCTATTAATAAGTGTTACAATTTCTTCGTCAGTTATTTCATATTGGTCGTCTCCTGAAAGCCAATTCCTTATTTCATCCAACGATGCATCCTCACAGCCAGGGATACGTTGCACCAAGGGCAAAATACTTTCATGAAGTTCATCCAGCATGCTTTCAGCCATATTTTCGTCCTCGCCCAACAGCTTATGCCACGACTTCGCAATTGTTTGTGCCCCGACGTCGACCCAGGCCCTTGCGACCCAATAAGTGACATCCTTCAAATTTATGCTTTTCAACTTCTTAATCAAGTTTTGCCCATCTTCAATTTCTTGTATGACTGTTGACAGAAGCTTTCTTCGAAAGTTTCGTTTAAGTGTTTCCAAAACACCCTGGTCCATAGGCTGACAAATGGCAGTCACATTTGGTGGCAAAAACATAGCCTTTATGTCCCCATCTCTAAGTTCGTCTGGATCAGGGTGAGTTGGGGCATTGTCTAGCAGTAAAACTGCTTTTCTTGGTAGGTTGTTGTCTTTTAAAAACTTCTCTGTAGAAGGAACAAACTCTTTAAAAAAACCATTCCTTAAAAATTTCACTAGTCATCCATGCACTTTTTTGATTGAAATATTTTACTGGAAGAGCATGTTTTGAAGTGGTTTTAAAAGCCCTAGGGTTTTTGGACTTTCCAATCATTGCCAGGTCCATTTTATGGTTTGCTGTGGCATTACTGCATGCTAAAATAGTCACTCTCCCTTTACTACGTTTATAGCCAGGGGCTGCAGCTTCAGTTCTAGCTGCAAGGCTCTTACTCGGTAACATTTTGAAATTAAGGCCTGTTTCATCACAATTAAATACTTGATCTCCTGTTAAGCTTTCAGTTTCAACAAAGTCTTGAAATTTTTTCTTAAACTGCTCCATTTCTTGAAAGTTTGATGACAGTTTCTCGCCGCAAATATTCAACTGACGGATTCCATAACGCTTCTTCCATCTATCAAGCCAGCAAACGCTTGCTGTAAAATCTGCATCACCTTCGTTAAATTCTTTTTGAAACTGCAACGCCTTTTCTTTTAAGATAGGTCCCGAAATAGGCACCCTTTTCTCCCTGAACTGTGTAAAACAAATGTACAACGCTTCGCTAACTTTTCCATAATCACTATTTTTCATAGTTTTTCTATCTTTAAAAGCAGTCTCAGTAACTAGTGAGGAACACAATTTTTCTAATTCTAATCGTCTCTTCTTCCAATCTCCAACTGTGCGATGACCGACGCCGTAGTGGTCAGCCACCTTCTGCAGCGTTTCCCCTTTATCCAGTCTTTTTAATGCCTCAAGCTTGTCTTTTATTGATAAAACAATTTTCTTCCTTTTCGTAACCATAGTCGCAACACTATTAACAAGACTACACTACGACACTTTCACCAAAACTGCACTAGTCACCCACGGACACACCGCGTAAAAATAGCCTCACTGCTCACTACAGCACACAACAAGAAACTGCAGTCTACTAAGCGATGAGCATGTGAGCGATACCGTTGGATGTTGGGGGTGGGGTAGGGTGAATGACACATGAGTCACAGCTAGGCTATAATAGGCGATGGGCAGTAGGCCAAATTCCTGTGGTACAGTCAGGAGCAATCACAAAGAGAGCACGTACACTCACGCCCGCAAACTATTGGCACACTATTTTCGTTGCAGTAATTAAAGAAAATATTTTTTACGTTTACGTTTTTTTATGCCGCTTGGGCAGCGGATAACACGGAACGGCGGATAATCGAAGGGCGGATAACCGAGACTCTACTGTAACAGAGAAACAGTGACACACAATCACACAAAAAATTACTTATATGCATAGGGCTATTAATTATTTCTGTATTTCCCATATATAAGTCCTGATGATAACAATAAACATTTTATTAAAACTTTTACACAAATGTTTTAAGTAGTGTTCAGTTAATACCCAAACTTCACAAAACACTTAATCAATCATTAACAAGCACTAATATTTATAGCGTCAAGCAACGTAGGGTCCATCCTACATTTCTGTTCAAGAACAGAGAGTTAAGTTGGCACGAAATCACTACCATGTCAGCCCAATGTAGAATCCAAAATACATGTTTGTTTGCCATTCATCCATGCATGAACTGTGAGTTTGTTGGTATTTTGGAAAAAACTCTGCACAAATGTTAGTGTTTTTTAATCATTTCATAAACTGGTATAACTTATGTGGTATTTTTTTGTCTGATATAGTTTTGTTTCAACATAGTGGAAATATCGTCGGTGTACTGCTAAAAGTGACCAAGTCAAAAAACGTACTTTGTGGGAAAATACAATTTAAAGTTTCAAATAATGTGAAAAATCAGAATTTAAATATAATATCATAATGCAACGGTTTTCCTTTTTTAGTACCTTTTACTTTTTATTCTTAATTCAACATTTTTTGTTAGGTAAGCAATTTTGGAGGGAGGGGGTGGGTTTTGACTTGGTCACTTTTTACTCACTATTATTGATTCACAAGACGACTAGTGAACAAAGCTTCTTTCTCCAGAAAACAATGTAATTTAATTATAAAACTGATAATAGGATTTGAAATAATATTAGCCTATGCAATAAATGTAGCAGGATGAATTTATTAATTTCAACTTTATGACTGTTAATAAAGAAAGAAGTTGTAACGAAAAGCACCACTACAAGATGAGCAACAACAAAATCAATGAGAAAAATCTACAAAACCATAATAAAAAATACAAACAATAGGGACTAAGACAGCAATGTTAAAACTAAAATAAAAAAAAACTAATAACACATCATCATGATAATAAAACCGGTCATAGATATAACAGAATCACATAATTGTCCTGTTTAAAGTTTTCAGTCAAAACCTCAGTTATACTTAAGTTGAAACTAAAATGTCAACATTCTAAATTTAAAAAAAAGAGGTAACTATTGTTACAACACAAATAAGCCACCCCAGTACCAGGGATAAAAACTAAAATTATAAATGTTGTTATCTTATCGTGTGTACGGCTACCGTTTTACTCTGCAAAATGTAAATAATGTACAATTTGTGTGTAATGAGTGTACGTGTCTTCTCAATCTGTAGTTCGAATGCGTGCAACTTCTGTAGATTTCGTTCGTGGCGAACGTACGAATAACCAGGTCTTGATGTTCACTAGGGGTGAGAAAGTCCCGGTGGCGCCAAATTGTTTTCTCAAAACAATTAAAAGAAAATTCAAGGGCGTATGACCAGCGCCGCTCAAGCGGTTTGAATAATTCAAATATTTCCGCTAGCTAGGCCCACTGTAGCACACAGCCGTTCGATGCGTGGGCTGTGTAAATCGTCAGTCATCTGCTAAAATGTACATAAAATGTTGTGCACCTCCTAATGAAATTATAACACCGTGGTTACACTCAATACTTACACATTTTTTATTAGTGATTATTATTCATTTAATACAAATTATTCTAATACAAATGCTCCGGTTATTTATATGAGACAATTACAGGGTTTGACAATAGATATTTGAATTGATACCAGACGTTTAATGATTGCGTCTGTTAAAAATTGTATACAAATTATTAATGTCGTTTGTCATAGGATCTTGAGGTTACGTTCAAAGGATTACAAATGTTTTAAAAACAATAAAAATACACACCTTTACATCAAGTAAACTTAACTAACATATTGTGTAGGTATATTTTGTTTAGCGCAGTGTAGTAAAAGTGTTTACAAGTTATGGATCATTAACAACAGTTTATATTGGTTAGTTTATAAATTGTCAGTGACTTAAATTTCTTTTTAATCTTTGAAAGTAATGAATTTCAGTTCAGTGAGATTTCGACCTTTAGTGAGATAATTAACGTGAGTTTATTTATATATTTCGGGTAATTTAAGAGGTACTTATCACTTCCGTAGTTATGGCGAATTCATACGATCTGTTATTCATGGGTTATACTATAATCTTCTTTAATTTGCTGGGTTCAGGACATCAGGCATCTTTTTCAGTTTAACTGGTAGTAATTTATTTTCTTTTTTCGTTAATTTGGCCTCAACTTCAATAATCTGGCTCCAGCCTTTATCTTATGTCTTGGTATATACTGTACTTAGTAATAACTTTTTCTGATATTTTCTATGTTTTAATGGACAATTTTGGTCACTCGAAAATTAGCGTCTATATCATTAAAGCGTCATACATTCAGTAAAAAATCTAACGGTATTTTTGGCTTGTTATTCCACAGTTTCCATGGTAACGTAATTATTCTACCTGGTCGATCTCAAAATAAACCCATTGTTATCAAACCTTGAATTTTTGTTTAATTTGAATAAATATTTTATAATGGCTATATTTACTTGGGGATAATTTCAATGGTTGTAATCTTTACATAGATGTTCGTATTTTCTTTCAAAGGTTAGTTTGATATCTTACAAGATTGGTCTAAGCCATGTATTAATGTTTTAGTCCAAAATGGATAATACTATGCTAATACATAATTTACTTATTTCTAAGTTTTAATATAATTCTGTCATGTTCCCTTTCGTTACACATAATTAATATAGTTTGCCTATTATTTCTTATCAAGGTATTGCTATTATTTTCTTTATAAATTCCTTACTTACTTAAAACATACTAACATATTACTGTAAAACTATTTCTTCTGGTAATTATTGCCTTAAACATTAAGCCAATAACTTCTTTCTTTAAATTAACAAATGAACAAATTTGGTGAGTGTTATATCTACACCATCTCTTTTATAACAGTAACCACCCTGGTGATTTTATACTGAGATAATATTTTTTCTGTTTTTTACATTCAACTTATTCTGTGTCTTTCAGTCTAATATACTTAACTTAATTGCTCATTTAACATGTGCTTATATTTTGGGTTTGTCACACTTGTTTCACTCTTTTTTCTTAAGATTATATGCTGTTTATTTTATTACACTTATCACTTCACTGTTCAACTTTGTCACTCCCTACCTATCTCTAATTACCCTTATATTTCTCACGATCTCACTATTATTACAAAGTTTTTGTATCTAATGAGTTCATGTCTTTTTTGGTACCTTCAGATTGTCACATATCATTTTATAATATGCAAACAACATGGTATTGTAAATACATCTTTCAAACAAAACATAACTTTGTATATATTGTCATTAAAGTGATAAAAATTGGTCTGAAATGTCATAATTAGTAATAATAACAACAACTTAATAATGTTAAAATATATTGTGTTAATTGAAACATACTACATCTGTAGCAACAGTAATAATATTAGCGAATAAATAAACTCTCCAAAACCTTATACTTTCAAATACATAATGCTGAGATAACATACATACTGCTGAAATAATCTTAGTAAAAGTTCCAAAGTATATAGTAGGATATACAATTTGTTCTCTGATTGAATCACTCACACATTTCTATTCCCTGTCTGTATGAGTGTAATTTTAAACATAACAGCTGACACATCACCTATAGATAAGGATATACATACAATCATATCTACACATGGTTTTTTTACGTATAACAATTGCTGAGATACTGTCATTTACAAGTTACCACTAATAAAAATTTAAACATAAATTATTAACAATAATAAAAAATTATGCTCTTTTAAAACAATCTTGTTAGTTACTTGTTATGGCCATGTAATTTTTTATTTTCTTCTTTTTTCTTCACTGTCTTCTTGTCTCGCTTTACTTTGGTTGATATCTGGCCAATCTCTGGGGTTGGGTCAATGTCAGTTGTCTGTCAGTCTAGTTCATATTTCTTGTTTTGTGACCACCTTTGTTTGTATTCTTCCTCCTTCACTATTGATTATATTTACTACTTTCATTCTCGTTATCATTTATCTATCAAAATATATGGTTTCTTGGCATTTTTTACATACTTTTTTATATCAAATGTGATCAGGGTTTGGCAATGTTATATAATGCCCTTCCACCAAAATTGATCATTTTATAAAACGTGAATTTGAGTTTGATGAAATTATCAATTGTATCGTATAAAATTTTTTTTTATTTTTTTATTTTTTTCAAATTCTCCTGCTTCTCATTCATTTTTTATAATTAATTCTGTATCCTTTAATTCCATTCTTCTTAGTCTTTTCTTCATTATCTTCTCATATTGCGAACTGGCTTATTGAATTTTTATTATAACTTATTCCCTATAAATCTTATTTTTCATCAAAACTACTCTTATACTGATATCAGGGGAACATCATCCCTGCTCAGTAAAATGATTGCTGGTTCATTCAACAGACAATCTCAATTAACAATTCTTAAATATAGTCAACTCGTGACTCAAAATAACAATAATAATAATCATAATCATAATATTTGTTGGGAATCTTTTACTTTTATACTTCATTATAGCTCAGTTCGAGTCATATATTGTTTCATCTTTCTTTATAGATACTATTTGAAGCATTGTTTTTTATTGATACAATTCACATTTTTATTCATTTTTAATTACTCTTTGTTTCATCTCCTTTCACATTATAACTCTTAGAACGTTTATTTCATTTATATTGTTTTGTGATCATTGGTTTGGGTAATTTTACTTCCCCTCTTTCTAAATAGTTGTGGAAGCTGATCATTTTGATTGATATTTTTTCATAATTTTTAAATATCATAGTAAGTTATGGCTTCTTACTAGTTAGGAATTTTTTGTAGCTTATTCCTTTACAGTATGTTATGCTTTTTATGCCTCATTTTTTGGCTAAATATTATGGTAATTTAACCTTATTTTGGAGGAATGTTTTGTAACTACATTCCTCTATTGTTAATTTTTATTTAAATATTGTAGTAAGTTGGTTGGTCTTACTTTATCTGAATGCCTCGTGACTTTTATCTCTCCATTCTTACTTGTCATGTGTTGTCTTATATTCACCCAGAGATTGGTCCAGTGATGGGCTGTCCTCAGTTTTCACTGGCCTTAAGCGTTTAAATGAGGGTTGACCTCATTGCCCCCAACATCAGTAGTGTTTGATGGTTGGTTAGCGTTCGGCTCCTGTTGATTATTCCGGTTATCCACGCTGTGTCTGTGATCTTCTTCGAATGGGTGACTTCTCGTATCGGGTATCTGGTTATAGTACGTTCGCCGATAGTTAGATGAGGGATAGTTTCTTCTTGGGCTCCTTTGTCTTTGCCCCCTTATGTAATTTACCTGTGGCCGGTATCCTGGATTATTGTTCTGATTACTGTTGTTTCCAGGGCGATAATTGTTGTTGTAACCATTTGACGGGAAATTACCCCTGTGGTTGTTACTGAAGTTGTTATTATTATGGTTTCCACTTCTGTTAAAATTTCTGGGCACGTTATTGCCCCGTGTGTTCCCTTGGTAATTGTTAGGGTTATTTACCGGAGGTTTATTATCTCCCTGTTGGTTCTGTGACAATTGTCCCTCATTGGTTCGATTATTTCTGAAGCTGTACCCTCTATTTTTCCTGTACTGCCACTCATGTTCATGGCTTTCCAGTAAGCTAGCCATATCTTGGATGGTCTTTACCTGGCTGTACATTCGTGCCTTTTGGATGGCGTCGTCGTAGTGGTAAGATAATTGTATTACCAGACACTCTTCAGGTATACGTGGCTCCAAATTCCTGGCCATGCAGATTTTTCCCAAGAAGTAGGAGGTAAGGGATTGTCCATTCTGGTTTTCATACCTTCCATTGCTCAGGTTATTACGGACCATATTCTGAGTTGACTCAGACCAGTATTTAGCCTTGAACTGAGTCTTAAAGTCTTGAAGGTTTTGGATGTCTGGTCGAGTGGCAGTCCACCAGTTGTCGTATGTCTCCTTGAACATTTCGTCCAACATCCCTCTTATTGTAGTCCATCGAGTCTCTCGATTCTTGAGGATTAACTCTTCTACCCTCTTCAAGAATTCAATAGGGTTTCTTTTATAATTACGGAAATTGATGGTATCTCTGTTGTCTGTATTCATGACATGATTATTATTACATGGTCGGTCACGCCAGGCATCCACTTCTTCCCGTAATGATTCTTCTATTCTGCGCATTTCGTCAATCCTCTGTTGGTTTTTGTCTACTTTGCTATCTACTTTATTTAAGTTACTGTAAACTCCTTCCATTCGTTCTACCAAGTCTGTTCGTACAGCTGCTACCTCTTTCTGGTTTTCTTCCCGGACTTGGTGTATGTCCTGGTCTATCTGGGTACATTTTCTGACTGTTTCCTCATGACCTTCCTCAATTCTTCTCTTATTTTCTCCTTCGAGACGGTTCATTTTATCGAGTACTTCCTTGCGGACTCCAGAAACATTTTCGTTGGTCTTTTCTAGCTTCTCCAACGTTTCCTCTAATTTGTCATTGATTTCCGTAACCTGCTGTTTTGCTTCTTCTCGGTACTCCATTAATTGGTGTGCCATCTGCAGCTTCATTTCTTCTTTATTTTTCTCGTGGTCCTTCTTCAGCTGTCCCTTCAATTCTTCGTTTCTTTGCTGAATTTCCTCCATCAATCGTTGTTGTAATATTTCATTATTCTTGTTAATGGTTTGTCTCAATTCTTCCTTCTGTTTCTGAAAATTGTCCTCCTGTTTTTTAAAATTTTCGTTTGTTTCTTTCTTCATTCCGTCAAACTTATTGTTCATCTCCTTCAAACTCTCTTCATTCTTGTCGAATTTATTGTTCATATTATTCATCATTTCCATTAATTTTAGTATGTTTGGGTCTCCTCTAAATTCTCCCTTGTCGCCCGCCTGTAATTCCGTTTCTTCGTCTTGGCTTGGTTCTGTTGTGGTTATTATTGTCTCCACTTCTTCAATCGGTGTTCCTTCCTCTTCTTCCCCTCTGTTTTCTTCCATCTCCTTCTCCTTTGCCAATTTTTTCGACACTCCTCTGGTGTGCATTTTGTAATCTTTCGTAATCGCCGCTAGAATTTATAGGGTTTAATTGTATAAATTCTTTATTATTCTAGCTCCACTAGTTGGCGCGCCAATTTGTTATCTTATCGTGTGTACGGCTACCGTTTTACTCTGCAAAATGTAAATAATGTACAATTTGTGTGTAATGAGTGTACGTGTCTTCTCGATCCGTAGTTCGAATGCGTGCAACTTCTGTAGATTTCGTTCGTGGCGAACGTACGAATAACCAGGTCTTGATGTTCACTAGGGGTGAGAAAGTCCCGGTGGCGCCAAATTGTTTTCTCAAAACAATTAAAAGAAAATTCAAGGGCGTATGACCAGCGCCGCTCAAGCGGTTTGAATAATTCAAATATTTCCGCTAGCTAGGCCCACTGTAGCACACAGCCGTTCGATGCGTGGGCTGTGTAAATCGTCAGTCATCTGCTAAAATGTACATAAAATGTTGTGCACCTCCTAATGAAATTATAACACCGTGGTTACACTCAATACTTACACATTTTTTATTAGTGATTATTATTCATTTAATACAAATTATTCTAATACAAATGCTCCGGTTATTTATATGAGACAATTACAGGGTTTGACAATCGATATTTGAATTGATACCAGACGTTTAATGATTGCGTCTGTTAAAAATTGTATACAAATTATTAATGTCGTTTGTCATAGGATCTTGAGGTTACGTTCAAAGGATTACAAATGTTTTAAAAACAATAAAAATACACACCTTTACATCAAGTAAACTTAACTAACATATTGTGTAGGTATATTTTGTTTAGCGCAGTGTAGTAAAAGTGTTTACAAGTTATGGATCATTAACAACAGTTTATATTGGTTAGTTTATAAATTGTCAGTGACTTAAATTTCTTTTTAATCTTTGAAAGTAATGAATTTCAGTTCAGTGAGATTTCGACCTTTAGTGAGATAATTAACGTGAGTTTATTTATATATTTCGGGTAATTTAAGAGGTACTTATCACTTCCGTAGTTATGGCGAATTCATACGATCTGTTATTCATGGGTTATACTATAATCTTCTTTAATTTGCTGGGTTCAGGACATCAGGCATCTTTTTCAGTTTAACTGGTAGTAATTTATTTTCTTTTTTCGTTAATTTGGCCTCAACTTCAATAATCTGGCTCCAGCCTTTATCTTATGTCTTGGTATATACTGTACTTAGTAATAACTTTTTCTGATATTTTCTATGTTTTAATGGACAATTTTGGTCACTCGAAAATTAGCGTCTATATCATTAAAGCGTCATACATTCAGTAAAAAATCTAACGGTATTTTTGGCTTGTTATTCCACAGTTTCCATGGTAACGTAATTATTCTACCTGGTCGATCTCAAAATAAACCCATTGTTATCAAACCTTGAATTTTTGTTTAATTTGAATAAATATTTTATAATGGCTATATTTACTTGGGGATAATTTCAATGGTTGTAATCTTTACATAGATGTTCGTATTTTCTTTCAAAGGTTAGTTTGATATCTTACAAGATTGGTCTAAGCCATGTATTAATGTTTTAGTCCAAAATGGATAATACTATGCTAATACATAATTTACTTATTTCTAAGTTTTAATATAATTCTGTCATGTTCCCTTTCGTTACACATAATTAATATAGTTTGCCTATTATTTCTTATCAAGGTATTGCTATTATTTTCTTTATAAATTCCTTACTTACTTAAAACATACTAACATATTACTGTAAAACTATTTCTTCTGGTAATTATTGCCTTAAACATTAAGCCAATAACTTCTTTCTTTAAATTAACAAATGAACAAATTTGGTGAGTGTTATATCTACACCATCTCTTTTATAACAGTAACCACCCTGGTGATTTTATACTGAGATAATATTTTTTCTGTTTTTTACATTCAACTTATTCTGTGTCTTTCAGTCTAATATACTTAACTTAATTGCTCATTTAACATGTGCTTATATTTTGGGTTTGTCACACTTGTTTCACTCTTTTTTCTTAAGATTATATGCTGTTTATTTTATTACACTTATCACTTCACTGTTCAACTTTGTCACTCCCTACCTATCTCTAATTACCCTTATATTTCTCACGATCTCACTATTATTACAAAGTTTTTGTATCTAATGAGTTCATGTCTTTTTTGGTACCTTCAGATTGTCACATATCATTTTATAATATGCAAACAACATGGTATTGTAAATACATCTTTCAAACAAAACATAACTTTGTATATATTGTCATTAAAGTGATAAAAATTGGTCTGAAATGTCATAATTAGTAATAATAACAACAACTTAATAATGTTAAAATATATTGTGTTAATTGAAACATACTACATCTGTAGCAACAGTAATAATATTAGCGAATAAATAAACTCTCCAAAACCTTATACTTTCAAATACATAATGCTGAGATAACATACATACTGCTGAAATAATCTTAGTAAAAGTTCCAAAGTATATAGTAGGATATACAATTTGTTCTCTGATTGAATCACTCACACATTTCTATTCCCTGTCTGTATGAGTGTAATTTTAAACATAACAGCTGACACATCACCTATAGATAAGGATATACATACAATCATATCTACACATGGTTTTTTTACGTATAACAATTGCTGAGATACTGTCATTTACAAGTTACCACTAATAAAAATTTAAACATAAATTATTAACAATAATAAAAAATTATGCTCTTTTAAAACAATCTTGTTAGTTACTTGTTATGGCCATGTAATTTTTTATTTTCTTCTTTTTTCTTCACTGTCTTCTTGTCTCGCTTTACTTTGGTTGATATCTGGCCAATCTCTGGGGTTGGGTCAATGTCAGTTGTCTGTCAGTCTAGTTCGTATTTCTTGTTTTGTGACCACCTTTGTTTGTATTCTTCCTCCTTCACTATTGATTATATTTACTACTTTCATTCTCGTTATCATTTATCTATCAAAATATATGGTTTCTTGGCATTTTTTACATACTTTTTTATATCAAATGTGATCAGGGTTTGGCAATGTTATAATGTAAATATACTTCATATCAAATAAAATGATTAAATATAAATAAAATATAAAAACTATGACACGACGAACGACGACATTACCCAACCCAAGTGATTGACCCAACAATAGAAAACAAAGGAAGAAGGGAACCACGAAACAAACACAAAGAAAAAGGTGATTGACCAAACAAATAGGAACTAACAAAAGAAGGGAAGAAACCAGAAATAAAGACAATTAAAGGAAGTGAATGGATTCCTACAACTAAATAAAATTAAACCAGACAAGAAGAGGAGAACCGAGTCAAAAGGAAGACAATTGAAAATGAAGAAGATGAAGGAGAAGAAGAAGAAGGAAGAGGAAACAAAGTGAAACCAAGAAATAACAAACACCACATATAAAAGGGAGAAATGGTATACTCAAAGATAGAATACTGTAAATAAACCCCAAATAATTATCCACTAATGAAAACAAATATTATTGTAGTAAATGAGATAATTTATATACCTGTTTTAAACAAAAAACAGTGAGAAAATAACTTAGTAAAGAAAGTACACTAATCCAATTATTAAAGTTAGATTTAGTGAAATGTAAATAACAAAATGTCATTAATAATAAGTATCATGTTATCATGAAAGAAAGTGAGAAATAGAAAGAGAAATAATTACAGGGATTACCCACTAAGTAACACTTAAAATAAACAGTGAAAAAAGTGCAATAGTGTATGTGTAAATACCCCAAAATAGTGAGTGTATCAGTGATAAACACCAATTAATTAAAGGTGAAAGTGATATGTGGAAAAAGATATTATCAGTAATAAAAAGTATTAATAGATAAGAAAACACTTAATAAATCATTGATAAACCAATAAATGATTTAAGTAAGCTTATGAAAAAATTATATAATTAAGGATAGTTAGAAATAGTATTTAAAATAGAGATAAGTAAAGGATGTAATATTATTCAGGGAGAAAGCCCATGTAAAAACAGTTTGTGTTAACATGGAATGGAGGAAAGAAGTAGTAATGAAATAAGAATTTAAGTATACAATTAAAAAACACCCCATGTTAGAAGGGAAAATAAATTTAATAAGTTTGAAAGAAGTGATGATGTTTCTCACTCAAAGTAATAGCAAAAGAATGAAATGAATGTTAAACCAACAGTAACTAATAACTTATAAAGAATTGTTCGTTTTAATGTTATGAATAGGATATGGCTGAAAGAAACTTGCAGTCCATAAGCCTAATTGTTATATTTTAAATATGGATGGTGAAAACTCTATTGACATGTAATCAGAACACAAACAGAATCAAAACGCAACACAAACAATCATAATAACAAAGTGAAGCCCATCAGGCTGAATTAAAATGTAATTTAAAAGAAATAAGTAAAATACCATCATGGCTACTTTTGGCTATGAAAATGTCTAACTGTCAGACACACACAAAGGTCAATTGTAACAAATTCACAAGGAAATTTACAAATCTAAGGGAAGTAAATAGCCAGTAATTATGTATAAATCATTTTAAAAGAGAAATGTTATTATAAAAGTTTAATTTAAAAGAGATATGTAATTTATCATATGCCAAAATAATTAGACTAAAGTTAATATATAATAGAATATAACTTTATGAGGTATCATTTTAAACTCTGAAAGGAAATAAAGACAATAGTGATAATATTTATTACCCAGAAGGGATGTCAGAAGAATAAAATCATTCAGAAAATACATAATAAATTTGAATAAAAATTCAAATATAATAACAATGCTTTTAATCGAGGCCTTAACCAATCAAAGGGTTTCTATTACCATAGAAACGGGCCGTTGAATACTAATTTTCCGTTAAATTTATTAGACTCGAAAAATGACGCGTGGGTAAGCGGTACGCAAGACTGAGATGACAAAAATTTTACTTTAAAAAGTTCAAAAGACATTCAGAAGTCGACAACAAGAACCAATGATGAGTAGATGAAGAGCTTCCAATATTAACCGATGTCCTGGAACCAAATAAAAGATATTAAATAGCAGAAAGTCCCAAGATGAGATAGAAGAAGATGCCTGAAGCCTAAATCAGCCCCAAAATCGATGAATTTCCATTACCCCAGACGACAACATATCACCACCGTCTGAACTGATAAGTATCAACTAAATTCAATTATCCCAGAAACCAAATTACTTTAAATATTTCTCAAAACAATCAAAATTTCTCACTACTGAACAAAATTAATTTTCTTTCAAAGGTTTGAATCATAATCAACTTACGTAAAACAATTGTTAATTAAGATATAACCTCGCATTAGTGTGCGAATTTTGTAACCACTAATACGACACTACTGAACAATTTGTAAAAACACTTTATACTATTTAAGTACGTATAAGGTATGGTAGTGTACTTTTTTAATGTTTTTAATGTAACCAGCTTTTATGTTTTATTTTATAATCCAAAGAACCCCAGATTTTGAACAGATTAATATATTGTATGTAAACAGAAGCCATGACGGCATCAGAATAGTTCATTTCAAAATCAATTTCGCCAACCTGAAGATATATGTGTTTCATGTTCTAAGCCGGAGCAATTTGTTAAAAATCATTTATAATCCTTTCGTCATATTAATTAATGACCAAATTTGCATTAAAATTACAGTACAGAGTATTACCATCGTTTTATTTCGTAGGACGTTGTATAATATATGTGTGTTACCAATTTCTACCGATTTACCAACTAGCGCTCTTCACGAGTGGACAACACGACAAGCTGTACAGCGGCGGGAGTCATTTGAACGCTCCAGCCGTCAACGCTGACAACACTTCTTTAACTTGTAATTTAACAAATTTAATTGTTTTAATATAAACAATTTGGCGCCACACCGGGATTCGCAACTCCTATGAATAAACAGGTAGGTTGTACTGATAATTTAGACCACGCTACAGACTTCAGTAGTGACAACCATTCTTGTAACGACCGGTGTGAGGCAAACACACCACATTAACACTAATACACATAAAAAACAAGTGTAAACACATTTTACAGCTATGACCAGAATATTTCGTTACAGATTGACGAATCCAACGTGAGGCCTAAATAAGAAGGACGACCCCTATATAATTCGTTACACTATCAACAGAATCAGAATGATTATCAATTGAAATTTAATAAGAAACAATTTTTTTAACTTACAAAATAATGCAAAAATTGTTCACAAATATATAAAGAATTAGTACCCTAGAACCCCCTTAAACCAATAATAATAAAAAAATTACTACAATTGCAACTAAGCTGAGAAGATTATAACCAAGAACAAATGAAACAGAAACAGTAGTTGTCAGGTAACGTCTAAAATAAAAATCTTTTAAAGGTTCACCAAAGCATTTCATTATTTTCTATAAAAATTATAATTAAAACTAATTACAAAATAACAATCTGACTGTTACAACTAACTAAAAATTATTGAATCAGAGTACGAGCCCTTTTGTAATTGAAAAATCTAAGGTAGAAAACCTTTTTTTTTTTTGAAGGTAAAATACGTCTAATTATTTTTGTTAAATCACACAATCTTAATCTAAACAATCATTTTATCACAGTCATCAAAATTAATAGCTGGTTCTGGAGCCCGGTCTTTCTTGGTTTTGTCCACTGAAAGCGACTTGTACCACGTGTGAAATTCTTGAGGAATAACATTCACAGTACAAAACTTAACCAGGTCTTTCTTTTTTGTTTCTGAAATTGGTAATAAGTTGTTGTATAATTTTGTAAAATCTGTTGTGATAACTGGAGGACGACCACGACCATAAGTTTGAATAACTTGGAATTGTGGATCTTCCTGACTGTACTAGTAAAGAATAACTCCTGGGTTTTTAGTTTCATACCTTTGAACTTTAATTTTAAGCTATTTAACCTGTTCATCTAGAGTATTTTTTGTTGTGTTCTTAACAATTTTTACAAACTCATTATTTCAACAGATTTAAAAAAGAATATATACTTTTGTTAATTCCTGTTCCTGTCCGTATTCTTTTAGTTTTAGTTGTTTACTTGGAACACGGATTTTTTATAAAATTTTTCTGACGACAGTAATCTAACTTCTAAAATGCTGAACAAACTTCTTTTCTAAAATCACTATCCAATTTTGAAGTACAGTGACACTTACATGAATCGGAGTTAATATCTTAAGTGTTTTACCAACCTTTAAAATGTTTTTTGAAAGGTTTTTCATTTAGAATACTGAAATCAAATGCACAAAGATTTGAATACTCTCTTCCTAAACAATAAATGAGATTATGTTGGACCACAAAACTTACACGGGGTAGCCAACTGAATGTTTTTATCCAGCTAAAAATGACCAAGTCCACTTAGTCCATTTTTGCAAACAGTTTTCTACAAGTAAAAGTAATCAAATATATTTAGTCACATTTACTTGTATTCTACCATCAGCAGCATTCTTATCACATAAAAATGACCAAGTTGATTTAGACATTTTTAACTGTACTGAACAAGATCTTTAAGACTTGGTCATTTTTGGTAGCATGTTAAAAAGGTAATTGTAGCATAGATATTAACTTGGGCAATTTTTCATGATATAGAGAAGACATTTCTAGAAGAGACTTGGGCACTTTAACTCAATTTTCATATTTTTGACTTGGTCAATTTTAGCAGTACACCGACGATATATTCATGGATAAGCTTTAGAAAAATAGTGAAAAGACAAAGACCACGTTTTTCTGAACCTTTTCACTGTAAATAAACAGCTACAACACGATGTGTTTCCTACCAGATGAAGTCAGAACTATGGATTATACAGTGGGTTACTGTGGTAGATTTTTTTTTTACTAAAATTGCAATGTTGTTACATAAGTCCTCTGAAACTGCAAAACTCTGGACCTCATTGGAAAGGTTTAAATGTACCATAACTAAAAAAACCATGAAACTGTGTTAATGAGTTTGCGTAGTTAGTTGGGTTCACAGGTGACATGAGCAATGTTATGTCTTTGGAAATCGATAGAAGTATACCAACAGCTAACCAGTACTACTTTGGGCTGTATAAACACTTGAAAACAGGATGATTTCTCATGACATTAAGAGAAGACGCCACAGGATGCTGATTATGCCACTATTGATATATGGCTATAAAACCTGGGCAAACTTCAAGTCAAATGAGCATGATTCCCATAATTTGAAAGAAAAATCTACAGAAGGATGTATGTCCCAGAACTTGAGGCCCAACTTGGGAGATGGAGTCACAATCAGGAACTATATTACCTTTCCCAACAGCCAAACAGCATACAAATTATTAGACTATTGTTACGACATTACAGAAGAACCCACGTGTTTATCGAATCTTCCAGTGGAATCCGGCTGTAATGTGTATGCGTATATAATGCTGCTACTTTGCGGTGAAAGACAATTACGTGTCAACTATCAGGTTTATACCAGACCATAGTGGTCCGCGCATGCTGTATTCAAAGCCGCAATGAATTACGTTCTAGTGTTTTCTAGTAGACACCTATTAGCGAATATTCTGGAACCTCAGCGGGGTATAAATACAAGTACTCAGCGACGCTCAGTTCCGTTACTGTTGGGCGATTACTCTGTGTGTTCAAGTGGTTATTAGTGAAAAATAATTATTATGGCGAAGTATTATGCGTTTTATAATCGTGTGAAACAATTGTGTTTTATATTAGTTGACATTTTATTGCATGTGAACAATTTTTATTTGATTTGTTGTAAGAGACTATCTTGTTGATTACAAATAGTTTAATTGTGATAATTAAAGCTGGTGATTAGTGACTTAGTTGGTGTCTTGTATTTTGTTTTCCACTGTACCATATGACGATCAGTTAGACCGTCGTAACACTATGTACAAATCATTACACAACACTTCGTTAGGTCACACATATAGCATAAATGAATAATAATGCTAAGGTGCTAATGTTGCAACTGTACAGGCTCAGGCAAGTCAATCAACCACAGTTCCACTAGGTGGATAACATAAAAGAGAATGTGGAAAATCTGATAAGTGACTAATATTTAGCATACAGTAATCAAATTACAAAAATACATCAAATATGATTTAATCAAAATAAAACTATTTTTTATTAGCCATTATGGGCAATCTTTAATCCAAGTTCTCTCACTTTATATTCCTGCTAAACTTCATGGTTTGACGTTTTACAATTAAAAGCACAATTTAAACAATGACATCCACTTCATGGATTTAAATGACTAGGTATACGCCTGACACAAACTACATAACTGATATAACAAATAAACATAATTTCTGTATATCAGATCATGAGCATTCAGACGGTTAGAATTTCGTAAAAAAAAAGCTGAAATACAGTGGTGTCAATTGCAGGCCTTACAAGATCGAAGGAGAATTTACAGGAATCAATTTGGAAAATTACAATGTGCCAACAATTCTCAAGAACCAAAAATAAAGAATCTGTGAGCAACCACCACCACAAGAACCACCAGAATCAAGGAAAATTATTTTGTGAAAAAATAACATACAAAACACACAGTCAATTGTATTGGTCCATCAAATTCTAGATAAGTTACGCTTACTTCTAAAAACATTATATCACCTACAATACATTAAAATTGTATAACACACCTAAGATAAAACTGTAAACACACCATTAAAAATTAATTGAACATGAATTTTGAATGTTGCAGGTGAACTGTATTATCAACTGTCTGATAACGGTTTTTAGATATCTTTAGAAAATGAATCACCAATTATCTCAATTAAAATTATAAAAAAAGTGTATGTATGTAGTTTTCTGACTTTTAAGAGAAGTTGTTTTAATAAACAACGTTTCCATGTCAAAAAAATCTAAATTATTTTGTTCAAAATACAGGTTCCTGATCAGCGGTGGTTTTAATGTGGTAAAAATTTTGTTTATTTTTGTTTACTAAAATTAGAATTTTGTTACAGGCTCACAAGGCTTTGTTACAGTTACAGGCTGTTTTAGGCTTAAGACTGAAAAATCTTTGTTGAAATGAACATTAAAACTTTTATAACTGTTATAGCAAAAAGGTAGATAAAATTTTCAGTTTCTTTTACAAATAAGATGTGACCGGATTACTCAAATATTACAGCTGTTCTGCAATGATTTATTTGGGTAGGTGTGTCTTTAATATAATTAATTTTTAAAAATGTATTCCTATTCATTAATTCTCAGTTTAATGTCTGTATATTTCTGGATGCTTTTATTTGAGGTACAGTAATCCCCAGTTACTATAACGAACATTGTTAACACAGACCCCACTTATAATGGACAGCTCTAAGAAGGAGAAGAAGCTGTGTTGTAACGGGGCAAATAAAGCTGAGGGTTTATTTTTATAATAATTGTAATAATCTGGGGCCAATTTTGGCTGGGCAACATATATTGTCACAAGGACTTGATTTGTTTAACACTCTGTGTTTAGCTCGGTGCCAGGCCGAGCGAGGTAAGAGAGCAGTTAAGTGTCGAGGAATGTGTAAGAGCGCTTGTGTGTGCTGTTGTTTTGGCGACATGTGCTCAGAAGAAAAAAGGGGCAGGAGAAGGTATGTAATCTTTAACCCAAAGTTAATAATGGAAGGAAGACGAATTTAACTAATTAGCGTGTGACGTGGTGCCCTTTGAGCCAATGAGCGAACAAGCTGGTCAGTATCAAGAAGGCGGTGGCCATTTTCTAGACGCTGGTGTTGGCGTCAGTTGTCGATCTACAGCTGCAGCTACGGCCGGTTGAATATAAAAGGCTCGTGAGCCTAAAATTCATTAAACTTCAAAATATGTTTTAAATTTATAAGAAAGTGATATAAATGGTGTAATAACAGTGAATCTTCAGTGATAAAAAATTTAGTAACGACTTTCGGAACATTTATGTAAAACTGTGGCGGACGACATGCGGCGGAACCAGTGAGCACGTGCAGTAAGAGTAACTAAGTTTAATATTTGGCCAACAACTAGAAACAATTTCTTTTTAAAATTGGAAAAATTAGTCAATTATAATGAGAGTGGGAAGATAAAAATATAATAGGGGGCAAGTATGAATGAGTGAGCGGGTACTGGGTTGTCTATATATAATATAGTTAAAGGTTACGTTAAGGTAGAATATTTACCATGATAAAATAGCCTCAATGGTTGTTTTGTATTTTTTTTTAAGAAGAGTAATTAAGATCAACAGTAACTATTTGAGAAGAAAATGAATATTAAGTAAATTTAAAAGAAAATTAAAACAGATGTTGAAATCAATTAATAAACAGAGCTTATTAACATAGACAATGAGTGTAGTTATTACTATACATAACCCTAAATCACGCTTATAGGTCACAAGTTCGTGTGCAGAATCCTGGGCTATACAAGGTAAGTGAAATTTGTTATTATAAATTAAATAAAGGTAAAGAATTGAAAGATCACAAATGGCGCCCGAACAGGGACCATTTATAAAATAATTTATATAAACCACACCTACGAGTGGGTATAAGCGTGATTTGGAGGTTAAATGGTAATGCGTACTAATTACGTATAAAGAAGTGCTGTTAAGTTATAGTTAAGTGATACTTATACTATACTCTATTAAAAAATACTGAATACATTTAAGATTGATTTTTATGTAGAGGAAAATCTCATAAATAAGATAAAAATGGATAATAATGAAAATAAAGTCAGTATGATGGATGTAACTGTCACGGAGGAGGTAGAAATTAATTTAGACCTTAATACGGTCAAAGAAAGCATTGTAAACGAATCAGATGATATAAATGATTCAGGAATGGAGACAACTCCAAGCCTGATAGATGAAAATAATTTGACAGAATCTGTAACAATAAATAATGCAGAAGCAAAATCTACTCCAGTAGCGACTAAAATAAAAGAAAATGAGTGTACAATAGCTGATATGATGTACTTTATGAAAACCATGTCTGAGAATATGAATAATAGATTTGATGTTAACGATATTAAATTTGAAGTTCAAAATAGCAAATTCGATGTTATAAATAGTAGTTTTGATGAAATAAATACACAAAATGATAAAATTTGAAGTTAATATGAATAAACGTCTGAAGGAGATGGACGAACGGTTAATGACATTTAAGGAACAAGTGATAAGAGTCAGTAGAGGAACAGATTAAAAGTAAAGTAACTCAGATAGTACATAAAAAGGTAAGTAACAGCGTTAGCAATATGACCAATAATAACAAGGTAAGTGGTAATTACGGTAGTGAATCTAATATTGGTGTAAAAAGTGAGAATAACAATGATATGATTAAAAATGGAGTGTTAGAGACTAAGGCGGTTAATGCTGAGAATGATAATGAAGGTTGTGGTGAGGTAGAGTTGTTAGCGAGTGCTGATGAGGTTGTGAGAGAGTGTGAAGAGAGGTTAGGTGGGCAAAGGGCAGATTTTCCCCAAGTATATGGTGAAACAGAGTTTTCACAACTGTTTTATGAGGACAGAGTTTCCTCCAGTAGTTGTGTGGAAGACGAGGTGTCTTCAAATAGTCCCTTAATTTTTTGTAGTGTTCTTGGAAGAGCCAAGAAGTATAGCAAGTTTGTTGTGCCCTTTGCATGTAGTGAAGTAGTTCAGGGGGGTTGTGACAGGTGTTATGATGATGGGAGATATTTAGAGAGAGAGAGTTGTGTGTTGATGGGGAGATAGAATTATTTAGGTTAAAGAGAAGTTATAAAGAGTTGATAGAGACGTTAGAATTGGAGAAAATAAACTATATGAAATGCTTACCTTGTGAAAGAAAGATTGATGATTATTTTGATGATACCGTTGTAGATAATAAACACTTACCTTATGATGTGATGGATATAGTGGAGAAAGATGATAAAATAACTTACCTTATGTTAACCAAAAATGCTGATGGAGACAGGACCAAAAATACCAAAGTAAACGGGTTTTATGAGTTAATAGGGGAGAATAATCTGGTGCATTATTCTTGTGATAGAGGGGATAAATTAATATGCAAGGGTTATTATATAAATCATTATAATGTAAGGAGTGTAATTAAAGATGATAATTGTTATATAAAAGTAAGACTATTGTACGATGACGGGGGTTAAATAAAAAATCAGTGAATGGACATTTTAATTATTTTAGTTTATGGTGATGACATGGCTAACTTATGAAATGAGGTGTGGTAAACAGAAAAATAATGACAAAAAATTGTAAATAAATTCATACCGAAATTAATTGTGTTTATATTGTAAAATGTATTTTGTGTAACCATTGTGTATATGTACTAGAAATGGATTTAATAATAATAATATTTTATCAGACTAAATAAATAATGAGAGGTTGTAATAAATGAATTGTAATTGTTTTGGAGTAAGGTAATTAAAATAACTGTGTGTTTAAATACTGACTGAATTTAAATAAATTGTAGATGAATTAATTGATTTAAATGTAGTAGAAATAAATTTTGATAATGAATTTAAAGGATGTTTCTGAGATTTGAGCTTTAAAATAAATAGTAAATGAACAAATGTAAAATGTGTTTAGTTGTGGAGTCATATGATTGTTATAATGTTTCAGAAGATACATGGAGTTTAATGAAGGTTTATAATTTTGTGTCTATGACAGGAATCATGTGTTTATTCAATTGAGTGATGTAATGTAAGTATGAAGTTTATAATGCAATTTAAATAAAATAAAATGTTTAATGTTTGAATAATAAATTTTAAATGAGCTTCAAAGGTAAATTAAATGATGAAATTAATTTGAGGTAGTTATGAGTTTTCTAGTGTAACTTTCAATGAGCATATTAATGTAAAATGTTGTAAAAGATGGAGTTTGGGTGATAATAATTATTTCAATAAGGCATTTGAGTCAGGCAGAGTTAAGTTTTAATGGGTGTTAGAGAAAATAGAATTTTGGAATAAAATACAGAAACAGGGTAGTAGTAGGGACACAGTAGTGAGAGTGCATATATGTAGAGAAAGTGAGTGATGTAATTGGGGAATAAATAGATGATGGGGAGATTTTGTAAAGAGGGTGGTGAGGTAAGGAGTCCTCAACGCAAGGCATTGTGGCGGGAGGTGAACTGTAAATGAGCGTTGGCGGAGTTACCTGGGAGAGGCCAGGGACTAATAAGGGAATGAGTATAAGGAGGTAACACACATCCTAGGTATAAAAAGGGTATCAGGTATTTTATTATAAGAGGAGAATGATTTAAGGTGAGTTAGAGTAGTAAGTTAATGGAGGGAAATTTTATTGAGAGATTGGTGTCATCCTATGTAAATCTGTTAGTGATTGTTAGAAGGAAGAAGGGGGGTAAGTTTATATTTTAATGCCCATTTGATATATTAGATCATTGTGGCTAACTGAGAATCACCCAAACCAATTGATGATGAAAATGATTAACAGAAATTCATAATTGAAATGTAATAATAAAATGTACCAACATAAAGAGTTAATAGAATTTGAAACTTAACCTAAAATTGAAATGTTTGTAATTTTATTCAGATGCAAATTAAATGTTTATTTTAATGGAAGGAGAGAGAGTAAATTCTTGTTATTAAATTGTAAATTAAAGTGCAATTAAAGATTTAATCGTTAGTTGATGCTAGATTGTGTAAGTAGGAATAGATTAGTTTAGGTGAACAAGTAAATATTTTGTAGTACTCACTATTTTATGTTAATGAAGGTCACAAGTAGGAAAGTTAAGAAAGAAAATGTATGATGTTAAAACACATAATCAAGACTATGAACCTCATGTAATGAGAATTGTAAATGTTAAATTTGAATATATCACATATATACGAGGTGTGTTCATAAAAAGACCAAACTTTTTGAGTAACACATCAACCCGCACAAACGACGCGGCGCGACTTTGCGCACACCTAGCGATAGTTTTTGACAACGAACTGCCACTTATTGTGTTCCGCTATTAGCAGTAGTCTTTGAGGTATATCACATTGAGTAGGGACGTACACGCTGGCCGGCGGATTAGTGACAAAGCGATTAAGAAAGACCGCGAGAACAACGTGTGCGTATGAAATTTTGCAGCAAAACTAGGTTAAAACTTTTCAGAGACATTCTGGTTTCCAATTAAGCATACGCGGAAGCCTGCATGAGGTGAACGATTAGTTTAAGAATTTTTAAAGAGGGAAAAACAATGGTCGGCGCAGATCAAAGCGATATCGAAGATCATGGGAAGCGAGCTCGTGATGTGGTAATTGTAAATCATCGTTTAAATGCCGATACTTTCTGACAGAATCCATTTAAGATCGTAAAATTAAATTCTGATAGAAAAATTTAAATGTATCGTATCACTGAAAAATTCTTACTGTGTTTGTTGACGATGATCAGAAAGAGACCCGTTTTGAAATCGGTCAACACCTGCGTACCAATGCAAATGGTAATGAAAACTTTGGAAGACAATGGAAATAGCTCTGTAAAGATTTTACGAAGTCAGCAGCAAAATTTTATACACACACATTGTGTTAAGATCTTTATTCTCACTTCGTTATAAATCCGCCGGACAGTATGTGCCCGTGCCCACTACAACGCGTGTAGCTCGAAGACTGAAGATTGTTTCGGGACAGAGAAAACGGCATTCAGGCGTCAAAACCTGTCGCTAGCAGCACTTAATTCTGCAGCTCGCTCTATGCGCTAGTTGACGTGCTACACAAATAGTTCTGTCTTTTTTTGAACACACCTCGTATATTTTACTTGTGATTCCCCAGCTTTCGGGCGGTCACGGAGTCACCGAACCCTGACCGTGGATTTGGAATATTGGTAGCAAGTGTGGTTAGGCAGATTGTATCCTCGCCATACTTGTTATTATTTTCAAAATTGGTGAATTTAGAAATTCACCGGGGGGTCAATTTAGGGGAATCACCGAACTATGGAACAGCGGCTATCATCGTAGGGGGTGATAGTGCCGTGTTAAGAGTGTGTAAATCATATTTAGTAGGATTACTGGTGTCCTCGGACATCAGTAATGCCGAATTTCTCATAACGCTGAACCAAGAATGGTATAGGCAGCGTCTATACCCTATATATAAACTTCAGTTCTTGGGGATGCAAAGGGGCGCTACAGTCCACCATCAGGAAACAATAGTGTGTGTGGAAAAGGAGCTGGCCATTACAAGCCGGGGCACAGATAACGCATCTGTGCATAAGGCAAACGCTCGATCCGGTTTATCCGGCGGGTGGTTACCTAATTGTAACTGGGAAAAAGGGGGGAATTAAGAAAATGATGAAGTGGGAGGAGTAACTGAGCAATCAGTGAGAAGGTAACGACCTCTGTAAACAGCGGGACATTCAATTTCACTTACTCTAAAGAGAGGGTTGGTGGTTGATGACCCAGTTCCTGTTCAGTAATGGTTACTATAGCTATGATTCAATGATTAGTGATGTATTTCACTTATGAGAACAAAACGATTTTAAGTGCTAGGTTCAATTGTAATGATTTTAATCCACAAGAACATTGTATGATTGTAAACATATAATTTTGGGTATTTGTGTTAGTTGTATTCAGGGTACCTATGGAAAGGTCATTCAACTGTTAGTAAGACATCAGCTGATGACTGGTGTGAACTGTATAATGTTCAGTGTAATCAATTCATATGTCCTTTTAATAACTGATTTAATTTAATAATTTTTTTTTTATTATCAGAATATATGTTTCTGGAATTTAAATTCATTTAATTATTGAAAAAAAAAACAAAAAAAATTTTAATTTGTTTTGAGGTACAGTTTGTTGTGTTTTATATTCATGATATATTGCAGATTGTGTGTATTGATAATGTACTACAGTAGAACTTGGCTAATTCGAAGCTGAAGGGACCAGTAAAAAATTCGAATTATCCAAAAATTCGAATTAGGAAAACTTTTAATAATGGTAGAAAAATCAAATCAAAAACCGAAATTCAGTAAAGCAATATGTTATTTTGTTAAACAATTTCCTTATACATATGTACTACAAACGTATAAACACGTTTCAGTACAAAATATAGCATTTACAGTTTTTTAAAAAAGCTAGAAACTTTTGATTGCATTTTGCAGTTAATACACTGAGTTGTAGTAAACTTTTCAAGTTTATTAAGTGCTTTGAAAATAGCGTCACTTACGTTCTGCTGTCCTTCAACGAACCGTCTCAAGTCTTGAATGTAATTTTATGCCTGTGAAGCCGTTGGAATCGGTATCTCTGGAAGTTCTAGCTGGTCCCCTTCTTCATCTGAAGATGTACCATCATTTCTTTTGTTCATAACATCAGCCACGATCTCCGCATCTGTCTGTTCACCGCACACCGCCAAATCTTCATCCATGTTTACAGACTCTTCGTAACGAATGCCTGCGTCATGTCCAACATCTTCCCAGTTATCCGCAGTGGGTACGACTTCTCTAGCAAGTTTATTCTCCTCTTCACCTTCAATGTGGCAGAAACCACCTTTACGAAAGCAATTAGCAATTGTTTTTTGCGTAACTTGGTCCCAAGCACTGTTGCACATGCGGGCAGCTTGAAGGATGTTAATCTTGACATTTTCGTGCTCATCTAAATAAGCACCTGACAGAATGTTTTGGACCACAAGCCGTCTGTAAAAATGCTTAAAATTTTTTATTACACCTTGGTCCGTAGGTTGAACTACTGAAGTCATGTTTGGAGGGAAAAACACAACCTTTACATTTTCCATCACAGGAATAGTGTTGTGCGCTGTACAGTTGTCAGTAAACAAGACGATTCTTCTGTTTTGATTCCGAAATTTCCTGTTGATTTTCAAAAGCCATCTTTCGAAAATTTCACCTGTCATCCAAGCTTTATTGTTTGATTCATATTCAACTGGTTTCGTTTTTACATTTTTGAAACAACGTGGGTTGGCTGACTTCCCTATCATTAGCAAAGGCAGTTTTTCCGAGCCATCCATGTTTGCTCCGAATAAAAGTGTTATGTGCTCCTTGCTGTGTTTGCCGCCACTACAACTTTCTCCTTTAAAAGCAAGTGTTTTGTCGGGGGTGCATTTGAAGAATAAGCCCGTCTCGTCTACGTTAAAAATGTCTTTAGCATCTCTATCAGAAATCATTTGCAACAAATCGTCTTTCCATGAATTTGCAGCTTCAACGTCAACAGATCCACTTTTCCCACAAGCAGTTTTGAAAGACATGCCATTCCTTTCTTTAAAACCATCGAGCCAACCAGTGCTGGCCTTAAAATCATTTTTCCCTAAGCTAGATGGGAATTTCTCAGCTTTGGCTCTGACGAGGGGCCCACTGACTGGAATTTTTTTGTCCCTTGCTTGCTTAAACCACTTCACTACACATTCATCCACGTCAGAATTTTCTGGTCCACGCGCTCTTTTCCTATCTTTGTCGCTGGCTTTACACACACTATTCAAAATCTTCTCTTTATTTTTTAGATACGTTGACAGCGTATTTGGCGGTATCCCGAATTCCTTGGCAATTTCAGATTTCTTTTTTTGTCCCTTTTCCACTTCCCGTGTAACGGCAACTTTTTTGGCAAATGTCAATGATTTGTATTGGGTCCGTGTTGGTTTTGAAAGGGCCATGATGAACACAACACAATAAAACTGCACAATAAGCGTCACTAAAACACACCAGTCTGTATATACAGTACTGTATAAAGAAAGGAACGGTCTTTCACTACAGGACACAGCTCGCACAGTAGAAACTCAAAAAGACTTAACACTTCTACGAATGCAGGCAGACTGAATTGAAAGCAACAGTGAGGGTGGCTTACTGACGAGGCGTGGAACAAGGGACAATGGCGGACGGTACCGTTACACGAGCCAGTCATGTGTCATCACCAGATACTGACGGCAATTCCACGAATTTGACACACAGGACAAGCGTCTGTTCACAAAGGGCGATGCCTGCTTGTCTGTTTCCAGTCGTGTCTCTATTGTTACGTGGTCTAGCCCATATAGCAGGCGATTTTTTGTAGTTTGAGCAAAATTTTTATTTCGAATTAACCAAAAAAAGTTCGAATTACAGACGATGTTTTTGCATGGTTTTACATAGGATATTCAAGGGACCACGGTAAAAGTTCGAATTATCCACGAATTCGAATTATACACGTTCGAATTAGCCAAGTTCTACTGTAACTGATTTATATTGTTCATATTATATGTTTTGTAAACAAATGTAGTGATAAGGGAATTTATGATAGAAATAAGTTGTTTATTTTGTTTTGTTTATTATGATTATTAGCATCTAGTTAAGCGAAGTAATAAAGTAAATTCATTTAAAGGATTTTGGAATTTTGAGAATTATGATTAAATTAATTGATGGAAAGAGATGATGTAAATTATCTTGAAAGGGAATCTTTGATAAAGGACTTAGATTAATTTCACTATTTGAACAAAATTTAAATATTTTAATTTGATTTGAAATAATAACGTAAGGCAAACGATTAAAAGTTGAGAAATGGAATTGAATTTATAAAATATTTCTGTGAATTTTAGATCAAGAATTAATGTGGAGATGTTGTGTTTAATGTAATAATGAGTATGTGTACACACCCAGTACTTGCTAAAGACAACCCAGTATGTATGTAACGGGAGATATATCGGTTGAGGATCTGGTATGGTATAAGGCTAGTTGTTGATTTTATATGGAATGTTACAAGGTTAGGCGGTACTATGGTGAGTACCTGTCCGACTTTATGATATTGGGATCTCGAATAGAGAAGTCCAGTAATCTCGTTCAGGTGCAGCCATAGTTGCCGAGCTAGGGGGAGTAGTTTACCCATGATGTGTTAAGAATTAAAGGGGGGTTGTTAGCACCATATCCTCACTGATCTTCTTAGGGTTTAGCAATCAGAGTTTTTCTGTTTCGGCAGAAAACCTCTCATTGGGGGGGGGGTATTGTAACGGGGCAAATAAAGCTGAGGGTTTATTTTTATAATAATTGTAATAATCTGGGGCCAATTTTGGCTGGGCAACATATGTTGTCACAAGGACTTGATTTGTTTAACACCCTGTGTTTAGCTCGGTGCCAGGCCGAGCGAGGTACGAGAGCAATTAAGCGTCGAGGAAGGTGTAAGAGCGCGCGTGTGTGCTGTTGTTTTGGCGACATGTGCTCAGAGGACACACAAGGGCAGGAGAAGGTATGTAATCTTGAACCCAAAGTTAATAACGGAAGGAAGACGAATTTAACTAATTAGCGTGTGACGTGGTGCCCTTTGAGCCAATGAGAGAACAAGCTGGTCAGTATCAAGAAGGGGTGGCAATTTTCTGGACGCTGGTGTTGGCATCAGTTGTCGATCTACAGCTGCGGCTATGGCCGGTTTAATATAAAAGGCTCACGAGCCTAAAATTCATCAAACTTCAAAATATGTTTTAAATTTATAAGAAAGTGATATAAATGCTGTAATAACAGTGAATCTTCAGTGATAAAAAATTTAGTAATGACTTTCGGAACATTTACGTAAAACTGTGGCGGACGACATGCGGCGGAACCAGTGAGCACGTGCAGTAAGGATAACTAAGTTTAATATTTGGCCAACAACTAGAAACAATTTCTTTTTAAAATTGGAAAAATTAGTCAATTATAATGGGAGTGGGAAGATAAAAATATAATAGGGGGCAATTATGAATGAGTGAGCGGGTACTGGGTTGTCTATATATAATATAGTTAAAGGTTACGTTAAGGTAGAATATTTACCATGATAAAAAAGCCTCAATGATTGTTTTGTATTTTTTTTAAGAAGAGTAATTAAGATCAATAGTAACTATTTGAGAAGAAAATGAATATTAAGTAAATTTAAAAGAAAATTAAAACAGATGTTGAAATCGATTAATAAACAGAGCTTATTAACATAGACAATGAGCGTAGTTATTACTATACATAACCCTAAATCATGCTTATAGGTCACAAGTTCGTGTGCAGAATCCTGGGCTATACAAGGTAAGTGAAATTTGTTATTATAAATTAAATAAAGGTAAAGAATTGAAAGATCACAGTGTTATTAGAGGATACTGATATCTGGCTTGAAGCTGATGATGATGATCCTAGCTACCACATCATGTCTGAAGAGGAGATTGCTGGTAGTGTAACAGGAGAGCTAGAAAGTTCAGAGCAGGAAGAAAACTAAGAAGACAACAATTCTCGGACAAAAAATTTAAAGTGAGCGAAGTAAAAGACCACTTGAACTTTCTCGCTGAGTATGTTCAGTAATCAAAGCATGAAACATGGCCCTATTATGATCACTTGTGACACCTTCTTGAGTTATTGATTACAGAAATTAATTCTAATCAATCGCAAACAAAAATTAGTAATTTTTTAAACCCATAAATATGGAAAGCGATTATGACAAACAGCCATCTTGTTTTTGAAGAATACACACATCAGACAAAGTTTTTACTATAATTATGAATATTTTGTGTAAAATATAAATGGTTCTTACAATGGACTAACTTTTTATTAAAAGTATGTATACAGAATTTTGTAACTATTTTTATTGCTGTTCTGTATTATTGTTGTATTGCTATTTTTTTTTTATTGCTGTACCGTTATCTATTTTATATGAATACAGTAAAATAAATAGTTTCTATTTTTGTTCATGTACTTTAAAGAGTCATATCCATATTATAAGGCCTAATTGCTCTATACAGTTACAACAGGGGATTACTGTATTTGTAATCACTAAAGGGTTTCTTGAGATCAATTAGTATCAGCAGGGCTGTTTATGACAGATTGCATTTTAGCCTGTTCCTACACATGTTAATATACATGTTGATATCATCACTAAAGCAAGGACACATCTCATAACACAAAAACACTTCCTTTACGACATCAGTTGTAAGTTAAGGGGTTTATTTCTTTAACATACATAATTCTTTCAGTATTTTTCAACGTCCACTGCTTCTTATTGACAAGCGATTACAACTGAAAGCTACTGTGCTAATTATTCTAGTGCATTCTAAATTTAAAACTAAAACATGATTTTAAAATTCATAAAATATGGATTTTATAATAATTGCCTTTTTTGACAGTTCTGTCAGGTGGCAGGCGAAGTAGTGATTGGTTCAAGTCAAATTGTGATTAAAATTCAAAAAGTTGAAAGGACATTTTTCCCACTCAACTGGCTGATAACATTGACAGCTTTGCTATAAACAATAACCTAACAGTCTCTGTGTATGCTTGAAGTGGAGTATCATTATTTAACTTATGTTACTGTGATTACAATTCACAATTCTTCATTGTCTTAACTATCTTCTTTCTTTAATTTACCCTAAGGTACGAGTTGTACAACTTCATATTTGGGTCCTCACAAAACATTCACAAAGTACTACAACTTTCTTTTCTGAACTCTAAAAATCAGTTCCCTTTCTCTCTCAACCATATGTAAGACTTCACTCTATTCAACACTCTTACCACACACATTTTTTTCGAAAAACTTGTGATGTATCCAAAATTCACATGTCTCAATTCTATTCATGTTGTGCATCTTAAATGTCCACATCTGTACCACTTTATTTTTAAAAATTTTACTTTGTGATGGTTTTTTATTTCAAACAAATAGAATCAACTTTAAATGACTGCAAATTTTTTTTATATAATCATCTATCCAAGTAGCACGTGACATGGAAGGTCAATCAGAATGCTATTAAAGCCCAATTTAAAGAATCTTGCTCTTCTATGGGGTTGGATTGGCATATTCCAGACCTCTGAATGCACATTATGTCATCAGCCAAACTCCTTCATGGACGAAGAACACCTATTCTGCTGCTTTAAGTTTGACACAGACCACCAGAAGCTGAAGAACACCTCCAAACTCTACTGGGATGATGATGAGACCCAGGGGCGGATTAACCATTAGGCTGACTAGACTGACTAGGCTGTAGCCTAGGGCGCGGCACTTTGGAGGGTGCAAAATTTGAGCTAAAAAATAAAATTTTACAGCTAAATGTAAAATTGGTAATAAATTACAAGGATAAAAATGGTTATGGTTATGTCGATGTCGTTATGTCGTAGTCACGGTCGTATATACAGGTATGGAAACCCTCTAAAAAAAGAGGGTGAAGAATTATTTATGCTCAAATTTGCGCCAGGATAAACTGACCAGTGTAGCCCTCTTGTTCACTGAAAGTGAATTTATGCAAGGACTTGATTTCAGTAAGGTGATTAAAATGTTTGCTCAATCTAAAACGAGAAAAAAGAATCTAGCTTGAACTTTACACGAGTCTTAACAAATCCACAAGAAATTTAACTGATTGTCTTCTTTGTGTAAATGACATTAAATGTACCCTTAATAAAACTGTTATAATTCTGTAACTACTTAGTTAATTTTTTCCTTATAAAAGTCATGCAAACTACAAAAGGTTGAAGGTGTAACTCTAAAACAATCTCTGAAAAATAGCCTCAGTTATCAATGCTTGAGACTATTTCTAAAAACAGTAAGATATTTGAAATATTCCTAACTAAGAAATATATTGTAGGGTGTTTAAAGCTTCATTCAGCCCCTTGGAAATAAACGTAAGAGTAGTCTATGAGTGGTGAGGGGGGCTCTAAAATATAATTAGCCTAGGGGGCCAAGATACCTTAATCCGGCCCTGATGAGACCACCTCCAAATGCCAGATCAATGATGATGAGATAACTTCTCTGGCATCTGTCATAGAAACAACGACAGCAACTACTAACAGAAAACGTCAGTATACAAAATCTTTTGTATTTAGAAAAAATCAAAAACCTATGCCTGCCCTTACAACAGGTATAGCATCGTAGATTATTATTGTCAGTTGTTAAAATAAGAAAAGATACGGTTTTCTTTATTTTCTTAATACAGTAAAATAAAGATGTGTCAACGATTAAATAATAGCCAATAACACTCACCTACAAACAACTGTGGTGCCGAGTGCAAATCTTGTAACTGCAGCAAGCAGTCGTTAAGGTGATGATACGTGTCCTTCAGCAAGGAGACTTTTGTAAAATCACCTTCTTCAAAATACGCATGTGTTATTAATGCCATTTTAACCTGTATGTGACCATACAGAGGAACAGAACTTAATACACATACTGATTTTTGCACGGTTCCCCTTGTAATGTCTGCCGTTCGATTTTTCAGTTTCTGAAAGAAGATAAAATTTAACAAGAAAGCACTGAAGAAAATTCTAATGAGAAAATGCTGCACATATTATAGAATATGAAATTCTTGAAAGGAAAAAAGGAATGCACAGGAATTCTACAAGGTGGATAACTGTTAAATACTACATCAGCCATCGGAGAAACTAAACAACATATAAACTAATTTATCCACTAAATGTGACTGAAATATTACCTATTATTTTTTGTTTTATCTATTGGAATGGTGATAGCTGGTGTTCAAAATGATGGTAATTGTAATCATGTGAGCTTTGATCAGAAAGTTCACACAACTATTATTTATTTGAAAAATTATTTTTAAACAATATTATATCGAAATAAAGCAATATTTTACAAACCCCTCGTGAAAATTATTTCATCAAATATAGGCCTAACTATATTATACCAATGCATCTGTTGAATGTACATTATATCCATAACAGCTGACATTTGTTTTGTCTTCAGTTGTTGTGAATCATTGTCCTTTCATATGCCTTTTCACTCTCAGGAAAAGGAAAAGATAATATACTGATGAAGTCAGCAGGTTATTTTTTCTAGCCAGTTCATGTCAAATCAACCAAAAACAATAAAATTCAACCTGACCAATTTCAATTTGAATGAAATTAATTGTATTATTTACAGTTAACTCCATGAACGTAAATACAATTTTCTTTTTCAATTTTTGAAATATATATTGAATAACATGTTTTTCAAAATTTTAAGGAAACAGAAAAAATGAGATACACAATTTAATTTTACGACAAATACAAGAGAAGTCATTTAGGGTTTTAAAAATATGACATGAGTAAACAAAAAACAATTTTTTCAAAATTTCAAAAATTACATTCTCAAAAACAGAGTCACAAAATTGTAAACAAACAAATTGCATTTAGAGCCAAGGGGAGAATAATTACTATAAAATTACATGTAAATCTAACGTTGTCACATTGGAGTCACTGGTTGTTTTGTCACAGAATTACTAATCCTTTTCCTAAAATTCTTTAACAACCAATAATTCGCTTTACCATCACCCAATGTTCATAAATTATCATTTTATAAATCTGGCTGTTTTGTACAAAAGCTTTCACAAAATTGACATGAAAGGTCCAAAAAAAAAGTGTTCTATGATTATAACAACTAGTGATAAGAATTCATAGAATACAATACCACAATCTTCACCTTACCACAAGTATAACAATCTTCTACTCAATCAAAACTGTTCCTAAAGTGTTTGCACTACTTATAAACCACTAATTCATGTGTAATAGTTCACAAAAACCCTTCTAGAACATTTTTCTTATGTTAGAACAGTTTGCTTCATTATTTTTCTAAAATTTAATACAAGTTCTTCAATGCTGTACATTGTAAAAAAAAATCATCTAATAAATATAACAGAACGCCAGTTTCTCAATAGCTGACAAATCTCAACTATGCATCCAATATGGTTATACACACTTGGAAATATCAAGTGCAAAAAAAAAAAAAAAAATCACATGAACGTTTTGGTTTTGATCAAACATTGTACTACGCGTAACCCAAAAGTAAGGTCTCCAAAGGACTAGAGCCGCAGGGAAATATTTTGGGCGGCAGTTGGCAGCACTGCTGTGTGCGGGCATCTCCCCTCTTTCAAACAAGCGGTCGCTGAGCTCGCTCGGTCGATTAGTCTTGGCTTGGCAGCCGTTAAGAATGGAGCTCCCAATCGCTATTCCCGCCAAGTGCGGACTTCGCAAAGTCATTCGATTTCTTAACGCAAAAGGTGTTCAGCCTATTGAAATCCATAGACAGTTGATTGAAGTGTATGGTGCGGGGTGTATGGATGTCAAAAACGTCCGCAAGTGGTGTAGAGAGTTTAAAGCTGGTCGTACAGAAATTCATGATGACGAAAGAAGTGGGAGACCGTCAGTGTCAGACGAGACGATCAGGAAACTTGACGAAGTCGTGCGTGAAGATCGGAGGATCACTATCCACGAGCTCTCTTGTTTCCTTCCTGATATTTCGAAATCCACCATTCAGAGGACTGTGACTGAAAAGTTGAAATATCGGAAGGTGTGCGCAAGGTGGGTTCCGCGAATGCTCACAGAAGACCACAAACGGCAACGCGTCGAAGCTGCCCGCGAATTTCTTGAGTGCTATGCAGACGAAAGAGACGACTTTTTGAATTCCATTGTCACAGGTGATGAAACGTGGGTTCACCACTTCACACCTGAATCCAAACGACAATCACTTGAGTGGCGGCATCCAACTTCGCCAAGGCGGCGAAAATTCAAACAAACACAATCTGCCAGCAAGATCATGGTGACTGTGTTTTGGGATCGGAAAGGTGTATTGTTGATCGATTTCATGCCTACTGGGACCACAATAAACGCAGACGCATATTGTGAGACACTCAAAGAACTCAAACGGGCGATTCAGAACCGGAGAAGAGGAATGCTCACCAAGGGCGTGTCCATTCTTTACGACAATGCTCGCCCTCATGTCGTCCGCGCAACCGCCGATCTTCTGAACCAATTTGGATGGGACATAATCACCCGCCCCCCCTATAGTTCGGACTTGGCACCTTGTGACTATCATTTGTTTACACATTTGAAAGAACAATTGGGTGGAATGTGATTCGACGACGATGACGAGGTGAAAGACGAGGTCAAACGCTATCTCAATGACATGGCGGCAAGTTTCTATGACACTGGCATACTAAAACTGCCACAGCGGCTCGAAAAATGCATTGAACGTAACGGCGATTATGTTGAAAAATAGTGCGTTCTTATGCTTCACAAACATGTAAAAAGTTTTGATAATAAATTTTTTTCTAATTTTAAAAAATATGGAGACGTTATTTTTGGGTTACCCCTCGTATTACTGTAGAACTTGGCTAATTCGAAGCTGAAGGGACCAGTAAAAAATTCGAATTATCCAAAAATTCGAATTAGGAAAGTTTTAATAAGGGTACAGAAATCAAATCAAAAACCGAAATTCAGTAAAGCAAATATGTTATTTTATTAAACAATTTCCTTATACATATGTATTACAAACGTATAAACACATTTCAGTACAAAATATACCATTTACAGTTTTTTAAAAAAGCTAGAAACTTTTGATTGCATTTTGCAGTTAATACACTGAGTTGTAGTAAACTCTTCAAGTTTATTAAATGCTTGGAAAATAGCGTCACTTACGTTCTGCTGTCCTTCAACAAACAGTCTCAAGTCTTGAATGTAATTTGATGCCTGTGAAGCCGTTGGAATTGGTATCTCTGGAAGTTCTAGCTGGTCCCCTTCTTCATCTGAAGATACACCATCATTTCTTTTGTTCATAACATCAGCCACGATCTCCGCATCTGTCTGTTCACCGAACACCGCCAAGTCTTCATCCATGTTTACAAACTCTTCGTAACGAATGCCTGCGTCATGTCCAACATCTTCCCAGTTATCCGCAGTGGGTACGACTTCTCTAGCAAGTTTATTCTCCTCTTCACCTTCAATGTGGCAGAAACCACCTTTACGAAAGCAATTAGCAATTGTTTTTTGCGTAACTTGGTCCCAAGCACTGTTGCACATGCGGGCAGCTTGAAGGATGTTAATCTTGACATTTTCGTGCTCATCTAAATAAGCACCTGACAGAATGTTTTGGACCACAAGCCGTCTGTAAAAATGCTTAAAATTTTTTATTACAATTTGGCTCATAGGTTGAACTACTGAAGTCATGTTTGGGGGGGAAACACAACCTTTACATTTTCCATCACAGGAATAGTGTTGTGCGCTGTACAGTTGTCAATAAACAAGACGATTCTTCTGTTTTGATTCCGAAATTTCCTGTTGATTTTCAAAAGCCATCTTTCGAAATGTCACCTGTCATCCAAGCTTTATTGTTTGATTCATATTCAACTGGTTTTGTTTTTACATTTTTGAAACAACGTGGGTTGGCTGACTTCCCTATCATTAGCAAAGGCAGTTTTTCTGAGCCATCCATGTTTGCTCCGACTAAAAGTGTTATGCGCTCCTTGCTGTGTTTGCCGCCACTACAACTTTCTCCTTTAAAAGCAAGTGTTTTGTCGGGGGTGCATTTGAAGAATAAGCCCGTCTCGTCTACATTAAAAATGTCTTTCGCGTCTCTATCAGAAATCATTTGCAACAAATCGTCTTTCCATGAATTTGCAGCTTCAACATTAACTTTCCCCACAAACAGTTTTGAAAGACATGCCATTCCTTTCTTTAAAACCATCGAGCCAACCAGTGCTGGCCTTAAAATCATTTTTCCCTAAGCTAGATGCGAATTCCTCAGCTTTGGCTCTGATGAGGGGCCCACTGACTGGAATTTTTTTGTCCCTTGCTTGCTTAAACCACTTCACTACACATTCATCCACGTCAGGATTTTCTGGTCCTCGCGCTCTTTTCCTATCTTTGTCGCTGGCTTAACACACACTATTCAAAATCTTCTCTTTATTTTTTAGATACGTTGACAATGTATTTGGCGGTACCCCGAATTCCTTAGCAATTTCAGATTTCTTCTTTTGTCCCTTTTCCACTTCCCGAATAACAGCAACTTTTTCGGCAAATGTCAATGATTTGTATTGGGTCCGTGTTGGTTTTGAAAGGGCCATGATGAACACAATAAGCGTTACTAAAACACACCAGTCTGTATATAGAGTACTGTATAAAGAAAGGAATGGTCTCTCACTACAGGACACAGCTCGCACAGTAGAAACTCAAAAAGACTTAACCCTTTCATGAATGCAGGCAGACTGAACTGAAAGCAACGGTGAGAGTGGCTGACTGACGAGGCGTGGAACAAGGGACAATGGCGGACGGTACCGTTACACGAGCCAGTCATGTGTCATCACCAGATACTGACGGCAATTCCACGAATTTGACACACAGGACAAGCGTCTGTTCACAAAGGGCGATGCCTGCTTGTCTGTTTCCAGTCGTGTCTCTATTGTTACGTGGTCTAGCCCATATAGCAGGCGATTTTTTTTAGTTTGAGCAAAATTTTTATTTCGAATTAACCAAAAAAAGTTCGAATTACAGACGATGTTTCTGCACGGTTTTACATAGGATATTCAAGGGACCACGGTAAAAGTTCGAATTATCCACGAATTCGAATTATGCACATTCGAATTAGCCAAGTTCTACTATATTAGTGCAGATAAAAAAAAATGTATAGTGTCAATCTACATCTTATCATACTTTGTGAAACTATTGTACCGCAGGGATAAATTATGAATTACTTACCTCAACTGGTATCTGCCTGAAGCACGAAATACCATAGACAGTTTTGTTTGGATCTGTCAAACTTGGCAGATGAAAGTAAACGGTATCCTCATCAAAATTGTGTGATCCGTCGGGCAGGGCTAGAGTTGGCAAGTATTTCCAACCTGCTGGGCATTCAGTTCGTTCTGATCCTTCTGGTACTAATGGTGGATACGAGTACTCTACCTACAAAACAAACAAATATGGATTAATATTGCTACGCTGAGGAAATAAATAGTACGGCATTTCTGAGTACGTAAGTGATTATTCACACATGGCATGTGAGGGTGTTCCAGTCGTTTGGAGATTATTGTGTGCAGCATAGCTGCATAACGTTCTGGTTTGTTACAGATGTTCTGTCCCTTCCAGACAGAACAAACAACAAAGTAGTTGTTTACTCAACTACTCTACCAGGATTCAGACCCACTAGCTCATTACACTGTAAGGCAGTGGAGGTATAAATGCTGGATTTTACAGCGAAGTATTGTGGCGAAGTGATCAATATGTTAATTATTGTGGAACTGTAATAAGGTGAGATTCATTATTGTGTGTTCGACAAGTTCAACTTGAATTATTCTTATGAGTGCTTTGTTGATTTATAACTGTTGTTTATGTCTAACTTGAGTTTGTAATTAGTGACTTCATTAGTGTCAGTTATTCTGTTTCCACTGTACCCACAACGATCTGGTGGGACCACTGTAACAATATTTGTGTAAACATGAACAAGTATACATTTTTAAAAATTAGTTTTATGTGAAGAACGTAAGCTACCCCAACTTTGCTTTTGGATTTAATAATAGTCACTTTGTCCCTTTTTTTCTATATGTGCAGTCAAAATTAAGTATTAAAAATTTGAACGAGGCAATACCGGCTGTAATATATTCACTACTAGTACATGTGATACCGTCATTTTATAAACTTACACAATGGTTTTTACTTCAGCTTTGCAAAGAAGTAAAAAAATGGATAAGCGAAGTAGTAGTGGGGTTCAATCTTCCCAGAAGAGGAAGAAATTATTGTAAACATGAATGATGATTATATGGTATACATATTTTAATGATTATAAAACATAGAGATGACTGTTGTAACGCAACAGAAATGCCAGCATTCATGTTACATAAAAATAAGGTTCACCGAATAATAAATAAGTCAATGTTTAACACCATAATAGAACAAAGATCCTATAATTACAAAGATAATCATAGATAAAATTAAATAAGGATGCAAGGTAGTGTTAACAAGAATAAACGAACCTGTAAGTTAAATAATAGCTGATGATATATGTTTAATGAAAAGCAAACAAAAAATGAAACAATGATTTAATTTATAGTAATAACAAATAAGAATTTTGAGTTAAGAAGTATTATTTTATGACAACAAATGTTATGATAAAGTTTATGTTATGTTATACCAAATATGTGTTGAGTTAATGAAAGATAATGAAACAAGTTGTATTATTCAATGACTGTTGTAGAATGAAGTGTGAAGCAGTTAATCAATGTTCATAGATTCGAATTTTGTTATATGTGATCAATAGATCAAGATAAAATTGTTATTAGATATAGAAAAATAATTGTTTATATAAATGTTAATAGTTAAGATTTGATTGTATGTATGAATTTATGTAAAAGGGGCTATAGATATTTAACAGCTATAAACACAGGTAGATCAGTTTACAATAAAAGGCCTAACAGCCAAACTACTATATAAACACTCATAACATAAAGATTAGGTACATCAATTAATAATAATTAATAAATACGATTTGAAGAGCTAGAAAAAACATTAAATTGATAATAATATATAATAAAATTTATACAAATTATGATAATACCATAATGCCATGATATCGATTAGTAACATATAATATCGAAAGTGGATTAAATATAAAAAAAAGGAAAAAACCGGCTTATATCAAAAAACCAGCAGAATATGTGTAGAAAATAATAAACCAACTATCGGTAAAGTTACATTCCGATAGGATAGCAAATTGATAAAGAATAGACAAAAAATATATGAAATAAACACTATATATTTAAAACATGTGGAAGGAAGGAATTATGTGTTGCTAGGGACGACAAAAAGGAGAAGAAGTTGTTGATTTTGACAAGAATTGCTTGAATGAAAAATGTGATGAGATTAAAAAACCCAAGAATAATCTATTTAATCGTAATATTTGAAATTACCAGATACGATTATAAAAATACAAAATTCTAATGACAATATTTACGTCTATCACCAATACAGATTAACCAAATAACAATACAATATGAAATCATAATAGAGAGTAAATAACTGAAGTCTACAAGAAAGAACTTGAACTGTCCCATATCTGAAGGGAATTGATGAGATATTAATCAAATAGAAAGAATTAACAGTAACACAATTAATAATATTCACTACACCAGAAATTATAACCTTCCAATTACACGGAACAACACTAATTGCTTCAACCGAAGAAGAACTTATTTGGATCCTGGCGTTGCAGAAGAAACATCAATCGGGCTGTAAATCAATCCAAAAAGCTGTATTCCGAAGTGGACAGGACAAGAATTACTTTTATTAAACCGAAGAAAGAAAACCGTACTGCATAATCGTCCAGAACAGTAAAGTTAGCGATCAACCGCCTACACGATTTGCTTCGTTCGAGTCTGGTAAATTATATTATAATAATCATACTAACTACACAACACTTCAAATTTGTAAATCTTGCATTCTTATCTATGTATTTTTAATCTTCCCCACACTTACAAGAACCTTCACACCCTGAATTAAATTAATTACAAATCAAAACACACTATATAAATAATTTTAAATAATGGATTAGAATAATCAACAATCGATTCATGAAGTCTATAGCCCAAGCATGTGTTAATTAGAACATATCTTATCCAATGTGAATTAAGTAAACAAATAAAGAACCTTTATATATTTGTAAAATCTTGTTATTTGGAGTATGGTTTAATGAGCTGGGAACAAAAACGTAACTGAATAAGTATAGAATAATTGGTTAAGATAAACATCGAAATAACCTATAAGTTTCGTTGAGCCGATACTACAGCGCTTATAGCGGAATTATCTGACACCAAAGAGGGAGCGTAAAAATACAAAATTAGACATAACTCTCTTCAAGGTAAAATAGGGTTGGATGAAATTGTAGAATAACGCTTAAGTTGTTTAAGTTTTAGGCACACTAACACTGATATTTCTTAAAGAGATAAGTTAATATTAATTAATTACATCAATATAGCCCACAACTCCAAATATCTCCGAGATTTACATAATTAAAGTAATTCAAAACACATTGGCATAGGCGTAGTAACAAATTGACGCTCATAACGTGGGACCTAATTAGGTGACGTGAGAGGGTTGAGTAACAAATTGGCGCTCAACCAGTGTAGGGCTTAAGTTAAGTAACTGTAACCATATTAATATTACTTAACCAGAGCAGGCAACTGTGGGAGAATAAACATGCATACCAGAGGTAGATCAAGGATTAGGGCAGGAGAAACGGAGAAGGAAATAGATGAACAAGAACAGGAAATAGAACTAATAACAGACAGTGAAATGAAACAACAGACAGACGAAATAACGGAAACTGAAATAATTACGGACAAGGAAAAGGAAGTAATGGAAGAAGTTGCCCAAGGGGATCAACCACATAAGCCTAACCAAAAAGAAGACTTGAGTATGCAGGAGATGTTTAAACTATTATTGGAAAATTCAAAGAGACTGGAGGAAAAATTAGATAAAACAAATGAGGAAAATAAGGAAAACTTAAGACAACAGTTTAGGAAAACAAATGAGGAAAATAAGGAAAACTCAAAACAAATGAACGAAAGATTAAACCAAATTCACGAAAGGTTAGATAGGAATGATGAGGGTTTAAAACAAATGAAGGAAGACATCATACGAATGAACAAAGAAAAATTAAGGCGAATGGATGAAAGAATTGAGAAAATGAACGAAGCAGGTTTAAAGCGGATCGAGGATAAGAAGGAGCAGTTCAATAATGAGATAAGGAAAACTTTCGAAGGGAAGTTTGAAAACGATAACACGCTTAGCCCAGAAGTGGATAAATACGAGGGGGAGACAAATAAAGAAATGGAGCTGTGTTTAAGGAATATGTCTAAAACACTAGACAGCACTTCCGAAGGTATTATAATAAATCTAACCATGGAAGAGAGTAGCCAGAAAATAAGAAAAACATGCAGAAAGAAAATAGTCAATACCAAAGAAGAAATGGAGATGAGTAAAGGTGGATTAATTAGTGCGTTTAACATCCCAATTAATGAACGAAGGGAGTTCTGTAAAGGTATGGAATATAGAAGAAAATTTATGAAAATAAACCATAATAGAACAATCACAAAAAATTTAAATAAATTTAAATATGATATGAAAATATCAACGATTAGAGAATATTTGACCAAGTCAATTATATCGTTAATACGGAAAATACCCGTAAAACATTTGGAAAATAGTACCGATATCCAAGGAAATGGAAAGATAGGGTATACAAATGATTATGCTAGAATAGAGGAGATACGATACTTGATAATTCAAAAGGAGCTAAATATAACTGAATACCCTGAATTAAATGAAGACTTTGCAACAGCCGAGTTACAGTACTGGCTTTGTATCATGCACAAGAGATATGTAAAAAGTGTAGAAATTGGTATGAATACTGCAGTAATCCGGACAACGGGTGCAGTCGAATTAATGGACCATGGTTAGAAAAAGAAGCAGTCAACCAGAAAAATGGGACTGATTTACTGAGAACTGACCAGGCAACCATTTGACAAGATACTGAAATATTATAAAATGAATAAATTCTAAAAATAATAAGAACAACTTATTACCAGTCTTGAAGAAAATTACTGCGAATTTAAAAAAGAATTTGAGTTGAATACTATGAATAAATTCTAAAAATAATAAGAACAACTTATTACCAGTTTTGAAGAGAAAATACTTTGAATTAAAAAGAATTTGAGTTGAATACTACCACTAAATTCTAAAATACAATAAGAACAACTTATTAAAGATTACAGAAAAAAGCGAGAATTATTATTAAATGTTTATTAAGAAATAGTGTGAATAATGAATAACAAACCCCAAGATTACAGAAGAAAGCGATAATTATTATTAAATGTTTATAAAGAAATAGTGTGAATAATGAATAACAAACCCCAAGATTACAGAAAAAAGCGAGAATTATTATTAAATGTTTATTAAGAAATAGTGTGAATAATGAATAACAAATCCCAAGATTACAGAAGAAAGCGATAATTATTATAAAATGTTTATAAAGAAATAGTGTGAATAATGAATAATGAAACCCCAAGGTTACAGAAGAAAACGAGAATTATTATTAAATGTTTATAAAGTAATAGTGTGAATAATGAATAATGAAACCCCAAGATTACAGAAGAAAACGAGAATTATTATTAAATGTTTATAAAGAAATAGTGTGAATAATGAAGAATGAACCCCAAGATAAAAGTTATTACCTCAAATCTACCTATGCAAAATAAAGAAAGAAAAAAAAATCATATGACCTAAAATACATACTACATTGCCAAATGATGGAACAATTTCAGTAAACGATTGAATGTAACCAATATAATGTTAAAGAAGACAAGAAAGAAAGAGTATTTATGAACATAATTCATTGAAAAATAAACAGCCAAAATAATGAAATACGATAAGAAGAATAGTTGGGCTAAGGAATGTATTTAGTCAAAAATACAATTATAATGATCATCACACAACAACTATTTAGAAAATATTGTGATCAGAGAAAAAAAAAACGAAGAAGATACTTAACATTACAATCTCAACAAAAATGAAAACAAAAATGATTACAAATGATAACTGTCAAAGTCAATATCAACGAATGTTTAAGGAATTAAAATGGAATTACGAAATATGAAGAATAGTAATGAAGAAATATAAATGCAACAAAGAAAAAAAATCTTTTCCCAAATATTTATTATTAAATAATTAAAGAGATTATTAGGAGATTATTATTATATTTTATAGCTGACTGTAGATGAATTCCAGCAGTACTATATTAAAATGTGGTGTGGGTAGCAGAGTATGAAGCCAAACAGTGCCTCTCTGAACTGTACCAACGCATGTGTTAGGGATTGTTAGGGAAATTAAATATTTAAGGAATATTAGAATAGTTGCAAGAATAAATTCAGTTTCCAAAGGAGTAGGACGAAGAAAACAGAAAGAAATGAGTTGACAGAAGAATAATTGAGAAATACAGTGATTATAGTAATTATAAGTAGAAGAGATGTAAAACTAATGTATCATTGAATAGTGTAGCCAACTACCAACAAATAATAGAAGAATTATAAGTAATTATACTTAATTATAAGTAGAAGAGATGTAAAACTAATGTATCATTGAATAGTGTAGCCAACTACCAACAAATAATGTTTACAGAAATAAAAATGATCAAGAATGTTAATTAAAATGATGAAATGTTATTAAATAAAAAAAAAAGTATTAATACTAGTCTAATGAAGTTACATTGAAAATCCCAACGTCAACCATTAACAAGGAAATGAAGAAAAGGCATGTGAAAAAGACAAGTTTATTTGACCTAAACTTCATTCAGGTAAACTAAACTTTTTTAGGAGGGGAAGCATATGTAACGCAACAGAAATGCCAGCATTCATGTTACATAAAAATAAGGTTCACCGAATAATAAATAAGTCAATGTTTAACACCATAATAGAACAAAGATCCTATAATTACAAAGATAATCATAGATAAAATTAAATAAGGATGCAAGGTAGTGTTAACAAGAATAAACGAACCTGTAAGTTAAATAATAGCTGATGATATATGTTTAATGAAAAGCAAACAAAAAATGAAACAATGATTTAATTTATAGTAATAACAAATAAGAATTTTGAGTTAAGAAGTATTATTTTATGACAACAAATGTTATGATAAAGTTTATGTTATGTTATACCAAATATGTGTTGAGTTAATGAAAGATAATGAAACAAGTTGTATTATTCAATGACTGTTGTAGAATGAAGTGTTAAGCAGTTAATCAATGTTCATAGATTCGAATTTTGTTATATGTGATCAATAGATCAAGATAAAATTGTTATTAGATATAGAAAAATAATTGTTTATATAAATGTTAATAGTTAAGATTTGATTGTATGTATGAATTTATGTAAAAGGGGCTATAGATATTTAACAGCTATAAACACAGGTAGATCAGTTTACAATAAAAGGCCTAACAGCCAAACTACTATATAAACACTCATAACATAAAGATTAGGTACATCAATTAATAATAATTAATAAATACGATTTGAAGAGCTAGAAAAAACATTAAATTGATAATAATATATAATAAAATTTATACAAATTATGATAATACCATAATGCCATGATATCGATTAGTAACATATAATATCGAAAGTGGATTAAATATAAAAAAAAGGAAAAAACCGGCTTATATCAAAAAACCAGCAGAATATGTGTAGAAAATAATAAACCAACTATCGGTAAAGTTACATTCCGACAGGATAGCAAATTGATAAAGAATAGACAAAAAATATATGAAATAAACACTATATATTTAAAACATGTGGAAGGAAGGAATTATGTGTTGCTAGGGACGACAAAAAGGAGAAGAAGTTGTTGATTTTGACAAGAATTGCTTGAATGAAAAATGTGATGAGATTAAAAAACCCAAGAATAATCTATTTAATCGTAATATTCGAAATTACCAGATACGATTATAAAAATACAAAATTCTAATGATAATATTTACGTCTATCACCAATACAGATTAACCAAATAACAATACAATATGAAATCATAATAGAGAGTAAATAACTGAAGTCTACAAGAAAGAACTTGAACTGTCCCATATCCAAAGGGAATTGATGAGATATTAATCAAATAGAAAGAATTAACAGTAACACAATTAATAATATTCACTACACCAGAAATTATAAACTTCCAATTACACGGAACAACACTAATTGCTTCAACCGAAGAAGAACTTATTTGGATCCTGGCGTTGCAGAAGAAACATCAATCGGGCTGTAAATCAATCCAAAAAGCTGTATTCCGAAGTGGACAGGACAAGAATTACTTTTATTAAACCGAAGAAAGAAAACCGTACTGCATAATCGTCCAGAACAGTAAAGTTAGCGATCAACCGCCTACACGATTTGCTTCGTTCGAGTCTGGTAAATTATATTATAATAATCATACTAACTACACAACACTTCAAATTTGTAAATCTTGCATTCTTATCTATGTATTTTTAATCTTCCCCACACTTACAAGAACCTTCACACCCTGAATTAAATTAATTACAAATCAAAACACACTATATAAATAAATTTAAATAAAGGATTAGAATAATCAAAAATCGATTCATGAAGTCTATAGCCCAAGCATGTGTTAATTAGAACATATCTTATCCAATGTGAATTAAGTAAACAAATAAAGAACCTTTATATATTTGTAAAATCTTGTTATTTGGAGTATGGTTTAATGAGCTGGGAACAAAAACGTAACTGAATAAGTATAGAATAATTGGTTAAGATAAACATCGAAATAACCTATAAGTTTCGTTGAGCCGATACTACAGCGCTTATAGCGGAATTATCTGACACCAAAGAGGGAGCGTAAAAATACAAAATTAGACATAACTCTCTTCAAGGTATAATAGGGTTGGATGAAATTGTAGAATAACGCTTAAGTTGTTTAAGTTTTAGGCACACTAACACTGATATTTCTTAAAGAGATAAGTTAATATTAATTAATTACATCAATATAGCCCACAACTCCAAATATCTCCGAGATTTACATAATTAAAGTAATTCAAAACAAATTGACAAACCCAACAGTGGGGTTTTAAAGGAGAAGGACACCGTTCCGTAACACTGTTTATTATTATTTTTATATGGACAATTGTGAAAACCAAGAAAAAAATTAAACTGTAAAAAAAAAGATGTAATAAAAAGACAAAATTTACAAATTAATTAATTTTTTCATGCCAAAGTGAATGACAATTAATTCCAAAAGAACTGTGCAACTTTACAAGCAATTAAGCATCTGCAGAATAAGGTTTGAAAGAAGAATTTTCTTTTGCAAGATGAACGATGCTAAGTTACGATGAATTCAAAAACAATAGAAACAGTGACCAGACTGACACACGCACTTCCTCCACACCCTCCTTACAGCCCTTGGATTGGTGGAGTGTGACTGATGTCTTTTTGGCACCATCCAATTATTGGTTGTCCCCACAATCACAAGAGGAGGTGAAAGATCAACATTTTTCATAAGAAGCCAAAGTTTAAATTGCTCTGCGCAAATGAATTAACATCAAACTATAAACTTTCCTTATAGACGAACTGAATAAGTGAATACCACATTTGGACAAATGTGATGCAGTTACAAACTATACACGTACGACGACGACTATGACGACCACGACTACGACACCACACGGGCGGTGATTATGTTATAAAATAATGTGTAAGAATTCAGAGAAATGAGTATCCATTTACTTTGATAGCTATCATTTTCATAACTTTATTTTCTAAGAAACCTATTTTACACAATTGGAGACCTTATTTAGCAGTCAACCATTATAATTTTTTTAATGAAGTTTTTATTTTAAATTTCACCTATTTCTAAACCTGTTTTTTTTTTGTCTAATTCTGTATTAAACATGACAAGAGTAAAAACATTAATCATAAACTGTTGTTGTGTGAGTTCACATGTACACGTCACATTGTAAAGCCTGCCTACCTTACACAGACTGCAGATCACACCAATAAAAGGAAGAGTGGGCTCGTTTCAGCTGAACCCACAGCACAGAAAGGTGAGAGAATCCCACGTAAGGCGAGCTCTCTTTTATTTAGCTACCCCTATCTATTTGTGTGTGTGTGTGTGTGTGTGTGTGTGTGTGTTGGGGAAACTCCTGAATAAAATTTATGAGCCATAAGATGGTATACACAGGATTCTGCTAAACTTTGCAGCAATGGGCAAAATATGTCAAATGCGTGGATGAGAACTGAGGGTAAATTAGGGTAGTACTGGGGAAATTTTGGTCTGAGATGGAAAATAAATAAATAAAATTATCAACCAACAGAAAACTAACTGGCCAACGACTGATACACCATGAATGATAATAGCAATTGACTTTACGATAATTAACTGGGCAATTATTTTGAAAAAAGGAGTCACTTTAATATATTTTGAAGGTATCAAGATGTTTCAGGACATCTTTTTCACTGAATGGTCCTGAAACCATTCAATTAATTCCAAAAGAATTGTGAAACTTTACAAGCAATCAAGCTATGCATCTGCAGAATCCGGTTTAAAAGAAGAATTTTCTTTTGCAAGATGAAAGATGCTTAACAATGAATTCAAAAACAACAGAAACAGTGACCAGACTGACACACACACTTCCTCCACACCCTTCTTACAGCCCTTGGATTGGTGGAGTGCGATTGTTTTTACTTATCAATTTTTGTTTTTACTTGTTATATTTATTTTGTTGTTTTTACTTAACACATGTAATGGGAATGAGAATAGTAGTTCTATGTTATTATAGAGCACCTATAACAGAAGGACCCTCATCCATCATTTTGTATCCCATGTGATGACAGGCAGTATGGCCTTTTTAAGTAAACACTGTGAACAGCTCGATTCCAATGAAAGTAATTTACAGTTTTCAAAACAGTTTTTTTTTTAATAGTTCCTGGATTATTATTAAATAATGATGTTCATATTTCTAGAGGTTCCAAAGAGACAGATAAGACAGATACAAATCATCAGAAGTGTGTATCATGAGCCGAAGGGAACTGACAGATTGAATGGGGAAGAGTCTGCGGTAGCATTGAACTGATTGAATTGACAGTGGTATGCGGTAGCATCATTTGTTATTATAAAGTGAGAAATTGGTTGGTTAAGACTAACAACAACGAAAGTTGTCAAAGACGTTTGTCAAACGACGGTTGGAAAACAATGCGTCATTTTTGTAACGGCTGTCGGAGCCAATCAAAAATTAGCTTATTAAACGAATTCATCACCTAAGCCCCGTGAAGCGAGGGGGTATATAATCAAAAACCAAGCGAAATCGTTACACTTTTGACAATCATCTCGAGCGAGAAGGTGTCGCTCGTCACCCCAAAATTTTTAATAACTTAGAGTATAATGTAAACAGTGAATCCATTTAACCGTTTCGTCAAGACAAGTAACTACACAACAATTTATCAACAGGAAGTGCATCGATGTGAAGTAATTATTTTTATTTTGTGTGCGATATTTAGAACGGGAGAAAGATTATTAACCAGTATTTAACTTAGTCCGAATTTAGTTAGAAGAGGACTATTATTCTCCGTTCTTAGTTCGTGTGCAGTGTAATTAACCAGGGTCACTATAATTCGACTGCTGGAGTGTTTAAAATAAATTTTAACCTATAAGATTAAAATAAAAAAGGTAACATTGTGACAATTCATTTTATTAATCTGTGTGCACTTGTAATTCTTCAACACAAAATTGTACTGACGCAAAAACATCAAAACTTTCTATCTGTTACACTGTGATCAAATTTATTTAGCAGATTTGTTAATCCCACGTAAGATTTGTATTAGTCTTAAGTGATTAAAAAAAATTTGTTAATAATTAAGTCAGCGTGATCAACGCTAACCTAGCAATAGGTACGAATTTTAAAAAAGAGGCCGAATTAGTAAATATTGTCATTAACGTCTGTATAGGCATAAAGTAGTTCTTTCTTGTATTTAAAAGAGCTTACGCCCGAGATATAAAATAATATTTAATTAAAAGTTAATCTGGTAATAACCAGAAGAGTTGATTTGTTCTATCTGAGCTAGTTCGTAGGGTAAAAGAACGAAGTAATTGCAATTTTATATTAATGTATCCATTATACTTGTAATTGTTTGAATTTATTCTCAAGGGTAAGAATAAAACCCGTCTGTTATCAGCATAAACCTCGACTCTATTTATTTCAAAGAGTGAATTAATAATTAATTTTGAATACAAAAATAACTCTGAATAGAGGTTGTATGTTGTTAGATTTGAATTGCCGTAAGTGCAATAAGCATTAACACAAGTTTTAAAGAAAATTATCAAAGATTAAATCTCATTAATTGGTTTTTCATGGGATTTTCCAGAAATAAACCTGTGTGGCGTCCTTATCAAACAAGGAGTGATCTAACCTTGTCAATAAAGCAAGCTGGTATTAAATCCATCTTGGCAGCTTATTAATTACTATAAGTGAACTTCAGAACTTCTAGTATCACGATCAGGTACGTGAAAGTATATTATTATAAATTTTTGTTGTCCAGACGAGACTTAACATTACGTACTTTGACGACAATTAACCTAGAAGAGGAGTTTCGCTGCCAGATCGACGCTACGGCTACCTTCATCAGTCGACCAGCGATTAACGCTTTATTCACTAAATTGATCAACCATTACTAATCAAACAGTATTTATTAATTATTACTGCAATTATTTTAGAAAAGAGTTCATTGTTTTTAAATTGTAACTTACTAATCGATTTATAACTTAATATATACTTTAAAAAACAAATACATTTAAAATTTTTTAAACAGCCGTAATCTAGTTCACTCACAAATTGGCGACCAGCAACGTGAGGCTGTAAAAAATATTAAACAAAAATATTTTTAATATAAACATTAAGCCCGGCAAATACAAGAGAACAACCATGCCACATACACACAAACACGACACGAGATACAAGGCCAGCCGAGTGGAAGATATACAAACAGATACAGAAATAAATACAGAGACACAAGAGACGCAACCAACGTCCAAGATGGAAGTCGCGACAAATAACAATGTAGAAACTCGACCAGAAGGAACGCCTCATGCGGAACCGGAAGTGGAAGTAATGGTCGGCGACCAACCAGACAAAGCCACCGAAGGGGCAAGAATGGAGAACATGATGATGATGGTGATGATGATGATGGAACAAATTAATAGAAATAATGACTCAATAAACAAAAATATCGAGTCATTAAAAGAAGATAGTCTCAAAAATATGGAGTTATTAAAAGAAGATCTACATACAAAATTAGACGCTAATAATAAAAATATGGAATCAATTAATAAAAGTATGGAGTCATTAAAGGAAGATCTACATACAAAAATGAACGATAATAATAAGAACATCAAAGTATTGAAGGAAGATTTGAATAAGAAGATAGACGATACCAATAAATCCATGGACGCATTGAATAATAAGTTAGACGACAACAACAGAGCGTTGAAGAAGATTTGAATACTAAATTAGATGATATCAGCAAGAAGATGGAGGAAAATAATGAGAAAATTAACACGAAAGTAGACACGGAAATAACATTCGTAAGAAGAGAGATTACGGAAGTGCACGAAAGGTGTGAACAGCACGGTCAAGATTTAAAACGGACTAGAGAAGAGGTCGACGTGAGAATTGACAACATCGAGGAAATAACTGAAGCCCGGATCGAATCGCTGAAGAAGATGAGCCAGGACGAGATCAAGCGAGTGAGAACAGACGTGGGTGAATGGTGCGAAGAAATAAGTGCATCGGTGGACACCGTAAGAACCTTGATAGTTGCAAACCGCGAGAAGATAGAAGAACTACGACAACGGGAGATCGTGCAGATGAGGGAAGAGATAGAAATCATCCGTAATCGTCCAGTACAGGGTCAGTACATCCAACCGACAGATAACCGAGATGTAATAAACTTCAAAAACTACAAGAAAACCCCGATCGAGTTCTTAGAACGCGTAGATGAAAACTTGACCAGGATTCGAGAGAATAGATGGACGGTGATAAGGAGTCTGATCGATGAGTATTTTAAAGAGATTTACGACAATTGGTGGACTGCCACACGCCACAAAGTCCACAATTATGAAGAATTTAAGACGCAATTCTGTGCAAAGTATTGGTTGGAGGCCACACAGAATATAGTGGGTGACAACATCTGTCATGGCAAGTATGACGCAAGTAAAGGAGCTACTCTATCCTCTTACTTCCTAGGTAAGGTGTGTTTGGCGCGTAACCTGGAACCGAAAATACCGGAGGAGTGCCTGGTTACCAAACTTTCTTACCATTTCGAGGAGGGAGTTGCCAAAGCACGCCAGTGGGGACAAGTGAAGACAATTCAAGCCATGTCAGCCTTACTTGAAGACCAGGAGCATGAAGGTTACTATAGAAGAAGCCGAAGAAGGAACGAGAACTTCCAGGACAGGAGCGGTAATACCAATAACAATAATTCAAATTTCCGAAATTACCGAGGTAATTTCAATACCAATGTTAATAATTCAAATCAAAATCATGCTAACAATAATAACGAAAATAACTATAGACCCAATAACCAATACAATAACAATAATAATACTGGTAACTATAACAATAATAATACAAGACGGCCGAATTATAACAACAACCCTAACCGACCCCAGAACCAAGGCGGAAATAACCCACCACCGCAGTACCGCAGGGCTAACTATGTTCATGCCAACTACGAACCAGGTAGGAGGCGATACTACCCACGGCGCGATAGTTTCAACGGAGACAGGAGGGATGCAAGAGGCGGACGTTGGAGAAGTAATAGCATCGAGGGCGATAGCCGCAACAATGACTACCAGCCCCAAGTGAATTTTGTACAAGCCCGTGACCAATCCAACCCGAGGAGACCTGATACCTGACCGCAGACAAACATCACGAACAATGATGACGAGGAGGATTGGGTGCCAGTCTGTGAGAGGCCTGGCTTTACAATACTGCACAACCGAGCAGGTAGCACTAGAGAGTACAGATCCGGAGGTGGAAACCAGGATGAAGACGATCCATCTGTGAGTGTCCGAAGGGAATACAACCAACAGGACCCACCAGAACGCTGGATTCCCCTAAGAGGAGATGGCAGCCGACCCAGCACATCCCAAGACGCAAGACTACAGTACCCATAATGAACCCAATAGAATGGTGAAGCCCAAGAGAACCCCAACATATAGACTAATAATGGACTTATTATTATAGAAGAATGAACTATGTTATCATACAGTGATTCTAACAAGAGTGTTTATTGTATCAAATATCATAAAAGTGTCGACCATGATAAAGTTAAATTAATGATCAAGAAAATTACTTATTATATTCAATGTATTGAAAATATCTAATTGCCTGTAACCAGCCTGTTTACCATATTGTATCATAAAGAAGAATGTGTATTATAGGTATATGTACCAAAAATACCTATTATGTATTAAATAAGAACCATGTTTGTCATATTAAATGATAGGGAAAAATGTTCATTATAAACTAAATGATTTTATAATAAGAAAAATGTTTATCATATCAAATGATAAGGAAAAAATGTCTATTGTATTGTATAAAACAAAAATATATTGTATAACGAAAATGTATGTAAAATATTGATATAATGTTACTCTGACTCTTCAAGTGATTAATTTTAAAACAAAAGAAACTATATATCGTCCAGAATAAGTGTTAAAGATTCCAACACTTGAAGGAGTAGAGGAGAAGAACACCGCAGTGAGTAATTAGAGAGATGGCTATTATAAAGGAAAGAAGAGAAAGAAAAATGTTATTTAATTGTCAAATATTGTATACCCCTCACAAAACCAAGAAATATATTAAAATCATCCAGAATAAATTATTTAAACACCTATCATTTGAAGGAGTAGAGAAGAAGAACATCAAAGCGTCGAATAATAAAGGAGAAGGCTTGAATAAGGAATGGAATAATTACTTAAGTGATAAATAAAAATACTTATCAAATTATAATAAAGAAAAAATGTGTATCACAAATACCAAGACTGTTTAGCATGTTAAGTAAACGATTAACGAGAATGATTATTATATGATATAAAAAAGAAAAATGTCTATGGATAAATAACAAAAATGATTATCAAAATACTACTGTTATTGAGGAACAAGAATGTTAATTGAACGATGAAGAAAATATCTAATTGTATATACCAACAATATATGTCAAATGATATCTAACAAAAGTGTTTATTATGTGAATATTGTAAACGCTGATAATCCAGGATAATGGTGAAGCAAATGTTAAAAAACCTATATACAAGCAATGGTGAGAGTAAAGCTTGTGAACTATTAATAAGAGTGAAGTATTAAACTCAATGTTTAAAGAACAACTGCATAATTGTATAATGATAAATTGAAGTGTGTAAATTAAGAATATTAAGATAAACAAAACAACTTACAAACTAGTATAGAAAAATAACAACAAGGCTAATAAATAACACAGCCAATATGCCAAGTCTGAAGGAAATAATGACCTGTGAAGAGAAGTATGTTAGCTAAAGTATAAAAGCATGAAAAATGATACCAATGAAACCTCTAATACCTTGAATGTTATATTGAATATGTTATATTATTGAAAAATGAATGATATGTTATATTTTATGTGTTGTGATAGTGCAACTGTTGCTACGTGCAATTTTTATTTTGTCCCAGACAGAGATGAGGATTCCTCTGATTCTGAGGATGTGTAATGAGGAACGGCGGAGAATGTATGCCACAGTGAGCCACTCTGATTCCGAACCCACTACAAATGTTAGGGAATTAAATGGTAATATATCAAGGATTATTAATAAAAAACTGTGAGGTAAAAAATGAAAGAACAATAGGGTTTATCACGAGAATAAAGATATGTTTAATGATAAAGAAAAATGTATTATTGTAAGACAGGAAATTGTTAGTTTAAGAAATAAAACATGTTATAACTAAATGACTTAGAATATAAGAAACTTGAAAGATACTAGTAAGCTAAAAAATATATCACTAGCTGTGATGGTACAATCATGGTACATTTCATAATTACCTAAAATATGGTAAAGAGATCATAAATATTGTATTTTCCTATTTTTTGACATACCCAATCCAACCTCAAACACCCGATATAGAATTTACGGTGAGTGGACTATATTACAGTATTTGCCAGGATTTGAACTAATTCATGACAAAAAACGGTGTCACATCACAAAAACAGTGTGCAGTTATTGAGATAAGCAGAGCCAAGCCTTCGTTACGTCAGAGGCGGAGAATGTGTTGACAACTACAAACGGCGATGTCAACAACTTAGACAAAGGAATGTGACGTCAATACACCCCACTTCCGCAGATTTCAACCAGAAATTGCCGTCATTTCATCTGCAGCTCTGATTTGAGCCGGCCGGCCGCCCATTCACTTACGAGTGAATTTTAACTTTTTAGACCACTGTAGGTGGTTAAGAAACAGTATAAATACAGTGCGCCAACTCCAAGATGTGACCGGGAAAATCGCCGAACTCGCGGTGCGCGAAGTTCGTGCAAAACGAGGACGCACAGCAACACGGAAATTGGTGAGAGCGTTCCTTATATATTTTGAATCCTTTATTTCCCAATATATGTTATTGTAGAAATCAATCATTTAACAAATTATTCAAAATTTCAATCAAAATTTAAGGAGCTCCAAAATTTAAATAAGTTTGTACCATGATAATGAAAGGGTGAGTGGTTGTGTGCGTGCATAATTATTCTAAGTGCTGGGTTGAGCACCACTATATAAATATAAATATATACATGTTATTATTGTATAATCATTAAACTTAATCAAATTTATTATTACACATTATGTTTTTGGAAGGGTTACAGTTGGTTTTAAAAAATGTTATGTAACAAAGTAAAGAATAAAAAGGGGTATTTCATTGGTAACAATTAGAACAGCTGTTTTGTTATTTCAAGCAATTTCCGTTTCCTATGACTTCGCGTAACGAACTTCTGGCCCATGACTTAGGTAGTAAAAGATGGCGTCTTAGTTTTTGTATACATAACCACAATTGTGAGATATATCGTATTTATAAATTCAAAAATAACGTAACTGTACAGGTGGCTTCTGGAACAGGGACATTAGGTGGTATTATTTAAACATATTATTACCTAATGTACGCCTAGAAAGAACGGAACAAATTGCTTGAGGTAACGGAGACAAAATTTTATAATTCGTAAACATAACCCCACAATTAGGTTATACAATTGTATGCATGCGTGCATTACACAATTGCCAAAATGAGTACTAATGACAATATTACGTTAGAAATAGGTACAACTAATGTAAATTTGACTGGCGAGATGGATGTACAAACACCTCAAACTAGTCAGATTGACGAGGTGCATACGCCTGTATCTGTAGAAATAACGAAAGTCAATACATCCATTTCAACTAGTTTAGATAGTAAGCAGGATGAAACTAATGCAATGATGCAACTTTTATTAAATAAATTTGACAGTTTTGATAAAAAACTAGATGAACAGAAAATCGATTCTAATATTAAATTCAATGAATTAAAGAATGAAATAAAAGTGAGTCACAAAAAACTTATTAAGAAATGTGACCAGCTGATTACAAAATTAGATAAGTTACATGTGGTAGAAAGTAAATTAGAAAGTCAGAAAGTACTAGATAGTAGTACCCAGCAAAATGATGTACTGGATAACCTATTTAAAACTGATAATTCCAAAAATGAATGTACTCTAGATAATACAAATAATACAGGTAGTAAGATTGTGGTGGTAGAAGAGGATAAACATGATAATGAAAATATAATGCATGACAATGAAATATTTGAGTTTATGAAGTCAGAAAGAAAGTTGAGAGAAAGTATTTTAGTACAAGGAATGCAGGGGGTAGAATTTTCTTTTAATGTTGTATTAGGGGGTGAAGACAAGTCTTCATGTAATTTGATAGACGATAGTTCTACAAATAAAGTTTCTTTTAGTTTTTGTGTACCTAAGAGGTGCAACGATTTTATGATAGGGACCCTTGTATATTTGGAGAGAGAAAGTGTATTTTGGTGTTATGGAGAGAAATGTATTAAGAGAGAAAGTATAGAGAGATATTGTGAGAATAAAAGAATAGAAATATTTAAAGTAAAAAGAAATTACAGACAACTGTTAGAAAGGTTAGGGTTATATGTGGTATATGAAAATGATGACTACTTACCTGATAATAACAATAAATTGAAAATAACAAGAAATGAGAATAAAGACATTAGGTACTTACCTGTGGTGGAATATTATGGGGATAATTATAGTATAAACCGACTAATGACATATGATACTAAGACAAACGGAACTCTACTTGATAGTAACTGGAAGTATTTGATTAATAACAATTGCATACAGGAATATAAATATAATGTTGCAAATAATAAAATCTATGTATTAAATAAGAATTTATATAGACCTAAGATTCGTTTATTGTTTAATGATGGTGGATAGACTGTTATATTGTGATATGAACATTAAATAATAATGTGCAAAGTGGTTTTGAATTGGACTGTTATGGACTGATTTCGATTAATGACCCAATAATGAAGTTGGAGTGTATATTTTTATTGTATTTATCCATGTATTTTGATGTGTATTATGTATTACAGGTACCCCAGTGTGTATTATTATATATTTTATATATATAACATGTTTAATAATAATATTTTAATTAATTACTAATGAATAATAATGAATGTTTAAATAACTAACTATATTTGAATTTTGGAAAAGAGGTATTGTTATAAGTAGGTAGGAGAGGAATTTTATAAGAGAATTGTTAATGATTACAGTAAGGTAAGTGTTTAAACAGGTATAGAGCCTGGGTATAGATAAAATGCAGGTGAGTTATGCAATTGATGTAAATGGAGTTAGAAAGGTAAGAATTTTTAAGAAAATATAAAGAGAATTATTAGATAGTTAGGGACACAGTAGTTGGTGATTATTTGTAGAGAAGGTGTTTAAGTAAAAGTACATACATATATTTATTGTTGATGAATTCTGTAGTGGGGGTGAGGTGATAAAGAGTAGCCAACCAATAGTGTTGTGGCAGGTATTAGCATAAATTTAAGGGAGTGTTTGCCGAAATTTTTGGAAGGGCAAAATATTAGAGATGTATATAGCCAGTTAGGGAACACCCAACCCAGTGCAAAGACGAGCGGTGCCATATGATTTAAATGGAATTAGTAATGAAGTATATAATTGAGATATTGGTGTCATGATAGGTAAATTTGATGGTTAGTTAGAAGAAGGTGAGTAAAATTATATAATGAAGTGTAGTGAATATAGGAGTTATCCAGACTAAACAATGATAGAAGGTGAAAGGTTAGGTAGTTAGTTAGATAGAAAGTTCAGAGGAGAGAGGTAGTAGAAAATGAATAATGAAATAATAATGTAATATGAATAGTAACAATAAGTTCAAAATGTATTTTATTATTATAAATAAATAAATTTGATGTTTAATTAATAACTGAAATGGTAAATTTTAATTTAAATACAACTTTTAAGTAAATTATACAAATATTAATGCATATCTTAGATATGATTAAATATGATTGAGTGTTTAAAATTTATTATTAATATATCAGTGTTAATTATTAATGTATTATGTATTTATTTGAAAACTTTTTAACATGATGTTATAATATGTGTAGGAAGAGAAAAAAATTTTTAAATGGCGCTGTTAATAATATTTATCAGCCAAATAATTAACTGTTAATAATAATAATAATAATAATAATTTTATTTTTGTTTTATCATGCACTAAGAGTATTCAATAAATAAATATATAGAGTTATTAATTCTTTTATAATTTGTTTTTCTCCAGATTTGGAAGATTATAATGTGTAATTTTCTTATTATATTTTCAATTATATCTTATTCAATTTTGGTATAATATTCTTTTTAATTCTTGAAGATTATAATATATAATCTTATAATTTTATTAAGCATATTAAAATATATTAAGCCAACCCAGTGCTTATTGGCACAAACCAGCACTTAGCTAAGGGGAACCAGATCAGTTGAGGATGGAGTGATTCAATAAGCCACTATATTAATATTTTTTATAAATTGTTTCAGTGTTTGGGGTGTGACAGCGGTCCTGAGCTGGCCAACGCGTCAGAGCAGGGGCGTTAAGAGCCTAAGTGGCCTTATGGTGTTGGGATCTCGCAGGAGAAGTCCAGTAAGGTCATGAAGGTACGGTCATTATCACCAGACCAAGGGTGAGTTATTGTTATTTTTTATATAAAATTGTAAGGGGGTTGTGGCGACTTGTCCTGACTGATCCCTTTAGGAAGTATGAAAGGGTCAATGAAAGTTTGTGTGCTTCGTCACACCATCTTTCATTGAGGGGGTTTTGTGATGGTACAATCATGGTACATTTCATAATTACCTAAAATATGGTAAAGAGAGCATAAATATTGTATTTTCCTATTTTTTGACATACCCAATCCAACCTCAAACACCCGATATAGAATTTACGGTGAGTGGACTATATTACAGTATTTGCCAGGATTTGAACTAATTCATGACAAAAAACGGTGTCACATCACAAAAACAGTGTGCAGTTATTGAGATAAGCAGAGCCAAGCCTTCGTTACGTCAGAGGCGGAGAATGTGTTGACAACTACAAACGGCGATGTCGACAACTTAGACAAAGGAATGTGACGTCAATACACCCCACTTCCGCAGATTTCAACCAGAAATTGCCGTCATTTCATCTGCAGCTCTGATTTGAGCCGGCCGGCCGCCCATTCACTTACGAGTGAATTTTAACTTTTTAGACCACTGTAGGTGGTTAAGAAACAGTATAAATACAGTGCGCCAACTCCAAGATGTGACCGGGAAAATCGCCGAACTCGCGGTGCGCGAAGTTCGTGCAAAACGAGGACGCACAGCAACACGGAAATTGGTGAGAGCGTTCCTTATATATTTTGAATCCTTTATTTCCCAATATATGTTATTGTAGAAATCAATCATTTAACAAATTATTCAAAATTTCAATCAAAATTTAAGGAGCTCCAAAATTTAAATAAGTTTGTACCATGATAATGAAAGGGTGAGTGGTTGTGTGCGTGCATAATTATTCTAAGTGCTGGGTTGAGCACCACTATATAAATATAAATATATACATGTTATTATTGTATAATCATTTAATCATATAATCATTAAACTTAATCAAATTTATTATTACACATTATGTTTTTGGAAGGGTTACAGTTGGTTTTAAAAAATGTTATGTAACAAAGTAAAGAATAAAAAGGGGTAGTTCATTGGTAACAATTAGAACAGCTGTTTTGTTATTTCAAGCAATTTCCGTTTCCTATGACTTCGCGTAACGAACTTCTGGCCCATGACTTAGGTAGTAAAAGATGGCGTCTTAGTTTTTGTATACATAACCACAATTGTGAGATATATCGTATTTATAAATTCAAAAATAACGTAACTGTACATAGCCAAGAACTCAATCTAGTGCAACACACTAACAGAATATTAAATTCAATGCAGAAAAGAAGCAGTAATAGTATATTAAAACCAAACTGAAATGATAATTTCTTCAAATGTAAAATTTCTCTCAAATTATCAATTTTGAGAGGGGAATATATGTAACACAACAAAGTGTTACATAACCTAGGCGTGTACCAAAAGAATCAATAAGTACACGGAAATAATATAAGTGAATAATTTATGATGAAAGTAGCAAAGAAGAGAAGGACCAACGAAGAAGAAAGAAGAAGAAGTACCACAAGAAGCAGTAAGGAATACACTGCATGACACTACAACAAATACTATGACTGACTCTAACTAATGGACAAGCCAAGTTCACTATAAGCTGTCAAACAAGCCAGTCAATGACATAAATGTAAAATCACATGCTTACAAAAGTAATTAAAGAATGACAAGAATAATATAATATCAGCAACAGCATTTGGCTGAAAATAAATGAACCATGACCAGTAAATAACAATGCCTAGGACTAAGACTAGCTATGGCCACAATGTAAAGTTAAAACTAGCATTGCAAACCCCAAATGTAATATTAAGAAGTAAGAATACTTGTAAGAGGAAACCTTATATGAATAAGTAACTTCCTCATTATACCAAATGTAACTAATGACCATTATTAAGGCATAAACCGATGCTAAAGGTATGCCTAGGCTACGCCTAAACAAACGATTGTCAGTGAATTAATAAGTAGAAAGGACTACTAGTGTACATAAAATCTACTGAACAATCAATATAAATAAATGTAACAGTGAATATCACCACTCAATTATTAATGAGTAACATTAAGTTGAGTAGGATAAACAAAATGTAATTAGAAAGTAAGGATTATTCATAGTAATGTATCACCATAGTTAAGCTAAGATTTAATAATTGTATTCAATAAATAGATATTAAGTATAATGACGAATGTGTTAGTGTTCCGACAAAGACGTTTAAAAGAAAACGCGATGTGAAACACTAAATATAACTAGATAGGTAATAATCGTATTTGGCTTCGCTAGCAGAAGACAGTGCGAAACCATGTTTCTGAACATTATTTATTAGCAATGTCAGAGAAAGTGCGATTAAAACCAGTTTTAAGTCATATCAAGTTAAAGCTCATGAACTATTCTTGAATTTGATAGTAACAGACTCGCGATCACAACTATAATAAAGATGTGGTATGCGGTAGCATCATTTGTTATTATAAAGTGAGAAATTGGTTGGTTAAGACTAACAACAACGAAAGTTGTCAAAGACGTTTGTCAAACGACGGTTGGAAAACAATGCGTCATTTTTGTAACGGCTGTCGGAGCCAATCAAAAATTAGCTTATTAAACGAATTCATAACCTAAGCCCCGTGAAGTGAGGGGGTATATAATCAAAAACCAAGCGAAATCGTTACACTTTTGACAATCATCTCGAGCGAGAAGGTGTCGCTCGTCACCCCAAAATTTTTAATAACTTAGAGTATAATGTAAACAGTGAATCCATTTAACTGTTTCGTCAAGACAAATAACTACACAACAATTTATCAACAGGAAGTGCATCGATGTGAAGTAATTATTTTTATTTTGTGCGCGATATTTAGAACGGGAGAAAGATTATTAACCAGTGTTTAACTTAGTCCGAATTTAGTTAGAAGAGGACTATTATTCTCCGTTCTTAGTTCGTGTGCAGTGTAATTAACCAGGGTCACTATAATCCGACCGCTGGAGTGTTTAAAATAAATTTTGATCTATAAGATTAAAATAAAAAAGGTAACATTGTGACAATTTATTTTATTAATCTGTGTGCACTTGTAATTCTTCAACACAAAATTGTACTGACGCAAAAACATCAAAACTTTCTATCTGTTACACTGTGATCAAATTTATTTAGCAGATTTGTTAATCCCACGTAAGATTTGTATTAGTCTTAAGTGATAAAAAAAAATTGTTAATAATTAAGTCAGCGTGATCAACGCTAACCTAGCAATAGGTACGAATTTTAAAAAAGAGGCCGGATTAGTAAATATTGTCATTAATGTCTGTATAGGCATAAAGTAGTTCTTTCTTGTATTTACAAGAGCTTACGCCCGAGATATAAAATAATATTTAATTAAAAGTTAATCTGGTAATAACCAGAAGAGTTGATTTGTTCTATCTGAGCTAGTTCGTAGGGTAAAAGAACGAAGTAATTGCAATTTTATATTAATGTATCCATTATACTTGTAACTGTTTGAATTTATTCTCAAGGGTAAGAATAAAACCCGTCTGTTATCAGCATAAACCTTGACTCTATTTATTTCAAAGAGTGAATTAATAATTAATTTTGAATACAAAAATAACTCTGAATAGAGGTTGTATGTTGTTAGATTTGAATTGCCGTAAGTGCAATAAGCATTAACACAAGTTTTAAAGAAAATTATCAAAGATTAAATCTCATTAATTGGTTTTTCATGGGATTTTCCCGAAATAAACCCGTGTGGTGCCCTTATCAAACAAAGAATGATCTAACCTTGTCAATAAAGCAAGCTGGTATTAAATCCATCTTGGCAGCTTATTAATTACTATAAGTGAACTTCAGAACTTCTAGTATCACGATCAGGTACGTGAAAGTATATTATTATAAATTTTTGTTGTCCAGACGAGACTTAACATTACGTACTTTGACGACAATTAACCTAGAAGAGGATTTTGCTGCCAGATCGACGCTACGGCTACCTTCATCAGTCGACCAGCGATTAACGCTTTATTCACTAAATTGATCAACCATTACTAATCAAACAGTATTTATTAATTATTACTGCAACTATTTTAGAAAAGAGTTCATTGTTTTTAAATTGTAACTTACTAATCGATTTATAACTTAATTTATACTTTAAAAAACAAATACATTTAAAATTTTTTAAACAGCCGTAATCTAGTTCACTCACAAATTGGCGACCAGCAACGTGAGGCTGTAAAAAATATTAAACAAAAATATTTTTAATATAAACATTAAGCCCGGCAAATACAAGAGAACAACCATGCCACATACACACAAACATGACACGAGATACAAGGCCAGCCGAGTGGAAGATATACAAACAGATACAGAAATAAATACAGAGACACAAGAGACGCAACCAACGTCCGAGATGGAAGTCGCGACAAATAACAATGTAGAAATTCGACCAGAAGGAACGCCTCATGCGGAACCGGAAGTGGAAGTAATGGTCGGCGACCAACCAGACAAAGCCACCGAAGGGGCAAGAATGGAGAACATGATGATGATGATGGAACAAATTAATAGAAACAATGACTCAATAAACAAAAATATCGAGTCATTAAAAGAAGATAGTCTCAAAAATATGGAGTTATTAAAAGAAGATCTACATACAAAATTAGACGCTAATAATAAAAATATGGAATCAATTAATAAAAGTATGGAGTCGTTAAAGGAAGATCTACATACAAAATTGAATGATAATAATAAGAACATCAAAGTATTGAAGGAAGATTTGAATAAGAAGATAGACAATACCAATAAATCCATGGACGCATTGAATAATAAGTTAGACGACAACAACAGAGCGTTGAAAGAAGATTTGAATACTAAATTAGATGATATCAGCAAGAAGATGGAGGAAAATAACGAGAAAATTAACACGAAAGTAGACACGGAAATAACATTCGTAAGAAGAGAGATTACGGAAGTGCACGAAAGGTGTGAACAGCACGGTCAAGATTTAAAACGGACTAGAGAAGAGGTCGACGTGAGAATTGACAACATCGAGGAAATAACTGAAGCCCGGATCGAATCGCTGAAGAAGATGAGCCAGGACGAGATCAAGCGAGTGAGAACAGACGTGGGTGAATGGTGCGAAGAAATAAGTGCGTCGGTGGACACCGTAAGAACCTTGACAGTTGCAAACCGAGAGAACATAGAAGAACTATGACAACGGGAGATCATGCAGATGAGGGAAGAGATAGAAATCATCCGTAATCGTCCAGTACAGGGTCAGTACATCCAACCGACAGATAACCGAGATGTAATAAACTTCAAAAACTACAAGAAAAACCCGATCGAGTTCTTAGAACGCGTAGACGAAAACTTGACCAGGATTCGAGACAATAGATGGACGGTGATAAGGAGTCTGATCGATGAGTATTTTAAAGAGATTTACGACAATTGGTGGACTGCCACACGACACGAAGTCCACAATTATGAAGAATTTCAGACGCAATTCCATGCAAAGTATTGGTCGGAGGCCACACAGAATATAGTGGGTGACAACATCTGTCATGGCAAGTATGACGCAAGTAAAGGAGCTACTCTAACCTCTTACTTCCTAGGTAAGGTGTGTTTGGCGCGTAACCTGGAACCGAAAATACCGGAGGAGTGCCTGGTTACCAAACTTTCTTACCATTTCGAGGAGGGAGTTGCCAAAGCACACCAGTGGGGACAAGTGAAGACAATTCAAGCCATGTCAGCCTTACTTGAAGACCAGGAGCATGAAGGTTACTATAGAAGAAGCCGAAGAAGGAACGAGAACTTCCAGGACAGGAGCGGTAATACCAATAACAATAATTCAAATTTCCGAAATTACCGAGGTAATTTCAATACCAATGTTAATAATTCAAATCAAAATCATGCTAACAATAATAACGAAAATAACTATAGACCCAATAACCAATACAATAACAATAATAATACTGGTAACTATAACAATAATAATAATACAAGACGGCCGAATTATAACAACAACCCTAACCGACCCCAGAACCAAGGCGGAAATAACCCACCACCGCAGTACCGCAGGGCTAACTATGTTCATGCCAACTACGAACCAGGTAGGAGGCGATACTACCCACGGCGCGATAGTTTCAACGGAGACAGGAGGGATGCAAGAGGCGGACGTTGGAGAAGTAACAGCATCAAGGGCGATAGCCGCAACAATGACTACCGGCCCCAAGTGAATTTTGTACAAGCCCGTGACCAATCCAACCCGAGGAGACCTGATACCTGACCGCAGACAAACATCACGAACAATGATGACGAGGAGGATTGGGTGCCAGTCTGTGAGAGGCCTGGCTTTACAATACTGCACAACCGAGCAGGCAGCACTAGAGAGTACAGATCCGGAGGTGGAAACCAGGATGAAGACGATCCATCTGTGAGTGTCCGAAGGGAATACAACCAACAGGACCCACCAGAACGCTGGATTCCCCTAAGAGGAGATGGCAGCCGACCCAGCACATCCCAAGACGCAAGACTACAGTACCCATAATGAACCCAATAGAATGGTGAAGCCCAAGAGAACCCCAACATATAGACTAATAATGGACTTATTATTATAGAAGAATGAACTATGTTATCATACAGTGATTCTAACAAGAGTGTTTATTATATCAAATATCATAAAAGTGTCGACCATGAAAAAGTTAAATTAATGATCAAGAAAATCATTTATTATATTCAATGTACAGTAGACGCCCTCTTAACCGGCCTCGGATCAACCGGCCGCCGCTTTAACTGTCCAGACTCGTCTGTTTCCCACGTTTTCGATATCCGTTAATTAAACGGATGTTTCTACATTTTCTATTTGTTTTTAGTAATCAAGCGGCTTTCGATTACCGCTTTAACCAGCCGACCCTCAGACTCGTCTGTTCCCCACGCTTTCGATATCCGTTAATTCAACAGATGTTTATACATTATCTATTTATGTTTTTAGTAATCAAGCGGCTTTCGATTGTACCGTGTAAACATAAATGTGAAATTCCACCGACACGGCTCACCGGCATGTCAAAAGTTTCATGATTTGCACTTGTTTATTTTATTGAACGTCTTTAGTCAGTTTAGTAGTTGATTTGTCAATGTGAAGACATGTCGATTATTACTGTACTGGTTGCTACTGTAAGTACAGTTTCATTATTTTTTTCGTGTGCTACAAACATGAGTGACAAAAAACAGAAACGTGTAGTAATCAGTATCGCGCAAAAACTTAACGCCTTAGAACGTTTAGACAAAGGTGAATCGGTACAATTAATATGTAACGAATTAGGCGTGGGAAAAAGTACTGTCAACGACTGGTGGAGAAACAGAAATTCACTTCAGGATTACTGTATGCAGGTTGAATCACAAAAAGTACTCAAGTCCCGTTGCACAATTAGAAAACCAACCAACGAGATTGTTGATGATGCCCTTTGGGTATGGTTTGTCCAACAACGTCGAAAAGGTACGCCAATTAGTGGGCCAATATTAAAAGAAAAGGCCTTATGTTTTCACAAAAAACTCGAAAACCAGGCCGAATTTGTTGCTAGTGATGGGTGGTTATCGAGGTGGAAAAAACGGCATGTAACACATGTGCTTGATGTGTGTGGGGAAAAGCTGTCCGCTAATCCAGGAGCAGTAGATGAATTTACAACAGAACTCGATGAAACGGGCTTAAATTTCAAACTTCTACCAAAACAAACTTTCGCTATGGCAGATGAAAAATCAGCACCGGCAATGAAAGTTAACAAAGAAAGATTGACTGTTGCTCTCTGTATCAATGCCGCGGGTACACATAAGATTCCTCTTTTTGTGATTGGTAAATCAAAGAAACCGTGTGTGTTTAAACATGTTAATATGGAAGCCCTCCCGGTTTACTATAGATCTCAAAAATCTGCGTGGATGGACTCCCATCTTTTCAAAGAATGGTTTATAACGCAATTCATACCAAAAGTTAAAAGCCATTTAATCAATCTAAAATTTCCTGTAAAAGCTCTACTTGTCACTGACAATGCACCGACCCACCCCAGTGCTGATCAATTAGTATGTGAGGAAGACATCAGCGTTTTATTTTTGCCTCCTAACGTAACTAGTCTCATACAACCTATGGACCAGGGAGTTATTGCAAGTTTCAAAAGACGGTATAGGCGAAAACTGTTATCTGAAATTTTGTGTAAAATGGAAGATGAAAACTCAGGACTTGTAGACGCTGTAAAGACTATAAACATCAAAGATGTGGTGTACATGATAGCAGCTGTGTTTGAAGAAATTCCCCACACTGCTTTTATAAAATCATGGAGGAAAGCTTGGCCAGGCATTGAGAATTACGTTGACCAGACAACGGAAGAAAATACACGTGTCCCAGATAACGAAAATCAAAGTTTACTCTGTGATCTGCAAAAAATAATGGCAGAATGCGAAGAAAGAGATGTTGAAGAATGAATAAATGGTGATCAAGAGCTTGAAAACGAAACTTTGGCTGATGAGGAAATCATAAGTGTTGTCTGCCAGCAAACTGATATTGACGAAGATGGGATCATAAAAGAAAAAGAAGAAGACAGTGAGGGAAAAGTCAGTCACAAAGACACATTGGAAGCATTACAGCTGGCAGTGCGATACGTCGAACAACACGGTGAGGCGTCTGGTGTCGATGTCATGTTTATGCGAAAGTGGCGTCACCACGCTTTTAAAAATTCATTCAAACTTAAAAAGCAAAAAACAATCACGGATTTTTGTAAAGTGTAACTGAAATACTGTATACAGTGTTAATGTTATGTCTGTAAAATAAACAACTTTTAACGATACAGTACTGTACAAGTGTTTGATTTTGTTCGGTTTAACCGGCCATTTTGTTAACCGGCCGACACCCTGGTCCCAAGCTGACCAGTTAAGAGGGCGTCTACTGTATTGAAAATATCTAATTGCCTGTAACCAGCCTGTTTACCATATTGTATCATAAAGAAGAATGTGTATTATAGGTATATGTACCAAAAATATCTATTATGTATTAAATAAGAACCATGTTTGTCATATTAAATGATAGGGAAAAATGTTCATTATAAACTAAATGATTTTATAATAAGAAAAATGTTTATCATATCAAATGATAAGGAAAAAATGTCTATTGTATTGTATAAAACAAAAATATATTGTATAACGAAAATGTATGTAAAATATTGATATAATTTTACTCTGACTCTTCAAGTGATTAATTTTAAAACAAAAGAAACTATATATCGTCCAGAATAAGTGTTAAAGATTCCAACACTTGAAGGAGTAGAGGAGAAGAACACCACAGTGAGTAATTAGAGAGATGGCTATTATAAAGGAAAGAAGAGAAAGAAAAATGTTATTTAATTGTCAAATATTGTATACCCCTCACAAAACCAAGAAATATATTAAAATCATCCAGAATAAATTATTTAAACACCTATCATTTGAAGGAGTAGAGAAGAAGAACATCAAAGCGTCGAATAATAAAGGAGAAGGCTTGAATAAGGAATGGAATAATTACTTAAGTGATAAATAAAAATACTTATCAAATTATAATAAAGAAAAAATGTGTATCACAAATACCAAGACTGTTTAGCATGTTAAGTAAACGATTAACGAGAATGATTATTATATGATATAAAAAAGAAAAATGTCTATGGATAAATAACAAAAATGATTATCAAAATACTACTGTTATTGAGGAACAAGAATGTTAATTGAAAGATGAAGAAAATATCTAATTGTATATACCAACAACATATGTCAAATGATATCTAACAAAAGTGTTTATTATGTGAATATTGTAAACGCTGATAATCCAGGATAATGGTGAACCAAATGTTAAAAAACCTATATACAAGCAATGGTGAGAGTAAAGCTTGTGAACTATTAATAAGAGTGAAGTATTGTAAACTCAATGTTTAAAGAACAACTGCATAATTGTATAATGATAAATCGAAGTGTGTAAATTAAGAATATTAAGATAAACAAAACAACTTACAAACTAGTATAGAAAAATAACAACAAGGCTAATAAATAACACAGCCAATATGCCAAGTCTGAAGGAAATAATGACCTGTGAAGAGAAGTATGTTAGCTAAAGTATAAAAGCATGAAAAATGATACCAATGAAACCTCTAATACCTTGAATGTTATATTGAATATGTTATATTATTGAAAAATGAATGATATGTTATATTTTATGTGTTGTGATAGTGCAACTGTTGCTACGTGCAATTTTTATTTTGTCCCAGACAGAGATGAGGATTCCTCTGATTCTGAGGATGTGTAATGAGGAACGGCGGAGAATGTATGCCACAGTGAGCCACTCAGATTCCGAACCCACTACAAATGTTAGGGAATTAAATGGTAATATATCAAGGATTATTAATAAAAAACTGTGAGGTAAAAAATGAAAGAACAATAGGGTTTATCACGAGAATAAAGATATGTTTAATGATAAAGAAAAATGTATTATTGTAAGACAGGAAATTGCTAGTTTAAGAAATAAAACATGTTATAACTAAATGACTTAGAATATAAGAAACTTGAAAGATACTAGTAAGCTAAAAAATATATCACTAGCCAAGAACTCAATGTAGTGCAACACACTAACAGAATATTAAATTCAATGCAGAAAAGAAGCAGTAATAGTATATTAAAACCAAACTGAAATGATAATTTCTTCAAATGTAAAATTTCTCTCAAATTATCAATTTTGAGAGGGGAATATATGTAACACAACAAAGTGTTACATAACCTAGGCGTGTACCAAAAGAATCAATAAGTACACGGAAATAATATAAGTGAATAATTTATGATGAAAGTAGCAAAGAAGAGAAGGACCAACGAAGAAGAAAGAAGAAGAAGTACCACAAGAAGCAGTAAGGAATACACTGCATGACACTACAACAAATACTATGACTGACTCTAACTAATGGACAAGCCAAGTTCACTATAAGCTGTCAAACAAGCCAGTCAATGACATAAATGTAAAATCACATGCTTACAAAAGTAATTAAAGAATGACAAGAATAATATAATATCAGCAACAGCATTTGGCTGAAAATAAATGAACCATGACCAGTAAATAACAATGCCTAGGACTAAGACTAGCTATGGCCACAATGTAAAGTTAAAACTAGCATTGCAAACCCCAAATGTAATATTAAGAAGTAAGAATACTTGTAAGAGGAAACCTTATATGAATAAGTAACTTCCTCATTATACCAAATGTAACTAATGACCATTATTAAGGCATAAACCGATGCTAAAGGTATGCCTAGGCTACGCCTAAACAAACGATTGTCAGTGAATTAATAAGTAGAAAGGACTACTAGTGTACATAAAATCTACTGAACAATCAATATAAATAAATGTAACAGTGAATATCACCACTCAATTATTAATGAGTAACATTAAGTTAAGTAGGATAAACAAAATGTAATTAGAAAGTAAGGATTATTCATAGTAATGTATCACCATAGTTAAGCTAAGATTTAATAATTGTATTCAATAAATAGATATTAAGTATAACGACGAATGTGTTAGTGTTCCGACAAAGACGTTTAAAAGAAAACGCGATGTGAAACACTAAATATAACTAGATAGGTAATAATCGTATTTGGCTTCGCTAGCAGAAGACAGTGCGAAACCATGTTTCTGAACATTATTTATTAGCAATGTCAGAGAAAGTGCGATTAAAACCAGTGTTAAGTCATATCAAGTTAAAGCTCATGAACTATTCTTGAATTTGATAGTAACAGACTCGCGATCACAACTATAATAAAGATGTAGTATGCGGTAGCATCATTTGTTATTATAAAGTGAGAAATTGGTTGGTTAAGACTAACAACAACGAAAGTTGTCAAAGACGTTTGTCAAACGACGGTTGGAAAACAATGCGTCATTTTTGTAACGGCTGTCGGAGCCAATCAAAAATTAGCTTATTAAACGAATTCATAACCTAAGCCCCGTGAAGCGAGGGGGTATATAATCAAAAACCAAGCGAAATCGTTACACTTTTGACAATCATCTCGAGCGAGAAGGTGTCGCTCGTCACCCCAAAATTTTTAATAACTTAGAGTATAATGTAAACAGTGAATCCATTTAACTGTTTCGTCAAGACAAATAACTACACAACAATTTATCAACAGGAAGTGCATAGATGTGAAGTAATTATTTTTATTTTTTGCGCGATATTTAGAACGGGAGACAGATTATTAACCAGTGTTTAACTTAGTCCGAATTTAGTTAGAAGAGGACTATTATTCTCCGTTCTTAGTTCGTGTGCAGTGTAATTAACCAGGGTCACTATAATCCGACCGCTGGAGTGTTTAAAATAAATTTTAATCTATAAGATTAAAATAAAAAAGGTAACATTGTGACAATTCATTTTATTAATCTGTGTGCACTTGTAATTCTTCAACACAAAATTGTACTGACGCAAAAACATCAAAACTTTCTATCTGTTACACTGTGATCAAATTTATTTAGCAGATTTGTTAATCCCACGTAAGATTTGTATTAGTCTTAAGTGATAAAAAAAAAATTGTTAATAATTAAGTCAGCGTGATCAACGCTAACCTAGCAATAGGTACGGATTTTAAAAAAGAGGCCGGATTAGTAAATATTGTCATTAACGTCTGTATAGGCATAAAGTAGTTCTTTCTTGTATTTAAAAGAGCTTACGCCCGAGATATAAAATAATATTTAATTAAAAGTTAATCTGGTAATAACCAGAAGAGTTGATTTGTTCTATCTGAGCTAGTTCGTAGGGTAAAAGAACGAAGTAATTGCAATTTTATATTAATGTATCCATTATACTTGTAACTGTTGTAACGCAACATAGTTGAGGTTCCCCAACGTTACATAAAAGACAGAATGAAATATGGTCAAAGACCATACCCTGACTTAAGGTTGTTCGATAGTTCATATGTTTGAGAAGGACCTCAAGTAAAAAGGAGGCAATGACTAATATTAAATGTAAAAGAGCCAGACCAATGAATGATTGGATGTAATGAAATATCTGTTTTGTACTGTGACATGTTAAGGTCTACAGAATATTTATATTGTATGTTGAATGTGTTAAAAATGAAATGATGTTGTTTGATAATAATACTTACTCAATAATTATGTTTATATTTTATATTAGATTTGTTTTTATACAGCAAAGTATAGTTACCAATGTTAGGCACTGTACTAAGTTGTCAGTATTGTATAAAATTGAAAGATACTGTTGTTCTAATTAATGTTTATAAACTGGATCAGGAGTGTGACCAGTGTTTCAAGTCTAACAAGTAGTTCTGACAATTATGTCATAAATTAATAAAGGGTTCCAGAACCAATTAATTAATGTAAAAACAACTAACCACCAGTAAATTAAAATTCATGTAATTAACTATGTAAGCAATAATTAATTGTACAGTAGGTCAGGTAAAAAGAAAATTAAGTTAAAAACCAAATAATGTTATAATGGTTGCAAATGAATCTATAGGCCTAAATTCCATATTAGTGAAAGGAAATTAATACCTTTTTAGTAAACCCAGTCCAACGAAACTCTAGTAAAACATTTACTGTTTAATAAGGAAGGTTAGGGGAGAATTTTATGTGATTCAATATTAATCCAAGCATGGAGTATTTTATTGGAAAGGAGTAGTAATATTCTATAATGCCGGCTCAAGGATATATAGAAAACATGGTTGTTAAGGCAACTGATTTTTAGTAAGTTGTTGATTTTGGATAGATGGTACTGATTGTTACAAGCTATGAGGTTGAGATGAACCGATATATTTAAAATATATGAATAAATATAAAGAAAATATATATCCAAATTGAAAAAGCATTTTTGCAAAACAATTATACTGGAATGTTAATGAATCATACAAATTAAATAACCCTCTAACTTATCAATGAATACAATAAAAAAGAACTGAAAGCGTCTCACCTCCTTCACTAAATAATTCCGCTGAATTTGGTATCAAACCGATTCATGCTATAAATTGAAGACCAATAAAGAGTTGAAGCCTGAATTGACGGAAATATTTGGAAATACAGAAGATTCGGTTGACGAAATAACCTTCATTGACAGCGTAAGCTGAGATCCTAATTCCAGTTCGTTGGGACCAAGAATTGTGAAGACGCAAAAGAAGAATCGAAGCACAAGAGTTCCTGTGGGATTATCATCATCCATTCATTGAAGACCAGAGCAGTTTTACTGGGTGAAGACGATATAAACTGCATTTTGACCGTTGTTGACAAACATTCACTGCCTAATGAAGCTTTCGCCGCTTGGGTAAAAAAACAAATTATTTTCATATCATTGTATTTTAAGTAAATAATTTTATTCTTTTTGTAAATTGAACAACCTTAATTATGCGTTTTACCTGGCCTTACTAATGGTTCAAAGAACTACACGAACCCTGGTATAAGAATTATTTGTCATTATTTTCAAAGTATATATGTTTTTTTTTAGAGTTCGAATAATTAAGAATCGATATATGTTGGGATAGTCGATTGGATCGTCTTATTGTTTGTCTGAGACAACGTAACTTGTTAAATACCAGAGAAAAATAAATAAAGTACATTTGTTGTATGAGATAACGTTTTAATCATTGCAGAGAAAATACTATATGTAATTGGTGTAATAATTTATTAACAGATTGATACAAACACTCCGAATAACTAACCTATAAGTACACTTCTTTCTAGTAATACCGCTCCAAGTTTACAGCTGGTGGGACGGGAGATTGCTGAACTAACGGGTTTTGCCATACTAAATTTGAATGAAATTTTTATCGTTGAGGGACTAGGGTTGAGACAAAAACCACTTACATTCAGTAAATACTCCATATATATTGCTCATATTAAACAACCACTGAGAATTAAATTAAGTCTACAGAATACTACCATTATAAATTCAGGAATATAATTCTAAGTTTGTGGACTTAATAATCTGTGTTCTGAGGGTTTCACTGGTCACAACCGCAAGGTATATTAGCTAATAACATATTAATTAAACCAGGTAACAGCATTTTAATTGTTACGAATCGCCAACTATAACGTATTACTTGGCATTTGTTACACCGGAGTATCTTATAACTAATTACACTCATAGACAAGATTTCTTTATAATTTCACGTCTCCAGCTGGTATCATACATTATAACATACGTCCTCATATAATTAACAAGCAGTTCATTACTAAATTGATTTACAACAGTGAGGCTTTAAGGAGAAATATCGACTTGTGTTTCAAATTGGCGCATAACAACGTGGAGCTTATTTAAAAACGTACTCAACACATTCTATATATTTTCACTTGTGTTTCAAATTGCCGCCATCAACGTGGGGCTTAAACGAAAACGAGGACGTCCATATAGTACTTCTTTACAAATTGACGCTCGCAACGTGGGGCATCATCGTCTCATCTTAACACCTATATTTTAATTCTGTTTCAAATTGGCGCCCAACGTGGGGCTTAAACGAAAACGAAGACGTCTCCATTAGTCTCTTTGTTACACTGTTTGAATTTATTCTCAAGGGTAAGAATAAAACCCGTCTGTTATCAGCATAAACCTTGACTCTATTTATTTCAAAGAGTGAATTAATAATTAATTTTGAATACAAAAATAACTCTGAATAGAGGTTGTATGTTGTTAGATTTGAATTGCCGTAAGTGCAATAAGCATTAACACAAGTTTTAAAGAAAATTATCAAAGATTAAATCTCATTAATTGGTTTTTCATGGGATTTTCCCGAAATAAACCCGTGTGGTGCCCTTATCAAACAAGGAATGATCTAACCTTGTCAATAAAGCAAGCTGGTATTAAATCCATCTTGGCAGCTTATTAATTACTATAAGTGAACTTCAGAACTTCTAGTATCACGATCAGGTACGTGAAAGTATATTATTATAAATTTTTGTTGTCCAGACGAGACTTAACATTACGTACTTTGACGACAATTAACCTAGAAGAGGATTTCGCTGCCAGATCGACGCTACGGCTACCTTCATCAGTCGACCAGCGATTAACGCTTTATTCACTAAATTGATCAACCATTACTAATCAAACAGTATTTATTAATTATTACTGCAACTATTTTAGAAAAGAGTTCATTGTTTTTAAATTGTAACTTACTAATCGATTTATAACTTAATTTATACTTTAAAAAACAAATACATTTAAAATTTTTTAAACAGCCGTAATCTAGTTCACTCACAAATTGGCGACCAGCAACGTGAGGCTGTAAAAAATATTAAACAAAAATATTTTTAATATAAACATTAAGCCCGGCAAATACAAGAGAACAACCATGCCACATACACACAAACACGACACGAGATACAAGGCCAGCCGAGTGGAAGATATACAAACAGATACAGAAATAAATACAGAGACACAAGAGACGCAACCAACGTCCGAGATGGAAGTCGCGACAAATAACAATGTAGAAATTCGACCAGAAGGAACGCCTCATGCGGAACCGGAAGTGGAAGTAATGGTCGGCGACCAACCAGACAAAGCCACCGAAGGGGCAAGAATGGAGAACATGATGATGATGGTGATGATGATGATGGAACAAATTAATAGAAACAATGACTCAATAAACAAAAATATCGAGTCATTAAAAGAAGATAGTCTCAAAAATATGGAGTTATTAAAAGAAGATCTACATACAAAATTAGACGCTAATAATAAAAATATGGAATCAATTAATAAAAGTATGGCGTCGTTAAAGGAAGATCTACATACAAAATTGAATGATAATAATAAGAACATCAAAGTATTGAAGGAAGATTTGAATAAGAAGATAGACGATACCAATAAATCCATGGACGCATTGAATAATAAGTTAGACGACAACAACAGAGCGTTGAAGAAGATTTGAATACTAAATTAGATGATATCAGCAAGAAGATGGAGGAAAATAATGAGAAAATTAACACGAAAGTAGACACGGAAATAACATTCGTAAGAAGAGAGATTACGGAAGTGCATGAAAGGTGTGAACAGCACGGTCAAGATTTAAAACGGACTAGAGAAGAGGTCGACGTGAGAATTGACAACATCGAGGAAATAACTGAAGCCCGGATCGAATCGCTGAAGAAGATGAGCCAGGACGAGATCAAGCGAGTGAGAACAGACGTGGGTGAATGGTGCGAAGAAATAAGTGCGTCGGTGGACACCGTAAGAACCTTGACAGTTGCAAACCGAGAGAACATAGAAGAACTATGACAACCGGAGATCATGCAGATGAGGGAAGAGATAGAAATCATCCGTAATCGTCCAGTACAGGGTCAGTTCATCCAACCGACAGATAACCGAGATGTAATAAACTTCAAAAACTACAAGAAAAACCCGATCGAGTTCTTAGAACGCGTAGACGAAAACTTGACCAGGATTCGAGAGAATAGATGGACGGTGATAAGGAGTCTGATCGATGAGTATTTTAAAGAGATTTACGACAATTGGTGGACTGCCACACGCCACGAAGTCCACAATTATGAAGAATTTCAGACGCAATTCCGTGCAAAGTATTGGTCGGAGGCCACACAGAATATAGTGGGTGACAACATCTGTCATGGCAAGTATGACGCAAGTAAAGGAGCTACTCTAACCTCTTACTTCCTAGGTAAGGTGTGTTTGGCGCGTAACCTGGAACCGAAAATACCGGAGGAGTGCCTGGTTACCAAACTTTCTTACCATTTCGAGGAGGGAGTTGCCAAAGCACACCAGTGGGGACAAGTGAAGACAATTCAAGCCATGTCAGCCTTACTTGAAGACCAGGAGCATGAAGGTTACTATAGAAGAAGCCGAAGAAGGAACGAGAACTTCCAGGACAGGAGCGGTAATACCAATAACAATAATTCAAATTTCCAAAATTACCGAGGTAATTTCAATACCAATGTTAATAATTCAAATCAAAATCATGCTAACAATAATAACGAAAATAACTATAGACCCAATAACCAATACAATAACAATAATAATACTGGTAACTATAACAATAATAATACAAGACGGCCGAATTATAACAACAACCCTAACCGACCCCAGAACCAAGGCGGAAATAACCCACCACCGCAGTACCGCAGGGTTAACTATGTTCATGCCAACTACGAACCAGGTAGGAGGCGATACTACCCACGGCGCGATAGTTTCAACGGAGACAGGAGGGATGCAAGAGGCGGACGTTGGAGAAGTAATAGCATCGAGGGCGATAGCCGCAACAATGACTACCGGCCCCAAGTGAATTTTGTACAAGCTCGTGACCAATCCAACCCGAGGAGACCTGATACCTGACCGCAGACAAACATCACGAACAATGATGACGAGGAGGATTGGGTGCCAGTCTGTGAGAGGCCTGGCTTTACAATACTGCACAACCGAGCAGGCAGCCCTACAGAGTACAGATCCGGAGGTGGAAACCAGGATGAAGACGATCCATCTGTGAGTGTCCGAAGGGAATACAACCAACACGACCCACCAGAACGCTGGATTCCCCTAAGAGGAGATGGCAGCCGACCCAGCACATCCCAAGATGCAAGACTACAGTACCCATAATGAACCCAATAGAATGGTGAAGCCTAAGAGAACCCCAACATATAGACTAATAATGGACTTATTATTATAGAAGAATGAACTATGTTATCATACAGTGATTCTAACAAGAGTGTTTATTATATCAAATATCATAAAAGTGTCGACCATGAAAAAGTTAAATTAATGATCAAGAAAATCATTTATTATATTCAATGTACAGTAGACGCCCTCTTAACCGGCCTCGGATCAACCGGCTGCCGCTTTAACCGTCCAGACTCGTCTGTTTCCCACGCTTTCGATATCCGTTAATTAAACGGATGTTTCTACATTTTCTATTTGTTTTTAGTAATCAAGCGGCTTTCGATTACCGCTTTAACCAGCCGACCCTCAGACTCGTCTGTTCCCCACGCTTTCGATATCCGTTAATTCAACAGATGTTTATACATTATCTATTTATGTTTTTAGTAATCAAGCGGCTTTCGATTGTACCGTGTAAACATAAATGTGAAATTCCACCGACACGGCTCACCGGCATGTCAAAAGTTTCATAATTTGCACTTGTTTATTTTATTGAACGTCTTTAGTCAGTTTAGTAGTTGATTTGTCAATGTGAAGACATGTTGATTATTACTGTACTGGGTGCTACTGTAAGTACAGTTTCATTATTTTTTTCGTGTGCTACAAACATGAGTGACAAAAAACAGAAACGTGTAGTAATCACTATCGCGCAGAAACTTAACGCCTTAGAACGTTTAGACAAAGGTGAATCGGTACAATTAATATGTAACGAATTAGGCGTGGGAAAAAGTACTGTCAACGACTGGCGGAGAAACAGAAATTCACTTCAGGATTACTGTATGCAGGTTGAATCACAAAAAGTACTCAAGTCCCGTTGCACAATTAGAAAACCAACCAACGAGATTGTTGATGATGCCCTTTGGGTATGGTTTGTCCAACAACGTCGAAAAGGTACGCCAATTAGTGGGCCAATATTAAAAGAAAAGGCCTTATGTTTTCACAAAAAACTCGAAAACCAGGCCGAATTTGTTGCTAGTGATGGGTGGTTATCGAGGTGGAAAAAACGGCATGTAACACATGTGCTTGATGTGTGTGGGGAAAAGCTGTCCGCTAATCCAGGAGCAGTAGATGAATTTACAACAGAACTCGTAAAAATCATAAACGAAAAAGAACTTAAACCAGAGCAGATACATAACCTAGATGAAACGGGCTTAAATTTCAAACTTCTACCAAAACAAACTTTCGCTATGGCAGATGAAAAATCAGCACCGGCAATGAAAGTTAACAAAGAAAGATTGACTGTTGCTCTCTGTATCAATGCCGCGGGTACACATAAGATTCCTCTTTTTGTGATTGGTAAATCGAAGAAACCGTGTGTGTTTAAACATGTTAATATGGAAGCCCTCCCGGTTTACTATAGATCTCAAAAATCTGCGTGGATGGACTCCCATCTTTTCAAAGAATGGTTTATAACGCAATTCATACCAAAAGTTAAAAGCCATTTAATCAATCTAAAATTTCCTGTAAAAGCTCTACTTGTCACTGACAATGCACCGACCCACCCCAGTGCTGATCAATTAGTATGTGAGGAAGACATCAGCGTTTTATTTTTGCCTCCTAACGTAACTAGTCTCATACAACCTATGGACCAGGGAGTTATTGCAAGTTTCAAAAGACGGTATAGGCGAAAACTGTTATCTGAAATTTTGTGTAAAATGGAAGATGAAAACTCAGGACTTGAAGACGCTGTGAAGACTATAAACATCAAAGATGTGGTGTACATGATAACAGCTGTGTTTGAAGAAATTCCCCACACTGCTTTTATAAAATCATGGAGGAAAGCTTGGCCAGGCATTGAGAATTACGTTGACCAGACAACGGAAGAAAATACACGAGTCCCAGATAACGAAAATCAAAGTTTACTCTGTGATCTGCAAAAAATAATGGCAGAATGCGAAGAAAGAGATGTTGAAGAATGAATAAATGGTGATCAAGAGCTTGAAAACGAAACTTTGGCTGATGAGGAAATCATAAGTGTTGTCTGCCAGCAAACTGATATTGACGAAGATGGGATCATAAAAGAAAAAGAAGAAGACAGTGAGGGAAAAGTCAGTCACAAAGACGCATTGGAAGCATTACAGCTGGCAGTGCGATACGTCGAACAACACGGTGAGGCGTCTGGTGTCGATGTCATGTTTATGCGAAAGTGGCGTGACCACGCTTTTAAAAATTCATTCAAACTTAAAAAGCAAAAAACAATCACGGATTTTTGTAAAGTGTAACTGAAATACTGTATACAGTGTTAATGTTATGTCTGTAAAATAAACAACTTTTAACGATACAGTACTGTACAAGTGTTTGATTTTGTTCGGTTTAACCGGCCATTTTGTTAACCGGCCGACCCCCTGGTCCCAAGCTGACCAGTTAAGAGGGCGTCTACTGTATTGAAAATATCTAATTGCCTGTAACCAGCCTGTTTACCATATTGTATCATAAAGAAGAATGTGTATTATAGGTATATGTACCAAAAATATCTATTATGTATTAAATAAGAACCATGTTTGTCATATTAAATGATAGGGAAAAATGTTCATTATAAACTAAATGATTTTATAATAAGAAAAATGTTTATCATATCAAATGATAAGGAAAAAATGTCTATTGTATTGTATAAAACAAAAATATATTGTATAACGAAAATGTATGTAAAATATTGATATAATTTTACTCTGACTCTTCAAGTGATTAATTTTAAAACAAATGAAACTATATATCGTCCAGAATAAGTGTTAAAGATTCCAACACTTGAAGGAGTAGAGGAGAAGAACACCGCAGTGAGTAATTAGAGAGATGGCTATTATAAAGGAAAGAAGAGAAAGAAAAATGTTATTTAATTGTCAAATATTGTATACCCCTCACAAAACCAAGAAATATATTAAAATCATCCAGAATAAATTATTTAAACACCTACCATTTGAAGGAGTAGAGAAGAAGAACATCAAAGCGTCGAATAATAAAGGAGAAGGCTTGAATAAGGAATGGAATAATTACTTAAGTGATAAATAAAAATACTTATCAAATTATAATAAAGAAAAAATGTGTATCACAAATACCAAGACTGTTTAGCATGTTAAGTAAACGATTAACGAGAATGATTATTATATGATATAAAAAAGAAAAATGTCTATGGATAAATAACAAAAATGATTATCAAAATACTACTGTTATTGAGGAACAAGAATGTTAATTGAACGATGAAGAAAATATCTAATTGTATATACCAACAATATATGTCAAATGATATCTAACAAAAGTGTTTATTATGTGAATATTGTAAACGCTGATAATCCAGGATAATGGTGAAGCAAATGTTAAAAAACCTATATACAAGCAATGGTGAGAGTAAAGCTTGTGAACTATTAATAAGAGTGAAGTACTGTAAACTCAATGTTTAAAGAACAACTGCATAATTGTATAATGATAAATCGAAGTGTGTAAATTAAGAATATTAAGATAAACAAAACAACTTGCAAACTAGTATAGAAAAATAACAACAAGGCTAATAAATAACACAGCCAATATGCCAAGTCTGAAGGAAATAATGACCTGTGAAGAGAAGTATGTTAGCTAAAGTATAAAAGCATGAAAAATGATACCAATGAAACCTCTAATACCTTGAATGTTATATTGAATATGTTATATTATTGAAAAATGAATGATATGTTATATTTTATGTGTTGTGATAGTGCAACTGTTGCTACGTGCAATTTTTATTTTGTCCCAGACAGAGATGAGGATTCCTCTGATTCTGAGGATGTGTAATGAGGAACGGCGGAGAATGTATGCCACAGTGAGCCACTCTGATTCCGAACCCACTACAAATGTTAGGGAATTAAATGGTAATATATCAAGGATTATTAATAAAAAACTGTGAGGTAAAAAATGAAAGAACAATAGGGTTTATCACAAGAATAAAGATATGTTTAATGATAAAGAAAAATGTATTATTGTAAGACAGCAAATTGTTAGTTTAAGAAATAAAACATGTTATAACTAAATGACTTAGAATATAAGACACTTGAAAGATACTAGTAAGCTAAAAAATATATCACTAGCCAAGAACTCAATCTAGTGCAACACACTAACAGAATATTAAATTCAATGCAGAAAAGAAGCAGTAATAGTATATTAAAACCAAACTGAAATGATAATTTCTTCAAATGTAAAATTTCTCTCAAATTATCAGAGAATATATGAGAGAGATTATATATTATTTGAGAGGGGAATATATGTAACACAACAAAGTGTTACATAACCTAGGCGTGTACCAAAAGAATCAATAAGTACACGGAAATAATATAAGTGAATAATTTATGATGAAAGTAGCAAAGAAGAGAAGGACCAACGAAGAAGAAAGAAGAAGAAGTACCACAAGAAGCAGTAAGGAATACACTGCATGACACTACAACAAATACTATGACTGACTCTAACTAATGGACAAGCCAAGTTCACTATAAGCTGTCAAACAAGCCAGTCAATGACATAAATGTAAAATCACATGTTTACAAAAGTAATTAAAGAATGACAAGAATAATATAATATCAGCAACAGCATTTGGCTGAAAATAAATGAACCATGACCAGTAAATAACAATGCCTAGGACTAAGACTAGCTATGGCCACAATGTAAAGTTAAAACTAGCATTGCAAACCCCAAATGTAATATTAAGAAGTAAGAATACTTGTAAGAGGAAACCTTATATGAATAAGTAACTTCCTCATTATACCAAATGTAACTAATGACCATTATTAAGGCATAAACCGATGCTAAAGGTATGCCTAGGCTACGCCTAAACAAACGATTGTCAGTGAATTAATAAGTAGAAAGGACTACTAGTGTACATAAAATCTACTGAACAATCAATATAAATAAATGTAACAGTGAATATCACCACTCAATTATTAATGAGTAACATTAAGTCGAGTAGGATAAACAAAATGTAATTAGAAAGTAAGGATTATTCATAGTAATGTATCACCATAGTTAAGCTAAGATTTAATAATTGTATTCAATAAATAGATATTAAGTATAACGACGAATGTGTTAGTGTTCCGACAAAGACGTTTAAAAGAAAACACGATGTGAAACACTAAATATAACTAGATAGGTAATAATCGTATTTGGCTTCGCTAGCAGAAGACAGTGCGGAACCATGTTTCTGAACATTATTTATTAGCAATGTCAGAGAAAGTGCGATTAAAACCAGTTTTAAGTCATATCAAGTTAAAGCTCATGAACTATTCTTTAATTTGATAGTAACAGACTCGCGATCACAACTATAATAAAGATGTAGTATGCGGTAGCATCATTTGTTATTATAAAGTGAGAAATTGGTTGGTTAAGACTAACAACAACGAAAGTTGTCAAAGACGTTTGTCAAACGACGGTTGGAAAACAATGCGTCATTTTTGTAACGGCTGTCGGAGCCAATCAAAAATTAGCTTATTAAACGAATTCATCACCTAAGCCCCGTGAAGCGAGGGGGTATATAATCAAAAACCAAGCGAAATCGTTACACTTTTGACAATCATCTCGAGCGAGAAGGTGTCGCTCGTCACCCCAAAATTTTTAATAACTTAGAGTATAATGTAAACAGTGAATCCATTTAACCGTTTCGTCAAGACAAATAACTACACAACAATTTATCAACAGGAAGTGCATCGATGTGAAGTAACTATTTTTATTTTGTGCGCGATATTTAGAACGGGAGAAAGATTATTAACCAGTATTTAACTTAGTCCGAATTTAGTTAGAAGAGGACTATTATTCTCCGTTCTTAGTTCGTGTGCAGTGTAATTAACCAGGGTCACTATAATCCGACCGCTGGAGTGTTTAAAATAAATTTTAATCTATAAGATTAAAATAAAAAAGGTAACATTGTGACAATTCATTTTATTAATCTGTGTGCACTTGTAATTCTTCAACACAAAATTGTACTGACGCAAAAACATCAAAACTTTCTATCTGTTACACTGTGATCAAATTTATTTAGCGGATTTGTTAATCCCACGTAAGATTTGTATTAGTCTTAAGTGATAAAAAAAATATTTGTTAATAACTAAGTCAGCGTGATCAACGCTAACCTAGCAATAGGTACGAATTTTAAAAAAGAGGCCGAATTAGTAAATATTGTCATTAACGTCTGTATAGGCATAAAGTAGTTCTTTCTTGTATTTAAAAGAGCTTACGCCCGAGATATAAAATAATATTTAATTAAAAGTTAATCTGGTAATAACCAGAAGAGTTGATTTGTTCTATCTGAGCTAGTTCGTAGGGTAAAAAAACGAAGTAATTGCAATTTTATATTAATGTATCCATTATACTTGTAATTGTTTGAATTTATTCTCAAGGGTAAGAATAAAACCCGTTTGTTATCAGCATAAACCTTGACTCTATTTATTTCAAAGAGTGAATTAATAATTAATTTTGAATACAAAAATAACTCTGAATAGAGGTTGTATGTTGTTAGATTTGAATTGCCGTAAGTGCAATAAGCATTAACACAAGTTTTTAAGAAAATTATCAAAGATTAAATCTCATTAATTGGTTTTTCATGGGATTTTCCCGAAATAAACCCGTGTGGCGCCCTTATCAAACAAGGAGTGATCTAACCTTGTCAATAAAGCAAGCTGGTATTAAATCCATCTTGGCAGCTTATTAATTACTACAAGTGAACTTCAGAACTTCTAGTATCACGATCAGGTACGTGAAAGTATATTATTATAAATTTTTGTTGTCCAGACGAGACTTAACATTACGTACTTTGACGACAATTAACCTAGAAGAGGAGTTTTGCTGCCAGATCGACGCTACGGCTACCTTCATCAGTCGACCAGCGATTAACGCTTTATTCACTAAATTGATCAACCATTACTAATCAAACAGTATTTATTAATTATTACTGCAATTATTTTAGAAAAGAGTTCATTATTTTTAAATATTAATAATTATAATCGATTCATAACTTAACTTTAATTTTAAATTAAAATCAAAACATATTTAAATTTTTTAACACGAGTAACCTAGTTTGGTTACAATATTTAAATCTGTATACCAACCAACAATAATGTACAGAGCAGAAAATCGCACTGTCCTTGACAAACACGCAAGTAGAATAATATCAGCAGAGATGAGGTACCTCATGCAAATATTGGGAAAAACAATGAGAGACTGCATTAGAAATGAAACGATCAGATGAAATTTGGGAATGAACCTCCTACTGGATTTGCTGGAGGCGAGGCAACTGAAGTGGTTAGGATATGCTAGTAGGAGCAGATGAAGCAAGGAAAATAAAACAGTGCCTTGAAATAAAGCCACAGGGTCAGAGAACAAAAAGGGGAAGAATGACATATTACTCATACACTGAGAGCTTGAGACAGGGTCATGGGACGGGTTTATAGGAAATGAAGGCTATGTACATGGAGATATGGAAGGAGGACTCGACAACCTGATTCTGAGAGGCTAAAGTGTCAGGTAAAAAGTGAGGTGCTCATATTTCTAACAGCAAAAGTAAACAGGAACAGATGGAGATAAGCTCCCAACAATCTAACGCTGAGAGGCTGAAGGACCAGATAAAGAAGTGTTCACATCAGGAGCTCGGCGGAGAAAGGGTGAATAATAAAAATTATTTTTTTTTTTTACACAATCCTATTTTCTGACATGTTAAGAACACAGTAATACCACTATCATGTCTATATTCGCCCTTAGTATTTTGTAAAAAGCATTGAAATGTATGGACTGCATAAAACCAGCTGAGAGCTTAGTGCTGTAATATTGGAGGAGTAAGGGCGAATATACTGCACAGTGACACACGTCGGCATAATCTTTTTCTTAGGTTCGCCCTTACTCCACCGCTCTTAGTCATAGTTATACTTGTCCTGACATGTCTATGAAAAGTTTGGTCAGTATGAGTCGGTATTTCGATATGATTAGTTCATTCTTTCTCACACTGCATACATTATTTCTTTGTTATTCTAATAGTGTCTTATTATAATAGTGCCACTATAACAGTGAGTGTGAGTGAGTTTTTTTTTTTGTAAAATGGCAAGTAACAATAGGTAAAGGAAAAGGCAGAAGCATATAGAAAATTGGAATGTTAATAAATGCAAGAAACTACAAAATTTAAAAAGTTGTAACAAAACAGAAAACTGTTTGAATAATTATAAATAAGACAATATGAAAACTCATTCAGGAATAGAACCAATTATTATGATCTCAAGCTAATAAAAGAAAACCCCAAAATTTGAAGATAATGAATGGACCAAAATCAACTCAACAACAACAACCACTGACCTGACAAAGACTAACAAAATATAACCAGACATTACCCAGTAAGATAGGGCAGTAAATCAGTAAACAGTAAAACTATAAACAATCATAAAATAAATAAACAAAAACACAAAATAATAAAAAGTACAGCCACTTCATAGCATTAAATGTGTAGTACCTATAGGACTAAATAGGCTAATAAAAATCTGTCTTTTTGTGAAAATAAGGTAACCAAAGGGGTACAAAACCCTACAGTGACATAAGTGAAAACAAATATATAAAAGGTGTTATAATAATAACCATACAGACTACAGTTAAAAGGTGTGGTATTATTTAGATTAAGAAGTGACGTTCAATCAATCATGATTGACAATAGTGATTTAAAAATGAACACACTAACAATTGTTTAGCAGTGTGCAATTAGTTATATGTAGTAAGTTATAACTGTTAATATAAGGAGTATAGTTAAAGAGTTTTGTTTTACATTATAAAAGTTTCTTGTTACGGTAATTATGACAATTCTCATCAATGCTGATATTGTGGTGATATATATTTTTTTCTATTCTTCTATGTTATATAAACACGAGAAAAATAATTTTAAACAGCGGTCAAACCTATTTACAGAGAAAAAAAATTAAATTATTACTCCCATAAGAACGCATGCAATGGTGAATGAGCGCCATATTGACTGTGTAGACGGTGAGAAATGATGAGAAATGTCATAATTACTCACTTTTGTCATTCAATTGCCTACAACGCAAAGCATTACATTTAGGACTCGTGGGTGGCCGGCTCATCAGTTTCCTATAGTATCCACCGCTGAAAGTGATTTTGGGTAGCTGGCTCACCGCACATGCTTTAGTCTCTGGCGCCTTCGGCGCTTCCGAGGTTACTAATAATAAACTCGCGGTGGGCTCAACGCAAAGCTTTAAACCGCCGTTTGGGCTCAACGCAATTTTGAACATGTAAGAATCATGTTGAAAAAGCGTCACGCGTCAACAACAGCTGGACCTATGTCATTTCTCACCGTCTACACAGTCAATATAGCGCTCATTCACCATTGCATGCGTTCTTATGGGAGTAATAATTTAATTTTTTTCTCTGTAAATAGGTTCGACCGCCATTTAAAATTATTTTTCTCGTGTTTATATAACATAGAAGAATAGAAAAAAAAATATATCACCGCAATATAAGCCATTGATGAGAATTGTCATAATTACCTTTGTTACTAGCAGATCAAGTTAAAATAATATTATATCAAAGGGTCACTGTCAACTGTCATACATTATTCTACACTATTAAGTAAGAAAAATGTAAAATCCACAAAATACTAATTTTTACATGACCAAACCAGGCCATGTTTGGTATCAAATGATTTGTAATTTTATTGGAATTAACTACATATAAGTTGTATTAAATATTATTGTGTTATGATAAAAGGGTAATTTGAAGGCAAAATATAAAATGTAATGTATCTTAAGGGTCTTGGTAATGTAACACTTGAACTTTGTATAAAGGGCCAATAAGAATCCAAGAAATTATGGTCAGCTTCTATGAAGAAAAGAAGAAATTAAACACTTGATTGTTAACCATGATGGAACACGGTTGAGGAGTGCAGATAAAAAATATTATTATGTACGAAATTTTAAAAAGCAAGAAACCAACGACACTAACAACTCACACAGCATTAATAACTGATAAACATTTTATAAAAGAAAACAAGAACATAAGAAATAGTGAACACTAATTGACAATATTTTATTAAAATACATTGGGAACCAATTTTACTCTAACCACAACTGGCAACACATCGGCCATGATTATGACGTTACTCAACAACCAGCATGCATTGCGCACATAGCGAAATGAAATATTTACTGGCCATATTATTCAACATTAATTTAAGATTATATTAGATAATAAGTATTAAGCTATTTCTATTGTAATGTACTCTTAATTTGTTTTTTATTAATTGATGGAACCTTGAGTAGCAGCCAAAAGAATTCACTTTTATATAATTAAGTCATTCGACATTTGACCCTGAGATAAGAATCGATCATTGCTAATGTGTATATCGAAATAACCATTTTTACTAACTGAATCAAATTTTCAAGGATTAAACATTAATATTGTAAAGGTGTTTTACGTGGTGTGGCCGCTATCGTTTAAGCCCCGCGATGGAAGCCACTTTGTAAAGGTTCTTGATGTGGGTTGTAATAATTAAAGTTTAAATGTTTAATGTTGTTTGGTGTCAAAATGTATGCTCTCAGTCGTGTACGGGTAAACCGTATTCTGCTCTGCTGCATTCAAACGTTGCCGCCTCGCCACCTGATTGGCGTACAGCTCTCTGCAGTATTACCCAGCTTGCGTCTCGCTTTAACGCCTTCACTTCAATAATTACTAGTCGTAATTCTAAATTAACGGAATCAAACATACAGCATTGCAGATTGAGAACTTTTATTAATCCTTTAGAATATTTATCTTGGTTTATTATACATCAAAATCCGTTTTGCTGCACCGACTATTACAATCGTGCAGTTGGTACTTGCTCAGCTCAGTTGTATACAATCAGACAATAACGCTAGTTTACAGTAAAATTATCGTTTTTCTCAGGGGTGTAAAGTCCTTTCGGCTACAGAAATATATACTTACGGCTAACACACACAAAGTTATAATAATTCTTACAACTAATTACATAAATAAATCGATATCTCATTACATTTGACTAAGTAATCACCAATGAAAACTTGTGAAGCAATTTAGGGTTATGTTTCATTTGCCAGAAGTTCGTTATTAGAAGATTCGTTAATTATTTATCATATTTTACTTTCTTAATAATTGTTAATTGGTTATAGTTAAATAGTGAATTTAAATAAGCATTTATTTTGACTCGGAATAGTGATCAGTGATTTTGAAATAGTTATATTTAATTCAGACCAAAATTTGTGAATACGCTTTAAGGGATAATGTTTATACTCATCAGTTACTTGTTGCTGAAGATCCTGATGTCGTCTTCTTCGATAGATAACTCCTGGGCTGTCGTCTTCTTCTATGGATAATTCCTGTCGTCTGTTTCCCTCGTCTCGGCACTTCTCTTTTACTAATTCAGGCCTCGTAATTCTTCAGTTGGTGTCGTCTCCTTCTTTTAGGAGGTTCCACTGATCTTCATATAGTGTCCGTGGTCGTCTTTCTTCGTCACGGCGTCGCTTCGTCTTCTTTGGATCACTACGGTTTGTTAATTTAATTTTTTATAAATAAAAATTTACGTTCAGGATTCCCTGTACTGTTGTAATTGTCTTCCATTAGTTTTAAATAGTTTTGCAATTACTTGAAGAATAATAATTTAATTTTGATACGAGAGCTACTCGGTCCACCCTCTGGCGTTGGTTAATAATGACTTACTGAAAATCTAACGGTTTTTTGGCGTTATTTTTCTTGTTGCTATGGTTACTTCATAAATTATGCTAATTTTTCATTGGTTATTAACTCAGGTTATTGTTAGGATTTATCGTCTTTTTCCGTCTATTTCTACCAAAATATCTTCAACCGAAGATTACTACTTTGTTCTAATAGCTAGGGTCATCACATTAGTACCATTCTTCCTAATTTTTCATGATGAACATTTTGATACCCCTCATGCCTACTTTTGGATAGTTAATTACATTTTTACTATTTTCCCAATTTTATATCTTACATATATTTTATTCACAATTAGTTGTTAACCACATATTTTGGTACTATAAATACCCACTTACATGGTTTAATCATTTGGCACCTTCTGCCTTACCCTTGGATTATTATTTGTTCTCAAATTAATAAATTTATGTTCAACAGTTTGGCCTAGAGCCTAGATTCCATTCTACTTCCATCTAACACTTCTTACTAACATTTCTGGTAACTCTAATACAATTTACAAACAAAACAAACAATAAACATCAGTATCCCTAACTCTAATTCTTACTATTAAACATTTCTTTTCAGGTTCTACCCTGAAATAACTTTTAATTGCTGTTATCTGCTTACCCTACAATTTACTCTATGCTATGATTTTCTGAACACAAACAAAATTCTTAATACTTTCTTAAAGAAACTCTTATAATACTATTGACCAACTGTTCCTTGTATGATATGTCCTATCTACTATTCCCTTCACTTAAATACAGTGTCTGTCCTCCTTAATGTGCTATTCGTTCTAATACCTTAACTCTTACCTTAATATATAATCTTGATATCTTATTACCTAAATTAACAACATTACAATTAGTTCCATCTTACTTACTAGTGCACCGTTTATCACAAATTGTTTATCTGTTTAACATAGTTGGCTTATATAATATTTAGTTCTACATTCTCACTACACTTTTCCTTTCATTAGAAAGTTTCTATAATTACTACCCTGCTCACTTTGTTTCATTATTCTATACCTATCACTTCACTACTTATTTAGTTTTACACACTTTTGGGCTTATTCACTTGTTTATTCATGGGTTGTCTGATTACTTTAAATCACCGTGTGATTATGGTCATTTATAACTATTTACCTCCAAATCACACTGATCACTTTTGGTCATCATTCTAATATTGCTTTTGCTTTGGGCTCAAAGTATTGTTTATAGCCTTTGGCCATTACTACTACAATTAGTTTGGGGTATGGTTAGCTTCTAACCCCCCTACATTATATTATACAAGTACATTCTTTAAATAACAAGATACATGTGATACTATTACCCTTCATTAATCTTATTGTCCTAGCTACATCTCATATGCTACCGACATCAATTCCTTACTAAATTTACAATATTCTGTTCACTTTTTGGGATGACTTGATTGTACTTAAACTTCTTCTTCACTGTCTCTTGGTTTTCTTTTGGTTCCTATCCGATCTATTGTGTCAAGTCTGTTGGGTTAATAGTCATTTGTCATCTATTGGGTTACTGGGTTATTGATCTTTAAGTTCATAAGTTTTTTGCCTCTTACTCTCATCTTCAGCTGTTTATTTTATAATTAAATACCATTGAATCTTTGCTACCTTATGTCATGTTACATAATGCATCGCCACCAAAATTGATTATTTCGAAACAAAGATTATTAGATTTTTTCTGATATCATCAATATAGTTTATTTTATCAAGTTGTTATGATTCAGGAATTCGTCCATCGCTACTGCTTCTGTATTCATTCTTTATTAAGTCATGGTTCATAATATAATAATTGGTATTATTTTCTTTCTTTATTATTCCCCTTTATGTTCTATTTCCCTAAAATTTTTCTTCTCTCTCCTTCATATAAATTGGTAATAGTCAGAGGGCACGTGTGGCTCTATTACTCTGCTATCCATTTATACACATTTTGAGTTCAGAGGCCTTGCCTATCTGCTCAATAACATATGTTGGACGTATCTCAACATAAAATCATCACATAATAATATTCATAATAATTATAATAATAGTCGTTCATTTCCGACTCACATAATATTAATACAATAAAACACTTTTGGGATTAATTATTCTTTCTTTTATACAACTCATGACCTTTCATTTCAATAACTTATTTGGATTCCTTTGTTTTAAGCTTGTGGCGATATTTAATAGGCATTTTGTATTGTTTTAAGAGCTTATTCTATATGGTAGTGATTCTATTTGTCATCACTTTAATGCTCATTGATATTTAATTAACATTATAGCTGGTTTTGACTCACTTATATTTTTTCATTGATAGCTCATTTAATCTGCCAATGTTATTTTTATTTGATTGTTTTTTGTCTCTTCTTTTGTGAAACATTAATTTCTATTTATCCCCTTTTGTGATAGGGTTTGTTAATGATGTTATGTAGCGTCATCATTATTTGTGTAATATTTAATTATTTTATATCTCAATTTTTATGATATTTCTTTATACATTTCCAAAATTACAGGTGTTTACACATTTTGTTTCACACTTGGTCGTAAGTTTAGCCTTACTTTGTTGTGAATTTAGTTTATCTTTCTTCTAAATTCCCTCTCATTTATAATAATAATGGTTCCAATCAAATACTTACTGTAAGCTGTGCTTACATTACTTTTGAATTTTGATAATAGTTACTTACAAAGTTCTTTTTAATTTTCTGACACTGGTTCATAATACTTTTTTAAAGAAGACTGGTTATAAGTCCCTTTTATCTTTTTAGTTGTGATTTCACTTATGACATAGGTATTATTTTTATTATCTTTCAATATGAGATAGGGTATTTATTTTGCTATATAATGGACCCTGTTATATACACTCGTTTTTCTTCTAAGTTAATCTTCTCACTTACATACATTAATTAGTTTGTATGGTCGGTTTACTTAAAATCCGTCCCATTTCTCAGTGTTCCTTCACACTTGGTTTAACCATAGTCCATGATTATATGAGTTGCTCCTGTTCGGATTGCTGTCGTTTTCATAATGACTTCTGTTCGTGTCCACCTTCTTGCTATTATTTTGTATTTAAATGGTTCTGGCATACCATTTTCACTTGTTTCCATTGCTATTGCAATCATTTCATTGTTTTGTTTATACAACGAATAGGTCAATGCTATTTCCATTGTAGATGCTATCGTTGATATAGGATTATGCATGTCCATTAAGTGTCTTCTCCTTCTTATTCTGTTACTCACTGTGTTGTAGCGATTCCTTTCTAAAGGTTCTAATAAGTTTCTTCTGTTATTTTTAAAATTCATGAATTCATTCTGGTCATTAATTAGTACATTAAACACCTCAAACAGTCCATTCTTCATCATCTCCAACTCTTCTCTGGAATTTATTAGTTTCCTTGGATGTATCTGTCTTACTTTCTTCATTTTCATAGTTTGGATGTCTTCCTTGTGGCTGTTATTTTTATTTGTAGAAAACAGTATGCTTTTGTCTTCTTTTAATTCTGTTTCCTTCTTACTATCTTCTATTTTTGTAATTACTGGTTCCTCAACACTGTTGGAATTCCTGTCTAGTGTTTCACTCAATTTCTTGGGACCCTTATCCAAAGTTTCACTTAATTTCTCGTTAAATCTGTCAAATTTTTCCATCATTTCTTTGTGATTTTTGTCCATTTCTTCTTTATATAATTCCCAAAATTGCCTTACGCTCATGTCACGTCTGGCTTCCTTCTGTTGTGTAGGTTCTGGCATTTTCTTCGGTTGCTTCACTTCCACGTCCTTGACTATTTCTTTTTCTAATTGAACATTGGGTTGTTCCAGGTTTTTATTATTTGGTGGTTCGCTGAACCCTCTTATTCGATTATGTCTCTTCCTCCAATTACACATATCTTCTCTGGATAGCTCGAACATAACCCTTATCCATTCTCTTAGCTCTGCGTTTTCCGTTTGTATTGGTTTTTCTGGTAGTTTTATAGATTGTCTCCATTGGTCGTATTCCTCCTGTGTATATTCCTCTGTCACCTGTGCGTATGTTCCCGTTCTTTTGTTTTTCATTTGTTCTTCATTGTTGAGCAATCTCTCCCAATCTTCCTTAGTCATTCTTTCCACCTTGTTATCGCCTTTTTCGTTTGAATCGTTTTCCAGCTTCCACACTTCATCATAAATTTTCTCCAATGTCATTTGGTCGTATGGTGGTTCCGTTACATCCGCACGACTCATTTGTGCTCGTTCATGGTCAGTGGTGTTTCTTTCGATGTACTCTATCTCTCTGCTAAACTTTTTAAATAGTGCTGTCATCCATTCTGCATAGCTGACTCGTTTTTCTTCTATCTCCTTTTCCGATCTCTTTGTCTCCTTTTCCGCCTCCTTCTCGTGTTTTGCCGGTTCCATTTCCGTAGTCGCCGCTAGAATCTGTAAAATTTAAAGGTATTTTTCCTTACCTATTCTAGCCCTACTAGTTGGCGCGCCACTTTGTAAAGGTGTTTTATGTGGTGTGGCCGCTATCGTTTAAGCCCCGCGATGGAAGCCACTTTGTAAAGGTTCTTGATGTGGGTTGTAATAATTAAAGTTTAAATGTTTAATGTTGTTTGGTGTCAAAATGTATGCTCTCAGTCGTGTACGGGTAAACCGTATTCTGCTCTGCTGCATTCAAACGTTGCCGCCTCGCCACCTGATTGGCGTACAGCTCTCTGCAGTATTACCCAGCTTGCGTCTCGCTTTAACGCCTTCACTTCAATAATTACTAGTCGTAATTCTAAATTAACGGAATCAAACATACAGCATTGCAGATTGAGAACTTTTATTAATCCTTTAGAATATTTATCTTGGTTTATTATACATCAAAATCCGTTTTGCTGCACCGACTATTACAATCGTGCAGTTGGTACTTGCTCAGCTCAGTTGTATACAATCAGACAATAACGCTAGTTTACAGTAAAATTATCGTTTTTCTCAGGGGTGTAAAGTCCTTTCGGCTACAGAAATATATACTTACGGCTAACACACACAAAGTTATAATAATTCTTACAACTAATTACATAAATAAATCGATATCTCATTACATTTGACTAAGTAATCACCAATGAAAACTTGTGAAGCAATTTAGGGTTATGTTTCATTTGCCAGAAGTTCGTTATTAGAAGATTCGTTAATTATTTATCATATTTTACTTTCTTAATAATTGTTAATTGGTTATAGTTAAATAGTGAATTTAAATAAGCATTTATTTTGACTCGGAATAGTGATCAGTGATTTTGAAATAGTTATATTTAATTCAGACCAAAATTTGTGAATACGCTTTAAGGGATAATGTTTATACTCATCAGTTACTTGTTGCTGAAGATCCTGATGTCGTCTTCTTCGATAGATAACTCCTGGGCTGTCGTCTTCTTCTATGGATAATTCCTGTCGTCTGTTTCCCTCGTCTCGGCACTTCTCTTTTACTAATTCAGGCCTCGTAATTCTTCAGTTGGTGTCGTCTCCTTCTTTTAGGAGGTTCCACTGATCTTCATATAGTGTCCGTGGTCGTCTTTCTTCGTCACGGCGTCGCTTCGTCTTCTTTGGATCACTACGGTTTGTTAATTTAATTTTTTATAAATAAAAATTTACGTTCAGGATTCCCTGTACTGTTGTAATTGTCTTCCATTAGTTTTAAATAGTTTTGCAATTACTTGAAGAATAATAATTTAATTTTGATACGAGAGCTACTCGGTCCACCCTCTGGCGTTGGTTAATAATGACTTACTGAAAATCTAACGGTTTTTTGGCGTTATTTTTCTTGTTGCTATGGTTACTTCATAAATTATGCTAATTTTTCATTGGTTATTAACTCAGGTTATTGTTAGGATTTATCGTCTTTTTCCGTCTATTTCTACCAAAATATCTTCAACTGAAGATTACTACTTTGTTCTAATAGCTAGGGTCATCACATTAGTACCATTCTTCCTAATTTTTCATGATGAACATTTTGATACCCCTCATGCCTACTTTTGGATAGTTAATTACATTTTTACTATTTTCCCAATTTTATATCTTACATATATTTTATTCACAATTAGTTGTTAACCACATATTTTGGTACTATAAATACCCACTTACATGGTTTAATCATTTGGCACCTTCTGCCTTACCCTTGGATTATTATTTGTTCTCAAATTAATAAATTTATGTTCAACAGTTTGGCCTAGAGCCTAGATTCCATTCTACTTCCATCTAACACTTCTTACTAACATTTCTGGTAACTCTAATACAATTTACAAACAAAACAAACAATAAACATCAGTATCCCTAACTCTAATTCTTACTATTAAACATTTCTTTTCAGGTTCTACCCTGAAATAACTTTTAATTGCTGTTATCTGCTTACCCTACAATTTACTCTATGCTATGATTTTCTGAACACAAACAAAATTCTTAATACTTTCTTAAAGAAACTCTTATAATACTATTGACCAACTGTTCCTTGTATGATATGTCCTATCTACTATTCCCTTCACTTAAATACAGTGTCTGTCCTCCTTAATGTGCTATTCGTTCTAATACCTTAACTCTTACCTTAATATATAATCTTGATATCTTATTACCTAAATTAACAACATTACAATTAGTTCCATCTTACTTACTAGTGCACAGTTTATCACAAATTGTTTATCTGTTTAACATAGTTGGCTTATATAATATTTAGTTCTACACTCTCACTACACTTTTCCTTTCATTAGAAAGTTTCTATAATTACTACCCTGCTCACTTTGTTTCATTATTCTATACCTATCACTTCACTACTTATTTAGTTTTACACACTTTTGGGCTTATTCACTTGTTTATTCATGGGTTGTCTGATTACTTTAAATCACCGTGTGATTATGGTCATTTATAACTATTTACCTCCAAATCACACTGATCACTTTTGGTCATCATTCTAATATTGCTTTTGCTTTGGGCTCAAAGTATTGTTTATAGCCTTTGGCCATTACTACTACAATTAGTTTGGGGTATGGTTAGCTTCTAACCCCCCTACATTATATTATACAAGTACATTCTTTAAATAACAAGATACATGTGATACTATTACCCTTCATTAATCTTATTGTCCTAGCTACATCTCATATGCTACCGACATCAATTCCTTACTAAATTTACAATATTCTGTTCACTTTTTGGGATGACTTGATTGTACTTAAACTTCTTCTTCACTGTCTCTTGGTTTTCTTTTGGTTCCTATCCGATCTATTGTGTCAAGTCTGTTGGGTTAATAGTCATTTGTCATCTATTGGGTTACTGGGTTATTGATCTTTAAGTTCATAAGTTTTTTGCCTCTTACTCTCATCTTCAGCTGTTTATTTTATAATTAAATACCATTGAATCTTTGCTACCTTATGTCATGTTACATAATGCATCGCCACCAAAATTGATTATTTCGAAACAAAGATTATTAGATTTTTTCTGATATCATCAATATAGTTTATTTTATCAAGTTGTTATGATTCAGGAATTCGTCCATCGCTACTGCTTCTGTATTCATTCTTTATTAAGTCATGGTTCATAATATAATAATTGGTATTATTTTCTTTCTTTATTATTCCCCTTTATGTTCTATTTCCCTAAAATTTTTCTTCTCTCTCCTTCATATAAATTGGTAATAGTCAGAGGGCACGTGTGGCTCTATTACTCTGCTATCCATTTATACACATTTTGAGTTCAGAGGCCTTGCCTATCTGCTCAATAACATATGTTGGACGTATCTCAACATAAAATCATCACATAATAATATTCATAATAATTATAATAATAGTCGTTCATTTCCGACTCACATAATATTAATACAATAAAACACTTTTGGGATTAATTATTCTTTCTTTTATACAACTCATGACCTTTCATTTCAATAACTTATTTGGATTCCTTTGTTTTAAGCTTGTGGCGATATTTAATAGGCATTTTGTATTGTTTTAAGAGCTTATTCTATATGGTAGTGATTCTATTTGTCATCACTTTAATGCTCATTGATATTTAATTAACATTATAGCTGGTTTTGACTCACTTATATTTTTTCATTGATAGCTCATTTAATCTGCCAGTGTTATTTTTATTTGATTGTTTTTTGTCTCTTCTTTTGTGAAACATTAATTTCTATTTATCCCCTTTTGTGATAGGGTTTGTTAATGATGTTATGTAGCGTCATCATTATTTGTGTAATATTTAATTATTTTATATCTCAATTTTTATGATATTTCTTTATACATTTCCAAAATTACAGGTGTTTACACATTTTGTTTCACACTTGGTCGTAAGTTTAGCCTTACTTTGTTGTGAATTTAGTTTATCTTTCTTCTAAATTCCCTCTCATTTATAATAATAATGGTTCCAATCAAATACTTACTGTAAGCTGTGCTTACATTACTTTTGAATTTTGATAATAGTTACTTACAAAGTTCTTTTTAATTTTCTGACACTGGTTCATAATACTTTTTTAAAGAAGACTGGTTATAAGTCCCTTTTATCTTTTTAGTTGTGATTTCACTTATGACATAGGTATTATTTTTATTATCTTTCAATATGAGATAGGGTATTTATTTTGCTATATAATGGACCCTGTTATATACACTCGTTTTTCTTCTAAGTTAATCTTCTCACTTACATACATTAATTAGTTTGTATGGTCGGTTTACTTAAAATCCGTCCCATTTCTCAGTGTTCCTTCACACTTGGTTTAACCATAGTCCATGATTATATGAGTTGCTCCTGTTCGGATTGCTGTCGTTTTCATAATGACTTCTGTTCGTGTCCACCTTCTTGCTATTATTTTGTATTTAAATGGTTCTGGCATACCATTTTCACTTGTTTCCATTGCTATTGCAATCATTTCATTGTTTTGTTTATACAACGAATAGGTCAATGCTATTTCCATTGTAGATGCTATCGTTGATATAGGATTATGCATGTCCATTAAGTGTCTTCTCCTTCTTATTCTGTTACTCACTGTGTTGTAGCGATTCCTTTCTAAAGGTTCTAATAAGTTTCTTCTGTTATTTTTAAAATTCATGAATTCATTCTGGTCATTAATTAGTACATTAAACACCTCAAACAGTCCATTCTTCATCATCTCCAACTCTTCTCTGGAATTTATTAGTTTCCTTGGATGTATCTGTCTTACTTTCTTCATTTTCATAGTTTGGATGTCTTCCTTGTGGCTGTTATTTTTATTTGTAGAAAACAGTATGCTTTTGTCTTCTTTTAATTCTGTTTCCTTCTTACTATCTTCTATTTTTGTAATTACTGGTTCCTCAACACTGTTGGAATTCCTGTCTAGTGTTTCACTCAATTTCTTGGGACCCTTATCCAAAGTTTCACTTAATTTCTCGTTAAATCTGTCAAATTTTTCCATCATTTCTTTGTGATTTTTGTCCATTTCTTCTTTATATAATTCCCAAAATTGCCTTACGCTCATGTCACGTCTGGCTTCCTTCTGTTGTGTAGGTTCTGGCATTTTCTTCGGTTGCTTCACTTCCACGTCCTTGACTATTTCTTTTTCTAATTGAACATTGGGTTGTTCCAGGTTTTTATTATTTGGTGGTTCGCTGAACCCTCTTATTCGATTATGTCTCTTCCTCCAATTACACATATCTTCTCTGGATAGCTCGAACATAACCCTTATCCATTCTCTTAGCTCTGCGTTTTCCGTTTGTATTGGTTTTTCTGGTAGTTTTATAGATTGTCTCCATTGGTCGTATTCCTCCTGTGTATATTCCTCTGTCACCTGTGCGTATGTTCCCGTTCTTTTGTTTTTCATTTGTTCTTCATTGTTGAGCAATCTCTCCCAATCTTCCTTAGTCATTCTTTCCACCTTGTTATCGCCTTTTTCGTTTGAATCGTTTTCCAGCTTCCACACTTCATCATAAATTTTCTCCAATGTCATTTGGTCGTATGGTGGTTCCGTTACATCCGCACGACTCATTTGTGCTCGTTCATGGTCAGTGGTGTTTCTTTCGATGTACTCTATCTCTCTGCTAAACTTTTTAAATAGTGCTGTCATCCATTCTGCATAGCTGACTCGTTTTTCTTCTATCTCCTTTTCCGATCTCTTTGTCTCCTTTTCCGCCTCCTTCTCGTGTTTTGCCGGTTCCATTTCCGTAGTCGCCGCTAGAATCTGTAAAATTTAAAGGTATTTTTCCTTACCTATTCTAGCCCTACTAGTTGGCGCGCCACTTTGTAAAGGTGTTTTATGTGGTGTGGCCGCTATCGTTTAAGCCCCGCGATGGAAGCCACTTTGTAAAGGTTCTTGATGTGGGTTGTAATAATTAAAGTTTAAATGTTTAATGTTGTTTGGTGTCAAAATGTATGCTCTCAGTCGTGTACGGGTAAACCGTATTCTGCTCTGCTGCATTCAAACGTTGCCGCCTCGCCACCTGATTGGCGTACAGCTCTCTGCAGTATTACCCAGCTTGCGTCTCGCTTTAACGCCTTCACTTCAATAATTACTAGTCGTAATTCTAAATTAACGGAATCAAACATACAGCATTGCAGATTGAGAACTTTTATTAATCCTTTAGAATATTTATCTTGGTTTATTATACATCAAAATCCGTTTTGCTGCACCGACTATTACAATCGTGCAGTTGGCACTTGCTCAGCTCAGTTGTATACAATCAGACAATAACGCTAGTTTACAGTAAAATTATCGTTTTTCTCAGGGGTGTAAAGTCCTTTCGGCTACAGAAATATATACTTACGGCTAACACACACAAAGTTATAATAATTCTTACAACTAATTACATAAATAAATCGATATCTCATTACATTTGACTAAGTAATCACCAATGAAAACTTGTGAAGCAATTTAGGGTTATGTTTCATTTGCCAGAAGTTCGTTATTAGAAGATTCGTTAATTATTTATCATATTTTACTTTCTTAATAATTGTTAATTGGTTATAGTTAAATAGTGAATTTAAATAAGCATTTATTTTGACTCGGAATAGTGATCAGTGATTTTGAAATAGTTATATTTAATTCAGACCAAAATTTGTGAATACGCTTTAAGGGATAATGTTTATACTCATCAGTTACTTGTTGCTGAAGATCCTGATGTCGTCTTCTTCGATAGATAACTCCTGGGCTGTCGTCTTCTTCTATGGATAATTCCTGTCGTCTGTTTCCCTCGTCTCGGCACTTCTCTTTTACTAATTCAGGCCTCGTAATTCTTCAGTTGGTGTCGTCTCCTTCTTTTAGGAGGTTCCACTGATCTTCATATAGTGTCCGTGGTCGTCTTTCTTCGTCACGGCGTCGCTTCGTCTTCTTTGGATCACTACGGTTTGTTAATTTAATTTTTTATAAATAAAAATTTACGTTCAGGATTCCCTGTACTGTTGTAATTGTCTTCCATTAGTTTTAAATAGTTTTGCAATTACTTGAAGAATAATAATTTAATTTTGATACGAGAGCTACTCGGTCCACCCTCTGGCGTTGGTTAATAATGACTTACTGAAAATCTAACGGTTTTTTGGCGTTATTTTTCTTGTTGCTATGGTTACTTCATAAATTATGCTAATTTTTCATTGGTTATTAACTCAGGTTATTGTTAGGATTTATCGTCTTTTTCCGTCTATTTCTACCAAAATATCTTCAACTGAAGATTACTACTTTGTTCTAATAGCTAGGGTCATCACATTAGTACCATTCTTCCTAATTTTTCATGATGAACATTTTGATACCCCTCATGCCTACTTTTGGATAGTTAATTACATTTTTACTATTTTCCCAATTTTATATCTTACATATATTTTATTCACAATTAGTTGTTAACCACATATTTTGGTACTATAAATACCCACTTACATGGTTTAATCATTTGGCACCTTCTGCCTTACCCTTGGATTATTATTTGTTCTCAAATTAATAAATTTATGTTCAACAGTTTGGCCTAGAGCCTAGATTCCATTCTACTTCCATCTAACACTTCTTACTAACATTTCTGGTAACTCTAATACAATTTACAAACAAAACAAACAATAAACATCAGTATCCCTAACTCTAATTCTTACTATTAAACATTTCTTTTCAGGTTCTACCCTGAAATAACTTTTAATTGCTGTTATCTGCTTACCCTACAATTTACTCTATGCTATGATTTTCTGAACACAAACAAAATTCTTAATACTTTCTTAAAGAAACTCTTATAATACTATTGACCAACTGTTCCTTGTATGATATGTCCTATCTACTATTCCCTTCACTTAAATACAGTGTCTGTCCTCCTTAATGTGCTATTCGTTCTAATACCTTAACTCTTACCTTAATATATAATCTTGATATCTTATTACCTAAATTAACAACATTACAATTAGTTCCATCTTACTTACTAGTGCACAGTTTATCACAAATTGTTTATCTGTTTAACATAGTTGGCTTATATAATATTTAGTTCTACACTCTCACTACACTTTTCCTTTCATTAGAAAGTTTCTATAATTACTACCCTGCTCACTTTGTTTCATTATTCTATACCTATCACTTCACTACTTATTTAGTTTTACACACTTTTGGGCTTATTCACTTGTTTATTCATGGGTTGTCTGATTACTTTAAATCACCGTGTGATTATGGTCATTTATAACTATTTACCTCCAAATCACACTGATCACTTTTGGTCATCATTCTAATATTGCTTTTGCTTTGGGCTCAAAGTATTGTTTATAGCCTTTGGCCATTACTACTACAATTAGTTTGGGGTATGGTTAGCTTCTAACCCCCCTACATTATATTATACAAGTACATTCTTTAAATAACAAGATACATGTGATACTATTACCCTTCATTAATCTTATTGTCCTAGCTACATCTCATATGCTACCGACATCAATTCCTTACTAAATTTACAATATTCTGTTCACTTTTTGGGATGACTTGATTGTACTTAAACTTCTTCTTCACTGTCTCTTGGTTTTCTTTTGGTTCCTATCCGATCTATTGTGTCAAGTCTGTTGGGTTAATAGTCATTTGTCATCTATTGGGTTACTGGGTTATTGATCTTTAAGTTCATAAGTTTTTTGCCTCTTACTCTCATCTTCAGCTGTTTATTTTATAATTAAATACCATTGAATCTTTGCTACCTTATGTCATGTTACATAATGCATCGCCACCAAAATTGATTATTTCGAAACAAAGATTATTAGATTTTTTCTGATATCATCAATATAGTTTATTTTATCAAGTTGTTATGATTCAGGAATTCGTCCATCGCTACTGCTTCTGTATTCATTCTTTATTAAGTCATGGTTCATAATATAATAATTGGTATTATTTTCTTTCTTTATTATTCCCCTTTATGTTCTATTTCCCTAAAATTTTTCTTCTCTCTCCTTCATATAAATTGGTAATAGTCAGAGGGCACGTGTGGCTCTATTACTCTGCTATCCATTTATACACATTTTGAGTTCAGAGGCCTTGCCTATCTGCTCAATAACATATGTTGGACGTATCTCAACATAAAATCATCACATAATAATATTCATAATAATTATAATAATAGTCGTTCATTTCCGACTCACATAATATTAATACAATAAAACACTTTTGGGATTAATTATTCTTTCTTTTATACAACTCATGACCTTTCATTTCAATAACTTATTTGGATTCCTTTGTTTTAAGCTTGTGGCGATATTTAATAGGCATTTTGTATTGTTTTAAGAGCTTATTCTATATGGTAGTGATTCTATTTGTCATCACTTTAATGCTCATTGATATTTAATTAACATTATAGCTGGTTTTGACTCACTTATATTTTTTCATTGATAGCTCATTTAATCTGCCAGTGTTATTTTTATTTGATTGTTTTTTGTCTCTTCTTTTGTGAAACATTAATTTCTATTTATCCCCTTTTGTGATAGGGTTTGTTAATGATGTTATGTAGCGTCATCATTATTTGTGTAATATTTAATTATTTTATATCTCAATTTTTATGATATTTCTTTATACATTTCCAAAATTACAGGTGTTTACACATTTTGTTTCACACTTGGTCGTAAGTTTAGCCTTACTTTGTTGTGAATTTAGTTTATCTTTCTTCTAAATTCCCTCTCATTTATAATAATAATGGTTCCAATCAAATACTTACTGTAAGCTGTGCTTACATTACTTTTGAATTTTGATAATAGTTACTTACAAAGTTCTTTTTAATTTTCTGACACTGGTTCATAATACTTTTTTAAAGAAGACTGGTTATAAGTCCCTTTTATCTTTTTAGTTGTGATTTCACTTATGACATAGGTATTATTTTTATTATCTTTCAATATGAGATAGGGTATTTATTTTGCTATATAATGGACCCTGTTATATACACTCGTTTTTCTTCTAAGTTAATCTTCTCACTTACATACATTAATTAGTTTGTATGGTCGGTTTACTTAAAATCCGTCCCATTTCTCAGTGTTCCTTCACACTTGGTTTAACCATAGTCCATGATTATATGAGTTGCTCCTGTTCGGATTGCTGTCGTTTTCATAATGACTTCTGTTCGTGTCCACCTTCTTGCTATTATTTTGTATTTAAATGGTTCTGGCATACCATTTTCACTTGTTTCCATTGCTATTGCAATCATTTCATTGTTTTGTTTATACAACGAATAGGTCAATGCTATTTCCATTGTAGATGCTATCGTTGATATAGGATTATGCATGTCCATTAAGTGTCTTCTCCTTCTTATTCTGTTACTCACTGTGTTGTAGCGATTCCTTTCTAAAGGTTCTAATAAGTTTCTTCTGTTATTTTTAAAATTCATGAATTCATTCTGGTCATTAATTAGTACATTAAACACCTCAAACAGTCCATTCTTCATCATCTCCAACTCTTCTCTGGAATTTATTAGTTTCCTTGGATGTATCTGTCTTACTTTCTTCATTTTCATAGTTTGGATGTCTTCCTTGTGGCTGTTATTTTTATTTGTAGAAAACAGTATGCTTTTGTCTTCTTTTAATTCTGTTTCCTTCTTACTATCTTCTATTTTTGTAATTACTGGTTCCTCAACACTGTTGGAATTCCTGTCTAGTGTTTCACTCAATTTCTTGGGACCCTTATCCAAAGTTTCACTTAATTTCTCGTTAAATCTGTCAAATTTTTCCATCATTTCTTTGTGATTTTTGTCCATTTCTTCTTTATATAATTCCCAAAATTGCCTTACGCTCATGTCACGTCTGGCTTCCTTCTGTTGTGTAGGTTCTGGCATTTTCTTCGGTTGCTTCACTTCCACGTCCTTGACTATTTCTTTTTCTAATTGAACATTGGGTTGTTCCAGGTTTTTATTATTTGGTGGTTCGCTGAACCCTCTTATTCGATTATGTCTCTTCCTCCAATTACACATATCTTCTCTGGATAGCTCGAACATAACCCTTATCCATTCTCTTAGCTCTGCGTTTTCCGTTTGTATTGGTTTTTCTGGTAGTTTTATAGATTGTCTCCATTGGTCGTATTCCTCCTGTGTATATTCCTCTGTCACCTGTGCGTATGTTCCCGTTCTTTTGTTTTTCATTTGTTCTTCATTGTTGAGCAATCTCTCCCAATCTTCCTTAGTCATTCTTTCCACCTTGTTATCGCCTTTTTCGTTTGAATCGTTTTCCAGCTTCCACACTTCATCATAAATTTTCTCCAATGTCATTTGGTCGTATGGTGGTTCCGTTACATCCGCACGACTCATTTGTGCTCGTTCATGGTCAGTGGTGTTTCTTTCGATGTACTCTATCTCTCTGCTAAACTTTTTAAATAGTGCTGTCATCCATTCTGCATAGCTGACTCGTTTTTCTTCTATCTCCTTTTCCGATCTCTTTGTCTCCTTTTCCGCCTCCTTCTCGTGTTTTGCCGGTTCCATTTCCGTAGTCGCCGCTAGAATCTGTAAAATTTAAAGGTATTTTTCCTTACCTATTCTAGCCCTACTAGTTGGCGCGCCACTTTGTAAAGGTGTTTTATGTGGTGTGGCCGCTATCGTTTAAGCCCCGCGATGGAAGCCACTTTGTAAAGGTTCTTGATGTGGGTTGTAATAATTAAAGTTTAAATGTTTAATGTTGTTTGGTGTCAAAATGTATGCTCTCAGTCGTGTACGGGTAAACCGTATTCTGCTCTGCTGCATTCAAACGTTGCCGCCTCGCCACCTGATTGGCGTACAGCTCTCTGCAGTATTACCCAGCTTGCGTCTCGCTTTAACGCCTTCACTTCAATAATTACTAGTCGTAATTCTAAATTAACGGAATCAAACATACAGCATTGCAGATTGAGAACTTTTATTAATCCTTTAGAATATTTATCTTGGTTTATTATACATCAAAATCCGTTTTGCTGCACCGACTATTACAATCGTGCAGTTGGTACTTGCTCAGCTCAGTTGTATACAATCAGACAATAACGCTAGTTTACAGTAAAATTATCGTTTTTCTCAGGGGTGTAAAGTCCTTTCGGCTACAGAAATATATACTTACGGCTAACACACACAAAGTTATAATAATTCTTACAACTAATTACATAAATAAATCGATATCTCATTACATTTGACTAAGTAATCACCAATGAAAACTTGTGAAGCAATTTAGGGTTATGTTTCATTTGCCAGAAGTTCGTTATTAGAAGATTCGTTAATTATTTATCATATTTTACTTTCTTAATAATTGTTAATTGGTTATAGTTAAATAGTGAATTTAAATAAGCATTTATTTTGACTCGGAATAGTGATCAGTGATTTTGAAATAGTTATATTTAATTCAGACCAAAATTTGTGAATACGCTTTAAGGGATAATGTTTATACTCATCAGTTACTTGTTGCTGAAGATCCTGATGTCGTCTTCTTCGATAGATAACTCCTGGGCTGTCGTCTTCTTCTATGGATAATTCCTGTCGTCTGTTTCCCTCGTCTCGGCACTTCTCTTTTACTAATTCAGGCCTCGTAATTCTTCAGTTGGTGTCGTCTCCTTCTTTTAGGAGGTTCCACTGATCTTCATATAGTGTCCGTGGTCGTCTTTCTTCGTCACGGCGTCGCTTCGTCTTCTTTGGATCACTACGGTTTGTTAATTTAATTTTTTATAAATAAAAATTTACGTTCAGGATTCCCTGTACTGTTGTAATTGTCTTCCATTAGTTTTAAATAGTTTTGCAATTACTTGAAGAATAATAATTTAATTTTGATACGAGAGCTACTCGGTCCACCCTCTGGCGTTGGTTAATAATGACTTACTGAAAATCTAACGGTTTTTTGGCGTTATTTTTCTTGTTGCTATGGTTACTTCATAAATTATGCTAATTTTTCATTGGTTATTAACTCAGGTTATTGTTAGGATTTATCGTCTTTTTCCGTCTATTTCTACCAAAATATCTTCAACTGAAGATTACTACTTTGTTCTAATAGCTAGGGTCATCACATTAGTACCATTCTTCCTAATTTTTCATGATGAACATTTTGATACCCCTCATGCCTACTTTTGGATAGTTAATTACATTTTTACTATTTTCCCAATTTTATATCTTACATATATTTTATTCACAATTAGTTGTTAACCACATATTTTGGTACTATAAATACCCACTTACATGGTTTAATCATTTGGCACCTTCTGCCTTACCCTTGGATTATTATTTGTTCTCAAATTAATAAATTTATGTTCAACAGTTTGGCCTAGAGCCTAGATTCCATTCTACTTCCATCTAACACTTCTTACTAACATTTCTGGTAACTCTAATACAATTTACAAACAAAACAAACAATAAACATCAGTATCCCTAACTCTAATTCTTACTATTAAACATTTCTTTTCAGGTTCTACCCTGAAATAACTTTTAATTGCTGTTATCTGCTTACCCTACAATTTACTCTATGCTATGATTTTCTGAACACAAACAAAATTCTTAATACTTTCTTAAAGAAACTCTTATAATACTATTGACCAACTGTTCCTTGTATGATATGTCCTATCTACTATTCCCTTCACTTAAATACAGTGTCTGTCCTCCTTAATGTGCTATTCGTTCTAATACCTTAACTCTTACCTTAATATATAATCTTGATATCTTATTACCTAAATTAACAACATTACAATTAGTTCCATCTTACTTACTAGTGCACAGTTTATCACAAATTGTTTATCTGTTTAACATAGTTGGCTTATATAATATTTAGTTCTACACTCTCACTACACTTTTCCTTTCATTAGAAAGTTTCTATAATTACTACCCTGCTCACTTTGTTTCATTATTCTATACCTATCACTTCACTACTTATTTAGTTTTACACACTTTTGGGCTTATTCACTTGTTTATTCATGGGTTGTCTGATTACTTTAAATCACCGTGTGATTATGGTCATTTATAACTATTTACCTCCAAATCACACTGATCACTTTTGGTCATCATTCTAATATTGCTTTTGCTTTGGGCTCAAAGTATTGTTTATAGCCTTTGGCCATTACTACTACAATTAGTTTGGGGTATGGTTAGCTTCTAACCCCCCTACATTATATTATACAAGTACATTCTTTAAATAACAAGATACATGTGATACTATTACCCTTCATTAATCTTATTGTCCTAGCTACATCTCATATGCTACCGACATCAATTCCTTACTAAATTTACAATATTCTGTTCACTTTTTGGGATGACTTGATTGTACTTAAACTTCTTCTTCACTGTCTCTTGGTTTTCTTTTGGTTCCTATCCGATCTATTGTGTCAAGTCTGTCGGGTTAATAGTCATTTGTCATCTATTGGGTTACTGGGTTATTGATCTTCAAGTTCATAAGTTTTTTGCCTCTTACTCTCATCTTCAGCTGTTTATTTTATAATTAAATACCATTGAATCTTTGCTACCTTATGTCATGTTACAATATTACCAATACATTTCCATGTATTTTATTTCTCGAATGTACGGTATAATCAGGATTCGTTCTATACTCACGAAGATCAAGAAGACGTCTGCGAGCTGTAAGAATAACAGAAACTACGAAACTAAAATTAACCTCAACGAATACATTTAAGATGAAAGTCGAATGTAGTCGAGAAATTGTTTTGGGATGATACAATCGCTATATTCAAATATTTGGAGCAGACGAACGGAAGAATTCTCTTCAGTTAATTCGCAAATTAACAATAAAGAAGATTTATCCATAAAAATAAAATTAAATTTAAAGCGAATTAACATAAATACGAGGAATAAACACGGAACGAATAGTATCAACTGACCAAAACAGATACACTTAGAGCAGAAAAGTTTTATTAAGCAACCAAATTTTTATTACATCTTAACATTATTAATACGAAGGTACAAGGTTTATTATAAATTGGCGCTCAAACGTGAGGCTTTTAACACACATAGTAATCGTTTTATTACAAAGTATAAAATAATTTACTTTGATTTATGATTTTAATGCTAATATTCATAATTATTTTAAATTTGTACGTATGTTAATAATTAATGTTAATTGTTTCTATTTTTACGTTTTAGTTTTCTTTCATTTAAATAATTTTTATTTTGTTTAAAACATACTTTCAATAATGCATACTAATCATTATTTAATTTTAGTTTCAAGGAATATACAAGACTACATTTTTTACCCAGTAGTATATAATTTGCTAAAAATTTGATTTTAATACCTACTGTTATGTTGTCAACATATTGATTTTTCATTCGATTAATTTAAATTTTAGAATAATCTTATATATTTTTTGTTTTTGTATTATTTTTTATTTTACTTATTGTTAATTATTTACAAATAAGTATAAAATAATCAAAATCTGTTTTTTTTAATGCTGAAATACATATTTATTCGCCGTTTCTATCCTGAGAATATTCACAAACTTTAAATTCCCAACACCATGATTTTCCTATTCACCCTTTCTACTCCCAGCTCCTGATATTATTAACAGCATGTAGCAGTTTTAAAATAAATGTTTATATAAACTTATATGAATCTGCATTTTAATTACTAACACGTTAGTTCTTAACCATCAACATATAAATCAATCTGTTAAAATTAGATGAATACATGTTTCAGTTCTGGGGGGGGGGGGGGAATTTTAGCAAAAATTGTGTTCAGGAAAATCAAATTTTTCTGGATCCACACTTTGCAGAGCAAATTTTGTTCAGGATCAACGAACAATTCATTAAACACCTACTGCAAGAAACATGTGGTACTAAATAAGGTGTACAGAATGCACACTGCAATCACAAAAAATGAGAAGTAATATCATGTATTAATTTCACATACACACCTTTTACACCTACATTCACCCCCTCTCTTTCTTGCTCTCTGTACATGCAACAAATTTTTATTAGGCCCATATTAAATAGAAAATGAAAGGTTAAAAAAGCAAGGTTAAGTCCAAGAATGATAATAAATAGTACTTATAAACATTTCTCTTATTCAATAATAGTTTAATAACTCTCTCTCTCTCTCTCCTATGGCGCTACAGCCCAAGTCGGGCCCTGGCCTCCACCAATCTCCGCCTCCAATCCACTCTATCCACTGCAACCCTCCTCCAGTTTCTTATCCCCATGTCTCTCGCGTCTTCTGCAACGCCATCTTCCCACCTCTTCCTCGGTCTACCTCTAGGTCTCATTCCCTCCCATGTACCCAGCAAACCCCTCTTAGGGTTCCTGCCATCCTCCATTCTCATAACATGTCCGGGACAACGCAATCTTTGAATTCTTATAAATTTTGAGACTGGTATCTCTTTATATATTTGATACAGTTCGTTGTTGTATCTCAGTCTCCATGAGCCATTTTCTTGTATTGGGCCTATAATGCGTCTGAGGATTTTCCTTTCAAAGGTGTCTACTATGTCGACTGTTTTCTGTGTGATTGTCCATGCCTCACACCCGTAGCATGCACCGGTCTGATGAGTCCTATATATTTTTATTTTTGTTTCCCTGTGCACATCCCCAGACCTAAATGATGGCAGCAATGCGAAGTGCGCCTTGTTAGCCATGGTGGTCCGTCTTTGGATCTCCGGCTCCTCTGATCCAGTCTTTGCTAGATTCACTCTGAGTTAGGTGAAATTGTCCACCACTTCAATTGTGTCCTCCTCTATCTCGATGTTGTTATGAACCTGGTCCCTTCTTGTTTGGATAAGCATTTTTGTTTTATCCGTATTTATGGCTAGCCCAACTTCCTTGGCTTTGTTTTTAAGCTCTATAAATATTTCTTTAACTGCCGTGATCCGTCTTGAAATGATGTTAATGTCATCTGCATATGCGGCTATCTGTACAGTTTTATTTGTTAACAGATTGGAGCTATTTATTGATAAGCCTCTAATTACATATTCCAATGCAATATTAAATAGTGTTGGGGCTAACCCATCTCCTTGCTTTAGTCCTCGTGTAATATTTATGGGTTCAGTTAGTTGGCTATCCACCTTTACTTGGGCTTCAGTCTGCTGCATAGTCACTTGCGTTAATCTTACCAGCTTGCCTGGTATTCCAAATTCATGCATTATGGTGTAGAGTTTGTCTCTATTAATAGAGTCATACGCTTGCCTGAAGCCCACAAAGATCTGGTACACATCAATATCACGTTCCCATCCGCATCTTAGTATCTGTTTTACTGAGAAGAGTTGGTCGATTGTAGACCTTCCAGGTCGGAATCCAGCTTGGTATTCCCGTATTATATTTTCTGTGTCGCCTTTTTTATAAATGGGGCATATAATGCACTTACTCCATTCCATGGGGATTTGTTCCGTTTGCCGTATGTCCACGATTAAGGAGTGCAGTGCGACTGCCAAATCAGTACCTCCAGCTTTAAGCAGTTCTGCAGGAATTAAGTCTGTACCTGGTGCCTTGTTGTTCCTGAGGGCACTAATAGCTTCTTCTATTTCCTGAATTGATGGTGGGTCAGATTCTATCTCCCCAATGTTTACATTCTGCGGAGTGTGAGCAACAATTTCTCCTCCCTGTAGCATACCACCAAGGAGGCCATCGAAGTACTCTCGCCAGATAGTTTTAATTTTCTCTGGATCACTGACAATTCTATTCTCTCTGTCTCTACATAGTGTTGTAGATGGTTTATAACCTTCCCTGAGATGCTTAGGATATTTATAAGCATTCCTTATTCATCCATCTGCAAAGTCCTGCTCCATTTTGAGAAGCAGCCCGTTTTCAAAAGTTCTTTTCTTTTTTCTACATACTTTATTTGCCAGTCTTCTATTCTCTTCATATTCTTGCTTCCTTTCTCTAGTCCTACACTGAGAATACTTCCTGTGAGCCTCATTCCTCCGTGCAATACTCTCCCTGCATTCCTCATCAAACCAGTCCTCCTGCCTCTGTCTCTCCTCTATTCCTAGCACCTCTCTGGCGGTTTCCAGGAGTGCGCACTTAAGGCTCTGCCATTTCTCTTCCACTGTTCCTGCGACTGACCCGTTCAATTTATTCCTCACTTTCCCAGCATATTCCTGTACCTTTTCTGGGTCCTTTAAACTCGCTGTGTTAACCTTTTCCTGTCTTCTGAGTCTGTCCTTCCTATATACAGCCACCCTGCATCTAAACTTTATCTGCACCATATAGTGATCAGAACCAACTGACGCTCCTCTCCGGGTTTTGACATCAATGATACTTGTAGCTGCTCTTTTATCTATGATCACATGATCTATCTGGTTGACTGTTTTCCCATCTCGGGCTACCCACGTTCCCTTATGGATATCACGGTGTGGGAATTGAGTTGAGCTGATAACCATATTTCCGCTTGTAGCGAAGTCGATAAGAAGTTCCCCATTTCTGTTGGATTCATTGTGTAAACTGTGCCTACCTATGGTGCCAAGGTATGCATCTTCTTTCCCAATTTTCGCATTCATGTCCCCCATGATTAGTTTAATGTCATTCTTAGGGGCGGTGTCATATATTTTTTCCAGCAATTGGTAAAATTCTGCTTTTATGTCTTTATCCTTCTCATCAATCGGGCAGTGTACGTTTATGATTGACAGATTGAAGAATTTAGTAGCCAATCTTATTCTACATATTCTCTCGTTGACTGGGTGGAAGTCTACTATGAGGTGTTTTAAGTTTCTGTCAACTACAGAATGCCACTCCCAGTTCTCTATTCCCCTTCTCTCTTCCGCTGTGTAATACCGTATGAGTTTTAGTATCTCTTACTCCATTTCCCACCCATCTTGTTTCCTGCACTGCTGCTACACCAATTTTATATCTTTTTAGCTCTTCAAATAGTTCCCTTTGTGCCCCTGGCCTGTACAAAGTCCTAACATTCCACGTTCCAAAAGACAAGTCCATATTCCGTTGCCTGAGTCGTTTCTGATAATACCGTCCTTTCCGAGGCTTATTTGGTAGTTTCGTAACATCCGGTTTTCCGGGAAATGGTTGTTAGCCCATAGCCCAACCTCCAACCTGGAGGGCCAGGATTGTGATCGAGGTTTTCTCCTCTAGATGGGTTGTTTTCACTACAGCTGTGGAGTCCCACCTACCCCCTCAGTAGCAGTACTACAGTCAGATGGGTCAAATTTTGACTACCGCCTGCAATAATCCAAGACATAGGCCGGTCCAGGATCATTTCCTATACGCCCTACCTCGGTACTGATGGATACTGCTGCCCTCTACCAGGAATGTTTATCGACCTTCTGGTCTAGATCCGTACTGTTCTGCGTCAACGGAGTCAACTCTAGTAGGATGTGGCTCTTCACCACGCAGTACGGTCTTGGCTGGAGAGAGGCTCATGTCTCCATTGGGAGCTACCATCACATCATCCAACCCTGGGAACTTGTGAGGGCCAGTGCCCAGTCAACCCGAAGCAAAGGTGCTACCTCTCCAAGTTCCCTCGACTCCAGTTTAATAACTGGAGAGACTATATCAGTTCATGTTAATTTTAGCTGTACAGAATTACTAATCACTACTGTACAGGAGCAGATAAACGTTATTACATTCACATACTGCAAATATTTATAGATATGTAGAACAACCTAGAATGGACTGACTTTATCTTTTCACAGCACTGGTGGAATCTAACAAAGCATAGAGGTTTATCTTACATGAAACAATTTAACTGTTATACATGCTTATATTATTTACTTTTTACTATACAATTAATATTAAATGTATAAATTATGTACAGTTGCATGTGTTTGTGAATGATTTTTGTGAAATATATACATATTCTGAAAGTTAAGCGTGTATTCACTGACCTTATTTAAGGTTTTTGTCAATATGGACTTTAATTTTAAGAATGTCAGAAGAGTTAATTAACATTTATGGAAGATGTGTGCCTAGAACTTTGCACGAGGCCTAGGGTAAGAACATGTCAAAACAGCATTACTGGTAGACTGAAGCTTACTGTAAAATGTGTGGCTAGTATACGACAGTTATGTCATTACAAATGTAGCCTATAGTATAGCTTTAAATAGGAGTGAATATGTCGAAGATGCTTACTGTACTACATTACTGTGCAGCTTACTGTTAAAGTGAGACAAAAACAAATTATTTTGTTTTTGGCTGACTGAAGACAGCAATGTAGTAAGGTAGCATGCTACCTGATTGGTTCACTTGAATCACATGACTTCCCTTGCTCATATAGCGCCTCACTCAAAATACCTGTATATCAAAACAGTAAGTTTCAATTATGAAAACACTCAACATTGTTCACTATAGGGGTACCACAGACAAAAAATAGTTCCAGTGCGCATGTGCTGGCTTGGCGGAGAAGGCTCTCACCCCCACCATGTCCGTTAACAAACTTGACGGCTGTGTAAGCGGCCGCAGCGGCGACTGTGTTATTCAGTTAGATGTTTATACATATTTATGAATAATTTGAGATTTTGTTTAATATATAGGATTTCTTAACAAATAGCCTACAGCAAAAGATCCATTACCCGTTTTGATTCGGAATGTGCAAAGCACGGTTGTCAGAAAACACGGTTAATCCACTGATCCTTCCATGTGTCGTTGTGGCTCCCGGAAATTGTAACGATCAGCATAATTGCATCCACTATAGGATCGGAACTGATCAACATGTGTACACATATCCACCGCATACTTGCCTGCATAATTTACACGTTCTGGACGGACGGGTAGTAATTTTGAACAAAAATATTTGTGAGGATGAGAACAAATAGGTACCGGTATTGTAAATAATGAAAAGAGACGTAAACTGATAAAATATACTTTATTTCGATTTATGTGATGTGTAATTTTGTTAAAATTAACGTGTGCAGGAAAAATATTACGTAGGCCTATGCAAGAAAAGAATATTCTAAAAACACGTGTACAGAGAAAACGAAACTTATAAAAATCACAAAAACGCTACGAGCTTTTCCATTAAATTAAAACGGTAATAATTTTTCAATGCCGCAATTACACCCTGGTTCAAGAACTCACAAAAACTAAAGAAAATTGAATTTAAAAACAGCTTTTATTTCATCATCATCCAATAAATAATAGATCTGATTATAATGGGTGGAGAAGGACGTTATCAATTAATAAAACTGCCTTATTCAGTAAACCGAATGACAACTGTTGTATAATAACGGTTTACCTGTCCTGTTAATTATTGTTGAACAGTGTGTAGCGAACCGTTTTATACTTATTATTCGACCTTTTTTCTCGCCGTTAGAAGTTCGTATTTCTCTCTCTTCTAGCTCCAGCGGTTGGTCGTCAATTTGTAATGGAGTCGTGTGTACGGCTACCGTTTTACTCTGTAAAATGTGGATAATGTACAATTTGTGTGTAATGGGTGTAACGTGTCTTCTCGATCCGTAGTTCAAATGCGTGCAACTTCCGCAGATTTCGTCCGTTGCGAACGTACGAATAACCAGGTCTTGATGTTCTTACCTGATGTTCACTAGGGGTATGAAAATCCCGGTGGCGCCAAATTGTTTTCTTAAAACAATTAAAATAAAATTCAAAGGTGTATGACCAGCACAGCTCAGGCGGTTTGAATAATTCAAATATTTCCGCCAGCTAGGCCCACTGGAGCGCACAGCAGTTCGATGCGTGTGCTGTGTAAATGGTTCGTCGTCTGCTAAAATGTACATAAAATATTGTGCACCTCCTAATGAAATTATAACACCGTGGTTACACTCAATACTTACACATTTTTTATTAGTGATTGTTATTCATTTAATACAAATTATTCTAATACAAATGCTCCGGTTGTTTATATGAGACAATTACAGGGTTTGACAAATCGATATTTGAATTGATAAACAGACTTTTAATAATGGCGTCTGTTGAAAATTGTATACAAGTTATTAATGTTGGTTTGTCATAGGTTCTTGAGGTTACGTTAAAAGGATTACAAATGTTTAAAACAATAAAAATACACACCCTTACATCAAGTAAACTTAACTAACATATTGTGTAGGTATAATTTGTTTAGCGCAGTGTAGTAAAAGTGTTTACAAGTTATGGATCATTAACAACAGTTTATATTGGTTAGTTTATAAATTGTCAGTGACTTAGTATTCTTTTTAATCTTTGAAAGTAATTAATTTCAGTTCAGTGAGATTTCGACCTTTAGTGAGAAATAATTAACGTGAGTTTATTTATATATTTTGGGTAATTTAAGAGGTACTTATCACTTCCGTAGTTATGGCGAATTCATACGATCTGTTATTCATGGGTTATACTATAATCTTCTTTAATTTGCTGGGTTCAGGACATCAGGCATCTTTTCCAGTTTAATTGGTAGTAATTTATTTTCTTTTTTCGTTAATTTGGCCTCAACTTCAATAATATGGTTCCAGTCCTCGTCTTATGTCTTAGTATACACTTAGTAGTAACTTCTTCTGATATTTTCTATGTTTTAATTGACAATTTTGGTCACTCGAAAATTAGCGTTTATACCATTAAAGCGTCATGCATTCAGTAAAAAAATCTAACGGTATTTTTGCTTGTTACTCCACAGTTTCCATGGTAACGTAATTATTCTCCCTGGTCGATCTCAAAATAAACACATTGTTATCAAACTTTGAATTTTTTGTTTAATTTGAATAAATATTTTATAATGGCTATATTCACTTGGGGATAATTTCAATGGTTGTAATCTTTACATAGATGTTCCTATTTTCTTTCAAAGATTAGTTTGATATCTTACAAGATTGGTCTAAGCCCTGTATTAATGTTTTAGTCCAAAATTGATAATACTATGTTAATACATAATTTACTTATTTCTAAGTTTTAATATAATTCTGCCATGTTCCCTTTCGTTACACATAATTATTATATTTTGCCTATTATTTCTTATAAAGGTATTGCTATTATTTTCTTTATAAATTCCTTACTTACTTAAAACATACTAACATATTACTGTAAAACTATTTCTTCTGGTACTTATTGCCTTAAACATTAAGCCAATAACTTCTTTCTTTAAATTAACAAATGAACAAATTTGGTGAGTGTTATACCTACACCATCTCTTTTATAACAGTAATCACCCTGGTGATTTTTATACTGAGATAATATTTTTTCTGTTTTTTACATTCACAATTATTCTGTGTCTTTCAGTCTAATATACTTAACTTAATTGCTCATTTAACATGTGCTTATGTTTTGGGTTTGTCACACTTGTTTAACTCTTTTTTCTTAAGATTATATGCTGTTTATTTTATTACACTTATCACTTCACTGTTCATCTTTGTCACTCCCTACCTATCTCTAATTACCCTTATATTTCTCACGATCTCACTATTATTACAAAGTTTTTGTATCTACTGAGTTCATGTCTCCTTTGTTAACTTCAGACTGTCACATATCATTTTATAATATTCAAACAACAGGGTATTGTAAATACATCTTTCTAATAAAACATAACTTTGTATACATTGTCATTAAAAGGGATAAAAATTGGTCTGAAATGTCATAATTAATAATAATAACAACAATTTAATAATGTTAAAATATATTGTGTTAATTGAAACATACTACATCTGTAGCAACAGCAATAATATTAGCGAATAAATAAACTCTCCAAAACCTTATACTTTCAAACACATAATGCTGAAATAACATACATACTGCTGAAATAATCCTAGTAAAAGTTCCAAAGTATATAGTAGGCTATACAATTTGTTCTCTGATTGAATCACGCACACATTTCTATTCCCTGTCTGTATGAGTGTAATTTTAAACATAACAGCTGACACATCACCTATAGATAAGGATATACATACAATCATATCTACACATGGTTTTTTATGTATAACAATTGCTGAGATACTGTCATTTACAAGTTACCACTAATAAAAATTTAAACATAAATTATTAATAATAATAAAAAATTATGCTCTTTTAAAACAATCTTATGAGTTAATTGTTATGGCAATGTAATCTTTTTTTTTTTTTCTTTTTTTTTCTTCACTGTCTTCTTGTCTCGCTTTACTTTGGTTAATATCTGGCCAATCTCTGGGGTTGGGTCAATGTCAGTTGTCTGTCAGTCTAGTTCGTATTTTCTTGTTTTGTAACCACCTTTGGTTGTATTCTTCTTCCTTCACTATTGATTATATTTACTACTTTCATTCTCGTTATCATTTATCTATCAAAATATATTGTTTCTTGGCATTTTTTACATACTTATTTATATCAAATGTGATCAGGGTTTGGCAATGTTATATAATGCCCTTCCACCAAAATTGATCATTTTATAAAACGTGAATTTAAGTTTGATGAAATTATCAATTGTATCGTATCAATTTTTTTTTTTTTTTTTTTCAAATTCTCCTGCTTCTCATTCATTTTTTATAATTAATTCGGTATCTTTTATTTCCATTCTTCTTAGTCTTTTCTTCATTATTTTCTCACATTGCGAACTGGCTTATTGATTTTTTATTATAACTTATTCCCTATAAATCTTATTTTTCATCAAAACTACTCTTATACTGATATCAGGGGAACATCATCCCTGCTCAGTAAAATGATTGCTGGTTCATTCAACAGACAATCTCAATTAATAATTCTTACATATAGTCAACTCGTGACTCAAAATAATAATAATAATAATCATAATCATAATATTTGTTGGGAATCTTTTACTTTTATACTTCATTATTGCTCAGTTCGAATCATATATTGTTTCATCTTTCTTTATAGATACTATTTGAAGCATTGTTTTTTATTGATACAATTCACATTTTTATTCATTTTTAATTACTCTTTGTTTCATCTCATCTCACATTATGACTCTTAGAATGTTGATTTAATTTATATTGTTTTGTGATCATTGGTTTGGGCAATTTTACTTCCCCTCTTTCTAAATAGTTGTGGAAGCTGATCATTTTGATTGATATATTTTTTTTTTTTTTTTTTCATAATTTGTAAATATCATAGTAAGTTATGGCTTCTTACTAGTTAGGAATTTTTTGTAGCTTATTCCTTTACAGTATGTTATGCTTTTTATGCCTCATTTTTTGGCTAAATATTATGGTAATTTAACCTTATTTTGTAGGAATGTTTTGTAAATACATTCCTCTATTGTTAATTTTTATTTAAATATTGTAGTAATTTGGTTGCTCTTACTTTGTATGAATGCCTTGTAACCTTTATCTCTCCATTTTTACTTGTTCTAAAATATTATCGAGATATTTGGGTAAGCTTTTCTTACATATCTTTTTTGATTTTTTACAATTTTTTATTCATCATAATGGTTTCTCTAATGCTTAGTGTAAGCTGTACTTACGAATGTTTTGGAATTTTGACATTCTTTAGAGATCTTTTCTTTATGACATTGGCAGACTTGTTTGTTTGTCACTTTATTTTTTTTTTCTTTATTTAAAGTATTTTTGTTGGTTTTTTACTTTAAATTGTTTTTTACAGTTATTGTTGATTGTCATAATATTTCTTAATTGAGGCTTGATTGTATACCCCCTTTATTTTCTTGGTGACAGGGTGAGTGATCTCGTAAGTGTTATTGCCCTTGTCTTTTGTTATAGTGTATGGTCCCACGTATAATAATAGTAACTTTCTAGTGATGCCTTCTATGGAGCTGGGTAATTCTCTGTTTTTTAACAGTACCCTTTCTCCTACCTCGTACTTAATAGTCTTTTTCTGGTTCTTAGCGTATTTATTCTTTTGTTGCTCTACCTTTTCGGCTATTCTGTTATAGAATCTTTTTTTCTCGAATTGATATTCGGTGTTGGTGGGGAATTGGATCATGTCAGTTATCTCTCTAGGCGGTGGCCGCTCAAACATCATTGTGTATGGGGTAGCTTCCGTAAAGTCGTGGTAAGCTAAGTTTATAAATTCTTCAGTGGATTTCACATAATTGTGCCATTCTCTTTGTTTATCGTGGCAGTAGGTTCTCAGTATACGACCCACTTCTCTGAGTACCCTTTCAGCTGGGTTGCTGCTTGGGTGATAAACGGATGTTTTGTAAGTTTTAATATTATGTTCACAGAGCTTATTTTTCCAGAGATTTCCCTTAAATTGGGTTCCATGATCTGTTATAACGGCCGTCGGTTTTCCCACTTCTGGTATAAACTTGGTTAAGATAATCTCAATTATTTTCTTTGTTGTTGCACGGTTAATGGAGTACAACTTTGTATACTTGGTGAAATGGTCAAACATAACGATTATAAATTTATATCTGTGTCTTCCTCCACTGATAGGAAACAGACCACATATATCAAGGAATACCCTTTCTAATTTCTGACTTGATGTGATAGGTATCATCATACCTTCCTTTTTTGAATTATTGCATTTTACCTTTTGGCAAATGTCACATTTTTGAATGATTTCGTTTACTTTTCGATAAATATTTTTAATGTAAACTTGTTCCTGTAAAGCTTTTATCACTTTTACAGCCCCCATATGGCCGTATCTAATGTGGTAGTCTAGTATCAATTGTTCCTCCACTGTAGATGGTATTACAAGTTTCCATTCTCCGATTGCAGGATTGTTTTTAATAAATAGCAAGTTGTCATGTATTTTATAATATTGTAGAATGGTTTCTTCATCTTTTAACATTCTCTCCCGGATACTCATTATTTTTGTATCCACAGTTTGACATCTTCTTATTTCTTGGGTTATTTTTTCTAGATCTACTCTGTTTTTAATAATGTTATACACCTTAACTAATTGTTCTTTCTCCCCCTCGAAAGTTTGTTGCTGGACGTTTATACGGGATAAGATGTCCGCAGCTACGTTTTGCTTCCCTGGGATGTACTCCCAGTTTATGTGATATTCCTGTAGCAACAATATCCATCGAGTTAATCTTCCGTGGCTGAGTTTACACTGCTTAAGGAATGAAATGGATCTATGGTCACTTCTCACTGTTATATCGTATCCCAGAATGTAAGTCCTAAATTTGTTGCAGGCGAACACGACACTAAGTAGTTCTTTCTCCGTGACGTGATAATTTCGTTCGCATCCATTTAAAATTCTGCTTGCAAAACTAATAACCATATGCTGTCCCTTCTCATCTTCTTGGTATAATACCGCACCTACACTGACATCACTCGCATCACAGTTCATGAAGAATGGCTTTTTGAAGTCTGGATGATGTAAGATCACGGTGTTCAAGAACTTTTCTTTTATTTGGTTAAATACTTCATCTTGTTCGGACCCCCAAGTCCACTTGTCCTTAACTGATAATTGTTTTTTGAATTTTGCTGTTAGTTTGGAATAATTATCTTGAAATTTACGGTAATAGTTGCAGATTCCCAGGAAGGATTGAAGTTGTTTTTTGTTTTTTGGCGTGGGGAATCGTTGTATCGCCTCAACTTTTTCCGACGAAGGAGATATGCCTTCCTCTGCTAGATTGAATCCTAGAAATTGTATTTTTCGGGCTATAAACTTTGACTTGTCCAGCTTAAGGGTTACGTGATTATCTGATAACCTTTTTAGTACAGTTTCCACTCTTGCCAATTTGATGATGTTATTAACAGATCATCTACGTACACGGTGGTAAAATTCAGTACATCTTGTCCCAGTATTTGGTCCATACATTTAACAAATACTGCGACCGAATTTATCAGTCCAAATGGCAGTCTTTTGAACTGATAGTTCCTCCCATCGAACAGGAATGCTAAGTATTGTCTACTGTTCGGATGTAGCTCCACCTGCCAGTAGCCACATACCGTGGTGTCCCAAGAGCTAATGTATTTTATACCGTGGAACTTCTTAAGGATTTCTTCTATTTCACCCGGTGATGTTCTATCGTTCACTATCATTTTATTAATTTCTCTGGCGTCGAGGCAGATTCTCACCTTTCCGTCCTTTTTTGGTATCGCCACTATTGGACTTGTATACGGTGATTGACTTAATTCAATGATATCGTCTTCCATCATTTGAATGATTTCTGCCCTCACTGCATTTCTTTGTGAGTAAGCAATGGGGTAAGATTTTTTCTTGAAGTCAACGGGTTCTTTAAATCGTATTTGGCATTGATAATTCTTTACTTTGCCTGGAGCGTCAGAAAAAATGTGTTTATATCTGTTGTATATTCTTATGAGTTCCTCTGACTGTTGCACACTAATCTGTGGATCTTGTTCTTCTCGTTGGAAGTTTCTGATCTCATCCAGCTTGCTTGACCATAATTCTTCATTCTTCCAATCTGTCAATATTCTTTCGGGTGATTGTCGGCAATAATTGTTTTGGATCATGTTATAGTGGTTTGTTATCAATGGTAAGTTGCCACCATTCACTATATCGGCTGACCATATTCCTTGTTCTGTGGTTAGTGATACTTCTCCCTGCCGCAGGTTAATTATGGCAGAGTGTTGTCTGAGTACATCACACCCAACAAGTAATGAGAAAGGTAGGCCGCTGGCAACAAGAAATGGCATAGTTACTATTATACCTTTGCTATTAAGTTCCAAGGATACTTGTTTCCGGACGGTTTTGTTTTGTCGGCCGGTAGCACCAATGATAGTTATATTGTTTATGGGCAGGGTTGATATGGGTACACTACTTCCCTGCTGTAGTCTATTTAATTCTATTTGGTCGATCAGGGAGACATTAGACCCTGTATCGATCATTATGGTTGATAGAATTCCATTTATTTGGGCACTCACATACACTATTTCATTGTTTCTAATGGGCATCATGTTATCATTTTCTTCGATCAAATCGTCCCTTATATTTTTCAAATAATTAGTACATATTATTGTGATCTTCTTGTCATGTGTTGTCTTATATTCACCCAGAGATTGGTCCAGTGATGGGCTGTCCGCAGTTTTCACTGGCCTTAAGCGTTTAAATGAGGGTTGACCTCATTGCCCCCAACATCAGTAGTGTTTGATGGTTGGTTAGCGTTCGGTTCCTGTTGATTATTCCGGTCATCCACGCTGTGCCTGTGATCTTCTTCGAATGGGTGACTTCTCGTATCGGGTACCTGGTTATAGTACGTTCGCCGATAGTTAGATGAGGGATAGTTTCTTCTTGGGCTCCTTTGTCTTTGCCCCCTTATGTAATTTACCTGTGGCCGGTATCCTGGATTATTGTTCTGATTACTGTTGTTTCCAGGGCGATAATTGTTGTTGTAACCATTCGACGGGAAATTACCCCTGTGGTTGTTCCTGAAGTTGTTATTATTATGGTTTCCACTTCTGTTAAAATTTCTGGGCACGTTATTGCCCCGTGTGTTCCCTTGGTAATTGTTAGGGTTATTTATCGGTGGTTTATTATCTCCCTGTTGATTCTGTGACAATTGTCCCTCATTGGTTCTATTATTTCTGAAACTGTACCCTCTATTTTTCCTGTACTGCCACTCATGTTCATGGCTTTCTAGTAAGCTAGCCATATCTTGGATGGTCTTTACCTGGCTGTACATCCGTGCCTTTTGGATGGCGTCGTCGTAGTGGTAAGATAACTGTATTACCAGACACTCTTCAGGTATACGTGGCTCCAAATTCCTGGCCATGCAGATTTTTCCCAAGAAGTAGGAGGTAAGGGATTGTCCATTCTGGTTTTCATACCTTCCATTGCTCAGGTTATTGCGGACCATATTCTGAGTTGATTCAGACCAGTATTTAGCCTTGAACTGAGTCTTAAAGTCTTGAAGGTTTTGGATGTCTGGTCAAGTGGCAGTCCACCAGTTGTCGTATGTCTCCTTGAACATTTCGTCCAACATCCCTCTTATTGTAGTCCATCGAGTCTCTCGATTCTTGATGATTAACTCTTCTACCCTCTTCAAGAATTCAATAGGGTTTCTTTTATAATTACGGAAATTAATAGTATCTCTGTTGTCTGTGTTCATGACATGATTATTATTACATGGTCGGTCACGCCAGGCATCCACTTCTTCCCGTAATGACTCTTCTATTCTGCGCATTTCGTCAATCCTCTGTTGGTTTTTGTCTACTTTGCTATCTACTTTATTTAAGTTACTGTAAACTCCTTCCATTCGTTCTCCCAAGTCTGTTCGTACAGCTGCTACCTCCTTCTGGTTTTCTTCCCGGACTTGGTGTATGTCCTGGTCTATCTGGGTACATCTTCTGACTGTTTCTTCATGACCTTCCTCAATTCTTCTCTTATTTTCTCCTTCGAGACGGTTCATTTTATCGAGTACTTCCTTGCGGACTCCAGAAACATTTTCGTTGGTATTCTCTAGCTTCTCCAACGTTTCCTCTAATTTGTCATTTATTTCCGTAATCTGCTGCTTTGCTTCTTCTCGGTACTCCATTAATTGGTGTGCCATATGTAGCTTCATTTCTTCTTTATTTTTCTCGTGGTCCTCCTTCAGCTGTTCCTTCAATTCTTCCTTCAAATCTTCATTTCTTTGCTGAATTTCCTCCAGTAATCGTTGTTGTAGTGTTTCATTATTTTGGTTGACTGTTTTCCTCAATTCTTCCTTAGTACTCACTATTTTTTTATTGATCTGTTTCAAATTGTCACTGGTTTCTTTCTTCATGCCGTCGAATTTATTGTTCATCTCCTTCAAGCTCTCCTCATTCTTGTCGAATTTATTGTTCATCTCCTTCAAACTCTCCTCATTCTTGTCGAATTTATTGTTCATCTCCTTCAAACTCTCCTCATTCTTGTCGAATTTATTGTTCATCTCCTTCAAACTCTCCTCATTCTTGTCAAATTTATTGTTCATCTCCTTCACGTTCTTGTCTAATTTTCCATTAATCAACTCCCATAATTTTTGTAAATCCATTCCTCCTCTGGCTTCCTCCCTATCTCCAGCCTGTGTTTCCATTTCTTCGTCTTGGCTTGGTTCTGTTGTGGTTATTACTGTCTCCACTTCTTCAATTGGTGTTCCTTCCTCTTCTTCCCCTCTGTTTTCTTCCATCTCCTTCTCCTTTGCCAATTTTTTCGACAATCCTCTGGTGTGCATATTGTAACCTTTCGTAATCGCCGCTAGAATTTATAGGGTTTAATTGTATAATTTCTTTATTATTCTAGCTCCACTAGTTGGCGCACCACTTTGTATAATAACGGTTTACCTGTCCTGTTAATTATTGTTGAACAGTGTGTAGCGAACCGTTTTATACTTATTATTCGACCTTTTTTCTCGCCGTTAGAAGTTCGTATTTCTCTCTCTTCTAGCTCCAGCGGTTGGTCGTCAATTTGTAATGGAGTCGTGTGTACGGCTACCGTTTTACTCTGTAAAATGTGGATAATGTACAATTTGTGTGTAATGGGTGTAACGTGTCTTCTCGATCCGTAGTTCAAATGCGTGCAACTTCCGCAGATTTCGTCCGTTGCGAACGTACGAATAACCAGGTCTTGATGTTCTTACCTGATGTTCACTAGGGGTATGAAAATCCCGGTGGCGCCAAATTGTTTTCTTAAAACAATTAAAATAAAATTCAAAGGTGTATGACCAGCGCAGCTCAGGCGGTTTGAATAATTCAAATATTTCCGCCAGCTAGGCCCACTGGAGCGCACAGCAGTTCGATGCGTGTGCTGTGTAAATGGTTCGTCGTCTGCTAAAATGTACATAAAATATTGTGCACCTCCTAATGAAATTATAACACCGTGGTTACACTCAATACTTACACATTTTTTATTAGCGATTGTTATTCATTTAATACAAATTATTCTAATACAAATGCTCCGGTTGTTTATATGAGACAATTACAGGGTTTGACAAATCGATATTTGAATTGATAAACAGACTTTTAATAATGGCGTCTGTTGAAAATTGTATACAAGTTATTAATGTTGGTTTGTCATAGGTTCTTGAGGTTACGTTAAAAGGATTACAAATGTTTAAAACAATAAAAATACACACCCTTACATCAAGTAAACTTAACTAACATACTGTGTAGGTATAATTTGTTTAGCGCAGTGTAGTAAAAGTGTTTACAAGTTATGGATCATTAACAACAGTTTATATTGGTTAGTTTATAAATTGTCAGTGACTTAGTATTCTTTTTAATCTTTGAAAGTAATTAATTTCAGTTCAGTGAGATTTCGACCTTTAGTGAGAAATAATTAACGTGAGTTTATTTATATATTTTGGGTAATTTAAGAGGTACTTATCACTTCCGTAGTTATGGCGAATTCATACGATCTGTTATTCATGGGTTATACTATAATCTTCTTTAATTTGCTGGGTTCAGGACATCAGGCATCTTTTCCAGTTTAATTGGTAGTAATTTATTTTCTTTTTTCGTTAATTTGGCCTCAACTTCAATAATATGGTTCCAGTCCTCGTCTTATGTCTTAGTATACACTTAGTAGTAACTTCTTCTGATATTTTCTATGTTTTAATTGACAATTTTGGTCACTCGAAAATTAGCGTCTATACCATTAAAGCGTCATGCATTCAGTAAAAAATCTAACGGTATTTTTGCTTGTTACTCCACAGTTTCCATGGTAACGTAATTATTCTCCCTGGTCGATCTCAAAATAAACACATTGTTATCAAACTTTGAATTTTTTGTTTAATTTGAATAAATATTTTATAATGGCTATATTCACTTGGGGATAATTTCAATGGTTGTAATCTTTACATAGATGTTCCTATTTTCTTTCAAAGATTAGTTTGATATCTTACAAGATTGGTCTAAGCCCTGTATTAATGTTTTAGTCCAAAATTGATAATACTATGTTAACATATAATTTACTTATTTCTAAGTTTTAATATAATTCTGCCATGTTCCCTTTCGTTACACATAATTATTATATTTTGCCTATTATTTCTTATAAAGGTATTGCTATTATTTTCTTTATAAATTCCTTACTTACTTAAAACATACTAACATATTACTGTAAAACTATTTCTTCTGGTATTTATTGCCTTAAACATTAAGCCAATAACTTCTTTCTTTAAATTAACAAATGAACAAATTTGGTGAGTGTTATACCTACACCATCTCTTTTATAACAGTAATCACCCTGGTGATTTTTATACTGAGATAATATTTTTTCTGTTTTTTACATTCACAATTATTCTGTGTCTTTCAGTCTAATATACTTAACTTAATTGCTCATTTAACATGTGCTTATGTTTTGGGTTTGTCACACTTGTTTAACTCTTTTTTCTTAAGATTATATGCTGTTTATTTTATTACACTTATCACTTCACTGTTCATCTTTGTCACTCCCTACCTATCTCTAATTACCCTTATATTTCTCACGATCTCACTATTATTACAAAGTTTTTGTATCTACTGAGTTCATGTCTCCTTTGTTAACTTCAGACTGTCACATATCATTTTATAATATTCAAACAACATGGTATTGTAAATACATCTTTCTAATAAAACATAACTTTGTATACATTGTCATTAAAGCGATAAAAATTGGTCTGAAATGTCATAATTAATAATAATAACAACAATTTAATAATGTTAAAATATATTGTGTTAATTGAAACATACTACATCTGTAGCAACAGCAATAATATTAGCGAATAAATAAACTCTCCAAAACCTTATACTTTCAAACACATAATGCTGAAATAACATACATACTGCTGAAATAATCCTAGTAAAAGTTCCAAAGTATATAGTAGGCTATACAATTTGTTCTCTGATTGAATCACGCACACATTTCTATTCCCTGTCTGTATGAGTGTAATTTTAAACATAACAGCTGACACATCACCTATAGATAAGGATATACATACAATCATATCTACACATGGTTTTTTATGTATAACAATTGCTGAGATACTGTCATTTACAAGTTACCACTAATAAAAATTTAAACATAAATTATTAATAATAATAAAAAATTATGCTCTTTTAAAACAATCTTATGAGTTAATTGTTATGGCCATGTAATCTTTTTTTTTTCTTTTTTTTTCTTCACTGTCTTCTTGTCTCGCTTTACTTTGGTTAATATCTGGCCAATCTCTGGGGTTGGGTCAATGTCAGTTGTCTGTCAGTCTAGTTCGTATTTTCTTGTTTTGTAACCACCTTTGGTTGTATTCTTCTTCCTTCACTATTGATTATATTTACTACTTTCATTCTCGTTATCATTTATCTATCAAAATATATTGTTTCTTGGCATTTTTTACATACTTATTTATATCAAATGTGATCAGGGTTTGGCAATGTTATACTGTTTAAAACCATGATTTTAAAATGTGTCTGTCCATATGAACACCTTTTTTGATGATGATAATAATGAACCACCAAAAGACTTGTGTCAATTTCGTCAAACATAGCTGCTTTTTTGCTTTCTCTAAAACTTGCAGTTTTAATTTATGAGTACCGGCAGCGACAGTAGCGCATTAAGTAGTCTTTCTCTCTTTCTTGATTTTGTGTCAAACAACGCTTGACACAAAGTGTTTTACGACATACGATGATGATTGAGAATGTATTTAAATTATTAAAGTAGATATTACATTGGCAAAATTTCAGTTACTGGTTAAAAACATTTAACTGTGAAAATACATCTATTCTAAACGAAATAATTCGTGCAAAAGGCCGTATTTCACTTTGTCTGGCTCATTACCATCTCGATCTGAATCCTACAGACCTCGTCTGGGGAGATATTAAAGGAGAACTTGCACGTAATTGTAGTGAATTATCTTTAGACAAAAAGCAGAATTGTTGTGAAAAATATTTGAAAATTGTACAATAGAAAAGTTGAAAAAGTATTGTGCCATACAAAAATATCGGTATGGAGAACCATACATGACTTCCATATTCTAAGATTTATATTTAAAATCATTTTCAGCCAAACAGCCAGGCTGTGTCTTACCTGCCTTTTTATTGCTGTATTAAATGAAAAATATTATATTACATTAAAATGAAAAAATTATAATTTTATTGCCTGGCAACAAAATTATTTTATTTTTAACAATTACCATTGTTTCAAAAAGTTTAAATAAATTTTCAAGTACTTTACTCTTGTTAAAACGTATAAGGTTGCAGGTAAACTACCCCTTCCCCTTAACCGATCTTCACCAAAATCGAAAGTCATTGAGACCTCTACAATTCAGGGACGTATGCAAAAAATTATTTGATTCTGTTTGAATTTGCGGCTGTTATCGTTTGCCATAGAAAATACGCTTGATAAAAAAACGTTGCAGGTAAACTACCCCTTCCCCTTAACCGATCTTCACCAAAAACAATAGGTCTTGAGTACTCTACAAATCAGGACTGTATGCAAAACATTATTTGATTCTGTTTGAATTTGCGGCTGTTATCGTTTGCCATAGAAAATACCCTTGTTAAAAAAACGTTGCAGGTAAACTACCCCTTTCCCTCAACCGATCTTCACCAAAAATAATAGGTCTTGAGAAATCTACAATTCAGGGCTGTATGCGAAACATTATTTGATTCTGTTTGAATTTGCGGCTGTTATCGTTTGCCAAAAAAAAAAATTTCCCTTGATAAAAAAAACCGTTGCAGGTAAACTACCCCTTCCCCTCAACCGATCTTCACCAAAAACAATAGGTCGCGAGTACTCTACAAATCAGGGCTGTATGCAAAAAATTATTTGATTCTGTTTGAATTTGCGGCAGTTGTCGTTTGCCATAGAAAATACGCATGATAAAAAACGTTGCTGGTAAACTACCCCTTCCCCTCAACCGATCTTCACCAAAAACAATAGGTCTTGAGTACTCTACAAATCAGGGCTGTATGCAGAAAATTATTTGATTCTGTTTGAATTTGCGGCTGTTATCGTTTGCCATAGAAAATACCCTTGTTAAAAAAACGTTGTAGGTAAACTACCCCTTTCCCTTAACCGATCTTCACCAAAAACAAAAGGTCTTGAGAACTCTACAATTTAGGGCTGTATGCAAATAATCTTTTCATTCTGTTTGAATTTGCGGCTGTTATCGTTTGCCATAGGAAATACCCTTGTTAAAACATAAAACGTTACAGGTAAACTACCCCTTTCCCTTAACCGATCTTCACCAAAAACAATAGGTCTTGAGAACTCTACAATTCAGGGCTGTATGCGAAACATTATTTGATTCTGTTTGAATTTGCGGCTGTTATCGTTTGCCAAACAAACAAAATTACCCTTGCTAAAAAAAAACCGTTGCAGGTAAACTACCCCTTTCCCTCAACCGATCTTCACCAAAAACAATAGGTCGCGAGAACTCTGCAAAACCGGGCTGTATGCAAAAAATTATTTGATTCTGTTTGAATTTGCGGCAGTTATCGTTTGCCATAGAAAAAAAATCTACAGACAGACAGACAGACACACAGACAGACAGACAGACAGACAGACAGACAGACACACAGACACTTTTCGGAAAACGACTTTTTTTCATGTTTTGAGTGTAGTAGAATCAGAATCTGCAATAATCTCGAACACGATTTTTTTTGCCATCACCATACTTCCATTCCTTAAGGAATATGGAAGTAAAAATTGAAGAACTGTAGTGGATTACGGACGATTTTATAGACGAAGAAATGGACAAAATAATTATTTTTATGAGAGAAATTCACATCCAAGTACAAATAAATATTCAGATGACGAATAGGCAAGAAAAATGAATACCATAAATATTTATCAATTATTTTCTTATTATTAATAATTATAAATAATTCAAGTTAGTTTATCATTTAAAATGTTTAATGAACATTAATTTTTGCTACTGTGATAGGCACCTCGATTTACACAGGTGGTTGCTTTATGAATTGTTTTTAAAGTATGCCTTACATAAATTTTAGGGTTGGATTCTATTAATATTATTTTTAAATTATGTACAAAAAAAGGATTTTTAGAATTTGTTAATATATTTTATAGGAACGTGCACAATTATATTATGATTTGTTACTTCCATAGTCTGTTACAAATTAATAGTACATGTAAGTTACCGCACACTAGGAACGAGTTATTGCCGGTACACAAATATCATGAGTAAAATACTGCAGTAAACAGTGTGACTAATGACAATGGAGGGGGTAACGTTCCCCCTTCGTTGTGACGCGGTTGTGGCGGCAATCCCTACTCCAACTATTTTTTGTTTGCGGTTGAGCTATAGATGATCAATACCTACTTTGGATGAAACACCTTCTTCAATACTGTCATATTACCATAAACCTAGTAGGTGGAAATGTTTATAAATGAAACAAAAATGTTATAAATTACTGGTCATGAAATATTAGGAAAATTAAAAGACAATTATGAAACCATAAATAACACTATGCAACATTTTAAAACTTTTGGTACGATGTTTTAAGACTGTAAGGTGGTTTTAAAAGTATTTTTCATGCTGATTTCAAATCTGGTTTTAGTTTTTCTGTATCACGTAAGGTTTTTATACAATTCAATTTCAAAGTTTTAAAAATCGAATTTTGTGAACAGGGAAAATTATTATTATTTGATTGTGATTTCAAAATTGTTTATGTTTTAATCCTGCATAAAATCACTACACACGGCGGTGCAGTAGACAATGGTATACACTCACTTAAAAATGTTATAATTATTACGAAAACACAACACATATATGACAATTTAATTCCTCTTCTTTGCTGAATTCACTGCTTCAAGATCTTTCTGACGTGGGTTGAAACTTCTCTTCCATGATTGTCTCCCTTCACCAGTGCCGTCTCTTTTTAGCATAAAACAGTAGTCGGCCATCATGTTGGCATTCCACCTTCCCTGGTATCTCTTTTCCATGTCCTTGATATCCTTGTGGAAACGTTCGCCTTGTTCTTCACTGACATCGCCGAGGTTCGCAGGGAAAAAGTCAACATGTGAGTGTAGGAAGTGAAGCTTTACACTCATGTTACATCCTAATTTCATGAAACTCTGCAACATTCTTTTAACCATGGTTTTGTACTCTGGATGTTTGTGGTTGCCCAAAAAGTTGACAACAACTTCTTTAAACGAAACCCAGGCCCTTTTTTCCACTGGATTCATTGTACTTTCAAACAAATTGTCTTTCATTAACTTTCTTATCTGCGGTCCCACGAAGATCCCTTCTTTAAGTTTCTCATAAGATACTTTTGGAAATCTTGTTACCAAGTACTGGAAACAGTCACCATCTTTTGGAAGAGCTTTAGTGAACTGTTTAATTAATCCAAATTTGATGTGCAGAGGAGGTAATAGTATCTTGCTTCGTTGAACAAGTGGTACATTTATTATGTTCTGGGAACCAGGTTGGAGCGTTTTTCTTTTGGGCCAGTCTGTCTTCTTCCAATGTTTGTCTCTGGCTCGACTATCCCATTCACAAATGAAACAAAGCATTTTTGTGTAGCCAGATTGTTGACCAAGTAACATACCTACTACTTTTAAATCCCCACAAATTGTCCAAGAATGTTTTTCATAATTCACGTATTTTAGAAGAGCTTTGAGATTTACATACGTCTCCTTGAGATGAACTGAATGTGCAATGGGTACTGAACCAAACAAATTTCCATTGTGTAAAAGTACACCTTTGAGGCTAGTTTTGGACGAGTCTATAAATAACCTCCACTCACTTGGATTGTTAGTGACGTTAAAGAAATTCAATAAACCGTCAATATCAGAACAATAAACCAGAGAGTCTTCTTCTTTAAAGAATTTCATTAATTCCTTCTCTCTGGACCTATACCAAGAGAACGTAACTCCGGGTAGTAGTAGATTGTTTGCATTCAATCTTGACCCAAGCAATTGGGCGGCATCTTTTGTCAGGTTCAAGTCACGAGTAATATCATTAATTTCATTTTGACTGAATAATTTTGGTGCAGAATCTTCTTCCAGGTTGTAATCATCAGCACTATCGCTTTCATTTTCTGAGCTGCTCGCCAGTGGCACATCTTCAAGAACGGGAGGTGGAACTGGGATAGGGAGAGAATTACAATGCGTAACTGGTCGTAAGGCCAAAGGAATGTTCGGATATTGTATATCCTTCTTACTTTTTGCGTTATGACCTTGAATTTTAACCATACAAAAATAGCAATCGTTAACATGATTTTGTGGCTCCCTCCAAACCATTAGGATTGCAAAAGGCACTGATTTTTTTGCATCATTTTTCCACAGTCTCAGTCCCTCAACACATGTACGACATACCTTGTGTGGTGCCCAGCTTTTGTCTTCATCACCAAGCCTTATGCCGAAGTACGCGTAATACATGTTTCTCACAAAACTATTAATGTCCTGTCTTTGCTTACCAATTACATAGCTACCACAAATATAACAGAACACGTTTGGGTTATTCAAACACTTCCAGGAACTCATTTCTACAGAAAGTTCACAAACTATATATGACAGCACAAATATAACCTCACAGCACTATAGCATGTAAACAATGAACTACTATTTCCCGCCTAACAGCCAGCTGGGTGTAACAAGTGTGGCCAACTAATCCCTCTTACCGAAATAAACTTTCCCTCCCCCACAATAAAATTTCCCCTTGTGAAACTTACGTGTCAATAAAAGATGAGTTCATTTGATTTGAAAAAAAACTGTACGTGATAGAAAGAAACGGATTGCAGATCTGGAATCAGCGCAAAAAAATGCTTTAGGAACACGTAAGACTACAGAAACATAGAAAATCATGTTACATAGTGTAATTAATTTTCACATTCACTTCTTCTACTAAGTCATGTATCATTACTGTTGTGTGACAACTACGCTCTTCATAATGAACATTCGTTTGTTCTTCTTTAAACAAACAACACCACTGCCAAAATTTAGTGTCCTCATAACATCTGGTCCAAAAACCTCAACAAGTTGCTGGTGAATTTCACAACACTACAGTTTTTTGGTAACAAAAAATGTATGACAGGATGAACCTCACACTTGGCGCGGTTATTTATAGTAGCACTCATTTTAACTCTTTAAATCACTAACACACAACAATTGTTTATCTAACACTAAATAAACAATAAACAGCTGGCTATTTTGTCACACTGAAACACAGCACATCCACGATCTCCTTGTTGCTACATTTGGTCATTTCAAGACGTACATTACTTTAAAAAAAGGCACTTCATATACACTGCTGTTAGAAACAGTTAAGGACTACCTACCAAATTAACTAACCCAGTTTTACCATAATGTATGCTGTAGGGGGAAAAGTAGAGAGTATGCAGTCAGGGGCGTAGCCAAGGGGGGGCAAGGAGGGGCAGCTGCCCCCCTAGATCGTTACAAAGTAAAAAATATAGAGTAAAAGTAGATAAACGCATGCGAGGAGTGCTAGAACAGGAGCAGTGATGGACAGTTATCCTGACTTTACTTTAAAGAATTAAAGAAACATATATAGTTAATTTACAGTTTTGAACTTCCCGCTTTTGTAAGTCCCTAGTTTTAAAGCATCCGCCATTTTCCTGGTGAACAGACCAGTCGCGTTATAGCTCAACTTGGCTTTGCAAGCTTCTTTTTAGTTTCCGTCTTTATTTAAATATAGTCTAACCTCATCAGAGACCTCACTTCATCCACAGTACCTACAGGACACATCAATAGTTAGTAGTAAAATGGATATACGAAAGTTTTTTAAAGGTAAATTAGCCATTAATTTTTTATGTCGATTTCTAAAATTTCAGGATATTTCTACAACGTTGAATAGTATTAAAATATATTGGTCATGTAATAGTATTTATAATTATACCTATAGTGGTTACGTTATTTTGTTTGTCTCAGAAAAGTCAAGACTACAGAACTCTCCCTGAGTGAAGAAAGTTAGGTTAAGTTTTGATTATTCGGACGCTTCCAATTTCCAAAACTAAAATTTCGGATACACTAATTACAAGCAGATGTGTATTTTATGATTTCAAAATACCTCTCGCAATAACAAGATATAAAAAAAGAAAAAAAAAATACATTTTAATCAGCCATTTCGTCTCGTTCCACTTTGCGAATATTCACTTACTTGGCGTAATAACCAGGGTTGAAATTTTTGAAAAAAGATGGTGGATATAATTTTTTTACAACGCTTGTGATCAGGGTTGTAGCAGAGTAAGCATGAGAGTATAAGTCTAGTCTAGGGATAGTAGTGCTGATGCCTTAAGATTGCTGATAGGGATGGGTATCGATATATTGATATATCAAAATATCGATATTGTCCCTTCAATTATCGATGTTTTTCTTATTTTATGATAATGTTTTCTTATTTTCTTGTTTATGTCCTTGACAGCTGAATACGAGAATAGTTGACTTCGTGTAGTTTTATTTTAAAATCAGTTTCAAATTACCTTTTTTGAGTTTTTTTGCAGAACAGTTTAGGAACCACTCAGCTATTCAACATCCATTTCAATGAGTGTCCAAGTATCAATATTTACTATTTATAATAACAATTGGTCTAAGTGATGTTTGGTTTTTACATTATTTCTATCCAAGTCACATAAAAGATAAACAGAATCAAAGACGAAACAGACTCACTTGGGGGAAATTATAAATCTCTGTACTTCCAACTTGAACTTAAATCATGACCGATATATTGATGGTTTTCCTTCGATAATATTTATATATCGATGTTAATGACTCGATATTTTATTGATATCAAATATTAATAAGTTGGCGATCGATACCCATCCCTACTTGCTGATTGGTTTCCACCATATTCAAAACTGCTATGTTAATTGAGCCGGTGAGAATGAAAGTGGCATAAGTCATAAAATTTTAATATATAAAGTATATAAAAACATGCAGAATACATATTTATAAATCAGATTAATCACTTACATGTAGACAGTGATCAGTTTTTAGTATTACAGTATCTTTTTATTTGATTTTTCAATAACAATTTTAACAAACCATTAAATTTCTCCAATTAGCCATAAAGTGACTTACACCACTTTCATTCTCACTGGCTCAATTATATTTCCCTTGTTTCGGCATCAGCAGCACCACCCTAGCGACTTCTTGATAAAATGTCTAAACGGTGAAAAATTATATTTATATAGAAAAAAATGTAAAGTTATTTCATTTAATAAAAAATTAAAAGAAAAGTAACAAACTAAAAGAAATTTGGACACACCTTCCTGTATGCGGTAATGTAAAAATAAATTTGTTTAATTTTTCCTGCATAATCTTCTTTATTTGGGAATTCTCTTTTTTATTTTAGGGAGCAAAAAAAGGGATTTAGATGACAGCGATAAACGTGAAAGCGAGAAGAAAGTTAAAACCTCACCAGCACCTTGCCCTGTTGAGCTTCAACCAGGGCCTTCTTCCATTCCAACACTTAGTGAGTCACCTAAACCTGATGTTGAAGACTGCTGTGAGTGTGAGAATGATTTGGGTCGGTGGATCGGACGGACGTCTCAGATGACAGTGCCAAAAAAAAAGGAACTGTTGGCAAACTGTTGGGTTCCACCCACTCTTATGACTTTGCTAAAGATGTCGGCCTCTCAAGCAGGAAGTTTAATCACAGTTGGCTTCAAACTTACTCCCCTTGGTTAGCATATTCGAAGGGGTCGAAAGGCGCACTCTGCAAATTCTGTGTGCTGTTCCCACCCCTTCCTGGTACAGTGAAGGGTGTTTTAGGATCGTTCATTGTAACTCCTTTTATACGTTAAAAACATTTACATGAAAATTGCAAAAGTCATGCTTCCACCCACTGGCACAAAGCTGCAGTCAGTGCAGCCAAAACCTTTATGGACGAAATTCCTGTCGACGTTCAGGTGATATCGGGCCACAAGATACTAATAGAAGAAAACAAAAAAATCTTAGCATCGATAATTTCTACAATCATATTTTGTGGTACCCATGATTTGCCTCTGAGGGGAAATGAGCAGCATGAAGGTGTATTTCAAGACCTGATCCACTTCCGAATCGATGCTGGTGACCAAGAACTAAAACGTCACTGTGATATCCTTAATATGAGAAAAAATGCAACATATATGTCCCCTCAGATCCAGAATGAAATTATTGATCTCTGCGGAGCTGTTATCAAAGATGACATTATAGAACAAGCAAAGAAGGCATTTGCCTTTAGCGTGCTGGCAGATGAGACTGCTGATATATCAGGGAAAGAGCAGCTGTCTATCAGTTTGCGCTTCTTCGATGAAAAAGAAATGCAAGTTCGGGAAGAGTTTGTGGGTTTTGTGGAACTTCCTGCCCTCAATGCCACCACGATTGCAACAGCGATAGACAAGTTTCTGGAAAAAGAAGGACTTGACCCGAAGAAATGTGTAGGTCAGGGTTATGTTGGATGTTCAGCTATGGCTGGCAAGTATGGAGGTGTACAATCAATTATAAGAAATAAGTATGAGAAAGCTATCTTCTTTCATTGTGCATCACACAAATTAAATCTTGTTGTAAATGACATGAATAGTGTTCCACAAATATGCAACACCATCGCCACTATCAAAGACATTATAAGGTTCTTCAGAGAGTCAGTGTTGAGAAGACGCTACGCCCCGAACATTCCAATGCTCTGTGAGTTGCGATGGTCCCAAAAATACAAGAGTATTTCAGTTTTTAACGAGCATTTCATAAAAATTGTTGAAGGGTTGAAGAGATTATCACTGGAAGAAGGAAATTCGAACACGAGGAATCAGGCATTTCAATTACATTCTGCAGCCACAAAACCTGAATTTATTGTTGCTGTTGCCTTGATAGCCAAATATTCTGCCTTATTGGAACCTGTTGTAAATGCTCTTCAATTTAAAACCCTGGACCTGGTCCAATGCTCAAAACACATCAAACGGATCCTTGGAGTGATAACAACTCATCGTAGTGATGCAGAGAAAGTTACTACAGAGCTTGTAAATGGTGTCGACGAGATTACCAAAGATGTTAGAGTGGAATTGACAGTCCCAAGATCTATTCAAAAACAAAAACATCGCTCCAATCCTCCAGCTTCCAGTCCTTTAGAGTACTGGAACAGATCCTTGATAATTCCTTACTTGGATTCATTAGTTTCTTCACTGGAGGCACGTTTTTCAGATGAACACTCACCTGCCTTTTCAATTTTGTCTCTACATCCGTTAATTATGCTCGAGATAACCATGAAAGACTTTAAAATAAAAGTCAAGGAGTTCTCAGATTTTTATAACTTAAAAGATGTTGCCTCCAAAGTTGAATTATGGTACACTATGTGGGAGAAGAAGAAACTCAATAAAGAGCAGCTAAAAAAACTAACAATAGCAGATCTAGTAAAAGAGGCTGAAATCTTTTACCCGGCCACAAAAAATGCGCTGCTTATCTCTATTACTCTGCCTTGCACCACTTGTACTGTCGAGCGGTCGTTTAGTACGTTGTGGAGAGTAAAGACCTGGCTTAGGTCGACGATGACAGGGGAGCGTCTCAATGGACTATGCTTAATGAGTGTCCACAGAAAAACTGCTTTAGAAAAAAAGGAGCAATTGGAGAAGGAAGTGCTGAAAAGGTTTTCTGAAAATCCAAGAAAACTTATTTTAGTTTAACATTTTTTAGTTTTTTGATTTAGTTTTTATTTTAGTTTAACTTATTTTAGTAACATGTTTTAGTTTAATACTTTGTGATAATATATCCTTTGCTAGTTTGCATACGAAAAACTAATATTGTTTTAAAAATATATAATTGTATAAAATTATACTGTACTAAACTAATTTTATATCATACCGTACTATAAAACTTTAATTTTTTCATTCATCACGGTATTTGTACGTAATTCTGTTTTTTCATTGTTGCCACGTTTTAATTAAAATCACATTATTATTTGTGACTTTTGGTGATTATTTAACCCTTAAAGCATCTTGGGGTCTCAGACACCCCAGAACATCTTTTCTTGGATCAAGTGTTCCAATCTTTAATTTTACCCCTTGAATTAAAATATTTTTGAACTTCTTGCGGTATATATTGACAATCTAGGGTACCCTCTTAACGACCAAATAGAAGTAATCGCCCAAGAATATAACAGTGCCTAGTACAGCCACGAAAGTAAAATATATCAAAACTAAGTGTGCACTACTATGGTTAAATCTGAAACATTTCTTCGTAGTATTCTTTATTCCAGAGAAAAAATTCCTAAAGTTTTTAAATAAAGGAAAATTTTAATTTTTAACTCGATAACGGTGCGTGTTACTAAAAAGTAGCTAATAAAAAAAAATTTTATGTGAGAGGTAACTCACAAATAAAGTAACATAAAAGTCTTTTAAATAGATCCGACAATCACTGCTTTGGATCAATAGAGTAAAACTTTTTTAAATTCCCTTTTGGATTAATTTTAAAAATTTCTTTTTACCTTAGATTCCTATAATAGGTATGCCATAGTTATACTGACGAGCCTTAATAACATACCGTGTAACGTACCGCGGGTATCTCGAAAGTCTCTTTTTATTTGTTACGCTTTCCTAATTAAGCCCCACGTTAGTACGTCACTTGTGTAACGTACCGCCTTTGAGGTGTTAGCGAAACGTCCGTCTTATGCAAGTCCCAATGTTGAGTTCGCCAATTCTGTAACGTTATCGCTTATATCAAAGGTTTCCGCCTCTCCAAGAGTGTATTGTAATTACGGGTTTGTAGTTAATTCAGCCCCACTGTAGTAAGCGCCTATTTTTGTAACGTACCGCCTTTAGAGTGAGGGTGTGACGTCCGTCTTTTTTACAGTCTCGGATCGGTCAGAACACCTCTTAGCAATCGCCACTTATGAATTATAAAGACTGAAGTTTAAATAAAGTTGTTGGTAATGTTACTCAAACAAAGCAGAAATTGAGTGTGTGTGATTTGGGTCAAGTAGGGAAGTTGTTTAGCCTTCTTTTGAAGAGAGAGCAAGTACCGTTTGTTTACCCTCGGTTTAGACGATTTCTAAAATTTTTTCAAATATTTGCCGTGAACTGAATCAGCTGATTTTGACATTAGTCTCCAAATATAGGTTAACCAAACGACACTGTTGCTGAATACGACCTGGTGGATCGTCCCCTTCTTATTTTTTCTGAAATCTACTACAACTACCCACTACAATAAAGGAAACACATTTTATTATTCAATATCATTTCTCAATAATATTTATTTATAATATTATTGGTTTTTCTCTTCCGCCAAAATACAAATATTACAATCGATATTTTCATTAACTAGTACATGATATTGACTTCATTGAGTAAACATGGAATCGTCATAAAATCAGGTTTTGACCAATTTTATCTTTTATTTAAACATCAATCAACATATAATTCTTTTATTTATTTCCCCAGGGTTAAGGGTAAGTTCTTTTTGTTATGAGATGGTCAGAAATGGATAATTATACTACGCTTTACAAATATAGAAAACTTTGAAAATTTGTTTATTCTCTGAATACGTAGTTCCGGATTTGTCCGTAAGAGAGCAGATTGTTTTATTTTTATTAAAACATGTGATTACACTTGGAAAGTTTTGTACTGAACGACAATTTGATTTGAGTTTTCTTTGTTAAATATTAAAAGAACTGTTTATATTACCTCTCTTCTCGAAGTTCTTACTTGTGTGAAGCTGTTTCTCAGGTGGTGTTCTTAGTTGTTTGTAATTTCATAACCGTCTGTCCAATACTATCTCGTCAAAACTCAAAACGCTGCTAGGCTAGGCCTGATCGTCCAAAATGGTTTTTTTCACTTTTATTATGGAGTATAGCAAGTTAACTTTGATAATTAAGGTAGTAGTACATAATGTTTATACTGTTATTTAAATTTTGTAACAATTTTGTGCTGTTCAAAAGATTTCTAAAGGATATTTTAATACAATTTTTGTCTCATCATTTTGTCAACCGGACGGCTTTCAATTTCAAATTCGATTAAACAATACTTGTTATTTCATTACTCTTAGTAACCCATAATTTTTATATACCTTTTTATTGGTGCTGCTATTTACTTTTTAGTATATAGGCGGTTTGTAATTATTATAAATTTATTTTTGATTTACAGAAAAATAATTCTTTTTAATTTTGGTTTCTTTCCCAATTTGATTTACATAATAGTTTTCTGTTTATTTTCTTATAACTTTGGATATAAGTCTTTAATATTATTATTAACTTTACATGAATTTATATATTATTTATTAATCTCTTATAGTATTCTTACACTGCACTATTTCCTTCTGCCATTTTCCTCATACAGTATTATTTTAATTTTTATTATCATCTGATATTTAAATCTTTTATGTTTTTAAAAACCCTGGGTTATCTTATACAATAACACAATTATTTTATAAAAATATAAAATTAACATAGGTATTAAATTTTGTTGCCTACACAATATAAATACTACAATAACTAAACAAAATACATAATTAGTTAGTAGTATCATAATTCTCACATCTACAGCACAATTCTGTAAGAAGTTCCCTTCACCTTCACGTATTACCTCACTCACTTGTCACTGTATATCACTTTAATATTGTTTATAATGTTTAGTGATACAACTTAATTTTGAGCTAGTTATAGTTTACCCATTTCTGACCTTTATGGTATTACAAGAGTTATCATTTATTGGGACTGGGTTATGTACCGTTACAACCGAGACGAAACAATTTGCTTATCCCCCCCCCCGGCGCTTTTTAGGTAACCCTTTAGTCCTCTGCCCCCCCTATCCAAAATCCTGGCTACGTCCATGTATGCAGTCAATTATGATCTTGCTGGTACATTAGTTAGTTCTTGCACCCAACTGAAAATACACATACAATACAATTTGTTCGTAGTGGCCAATAAAACTTTGGTAATATGGAATGTGTACAGTTTAGAAAAAATGTAAGGTCTTTGTCACACATTACGTGCCCATCCCCCCCAAGGCCCAATGCGCAATTCCCCCCCAAAAGTCTCAGCACCACCCCATTGAAAAGCCCCCCCCCCACTGCCCACCGGTCTTCAAGCTTAGCACATGCACACATTTTTACGTTCACAATTTATTATTCACGTACCCTCTGACTCATTGACAGGATGTTGCTGCAGGCTGCCAGGGCCATTTTTCCAAATTGCAAAACAAAATTTTCTACTAGTTATACTGGTAGAGACATTTATGCTGCCAGTTCATTAAAACAATCATAAAGATATGCAATTGCTTTAGTTTTTTTCTAATAGCTTAATTTGTTGCACAAACACGGTAAAAATTGCCATCAATGTTGGATTTAAAATGTTATTCTTGAAAAAATCCCCCCCCCAAATTCTCAATGCGCAACTTGCGCTATGATCCCCCCCCCCCTGTGGGCACCCCTGCATTACTATACTTCTCTGTATCACTTCCTCTTTTTGTACCAAGAGCATACAAATTGGGGAAACTGGGGATTGGAAAATTGAAAGAAACTGAAAAATTAAGTGAAAATATTTTTATAACGCAGAGGTGTGGGCTTTTCTTTTACACATTTGTTTTTTCTGTCTTTTACATGCTGACATTAAAAGTGTAACCACTGACATGTCAACAGTAGAATTATTTAATACTACTAATATAATACACAAAGTTTCATAAAACTTGTTGAAAACTATATTTCGTGTTCACTTCAAATGGAATAACCCCAGTGACATGTATGCAAACATACAAATAATCTAGTTAAATTTTTTTTTTAAAGTGAAAGAGATCCCGGTACTAATTATAAATACGCTCGACAGGCAATACAAAACATGAAATTTTGCAGTCTCTCACTACATGAGACAGTCACAGAAAGAGACGCACCAATATTTCCAAATGTGTCCTACAACAGCCTTAAGGAATCCATAGAGAAGCAAGAGAATATGGAAAACTGTTAAGGCAAAACTCATCTACATTCAAGTATTAGATGAGAAGAAATGGCCTGACAAAGGGTAAGAATAACATTAGGTTTGGAGAATAACAAATTACTATTTGTCTCAAACGTTCAGGAAGAAACCATCTGCCATTTTGAGATTTCTTTCAGCTCCAGATGAGGGAGGTGGGAAAATCAGATGTCCAATGTCTACAGCATTTGTTGCACCATGTGGTGGCTATTTTTTCAAGTGAATGTAAAAAAAAAAGGTTTCTCTCAACTGAACTTCAATTGTGCACACAGATCATCCCTGCTCAATAAAAGTATGAGGACCCTTCTTTCTTTTTATGAGGATTGTTGGGTTCCTTTGACCATTTTCAACCCTGACAAGTGTGTTAATATATGGCTACTCAAAGGCTGCAACTAACACCAGATTCAAAGAGCGTGAAAGGGAGGGAAAAATGCTAAAGAAATTGTTATATTACACAATATTTTCTGATACTCCTGGTATGTTGGCTTAATAAGTTAATTTAACCTGTTTCCAAATATTTCTAATTATTTCAACTCGGCATATATGTTGATTCCATTTCAATTACAATATAGGCCTAAGATTAATAATTTATAATCAGAATTATTTTTCTTTATATTTCTGAATTCTGACTACAACTTTGCATCCTAATTTTGCATTACTTGTATATTAAAAATTGCTGTTCACAGCAGAAAGCACGGTTACCCTCTCTCCCTTCACATTTCAACGATAATTTTCACCACCCTTTTCTCCATACAAAAAAACACTGGAAACTATGTAGTAACATAATGTAACCACTGATATAAAAGTATAACAAATATATAATCATTTGTCTCTTTACATACAGCCAATTATACATTTATTACTGCTAATTTAGACACAATGTTGGCTGAACAAAATTATTTAAGTCTTCAACAATACGCAATGAAAGTTACATTATCGAACACAACAAACTTGTTACACGACTTCATCCATAATAGAATTAAAACCGCTATTCCATTATATAAAAATATATATTGTCTACTTTCTAATTCTGACAAAAATTTGAAATTATTTCTTGTATTTACCTACGTTACAGTTTTTTTAGTATATGATACAGCTTTACGATATACTATGAACGTATTTTGTTTGTTGTCCTACAAGTTTCATCGACGTATTAGTAGCCAGATGCCTACGAATACTAGAAAAATATTAGGCCTGTACTAATCAAATTTAAAAGACGTATTCAAATCATGCCGCGATAATTATTTCTGTCAGATAAATCTAGAATACAAAACATTATTTTTATCACGCAAAATTGATAAAATGAACAACTCAAACACAAAATATTTTTATCGGTTAAAAGGTCAGAATACACCAAACACCAAAAGTACGCTTACAGTATGAATCGTAGATGGTAACCTTTCGCGTAGCCTACGATTTAAAACTTTACGTCAATTCTAATTAAACTGTGTAAAAAGACGAAAACATAAGTAACGCCCCCCTTATCAGTGGTTATGGTTGATTTCAACTCGACATTCGGATTTATATCATTAATCATAAAAACTTACCTGACATCCTTTCTTATGATGAAATCCGATCACAAGAACATGAAGCACAGGATTTTCGTGTGATAAACTTTCCTCCCCCATTTGAATTATATCTTTAAAACTGGAATTTCACAACTGACATAAACAAAACCATAGTTTTCTGAGTTATTCCATTGATTTGGATTACAGAATACAGAACCAGTGTTACCAACTCTCAAAAATATTTATCCCCATAGCTAAATCAAAAACCCCTAAAATCCCCCTAAAAAAATAATACTCTGTAAAAATAATAAATAATATGCTGTGATATTTTTTAATACTCTTTATTTATAAATTATTTAATACATCAAATATAATTTCGTTCACTTCTGGAGATTCAGATTTTTTAAAATCATACATGTTGACAGTGAATAAACTTAACATTTTAGGGGATGGATTAAAGGTTGTGCAAGATCCACCATTTCGATTTAATGTGAATCGGACCATCATCATGCTTTGCAACATTTCAATAGATAATCAATTCCGCAACTTATTTTTGACGATATTGTAGATGGAGAATCCGCGTTCGACACTTGCGTTTGAAATTGGAACCGTAACAAATGCTAGTCCAAATTTTGAGACATTTTCAAAACGTTTACAGCCAGCTGCGTCACAATCATTATAAACTTCAGAATAAAAGTCAGCTGAAGTAAATGTATTCGTCCATGTTTTATTACTCAATTGGTGCCACTCAGACTCGATTTCATTTTTGTTGCCATAGATATGAGTTCGCTGAATGTGATTCAATATTGGTTTCATATCCGGTTGACCTGAGATGTAGCAACCTTTGGGTGCAAATCAGCAACTATTTTTAACATTGATAAATTATCTGGAAGCCTTTTCTGAATCTGCTCGGCCAGACAACATAAAAATTTCTTGCATCTTTCCCTGACATCCAACAAATCCTTTTCTTCAAGTTCTTGTGATATGTTTTGAAAATCAAAACCGAAATACATTGATGCTGTATGCATCAGATGCTCCTGGAAATTAAAGTCTACCAGTTCAGAGTCCACCAATTTCTCCAATTGTGAAGGTACTACAAGTCGTCTTAGCAAGTTTTTGTATAACAAAAACAAATCCTCAAATAATTTAGTAGGCTCAACATTGTCACTTTGAAAAAGTAAATTTAATTGAGTCACATTTTTTAATTCATTTTTTAAAAAAATCAAGAAAGCTTTAAAAGGAAGCCTCCGCATGATATCATAAAGCTGTTCTGCCATGTAACATTTGTCATCGGATTTAGCAATCGAAAAGAGCAGCTTTAATTCTTCCCACTGCTCCAATATTGTGTTAATAGCTTGATAGCGAGCGAGCCAACGGGTTCCGCTAAGTCCTTGAATTTTTTTCGGATCCTTGTTATCAGTCATAGTTTCAAATAATGTTTTGTAGTAGTCTAAACGTTTAGGGCTGTATGAAAACCAATTATGGTTTTCTCTTACAAGAAATTCCAGTTGGCGTGGTAATAATTCAGCCGCTTTTTCCGCGCATAAATGCAAAGAGTGGCTAACACATTTGACAATAATTAAATCCGGCAGTTCTCTTTTTAATACAGCAGTCACCGAATTATGTTTACCAACCATAACGTTTGCTCCATCAACGCCGATTCCGATCATATTTTCAATTTTTAAGCCATCCTTTTTAAGTTGATTTACAATTGCTTCATGTACACTTTTTGCGTCACATTCTATTATCTTTATTATTCTATAGAAAGTTGTGACAACTTGCCTTGTCTTGTGTGAAAAAAAGCGCACCATAATGCATAGCACTTTTTGTGTAGAGAGATCAGTGCTCTCATCGATAATAATCGAATACGGAAAATCTCCTTCTCTTCAATTAAAGCTTCAAGCATTGATGGACCAAGCACATTTTTTATTAACATTGAGCACTTGGTGCGATTAATTTTTTGGTCTTTCAGAGCATCTGATGAAGGATCCAACTGAGGAAGTATATTAATCAAATGATCTACTGTTAACAAAGAACAGTGCTCGGCGATAAAGGCAGCGATTTTCAACTCGGCGATTTTTATATTTTCCGATAAGGCTGGTTTATATATTTCAGATATAGATTTAGTTGCCTTTGCTGATTTTTCCCAGGCTGTGTTTTTTTTATGTTTATCAGTTTTAGCGTGACTAACTAAATCTTTTTTGTGGGCTTTTAACTCTACACGGCAATATTTACAAGTCGCCAATGTGTTATTCGTAACATCAGGTGCAAGCCAACCTGCAATAAGAACATAAATTTTAAGTAACGACACATGACTTCAGTACCTATACAGATATAAGTATAGTAAATCACAGCAAATAGGAAAATATTCAATCATGACAATACCAACACCACACAATTTTTTATAAATATTTTAGAGTATATGTATATATATATATATATATGTGTATGCATATATGTCCACAACAGACACCAAACAATCTTTAAAAAAACCTGAAAAAATAAAACATCACCAACATCCTGTACTGCCCGACGAATCTAGGGATGGCAACATTGACTGGTATATCGATATATCGGTCTTCCGATATATCGTAACAGCTATATCGTTATATCCGATATATTGCTTGAAATATATCGATATATTACGATATATCGGTAAGACCGATATATGAGCCAATGACCGCAAGCTCTCAGTCTGCACTGCTGTCCAACTCCAATTCCAATGCAATGCAGTGTTGCACGAGCACGACAAAAAATCCCGACGTTGTTTATAGCAGATAGTAATAAATTAATCTCATTATTAACCCTCTAATGGTAAGGTGTAGGTCGGATCCGACCCATGCGCAATTGTTCCGAACATCTTCTCCATTCTAACTTTTCTCCAAACGGTTTAACACTAAGATACCCTCTCAGTCATTCATAGGGAAGGCATAGGAATAACCCCAGTTTCCAGGTTCCTCGATCACTGTGTTTGTTTTTTCCGGGCACTTCTCTTTTCGGGTCGGATGCGACCCGACCTCACCAAAAATGCTTTAAAATTTTTCAGCGCTTCCTATATATTTTTTGCAGTTTCGTAAGAATGCATGGCTTGTGAACTTTATACATACGTAGTACTATAACTAATGTGTAGTCTTGTTTTGTAGACTAAACATGAACACAACACTTGCCATTGTTTTGTAATTTTGTAACCAGTTTCTCTCTTGTTTATCCAAAGTCGAGCCTAGACATCAACAATCGTATATTTTGGAATGTCTACACTTTGTGTACATGTTGCGATTCACAAAAAAACGTAGTAGTATATGGTTGACATTGCTTTGGCATCATAGCAATACTAACACGTGTAAGAGCCAGACAGTACCATTGAGTGGACAATATAATACAATTTACTCTAATTACTGTGACTTTTTTCATTGAATTTAGATTTTCTATTCATTTTTTATTTTTTGCATAATGGCTTGTAACAAAATATTGTACACTGCTGAAAAAATATTAGCAGAGTTTCAAAGGCAAGAAGAAGAAGACTCAGACTTAGAAGAAGAAGATTTTGACAAAGAAGTTTCCGAGACTGAAGATAACATTCTTATAGACAGCGATAACGAAGATGACGAGTTCGACTTAGCTGAAGGGACACGGGATTGTAGCAGTGCTGATGATTTTTTTTATTGTACTTCAAACAAGTTTTTAATATTTATGTCATTCTTGTAATAATGTTTAAACATTTAGAATACTCTCAGTCTCTATAAAATGTGGTGACACTTTGCATAAAGCACACGAATTTGTGGAGTGGGGATTTTGATAGCAAAGTGGAGAAATTTTGAGTAGCCATGTGAAGAAAAGAGGACTGACTGACCTGGCAACACTATCCTATGAAAACACTGATGATGACAGGATTTTTGAATTGGGAAAGACGAAGAAACCATCTGGACGAACAAACCGGTACGCTCCAAATTTTCACGAACCTCATCTTTAAATGTTATCACACACCTGCCCGGACCAAAAGGCGATGCTCGAGAGATCGTTGATGAGGTACAATTGTTTTCTTTATTTGTAACCAATGAGATGCTGGAAAAAATTGTTCTCCACACTAACAGTGAAATAGAAAGATCGAAGATCAAATACCAATCTGTACAGTGGTTTACATCTCCCACAAACCTGATAGAGATAAGAGCTCTTATTGGGCTGTTGTATATGAGCGGTGTTTTGAAGAACTCTGGTTTATGTCTTGATGATATGTTTTCTGTAATCTATGGACCGGCTGTATTTCGCTGTTCAATGTCACAGAAAAGATTCTCTTTTCTAATCCAGAACTTACGATCTGACGACAAAACTACGAGAGATCCAAGGAAGAATAACTTTGCGGCGTTTCGAGACCTTACCTTACATGTGTAAAAGCCCACCTTACCGTTAGAGGGTTGAAGTACTAAAACACAATTTGTTACAACCTTATTAAAACATCATTTTAAGAGAAGTAAATTTAATGTTTTACATTTTTTAAATCAATAACAAAAAAACGATATATATCGCGTTTTTAGACATGTATCGATATAATCCAAAAATATATAAATAACGTATATCGATAAAAAATATATCGATATATTTAGAAATATATCGATAAATTTCAACTATCGATATATCGTTGCCATCCCTAGACGAATCCACTCCAAAAAACGTGCATAGTCATAACATTGATTGTAGGTTATGTACCTAAATAAAATAAAATAAAATACCTTTTTTGAATTTTATTGAAGAACGGGTACTGCGGTAATACGATGACGCCGATGATTCTATGGTAAAAGATCATAAATATTGAATTTAATACTGTCTATCTTGATCATTTATAAATTACAAAAATGCAATGAAAATTCGTTACCTTTTAAATCTGGACTGTTTCCCAAGATCTGTTTCCGAAGTCTTCGTGTACTTCTGACTGTACTTCTTATTTTTACTTCCATATTCCTTAAGGAATGGAAGTATGGTGATGGCAAAAAAAATCGTGTTCGAGATTATTGCAGATTCTGATTCTACTACACTCAAAACATGAAAAAAAGTCGTTTTCCGAAAAGTGTCTGTGTGTGTGTGTCTAGATTTTTTTCTAAAGCAAACGATAACTGCCGCAAATTCAAACAGAATCAAATAATTTTTTGCATACAGCTCTGATTTGTAGAGTACTCACGACCTATTGTTTTTGGTGAAGATCGGTTGAGGGAAAGGGGTAGTTTACCTGCAACGGTTTTTTTTTATCAAGGGAAAATTTTTTTTTTGGCAAACGATAACAGCCGCAAATTCAAACAGAATCAAATAATGTTTCGCATACAGCCCTGATTTGTAGAGTACTCAAGACCTATTGTTTTTGGTGAAGATCGGTTAAGGGAAAGGGGTAGTTTACCTGTAACGTTTTATGTTTTAACAAGGGTATTTCCTATGGCAAACGATAACAGCCGCAAATTCAAACAGAATCAAAAGATTATTTGCATACAGCCCTAAATTGTAGAGTTCTCAAGACCTATTGTTTTTGGTGAAGATCGGTTAAGGGAAAGGGGTAGTTTACCTACAACGTTTTTTTAACAAGGGTATTTTCTATGGCAAACGTTAATAGCCGCAAATTCAAACAGAATCAAATAATTTTCTGCATACAGCCCTGATTTGTAGAGTACTCAAAACCTATTGTTTTTGGTGAAGATCGGTTGAGGGGAAGGGGTAGTTTACCTGCAACGTTTTTTTATCAAGCGTATTTTCTATGGCAAACGATAACAGCCGCAAATTCAAACATAATCAAATAATTTTTTGCATACGTCAGTGAATTGTAGAGGACTCTAGGAATTTTGATTTTGGTGAAGATCGGTTAAGGGGAAGGGGTAGTTTACCTGCAACCTTTTAGGTTTATCAAGAGTAAAGTACTTGAAAATTCATTTAAACTTTTTCAAACAATGGTAATTGTTAAAATATCGGTATGGAGAACCATACATGACTTCCATATTCTAAGATTTATATTTAAAATAATTTTCAGCCAAACAGCCAGGGAAGGAATTTTAACAAAAAAATACTTCTTTGTTGCCAATAACGTAGTACACATATAAAAAAAAATTATCCCCTCCCCCTTCAACTATAATTTTGATTTATAGAAAATTACCCCAGCCCATTCAACTAGCCTCTTCATTTATAGATATTTCATCTACGTTTCTACAGTGGATTATTAAGATCTTATCAGGATACTTTATCAAAATTAAGTACTTTACTCATGTTACAACAAAAAATGTTTCAGGTAAACTGCCCTTTCCCCGTAACCGATCTTCACCAAAATCAACAGACATTGAGTTCTCTATAGCTCAGGCACATATGTAAAAAGTTATTTGATTCTGTTTGAATTTACGGCAGTTATGGTTCGTCATATAAAAAATTACCCATGTTAAAACATAAAACATGAGATTTATAAAACATATCTAAGATTTATATTTAAAATCATTTTTGAAATAAAATATTTTCATAGAACCTACTAACGCTGGGAAAATCTGAGGAGCCAATCAGAGTTGGGCTTACCTGTCACTCTGCTGAATTTGGTGGAAAGCCCTGTCACTGTCGTCAAGTCCCCACCTCAATGAAGAACCAATTGTTTTATAAAAATATATTTAAATTTTGAAAACTGAAAATTCTTTTCTTGTAAATATTTATATTTTATAATCAAAATGACTTTATTTTTGTTACCTGGCAACAAAATTATTTTATTTTCAACAATTACCATTGTTTCAAAAAGTTTAAATAAATTTTCAAGTACTTTACTCTTGTTAAAACGTAAAAGGTTGCAGGTAAACTACCCCTTCCCCTTAACCGATCTTCACCAAAATCGAAAGTCCTTGAGACCTCTACCATTCAGGGACGTATGCAAAAAATTATTTGATTCTGTTTGAATTTGCGGCAGTTATCGTTTGCCATAGAAAAAAAAACGTTGCTGTTAAACTACCCCTTCCCCTCAACCGATCTTCACCAAAAACAATAGGTCTTGAGTACTCTACAAATCAGGGCTGTATGCAGAAAATTATTTGATTCTGTTTGAACTTGCGGCTGTTATTGTTTGCCATAGGAAATACCCTTGTTAAAAAAACGTTGTAGGTAAACTACCCCTTTCCCTTAACCGATCTTCACCAAAAACAATAGGTCTTGAGAACTCTACAATTTAGGGCTGTATGCAAATAATCTTTTGATTCTGTTTGAATTTGCGGCTGTTATCGTTTGCCATAGGAAATACCCTTGTTAAAACATAAAACGTTACAGGTAAACTACCCCTTTCCCTTAACCGATCTTCACCAAAAACAATAGGTCTTGAGTACTCTACAAATCAGGGCTGTATGCGAAACATTATTTGATTCTGTTTGAATTTGCGGTTGTTATCGTTTGCCAAAAAAAAAATTTTCCCTTGATAAAAAAAACCGTTGCAGGTAAACTACCCCTTTCCCTCAACCGATCTTCACCAAAAACAATAGGTCGCGAGTACTCTACAAATCAGGGCTGTATGCAAAAAATTATTTGATTCTGTTTGAATTTGTGGCAGTTATCGTTTGCCATAGAAAAAAAATCTACAGATAGACACACAGACAGACAGACAGACACACAGACAGACAGACAGACACACAGACACACACACAGACACTTTTCGGAAAACGACTTTTTTTCATGTTTTGAGTGTAGTAGAATCAGAATCTGCAATAATCTCGAACACGATTTTTTTTGCCATCACCATACTTCCATTCCTTAAGGAATATGGAAGTAAAATAAAATAATTTTGTTGCCAGGCAATAAAATTATAGTTTTTTCATTTATGTATTTTTTCTCAGTTATGTACGGTTTACGTTTCCATTTTATTATTATGACTACCGCAATGAAAAGGCAGGGAACACACACACACACACACACACACACACACACACACACACACACACACACACACACACACACACACACACACACACACACACACACACACACACACACACACACACACATTTCGCGTTATTTTTGGCCTCATTCATGTTTATTTTCTTACATTTGCACGGTTTTTAAATGGAAAGTGATGAACCCATACCAACATAACGCATGCAAGCCGAAAAAGTGTCCAGCGTGGATAGCGATTTCCTTCCTGTGGATCGCTGGGCAGTGTAACTGCACGTGTTTACAGAGGAACGATTCATAGACAGACTTTTCGTCTTTAGGGAATATTTAGGTAATATTTCATTTCGAAAATGATATTAAATATAAATCTTAGAATATGGAAGTCATGTATGGTTCTCCATACCGATATTAGTTTCTTTAGGCATCATTAACAAATTGCTTGTCGACACAGCAGTACAATAACAAAATTGAATTAAACAAGTAAACAACAATCAACGTACATATGAATTTCCAGTAAGCATAGGCACAATAACCACCAGTCACCGAGTCACCACAGAGTAGTTGTAATATATTTGTAATAAATGTCGCTAAGTCGCTAGGTCAACAAATAAATATCACAATCAGAATGATCATAGTTGCACACCACTATATAAAAATTATCCCAATTAGCGCTTTCAAGCTTCACAGCCCATCGTCAGATTGGAATAGACAGGAAATATGTGAAAACAACCCCTTCACCCCTCTCCACAAACCATGCTCACACACAACAAGCTATAATATAAATGACCCTTCCCCACCCCCTAAACCCTGTCCCACCATCTGTAGAGTTACATATTGTTTCTAGCAAATTCCTTGTGTTTCAGTGTTTTGTGTGTGTGTGTGTGTGTGTGTGTGTGTGTGTGTGTGTGTGTGTGTGTGTGTGTGTGTGTGTGTGTGTGCATCCTTTTATACTACCCTCTTCCTCTCCACACACGTGGGTCATTCATACACCCTTATTTTAAAACATCCAATTAGTACATGCAAAATAATTCTTAATCTTATCTATCTGTCCTCTATCATTTACTTCTTAATCATGTTATAAAATATTTCTTCATTATCAAATTTAATTTTAATATTAATTAAATTGTCTAACCCTTTTTCTCTTTCTTTCAATATTTCTAACTCCTCTCTAAGCTTCCTTTCAACTGTGTTATTCACTACTTTTACAATTTCGTATTCTTCCAAAGGATTAACAAACTTATGGTTGTCTTCTATGAAATGTCTTGCATATAACGAATTGGTTGTTCTATTACCTTCTCCACGTTTGTGGTCAGACAACCTGCATACGAATTTTCGTCCTGTCTCTCCTAGGTACACCTTGTTGCAGTCTTTACATTTTAATTTATAAATTCCGCTTTTCTGTAATACTGGAATTTTTTCTATATTCTTATTCCTTATCTTATCAAATACCGTTTCACATTTTTTTATAGCTATATCTACTCCATATTTATTAAAACATTTTATAATTTTTCTAGTATGTGAACCTATGTATGTCAATGACCCTGCATAATTCTTTTGTTCTGGTTCTATTTTATCTTTTTGTATGTTAACCCTTTTCATAACTTTATCCACTATGTTGGTGTTATAATTATTATTCCTTACAATTCCCTTTATCGTTCTTAACTCCCTATCTTTTGATTCGGTCTCTTTTAAACACTTCTGAGCTCTGTAACAAAATGAATTGATTGCCGCCATTTTATATCTATATGGGTGGTAAGACTCTCTTGGTATAATTATATCAGAATACGACTCTTTCCTAAATATCCCAAACTGTAGTTTCTCATTATCTTTAATTTCTATGTTTAAATCTAAGTAATTTATTTTCTTACCTCCTATCTCTTCTTTAAATTGTAAGTTGTTATCCTTATTATTTACCTCATTTATAAACTCATGCACTTCTTCTATGCTTCCTTCCCAAATTACTAATACATCATCAACGTATCTAGACCATAATTTTATATTGTTTTTATACTTAGTGGAAGTTATTAATTGCTTTTCAAAATCATTCACGTATATTTCAGCAAGAATAGGGGATAATGAAGACCCCATAGGTAAACCTTTTTCCTGTATATAAAACTTGTTATTAAACCTAAAATAGTTCTGATTTACACATTCTTTAATTACTTTCATCAACTGCTTTTTATACCTGTATTCTCCCATATTATTATCGTTTATTAACTTAATAACTTTATTTACTGTGATATTGGTAAACATGTCCTTAACATCCAGTGATATCAATTTTGTATTTACACTAATCCTAATATTTTGTCTAATTTTAAACTATTTTAGGATATCACCTCGGAGTATCAGGTCCATCAATCTCTCAAATGTTGCCTGTGCATTACAGAGTCCAAATGGCATGACGTTAAATTGGAATAAGCCACTTGGGGTTGAGAAAGCGGTATTTTCCTTGTCTTCTTGATGAAGACCCACTTGCCAATATCCACTCTTCAGGTCCAATGTGGAAAACCACTGTGCTCCGGACAACGTGTCGAGTGTATCGTCAACGCGAGGTAATGGATAGCAGTCTTTCTTTGTAACGTCATTTAACCTCCCATAGTCTACGCAGAAACGCAATCCACCATCCTTCTTCGCTACCAGCACTACAGGAGAACACCAAGCACTTGACGAAGGTTCGATTACTCCCTCTGTCAACATGTCCTGTACTAACCGAGACATTTCCTCTTGTTTAGATAATGGAGGCCTTCGAGGAGGTTGGCGTATCGGTGTTGTGTCCCCGTTATTGATGCGATGTTGCACAAGAGAGGTTCTTCCCAGTGACTGTCCCCGAACTGCAAAACAATCTTTGAATTCATGTAAAAACTGTCTGAGTTCTTTTACCTCACCACTTGAGAGGTCATTAGAAGATCTGTTCAATAATTCTTGCAGTTCCTCTGGTAATTTGGAAGTATTTGAAGAACTGGACCTTCGTTGCGTTATTCCGGCTACCCAGGCCACAGGAGTCAATTTGCCAAGGAGCGTATTGCTTTGTGATAGCTTGATCCAAAATATTCGCCACTCTAATAGGTACATTTCCGGTTTCGTCAGGTTTTACTAAACTTCTGGCAATTAGTATGCCCAGTGTGCTGACTGCCTGGGGTTCGAATATAGAGCACTGATTGCCCCTAGTATCTACCGCAGTTCTAACCATGATGATCTTTTTGGAGTTTGGCGGAACAGTTACGGCCACTTGGTTTATGACGTCCATCGATTTTTCTGCTGTCGTCATTGTTGATAGCATTATCTCTTCGCCTCCGATTCTCAAGACATTGTTTTTGAAGTTGACTATAAATCCGTATGCGTTCATAACGTCCACACCAAGAATTGCTTCATTCACAATGTCTGCGACAAGTACTTGATGATTAAACTCAAGTCTACCGAGGCGTAGGTGTATCTCCACTTTTCCATACACTTTTGCAGGCCGTGCAGTAGCTGTTCGCAAGCTGCAAGAGCACCAGATTGGCTTGAGATCTTTCACCATGTCGGGGTGCACAATAGAAACTGTTGTGCCTGTGTCAACTGTAATCGAGGTTGGCCTTTCTTGAACAAATCTGGTAACTACCAAGCTCCCGCTGTTTTTCTGAAGTTTAGAAATTGTGTATTGTCTACTGGCTTCATTCCTCCAGTTAGTCAGCACACTGCTCGGTGTGCACACTTTTAGTTGTACTGATTACTGCTCGTTTACCTGCTGCTGAATTCTAACCCGACAATCTCGTTGTAGATGTCCAGGTTTCCCACATCTATAACACTTCGGTCTTCCATCATTTCTTATTTTATTCTGTGGCGCCGACCGTCGAGTCTCTGTTCCTTGTTCTTCTTCCTCATCGTCTGTGCCGTCGCGATCTTTTAGCGCGCGCACTTTATGACTTGTCCAACCAGACGCTGATTTGGCGGCCTCAAATTGCAAAACATGTACCAGGGCGTCCGCACTGTTCAGGTGTCTTGCCAATCGTAACACTTGCTGTAGTTCGTTATCTCGGACACTGGCAGTAAATGTCTGCATTGCAAAACTCGTTCTAAAATCTTCTGGCGCTTCAGGATAGGCCAGTCTAATTAGTCTGTTGATACTTGCTTCAAACTCTTGAAGGCTCTCCCTGGCATGTTGTCGCCTTGCTCTCAACTGGGTGCAGTACACATCTCGCAACTGTTTATCACCATACCGTAATTCTAGAGCTTTTATCAATTTGGCATAGATGTTCTGGCTGTCAGGTGGCACTTTCCGTAGTAGTTCTGATGCGGGTCCTTTTAATGCGAGAACGAGTGAGACTGCCTTGTCTTTCTCTGTCCAATTATTTGCGCATGCAGCAGCTTCAAATTGGCGGAGGTACGTTGCCCAGTGACTGCTTCTGTCAAAGGTTGGAGCTTTGACATGAACTGTCCCTACTGCAGGCAAAGTTACTTTCTCTACTGACTTATTTTCTGCGTCATTTTCTGTCTTTATCAATGGTACAGTCTGTTCACAAAGTTGTTTTGGTTGTAATTTCAGACACTCCTCGACTTCATTTTTAATATGCTCTTTTATATTTGTAATCGAGTCTTCTACTGCAGATATTTTTGTTAACATAGTTTCTTCCACAGTCAAGACAGATTTTTCTACTTCAGCTATTTTTAATGTCATTGATTCTTGTACCTCCGATATTTTACTAATTCTAGTCCTAGTAGTGCTTCTCAAGCTCTTTACAATGACACCCGAATCATTGTGTTCCGAGTTGGTAGTGATATAATTATATTTAGTAAGATATTAGTTTTTAAGTGAGTGTCTTGTCATCAATAAAATTTACAAAAAATAAACAAAGTAAGATAATTATTTTTTTATTTGTTTAACAGGAATTGCTTACATTTCTAAAACCATTTCTATGATAATACCTGCAATGCTGTGACAAGGAAATATACGAGGCATAAAAGGCACCTCATACCATAAAAGGCATTATAACTGATAAAAGGAAATTTGCAAGTTTTATGTTCGTGTACTCTGCGTAATAAGTTTTTTAAAATTGATTTCTCAGTAAACTTTACAGTTATTTACTATTATCATTATAATCAATTAAAAGTATATTTACTTAGTCTATCTACATTTGTTACAGGATCCTGTGATGAAAATTTCATGCCCAGACAGCCTGAGTTTTGGTGCCTCTTTCAAAAATGTGAAATACATTGTTTTTACTTCCATATTCCTTAAGGAATGGAAGTATGGTGATGGCAAAAAAAATCGTGTTCGAGATTATTGCAGATTCTGATTCTACTACACTCAAAACATGAAAAAAAGTCGTTTTCCGAAAAGCGTCTGTGTGTCTGTCTGTGTGTCTGTGTGTCTGTCTGTAGATTTTTTTCTATGGCAAACGATAACTGCCGCAAATTCAAACAGAATCAAATAATTTTTTGCATACAGCCCGGTTTTGCAGAGTTCTCGCGACCTATTGTTTTTGGTGAAGATCGGTTGAGGGAAAGGGGTAGTTTACCTGCAACGGTTTTTTTTTTAGCAAGGGAAATTTTGTTTGTTTGGCAAACGATAACAGCCGCAAATTCAAACAGAATCAAATAATGTTTCGCATACAGCCCTGAATTGTAGAGTTCTCAAGACCTATTGTTTTTGGTGAAGATCGGTTAAGGGAAAGGGGTAGTTTACCTGTAACGTTTTATGTTTTAACAAGGGTATTTCCTATGGCAAACGATAACAGCCGCAAATTCAAACAGAATGAAAAGATTATTTGCATACAGCCCTAAATTGTAGAGTTCTCAATACCTTTTGTTTTTGGTGAAGATCGGTTAAGGGAAAGGGGTAGTTTACCTACAACGTTTTTTTAACAAGGGTATTTTCTATGGCAAACGATAACAGCCGCAAATTCAAACAGAATCAAATAATTTTCTGCATACAGCCCTGATTTGTAGAGTACTCGAGACCTATTGTTTTTGGTGAAGATCGGTTGAGGGGAAGGGGTAGTTTACCAGCAACGTTTTTTATCATGCGTATTTTCTATGGCAAACGACAACTGCCGCAAATTCAAACAGAATCAAATAATTTCTTGCATACAGCCCTGATTTGTAGAGTACTCGCGACCTATTGTGTTTGGTGAAGATCGGTTGAGGGGAAGGGGTAGTTTACCTGCAACGGTTTTTTTTTATCAAGGGAAATTTTTTTTTTTTGGCAAACGATAACAGCCGCAAATTCAAACAGAATCAAATAATGTTTCGCATACAGCCCTGAATTGTAGATTTCTCAAGACCTATTGTTTTTGGTGAAGATCGGTTGAGGGAAAGGGGTAGTTTACCTGCAACGTTTTTTTAACAAGGGTATTTTATATGGCAAACGATAACAGCCGCAAATTCAAACAGAATCAAATAATGTTTTGCATACAGTCCTGATTTGTAGAGTACTCAAGACCTATTGTTTTTGGTGAAGATCGGTTAAGGGGAAGGGGTAGTTTACCTGCAACCTTTTACGTTTTATTTTCTATGGCAAACGATAACAGCCGCAAATTCAAACAGAATCAAATAATGTTTTGCATACAGCCCTGATTTGTAGAGTCCTCAAGACCTATTGTTTTTGGTGAAGATCGGTTAAGGGGAAGGGGTAGTTTACCTGCAACGTTTTTTTATCAAGCGTATTTTCTATGGCAAACGATAACAGCCGCAAATTCAAACAGAATCAAATAATTTTTTGCATACGTCCCTGAATTGTAGAGGTCTCAATGACTTTCGATTTTGGTGAAGATCGGTTAAGGGGAAGGGGTAGTTTACCTGCAACCTTTTACGTTTTAACAAGAGTAAAGTACTTGAAAATTTATTTAAACTTTTTGAAACAATGGTAATTGTTAAAAATAAAATAATTTTGTTGCCAGGCAATAAAATTATAATTTTTTCATTTTAATGTAATATAATATTTTTCATTTAATACAGCAATAAAAAGGCAGGTAAGACACAGCCTGGCTGTTTGGCTGAAAATGATTTTAAATATAAATCTTAGAATATGGAAGTCATGTATGGTTCTCCATACCGATATTTACTTCCATATTCCTTAAGGAATGGAAGTATGGTGATGGCAAAAAAAATCGTGTTCGTGATTATTGCAGATTCTGATTGTACTACACTCAAAACATGAAAAAAAGTCGTTTTCCGAAAAGTGTCTGTGTGTGTGTCTGTCTGTGTGTCTGTATGTCTGTCTGTCTGTCTGTCTGTCTGTCTGTCTATCTGCCTGTCTGTCTATCTGTAGATTTTTTTCCTATGGCAAACGATAACAGCCGCAAATTCAAACAGAATCAAAAGATTATTTGCATACAGCCCAAAATTGTAGAGTTCTCAAGACCTATTGTTTTTGGTGAAGATCGGTTGAGGGAAAGGGGTAGTTTACCTGCAACGTTTTTTTAACAAGGGTATTTTCTATGGCAAACGATAACAGCCGCAAATTCAAACAGAATCAAATAATGTTTTGCATACAGCCCTGATTTGTAGAGTACTCAAGACCTATTGTTTTTGGTGAAGATCGGTTAAGGGAAAGGGGTAGTTTACCTGTAACGTTTTATGTTTTAACAAGGGTATTTCCTATGGCAAACGATAACAGCCGCAAATTCAAACAGAATGAAAAGATTATTTGCATACAGCCCTAAATTGTAGAGTTCTCAATACCTTTTGTTTTTGGTGAAGATCGGTTAAGGGAAAGGGGTAGTTTACCTACAACGTTTTTTTAACAAGGGTATTTTCTATGGCAAACGATAACAGCCGCAAATTCAAACAGAATCAAATAATTTTCTGCATACAGCCCTGATTTGTAGAGTACTCAAGACCTATTGTTTTTGGTGAAGATCGGTTGAGGGGAAGGGGTAGTTTACCAGCAACGTTTTTTATCATGCGTATTTTCTATGGCAAACGACAACTGCCGCAAATTCAAACAGAATCAAATAATTTCTTGCATACAGCCCTGATTTGTAGAGTACTCGCGACCTATTGTGTTTGGTGAAGATCGGTTGAGGGGAAGGGGTAGTTTACCGGCAACGGTTTTTTTTTATCAAGGGAAATTTTTTTTTTTTTTGGCAAACGATAACAGCCGCAAATTCAAACAGAATCAAATAATGTTTCGCATACAGCCCTGAATTGTAGATTTCTCAAGACCTATTGTTTTTGGTGAAGATCGGTTGAGGGAAAGGGGTAGTTTACCTGCAACGTTTTTTTAACAAGGGTATTTTATATGGCAAACGATAACAGCCGCAAATTCAAACAGAATCAAATAATGTTTTGCATACAGTCCTGATTTGTAGAGTACTCAAGACCTATTGTTTTTGGTGAAGATCGGTTAAGGGGAAGGGGTAGTTTACCTGCAACCTTTTACGTTTTATTTTCTATGGCAAACGATAACAGCCGCAAATTCAAACAGAATCAAATAATGTTTTGCATACAGCCCTGATTTGTAGAGTCCTCAAGACCTATTGTTTTTGGTGAAGATCGGTTAAGGGGAAGGGGTAGTTTACCTGCAACGTTTTTTTATCAAGCGTATTTTCTATGGCAAACGATAACAGCCGCAAATTCAAACAAAATCAAATAATTTTTTGCATACGTCCCTGAATTGTAGAGGTCTCAATGACTTTCGATTTTGGTGAAGATCGGTTAAGGGGAAGGGGTAGTTTACCTGCAACCTTTTACGTTTTAACAAGAGTAAAGTACTTGAAAATTTATTTAAACTTTTTGAAACAATGGTAATTGTTAAAAATAAAATAATTTTGTTGCCAGGCAATAAAATTATAATTTTTTCATTTTAATGTAATATAATATTTTTCATTTAATACAGCAATAAAAAGGCAGGTAAGACACAGCCTGGCTGTTTGGCTGAAAATGATTTTAAATATAAATCTTAGAATATGGAAGTCATGTATGGTTCTCCATACCGATATTTACTTCCATATTCCTTAAGGAATGGAAGTATGGTGATGGCAAAAAAAATCGTGTTCGTGATTATTGCAGATTCTGATTGTACTACACTCAAAACATGAAAAAAAGTCGTTTTCCGAAAAGTGTCTGTGTGTGTGTCTGTCTGTGTGTCTGTATGTCTGTCTGTCTGTCTGTCTGTCTGTCTGTCTATCTGTCTGTCTGTCTATCTGTAGATTTTTTTCCTATGGCAAACGATAACAGCCGCAAATTCAAACAGAATCAAAAGATTATTTGCATACAGCCCAAAATTGTAGAGTTCTCAAGACCTATTGTTTTTGGTGAAGATCGGTTGAGGGAAAGGGGTAGTTTACCTGCAACGTTTTTTTAACAAGGGTATTTTCTATGGCAAACGATAACAGCCGCAAATTCAAACAGAATCAAATAATGTTTTGCATACAGCCCTGATTTGTAGAGTACTCAAGACCTATTGTTTTTGGTGAAGATCGGTTAAGGGAAAGGGGTAGTTTACCTGTAACGTTTAATGTTTTAACAAGGGTATTTCCTATGGCAAACGATAACAGCCGCAAATTCAAACAGAATCAAAAGATTATTTGCATACAGCCCTAAATTGTAGAGTTCTCAAGACCTATTGTTTTGGTGAAGATCGGTTGAGGGAAAGGGGTAGTTTACCTGCAACGTTTTTTTAACAAGGGTATTTTCTATGGCAAACGATAACAGCCGCAAATTCAAACAGAATCAAATAATGTTTTGCATACAGCCCTGATTTGTAGAGTACTCAAGACCTATTGTTTTTGGTGAAGATCGGTTAAGGGTAAGGGGTAGTTTACCTGCAACGTTTTTTTATCAAGCGTATTTTCTATGGCAAACGATAGCAGCCGCAAATTCAAACAGAATCAAATAATTTTTTGCATACGTCCCTGAATTGTAGAGTTCTCAATGACTTTCGATTTTGGTGAAGATCGGTTAAGGGGAAGGGGTAGTTTACCTGCAACCTTTTACGTTTTAACAAGAGTAAAGTACTTGAAAATTTATTTAAACTTTTTGAAACAATGGTAATTGTTAAAAATAAAATAATTTTGTTGCCAGGCAATAAATATATAATTTTTTCATTTTAATGTAATATAATATTTTTCATTTAATACAGCAATAAAAAGGCAGGTAAGACACAGCCTGGCTGTTTGGGTGAAAATGATTTTAAATATAAATCTTAGAATATGGAAGTCATGTATGGTTCTCCATACCGATATTTTTATGTATGGATATGTTTAACACACTATCATATTTCTCAGTGGAAAACAGGTATAGAAAAAAAAATTAATTTGCCTAAAGTAAAAATAAAATATTAAACAACGCAATCAATATTAATAGAAATGGACTGAAAAAATGGGGGGGGGGCTTAAAAAATAGTGCACTGATGGAACTTAAACTTAAAAAATTCTATAAATGAGTAGCAGTATATATCAAAATCAGTTGGACAACAAATTTAACATGATCTTTCTTGCTTTTAGATAGCCAAATCTTCAATAATATTTTCTAAATCTTGTTATACTGTTACAGCCCAGTGCTTGTGTTTAGGTTAACACAATTTAAATTATAGAATGTTATGTTGCTCCAGCGTGAAGTATTTGATTTACAGCGTGAAAATAGTTCTGATTTACACATTCTTTAATTACTTTCATCAACTGCTTTTTATACCTGTATTCTCCCATATTATTATCGTTTATTAACTTAATAATTTTATTTACTGTGATATTGGTAAACATGTCCTTAACATCCAGTGATATCAATTTTGTATTTACACTAATCCTAATATTTTCTAATTTTAAACTATTTTAGGTTTAATAACAAGTTTTATATACAGGAAAAAGGTTTACCTATGGGGTCTTCATTATCCCCTATTCTTGCTGAAATATACATGAATGATTTTGAAAAGCAATTAATAACTTCCACTAAGTATAAAAACAATATAAAATTATGGTCTAGATATGTTGATGATGTATTAGTAATTTGGGAAGGAAGCATAGAAGAAGTGCATGAGTTTATAAATGAGGTAAATAATAAGGATAAAAACTTACAATTTAAAGAAGAGATAGGAGGTAAGAAAATAAATTACTTAGATTGAAACATAGAAATTAAAGATAATGAGAAACTACAGTTTGGGATATTTAGGAAAGAGTCGTATTCTTATATAATTATACCAAGAGAGTCTTACCACCCACATAGATATGGCGGCAATCAATTCATTTTGTTACAGAGCTCAGAAGTGTTTAAAAGAGACTGAATCAAAAGATAGGGAGTTAAGAACGATAAAGGGAATTGTAAGGAATAATAATTATAACACCAACATAGTGGATAAAGTTATGAAAAGGGTTAACATACAAAAAGATAAAATAGAACTAGAACAAAAGAATTATGCAGGGTCATTGACATACATAGGTTCACATACTAGAAAAATTATAAAATGTTTTAATAAATATGGAGTAGATATAGCTATAAAAAAATGTGAAACGGTATTTGATAAGATAAGGAATAAGAATATAGAAAAAATTCCAGTATTACAGAAAAGCGGAATTTATAAATTAAAATGTAAAGACTGCAACAAGGTGTACCTAGGAGAGACAGGACGAAAATTCGTATGCAGGTTGTCTGACCACAAACGTGGAGAAGGTAATAGAACAACCAATTCGTTATATGCAAGACATTTCATAGAAGACAACCATAAGTTTGTTAATCCTTTGGAAGAATACGAAATTGTAAAAGTAGTGAATAACACAGTTGAAAGGAAGCTTAGAGAGGAGTTAGAAATATTGAAAGAAAGAGAAAAAGGGTTAGACAATTTAATTAATATTAAAATTAAATTTGATAATGAAGAAATATTTTATAACATGATTAAGAAGTAAATGATAGAGGACAGATAGATAAGATTAAGAATTATTTTGCATGTACTAATTGGATGTTTTAAAATAAGGGTGTATGAATGACCCACGTGTGTGGAGAGGAAGAGGGTAGTATAAAAGGATGCACACACACACACACACACACACACACACACACACACACACACACACACACACACACACACACACACACACACACACACACACACACACACACACACACACAACACTGAAACACAAGGAATTTGCTAGAAACAATATGTAACTCTACAGATGGTGGGACAGGGTTTAGGGGGTGGGGAAGGGTCATTTATATTATAGCTTGTTGTGTGTGAGCATGGTTTGTGGAGAGGGGTGAAGGGGTTGTTTTCACATATTTCCTGTCTATTCCAATCTGACGATGGGCTGTGAAGCTTGAAAGCGCTAATTGGGATAATTTTTATATAGTGGTGTGGCAACTGTGATCATTCTGATTGTAATTTCAACCACTAACACAAATTTCTTCATTAAATAAATATCATTGGCTAGTTTGGAATTGTCTCAGGGCCTATACTTTTACATATTTATTTTTCTCAATAAAAAAAAATAATAATAATGAAGAGTAAAAAAATCCCTAAAAATACCCCTAAAAAAATAAAACCCCTAAAAAAATCCCATCCCACTTATTTACCCCCTAACTAAATTTGGGGGGAAACCCCTAAGTTTGGAACCCTGTACAGAACATTCGTGTTCTTCTTCTGCTCTATTATGCATCTGGTACACTTGTAACTTGTTAGTTTATAAAATATGACAAAATACAAACATTTTATAATTCAAAAGAAATTTGAATTATTAATGTTGTTTAAAGTTGCGTTAAAAATTATTATTAAAAAAAAAAAATTAAGCTCAAATGACAAGACAATGATTAGAATCGATGTTGATTTGTAATTTAAAAAATTTTTAATCTGAATTTTTTAATCTGCAATAAATAGGCAAATAGAATTACGATTGACGTCAAATAATAACAAATGAAATTCCAGTGAAATAAAACTCCATGTAATCCGTGTAAATATGTTTTTATATAACATATACAACAGCTAGATTAGTTGTCATGAATGATGAAAGTCTGCTTTGATTAATTGTTACCAATACTGAACAAAAATTATTAGTACAAGCTTATCCAACATTTTACAAAAAATAGCGAGTTTTAGACAACCGTGGTGATCCTTCAAGTTATGGGAAAGTATACATTATAAACAATAAACAGCTGATTGTGACAGCATTTTCAGTTTCAATGTTATCAGTAATTAATCACCACTTCTCTTCAAAATTCAGCACTCTAGGCTAGGGTTGCCAGGGATTTTTCCCCACACGGGCGAAATTTGAAGCCCCAAGTCAAAATGGTACATGAGGAAATGGTGGGGATTTGTGTTAATGTGGCGAATTGGTGGCGATTTCAAAAAATTAAAATTTCAAATAATGCAGATGTGACCAAACTGCAGTAGAGAAATCCTGCAAAATTTACAAAACTACAAAAAATTAAATATAATTATTTCACTAAGACTCGGAACACAACACTTTTATGGGTAAAAACGTAAAAGCTTTACCCATAAAAAGTTATGTGTTCGGAGTCGTAGTGAAATAATTATATTTAGTTAAGAAACAACGAAATGTCACATCATGGACAACGAAATCCAAGAATACAAAAAATTGATGTAGGTGCTATAAGAGCACTGTGATTTTGGAAAGTAAAAATCTTGAGGAAATACAAAATTTCAGAGTAAGCTCCATAAACTTTTATGTTGAATGTGCACACCAAAACAGCTAGTTTTCTTTTAACAGTGACTATGTTCAAAGCTTAAAACATCTAGAATTTATAGATAGGAAAAAAACGAAAGACATTCAGTCACTGGCTTAACAGCTTGACAAAGTAGGCAAACAAATGTTAGAGTTACTGCAACAGTTGATTAAATTCTTTGAGGTGGAATAATAAATTTAATACAGTGGTTTTAAATGTAAACCACTTATCCACTACCAGTATGCAAGTGAAAATTACATAGGATTGATGAATATTGTTTGTCCTCACTGTAAAGGACATGTGCATACTTTAATGGGAACTGACAATGATGAATCGGCCTGAAGGACCACTATGGGTATAAATAAAAAATATATAATTAATACATGTTAACACAATCTGACCACCGTAATTTAAACTTGCTTTTCTCCAGATATTCTTCTTTCTTAGCCTTTAGATTGCTTGATCTGTACTAAACTTATTTTTGTATCTGGTAAGGTTTATGGATATATTATCACAAATATTGTGAAACCTGATATTCTGTACCACCTTTGTTAAAGTGAGGCTAGCTTGTATAACTGGCTGAACTTTGTACTGTTGAGGGATAACAAAACTCACCTCTACATGGTGATCCTCTAGTCTAGATCTACAAGAACTTCTTCTTCATCACCTGCTCCTTCTGCCTTTCAGTGTCGGGTTGTAAGGAGCCTCCGTCCATCTATTCCTGTCCATACACGCAGCCACAAGATAATCATAAGAAAAAAAAATAGATGTTCTAAAATCTAAACATAACAGATCTAAACAAAACGAGTTTCAACACTGGCAAATAATGCTGTAGGTATCTTTTAGGAAGCTAGGGGGACTGATTTATGAATACACCCATTGAACAATAACTTTGTACTGTATAATAGCTTGATGTCACTGCTTGGTTCCTGGCAGCCACAAATAATAAGTGGTTCCAAAGTCAATAGCATAATGAAATAAGTATTCTAAACAGAATTTATAATAATAGTAACAGTACTTATAAAAATTAGATATAAAAAAAAATTACTTATTGTTACAACAGTCTCACTGATCGTCGTATGGTACAGTAGAAAACAAAATACAAGACACCAATGAAGTCAACCAGCTTTAATTAATCACAAATAACAATTTGCAATCAACTTGTACAATAAATCCAATTAGATTTGCCCACACACAATAATAATGTCAAATAATAAAGTTCCACACTAATTATAACACAGTAACACTTCACCATCAAACACTCTATCCACACTAAGGAAATCGCTCACTGTCCACTGATTCACAAAGCCAGCCTCTGTCTCTTATATGCATAGTGCACAGTGCACGTGATCTAGAATCTTTCCGTCCTTACTTAAGTGTGTAAGCTAATGCGTATTTCAAGTGTGCTCTTAAATAATCTGGAACATACTTTTGCGCGGCTTTGACTGAGACTATACCTGCTTGACTAGGGGAGACAGGTGGAAGGATGCACCTCTTTGTTCGAGACGGTTCTTATTATATTATTTAAAAAAAAAATACTTGTTATAAAAACAATTAACAAGTATTTAATTAGCAAAACTATTTAAACTTGTATGAATGACTCCCCCAATTCACTTAAAGCACTGCCTAGCTGAAGAAACGGACAACATACACAAAAGTACTAGCACTCCTTCGGGCCAAATGTGAAACAAAATAACTAAATGAATCTAACTTAACTAAATATAATTATACCACTACTGACTCAGAACACAAAAGTTTTTTATAGGTAAAAACATAAAAGTTATACCCTGTAGCCTGAACCAGTTTTCGCTTATTATGAGCTTCATCAGAGCGCTGTCTGTCTTGTTTTTGGTGATGGTGTCAACTTTTGAAGGATCGATGTTGTGTGTGTGGGGTGTGATATGTTCGAATAATGCGTGTGATTTGAATTGTGTCTGTTCGTTTAGGATGTCGTTTTTATGTGTTTTTGTGTGTTTGTATATTTCCAATTGTGCAAAACTGTCTAGTTTTCGGCCTTTTGTGTGTACGTGTAGAATATCCATGTTATTATCGATGTTTGTGTATGTGTGGTTTGCTTCAATGAGGTGATTTGCAAAGGTGGATTCGGTAGTGGAGTGTAGTGCCTTTGTGTGTTCACTGTATCTTTGTTTGAAGCTATGTGCTGTCTGGCCTATGTAGAATTTGTTGCAATCCGAGCAATTTAGTTTGTAAACACCCGGTAGATCAAATTTGTTTTGTGCTTTGTGTGTCTGTTTTGATATTGTGTGTTCTGTCTGTTTGTAGTTTTGTATGCGACTCTGTATCCTGCTTTTTTGAATTTGTGGGCTATATTTTCAGTGTGGTTATTGATGTATGTTAGTGTTATGAATTTGTTGTTTTCTGTCTTTGTCTGTTGTTTGTTTTGTGTTTTTTATAGGAGTTTATTGACTATTGTTCTGTTGTATCCGTTGGATTCTGCTAGATATTTTATCATGTTTAGTTCGTATTTGTAGTCTTTTTCATCTAGTGGGATGTTGTTAAGTCTATGTATCATAGTTCTGAAGGCAGCTAGTTTGTGTTGTATTAGGTGACTGGAGGAGTTGTGTATAGTGTGTCAGTTGTAGTGGGTTTTCTGTATATACTGAATTTGTGTCTGTTTCAGATTTTGTGATGGAGAGGTCTAGGAAGTTTAAGCTATTGTTGTAATCCAAGATTCTAACTTAACCTTTGACATATTCTGTGTACACTTTTTTGTAAACCTTTAAAACATTTGAAAATTAATGAAAAATGTATGCTAACTAGTCACATTAGCAATACTTAAACTTTTTTCGTTTTTTCTGTATATGGTATATTTGATTTTCTTTCTGTAAACTCAGCAAAACAAAAGAATTATTTACATCGAGGTTATTGTTTACTGTTTTTTATCAAATTTAAAACTTTCCTACAAAGATCAGTTTCTTCAGAATTTAAATACATTTTGTTCACAATAAAATAACATAATAATAGAAACAATAGAAAATATACAAACAATATACCAACTAACATGTATCACAGCAACTAACATTGATTTTTTTCATTTCACTCAAAATGCTAATTTGTACACTTTTCTTGATCTCATATATATTTAAAAATATAGTTTTACACTTCACGTGTAACACATGTTCTGTGAAAGTTACAAAAATAAAAGAAGGGGATAACAATTACAGGTAAAAATGGAATAATCACAATTAGACCAAATGTAACATTTTATTTATTACTTAATGTATCTGTTGTTATCCAGTGGCTGGAATATGGCTCATGTCATCAAATGCCTTCTTCCTCTTCTTCTTCTTCGATTGGTGAAGAATACTCCTTGTGGGTTTTTGCCTTCTCAACAATCCTCTTCCATTCTGCCATTTCCTTTGTCATTCCTCTCCAGTTTTGTACTCGAAGTTCCTTCAGATCTTCTTCCACGTCATCCTTCCATCTCTTCTTAGGTCTACCCTTCATTCTTTCTGTGAAGGTTTCCATCCAAAGTTCTTATTACAATTCAACTCTTGTCCATCCATGTGACACATAGTGGTTTCATACATCTCACTATGTTAGCTCTTCCTATTATTTGGTTGAGTTCATGATTCGTGATTCCTCTGCATGTCATCAACATTTCTTATTGGTTCATATATCTTTCTTAACACGTTTTGCTCAAATATTCAATGCAGATATTTGTCATTAACTGTTGTGGTTAATGCCTCACTACCATAAGTTAATATCGCGTAAGCTTCATTATGGTTTTGTATAATATAAATTTTATTTTTCGATCTATCAGTTTAGATGTCATTAACTTTTTGTATCCATAGCAGCAGCAATTGGCCTATTGTATACATGATTTAATTTCAACAGTCATCTTGGCTTGTCAATTTCAGCTCTTAAGTAGGTGAAAACTTTACCATGACTGAATGTATACTTGGCAGTAGTAAAGCCATTATTATTATTTGTTTAGCTATTTTTAATGTTATTTAGTTTTACTTTTATTAATACATAGTCCTCTCTTAGATGTTTCAACGTATAGTTTTTCCAACATATCCTTCAAAGCTGTTCTAATTTTGTAAATTATTACCATGCTGTCAGCAGTAATATGTCAGTTGATTTGTTCAAAAAATGTGCGCTAACGAGAGAATATGTCGCTATGATTTTGCCAACTTATTTTGGCTTCTGAAAAAATATTTCAACATGGTTATGTATAATGGTTATTCCACACTTTACTGCTATGATGTGCTGTATTTGAAGTCATTCCTCTTGTTTGCTTTATATAATTCAGCGCCATCTCGTGACAGAAATTATATCATGGAACCAGACCATGTGGATTGTTCCATTTCTGTCTGTTTATGTTTGTGGCTGTGTTTTTCAAAACTGTATGTTAAAATAGTGTTAATAAAGAGTTATAGCGAAAATCAGCCCTTCTGTACATTGACCAGAACCCATGATGTCAAAAAATCAGCTTTTGAATATTCATATAAGAGGCAAGTTTTCCATTGTTATATACTGTAATTGTATTTTTTAAGTATTCATTTTACAATAACAAGATGGAATATATACATTTTAAAGAAAAAAAAAACTTAGCATTTTTAGGTCAAATTGTGGTCAGTGAAATGAACTGTTAAGGAGGTAAGCACATGCGTGAATTTAATTCCAATACAACTACTGTCTCTAATCTCAAATTGAATAAGACTGTTGAAAGTGCATCTCAAGTGCTGGTAAGTCTTAGCAGCTTGGAAGGTATACCTAATACCATGAGATAATTAATTATTTGTGTTCATACTGTATGCATACTGTCAAAGGCATCCTGATAATCTATACTTATATAAATTGTATAAGTTAATATTATGCTCATAAGCTTTCTCATAAATTTGCTTAAGGATAAATATACGATCTAGTATTTGTCGGCCCAGAATCCACACTCATACTTTCCCAAAGCACCTTCATCATATATTTATATCATACATTACTCTGTTATAAATTAAACTAGGGAAAATATGACTGTATCGAGTAAGGCGATTTCCCTGTAGTTAGAACACTGACAATTGCCTATGAGCTTGAGATATTAGTGACTTGTATATGTGACTAATCTTATCTGTATGTTCTGACTTATTGCATAATTATTTATTTCTTCAGTGAATGAATTTGAATCAGCTACTATTACCACTTAAATGTTTATTATAGGCCTACTGAGTACTTGTTTCAGGGCTGCTGCTAATGGTGTCATATCAACATCAAAGTTTATTAAAACTGGGTCAAGTGCGACATAATGAGTGAAAGTTCACAAAAAACACCAGTCCAACTCCATTTGTATACAGTTTAAGCCAAGGATTTTATAGATATCTTGTGTTAATTGTTTCCAATGATACCTGCAGACGTTTCTCTGGTGTGTTTGCTGTTTCTGTTTATGAAGTTTATATTGTAAGTTCCATATAGTCACATGGGTTTGTTGGTAATGGTTTTGGGGCATACTTTATCTTCTTCATTATGGTTCCACATGTAGTTTATTGTTTGTTCAATTAAATAATTTTTCCCTAGGTGTATTTTGTGCTAAGGTTATGTTACTTTATAACCTTATACATACATTACAATACTGTTACGACGGTCTACCCGATCGTCGTAGGTACAGTGGAAACAAAATAAGTACAAGACAACAATTAAGTCACTAATCACACCTTTAATTTTTACCGTTAAACAGTTCGTAATTAACAACACAGTGTCTACAACAAATCAAATGAAATTTGGTCATACGCAAATAAAATGTCCACTAATATTAAAGCTCAACTGTATTACAATTACCGTATACCGTCCGAATATAAAACGCAACACTTCACTAATAACTACTTGAACGTACACAGTAATAACTCGAACTGCTCTGTAAATATATCGCACTAATACTCTCGAACCGCACAGTCAAAAATTCGCCTCATACTAAACTGAACATCGTTTGATTATAGGTATTTATAGCCAGTCGAATATCTAGACGATTCCTAATTGCGTCGTAGCATTTGTATGAACTACGTAACTCACTGCGGCCTTGACACAGTCCGCACGGCTGGCGGCATTGAGAAGTTTCTCGTAGATGCATATACAAGCATGTACACCACACGCGTACACTCTGGATCTCTCTGGAACGTTCAGCAAACACGTAGATTGTTCGTGATGGCGTAACACTTCCCCCTCCTTAAGCCTGTTCGTCCCGAATTGGCAAACTGTCTCTAAAGTTGTACTTAGCCAGGCGATCTAGGTGGACGACCTTGAACTTTCGCTGTCCTTCCTGTTGAACCCGATAAACAACATCGTTAATTCTTTTTTTCACAGTGTAGGGTCCTTCCCAGTTAGACTGAAGCTTAGGTGAGCGACCACGACGGCGCTTTGGATTGAACAACCAGACCTGATCTTCTTGGAAACCCACACTATTGCTGCGAATGTCATACCGAGTTTTCATTTTATCACTGGCAATCTTCAGCCGTCCTCTTACCAAGCGATTCATTTCTCGCAGTTGGTTTTCTAATTGCGAGGAATAGTTCTTTGGCTCTTGGGACTGAGTCTCAGGTGATCCAAACATCAAGTCCCCAGGAAGACGAATTTCCCGCCCAAACACAAATTTTGCTGGAGTCAGGCCGGTTGTGTCGTGTACTGATGACCTATACGCCATAAGGAATAGTGGTATACGTTGGTCCCAGTCTGTTTGGTTCTCGCCAACAACTTTCGAAAGATGCTGCTCAAGTGTCCTGTTGAAACTCTCAACCATCCCGTCCGACTGAGGATGCAGAGGCGTTGTCCTGGTCTTGCGAATTCCGAATAGACGGCATAATTCTTTAAACACTATTGATTCGAAATTTCTCCCTTGATCCGTATGGATTTCCATAGGGGCTCCATAACGGCAACAGAAGTTGTCAACTAACTGCTTCGCCACAGTGGTAACCTCCTGATTTGGAATTGCGTAGGCTTCCACCCACTTAGTAAAGTAGTCACCTACAACCATGATGTACCGGTTTCCATCGTCAGTATCTGGGAATGGTCCAGCAATGTCTATGGCAATTCTCTTGAAAGGTAGTCCAACATTATACTGTCTCATTTTTCCCCTGCTTCTGGTTTGTGGGCCATTGCTTGCAGCACATATTTCACACGTCCGAACCCATTCGTCTACGTCGTGGTGAAGATGAAGCCAATAGAATCGCTTCCATATTTTGTCAAGGGTTTTGTTAACGCCAAGATGGCCTGCAGATGTTCCATCATGCATCTCCTTCAAAACAGACTGCACTTTACTTCAGGGAACTATCAACTGCATGACCACGTCTCGTCCATCTGCACTTTCCCAAGCCCTTTTCAGCAATCCATTTTCTAAGCTGAGAGATTCCCATTGTGCCCAGTAGCCCTTCAGCACTTCGGTACCATGGCAGATATCTTGCCAATCCGGGCGGCGACCTTCCTCTTTTGCTGTCAAGATCGGTCCAATGTCTTCATCAGTCATCTGTTCTTGTCGACAGTCTTGTGTTGTCCAGCCATCAGCCAGGGAATCTACAGTGATGGCTTGAACATGTTCGCTTGAGTTTTGTTCTTCCTTTCTGTGGCAATGTCGGCAGTCTTCCGGGCACGGTCTTCGTCATAAGCCATCTGCATTACCGTACAGGCGCCCCCGCCAATTTTGTACCTTGAAGTTGTACTCTTGCAGACGTTCGAGCCACCTTGCCAACTGTCCTTCCGGATTTTTAAATCTCAAGAGCCATGCAAGTGCAGCATGGTCGGTACGTAGTGAAAACTCTCTCCCATAGAGGTATTTATGGAAGTGCTAGAAAACTCTGACAATTACCAACAACTCTCTTCTTGTAACACAATAATTCTCTCTGGTTTAGAAAGCATCTTGCTGTAATACGCTATTACTCATTCTTCACCGTTCTGCACTTGAGACAAAACTGCTCCTAGACCAGTATTGCTTGCGTATGTGTCTACGATGTACTTCCCTTCGGAAGCTGGAAAAGCGAGAATTGGCTGCGAACATAATGCAATCTTCAACGTTCTAAATGCTTGGTCACACTCTCTAGACCATTGGAAGTTTCGTTTATTTTCCGTTAGCTCATGTAGTAGTTTAAGAATAGCAGCGAAGCCTTTCACAAAACGTCTGTAATATGAGCATAACCCCAGGAAACTCCGAACTTCGTGTTTATTCTTCGGGACTGGCCAGTCTCTTATGGTGTCTACTTTATTAGGATCCATGCTAACACCCGCTGCCGAAACCAGATGGCCCAAATACTGTACTTCCTTCTGGAATAGAGAACACTTCTTCCGGCTCAGCTTCAGTTGTGCGCTGTGAATTCTAGTTAGAACTTCCTTAAGGTTTTCCAAATGATCTTCGAAAGTCTTCCCGATCACTGTAACATTGTCTAAGTAAACAAGGCAAGTTTTCCACGTCAGGCCTCGGAGTATCAGGTCCATCAATCTCTCAAATGTTGCCTGTGCATTACAGAGTCCAAATGGCATGACGTTAAATTGGAATAAGCCACTTGGGGTTGAGAAAGCGGTCTTTTCCTTGTCTTCTTGATGAAGACCCACTTGCCAATATCCACTCTTCAGGTCCAATGTGGAAAACCACTGTGCTCCGGACAACGTGTCGAGTGTATCGTCAACGCGAGGTAATGGATAGCAGTCTTTCTTTGTAATGTCATTTAACCTCCCATAGTCTACGCAGAAACGCAATCCACCATCCTTCTTCGCTACCAGCACTACAGGAGAAGACCAAGCACTTGACGAAGGTTCGATTACTCCCTCTGTTAACATGTCCTGTACTAACCGAGACATTTCCTCTTGTTTAGATAATGGAGGCCTTCGAGGAGGTTGGCGTATCGGTGTTGTGTCCCCGTTATTGGTGCGATGTTGCACAAGATAGGTTCTTCCCAGTGACTGTCCCCGAACTGCAAAACAATCTTTGAATTCATGTAAAAACTGAGTTCTTTTACCTCACCACTTGAGAGGTCATTAGAAGATCTGTTCAATAATTCTTGCAGTTCCTCTGGTAATTTGGAAGTATTTGAAGAACTGGACCTTCGTTGCATTATTCCGGCTACCCAGGCCACAGGAGTCAATTTGCCTAGGAGCGTATTGCTTTGTAAAGTGATAGCTTGATCCAAAATATTCGCCACTCTAATAGGTACATTTCCGGTTTCGTCAGGTTTTACTAAACTTCTGGCAATTAGTATGCCCAGTGTGCTGACTGCCTGGGGTTCGAATATAGAGCACTGATTGCCCCTAGTATCTACCGCAGTTCTAACCATGATGATCTTTTCGGAGTTTGGCGGAACAGTTACGGCCACTTGGTTTATGACGTCCATCGATTTTTCTGCTGTCGTCATTGTTGATAGCATTATCTCTTCGCCTCCGATTCTCAAGACATTGTTTTTGAAGTCGACTATAAATCCGTATGCGTTCATAACGTCCACACCAAGAATTGCTTCATTCACAATGTCTGCGACAAGTACTTGATGATTAAACTCAAGTCTACCGAGGCGTAGGTGTATCTCCACTTTTCCATACACTTTTGCAGGCCGTCCAGTAGCTGTTCGCAAGCTGCAAGAGCACCAGATTGGCTTGAGATCTTTCACCATGTCGGGGTGCACAATAGAAACTGTTGCGCCTGTGTCAACTGTAATCGAGGTTGGCCTTTCTTGAACAAATCTGGTAACTACCAAGCTCCCACTGTTTTTCTGAAGTTTAGAAATTGTGTATTGTCTACTGGCTTCATTCCTCCAGTTAGTCAGCACACTGCTCGGTGTGCACACTTTTAGTTGTACTGATTACTGCTCGTTTACCTGCTGCTGAATTCTAACCCGACAATCTCCTTGTAGATGTCCAGGTTCCCCACATCTATAACACTTCGGTCTTCCATCATTTCTTATTTTATTCTGTGGCGCCGACCGTCGAGTCTCTGTTCCTTGTTCTTCTTCCTCATCGTCTGTGCCGTCGCGATCTTTTAGCGCGCGCACTTTATGACTTGTCCAACCAGACGCTGATTTGGCGGCCTCAAATTGCAAAACATGTACCAGGGCATCCGCACTGTTCAGGTGTCTTGCCATTCGTAACACTTGCTGTAGTTCGTTATCTCGGACACCGGCAGTAAATGTCTGCATTGCAAAACTCGTTCTAAAATCTTCTGGCGCTTCAGGATAGGCCAGTCTAATTAGCCTGTTGATACTTGCTTCAAACTCTTGAAGGCTCTCCCTGGCATGTTGTCGCCTTGCTCTCAACTGGGTGCAGTACACATCTCGCAACTGTTTATCACCATACCGTAATTCTAGAGATTTTATCAATTTGGCATAGATGTTCTGGCTGTCAGGTGGCACTTTCAGTAGTAGTTCTGATGCGGGTCCTTTTAATGCGAGAACGAGTGAGACTGCCTTGTCTTTCTCTGTCCAATTATTTGCGCATGCAGCAGCTTCAAATTGGCGGAGGTACGTTGCCCAGTGACTGCTTCCGTCAAAGGTTGGAGCTTTGACATGAACTGTCCCTACTGCAGGCAAAGTTACTTTCTCTACTGACTTATTTTCTGCGTCATTTTCTGTCTTTATCAATGGTACAGTCTGTTCACAAAGTTGTTTTGGTTGTAATTTCAGACACTCCTCGACTTAATTTTAATATGCTCTTTTATATTTGTAATCGAGTCTTCTACTGCAGATATTTTTGTTAACATAGTTTCTTCCACAGTCAAGACAGATTTTTCTACTTCAGCTATTTTTAATGTCATTGATTCTTGTACCTCCGATATTTTACTAATTCTAGTCCTAGTAGTGCTTCTCAAGCTCTTTACAATGACACCCGAATCATTGTGTTCCGAGTTGGTAGTGATATAATTATATTTAGTAAGATATTAATTTTTAAGTGAGTGTCTTGTCATCAATAAAATTTACAAAAAATAAACAAAGTAAGATAATTATTTTTTTATTTGTTTAACAGGAATTGCTTACATTTCTAAAACCATTTCTATGATAATACCTGCAATGCTGTGACAAGGAAATATACGAGGCATAAAAGGCACCTCATACCATAAAAGGCATTATAACTGATAAAAGGAAATTTGCAAGTTTTATGTTCGTGTACTCTGCGTAATAAGTTTTTTTAAATTGATTTCTCAGTAAACTTTACAGTTATTTACTATTATCATTATAATCAATTAAAAGTATATTTACTTAGTCTATCTCCATTTGTTACAGGATCCTGTGATGAAAATTTCATGCCCAGACAGCCCGAGTTTTGGTGCCTCTTTCAAAAATGTGTAATACATTGTTTTTTTATGTATGGATATGTTTAACACACTATCATATTTCTCAGTGGAAAACAGGTATAGAAAAAAAAATTAATTTGCCTAAAGTAAAAATAAAATATTAAACAACGCAATCAATATTAATAGAAATGGACTGAAAAAATGGGGGGGGGCTTAAAAAATTGTGCACTGATGGAACGTAAACTTAAAAAATTCTATAAATGAGTAGCAGTATATATCAAAATCAGTTGGACAACAAATTTAACATGATCTTTCTTGCTTTTAGATAGCCAAATCTTCAATAATATTTTCTAAATCTTGTTATACTGTTACAGCCCAGTGCTTGTGTTTAGGTTAACACAATTTAAATTATAGAATGTTATGTTGCTCCAGCGTGAAGTATTTGTAACATCAGTATTCATAACGTAAATTTTGTGTTACATTATTTCAGAACAAGATTTTCAATAAAAGCATGTATTTTGGGGTTAAGAGATCTCAGGAAGTTAGCATATGTTGTTTTAAATTAATAGGGCACTGGTCTTCACAAGTTTCCAATATTGGAATAACCTAGACCAGAAGGTCAATAAAAATTCCTGATAAATTCCAGCAGTATCCACCAGTAGGCAGGTTAGAGTATTTAGGAAATGATCCTGGACTGGCTTCACAGTTTCTGGCTATCACAGGCAGTAAGCAAATTTAGACTTATCTGGCTGTGATTGTTATGGCTTGTCACAAGTGACAGAATATACAAATGAATGCTTGTTGTAATCCAGATACTCTGATTATTGTCTAGTTTTTATTTACATCATTGCTACAGCGTGTTCCAATTTGCACACAAATATGTTCTGTTATCAAGGTACGTAACACTATCATGACAGTCATTAATACCACACTACCACATCTCTCAAACAGTATCTTAACTCTGCTGCAGACCAACACATGCTGTCTTTACTAATAGTGTTGTATATATGTATATTTGCATTGTATGTAGTGGCCAATCTATGCACGCGTTACAGTTTTATATCCTTATTCAGCAAGTAAAATGCCCATTGTTTCTATATACAATTCCATTTAATTGTAAACGTGTTTGTTAGTACTTGTATTATGCAATCTCAACTCCACTTTTGGGAATGTGTCATGGAGGTATGGTGCGCAAGGCAAAGAAAACATGTTCCAGATGATTGCTGAAATTATGTATTTAGTTAAAATAGAATGTATAAGACGATATAAAAAACCTACAGAGAGCAGAAATACACATCTACGCATGTCTATCAAAAGAAGAACGGAAATGCTATGCTGTGCTGAGGATTGTGATAAGGCTTCAAAACAATTTCTAAAACATGGTAATGTATTTCAGTTTTTACAGACAGCTGTCACTGACCAGCTGGTATGAGAATTACTGTTAGCATAACACATGTTTAAACTGTTAAAATGTTAATATAATACTGTGCACCAGAGGCATAAGACACCATGTCACATACACAGTACTTTACAGGACAGCTAAAAAAATTTTTTTTTTACTTTGTTTACTCAACTGCCTAACAATTATAACAGTTTCAGCCATTTGTTTAAATTTTAATATACCATTTTATTCAGTCTACATAAAGAAATTGAAAAAATAAATATTTCTTTTTTTCAAGCATTTTTATGGACATGGTGTTTTTTATACCACTACACAAACAAAATTTATAATAGATTTCTCAAATGACACCATCTCCTCCAGTGACAAAAATAAAGGTAAAATATATTTTAAAAATCAGTAAAAAATTATATTCTCAGTTTCTCATAGCATAGTTTTATTGAGCATAAATCTTATAAACTAGGCCTGTGTTTAGATATCAGTTAAATACATAATTTTCTACAAATTTTTTATTCCAACATGAAACCAAAAAAATCATTACAATAACTGAATTAATGAAAATTTATAAGAAAACATTTTTTAGTTGTTATTATTACAAATATGGAAAATGTTTACAACATTTACAGTAAAACAATGCAAAAGAATGCTTTTTCAAAATCAAGTAGGCCTACACATCACAGAAAATCTCATCATTAGTACATAACACAACTTTCAGCATGTAAAACATTATGTGTATGACATATCTGAAAAAGAATCAATGTATTTAGAGTTTAAAATTCAACATTTCTAAAAAAGAACAACTTTCATTATCACAAAATCAGTCTTCATCAGAAGCATATCAATTGGATAGTCTGGATTGACACTGCTACATCTTAAACTTCTGTAGAAAGTGTGACACTCTGAAGGCAACAAAGGGAAGAGTGATAGCAAATCATTATGTTTTTGTGCTGAAATTTGTTTTATTGTTCTATTTCCTAGTTGCAAAATATTTGGAAAAGTAACACTTCCTTTTCTGATATTCCTTTTCAGATTTACTTTCCTGTTAAAAAAAAATGGAAACCAATACTTTCTTGCCTTACCTGCACGTATACACATCTTAAAAGCAATACTTGTCAAGCAATAACTTATTTGTGTCAAGCTTTTGGATTATGAAAAGTGAATTTAATTCCAATTTACAAAGAGATTCAAAGTCTTTGAAGTCTGGTAATTCCATGTTGTACACACAATATTTACTGGAACATTGACAGATTAATTGTTGCCAGTCCCATAGAGTTAAAAAGCTCACACTATTTAGTTTTTAGTGCATCCACCATGTCAGCTTCCATATGTGTATGGCCTTTTAATAAAAATTTCTGATTTATAACTTTTATTCGAGTGTATTTGTGTATAATCCAAAATAAAATCGTTACTATGGACAAATTTTTGTTTTGGCTACAGCAACTGTCTTACCATATTTTTGTAGTCGCCTCAACTTCAGAATTTGGTATGTTACATTTGGCCCACTTTAAAGTAGATGAAGCTATTTCATTCCCCCCTACCTCCTTTGGATTCATCCCACATTATTGGACAGAACTACTGGAAAAATCATATGTTGTGAAGTTAAAGGTCCAGGAGCTTTCGTTGATAAAAACTTTGGCTATTTCTTACCAAGAGGGGTAGCTAAACACTTTTGCAAATCGACAGTCAGAACTTTATGCTTTATGTCAACTTTTGTATCTTTTATGTCTGAATGTAGTCTTAATTTCATATAGCCTTTTTGATTCAGTGAGATGTAAACTGTAGTCACTTTTAAGTTTGCCTTTTCCTTCTTTAAATAAATTACCCTTAAGTTTTGCAATGTAAGAATCACGTGTATCACATGTCTAAAGCCAGTGGTTTAAAAGATAAGTTGAATTTTTTATTAAATACATCTGCATACTACCCTTTTTTTGGCTGTAAGTTGTTTTTCAATAATCTACTGTAAACAATACTGCAAATACAAGGAATACATTTTTTCAATTGTTAACTCTGTACCTAAAATATTTTCTCATACCTAAAAAATTTTCTTATCATTTGTTCTCTGCTATAGTGACTACAATAGGTTGGGAAGGAAGAAATATGCTTTTAAATGGTGTTAACAAGAATAAATGGAGTTTTATTACCAGTAATATTACCTCTTTGATCTGATTCCACAAGGCCACCTGGCTTATCCTTCTTTAAAGCATTTATACTCACTGTATTGGGTATAGAAAGCATGTTGAGAAACATCACTTTACATACACAGATTGGATTCTTATTAATAATAAAACTATAAATTAAAGAATACTCTTTTTTTCTGAAACCATCAGTACTTCTGCAAAGTTCTTTTTATTTAACCTGCACACATGAAGGAATTTTGACATCATGGTCTTTGCTTACATCCTTAATATAAATTAAAAATCTTCAGCCTATCATTGTCACAGAGTTTGTCCCTGCATTTCATACGTCAGGAACATGGTGTTTTCTTAAGTCTGGCAGGAACTCTCTTCCCTTTTTTACTTATGTATTCTTTCCCTGCAATATAGCATGATTTTATAGTTGTTGAACTCATTTTCTTATTTTATTGTATTTCATAAAAATTAAAACTATTTCAGTAAAAGCTTTGTTCTTGTTAAAAAAACTTTTGGTAAACACAAATACATAAATACCATTAACTGTATACTAGTGACATTTACACTACAGTGGTGCTAGGTGGTTTGTTTTGCCAACACCATGTAGTGTAACATCATCTGGAATAGTTTACATCCAAGTGCAAATAACACTAATTGCACATGGTGTTGTGAAAGCAAGAATAAAGTAGAGGTAAAGACCACTATGTGCACATGATGTTGTTTGCTTCAAGAAGCAATGTGAGAGAGTGTTATTTTAAACATGCCTATTGGATGTATAAACATAATCTGGAGATAGTGTCATATACTAATAGAAAGAGACCAGTCTGTACATTAACACCATATAAAAAGCCCTATTTTATAAAAAAATGGAGATGGTGTCTTATGCCTCTGGGGTACAAGAATAACATTAAGTATTCATATTTACAGGAAAACATTTATCTCCGAAAACATATTATCACAATACTTTTTATTTCTTGATATAAATTAATATCCTATTTCTTAAACACAATAAATTTCCAGGAAACATAATAAATTTAGTCTGCACAGCACTTTTGAAGAATCACCTTCTTCAGTTCACTGTTGTATATTTTGTTCAGTTTCAAAGTAAATAGACACAATGTTAATGAACTTTTCCAAATGCAGACCATTAAGTTTCAGACACTTTTTAAAATAAAATCTTACCTATTTACATGTAAGCTTTATCAGAGTACATGGGAGTGAATTTGAGAGGACAGATAGTTTTAGATATCTTGGGTCCCACTTGACATCAAAAAAATCAGATGGCGATGGAGAGTCAAGAAAAACTAGCTATAGGAAATAGGTGCTACTTTTCTTTGGTGCCTATCCTAAAGCTCAGAAACATTTCTAGAACTTTCAAGATCCAGATTTACAAAACTGAATTGTGGCCAGTAGTATTGTATGCTACAGAAGCCTGGACCATGACCTCATCCTAAGAAGATATGATTAGAAGATGGGAAAGAAAGATTCTGAGGAGGATATATGGAGGTGTACTAGATACTGGAATGTGGCATATAAGGACAAATCCCGAATTGTATGATCTGTACAAGGAACCGGACATCGTCACAGTAATAAAACAAGGCAGAATTAGGTGGGCAAGTCACGTACAAAGAATGGCACAGGAAAGGACAGTGAAAAAAGTATTCATTGGAGGACCAGGAAGAAGAACAGCAAGGGGGAGGCCAAGAAGAAGATAGGTGGACGATGTAGATGAAGATTTGAGAAGACTGGGAGTCAGAATGTAGCAAAGAGTCACACAGGATAGAGAGGAGTGGAGGCACGTTGTTCGGAGGCCAGGGTTCTTGATGAGCTGTAGCACGGTGGAGTAGCAGTAGTAGTTTATCAGAGTACAGGTAAGATTTCATTAAAAATTGTATCCAATGTTTAGTGTTCTAAAGTCTGAAAAGTGCATTATGCAGTATTTAATACACGGACATATCATAAGACAACAAAATTTGAAAAAGCAGTTAGAGCATTACAGACCTTTTCTGTTTTTGTCATTTGGGATTTTCCATCACATTCTTTTTGTGGCTGTGAGTGTGTGAAATAATTTATTATTAAGTTGTGTTTGGTTTATTTATATTTTGGTAGGGGGAATTAATCTATGCTTTTTTTAATTAGCTTATAAAAATTAGTTTTATCTAAGTATTTTATGTCCTTTATGATTTTTTATATATGTAAAGATTTTTAAGTTGTTTCCCAATTTATGTGTGTGTGTATGTGTGCATTTACATAGATGTAAATGTAATGCCAACAAAAATATGAATTTTTATAATGTAACCAAATATACAGTAAATTATTTGCTGTCATTTTATGTATAGAGAAAAAATGCATTAGTAGTGAAAAAAATATAATAACATAATTAATTAAGAGTAATGGGGATAATTAACAGTATTTGTCAAATATGTAAGAATGTGTAATAAGTGTCAGGTGATTCACTGGCTATGAATCTATTGTTTTCTTATGACCATACTGAAGTGAATAAGGTGAATACTTAAGTATCTGATACTTGTACATTATTAAAACTGAATTATTAACTCTATAAGTATGTAGAAACTGCTGATTGACTGAAAGCAAAAAACTCAAAGAAGCTATTTAAACAAGCATGCAGAATTGATATTCTTTAATATTTCAGTATTAGGCTAAAAATGTCCACTATGTGATATTACTATATATACCCAGTGTGTATTCTGAAATTATGGGTATAATAAGTATATGTTTATACAGCATTATACTGTATTGTGTATTCCATTTATGTTTCTAACAATACTCGTTACATAAAATACTAGTTTTTGAGGATGAATGCAGTATGCAGTGGAGCCTAGCTACAACATGCCACCATGTACTGACATAATCAACCTTCTTAAGGTGATGTATGATTTTATTTATAAAAAAAGAATTTCTATACATTATTCGGATACATATGTGCATTGCTTGAAGAAATATTATAAATCATTATGCTCAATTAAAATGATTTGAAATACATTTTAAACTTGAATCTGGTTATTTTATGCCACTGCTGTAAACTAATTAGGACTTATATTCAACTTTTTACTAATATTTGTGGTGTAAATGAAAGCAGAATTATATTCTAGAACAAAACTCTAAACTTATTAGTGTTAACTCACACTTAAAAGCAAGATTACAATAATAATTATAGTAAAACAAATATATAGTATTTTTTAAGTATAACAACATATATTTTTTAAAATTTTCTGTTAAAAACTGGAATTTTATAAAATGAATTTGATGTCCATTTTGACAACTGATTAAGTAAGCAGAAATAACTGAATTTGATTTATTATGAAAGTTAGTTAACTATATAAAGGAGAATACAGAAACTTAAAATGACAGGCATTTTATAAGCAAGAAAACATTTTTTGGATAATACAGAATACCTTGTTTGAAAAAGTGTTAACTTATTATTAACTTTAGTAATAAAAATGTTTCATTATAAATATAATTGTCAATGTTTTAGCAACATTGTTCTAGTCGTAAAAAAAATGAACCAACAAATACTGTATTATGTTCTCATTTTGTAAAGTAAATTAGTATGTTTCTTCCTATTCTGATATCCAGATTTTGGAACCAATACCGGTATTTTCTCACAATAAATGTGAATATATAACACAGGTGCGGTACACAAACACTCCTGTGAACTGTGGATGTTTGCATCAGTTACAACTATATAGCAGCTTGGTGCAATTATATGTCCACCCCCCGCCCTTAACACTAAAAAAATTCTTCTTTCCACTCAAGCATGATATTATACAACACGACTTCCATAATAAAACCAGAACCTAAAATAAGTTACTATAACTACCTAACAGAATTTTTTTATATTTAATACTTCATACCACCTTCAGGTCAGAAGAATGTCAGAAGTATTGGTCAGATCAGTTTAGATCAGTGGGACAAAAAAACAGAAGATACTGGTTGAAAGTTTTTATACCTGTACCGTTACATGGTGAAGCATGTGGTTTTTCTTATTCATGTGTATAAATTAACTAATAACTAATTTAATTTCACTGATTTGCTTATAAAATTGAGTTAGGTGGAGTTTAGATCATATCCCAACATAAACAGAGTTGCAGAGTTTAATATAATAATGTAGTTACAGTATATAATATGCAGAATGTAGCAACAGTATTTATAATATTACAATAGCATAAACACAAATATTTATATGAACATGTTATTAATATTTTGTGCTTAGTAAATGTTAAATATATAAATGTGTTATAATTTTGTACAATACATGCAATTTGCTGTTAAAATAAAACAACAATTCTACTGAATTTCTCTTCACATATTAATTGAATTAGTTATATTTTTTCTAGTTGACAGATTGACCAGTATTAAAGAAACAATTCATTATCAGAAACAACAAAGAAATAACCATACTCAAAAAATAAAGTCCCATCTACTGTAAGAACAGGATCATTTTAACAACCAAGTATGAACTTGTATACAGCAGAGAAAAAATAGAAAAAATATCAGTCATCAGTAAGCAGTATCATTTTTAAAGAAGTATGATGTAGCAGTAAAAAAAATCAAGGAAGACTGTAATATCTAACAGTTAAACAAATATTGTTTTGAAAAAAAAAAAAAAAAAAAAAAAGGAAGACAGTATTATCTAACAATAAAGCAAGTGTTATTTTGCAAACAAATATCAATGTAGAAGTAAAAAAAATACAGTATTATCCAACAGTAAAAAAGTGTTATTATGCAAAACAAATATTAATGTAGCAGTAAAAAAACCAAGGAAGACAGTATTATTTAACAGTAAAATGAGTGTTATTTTGCAAACAAATATTTAAAAAAAAGGAAGACAGTATTATCTAACAGTAAACCAAGTGTTATTTTACAAACAAATATAAATGTAGTAGTAAAAAAAAAACAAGGAAGACATTATTATCTACAAGTAAAACACACGTTATTTTGCAAACAAATATTAATGAAGCAGTAAAAAAAAAATAAGAAAAAGACTATTATATAACAGTAAAACAAGTATTATTTTGCAAACAAATATGTAGTAGCAGTAAACAAAAAAACTATAAAGAAGAGACATCTATTAAAGAAGAAAGAGGTCATTCTGACAACTTTACAATTAGGTGGTTGTTATTAGCAACAGTCAAAATTCAAAATACATGGAAGTACATGGTACATGATGGAAGAAATATATATTACTGGACATCTTCAATCGCGTTGTGCTTGTTCTCGGCAAAAGTCAAAATTCATCATCAGTACTAGCAAGACTGTATAATTCCTGATTCTTTAGAGGTACACTGAAGAAATATAAATTACTGGACGTCTTCAATCCAGTTGTGGTTGTTCTCAGTAAAAGTCAAAATTCATCATCAGTACTAGCAAGACAGTATAATACCTGATTCTTTAGAGGTACACGGAAGAAATATAAATTACTGGATGTCTTCAATCCAGTTGTGGTTGTTCTCAGTAAATGTCAAAATTCATCATCAGTACTAGCAAGACTCTATAATACCTGATTCTTTAGAGGTACACGGAATAAATATAAATTACTGGACGTCTTCAATCCAGTTGTGATTGTTCTCAGTAAATGCCAAAATTCATCATCAATACTAGCAAGACTGTATAATACCTGATTCTTTAGAGGTACATGGAGGAAATATAAATTACTGGACGTCTTCAATCCAGTTGTGGTTGTTCTCAGTAAATGTCAAAATTCATCATCAGTACTAGCAAGACTGTATAATACCTGATTCTTTAGAGGTACACGGAAGAAATATAAATTACTGGACATCTTCAATCCAGTTATAGTTCTTTTCAGTAAAGTCAAAATTCATCACCAGTACTAGCAAGACTCCATAATACCTGATTCTCTAGAGGTACACAGAATAAATATAAATTACTGGACGTCTTCAATCCAGTTGTGGTTGTTCTCAGTAAATGTCAACATTCATCATCAATACTAGCAAGACTGTATAATACCTGATTCTTTAGAGGTACATGGAGGAAATATAAATTACTGGACGTCTTCAATCCAGTTGTGGTTGTTCTCAGTACATGTCAAAATTCATCATCAGTACTGGCAAGACTGTATAATACATGATTTTTTAGAGGTACACGGAAGAAATATAAATTACTGGACCTTCTTCTATCCAGTTGTGGTTGTTCTCAGTATATGTCAAAATTCATCATCAGTACTAGCAAGACTGTATAATACCTGATTCTTTAGAGGTACATGGAGGAAATATAAATTACTGGACGTCTTCAATCCAGTTGTGGTTGTTCTCAGTATATGTCAAAATTCATCATCAGTACTAGCAAGACTGTATAATACCTGATTCTTTAGAGGTACACGGAAGAAATATAAATTACTGGACATCTTCAATCCAGTTATAGTTCTTTTCAGTAAAAGTCAAAATTCATGATCAGTACTAGCAAGACTGTATAATACCTGATTCTTTAGAGGTACACGGAAGAAATATAAATTACTGGACGTCTTCAATCCAGTTGTGGTTGTTCTCAGTAAAAGTCAAAATTCATCATCAATACTAACAAGACTGTATAATACCTGATTCTTTAGAGGTACATGGAGGAAATATAAATTACTGGACGTCTTCAATCCAGTTGTGGTTGTTCTCAGTAAATGTCAAAATTCATCATCAATACTAGCAAGACTGTATAATACCTGATTCTTTAGAGGTACATGGAGGAAATATAAATTACTGGACGTCTTCAATCCAGTTGTGGTTGTTCTCAGTAAATGTCAAAATTCATCATCAGTACTAGCAAGACTGTATAATACCTGATTCTTTAGAGGTACACGGAAGAAATATAAATTACTGGACATCTTCAATCCAGTTATAGTTCTTTTCAGTAAAGTCAAAATTCATCATCAGTACTAGCAAGACTGTATAATACCTGATTCTTTAGAGGTACACGGAAGAAATATAAATTACTGGACATCTTCAATCCAGTTGTGGTTGTTCTTGGTAAATGTCAAATTTCAGCATGAGTACAAGCAAGACTGTATAATACCTACTTATTTAAAATTTCTGGACGTCTTCGATCGAAATGTTGTGGTTATTATAAAAAGTAAAAACAAATCATTAATGCAACCAATACTATTATACCTATGCATTAAAGGAATAGTGTGAGAAGTGACAAGAAATCAACATTTATAATTAGTAGTAATATGGTGATGTATTTGCATTAATGGTCTACTGATGGATTCGCAAATTTGACTGCCATTAAAGATGTGACTATGTGTTCTTTCTATTTTAGTGTAAGTATTATGTATCATTACTTTCATTTGTCTACATAATACTGAATACATTTCTAGTCTATCTGGAAGATGTTTTTGTAAAGCTAAGTACATACTTGCTACTTAATTAGTGTACATTGTGCTACATTTAATAATATATATAAAACTTTCACTAATGAACTTACTGTTGTCACTTCCCAAACGTTTCGAGATGTTGTTTCTCTTCTTCAGTGGGTGTAATACTGACTGTCGATTACAGAATAACCGTTACGGAAAAATGGTGTGTGTGGTGGGGGTTGATGGTGGGAAGGGATTGGCGCTGAGGTTCGAATTGTGTGTGTGGATCAGTGTATCGAATAGTGTATGTGATTTATAATGTATTTGTTCATTTAATATGTTGTTTGGTTGTAGTGTGTGATACCTGTATATTTCAAATTGTTCAGCTGTGTTTAGTTTTCTACTTTTAGGTAAGTAGTGTAATATTTCCATGTTGTGTTCTATGTTTGTGTAACTGTGGTTTTCGTTATGTAAATGTGTGGCAAATGTGGAATGTATGTAGTTTGTGGTGAGGGCTTTTAAATGTTCAGAAAATCTGGAAGAAAAAGATCTTCCCGTCTTTTAGGGTGCCCTATGCTGCCATCAGACTGGTGTCCCCTGTTCAAAATTCAACCTTTTATCCATTATTTACACTGATAAATGGCATACACAATTTTGGAAGTTAACATTTATTTTATTAAACTCTCAAATTACAACACATATTTAGCTAAATAGTGGTTACAATGAGCATAGTAGTACTTAAGCTTAGAAAGTACTAATCGATCAATTTTTTCTTGATTTTAACTTAAAGTCGATTCAAGTGTCTCGGTTTCAGTATTCAACCTTGCTAACAAAGATAATCTCTCATCTCCCATAGTTGAACTCAACATATAATGCGTTTTAATACAGAAAATGAAAACATATTTTCTACTAGAAACCAATGGGTAGTAGAAAAAGGGGAAGACCCCGAAGTAGATTCAAAGACCAGATAGAGGAGGACCTCGGAAAACTTAACATAAGAAACTGGAAAGCCAGGGCATGTAATAGGGAGGAATGGAATCAACTCTTGGAGCAGGCCAAGGGTTGTAGAGCCAAGGCTGATGAATACAGAAAATGATCTTTCAGATTCGCAATTAGCTATTGTAATCATAAAAAGCAGATGATAAGCAATGTATATATTCAGAAATACATCAATCATTTTACAATAAGTAATCCAGTTTAATACTTTGAGCAGACAAACTGTAGTATCATGGAATCTATTATCTTCATTCGAACGATTTGAAAAAACCTCTTTCTTGCAATTCTACTCGTGGCACAAAGTGCTTCAATTCTATTAGAAAACTGTTATTCAAATCATTCGAGTAAACTTCTATAAGAGCTTTCACTTGATTTTCTAACTTAACACTTTCCATGGTTAATAATGGCATAAAAAAACCAAACAATTGTGTAATTTGATCATAAGCTTTGCTTTGCTTAGTCAATGGTGCCTCCTCTGAGAGCTGAAGCACTGGTGCCCAGTGCTGCAGCATACTCTAGCATTATGGATAATCCGCCACTGCTGTTGTGAGACCCTAGCTACTCGGATCCGAGTAGTTAGCAATGAATGTGTTAAGAATGTATTCTAATAGCTTGTCTTGATATCATAGTTGATATTCTCCGTTCTTTCAGGTTCTCAACTGCCAGACACAAGAGAATCATTATAAACCATGTGCATAGGTATACAGTATTAAATAAAAAACATAAACATGAGTAAAGAGGTGGGAAATTATTGATACACGTTACCAGTAATACAATGGCACTGTACCAAACCACACAGTATTAACAACAGGAAACTGACCAATCATCTATATATGTAGGGTAAGCGTATTATTGTTATAAACAATTATTTTCATATTATTTTGGACAACGAAATCCAAAAATTCATTTAATACAATACATTTGTAACACCTGTATTTAACTGCAAATTATCTGGGTAAATATTTTAAGAAACAAACGAATTTAATAAAATGTTTACAAAAATAACTTGTAGTAAACAGACAGTTAAAAGACTTTCAATATAAGAATGTTTATACTTATGTTAAAATTTTTACCTATAATTTAAATAGGAGGGGGTTGCTACAATACTTGGTTTAGTAGCGCAATGCACTACATTAAAACTCTGCAACTCTGCTCTTCTCGTGTTATGACTGTATAATGACACAGTCTACCTCAGTCCTTTACATATGTTGAAATGTCTACAATAAATTATTATTAATAGTGATAATTTTGTAAGTATAAGGTAGTGTAAATGGTTGTATGTTTTGTGTATAGTAACATGATTTTGTCTGCTGATTAGATAAATGTTTGCAAAAATAAAACAAATTATTTATTTGTTTGTAGTATTTTTTGTACCGTTTGAGTAGTTCGAAGAAGCAGGGTTGGCTTCTAGCCTAAGTAAAGTGTTTTGCATATGAGGAAAGTAATGTGGCCAGCACTGTTCTTCAGCTCCCTGTTATTACTTGTATGATTGTTATACTCTATAACAAATTTAAATTTTATTAAATACAAAATTACATAATTTCCACCTACCTCCATGATCTCTTCTTCAGGGTCCAGGATCCAATCACAAGTACGTTAGATACAAACATGTGTTAAGGTTATCTAAATAACTGATTCGACACATTGTTATGAAGAGAAATTACTAATTTTTAATTAATCAGAATCATTTTAAAATTTTGTTCAAAACTTTGCTCAGTGTTTTACAGATTAAGTTACATGTTTCTTTGTTCTGTTGCCATCTTCTACATACTAACTTACTCTAATATCTTACCTTACTGATCACTATATAAAACAGATATACAGACAGAGCCCAGCCTGCAATTTTTCACTCTCACACATACATGAAATTTATTATTTGCAACCCCAAAACATTTTTAATACCCCATAACCCTTTATAATAAAGCCCCAGCCCTTAATGAAAAACCGCCGGCAACGTGGTTCGCGCGCGCACTCATCTTCTGTTAATTTCTTGTTGTTTACTGTCCGAAACTTATACAGTTACATTCTTTACTTGTTTTACTCGACCGCGGTCACATAAATTTTTCTCCTATTACACTTTTTACTCTTAAAATATAAAGTTTTGTGACGAGCCTACTTGGCTCGGTCCGGCGCCGGAGCGATCGGTTAACAAACTGGGGGCGAAAACGTAGCAGGTGTTGCTAACGTGATCTCATACTTGTAAGGAAATCACTGCCTTGGGCTTCGTCGCAGAAGTTTCGTTCCATGCCATGCATGTAGTTCTCGGAGTGACGATAGCCTACGATCTCAGTGAGGCACTGGCCGACGTCACGAGATGGGCGGCTCTTAGCTGCATTTCCGCCGGCTTAAACGCACATTGCTGAATTAAATTCGCCCAAGCCATTTTGCTTTAAACCAACTCGGCGTCCCAACAGAGCGCGTACTTGTATTGTGCGTGAGTGCGTGGTCACACTTATGCAAAGTTCTGAGAATTTCGGGTGGTACAAATTCCTTGCCGAGTTACACAATAGAAACTGCGTCTTACGGCTTTGTTCTCAACACTGTTTCTTGCAAGTGGTCTGTTATAATGGAAATAACGTTTACACAATATTTTTTCAAAACCCCAAAAATGAAATAAATAAAAATACAAACACCCCATACCCGCAACAACTGAAATTACCCAAATTTTGACACGTTACAATACCCCCTCAATGAGAATTCTGCTGTCCAAAACAGAAGAAATCTCATTGATAAGCCCCGAAGAGGACCGGTGAGGAACTGGTGCCAACAACCCCCTTGTTCTTAATCTGCATGGGTACACGACCCCCCTGGCTTGGCGACTATGGACGCATCTGAACGAGATCACTGGACTTCTCTGTAAGAGATCCCAACACCGAGAAATCGAACAGACAAGTACCACAGCACACCTCACCTTCTGACATGCTACCCCCCAAAATCCTCAATCCCTGGCTTAGATTATGCCAGATCCTCCACCGATATGTTTCCCCTTTTATGCAAGCTGGGCTGCCTTTAGCAGATACTGGGCTCACACACACTCACAGTACATATGGATACCACATATCCTCAAATTGAAAAACTTTCAAAAGTTATTTAACTGGCAATATGTTGTTTTCAGATAAAATTGATTCATAAATTTTGTATAAATTCTAAATTATTCTCTTCATTGTTTCCTGTTTTTATTTAAAATAAGTTAATTTAAACATTTCTTATAATTAATAACATCCTTAACCTAACATGTAATCACTTATAGTCTAACAGTACAAGGCAATACAATAAATCAATAAAATTAAACATGGTTAATACACAAATGATAAAATAATCAATACTCAAAATATTCATTAGCTGGCAGGCGAAAAATCAAGATTTTTTTTTTTTTCAAAAAAATATTTTCCAAAAAATTTTAAAATTCAAAGAAAAAATTTAAATTTATTAAAATGTTTCCTTTACATTTAGACATTAATTAAAACTTGGTTAAATTGATTAAAAAACACAAGTTGAATGGACTTCCATATGAAACAAGCTTAGCCTGTATATGACCTCACTGTCAGCTGATCGAAACTAGGTCAAGTTCAAAAACCTTGACCCACATACGTTATGTATAAGTTCTATCTGAAAATACATTCAATATCTGTAACATCCTAACTTGAAACACCAAACATAATAAAACAAAACATTTAAAATAACAAAATATTATTGTAAACAATAAGCAAATTGACATTTAAATTATTCAAAATAAACAATTCTTAATTTTACATTATTTCCAAATTCTATCAAATTTTGTCACTGGTTGTAAATTAAAAACTTTTATATCTTTATTACAAATCTCTCTCTTTGCTTAACAATCTGATTCTCCATTACTGTGGGTGATTTAAATTATTTATAACAATTTAATTTACTACTTGCTCTGGATACATATATAATCTCTCTCCCTTTGATTCTAACCTCTAACAACTTCAACTTTAACTAACCTGACACCCATCTCTATTAAAATATCTATCAAAACACTCTCTAACCCCAACTTATCATTAAACTCAATTCGCCACCTTCTCTCTGACTCTAACCCTTTGTATTTAGGATACGTGTTCCCCCCCAAAACTCATTTCCCTTGTTTGGCCCCTGGATTCTACCTAAGGCGGCCCCGTCCCACTAAAATCTATCCCATCCCGTCCCAACTTATCATCATGTTGCGGGCTCCTACATTACACTACCCCCTACTACAAAATTGCCATCCCCAAAATCTCAATCTCATTACCTCACTTCAAATACAACAAAATAACATCATCAATTATAAACAACAATATATCACTCAAAACTCTACATAGATTCTCCATTACTACTGTGTCAACATCAATACTTCTCAAAACTCTATAATATACATTAACTCCAAAACAACATCACATTATCTTCATTTCTACTATTTCAACTTGACTTTCAACTTGGACAGATCTATACGTCCCACAAAATGTTTATCACCCAAAACTATCTTTTATTAGCTTTCACAAATTATCACCTTATTTCCCACTTTATCAAATTACTTTTCTCATTACTTTAAAATAGCCTCTGTAATACATTAAAACATTACATTGAACATTAATTACTTGGAACATTTATAAACCATTTTACCAGTGACCTGTTATTGCTGATCAGCTGATATCCCTAACACAATTAAAACACATCTCAAAATTGAACAAATTACATGAAATATATATATTTATCCGTGCTTACTTCTACCCTCATTGTTTCCCTTCTCTCTGATTCTGATACTTTGTGTTAACCGCCTGCCATCCGGTTTAATTATTTACTTAGGTTCAAAATACACACATAATGAAAACACATATTTTTATCAATACCTATCTCTAACGTACAACAATAAAATCATACCTTTAAAATTTTATACCATGAACACCTTATACTGAATGTATGAGCAGCTAGTTATTTAAACAGAGCACAAGCATTTTTTTTTTTTTTTTTTTTTTTTTTTTTTGATCAGATTTGGATTAGCAAACTTTTTATGTTGTAAAATTTAAATTCGTGGCTCATCTGAGTCACCTCCCATCCACACACTAAAATTTTCCAAATTCATTATTAATAATTATCATGTATCATTTTCCATTTATTATTAAATTTTTTAATTATCATTTTTATTGAACACAATTATTTCAAATAATTTCACTATTGAATTAAAATCTTAGTTACCTGTAAACATTTTTATTATACATGATTCATATTGTAAAAGTTCTATACTTACAATCCATTTAACATGATATACACAAAACATATTCACCGTACCACCTTACTTTCACCTCACCTCTGTAACATTTAATGCAAACATTAGTTTAAATCAAACAATTTATCCATCTATTACCAAATTCCGTAAAATAAATGGAATTCATTTAAAGAATTTAATTAATTAGCATTTACATAATCACTCAAAATATTTAAAACATATCAAACTGGTTTGATTAAATTAATTACTGAAAATACAAATTCCATTATTATTGTTTGCCATTATACAAATTAGCCCATCACTGTTTCCAAAATTAATGTTATTATTTATTTAAATTGCAAAGTATTAATTTTATTATTATCACTTACCTATATACATACATTGTTTAATAATATATATAATACTTTCACTTATGAACTTACTATTGTCACTTCCCAAACGTTATATATATTATTAAATTAATAAGTGAACGAAGAGGATGCAACAACAAGATAATATACATTGTTTAACTGACCTTCTACAATACACATAAATGCACTACAATTATTTACAAACTTTAGTTATCAACTGTTCAGTTTTCCCGCACTTCATTGTCCAGATCTGCCATGTCAGAACCATAAAACATAATGTTTATCACTGTCTTTTATTATTTTATAGTTTAGCCTCCATCGTCATAGATAAGTCTTGGTTTTATACCACACTGTTCATTTTTATTGACAAACAAATTATTGTTTTGTGTGTTATAACCATACAAACTGACTTCACTCATCTTACCAAAATACTCATTAAACCAGTCAACGTTAGGCATTTTTGTTACATCTCCATCGGTAAATACATTCATGATCGGGTTAATTACTTTAGTCAAATCATTATAGTCATTATTATTCAAATATACTTTTAAACTTTCCTTCCATTCATCATACTTTCTATTCAAATTATACAATTCTGTTACATACCATTCTCTACTTACCTCTCTCCCTTCATAACACCACATCACACTCTCACAATTATTCCGGACAGAGGGTACACAATTACTCAACGAAAATAAACACCTCAATTCATCTATCAATACGGGACTCTTGCCCTTCAACAACAACACTTGTGAACTCATTAAATCATCATAAACATTATAAACAATAAGGGGAATATTTACCCTCTGTCCCCACTCTACCACAACATTATTTTTCCGCTCTCTCTCTAACTCATTAACACACATTAACATCTCATAATCACTACATTCCACCAACTCATCAGTAATTTCATTCTTTATTTTTACCGTATCAGTCTCTGATACTAATTCTTCAAACACATTATTATACTCAATATTATTATTCTCATTATTTTCAACATTATTGTTATCATTTGTTAACTCTTTCTCTGATATATTTTTACATTTGTCACTACAATTTTCATTTGTTTTATTTTTCTCTGTACTCATCACATGTACTCCCATTCGCTCCACACTCTGTTCTAATTTATTCAAGCTGGTTCTTATTGTTTCATTAGTGCTTTCTAAACATTTATTTAATTCTTGAATCTCATTTTTCAACTCATTATTCTGATTTTTTTAACTCATTGAATTTAGCATCAGAATCACTCTTCTGTTCACTGAATTTTAACTCTAACATCACCTGCTGCTTGTCTGAACTCTCTTTCATACTACACACCATGCTACATAAATATTTCATCATATTATTGTTATCTGAGTTTTTATTCTGAATTGGCGTTCAATGAATTCCTTCATCCATAATTCTTGATTCTGTTTCACTTATTTCTGTTTCATTCTGACTCGCACTTGGAGTCGAATGTGTCTCAAAATTACTCATGTTTGAGTCGTCAAAATTTTCGACACTATTTTTATTTACTTTATTCTCATTATCTGACATTTTTTATAATTGATATTCAAATATTTTAATTAATCTAATTAATTAATATAATTAATTTTTTGTAGTGTATTTTCTATATTACTTTCTCATATTTCTTTGCGTACATGCCGCATTTTTATTTTACTACGCTAACCCAACATATGTCTGCATCTTTGTAGATGTGGAATTTAATTAAATATATTAAAATTCGTGCCTGTCACGGGCGCCGATTGTTATACTCTATAACAAATTTAAATTTTATTAAATACAAAATTACATAATTTCCACCTACCTCCACGATCTCTTCTTCAGGGTCCAGGATCCAATCACAAGTACGTTAGATACAAACATGTGTTAAGGTTATCTAAATAACTGATTCGACACATTGTTATGAAGAGAAATTACTAATTTTTAATTAATCAGAATCATTTTAAAATTTTGTTCAAAACTTTGCTCAGTGTTTTACAGATTAAGTTACATGTTTCTTTGTTCTGTTGCCATCTTCTACATACTAACTTACTCTAATATCTTACCTTACTGATCACTATATAAAACAGATATACAGACAGAGCCCAGCCTGCAATTTTTCACTCTCACACATACATGAAACTTATTATTTGCAACCCCAAAACATTTTTAATACCCCATAACCCTTTATAATAAAGCCCCAGCCCTTAATGAAAAACCGCCGGCAACGTGGTTCGCGCGCGCACTCATCTTCTGTTAATTTCTTGTTGTTTACTGTCCGAAACTTATACAGTTACATTCTTTACTTGTTTTACTCGACCGCGGTCACATAAATTTTTCTCCTATTACACTTTTTACTCTTAAAATATAAAGTTTTGTGACGAGCCTACTTGGCTCGGTCCGGCACCGGAGCGATCGGTTAACAAACTGGGGGCGAAAACGTAGCAGGTGTTGCTAACGTGATCTCATACTTGTAAGGAAATCACTGCCTTGGGCTTCGTCGCAGAAGTTTCGTCCCATGCCATGCATGTAGTTCTCGGAGTGACGATAGCCTACGATCTCAGTGAGGCACTGGCCGACGTCACGAGATGGGCGGCTCTTAGCTGCATTTCCTCCGGCTTAAACGCACATTGCTGAATTAAATTCGCCCAAGCCATTTTGCTTTAAACCAACTCGGCGTCCCAACAGAGCGCGTACTTGTATTGCGCGTGAGTGCGTGGTCACACTTATGCAAAGTTCTGAGAATTTCAGGTGGTACAAATTCCTTGCCGAGTTACACAATAGAAACTGCGTCTTACGGCTTTGTTCTCAACACTGTTTCTTGCACGTGGTCTGTTATAATGGAAATAACGTTTACACAATATTTTTTCAAAACCCCAAAAATGAAATAAATAAAAATACAAATACCCCATACCCGCAATAACTGAAATTACCCAAATTTTGACATGTTACATGATGTGTTATTAAAATATTGTGTTCATTTCCACTAGCTAATTTGGTAAACTAGCTGAAAAACTCAACATGTATGATGCAATTGGAATACAATTATTCTACTTGCAAATAAATTAATTATATGTGTTATAACTTAAATTTAATTATGAAAATTTTGCGATTTTGTATTAACAATGCCCTTACAACTGACAGTATTACCTTTTTGTATGAATGATGAACTGTTTTGTACTCATTGTTTGTGTTTTTTAAGTTTTTTCATAATATACAAATAGGTAATTTTTAATGATTTACATTTTTTGACTTCCTATCTTATATATAAAAATGAATGTTTTTTTGTTTGTCCCGTATGCGTTCCTATACCATTCATCCGATTGCGATGAAACTTCGATGAGTTGTGCGCATGCCCGCGAAGGTTTCTGAATTAGTGGTTTTTTCGATGGGGTCCTTTGGGGGGTTCTTTGGGGTCTTCCACATATCCTCCTAAACCACTGGACCGATTTCAACCAAACTTGGCACAAATATTTTACGCAAAGGGAGAACCAACATAGGATAGGTGTTTTTTCAATGGGGTCCTTTTGGGGGTCCTTTGGGGTCTTCCACATCTTCTCCTAAACCACTGGACCGATTTCAACCAAACTTGGCACAAATATTTTACGCAAAGGGAGAACCAACATAGGAAGGTGTTTTTTCAATGGGGTCCTTTTGGGGGTTCTTTGGGGTCTTCCACATCTCCTCCTAAACCACTGGACCAATTTCAACCAAACTTGGCACAAATATTTTACGCAACGGGAGAACCAACATAGGATAGGTGTTTTTTTCGACGGGGTCCTTTGGGGCTTCCACATCTCCTCCTAAACCACTGGACCGATTTCAACCAAACTTGGCACAAATATTTTACGCAAAGGGAGAACCAACATAGAAGGTGTTTTTTCAATGGGGTCCTTTTGGGGGTTCTTTGGGGTCTTCCACATCTTCTCCTAAACCACTGGACCGATTTCAACCAAACTTGGCACAAATATTTTACGCAAAGGGAGAACCAACATAGGAAGGTGTTTTTTCAATGGGGTCCTTTTGGGGGTTCTTTGGGGTCTTCCACATCTTCTCTTAAACCACTGGACCAATTTCAACCAAACTTGGCACAAATATTTTACGCAACGGGAGAACCAACATAGGATAGGTGTTTTCCACTGGACCGATTTCAACCAAACTTGGCACAAATATTTTACGCAAAGGGAGAACCAACATAGGAAGGTGTTTTTTCAATGGGGTCCTTTTGGGGGTTATTTGGGGTCTTCCACATCTTCTCTTAAACCACTGGACCAATTTCAACCAAACTTGGCACAAATATTTTACGCAACGGGAGAACCAACATAGGATAGGTGTTTTTTTCGACGGGGTCCTTTGGGGTCTTCCACATCTCCTCCTAAACCACTGGACCGATTTCAACCAAACTTGGCACAAATATTTTACGCAACGGGAGAACCAACATATTATATGTGTTTTTTTGATATGATCCTTGGGGGGGGGTCCTTTGGGGCTTCCACATCTCCTCCTAAACCACTGGACCGATTTCAACCAAACTTGGCACAAATATTTTACGCAAAGGGAGAACCAACATAGGACAAGTGTTTTTTCGATACGATCCTTTGGGGGTCCTTTGGGGTCTTCCACATCTCCTCCTAAATCATTGGACCGATTTCAACCAAACTTGGCACAAATATTTTACGCAACGGGAGAACCAACATAGGACAGGTGTTTTTTCGATACGATCCTCTGGGGGGTCCTTTGGGGTCTTAAAAAACTATTAGATCTGGTTACTATGGCAACCCAATAGAACAGATTCTGTTCTAAATATATTATCGCATTAAATTGAAGACCACGCGAACGAAGTTGTGGGCAACAGCTATTTATTTTTAAGAAACCTACTTTAATTGAACTTTAATAATTAAACTAACATTTTCATTATGTACAACGTGGAACTCCATAGCGAAGCATGGGTATTCCGCTAGTTATAATATATAAAAGACTAGCTAACTTCTTTACTGTCCCTTATCAGTCTTTTAATATTTTTTGCTATAAAAGAAAAGTAACATACACAATGTTAATACATAAGTATTTTTTAGCATACTAATTTTAACATAATGATCTACTGCCATATTATTATTCATTAATTAATATACAATTATGTCATACAGTAAAAGTTTAGTGTTTATTTACTGTTATAATTTCCAAACGCTTTGCTCCAACAGAGTCAAAAAATAAGTGTGAAGTCACTTTATATCATAGACAAATGTAGTCTGACTTCATGTTTCCCGCATATGATCAGGATTTATTAGATTTCTAAAGCTATGCCCCCTTCCCCACACACACAATGTTTAAATTGTTTCACCTACATTACCAATTATATGGCATATAAGAAAAGTTTCTTCATAACTGTAGGCAACAATTTATATTGTAAGGATAGTATAATTATATGTCTATGCATGTACACTGCCTCACGATACCAGAATATAAGCTAGTACCATGGGGTTGACACCATCGCTTACTCAGTTCAATGTCACAGACTAATCTGTTAACAGTGAATATTGTTAAGAATAGAAAATGGAACACACAGTATAATACTAGGCACAGAATACTGTAGTTAGTCCTCTATTGTATAACATACAGTGTGTTCAGTGTTTAGTAATATCATGCTGGACATTATTAGTTTAACTAGTGGTCGCCCAGTGGTCGAAATTCGACCGTAATTCATTAAATTTTTAAGTTTGAACTTTATTGAGGTTCTTTTGTCAAAGAGTATACCTCTATAATCATTGCATATAACTTTTTTGAATTTTGTTCTATTACGTCAGCTGCGAGCGTGTACAAATACGTCATTAGCGTGTGTTGTTTGCCTTAATTCCCTGCAATACCTATGAAATTTAAAATTTAATGTTAGTAACAGTTGAAAAAAAACACAATTACAGCTTGTATTCGTATTTATTTTTTGATATAATTCATTGTCAGTTTAATTTTTTCATGTTATTATTGAATCAAATAAACGCTAATAAAAATGAGACTTGACATTCATAGAAGTATAAGATACGTTGTTTTCAATTCCAGTGGATTACATTTCATTTTTGGTAAAGTACAAAATTCGAAAACAGTTTGAAGATTATCTGCTACAAAGCTTATATAATTTTTTAATTTTTTTTTTCTATGCATTAATTTTCGAGTTTAGTTGAAAAATATGAAAGATAGGAAAAATGAGGTTTAGCTTGGCTAAGCCATATTTAAAAAGCAATAACGTGTTTTTTGACATTTCCTTGGGTTTTTTTATCGCCATACTGACCAGGTTTCGCCAAGGCTACACAGTTATTTTCCCTATCTTTTTCGAATTATATAAAATTTAAATAAAAAATTAATACAAAATAAAAAATGAAATAAAAAATACGTGCCTCGTATTTTTTCATATATTTTTCATTAAATCAAAAAAACCGGGCGGTTAAAAAAATAAATGTTGTCCATTGAACTTAAAATAGTTTGAAAGTGAATTTAATGATTCAGAACTTCTGTGTAAACGATGTTTTTTGTAAAAACTCTTTCATCATTTGCTAAATACCCTTGGCCATTATATTTGGAAATATAAAATCTCAAACCATCGAATGATCGAACTCTACTTGCTGCAACGTACAATTGACCATGTGTAAAAACTGGCTGCCTCAATAAAATTCCAATTTTTTCGAATGTTTGTCCTTGAGACTTATTTATTGTCATCGTAAATGCAGGTATAATTGGAAATTGAGTTCTTTGAAAGTTAAATGGTAAAACAGTACCAGAATATGTTAAATTTATACGTGGAATCAAAATTCTCTTATTGCGTGCGGTTCCAGTTAAAACTTCGCAATCAATAGCATTACGATGCATACACTTGATGCGCATTCTTGTTCCATTGACTAATGCTTCCTTTGTATTTAAGTTTCTGATCAGTAAAACGATGCAATTAACTTTCAATACTAACTTATGTGGTGGCAAACCACTAATAGTCAAAGAATTCAAAAACTCTACTGGATAGTTATTGATTTCATTGTCATCATCACAAATTATTTTATCGTAGCTATGATGTTTTCTGTTTACCTGGTATTCGATTAAGTATATCAGTATTAATAAAAGTACAATCATCATTTTTAGGTGCTAAAATAACTGACTTCAATATGTTATCTGAGAGTATGTTTTCGGAAATATATCCATACACCTCATTAATAATATTATTTTCATCTCCTATTAATTGCTGAGGTATTTAAATAATATTTTCACCAAACTGAGGGAATTGTAGGGTTTCATCATTACCAATTTTTTTCAAGAATTCGACAAATTCTATTTCACTTGGTAAGTCTCTCATATTTTGAGTAAACGTTACTTTATGAAAATAAACAAATTTATGCCAACTCGTGACACAATTTTCAATTAAAGGTGCACGTGATCCATGTGGGACAACTGGTAAGATTTGCCGAAAATCACCGCACAGAAGTATCGTTTTCACTCAAAATGGTTTATGTTTATCATTTTCATGGCATAGATCCTGCAATAATCTATTTATAATTTTCAACACTTGCAGTGGGCACATAGAAATTTCATCAATAATTATCAATGATGATGAATTTATGTAACGTCCATAGCTACTATTTGCGGTAATATTCGCTACAGAATTTTCCAAAATGGGTATAGGCAATTTAAACACATTGTGTAAAGTTCTACCTCCAAGTAATAGAGTTGAAGCTATGCCACTGAATGCTGTTGCAATGCAACTAAGATTAAGCGAATTTAATTTGTGAATGATTGCTGTTTGTGTGAATGTTTTTCCACAACCTGCATGAGCGGTTAAACAAAAAACATTAGATCCAGTATCATGGTGCAAAACTTCACGAATCACATGATCAATTAGATTACACTGTTCAATATTTGCAGTTTCATAATGCTCACAAAACAGAAACTCTTGTTCTATTGGATCAATAGCATTTGCTTCGTCTGTTCTCTGCGAATACGTGGGAACTGGTAAACCAAGTTCTTGACATGAAAAATTATGAACATTCAAAATATCTTCAATTTCTAATAGAGCTGTGTTAAAGGATACTTCTTCATTGTAATCTCTCAAAAAATCTTCACTAAGATATACTTTAAATTCATTCCATAACGCCAATGCATTGGCTGGCACATTTAATGCACAAATGTAACCAAATAAATTTCGCATTTGTTTTGGTGAATGTAATTCTTTTGCTTCATTTAAACATTCACGCCATTCATTATCATTTGAAGCAATGCCGTAAGCATGGCACGCTTCAACAAAAGAAGTGTGTATAATTCCATTGTATGTTCTAACATCCTCAAATGATTTTGGACCACAGACATATAATAAAAGCAATCGTAAATGGAAAAGTTCGATGTCTTTTGGTGATACTACATATATGCGTGTAATGATTTTATCACCTCCACGCCTTCTCTTCTTCCATTTTTGCACCATACAGCTTCATTTGATCCGACATAACGGCAATTTAAAAAATTTTTAACTTCAATTTGTATTTCTTGACCTGGTTCATTTCTCTCTGAACCTAATTCAACAGATGCACTGTCATACCCTTTATACATGTATTTATAAATGTATTTAACACTTTTAACTGTAGTGCATACTTCAACATTTATATGGCAATTAAATTTGGCAAGTAAATACGGATTGTATGGTACAACATAACGATTGTCGAGGCAACTACCGCAAACTTCAGCATTAATACCATTATCACGCCTTCTGTATAAAGGATATCCATTTAATGATTCACATGTAAATTCATTAAATCGTTTTGGATAATCTTTTGTGCATTTTCCATCTCTCATACATACAGAATTTGGATTAAGTACACCGCATGGACCATGCATCATATGTTTTACAACATATTCATGTAATGTAGGATGTGTTTGAATGTTAGGAATCTCCGCAGATACAACTTTATCAATATCAGTAGCGTTAACAATTTTATCTTGCTCATTTAAAGAGAGTAAAATGTGAGCATGAGGCAATCCACTCTTTTGAAACTCAATTGTATAAATGAGTGCTTCAACTTTACCTTAGTGTAAGGCCCTCAATTAATGCTTTCAGTTTGGACTTGAATACACGCACAACAATATCAGGTCGAAAATTAGCTGACTCACCTACACCAATATTGCTAACTATTTCAGGCCAACTTGGATTGCAAGTCATTGTAATAAACAAAGAAGGCTTTCCGAAATGTTGTACAATTGACATTGCATCTAAATAATTCTGATACATATTTCTTGGAGATCCATTGAAAGAAGATAGTAAAATTACTATACGGCCAACGTTATTGGCATTGGGGTTCAATTCTAAATAATCTGTTAAATTGTTGTAAACTTCAGACCTAAGACTTGTTTGATTGTGTCGAATGAAATGTAACCTTGTGCCCTCTATTCTCACATACATATCAACTATCCACTGCAGAAATAATTTTTGTGAATGGTGCAACATGCTAATATCTTCTCTAATTGCAAGTCGATAGGCTGCATACTGAAGCATGGTTAATTTATTTCTGGGTGCTCTTGAATTAGATGTAGTTGGTACATTATGAGAAATATTGATATGCCACCCAGTATCACCATTTGGAAAAAGTAATGGATACGCTAAAGGGTCCAATGATGAATCCAAAACAGAGATATTTTTAATGGTACCATTAACTTTTGAAAATGAAACCATATTTCGTTCAAAGGGTGGCTCACCATCAACTGTACTAAATATTACTGCTACATCAGTTTGAACTGCATCATTATAACGGCGTAGATCTAAATCACGATTTACTTTAATGAGCATACAAATTTCTTTATTTTGATTTTCAACTCTCTGACAATGATCTTTCATTGCAATGAATGACCGAACGAAAGGATTAATGCATTCCAATTCAAGAGAGATTTTGCGCATTATATTGTTATTGCATGTTTGATTATAGTGTTCACGTAATCTATAATTGACAGCAGTGTCAACATCATAAAAATATAATTGCGCATAACATGGTGAGCGACCATATCCAGCAGTCATTGGACCTGATCTGTGATAAAAAACATCATGTATTTTAAAATGATACACTCCACGCGTAACTGTATCTGAAATTTTAGCTTCTGAGCTAACCATAGCAAATGATGAATTGTATTTACGAATGTTTTCAAAATAATTGTTTGACTTTCTTTTTGTTGAAGGTTCATTTGAAGTAAGTCCATTATACAATGATTTAAAGTATTCATTTTGACTTGAGGCCGGTAATATTGCTTTACCCTTATGACAACATGAAGTGAATGCAGTCCTTTCACCTAAAGTGACCTCAGATTCGAAATGTTTTGCATTGCAAAACCTGCATTGTAAATGCATTAATCCACAATCAAAAGTATTAAAATTTCTTGGAATGATATTCAGTGCGCATTTAAATGTATCCCTCAAAATAATTTCATCATTTTGTATACTATTTACACTATTTAAATTTGCATTTGGTCTATTATCATTTTGACTTTCACGCGAATTGCCATTCCTTCTTCTTTGTCTCTCACTCCGACCCGTCAATGTTCTATGTCGAGGCATAATGGAAGTAGGTGCGAATATCTGAATGTAAAAAAAAACATGTAATGAAATTACTGAAACTAAGTTTAGACAGGGTTTAATTTAAAAATAATAAAATGTACTCACTTTTTTGAAACCACCAATAATAATTAGGTGAGAGTAAGTCAATTCAAATTGCTGATACAAAATTTTCCTTTTGCAACAGGTGTATACTAAGCAAGCTGTATTTCACTTTCAACTGCACATTAATATATAAAACACAGATATCTAATATACAAAATATAAAATAAATGCTTTTTTGCCTTGACATACACTCCACAGACTATTGAAAAAGGAACATTTGAAATCACACAAAATTCACAGCTCATTCAGTCAATCTGTCAGTAATTATTTGTTGGCAACATTTTAAAATTCTTTGGCGACAATCTCTACTCTGTGCGACTGTTTGACCACAGACTATTATGTGTTTGACATTGGCAGTATGAACGTACATTAAAATGAAAAAATTATAATTTTATTGCCTAGCAACAAAATTATTTTATTTTTAACAATTACCATTGTTTGAAAAAGTTTAAATGAATTTTCAAGTGCAAATGAATGTTTTATTTTATTTTATTTAAAGTATTTATAACACATATTATATATAAATTTTAGCTTTCTGCACTCCTTCTCCATATAAACTTTAACTATGCCAAATCTCACACTCCTCCGTGCGCACAATATGCTTAAAAAGGGGTACAAAGTTTTCTCTTCACGTATTAATATATAGATTATGACTTTATCAGTTCTGCATGCTTGTTAGAATACACTTACTAGTTTATGCTGCTTTCAACAAATCTAAAATTATACATTTCTGTTATTTACAAGTTAGTAATTAATTGTACGTTAATATGTTACTAATTACTCTATATGTTTCACATATTTATAAGTAAAATTCCAACTCTTTTCACAAATTATGAATCTCGTGGTGTGTTCATGTACATGAGATATGTGCATTATCCTCATCCCCAAGATGAGGATGAAACTGCAACCAGTTAATGACTTCTACATGTAGATTATTACATTTAGGAATCATGTTTTTTTGTAATAAATTAACATTTATGCCTGAACTTAGAAGTGTTCCTGCAGGAGAGACTGTCTGTTACCTTATGCATATGGACGTGATGCTATTACATTTGACAATTGACTATAATAATTATGTTAGATATTCAGTGAAAACTATTTCAGTAGTAGAAGAAGATATAGGTGATTCGCCAGGCCAATGGAAAAACACTGAGAGCTGGTGTAGCCAATCTAGAAATATATCATTCTCGCTGGAATGGTCGCTGAAGGATTACTACCAATGAAACAGAAACATCTGGATGCAGAAATGACCCCACACCCTAAACATAAGGAAAGCCAAAAGGAAATGAAGAATATTAAATGTGATGTGTTAAAACTGTGTTAATCATGTGATTATGAATAAATGTTCATTTGTCTACAATTTGTTTCTAAATTATTTTTTTATATATAAATATAATATTATATTATTAATTTATAAAAAGATAGATTTACTCAACCACTAGCACATTATATTAACCGCTTCATGGATTAACCCGAGTTACTTTGGTTTGAATGAAATGTTCAAAAATGGATATTCCCGAGTTATTTCGGGCATTGTCTCTTTTGACATTCCAATACAGTTTAACCCAAAATATTTTGCCTCGGAAATAATGTATTACATTCGCACTCACAGCAGCATGCTACAGACATTTGTAACTTACTGTGTAGCAGTTTGTTGTTTCACCACCAGGGGGCAATGCTGTCAGTATGGTAACGAAACATGTGTCATTCTTAGGTGGAGTCTTCACCCCGATTTAGCGGTCGTGTTCGATGCACACAGAACCGAACTTACAAATGGCCGGCGACCTGAATTGTAAGCATCGCGATTGGAACAGTCGCTTGACTGCCCCAAACGGGAAGCGCTTACGCAGGTTTGCTGATGCTCACAGGGCAACGGGTCTACGTTTTACCCCTCACAACTCTGCGCGGCTCCCGATGTCTTGAACACAGCGGTGATCCAGGGAGTCGACTGCCTGGTCCATGTCTCCTGCTATCGGAACTATCGTCCAATCATCTCCCCATCTTGGTCCATGTCGCTACCCAGCACGTCACACGCAGAGACGTCAGGAAGGTGAGATCGCTATGGTCCGGCGCTTTGTCGTCGATTGCCAGAGGCGGGACCACTCGAAACCGTCCGCCAAGTCGACGAGGCAGTTGCTGCGTTTTACGAGGCAGTCGTATCTGCGGTTCACGTGTCTTCCAGGATGAAGCCTGGTTTCACGTCCCACTATCAACGGATCCCTGAGGAGACGAGTGCTCTCGCTTGCGAGAGAAATCGCCTCCGGAGACGCTGGCAGCGGACCCGTGATCCGGCCGACAAGGCAGCGTACAACTGGGCAACCGGCATTTTACGTCGTAAAATGCAGGCTTACCGGAGACGCTGTTGGGAACTTGCCGTGACCCAAGCGGGGGACGGATCCGACGAGAGTAGCCCATACCGGATACCTACAGCTTTGACGAGGAAGTGGCGCCGACCTCGCATTGCTGGACCATTCGGCCAAGTCCTGTGTCGCCCGGAGGCGAAGGCCGAGTACTTGGGTGCGTGATTTGAGCGCCAGTTCGCTCCGAACCCGCCCATGGACTGGGACTTCAACGAATAAGTCGAGAACGAAGTGGAAGACTTTCTGTCTCTTCCCATCACTGTGGAGCCCGAACCCATTACTAGGGAAGAGGTCTCAGATCGGCTCGTTGAGCTCGCACCGAGAAAAGCTCCTGGGCCGGACGGCGTCTCGAACGCCGCTCTAATACAGCCGCTGGAGCCAGGAATACTTTTCTTGGTCCCGCTGTTCTATGGGTGTCTCAGACTGGCCTACTTTCCCAAGAAATGGCGAAAGGCGACGGTTATAGTGATCCTGAAGCAGGGAAAGGACGCTTCCCGTCCCGACAACCTCCTGCCCATCAGTCTACTGTCTGCCACGTCAAACGTCATCGAACATCTCGTACAACGGCGAGTCCTAGACCATCTAGGAAACTTCGATGTACTGGTCCCCGAACAGTTCAGTTTACGTGTGGGGTATTCCACCACTCATCAGCTGATGAGGCTGGTGGAATACATCACGGACGCCGGCTGTCGGAAAGAGCAGACTGACGGCTGTTTCCTAGATGTGGAGAAGGCTTTTGATAGTGTCCGGCAACTCATGTTCAAAGTCCGGGAAATCCAGCTCCCAGATTGGTACCTTCATTTGATCGCTAGTTTTCTGACAGAGAGGACCTTCTGCGTGAGAATAGACGACCGCGTCTCTTCCGAGAGACGTATCTCTGCCCGGGTACCTCAAGGTAGCGTCCTAGGGCCTCTTCTGTTCTCCGTCTACGTCATCGAGGTATCCAGAGAGCCTGGAGTTCAGATCGACACGGCGGTATATACCGCCGATCGGAACGCTGACAGGGCTATCCCAAAACTCCAGCGCGCACTCGCCTAGAGCGTCATCTCGTCTGGCGTCTCTGTTTCCGATACTTGTCAACAAGGCTATGACCCGCAAGCTAGTTAAGTTGATCGTTAACGCGTACCTGTTGCCGATCATCACCTATCCCATTCCCGTCTGGGGTTACCTTGCATCCGTTCATAAAAGACAGTTGCAAAGCAATGGACATGGACAACGAAATCCAAGAATTTAACTCAGCAAGACGAGCTACAGTCCAAACGTACAAATTCACAATTTTGAAGGTTAGAAAAATCGTTGCTCACATAACATTCAACAAAACATGCCTAAACAAATCAATAACACCAAAATACGCCCAAATCAAACTTAAACACAACAACCAGACCGCTCAAATAACACAAAACATCGCACAAAGGACAAACATAAAAGAATCCATAAAACAGCTAGGCCTATACAAGAAAAAAGATGCTCTCAACCGCAAAGCACTAACGCTACACCTACAGATCGCCAACGTATACGGACACAATTACATGACTGAACTAATACATTACACAAATAAATGGAAAAAAAATACATAACATACAGACAAAACACGACAGAAAAATAAAAAACCTGACACCAATCAACACAAATATAATTCCCTCACACAAATTCTACCCACGTACAGTAAACCTCACGAACGTCACATTCACTAAAAACGAACAAACACTCCTTGTTAAAGGCCTAAAACATAACATACATTACAAACATAACAACCAAACACTAACAAAACTCATAGTTGACACTGAAACAAATATACAAAATACAGCACCGCCAGAACATCAAGACACACTAAGACATACAGTAATATAAACAATACAATAGGAGCACATAAGACACCAGACAACAACCACAGCTCAGAAATACACACAGCCATCAAACTGAGGGAAAAGGCACACAAACACAACATCACATTTGTAAAAGCAGACAAAGACAACACGACTGTAATCATCCCCACAGACAACCTACACAAAAAAGTACAAAACTTCATGGAACAGAACAACATCACAGAACTAAAACACGACCCCACCGACAGATACCAAAACACATTAAAACAACTAGTCAACAAAGCCAAACACATAATGATACATAAACAAAAGCCCTACATGAAACAAATCCGACCATCAGCCCCTACCCTCCAAGCGCTTCCCAAAATCCATAAAGAAGACATTCCGATCCGCCCCATTATCAACTACCATAATGCCCCTGCACACAAACTCGCAAAATATCTAGACAAAATTATCAGACAACAGACACAACTAAACAACATTGCAGTAAAAAACAACACAGACCTAGTAACAAAAATAAAAGACATACACATCCCCCATAATGCCACATTAGCCTCTTTTGACATTAAAAACCTGTACACAAACATCCCCATCTCTGAAACAATCACCATCCTACAAAACAAACTCAAACAGAACAACACACCAGACGAACTTATCAACGAAATAACAGAAAGTCTGAACATTATCACAAAACAAAACTACTTTACTTGTAACAATAAATACTAAACACAGAACGATGTCTTACCCATGGGCGCCCCCATATCCAGCATTCTAGCAGAAGTCTTCCTCCAACACTTAGAAAAAACAAAAATACTCACATAAAATAAAAAACAATGACAGACACTCACATAAAATACTATATTGGCACAGATACGTTGATGACATTCTAATACTACACAGGGGAAACAAAAGACAATGTGAACAGTTACTAACGCACATAAACAAAATACATAAAAACATAACCTTTACTGCCGAATACGAACACAACAATACCATAAACTTCTTAGACCTCTCCATCACAAAACTAGAACACAGGCACAAATTCAGTATATACAGAAAACCAACTACAACTGACACACTAATACACAACATCTCCAATCACCCAATACAACACAAACTAGCTGCCTTCAGAACCATGATACATAGACTTAACAACATCCCCTTAGATGAAAAAGACTACAAAGACAAACTAAACACGATAAAATATCTAGCAGAATCTAACTGATATGACAGAACAATAGTCAGTAAACTCCTACACAAAACAAACAACAGACAAAGGCAGAAAACAACAAATTCATAACACTAACATACATCAACAAACAAACTGAAAAAATAGCCCACAAATTCAAAATATCGGTATGGAGAACCATACATGACTTCCATATTCTAAGATTTATATTTAAAATCGTTTTCAGCCAAACAGCCAGGGAAGGAATTTTAACAAAAAAAATACTTCTTTGTTGCCAATAACGTAGTACACATATAAAAAAAAATTATCCCCTCCCCCTTCAACTATAATTTTGATTTATAGAAAATTACCCCCAGCCCGTTCAACTAGCCTCTTCATTTATAGATATTTCATCTACGTTTCTACAGTGGATTATTAAGATCTTATCAGGATACTTTATCAAAATTAAGTACTTTACTCATGTTACAACAAAAAATGTTTCAGGTAAACTGCCCTTTCCCCGTAACCGATCTTCACCAAAATCAACAGACATTGAGTTCTCTATAGCTCAGGCACATATGTAAAAAATTATTTGATTCTGTTTGAATTTACGGCAGTTATGGTTCGTCATATAAAAAATTACCCATGTTAAAACATAAAACATGAGATTTATAAAACATATCTAAGATTTATATTTAAAATCATTTTTGAAATAAAATATTTTCATAGAACCTACTAACGCTGGGGAAATCTGAGGAGCCAATCAGAGTTGGGCCTACCTGTCACTCTGCTGAATTTGGTGGAAAGCCCTGTCACTGTCGTCAAAGTATCAGCCTTGACAGGGTCCTCTTTTTCTGCAAAATGGGAGAGGCTTGAGATGGAGTGAGTGACATGGTCCCCACCTCAATGAAGAACCCATTGTTTTATAAAAATATATTTAAAGTTTGAAAACTGAAAATTCTTTTCTTGTTGTAAATATTTATATTTTATAATCAAAATGACTTTATTTTTGTTACCTGGCAACAAAATTATTTTATTTTCAACAATTACCATTGTTTCAAAAAGTTTAAATAAATTTTCAAGTACTTTACTCTTGTTAAAACGTAAAAGGTTGCAGGTAAACTACCCCTTCCCCTTAACCGATCTTCACCAAAATCTAAAGGCCTTGAGACCTCTACAATTCAGGGACGTATGCAAAAACTTATTTGATTCTGTTTGAATTTGCGGCTGTTATCGTTTGCCATAGAAAATACGCTTGATAAAAAAACGTTGCAGGTAAACTACCCCTTCTCCTCAACTGATCTTCACCAAAAACAATAGGTCTTGAGTACTCTACAAATCAGGGGTGTATGCAGAAAATTATTTGATTCTGTTTGAATTTGCGGCTGTTATCGTTTGCCATAGAAAATACCCTTGTTAAAAAAACGTTGTAGGTAAACTACCCCTTTCCCTTAACCGATCTTCACCAAAACCAATAGGTCTTGAGAACTCTACAATTTAGGGCTGTATGCAAATAATCTTTTGATTCTGTTTGAATTTGCGGCTGTTATCGTTTGCCATAGGAAATACCCTTGTTAAAACATAAAACGTTACAGGTAAACTACCCCTTTCCCTTAACCGATCTTCACCAAAAACAATAGGTCTTGAGAACTCTACAATTCAGGGCTGTATGCGAAACATTATTTGATTCTGTTTGAATTTGCGGCTGTTATCGTTTGCCAAAAAAAAAAAATTTCCCTTGATAAAAAAAAACCGTTGCAGGTAAACTACCCCTTTCCCTCAACCGATCTTCACCAAAAACAATAGGTCGCGAGTACTCTACAAATCAGGGCTGTATGCAAAAAATTATTTGATTCTGTTTGAATTTGCGGCAGTTATCGTTTGCCATAGAAAAAAATCTACAGATAGACACACAGACAGACACACAGACACTTTTCGGAAAACGACTTTTTTTCATGTTTTGAGTGTAGTAGAATCAGAATCTGCAATAATCTCGAACACGATTTTTTTTGCCATCACCATACTTCCATTCCTTAAGGAATATGGAAGTAAAAAGCAGGATACAGAATCGCTTACAAAACTACTAACAAAACAGAACACACACTATCAAAACACACACACAAAGCACAAAACAAATTCGATCTACCCGGTTTTTACAAGCTAAATTGCTCAAATTGCAATAAATTCTACATAGGCCAGACAGGACATAGCTTCAAACAGAGATACATTGAAAACACAAAGGCACTCCACTCCACTACAGAATCCACCTTTGCAAACCACCTCATTGAAGCAAACCACACATATAATATCGGTATGGAGAACCATACATGACTTCCATATTCTAAGATTTATATTTAAAATCATTTTCGAAATGAAATATTACCATAGAAACTACTTCTTTCTACTTACTGCTTCAGCCTTAACCACAGTACTGTGGTCACTAACGTATACCACCTCACGTTATCGCACTCGATTTTCACTGATGATGGAAGTCGATGGCATTGCCGAAATGTCTGGTTTTGTAGAAAACATTGGACTACGGCCAAATATCCCGGGAAGGAATTTTAACAAAAACTACTTCTTTGTTGCCGATAACGTTGTACACATATATATCAGTGGCGAAGTTACATGGAGGCAATTGAGGCAATGCCTACCCTAACAAATTCTGTAGAATAAAAATTATAAATACGTATGAACTACATAACGTAAAGATTATACATTGTTACTGTGACTGTCAAATTTATTAAACCGAAACGTGCTTTATTGAGCGACCGCTAGATGGTGACAGGTGAGATTCGGCATAGTTCGTTTAAAGCGAATGAGGCAACCTGAACTTGCCTCAGCGTTTTTTGTATACATCGTATGTAAGCAATGTAGTGGTGTGATAGGGAAGTGTAGGGAGGGGGGATTGTCCCGCGCTGTACACATAGAGCGTTGAGGCATGCCTCACTTCTGTGGTCCAAACAGTTAAGTTAAAGCGCCTGTGTTGTTACTAAGTGTTTATTTTATGCGGTTATTAAAAGTGTCACTGTTATTCCGCTGAACTAACAGATGATCAAGATTGTTATTTGAATTATTTGTAACATTAAACATATATATAGAAACTAACCAAGTTTAAAAATTTGAAGTTCAATCAGTTGTATTATTGTGTATGACTAATACAAGGATTGTTCAATAGACACACGTATAGAGCTGTAAAGCATTTTTACTTCCATATTCCTTAATGAATGGAAGTATGGTGATGGCAAAAAAAATCGTGTTCGAGATTATTGCAGATTCTGATTCTACTACACTCAAAACATGAAAAAAAGTCGTTTTCCGAAAAGTGTCTGTGTGTCTGTCTGTCTGTCTGTCTGTCTGTCTGTCTATCTGTGTGTCTGTCTGTAGATTTTTTTTCTATGGCAAACGATAACTGCCGCAAATTCAAACAGAATCAAATAATTTTTTGCATACAGTCCGGTTTTGCAGAGTTCTCGCGACCTATTGTTTTTGGTGAAGATCGGTTGAGGGAAAGGGGTAGTTTACCTGCAACGGTTTTTTTTTAGCAAGGGTAATTTTGTTTGTTTGGCAAACGATAACACCCGCAAATTCAAACAGAATCAAATAATGTTTCGCATACAGCCCTGAATTGTAGAGTTCTCAAGACCTATTGTTTTTGGTGAAGATCGGTTAAGGGAAAGGGGTAGTTTACCTGTAACGTTTTATGTTTTAACAAGGGTATTTCCTATGGCAAACGATAACAGCCGCAAATTCAAACAGAATGAAAAGATTATTTGCATACAGCCCTAAATTGTAGAGTTCTCAATACCTTTTGTTTTTGGTGAAGATCGGTTAAGGGAAAGGGGTAGTTTACCTACAACGTTTTTTTAACAAGGGTATTTTCTATGGCAAACGATAACAGCCGCAAATTCAAACAGAATCAAATAATTTTCTGCATACAGCCCTGATTTGTAGAGTACTCAAGACCTATTGTTTTTGGTGAAGATCGGTTGAGGGGAAGGGGTAGTTTACCAGCAACGTTTTTTATCATGCGTATTTTCTATGGCAAACGACAACTGCCGCAAATTCAAACAGAATCAAATAATTTTTTGCATACAGCCCTGATTTGTAGAGTACTCGCGACCTATTGTTTTTGGTGAAGATCGGTTGAGGGGAAGGGGTAGTTTACCTGCAACGGTTTTTTTTATCAAGGGAAATTTTTTTTTTTTTGGCAAACGATAACAGCCGCAAATTCAAACAGAATCAAATAATGTTTCGCATACAGCCCTGAATTGTAGATTTCTCAAGACCTATTGTTTTTGGTGAAGATCGGTTGAGGGAAAGGGGTAGTTTACCTGCAACGTTTTTTTAACAAGGGTATTTTCTATGGCAAACGATAACAGCCGCAAATTCAAACAGAATCAAATAATGTTTTGCATACAGTCCTGATTTGTAGAGTACTCAAGACCTATTGTTTTTGGTGAAGATCGGTTAAGGGGAAGGGGTAGTTTACCTGCAACGTTTTTTTATCAAGCGTATTTTCTATGGCAAACGATAACAGCCGCAAATTCAAACAGAATCAAATAATTTTTCGCATACGTCCCTGAATTGTAGATTTCTCAAGACCTATTGTTTTTGGTGAAGATCGGTTGAGGGAAAGGGGTAGTTTACCTGCAACGTTTTTTTAACAAGGGTATTTTCTATGGCAAACGATAACAGCCGCAAATTCAAACAGAATCAAATAATGTTTTGCATACAGTCCTGAATTGTAGAGTACTCAAGACCTATTGTTTTTGGTGAAGATCGGTTAAGGGGAAGGGGTAGTTTACCTGCAACGTTTTTTTATCAAGCGTATTTTCTATGGCAAACGATAACAGCCTCAAATTCAAACAGAATCAAATAATTTTTTGCATACGTCCCTGAATTGTAGAGGTCTCAATGACTTTCGATTTTGGTGAAGATCGGTTAAGGGGAAGGGGTAGTTTACCTGCAACCTTATACGTTTTAACAAGAGTAAAGTACTTGAAAATTTATTTAAACTTTTTGAAACAATGGTAATTGTTAAAAATAAAATAATTTTGTTGCCAGGCAATAAAATTATAATTTTTTCATTTTAATGTAATATAATATTTTTCATTTAATACAGCAATAAAAAGGCAGGTAAGGCACAGCCTGGCTGTTTGGCTGAAAATGATTTTAAATATAAATCTTAGAATATGGAAGTCACGTATGGTTCTCCATACCGATATTTTATTCAACGATTTTAAAAGAAGTCTCCAATAACATTAAGACATGAGTTCCACTGTTGCGCTACCTGTAGATTCCCTGCTAGTAAAATTCTTACGGCTGTTTGTGGAACCATTCGGTTACAGCAAACTCTACCTCAGCGTCCGATTTGACCCACCGTCCTTTTAGTGATTCCTTAAAAAAAATATAAGATAAGATTTTTGCCTACCCATTCATTAACTACTAGCTTCGCCAGTAAGCAAATTGATGTCCATTTTTTCGGCTTGCACGCGTTATGTTGGTGTGGGTTTCGGCACTTTCCATTTAAAAAGCGTGCAAACGTAAGAAAATAAACATGAGTGAGGCCAGAAATAACGTGAATTGTGTGTTTGTGTCTTACCTGCCTTTTTATTGCCGTATTAAATGAAAAATATTATATTACATTAAAATTAAAAAATTTTAATTTTATTGCCTGGCAAGAAAATTATTTTATTTTTAACAATTACCATTGTTTCAAAAAGTTTAAATAAATTTTCAAGTACTTTACTCTTGTTAAAACGTAAAAGGTTGCAGGTAAACTACCCCTTCCCCTTAACCGATCTTCACCAAAATCGAAAGTCATTGAGACCTCTACAATTCAGGGACGTATGCAAAACATTATTTGATTCTGTTTGAATTTGCGGCTGTTATCGTTTGTCATAGAAAATACGCTTGATAAAAAAACGTTGCAGGTAAACTACCCCTTCCCCATAACCGATCTTCACCAAAAACAATAGGTCTTGAGTACTCTACAAATCAGGGCTGTATGCAAAACATTATTTGATTCCGTTTGAATTTGCGGCTGTTATCGTTTGCCATAAAAAATACCCTTGTTACAAAAACGTTGCAGGTAAACTACCCCTTTCCCTCAACCGATCTTCACCAAAAACAGTAGGTCTTGAGAACTCTACAATTTAGGGCTGTATGCAAATAATCTTTTGATTCTGTTTGAATTTGCGGCTGTTATCGTTTGCCATATGAAATACCCTTGTTAAAACATAAAACGTTACAGGTAAACTACCCCTTTCCCTTAACCGATCTTCACCAAAAACAACAGGTCGTGAGTACTCTACAAATCAGGGCTGTATACAAAACATTATTTGATTCTGTTTGAATTTGCGGCTGTTATCGTTTGCCATAGAAAATACCCTTGATAAAACAAAAAACGTGGCAGGTAAACTACCCCTTTCCCTCAACCGAACTTCACCAAAAACAATAGGTCTTGAGAACTCTACAATTTAGGGCTGTATGCAAATAATCTTTTGATTCTGTTTGAATTTGCGGCTGTTATCGTTTGCCATAGGAAATACCCTTGTTAAAACATAAAACGTTACAGGTAAACTACCCCTTTCCCTTAACCGATCTTCACCAAAATCAGCAGATCTTGAGAACTCTACAATTCAGGGCTGTATGCGAAACATTATTTGATTCTGTTTGAATTTGCGGCTGTTATCGTTTGCCAATCAAACAAAATTACCCTTGCTAAAAAAAAACCGTTGCAGGTAAACTACCCCTTTCCCTCAACCGATCTTCACCAAAAACAATAGGTCGCGAGTACTCTGCAAATCAGGGCTGTATGCAAACAATTATTTGATTCTGTTTGAATTTGCGGCAGTTATCGTTTGCCATAGAAAAATATCGGTATGGAGAACCATACATGACTTCCATATTCTAAGATTTATATTTAAAATCATTTTCAGCCAAACAGCCAGGCTGTGTCTTACCTGCCTTTTTATTGCTGTATTAAATGAAAAATATTATATTACATTAAAATGAAAAAATTATAATTTTATTGCCTGGCAACAAAATTATTTTATTTTTAACAATTACCATTGTTTCAACAAGTTTAAATAAATTTTCAAGTACTTTACTCTTGTTAAAACGTATAAGGTTGCAGGTAAACTACCCCTTCCCCTTAACCGATCTTCACCAAAATCGAAAGTCATTGAGACCTCTACAATTCAGGGACGTATGCAAAAAATTATTTGATTCTGTTTGAATTTGCGGCTGTTATCGTTTGCCATAGAAAATACGCTTGTTAAAAAAACGTTGCAGGTAAACTACCCCTTCCCCTTAACCGATCTTCACCAAAAACAATAGGTCTTGAGTACTCTACAAATCAGGACTGTATGCAAAACATTATTTGATTCTGTTTGAATTTGCGGCTGTTATCGTTTGCCATAGAAAATACCCTTGTTAAAAAAACGTTGCAGGTAAACTACCCCTTTCCCTCAACCGATCTTCACCAAAAACAATAGGTCTTGAGAAATCTACAATTCAGGGCTGTATGCGAAACATTATTTGATTCTGTTTGAATTTGCGGCTATCGTTTGCCAAAAAAAAAAATTTCCCTTGATAAAAAAAACCGTAGCAGGTAAACTACCCCTTCCCCTTAACCGATCTTCACCAAAAACAATAGGTCGCGAGTACTCTACAAACCAGGGCTGTATGCAAAAAATTATTTGATTCTGTTTGAATTTGCGGCAGTTGTCGTTTGCCATAGAAAATACGCATGATAAAAAACGTTGCTGGTAAACTACCCCTTCCCCTCAACCGATCTTCACCAAAAACAATAGGTCTTGAGTACTCTACAAATCAGGGCTGTATGCAGAAAATTATTTGATTCTGTTTGAATTTGCGGCTGTTATCGTTTGCCATAGAAAATACCCTTGTTAAAAAAACGTTGTAGGTAAACTACCCCTTTCCCTTAACCGATCTTCACCAAAAACAAAAGGTATTGAGAACTCTACAATTTAGGGCTGTATGCAAATAATCTTTTCATTCTGTTTGAATTTGCGGCTGTTATCGTTTGCCATAGGAAATACCCTTGTTAAAACATAAAACGTTACAGGTAAACTACCCCTTTCCCTTAACCGATCTTCACCAAAAACAATAGGTCTTGAGAACTCTACAATTCAGGGCTGTATGCGAAACATTATTTGATTCTGTTTGAATTTGCGGCTGTTATCGTTTGCCAAACAAACAAAATTACCCTTGCTAAAAAAAAACCGTTGCAGGTAAACTACCCCTTTCCCTCAACCGATCTTCACCAAAAACAATAGGTCGCGAGAACTCTGCAAAACCGGGCTGTATGCAAAAAATTATTTGATTCTGTTTGAATTTGCGGCAGTTATCGTTTGCCATAGAAAAAAAATCTACAGACAGATAGACAGACAGACAGACAGACACACAGACACACAGACAGACACACAGACACTTTTCGGAAAACGACTTTTTTTCATGTTTTGAGTGTAGTAGAATAAGAATCTGCAATAATCTCGAACACGATTTTTTTTGCCATCACCATACTTCCATTCCTTAAGGAATATGGAAGTAAAAAATCTAAAGACAGACAGACACACAGACACACAGACAGACAGACAGACACACACACACAGACACTTTTCGGAAAACGACTTTTTTTCATGTTTTGAGTGTAGTAGAATCAGAATCTGCAATAATCTCGAACACGATTTTTTTTGCCATCACCATACTTCCATTCCTTAAGGAATATGGAAGTGAAAACACCGACAATAACATGAACATTCTACACGTACACACAAAAGGCCGAAAACTAGACACTCTAGAACAATTGGAAATATACAAACACACAAAAACAAATAAAAACGACATCCTAAACGAACAGACACAATTCAAATCGCACGGATTATTCCAACATATCTCACCCCACACACACAGCATCGATCTTTCGAAATTCGATTCCGTCACCCACAACAAGACGGACAGCGCTACCAGCGGCAGCCTCTGAAGAAGCCTTTTAAAGGAGAAAACCGGTTAAGGGTGTAAGGTAAAAGTTTATGCTTTTACTTATAAAAAACCTAGTGTTCCGAGTCCTTAATGTAATAGTGATATTTAGTTGCAAAGCGTTCTCGATAGGGGTCTTCGGCTAGCGGCCAAAGCCTCTTGTCGGTTTCCTTCTGGTCTTTTGAGAAGTGGACTCGGTGTCCGCTCCTTGGACGACACCGTGCGGCGACTTGTACGTAAATTTTACGTCCGAGCTGCGTGGACCCAGGCAAACCCCCTCATAGCCGGCCTTGGCAAGTACCGACCACGTCCAGGTGATTCTTGGAAACGGCCTCGGCAAATACTGTACTAGAACGACCTAGTACGAGCATGCCGTTGTAACGGCCCTTAAATTCTAATTAAACATTCCGTCTGGACAGGACCACTAGCCAGAAGCTGCTTCCGGAAGCTCGGAACTAGTAACCCATAGGGACGTCTTACGACGCGCATCCCTACAGCTCTGGTCTTCTCTTCAAAATTCGAACAGTATATTTTATTTTTCTTCATAGGTAGCTGTGTACGAGGTTGTGTAGACTCACTCCGTAAATGCATTCCTCCATATGATTGTAATATGTATGTTGTCTCTCATTGATTATAGTTCATTAATTGTATTATGCTGTTAACTACTTCTGCTTGTGCCATCCCGTTCTTTCACTACCCGTTTTCAATTACTGTACGTATTAATCTCGGACTACAGTCAACTCAGACCATAAAGGAGCCCGGGGCCCGGCTTCAACGGAATCTACATATCAGGAAAGAAATTGGTACACGCTTTCCGGATTCCAGAGTGCCACACAAATTCAGCGAGGTCGCAAATGCACTACGGTCGGCACTACGCGTAAAGAACTTATTGCTTCTAAGTCGTCGATTTTGGGATTTGAATATATCCCACGCTGCGTCCACAGCTGATGGAATGGTGTAATTTTGTTTTATCTTAATAACTAGGGTTAGTTCCTTGTTGGAGTGCGACAGTCTTCACGACAGAATTGCTAGAAAACTTTAGGTCAGTAGTTTTGAAAAGGTTGGTAGCGATTACGCTCAGTAGTTGTAGGCCTACTTCTTTCTTAAAATTTGTTTAAGTATGTAAACCTATTTTGGTATACCCCTATTTTATAGGTGTATTAAACATTTAAATCTGGATTTACCAATTTTGGTCTGCTTTAATATCAGTGTTGATAACAGAATATCAGTTGATTAGGTTATGTGTTATTAGTTTAATTTGTGATAAACTATGTTTACTTCATACTTCACATAATTTACTGTTCTGAATAAATACTGAAATTAATTTATTTGTACTGACTTTTGAACTAGTTATTACCTATTACAAATTAACTGACCATGACTGAATGACAGTTCGAATGTTATAACCTAAAATTCGTAAACCCCTTGTAACATAAACAATAAATATTATCATTGTGTGATGCGTATGGCTTGAAAAACGAATTTATTTTGTGTATTTCCAAATATCCAGGATTTGTACTAGAAACCCTTGTAATCCACAGACAGCACAAGACGTTTTCTACAGTAGATATAATTTATTCTTCGTATTGTTTAAATTAGCAGCAATCCTTACTATTTCTTTTATGAATTTGCTAACTGCTATAATTTTTTATTGTTCGACTAAGCTTTTCGTAATTACTGACATCTTCAGGTCTTAAACAACCTGAAGATGTCAGTAATGACGAAAAGCTTAGTCGAACAATAAAAAATTATAGCAGTTAGCAAATTCATAAAAGAAATAGATATAATTTACATGTACACAGATACCATTAAAAAATTTATCACCGTATTTAGTGTAGTTTGTAAAAATATTTGTAACAAGTTAATTAAAATATTATTTTCAGAAATCCAAGAATTTAAAATATTATGTTCAGGACACTTAATTATACTGAGATTATTATCACTCCTTTGTCATTTGTTGAATAATGTGCATAAATTGTTATGGCATCCTATAACTTTTGAAGCCCCTTGACCGGGTATTTATCAGAAATCGCATTTTTAATGTTCCATATTTCTGTCAAATATCAGATTTCCTTAGGGTTCATGTTGCTTGTAACAGGGATAGAGCCCTACTACAAGCAACACACAGACACACAAAACAAGTTTTATTCAGGTGTATTCACATGAATAGGAATCAGACTGTCGATAGATTCCATATTAAGCATAAGACAGAAATAATATGATCATAAACTGCATAGTTAAGCAGTTATCCTTAGAATAATATAAGGACAGTGTAGCATTATGAACACCTTTTCTTGTTCTTAAGCAGAATGTGTTAAATTTGGAGATGAAAACAATCACTCGTTAGTTTTTACAGTTAAAAAACAAACCAAGATAAAGCTGTAAATGTAAGCTTTTTATTATTTATTTTTAATAAATGTAATTAAAAACTGCTGGACTGTTGGGCCGTGGTCGATTGGTTAAAGCTTGGTCCATACTTTCTTCTAAATGTTTTGGCCACCCGCTGGAGGCCTTCTTCAGTAACAACTATTTCAACAAAGGATGGTAGGCTGAATCCACTTCAAGCTGAGGTATAAGCTTTCAGCCTACCATCCTTTGTTGAACGAGTTGCTACTAAAGAATGCCTCTGGTGGGTAGCTGAACTGTTTAGAAGAAAGTATGAACAAAGCTTTAAGCAATCGACCGCGGCCCAACAGTTTTAAGTTCCATAATTGTATCTTACATTCTTTTTCATCTCCAAAAGCATATCTTTTTTAAATTTAGAGCTACCTGGGTCAGCAGTTTTATCAATTATTAGGAGACATCCGAATTATGTATTAAATGATGCGGTTTTTGTCTCCTTGTTGCACCAGAACAACAGAACATATGTCACCCAATAAAATATAAGTAGGCTACTATATATATATATATCTACCATATATAAGTGGTATTACATTTACATATATTTTTGTAAATATAATTAAATCACTACTCACTTGGAACATAGTTTTTTATGGGTAAAAACGTGAAAGTTTACCTTATAGCCTGAACCAGTTTTCGCTTATTATAAGCTTCATCAGAGGCTGCTACTGGGAGCGCTGTCCGTCTTGTTTTTGCCGACAGTGTCGACTTTTGAAGGATCGATGTTGTGTGTGTGGGGTGTGATATGTTCGAATAATGCATGTGATTTGAATTGTGTCTGTTCATCTTTCTGTGTGTAAAATTTATTGTTATATGTGAAGTTATACATTGTATGCTTGGAGAGAGGAATGGCCATCAGAAAAGGGTTACATATTTGAGTACTGGTATTATTAGCAGTAGATAAAAAGAGATTTGCGTGCATGGAAACAGTAGTCCTGTGCAAATTCAATGCAAAATCTTGACTCTGAAGTTGTGGAGATGATTAGAGTCATGTTGCCTTTGTTTGCTTTTACAAATGTGATGTTGTGTTTGTGTGCTTTTTCTCTGAGTTTGATGGCTGTGTGTATTTCTGAGGTGTGGTCTTAGAAATACATCTCCACAGATGACCTACATAATAAAGTACAAAACTTCATGGAAGAGAACATCACAGAACTAAAACACGACCCCACTGACAGATACCAAAACACAGTAAATCAGCTAATCAACAAAGCCAAACACATAATGACACACAAAAAAAAGCCGTACATGAGACAAATCTGACCATCAGGCCCCACCCTCCAAGCACTTCCCAAAATCCATAAAGAAGAAATCCCGATCTGCCCCATTATCAATTACCGAAATGCCCCTGCATACAAACTTGCAAAACATCTAGACAAAATTATCAGACAACACACACAACTAGACAACAACATTGCAGTAAAAAACAACACAGACTTAGTAACAAAAATAAAAGACATACACATCCCCCATAATGCCACACTAGCCGCCTTTGACATTAAAAACCTGTACACAAACATCCCCATCTCCGAAACAGTCACCATCTTACAAAACAAACTCAGACAGAACAAGACACCAAAAGAACTATCACAGAAATAACAGAAACTCTGAACATAATCACAAAACCAAACTACTTCACATATAACAATAAATTTTACACACAGAATGACAAACGGACACAATTCAAATCACACGCATTATTTGAACATATCACACCCCACACACACGTCTATCCTTCAAAAGTCGACACCGTCGCCAAAAACAAGACGGACAGCACTCCCAGTTGCAGCCTCTGATGAAGCTTATAATAAGCGAAAACTGGTTCAGGCTGTAAGCTAAAACTTTTACGTTTTTACCCATAAAAAACTTTGTGTTCCGAGTCTGTAGTGATTTAACTAATTATATTATGTAGTTAACCAATTACACGTCATGGACAACGAAATACAAGAATATATTTTTGTGTTATTATGTGTATAACACACTCATGTTAGGACCTAATAGTTATTAGGGTTTTCACCAATCTAGGATTTAGGTTAGGGTATAGTTTGGTCCCCTCTTTTTTACTGTACTAGGAAATGGAAGTATATTCTACATATGTAGATTGAAAATGTTACGGGACGAGTCGAAAAATATGGTTGACTCCACGACAAGAATTAATTTGATGGTTTACAATAATATAATGTGTGTTCTACCTGCATTTTTTTTTTTTTTTTTTTAAGAGTTGTGGGAACCTAAGAGATTCAAAAGTTTCCCTTAGTTGTATGGGAAATCCTACAATATAAAAAACTGAGTTAATCAGAACAGTATTGTAACGACTAAGAATTAAAATTTTTGAAATTATGATCGAAAATACGTTACAAGCAGCCAAGACACCCCAACACGAGCCAGAAGCAATAAATAAGGAAACAATTTAACAAAGTGTCAACTGAACGTTTGCTAGGTACAATACGAATACGCTTCACATAACTTTACAATGGGAAATAAGGTTGGCCTGTGACAGACTCGACTCAACCGAGATTTACAGTCCACAACATGCAGGACAAAAAGGAAACTGCGACAGTAGCACTTTACGGAGAAATTGTAACGAGCACACACTGCAAGGTTAATTTGAAGTGTGCCAGCAGTAAAAAAAAAAGGGTGTAGTTGCACAATGGTATTTACCCTGTATGAGAACTGACAACGATATCTAAAGAATGGAATCGAACATGTGCACAGCGGGAGAACATCTTACTGGCGACAACTGATATTTACGACAGGGAGAAGGAGTGTCGTCTTGGAAACGACACGCTGCGTCCGGATAGCTAACGAAAAGGGTCATGGATAGTGAGACAATAACAAAATACGACACATTGTTTGCGTGAGAACAGCAGCAGGGTTCCGGAGTACACTTAGACAAAGACTTGATCGACAGCCGAAGAATTGCTCTTGTTCCAGGAAAAAGGTACGGAGGCCTTCGACGCGAACTTGAGGGGAGACAAGATACCCAACCACAATCCAGCATCTACCCAGAGCACAGGTGGAGAGGACCGTCGTCATCATAGCAACGCGAACGACGAATGAGAAGTGGAGAACCATAGTCTTGCATAAGGGTATGAGTTCACCTGACCTATCATGTTTGACCAGAGGCGTGTTTTCCAGGAGATTGCATTGTGGTAAACGATGCTTAATAAAAACTGTTTACAGAGCACGCGGGAGGACAGTCTTCCATAAAATTTTCAATCATATACTTTGAACAGTCTTCACGGAACTTAAATCTTAAATTTTCTAAGTCTTAATACAGTTCGGTTAACATACGTACAGCAGTTGGACTTTGAAAATCTGCTACGCAGTATTTTAATCAGTTGACTTAAACATTTCGATATTGGCGAGTTATCCAGTAATAGTGTATCTACAGTGACTAAATCATGCAATATACGCCAGTGATTCATAACTCTCAAGTACTTTATCTTACTCAGTTACCGCTTATTAAGAACTAAACTAACCAATCGCAGTTTCGTCAATAACAGACTCGCAGAACTATTGTTAATGCTTTACCGGACAACGAAATCGTAGCGTTGTACAGTGCGAAGCGATACAATACCAATTGGAACAAATACACCACGTTACCAAAGACACGATACATTAATGTACACAAGAAGCTCAATAATAGACAGTCAGATATATACACCCTAGTTAACGATGAACTTACTCACACAACACATGATTTCATAGACTCTGACAGTAACGGTCGACATCAACAGAAAATACACACAGCGCGAGTGAATCTGTTCCGCGTGTGTTGAGTGTTAGTGACATCACGGCTACGCAACTTCGTACATATGGACCACCAGAGGGAAGGAGTTACGGCGATGGAAATATCGGATAAATCACTAATCTTTATGTTATTCTTGTCATAAGAACTCTACTGTCCTGTCTCTTTTCAAGAAAACACCCTTGAGTATTTAAATTAAATATGATGAATATAAATAATGCTATTCATCTGAGGCAAGAAATGAACGCATTAGTATAAGATTTATAGTTTGACTATTTATGTTTTTTATATGTTGATTGTGTTATATATGTATGTGTATGTTTTCCAGCAAACAACATATTGGATTCGCATTGTAATTTGATATATATACATGTGTCCTTTTTATGAATGTATTTACAGGGAATCATCCATATTTATATATTGAAGTCTCTTTACTTAAATGATGTTAATAAATAAGTGTTTATTTTACTCAGAATATATGCGTTCATTATTGTCAAAGTTACCTCAGAACAAGAAAGTAACGTCACTTGAATGATTTATAGTAGATTTTATTAATTTATACAATAATTAGAGTCTCAGTGCAGTAATTATGCTAACATCAAATAACTAACGTATCACGTAGCTTCAATCAGTTTGGTATAAGTAGCCTAATTGAGTAATTACATGATCACATTCTACAAATTAGTATAATTACATAATTAATTAAATTATTGTTGGCATAATTAATTCCATACGTTATAAATTGGCGCCCATCGCACGGCAAAGAGCAGGCAGTAGATAGGATAAGGATATATATATTTCATGTTAGTTGTAAGAACAAATATTATTAGTGTGAAGCTAGTTGGACTGAATGTTAACGCGGAGTAAGGCTGCAAAAATGACGACTAGTAGTTCCGATTCCATGAATTTCGATATTAATAACCAGCAGGGTGTACCTGATATCGAACGTGAAGAATCACCAATCGAATCACAAATGACCGAGGAGACGTCAGACGTCAGAGCGCGGGGACAGGAGTCCCAACAACAACCGCAGGAAGAGGTGACGTTGCGCGCATTAATGGACTTCATGAGTAGGAAATTTGAAGAAACCAATGAAAAGTTCGAGGAGCAGAATAAGAAGTTCGACAATCAAAATGAGAAGTTTGATGAAAAATTCAACAGCCTAGAAGAAAAGTTAGACAAGCATAAGGAGGAAGTCACGCAACAAGTGGCCGAGCAGATCGCACAAATACGTGCGGAAATGCGTGAATATATAAATAATTGTGACAAGAAGATAGACGAGGTCCAGAAGCAGCAGAACGAGACCACAAGAGAGCTAAAGAACGACACCGACAAGAAATTCGAAGAGGTACGAGAAACTAGAGAAATAGACCGACAGAAACTAAAGAGTATTATCCAAAATACTCAAACAAGCATCAAGAAGATTAACAACAGAGTAGAAACGCACGTTAAAGAAAATCATAAGAAGCAGGAGGAATTGAGAGTCGAACTATTCCAAACAGTAAGACAATTACAACAGGAACAGGGAGACGTAAACAGCACGATACAGCAGAAGATCAGTGAGGTAGATGGGAGACAGAAGTCGGCGGAACTAAAACTGGATGAGAGCACCAGGGAGAAAACTACTCGTATCAACGAATTAAAGTCTCAAATAGAACGGCTGCAACGACAGCTAATTGAAGGTGAGTCTGGGATAATCAGTAGGATTAACGGACACACACATGCAGAATTAAAATACAACGGCACTGATAGGTTCCCGATGGAATTCCTGAAGGAATTATCAGAGATTCAAGAGCAATATTACAACAACAATGACATTAAATGGATCGGGAGGCACTTGGAGATGGACGCTGGGATATGGTGGTGTGTCATACGGAACCAAATATACACGTACGAAGAGTTCAAAGAAGCCTTCACCTTGAAGTACTGGGGTCAAGAACGCCAGGACAATATACGCGACAACCTCGAGTACGGCAGATATGAGTGGAATGGGCCAATCACAGCCATCCAATACGTAGAGAGAATATTACTAGAAAGCCGGCAACTATCGCCAGCATTGACCGATACGCAGCTAATCCGGAAGTTAGCCCGTTATTTTGGGAAGGATTTGCAGCTCGCCGTGGTCACACGTGGTATCACAAATAGACCGAATTTCGAGGCATTAATTACAGAATTTACAAGTATCCAGTCAAGTGGAGAAAACAGTCGCAAGCCGCATTATAGACCCTACAACGAAGGAAAAAATAACCCGAGAGAGAGAGAGAGAGAGGGACATTATAACAAAAGTGAAAGTGACCGACAGCCGAGGGGTCGTTTTGACAACAAGCAATATATCAATACTGTGCAGTTTACGCCAGGAGAAGCGGGCCCCAGTAGAACGGTCAATGACACCACCCCGAGGGCGAGCGGTAACGGCGACAACAGCAAAAAAAAAATATGTCAAACTAGAGAATAAGATAGAAATTTTAAACGACTTACTCCCGAGCGAGAATGTAAATATATTACTATCGGACTTACGAAAGGACCTGCTACAAGAGGACAACGAAATTATTAATAAACAAGTATTGAAATGTTCCGAGATTACTATCAAGTTTAATAATGATATAATTGTACAAGCCTTGCTTGATACGGGGTGCCTCATCAGCGGGTTATCGGAGACGTGGTTTAATAACCATAAGAAGAGTATAGGACCATATGAGACACTACCCGTAACGAATACATTTATCATAAGTGCTGTAGGAAATAAATCCAAATTAGTTAAGAGACAAATATTGTGTGACATTGAGATTGATGGTATCCGATATGAATGTGTGTTTTTGATAATACCAGAATTAGTTAAACCATGCATACTAGGAATTAGTTTTCTACAAGAAGTTGGGTGTCGCATCGACATCGGAAACAAAGTAATTAATTTAAAAAAAAACACTGATGAAGAGGAGCATATTATACCAATCATGAACATTGACGTGATAACCAGTGAAGAAGAAGAGGAAGTACTGCGATGCATCGATGAAAAGATTGGGAGCATAGACTGCGTGGATGAAGGAATACTGCAATGCCTGAAGGAGATTTTAGTAAGGAACCGGAATGTTTTTAGGGAGTGCCCGGGAAGAATAGAGGGTTACACACATGAGTTTCACGTTACGGACAGGACACCCTATTTTCAACGAGGTTGGCCTGTGCCGCTTGCTTACAGAGAAGGTGAACGAAGAGATTAACCGAATGTTACGATATGGAGTAATCAAACGTTGCGCCAGCCCATACGTCAATCCTATCGTGACTGTAATCAAGAAGGATGGGAGGGTTCGCCTGTGCCTTGATGCAAGGAAAGTGAACAGCGTAACTGTACCCGATTACGAAGGAGTGTCCCCGGTAAACGAGATATTGGCTAGATGTGGAGATATGCAGTATTTATCGACGGTCGACTTATCCAGTAGCTTCTGGCAGGTCCCATTAAAACAAGAATGTAGGGATTTCACTGCATTCATGCACGAAGGGAGGTGCTACTGCTTCACAGTGACACCATTTGGACTTAGCACCAGCTCTGCAGCATTGACACGTGGATTGGATGTGGCTCTCGTGGAGGAAGTCAAGAAGAACACGATTATCTACGTGGACGACTGCTTGTGTTACTCCAACAATATCCAAACACACTTAAACCATTTAGAAACACTGCTAAACAACCTTAATAAGGCAAATATCACTGTCAACCTCACCAAATCACAATTCTTTAGACGAGAAATCTCATTCCTTGGATATCGCCTTACAACAAAAGGGATACAAGCAACCGATGACAAGGTAAAAGCAATTATGGATTTCCCAGCACCAAAAAATACGAAACAACTCAAAGGTTTCCTTGGCCTCACCAATTTTTACAACAGATTCACGAGCAAATACGCGGAAACAACGCAGCCTCTACACGAACTGCTGAAAGGAGGACGAAAGTTTTCATGGACAAGAGAAGTGAACGAATGTTTCCAAAGAGTCAAGAATTTATTTATAAACACAGTAACTCTACGGTTCCCACGGCCGAACCAAAGGTACTACATTCAGTGTGACGCTAGTAATTTTGCGTATGGTGGCCAGCTTTACCAGATCGATGGAGAAGGAGAAATTGGCGTGATCGCTTTTACAAGCATTTAAAGGCGCAGAACGTAATTATTTCACGACGGAGAAAGAACTCCTAAGTATCGTTAGATGTCTGGATAAGTTTTGAATGTACATACTTGGCCAGCCCCTAACGATAATCACAGACAATAAAGCTTTAACATTCATGCACAAGTGCCACTTAAACAACTCGAGAATTACAAGATGGATTCTCGCCATACAAGAATACAATTTCGACATTATCCACTGTAAAGGAAAAGATAATGTAGTTGCGGACATATTGAGTAGATACCCGGCTGACGCGGAACAACATGAGACAAACGAGGAAACGCACGAGTACTTAATTAATCATCTAGTTGTTAAAATGAATCAACACATAGGTAAGATAATTAGAGATATCGGTAAATACCAGAATGAAGATGACAAACTCAGAACACTTATTGATAAGATTAGGAATAATGATGTAGACAATAAATTAAGCAAATTTTATAAAATTGTTAACAATAAGTTATACCGACGACAACGTGGCGAATGGAAACTATACATTCCTGACAGTGTGTCGAATAACTTAATTGCAGAGATACACCAAACGTACGGACACCTAGGCCCGAAAAGTTGTGTAAAAAATGTTACAAGAGCACTTCACGCTTGTTCAAGAAAGTAAAAGCATATATTCAGACTTGTGACTCATGTCAAAGATACAAGGACACAAACAACAGGATGCTGTTTGGCGGAACAAAGGCGATGATACCATCAGCTAGAGGTGACATCGTGAGTGTCGTTTACTATGTACCTCTACCAACTGGTACGGGAGGCGTCAAATACTTACTTGTTATGGTGGACAATTTCACAAAGTTTGTCAAGTTATTCACATTACGAAGAGCGACAACCACCACGACATTACGAAGAATCAGAGACTACTGTGCGGTGTTTGGACGACCAAAGGTCATCTTAACTGATAACGGCACGCAGTTTACCGCGGAAAAATGGATTAAAGGTCTCGAGGAGCTGAATATACAACCGAGGTATATGGCGATAAGGAATCCTCGCACAAACTTAGCCGAAAGGATTAACCGCCAACTTGGGAACCTATTCAGGATCTTCGTACACGACCAGCATAGTAAGTGGTCAAGGTACGTCAGATTGATTGAGACGTGTATCAATGAAACATACCATGAAACAATAGAAATAACCCCCCACGAGGCACAATTAGGAAAGAAGCCGACCCGCGCATGGGAGAAGTGGCTGGACAAAGAAATCATCAACAGTAAATACAGTTCGAATATCAATGTATTTGTAAAAATCAAGGAAAAAAGAGAGAAGTATGCTAAGCGCATCAATGATAGCAAGAAAATTACTAAATTCACTATCGGCGACAAGGTGCTGTTAAGAAGCTACCATCAATCAGACACCGCAATGAAAAAGATCGACAAATTTTTCGAGTTGTATGCAGGACCATACAAGGTTAATCACGTCTTTGGCGATGCAACATACGAACTCACTGAGTGCAGTAGCAGTGGCAAGGTGAGAGGGAAATTTAATGTGCGTCAGTTGAAGAAGTATTATGAAACGAAAGTACAGGTTTCACAAGAAAGCGAAAGTTACGTCGGCAGTTAGTGGATTACAGGGGACGGGGCAAACGCATAGGGTGAATGTCTCGCGAAAACCGGTCCAACCAGCTAAACAATATGATGTGTAACTTATTAACGTGTAATTTAAAGATTTTTTTTGTACATGAATTTCTTAAGTCACGATGTGACAATCTAATGACATTAATTACATGTGAATAACCAATATTAATGAAAATTTCAATAGAAAAGACACTTATAGTGCGAAAAGTTTGATCGGGTGTGGAGCAGTAAATTGCTAAAGACATTATAACGAGCCTTTTATAAACACACAATGATGTAAGATCAATTAATCAAATATGAGTGGTATAAAGCGAAATTATCCATAATCGTGATGATATCAAATGAACTGTTAATCGTTCATAAGTAGTGTATATAAATTTATAATCAATATAATCAGTATAAATGTTAGTAATGCGTATTGTGAGTGATACTCAATAATAAATAGTGAATGTATCAATATGTATTTACAGGTTCATAAATTGTTGTTTTTAAATGTTCAAGATAGACTAAGGACATTAACTATCGTAACGATATTTAAACGATACATGAAAATTACATTTCATGTTGAAAACCATTATTTCATGTATTAGGTTATAAACGGATGACATAGCCATCCACAGCTATTATTATTATTGTAAAATAATTCCATGTCTAATTATATATGCACCATATGTGAAAATGCGTTCACCCTTCCTCAGATGCACGGCAATAAATTCCCAGAGTTAGTTTACAACAAAATATAGGGAATATATACCCATATACCCCAAGCAGAGGAAAGTGGGTCAATGACCGTGACCTTACCAAAGGGGACTCCCACAACAAACACAGAGCGCAGAAATCGGATTAGAATGTCTTCTGCTGATCCAACATCCAATCCGATTTGGGGACTATGTAACGACCAAGAATTAAAATTTTTGAAATTATGATTGAAAATACGTTACAAGCAGCCAAGACACCCCAACACGAGCCAGAAGCAATAAATAAGGAAACAATTTAACGAAGTGTCAGCTGAACGTTTGCTAGGGACAATACGAATACGCTTCACATAACTTTACAATGGGAAATAAGGTTGGCCTGTGACAGACTCGACTCAGCCGAGATTTACAGTCCACAACATGCAGGACAAAAAGGAAACTGCGACAGTAGCACTTTACGGAGAAATTGTAATGAGCACACACTGCAAGGTTAATTTGAAGTGTGCCAGCAGTAAAAAAAAAGGGTGTAGTTGCACAATGGTATTTACCCTGTATGAGAACTGACAACGATATCTAAAGAATGGAATCGAACATGTGCACAGCGGGAGAACATCTTACTGGCGACAACTGATATTTACGACAGGGAGAAGGAGTGCCGTCTTGGAAACGACGACACGCTGCGTCCGGATAGCTAACGAAAAGGGTCATGGATAGTGAGACAATAACAAAATACGACACATTGTTCGCGTGAGAACAGCAGCAGGGTTCCGGAGTACACTTAGACAAAGACTTGATCGACAGCCGAAGAATTGCTCTTGTTCCAGGAAAAGGGTACGGAGGCCTTCAACGCGAACTTGAGGGGAGACAAGATACCCAACCACAATACAGCATCTACCCAGAGCACAGGTGGAGAGGACCGTCATCATCATAGCAACGCGAACGACGAATGAGAAGTGGAGAACCATAGTCTTGCATAAGGGTATGAGTTCACCTGACCTATCATGTTTGACCAGAGGCGTGTTTTCCAGGAGATTGCATTGTGGTAAACGATGCTTAATAAAAACTGTTTACAGAGCACGCGGGAGGACAGTCTTTCATAAAATTTTCAATCATATACTTTGAACAGTCTTCACGGAACTTAAATCTTAAATTTTCTAAGTCTTAATACAGTTTGGTTAACATACGTACAGCAGTTGGACTTTGAAAATCTGCTACGCAGTATTTTAATCAGTTGACTTAAACATTTCGATATTGGCGAGTTATCCAGTAATAGTGTATCTACAGTGACTAAATCATGCAATATACGCCAGTGATTCATAACTCTCAAGTACTTTATCTTACTCAGTTACCGCTTATTAAGAACTAAACTAACCAATCGCAGTTTCGTCAATAACAGACTCGCAGAACTATTGTTAATGCTTTACCGGACAACGAAATCGTAGCGTTGTACAGTGCGAAGCGATACAATACCAATTGGAACAAATACACCACGTTACCAAAGACACGATACATTAATGTACACAAGAAGCTCAATAATAGACAGTCAGATATATACACCCTAGTTAACGATGAACTTACTCACACAACACATGATTTCATAGACTCTGACAGTAACGGTCGACATCAACAGAAAATACACACAGCGCGAGTGAATCTGTTCCGCGTGTGTTGAGTGTTAGTGACATCACGGCTACGCAACTTCGTACATATGGACCACCAGAGGGAAGGAGTTACGGCGATGGAAATATCGGATAAATCACTAATCTTTATGTTATTCTTGTCATAAGAACTCTACTGTCCTGTCTCTTTTCAAGAAAACACCCTTGAGTATTTAAATTAAATATGATGAATATAAATAATGCTATTCATCTGAGCCAAGAAATGAACGCATTAGTATAAGATTTATAGTTTGACTATTTATGTTTTTTATATGTTGATTGTGTTATATATGTATGTGTATGTTTTCCAGCAAACAACATATTGGATTCGCATTGTAATTTGATATATATACATGTGTTCTTTTTATGAATGTATTTACAGGGAATCATCCATATTTATATATTGAAGTCTCTTTACTTAAATGATGTTAATAAATAAGTGTTTATTTTACTCAGAATATATGCGTTCATTATTGTCAAAGTTACCTCAGAACAAGAAAGTAACGTCACTTGAATGATTTATAGTAGATTTTATTAATTTATACAATAATTAGAGTCTCAGTGCAGTAATTATGCTAACATCAAATAACTAACGTATCACGTAGCTTCAATCGGTTTGGTATAAGTAGCCTAATTGAGTAATTACATGATCACATTCTACAAATTAGTATAATTACATAATTAATTAAATTATTTTTGGCATAATTAATTGCATACGTTATAGTATAAAGTATGTATAGAAATATGATTAGTTTATGTTATGTCATATGATCAGTTTATGTAATTGATGTGGTAGATTTGTTAAAGGAGAAGGATTCAGGGAATGACTAAGCTTTTCACAGTGTTTGTGGATGAAGCAATCAGCAAACAAAAGACTCATATGTAAGGTAAAAAAAATAGTAAAACTATTGTTAATTGCACTTTTAAATGATGTAATAATAATGTTAGGGTAGTAGGAATATTGGGTGGATGGACATTTTTTAGAGGTACGAAATGAGCATAGACAAGAGGAAAACAAACATACAGCTAGAAGGAAACTACATAGAGTAAATATATACTTTTCGGCTGCTAGAGGTAACATTAGGAGAATTATCACAGACCAGAAAAGGAAAATACAAGTTACAGAAATGAAATATTTGAGAGATGTGTGAAGGTGTGGGGGGGCATTTATATAGAATGAATGATAACCGAAGGTGAAGAGAATATGGGATGTCAAGATATGGATAAAAGGGAGAGATGAGAAAGCGCAGTGGGGACGGTTCTAGAAAAGAAGGGGAAAATTTGAGTGAGGCGAAGGTATTAGCAAAAAAAAAATTGTGTGTATGTTCCTAGAGTAGGCTTGTTTTTTGTTTCAGATTTGTATAAAATATTTTGTATCACTTTATTTAAAACAGTAGAAATTTGATGATTTCTCAGAGACTGGCACCATGACTGTGAAGGATATGTGAATAAACGAATGACAGAATATTCTCACCTGTCTGCCTCACACTGTTAGTCTTCAAATTCTAATTTTAAAATAAGAAAATTAATACTGTATATTGTGCCATAATTTTGCTTTATTATGTCATAAGAAAAAGGTAAAATAAGTATGCTATCAAATGAATAGCAAGAAAAATAAATGTAGGCTTACATAAACTACTGTGCTTTTTCTTTAATTGTGAAAAGTAAAGAAAGAGAAAGCAAAACATTAGTGTAAAGTTTAACCTAAACACTTATTGTTTAAAAGAGTGTCATTGTCTTTGGTTTAATATTACCTGAACCTTTTTTGCAGTAACATTGGGGATCTTAATTGTAGTAACAGTAGTATGACGTTAGCTTCCTGTTACATGGTGAAACAGACTACTTCTGTACTATTCTGTCCAGTGGCATATCTAGAATTTGACCTGGGGGATCCGGGGTCGGGTTTGGCTTCATACAAAAGAAAAAACAAGTTAAGACTAATCAACACTACTATATTTAAAGTCACTGAAATCAGGCCCATTAAAGTAAACGTTAATAAAACATCAAAAATGCACGTTATTGACACATTATTTAGGAGATACTTATTGACTGAATTGATTTTCCTATATTTCATATTTCAAACGTATACTCTAATGCTGTGTAATAAACCTGCTGAAACCTATATTAATAAACCTATATTAGCGTAAACAGCTGAAAAAAAAATAATAAAACAGCCTACAAAATTAAGAGATTAACAAAATTCATCAACTCTTTTGACCCTCTTCGGGGGGGGGGGGGGTCTGGTCCTGTTTGACCCTCCCCAAATGCCCCTGATTCTGTTGGCTTCATTGTGACTTATTATTTTTGACAGTGAATAAGATGCCTGTGCGTTCTGTCCATAACTATTAACAGAAAGATGTCTCTGACCAAAATGGACTTAATTACCTGTAATATTCAAACAGGCAGCTTGACGTTTTTCGGTAGTCCGTTGACTTTACACTTTGATAGGTAACAAAAACTGATCATTAAAAGGGTAATGAATAATTATTGGATGTGGAAATGTATGTAAACGTAAAATCTAGAACTAAATTATTTATCATTTAGGCATATGCTAAGTTCAACTAAAAAAACAACGGAGTAGTGGAAATTGTAGTGTTTTCATAATTTTTGTATAATTAAAAAATTATTTGATATTGATTTTATCTAAATTAATAAGAAATGTATTTTGTTTAAAACAGTAAGTGAGTTCTGCAGCTTAGGGATCACACTAGTTAGACATTGGCGTAACTGATTAGTTTACTTCCTGTCAATAGGTTGCATATATTTGGTCTTCAGTTGTACATTTTTTGAGAACTTGAGTACAATAAAAGCTTGTATAAGGTCCCGTCTTGATCTGTTGATGAGATCTATGTCATCTGCATGCATGAGGAGTTGGACAGTTTTCAACAATAGTATCTTTTATTTGTTTAGGAATCTCACACAGCTATTGTGTATAGCTTCTCCATGGCCAGGCTAAAAAGCTGAGAAGAGAGACCGTTTCACTGGTAGTGTCATGTGTGGATCCTAAATGATCATGACACCTTTTTTTTACTTTGCCTGTTAGGCCTATATTGAATGTGTTTCCTGTACAGACACATAGGGACATTAAATTTTCTTATTCCCCCATACAGTGCTGGTTTTTCTGGTTATCATGTTCACTTAAGAGATCTATAACAGATGATAGTTTCAATGCTGGGTTCATATGATTTCTCCAGAACAGTGTACATTAATATTAGACTATCGTCAACATCATCTCCACTTTACGTTTCCCATCTTGTTCTTGTTGATTTATTTTTCTTCCATCCTTTCCAAATCTTCATTCCATTTAATTCTGTTTTATTTTATTTTTTTATTTAGATTAAATTTTGAAGTTCTCTGTTTTTTCCTTATCATATCTCCCCAGGTATATCCTTTGACTCTTCTTAGAATCTTCATCTCTCGAGCTTGTATTCTTCTCTCATGTGCTCGTGTTGTAACCCAGATTTCACTGGCATATATAGTGTTGGTACTGCTAGTGTTTTATACAGTTTCACTCTGGTCTCTTTTCTTGTTTTATTTTTCAGATATCGGCCAATTGTACCACATCTAAAAACGCCAAACTCTTGGTCTAGAGCTTTAGTGTAATTATAGGAAATATCACATCCTAAATATTTAAAATTGCATATCTGTTCTAATGTTTTAAGATAATCTTGTTCCTTTGGGGTTCCAATCTTAAGAAAGCAAAATTTTTGTGTGAGGGATGGATATTTTTAAATTATATGTAATGCTCATTTGTTGTCGGCCTCTTTGCAATCCATTTCCTGCCTTTCCAATCTCAGTCAGGTCGTTAGTATATAAAATTAAGTGTATTATGGTGATTCAGATATATATTTAACATAACAAGATTACACCTCAGAATAAAGACAAGTATACCATCAAAATTCATTGTGAAATATGCATAAACGCAATCTTTTTCTGAAGTTTTGAAGGTCTGAAGTTTACAACAATTTAACAGATTATTTAGAATTGAACCCCAATGCCAATAATGTTGGCCATAGAGTAATTTTACCATCTTCATTCAATGGATCTCCAAGAAATATGTATCAGAATTATTTAGATGCAATGTCAGTTGTACAACATTTCGGAAAGCCTTCTTTGTTTATTACAATGACTTGCAATCCAAGTTGGCCTGAAATAGTTAGCAATATTGGTATAGGTGAGTCAGCTAATTTTCGACCTGATATTGTTGTGCGTGTATTCAAGTCCAAACTGAAAGCATTAATTGAGGGCCTTACACTAAGGTAAAGTTGAAGCACTCATTTATACAATTGAGTTTCAAAAGAGAGGATTGCCTCATGCTCACATTTTACTCTCTTTAAATGAGCAAGATAAAATTGTTAACGCTACTGATATTGATAAAGTTGTATCTGCGGAGATTCCTAACATTCAGACACATCCTACATTACATGAATATGTTGTAAAACACGTGATGCATGGTCCATGCGGTGTACTTAATCCAAATTCTGTATGTATGAGAGATGGAAAATGCACAAATGATTATCCAAAACGATTTAATGAATTTACATGTAAATCATTAAATGGATATCCATTATACAGAAGACGTGATAATGGTATTAATGCTGAAGTTCGCGGTAGTTGCCTTGACAGTCGTTATGTTGTACCATACAATCCGTATTTACTTGCCAAATTTAATTGCCATATAAATGTTGAAGTATGCACTACAGTTAAAAGTGTTAAATACATTTATAAATATGTGTATAAAGGGTATGACAGTGCATCTGTTGAATTAGGTTCAGAGAGAAATGAACCAGGTCAAGAAATACAAATTGATGAAGTTAAAAATTTTTTAAATGGCCGTTATGTCGGATCAACTGAAGCTGTATGGCGCATCTATGAATTACCAATGCATTTTCAATCACATGTCATCGTTAGACTTGACATTCATTTACCGCGTAGACAGAATGTTTACTTTCGAGAAGGGCAAGAACGTCAAGCAATTGAAAATGCAAGACAAACAAAATTATTAGCATTTTTTGAATTGAATCGATCAGATCCATCAGCGCATGAATATAAGTATATTGAAATTCCTTTGCATTATGTGTGGGAAGATTCCCGAAAAAAATGGAAGAAGAGAAGGCGTGGAGGTGATAAAATCATTACACGCATATATGTAGTATCACCAAAAGACATCAAACTCTTCCATTTACGATTGCTTTTATTACATGTCTGTGGTCCAAAATCATTTGAGGATGTTAGAACATACAATGGAATTATACACACTTCTTTTGTTGAAGCGTGCCATGCTCGCGGCATTGCTTCAAATGATAATGAATGGCGCGAATGTTTAAATGAAGCAAAAGAATTACATTCACCAAAACAAATGCGAAATTTATTTGGTTACATTTGTGCATTAAATGTGCCAGCCAATGCATTGGCGTTATGGAATGAATTTAAAGTATATCTTAGTGAAGATTTTTTGTGAGATTACAACGAAGAAGTATCCTTTAACACAGCTCTATTAGAAATTGAAGATATTTTGAATGTTCATAATTTGTCATGTCAAGAACTTGGTTTACCAGTTCCACGTATTCGCAGAGAACAGACGAAGCAAATGCTATTGATCCAATAGAACAAAAGTTTCTGTTTTATGAGCATTATGAAACTGCAAATATTGAACAGTGTAATCTAATTGATCGTGTGATTCGTGAAGTTTTGCACCATGATACTGGATCTAATGTTTTTTGTTTAACCGCTCATGCAGGTTGTGGAAAAACATTCACACAAACAGCAATCATTCACAAATTAAATTCGCTTAATCTTAGTTGCATTGCAACAGCGTTCAGTGGCATTGCTTCAACTCTATTACTTGGAGGTAGAACTTTACACAATGTGTTTAAATTGCCTATACCCATTTTGGAAAATTCTGTAGCGAATATTACCGCAAATAGTAGCTATGGATGTTACATAAATTCATCATCATTGATAATTATTGATGAAATTTCTATGTGCCCACTGCAAGTGTTGAAAATCATAGATAGATTATTGCAGGATCTATGCGATGAAAATGATAAACATAAACCATTTGGAGTGAAAACGATACTTCTGTGCGGTGATTTTCGACAAATCTTACCAGTTGTCCCACATGGATCACGTGCAACTTTAATTGAAAATTGTGTCACGAGTTGGCATAAATTTGTTTATTTTCATAAAGTAACGTTTACTCAAAATATGAGAGCCTTACCAAGTGAAATAGAATTTGTTGAATTCTTGAAAAAAATTGTTTATGATGAAGCCCCATAATTCCCTCAGTTTGGTGAAAATTTTATTGAAATATCTCAGCAATTAATAGGAGATGAAAATAATATTATTAATGAGGTGTATGGAAATATTTCCGAAAACATACTCTCAGATAACATATTGAAGTCAGTTATTTTAGCACCTAAAAATGATGATTGTACTTTTATTAATACTGATATACTTAATCGAATACCAGGTGAACAGAAAACATATCATAGCTACGATAAAATAATTTGTGATGATGACAATGAAATCAATAACTATCCAGTAGAGTTTTTGAATTCTTTGACTGTTAGTGGTTTGCCACCTTAGATAAGTTAGTGTATGCATAAAGTTTCGATTATGTCAATGTTCCATTTCCAAAATATTTGAAAATGTAACTACCGAGCATTATAATAAAAGCAAATTTAGTTACAGGTTTTCAGTTAGTTCGTAATGTTACGAGTAAAATAACAAAAATAAATAGGATTTACATTCATAATTATTTATCTACTAATAAACTTAAGTTTATACGTATTACGGTTTTGATAAAATTATCGTTGATCATCAGGAGGACTATTTAAATTTATACTTTTTGTATAAAAAGTAACAAAAATTTAACAAATGGACAAACTAAATTCTGTGTATCCCCTTTTTTAAAAGCTGTTATTAAGTTTAGTTAAGTTTATATTTTGCATTCAGATTATATTTAGTTCTTACAGACACTTGAACTTCCCTTAGCTGCTACAACCCCCCTCCTTTTTCACACCCAACACATGTTCCGATGCACACCCTAAACAGATGTTCACCACCCTTACATCCCTTGTTTAGTTATTCACTGACCTCTTTGACAATGGCATAAAAAATTGAAACAGCTGTCAGAGTAAAATAAAAACTGTAAACGTACCAAATGTTTATATATTTTTAAAAGCCTCTGAATTAATTTTAAGAGCACTGTGTGAAGATTATTTTGTTGTTCAGGGCTAAAAGTTAATATTTCAAAGCATGTATGTTATGCAAACTATGTTTACGAGTATGTTGTTATTAGCCATCGTGTGGTAAACCACATTCAATTTACTCAGCACATTTGTTTACATCACGTGATCCAAGTAATACGTTTAATGAAGAAATTTGTGTTAGTGGTTGAAATCACAATCAGAATGATCAATATTGCACACCACTATATAAAAATTATTCCGATTAGTGCTTTCAAGCTTCACAGCTCATCGTCAGATCAGGAATAGGCAGAAAATATGTAATACCCAACCCTTCACCCCTCTCCCCCACCCTGCTCACCCACAACAAATAAAAATTAATGACCCTTCCCCACCCCCTAAACTCTGTCTCACCATCTGTACAGTTACATATTTTTCTAGTAAATTCCTTGTGTTTCAGTGTGTGTGTGTGTGTGTGTGTGTGTGTGTGTGTGTGTGTGTGTGTGTGTGTGTGTGTGTGTGTGTGTGTGTGTGTGTGTGTGTGTGTGTGTGTGTGTGTGTGTGTGTGTGTGTGTGTGTGTGTGTGCATCCTTTTAAACAACCCTCTTCCTCTCCACACACGTGGGTCAGTCACACACCCTTATTTTAAAACAACCAATTAGTACTATGAAATATAATTCTTAATCTTATCTATCTGCCCTCTCTCATTTACTTCTTAATCATGTTATAAAATATTTCTTCATTATCAAATTTAATTTTAATATTAATTAAATTGTCTAACCCTTTTTCTCTTTCTTTCAATATTTCTAACTCCTCTCTAAGCTTCCTTTCAACTGTGTTATTTACTACTTTTACAATTTTGTATTCTTCCAAAGGATTAACAAACTTGTGGTTGTCTTCTATGAAATGTCTTGCATATAATGAATTGGTTGTTCTATTACCTTCTCCACGTTTGTGGTCAGACAACCTGCATGCGAATTTTCGTCCTGTCTCCCCTAGGTACACTTTGTTGCAGTCTTTACATTTTAATTTATAAATTCCGTTTTTCTGTAATACTGGAATTTTTTCTATATTCTTATTCCTTATCTTATCAAATACCGTTTCACATTTTTTAATAGCTATATCTACTCCATATTTATTAAAACATTTTATAATTTTTCTAGTATGTGAACCTATGTATGTCAATGACCCTGCATAATTCTTTTGTTCTGGTTCTATTTTAGCTTTTTGTATGTTGACCCTTTTCATAACTTTATCCACTATGTTGGTGCTATAATTATTATTCCTTACAATTCCCTTTATCGTTTTTAACTCCCTATCTTTTGATTCAGTCTCTTTTAAACACTTCTGAGCTCTGTAACAAAATGAATTGATTGCCGCCATATCTATGTGGGTGGTAAGACTCTCTTGGTATAATTATATAAGAATACGACTCTTTCCTAAATATCCCAAACTGTAGTTTCTCATTATCTTTAATTTATATGTTTAAATCTAAGTAATTTATTTTCTTACCTCCTATCTCTTCCTTAAATTGTAAGTTTTTATCCTTATTATTTACCACCTTTATAAACTCATGCACTTCTTCTATGCTTCCTTCCCAAACTACTAATACATCATCAACGTATCTAGACCATAATTTTATATTGTCTTTATACTTAGTGGAAGTTATTAATTGCTTTTCAAAGTCATTCATGTATATTTCAGCAAGAATAGGGGATAATGAAGACCCCATAGGTAAACCTTTTTTCTGTATATAAAACTTGTTATTAAACCTAAAATAGTTCTGATTATGACGATTCCTGATCTGACGATGAGCTGTGAAGCTTGAAAGCGCTAATCGGAATAATTTTTATATAGTGGTGTGCAATATTGATCATTCTGATTGTGATTTCAACCACTAACACAAATTTCTTCATTAAATTGTAATACCTAGTAACCTGAATTTGCATTACCTGGCCTTACTAATAGTTAAAAGAATTCCATATACCCTGAGATAAGAGATAAACTGAAAATTATAATTAAATTGTAACATAAACCACGAGTTCAATAACAAATCGATTCGGTATTGTATGATCGATATGATGCTTTAATAACTGAAGAAAGCAACTGTTGGAAAATTAAAATAATATAACATAAAGAATCCTTCTTGTATTTGACGAGTCTGTGTTATTGTAGAATAGTTATTGTATTTCGAATAGGGTGTAATTTACAGGGAAAGAAAGTGATAAAAGCGTCAAGTGGAACGACTTAACCTATAAGAACGGGTCATTCGCTAATGACAGCGCTCGATTGCAGACAGCTGGTGAATACGGGAGAATAGAGAACTAACTTACTCTCTTCACACTCCGCTCTTTTCAATTTAGATAATACATAGTGACTAGGGTTGGAGAAAAATACTGAATTATTCATTATAATAACCGTAATATAGCATTTTTCTCTGGTAAAACACTTGATAACTAATTAACACAGGTCTATAATCAACAACCGAATAATATCCACAACATAATAAATATTTTTCCTTATAAACAGATTGAATTGGTAACGAATTGGTGAATTCAACGTTGGGGCTTATAAACATTCTTTAGTTTAATTAAAGACAAAGAAGAGGTTTCTTTACAAATTGGCGAACCCAACAGTGGGGCTTGATTAGGCGAGAGTTGCAAAGTTACATACACTATCTAATTCAATAAGTAAATAATATTCGTAAGGTTGCTTTACAAATTGCCGCATTCAACGGGGGGCTGAATTAACGATAAACCCGTAACAGCAGTACACTGGTTACATACACAATAAGTAACAACACTTCATTTGTTACAAATTGACGTCAACAACGTGGGGCTTAAAGTTGATACACGGGAGTCACATATAAAGAAATAAACCAGAATAATCATTTGTTACAAATTGGCGCTCAACGAGTGGGCTTTAGTTGAGTAAAAAATTCGACTATATCGCTATTACTTAACTGGAGCAGGCAACTATTAGAGGCACAGGAATGCATACGAGAGGTGTTTGTAAAAGGATGGCGAAAGACCAAGAAACCGAAGAAGATAGACGGGAGGAAGAAGCAGAAATAGTTACAGACATTGAAAAGGAACAACAGGCGGGTGACAAGGAGGAAGCCTGAGGTGATATGGATTTACTAAAACTATGGGAATTAATTAAAGAAGATTCCAAGAAACAGAAGGAAGCCAATAATGAAAATTTTAAACGAATGGAGGAAAGATTTGACAAGAATAAAGAGGAAACTAATGAGAGTTTAAGACAAATTAAAGAGGATAATAAACAAACTAATGAGAAAATAGACAGTATTAACGAAAACTCAAAGAAACAAAATGAAATTTTGAGTGAGAATTTAATCAAACTAATGAATGAGAAGTTTGACAAAAATAAAGAGGAAACTGATGAGAATAATCGGCTGATAAATGAAAGTTTAAACCAAATTAATGAAAGGTTTGACAGGAACGATGAGAGCTTAAGACAGATTCAGGAAAATAACAAACAATTAGACGAGAAAATCGAAAAACGTAATAAGGATTTGCGGCAAATTATAAATGAACAAAACCAAGCGTTGAGGGAAGTCATCAATGAAAGGATTGCAAATGTCAATGAAACACTTAACAAAAGGGTGGATAATTATGAAGAGGAAGTAAGACAGCAAATAACTGAAACTAAGGTGGGTCTAGAAAAGACAGATGAAACCATCATACAACTCGCAGTGTAAGTAGAGGCCAAAATTAATCAAGTAGAAAACAATAACAAAACTAGAATAAAGGAGGTACAATTAGAAACCCAAGGGAAATTGGACGAAGTGCAAATTAATATAGCTAGGAGAATTGAAATAGTTAACAACGAAATAACGCAAATAAAAACCCAAGTGGATCAAAATAAGGGGACCGTTGAAAATATACAGAATCAGGAATTGATTAATATAAAGGAGTCAATAGAAATTTTACAAAATCGACCAATGTACCTGGCACATCACATAGCCCCTGAGCAAAAGGAAAATATCAATTTCAAAATTTATAGAGGAAACCCCATAGAATTTCTAGAGAGAATAGATGAATGGTTTAATAGAATTAAAGTGACCCGTATAGAACATAATCAAAAATTTGTTGGATGACTGTTTTAAAAGCATAAATGATAATTGGTGGTCAGCGTTCCGGAATGAAACGAGTAATTATGAAGAGTTTAAGAAGGCTTTTAGGTCGAAATACTGGTCGGATTCCGTACAGAACATGATTAGGGACAACATTACCAACGGTAGATTCAACATTAATCAAGAGCAGTCCCCAACTACCTACTTTTTGGGAAAGGTGTGTTTGGCGCGTCATTTGGAACCGCGAATACCAGAGGAATGTTTAGTGAATAAACTATCTTACCATTTCGAAGAAGAAATAGTTCGTGCCAGACGCAGTGGACAAGTGAAGACAGTGGGAGCAATGGAAACCTTGTTGGCCAGCTATGAAATGGAAGACTATTATCAAAGGTCTCGAAGGCAAAGTGACTATTCAAATAATAGGAGAGAGGAGCCAAATCAAGAGTCGCGTCAGGGAATGAATAGATATAACAACAATAATTATAACCGAAGGGTTAATGACCATTTTATGAATAATTGCTACCGTAATAATCATTACCAAAACAATTATTATAATAACTCTAATAATAACCGATACAGCACAGGCCGTCGGAATTTTGATAACGGGAGAGACTATTGAAATAATAACTGAGTGAACAACGACCAACGAAATCAAACCAGTAATAGAAGTCGAGAGGAGGACCTACCTAGGAACCAAGAAAATCATAGAGAATTCAGACCAGATGATGGCAACCCAGGAAACACTTCTAGAGACGATCGTCCGCAGGATAGGGTGGAAAACTAAGTACAGCAGTGGAAGCATCCAGTAACCCCTCACTGCTGGGATTGAAAGGGTATACACGAACCCAAAAGGACAATAACAAAATTATAACCATTACGGAAAACAATTATTTAAAGGATATACGAAAGGATTTAACTGAAGAAGGGTTACCATCAGAGAATAAAACTGACAATCAAATTATATATATAATGGCAGAATTGCAAGGAGTTATGACAGATTTGGTGATTGACACCAGAGCGAACGTGTCACTTCTGGACAAAGTAGAATATAACCGAATAAGGGAGATGTATAAGAAAAATATACCAACATTACCAGTCAATAACATGGTAATAATAGGTGCTACTGGCAGACCAAATAAAACAATACGGCAACAAGTAATGATGGAAGTATCTAGTGAAGGTAAAACTATTCCTGTGGTGTTTATGGTAGCTCAAGGATTACCATTTAAAGCAATGCTAGGGTGTGATACGCTGCGGCGCCACTCGGCTATTATTGATATGGGCAGAGGAAAAATAACCCTGTACCATGAAAATGGAGAATGGTCAAGTGAAATAGTGGATCATAAAAATGCCACTCACCACCGACATTCTTTTACTCTAATGCGTGATGACGGAATGGAATATAGAACACCTTTTGAGGAATTAGCCTGTGTTAAGGAGGATGAATGGAAAGAAAAATTACAAGAAATTTATTTGTTTAAAACTGCCAATACTAATGGAGTGACACCTGAACAAAAAAATCAGTTAATAAAAATCTATAACAGATATAAAAAGGTATTTTCGGATTTGCCAGGAAAGGCTAAGAATTTTATTTGTGAATTGTCATTTAAACAACCCATCAATTTTAACAGGAAATCATATCCTATACCCCAATCTCTAAAGCCAGCAGTGAGAAGGGAAATACAGAGTATGATAGAACAGGACATAATTGAGTATAGCTCATCACCATACACCAGCCCTATAGTAGCCATAAAGAAAAAGGACGGTACCGTACGCTTATGTTTAGATGCCAGGGAGATAAATAAAAATATAATAAATGATAGAACCTCACCAGGGGACATTGAGGAGTTAATGAAGAAATTTAAGGATTGCAAGTACAGTATATGAGCATTTGGGATGCCGTTTGTGGATACTGGCAGGTGGAGTTACATCCCAACAGTAGAAATTACGTCGCCTTTATATTTGAGGGTAGAAATTACCATTTTAAACGTCTTCCTTTTGGACTAGTAAACTCTGTGGCAGTTTTTATTAAATGCATGGACCAGGTCCTAGGTAGAGAAGTGTTAAGACTTCACAACAGTGTACGTAGATGATATATTAGTAACTTCAACCACATGGGAGGAACATTGCCAACGTGTGGAAATGGTATTAAGCAAATTAGAAAGAAGCAACATTACTCTGAAATTGAATAAGTCAAAATTATTAACCAATCAATTACAATTCCTTGGTTTCATACTCTCTGAAAATGGAATATCCACATCCCCTGAAAAGGTTGAAGCTATTCAAAACTTCCCCAGACCAAAAAACATTCGACAGTTGCAATCATTTCTAGGAGTGTGCAACTACTATCGAAAATTCCAAAGGAATTATTCCCAATTAACAACAAGGATTAAACACCTACTGTCATCCAAACATAAATGGAAATGGAAGGAGGAAGATGATGAGACATTCATCTTAATTAAAGAAATTTTTACAGAACATCATTCTGCATCATCCTGATTTTGATAAGAAATTTTTTATAAATTGTGACGCCAGTGATGTGAGTCTTGGTGGTGAACTGTACCAGGAAGATCAAGAAGGAGATCACCAAGTAATAAGCTTTGCCAGCAGGGTATTAAATCAGTGTGAAAGAAATTACAGTGTCACAGAAAAGGAATTATTGAGTGGTATTTGCATGCGGTAAATTCCGCACGTACGTATTAGGTTATCCCTTAACAGTACGGTCTGACCATAAATCCATATCGTTCATACAAAGGTGTAAACTAAGCCATGGTAGACTAACTCGTTGGATATAGGCTCTCCAAGAGTATAACATAACATGGGAATACGTACCAGGTAAACAAAACACTGTAGCTGATGCTCTATCTAGAGTGAACCTGGAGAATGGTACTTTTGAAATTGAAAGGGAGGACGTTGGAAGAATATATCATGTAATAATAGCCAGAGAAGAACTAGTAGGAGTATTAAACAAAATTCGGGAAGAACAGTCAAGGGATCAGAGATTATCCACCATACGGGAACGCCTCATCAATAACGATGCTATAATTGTGCAATATTATCAAAACTATAACAGTTTAATTTTCATAAAATCCCCTGTTGTGAAAAATAAGTGGAAATTGTATATTCCCAAATTAACAGAGTCGTTAATAATAAATAACTATCATCAAATGTATGGACACATGGGTCCCATCAAAGTAGTAAAGGCACTGGAGGAGCATGTGTATATTAAGGGTTTAAACAAGAAGGTAAGGGAATTAATAAAAAGATGTGGAATATGTCAAAGGGTCAAGGTAAACAATGAGCAAAAGGAAGGGGCTTTAATAACCATTACTTCAGAGAGGAAATTAGAAAAAACATTTCTTGACATTTGCGGGCCTTTCCCACGCAGTGGAGGCAGGCACCGATATAAGTATATTGTAATCATCCTAGACCATTTCACACGTTACACTAAACTGTATCCTATCAGTAAAGCATCCACCAATGTTATTATTAAGGTGATCGCAGAAAGGCACCTCATAGATGTGGGAACTCCATATTCTATAATAACGGATCATGGAACCCAGTTCAAAGATCGAAAATGGAAATTAGAAATGTCAAATCGAGGAATCAAAACCTACAAAACGTCTATTTACCATCCTAGCAGTAATCCGGCGGAGAGGGTACTCAGAGAGGTAGGGCGAGTCCTCCGTACTTATTATTATGACAGTCATAGAAAATGGAGTGAATTCATAAATGAAACAGAAACCTTTTTAAATATTGCTCATCACGAAACTATTGGTGTTACACCATACCAAATGATGTTTTCAAAACTACCACCTCGAGAAATTACTAAATTGATACAGTTCCCTGAAGGACCCGAAGAAGAACTTGACCTTACCCATGTATATAATAGATTACTCCACAAGTTGGAAACTAGAAGGAAAAAACAGAATGCAACCCGGAAAAATATCGTCAAATACACCGTCCGCGAAAAAATTTTAATAGGAAACCGTCAACAACCGAGCAGTTCTGAAGGAATAGCTAAAAAATTATTGTTATTATATGTGGGACCTTTTGTAATAAGCCAGGACAATCAAAACAACACATACGTGGTGTCTGACCCAATAAGTAAAAAGGTGAAGGGTACTTATAACCAAACGGAAATAAAAAAATACTACGAGTAAGAAGAAAACATTCTCATAGACGAACTATAAGTTTATTTCAACTAAACTTTATTCAGCCAAAATAAACTTCTTTCGGAGGGGGAGTATTATGTAACGTAACAAAGTTAAAGTTCCCGACGTTACATAAAAAACTTTGTCAAAATAACTGAAACAATGCCCAAGGTATGCCATAATTAAGTACAAGAGAGCCAATCTCACCTAAAAAATGTATTGATGATACCTAGTAAGGTTACTAGGTAATAAAATCTTGAAAGTGTACCTAAATATAAAATATGGAATGAGCAGTGTAAGATGTAAACTATAAACACTGTGTCTAATGGGATGAGTTTACTGTGGATGAGTTTGAATATAATAGACTGTTCAATTAATATTTAATGTTTTATAAAATGTACTTGTTGTTGTACTTTATCATGATATTGTGTTTACATGATATTTATTTTGTGTTTTGTATGTAGTAAGTGCGGAGCCATTGCTTTAAGGAAGTACTAAGTAATGGGTACTCTTTTCATTCATGTCAAACTTGTATTTAAGTAATTAAATACAAGTATATTTATTATGTATGGTATTATGTTAAGTAATTGGTATTTATTTATACCAAGTTTGGTTATATTATATAGTTTGGTAATATTTATTGGTATTTAAATAATTAATGAAGATGTTTTAAAATAATATTTGTAAACTTGGCCAGGAAGACAATAAGTGTTAATAAGTTGTCAAGTGGTCATTATAATTATGTTAAAAACCAAGGAAGGGTTCAATGATGAACTAAATAATAATAATGAATTGAAATCAGGAAATTAAAATTGAAATAATGGGCCATAAGCCAGTGACTCTTTGTACAGTAGGTCAGGTAAGAAAAATTAAATTAAAAACAAAAAATTATAACACCTGTAATAAAACTAAAGGCCTAAAAATTAGTATTTTGTAAAAGGAAATTAATACCTTTTAAAATAAGTAAATTAAGAAGAAAATGTAGTAAAATGTATATGGTTTAATAAGGCAGATTAAGTGAAAGTTTTATGTGATTTAATGTAATTCCAAGCAGGGAGTATTTTATTAAATAAGTGTAAGAATATTTCCTAATTCTGGCTCTAGGATAACAAATATTATCCAATGACAGAAGAAGCAATGGTTGTTAGGGCAACAAAATGCAAGAAATCTTGTTGATTTAGACATTCAGTTGTTATATATAAACGAGGACAGTTCAGTCATTAAAAACCGCCAGAAAACCACAAAACCTTATGAATAAAATTATTACAAATCAACATTAAAATATGATCACTAATTAAAAAGATGGATTGGACGACTTCCTAAACTATCACCTTGAGAATATAAACTACCTATCTACAAAATTCAAATCAAAAACCTTAAGAAAAATGAACTAAACTTACCACCAAATGAGTTTAGAAACTATAATTAAATGCAGATAATCCAGACCGGGAGAAGTCGAATTGAATAAATACCATACAACAAAAATTAAAGAGAATTAAATTTATCTACTGAACCTCACTTTTGACTGCAGAGCAAGACTTAATACTACACTAATTCCATCGGGACCTGAGACCACCAGAAATGAAAAAATCAGCGAAGATCAAGAACGAACTTTCTATTACATCCCGGGACACTAACAACAACTTTTATTGAGAAGCTGGAGTTGGAAATATTCGAGCCATTCTTCATCACATGTAGATCTGACATCGTTAGTGGAACACGGCCTGAATGAGTATCTTGTAAACGCTTGGTAAAAACCTGCTTATGTTAATACTTTATATAATAAGATTTTAATTTAAATTGTAATACCTAGTAATCTGAATTTGCATTACCTGGCCTTACTAATAGTTAAAAGAATTCCATATACCCTGAGATAAGAGATAAACTGAAAATTATAATTAAATTGTAACATAAACCACGAGTTCAATAACAAATCGATTCGATATTGTATGATCGATATGATGCTTTAATAACCGAAGAAAGCAACTGTTGGAAATTTAAAATAATATAAAATAAAGAATCCTTATTGTATTTGACGAGTCTGTGTTATTGTAGAATAGTTATTGTATTTCGAATAGGGTGTAATTTACAGGGAAAGAAAGTGATAAAAGCGTCAAGTGGAACGACTTAACCTATAAGAACGGGTCATTCGCTAATGACAGCGCTCGATTGCAGACAACTGGTGAATACGGGAGAATAGAGAACTAACTTACTCTCTTCACACTCCGCTCTTTTCAATTTAGATAATACATAGTGACTAGGGTTGGAGAAAAATACTGAATTATTCATTATAATAACCGTAATATAGCGTTTTTCTCTGGTAAAACACTTGATAACTAATTAACACAGGTCTATTATCAACAACCGAATAATATCCACAACATAATAAATATTTTTCCTTATAAACAGATTGAATTGGTAACGAATTGGTGAATTCAGTGTTGGGGCTTATAAACATTCTTTAGTTTAATTAAAGACAAAGAAGAGGTTTCTTTACAAATTGGCGAACCCAACAGTGGGGCTTGATTAGGCGAGAGTTGCGAAGTTACATACACTATCTAATTCAATAAGTAAATACTATTCGTAAGGTTGCTTTACAAATTGCCGCATTCAATGGGGGGCTGAATTAACGATAAACCCGTAACAACAGTACACTGGTTACATACACAGTAAGTAACAACACTTCATTTGTTACAAATTGACGTCAACAATGTGGGGCTTAAAGTGGATACACGGGAGTCACATATAAAGAAATAAACCAGAATAATCATTTGTTACAAATTGACGCTCATAACGTGGGGCTGAAATAACTATAAACCCGTAACTGTAATACACTCGTAACTATATTATTTGTTACAATATTTTTCAAATAACTCGAAAATTAATGCATAGAAAAAAAAATTAAAAAATTATATAAGCTTTGTAGCAGATAATCTTCAAACTGTTTTCGAATTTTGTACCTTACCAAAAATGAAATGTAATCCACTGGAATTGAAAACAATGTATCTTATACTTCAAGTCTCATTTTTATTAGCATTTATTTGATTCAATAATAACATGAAAAAATTAAAACTGACAATGAATTATATCAAAAAATAAATACGAATACAAGCTGTAATTGTGTTTTTTTTCAACTGTTACTAACATTAAATTTTAAATTTCATAGGTATTGCAGGGAATTAAGGGAAACAACACATGCTAATGACGTATTTGTACACGCTCGCAGCTGACGTAATAGAACAAAATTCAAAAAAATTATATGCAATGATTATAGAGGTATACTCTTTGACAAAAGAACCTCAATAACGTTCAAAGTTAAAAATTTAATGAATTACGGTCGAATTTCGACCACTGGGCGACCACTAGTATTAGTTTAATACATTGATATTAAGACAGTATAACATAAGATAGATTTGTCAGTATCAGCAATATTTCAAGTATCATAGGTTTGTGAGATAGCCATGTCTGTTACCTGACAGAGGGAGCAAACAAGTTACAGTCAGTTGTATGATTTGTACAAACAATGCATATGTTGCTGTACATCCACATTTTTGCTCATCTGCAAGTTACATGTAGTTCTGCAGAACATAGATTTCCATTTTATAGGCCTGTGGACAGACTTATCAGTTAGCTATGTGTTGGAGTACAAATTTTATTTGTGGTTTGTTCATTAGTATGTTTGTAAGGTATTTTATTTGTTTCAGGTATGCTGTGTGACGGAGTTTTAGTTATTGCTAAGGATGAAAATCTTAAGACAGGCTTGTGTTCTGGAACCAGAATAGGTGATTGGGTTTTGACACATGGGACAATTTTAGTTCCATTCTGTGATAATGTTGAATACGATTCAGAAAATAGTTCAGAAGATCCTACTTACAGTTCTGAGTACAGTTTAGGAAAAATGTTAAATAATATGGCTGTTTCTTACTATAGTAAAGAAAGTAAAATCCTGGACACTCATTCATTAACATTTACAGTAATTATGCAAGATGTGAATTATCAAAATTCTCAAAAAGTAAATGAAATTGACAAAGCAAGCCATACAGTTGCAACTGTGTTTTCACAAAAAGCAGAAGTTGAGAAAGTGTTTCAGTGTACGTCTGTGAAAGATGTGTTAAATAGTGCAGTAGTGTCTTGGGAACTGGACGTGGTAGACGATAATTCAGAGTTGCCAGTTCCGTTGGCAATATCTACATTACTGCTTTTAAAATTGACACCAAATGGTAGTAGTAATACAAGAGGGTTTCCTGAAAGTTTAACAATGGCTGCAGAGAATATTCACATATATCGTGGAATGGAAATTCTTGTTGAGTCAACTCCATTCAATTCCTTATCTTTTTTCAATTCTTGGAGTTGCGGAATTGTGAGCAATTTACTGGGCCAAACAAACTCTGTTCTGTTGCTCGATGCAAGACTTACAGTTGGCTGTGAAGGGGCTCCCATATTTGTGTAAGTTTGCATCAATCTAGTCTATTCAGATTGAATTTAAAGATAAACCAATGTACAAAATAATATAATGGGTAAATTGTTTACCCACTAAAATAAAAGCTGATGATCATTATTTATTACTTGCAACATCCTTTTAAAAAGTAATTTAAAGTGTATCATATAAAATATGTTTAGAATGTTTTAACTGTTAAAACTGTGATAGAGTGGATATAAAAAAATCTAAAAAATTAAACATTAAAAACTAACATATCGTTTAGAAATTTTCAGTAAGAGTGGCGATATATATGTTTGTGGTATGTATGCCTATTGACAGGTAAAGTGTGTGTTAAACTTTAGTCTTCAGGTCAGGAAAGTATGGATTCATAGGTTGTAGGCAACCACAGTCTGTTTGATTATATAAAAATTCCAATTTACTTATTTTTCAAAGAATAAAATAAATACAGTAGACTCCCGACTATCCGGCCTAATGTGGCAGAAGGGCAGGCCGGATAACAAAAAAGTCGGATAGGCGGGTAGGCCGGAGTTCTATAATTACTCACTTCCTTAATAATTATTCACTGTGTATAAAACACAGTTTTTATACCAAAACCCTCTCTTATTCATATTTTCTGACCTCTTAGTACAGGCCAGTACATTATAAATGTTTGTTATGTACTGTACTGTACGTTTTAAAAATTTATTACAGGAAAAACGAAGTCAAAGAATTGAAATATTGTATACACATTTTAAGATAAATTTTATAATGTCTAACTTAATTGATGTGTTCCTAACAATGTGTACATCGTTTTAATGTGAAACATAAAATGATGTAAACTGTACAGTATGAATACATAAAATTTTAAAATAAACAAAACATTAACGTAAAACATAGGCCTAATTCTTAAAAAAATGATTTAAATTTATTTTACTGTTCATTGATAAATGATTACACAGATGTGAAAAGGTAGGCCTAAGATAAAAGAGTCAAAATGTATAGTTTTTAGTTTTTGAAAAAATCCTTGCTAGATGACTGCTTCTCCCTTTTAGACCTCTTTCACGACGCAATGTCCCTCCACTTACGCAACTAGATGATATCAGCTGGTGTCGCTTCCTCCTGCTGACTAATGTACTGCAGCGCTGCCTCAATTGTCTTGAACCCTTCCGAATGTGGAATGAGATTTTTCCTGTCATCTAAAGATGCCTCTTCCTCCTATTCTTCTATTTATTCTCCCTATGTCACCATTTCCACAATATCATCAGTTATTTCATCAACTTCGTTGTTTGGCATCCATTCTCTAATGTCCTCTGCATTGACATCATCACAGCCATGTACTTTTTCCGGCAACAAAACAAGTTTATCGTTTTCATCTCCCACTTCAGTTTCACACACGGGTTCAAGGTTGAAATGATCACCTTAATGGTCCAAAAGAATTTTCCAAGACCTTACAAGTGATATGTTTGGAATCTCTTCCCATGCTTCGGCCAACCACCACATGACATCTAGCATGTCAATCTTTTTCAGAGTGGTTAAGTAGTCTTCATTATTATCAATCGCTGATATAACGAACTGAGAAGATGCCGGTGATACTTTTTTTACTTTTTCTTTAGCATTTCAAGGACGCCCTGGTCCATCAACTGACAAACAGCTGTCACATTGCCTGGTAAAAATAACCAGTCTCCATCTGTGAGTTTGTCAGTGGCCAGATTTGAAGCTTCGTTGTCAAGAATTAGGACAGCTTTTCTCGGCAAATTGTTGTCTTTCAAATGTTTTTCTACAGTCTGTATGAATTCATTTTGGAACCAGGTTTTAAAGATTTCTGAATTCATCCATGCTTTTTTTTGATGTGTAATATAGGGGTAGTGATTCCTGATTTTCCAGTTTTTTAAAAGCTCTAGGTTTCTTTGATTTTGCTATTAAAGTCAACCTATGCTTGTGGTTGCTGTTTGCATTACTGCAAGCCAAGATGAGACTTGTTCATTGCTTTTCTTGTATCCTGGTGTAGCGGCTTCTTTTTTTTTATGCAAGCATTTTTCTAGGGAGCATCTGATAATTTAAACTGGTCTCATTGCAGTTGTACAACTGGTTCCCAGAAATTCCCTCCTTTTCAATAAGCTTAAAAATATAGTCTTTGAACAAATGTATAGTTTTTAGTTTTTGAAAAAATCCTTGATAGATGACTGCTTCTCCCTTTTAGACCTCTTTCACGACGCAATGTCCCTCCACTTACGCAACTAGATGATATCAGCTGGTGTCGCTTCCTCCTGCTGACTAATGTACTGCAGCGCTGCCTCAATTGTCTTGAACCCTTCCGAATGTGGAATGAGATTTTTCCTGTCATCTAAAGATGCCTCTTCCTCCTATTCTTCTATTTATTCTCCCTATGTCACCATTTCCACAATATCATCAGTTATTTCATCAACTTCGTTGTTTGGCATTCATTCTCTAATGTCCTCTGCATTGACATCATCACAGCCATGTACTTTTTCCGGCAACAAAACAAGTTTATCGTTTTCATCTCCCACTTCAGTTTCACACACGGGTTCAAGGTTGAAATGATCACCTTCATGGTCCAAAAGAATTTTCCAAGACCTTACAAGTGATATGTTTGGAATCTCTTCCCATGCTTTGGCCAACCACCACATGACATCTAGCATGTCAATCTTTTTCAGAGTGGTTAAGTAGTCTTCATTATTATCAATCGCTGATATAACGAACTGAGAAGATGCCGGTGATACTTTTTTTACTTTTTCTTTAGCATTTCAAGGACGCCCTGGTCCATCAGCTGACAAACAGCTGTCACTTTGCCTGGTAAAAATAACCAGTCTCCATCTGTGAGTTTGTCAGTGGCCAGATTTGAAGCTTCGTTGTCAAGAATTAGGACAGCTTTTCTCGGCAAATTGTTGTCTTTCAAATGTTTTTCTACAGTCTGTATGAATTCATTTTGGAACCAGGTTTTAAAGATTTCTGAATTCATCCATGCTTTTTTTTGATGTGTAATATAGGGGTAGTGATTCCTGATTTTCCAGTTTTTTAAAAGCTCTAGGTTTCTTTGATTTTGCTATTAAAGTCAACCTATGCTTGTGGTTGCTGTTTGCATTACTGCAAGCCAAGATGAGACTTGTTCATTGCTTTTCTTGTATCCTGGTGTAGCGGCTTCTTTTTTTTTATGCAAGCATTTTTCTAGGGAGCATCTGATAATTTAAACTGGTCTCATTGCAGTTGTACAACTGGTTCCCAGAAATTCCCTCCTTTTCAATAAGCTTAAAAATATAGTCTTTGAACAAACGTACAGCCTCTTTATCAGCAGATAAAGCCTCCCCACTTAGGGTAATCTGGCGAATACCAAATCGTTTTTTCCACCGCTCTAACCATCCATTACTGGCAGTAAATTCTGAATCTTCTTCTATTTGTCGCTTTAATTGAAATACTTTTTCCTGCAATATCGGCCCAGTAAGAGGCAAGCCTTTTCCTCGTAAGTGTTCATGCCACAAAAATAAAGCTTCCTCAACATCTTTCAGCATGGTTTTTCTTACTTTCATTCCACTTTGACTAGCTTGGGCAGCACACCACTTTTCAATTTCTGCTCGATTTTTCTTCCAACTGTCACCAACTGTACTTTTCCCAACTCGTAACTCTGAAGCAATAGTTTTTGCCGTTACTCCAGAGTCCGGTCGTTTTATAGCACGTAGTTTCTCCTCCACAGTCACTACAACCTTTTTTCGTTTATCACCCATTTCGTAATCTTCAATAAAAAAACAATGAAGCACACCAAAAAACAATTTATCAATGTAACCAGGAACACTGGCAAACGTATTCCGCACTTGTTGACATCCGATACACAATTGATGAAACAAAGAGCAGGTAGCAGGGCGGGGGAAATCCGCGGTTTTCATGTCGCAACTTGTGTTTTGCACACGGCACATGGATTAAAAAATAGGCCGAATACGGAGGCCGGGTAGTCGAGAGTCTACTGTATGTGTAACTGTTTTTGGTATACACTACTAACATGATTCTTTCTCTTTATTTTTTGCTGGTGTGTTGGCTGTGTTGGGATAGCTGTTGGTTCATCTTGATAATAAACTCTAACCAATCAACAACCAGTTTGGTGAAAAATTCAAACACATTGTTGTGAACATACACACACATGTGTGTGTGTGTGTATGTGTGTGTGTGTGTGTGTGTGTGTGTGTGTGCGCGTGTGTGTGTGTGTGTGTAGATTGTCTGTACTGGTTAAGGAAAAAATGTAAAATATGAAAATTTTATACAGAATGACAGATCAGAAATGACAAATCAAAACGTAACATACATGTAACTTTTACCGCAACAAGGTATTGTAACTTTTAAATATGTGATGTCTTTTAAAGATGGCATTCAGTACAGTATTATGGCCGTATACATTTCAGAAACTTCTATAAGGGAGTCATGTGTAACAAAAAAAAAAAATATATACATATTGGAAAGGATGTTTCCAGATATTTGATACTTCAAGATCATAGTAATCATACCATGCCAATTGAAAATTAAAATGTTTTAATTAATCTGCAATGAAAGATAATTAAATTTGCAGAATGTTGTTGTATTTGTGCTGTGTAGGGAAATTCTAATTGGAAAGTTCCTTAACAAGTTAAGAAACAAGATAATAATATAATGGTTTCTGCCCATTGTTATTTGTCATGATCAGGGCTGGATTTTGATGTGTTTTTGTCTTCTTTTTATTTTGGGGGTAATTTTTGATTTTTCATCATTATTTTTTATTATGTACTAGTATATTTTATCCAGTATATTTTTTTGACGTTTAGGTCATTTTATATACTTTTGCATCATGATTTTATTATGGATTATATATGCATAATTTGTGTTGAGTGTAGTGATATAATTGAGTATTATCTGTGATTCAAATAACTACTGATACCCTAAACCTCCAAAAGATTTACTAGTCATTTGTTGGACTAAAAAATAAAGTAACTTGTGTGTACCTTTAAAATATACTATTTATAGCTTACGTTCTTAGAAAATTTAAATCCATTTATGTGAACAAACAACCAAAATATTTAATATTTCAATACGTAGGAGATTATTTTTATTGAATTTTTTCATCATTAAGTTGTGAGTCTGTTTTATCAGGTTTTTTACCTGTTACTTTGTAGCGAGTTTCTAAAACATTGCTCTCTTTTTCTCTTCTCCTCTTTCCTCAAATTCTCCTCCATGTTGTCTTTTTTGTCTTTTTCTAATTTTTCACCCCCTTGTGTGGTCAGGAATACTTTTTTCACCCCTCTTCCCTCTGGCATTCACTACACAGTCCTGCTCACCTTACCTTTTTTTGTGCAGCGGTCATTACTGTATGCGGTTCTCCATAAAGGTAAGACATTTCAGCATTTGTTCTAATTGCAGACATTCTCTTCTAATTGCAGACGTTGTGGAATTGTTTCTCTTCTACTCTTCCACATATTCTTGTATATTTTTAACCAGTCCTCTTCAGTTGTTGTTACTGACATTGTTTTTGGGGCATAGATCACTACTGATTTCAGGACGGATTTATAGATTCTTACATTGGAGGTTTTTGTTATGTTTCTAGCTTTGAGGACGGGTTGTAGTGCAAAATAGCACTGGTTTTAAAACATTTTTAGGTCATCAGTATCCAGACTCTGGTCATGACCCTACAACATGAATTAAAATTATTGTAGTTTAAAGTCTACACTTTATCTTGTTACAATTGGAATTGGTTTAAAGTCTTATGTAGCATATCTTGTTACAGCACATAGGTGTTGAAACTAAGCATTTCTTTTTTTAGGTGTGACCATGGTAAAAAAGGAAGTCTGATCGGCATAGTAATGAAGTCTATGACATGGCTAAATGGTGAATGGATTGGTTTTAGCATAGGCCTTACCGTAAAAGATGTTATTCACACTTTAAGTCTGAAGACAGCAGTTCCCAATGACCTTATGCGCTTACATTCCGATAAAGACAGCATATCAAATTTCACAGGTTTGAGTCAGCATAATACATTTAGCATAATAGGCTTGTATGAAAATGGGATTATTTGCTGTGCGATTTTATTTTACTGATTTAACTCATCTTTCTGAGTGTGCGTGTTTCGTTTGTGTAATAATTTCAGCATGCATATGTTGTTGGTCAGACTAAATGTAAGAAAGGAAACTAACCATTATAAATAGTACAGGAGAATCCCACAAAATCCACTGGATATGAGAGGGATGGGTTTTACAGAATTGAGAGTTGATAAATTATAATTAATGGGTGTATGCTGTTAACAGGTTTACTGTATTAACACAATGTGATTAAAGAAGATTAAAATTTACTATATAATAATTTGTATAAAAATAAATTTGTTCAAATTTATTTACTTTACAAAAATTACATTGTGAAGTACTTTTCTGAGAAAAAAAAATGGGTGATGATCAATTGTTTCTTATTCTGAATTTGGAATCTTGCAGGCAGACACTGTCATGTAGACAGAATAAAGTGCACCATGCTGCTCAAAGCAACTCAATGGTCCCTTTAGCGGCGGCTCGTGGTTAGGTTGCACGGTTGCACAACCCCCATTAAATCCCGAATTGTATTTTAAAGTATAGAATTATGAATAAAACAATAACTAATAATAGTGTTTTCAAGCTAAATCATCTAACCCCGCTTGTACGTCATGGCGCCACCAGTCTGTTTGTTGGTAAATAACACATGGTGCGCCCAGGTTGGAATATAGGCTAGTTGAGTTAGTGTCGGTAGAATGTTTTGTAAAGTTCATTGTTAGTGTCAGTCCAATTCATCATTAAATGTAAATAATAGTATATATTGTTATGACGGTCTACTTGATCGTCGTAGGTACAGTGGAAACAAAATCAAGACACCAATTAAGTCACTAATCACCAGCTTTAATTTTCACAATTAAACAGTTCATAATTAACAACACAGTCTCTTACAACAAATAAAATAAAAATTGTTCACACACAATAAAATGTCCACTAAAATTAAACACAATTGTATTACAATTATCCCGCCCGATTATTAAACACTTCACTAATAACCACTTGAACGCACGCAGTAATATCGCCCGATAATCACTTGTAATCGCCCGACAATAAACTCGGACTGCACTGTAAATATATCTGAAACTTAAGGCCACTGCCACCATGTATTTATACCTCCACTCACAGACCAGAACATTCCAAACTACGTCTTAGCGCCAGTGTGTACTACATAATTAATTGCGGCCGTGACACAGTCCGGACGGCTAGCGGCTTCGAGAAAAGTCTCGCGAATGTGTCTAGAGTCACGTATGCCACACACATTAGAGCGAGATTCTTCTGGCACATTCGATAAACATGTAGGCTGTTCTGTAATGTTGTAACACTGCCTCCTCCTTAGGCCTGTTCGTCCCGAACTGGCAAACCGTCTCTGAAGTAATACTTGGTCAGGCGATCTAAGTGGACGACCGTGAACTTCCGCTGTCCTTCCTATTGAATCCGATAGACAACATCGTTGATTCTTTTTTTCACAGTGTAGTGTCCTTCCCAGTTAGCCTGAAGTTTAGGTGAGCGACCACAATGGTGCTTTGGGTTAAACAACCAAACCTGATCTCCTTCTTGGAAACCCACACTATTACTGTGAATGTCATACCGAGTTTTCATTTTATCACTGGCTATCTTCAGCCGTCCTTTTATCAAGCAATTCATTTTTTGCAGTTGGTTTTCTAATTGCAAGGAATAGTTCTTTGGCTCTTGGGACTGAGTCTCAGGTGATCCAAACATCAAGTCCCCAGGAAGACGAATCTCCCGCCCAAACACCAATTTTGCTGGAGTCATGCTGGTTGTGTCGTGTACTGATGACCTATACGCCATAAGGAATAGTGGTATACGTTGGTCCTAGTCTGTTTGGTTCTCGTCAACAACTTTCGAAAGATGCTGCTCAAGTGTCCTATTGAATCTCTCAACCATTCCGTCCGACTAAGGATGCAGAGGCGTTGTCCTGGTCTTTCGAATTCTGAGTAGACTGCATAATTCTTTAAACACTCCTGATTCAAAATTTCTCCCTTGATCCGTATGGATTTCCATAGGGGCTCCATAATGTTACGATACCAAAAGCAGCCCAATACAAGGGAAGATATACCATAGAATATAAAGTAAAAAGCATGCCGCTAAAGGTAGATAAAAGAAGAAGAATTAACCATTTTAAATAAATAGCACTAGAATGACTGTAACGTATACGAGACAAATGACTATGACCCAACCCAAGTGATTGGCCAAATGACAAGTTATTGAAATAAACCCATGAAATAAAAAAACTAAGAAAAATAAATATAATTAAATGTACCATTGAATATAGAAAGTACAAACCAAAAGAAAATGTTGTAATATTAGCTAAGTAAGTATAGAATAATGATGAAATAAACAAATAATAAAATACACAAACAATGATACAGAAAAGTATAATAACAGAAATGAAATATAATAGAGATAGACTAATACTCAAAATAGTCATAGACCAAAGTGAACCAAGAGTGCATGATATGAATAGGGAGTGAATTACAAATAAACACTAAGTAATAAAAACTCTGTGATAATGGTGATAACACCAATGTGATTAATAATAACCAGTACAGTGTATAAAGAAACAAAATAAAAGTGTATAACACTATTGACACTAAGTACAGTGAAGCAGTACAAGTGCAGGTGTGACACAAAGTATAAATAAAAATCAAATATAAGCAAGAACTCATATAAAAGTCAGAGTGCGAAAGGAAAATGATTAACTAAAAATAAAACACAAACACAATCTGTATAAAGACACCAAAATAAGTGAACAATACTAGAGTTTAGTTTCGGGAAAGGACCAAAAAGAGTAGTAGATAAGATAGCATTATATTATATTATTATTCAGGATAAGAATCCATTAATATTATTCAAGGTATTATTGTTAACAGTTAGAGTTAATAGTTAAAGGGCCAGATCAAACTTTAAACCAATAATATGGTATAAAAGAAAATCAAATATATTGCAACTCACCGTCTGCGGCTTTTTGAAACAACGTCTTCACTATAAAGTTGACATGTTTCAGGACACTTGTCCCATCCTCAGAACTTAAAATATTCGTGTATCATTTAACGTTGATACAGTTGTCAAATAATTAAAATATTAAATCCTATATAAATGTTTAAAAACGAGCGCCACGGTTAAACGATGTACATCATACGGTGACTGACCGCGCACTGAATTACGTCTGGCTCCCACCACGACAATAACGCATGGCAGTGTCGTACAATACATTCGACTTGAAAAGCAGTTGATCATTTAAAACACGCGGCTTGGTATCAGTGTTATTATACGCTTTATAAATTTCGTACTCTTCAAGGGCATTCATATATCGCCCTTTCTTACATATGTGAATAGGTATCAAGTTAGTTTTAAAATTAGTGTAATTATGATTCTCGGAAATGAGGTGTTCTGCAAATTTTGACTTTATATTGTCCAAGCTGTGAAGGTGTGTAGGCGGCCTATGTTCTCTAAATCTTTTTAAAAACCACGACCTGTCTGGCCCACATAAAAGGCGTCACAATCGTCACATATCAATTTGTAAACACCAGTTTTGTGTTCAAGGCTGGTAGTTCTGCGGACACGAAGATTATTCATAATATTATTAGAGGTTTTGTAAGTGACCTTTATATTGCTGTTTTTATTAAAAATTGACCCAAAAATCTTAGGCATAAGTGTTGCAATGTATTTGCGTGTTGTATTCTCGCGAGTTTTATGTCCGTTAATGTTTCTATGCTTTTTCTTATGATTTCAAAGGATGTTGTTCACCATATCGACATCATAACCATTAGTAACTACAATGTATTTAATGGTGTCTAATTCCTCATGGTATTCTTTATCACCGAGGGGCAAAGATAAAAGTCTATAAATCATACTATGGAAGGCAGCCAATTTCTGGGATATAGGATGAAAGGACTTGGCATGTATTACGATATCAGTCGTTGTGGGTTTTCTATAGATGTTAAATTGTAGTTTTTTATTTATGTCCTTAGCAACAGTTAAATCCAGAAAATTCAGTTTACCATTGTCTTCACTTTCAAGTGTGAACCGCATATTGCCATTGATATTATTCAAATAACTATGTAAACTATCAATTTGCCTTTGTGTGCCTTTGTATATTAAAAAGGTGTCATCAACATACCTGCCATAAAATATTATATTATTCTTGTGTCTGTTATTAGTGAAAATGAATGAATTTTCAAAATTATTTAGGTATATATCCGCAAGAAGGCCTGAAAGCGGAGAACCCATTGCTAACCCATCTTGGCTGAAAAATTGATTGTTGTGGGTAAAATAGTTTTGATCAAGAACCAACTCTAAAATATACATCAATTCATTTATACTATCAATATCTAGTTTATTAGTATTAATAAGGTTAATCTTAAGTATACGCAGGGTCTCAGCTACTGGTATATTCGTATATAAGTTTACAATATCAAAGGAAACAAGTTTGTAAGACGGTTCAACTATTAAGTTTTTAACCTTATTCACAAAGTCAACACTATTAATTAAACTATGATCATTAATTATTTGTATATTGTGCTTTATTATGTTGACTAGTTTTTTAGCTGTTTTATACCCCGGAGCAGTGGTGAAATTTACTAATGGTCTCAAGGGAATACCATCCTTGTGGAGTTTGGGTAATCCCGTCAAAACGGGTGCTTTTGAATTTATAGGTTTCAAAGATCTTCTTGTTTGCTCATCAAACAAATGCGTGCATCTGTTTATACACTGATTTAATCGTTTTACATAATTTTCAGTTGGGTCAGAATTCAGTATATTAATGTTGTTAACAATGAAATTTTGTATCTTATTGCCATAATCTTCTCTGTCCATAATAACCACAGTGTTACCTTTGTCAGCTTTAGTGACGTGGGCTTTATTGTCAGATAATGTTTGTTTTAATCCTATTAAAATTTTCCGTTCTTTATTATAGTTAATATTTGTTAAAGGAATAGAGGAATGAACATTATTATACTGATTTTTAATGATTTTATTGTATATTTCGTTTATTAAGAATCGTGTCTCGTCTCGATCTTTTTGGTCAACCATTGCTTTAACGACAGTCTCTGCATTGATAATTTCAGCAACGATGTGCTTATGATTGAAACTCGATTTGTGTATGGGAAGATTATATTTCAAACCTTTGCTCAATAAATCAGTTTCATCAGTATTTAAAACAAGGGAAGTTAAATTCTGCAATCGCGTATAAAATTTGTGTTTACACTTGATACTGCTTGATATCGGTAACTGACTATTTAATAACCTTTGGAGTTTATCTGATTGCTTTATACGCATTTGATAAACTACTCGTCTGACGTCATTGTTTATAAAATCCAGATAATGATTCAGTACGGCTGGATGCGTGCTATCTAATAATTGTAAATGTAATTTGTATAATGTATAATTTAGATTTGACTTTTTAATGTATAGAGACTTAATTTATTCTTTAACTCTGTAAATTTGTGCATGTTTTTTGGTTTTTGATTCAGCAATAGTACGAAATTTATAAAGTGTATAATAATACTGATACCAAGCCGCGTGTTTTAAATGATCAACTGCTTTTCAAGTCGAATGTATTGTATGACACTGCCGTGCGTTATTGTCGTGGTGGGAGCCAGACGTAATTCAGTGCGCGGTCAGTCACCGTACGATGTACATCGTTTAACCGTGGCGCTCGTTTTTAAACATTTATATTGGATTTTAATATTTTAATTATTTGACAACTGTATCAACGTTAAATGATACACGAATATTTTAAGTTCTGAGGATGGGACAAGTGTCCTGAAACATGTCAACTTTATAGTGAAGACGTTTCAAAAAGCCGCAGACGGTGAGTTGCAATATATTTGATTGAACAACATGTGGCTTGGTACTAAAATTGGGATTTATTCCTTTTAAACATATATAAAAGAAAAGTAGGCCTAAAAAAAAAATGAATGTTACAATACTAAAATTATATAATAAATGTTTGAAAGTATTGTTATTATGTCATAAAGAAAAGCAGAGAAGATAATAGTAATATTATAGAAATGTGCAAATGTTATAATTATTGAAATAGTCTTAAGAGTAAGTAGTATTATGTTGAGTGGTGATGAAAGCCTAAGAAACAGTTCATGTTAAAGTTATAAATTTAGATATAAAAGGCATTAATATGTCGGAGAAGCTGTAATATTCATATACTAAGGGATGTAAATCCGTAAGCATTGTAAACTAGCTAAAACAAAGCAATAAGAAACTAGTAATAAGAGCAAAATTAAAGTTTAAACAATGTCAAAAGAATAGGCCTTTGTAGGTCTAAAGTAATGTGAAAAAAAATTGTAAAATATAAACAAATAACAGTACACAGTGAGGGAAAAAGATAAGTAAACATAAAATACCAAACCAAGAAACATTACAAACCCAAAATAATTGCAAAAAACAACATAATAAACAAAATAAGTACAAAGAACAAAAATAGCCAAATGTTAAAACAGCCCAGAGATAATAGAAAGATAATAATTTTTTGCATACAGCCCTGATTTGGAGAGTACTCAAGACCTATTGTTTTTGGTGAAGATCGGTTAAGGGAAAGGGGTAGTTTACCTGCAACGTTTTTTTATCAAGGGTAATTTTTTTTTCTATGGCAAACGATAACTGCCGTAAATTCAAACAGAATCAAATACTTTTTTGCACACCTTCCTGCATTATAGAGTACTCAAGGCCTGTTGATTTTGGTGAAGATCAGTTACGAGAAAAGGGTAGTTTACCTGCAACGTTTTATTTTTCAGTTATTTTCATTATTCTTCGTATTGTTTAAATTAGCAGCCATCCTTACTATTTCTTTTATGAATTTGCTAACTGCTATAATTTTTTATTGTTCGATTAAGCTTTTCGTCATTACTGACATCTTCAGATCTTAAACAACCGTTGTTTAAGACCTGAAGATGTCAGTAATGACGAAAAGCTTAGTCGAATAATAAAAAATTATAGCAGTTAGCAAATTCATAAAAGAAATAGTATTTTCTCTATGTTAGCAGTCTTCATCACAACTTTGTCAAATTTTGTTGCTTCCCTGCTATATACACTTTTTCCTCAAACAGGAAAAAGTGTATATAGCAGGGAAGCAACAAAATTTGACAAAGTTGTTTTATTTTTTAAAAGGGTAATTTTATTTTTATGATGAATGATAACTGCCGCATATTCAAAGAGAATCAAATAATTGTTTTCATACATTCCTGAAGATGTAAGTACTCAAGGTCTGCTAATTTTGGTGAAGGGAAAGGGGTAGTTTACCTGCCACCTTTAATGTTTTAACAAAAGTAATTGTTTCTATGACGAACGATAACTGCCGCACATTCAAACATAATCAAATAATGTTTTGCATGCATCCCTGAATTGTAGAGGACTGAAGGCCTTTTGATTTTGGTGAAGATCGGTTAAGGGAAAGGGGTAGTTTACCTGCAACATTTTATGTGATAACAAGGTTAATTTTTTCTATGATGAACGATAACTGCCGTAAATTCAAACATAATAAAATAAGTTTTTGCATACATCCTTAAATTGTAGAGAACTCAAGGCCTGTTGATTTTGGTGAAGATCGGTTAAGGGAAAGGGGTAGTTTACCTGCAACATTTTATGTTGTAACAAGAGAAATATTTTCATGACAAAAGATAACTGCCGTAAATTCAAACAGAATCAAATAATTTTTTACATATGTGCCTGAGTTGTAGAATACTCAAGGCCTTTTGATTTTGGTGAAGATCGGTTATGGGAAAAGGGCAGTTTACCTGAAACATTTTTTGTTGTAACAAGAGTAAAGTACTTAATTTTGATAAATAAAGTATCCTGATAAGAAGATCTTAATAATTCACTGTAGAAACGTAGATGAAATATCTATAAGGGAAGAGGCTAGTTGAACGGGGTGGGGGTAATTTTCTATAAATGAAAATTATAGTTGAAGGGGGAGGGGATAATTTTTATATGTGTACTACGTTATCGGCAACAAAGTAGTAGTTTGTTGTTAAAATTCATTCTCTCAGGCTGTTTGGCCATAATGCAATGTTTTCTGCAAAACCAGATGTTTCCGCAGTGCCGTCGACTGCCATCATCAGTGAAAATCGAATGCGATAACGTGTGGTGATATACGTTAGTGACCACAGTACTGTGGTTAAGGCTGAAGCAATAAATGGAAAGAAGTAGTTTCTATGGAAACATTTCATTTCGTAAATGATTTTAAATATAAATCTTAGAACATGGAAGTCATGTATGGTTCTCCATACTGATATTTTCTTTTGACACAGTACGATGGCCACATATGCTGCCACTTGGTTCTAACTGTTTCTGTAAGATAACATGATCCCCAATATGTCGTCTGGTCCTCTAGTCTCTATTCCTTAACTGCCCACCTAACACATTTAAAAAACGAAACTGAAAACTTAAAGATTAATTTTCTATAATTCATAATAATAGAAACATAATATTAAATCTTCCTCTGTTACTTCTTTTTCTTCTTCATATTTCCTGCTACCCTATAGGGGTTTGGAATATTATATCAAGTATTTATTAAAATTTAAATTAATTTTAATATTTATTAATAAAATAATGTACATAATATTAAATTAGTATAAACCTGATAATCCAGAAATAATATAATGTAAATGACGTCAGTGTATGACGTCACCCAAGTCTGCCTTTTCTGCAAACATTACCTCTTGTGTAATCTCTTTTTCTGTGATTTAGTGCACCCATTATATTAGCAGGGAAGTACATACACGATCATATTGTCCTCCTTGCAACTTGAGTCATTAGGTACGATGCGTTTCGGGCTCAGAATCCCATCTTCAGGTAAAAATCACTCAAGATGAGCTCGTCAGTACAAAACAATTAACGACTGAAGTTGCAAGAAGGACAATATAATCAGGTATTTACCTGTTATCTCATTTAATTAATGCAACTTGGGGACGACACACAATGAAAAGTACATACACGTTTTTGCATAGGCTAGTATGCTTTTTTCTGTAAACAAGCTGGTTTCATCTCTCGCTTTTGTCTGCATATCTGCCAGCCACATGGGTTACAGTCATATACAATACAATCTATATCTATGATGACATAGATGTAATAGGTTTAACGTGTGTAAGATACAGTAAAATACATTTGCTTAAGAAATTATTTATTATTGTGGCAAATTAAGGTTGTGTATGTGTGTGTAATATGCATGTTTTTAAAAGTACAATTATTACTTGACATTAAACAGAACTAATAAAAAAGTAATCTAAAATGTATATTAATAAATCATAATTTGTGTGAAATTATATATTTGTTGTAACATTATAGAACATATAAAAATAGTAATATAATAATAATATTGGTGGCAGTGGTAGTAGTGTTTGTGGTGGTGTTGGTGGCAGTAGTAGTGGTGGTTGTACCATTGGAAAGGGTAGGAGTAAGAGGTAGCAGTAGAAGTATATACTCTTTCCATTCTTAGCTTAATCCGGATATAAACAAACAGGCGTGGCACATCTGAAACGCTATTTGCTGCTTGAATTAGAAAGAGCTGCTTGTGTCACTCTGACAGAAGGAGTATAGACAGGGTACATATAACGTTGATATTGTATAAACACAAGTAAATTGTCATAATTTTTCCTGACCAAAGTAATATTTGTGTGACTGTGTCAGAGCGACAATGTCATATTTTATAAGATGGAGTGAATAAGAATGGCTTTCTTTTATTCGCTGTTTGAAATCACAAGAAAAAAAATAAAGTAGGCCTATACTTAAAACAAAAGTAGAAACTGTGATAATTGCCAGTATACTATATATTATGAGCTGCCATCAGAGAGTAATTCAATGCCCTTCATGTCTGTGTTGGAACCTGAATCATCACTTGAGTCAGCAGTGTGAATGATAAGATTGTCCACGACGGCGTCTGTAATTTGGCCTAATTCCTTTATCTTCTTCTTTGAATACATGCTCGACACAACAACTCCAATTGTCTGGGCGTTATTTCATTTATCGTCTTCTCTATCAGTTGTTTTACATCATGCACCATATATGTTGTGTTGTGACGGGCAACATATCCTTTCAACTGGCTTCATATTTATTCAATGGGATTCAGAATTAGGAGGAAGTTCAATGGGATTAGGAGGAAGTTTTAAAACGGCGTGCCCTGATTTTTTGTCAATATCATTTACTAAAAACTTTTCAAATTTATGTTCATTTTGCTAGCAGCGATAAAGTTCTACTGTGTACTCATAAAAATGATTAATGTAATCAAAACCACTTGTAGCAGTAATGACAACTCTCACATTACTATACACACATTCTGCACATCCGCATAATAGATTACTGTTTGAACAGTGTCAACGCCCCTGGCCAATAGGGTTTCAGATGAGCCACGTGGGTTTGTTTACATCAGGATTAAGGTAAGAATGGAAACAGTATACATAGGAATACATAGACTAACAGCACCAGTAACGGTTGAAAAAGGTCTAGTAATTACAGATATCAGACACAAAATGTCAGTTGTCATTGATAATCGAAAAGAAGGCTAAAAGTTCTAGACATATTCAGTATTTTATTATTTATTATGATTAAACGTTGTTAACCAAGTGTACGTTCAGGTAGAAGTTTTAACAGATTCTCTCTGTAACTTCTAATTGCATTTTAAATCTTACATGTCTAGAACATATACTTTTGTTAACATATTGATGAACAGGTATTTTGGATGCTGCTATTGTGCGTGTGTGCTCTGGACATAAGTGGGGATCTGGTGTTGTCATTGATGCTGCTGATGGAATAATTCTGACGTGTTCTCATGTTCTAATTGAGGTACATTTCAGTATATTCTCTTTTAATACTAAAAAGAAAACATTTTGTAACGTAGTTTTATCAGTCACTTTTTATTATGTATATGTATCAAGTTTGATCAAAAAAGTTAATAACTTTTTTATTTGGAAAAGTATGTGTTTTGTGTTTACATTTTTCTCTTTGAAGTAATTTCCATCAGATATAACATATTTGTACAAACATTTTCCAGGTTTCTGGTATTTTTCAATATTTCTGGTATAAAAAGATTAAAATAAAAATTTTTGTATTATGTTTTTTATAGCCAAATGGGACATTTCTTCAGAGTTTAAACCCCCAAACCCTCTTTGTCCATCGATTTTATTATTTCACTATGTAAAGTATTATATTGGACTTTATTCAAGTTTATATTGCACTGCAGCAACTTGGACTTCAAAATCTTATGGATGCCTGAAGTTTCCAATTTCTACAGCATGTCTTTTATTTCCTGAAAATGATGTAATTCTTCTCGTTGGGGCTTTATCCTAGATACACGCAGTCCTTTATCATTTCAATGATGTAATTTCCTTCTGTTATGTTTTGTCAATTTCTTTGAGTTGTCTTAATCGCCATGCCCGTAGTTTTACTGGTCTGATACAATATTGCTACATTGAGATAAAAGACAACTACTTGAAACGTCAAATGAGTTAATTATGCAACACTCGAGGTGGATTGAGAACGGCATTCATGACATTAGTTGTGTATTCTGCTGCTTTTGGTTGGTGCGCTGTGGTCAGTGTTGGACTTAGATGTTGTCTCCAGAGTATTCTAGTACCTGTAACTATAGAAATTATTCTCAGCACACCACCCAGAAAGTGGACTATTATTCTGAAATCTCGCAGGGTATAGATATAAGCATCCAGTGGCTGAGAAAGTTCAGTTACAGCTGGCGATTTTGAGTGCAGATTGAAGTGATTGTTGCTGTTTAGTGGAAAGTGATTATTGTGTTAATTAGTGGGAACCTATAATAAGGCGACATTTATTGTTGTGTGTTGGACAAATTTAACTTGAATTATTGTTAAGGGTGCGTTGATTTCTAACTGTTATGTCTGATTAAAGTTTGTAATTAGTGACCTCATTGGTGTCAGTCATTCTGTTCACACTGAACAACACGGCGATCCATGAGACTATTGTAACAATCTGAACAAAATTCATAAACGGTTGGTAGTATGAAACATTGGATCAGAAATTTATTGTGGAAATAAAATCAAAACACAGAATTATACATATAATATTAAATATCATTACTGTTCCAACCATATTTACTGCCACCACCAACTCCAAACTACAGAATGTCAAAGTCTTTTTTATGTCTTTTGGATTTATTTTTAATAATTTAATTAGATCTATAGTTGCAAGTAAACAAGATGTTTCCAGGCAAACCGAGTTAATGAACTGTCGCTTACTGGCTTCTTGATATTGTAATAAACAAATACAAATTCTGAGTATTCTGATCTTAAGCCCCACTGTTTGGGCTAGCCAATTTATAATATAACTCAATACTGCTGAATACTTGGTGTGGTTTTCAAAGTCTTTCTGGTCTGAAACTCTTCCTTTAGTTTCACTGTTGAGCTATCCAATTTGTAACTAAACCTGTTAATAATGTTAAAGTGTTAAGATGTAGTGTTACAAAAAAAATGTTTTAAAAATGTTGTTTGAGGAAGAAATAAAAATTTGTTAAAAAAAAATTTATAATTAAAAAAAATTTCCTTTTTTATAGATTAATTAATTAAAAACAATTAATTAATTGTGTTTCGTGAAGTTTTAAAACGTGTCTCACTTGTCTAAGAAATTTTATTAATGTTTTGGTATTTTCAATAAACTCCAACCACTTATTAGATTGTCTCCAGGTACAATCGATATTTGTTTACTTTTCGTTTTGGAGGTTATCTTCCTTCTGATGTGGTGAAATTCTTGTAGTTTATCGTTTAAATTATATTAATGGTAAGTTGTTATGTTTGGTAAAGAAAGAACTATTTTTATGTGAAAAGTATAAATAATTTATTGAATAATTGATTAACAAGACTCTTGTCGATTATAAAATCGACTCTCAGGGTATCGAAATGTTACAAGTTTTTTTATATAAAAGGTAATCAGGTTCTTTTAACAGCTAATTATGGTTAAAGTCAGAGAAATCGGGCCAACATTAAAAAAGTATAACGTTACAACAAGTAATTCTTAATACTAGGTACATATTGTAGCGTGACAGATATAAGCATAATATTGAATGGCAATTGATCATTAGAATAATGAAGTTATAATATTTAAATTTGGAAGAAAGCATTAAGTTTAATATAAATAGATTAATTCATAGCAACTGTGGAAAGAAATCATTATTATAAAGAAAATACAAGTTAAAATAAAAAGAGTTACTAGTGATGAGTCATCCAAAACCAGTATCATAACCAAAGGTTTTCAAGGTATAACCCAGGAAGGTAAAATAGTAAATAACAAAGCAGTACACAATATGACCAAACCCACAACGAGGGAGAATAAATAAAAGAGAAACCCTAAAATAAGCCAAGATCAACCAATACAGGTTGTGTATTTCTGAATTAAAGAAGAAGATGGAGAAGATCCCAAGAAACCTGATGGCATCAAGAACAGATGGAGAAGATACCAGTCCCAGAAGGCAGGAGAAAAGAAGACTGAAGAAAGAAGAAGAGGGCAGCATCCTGAAGAAGACGTCATGCTCTTATAAAAGACACCCAAATCCCTATATCCCCAAAATAAATATCTAAAAATAAAAGTATAACGAAATAAAAACCACATGTATACAAATTTAAGAGAGAGGAGTGTATAAAGTAAAAGTTTCCTGTGAACTAAGATGAAACAATAATATAGTACCCATGGAACAAATCTCCATTGAAAAAACGCTAACCAATTTATTATGTTAATAAGACTATACGACCATTTAGCATTAACATAATATATAAGTGAAAGTGAACCAGTGATAGTTTTGGGTATTATAAAAAATGAACCTTGTGTTTCATTCTTGGCAATCACAAACATTGGATGCAATGAAATATGCATTTTTCAATGACTTAAAATGTGTACGGTGACAATATGTTGTTCATAAGACATGAATCTGTTTAAAATAACATTTTTGTTTTACATGAAAAAAGAAAAACAGATTTCATAGTGCTTTTTGAACGGTTCATACTATTTATTTGTTAATGACAGGGTACAATTCCCCAAAGACAAGGTATAAAAGACTGTATAAAAACTGTAGAATCCTACTTATAATAATAGTTAGAAATAAGAATATAGATATAAGGTTTTAATGTATATAGTACAAGAATGTTTAAAAATGTTTTAGATATAAGGCCATTTGTTTGGGTCTGAAACAACTAACATCAGAACTATAAAAATAATTACCACTTGTAAATAGTAGAGAGTAATTAAGATGTTAGTTAGTACAAAACCTTTTTTATAAACCATGTTTACATGTTGGAAATGGGAATTTTGTTGCAAAATGTCTGATTTGAAGACAACCATTTATTTAAAAAAAAAAAGTTCTTTATTTGTTTAACTATTATTTGTATTGTAACCAATACTAATTGTTTTTGTGTAATTTGAAAACATGTTTAATTTATAATACTATTTGTAAAAAGTCAGAGAGGGTATCGCACATCATATATTGTTTGTAGATTATTTTGTAAGAAAAATTGTTAAAAAATCATAGGCCAAAAGAATGGAAACCAAACTTCATCAAAACAGAGAAATTGCTCAATTAAATGCAAATAAACAAAAGGGGTTTAGACAAAATAAACTTGAGATCATGCCATATAATTGCACATACCATTTAGAGAGATTTTAATAAATTATATTCAGAATTATGAATAAAAATAAAAGTGACTAAACTCAGAAATTTAGACATGGGAGTCATATATTTCAGAATAATGTTTCAGAATACAACTAATTCAATTAATTACCAGAAAATAAGGGAATATGAACCTTTTAATACAATATAGGATTATTAATATTAAATATAACTGATAAAATGGCTGAATTTATATAATGACAGGAAGTAAAGTTTGATGTTTTGACTTTTCAGAGTAAATCAATCTGAAAGTGAAATTACTATTTTTTGGACAGAAAACACTATAAAATGGCATTATTTAATCTGAAAATAACCAGAATGAACTGAAAGATTAATTTAAATCAAATCTAGTGAATAAAATTGACAAATAACCAAAGTTTAGGCATTCATATAGTGAAAATGTAAAAATGTATACAGGATGTGAAAAATATTTGAACAATGTTAAGGATAATATTATATGGGCTAAGAGTTTAATTGAAACTGAAGGAAACAGTTAGTTAATTATTGGTTTTTGAACGGTTAACATGACATAAGTTTGGTAATGTGCATAACCTAACCTATAATAGACATACCAAGCGAATGTATAGTACGTTATTGTGAAATCGCGAGTGACTTGTGGAATACTTCTAAAAACTATCATATTATAACAGAAACAATCAAGAAACACTCCATAAACACAGAACAATACATATCTACTCTGAAAAACACCACAAAACTGTGTAATACATTAACCCAAATTAGTGATGGAATCGGGGAAAGTGTTTGAACTAATAATTATACGAATACACTAAATACAACTCAGAAACAGTACACTAGACACTACACAACATTTTACAAGAGATTCGCAGACATCAGAACAGGAATACTACAGGAAAATCTTTTATTTGGAACGCCCAATATACGAATGACATCTCACTAACTTCACGGCGGCCATTTGCTTTGACGATTTCAGTGCCTCTTCTTGGTTCAGCACAGTTGTTTGGTGAAAACAATTATTATATTTACAATTTATTATTCAATGTCTGTGTTTATTAATAACTATTAATTTGATTGTAACGTTATACTTTTTAAATATTAGCCCGATTTCTCTGACTTTGGTAATAACTGGCTGTTTAAAGAACCCTATATAATTTTTATAACATATACTTGTAACTTTTTTCGATATCCTGAGAATCGATACTAATCGATAAGAGTCAATATTGCTGTTACTTAATAAAACATTAATACTTTTCAATACTTAATAGTTCTTTATTTCTTCAATAATACTAACTACCAATAATATAATTCTATTTGATAATCTACAAGGACTTTACCACCCGTAAGTGAAGATAACCTAAAAAATAGAAAGGTAAACAAATATCGATTGGTTTACAGACAGTCTTATGAGTGGTGATAGATTATTTAAATTATACTAAAACTTTAATAAAAATTTTCAGAAGAGCATTACACTGTTTAAAACTTCACAGCCCTATATTAATTAATTGATCCTAATTAATTAATTAATAAAATTAAAATTTTTTTTTATTATTTTTTTTTATAAACATAATTTTTTTTTAAATTTTCTTCAAAACAATAATTTTTGTTTTGAAACTTTCGGTGAAGCTGAGCATATATATTTCTTCATCAACTTTACGCTACTCGACCGGTCTTGCTACCATTGGGACTCGACCAGCTGGGAAACTTAAGGAAGTGTTTCAGGCCAGTAAGACGTCGAGAGCCACACCAATTACACACCAATTAAACATTACAACTTACAGTATCACATATCAATTATTTATTTTATTACAAATTGGCTAGCCCAAACAGAGGGGCTCGATTACATCAGAATCCATACTTCTTACTACAACAACTTATTTATTTATATTATTACAAATTGGCGCACAACTTTAGGGGCTTTAATTAGCGATTGACAGGCCAATACATTCTGCCCAATCACTAGTTGGAGCTAGGCAACAGCTACAAAGCCAGAGAATTTCAAGGGAAAATGCAACGACGTGCAACATCTAAGAAACGGGCGGCGGAGGCCGAGAAAGAAATAGAAGTTGACATGGACAACAAGGAAGCAACGCCAATAGACGCGGAAGAGTCGTTGCCACCAGTGTTGTCCAAACAACATGAACAACCAGGGGAACAACCTGAGATGCCTACTCAGACAGGGGAAGTAAATGTCCAGGAAAGACATGTAGAGAAATCCAAGACACCTGAAGAAACAAAAATGGACAGATTAATGGAAATGTTCATGCAGATGAAGGAAGGAGTGGACAAGAAACTGGACGAAAATAATAAGAAAATGGAATCCACAAGTAAGGAATTGAAGGAAGACTTGAGTAAGAAAATGGGGAGTGATAACCAGTCCTTGAAAGAAGATTTAGGAAATAAAATCGAAACAACAAACAGGAAGTTGGAAGAAGAGATGGGGAAGAAGTTAGAAGAATTGAAGGAAGACAATCAGTCCCTGACGAAGAAGATGGAAGAAAACAGCAAGAAGATGGAAGAGAAGATGGAAGAAAACAGCAAGAAGATGGAAGAGAGGATGGGAGGAAAGTTAGAAGAATTGAAGAAGGATAATCAATCCACAAAAGAAGAGTTGACTGGGATGAACAAGAACATGGAAGAATTGAAGGAAGACAACCAATCGTTCAAGGAAGAATTCAAGGCGACTAAAGAAGAGTTGATTAATAAAATTGAAAAGACCAATCAGAAAATAGATGAAACCAGGAAGAAGATAGAGAAGAACAACCGACAATTGAAGGAAGAGTTGAAAGAAGATAACAGGAAGTTGGAAGAAAAGATGGGGGAGAAATTGGAAGAATTGAGAGAGGACAATCAAATTCTAAGAGAAGAGTTAAGGGAGGTAAATCAGGAGATAAGAGAGAACAGATTAAAAAGGGAAGAGGAGCATCAAAAATGGATTAGAGAAAGAAGAGAGGACAGATTAAAAAAGGAAGAATTAAGAAAGGAGAAGGCCGAAGAAATAAAAAATGATAGCCAACCAGAACCAGAAGAAGTACTAAATGATAAAACGCAGGAAGATAGTCAACCAGAACCAGAAGAAGTAATAAATGACAAAACGCAGGAACTAGTAATGGTAGTACCTGAAATTGAAACTAACCGAAACCAGGAAGATATTAAACCAAGGAAAAGGAGAATGTATCCAAGAAATTTGATAAAAACTAAGGAAGAGTTGGAGATGATGAATCATGGGTTAATTGATGGCAATAATATCCCAATTACCTATGACAAAGACATAATGAATTCCAGGAATTATAGAAGGAGAATCGAAGTAATTTCAGAAATAATTTACCACAAGACAGTAGTCTACCAATGGGAAAGGACCAGAGGTAAACAGAATACAACATGTGAACCAGATCAATTTCAGCGCAAGACTGGACAGTGGATTTCAGAAAGATGGAAATGTGATATCGTACCAGACTGTAATGATGACACAGATGAATCACCAGAATGTATTCCATTAACGTGCCATCTAGGACAGTTCCAGGGTACGGTTAGACTAAAATATATTTCTTCAGAGTGGATATGTGATGGTAAACCAGCTTATGGTGTTTCAGATAAACAAATAATAAGTGATAACCCAGATGAAGATCCTCACATATATTTGTCAGGGAACACAAAACATGGACCAGAGAAGTATTGGTGTATACCATATGATGATAGAGGGAGCCAGCCCAGTAATTACGACGACCCTAACAACCCGCCGCGTAATGACCAGTTTAGCTGTAATTTTAACGGCGTTAGGGATAACAACCCCTATTCATACATGAGAAACAATTTATACCAACATAATAACGTCCCATACAGTCAGAGAAATCCATATCCCAACAATAATGGTGACAAACCTTACCAACCTAACCGAAATTATTATCATGATAAATTTAGTAATAAAAACAATAACAGTAATAATAACCGAGTGTCGCGCCCTAGGGTAAATTTTATAAGAGCAACTGAGATGATGGACCCTGGTTGACACAGATACCACACACCATCAAGAAAAGGGACGGAGATCATGATAACCGACTACGGCGAAAAACAACGGTGAAGGAGACGGAATAAATATCATTGAAAGGAAATGATATGGAGAATAAACATAGAAACAAAACTGGGTTTTATGAGTGAAGACTATGTAAGAAAATGAACATGACAAATAAAAATATGAGCAATGGAACGACATAAAGAAAATCGTCCATATTCCTGGGTATATAAAAGAAAAGAAAACTTATAAGAAAGAAAAAGAGAAGATCAACTTATTAAAATATAAAGAATATGGTCCAGTGTAGAGTACAATATATGTCCATATGTTGTGGTAAATGATAAGCATAACAATACATATGAGTTGAAGGAAATCGTTTCAGGAAAGATCAAAGGAGTGTACAATCAAGCTTCTATGAAGAAATATTATGAAGAATGAGTTGTGAGTTATAGAATTTTGAATTTTTAATTTTAGAAATTCAAAAATAATGTAAGTACATCTTACAACCTAATATTTTGAGAAGAACATTTTGGAGAATTATAAGAAGAAGGAATTTAGAATTATAATTTTTAAAAATTCAAAAATAATGTAAGTACATCTTACAACCTAATATTTTGAGAACATTCTGGAGAATTAAAAGAAAAAGAATTTTTAATAATTTAAAAAAAAAAAAAATTCAAAAATAATGTAAGTACATCTTACTACAACCTAATAATTTTGGAACAAACTTTATGGAAGAAAGAAAAAGAAAGAATTTTGAATATAACTTATTCTAAAATGAGTAAGTACTTCTTACTACAACCTGATAATTTAGAACAAAACTTTATGGAAGAAAGAGAAAGAGAGAGAATTTTGAACATAATTTAAAAAATTTAAAATTAAGTAAGCACAGCTTACTACCACTGAATTGTGAGAAAACTTTATGGTAAATAATCAAGAAGAATTTGAATTTGGAGAAATACCAAAACATTCAGAATAATAGTAAAATCACAATACTATAAACAATTCTGAATGAGACAATTCTGGGAATAAATGAATTAAACAGAATTTGAATGTTGATAGAACGTCAGTACTTTGAAACAAGATAAGATCAACATATTACAAGGATTTATGAGAAATATTTTTCAATTAAATAAAAAGAATAGTTTGAATTTTATATTAAAACTAACCAAGTTCCAAAAAATAATTATGTGTCAATTATGATTGAATTGAGAAGAAAATAAAGTGATTAATTCAGAAAAGAGAATTAACGTTAATCCAGAATAAATGCTAGACATTCACAATAGCATTTGAAGGAGTAGAGAAGACTAACAAAAAAGAGTGTAATATGCCAGAGAAGAAAAAAAAAAAAATTTTGAAGCAAAGAGACTAATTACCTATGAAACGATAATGAAAACAGTTAATTAAGAGCGAAGAACAACTCATACCAAACAGATGGAGAAGATGATTTTGAACAAATGATAATAATAAGACCTATATGAAATGCAAAGAGAAGAAATACCACATGAAATATAATATAAATGAATTAATGCTAATGAATGCGAAGGCGGATTAATAACTTTCTAAGAGAAAGGAAAGAACCAAAATGTTTAAATAAAATGATCAATATAACAACCTGTATATCTAATGTAAAGATACAATGTTAAAAAATTAAATATAATATAATAAGACCATTCAAATAATGAATAAGAAAGACTATATATAGAGACCATGCTAATACTATGAATAACCAGAAGAAAGTATAAAGAGAATTCAGATGAAGAAGAAAGAGAGTTACACTGTAAACAGTAACCAGAATTATTAAAAGAAAGGTTTTCAACCATAATTAAATTAAATATATCAGACAAGTTAAGAGTTTTGGAAAAATATATATGTAATGAGTATAATAATGATTATGAAGATTTATTAAGATAGAAAATGTGAGATAATCTGAGAGACTACGAAGTGGAGAATCCAAAGATATTTTTATTAGTCGAAAATGAGACTACTTTTTATTTATTTATTCGATGACTGACTGAAGATAATTCCAGCAGCATTATGTTTTTTGAGCAGGGATGGATATGCCCCTGTACTCAATTTATAGAAGTGGTGTATGGCCAGCAGAGAAGTAGCGTACAGTGCCCCTCTGATCTGCCCCAGCCCACGTGATAGGGAATGTTAGGGAATTAATATCCCAAGGATACAACACGAAGTTGATATAGAAAGAAAATGTATTACAATTATAATATATCTCAGAAGACACTAACTATCCGAAAGGGATCAGTAGTAAGACAAGTAACCATATATATAAAATTAATAAAACTCTAATTATAAAAAAGTCGATATAAAAATGGAGAAGAAAATGAATTATAAGAAATGATGAAATTATCATAAGAAATTATTTCATCCATAAACATGTCTGAAATAATTACTTCTGGAGGAGAGCAATCTGTAGCGTGACAGATATAAGCATAATATTGAATGGCAATTGATCATTAGAATAATGAAGTTATAATATTTAAATTTGGAAGAAAGCATTAAGTTTAATATAAATAGATTAATTCATAGCAACTGTGGAAAGAAATCATTATTATAAAGAAAATACAAGTTAAAATAAAAAGAGTTACTAGTGATGAGTCATCCAAAACCAGTATCATAACCAAAGGTTTTCAAGGTATAACCCAGGAAGGTAAAATAGTAAATAACAAAGCAGTACACAATATGACCAAACCCACAACGAGGGAGAATAAATAAAAGAGAAACCCTAAAATAAGCCAAGATCAACCAATACAGGTTGTGTATTTCTGAATTAAAGAAGAAGATGGAGAAGATCCCAAGAAACCTGATGGCATCAAGAACAGATGGAGAAGATACCAGTCCCAGAAGGCAGGAGAAAAGAAGACTGAAGAAAGAAGAAGAGGGCAGCATCCTGAAGAAGACGTCATGCTCTTATAAAAGACACCCAAATCCCTATATCCCCAAAATAAATATCTAAAAATAAAAGTATAACGAAATAAAAACCACATGTATACAAATTTAAGAGAGAGGAGTGTATAAAGTAAAAGTTTCCTGTGAACTAAGATGAAACAATAATATAGTACCCATGGAACAAATCTCCATTGAAAAAACGCTAACCAATTTATTATGTTAATAAGACTATACGACCATTTAGCATTAACATAATATATAAGTGAAAGTGAACCAGTGATAGTTTTGGGTATTATAAAAAATGAACCTTGTGTTTCATTCTTGGCAATCACAAACATTGGATGCAATGAAATATGCATTTTTCAATGACTTAAAATGTGTACGGTGACAATATGTTGTTCATAAGACATGAATCTGTTTAAAATAACATTTTTGTTTTACATGAAAAAAGAAAAACAGATTTCATAGTGCTTTTTGAACGGTTCATACTATTTATTTGTTAATGACAGGGTACAATTCCCCAAAGACAAGGTATAAAAGACTGTATAAAAACTGTAGAATCCTACTTATAATAATAGTTAGAAATAAGAATATAGATATAAGGTTTTAATGTATATAGTACAAGAATGTTTAAAAATGTTTTAGATATAAGGCCATTTGTTTGGGTCTGAAACAACTAACATCAGAACTATAAAAATAATTACCACTTGTAAATAGTAGAGAGTAATTAAGATGTTAGTTAGTACAAAACCTTTTTTATAAACCATGTTTACATGTTGGAAATGGGAATTTTGTTGCAAAATGTCTGATTTGAAGACAACCATTTATTTAAAAAAAAAAAGTTCTTTATTTGTTTAACTATTATTTGTATTGTAACCAATACTAATTGTTTTTGTGTAATTTGAAAACATGTTTAATTTATAATACTATTTGTAAAAAGTCAGAGAGGGTATCGCACATCATATATTGTTTGTAGATTATTTTGTAAGAAAAATTGTTAAAAAATCATAGGCCAAAAGAATGGAAACCAAACTTCATCAAAACAGAGAAATTGCTCAATTAAATGCAAATAAACAAAAGGGGTTTAGACAAAATAAACTTGAGATCATGCCATATAATTGCACATACCATTTAGAGAGATTTTAATAAATTATATTCAGAATTATGAATAAAAATAAAAGTGACTAAACTCAGAAATTTAGACATGGGAGTCATATATTTCAGAATAATGTTTCAGAATACAACTAATTCAATTAATTACCAGAAAATAAGGGAATATGAACCTTTTAATACAATATAGGATTATTAATATTAAATATAACTGATAAAATGGCTGAATTTATATAATGACAGGAAGTAAAGTTTGATGTTTTGACTTTTCAGAGTAAATCAATCTGAAAGTGAAATTACTATTTTTTGGACAGAAAACACTATAAAATGGCATTATTTAATCTGAAAATAACCAGAATGAACTGAAAGATTAATTTAAATCAAATCTAGTGAATAAAATTGACAAATAACCAAAGTTTAGGCATTCATATAGTGAAAATGTAAAAATGTATACAGGATGTGAAAAATATTTGAACAATGTTAAGGATAATATTATATGGGCTAAGAGTTTAATTGAAACTGAAGGAAACAGTTAGTTAATTATTGGTTTTTGAACGGTTAACATGACATAAGTTTGGTAATGTGCATAACCTAACCTATAATAGACATACCAAGCGAATGTATAGTACGTTATTGTGAAATCGCGAGTGACTTGTGGAATACTTCTAAAAACTATCATATTATAACAGAAACAATCAAGAAACACTCCATAAACACAGAACAATACATATCTACTCTGAAAAACACCACAAAACTGTGTAATACATTAACCCAAATTAGTGATGGAATCGGGGAAAGTGTTTGAACTAATAATTATACGAATACACTAAATACAACTCAGAAACAGTACACTAGACACTACACAACATTTTACAAGAGATTCGCAGACATCAGAACAGGAATACTACAGGAAAATCTTTTATTTGGAACGCCCAATATACGAATGACATCTCACTAACTTCACGGCGGCCATTTGCTTTGACGATTTCAGTGCCTCTTCTTGGTTCAGCACAGTTGTTTGGTGAAAACAATTATTATATTTACAATTTATTATTCAATGTCTGTGTTTATTAATAACTATTAATTTGATTGTAACGTTATACTTTTTAAATATTAGCCCGATTTCTCTGACTTTGGTAATAACTGGCTGTTTAAAGAACCCTATATAATTTTTATAACATATACTTGTAACTTTTTTCGATATCCTGAGAATCGATACTAATCGATAAGAGTCAATATTGCTGTTACTTAATAAAACATTAATACTTTTCAATACTTAATAGTTCTTTATTTCTTCAATAATACTAACTACCAATAATATAATTCTATTTGATAATCTACAAGGACTTTACCACCCGTAAGTGAAGATAACCTAAAAAATAGAAAGGTAAACAAATATCGATTGGTTTACAGACAGTCTTATGAGTGGTGATAGATTATTTAAATTATACTAAAACTTTAATAAAAATTTTCAGAAGAGCATTACACTGTTTAAAACTTCACAGCCCTATATTAATTAATTGATCCTAATTAATTAATTAATAAAATTAAAATTTTTTTTTATTATTTTTTTTTATAAACATAATTTTTTTTTAAATTTTCTTCAAAACAATAATTTTTGTTTTGAAACTTTCGGTGAAGCTGAGCATATATATTTCTTCATCAACTTTACGCTACTCGACCGGTCTTGCTACCATTGGGACTCGACCAGCTGGGAAACTTAAGGAAGTGTTTCAGGCCAGTAAGACGTCGAGAGCCACACCAATTACACACCAATTAAACATTACAACTTACAGTATCACATATCAATTATTTATTTTATTACAAATTGGCTAGCCCAAACAGAGGGGCTCGATTACATCAGAATCCATACTTCTTACTACAACAACTTATTTATTTATATTATTACAATATATTTAATTGAGATTGAAATAAAATAATTTGTTGTCGAACCGTATCGCTGGCAACACTAGAAGGCGGTGTTCTTGAGTGATGACGACAATTGCAAATGGCCACCGTCGAGTTGGTAAAATGTCTCTAGTAAATGTGACGTTCCAATAAAGAGATTTCCTTGTAGTATTCACGTCCTGGTGTCAGCAAATCTTCCTTCTGAAGTGTTGTAGTGTCTTGGGTGAAGTTTCTGTGTTGTATTTTGTATAGTGGTGTATGTATAAGTTAGTTCACTTTCTATCATTCAGGCATTAATTTATGGTTATGATGTATACTGTTTTCTGGTGTTTAATGATGTTATTTGGTGTAGTTTAGTGCTGTACAATGTTATTTCGTCTCTGGTAATTGTTTATGTCACTCGGTCGATGTTACAAAATGTTTTTATTCGCCACTCGCGATTTTCAAAATTGTGTCATTCACTGACTCGCCATTACAGTACTATTAGTTAAGTTAATTCCGTTAAAATACGCTCGTCAAGTGCACCGTACAATGTTCAATAATCAACTCTCTACTTCCTTCACTTTCGACTAAAATCTTAGCCAATGCAATATTATTCCTTACATTGTTCGAATTTAACTTTGCATCCTGTGCATGTTTTATATTACATTATATAACTGCTTAAACTTTGGTTATTATTCAAATTTATTTGCTAGATGTTACTTAATTTAATCCTTCAGTTCATTCGGCGTATTTTAATATCGAATAATGCCGTTTTATTATGTTTTTTGTCTAAAATTGGTAATTTTACCTTCATTTTGTCTTTGGTAAATTTTCAAAATCAGCTTCCTGTCATTATGCAAATTCTGCCATTTTTAAGTTATATTTATGATTAATAATCTCATATTTTATTAAAAGGTTTATATTCCCTTAGTTTCTTGCAATTATTTGAATTGGTTAAGTTTTAAAATATTATGTTGGAATATATGACTCCCCTCTCCAAATTTTTGAGTTTTGTCATTTCCATTTTTATTTATAATCCTGGCTATAATTTTATAAAATCTTTCTAAGTGGTATCTGTAATTATATGGCTTCATCTCTGGTTTATTTTATCTAAATCCCTTTAGTTTAAATGTATTTAAGTGAGTAATTTCTCTGTTTTGATGAGGTTTAGTTTTTCATCATTTTGCCTAGATTTTTTAACAAGTTTTTTCTTACAAATTTTTATACAAACAATACATACTGTGTTATACCCTCTCTGACTTTTTAAACATGGTATTATAAACTAAACATTTTTTTTAATTAAACATAACAATAATTAGTATTGGTTTCAATACAATAAACAAATAAGAAATATTTTCAAATAAATGGTTGTCTTCAACCATTCAGACATTTTTTACAATCAACACTTATTACTAACATAGAAATATTATTTACAAAGGAGGTTTTTTCCCATCTAACATCTTACTTAATTATTACTATAAATACAAGTAATAAATATATTTACAGTTAGGATGTTAGTGGTTCCAAACTTAATAAATGTCCTTATACCTAATACATTTTTAAAATCCTTATTCTATATTCACAAAACCTTATACCTATATTCTTATTTGCTATCTCTTATATTAAATTGAACGATGCAGTTTTTTTAAACTGTCTTTTAAATATGGTATTGGGTAATTGTACCCTGTCACTGTATATTTAAATCTGTTTTTATTCATTATTTAAAGAAATGTTACTTCAAACAGATTTATAGCTTGATATTACTACATGTATCATATTCACCAGGTACAAATTATAAGTCACTTAAAGTTGTATATTTCATTGTATACACAGTTTGTGGATGCCAAGGACGAAACATAAGGTTTATTTTTTATAATACCCAAACTAGCACTGGTTCACTTTACACTTTTTGATGCTATTTCTAAATGGTTGTTTAGTCTCATTAACATCAATAAATTGGTTTGTGTGTTACAATGAAGATTTGTTCTTTGGGCCTTATATTATTGTTTCATCTTGGTTCACTGGCAACTCTTACTCTATACACTTTTTTCTCTTAATTTTATTGTACATGTGGTTACTGTTCAAGACTATTTCGTTATACTTTTTATTATAGTGATTTTTAGTTATTTTGGGATATGGGGATATGGGTGTTTTTTATAAGAGCATTCCTTCTTCTTCAGGATGCTGTCTTCTTCTTCTTTCTTCAATGGTGTCTTCTTTTCTTCTGTCTTCTTGGAATGGTATCTTCTCCATCTTCTTCTTGATGCCATCGGGTTTCTTGGGATTACTTCATCTTCTTCTGAATTCTAGAAATACATCACCTTTTATGGTGGATCTTGCCTTATTCAGGGTTTCTTTTTCATTTATTTATCCTCATTGTGGGTTTAGTCATATTCTGTTGCTTCTTTGTTTACTTCTTACCTTCCTGGGTTATATTTTAAAAACCTTGGGTTATTACACTGGTTTCGATGATTCATCACTAGTAACTCGCTTTTATCTGAACTTATACTTTTAATAACCATGATTGCTCTGCACAGTTGCTATGAATTAATTCTTTATATTAAATTGAATGCTTTCTTCGGATTTAAATGTTATAATCTTATTATTCTAATGATCAATGCCATTCACTATTATGCGTTTATCTGTCACGTTACAATATTTGTGTTTGAACCTGCAAATAGTCTAGAGCAGCGGTTCCCAAACTGTGCTCCGCGGAGCACTTGGTGCTCCGCGAAACATCTTCTAGTCCTCCTTGAAGAAATTGGAATAGTAAAGAAATGACCAGGTCTTAAAAATGTGACTTAAGATATTTGACTCCAGTTGTCCCAAATTCAACCAGATATAGCTAAGTTATGTAAATCAATTCAGTCTCATCCCTCTCATTAGAATAGTTCTTTTACGGTCCCAAGCAGCATTTTTGGTTTTGCAACATTAAAAATGGTTTCATGTACCAGATCTATGAGGATATATTATGGATTTACAATACTTGCTTTTAGTTCATTTTAAAATGTGTTGCCTTAATATGTTTTTTGTTTGTTTGTTTTGTAATGTATGTAGTGAAATTAGAGTTGAAAATATTTTTTTGTAATGAAAGAAACTAATAAAGCCTGTTTGATATGTCTAAAGTTCTAAATTCTGAATGTTTACCTTCTATCCTCAAATAGTACGGTCATATAAGTGCTAGGTGAAAATTAGTGCTCCGTGATGAACTTTTCTACTGAAAAGTGCTCCATGACCTACAAAGTTTGGGAACCACTGGTCTAGAGTATTGGACTATAGGCAGATTTTTTCAGCATTGAAGTGTTTGTGTACAGATGTTTGTGTATTGATGTGTCTGCATAAATTAAAAGTGAATTCACTCTTAAACATGATACCAATTGTAAACAAAACTACATGGTTGTGTTTGGATTAGTTAGGTGAGTGGCCATAACACTCACTAGAGAGCAATTTCCTTTATAACACGATATGGACAGCTATCTTAGTACAGGTTGGTACTTCAAATTTTTATATTTCAATTGTAATGAAGCATGAGTATCATGAGCTTAAGACCCAGCTATGTTTTCAGTGAAAGTGTGGAACAAATTTTGTTAATGCCTCCATATACACCTCAAGAAATCAGTCGCTTAGTATTCTCTTTGGTTCGTTAAAAACTCAAGAAACATCAACCACATTGGTCTTTACTATTTAACAGTAGTCTAGAATAGTTTGCGATAACTATTGCAAAAGATTTTAAAAGATCATCAGATATGTGGGTAAAAAAATTTGGAATCTTTAGAGAAACTCCAAATTTTTACCCCCACCCATTTTGCAAGTTAAATCAGGAATATGATTTCAAGTCCTTGTACAACTAAGTCAAACATATAGTAGTACAAAACTTGGCTCGTTACCAAGAATTGGAGTATATTACTCACACAGAAGTAAAATATTAAGTTTTTCTCTTCTTACAAGAATTTTAAAACACTTATTCCTGCATTTTTTTACCAAACATTATAGTTTTTCAGCTTGATTAGCTGTCTGAACCATTCTCTTTAATGTCATTATATTAATTTTAATATATTGCAATGTTCTGATAGCTTATAGTTATTCTTATGAACTATAAATTTTCAGAAAATCTATGATTGTAGTTAACAGGTAAATCAATGGAGTTATGTTCATTTGTAGCAGTCTTGTTGTTTCTTGTTTGTGAGAGGTCTTTGTACAAGTTCAGAAACTTTGAACTTCAATATTCAAGAGAACAGAGTCAGTAATGTACAGCACAATTAGATTTTAGCTCTGTCAGTAAAACAATAAGTAAATATTCTTAGTATGTTTTCAGTGCATGTTGTTTTATAGAACATATGTCAAAATTTATGGTGTTAGATTGGCAGTGATAGATTATTTGAGTAGAATGGTGTCTTGAGGTTTTGGACTAAGCAAATCAACCTTCTCCAATAAAATCAAATAATACAAAGTGGAGGTACACCATTGATCTTTGCTGTTACAAAGTATTGAGGTTAGTAAAAAGAAGAATCTTTCAGATTGTTTAATTACATGAAATTTATAGGGGGAGTGACTGCTCATAGAGAGAGGATGCAGTTGGCTGGAGGGAAATGAGATCACACTTATTACACTAGGATAGTCATGCTAAAAAACTGTTCCAGAAAAATGTTTTGTCACTATGAAAAACCAGTCGAAGACAAACTATAGATATTTTGCAACAAATATTACACTATACTTTTCTAAAGGAATATAAGGTCAATACCTAAATAGTATGGTAGATTGTTACTGCGGTCATTTTTTCTTTAGAGTGATATACGAGATCATGAATATAGAAATTACGACACAAATTTTTTATTTGATGTAACAGTTGCTCTTGAACAGAAAGTGACATGAAAAGGCATGCAAGTGTGGTGTACAAAAGGCATACTAGTTGAGTTCTTGAAGCATTGAGACAATCAGTTTTATAAATTGTAAGGTATTGAAACAAAGTGACAGTAAAAAGTCATAATAAGTCTGGCTCTCTACCAAAAGGACTTGTATGATTATTGTTATAATGTAAAGGCATTTATGGTTATAATGTTTTGGTAAGTTAAAAATGTTCAGTTGATTTAAACCTAGAATCCTTACTAACAGTAGAAGGTGTGACAATAGAATTAATTGATAGATAAATTGAACTGTAAAAATTGTAGAAATCTAGGAATTCACATGCAGGTCCATATATTGAACAGAAAGAAAATTTTTATTAATATAAGTTATATGTTAAGTAATACAACGATACCTACTATTTAAACAGTTATGACGATACCAGGTGTAAACAGTTATAACGATACCAGGTGTTTAAATGTATATAACGATACCAGGTGTAACTGTAATAAGAGTAGTAAATTTATGAGTGGTTAAAATTTCATGTTTATTGTTTAAAAAGCATTATAAATAATAAAACATTGTTAATAATCTCCGATCAAGATATCACTCATTATTAAGCGTTTATCTCTTAAGCTATATGGTGTTACACACATTTAAAACACTCTTACATCTAGACATGTTAATAATCTTAATCTAGACATTTAATCAAATTGATTTAATAAAAGAAATAAAATTTAAATGTAATTAAGTTTTATTTTAATCGAATTCATTTAAATCAGATCTGACCTCAGCTTGCTCAGTCTATACCAATGTTTTTAAAAAATAAATTTAAAATTATATTAATTACTCTTATACTGGCATTTGTTTCGTATTCAGTATTTAAATTATTCTTTTCTACAAAATGCAAATATCAAATAATTTCAATTATTTTTCTTTGATAAAAAAAATAAATAATACTATCTCAAAATTAAACTCTTTTTTTCCTATATTTATCTATATGCGATCGCTCATTCTTATGACTAAAACATTTACATAAGACTCTGTTACATTATTTACCTAATTATAAACTTTGTGTTTTAATTCATTGTCTCTTTATATAGTCTTTATGAGCTCTTTAAAAAAAATCATTTATAAATGCATTATGCATGTCACCTCGAGTTTTGATGACCTTACGACTTATTGACGGGGTCCAGCGTTGGGTTACCGTTACTCCTGGCTTGGCATGGTCCTGGATATGTCCAGAGTCCAGCGTCGTTCTCCAGCAGTGTGTGGTCCGTCCCAGAGAATTAATATTGGCTGCGAGGTGGATCTCGTTCGGCTGTTAGGCGTCTAAAAAGCATCTCCTAACGTCCAGCATCTCGCGTCGCTCTTTGTAGCTTCTCTGTAGATACTCTTGCTGACTTAAACGGTCCCGGTACTCTACATTTCCCATACTAGTGTAAACATAATTACTGAAAATGTCTTTATTCGTTTGTAGATGAGACTTATAACAAAATAAAACTGTTCTTTTATACGCTCTCGAGATTCCACACCTGTTGGTTCCGAAATTGTCCTGTCGAGACCTGCAGATCACATGATAGCCCCCACTCCCGAACCTTTTCATATATTTGCAATTTTTTGCAAATGGCAATGTTTTGTATGGAATTGAGATAGCACAAATCATAGATAATTTGATTAAGCACTCACTGTATTAATATGAGCGTCTTAGTGTAATTTGCGTATTTTTGGCACACTTATTTCGCACTAACTTCGCGTAGTGTGTCATACTAACGTCATTTTCTTACTGTGGATAACTATAAAATTTACACACACTTTGGTGCCTTTTGTTTGTTTATACACTAATTAGTTTTCACACAGTGAATTAAAATAATTATTTTAGTAATTAATTGGGGAGGGTTGCTGGGATTCCTGTCTGTACATGCATCACTAACACACACAAGATACACGCGTAACACACATACAGTCGAGCAGGTGTTCCTTGCCTGTTGGAACAGGTTAATTTCTCCCTTCTGTGACAATAGTATCAAAAAAATCTGTTTCTTAACCAACATGTACAAAGTATATTTTGATTAAAAATTTGATCATAGACTGTGGCAATACTGCAAGTTATGTTAATAGTGATCATAAAATAATTATCGACAAGAATGATTTATACATAAAGCTAAGCAAGAAATTGTAATAAAGAAGGCAGATTTCAAATCTTGTAAAAGAAGAAAGGACTTAATTTTAAGTACTTTATGACAAAAAATAAACATTAAGTAAACTATAAAAGAATCATAGAACAGAATGAAGAGTGTATCAGGAAAGAGGCAGGATTCTGTAATACACAAAAAGCAAAGTCATCTTAGGTTTGTTATTCTGCCCAATGTGAATGAAGAGTAGGTTTTAACTCTAGTGGGATTCAGGTCTGGAACAAACTGGTTACAATAGATGGGGCTGGAGAGGGTAGGAATACATTTTTATATCTTAGACGACCTCTCCAGTTGGAGATGTCTAAAAACTAGATAACCTTCTGTGAGTAGAGGCTTATGGAGTACTCAGGGTCTGGTATCATCCACTGGCAGCAAACATAGTCTTAGTGTAGTATTGACCATTCCCAGGATGTATTCTATTGGGGAAATCCCTGATTTGATGTACCCTGATTATCCCAGGATAAAAATATTGAAACATTGATCAAGGTAAATGTAATGGATAATGCAATAAATAACATCAAGTAGCAGAATAGGAAGTCAGGTAACGAGACAAAAATGTAAACTTGAGTTTAGGTTAGTTTTGCGTACACATTGTACACAGTTTTTAGTATCTAGTAGAATGTATTAAATGCCATTACAATCATTTCAACATGCAGATGATCCTATAATTTGGCTCAGTTATAAAATATTTCCTTGATACAATGCCAGCTAGTGTTCGTAAGTTTCTCAGTTACAGTGCTCAGTTAAATATACACAACAAACATATCCTTTCATGTCATTAGTTAAATTATGTTTTTCAGGTCCCCGGTATATTAGTTTTAGAGTTTTATTTGTTAAACGTAAGAAACTTAATTTTAAAAACTTCACTTTTTTCAGGGGGAAGACGTTGTTGATGTTCAGTGTGGTGACGTTATAGAGAGTATTACTGGAAAAGTCCTCTATGTAACTCCACCTGGAATGCTGTATGATATCGCTGTAATATCTGTTGGTAGGAACAAACATCTTAAGCAGTTACCACTTGCTGAGAATCCACCGAACAAAGGTAATGACAGTCTAAAGATTTGTATGATTTTTTTCATATGACTTAGAATAACATGAGATTTCCTTATTAGGATATATTAATTCCCTTATTTAGTTCATTAGGATTTAAATAAGAAGCAAATGTTTTTGGTAAGAGATTATTTTCCTGACGAATTAACAAGGACCAAAGAAGAGTGTTTTTGTCTTAAATAAAAATACAGTTAGTATTTAGTAAAATACATTTAGTAAAAAATACTTATTTCATTATATAATTAAAACATATTCTTATGCAAAATTGACTGTACGTTTTTTAATAAGCTTTTATTTGGTAAAGAAAATTTTTGGTGGGTGTAGCTTAAATGGATAAAATTCACAGTTAATTCAAAGAAACCAAACCTATGAATGTGTGTGTGGTGTTTCTGTGTTTTACCGCATTGTGGCGCCACATTCGCCCCATGAACAGCTGTGATGTATCAAGTCAGGTCAAGTCATTGTTGCGGAGAAACAGCTGTATAAATAAGGTTATCTCACAGCAACACTGAAAATGGAGAAAATTGAACATCAAATTTTTTGTTGAGAAAGGTTTAACGCCAACATAAATTTTTAATGAGATGAAGAATGTGTTGGGTGATGTAACCTTCATTTACTACAGTGAAAAAATGGGCTACTGAATTTAAACGTGGTCATGCAAGTTTGGAAGATGACCCGCGTACTGGGCGTCCAAAAAGTGCCACTACACCAGAAATCATCAATAAAGTGCACGATATTGTTTTGGAAGATCACCGTTTGAAGGTGTCTGAAATTGTTTAGCCTGTGGGCATCTCAAATGAAACGGTACATCACATTCTTACTGAGAAATTAGGTATGAAAAAGCTGTGTACAAGATGGGTGCCGCGTTTGTTAACAGGTGACCAAAAACACATGCAATCCAAGCTTCTCAGGAATGTTTCGACCGTTTTAAGAAAAATCGGAAAGATTTTATTTGTAGATTTCTAACAACTGATGAAACTTGGGCCCATTACTTACCGTCAGCAAGTGAAACCACTGTTGCTGCTACCTACGCTGATGACACAGCAATCCTAGCGACACACTCCGACCCCTCAATAGCATCTCTTATACTACAAGAATCATTAAACAGCGTTCAGTTATAGCTTGATAATTGGCGCATAAAAATCAATTCATCCAAGTCAGTCCACGTTACCGTCACCACACGTAAGGCAAACTGCCCTCCAGTAACAATTAATGGTCAACCAGTACCTCAAGCTGAAAGTGCTAAGTACCTTGGGATGCATCTGGACAGGAGACTAACATGGAAAAACATATAACATCTAAGAAGATTGAACTTACTCACAAGGTTAGAAACATCTATTGGCTTATAGGCAGAAAATCACGGTTAAGTCTCGTCAACAAACTCTTGATCTATAAAGCAGTTCTTAAACCGGTATGGACTTATGGTATTCAACTTTGGGGTACTGCAAGTACAAGTAATATTGAGATTATCCAGTGCTTTCAGTCCAAAACACTACGATCAATAGTCGATGCTCCATGGTTTGTCTCCAACAACTCTATACACCGCGACCTCAAAGTTCCAACCGTGAGAGAAGAAATCATGCGCCTCTGCAGGACTCACATCTCCAAACTAGAACAGCATCCTAACCACCTGGCAATTAACTTGTTAGACAACAGTGAAGATATTTATAGACTGAAAAGACACAAACTATTAGACTTACCATTCAGGTTTAACTAATAACGTATTCTCTGTATTTTCTGTATTGTACTGTCTGTGATATATGTTCTGTATGTTTTTGTATTTGTGTCATCATACATGTTAATGTCAACCTGTATTTGTGCCTTATGGGCCCAGTGTGTAATATTTGAACTTATTGTATCATGCCAGCAGGAAGTGGAAGTGACTTTTGTTCATTTGTTTACATGTTTTATCATTTAGTTTTGTATTTTGTGTACCTCTTTAATCTATTATCAAAAACAAGAAGAGCTCTCAAGCTGTCAATGGTCAGCAATCCTGTGTGTGTTGTCAGCCAATTTGTTAAATGTTCGCTCAGTTGAACAGATTACAGATCTAGTGTATGGATCTATTTTTCTGGGATGCTAAGGGGATATTGTTACTAGATTGCCTTGAGAAGAGTCAAAGAGATAAATGGAGAGTATTATGCTAACCTTTTGGGCCAATTAAATATAAAAATTCGAGGAAAAGGACCAGATTTAGCAAAGAAGAAGATCATTTTCCATCAGGATAATGCACGGCCTCACATATGCTTTGTGTCTATAGCAAAAATCCGCTGAGTTGAAGTATGATCTGTTGCACCATCCGCCTTATTCGCCTGAATTAGCACCATCTGACTTTCATCTATTCCCAAACCTCAACAAATTTTTGGGGAGAAGCGATTTTCCTCAGATGACGAGCTGAAAGCGGCAGTAAACGGTTATTTTGAGGACCTAGAAGAATCGGACTTCTTCAACAGGGTAAGTGACGGGGTAATGACTTGTGTTACAATTAGGGAAACTATTACTTTAGGGTTGAAATTATGTTGGTAGTATAATTTATTTTTTACTACATTTTTATATTGTTTGTCTTATATAGACATGTCCTGGTTTGACACTTCACTACTGTTCATGGGGCGAACGTGGTGCCACGATGCGGTAAAAAACAGAAACTCCACATTCATTTCTATGGTAGGCCTTGAACTTTTCAAATAGCCCTTGTATTTAATATTTTACTATCATAATTTAACACATATGCATGCTTCACATGCTTCCTTTCTGAAAGGGATTGTTAGAATATTTTTTAACAGTTGTATTTTTTTTTAATTACATGCTTCTTTATAGTTTATTGGTTTTGTCTTAGCTTATTATCTTAATTTCAATCGCTTCATTCATTTTAAAGAGTCCTATTTGAGTTACAGAGGATTAGGTAATAATAGAGGATCTCTGAAGGTACTCTCATGTTCATGTGTGTATGCCAGTATACAGTAGAACCTCGCTGATCCGTCATCTGTGGGCCTGGGGGTATGGTCGGAACGCAAAAAAGGTCGGATTATCAGAAGAATACAAAATGTTTATTATTTCAGTAAATGAGACAGTCTAAAATAAAATAAAACTTATACAGTAGGCTACCAGGCTATATGATTGGTTATGTATAATAAATGATAATATGTACAGTCCAGAAATAGTGTAATAAAAAACAAGAAACACATTTTATTGGTGAAAAAAATCGGTAATGTTCTTTTAAATATCACTATAATATTGACGACTTGGAACACAATGTTTTTTATAAGTAAAAACGTAAAGTTTTACCTTACAGCCTAAACCGGCTTTCACCTATAGAAGGCTTCATCAGAGGCTGTCGTTAGTAGCGCTGCTCGTCTTGTTGTTGGCGACGAGAAAGTGTTTCGAAAGATTGAAGCTGTGTGTGTGTGGTGAGATGTGTTCGAATAATGCGTGCGATTTGAATTGTGTCTGTTCGTTTAGGATGTCGTTTTTATTTGTTTTTGTGTGTTTGTATATTTCTAATTGTTCTAGAGTGTCTAGTTTTCGGCCTTTTGTGTGTACATGTAGTATGTCCAACAACAAGACGAGCAGCGCTACTAACGACAGCCTCTGATGAAGCCTTCTATAGGTGAAAGCCGGTTTAGGCTGTAAGGTAAAACTTTACGTTTTTACTTATAAAAAACATTGTGTTCCGAGTCGTCAATATTATAGTGATATTTAGTTAAGTAACGGACACGTCATGGACAACGAAATCCAAGAATGTTCTTTTGTTTGGCAGACAACTGTCTAGACTTAGCTGGAATGTTCCTCCATTTCTTGATCCACAAGATATCCATAGGTGTAGAGGACAAGTTCTGTTCGATGTACTGAAGAGCAACATCAAAAGCTTTCTTGGCTTCCGTATGCAATACACGGGCAGGCGGTTGGTTCGTCATCATCATTAGGGTCTTCATTTACAGTTTCTTCATCAACTTGCGAAACAGTGGCAACGATCTGATTGTCATTTAGTTCTTCATTTGTTTCACAATCTTCATCACATTTATCAATCCACTCATCAACGTCATTTGCTTGGATATCATGTTGCAAAGTTTGTAAGTAGTGTTATACTCTTTTATTACTGCCCAATAAATCTTATATGTAATATCAATAATTTTATTCAACTTTTGATACAGGCGCCATCTCGTGATATGATACGAGAATATTTACTTACTTTTAGGTCCAGAATTCTGTTAAGCGAAACTCGAAGATAGCGGAATGTGTTATTTGAAATAATAACTCTTGCTTGAAATGTTTACCAAATGACATTACGTTTTAATAACATATTACTACAAATGGCTCTACCGTGCGAAATAAGCACGCTATTATATGCCGTTTGGCATTGCGTCATGAGACGCAGTTCTACTGTATAAGTTTAAAAATTTCCCTTAAACATTTCATAAACCCTCCAAAATAACATATTCAATTATATTTTTTATGATATCATAATTACAAATGATTTCACAACCCAGCACTTATTAAATGTAGTTGGACATGCTCTCATTCACTCACGCTCGCATTCTTGGTTCAATTTTCTTTTACTTTTCCCCAAATTTAGCTCATTTTTACTATTATTGAATTCTAAATGAAATATTAAAATATTTGTTTTGTATTGACCACATTTTGTCACTTAGCTGATATTATTGTCCTGCAGACGTCCCATCGCTGAAAACGCACTAAGATGTTAAAAACTTTAACAAAACGTTTGTTTATGTTTTACATTGCACTGTTATTTATTTTATATAAATACTTCACTGTTTTACATTGTACAACAACACTTAGTTGTGTAAATTTTAGATCGAATTAGCGTTTGGAGATATACCGGCCGGTACGTTACACTGATGAGTCGAGACTGACTTTGTTTGCTACTATGCAATACAGAGGTGGGGGACAAACTGCGTCGCTCAATCCTTTGTTCACAAAAGTATGTATTGCGTAGTAGCATACCTTTGGCTGACGAAATCATGTGCGCAGCTGGTTGACACATTGGTATGATGACTGTTTTGCTGTTCTGGATGTATATCCCTGACCTTGACGCAATCCTATACACTCGAATTGTGCAGTTGCAAACCCTCAATAAAACTTTACCAATTTTTTATATGTGACTTGGAAATGAAAATACAATTTATATCGATTATTCCCCAAAATATAATAGGGCCAGAATTGTACTGTTACAAAACCCCCTCAATGAAAGGTTTTATGCTGAAGCATAAAAACTCTCATTGACACACTCATACTTCCTAAAGGGATCAGCTAGGATATGTCGCCACAACCCCCGTACTGTTTATCAAAAAAAATTTAATTACTCACCTGTGGTCCGATGATGGTGACAGTACCTGCATGACCTTACTGGATTTCTCCTACGAGATCCCAACACCATAAGGCCAATTAGGCGCTTTACACTCCTGCTCTGACACGCAGGCCAGCTCAGGACCGCCGTCACATCACCAAACACTGAAACAATAAATCAAAAATATCAAAATAGTGGCTTGGTATAATACCATATCCCTTACTGATCTGTTCCCCTTAGCTACATGCTGGTTTGTGTTAAGAAGCACTGGGTTTACTTTAACTCCACAAGAATTATACAGAAGTTCCATTTTCTTAATTCACTACTCTTAACATTATAAAATTTTTTCGATTCCAATCGATAATAATTAATCCTTTCCCATTAACAAGAAGAAACACAAATCTTTATACTAGTGCAATAATACTTTCTAAATATCCAAACACATAATCTAAATTTACTCAAATAAAATCATCTATTTCTCCCTCTTTCTACAATTCTGAAACATTTTCTTCTTATTATTATTTTTATTATTATTAACAGTAAGTAATCCGGCGCTGTTAACAATATTTACCCTTCTTTCTCCTCCACACACACTATTACCCCCCCTGAACTGTTGCGTTCAGTTGCCTCCACAAGGATTGAGGCAGAAGGAGTGAGCACTTTTTTCTTTTCTCTCTCTCCCATCCTTGCTTCAGCTTTACAAAAACTTCAGGGTAAGTACCCCTACTTTTACTCTTATAATATGCCCCTAAGGTCTACCACCCCTACTGAGGTGAAGTAGCCTATGCTCAAAAATAATCTTAGATTCCCCTTTTAAAAACCCCATTAAATTTATAAATTTAACCAATTTCAAAAGCAACCAACTATGGTCAGGTTTGACAATTGCTGCCCACAGCTAGTTGTCGTCCAAAACCACGATCTGGGATGGTAAGGCCGAGATCGCCCGAAATGTAGGGAATCGCAATAGTTTGACACATTGTGTCGTATATAGTTACATTTGTAACTGCCCCAAAATCATACATTTATACATACATACAAATTCCTACACTAATACATAATAAACATAATACATAATGAGACACTCATAATTAACATTGCAATTATTACATTAAAATAAACAATTCACATTTAACTTTGATCAAAATTTACACACTTTACACATCTTTAAATTTGCGTATAAAATTATAAACATCACATTTTAATTAATTAATTAATTAATACTTTTAATTATTAACTTTTATTAATTAGCCATCAATTATTTATTATTTACTACCATTTAATTCTTCACAAAAATTCAAATTTATTATTAATATTCATATTACATTATTATTATTATTTCATTTCTTATTACCTTTCTACTATGAATTTTCTACTTAACCTTTCACATTTTTATCATTGATTAGTCTGGGTGACTCCTTTATTCACTATGATTTGACTTATTTTATATATGCATTAACATTTATTATCTTACTCCCTTTCTTCCTACTAACCACCAAATTTACCTATCATGACACCAATCTCTCAATTATAAACACCTTCACTAATTCCACTTACCTCTGGCACCGCTCGTCTTTGTACTAGGATGTGTGTTCCCAACCTGGCTATATACATACCTAACCCTTTGCCCCTCCAAAATATCGGCAAACACTCCCTTAAACTACTCTATCACTTGCCACAACACCGCACGCTGATCACTCCTTACCACCTCATCCTTACTACAAAATATCACCATCAACAATTAAATGTTTAACCTTTACTTTACTCACCTCTACAAATAATCACCTGTGTCCCTAAATATCTAACACTCTCTTTGTGTATTATTTTCTTTAAAACTCTTAACTATATAACTCCCATTAACTTTGATTGAATAACTCACATGCCTCTATTTATTAATACACCCAGGCTCTATTCCCTTTTAAACACTTACTGTGATCATTTACAATAAAATTTATCTCTCACATTGTTATAATTCATAACAATACATCTCAATCTTCAAATATATATTCTTACTTAATCATTTATTATTTATTAGAAATCTCATAAAATCATTTAACTTCATTATCAAACTTTATTTTGTATAACATTAATTAAGTAATTAATCTTCAATTATTTAATTCAATTATTTAAAATTTCATTATTGATCACTTGTTTAGTCAAAATGTTAATTGTTATTATTAAATCAATTAAACTATAACTTCTTGTTACATACATGGTTTACATAACATTACCTGTAATACACAACATCAAAATACATAAATACATTGATATTAACACATAAACACAATGAAAAATATACAATCCAACTTCATTATTTTGTCATTAATCAAAATCAGTCCATAGCAGTCCATTTCAAAATCACTGTTCACATATATTAAATGTTCATTACACAATTAAAACAATCTATCCTCCATCGTTGAATAACATTCTAATCTTAGATCTATTTATCTTATTGTTTAGTAAATACATTTTATTATTATAATCATTATAATATTTATCAAACTTTTTATATTCGTTCACAATTTCAATCGGTTTATTATATACCAAGTCACGATCGGGTACAGTTCTGTCTACATCAGTATGATATGTTATAATCTGGTTAGTCATATAGTCATCATAATTTTCTACCACTACACCTGTAACTTCCCAAGGTAAGTAAATGTTATCATTATTCTCACCATCTACTGTTATTACTATCTCAATTTTACCACAAGGTAAGTATTCATTATAATTATTACTTCTCTCTCCTAACCTTTCTACAAGTTCTCTGTACTTTCTATTTACTTTAAAAATCTCTATTACTCTCTTATTCTCTCTCTCAATATATTTCTCACCATAACACCAAGTTACACTCTCTCTCTCCAAATATGCAGGGGACACTAACTCATCATTACTGCACCACCTATGAAGTGCACAAAAACCCAGGGAAATTTATTTGCAGACATATCGTCTTCCAAATACTCACGTGAAGCCATTTCTTCACCCCCTACTATAACATTAAGGGAAAAATCTACCCCTGCATCCACTCTACCTGTAAATCCTTTCTACTCTCTCTCTCTCTGATTCATCACACACAAACATCTTATTATCAACTTCTACTCTCTCTACAATTTCATTATCACTATGAATATCCACATAATTATTTTCTACCACCATATTTTTACTTGTATTGTCATTGTTATCTCTTGTAAACTCATTATTCAAATTATCATTGTTACTCACCTTGTTAGCACTTAAACTAACACTATTTTCTGTAAATGCATTATCATTACTACCCCCACTTTTATTCCATGTATCACTCTCTATCGCTACATTTTCAATTGTATCACCGTTATCACTTTTGATCTCGTGACTACCGTTTTCTACTATTTTACTCTCACTAACCCCTTCACTTCCCTCGTTACTTTGTTTATTAGTCTCATCACTATTTTCGTTCAAAAAAGCGTATAATTCCGTTTTTTGTTCTTTCATTTGTCTCAGCTCATTATTAAATTTACTCCAATCATCCTCAGTCATTCTGTTCAAAACCCTTTCAAACTCGCGCATGAGTTCCGTACTATTCCATGCCTCCCCTAATCCACTTACTTTATTTTCACGTGCCTCGGCCATGTTAAAAAAAATTTATTTATAATATACCCTTTATATATAAAAAACCACTATTAACCCATAATTACACACATACAACCAAAACACCTAACACACTCATTGTCAACAGTACAAGTAAACGCAATAACCCTATCAAAACATAACCTTATCTTTACGTCATATTTACGTATTTTCAAAATATTATATATTATTTCAGATAACTGTCCGCTACTTTCCGTAGGCTTACCCACATAAAATAAAATTTTAATTAGTGTCCCTGTTCGCGAAAGCCAGTGTTATACTCTTTTATTACTGCCCAATGAATCTTATATGTAATATCAATAATTTTATTCAACTTTTGATCTAGGCGCCATCTCGTGATATGATACGAGAATATTTACTTACTTTTAGGTCCAGAACTCTGTTAAGCGAAACTTGAAGATAGCGGAATGTGTTATTTGAAATAATAACTCTTGCTTGAAATGTTTACCAAATGACATTACGTTTTAATAACATATTACTACAAAACATGGCTCTACCGTGCGAAATAAGCACGCTATTATATGCCGTTTGGCATTGCGTCATGAGACGCAGTTCTACTGTATAAGTTTAAAAATTTCCCTTAAACATTTCATAAACCCTCCAAAATAACATATTCAATTATATTTTTTATGATATCATAGTTATAAATGATTTCACAACCCAGCACTTATTAAATGTAGTTGGACATGCTCTCATTCACTCACGCTCGCATTCTTGGTTCAATTTTCTTTTACTTTTCCCCAAATTGAGCTCATTTTTAGTATTATTGAATTCTAAATGAAATATTAAAATATTTGTTTTGGATTGACCACATTTTGTCACTTAGCTGATATTATTGTCCTGCAGATGTCCCATCGCTGAAAACGCACTAAGATGTTAAAAACTGTAACAAAACGTTTGTTTATGTTTTACATTGCACTATTATTTGTTTTATATAAATACTTCACTGTTTTACATTGTACAACAACACTTACAGTAAAGTTCGCTAGACATGAATCAACTGTTTTCGTGCTAACAGCGCAGGTTATGTAATGCGCATGCGTCAGCAGAGAAACAAAACTCAGTTGCCTGCCAGACGGCTGTGGAGATTATTATGTGCGTACTTTTCAAAAAACATCAGTATTCATCAAAATGTAGCGTTTAGTTTCATTTATGTAGTTTGCTTTTTTTTCCGGTTTGTCGAGTGAAATGGATCAGTCTGGTTCACCGTCGACTTCTGTGCAAAGGAAAGTGATACATAGTCAGAGTCGGAAAATAATTTATAACGTTTACAAGTTTATGAAATCTGAAGGCAAAGAAACATCAGAAAGAAAATTACAGGAACGGGTAGCTCAGGCGTGTGGTGTGTCGCTAAGTAGTGTTTTTAGAATTATTAAAGAAGCATCCACGTATACGGGTGATACAAAATCTTTCAGCACTCCCCACAAAAAACGTCCAAGAAAAAAAGTAAAAACCGATATAGACGATTTTGACAAGTGTACTATTCGACGAATTATTCACGACTGTCACACAACGGAAGGGGAAAGACCAACATTAAAAGTTATTTTAAGAATTTTACGAGAACGAATTAATTATAATGGTAGTGTATCTAGTCTTAGACAAATTATTCGACAAATGGGATTTCGGTGGAAACGTGCTGAAAACAATAGAAAACTTTTAATAGAGAAACATGACATTATAAACTTAAGAGTAGATTTTATAAGAAAAATACAGCAGTACAGAGGAGAATGGCGGCCCATAGTGTACACGGACGAAACCTATTTTCACAGTTCAACGTCAGTTACAAAAACGTGGACAGACAGTGATAAAAGTGGCCTAAAAACTCCAATAAATAAAGGACAACGGGTGATTGTAGTTCATGCTGGTGGTGAAACTGGGTTTATATCCAGTGCTTTCTTAATGTTTAAATCGGGTTTCAAAAAAGGCGATTATCACAACGACATGAACTACGAAAATTATGAAAAGTGGGTGAGTGAAATGCTTATACCGAACTTGAACAAGAACAGTGTAGTAGTAATAGACAATGCCCCCTACCACAATGTACAATTAAATCCACCTCCAACATCATTAACAAAAAAGGGAGACATGATTAACTGGTTACAGAACCATAACATTCCTTGTAGTCCATCTATGTTAAAACCTGAGCTCTATGCACTAATCAAGCAACATAAACCAACATACAAAACTTTTAAAATAGATGCTATTTTGGCAAACCATGGACATTCCGTTTTAGACTTCAACCCTACCACCCAGATCTTAATCCTATTGAACTGATTTGGGCAACCATGAAGGAGCGTGTTAAAAGAAAGAACGTGCATTTTTCTGTAGACAGTGTCATAAACTTAGCGAAAACAGAATTTGATTGTATTTCTCCCGCAGACTGGAGATCAAGATGTGACCACGTCATGAAAATTGAAAACGACTACGTGAGATTGGACCAAATAATGGATACTGTGACAGATCATTTAGAAATTAATATTGGACGGGATAGCAGCAGTGAAGACGATTTGAGTGATAGTGATAGTGATAGTAACAGTGACGGAAATATTAGTGGGGTGGAAGAACTGACCTAAATAATTGTAATTGCACGTAAGTAAATGAGCTCTGTATTACTTAAATAGTTTTAGTGTAATTGTTGCATTAATATTGTCTCTCCTGTTATTTATGGATAGTTTACATCTGCTTGTTTAAAAAAACACACGCAGTATTTCGCATCTGTTGTTGATGTTACTTACTCAAACAAATTAAGATGCCAGAGCAATGTGGATCATATATTACTACGTTTTTTCGTGAATCGTAACCTGTACACATTCCAAAATGTACAACTATTGTTGATGTCTAGGCTCAACTTTGGAGAAACATTGCAACAGACACAACACGCCAAGTCACTGTTTACAAAATAATGGCAGTATTAAGCATTTTATAACTGTGTGAAAGCTTTATTACATTGTCTCTTTCTATTGTGTCTGACGCTTGTTTCGTCTTAAAAAATGTCCACGTTTACTGTCTGGTCGTGACATAATCGAAATCAAAACGTACCTACAACCAAATTTTTTGTATTTAGTAACTTAGTAAAAAAGTAGTGAATTAAATATAAAACGTACTAAACTGTAAAAACCTTAAAAACAATTAAAAGAATAACAAAATTTTTAAATTATAAGAATAATTGGTTAGTAAAAAGTTAGGTAAGTTAGTAAAGAGTAAGTTACGTGTGTGTGTGTGTGTGTGTGTGTGTGTGTGGTGTTGGTAGGGCTATAAAATTTAGTTGGGTAAATTTGGTAATATAGTTAAAAATCTAGCTAATGAAATGTAGAAAACAATAAACCCATAAAAACGTTACAAATTAAAAATAAACAATTGTAAGCATTTAAGAATCCATAGACAATACAAAATTAAGTAAATAAAGTTATAAAAATAATAAAAAGTAAATTATTGTGAATCGACAAGGCAGTATAACTGCTTTATTTCAGCTGTCATTATAAGCGATATGTTTTTATTAGTACTTTTACAGGGAAAAACGTAAATTTTACTTTTCTTTCATCTTTAATTAAAGATGCGTAACTTCGGCACAATAGGTATAAAAAGTTAATCCGTCTCAAAATAGATTACGCATCTCACACATGCGTCTCATTCACAATTGAGAGAGTAGGCCGATATTTTCAACTGCGTTAGTAGACATTTTCCTCTGTCTCTGGGTTCCACCGCTCCTGACATCTCCCCACTACAACCTGCGCGTTGCTTCATGTCTATTTAATATTACTGTAGTTGTGTAAATTTTAGATCGAATTAGCGTTTGGAGATATACCGGCCGGTACGTTACACTGATGAGTCGAGACTGACTTTGTTTGTTACTATGCAATACAGAGGTGGGGGACAAACTGCGTCGCTCAATCCTTTGTTCACAAAAGTATGTATTGCGTAGTAGCATACCTTTGGCTGACGAAATCATGTGCGCAGCTGGTTGACACATTGGTATGATGACTGTTTTACTGTTCTGGACGTATATCCCTGACCTTGACGCAATCCTATACACTCGAATTGCGCAGTTGCAAACCCTCAATAAAACTTTACAAATTTTTTATATGTGACTTGGAAATGAAAATACAATTTATATCGATTATTCCCCAAAATATAATAGGGCCAGAATTGTACTGTTACAGTAGTTGACAATTTCCGGCATGTCTGTGTCTTGCTCATTCCCAGTTTGTTCACTCTCGATCATCACTTCCGGCCAAAGTTTACGCCAAGATTTTTGCAGTGTGTCAGGTTTCATTTCATCCCATGACTCAGCTGTTGTGTAAATTGGATCTTTGATACCAAGGGATTTCATAGCTTCAAAAAGGTTACAGCCTTCTCCTGTCTTTTCCAAAATTGAGCTGATGTACTTTCGGCGATAACGCTTTTTCAGTCACTCGATCACTCCTTGATCCATTGGTTGGATAAGGGAAGTTGTAATGGGACATTTTGGCCTATTTTTTGGATAATAAATAAATTTGTATTTTCATAAAAGTAAACAGCATTTTTTACGATATAATAATAATTTGGGAAACGTATACATAAACTGATGAGAAGGTAAATTTTGTTGGTAGTGAAGTTGGCAGCAGTGATGGTGAAATTATTCATAAAATTATAAAGACGCAATACACAACCGGCGAAATTGTGCCAAGGTCAGTTCCAGTGAGAAGCAAAACAGCTATTTTTAGATGCATGACTAGCATATTATGTAACTGAGAGGATCGTACGATGTTACGTCAGATCATACGTCACGCTGGTATGTAGGAGTGGCGGTCCAGCAACACATATTGGCGTAGTGATACAAAACCAGAACAATAAGATTTGGTCGTGTAACTGCGGCCACTTTACAAAATAGTGCCGTTTGTCTCATCCCAGTCTAAATTCAACTCTCGTGAGAGTGGTACGTACAAAAGTTCCGGAACGTAAATTTTCGGGCCCGCAAAACAGCAAAATGTGATATAAAAGTAAAAAATATACATAAAATGTAAAATTTACGTGGATCCACAAAACGAACGTTAAATGAAGTGAGTAAAAGTAAATAACAGTTGTGTTTTTCAATTAACATTTTCGATATACCCGGCGAGTAGTACGGTAAAAATTTACGAAAAATGTGCGGAGTGAGGAAACAAAACATCTACGGAGAATGGACTGATTTTTTGGACACAATGGCAGATAAGTAAAAGTTTGAAAGAAAAACAAAAGAAGAAAATTAAAAATTACACTCATTCAAATTTAAAGAAAAAAAAAATAAGGGCATCCTAAAATATAGGTACAATCTAGAAATAGTGAGCTCACTAAAGGTTTTTTTTTTAATTCTGTAAGTTATAAAAGAGTATATATGTGTGAGTGAAACGCTGGTTTGTGTTCCCCTAGTAAATTTATTTTAAGAGCTTGTTATTGTATTGTGAGTAAGTAAATTCGTATACAAGAGATTCAAGGTAGAAATAATTATTGTTCATTAACTAGTTTTGTCATTAACATGATTGTATTTTAAATGTGTTAACCGGGGTAAAGAGGGAGAAAAGAATAATTCGTTTATGATGAAATTGAAATACTTTAGTAACCAATAAAATATAAACCATGGGGAACAAATAAAGTTTTCTTTATTTCGACAACCAATTCTGTTCTCCTGGGTTCGCCGAAAAGAACATGGCCCTGGTAAGTAACAATTATATAAATAGTTGGCACACTTTAAAGATGGCGACTGAACAAAAAAGACACCAACAAGTGATTATGTGAAAATAAATAATAATTAAATAATTAAAGTAAATAAAACATAACAATTGGCTTCCGAACGTAGGGACAATTTTATATAAAATAAATTTATGTAAAATATAGGCCACTTGGAGAGCAGAATGGTCATTTTGAAATAAAAATAAATTTTTGGGTATGTAGAAATAAACTTAGGTGATGAGAGTGTCACATAAGGTTATGTTACAGTGTTATTGAAGGAGATGTATAGTAAATAAGTAAAAAATTTAATAAAAATGATGGATACTAAGGAAAATATTAACGATGAAGTCAGCTTCACTGACAGCCAGACAGAAAGTCAAATAAATAGCGATTCAGGTATTCAAACAGAGTCACTGTCAATAAGTGACCGTAATGTAGACGAATCTGTAATTAGTGCGCCGGGAGCGAATTCCACTCCCGTGGCAACTAAAACAAGAGAAAAAGAGTTGTCATTAAATGATTTATTTAATCTTATTAATAATAGATTTGATATTAATAATAGCAATTTCAATGCCAAATTTGACGAACAAAATAGTAAATTTGATAAATTGAGCGGTGATGTTAGCGAAGTCAAGAGTAATTTCGAAGTACAAAATAGTAGATTTGATGAGTTAAAACACCATATGAATGAAATTAATAAGCGATTTGATAATACTAACGAAGAATTTGCTAGTAAATGTAACGATTTAAATACCAAATTAGATAATGCAGTTAAGAGTATAGACATTAAAATTAATGAAAGAGATGAGAAAATTGACAAACAAATTTGTGAAATCACACTAAGTATTGAAAGTAAAATCAGTAATGTAAATGAGCAGATGACAAACAAAATTAAAACTCAAATCAAAGAACAGTGTGTAGAGATAGAAAGTAAATGTATTAATAAGATTGATGTTGACATAAAAAATAAAATAATGGAGATAGAGAGTGTGTGTAAACAATCAGTGCAAGAGAGTGTGGGGGCTATGAGTAAACATAACCTCCAATATGAAATTATAAATGATAATAAATTAAAAGTAATTGAGCGAGACATCATTGAAATTAAAGATGAGTTACATGTGGCCGTAAGCCATAATTTAAGTAGTGTTGCGGAGCGAGTGTTGTACACTCGCGAAGCAAAAGATGACATAGAACTCGAACAATTTAATTGTGACAACCGCAGAGTACACCCGATGCAATTTTTGAGTAGGGTAAGAGAATTTAACCGGTTTAATAGTAGTAGTTGGGAGATTAAATTGCTAAAAATCTTAAAGTGTTTCAAGAGTAATTCCGAAATATGGGCGGAAGTACATAACACAGAGTGGAGTAGTTATGAAAAATTCGAGTTAGCATTCCGAAACAAGTATTGGTCAGAAGAGGACCAGGAAATTTTACGTAGTAAGATCATGGGAACGGGGAATTTTGGGAGAATAAACAACCACCTAACCATGTATGTCATGAAAATATATAATGAAGCAAAGTACCTAGAACCGCCGTTGCCGTTCCGGTCATTCGTTAGACATATTAGTAAACACTTGCCCAGAGAGGTACAGATAACTTTAATGATGAGAGACATAGTAGATATAAATGAACTGGAGAGTATGTTAGATGTGTTACAAAATATTGGGGAACGCGAAGGAGGGAGGCGTCCAAATCCACCAACAGTAGTAAATAATGACAATTATCATCAGTATAGGGGAACACCAAACTCTTATAGAGGAATGAGGGGAATAATAACCCTAGTTTTAGAGGCGGAATTTGGAAATGTTTGAGTTGTGAATACGAGAATTATGCTATCCGAACAGTATGTTACAGATGCAACAAAGCACGAGATTGCCAACGGAACAACGTGGCACCGAATCAACATCGTCAACAACAACGAGGGGGAGGTAACGACAGAGGAGGTAGACCTGCGACGAGAGGGAGAGGAGGGTATAACCAAGCCGTGGCGGGTACGTCAACGGAAAACTGAGGCCGGCAATGGAAGCAAGGACCCCACCATTGTCCACAGAGAACAAGAGGGTCCAGATAACCGACGAATATCATAATAATGTTATACAAATGGACATGACGAAGGAGTTGTTGGAGGAAGATGATACAAAAGTTATAGAAAACAAAACTGGATTGACGAAGGTAATCGTCACCATAGAAGGTAAGAATTTTAAATCATTGATTGACACAGGGAGTGAAATATCAGTAGTTTCTGAAAATGTAATGGGAGAATTGAAAGAAATAAATAAAAATATACCATCATTACCAGTTGCGGGTGTAACAGTAGTGGGGGTAACTGGAGTACGAAGTAAAAGAGTTACTAAACAAGTACAGTTAAATATATTCCTTAATGAAACTGAATTTGAGAACACTTTTCTAGTAGTTAAAGGACTGAGTTTAGATGTGATGTTGGGAAATGATTTTTTGGAGAGAAATGGGGCAGTAATAGATTTTAATAAACGGATAGTGGAATTTAATAATGGTTGTGAACCAGTCAGGGTTAATTTTAAGAGGATGTTAGACGAAGTTAGAGTTACAGGGGTAAAAATGATACAAAAGCAAGTAGGCGATGGGGATATAGAAACTAAAGTAAATATATGTCGAGAGAGTGAGATTGTAGAAAGTGTGGAGGGAGAGATGCATGTGAGTGATGAGAGAGTATGGGAAAATAGGGCTGATAAATTTTTTAATGAAGGTGGAGTTGTAGGGGGTACTCAACGACAGGAGTTGTGGGCAGTTGTGGAGCATTATAGAGATGTGTTTGCGGAGTTGCCTGGAAAAGCCAGGGACTATGTGTGTGAGCTGAAGGTTCGAGAACACTCACCCTACATGCAGAGGAGTTATCCAGTACCATTTTGAAAGAGGAGAGCAGTACAAGAGGAGTTGGATCGAATGATGGAGGGAGACATAATTGAAAGATCAATATCGCCTTACTCGAACTCATTGGTGGTAGTAATTAAGAAGGACGGAAAGGTAAGATTATGTTTAGATGCAAGGAAAATAAATCAGATTATAATACCTGACCGGGAGTCACCGGAACCTATTATGAGATTTTTCAGAAATTCAGCGGGGTCAAGTACATGACATCTTTGGATCTAACCGCAGGATATTAGCAGGTGCCGTTAGCAGCAGAGAGTCAGAGATATACTGCCTTTCTCTTCAATGGTAAGAATTATCAGTTTAAACGTTTGCCATTTGAACTTAACACTAGTGTAGCGAGTTTTATTAAGTGTTTAGACATGATATTACAACCAAAAGACTTAGATTTTCTGACTGTATATGTTGATGATATATTAATAGCGTCCAGAACTTTCATGGAACATTTAGAACATATTGAGTATGTATTGGATAAATTACAGAATGGGGGTTTGACAGTTAATTGGGAGAAGTCAAAATTTTTACAAACCGAAATACATTTTTTGGGTTTTATTATAACTCCCGAAGGAATTTTAGCTAACCCTGATAAAGTAGAAGCTATAATGCGCTTTCCCGAGCCTAAGAATATTAAACAGTTACAAAGTTTTTTGGGTTTGTGCAATTTCTATAGAAAATTCCAGAAAAATTACTCTCAGACAACAGCAAGGTTAAGTGCTGTACTACAGAAAAATAAACAATGGAAATGGGGGGAAAAGGAAAGGGATGCTTTCGAGGAGATAAAGAGAAAATTTTCAAATATGATAATGATGAACCACCCTGATTTCTTAAAAACTTTTTACTTACAGACTGACGCCAGCAACGTCGCCTTGGGAGCGGAGTTGTATCAGGAGGATAGTGACAGAGAACACCACACGATAGCTTTCGCCAGCAGATCTCTTTTGGCAGCCGAAAGAAATTATATAACTACGGAGAAGGAGTTATTGAGCATCGTGTTTGCTGTAGGAAAGTTTCGCACCTACATCTTAGGAAATAAGACCGTTATCAGGACGGACCACAAAGCACTATCATTTTTGAATTCCTGCAGGTTAACACACAGTCGTCTAACCAGGTGGGTGTTAGCTTTACAAGAATACAACTTTTCCTGGGAACACATAAAGGGGTCAGATAATAAAGTACCAGACACACTTTCCAGGGTAGATATTATAGAAAATAAAACAGGTAGGGACCTTAAAGAGATAGAAATTTTTAGATTAACTAGAGAAGATAGAATTTTTGGTGAGGAGTTAAGGGACATTAAGAATATGCAAAGATCTGAAAATAAATTGGGTAAAATAATCGTTAGTTTAGAAATGGATGTAGATGGGTCTGAATATAGTACACGTTTTCAAGTATATCAAGGAATTCTGTTTAAAAAAGTAGAAGGGGGTGAGCGTGATTGGAGATTAGTTATACCAGAAGGGTTGATAGATAAAATTATTTGGGATTGCCATATAAGGTATGGGCTTTTTGGGGCAAAAAAGTGTACGAATGTTTTAAAAGAATCATGTGTTTTTAAGAATATGGAGAGGCGAGTACGGATGTTGTTACGGGTGTGTGATTTATGTCAGAGGTCTAAGGTAGTGAATTATAGAGTAGAAAGGGAAATGAATTATATTAAGGTAAAGAGACTGTTCGATTTAGTTGCTGTAGATTGGGCCATTACCGAAAGGTAGGGGTGGAGTAATGTATGTTTTTGTTGTATTAGACACGTTTTCGAAGTATGTTAGACTATATAGTATCAAGAGAGCGACGAGCAGAGTGTTGAGCGAGAAGATAACGAGAGACTATATGGTGAATATAGGTAAGCCGAAGATCATTTTATCCGATCATGGACCTCAATTTATAAGTGGTAGGTGGAGACAAACTCTTGGATGGGAAGGCATCATACCCAAACATACGGCAGTTTACCATCCACAGTCAAACCAGGCAGAACGGGTGATGAGAGAGATTGGTAGGATATTTCGGGCGTATTGTCACGCCAAGCACACAGAATGGCCATCCTACGTTAAGAAAGTAGAGGAGTGGCTGAATTGTACCACCCATGAATCCACCGGGTTTACGCCGTATGAATTAATAAAAGGAACAAGGCCACCTAGGATATTGGAACAGCTTTTTGACTATCCACCAGAAAATCAAACTATAGACGTGAATATGAAGATCCGACTAGCGAATGAAAATTTACTCACAAAAGGAGAAAGGAGAAAGCAGAGACATGATGCTAAAGGTAAGTGGACTAAATATGAGGTAGGGCAATTAGTACTGGTAAGGAGACACGATTTGTCTAGCGCACAAGATAAAGAGATAAAGAAGTTTTTTCTATTGTATGAGGGACCATATGAAATTGTAGAAGTAAAGATGAGTAATGCGTACGTGTTACGAAACCAAGCAACGCAGGCAGGAGATAGTAGGTATACAAAATGCGACGAACTTGAAGTTGTATCGGTCACAATAAGTAATTGAATTTTAATGTGTTATTTTATTTTGTTTCAGAAGGGACTCTCCCCCATTTTCGGGCGGTCACGGCTTCACCATCCCTGACCGTGGATTTTGGCTGTTTGGAGGCGGACCATGGTTGGCGGAACTTCTAAAGAGGGGGTGAAAGCAACGATGGTCCGGCTCCACAAAATTGGTTGAGAGTAGAAATTTCACCAGCTTGTTGAACGGGGAGGGGGACCCCTAAGGTATACAATACCTTATTACCTTATTGTGTTATACAATATTTTTTTTTTTACACTCAAGGTGCATAAATAAGGTGTACCTTACCACGTACCAACATCGCCTAGGCGTGTAAATAAATAATTTTAGTGAGGCAGTGTGTTCAAACAAAATTTACTCTTTATGTAATAAAATTTATTATGTAATATAAAATGTAACAAGGTCACGAGTAAATAGAATTTGAAAATGAAATTAAAATTGTAAGTTATGTAATTTTGGTAAATCTTAAATGTGAATTGTTTATTTTCATGTAATGACAACAACGTTAAGTGTAAGTAGATTAATTTAAGTGACTAAGTAAATATTTTGTTGTACTTATTATTTTATGTTAATGAAGGTCAAGGTAGGGAAAGTTAAGAAAGTAATGTATGAGGTTAAAACACCACCAAGATTAGAAATATCATGTAATGTAAATTGTTAATTTTAAACAAAAATATCTTTTACTTGTGATTCCCCAACTTTTCGGGCGGTCACAGCCTCACCGAACCCTGACCGTGGAATTGGTTTAGCTTTAACAGCTATGGTTGGGGCTCATTGCGTCACGTTCTGCCTTAACTGGCCATAGCTGTTATCGTTGTAAAGGTGAATTTAGAAATTGACAGGGGGGTAATTTAGGGGAATCACCAAATTATGGAACAGCGGCTATCACTCTGTTCGCATAGGAACAGTAAACCAGGTGGTAGACCCGCATTAAGGGCATATAAATCTGTACATTTAGATATTATGATATCTAGTTTTTTAAAAATGTAACGCAGAAGCAAGGACAAGGAGATGACAAAATTCCTCCAAAACGTCAGTCCTTGTGGACGCAACTGGACGCCACAGTTGGTTAATATTGATGTGTGTGTGGTTAAGGAGGTTACCCAGGGGGGTAACGAATTAAAAATATGTTGTAATTTAATAATGATGACTCGCTACTGAGATAACTAAATAATTTTGTTTGGATTTGAGAAATGGGTGCACTAGATATTTCTTATATTGTGTTTATTATGTTGTATTGTGTTAATTGCATGTAGTATGTTAGGAATAAGGATTATAAAAATGTAATAATATGTTATACAATAAGTTTTCAATGTGTTTAAAGATTTTAAATAAATAATGATATAAATTTGAGATAGTTAAAATTTTCAATGGGTTGTAAAAGATAGAAGTTGGGTGATAGTAATTGTTTAAGTAAGACATTTGAGTCAGTACAAGTTGAATATAGATGGGTGTTAAAGAGAATAAGAGATGAAATACAAGTAATAGAGAATTTGAGTATAAGTGGAGACACAGTAGTAATGGAGAATTTATGTGGAGAAATGAGAGTGATATATTGATGCTTATAAATGATGATGTTATTTTGTAGTAGTAATGATGTAATGATAGAGTAATTAGGTGATAGTGGAATTTTGTAAGGGGGGTGGTGTAAGGAGTCCAACGAAAGGTGTTGGGACAGGAGGGGACTGTTTAGCGCTGGAAAGGGTTACCTAGGGGGAGTCCGGGAACCAGATAAGGGAATGAGCTGGTAAGTGGGAATACACATCCTGAGTACAAAGGGGTAGAGAGTATTTTTGTGATAAGGGTAGAATGATTCAAAATGAAGTAGAGTAGTAAGTAGTTAGATATAGAGAAGGGTTGGTAGATTTTTTGGTAGATGGGTGTCATACTAGTTAAAGATTTTGTAAGTGGGCGTTAGAGTCATAAAAGGGGTAAGATTATGGGTAAATGCCAAGTTGATAAAGCGAATTGTTATGAATAACTGAGAATCACCCAAGTTAATAAAATGGAATAATCAATGAGATATTATGTAAAATGAAGGTTGGAAAAAAAAATTTTATTTTTTTTGGGAAATGAATTAATAAAAGGTAAATTGAGATTAAAACGTAATTTTTATAATTTTATATGCAAATTTAAAGATGTAAAGTGTGTAAATGGTGGTCAAACTTAAATGTGAATTGTTTATTTTTAATGTAATAACAACAATGTTTATTATGACGTACTTAGATGATTTTGTGTTAATTTGAGATATAGAATAGGGAGATGTTTAAGGACATAATGTGTTTAGATATAGTTGATTTGGTTATGTTATGTATTCCTATATATGTTAGAGGTTAAGTGAAAAACAAAACCAGTGCTTCTTAACGCAAACCAGCACCGCTAGGGGGAAACAGATCAGTTGGGGATATGGTGTGGTATAAGGCCACTAGTTGATATTTGTTTTGTTGTTTCAGAGTCTGGTGATGCTGTGGCGGCGATCCTGAGCTGGCCAGCGCATCAGAGCAGGGGCGTTTAGTATCTGTCTGACTTTATGGTGTTGGGATCTCGAGAGAGAAGTCCAGTAATGTCATTCAGGTGCGGTCACAGTCATTGGACCGAGGGTGAGTTAATTCTATTTTTTGTTTGTAAACCGTAAAAGGGGGTTGTGGCGACATATCCTGGCTGATCCCTTTAGCAAGTATGAGTGTGTCAATGAGAGTTTTTATGCTTCAGCATAAAACCTCTCATTGAGGGGTATTGTAACGGGACATTTTGGCCTATTTTTGGGATAATAAATAAATTTGTATTTTCATAAAAGTAAACAGCATTTTTACGATATAATAATAATTTGGGAAATGTATACATAAACTGATGAGAAGGTAAATTTTGTTGGTAGTGAAGTTGGCAGCAGTGATGGTGAAATTATTCATAAAATTATAAAGACGCAATAGACAACCAGCGAAATTGTGCCAAGGCCAGTTCCAGTGAGAAGCAAAACAGCTATTTTTAGATGCATGACTAGCATATTATGTAACTGAGAGGATCGTACGATGTTACGTCACATCATACATCACGCTGGTATGTAGGAGTGGCGGTCCAGCAACACATATTGGCGTAGTGATACAAAACCAGAACAATAAGATTTGGTCGTGTAACTGCGGCCACTTTACAAAATAGTGCCGTTTGTCTCATCCCAGTCTAAATTCAACTCTCGCGAGAGTGGTACATACAAAAGTTCCGGAACGTAAATTTGCGGGCCCGCAAAACAGCAAAATGTGATATAAAAGTAAAAAATATACATAAAATGTAAAATTTACGTGGATCCACAAAACGAACGTTAAATGAAGTGAGTAAAAGTAAATAACAGTTGTGTTTTTCAATTAACATTTTCGATATACCCGGCGAGTAGTACGGTAAAAATTTACGAAAAATGTGCGGAGTGAGGAAACAAAACATCTACGGAGAATGGACTGATTTTTTGGACACAATGGCAGATAAGTAAAAGTTTGAAAGAAAAACAAAAGAAGAAAATTAAAAATTACACTCATTCAAATTTAAAGAAAAAAAAAATAAGGGCATCCTAAAATATAGGTTCAATCTAAAAATAGTGAGCTCACTAAAGGTTTTTTTTTTAATTCTGTAAGTTATAAAAGAGTATATATGTGTGAGTGAAGCGCTGGTTTGTGTTCCCCTAGTAAATTTATTTTAAGAGCTTGTTATTGTATTGTGAGTAAGTAAATTCGTATACAAGAGATTCAAGGTAGAAATAATTATTGTTCATTAACTAGTTTTGTTATTAACATGATTGTATTTTAAATGTGTTAACCGGGGTAAAGAGGGAGAAAAGAATAATTCGTTTATGATGAAATTGAAATACTTTAGTAACCAATAAAATATAAACCATGGGGAACAAATAAAGTTTTCTTTATTTCGACAACCAATTCTGTTCTCCTGGGTTCGCCGAAAAGAACATGGCCCTGGTAAGTAACAATTATATAAATAGTTGGCACACTTTAAAGATGGCGACTGAACAAAAAAGACACCAACAAGTGATTATGTGAAAATAAATAATAATTAAATAATTAAAGTAAATAAAACATAACAAAGTTACATTGGGTGGAAGGAATGCAGCTTTTATTTCTCCTTTTATCAATTCTTCTTGAGAAGGGTGTGATGGTGCGTTATCTGACAACAGAGCGCAAACAGGAAGTTTTTGGGCCTTAAGTTTTTTTCAACAGCAGGCAGAAATTTGTCAAAAAAACCATGACTTAAAAAGTGTACAGTCCATCCAAGCTGATTTTTGGTTGCGGTAATAAACTGGAGTGATGATAAATTAATGTTCTTGAATGCCTTTGGCGTTTTGGACTTGCCAATGGCAAAAATTGGTACCATTAGCATTGCTGCAAGTAGCAACGGTTAGCCCGTCTTTGGCAAGTTTTGATCCTAGTATCACGGTCTCATTTGATGCAGCAAGTGTTTTTGTCGGTAACATTCTATAGTTTAGGCCAGTTTCATCTATATTATAGACTTGGTCAGGTGCTAATTCATTTTCTTCAACAATTTTTTTAAATTTTCAAAGAAAACTTTTTGCTGCCTCGTCATCAGCTGATAGTTTTTCACCTGATATTGTGACATATCTAACACCATGATGGGTTTTCCAACGATCTAACCAACCTTCACTGGCTGTGAACTCACCTTTAACTTCCAATTTTTTGTGCAGAATTAGTGCCTTTTCTTTGACAATAGGCCCAGATAGAGGGGTTCCTTTCCTCCTTTCTTGGCAAAACCATATCCATAACGCGTTTTCTAGCAGTTCCAATTTTGGCTTTTTTAGTGTTTTGCGACTTTTTAGTGCTTTCTCTCCCTCTACCATTGAGGTTTCATAATAAACACAATTAATAAAAGACATATAACTGTATTCTCAACATTATTATTAATTCACATAACACTTACCTTTTCTGGGTCCAGGATTCTTTTACACGAAGTCACAGTCTATAAGAGAGGTTAATGGGTTCGTTACGTAATACACACGCTCTTTGACTATATTAATTAGGTCTGTTTATTATTCAATTTCAACATCTGGTTTACTTTTCTTTTAAATTTACTTAGTATTCATTTTCGTCTAAAACTTATTCCTGTTGATCTTAATTACTTTTTTTTCGAAAGTACAAAACATTACTTTAACATGGTAAACATCCTAATAACTAGTTCAAACCTTAACGTAAAATTTATTAAATTATATGAAGACAACCCAGTAATTGCTCACACGCTTCATTCATACATATTTAAGTTTTCCCCATAATTTAGAGCTCTTTTAATTTGACAATTTTTTATATTTGTTAAGGAGTTTACATATAGTTACGTATTAACGGCGTCCCTGCTGACACATGCTGCACTTCACATTTGTATCACTAATTGTCCGAAAATGTCACACTAGTTTAGTTTTGAAGAGTTCTTGTTAATTACATTTATTCGCCGTATCAAAATGTTACCATTTTCACTGTTTTACTCGAGTTTTATGAAATTTTCGGCTCGCGAGCCTTTGTGTGAACCGCACGGTTCTATGACTGTTGTAAGACAGACGCTCACACACCAGCGTCTACAAATGGCCACGCCTTCTTAATCCACGGCAACTTGGTCTCTCATTGGTCCAAAGGGCAGCACGTCACACGCTAATTAGTTAGAATCGTCTTCCTTTCGTTATTAACTTCGGGTTCAAGAGTACATACTTTCTCATGACCTTTTGTGTCCTCTGAGCACACGTCGCAAAAGGCGGCACACATGCGTGCTCTTACACATTCCTCGACGCTTAATTGTTCTTGTACCTGACTCTGCCTCGTACGGTTTCAATCATAGGGTGTTTAACAAATCAAACTTTTGTGATATTAAATGTTGCCCAGCCAAATTGGCCCCAGATTATTACATGTACAATATCATACAAATTGATATTTAATTTAATTTAATTGAACTGTATACTGTAGTCAATGTTTATTGTCGGGCGCCATCTTTACTGCCAACTGTAAAGAAAAAATATACGTACTTACCATGTTTGGGTTCTTTTCGGCGAACAGGAAATCAGAATGGTTTATTTTGAAATGATTTACCCAACAACTTATTTGTTGCTCATGAATTATTTATTCATTTTATAGCACGTTATTTCTTTCCGTTTACTTCATTATCATTAGAACATTGGTTGTTAGCCATATTTATAATTATTCAATACTATATTTTTCCCATATACATATCTAAGTTTAACATTTAAAAGAAGAAACAATTAAAACTAAACCATGGTATTTATTCAATTAATTTACTACCTTATTAAGCAAACCAGCGTTCTTTATTTAATACGTACTCTCATTCACTCTGTTTTACATTCCCCCATACCCATATGAGATCTCATTTGTTTAGTGCTTAAAATTTTGTTTCGTTATAAAATTTATATCGGATTTTGTTGATGTTAGACGAAAATTGAAGGTTACTTAACTGACATGTGAGTCCAGATGACATCGCCTTATACTACGCGCACTACGTAGATCACTGAATTTACATGTTTTTAGAAAAACCCATTTAACTGTTAGTTCAATCTAATTAAGTTGATAGCTGCTATTTTACATTTAAAATTTGTATACGTGCGGGCGATAATTACGCACGGCCGGCGAACACCAAAACTTCGCCTAAAACCGGCGAACCGGCTAACGCACAGTTGGTTGCGTCTGTTGTGTTCAGAAGTTATATGCCGACTAGGTCTTTGTTCTCTGTTTCACAACGCTGCTGGCGCTGACACACCCGCATTGCAACGTTATGTAAGTTGCTGACGTAACATGGTCTGAATCGTCTCGTTGCATAATTTGTTGACAGATTTTGTGTCACTGGAGCTGACCTTGGCACAGTTTGTCGTTTATTGAATCTGTTCTCTGGTTTATAAAATATTATTAAATAATTCTGCATACAACTCCTCAAGCAGTGCAGCCACCGTCGCGATCGCTCCAAACAGTAAATTTACCTAAATTTCTTCCCTATCACCAAAAAAAGTTATTTATTATCATAAAAAAAATACAAATTGTGTTATTGCCCCAAAATAGGCCCGTTACAATACCCCCTCAATGAGATATTTTATGCCGAAGCATAAAAAATCTCATTGACACATTCATATTTGCTAAAGGGATCAGCCAGGACATGTCGCCACAACCCCCTCTACGGTTTACAAAAAAAAAAAAAATATCAACTCACCCTTGGTCCGGTGACTGTGACCGCACCTGAATGACAATACTGGACTTCTCTCTCGAGATCCCAACACCGTAGAGTCAGACAGATACTCAACGCCCCTGCTCTGACGCGCTGGCCAGCTCAGGTCCGCCGCCACAGCATCACCAAACACTGAAACAACAAATCAAAATATCAAATAGTGGCCTTATACAACACCATATCCCCAACTGATCTGTTTCCCCTTAGCGGTGCTGGTTTGCGCTAAGAAGCACTGGTTTTGTTTTCTACTTATCTCTAACATATATAGCAAAATATCTAATATATAACAAACACAATATAACATAAGTAAACATAATACATTAATAATTCACATTGTTATCATTATCTAAAAATAAACATGTATTTAAAATTTACACATTTTACATCATTAAGTTTGCATATAAAATCAGAAAATTACCTTTTAATCTCAATTTACTGTTATTAATTCGTTTCTCAAAAAAATTTTTTTTTTTGTTTTCAATCATTTCATTTATTATTCCCTTTCATTAATTTGGGTGATTCTACGTTATTCATTATAATTCACTTTATCAACTTGGCATTTACCCATTTACCCCTTTTATTACTCTAACGCTCCCTTACAAAATCTTTAACTAGTATGACACCCCACTTTCAAAAATCTACTAACCCTTCTCTACCTCTAACTACTTACTATTTTAACTCAATTCGCCACCTTCTCTCAATATATAAAAAAAAATACTCTCTAACCCTTTGTACATAGGATACGTGTTCCCCCCCCCAAAAAAGCTCAATTCCTGTTCTCTGGTTCCTGGATTCTACCTAAGGCAACCCCTTCCCACTAAATCTATACCAAATCCCGTCCCAACCCTTATGTTGCGGACTCCCACACTACACTACCCCCTACTACAAAATTGCCATCCCCAAAATCTCAATCTCCTTACCTTACTACAACTACAACAAAATAACATCATCAAAATAAACAACAATATATCACTCAAAACTCTACATAAATTCTCCATTTCTACTGTGTCTCCACTTATACTTCTCAAAATTCTATAACATTACATTAACTCAAAACAACATTACATTATTTTCATCTCTACTATTCCTTTAACTTTGACTTCAATTTGGACAGATCTATATGTCCCACAAAATTCAACTTGGACTGATTCAAACATTTTATTCAAACAATTACTATCACCCATTTCTATCTTTTGCAACCCATTGAAAATTTTAACTATCATGAATTTATTTAATTTTTTATTTAAAATCTATAAACACATTGAAAACATATTATTATATTTCATAATCCTTATTACTAACATACTAAATGCAATCAACATAATAAGACATAATAAACACAATATAGGAAGTATTTAGTGCATCTATTTTTTCAAATCGAAATAAAATTATTGAGTAGCAAATCATCATTATTAAAATACAACAAAATTTTTTAATACGTTATCCATCTGGATAACCTCACATACACACATCTTGTATAATACGTCACATAACATCATACACAAATTGACATTAACCTTGATTATTAGTATACATTTAAACAAACAATTTTTCCTTTTAAGTAATTTATCTAAAAATTTATAAACATTATTATTTAAAATTTTTCATTAACTCTTTTTATTTATCATCATTTCATTATTTATCCTGTGTTGCCATTAGATTTTCAAAATTTCCAAATTTATTATTAATCTTTATTTTTAGCCATTAAGTCATTCCACAAAATAAACCATTTAACATTCATTTATTTATTAATTATTATTAAATTGAATCTCATCAAACAATTTAAATTCATTATAAAATTCAAACACATAACATTCAATCACAATATCTAAACATCTCAAATTATTTACTTCAATTGATTATTAAAATTAAATATTTAATTGACCATTAAAATAACATATTTCAATTATTATCAAAATTCTACAAATCATTAATTATTGTCTTCATAATTATTTTATTATTTAATTAGAATGCAAAATATTCATAATATTATTATTATTAACACAACATTTTCTAATACATATACACATTATTTTTCTAACCTTTCATAATACACACACATGAATTCCCTACATTATATTTACAAAGTATACGTCAATAACTGTTCAATCGTTTCACACTTCATATGTCCAAATCTGCAAGGTCGTTACCAAAATTATAATATTTAACAATGTTTATTCACTGATATCTAGTTCAACCTCCATCGTCATACAAATATCTAATATATTTATAACATATATAATTTTTATCCACATACCAGTTGTTATAATTATTACTATCATAATAACCTATCAACTCTATTTCATCCATTATACCATTATAAATCTTGTCACCATAAGTTATGATTGTCCAGTCTACATCAGTATCATTCAACGTCAGGTAATTTGTTTTATCATTTTTAAAAATATTCTCAAAATAATTTTCTATCTCTCTCTCAACAGGTAATCTTTTTCTCAATTCATCATAATTTCTTTTTACCTTATACAGTTCTATTTCTCTCTCGATACACAACTCTCTCTCTTCATAATACCACATCACATTCTCACAATTAATACAGACAGAGGGTACAACATTATACAACATCAATATACATTTTAATTCATCTACTAATATGGGTCTCTCGCCCTTCAAAAACAACAACATTTGTGAACACTCTGGTTCAGAAAAATTAATGGGAAAATTTACCCTCTGCCCCCATTCAACTACAACATTATTTTTTCCCTCTCTCTCTACTTCATAAACACTCATTAATATTTCATTATCACTATATTCTGCAATTTTATTAGTACTATTTTTGATTATATTTTCATCATTTGTCTCTCCGTTATTCTTTACCCCCACTATACTCTCAGAATTGTAATTAATATCATTATCTTTACTATTTAACACTACATCTTCCACTATTTCATCATTTTTAATATTGGTTATACTTATAACATGGTTACCTACCTTCTCAACACTCTGTTCTAATTTATTTAAACTGATTCTTATTGTTTCATTAGTATTCTCTATGCATTTATTTAATACTTGAATCTCATGTTTCAACTCATCTTTCTGATTTTTTAACTCCTCAAAACTATTCTTTTGTTCATCGAATTTTCCATTCTGAATATCTAATTTCTTATTTATACTACTTTTAAATTCTTGCATCTCATTTTTCTGTTCATTGAATTTAATATTGAAATCACTAGTGTTCATGTCAAATTTATTCAACAATAACTGCATCATACTCATCATATCATTATCTTCAACCTTTTTACTCGTGACTGGTGTTGAGTGAACACCTTCATTCATGATTTGTGATTCAGTTATGCTTATCTGGCTTTCATCTACACTGTCAGTGACGCTGACAGTTTCATGATTGTCTGCCATTTTCTTAAATCTTTCAGACAGATAATTCTTTGTAAAATATTGTTACATGTAATACATACTTATATAAAAAAAATATTCTACTTACCCATAACACAAAAACATGACATAACCTTATTCTGTACGTCTATTTTACGTATGCAAAAAAAATTTTTATTCTACCTCCACAACCATTCTGTTCTCCCAAGTAGGCCGTATTTTATATAAATGTATTTATATAAAATTGTCCCTGTTCGGGCGCCAATTGTACAATATCATACAAATTGATATTTAATTTAATTTAATTGAACTGTATACTGTAGTCAATGTTTATTGTCGGGCGCCATCTTTACTGCCAACTGTAAAGAAAAAATATACGTACTTACCATGTTTGGGTTCTTTTCGGCGAACAGGAAATCAGAATGGTTTATTTTGAAATGATATACCCAACAACTTATTTGTTGCTCATGAATTATTTATTCATTTTATAGCACGTTATTTCTTTCCGTTTACTTCATTATCGTTAGAACATTGGTTGTTAGCCATATTTATAATTATTCAATACTATATTTTTCCCATATATATATCTAAGTTTAACATTTAAAAGAAGAAACAATTAAAACTAAACCATGGTATTTATTCAATTAATTTACTACCTTATTAAGCAAACCAGCGTTCTTTATTTAATACGTACTCTCATTCACTCTGTTTTACATTCCCCCATACCCATATGAGATCTCATTTGTTTAGTGCTTAAAATTTTGTTTCGTTATAAAATTTATATCGGATTTTGTTGATGTTAGACGAAAATTGAAGGTTACTTAACTGACATGTGAGTCCAGATGACATCGCCTTATACTACGCGCACTACGTAGATCACTGAATTTACATGTTTTTAAAAAAACCCATTTAACTGTTAGTTCAATCTAATTAAGTTGATAGCTGCTATTTTACATTTAAAATTTGTATACGTGCGGGCGATAATTATGCACGGCCGGCGAACACCAAAACTTCACCTAAAACCGGCGAACCGGCTAACGCACAGTTGGTTGCGTCTGTTGTGTTCAGAAGTTATATGCCGACTAGGTCTTTGTTCTCTGTTTCACAACGCTGCTGGCGCTGACACACCCGCATTGCAACGTTATGTAAGTTGCTGACGTAACATGGTCTGATTGTCTCGTTGCATAATTTGTTGACAGATTTTGTGTCACTGGAGCTGACCTTGGCACAGTTTGTCGTTTATTGAATCTGTTCTCTGGTTTATAAAATATTATTAAATAATTCTGCATACAACTCCTCAAGCAGTGCAGCCACCGTCGCGATCGCTCCAAACAGTAAATTTACCTAAATTTCTTCCCTATCACCAAAAAAAGTTATTTATTATCATAAAAAAAATACAAATTGTGTTATTGCCCCAAAATAGGCCCGTTACATACAATTATTATAAAAATAAAAATAAACCCTCAGCTTTATTTGCCCTGTTACACCATCCCCGTACAAGATTCAATATCTTTTCTATTTTTCCTCCAGTCCTTATTGTAGTAACTCCCACATTGAGTTCCTTAGCAATTTTTTGGAGTGATTCCCCCTTCTCCAGTCTCTGTAGCACTTTTAATTTTTCACTTAAAGGAAGAGTAACGTGTTTATGTTTTGCTCCTGACATAATGCAAAAACTACAACAGTATGTACACACAGTATTAAAAGTGTAAAAAAGTGTTTGTAAACACTAAAACTGTCACCAATTACTGCGTACACCAATTCACACAGGACGAGTAATTAGCACGCACTAGACACTAGATTCTGGCTCACTGAGGCAGCAAAACAACTGACAAGTATGTAAACAAGCTGGTGAGTCATCAACAAGTCGGTGCCTGAGCCGCGGTCGGACCAGTCGAGGGTCGGACTAGAGAGGTTGTACTGTAATGTGTTTGGTACCACTTTTTCCCAGTTTTCATTCTAGTCACTTGCTGTATTGTCATGCATTTGCTTTTATGTTTCCATTACCACAGGTCCAATATAGGGCTGATAGAACGAGATCTTGTATACTGTGACAGCAGCGGTATGCGAACATCTGCTCTCCGGTACCAGCGGTGGACACAGCGAACCAATCCGGCATCAGCAGCCGCCGAGACGTGACCAACAACGTGCTCGGAGCGAGCCAACCAGCGATCCCGGTTAGTGCATAAAACCCGGGCCGGCAGAAAATTTTGAACACTTCATCGCCACGCCATCGGACGCACTTCATCTCCTCTCCTCTCTCGGACGACATCGGGGCGGAGTCAGCCGGAAGGAACAGCCGAAGAATAGAACCGCCGCCGTTCTTGCGTCTTCGCACTCCCGTTCCGTGCCAGCGATGGATTTCGCTGGGCCGACAGCCGACTCTACAACCGGTGCCGAAAGAAGAGGAGGACTGCAGTACGCCACGATCAGCGGGCGCAGCCGCCGAACATCTCAGCGCGGCACGACCAACATCAGCTTTCTCGCCACTCGGTCCTTTTTAGGGCCACCAAAAATGATAGTGTGTACGATTGGCGCCATTTGTCCGGTGACAATACATTCTGGCTATTGAGAAGAAGATGACATAATTTTGTTACATTTTTCTTCTCTTGTGTGGCATCAATCCTAAGTGACTGGCAGACAGTGGAATAATTATACTGTGCAGGGAATGAGGAATTATATTAGTGAATAGTCCCCCCAGAACTATTAAAAATTTTAGTGAAATTCCATAATCACCTAACATAGTTCTGCTTATAAGCCAGGTGCATACGTTAAAGTAACGCTTGTAAATAATTATAAAAATAAAAGGTTGTATAATTTTTGTAAATTAATAAAATAAAACTTTCTCTATAATGACCATCACTTAATGTTTGGTAAATAATGTACCGTATATATTTGCAGCATCAACAAAAAAAAAAAAAATTACACACGTGCTAAAAAATAAAGGCAGAGCCTAAAAATGTATTTATGAAATTATATTGGAAGAATCCTAAATTTCTCATTTGTCCTGACGAAAACAGAGTCAAATTTTCAAGCTAGTCTCATCCCCCCCAGGAGCAGCTCCTAGTTGATAATTTCTTCACCTCATGGTAATGCCGGTCTCCCACTTTCTTCTCCATACTCTACATAAATACCTCCTTGGCTTTCCGCTTCCTGTTATTACTTCTGTTCTTCCTTTAGTCATTATTCTTCATAATATACCCTATCCATAACCTCTTTTTCCTCTTCATGATTTTCCAAATGTTTGCTTTCTACATTCACTCGTATGAGAACTTTCTCATTATCCAGTTTAACCAACCAAAATGTCTTCATCCTCTGCCTACAACAGCACATCTCAGATGTCTCTTATGTGCTGTGTATCCTTTTTGTTAACAGTTCAGGTTTTGGATCCATACAGTGCTATGCTCCATACATTACTACTTACAAACTTCTTCCATATCACATGGGCTACATTACAAGAAGCTTTTTCTTTTCATAAGATTTAAATAAAACATTGCATTTCCGAACATAAGCAAGCGATTTTAAATAATGTAGCAAATACAGGTTTCACAGATCATTGCTTAAAACACAACTACTTTTTAGTTACAAAAAAAAAAGGAATAGTACTGTATAACATAGGAAAGGGTAAAAAAATGGATTTATTTGAAATTTAGAAATATGGAAGTAATTAAAAATAACTAAAATGTAATGAATGTAGAAACAGAATTACTTGTACTCCTCTGTTAATTTTAGAATTGTTATTCCTGTTATATTTGGATTATACAGTTACTTGACCTTTCCTGTACTAGCTCCTCCACACCCTCCACCATTTTCTATACCCATCCCTAATACATCTTTACACTCTAACACATTCTTTCCATTTAGTCATTCTTACAGCTCTGTGAAAATAGCCTAATCTGCGGAAATGATTGTCAGAATTTAAGAATAAATTGTGAAACTACTAAGCATTTGTGTTTATGTACATGTTTTAAGTAATACGTTTCACGAAGTGCCCAACGAGGCTTCAGTTAATATTAAACAAATGATGTTTTTCTCATATTCTAAAATATAAACAGTATTTAAAGAAAAATTACTTAGTATACCACAGATATGTAAGTGCATTTGTTTTTATGTTATCCAAAGTTTTTTAATGTGCTATAAGCAAAATATGACTGAGTTAATGTATGTATTGTTTGTGTTTCTGTGTATGTGTTCACCTACTTACTTTTTCCTTTTAAATTTTGTAGGTGAAACAGTGTTTAGTGTTGGTTACTCATATTTCTCAAATGATTCATTTGGAGCGACTAAAGTTACTATATCACGTGGAGTCATATCCAGTGTGTCGCCGGATGGTCCAATACATGCGACCTGCTTTGTGCATTCTGGCCAGAGTGGCGGTGCCCTCATTCGACCTCCGTATCAGCTTCTGGGCTTAATTGTATCCAATATTCAGCAAGAAAGTACCATTTTTCCTGAACATTGTCTTTCTTTGTCATATGAATGCTTCTTAACACCACTAAAGGCATTTATAGATAGCAAAGGTAAGCTTGTACATAGAGCGCAGTAATAGTAAGCCCTGTAGTTCTTATGCTTGCATTCTCTTTTCTGTAAAATTGTATTAATAATAAAATTATATATATATTAAACTTCCACTATGAACACTTACTTTTTGGTTTTGTTACCCAGACGTTTCGATGTGGTATTCTTCTTCTTCAATGGGATTTAAATACTGAATGTCTGTACAGTAACGGTTGTGGGATGTAGGTGTGTGTGGTGGGGGTTGCTGGTGGGAGGGAATTGGCGCTGGGATTCGAATTTTGTGTTGGAATCAGTGTATCGAAAAGTATGTGTGATCTGTAATGTAATTGTTCGTTTAATATGTTGTTTGGTTGTAGTGAGTGATATCTGTATATTTCAAATTGTTCTGCTGTTTTAGTTTTCTACTTTTAGGTAAGTAGTGTAGTATTTCCATGTTGTGCTCTATGTTTGTGTAACTGTGGTTTTCGTTTTGTAAATGTGTGGCAAATGTGGAATGTATGTAGTTTGTGGTGAGGGCTTTTAAATGTTCAGAATATCTAGAGGAAAACGATTTTCCCGTCTGGCCGATGTAGAACTGGTGACAGTCATTGCAGTTTAATTTATACTGATATACTTTATAAATTTTATAAACTGATATACTGATATAATTTATAAATTAAACTGCAATGACTGTCACCAGTTCTACATCGGCCAGACGGGAAGATCTTTTTCCTCTAGATATTCTGAACATTTAAAAGCCCTCACCACAAACTACATACATTCCACATTTGCCACACATTTACAAAACGAAAACCACAGTTACACAAACATAGAGCACAACATGGAAATACTACACTACTTACCTAAAAGTAGAAAACTAAACACAGCAGAACAATTTGAAATATACAGATATCACTCACTACAACCAAACAACATATTAAACGAACAATTACATTATAGATCACACATACTTTTCGATACACTGATTCCAACACAAAATTCGAATCCCAGCGCCAATTCCCTCCCACCAGCAACCCCCACCACACACACCTACATCCCATAACCGTTACTGTACAGACATTCAGTATTTAAATCCCATTGAAGAAGACGAATACAACGTCGAAACGTCTGGGTAACAAAACCAAAAAGTAAGTGTTCATAGTGGAAGTTTAATATATATATAATATTAAAAAAGTGAACGAAGAGGATGTATCAACAAGATAATTATAATAATAAAATGTTATTACAATGAGTTTTAAGTATGATATTTAAAGTTAGAAGTCATAAATTCTAGCAATTTTTTGTGTATGTTTAGTCTGTTATATGAGTTGTTTTCTCTCAGATAACATTAAGGATTTATTTAATGTTGTCCACATTAAGGATCCATGTTGGATATCCCTAGTAGAGCAAATGGTATGGCCCTCTATGTAAAATGTCCCGGAGGTTTAAGAAGAGACTGCTTCCTTACACTGCTATGGAGGGTGTCATAGAAGGAGGAAAAAGAAGAGGGCGTAGAAGAATGGCATTAATAAATAGCATTAAAATCAGGGGGTATTACAAAGAAACGAAAAGACTGGCATATGATAGGACAGCTTAGAGAGCTCGTACCATTTGAAGATCTGCCTTAGGGCAGAACACCAAATAATAATATGAGTTGTGATCACAGTATGAGAGAGAGAGAGAGAGAGAGAGAGAGAGAGAGAGAGAGAGAGAGAGAGCGTGTGTGCGCGCGTGCGCGCGCGCGTGTGTGTATGGTTTGCATAAGGTGAGTATCAACAATGTTCTTTCAGTTTTCGTAGGGGGCGTGTGAGATTTAAACTGTATATTAATGATTATACTGAATTCATAATGTTTAGATAGAGTTTTCAATGTCCTTATTTAAAATAATGTAGTTGTTTTACTTTCAAAATGTGTCATTCTTTAATTACAACAATCACAGACAGTTTTCCAATATAATATTGGATGTAGTACTTGCTTGAGTACAAAACCTGGTTGGATTACTTACTACACATTTGGTCAATGGTCAGGTACTTCTACACTTATAAAGGTACACAAGAGAGTAATGTTTCAAGTAAAATATAATTTATTAAGTGTACTGAATAAAATTTATTAACAAATATGTAAACAACAGTAATTTAAACAATGGAACCATCAGTATTTGTATACTTTGATATCTCATTGCAAATTGTCGTTTTCAGATGTCAGCAAGTTAAACCCACTTACAAAAACTGACTTCAAAGTAAGAAGGAAGTGGAACTTTGGACAGAAGTGTAAATTATGAAGGAACATTCTCTGTGAATAAAGGGTACCATGGCCAAGGCGAACGTGGCTGAAGCAGATGGTGGTTGTGACGGAGAATTAAATTACGTTTGTTTGTAATTAAATGTAAATTGTGGCTGAGGTGGACGGTGGTGAGGTGGACAATTCATGGAAAAGCAGATAAGGTCTGACTGGGATAGGAAACAAATGGTAACACAAAAGATAGTTGTTTTGTCACAAGGCAAGAAGACAAAAACAAGGGTTTCGCATTGAATGAAAAAACCCCTTCAGTTGGTTCTTGTCATACAACCACTCCCTCTATACCCGGGTATTTATTACAATATATAATCTGAATATATTGTAAATCTTCTTCTTCCAGGTTAGCAGTCCATAGGCTGGTTGCCAGCAGCTCGCCATTCTTCACGATTCTCTGCTTTTCTTTTCAACTCACAATATGATGTGCAGTTCATATCGACCATAAGCTGTTTCATGTAGTCTAAATGGGGTCTTCCTCTGTGATTCTTCCCTTCAATTGTTCCTTTTGGTATTCTCTTAACCAACCCATTGTGTCGTAGTACATGACCTATAAACTTAGCTGTTCTGCCTTTTAAATTTCGAAGAAAGCTCTTCTCCTCCTGAGCTCTTCTAAGGTGTTCCTCATTCGTTTTCTTTTCCCTTCAGTTTATCTTGAATATTCTTCTGTAGCATGTAACTAAACTTAATTAATCGAAATACATAAATAAATAAAATACTGCCAGGAACTTACCTGCGGCCTTTCTCACTTACCTGCTTGTTTAAAATTTTGATCAGAAGCCCAGAGTCGCCACGATATTTTTAAAGGACAGATATGGAAACCTTTACACTTTACCTTAATAAAAACGGGACAATTTTGCAATCTGACTACCCCCCACTAATAATTCAGAAGAAATCCGGGAACGTTTAGACGAATCTTGCAGCACAGAAATGAGAAAGTGGTAATGACGAAATAACTTAGACTAACACATTATTTTGAAGAGAATTAACATTTTTAATAAGCAAGTATTTCAAGGTTGTACTATTAGTTTTCCAATAAAATTTTATCAAATTAAATCAAAATTTGCATACCTTTTGGTCACACATCTTCTATTGTTATATTTAAATTATACTACTTACAACTATGGAGACGGCCCAGTCTGCTCTCTCTCTCTCTCTCTCTCCTCTCTCTCTCTCTCTCTCTCTCTCTCTCTCTCTCTCTCTCTCTCTCTCTCTCTCTCTCTCTCTCTCTCTCTCTCTCTCTCTCTCTGTCATTCATATTAAATTAAAACCTTTAAATTCTTATAACCCCATATCTTTATTTTACACAAACACTACTACTTAATTGTTCACGATCAAGACTCCGGCCGAACACGTGTTTCTTATCTCACCGATAAATTAACTTGTCGCTGACAACTGCACTTCGCACGCTATAAATTGTTAATCCCATTATTTCCTTGGGTCCCGGTCGGTATGAAAGCGGTATTATATTTAATTATTCATATTTAGAAAGTTTAACCCGACCGGGCCCACACAACACTATCTGCGTCTGTAAGTGAACTGGGGAGAAGCGTCTCTACCTCAATGCCAACTGGATTACGTCTTTTTAGGTGGATACCAATGCCTTGTAGTTATTCGGCGCTTGTTGAGTTCCATTTAACCCATGTAGTTGATTGTGTGTTAATCATGGGCGATATTTGTTCAGCACTGGTTGACGTCACAAAAAGGGTTTGGCTTAAAGCTCACATCCGTCAACTTGGTACATGTGCTCGGAAATTTTGTCTCTTAGCCATCTTTGCGTTTCACAAAACCGGCGTCGCTCCACACACCTGCTTGTCAGGTGCGATCGGGCGTACTGCCACACACTCGCAGAGTTCTTGGAAATGACGCTGAGTACATTCCTCAACAACGATTGCACAACTACGAAGGCGTATTGTTCCTTTGTTAGGACACTGTTTCAATTCACCACGTGTTCTGGTCATAGTTGGAAATTATGTCCATGAATATTTTTGATAAATCCCCAAAAATTTAATAAAATGAAAATCCCCTGTATTTGTCACGTTACAATACCCCCCCCCCCAATGAGAGATCTTCTGCCGAAACAGAAGAAATCTCATTGCTAAAACCCCTAAGAGGACTGGTGAGGAACTGGTGCCAAAACCCCCTCTAGCTCTTGTACTTCATGGGTAAACAACCCCCCTGGCTCGGCGACTATGGACGCATCTGAACGAGATCACTGGACTTCTCTGTATGAGATCCCAACACCGAAAACTCGAACAGATACGCACCACAGCGCACCTCACCTTCTAACATGCAACCCCAAAATCCAAATCCCTGGCTTATATCATGTCAGATCCTCAACCGATATGTTCCCCCTTATATGCACACTGGGCTGCCTTTAGCAGATACTGGGCTTGCACACACACTTATTGTTACATACTATCAAAATTGAAACATTCTTCAAAAATTTATTTAAGTAAAAAATCACCAGCTATTTTTCTTTTAAATCAAAACAAAATTTTTTATCTAAACTGAATAATTCTCTTCATTATTCTTTTTTATCATCATTATAAAATAAACAAGTTGAACATTTCTTACCAACATGAACATCCTTATTCTAACATGTGATTATACCTATATTCTAAACAATACAATTCCATTAAAAAAAAACGATTAGTACACAAACAATAACATAATCAAAGCTCAAAAACATCCATTAAATGGCAGGCACAAAATCAAGAAATATATATATTTTTTTTTTCAAAAAAATTTTAAATTCAAAAAATTTAAAGTTATTAAAATATCTTCTTTTTCAATATTGAAATTATTTAAAATTATTCAAATTAATTAAAAGCAAAATTGGCTTTACTTCCTTGCTAAACGTCTCTAGTATAGGACATCACCTATCAGCTGATCAAAACTGGGTCAAGTCAAGGACCTTGACCTACATAAGTTATACACAAGTTACATCTGAAAATACATTGAACATCTTTAAAATTCTGTCTTTCAACACAAACAAAATAAAATAAAATATTTAAAAGAACGAAATATTATTATAATTAACAATCAAATTGATATTTAAATTACTCAAATAAACACTTTACATTATTTTCAAACTCTATCAAAAATTGTCACTGGTTTCAATCAAAATTTTACCTTTTTACTATAAATTTCTTTATTTAATCATCTCATTCTCCATTAATTTGGGTGATTCAATTACTTATAATAACTCGATTGTATCAACTCGGTATGCATACATATAATCTTTACCTCTTTGACTCTAATACCACTAACAACTAACTATCAAGACACCCATCTCTATCAAAACATCTATCAAACAGTCTCCAAACCCAACTTACTATTAAACTCAATTCGCCACATCATTCTCTTGATATATAAAAAATATTCGCTAACCCTTTGTACTTAGGATGTGTGTTCCCCCCCCCAAAGCTCATTTCCTTAATCTGGTCCCTGGATTCTACCTAAGGCAACCCCTTCCCGCTAAATCGGTCCCTTCCCGTCCCAACCCTTTTGTTGCGGACTCCTCCATTACACTATCCCCTCTTACAAAATTACCATCCCCAAATCTCATTCTTATTACCTCACTTCAACTACAAAATAACATCATCATTTATAAACATCAATATATCACTCATTACTCTACATATATTCCCCATATCTACTGTGTCAACATCAATACTTCTCAAATTCTATTACATTAATTCAAAACAATATTTTCATCTCTAGTACCACTTTAACTTTAACTTGGACTGATCTACCTGTCCCAACAAAATACTAATCACCCAAAATCTATCTTTTACTTATTTTTCACAAATCATTTAAATTCTTAAACATCAAATTACTTTCCTCATCATTCAAAATAACATCTTAACACATTAAAACATTATATTTAACATTAGTTACCTTAGACACTAATAAACAATTTATCAGTGACATTCTACTACTGATCAGCTGACATTCCTAGCAAAGTGAATGACCTCACTCCCTACCAACACATTTCCAAAATTATGCAAATTACATGAAATACATATTGTTATCAATCCTTGTATCTAACACAATAGAATAATACATTTATAAAACAGAATAAACACAGTATACTGAGCGTATGAACACCTATTTATCAAATCATAATACAAGCATGTTATTAGTGCAAAATTTATTTATCATTTTTTATGTTATGAAATTTAAATTCGTTGCTCGCCGGAGCAACCCCCCAATCCACACACACTATTGTATTTTCTGTTTAAAACAATTATCTCAAATTATTCTCATTATTATAAATTTTATACTTACAGTGCATAATTCACATACTGACATACACAAAATATATACACCATACACACCAATATCTCCAAGTAACCTCTGAAACATTTAACAAAAGGTTATTTCCAATCAAACAATTTAACAATTAATTACCAAATTCATATCTCGTAAAATAATTCATTAGGAAATTCAATTATATAATCTTTGAATCAATCAAAATATTTAAAACATCTCAAATTAGTTTGATTAAATTAATTATTGAAAATACAAGTTCCATTGCCATCAAAACAATTACAATTCGCTAATTACTGTCTTCAAAATTAATTTTGTTCTTTTTTTAGATTGGAAATATTAATATTATTATTACAACAATTACCTGCATACACATTGTTTACCTACATTTTACAATACATACAATTGAATTCACTACATTTTTATTTACAAACCTTCCTCATTATTTATTCAGTTATATCTCACTTCAATGTCAAAATCAGCTAGGTTATTACCATGTATTAACATACTTAACGGTTCCTTCCCCGATTTCTTAATCTAACCTCCATCGTCGTATAGATATCAAACATATTTGTAGCATAAATGATTTTTGTTTACCTCCCATTTATTATTATTATTATAATAGACCATTACCTCTATATCCTTCGTTATCCCATTTATTATGTCATAAAACTTGTCACTATCAATTAATTTTGTCCAGTCTCCGTAAGTAATTTTTCTCAACACCAAGTCAATTATTTGATCATCATAAATTACATTATTGTTATTTAAACATGTATCATCACAACAATCTTCACTCTCTATTTTAACCGGTAAGTATTTCATATCATTTAACATCTCTTTCAGCTCATTATAGTCTCTCTTTAATTCATACAATTCTGTCTCTCTTTCAATACACCATTCTCTATCTAAACTTCTCTCATCATAATGCCATATCACACTTTCTCTCTCATTCCATGCAGAGGGTACTAACTCATTTAAACATTTCCTGACTTCTCCAGGAACAACAAAAAACTTCAAAAAACAATTATTTGTAGAACACTTGTCTACCCAATATTCTCGTGAAGACCTTTCTTCACCACCCTTAACACCTCGGAAAAAATTTACCCTCTGTTTCATATCCACAATATAACTCTCCTTCCACTCATTATCTAGTTCATCAACACTAATTGCTACGCCTTTACAATCTATTACTCTCTCTCTCTCACTCACTATCTCTATCTCCTCCCTATCCAATACTTTATTCTCAACTATGTCATCATTATTATTATTATTTAACATTATTTCATCATTAGAATTAATTATATTAACATCACCACTTACCTCAGAATTGTAATCACTATCATTATCTTCACTAGTCAAACCTACCTCTCCCACTATTTTGTCACTGTTATTTATGAATTCATTATTAGAATTATCATTAGCACTCACCTGGTTAATTATTTCTTCACTATCATTAACAACATTATTCTCACTTACCTGTTTTGATTCAACTTCTGTCCTCTCTTTTAATCGATATCCATCTCCTTCCAATTTTTTGTCCCACTCGTCAAACCGTTTATTGATACGATCATTCATTGTTATTAAAAAATTCATCACATCATTCCATGAATACTCTTTTTCTTCCACCCCCACACTGTCGTCATTATCACTAGGCCCATTCTCTGTCTTATTCTCTACCACTGTTACTTCAACTATCTTACCTTTATCGTTCATCTTACTACCAATACTAATATCATCACTATGCTTTCTAATTTCGGCAAATATTCCCTCTTCTTGTTCTTCCATTCGTGTTAGATCATTATCTAAATCACCCCACTCCTCGTCTGTCATCTCACCTACAACACCTCTAAATTCACTCTCCCACTCATCCCCCGCAAAACCAATATCATTACCTTGTATTTCACCCATCTTCAAAGTTTATTTATATAACACTTATGTATAAAAGCCACTATTATTATAAAACTAAAACACCTAACCCAACTGTAAATCATAATAACACAAACATAACCTACTCACACGTACGTAATTATATACGATAAATATTTTTACAAATACGTCATTACCACATCCTATTTTCTGTGCTTTCAAATAGGTCTACCTCATATAAAATTTATGTCAGGATCCTGACAGCGCGTCACCAAATGTAACTAAACTTAATTAATCGAAATACATAAATAAATAAAAATACTGCCAAGAACTTACCTGCGGTCTTTCTCACTTACCTGCTTGTTTAAAATTTTTATCAGAAGCCCAGAGTCGCCACGATATTTTTGAAGGACAGATATGGAAACCTTTACACTTTACCTTAATAAAAACGGGACAATTTTGCAATCTGACTACCCCCCACTAATAATTCAGAAGAAATCCGGGAACGTTTAGACGAATCTTGCAGCACAGAAATGAGAAAGTGGTAATGACGAAATAACTTAGACTAACACATTATTTTGAAGAGAATTAACATTTTTAATAAGCAAGTATTTCAAGGTTGTACTATTAGTTTTCCAATAAAATTTTATCAAATTAAATCAAAATTTTCATACCTTTTGGTCACACATCTTCTATTGTTATATTTAAATTATACTACTTACAACTATGGAGACGGCCCAGTCTGCTCTCTCTCTCTCTCTCTCTCTCTCTCTCTCTCTCTCTCTCTCTCTCTCTCTCTCTGTCATTCATATTAAATTAAAACCTTTAAATTCTTATAACCCCATATCTTTATTTTACACAAACACTACTACTTAATTGTTCACAATCGAGACTCCGGCCGAACACGTGTTTCTTATCTCACCGATAAATTAACTTGTCGCTGACAACTGCACTTCGCACGCTATAAATTAATCCCATTATTTCCTTGGGTCCCGGTCGGTATGAAAGCGGTATTATATTTAATTATTCATATTTAGAAAGTTTAACCCAACCGGGCCCACACAACACTATCTGCGTCTGTAAGTGAACTGGGGAGAAGCGTCTCTACCTCAATGCCAACTGGATTACGTCTTTTTAGGTGGATACGAATGCCTTGTAGTTATTCGGCGCTTGTTGAGTTCCATTTAACCCATGTAGTTGATTGTGTGTTAATCATGGGCGATATTTGTTCAGCACTGGTTGACGTCACAAAAAGGGTTTGGCTTAAAGCTCACATCCGTCAACTTGGTACATGTGCTCGGAAATTTTGTCTCTTAGCCATCTTTGCGTTTCACAAAACCGGCGTCGCTCCGCGCACCTGCTTGTCGGGTGCGATCGGGCGTACTGCCACACACTCGCAGAGTTCTTGGAAATGACGCTGAGTACATTCCTCAACAACGATTGCACAACTGCGAAGGCGTATTGTTCCTTTGTTAGGACACTGTTTCAATTCACCACGTGTTCTGGTCATAGTTGGAAATTATGTCCATGAATATTTTTGATAAATCTCCAAAAATTTAATAAAATGAAAATCCCCTGTATTTGTCACGTTACAAGCACTAGGTCTCAAATTCTTGGAGGCTTTTCTTCTCCAATTGTCCAAGATTCACTCCCATATAGGGCAACACTCCATACGTATGTCTTTACTAGACTCTTCCTTATTTTTAGGCTGATAGTGTGTTTGAAGTGAAGAGGGTTTTCTGTTTGTTGAAAGCAATTTCAGCCTGGTTAATTCTTCTTATAATTTCCTTACTGCTACGTCCATCACTTGTGATTTTACTTCCTAGATAATCATATTCTGTAACTCCCTGGAGAACATTATTTCCAAGAGTTATTCTGACCAGATCTTCTTCCTTCCGACCACAGAGTAGGACTTTTGTTCATTTATTTTCATATTGAATTCATTCTTCATTACTTGACCCATTGTGTCAAGAATCTTTTGTAGATACTCGTTGCTCTCTGCAGTCACTGCTATGTCATCTGCGAACCTAAGCATGGCCACTTTTTGCCCGTGTATGTTTACTCTGAGATGGGAGGCAATTTTGGCATTAAGACAGATATTTTATATATATTCTGAATATTACAAAATAATATAATATAAGTGTGTACGCATTTGTGTGTGTGTGTGTGTGTGTGTGTGTGTGTGTGTGTGTGTGTGTGTGTGTGTGTGTGTGTGTGTGTGTGTGTGTGTGTGTGTGTGTGTGTGACTTTACACTAGTAGTGATGTCACGGCAGGATCTGTATATGTGAAATCGCAAGTGTCACTGACCAAGTGTCATAATTCTAAGACATGTTACTGTTGTCTATGTACTATCAACTCGCAAAGAATTTAACATCATTCTTGTCTTGTGTTATGGATTCTTGTAACTATGAAGTTTTAATGATGATGACAGGTAAAGCATCTTTAGTTGCTGATGGATACCAGCACCATCTTCATAGGAACGATAATAAACAAATTAGTTGGATGTGCACAAAGGACAAAAAAGAGCAAGTGTAAAGGTAGCACCAAGACGACTTTATTTAACAAAATTATCAGTACAAAAGATCGCACCTGCATTCCAAACGAAGCTGAAATCGAAGTCAAGAAAATGTTGGGAAATTGTAAAAAAAGGGTTAGGGAAGAAATTTCCATGCCAGTCCATGCAATTTTTATGGAGGAATTTATTCAAAATTATATGATTTAGGTATATAAATGCTGAAATTTAACAATGTGAAAACTCGACTGTGTAGGCGGGGCCGGCCCTGGGGTAGAGCAAGAGGAGCGACCGCTCTAGGCACCGGGTGAGGAGTGGCGCCAAAATCCGATTGTGAAAAAAATAAATTTTTTTGGCGCCTTTTAGAATAGTAATTTTGTTTATGTTGCAGCAAGAGTGCAATATGAATAGCAACTTAATTTTGATTCAATAAACGTATTGATTTTTGAAAAGTTGGTTTTTTACTTAACAGAAACTGAATTATAATTGATTCGAAAGGTGTCGACCAAGGGGAGCTGAACCGGATTCTCGCTCCACCCTAATAAAGGGCTAGGGCCGCCGATGTGTGTAGGGAAAAGTGAAATGTATTGAGAGCAGAATAGAATAGTTCGACAGCAGTCCATGCAACAGTTCGACATTTTCTCAGGAGAAATCTCTAATAACTCAAGTTATTAACATCTAGCTAATAAGTTATAGTCTCTAATAACATTTCGCTAATAACTCAAGTTTTCTTCAAATTGATTATAAAGATGAATTAGGCAAAAGGCTTCTTGTGTTTCCATGAGAACATGACAAAGGCCTGCTGAATGACAGCAATATTCTTTGACAGCACATTTAAAAGCAGTCTAAAATTGTTTGCGCAGTTATACACTCTAAAAAAATATTGTCTGGACATTTGTGTTTTGTGACATACTCTTCTCAGGAAATGGTATCCATTCTAGTCACCAAAATTAATAAAACTTGATTTTGAAGCTGGCGGCTATTAGTGCGGCGAGGAAGATATTTCTAGATAGTAGAATAAGTGGCTGCAGCTGTCATGTTAATCAATCTGTTTGGAGTCAAACACAGAACACTGGACTGACTATAGAGTACAAGGAAAATGAGAATACATGACTCACGTGTAGGGTGTGTGATGCTTTGGGATATATTCAAATTGACTGAGTAGAAAATGGATGACGTCTGATAATGGAACATGAGAAATTAGTTTTTTTTTTTCATTGAATACTTCATTCAGCAGTGGATGGACAACCTAAAAGTTCCTACTGAGCTGTGGAATGTTCAAGGACCGCGACACAGAACTAATAACGTGGTTGAGAGTTGGAACTCAAAGTTGAATATCATTATAGGAAGACATCACCCTAATGTTTTCCTGTTGGTTGAATGCTGACAGAAGAAGCATGCAAAGTTTCTTAACAACTGATGGCAAAGGATCTTGGAGAGCCCAGTCAGAAACAAAAGAAAATTTATGTTAAACAGGATAAGAGAATTAACAACATAATGAACACTTTTGATGATGATGACAACCTGCAAAACTGTCTAAAAGCTTTCAGCTATGTAAACAATTGGGCTCATAAAAAATTGGTTAAATAAATGCGTAATGAAAAATATGGTTAAAATACAAAACAAAATATATGAAATATGTTATTATATACTACAAAAAAATAGTACAATAAACTAATTTAAAGTACTAAAAACATAAGATCACAGAAAAATATAAAAAACAAAAATATATTGTTACGACGGTCTACTGATCGTTGTATGATACGGTGGAAAACAAAATACAAGATACCAATTAAGTCACTAATCACCAGCTTTAATTATTACAATTAAACAGTTTGTAATCAACAAGAGAGTCTTGCACAATTAAAAAACACATAACACTTCGCCACAATACTTCGAACTGCACTGGAATAAATCGCTAATTAAACTAAACTGACCGTCGCTGAATGCCTATATTTATATCCCGCTGATATTCCAGAATAATCCATAATACGTGTCAACTCTACACTAGAGCGTAATAGCTTGTGGCCGCCGAAGTCTGGAGCAGTCTTGCTAACGCATGTTGAGAATCATGTATGCACACAACATTACAGCCGGTTTCCACTGGAATAGCTGAGAAACATGTAGAATGTTCTGTAATGGTGTAACACTTTTTTCCGCATTGTGTAACAATATATATTGAAAATATACTAAATAAAAAATATTAAAACAGAAAAATATATTCAAAAACACAGCTTCTAAATCACCTGTGTCTTTGATGTACAAGTTTTAAGTGTCAAAATCAAAGTAAAATGACAGTCCCAAGTGTGCCAAAAAAGTGTAAGGGGAAGTTGCAGTTGATCTGTAACTACTGGTCTTATCTTGTTTATTACAGTGTCTGCACCTTAATTGTCTACCCAGATAATTGTCCGCCTCAGCGACAGCAGCAAATAAAGGAATATTTTTATATTTATTTATGTACAGATAAAAGAGTTTATGGTGATAACTATTTTAATTTTATAGTAACAGGTAAAGTGTTTAAAATCAAAATTCTATTCTATTATTGAGTTGTTTAATTATTTTATCCTTCCTTTTCTATTTATAATTTATAGTTGTTTTGATTGTTCATCTTTTTTCACAGCACTAAACTTTATAGAATATTGAAACTTTCAACTTGTGAAACTTACTTGTCTTTTCTTCTCGTACGCGTTTCAGCGTGGTGTTCGCCTTCGTCAGCTTTGAGACAAACTGCCATTAATTTGTAACGGTTTTTATTTTGAAAGGTATTGTGGGGGTGGTGTGTGGAGGAAGGGGATTGGCACGGGGATCCAAATTAGTTTTTTGAATAATCGTGTCAAAAAGTGTGTGTGATTTATACTGTAATTGGTCGTTAAGTATGTTGTTTGGTTGTGTTGTGTGGTGTTTGTATATTTCATATTGTTCTGCTGTATTAAGTTTTCGTCGAAAACAAGTTGAAAGTTTCAATATTCTATAAAGTTTATATCTAGTTTATATTTTTTATTTATAGTTTATAGTTTATTCTATATTTATGTTACATGACTTTATATACTTGCAACGGTACAAGTAATATAAATGAATACAATTCTGTGTTTACACCCAATGCTACTGTATTGTGTTTACACCACCATCTAGGTTGTTGGATTTTGTGTGTTTGTTGCATTAAGTATAATTGTTACACAATAAACTATTTTTTCTTTTTTTTAATAGAGGCATGAGACATTGATGGCTTAAAGTACTTAATTAAAATATTGAAAAAAGTCAATAATTTACTAATTATTACTACAAAAATGATTAAATATTAAAAATTAAAAATATGAATTCAGCATATTTCCTTTTATAAGGAGATGCAATGATGTAGTATCATACCTCTTATATGTAACACATGATAGTAACATATAAACATAAAAACTTAAAAAACATGTGAAAAAAATTATAAAATTCTTATAAATAGGTTGGGCGTGTGACAAGAGCATCAGCGTTGAATTTGTATTAAAATTTTAAATCATAGGAAATCATCTATGATGGTATTACTATATATTTTTTAATTAATAAATATAATACTAAATTATATAAATATATATAATTTGTGTGTGTGGGTGTGTGTTGTAACTAAACGTTTGTGTGTGTGTTACAAATATTATAACATCACCAAATTCAGATAAATTTTGATAACAATAAGTATGTATAAAAAATGCTAAATGATATTATGTTTGAATAAATAAATCATGTGGAGAGTAAAAATTAAATAAAAGGTAATTAACATGGAAGGAGAAGGAGTAATAAACCGAAAGTGATTAATAAAGAAACTAAAATAATAGACTGACAGACCAACGACATTGACCCAACCCCAGAGATTGGCCAGTTAAGAAATCAAAATAAAGAAAACAATACGGAGGAAGGAGAAGAAGAATGAAAACCAAGAGAGAACAAACCCATGAGGAAGAAAACAAAATGAAATGCATCAAGAAAAATAGACAAGTGATAAAAAATAGAGAAGGGAGAAATAATGTAACCCAAAATAATAAAGACAATGAAATTCAGTTAAGAACCAAAACTATTAATGAATGTTAGTATTGATAAAATGACAATTATAAACAGTCAGTAATATGAAACAATGTATAAAAGTACACTAACCAAAAGAGTTAGGGATATATGTAATTTGTTAACTAAGAAAGACACAATATTAATAATGTTATATAGATAGTGGGTAGAGAAAGAGAATAAAATGATGAGAAATAAATGGAAGTTGAATTAGTGAAAGTGATTGATCCTAGAGTGATATAATACTAAAGAAACACTAAGTAAATTATAATGAACACTAAATAATTTAAGAAAGTGCAAGTGAAAAAAAAATACAAATAATGTCTATCATAAAAATAGTAAGAGGAGAGTAGGCTAAGGTAAAGACTTAGTAAAATAACTCATGTTTTAGTTTTAAGAGTGAACAATAACATTTAACAAAGTTACAATGAATAGTATTTAGGATAGAACATTGATTCAGTAAATAATGAACACTAAGTAGTGATATTCACTGCGATGACTAGGAAGTAGTATTGTTATAACTTAAAAATGTATTGTAAAAGTTTAAAGGTGTGATTCACAAGGAAAAGTAATCAGAAGGTGTTAACATGGAAGGGAGAGCAAAAAGCATTAGAAAATAAGTCTGTATTAACATTAAGTAAATACCCATGTTATAAGGGGAGTTTAATAAAAAAAAGTTCAATAGAGGTGAGATTGTTTAGCACCAGAACAACAAATAAGAAATAATGAATTGTATAAATTATTGTTTATGAATTGGATATAGCTGTAAGAGTCATACAGACCATAGACCTAGATGTTATATGTTATATTGGAAATGAGTAGCAAATAATTAGCAAGTAAGATGGAATAACACAGTTGTTACTAACAAAGACTAAATTAAAACACATCCAGAGACATTAAACCTAATTATAAATGCAAAATACCAATTTAGGACTAAATGAAATATATTGTGTATGAAGCCATAAAAATCCAGTAATGGCTACTTAAATGTGAAACAGGCCTAACGGTCAAACATAAACAATTACTGATTGTATAAAAACCACCATGTAATGGACAAATCCAAGGTGACTAATTCATCAAGGATGAATGGTAGTTATTATTAAAAACCAAATATTAAATTAAGGAATTATATAAACAAAGAAATGTAATTAGTAAGTATGAAATTAATTGTAAACTTAGAAAACTTGATAAAACCCAATATTGTGGGGTACCAAAATAATCTTTGTGAGAAAATATAAATGACAGTGCATTTAGATAATAACTCAGAAGGAAGATAAGAGGAGGAAGAAAGTCCGAAGATATGGGAAGATTTGAAAGGAATTCGAAAATTGATAACAATGTGTTCATGTTCAGCTCACCCAATGAGAGCAATGATGTAACCATGGAAACGACCGTTTAACGAGGTAATTACCATTGAATACAATTACTTGGAAAGTGACGCTATCGCAAGCCAGATGCGAATTTTCTGTACAACACATTTTAATATTTAAGACATCTTAAAAGTAAAACCAAGTATAGAAATTGATCGTAAAGAAGTCTGATGGATGCGGAATACCATTTCCAGAGGGAGAAGACGTTTAATTCAAGACGAAATTTCTAAATAAGTCCAAACAACTTTGAAAAAGATGCCGAAGCTTGAATAAAGAACACAGGAATAATATTGATGCCATAATCCTTCCTTCTCGACATCCCGAGTAATTCCGTACTGCAATGCTGTTAAGTATCAGTTAAATTATTTCAACTTCCAAAAATAAACGCACTATAATATTTCTCAATGTATGTTGAATACCACTGAATCGTTTTTATTCTCTTGCAAGGATTGGACCATAAAATTAAATCACTGAAAATTTGTTAACTATAGAACTAACCTCATATTTATGTACGACTTTTAAACATCTTGTATGACACTCAAACAAAACAATTACCACTACACATTATCCTACTTAAGGAAAAAATATTGTAAGGTTGTGTATTTTTAATATTGTAACTGCATCTGAACCTTTTAACGTGATCCAAACAACCCACAAACATCGACCGAAATATTTGTTGATCGGTGAAATAAAATGCCATACTGTTTATTTGTATTCAAAAGTCGATAGTTTAACCCTGGAGAGAGTCTTATAAAGAATTATCCGGTGCAGAATTATATACGAAACATTAGTTACAACTTGTGTCTATAAAATATTAACTTCAATTTAATAATAAATTTATACTGTGTGTGTTAAATCGTGTTTTATTTTCAGTAGCAAAGTGCATGTTTAAAAATATAATGTATAGTGAAGGTTTCCGATGTGACATCTAGCGCGCAAGTAACGAATACTGCAACTGCTAACTCGATTGACAAACAATTGAGAGAAGGTGGGACGGATTGAATTCGTCACCTCGTTCAAATAGAACGTTGATAAGGAAACCATTTTAATTGTTTTATATAAACAATTTGGCGCCACCCGGAGATTATCCACTACGTTTGACCCTCAGATCGGGAACCACGATACCTGGTCCCCAGTACGTTCGCTACGGGCCCAAACATCGTGAAGTACATCGCCGTGCGAGGACGCAGTGGTAAGAAACACACACATTTTTACACTCAGACACACTGTTATATTTTACAGATGTATACGACGACGACCGTTTAACGACGCAACAAGATTAAACGTTATAAATTGGCGACCAACCGGTGGAGCTTGAAAAAAGGAAGATACGAAATTCTAGCGGCGGTCATGAAAGGAGATCAGGATGCACACAAGAGGTTTATCGAAAAAGTTGGCGAAGGAGAAGGAAATGGAAGAAAATAGAGGGGAAGAAGAGGAAGGAACGTCAATTGAAGAAGTGGAGACAGCAATAACCACAACAGAACCAACCCAAGACGAAGAAATGGAACTACAGGCGGGTGACAAGGGAGAAGTTAGAGGAGACCCCAACATAATTAAATTATTAGAATTAATGAACAGTATGAAGAAAGAAACCAATGACAATTTGAAACAGATCAATGAAAAAATAGTCAGTACGAATGAAAGTACTAAGGAAGAATTGAGAAAAACAGTTAGCCAAAATAATAATAAAACATTACAACAAAGATTGATGGAGGAAATTCAGCAAAGAAACAAAGAATTGAAGGAAGAATTGAGAGAACAGCTGAAGGAGGACCATGAGAAAAATGAAGAAATGAAGCTGCAGATGGCACACCAATTAATGGAGTACCGAGAAGAAGCAAAGCAGCAGATTACGGAAATCAATGACAAATTAGAGGAAACGTTGGAGAAGCTAGAGAAGACCAACGAAAATGTTTCTGGAGTCCGCGAGGAAGTACTCAATAAAATGAACCATCTCGAAGGAGAGAATGAAAGGAGAATTGAGAAGGGTCAGGAAGAAACAGTCAGAAGATGTGCCCAGATGGATCAGGACATACATCAAGTCAGGGAAGAAAACCAGAAAGAGATAGCAGCTGTACGAACAGACTTGGGAGAACGAATGGAAGGCATTTACAGCAACTTAAATAAAATAGACAGCAAAGTAGACAAAAATCAACAAAGGATTGACGAAATGCGCAGAATAGAAGAGTCATTACGGGAAGAAGTGGACGCCTGGCGTGACCGACCATGTAACAATAATCATGTCATGAACACGGACAACAGAGATACTATTAACTTCCATAATTATAAAAGGAACCTTATTGAGTTCTTGAAAAGGATAGAAGAGTTAATCATCAAAAATCGAGAGACCCGGTGGACAGTAATAAGAGGAATGCTGGACGAAATGTTCAAGGAGACCTATGACAACTGGTGGACTGCCACCCGACCAGACATCCAAAACATTCAAGAATTTAAGACCCAGTTCAAGGCTAAATACTGGTCTGAATCGACTCAGAACATGGTCCGCAATAACCTGAGCAATGGAAGGTATGAAAATCAAAATGGACAATCCCTTACCTCCTACTTCTTAGGAAAAATCTGCATGGCCCGGAATTTGGAACCACGTATACCAGAAGAGTGTCTGGTAATACAGTTATCTTACCACTACGACGACGCTATCCAAAAAGCACGGATGTACAGCCAGGTAAAGACCATCCAAGATATGGCTAGCTTATTGGAAAGCCATGAACACAAGTGGCAGTACAGAAAAAATAGAGTGTCCAGTTTCAGGAATAATAGAATAAACGATGGACACGTACCACCAAATCAACAGGGAGATAATAAGCCACCGGTAAACAACCCTAACAATTATCAAGGGAACCCAAGGGGCAATAACGTGCCCAGAAATTTTAACAGAAATGGAAACAATAATAATAACTTCAGGAACAACTACAGGGGTAACTACCCATCGAATAGTTACAACAATTATCGCCCTGGAAACAATAACAATAACCATAACAATCATCCAGGATACCGGCCACAGGTAAATTACATGAGGGGACAAAGACAACGGAGTCCAGGAAGAAACTATCCCCCATCTAACTATCGGCGAACGTACTTTAACCAGGTACCCGATACAAGAAGTCACCCATTCGAAGAAGATCCCAGGAACAGCGTGGATGACCGGAACAATCGACAGGAGCCGAACGCTAACCAACCATCAAACATTAATGAAGTTAGGGACAATGAGGTCAGCCTTCATTTAAACGCTTAAGGCCAGTGAAAACTGTGGACAGCCCATCACTGGACCAGTCTCTTCGGGAATGCACGACGACAAAAGATATAATCACTATAATAACAACGCATTATCTAAAAAATATCGGAGAGGAATTGGTGGAAGAAAGTAACCAACCTATGCCCAGCCGAAATAGTGAGATAGTGTACGTAAATGCCCAGATCAATGGAGTAATGTCAACATTAATGATCGACACTGGATCCAACATATCTTTAATTTACCAAATAGAGTTAAACAAAATACAACAAGAAAATAGTACACCAATACCAACTCTACCAATAAATAACATAACAATTATCGGTGCTACCGGCAGACAAAACAAAACTGTCCGGAAACAAGTGTCCCTGGAACTTGAAAGTGAAGGCATAACATTCACTATGTCTTTTCTTGTTGCCAGTGGCCTACCATTCTCAATACTTGTGGGATGTGACATACTCCGACAATATTCTGCTATAATTAATCTAAAGCAGGGAGAAGTGTCATTAAACATAGAAAATTGAATATGGACAACCAGTATAGTGAAGGGGGTTAACTTACCTTCAATAAACCACTGTTATACAATATTACAAAATAATTACTGTCAACAAGCAAAGGTAAAAATAATGAATGAATGGGAAGATGAAGAAATATGGTCAAACAAGTTGGAGGAGATCAGACAATTCCAAAGAGAAGTACGAGATCAAAACATTAGTGCCAACCAGGCAGAGGATCTCATAAAAATTTACAATCAATACCGACACATTTTTTCTGATGCCCCGGGAAAGGTAAAAAGATTATCAATATCAAATTATATTTAAGGAGCCCGTGGATTTTAAGAAAAAATCATATCCTATCGCATACTCTCAAAGAAATGCAGTGAAGGCCGAGATCAACCGGATGATGGAAGAGGATATAATAGAATTAAGCCAATCCCCGTATACAAGTCCGATAGTGGCGATACCAAAGAAGGACGGCAAGGTAAGAATATGCCTTGATGCTAGAGAAATCAACAAGATGATAGTAAATGATAGAACGTCCCCAAGCGAAATTGAAGAAATCGTTAAGAAATTCCATGGCACGAAATACATCAGCGCATGGGATACAGTCTGCGGATACTGGCAGGTAGAGCTACACCCGAACAGTAGAAAATACTTAGCTTTTCTGTTCGATGGGAGAAACTACCAATTCAAGAGACTGCCATTCGGATTAATTAATTCGGTTGCTGTATTCGTCCAGTGTATGGATCAGATACTGGGACAAGAGGTACTTAACTTTACTACCGTCTATGTGGATGACTTATTGATCACATCATCAAACTGGCAAGACCACTGTAATAGAGTAGAAACAGTTTTGAAAAAATTATCAGATAACCATATTACCCTTAAGCTGGACAAATCCAAATTTATAGCCAGCAAGGTACAATTTTTAGGTTTTAATCTGACCGAAGAAGGTATCACCCCTTCAGCAGAGAAGGTTGAAGCAATACAAAGATTCCCAACACCTAGAAACAAAAAACAGCTGCAATCTTTCCTGGGAATATGCAATTATTATCGGAAATTCCAGGACCATTATTCCAAGCTGACAGCACAATTTCAAAAACAGTTATCCGCAAAAAATAAATGGACATGGGGAGCTGACCAAGGCAAGGTATTCGAACAAATAAAAGAAAAATTTTTAGACACCATCATGCTACACCATCCGGATTTCCAAAAACCATTTTTCATGAATTGTGATGCGAGCGACGTGAGTGTCGGCGCTGTCTTGTATCAAGAAGATGATAAAGGGCAACATATGGTCATAAGCTTTGCCAGTAGGACCCTAAATGCCTGTGAAAGGAACTACCACATCACGGAAAAGGAGTTACTAAGTGTTGTATTCGCCTGCGACAAATTCAGGACATACATTTTAGGGTACAACGTAACCGTGAGGAGTGACCATCGATCAATATCTTTCCTTAAACAATGCAAGCTTAGCCATGGAAGACTGACCTGATGGATATTACTATTGCAGGAATACCATATTAACTGGGAATACATACCAGGAAAGAAAAATATTGCTGCTGACATATTATCACGTATCAACATCCAGCAACAAACATTCGACGGAAAAAAAGAACTGCTAGTCAAAGTATATAACATCATTAAAGATAGAACACATTTGGAAAAGATAACGCTGGAGATAAGCAAGCAGCAGAATGTGGACCCAAAGAAAGTGAGTATCAGGGAAAGAATACTGAAGGAAGAAGAACCCCTTGTACAGTATTATAAAGTACATGACAATTTATTATTTATCAGAAATAACCCTAGCGTCGGAGAATGGAAACTAGTAATCCCATCTACAACCGAAGAACAGATAATCATGGACTACCACATCCGGTCCGGCCATATGGGTGCCATGAAAGTAGTAAAGGCACTAGAGGAGCAAGTATATATCAAGAGTATCTATCGAAAAGTAGGCCAAACCATACAAAAATGTCACATCTGTCAAATGGTGAAATGCAACAATGCTAAGAAGGAGGGTATGATGATACCCATAATATCAAGCCAAAAATTAGAGAGAGTATTTCTTGATATTTGTGGTCCGTTTCCTCGCAGTGGAGGAAGACGCAGATTTAAATTCATAATCATCATATTCGACCACTTTACCAAATATACCAAATTATATTCTATTAACCGTGCTACTACCAAGAAAATCATTGAAATTATATTGGACAACTATATACCAGAAGTGGGAAAACCGACGGCCATAATAACCGATCATGGGACCCAGTTTAAAGGAAATTTGTGGAAAAATAAACTCTGGGAACATGGCATCAAAACATCTGTTTATCATCCCAGCAGTAACCCAGCTGAGAGAGTGCTTAGAGAAGTGGGCCGTATTCTGAGGACCTACTGCCATAACAAACAAAAGGAGTGGCACAATTACCTAAAGTCCACTGAAGAGTTTATAAATCTTGCTTACCACAACTTCACTGAAACCACACCATACTCAATGATGTTCGAACGACCACCACCTAGGGAGATAAACGATTTGATTAAATTTTCCACCAATACCGAATACCCATTTGAAAGAAGAATTTATAACAAAATTGCAGAGAAGGTAGAGCAGCAGAAAAATAAATACTCTAAGAACCATCCACATACGATCAAGTACCAGATAGGAGAGAGGGTATTAATAAAGAACAGGGAATTACCCAGCTCCATAGAAGGCATTACAAAAAAATTACTATTGCTATATATAGGGCCGTACACTATCACACAAGACAAGGGCAACAACACATATGAAATAACCAACCCCACCACCCAGAAAATAAAGGGGGTATATAACCAAGCATCGATTAAAAAATACTATGACAGTCAAACTTAACTGAAAAGAATTCAAGTTGAAAAAGCCAACCAAGTTAGTTGGAATAAAAAGAAAGAAGAATAATACAAGCAGATGAAGTTTGCTGATAAATAATAATGAAAAAATATAGATATAAAATGAATTTCAAAATTCAAAAAAGTTATGTAAGGACAGCTTACACAGATATTTTGAGAATATTTTAGACCAATCATAAAAATGGAGAAATAAAATTACCAAGAATCTACATAAAGTAAGAAACACTAACTTACTATAATATTTGAGTAAAAATTAATAATAAGGGAGTGAAGTTACAAAACATTCCTAACAGAATAAGATTAAGTTACAATAATCTTTAGCCAAAATATGAGGCACAAAAAAGCAAAACATATTATAAAGGAATAAGCTACAAATATTCCTAACTAGTAAGAAACACTAACTTACTATGACATTTAAAAAGTTATGAAAAAAAAAATATCAAGCAAGATCATCAACTTCCAATACTATTTAGAAAGAAATGGGAAGTAAGATTAAGAAAAACCAATGATCAAAAAACAAAACAAATAAAATAAACATTCTAAGAGTTGTAATATGAATTGAGATGAAACAAAAAGTAATTAAAAATGAATAAAAATGTGAATTGTATCAATAAAAAACAATGCTTCATCAAAGTAATATCAAGTAGTATCTATGAAGAAAGATGAAAAAATATATGACTCGAACTGAGCAATAATGAAATACAAAGGTAAAAGATTCCCAACAAATGTTATGATTATTATTATTATGTTGAGTCACAAGATGACTGTATTTAAGATTCATTAATTGAGATTGACTGTTGAATAAGTCCAGCAATCATTTTACTGAGCAGGGATGATGTTCCCCTGATCTCAGAATAAGAGTAGTTTTGAACGACGGAGTTAGGTAAGCCAATAGAGCCCATCCGAATCGATTGCAGCTACAAAGTAAAGTTAGTTAGGGAAAATAAGATTTATAGGGAATAATTTATAATAAAAAAATCAGTAAGCCAGTTCGTAATAAGAAAAAATGACGAAGAAAAGAATCAGGAGAAAGGAAATAAAAGATACAGAATCAAGCATAAAAATCGAGTGAGAAGCAGGAAAGTTTAAGAAGAAAATGATACAATACAATTGATAATTTCATCAAACTTAGAATCAAGTTTTATAAAATGATCAATTTTGGTGGGAGAGCATTATATAACATCACCAAATTCAGATAAATTTTGATAACAATAAGTATGTATAAAAAATGCTAAATGATATTATGTCTGAATAAATAAATCATGTGGAGAGTAAAAATTAAATAAAAGGTAATTAACATGGAAGGAGAAGGAGTAATAAACCGAAAGTGATTAATAAAGAAACTAAAATAATAGACTGACAGACCAACGACATTGACCTAACCCCAGAGATTGGCCAGTTAAGAAATCAAAATAAAGAAAACAAGACGGAGGAAGGAGAAGAAGAATGAATACCACGAGAGAACAAACCCATGAGGAAGAAAACAAAATGAAACGCATCAAGAAAAATAGACAAGTGATAAAAAATAGAGAAGGGAGAAATAATGTAACCCAAAATAATAAAGACAATGAAATTCGGTTAAGAACCAAAACTATTAATGAATGTTAGTATTGATAAAATGACAATTATAAACAGTCAGTAATATGAAACAATGTATAAAAGTACACTAACCAAAAGAGTTAGGGATATATGTAATTTGTTAACTAAGAAAGACACAATATTAATAATGTTATATAGATAGTGGGTAGAGAAAGAGAATAAAATGATGAGAAATAAATGGAAGTTGAATTAGTGAAAGTGATTGATCCTAGAGTGATATAATACTAAAGAAACACTAAGTAAATTATAATGAACACTAAATAATTTAAGAAAGTGCAAGTGAAAAAAAAAATACAAATAATGTCTATCATAAAAATAGTAAGAGGAGAGTAGGCTAAGGTAAAGACTTAGTAAAATAACTCATGTTTTAGTTTTAAGAGTGAACAATAACATTTAACAAAGTTACAATGAATAGTATTTAGGATAGAACATTGATTCAGTAAATAATGAACACTAAGTAGTGATATTCACTGCGATGACTAGGAAGTAGTATTGTTATAACTTAAAAATGTATTGTAAAAGTTTAAAGGTGTGATTCACAAGGAAAAGTAATCAGAAGGTGTTAACATGGAAGGGAGAGCAAAAAGCATTAGAAAATAAGTCTGTATTAACATTAAGTAAATACCCATGTTATAAGGGGAGTTTAATAAAAAAAAGTTCAATAGAGGTGAGATTGTTTAGCACCAGAACAACAAATAAGAAATAATGAATTGTATAAATTATTGTTTATGAATTGGATATAGCTGTAAGAGTCATACAGACCATAGACCTAGATGTTATATGTTATATTGGAAATGAGTAGCAAATAATTAGCAAGTAAGATGGAATAACACAGTTGTTACTAACAAAGACTAAATTAAAACACATCCAGAGACATTAAACCTAATTATAAATGCAAAATACCAATTTAGGACTAAATGAAATATATTGTGTATGAAGCCATAAAAATCCAGTAATGGCTACTTAAATGTGAAACAGGCCTAACGGTCAAACATAAACAATTACTGATTGTATAAAAACCACCATGTAATGGACAAATCCAAGGTGACTAATTCATCAAGGATGAATGGTAGTTATTATTAAAAACCAAATATTAAATTAAGGAATTATATAAACAAAGAAATGTAATTAGTAAGTATGAAATTAATTGTAAACTTAGAAAACTTGATAAAACCCAATATTGTGGGGTACCAAAATAATCTTTGTGAGAAAATATAAATGACAGTGCATTTAGATAATAACTCAGAAGGAAGATAAGAGGAGGAAGAAAGTCCGAAGATATGGGAAGATTTGAAAGGAATTCGAAAATTGATAACAATGTGTTCATGTTCAGCTCACCCAATGAGAGCAATGATGTAACCATGGAAACGACCGTTTAACGAGGTAATTACCATTAAATACAATTACTTGGAAAGTGACGCTATCGCAAGCCAGATGCGAATTTTCTGTACAACACATTTTAATATTTAAGACATCTTAAAAGTAAAACCAAGTATAGAAATTGATCGTAAAGAAGTCTGATGGATGCGGAATACCATTTCCAGAGGGAGAAGACGTTTAATTCAAGACGAAATTTCTAAATAAGTCCAAACAACTTTGAAAAAGATGCCGAAGCTTGAATAAAGAACACAGGAATAATATTGATGCCATAATCCTTCCTTCTCGACATCCCGAGTAATTCCGTACTGCAATGCTGTTAAGTATCAGTTAAATTATTTCAACTTCCAAAAATAAATGCACTATAATATTTCTCAATGTATGTTGAATACCACTGAATCGTTTTTATTCTCTTGCAAGGATTGGACCATAAAATTAAATCACTGAAAATTTGTTAACTATAGAACTAACCTCATATTTATGTACGACTTTTAAACATCTTGTATGACACTCAAACAAAACAATTACCACTACACATTATCCTACTTAAGGAAAAAACATTGTAAGGTTGTGTATTTTTAATATTGTAACTGCATCTGAACCTTTTAACATGATCCAAACAACCCACAAACATCGACCGAAATATTTGTTGATCGGCGAAATAAAACGCCATACTGTTTATTTGTATTCAAGAGTCGATAGTTTAACCCTGGAGAGAGTCTTATAAAGAATTATCCGGTGCAGAATTATATATGAAACATTAATTACAACTTGTGTCTATAAAATATTAACTTCAATTTAATAATAAATTTATACTGTGTGTGTTAAATCGTGTTTTATTTTCAGTAGCAAAGTGCATGTTTAAAAATATAATGTATAGTGAAGGTTTCCGATGCGACGTCTAGCGCGCAAGTAGCGAATACTGCAACTGCTAACTCGATTGACAAACAATTGAGAGAAGGCGGGATGGATTGAATTCGTCACCTCGTTCAAATAGAACGTTGATAAGGAAACCATTTTAATTATTTTATATAAACAATTTGGCGCCACCCGGAGATTATCCACTACGTTTGACCCTCAGATCGGGAACCACGATACCTGGTCCCCAGTACGTTCGCTACGGGCCCAAACATCATGAAGTACATCGCTGTGCGAGGACGCAGTGGTAAGAAACACAGACACATTTTTACACTCAGACACACTGTTATATTTTACAGAGGTATACTATACGAACGAAGAGACGAGACAAGAGAGGTAGGTTATAATATATATTTCGTGTTTAATTTTAAAATAATGTTCGTGTTAAAAAAATTTTGTTTATGAATTTTTTTTTTATATAATTAATTAAAAACAATTAATTAATTATGTTTTGTGGTGTTCAGAAACATTTATTTATTGTTTTAATCGTTTTATTGACTTTTTGGTATTTTTTAAATTCTCTCGCCACTTGATAGATTCGTCTCCAAGAACAATCGATTTGTTTACTTTTCTTATTTTGGAGGTTATCTTCCTTCTTCGTGGTGAGATCCTGGTTGTTACTTCTAGTAAATTTAATTATTATATTATTTATCTTCTAGGAATGAAAAACTGTGTATATATGAAATAAATAAGAAATTTTATTAGCAATTCAATAACTTTTGACTCTTTATCGATTTGTCAATCGATTCTCAGGGTGTTGTTTTATCGTACAATTATATATAAAAGGTTCTTTTAACAGTTATTTTATGGTAAGTCAGAGAAATAAAGGTTAAGTTTATCAAGTATAACAGTACAAATGTATCACCTTAAAAATTAAAAATACAAATTCAATATTTAATATAATAGTAAGTGAGCTGTTGTCAAACCAATCTGTAGCGTAGTGGCTGTGTTGAGTTGGATGATGGGTAATCAAAGATGGCTGCCTCTAGTGTGTAGTTGGGAGTCAGTCTCACTTCGCTGATTCAAAGTTTAATAAATATGCTTTTCCTCTGAATTTACGTCCTGGTGGCTGCAATTCTTCCTTCTTGTGTTGGTGGAGTGTCACTGGTTCAGTTTTGGTGTTGTATTCGGAAAAATAGTGTAGATTTAAGTCAGATTCACTTTTGTCGGCTAGTCGTATGTTAGCACTTTTATGGTCAAGTGTTATTACTGTTTTAATGGGTTTAAATGTTGTATTCATCACTCCTTGTAACATTTATTTTACATGAACTTTTATTTTAATCAAGGATTGTATTCCACGGTGGTTCTTAATTAATTCTTTATTTTAATTTGCTTTGTCGGATTTAATTATGTTATTATTTTATTTCTATGATCATTTTACCATTCATTTTTATGGGCTTATCTGTCATGCTACAGTGTATGTGTGTGATATGTACTGATACACCAGTACATACTAAGGCCTAAATCCTAGTAAAATTGAATAATTTATAATTTGTAGAATATTGTCAGCCATCTTGAATGTATGTGAAAGGCCTAGGACCAAGCTTCGGCTGGGTATGGACATTTGATGTATAAAAAACTAATTAAAACCCCCCAAAATTGTAATTATTTGTAAAACTCATGAATAAGTTGAAATTAATAAGAAATTGTTTTAAATAATTTCGAATTAGTTTAGTTACAAATTGTATTTTGATAGAAGGTCATAGAACAAATAGGACCTACTTGTAAATAAGAAATCAAGTTTACCTAGAGTTTATGAACAAATTTTGTATTATAACAGATTGGTAAATCACTCAGTATGTCAAAATTAAAAGTAAAAGACTTTACTTTGTTAAATTCAGTGAGATTACGCATATTTAGTAAATCAAGGACCATAATAATAGCTAAATGTGTGAAATTATAAAAGTGATTGTTGGTAGGGAAAAACGTAAAGCTTTCTGTTTCCGGGACGTGAGAAATAGATGGGCTTGGAAAGAAACCATCACTTTTAATTTGACCATCCCCAGGTTGAGACGTATCTTCAAAAAGAAGTGAAATAATAAAGTGTATATTCAGTAACCTAACTGTAAATAGAGTGCGAGAGTAAAGCAAGCATTAAATAATTAACTCATGAAACAAAATATTATAACGTGAAAAAAGAAATAAAGAAGAAATTAAAATAACAGTGAATAAAAGTGTGTTACTCACCTATCAGGTAATATCGTGTATTAATAATCCAATTAGAAGAGAAGCAGTATAACCTATTGTAATGAAACAGAACGCTGTAGGAATAATTATAAATAATAAACGATGAAACCTCATTCAGGGATAGACCCAAGCATCATGATCACCAACTAATAAACAGAAACCCCCAACATTGAAGATAATGAATGGACCAAAATTAACTCAACAACACCAACCATTGACCTGACTATGACTAACAAATAATAACCAGACATTAGGCCTACCCAGTAAGATAGGGCAGTAAATAAAAAAATAAAATAAAAAAAGCAGTAATCAAACACCAAATAAATAAACATAATACAAATAATAAAGAGTACAACCATTTCATAGTATAAAATGTGTATGACCTATATGGTTAAATAGGCCAATAAAAATCTGTCTTTTTATTATAAAAATAAAGTGAAAAAAGGGGGCACAAAACCCTATAGTGATAAGTGAAAACAAACACAAAAGGTGGCCTAATGATAATACACACAAACTATAGTTAAACAGTGTAGTGTTATTTAGTATTAAGGAGTGATGTTCAGTCAATCAGAATTGACACTAGTGATTTAGGAATTAACACACAAACAATTGTTTAGCAGTGTGGGACCATTTAAATGTAGTAAGTTATAATTATTAAAATAAGTAGTATAGTTAAGAGTTTTGTTTTACATTATAAAAGTTTCATGTTACTAGCAGATCAAGTTAAAATAATATTATATCAAAGTCATAGTCAACTGTCACCCATCATGCTAAATTGTTTAATACGATAAATGTAAAATCCACAAAATACTAAATTTTACATGACTAAACCAGGCCATGTTTTGTATCAAATGATTTGTAATTTTATTCTTATTAACCACATAGACATTGTATTAAATATTATTGTATTATGACAAAAAAGTAATTTGAAGGCAAATTACAAAATTAATGTATTTCAATATTTCAAGGGTCTTAGTCATGTAATATTTGAACTTTGCATAATGGGCCAATAAGAATACAAGAAATTTTGGTCAGCTTCTATGAAAAAAAGAAGAAATTGGACACTTGATTGTTAACCATGATTGAATACGGTTGAGGAGTGCAGATCAAAAATATTATTATGTAAAGAAATTTTTAAAAACATGAAACCAAAAACAGAAGAATAAATTGTAAAACGGAACAATCATGAAGTCATTACAACAAGTCATATAACTCAACAGTAACGACTTAGTTGTAGTCACCAGTGAAAATGAAGAAATTCTAAAGTGATTAATAAGAAGGAAGCCTAAATTAAATTTAACTGAGGAACAGTACGTATTCTACAAAATTATAACCAACCAATTCTTGTAATCCAAATGTGAGTCATCACCAGCGACACCAACAACTTATACAACATTAATAACTGATAAACATTTTATAAAAGAAAATAAGAACATAATATAAGGAATAGTGAACACTAAATGACAATATTTTATTAAAATACATTGGAAACCAACATACTCTAACCATAACGGCAACACAGCGGCCATGATTATGATGTCACATCACAACCAGAATGCATTGCGCACATAATGAACGAAATATGGCAAGCCACATTATTCAACATTAATATCTATTGTAATGTACTCTTTATTGTTTTTTATTAATTAATGGAACCTTGCGTAGTAGCCAAAAGAATTCACGTTTATATACTTAATTTATTTGACTTGACCCTGAGATAAGAATCGATCATTGCTAGCGTGTATATCGAAAATGACAATTTTTACTAAACTTGAATGAAATTTTGCAAAGATTAAACATTAATATTACAATATCATTTCCATGTGTTTTATTTCTCGAACGTAAGGTATAATTAGGATTCACTCTACACGCACGAAGACCAAGAAGACGTCTGAGAGTGGTACAAATAATAAAAATCACGAAACCGAAATTAACCTCAATGAATGTGTTGAGATTGCAATCAAACGTATACATTAAGGAATTATTTTGTGATGATTCAACCGCTACATTCAAATTAGAAGCAGACGAACTGAAGAATTCTCTTCAGTCAATTCTAGAATTAATAGATAAGGAAGAGTCATCCAGAAATTAAAATTATAAATTAATAAATTTAACAAATACGATGAATAAACATGCAACAATAATATCAACTGATAAAACAGATACACCTAGAGCAAAAGCTTTTTTATTAAACAACCAAAGTTTTATTACATCTGAACATTATTAATAATACCAGCAAATGAGGTTTTATTATACTATTAATGATCACAATTAAAACAAGTGAAATTAAGAGGGCAACAGTGAACATGGAAAGCTTCACAGTATTTTTCTTTAATTAAAACTTGCAGACTTCCCATAATTCCAGGCACGATTGATGCTCCATGACTAACTACCAAGTTTCGCAAGCGTTATTGGCTCATGGGCAGAAAATCATTACTGTCAGTGCGAAACAAGCTGTTGGTGTACAACACTGTCTTCACATCTAAACCGAATATCGCCATAATGGAAAGGTTTCAGAGCAAGGTGCTGCGTGTCATAAATAGCGACGTGGTCCTGCCCTTAATCAGTGAAACCATTTGTGATGTGCAGTGAAAGATATGTGAAACGGTTTGAAGAGCACACAAATCCTTTAGCCATAAATCTACTAGATAACAGCCTGCAGACAAAACGTTTAAAGTTAACATTTCTGCTGGACTTACTTAGACCTTAACACTAAATATATTGTACATAATATGTTACTTTAAATACATATTTAACTAGTCAATGGACTAGTTCTCTTCATGCTATGTATTCTGTGAACAATTATGGTTATTGTTATGTATTAACAGATTACATAAATAAACGTTAAAAAAAAAGTTATGCATAATCTATAGCCTCATTATGTCAGCAAAAAGCAAACTTCTGTTTGCTAAAACTATGCTAGTCAAGTAAAATAGTACACATCTGTTGTTTTTTCTGTGCTCATTGTGTCTGGCAATTTCTACAGCTTGTTGATTATACAGCTGAATGTCAATTTGGTCTGTCTATCACCAAATGATTACAGTGTGCAAAAACAATATGAGACTTAGTTGTTTCATGCTTAGCACTGCTTTGCACAAATACTTTAGGTCACAGAAGCCACCACTTGACCGCACAGACTCTTCAGTAAAAAAAAAAAAGTAAACATGGCCAGCAGAACAGTGTATTCAGATAATAACCTGTGAACCACTCAGTTTTCTTATAACTTCTTCTAACATAAGTCTATTTTTTTCCTTTTAAGGTGGTTTTCAGGTTTGACAGTAAATAACTCTCCTCTAGTTATTTACTGATTTGTCTACTATCAAAAGTTGTTTTTAATAATTCAGTAATACAATTTAATTCCATAATAGCAAATGGTACAATACACTATAAGCAATTTTAAAAATAAAAAAATGTACCATAAGTGTAGGATGCTACGACATGACCATATCATAATAACTGAGGCTAATAATGAATCCTGTATTTTCAGGTGAATACGATAATTATTTTAAGATCTTTAACACATGGCTGTGATGGCTTATAAACTTCAGAATCTAAATGACAGACTTTTACCATTACAGAACAATTATAAGAGCTATGTTTTGGCCATCCAAACAATCTAGATCTGTCTTTAGGCTAACTATAAACTAATACATGATGAATATCAGTAATAAATAATAACTTCTTGGATTTCGTTGTCTATGATGTGTCCGTTGATTAACTGCATATAATTAAATCACTACCGACTCAGAACACAAAGTTTTTTATGGGTAAAAATGTAAAAGTTTTACCTTATAGCCTGAACCAGTTTTCATTTATTATATGCTTCGTCAGAGGCTGCCACTGTGTTTTTGTGTGTTTGTATATTTCCAATTGTTCAAGAGCGTCTAGTTTTTGGCCTTTTGTTGTGTATGCGTGGTTTGCTTCAATGAGGTGGTTTGCAAAGGTGGATTCGGATTACTTATCCACAGGGGAAACAAAGACAATACGAACAGTTACTAACCCACATAAACAAAATACACAAAAACATAACCTTCACTGCTGAATACAAGTACAACAATAGCATAAACTTCCTATACCTCTCCATCGCAAAATTTGAACACAGACACAAATTCAGTATATACAGAAAACCCACTACAACTGACACACTAATACACAACTCCTCCAATCACCCAGTACAACACAAACTAGCTGCCTTCAGAACTATGATACATAGACTTAACAACATCCCACTAGATGAAAAAGACTACAAAGATGAACTAAACACGATAAAATATCTAGCAGAATCCAACGGATACAACAGAACAATAGTCAATAAACTCCTTCACAAAACAAACAACAGACAAAGACAGAAAACAAATTCATAACACTAACATACATCAATAACCATACTCAAAAAATAGTCCACAAATTCAAAAAGGCAGGATACAAAATCCCATACATAACTACAAACAAAACAGAACACACACACACACACACAAAGCACAAAACAAATTTGATCTACCTGGTGTTTACAAACTAAATTCCTTAGATTGCAACAAATTCTATATAGGCCAGACAGGACGTTGCTTCAAACAAAGCCTTGAACATACAAAGTCACTACACTCCACTACCGAATCCACCTTTGCAAACCACACATACACAAACATGGACATTCTACACGTACACACAAAAGGCTGAAACCTAGACACTCTTAAACAATTGGAAATATACAAAAACGACATTCTAAACAAACAGACACAATTCAAATCACATGTATTATTTGAACATATCACACCCCACACACACAACATCGATCCTTCAAAAGTCAACTCCGTCGCCAAGAACAAGACGGACAGCGCTCCCAGTGGCAGCCTCTGACGAAGCCTATAATAAGCGATAACTGATTCAGGCTATAAGGTAAAAATTATATTTTTACCCATAACAAATTTTGTGTTCCGAGTCTGTAGTGATTTAATTATATTTAGTTAAATAATAACTCTATCAATGAGTGATAAAGGGTCAAAAAGTAATAACAAATGTTTACCTGGTGTATGATCAAAAGACTAAATAACAGGAATTTTAACTCTAACTTACTAGAGAAACACATAACACTCACAAAACAATGCAACAGGGGCGTAACAAGCCCAACCCTTATGTAGTAAAAATGACGGTAGGCAGCAAACATAGTCTACGCACAAACCTCTAAGGCAATGCAACAGCTTTCTAAAGTGCCTTACAAATGGAAAGAAGCCAAATCTTCAGAACTTCACAGTCAAATTGACTAATCCGGTTATTATTTGTAATAATAAAAGCACTAAATATCACTATAATATTGACGACTCGGAACACAAAGTTTTTTATAAGTAAAAACGTAAAGTTTTACCTTACAGCCTAAACCGGCTTTCACCTATAGAAGGCTTCATCAGAGGCTGTAAGGTAAAACTTTACGTTTTTACTTATAAAAAACTTTGTGTTCCGAGTCGTCAATATTATAGTGATATTTAGTTAAGTAACGGACACGTCATGGACAACGAAATCCAAGAAATAAAAGCACCTTCCTAAAATTTTCGTTCAACCATTTCTTTTCTTTACTACTAATTCTTGTGTCCTCCCTTAAAACCCTATGATGTAGCTTCTACACATGCTCAGTCAACCTAGATTGGGAATATTTAGTATATTGAATTTTGAAACGAATATATTGCATTTTTATTTCATGTAGGGTTGTTACAAATATGTGAGTTGTTGACATTTCTTTCAAAAGAAGAAATCAACAATCTTTTCATTTTTAATAGCTTCAACAAGATGAATGATATTCGCACTGTGATGCTTTGAATAATTTTCAATAACATTAGTATCATTTTTTTTTTTTTAGTAAACAGAATAAGAATATTATTAAACAACAATACGACTGTGGTACACCAAAGAGGATAAGATTAATAACTTGTCTGTTCGTTTAGCCAACCTTGCAGTCTATAACAGAAAGAGAGTAAAGATACTGGTTTTTAATTATTAGCCTCTTCTTTTCATAAAATACATTTAGGGCCAAGTTGTTCTGAAAACTCTGGAACTTCTATCCACTGAAACTCTGTTACACAAATATTAACATGTCTTTACCTGCCTCAACTTCATTCTTCTTAGCTCAACATTCACCTCAGTTATTGTAATTACCACAAATTCTGTTGCATTCAATTTACCTTCGTAGGCTTGAGTTTGTATTTAATGTAATAGTTTACCATACATTTGAAGATGATTACAGATTGTTTAGTAGTCGAAATGTTGTGTGATAAGTTCTAATGATAGTAGTTGTTTGACATACGCCTTCTGATAAGATTTAAGAGTTGTTTAGTGAAAATTCAGTCGAGGTGGATAGCACGTTTGATAAACTTATTCTGGTAGGCATAAAGGTTCCTTCAGAATAAATGTGGAAAAAATTGTTAATAAGGCTCCACCAAGTGACAGTCGGTATAAGTATGCAAATGAAATTTAATTTTTTTATAGTAACATATAATACGAAGTCTCCTATTCACAGGAACTTCGAGATGATCCCTCTAATGCAGTCATAGGCAACCTTTGAATTTTTGGGGGCGCATATATAACTGAGGACCAATTTGATGGGTGCATCCCTCCCTACCACAGGGTCAATCCATATGAAATAACCAATAATAAAATAATTTGTTGCTGACATATTTGATTCGATTTTTAATTATACATTTTCTGTTTCTATATATATCTGGGAGTACAAAACGATTTTTTTCACATTTTTATCACTAACACTTTGGTTTCTAGCGGCCATTTTGTTTAGAAGCATCTGTCATTTATGGCATTTTCAAAGGTTAACGGTAAGTTAAATAACTATTTTATTTATTAAGATATCAACTTGAAATAAAAACCATCTTAATCTATATGAAACCATCTACAATTCATGTTATGACCAAAAATTTGTTAGGTTTTAAGGAAGTAGCCTAAAACTTGATTAGAAAATCGTGTTTCGATTAGAATAAATTAACGATTTTAAAACAATTTTTTTCATAGAATGGATGAAAACACACATTAAATATTTTTTTCCCACAAAGATATAATAGACCACTAGATCCTATTAAAATTTGAGATCATTTACATCCATCCTTTAGGTTTTACGAGCCTTCAAATATTGAGATTTGGCTAAAATTGCTGATTTTCAAATTGGTATATCTCAAAAGGGACTGAACAACAAAATTTGAAATTTTCTCAAAATATTCTTCTAGTAACTAGTAATCAACATATAAAATTTCATCATTGTGTTTTAACTACAAATTGTATTAAAAAGTTATAATTTTTGAAAAATTTAAATTTACGCAGCAGGTAAAAATCAATAGTTAGCTATCTAAAAATGATATTGGCCTACTAAATTTTAATATTAGAATTAGATGTATAAATGATTAGAATTAGTCATGAGTTTTACGTTCTGGTGATATTTACACACACAGATCCTGGCAACACACACCATTTAGGTCTTGAGGCACAAAATGAAGAACGTCCAATTATGTATTGAGGATAACGTTGCTTGAATTTAGGAGAAGAGGCAGACCCTGGTTGAAGTGGGAAGATAGTATTAAAGTACAGAAAGGAGAAGGACTTCTATGCATTCATGTGCTTATAAAACTAAAAAAAAGTAAGTGCTAAGTTAAGTAGTTAAGTGCCAAAAAAAAAGTTGATTGGATCAACTGTGGAAAGGAAAAGTTGGATTGGCACCTACTATGCCATTCTCGCGGGCGTAGTGGGAGGAGAAGGCCCACTCCTAGGTAGGACTACATGGTTCTGGTAACAAAAGGAAGAAGGTATGTGGTGATCAAGAGGCTGTCTGCATAAAGGAAGAAATTGCAAGCCCAGTAACCTCTGGGTTGAGGAGAAGAAAACTAAAAATATGTAATTTAACTTTAACATAAAGTTAACTTTCAAGTGTTAAAGTTAAGCCTTTTACAAAGTACAACCTACATTTTACAACACCACCTTCTGTGATAGGAGCAACATCAACAACAGAAAATTGAACAAATGTATTAACGAATTTCTTTACAAATTTATTAAAGAATATGAAAACTATTAATTACAGAAATACATTAAAAGAAGTAACAAGAAAACTCAAATTTGTAGTTTCTGTTAATATATTTATTATAAGTCCAACATGGTGTACGTTTTCATCCAGTATATGTTTATTTCTAGAACATGTTACGTGTTTTGTATGTTGTCTCTACAATAAATTCAACCCTGGCTGAATTTACCCATTGCGAACATACTCCAGTTGCAAAATTTTACTACTTTGATTGCCACGATTAGAACAAGGAAGCATGTGTGTGCACCGCGAGCGCACATGCGTGCGACGTACCAGAGTGCGTGCTGGAGTCAATGCAAGGCGTGCGCTCGCACCGAACCCCAACACGCAGACTGCATCGCAGGACATGTGTCGGCTCAGCGGTTGCGGTGTGAGTCTGTACACGCGGGCAACACATGCGCGCGCTTACCGTAGTGCGTGTTGAAGTCAATGCAAGGCGCGCGCTTGCACTGACTTCCAACATGCAGACTGAAACGTAGGACATGTGTTCGCCAAACGGGTGTGTGTGTGTGTGTGTGTGTGATGCCCGTATCCTAAGCGTAACAGTCAGAGTAGCAAAAATTCCATTACCTGGAGTATTTCACAGTGGGCAAAGGAGCCACAAGCTGAATTTATCTGCAGAGACACCGACAGGACCAATCTGTTATCGTTGTTGGTTTGAATTAAACTAAATAATTTCATTTAATTTCTATCAATTGCTTAGAAACGAACAACTTATTGTTATTAACAGTTACTACAACGAAAATTTTTTAATTTTTACTTCCATATTCCTTAAGGAATGGAAGTATGGTGATGGCAAAAAAAATTGTGTTCGAGATTATTGCAGATTCTGATTCTACTACACTCAAAACATGAAAAAAAGTCGTTTTCCGAAAAGTGTCTGTGTGTGTGTCTGTAGATTTTTTTTCTATGGCAAACGATAACAGCCGCAAATTCAAACAGAATCAAATAATGTTTCGCATACGGCCCTGAATTGTAGAGTTCTCAAGATCTGTTGATTTTGGTAAAGATCGGTTAAGGGGAAGGGGTAGTTTACCTGCAACGTTTTATGTTTTAACAGGGCTATTTTCTATGGCAAACGATAACAGCCGCAAATTCAAACAGAATCAAATAATGTTTTGCATACTGCCCTGAATTGTAGAGTTCTCAAGACCTATTGTTTTTGGTGAAGATCGGTTAAGGGAAAGGGGTAGTTTACCTACAACGTTTTTTTAACAAGGGTATTTTCTATGGCAAACGATAACAGCCGCAAATTCAAACAGAATCAAATAATTTTCTGCATACAGCCCTGATTTGTAGAGTACTCAAGACCTATTGTTTTTGGTGAAGATCGGTTGAGGGGAAGGGGTAGTTTACCTGCAACGTTTTTTTTCTATGGCAAACGATAACTGCCGCAAATTCAAACAGAATCAAATAATTTTTTGCATACGTCCCTGAATTATAGAGGTCTCAAGGACTTCAGATTTTGGTGAAGATCGGTTAAGGGGAAGGGGTAGTTTACCTGCAACCTTTTACGTTTTAACAAGAGTAAAGTACTTGAAAATTTATTTAAACTTTTTGAAACAATGGTAATTGTTAAAAATAAAATAATTTTGTTGCCAGGCAATAAAATTATAATTTTTTCATTTTAATGTAAATTATGTTTGAGTTAATATCTTTATATATACAGTGGAACTTGGTTATTACGGCCTCGGCTGTTACGTCAACTCGGGTGTAGCGTTATTTTGTCATAAGTCCAGTTAAACTGATATCTTTAACATTATAAAAATTCCCGGTTTTAACGTAACTAAATATTGTACTACTCTGTTATAGCGTCAAATATTTCTCAGATATTTTACTCTAAATTTCATATAAACGTATATATGTGCGCGCGCGCGCGCTAGCCCATGGCTACAGACATACATTGTATGCAAGCGATAAGCACTGTAACAGGACTGCCGGCGCCAGCCATTTTACGTGCTCCAACGGATGGCTAGATCGATTTAAGGCCTGACACTCGATTTCCTTTGCAAAAATTTGTGGTGAGGCAAAATGCGTAGATCTGAACGTTACAGGCGATTGGGTGCGTAACACTTGGCCAGAAATTAGACGATCATATAAAGATGAAGACATCTTTAATGGACATGAAGCCGGAATTTTTTATAAATTAACTCCAGATAAGACTTTCAAATTTAAAAATGAAAAGTGCGTTGGTGGGAAGCTCTCTAAACAAAGAGTTACAGTTTTTGTTTGTGCGAACATGACGGGAACCGAAAAAAGGAAACTTTTAGTTATCGGGAAAAGTTTGCATCCTAGATGTTTTAAAAACATCATAAAACTTCCTGTAAGTTACACTGCCAACATAAAAGCGTGGACGACTTCTAGTATTTTTGAAGATGACTTCTGTACGTGTGTATGTCACTGAACGTCTCCATGTATAAAATAATATATCGTTCGTGGCAGGTAAGCATATCTCAGTTATGTAATGTTTACGTTTCCATTTTATTATTATGCCTACAGCAATAAAAAGTCAGGTAAGACACACACACACACAATTCACGTTATTTCTGGCCTCACTCATGTTTATTTTCTTACATTTGCACGCTTTTTAAATGGAAAGTGCCGAAACCCACACCAACATAACGCGTGCAAGCCGAAAAAATGGACATCAATTTGCTTCCTGTGGATCGCTGGGCAATGTAACTGCACGTGTTTACAGAGGAACGATTCATAGACAGACTTTTCGTCTTTAGGGAATGAACCCTCTGCAAGATGCTGAGGGTCCATGAGTGACTTCGGAGCGCTCCTTCTTTTTCGCGTGTTTGTTCTGTGATACGTACACTGTAGATTCGCAGCTTTACTCTAAGCAACGCTCAATAGGAAATGTTGAAAATTTTTGTCCACACTGTACCCTCATTCACACTAAACCTGCTCTGATGTTTTAATTACGGACATCATAATATTAAAACTTTGGAAACTTGAGCACTACTTAATGGAGATCAATCATTAACTTATACAAGCCATTAATTTTATGCATATATTTTATATATATGTGTACAACGTTATCGGCAACAAAGAAGTAGTTTTTGTTAAAATTCCTTCCCGGGATATTTGGCCGTAGTCCAATGTTTTCTACAAAACCAGACGTTTCGGCAATGCCGTCGACTTCCATCATCAGTGAAAATCGAGTGCGATAACGTGAGGTGGTATACGTTAGTGACCACAGTACTGTGGTTAAGGCTGAAGCAGTAAGTAGAAAGAAGTAGTTTCTATGGTAATATTTCATTTCGAAAATGATTTTAAATATAAATCTTAGAATATGGAAGTCATGTATGGTTCTCCATACCGATATTTTCTTTTCTAAATGCTTTACTATTATACAAATGGATAGAATTATGTGCTGTACTTTGGGTTTTTAGGAAATATAACATACCTACTACGATGTCCACTATGCTGCAATTCCTTTAAACATTTGTAAAAAATAATTCTTAAAATACAGGATCAGTCATATGGATTGTAAAATTAACATTTACACTATATTGAAAGTCATTCAAGTGTGTAGTGAGACCATCTATATAATAAAATATATTATTACAATAGAGATGAAGTAAAGAGAGCAAATTCCTAGAAATACAGCTACGCTTATTACTTCATTACGATGTATTCCAAAAAAGTCTTTGTTTGTGTAAAAGACACGCATTGTATTCCAGTTAATTAGGTTTCTAGCGTTTTTTTTTCGAACAGAAATATTATTTTGACGTATATCATTCAAATCTGTCAAACATTCTCCTTTCAAGTTTCTTCGAAAGAAATAAGAATAATACATTTATACTGTGCTCGCAAGTATAGAAACTCTCTCCTGTTTGACTATTTGTTAGTTTTTATTTATAACAACTGGAAACAAAATTTTATAATGCTCGGAACATTGGGGGGGGGGAGCCCCTCCAAAGTTACGCCTATGTTGAAAGTATACATAATAGCATTTAACTAGACGCAGAAACTACAAGTTTTTGAACACTACGCCCCCAATGTGGCGACAGTTTCAATTCACACACTTTTGAAGTCCAGTTTTTACGTTTTCCATTACACGGTGTAACATGTGAACAGAAATTACACCACTTTGAGTGTTTCGATGTTTTATGGGGGTGGATCATTGTAGCCTATACATTACATTACTCTCAGAATATCCGACTTAAGTAAATATCCGCAGTAGAATAAATGGCACGCTGGCAATCTCGCGTCTATTGTTATATAACAATGTCTACGTTGTTATTTATGATATACGAGAACTGGCGGCAAAAAAAGTCACATGGTTTACTTTATAACTGTCATTTAAGGTTTACAATATTTGAATTTTGTACGGCTGCATGTTTAAATCATTATGAAGAATTTTTCGAACACTGGTATTCGAGACACACGAGAGGTACGTGAATATAGAGTACACGAAGTATGAAAAATGATGGCCACGGAAAAACTGAGTTCGAGGTACAGGTATTTGGGAAGAATCCAGGAAATTTAGGAAGCGGGACAGTATAAAGCAAAAAATTTAAGACAGCGCGAGCTACACAGACGGTGAATAAGTGATCAAACTGAAATACAGTAGGCTATTTAAGGACTTATCAGGCACAATTTACGATGCAGGACGATTTACGACGAGATACATTTTGATATATTACAATATCAGGTTTTTTTCTGTAACGTTATTACTTAAGATTTTGTATTATATGAGTTATGATTTGTTTTGAATTTAGACTTTTTGAAAACTGGTCTACCACCTCACGTAGTTCAGTTCAACTAAATAAAATCATAAACACAAATAAAAACTAACCTCGCTTATACGTTTGGAATAAATATTATTGACTGATATTATGTTGAATCGTTTGGTTTCTTCTTTTGTCTTGGTTTAGTTAAAGCTAAGAGCCTGCCTTACAAAGTTATTTCATTTTCACGTTCATATATTGTATGTACCTGAAATAAAGTCACGTCTATTATCGACAAATACCAACAGAATTTCAAACATTTAAGTACACGTAGCAAGTTCATCATTATACTGTTTATTGTTTATCACATCTGAACACCCCAAACCCAAACTATTGCTGACAAATTATGTAACCAAAAAAACGACTTTTTTTGTTTACTGTCGCGCTAAGGTAATAACAGCTGACTCGCTCTTCGCATTATGGGATTGTATTTACATATGGGATACTGAAGCGCCAAAAGAAACACCTGATTTTTATGTAATTGTTACGGAGATGTATGTAGAAACTGTATGGGGCTATTTATCACATGGGCATTTTTGTTTATGTTGCATACAATTCAATAATTTTTCCTTCTGTATATAAAAAAAGAAACAAGACATATAACGAAATTTTTGTTGATTTCTTCAAGCAAAATAATACACCTAAAAATTCACGTTTATTTGGTGAGTAGGCCTACGTCATGATTCAGTTTCACCATCGTTTTATAAATTTCCAATCGATCAATTTGTGTAGTTTTTAATTTACATTTTCTAATTAAATATTTATAATAAAAAGGTAATTCTGAATAAAAATACTAAGGTAATGGTAATTTGTTAATCCTCGACACTGAATTTTGTTGGAACTTTCCAAAAATACGCGACTGGTGCCGGGTCTGCAACTTCAGAAGTTTTCAAGTTAACGTACCGTACGCATTTTATTTCGTTATGGAAAATATAAATCACTCCAGAACAGGATAGACTGTACATTATGTTTAATATACGGACAAGTATATTAAACAATTTGTTTAAATTTGTAATAATATTGTACAAATTTAACAATACAGCAGTAAGAAAGTTGCCTGTAATGATACACTGCGTACGGATACCTATGTAATAAAACAATTTTTGCTGTTGAATCATTAAAGAATTAACAAGGAAAAATAATTAATTTTTACTATTTACTTTTAAGTGATAAAAATTTAACTATAATCAATTAATGGATTTCCTTGTCCATGACGTAGCCGTTACTTAACTAAATATAATTATTTCACTACCGACTCGGAACACAAATTTGGATGTCATGCTCCGAGTGTGTTCCGAGTCGGTAGTGAAATAATTATATTTAATCAATTAATTGTTCAGGCAATTCTCAGTTACTTTTTACTACTACGTTTATAAACGACACATTTTGGATGTCATGATGGAAACAAAGATATACAACTGGTGTAGTACAAAATATTAAAATTTCAAATTATTTTTAATTGTATACCGAGATTAGTCTTTAAAGATCGATTGTTTTGTTTTGAAAATTTCAAAATTTTGTTAAGGGCTTTTAACAAAAGCAAGCATCATGAGTTACAGAAACCTGCAGGTGGCTCAGTAGCTTGGAGCTCTAGGTACACTTAATTTGTTAGATATAGGATTAAATTAAATTAAGTTGCATATTGTTGAGTATTTATTAATTATAATGTATGCTATTTTGGATTTCAGGTTTCGTACAATAAAACAAATAACAGTATATTCGATAAAAATGCCATTTTGGAAGGGGAAGTGTCTAGCAGTTATATTAAAGTCCTTGTTACTTGTCAAACAGAAAAAGCTGTATGCATTGTGGTTGTTACTTTTCCCATTGATTGTAGTTTCTGCTTTCGTTTATGTACGAAATAACATTTTTTTACCCTACAATGAGGCAAAGAAGCCACTAATATTTAACAAACACGTGTCAGAATTAGACATTATTAAAAAGTTTGAATTTCCTAAGGGAAGTGATCGTGTGAGTGTTGTATATGCACCAGCAACGACTTTCACAACAGAATTTATGAAACAGTTCAATTCTACACAGCTTGTTTCACATCTGAGAAGTATGGGCAAATTAAGTAAGTACTGTCACAATGGGATAATAATTCTCTCTTATCTAGATAATATGTGAGTCTAGAATATATAAAACAATTTGACCAACTCTAATATAACATTCATAAGCCACACGATATACAGGGCAATGACTATGCCCATTTAACATATTATTTCAGGTCTGTGCTAATGATTTTTTACTCTGTATAAAGTTATTATGAAATTTAACACTTTGTCAATTTAGTCTGAGTGCAGTAACAGCTGCAGTAATTTGCTATAGTTACGGTTTATGTATTTCTTTTGTTCAGAAACATAAAAAAAAGACCGAATTAGAAACAACCAACAGTTTGACTGTCATATTTGCAGGAACACCATTTTTGCATTGTTTGTAGTTGATTTTTTTGTGGAGTCAAAACTCATTCTTGCTAAAAGCTCTTATCTGTATCAGACCTGAGGTCTTCAGACTTTGTGGAATGTAGCATATATGAGATCAAACATCAACTCCTTTTCTCCAACTAAATATCACTATTGTATTAACGACTCGGAACACTAAGTTTTTTATAAGTAAAATCATAAAGATTTACCTTAAGCCTAAACCGGTTTTCTCCTTTAAAAGGCTTCTTCAGAGGCTGCTGTAGGTAGCGCTGTCCGTCTTGTTGTTGGCGACGGGATAGATTTTCGAAAGATCGATGCTGTGTGTGTTGGGTGAGATGTGTTCGAATAATGCGTGCGATTTGAATTGTGTTTGTTCGTTTAGGATGTCGTTTTTATTTGTTGTTGTGTGTTTGTAGATTTCTAATTGTTCTAGAGTGTCTAGTTTTCGGCCTTTTGTGTGTACGTCTAGAATGTTCACGTTATTGTCGATGTTTTTATATGTGTGGTTTGCTTCAATGAGGTGGTTGCAAAGGTAGATTCTGTAGTGGAGTGGAGTGCCTTTGTGTGTTCAATGTATCTCTGTTTGAAGCTACGTCCTGTCTGGCCTATATAGAATTTATTGCAATGTGAGCAATTTAGCTTGTAAACACCGGGTAGATCGAATTTGTTTTGTGTTTTGCGCGTGTGTTTTGATAGTGTGTGTTCTGTTTTGTTAGTAGTTTTGTAAGCGATTCTGTATCCTGCTTTTTTGAATTTGTGGGCTATTTTTTCAGTTTGTTTGTTGATGTATGTTAGTGTTATGAATTTGTTGTTTTCTGTCTTTGTCTGTTGTTTGTTTTGTGTTTTGTGTAGGAGTTTACTGACTATTGTTCTGTCATATCCGTTAGATTCTGCTAGATATTTTATCGCATTTAGTTCGTCTTTGTAGTCTTTTTCATCTAAGGGGATGTTGTTAAGTCTATGTATCATGGTTCTGAAAGCAGCTAGTTTGTATTGTATTGGGTGATTGGAGGTGTTGTGTATTAGTGTGTCAGTTGTGGTTGGTTTTCTGTATATACTGAATTTGTGCCTGTGTTCTAGTTTTATGATGGAGAGGTCTAAGAAGTTTATGGTATTGTTGTGTTCGTATTCGGCAGTAAAGGTTATGTTTGTATGTATTTTGTTTATGTGCGTTAGTAACTGTTCACATTGTCTTTTGTTTCCCCTGTATAGTAATAGAATGTCATCAACATATCTGTGCCAATATAGTATTTTATGTGAGTGTCTGTCATTGTTTGTGAGTATTTTTGTTTTTTCTAAGTGTTGGAGGAAGACTTCTGCTATTCCTTTTCTCCATTGTCATGTTGCACCAATAGTACAGCATGATTCCCAGTCTAAGAGAGGGGTCTCTAAACTTTTTCACTTGAGGGCCATATTGAAAACTCTTGGAAGTCAGGCGGGCCAACAACACATACGCGGGAGCGTGCACGTGCACGCGCACACACACACACAGTGTAAACTTTTTTTAAGTTTACAAAATAATCAAGTCAATAAAATAGGTATTTAAATAAAAATTAAACAGACTGATCCAAAGAAAACAAATTCTTTTGTTCAGAATAATGTAAATATTGTAAATAAAAGTAAGAAAAAAATAACATTCAAAGATATTTCTTTTGTATTGTTTTTTAGCTTTCTTATGTACGTATAGGATGTGTCGAATTGCTTCTGACATATAATGTCTGTCCATTTTGGGTCCACTTGACTAGAATGGATTTCAAGTGTTCGTCTGACAAGTTAGCCGAGTGATTGTACAAAGTTTATTTTTGACACGTTTGTTCGCAGATATAGGTCGATCGAAACATTTAAAGCATGCTCTTGCAAAGTTTTTTATTTCCTTGAAATCTTCACTCAATGAGATGCGAGTGAAAAGCATGATTCATTCATGAACTTGTTTACCAGCCAGAGAACGGACCGTACAGGAGACCTGCAGAACAGATGTGTCTTACCAAGAAGCGACCTCCGTCAGCGTGTGAACGAAACAGAGGAAGTTAGGAGACAATACAGCAATTGGTCACACCCAAACTAAAAGACACATGGGTATATGATCAGCAATTAGTAGGAACAAGCTGAAAGGAAACACAACAATTGGATGATGGACAACCATGAAATCCGGTCCATCGTCTTATGGCAAAGGAGGAGCAAAACAGTAAGATCTAAGAGAAGGGATCAGATGAGCCTACCACGATTGAGAGTTTGGCAAAGGCGGTTCTTTAGAAGACGTTACCATGGAGACAAGGGTCAAGAGCGAATAAAGACGAAGCCAGGAGTCTAGCTAGAGACTCGGGGAGGAGTCTTCATGGAAATGAAGACGAAAAACCAATAAGGATGTAGATGGTGGGAAGGAGTGCACTGGATGAAGGAATAGTAGTAGAACTCGAGATATAAAAATAAGTGTTGACGAAGAGAGAGGGGTTAGTTAATCATTGTTGTTGTTAGTTGGCTTTTGGAGAGTTAGTTGAATTTTGGAAGTGAGTTGTTGGAAGTTAATTGTTGTAGTTAGTTGAATTTTGTTAGTGAGTTGATGGGAGTCAGTTGTTAAGACAATGTTGGGTTAATCTCAATCAGACTTTGTATTATCTTAATATACTGACGAGTCGAAAAGTGCGGAGTAAAATGTTGATGGTGAATCGCTATATTGTATTGTAATGAAGTAGAACTTATAAGGGACTTAGTTCAAATTCAATGTTTGCATAATAACGAGTTGTGTTAAGACGCTCAAAAACTCTGATGGTATGAATTAAATAGAGACATTGTGCGTAAGCGTGAAAGATAATTCGGTATATGAACTAAATATCGCGATTGTGTGGTGAATTAACGTACTGTTTATGTCGATTAAATATTTCAAATATCGTAATGAAAGGGTTCATAAGTGAAATAATCATGCCGACTAAATAAAGTACAAACAATCAGTGCTTGTGAACAAAGTTGTGAAGTTACAATCACACGCGAATAAGTCGTGAAATGAATAAATCAAATCCAAATGATCGTACTAACTAACTTTTGTTACACATATAACTTCTAAACGAGTGCGAACAAAAGAATGGTGACACCGGAGTGCTAAACTCAGCGACAGTGAATAGTGTAAATTTCAGACGACAATGAGAGTGTCCACCAAGTCATCAGTCATCCTGAGGAGCGAGGGAGAGAGGAAATCATCGTAGACACACGCTGTAGATGTGGATACTTACCACAAGTAAAACATTTATGTATCACTTAAGTTTAGTAGCCACTGTCCTGTTCCTCACAAAGAACACACCTTTGATCTAGTTCGAATGGATATTTAAATTCATTTAGAGTAAAGCTGAATCGTATAATGCGAAAGGAAGAATATGAAATATGAATCCATTAATGAGAGAAACTTTGTAATATGTAAAGAAGTTATGATTTAAATACTTAATTAATTACGATATGAATCATCAGAGAAGTAATGAACTAATTAGTAATATAACGTATCATATGTTATTGCGTAGTAATGTTATAATCAATTCCAGAAATTGATGACCATTGCAAAAGGTCTGAATAAATTATTGTTTGTAATGCAGAATTTGGTGTACGAGTCGATCATTTATAATCATCCTAATTAATACCAATTACCTTACGTAATTATACGTAGATACAAATGACACCCAAAGTATGGAATAAATTAGTGATAACGTAGTAATACTCATAGTAAAGTCAAAATTATCTGAATATTACTTAATGGTACTCATCACACTTATTACACGTACATGCTTAACCCAATGTGATATAAGCATTAACAGACATAATTGTATATGACGCCCATAGAGTGAGCCAAATTAATCACTCTATCTGCAATAAAACAAAGTAAAAGTAATTTGCATAAGATTGGATTTATATCAAATTAACATTGAGGTATATTACATATCCATAGTTATCTATGACATCCCAACGAAGGATTCGAGCAACATAAAAGGTAATTACAATTTATTACTTTTATTACATTAATTAATTAACACAAGAAAATAACATTGTATATGGCATGCCCAACGTGAGGTAATAAGCAAGCAGTAGTGTAATAATCAATAGTTGTATGTGGCATCCCAAACTTGGGGCTAGTTATATCTTAATTACGACCTAATACTTAATCAAATTAATTAAATAAATAATTAATTACACCAAAACAGCATTTACAAAACTGTTTTCTTGTGCACTGAATTCTATGATCATACAGTGTATGTGAAATATACACATCTGGAATTCTGCTGGAACAGGTCCAGGACCTGTATTATGTAGAACAGTAAATATAGATTGATCGATAGAGTTGGTACATGTTTACCATAGACTTTCATGATGTGTAGAGCTGGAACCTGTGAGTAAAATTGTCACATGATAACCACACCAGTTAACTGAGACTATTTAATAATAACTTTTCTCAACAGCTGTTTGAGCAGGCAAAATAGAAATAGAATATGGAAATTATTGTTTTTTGTCTGCCATTTGATCTTTTTTTTATGTTATTCCATTGTGAGCTACTGTTAATATGACTGTCACTTGGGAGCATGAACGAAGGCAACAGACAGAGATCTTACTGCGCAGGGAGAGACAGAGTGATTTACTGCAATGTTGTCAGACTGTTTTCGTCAACTGACACTTTCTTCTACCGCTAGGTGCTTCACGCCTGGCATTTAGCAACACAGGAACAAGCTCCGGTTTCTGACTCCACCCTTTGCTTGAAGAGCTGATACACACTAAATACAATGTCCCGAGCTTGTTTGTACAACACTTGGCATGTTTTCTCTTTGTCAGCCATATCTGGCAATAAACTAAATAATGAAACTCACAACAACAAAGCACTAAAAAAAATAACGTCAACAAATATCGCTAACATGACACAAAGTGCATTCACACAGCAGAAACGAATGACTGACAACGCCTGTTGGCTCACACGATCATGTGATACTGTGTTGCTGGCGCACAGGCGACCCTCATCACCTTCCTCCGTGCTCCAGAGTCTAGTTGGAGATATTTTAATATTCACAAAATATTTCGATTCCAGTATTGAATATGTTTATCTTATAGTACAGCAAGCTACTACATTTACCATGCAGCGTATAATGACCACAAATCATTTAGCTCTACTCAAGAGACAAAACTAATGGTTGTAAAAACAACTGTTTACATTTTGTTTTGGAAACTACAGTTTTGTGAAATCAAGAGATCTGTTTGACTGATGTGACAACATGAAACTACCGTCATATAATTTCCACTATTTTCTTATTTTTTCAAATTTTCTTCAAAATCTCATCAGGCCATTCTTCAGTCATTTGCATTAATTGATTCAAATTTTGTGTCTATCAAGTATTTCTTGCTCATCAGTTATTGTAATTTCAGGGAGTGTAGGTTTCTATGGTATGGTATGGTAAAGGTCGGCAACCCTGCAACCATGGGCGCAAGTGTGCCTGTCAGTAAGGTTTGACATGACCACGAACCAATTTGTAATTTTATTTTATTTTCAACGAAGGAATGCACTTGCATTGTACCTGTTTCAAAATATTGTATTATAAAATAGTACCAGTCATTTACCAAACCACGCTACATCTTCACCCTAAAAGATTGTCGAGCTTATCACCCAGAGCCTGTAAACACCTTTCTCCTAGGAGAAACTTGATTGTTTCAATTTTACATTTCTTTGCAATTTATGAAAATAAATAATGTTATTTCTTTGCACTTTATGAAAATAAATAATGTTATTGTGGTAAGTTCTTTAATTTATTTTTATTAAAGTGTTTTCCTGTTTAACTATTTTTTTCATTTAAAGTTTTGTTAGTTTTAACACCCATGCACATGATAGCAAATTGTTGATAACCTACACCTAATATGAAAATTTTTCACAAATTTATATGAAAAATACTGCAAAGCTTTTATTGATTTGGTGTTCCACATTGCTAAATATTGTAACGTAACCGCTTTAGAGGTACTTTCCGCGGAGTCTTTGTATGTGGCCTATTGAGTGCTCGTCTTATTTAATTAAGCCCCACTGTTGTAAGCGCCAATCTGTAAAGTACCGCCAATAGAGTGTGTGTGTGACGTCCGTCTTTTTTTACATTCTCTGATCGGTCAGAACACCTCTTAGCAATCGCCACTTATGAATTATAAAGACAGGTTTAAATAAAGTTGGTGGTAATGTTACCCAAACAAAGCAGAAATCGAGTGTGTGTGATTTGGGTCAAGTAGGGAAGTTGTTTAGCCTTCTTTTGAAGAGAGAGCAAGTACCGTTTGTTTACCCTCGGATTAGACGATTTCTAAATTTTTCAAATATTTGCCGTGAACCGAATCAGCTGATTTTGACATCAGTCTCCAAATATAGGTTAACCAAACGACACTGTTGCTGAATACGACCTGGTGGATCGTCCTCTTCTTATTTTTTCTGAAATCTACTACAACTACCCACTACAATAAAGGAAACACATTTTATTATTCAATATCATTTCTCAATAATATTTATTTATAATATTATTGGTTTTTCTCTTCCGCCAAAATACAAATATTACAATCGATATTTTCATTAACTAGTACATGATATCGACTTCATTGAGTAAACATGGAATTGTCATAAAATCTGGTTTTGACCGATTTTACAATTTTATCTTTTATTTAAACATCAATCAACATATAATTCTTTTATTTATTTCCCCAGGGTTAAGGGTAAGTTCTTTTTGTTATGAGATGGTCAGAAATGGATAATTATACTACGCTTTACAAATATAGAAAAACTTCGAAAATTTGTTTATTCTCTTAGTACGTAGTTCCGGATTTGTCCGTAAGAGAGCAGATTGTTTTATTTTTATTAAAACATGTGATTACACTTGGAAAGTTTTGTACTGAACGACAATTTGATTTGAGTTTTCTTTGTTAAATATTAAAAGAACTGTTTATATTACCTCTCTTCTCGAAGTTCTTACTTGTGTGAAGCTGTTTCTCAGGTGGTGTTCTTAGTTGTTTGTAATTTCATAACCGTCTGTCAGATACTATCTCGTCAAAACTCGAAACGCGGCTAGGCTAGGCCTGATCTTCCAAATGGTTTTTCACTTTTATTATGGAGTATAGCAAGTTACTTTTGATAATGTGTATACTGTTATTTAAATTTTGTAACAATTTTGTGCTGTTCAAAAGATTTCTAAAGGATTTTTTAATACAATTTTTATCTCATCATTTTTTCAACCGGACGGTTTTCAATCTCAGATTCGATTAAACAATACTTGTTATTTCGTTACTGTTAGTAACCCATAATTTTTATATCCTTTTTTATTGGTGCTGCTATTTACTTTTTAGTATATAGGCGGTTTGTAATTATTATAAATTTATTTTTGATTTACAGAAAAATAATTCTTTTTAATTTTGGTTTCTTTCCCAATTTGATTTACATAATAGTTTTCTGTTTATTTTCTTATACCTTTAGATATAAGTCTTTAATATTATTATTAACTTTAAATGAATTTATATATTATTTATTAATCTCTTATAGTATTCTTACACTGAACTATTTTCTTCTGCCATTTTCCTCATACAGTATTATTTTATTTTTTATTATCATCTGATATTTAAATCTTTTATTTTTTTAAAACCCTGGGTTATCTTATATAATAACACAATTATTTTATAAAATATAAAAATTAACATAGGTACTAAATTTTGTTGCCTACACAATATAAATCCTACAATAACTAAACAAAATACATAATTAGTTGGTAGCATCATAGTCTACTATTATAGTCTATAATTCTCACATCTACAGCACAATTCTGTAAGAAGTTCCCTTTACCTTCACTTATTACCTCATTGGGTACACTATAACTCACTTGTCACTGTATATCACTTCAATATTGTTTATAATGTTTAGTGATACAACTTAATTTTTAGCTAGTTATAGTTTACCCATTTCTGACCTTTATCGTAGTACAAGAGTTATCAGTTATTGGGACTGGGTTATGTACCGTTACAATATATGTGCAAGGATCTTATAAAGCAACAGTTAATGTTTGTAACATCCAGCTATTGAACTCAGCACCTTTCAATTTTCCATTGATGTGGTGAGGAGGGGTGTGCCCATCGAACTGGTCCTCAATTTATATATGCACCCCCAGAAATTCATAGGCTGACAGTGGTATGTATAGTATGGTTGCATCGCTTAGACAATAATTATTATATTTAATTTTATACATAATTAAACAACTTTTTTTTTAATACAACTATTTTTCAGCTTTTGATGAAGTGGAAACAGAAGACAATCTTGTGCAATTGTTTCATAAGTTGAAGAAAGACAGAGGTACCGGCTCTAAATTTACAGGATTTGGGATTATTTTTGAAAATGTCAATAAAAGCAGTAGCAATGCTCCAAAGAAGTTTAGATACAAAATTCGCAGTACAAGTCCACAGTGGAACACGGATAAACTTTTTCCGCTGTTTCTTAAATCTGGTCCCATGGATGGAGGTGGTAAGTCTTCTTAAATGTGTAACACTAATAATAATAATTTTTTGTTTGTGAAAAGTGTATATTGATTTATCAAATGTAATGTGAAATCAAATTAAAAACAAAGATCAGCAAATATACAATCTGGTACTCTGTTATCAGTAGAAAGAATAGAATAGCATTTTTACACAAAGGAGTAAGAAAAATGATATAATTTATAGTATTTATTTCACTTGTAATTTATCAACTAGCTTATTAAAGGATTGATTTCATTCTAATATTGGCATCTGACAAAAAAAGCGAGACAACATTACTTATGGAAATTGACCAAACATATACCAAGGTAATGCCAGCTTATGTCAACTTGTTCACACTTTTTGATCAATGTTTACTACTGTCACAGAGTTGTTTGTTGCAACTGTTCATAAACTCACTTTCATTACTAAGTATTGGTTTATCCATGTAATCTAAGTCAGAGACATATATTTTAATGATTAACCAGTATTTAGCGATTGCTAATGTTTGGGCAATGAATTATGGTATTTAATTTTTATTTAATATTTTTATAGTGTGCGAAAGCAATATAAAAATAACTTTCACAGTTTGATAGAGATAAGTTTATTATTGAAGTACAAGTGCTATCCAAAAGTTTATCTATGATTTTATGATTGGCTGTTACAAAACAAAAATTATATACAAATGTTATATGCATATGTACGTTACTTTTCCACATAGTCATTACTTAAATTCAGTCACTTAACATATTGCGGCACAAGTTTTTGCAGTGCCTTATTGAAAAACACTGCTACCAGGGATCCCAGTAGCTGATACCATCATTGAGGCTCTTACCAGTTTCAAAGTACTTAGGCAGACTTTTGTCTTGGTAAAGAGGTTGTTATGTAGGCAATATTAATACTCAACACCAAAAACAGATGGAAAACTACAGTTCACCATTTTGGCAAACACATTATTTTATTTATTTTTTTAAAAGCCAGCCCAGATTACCCAGAGGTCTGGATTAGTGGGATCCGGATTAACAAGACTGTACTGTAGTTTAATTATTGTTCAGAGTAATAAAAAAAAGTAGGTGATATGTATTGTGACGGCAGCGGTATGCGAACATCTGCTCTCCGGTACCAGCGGTGGACACAGCGAGCCAATCCAACAACGTGCTCGGAGCGAGCCAATCAGCGATCCCGGTTAGTCAATAAAACCCGGGCCGGCAGAAAATTTTGCGCACTCTTCATCGCCACGCCATCGAACGCACTTCATCTCCTCTCCTCTCTCGGACGACATCGGGCTCGCCCGGACGCTGCCGTCACTGGGGCACGCACTGTGCTGTGCCCTACTCAACTTGGCAACTTGGCAACGACATCGGGGCGGAGTCAGCCGGAAGGAACAGCCGAAGAATAGAACCGCCGCCGTTCTTGCGTCTTCGCACTCCCGTTCCGCGCCAGCGATGGATTTCGCTGGGCCGGCAGCCGACTCTACAACCGGTGCCGAAAGAAGAGGAGGACTGCAGTACGCCACGATCAGCGGGCGCAGCCGCCGAACATCTCAGCGCGGCACGACCAACATCACCGTTCTCGCCACTCGGTCCTTTTTAGGGCCACCAAAAAACGATAGTGTGTACGATTGGCGCCAGTTGTCATGCGGCAAGCCTTTTGTCCGGTGACAAGTGGCGCCCAACGTGGGGCAACGATCATCTTGCGGATGCAAGATCCAGCCACGCCAGCGAGCTACCAGCCGGCACACCAATCAACATGGCGCCCAACAGACACCTCCACAATATCTGGAGAAGAGCAGTAGGCTGGCTACCGGAGAGCATTCAAGACCCGGTGGAGTTGTGACGGCCAGTGGTCAGAGCTGTTGGGTTGTGCGTCGTGAGACGACCCAATGGTATCCTAGTACCGAGCCTCCTATGAGGGGCTCCTGCCTAGTGGTCCTGTCCAGACGGAATATTGATTAATTAAATTTTAGTGGTCGTTACAACGACATGCTCGTACTAGGTCGACTAGTACAGTATTTGTCGAGGCCGTTTCCAAGATTCACCTGGACGTATTCGGTACCTGCCAAGGCCAGCTATGAGTGGGTTTGTCTGGGTCCTCGCAGCTCGGACGTAAAATTTACGTGCAAGTCGCCTTGCGGTGTCATCCAAGGAGCGGACACCGAGTCCTCTTCTCAGGAGACGAGAAGAAAACCGATAGGGGACTTTGGCCGCTAGCCGAAGCCCTCTATCGAGAACGCTTTGCAACCTTCTTTTATGAACGGTTGCGAGGTAACCCCAGACGGGAAGAGCGTAGGTAATGATCGGCAACAGATACGCGTTGACAATCAACTTACCCAGCTTGCGGGTCATAGCCTTGTTGGCAAGTATCGGAAACAGTTGCGCGAGACGAGCGGACGCTTTCCTTCGCATCGTCTCAGCGTGGGTACGCCAGGTGAGCCGACGATCAAGGTGGACACCGAGGTACTTAACTTCCCTCGACCAGGGCAGGTACGTTCTACCGAGTCTCACTCGGCCTCGTGGTTCTTTCCGGCGCTTTGTGAATAGCACCGCGGAGCTCTTGGTTTCGTTGACGGCAACTTTCCAGCTTTCCGTCCACGTCGAATACGCATCGAGTGCGCGCTGAAGTCGTGGGATAGCAAAGTCTGCGTTCCGATCGGCGGTATAGACCGCCGTGTCGTCGGCAAACAAAGCCATCTGGACTCCAGGCTCTCTGGGTGCGTCGTTGACATACACGGAGAACAGGAGAGGCCCTAGCACGCTACCTTGAGGTACCCCGGCTGTGATACGTCTCTCGGAAGAGACGTGGTCGTCTATTCGCACGCAGAAAGTCCTCTCCGTCAGAAAGCTAGCAATCAAGCGAAGGTAGCAATCTGGGAGCTGGATTTCCCGGAGCTTGAACAAGAGCCCGTCGTGCCAGACACTATCAAAGGCCTTTTCCACATCTAGGAAACAGGCGACAGTCTGCTCTTTCCGACACCCGGCGTCCGTGATGTATTCCACCAGTCTCATCAGTTGATGAGTGGTGGAATGCCCCACACGAAAGCCGAACTGTTCGGGGACCAGTACATCGAAATTTCCTAGATGATCTAGTACTCTCCGTTGTACAAGACGTTCGAGGACCTTTGACGTGGCTGACAGTAGACTAATGGGCCGGAGGTTGCCGGGACGGGAAGCGTCCTTTCCCTGCTTCGGGATCACTATAACCGTTGCCTTACGCCATTTCTGGGGAAAATAGGCCAGTCTAAGACACGCGTTGAACAGCGCGACCAAGAAAAGTACTCCTCGCTCCGGGAGTCGAGTAAGAGCGGCGTTCGAGACGCCGTCCGGGCCAGGAGCTTTTCTCGGCACGAGTTCAACGAGCCGATCTGTGACCTCTTCCCTAGTAATGGGTTCGGGCTCCGTAGTGATCGGAAGAGACAGAAAGTCTTCCACTTCGTTCTCGACTTCTTCGTCGAAGTCCCAGTCCATGGGCGGGTTAGGTGCGAACTGTCGCTCAAAACACGCGCCCAAGTACTCGGCCTTCGCCTCCGGGCGAGCCAGGATTTGACCGAAAGGTCCAGCAATGGCCGGGATGCGAGGCCGGCGCCTCTTCCCTACCAACGCCGAAGGTATCCGGTAAGGGCTACTTTCGTCCGATCCGTCCCCTGCCTGGGCCACGGCGAGTTCCCAACAGCGTCTCCGGTAGGCCTGCATTGCACGACGTAAAATGCCGGTCGCCCGGTTGTACGCTGCCTTGTCGGCCGGATCACGGGTCCGCTGCCAGCGTCTCCGGAGGCGATTTCTCTCGCAAGCGAGAGCACTCGTCTCCTCTGGGATCCGCTGCCAGTGGGGCGTGACGCCAGGCTTCATTCTGGAAGACGCGTCGATCGCAGATACGACTGCCTCGTCAAACGCGGCCACTGCCTCGTCGACTTGGCGGAAGGTTTCGAGTGGTCCCGCGTCTGGCAATCGGCGACTTAACGCCGGGCCATAGCGATCCCATTCTACCACCTTCCGTACATCTCTGCGTACGACGTGCTGGGTAGCGACGTGTATCAGGATGGGGAGATGATCGGACGATAGTTCCGTTAGCGCGGACACATGGACCGGACAGTCAATTCCTTGAATCACCGCTATGTCCAAGACATCGGGAGCCGCGTTGCGTTGTGAGGGGTAGAACGTAGGTTGGGTAGGCCCAATCACTTGTATCCTGCGAGAATCGGCAAACCTGCGTAAACGTTTCCCGTTTGGGGCAGTCAAGCGACTGTTCCAATCGCGATGTTTACAGTTCAGATCGCCGGCCATGATGACCCTCCTGTGTGCATCGAACGCGACAGCTAGATCGGGGTGAAGGAGCTCTTTTTGCGGCGGTTTATACGCCGCTACCATCTGTACACCGCCTAGAGTGTTTAACAACTCCACAGCGGTGCCTTCGAGGTGAGTCATTGCAGGCAAGACGACTCGGTGATGCTCGAGAGTGAGCCTCACCGCGACGGCAGTACCGCCACCAGCAGTGCCCGGTCTGTCGTTTCGATAGCACACATAGTTGGCCAGTCGTAACCGACTCGCAGGAGTCAAGTGGGTCTCATTGAGAAGTACTACATCGGGTTTGAGTCGGGCCAGTAATTCTTGGAGTTCCTGGATCTTGTTGGACAACCCGTTGGCGTTCCAGGAAAGAATCGAGAGATCTCGTTTGAGGACCCGACTCATAGAAGACCTACACAAGTGGCGGCTTCCACCAAGAGCATGAATCTCTCAGTTATGTCGGCAGTCTCCAAGCGGGAGCGGATGGACCTGAAGGTCTGGGCGACTTTGCTGAGGTCGAACTCAGCAAGGAAGTCTTTGACGACCTGGTAGTCGTCAGGTACGGTTTTGGAGGCAGATTGCCTGGAGACTGCGTGCGCATAAGAGCGCCGAGGCTTGTCAATCGGGGGACTGGTGGAAGCCAGGGGTTTCTGAGGGCCAGGTGTAGCGCCTCTAGCGGAGGTGCTAGGAAGAGGGACAGATGCGTTTGCGTCGGACTTCGCGCGTTGTGCAGGCTGTCTGGACTGTGCGGCCGGGTTGGCAGGAGCCCGGGATCTAGCGCCACGGGGCTTTCTTTGCCGCTTCTTTTTGCCTGCGTTGGGAAACCGCGGGGGCGGGAGGTCTGGCGAGGCTGCTTCTAAAGCAGGGGCGGGAGTTTCCGGTGCTGGGGAGGGTTGAGTAGTCTCAGGCTCCACAACCGAGATGTTTTCTGATGGCTGGGTGGTCTCACTTTTAGATGCCACGAGGTTACGGCGCTTTTTCGCCTGAGGCGGGACAGGGGCCTGTGAAGGAGCCTGAGGTGGAGTTGCCTGTGCTACAGGTGTTTGCTTCGGGCCTTTAGATCGCTTCTGTTGCCTGTTTGAAGCTGGGGCGGAAGACACGGCAGCCGTAGCAGGAGGCGCAGGGCCTGGCTGCTCGGTTGCAGGTCTGGAACCAGCTACCGGATGCCTCGGTGGTGGCAGGCGCCCTTTCGGCTTTCGCCTCTCGAGCTCCTGCTGAAACACCGGACATGCCCGGTAGTTGGCGGGGTGACTCCCGCCGCAGTTGATGCATCTTTTGAATGCAGGTGCATCGCAAAGTTTGGAGGCGTGAGGGAGAGAACACCTCACGCACGCCGGAGCGTTTGAACAAGAGTCGGAGTGGTGCCCGAAGCGTTGGCACCTGTGACACTGAGGCAGAACCCCGGGAGCGCGGCTTCTTTCCACTTTTACGCGGAAACCAAAAAGCCGCGTAAGTGAGAGTAGGCTAGTGCCTGCCTCGCTATTCTCCACCAGGATGCGGACCAGAGGAATTGGACGCCTTGGTCCAGCAGGAGTAAACACCCGATGGACCGCGCGAACAGGATAGCCCAGCTCGCGCAGCTCATCGAGTATCTCCTCCAGAGGGGATTCCACGTCCAAGCCTCTGAGGACAAGCGACAGAGGCTTCACGTGTTTGGTCGAGAAGGTGTGGTACTGGAATTGCTGGGATTCCACGTACGCCACGACACTGCGGTACACGTCCATTCCGCGGACAACGATCTTGACTGTATCGCCCCCAAGGAGCTTCAGGTCAACGTTGGCCGGGGAAAGTCCGGGAGCCACTATCAATCGCCGGTAAAAACCGGTGACGTTGTTCACGCCATGAACGTAAACGGGCGGGATGCGAACCGCGGCCGACGGTGCTTGGGCACCGCCGGACGCAGTCGGCCCCGGGCCGGATTCGCCATCGGCGGGGACAACTTCCATGGCGGACGCCGAGGAAGAGGTTGAGGACGATCGGTTCCGCCTCGGTTTCTTAACCGGGCGCCCCCGTGGCCCAACCGCCACGAAAGCGTCGGTCTCGTCACCGGGCAGCGGAACCGACCGGGGATCGACTTGGTCCGCATCCATAAGCGGAGAGCACGGCGAGTCGCTCGTGTGGGGCGGGGCAGTGGCGAGCGACTGCGAGCTCGATGACGCGCCCGGAGCGGGCATTTCCGCCATCGAGCGGGAGGTTCGCCGTCCAGAGGCAGCCAGGCTGCCTCCGGCGGTAACCAGGGACCTAGGGTCCGGCCCGAGCCGGATCGCTTGCGGGACGTCTGGAACGCTCAGGCTTACTACGAGCTGGGCAAATGACCGGCTTCGTTAGATACCTCTCCTTACCAAGAGAGGTGTCCACCGGCCTCTTTACCTAGGCGATATCCAAGCTCGCTTACCACTGGTGGGGGCTCGCAAGGATCGTCCTAGGCAGCGCTACCTAAGAGCCTGAGCGTCAGCGGGCTAGATGCGCTGCGCAACCAACAGCTCTGGCAGGCTATATGCTTCCTCTTCAGCGGTGGTCCTGAAAAGGGTCACTTGGCTGGTGGCCCTTAGAAGGTCCGACGAACTCAGCTGTGTGTGCTAGCTACTCAGTTCACCAGCCAGCTGAGTTGAAGTCTTCTATCTTCTTGTTGGCGAGCAGCAAGAGGGCCAAAATGTTTCTGTCCAACGGCGGCAGAAGGCAGTAGGGCAGCGGCTGAGAACAGCGAAAGAACTTCAGCGTCCAAGCTGGAGAGAGCAGTCCAAGGGAGAGATCCTTCCTTGTCCAGAAACTGAAGCGAAGAGGTGTCTCGAACTAGTGAAGAACGTGTTGTGACGGCAGCGGTATGCGAACATCTGCTCTCCGGTACCAGCGGTGGACACAGCGAGCCAATCCAACAACGTGCTCGGAGCGAGCCAATCAGCGATCCCGGTTAGTCAATAAAACCCGGGCCGGCAGAAAATTTTGCGCAGCAGATCTGCTCCAGCTTCTGACCTGAAAGGACGCTCTCATTGGACTGCTCTTCTTCAGCTCTCTTCGCTGGACCATCTACGGCTTTGCTGCCTTCGGCCACCTCGCCTTTCGACGAGGAATAACTTCTCTTCGTGGGAACCAAGCCAGCTGCTGCCGGTGAACTTAGTAGCTGGTAGAAGAAGCAGCTGGCCGAAGTTTGCCCTTGTAAGGACCACCTGAGCCGGAACAACATCTTGCCGGACAGGAAAGAAGTGGATTGCTCTGGGCTCACCTGGTGAGTGCCGCATTTCCAGTGTGTAATTCCTAACTTGTTCACGACTGTTAGGTAGCGCTGCCCCGGACGATCCTTGCAAGCCCCCACCAGTGGTAAGCGAGCTAGGATATCGCCGGGGTAAAGGGGCCAGTGGACACCAGTCTTGGTAAGGACTGGTATTCAACGAAGCTGGTCGTTAGCCCAGCTCCTCCCGCATCGTCGTGAACAAGGAAGACGCGCGGGTAATCCGGCTTCGGCCGGACCCGAGATCCCTGGCGTCTGGCAGTGACTGCCTAGCAGTCTCTGCCCGGCAGCCGTCGCACCTGGCCAGCATGCCTTCTACAGGCAACGGCCCAAGTGCCGAGTCGCTCGGCCCCGCCTTGCTACCCCATCTGGGCGACTCGCCCGATTCGCCTCGGGCGATGGAGACGGACGATCCTCTCCCCAACCCGCTTCCCCCTCTGCCGGCAGACGAGTCGGGCGAGTTCGCGACCGTTGGTCGGCGAAATCGCCCGGCTAAGAAGCCCAAGAGGACCCACGCACCTGGATCCACTTCCTCACAGACCTCGGCCATGGACATTGGACCTTCTCAGGGCCCACAGGTCGCGGTTCCGACTACTTCGACAGCAGCTCCGGCTGCTGCCGCTGTTGGTCGTGCGCCGCCCCTGTACGTCCATAGCGTATCCAATGTCGCCGCCTTGTACAGACGGCTGATCGCGGCCCACGGCCTGTCGGCCGACAAGCTTGACCTGAAGCTGCTTGGCGGTGATACGGTCAGGATTGTCGTCCGCCAGCTCGAGGACCATCGCTTGGTCGAGGCCTTCCTCCAAGCGCATAACCTGCAGTATCACACCTTTACTCCTAAGCGCGTCAAGCCCTTGTCGGTAATTTTGCGAGGGCTCGACGCGCACACTGATCCTCAGGAGATCCTTATGGAACTCCGCGACCTCGGGTACCCGGTGCAGGCAATTTTCCGCCTGTACACTCACTCAGAAACCCGAGTACCTCTCCCGCTCGTCCGTCTCCAGCTCGAGAAGGGCGAGGCTGCAGACAAAATTTTCCACCTGACGCGGCTGTTTGGCTTCCGCGTCCGGGTGGAAACCAGTCGACCCCAGGGCAAGCTTGCGCAGTGCCACCGGTGCCAGAGGTTCGGCCACCACACCGACGTCTGCCGCAATGCCCCGGCCTGTCTCCGATGTTCTCTGGGACATTCAACACAGGCCTGCACTGTGGCAGACAAAACCAAATTTCGCTGCATAAATTGTGGTCAAGGCCACGCAGCGTCTAACGTAAACTGCCCGGTCTATAAGGCGGAGCTCCTGCGGAAGCAAAAGCCGCAGGGGCCCCTCCCGAAGCCACGGCAGCCAGTTATGCAGCCCCAACCTAGACAGCCTAAAATGCAGGCTAGGCCTAAACCTCAGGCACAACCGGCACGGCGCGCGCCCTCTCCGGCTCCACCTCCAGCCCCTACAAAGGCAACTAAACGTACCGCGTCTCCTTCCACAGCAGAGACACGCCCAGTAGCTGTTATCTCGGTTTTGGAGCCGGAGAATGAACCCTCCACCTCCGCGGAACCTCCTACTCCCGCCTCTGAACCAGAGGTAGCCTCGCCGCCCCTGCCACCTCCGCGATTTCCGCGAGCAGGCATCAAACCCAGGAACAAAGGGATACCCACACCGGATGCTCGGCCCCGAGCTCCTGCCTGCCCACAGCCCAAGAAAAGTCCTGCTTCCCGGTATAAGTCCGACGAAGCGCAACAGCGTACTTTTCCTGCCGCTGATCCAAAACCGTCTGGCCCTGGTCCTATGGCTTCCACCATGACCCGATCTGCCGTAACACCTGGTCGCTCTTATGCGGCCTCAGTTTCCAGGCAAACCACCCAGTCCGTCAGTTCCAATGACGCACAGTTCGTCCGCGGCTTTCTGTCTAGCTACGACCTCCCGAAAGTCGCATCTCTCTTCAGGTCCATCCGAGCCCGCCTGGAAACTGCTGACCCAACTGAGAGATTCATGCTCTTGGTGGAAGCCTGCGAAGTCATAGGTCTTCTATGAACCGAGCCCTTAGACGAGATCTCTCGCTCGTAGCCTGGAATGCTAATAACATCGGTACCAAGCATTCCGACCTTCTTGAATTCCTGGCTCGGTTCAAACCCGACGTACTTCTCCTCGGGGAAACCCACCTGACCCCGGCGAACCGGTTTCGATTACCTAATTACGTGGTTTATCGGGATGACCGAGTTGGCCGACGAGGAGGCGGCACGGCGATCGCGGTGAGGACCTCCATAGGTCATCATCGTGTCGCTTTGCCGCAGCTTACCAACCTAGAGGCCACCGCCATTGAGGTCCACGGAGCTCTTGGCGGCGTCCTCGTGGTCTCAGCTTACAAGCCCCCACAAGCTGAACTCCTTGTCAGCGACCTGGACGTCATCTTCGATTCCCATCGAAGGGTAATTTTGGCCGGCGATCTGAATTGCAAGCATCGCGTTTGGAATAGTCGCCTGACTACTCCGAACGGGAGGCGCTTGCTCAGTTTTGTTGAATCGCGCCGGGCGATGGTGTTTGGTCCAGCGCAACCCACGTTCTTTCCGTCACTGCCTAACGCGGCTCCCGATGTTCTGGACATCGCGGTGACCCAAGGAATTGTCTGTCCGGTCGAGGTATTCTCACTTACGGAGCTGACATCCGACCACAACCCTATCTTGGTCCACGTCGCTACCCAGCACGCCTATGCACGTTCTGACAAGCAGAAGGTCATCGATTGGGATCGCTACGGCCCGGCCTTGTGCCGTAGATTGCCGCCAGCGGCCCCACTCGATTCCGTTCGCCTCCTAGACGAAGCAGTTGCGGGAATCGAAGAGGCAATCATCTCGGCTATAGGCGTGTCTTCACGTACGCGAGCTGGCTTCACGCCTGACTACCAACGCATCCCTGAGGAAGTCTCTCTTCTCGCTCGCGAGAGGAATTACTTCCGGAAACGTTGGCAGAGGACCCGTGATCCGGCCGATAAGGCAGCATACAATCGGCTCACCGGACGACTGCGTGGCAGTCTGAAGGCGTTCCGACGTAGCTGTTGGGAACTCGACGTGGCCCGAACGGGGGATGCGGACCCGCAATCTCACCCGTACAGAATACCTACCGCATTGACGGGACGGAGGCGCCGACCTCCACTTCCCGCCATTGTTGGACCGTTCGGTCGACTCCTGGGTCGCCCGGAGGAGAAGGCCGAGTACTTGGGCTTGTGTTTCGAGCGTCAGTTCGCTCCCAACCCGCCCATGGACTGGGACTTCGACGAACAAGTCGAGATGGCTGTGGAAGACTTTCTGTCTCTTCCGATCACGGCGGAGCCCGAACCCATCTCTTTGGAAGAGGTCTCAGATCGGCTCGCTGAACTTCAGCCAAGAAAGGCTCCAGGCCCGGACGGTGTTACCAACACCGCTCTACGACTTCTTCCCGAGCCTGGAGTTCAATTCTTGACTGATTTGTTCAACGCGTGTCTTAGACTGGCCTACTTTCCCAAGAAATGGAGAAAGGCGACGGTTATCGTGATCCCGAAGCAGGGAAAGGATACCACCCGCTCGGAAAACCTCCGGCCTATCAGCCTACTTTCCGCTACGTCCAAGGTTTTTGAGCGCCTCGTACAGCGTCGTGTACGAGAACATCTAACCAACTTTGACGTGCTGGTCCCCGAACAGTTCGGCTTTCGTGTGGGGCATTCGACCACTCATCAACTGATGAGACTGGTGGAAAGTATCACGGAAGCCGGGTGTCGGAGAGAACGGACCGTTGGCTGTTTCTTAGATGTTGAGAAAGCCTTCGACAGCGTATGGCATGATGGCCTTTTATTCAAACTTAGGGAAGTCCAGCTCCCGGACTGCTACCTCCATCTGGTTGCTAGCTTTCTGACGGAGAGGACCTTCTGCGTGAGAGTTGGCGATTCTGTCTCTTCCGAGAGACGAATCACAGCCGGCGTCCCTCAAGGTAGTGTTCTAGGCCCCCTTCTGTTCTCGATCTACGTCAACGACGTGCCGAGACAGCCTGGAGTCCAGATGGCCCTCTTCGCTGACGACACGGCCGTATTTACGGCCGATCGTCATGAGGAAAGGGCCGTCCTACGACTGCAGCGCCAGCTCGACACGCTCGTGGACTGGACTGAGAATTGGAGAGTGCAACTCAACGCCACCAAGAGTGTAGCCGTCGAATTCTCCAAGCGACGGAAGAACCCCGTTAGGCAACTACGTATCGGCAGAACGTACTTGCGCTGGTCCAACGAGGTCAAGTACCTCGGCTTACACCTTGACCGTCGGCTCACCTGGCGTACCCACGCACAGACAGTTCTTAAGCGAGCATCCACTCGCCTGTGCGCACTGTTTCCACTCCTGATCAGCTCAGCCATGACCAGGAAATTGGGTAGGATGATCGTCGGCGCGTATCTGCTGCCGGTCATCACCTACGCCTGCCCGGTCTGGGGTTACCTCGCCGCAATGCATAAAAAGAAATTGCAGAGCGTCCTCGACAGGGGGCTTCGGCTAGCGGCCAAAGTCCCCCGTCGCTTCTCATCTCGCCTTCTAAGGAGAGGACTTGGCGTCCGCTCCTTAGACGACACTTTCAGGCGGCTTGCACGCAAATTTTATGCACGTGCGGCGAGGTTCCCAGGCAATCCTCTAGTGACTGGGCTGGGAAGGTACCGTATACGCCCAGGTGATTCGTGGAAACGCCCTCGGTGCATACTGCGCTAGCGTAGGCTAGCACAACAGCCGAGAATCGGCCTGCTATAGAGCACGCGCCCTACTTGGGCAGGGCCACGAGGCAGGAGCTCCAGAAGGTAGCTCGGAACTCAGTTTCCCGTGCGGTTCGTCTCTGCGACGCACAACCGCAAAGCCCAGAGCGAAAAAAAAAAAAAAAAAAAAAAAAAAAAAAAAAAAAAAAAAAAATTTTGCGCACTCTTCATCGCCACGCCATCGAACGCACTTCATCTCCTCTCCTCTCTCGGACGACATCGGGGCGGAGTCAGCCGGAAGGAACAGCCGAAGAATAGAACCGCCGCCGTTCTTGCGTCTTCGCACTCCCGTTCCGCGCCAGCGATGGATTTCGCTGGGCCGGCAGCCGACTCTACAACCGGTGCCGAAAGAAGAGGAGGACTGCAGTACGCCACGATCAGCGGGCGCAGCCGCCGAACATCTCAGCGCGGCACGACCAACATCACCGTTCTCGCCACTCGGTCCTTTTTAGGGCCACCAAAAAACGATAGTGTGTACGATTGGCGCCAGTTGTCATGCGGCAAGCCTTTTGTCCGGTGACAGTATATAAACAATGCTTTCATTTATCAGCATGGTCACTGCTCTCCAGTTTTTGGAAAATACGATGATTGTCACGTGTTACAATCAAAATAAGAAATCCCAGCATGGTCACTGGAATTGGCAGCCACTACACAAACTAAACCAGGGTAATGAGAGTACATGTTAAATAAATAAACATTATATTTGATCATGACTTATTTCCATTTACATAACATTTTATCAGATTATTTCTCAACTAGAGAAAAATATTGTAGATTATTACATTTTAATTCTGTTTTTTTTTTTTTACTTATTATATGGTAACAATGTCTTGAAACAAAAATTAGAATATCACCTTCTGAAAGAAATCAAACATATTAAATCTATGCTCACTGTGCACTCACACTCCTGGCTTATTGACACATTAATAATTATTAGTGTTAATTGCTTAAAAAATGGTTTGCTGCATAATTTCATAAGTTCTTTATTAGAATAACATCAAATTAATCTTTATAATGGGAGCATAGGCTATATTCAATTAAAGTATATAATCATGCATGATACAACTTGGCATCCCAACTAATCCATTTTGTTATTTATATATTGCTGTAAACGTCATCATTAAGATAGAATAATGCATAATTTTTACATATAATTCCATTTCATGGAACAGACTTTCTATATGTTATGTCGTGTTCTTAACTTATTCAATTAAATCCCTGTTCGGGCGCCATTTGTTAACTTATTAACAATATACAAATAAATAAATTCATTTATTCTTGGTGACATTTGTTACTTTAACACATATGAACAAATTCAATTTTATCGTACTTACCATAATTATGGGTTGAGGCATATGATTCACTTCTCTTTGTAGGTTTCCAGAGTTCTTTAGCCGAAATTAGAGACTGAGCGGGGTCTTGAAATAATGTTTTTAAACAACAGTATTGATGGTATAAAACTTTGTTTAATGATACTGCATTGTTTTTTACATTTATGAACATCGAAAATTATTGTGTCTTGTAACATTAACCAAAATGGCATCTTACTTTACTTCCGTATGCTACCATTAATCAATCTCATTGTATAGTAATAAATTTTTCTTTCATTTTACTGTCTGAAAGTAACTGGAATATCTTTTGTACTGCAGTATTTATTTTTACACATTAATTCTTAGTAATACGAAAACACAAACCAACGCCTCATGGCGTTTTGCCTGTTTAAAAGCCGGCTTTCATCCACTCTCACACACGCTCATTTTGCCCCAGAAATAGATCAATGATACATTTTTGAACTGAATTTAATTATATTTTGAGCTCAAATTTTATTATAATGAATTTTGATAAAATGTCCACTTTCCTGTATTTTGAAGTGTCGTTGTTCCTCCAGACGCCCACTCTTCTCCAGCCGGTGTTCGCCGAAAGCTTTACTGCATTCTGTCTATTTTTGTTGTCACACACTGAATTTAATTAATTACATTTTAATAGCTCACTGAAGTACTGCTTGTAATTACATTTTGTAAATTCCTTACTTCTGCTGGCGATTTACTACCAGCGAATTTTATAACGTGTTAACGCTCTGAATGTCTGATGTGAAATGGGACGGAAAACTGGTTCCGTTTTTGCATGTGTGTGTGTTATGTCGTCAGCGTTCCATTGTTTTACATAGCTAACGCCCTTGTGTAACGTCATACTTATGACGTTTTTAACTGATTTCGTCATGTCTCATTATTGTCTTTCTATTTGTTATACATAACGGATGTGGTGGAATGCACGTAGGCTGCGACCTTGGGTTTGGTTTACACTGTAGAATCTGCGTCGTTTCGTTACTGATGGGGAGAGTAGTTTTAACCATGCTTTATATGTATAATTACAATACAAAATACAATAAAATTTCCTGAATACCATAATTCCCTAAGACGGACGTTCGTACCGTCACAAAACCCCCTCAATGAGAGGTTTTATGCCGAAGCATAAAAACTCTCATTGACTCATTCACACGTTCTAAACTGATCAGCCCAGATATGTCGCCACAACCCCCCGTAGTGTTTACATAGAAAAATTTTAATCACTTACCCTTAATGATGGTGACCGTACCCATCTGACCTTACTGGACTTCTCAGGAGAGATCCAACACCGTAAGGCCATTTGGCACTTAACGCTCCTGCTCTGACGCACCGGCCAGCTCAGGACTGCCGTCACACACCATCAAACTCTGAAACATTAAATACAAAATTTCAAAATAGTGGCCTTATCTATTCCCATATCCATAACTGATGTCTCCCCTTAGATGCATTGGTTTGTGTTTTGAGGCATTGGTTTGCTTAACTTGAAATCCTCTAATAACAAAATAACCAAGATTTAAGACAGAATATCCACTTCTGTTTTCAACATTCCTACATTTATCAAAATTTTCTGACTCCAGTCAATATTATTTATCCTCTTTACCACAAGAAAACATATTCTTATACTAGACATAACACATAAACAAATTTTTAATTTTCAAAAGCAACAACTACTCATCTTTATTATATAAACAAACAAAAATATAACTATTATGGCAAACATTTCAAATACTTTACTTTTTCTTTACTCAGTTTTCTTTATACTCATATTTCTTTGCAACAGAATCAAACTATATTTTTATTCAAAACCATTTCTAACCTTATCTTTTCAACATGTTAACATTTGTTACCGTCGCTACCCCTGCAACGACCTCCTAACCACACACACTATTGCCATCAACATAATAAAAACATAATAAAACATTGAACATCAAACATTGGCATTATTACATTTACCTTACATAATTCACATTTAAATAACTTGTATCAAAACTTTATAAACATTATTGTTATCAACTCTCTATTCAGCTTTTAATTAGTTACCATTTATTGTATCATTAGATTCTATAAAAAAATTTCAAATTTATTATTAACGTTTCTACTATGACTTTTCTTTTCTAACCTTTTCATCAATACTTGTCTAGTTTGGGTGACTCTCTATTATTCATTATTATCTATATCTTATTTTAGCATTTATCTATCTAACCTTACTACCCCTTTTTTCTAACAACCAGATTTACATATCACGACACCAATATCTCCATTATAACTCCCTTCACTAATTCCACTTACCTCTGGCACCGTGTAACGGGACGAATTATGAGGGGTTTTTATTTTATTAAATTTGGGGATTTATTATAAAATATTTTAAATTCATTTTCCATCTGTGTATACGGCCACGTGTTTGAATAAAAGCATTGTACGAACAAAGAAACAGTACGCAATAACGGTGGTGAAACAATTGAAAGGAATGTGACAGATGTCGATTCTTAGAACTAAACGTTTGTGAGACCCGCGCCCGAACGCACTACCCCAGCATGTGCGCAGACGACGCCACGGTAGTAAAACAAACATGGCTTAGAGGCGAAAGTTTTATTAGCCTCATGGTCCTAGCTGGCGGATGTGAGTTTAAGTCCAACCTACTTTGTGACGTCAACCAGTGCTCACCAAATGTCATCCACGTCTACAACACAAAAAACACATGGGTTGAATGTGCCACAGCAGTGACTACCACATAGAAGGCATTGCTTTCCGTCTTCTGCAACAAATATATCGAGGAGGTGGGGACTGATAGACGCTGCCCAGTCGATCAGCTACTTCAACCGGCGCAGGTTGCCCGGCAACCCGGGCTCAAAAAAAAGTAACTTTTTACATCGAATAAATGTGAGTGAACTTGGAAAAAATCCGAGAGTGAGTACAGTTCGCATAAAAATGAAATAATAATTCATTTTCGGACATACCAGAAAATTGTGTGCGACTAAAAAAGAAGTCGGGATGATGCCACGTGGCCGGCCGTAGTATCAATGTATATCAAGATTAGTTAAAAATGGGGTTTAAAAAAATAAAGGGGTATTAAAATTGTATGTGTGAATGTGAGAATGGGCAGGCTGGGCTGTCTGACATATGTATTATAAGGTAAGATGTTAGAGAGTAAGATTAAAATAGTGATTGTCGTAGTCATGGAGTGAGTTACAGAAAAAATATTATGTATATATTTCATTTTCTAATTTTGGAGAAATATTCTGACATGAAGGTTTAAAGAGTTTAAAAAATAAAATTTTAATTAATTTCTCTTCAAAAAATGAGTTGCGTAAGTGATTTACATAACCTGTAAACCATGCTTGCTTCTACGTTCGTGTGACAAGATCCTGGCCCGAGAAAACAGTTAGAAGGTAGGTGGAAATAAATAAATAATGTATTTGTATTTGTATTAATAGATTAATAACTTCACAACCGCTCGTCTTTGTACTAGGATGTGTGTTCCCTACCTGGCCATATAATACCTAACCATTTGCCCTCCACCAAATATCGGCAAACACTCCCTTAAACTACTCTATCCCCTGCCACAACGCCGCACACTGGTCTCTTGCCACGCCGCACGCTGATCACTCCTTACACCACTACCCTTACTACAAAATATCATCATCAATAAATATATTTACCATTCACTTTACTCACCTCTCTACATATAATCACTAACTACTGTGTCCCTAAAATATCTAACACCCTCTTTGTGCATTATCTGTATCTCAACTTCTTATTCTCTCTAACTCCCAATAACTCTGCTTAACTAACTCAAATGCCTTTATTTTAATAATTATCACCCAGGCTCTATCCCTTTTTAACACTTTACATTTCTGTGATCATTGACAATTGCATTAGAAAATTCATCCCTCACCTACTAATAACAGTACATCTCAATATCCAAATCTATTACATGCTTAATCATTTATTATCCATTAGAATTTAAATCTCATAATTATTTAAAATCATTATCAAACTTCCTTCAATTATTTAAAATTCTACAGTACATGGTTTACATAAAAATACATACAATACATAACATCAAAAGTACACAACTACATTGACATTAATACACAAAAATATACAATCCAAATTATCATTTAATCATTTACCATAAACCAGTTCATAAACAGTCCATTTCAAAAACACTGTCCACATAATTAAATGTTCATAATACAATAACATAATTATCGTCCATCATCAAACAGCAATCTTATCTTAGGTCTATACAACTTATTTATTATTGGATACCTTATATTATCATTATAAATGTACCAACTATTCAAATTGTTATCATTTTCCGCACACTCATATAATGGGTGTATGGGTATATACTCATGATTGGGTATGGTTCTGTCACCTTCAGTATAATTAGTCACAATCCGGTACGTTACTAAGTCATTGTTTTCATCATCATCTTCTCCTACTGCTATATCAGCTTCCACCCAAGGTAAGTATTTACTTTTATTATACATCATCTCTACTCCTAACTTTTCCATAAATTCTTCATACTTTCTACTTATCTTAAAAATCTCTATTTCTCTCTTTCTCTCTCCATATCTCTCACAATACCTCTCTACACTCTCTCTCTCAATATTTGCAGGGGACACTAATTCACAACTACTGCACCACCTGTGAAGTGCACTAAAAAAACCAGGGACAACTTTATTTGTAGACCTATCGTCTTCCAAATATACATTGAAGGCACTCTCGTCCTTACTCAACACATGTACTTCACCCCCAACTACACCATTAAAGGAAAAATTTACCCCCTGCAATCCCCCCTACAATTATATTTTCTCTCCACTTTCTATCTAACTCGTCACACACTAACATTCCATCATTATCATATTCTACTCCCTCTAACATTTCATTATCACTACCCATGTTCACATAATTATTTTCTAATGTCATACTTTTATTTATTTTATCATAATTCTTACCACTACTTACCTTTCATCTTTGTTCATATCAAATTTGTCTATTTCTCTACTCTTAGAATTGTCATCTACTTTATTCATTTTCATGTGTAATTCCTCAAAATGTTTATCAAAATTATCGTTTCGTTCTTTGATTTCATTTTTCATCTCATCTAATTTCTCATTAAATTGGTTAGACTTATCATTAAAATTGTCTAATCTTGTATTTTGCTCATCAAACTTAATACTCTGTTCGTTAAAAAGTAATCTCATCATTTTTATCACGTCATTCTTCTCAACTCTTTTTGTTGGGGCTGGTGTCGAGTGAATACTTTCACCCATTATTTCTGATTCTGTTACGCTTATTTCATTATTGTTTGCCATTGTTAAAAAATGTTAATGAACTGTTGCTTTCTACAGACGTCACAACATAACCTACAATTGTAATACCCCTCACTTCAACACCCACTCTGTCTCTATATTTGGGCTTATTATATAAAAATATTTTTATATAGTCCCTGTTCGGGCGCCATTTGTTAACTTATTCAATTAAGTCCCTAGTTCGGGTCGTCATTTGTTAACTTATTAACAATACAAATAAATAAATTCATTTATTCTTGGCGACATTTGTTACTTTAACACATATGAACAAATTTTATTTTATCATACTCACCATAATTATAGGTTGAGGCATATGATTCACTTCTCTTTGTAGGGTCCAGAGTTCTTTAGCCGAAATTAGAGACTGAGCGGGGTCTTGAAATAATGTTTTTAAACAACAGTATTGATGGTATAAAACTTTGTTTAATGATACTGCATTGTTTTTTACATTTATGAACATCGAAAATTATTGTGTCTTGTAACATTAACCAAAATGGTGTCTTACTTTACTTCCGTATGCTGCCATTAATCAATCTCATTGTATAGTAATAAATTTTTCTTTCATTTTACTGTCTGAAAGTAACTGGAATATCTTTTGTACTGCAGTATTTATTTTTACACATTAATTCTTAGTAATACGAAAACACAAACCAACGCCTCATGGCGTTTTGCCTGTTTGAAAGCCGGCTTTCATCCACTCTCACACACGCTCATTTTGCCCCAGAAATAGATCAATGATACATTTTTGAACTGAATTTAATTATATTTTGAGCTCAAATTTTATTATAATGAATTTTGATAAAATGTCCACTTTCCTGTATTTTGAAGTGTCGTTGTTCCCCCAGACGCCCACTCTTCTCCGGCCGGTGTTCGCCGAAAGCTTTACTGCATTCTGTCTATTTTTGTTGTCACACACTGAATTTAATTAATTACATTTTAATAGCTCACTGAAGTACTGCTTGTAATTACATTTTGTAAATTCCTTACTTCTGCTGGCGATTTACTACCAGCGAATTTTATAACGTGTTAACGCCCTGAATGTCTGATGTGAAATGAGACGGAAAACTGGTTCCGTTTTTGCATGTGTGTGTGTTACGTCGTCAGCGTTCCATTGTTTTACATAGCTAACGCCCTTGTGTAACGTCATACTTATGACGTTTTTAACTGATTTTGTCACGTCTCATTATTGTCTTTCTATTTGTTATACATAACGGATGTGGTGGAATGCACGTAGGCTCCGACCTTGGGTTTGGTTTACACTGTAGAATCTGCGTCGTTTCGTTACTGATGGGGAGAGTAGTTTTAACCATGCTTTATATGTATAATTACAATACAAAATACAATAAAATTTCCTGAATACCATAATTCCCTAAGACGGACGTTCGTACCATTACAGTGTTCTTCAGGTTTTACAATGGGAAAAAGAGACATTACTTCCCCACATCCAAATAATTACAAATTATGGTAGTTTGTACTAAAGACGAAATATATTTACTGGTCAATATTGATCAGTATTAGTAATATTGGTAATATTGGTAATACCTTACCAAATTAGTTTTATTTTTCCTGTTTTTCAAATGTCATCTAGGCTGCTGACCATCTTTACCTCTTATTTTTATGCTCTTCATTGTCTTCTTTAGCAGTGATTTCTTTTCATTTTTGTGTTTAGAGTTAAAAGAAATATTAACAATGATTTTCTCATACGAAGTTGCCAAACGCTTATATATTGACATGCCTACAGTGGTATAAGACCTGAAAGTTGTACATAATTTCACTGCATGCTCTGTTAACTGTTACAAACTTTCACATCAATTTTCCTCCAATACGTTATTACAAAGTACAAAAAAAAAAGTTTTTTGGCGACAAAACTAAATGTATTCTCATATTAAAATATAGTATGACAGAAACGGTTAAAAGTAATCACAAATAGTATTGAGTAAAATTCAATATTAGAAATTTAGTTTAATAATACTTTCTTGACTAAATTCTACAGTTGGAAGCCACTGATGTAATAATCTTCTTCTTCTTATCTGGCATTGCAGCCTTTGGTGGCCTTTAGCCTTCTCAAAAATACTCCTCCATGCTTCCCTGTTCTCTGCCCTTCGTCTGTACCCTCTGATTCCCATGCTAACAAGATCTTCTGTTACTCCATTCCTTGGTCTACCTCTGTGTCTAATAATATACAACGGCTATCCACAGAGTAAGTTCCGATACGATATTAAAGAAAACTAAGAATATATTTGCAAAACATTTTTATTCCTATTTGAAGTACACACCTTAAGCTACTTTTCTATACAGTCTCTGTCATTTTTGAAACACTTTTTATAGCAAGGCACCAGGTGCTGTATACCTTCGTCATAGAAATTTCCCGCCTGTGATTTGAACCATGTATTAACAGCTTGTTTGACGTCATTGGCCACCAAGGAAGGATTTCTCTTCTTGAAAAGGTGATATTCGCTTGGTGTGAGGTGTGAGGTCTGTGTTGTAAAGCAGATGATAAAAAAATGTTGCCAGCTAAACAATTTGCGTTGCCAGCCAGTACGATGTTGCAGCGACAGTGTGTGTGCAATGACTCATTGCAATGTTCCGAGTAAGCATCCTACGTCGCTTACTCTGGATCGGACTAAGCAAAAATGTCATATTCATCTTAGTACCACTGAGTTGCTCACTGCTTCTTCTCCATAAATATCGAAAATCTGACAATGAATTTCAATTATTTTAATGCCTTTCCCATTCAAGAACCGAATCGCATACCTACTTTCACATGTGGCTGGTGTCTCGAATTTCTTCGACATTGTAAACACGTCCAATGAATCTTACTCAGTGCACAGTTGTTTACAAATGACGTTAGCATGCCAACAAATCAATAAATTGGCCATGCATGCGCAACAGTGTTACGGCATCGGTACCGCAGCAATATTTAAAAACGGAACTTACTTTCTGGATATCCCTCGTATAATCTTCCCTTCAGCATTCTTTTCTCAGACATTCTTTCCACATGTCCCAGCCAGTGCAGTCTCTGTGATTTGATAAGTTTCACTATGTCTTTTCCATGTATGAGAGCCTGTTGTTCATTATTATTGCGTATAATCGAACTGCCTTCTTCTCTTAATGGGCCATAAATTGTATGCAATATTTTTCACTCAAATGATTTTAAAGCTGTTTTGTCATTCTCTGACAAAGTCCACACCTCAGATCCATATGTAACAACTGGTCGCACAAGAGAATAATATACTTTAAGTTTTATACCTCTTGTAACAAGATTGTTTTTAAAGACGTTAATATTTGCAAAGTAGGCTCTATTTCCAACCTAATGAGTTGATGTAATGAGTTCTTAAAAAAGTGTCTCTCTGCACCAGTCAGATTGGACTATTAGTAAATCAGAATACCATATTGAGTCCATGTTGTAGCGTCGCTAACACAATTATTATTAATCAACCACACCTTATCATCTTCATTGATGCCAACCCATCATGTTGTTTAGTCATTCTGTTATGGTAGCATTGTCCAATGATATGCAAAAACACGTCAACAACATAACTATACTGAGGCAAAATAAAAAAATTAATGCCTGATAATAATCTGGTTGATAGTAGTTGCTTTGATGCTGACTGTTGTCCTTCTGGCCGAGACAGTATGACTTGTTCCCGCTTACATGAACAATTATATATTTGTTTACTCCAGAACAGTCACTTCTTCTTTAATTACTGTATATCTATTAAAAATAGACTTAGCAGACCAATGGGCATTGGTCCTGGTGGCTGCTAATCTAGACGTTCCAGGTTTGATTGCTGGGTGTGCCATGTAATCAAGGCATGTTTTTCAGCCCCTGGGTCAACTCAGCCCATGGAAATGAGTACCTAGGATAACATTCTGGGGTAATAATGGGTAGATGAAGCATAGTGCTGGCCACACTACCTTTTTTATTATGCCAAACAGCTCACATAAGGCAGCCTCTACCCCGCCTAACTCCTAGACGGCTTCAGCAGTAAAAAGGAGCCAGTATTGTATTATTTTATCTATTAAAAGTATTGGCGTGTAGCTTGTTCATTACAAAATAGTTGGTTTATTATAAATAATATTAGAATAATCAATGATTTTACTCATTTTTCAAGTATCTAGTGTTTGCAGTACTTATGAATTTAGTTATGCAAACTGGTATGTTAATTTCCTCTACCTTTATAAAAGCGTATTAGTAGGTTACATTTTTATAGTACATTAAAGAATAATTTTACTTTAATTACACCCTCTGATAAAGCTCATAATGATCGAAAGCTAGTTAGGGTAGTAAGGTAAAAATTCAATCATTTTTATCGAAAATAATATTGTGTTCCTTGTCAGTATTATTTTATATAGTTAGTTGATAACATCGGACACGCCATGGAGAACAAAATCCAAGATGTAAAATTAACTGAAGCCTAATAATATAATGAGAATTATTGTGATTTACAACTTAATTATTCTGAAAATCTATAACCTGATAAACCAGTGTGTGTTATTTTTGTCTGTATAAATGGAATTCACAGAACTTTATGGATGTATAGAGACCTAAATTTACAGAGATGTATTTTCTTTACAGACACTTATATGAAAAATGGATTTCTTGCGATGCAAATGGCTCTGGATAGTGTGTACTTGAAAATGGTAAAAGATCCATCTAAAACAAATAATTATGAGGTAATAATGATAATTTAAATCATTATCAGTAACTGCAAGTGGTAAGAAACAGAGAAGTGTGTTTATGTGTTTATATTACTTGTAGTTTCTCTTACAAAACATGTATATTTCAACAGCAAAATACTATATGTAATGTACTAAACTACAGAAAACTATAGTATACTACAGCAAGCTGTGCACTGTACTTCTATACTACATCAAATAATTATATATGTATACTATCAGTGGTTGATTTCTAAAATTATAGGTGCCGGAACGCATCAATTCAAAAGTTGTACAGACACAAATATACTTAAATTTCATATTAGTGTATTAGTTTACATCAGGTTACTACAAATGAGGTCTACATTTTTAAAGCCTTATAAAATATGTAACATACATATTATAAACTTGTATCTAAAAAGATAATAAAGTTCACTGATATTTCTAAAGAACTTCATCGTCAGGTTAGCCGCACAACCGAAAACAGGTTGTAACGGTACAGAATCAGAGGGATGTATTTTATTCTTGTATCAATGGGAAAGAAGGGAGTTACCCACCCAGAACCTCATTTTAATAAGCAAGGTGTACTTTTGAAACACCCAGTTGTCGATTTGTATAATCAGCCAGGCCATATACGACAAATCCTGGAGCATTGGAATGTGTCAGCGTGCGCGGATGCCCGTTCGGACAGAGTGAAGATCACGTACGATTTCGCTGGTCGCCGGCGGCGGGTCTACGTTAAATGCGCTCATCCAATGAAAACGCTGTTGCCGCTCTCGGAATGATTCTGGCCATATTGAAAACGTCGAAGTAAGCGTCAGTCGGCTTCTAAACTCAAAACCGCGCAGTTGCATGGGTGCACGGTTCGCCTAAAATCTGTGAAATAAGGCAGACCGACCGGCAGAAATTCAATAAAAATGTAATGTCAATAACAGTGGAATGTCATATTACGGTTCAGTGTAATTAGGCTCGCGGGCCAAGATATAATAAAAGTATTAAAAATGTGAGTAAACTACAAATTAAAATGATCTAAAGTAACTGTACAATTGTGAAACATCAACCAATATTCAGTGAACAAAAGTTAACCAGCAAAAACATATTTCGGCATACAACAGTGATCAGAACAAAATTCGGGAGTGTTGCCACCACGTGTCGGACACAACCAGGGAAGTAAACATACAATTTAAACAAATAAAAATAAATATAAAATTCAGAAAAAGCACTAAATCAAAAAGGAGGGGAAAAGTATGAAAGAATGAGTGAGCAAGTGCTGGGTTGCCTTAGTATATTGTTACGACGGTCTGCTCGATCGTCGTAGGTACAGTGGAAACAAAATAAGTACAAGACACCAATTAAGTCACTAATCACACCTTTAATTGTTATAGTAGAACAGTTCGTAATTAACAACACAGTGTCTACAACAAATCAAATGAAATTGTTCATACGCAATAAAATGTCCACTAATATTAAAACTCAACTGTATTACAATTATACCGTCCGAATATAAAACGCAACACTTCACTAATAACTACTTGAACGTACACCGTAATAACTCGAACCGCTCTGTAAATATATCGCACTAATACTCTCGAACCGCACAGTCAAAAATCTCGCATTGAACTGGAAACTAAAACCGCGACGCGATGTATTTATAGTTACGTTCACACACCAGAAGCTTCCAAACTGCGTCTTATCTCTCGCGAACTACGTAATTGCTGCGGCCTTGACACAGTCCGAGCGCCCGAGCGAAGGCTGGCAGAGTCGAGAAAATTCTCGCAACATGCGTTTAGTAGCACGTACACCACACGCTTACGTCGAGATCTTTCTGGCGCATTCGATAAACGCGTAGATTGTTCTGTGCTGTCGTAGCACTTCCCCCTCCTTAAGCCTGTTCGTCCCGAACTGGCAAAGCGTCTCTAAATTTGTATTTAGCCAGGCGATCTAGGTGGACGACCTTGAACTTTCGCTGTCCTTCCTGTTGAATCCGATAAACAACATCGTTAATCCTTTTTTTTACAGTGTAGGGTCCTTCCCAGTTAGACTGAAGCTTAGGTGAGCGACCACGACGGCGCTTTGGATTGAACAACCAGACCTGATCTCCTTCTTGGAAACCCACACTATTGCTGCGAATGTCATACCGAGTTTTCATTTTATCACTGACAATCTTGAGCCGTCGTCTTACCAAGCGATTCATTTCTCGCAGTTGGTTTTCTAATTGCGAGGAATAGTTCTTTGGCTCTTGGGACTGAGTCTCAGGTGATCCAAACATCAAGTCCCCAGGAAGACGAATCTCCCGCCCAAACACCAATTTTGCTGGAGTCATGCCGGTTGTGTCATGTACTGATGATCTATACGCCATAAGGAATAGTGGTATACGTTGGTCCCAGTCTGTTTGGTTCTCGTCAACAACTTTCGAAAGATGCTGCTCAAGTGTCCTGTTGAATCTCTCAACCATCCCGTCCGACTGAGGATGCAGAGGCGTTGTCCTGGTCTTTCGAATTCCAAGTAGACGGCATAATTCTTTAAACACTCCTGATTCGAAATTTCTCCCTTGATCCGTATGGATTTCCATAGGGGCTCCATAACGAAAGTTGTGAACTAACTGCTTTGCCACAGTGGTAACCTCCTGATTTGGAATTGCGTAGGCTTCCACCCACTTAGTAAAGTAGTCACCTACAACCATGATGTACCGGTTTCCATCGTCAGTAACTGGGAATGGTCCAGCAATGTCTATGGCAATTCTCTCGAAAGGTTGTCCAACGTTATACTGTCTCATTTTTCCCCTGCTTCTGGTTTGTGGGCCCTTGCTTGCAGCACATATTTCACACGTCCGAACCCATTCCTCTACGTCGTGGCGAAGATGAAGCCAATAGAATCGCTTCCGTATTTTGTCAAGGGTTTTGTTAACGCCAAGATGGCCTCCAGATGTTCCATCATGCATCTCCTTCAAAACAGACTGCACTTTACTTCGGGGAACTATCAACTGCATGACCACGTCTCGTCCATCTGCACTTTCCCAAGCCCTTTTCAGCAATCCGTTTTCTAAGGTGAGAGATTCCCATTGTGCCCAGTAGCCCTTCAGCACTTCGGAACCATGGCAGATATCTTGCCAATCCGGGCGGCGACCTTCCTCTTTTGCTGTCAAGATCGGTCCAATGTCTTCATCAGTTATCTGTTCTTGTCGACAGTCTTGTGTTGTCCAGCCATCAGCCAGGAAATCTACAGTGATGGCTTGAACATGTTCACTTGAGTTTTGTTCTTCCTTTCTGTGGCAATGTCGGCAGTCTTCCGGGTATGGTCTTCGTGATAAGCCATCTGCATTACCGTGCAGGCGCCCCCGCCGATGTTGTACCTTGAAGTTGTACTCTTGCAGACGTTCGAGCCACCTTGCCAACTGTCCTTCCGGATTTTTAAATCTCAAGAGCCATGCAAGTGCAGCATGGTCGGTACGTAGTGAAAACTCTCTCCCATAGAGGTGTTTATGGAAGTGCTCCAAAGCTCTGACAATTGCCAACAACTCTCTTCTTGTAACACAATAATTTCTCTCTGGTTTAGAAAGTGTCTTGCTGTAATACGCTATTACTCGTTCTTCACCGTTCTGCACTTGAGACAAAACTGCTCCTAGACCAGTATTGCTTGCGTCTGTGTCTACGATGTACTTCCCTTCGGAAGCTGGAAAAGCGAGAATTGGCTGCGAACATAATGCAATCTTCAACGTTCTAAATGCTTGTTCACACTCTCTCGACCATTGGAAGTTTCGTTTATTTTCCGTTAGCTCATGTAGTGGTTTAGCAATAGTAGCGAAGCCTTTCACAAAACGTCGGTAATATGAGCATAACCCCAGGAAACTCCGAACTTCGTGTTTATTCTTCGGAACTGGCCAGTCTCTTACGGTGTCTACTTTATTAGGATCCATGCTAACGCCCGCTGCCGAAACCAGATGGCCCAAATACTGTACTTCCTTCTGGAATAGAGAACACTTCTTCGGGCTCAGCTTCAGTTGTGCACCGTGAATTCTAGTTAGAACTTCCTTAAGGTTTTCCAAATGATCTTCGAAAGTCTTCCCGATCACTATGACATCGTCTAAATAAACAAGGCAAGTTTTCCACGTCAGGCCTCGGAGTATCAGGTCCATCAATCTCTCAAATGTTGCCGGTGCATTACAGAGTCCAAATGGCATGACGTTAAATTGGAATAAGCCACTTGGGGTCGAGAAAGCGGTCTTTTCCTTGTCTTCTTGATGAAGACCCACTTGCCAATATCCACTCTTCAGGTCCAATGTGGAAAACCACTGTGCTCCGGACAACGTGTCGAGTGTATCGTCAACGCGAGGTAATGGATAGCAGTCTTTCTTTGTAACGTCATTTAACCTCCGGTAGTCTACGCAGAAACGCAATCCACCATCCTTCTTCGCTACCAGCACTACAGGGGAAGACCAAGCACTTGAAGGTTCAATTACTCCCTCTGTCAACATGTCCTGTACTAACCGAGACATCTCCTCTTGTTTAGATAATGGAGGCCTTCGAGGAGGTTGGCGTATCGGTGTTGTGTCCCCGGTATTGATGCGATGTTGCACAAGAGAGGTTCTTCCCAGTGACTGTCCGCGAACTGCAAAACAATCTTTGAATTCGTGTAAAAACTGTCCGAGTTCTTTTACCTCCCCACTTGAGAGGTCGTTAGAAGATCTGTTCAATAATTCTTGCAGTTCCTCTGGTAATTTAGAAGTATCCGAAGAACTGGGTCTTCGTTGCGTTATTCTGGCTACCCAGGCCACAGGAGTCAATTTGCCTAGGAGCGTATTGCTTTGTAAAGTGATAGCTTGATCCAAAATATTCGCCTCTCTAATAGGTACATTTCCGGTTTCGTCAGGTTTTACTAAACTTCTGGCAATTAGTATGCCCGGTGTGCTGACTACCTGGGGTTCAAATATAGAGCACTGATTGCCCCTAGTATCTACCGCAGTTCTAACCATGATGATCTTTTCGGAGTTTGGCGGAACAGTTACGGCCACTTGGTTTATGACGTCCATCGATTTTTCTGCTGTCGTCATTGTTGACAGCATTACCTCTTCGCCTCCGATTCTCAAGACATTGTTTTTGAAGTCGACTATAAATCCGTATGCGTTCATAACGTCCACACCAAGAATTGCTTCATCCACAATGTCTGCAACAAGTGCTTGATGATTAAACTCAAGTCTACCGAGGCGTAGGTGTATCTCCACTTTTCCATACACTTTTACAGGCCGTCCAGTAGCTGTTCGCAAGCTGCAAGAGCACCAGATTGGCTTGAGATCTTTCACCACGTCGGGGCGCACAATAGAAACTGTTGCACCTGTGTCAGCTGTAATCGAGGTTGGCCTTTCTTGAACAAATCCAGTAACTACCAAGCTCCCGGTGTTTTTCTGAAGCGTAGAAATTGCGTATTCTCTAGGGGCTTCGTTCCTCCAGTTAGTCAGCACACGCCAGTTAGTTGCACCGACTATTGCTCCTTTCCCTGCTGCTGAATTCTAACCCGACAATCTCGTTGTAGATGTCCAGGTTTCCCACATCGATAACACTTCGGTCTTCCATCCTTTCTTATTTTATTCTGTGGTGCAAACCGTCGAGTCTCTGTTCCTTGTTCTTCCTCCTCATCGTCTGTGCCGTCGCGATCTTTTAGCTCGCGCACTTTATGACTTGTCCAACCAGACGCTGATTTGGCGGCCTCAAATTGCAAAGCATGTACCAGGGCGTCCACACTGTTCTGGTGTCTTGCCATTCGTAACACTTGCTGTAGTTCGTTATCTCGGACACCGGCAGTAAATGTCTGCATCGCAAAACGCGATCGAAAATCTTCTGGCGCTTCAGGATAGGCCAGTCTAATTAGTCTGTCGATACTTGCTTCAAACTCTTGAAGACTTTCCCCGGAATGTTGTCGCCTTGCTCTCAACTGGGTGCAGTACACATCTCGCAAATGTTTATCACCATACCGTAATTCCAGAGCTTTTATCAACTCGGCATAGGTGTTCTGGCTGTCAGGTGGCACTTTCTGTAGTAGTTCTGCCGCGGGTCCTTTTAATGCAAGAACAAGTGAAACAGCCTTGTCTTTTTCTGTCCAATTATTTGCGCATGCAGCAGCTTCAAATTGGCGGAGGTACGTTGCCCAGTGAGTGCTTCCGTCAAAGGTTGGAGCTTTGACATGAACTGTCCCTACTGCAGGCAAAGTGACTTTCTCTGTTAACTTATTTTCTGTGTATTTTTCTGTCTTGATCACTGGTACAGTCTGTTCAGAAATTTGTTTTGGTTGAATCTTCATGCACTGTTCAACTTCAATTTTAATTTGTTCACTTATGTTTTCCATTGAGTTTTCTACTGCAGATATTTTTGTTGACATAACTTCTTCCACAGTCAAGACAGATTTTTCTACTTTAGCTATTTTATTTGACATGGATTCTTCTACGTCAGATATTCTGGTAATCTGATTGTTGAGCTCACCTCGTAATTCACCTACGTCACCACGTAGGAGACCCAATTCTGTTGTAGTATGTTCTTGCATCTGCTTTTGTTCATGAATTAATGCTTTGATGTCATCTGCCTCCTGTTTACGTTTTTCATCCTGTCGTTTTTCTGCTTCTTCCGCCTCCTGTCTGCGTTTCTCATCCTGTCGTTTCTCTGCTTCTTCCGCTTTCTCATCCTGTCGTTTCTCTGCTTCTTCCTGTGTCTGCCGCAGCAGTGTTTGTAAAGTTTCCATCATCTGACTGGGATCCATGCTTACCGATTAATTACGAATCACACTCGTCTTGTACAAAGTACACTGTTTCCACTGTTAACCGTTCTATCCCACTTCTGACACCACTGTTACGACGGTCTGCTCGATCGTCGTAGGTACAGTGGAAACAAAATAAGTACAAGACACCAATTAAGTCACTAATCACACCTTTAATTGTTATAGTAGAACAGTTCGTAATTAACAACACAGTGTCTACAACAAATCAAATGAAATTGTTCATACGCAATAAAATGTCCACTAATATTAAAACTCAACTGTATTACAATTATACCGTCCGAATATAAAACGCAACACTTCACTAATAACTACTTGAACGTACACCGTAATAACTCGAACCGCTCTGTAAATATATCGCACTAATACTCTCGAACCGCACAGTCAAAAATCTCGCATTGAACTGGAAATTAAAACCGCGACGCGATGTATTTATAGTTACGTTCACACACCAGAAGCTTCCAAACTGCGTCTTATCTCTCGCGAACTACGTAATTGCTGCGGCCTTGACACAGTCCGAGCGCCCGAGCGAAGGCTGGCAGAGTCGAGAAAATTCTCGCAACATGCGTTTAGTAGCACGTACACCACACGCTTACGTCGAGATCTTTCTGGCGCATTCGATAAACGCGTAGATTGTTCTGTGCTGTCGTAGCATTCGTTAAGATGTAATTTAAGAAGGTCTATTCGTTAGTTCGTATCTTATGTTTGAGATGTTAATTGTAGAATCAAAACATATGTAAAGCATACGTTCATAACCAACTTCTGAAAAAATGTATCAGAAGTGAGACAAGATAAATTTGCGGTAAAGAAAGTAAAACAAAAGGAACAACAAAACCAAAATGTTGAAGTTTAACCATTTTTATAATAAACAAAACTGATTCATGTAATAAATGAGAGTAATTATTACACCGTAGAACCCAGTAATCACTTTTACAGGTCGTGAGTTCGTGCAAAAGACCCTGGACCCAAATAAGGTAAGAACTAACACACAAAAAGTGGAGATTTGAATTTCGTAAAACAAATAAATTTATTTATTTATTTAACTATTGATATGTTCCATAGTGAGTAACTTCTCAAGGTTACTCACGATGGTGTTATCCCAGAGCCTCAGTCAAACTGTAAGTGATGATTTCGGTGGTTCGGATATTTTAAAAAAGATTCCATGATTTCATCATTGTGTCGTCATATTGTTTGTTTCTTGACTTTTCCTTACTCTTCATGTCCAATGCTGTATGATAGCAGAAATCAGCCATGAATCCATGTACTTTGATGGATAAAATAAACAGAGAGGAGGTCCATTAATTTTCACAAATAAGAGGCTGGATACAGTCTATGTCTTTAGAAATGCTCTTAAAGATGTAATAATTAGATTAATTTGCAAAAAAACCCTCTCACATTTACTTGAAGATATTGCTATTGATTCAATAGCATATTTCAAGGTAGAAAGACTCTCCGAAAAAATTCTGGAATGCTTAGATAAACGTCGGTCAAATTTTTTTAAAATATGTTCTATTTACAAGAGAATTTCAGATAGAACATATTAAAGAAAAAGAATGATAGTAGTTAAGGTTAAGATAAAGATTAGTGCTGGTGTTTGATTTTGACAAATGAGTTTTGTAGTGGGGCTGATGAGGCGCATGATTTAAAAAGTAGTAGTGAATATTTGTAATAATTAGGTTTTTCTTTTCATATATTTTTGTTGGTAATTTATTTTTGGATCCAAGAGGTTACGGAATGCCGTTCCGGTGCGTTCCCCCTGAAATCAAGCACTGCATACTACATGTATTAATACAGGACTATCAGGGTTAATCAGTTTGTTGTTATTATCATTATACTTATTATTATAATTAATAATTACAGGTTTGGAATAACCTACCTGCACCCACCCTCCTGGAATAACCCACTACCCATTACCCACCTACCTGCACCTACTACTATTATGGTGCAGGTAGGTGGTATGTTTGGGTCAAGAATGGGAGCACGTCAGTTGCTATCTTACTTCAAATGAACCTATAAGATCCTTTCATGAAGAGATGGACTATATTGAAGACACTGTTCATGAAATGGAAGGAAACCTCATCATTGCTGGTGATTTGAATCCTAAAGCCATAGAATGTAGAATGGATAGGCCAGATTCAAGAGGGAAATGGGTGGTTAAATGGCATCAAGACTTGACCTGGAGTCCTTAATACAGGAACAACTACCACATTTTGCTATCTGGGATATGGTGAAACTATCTGAAATATCTCATTTTCCTTAGAAGGTACTAAGGATTCAGGACTGGTGGGGAGATCGAAGACTTCAAGGACAGTGATCATCAATACATTTCATTCAGTATAATAATGACAATTGTGTGTACCTGTACTCAAAAGGGCATCAAAATGGATCATATCTAAGATGAATTCAAGCAAGAGTTCACAACAGTTTTTCAAGAAAACCAGTAAGAGGTGACAAGGTTTGCCGTACAGCACCATGTTGAGATACAGCAGAAATGGCTGTCAGTGCTATAATGAAACCTATATGACAAGCATGTGAAGCAAAGCTCTGGGCCCAGATGGACTGCCAACAGAGATGCATCCACACATATTCCTTAATATGTACAATGTATGTCTTTGAGATGGTGCCTTTTGTGATCAATAGAAGAAGGTATAGTTTGTACTGGTCAGTGGTCAATGAGAGCAAGAGACAGAAGTTATAACTCTCTTTTTATGCTGGTTTCAGCTGGAAAACATTTTAAAAAGATCCTGAAGCTTCAATTATTGACTGCAATGCATAATGTAGGTAACTTCTCAGACAAACAATATGAATTTCAGAAAGGAAGATTAAGTACAGATGCTACAAAGACTGTAGTGGAATGAAATATGAGGGTCGTCCAGAAAGTAATACCCGTTTTATAATAAAAGAAATAACCAACAAATATTTTTGAAAGGAATTTTTTATATAACATAAAATAACCTCAATCTACTTTTCTACATAGTCTCCTTCTTTATTTAAGCATTTATCGTACCAGTTGATGAGTTTGTTTATTCCTGTGTCATATTCCTCCACCACCAGTTCTGTGAAAAAAGTTGTCACTGTTTCCTGTAATTCTTCATCATTCGTAAAACGCTTTCCTCCCAAAAATTTCTTAAGTTTGTGAAACAGATGATAGTTACTTGAGGCAATGTCAGGTCTCTAGGGTGGATGTTTGAAAACTTCCCATTTAAATTTTGCCAGCAACTATTTTATTGTGGCTGCAACATGAGGCCATACATTGTCATGAAGAAAGAAAATGCTGCTAGACAATATGCCCCTCCTGCTATTTTGAATGGCTCAGTGCAACTTTTTTAAAGTTTCGCAATATGTGCCAGTATTTATTGTGGCCCCACGGGGCAGAAAGTCAACAAGAAGTGGGCCTTTTCAGTCCCAGAAACAGTAGCCATGCCTACTGTTGAGGATGCCTGTCTAAATTTGTTTGGTTTTTATGGTGAACAAGGGTGATACCATTCCATAGACTGATGTTTACTCCCTGGCATAGGATACGAAACCCAGATTGTCTCCTGTTACGATGTGTATCAGGAATTCATCTTCCTCCTTCAAGTAATGATGCAAAAAAGACAATGCAGTGCCCATACATTTTTTTTATGTTCATCACTAAGACTATGTGGAACCCACTTCGCACAATTTTTTCTGTACTTCAGGTGAATGGTGACAATTCCATGGATAAAGTGTGAGAAACAAGTGAAAAATTTTCACTAATTTCATTGTGTATGACACGCCAATCTTGATGAATTTGTCAACTTGATGCAGCAATTCATGTGTCATGGCGGAAGGACAACCTGTTCGTTCTTTATCAAGGACATTTCTCTCCAATCGTTAAGACTGCGACACCATCACGATATTGTTGATTTGTTCATCACATTACCATACATTTCATTGATCTGACAGTACACCTCATACGGTCACATATTTCTTGCACGAAGAAATTGAATCACAGATCTCACTTCCCACTCAGTGGGATTCTCAAACATTTCAAACATGCAAAGAATCAACAAAACGATTAGAACGCAATTAAACTTCACACAGATTAATCAGATACAATGATGAGAATGACTGAACAGAAATAGACATGCGCAGAACCACTGCGCTCTGTATATGGAAACATATGTGGCAACATATGTTGAGTAATGTGCTTTGTATGTTTACAGATGTTTCTGCAAAAGTTTCCTTATCCGCCATATAATAAAAACGACTCTTTCTGGTCTACATTCGTTGGATATGTGCCATTGTGTGTGTTTTTGTGTTATATTTGTGCTATTTCACACAGTTGTGAGCAGTTTGCTGCAGAGAAGGAGTCAGGTGCAAAGGTGATTTGTAACTTTTGTGTTGTAAAAAATACTGTAAGTATATAAGAACACAAGCATATATTTGTTAAAAAAAGAATACAAGCATATATTTTGTTTCTGGAAAAGTGTTTGAATATGAGTGGTAAAACTTGACAGAGCGCAAAAGTAGTATCTATCAAGTATACATAATTCTTTGTAATCATAGAGCAAGTCAGTTGTTGTCTAACAGCTATTGTGAATGTTGAGTTCTTGTCATATTTTTATTTTATTCATAATGATTAAATTTTTAGAACAGTGTTACTGCAGCGTGTTCTGCTGAAAGCTTCGTAATCCTAAAACAAAACAATTCTTATGAATAAGCAGGTTTTAAGGAATGATGCAGTGAGAGTTACATAAATTAAAGAGTGGTATAACCATTTTCAAAGTGGCTAGATGAGATCGAAATATCATTAACAACATGTGCAGTTTGATAACAGAAAATCACCAAATAACCCGTCTTAGAAATTGCAAATGACAGTGGAATTGGTGAGGGTTCTGCACGCATGATTTTAATGATGATTGGTCATGCACAGAATAGTCTCAAAATTTGAGGCAAACCAGAAAGACATCCATTTTGATGTTATGCAGGACATGTTGGAGTGCCCTAATGGTGAGCCCAACTTCCTTAAGACTGTGATAATTAGTGACGAGTCTTTGGTATTAAAATACAACCCAAAAACCAAGGTTCAGCTGCCGTAGTGGAAGTCACCATCATCCCCAAAGCCAAAGAAAGCAAGACAAACAAGTAACAAAGCAAAAGTGGTGTTGCTTTTTTTGACTCATAACTGCATAATTCAGCATCATAACTGTACAACTGTACTGAAGAATAATGTACACCAGAAAGGCAAACTGTCAACAAACAGTTTACGATGTCTTCATGATTCAGTTTGGCACAAAAGACCTGATCTATAGAAATCATGCAAGTAGCAATTACATGCATACCATTTTGTCTCCCTCCCATTTTGTCTAATCTAGGCTTTTTTGGTAAAACAAGTAAGCCATCAGGTTTGCCATATTCTTTACTCATCAGACATGGCAACTAGTGATTTGCAGTTGTTCCCAAACTGAAAATGCCAAAAGTGTGCTGATTTGAATGCAGAAGGACATAACAGTGATTGTGACAGCACAGCTGGTAGCCAAGCCAAAAGAGGACTACAGAAAATGTTTCCAGTGATGGAAAGTCTGCCGGGTTAAATGCATGGGGTCACAAAGAGACTACTTCAAAGAAGAACAAGGGTGGGAATCACTAGATATGCTAGATATTCCAGAAACACAAATGTATGTAAATGTATTTGCAGTACATGAGAGAAAGATGGTCTGGCTTATTTTATAATAGCTTTAATATTTAATAGGCCAAATGCAAAGTATCTAGTTATTAATGATTATAGGTTCTTATGTAGAAATCAGTTTACTGCCCTACATTAATTTAGTAACTCTCGATGAGTACTGTAAAATACATAAATGCAATTAAATGTGTATATTGCTGCAATTTGTTTAGACTATTTTGACTTGTTTTGTCATCTTTTACAGTTTGGATGGGTGTTTGGTTATAATTTTTATTAACAAACTGTTTCACAGTTTCCATTGTTATGTATTTCATGATATCTTGGTCAGCACAGAACAGAATCTGCAGCATAACATAAATGTGTGGGAAGAAACGGTGAGGAGGAAGAATATGATTATTAGCCCCACCAAGACAAAGAGAATGATAATTAGTAGGCAAGCAAGACAACACAGAATAGTAATCAACAATACGGAAATTGAACAAGTGGCGACATTAAAATATTTAGGTGCCATTTTCAGTGAGTATGGTAGAATTGAGTCATAGTTAGACATGAGGATCTCAGCTGCAAGCAAGCTTTATGGTGCTCTCAACAGGAAGTTTCTGGGTAAAAGCGAAGTGTCACAGAAAACCAAACTGACAGTATACAAATATGTATTTGCTCCAACATTGATGTATAGTTGCGAGTCATTGACTCTTGAATGACAGACATAAAAAGAGAATACAAGAAATGGCGATGAAATTCCTGACGAGAATTGAAAAGAAAATTCGGAGAGATAGGGTGAGAAACGTTAATATGTGGAAGAATTTAAAGATATTCTCTTTAAATGATAAAATTGAAAGCTCACAACTGCGTTGGTTTGGCCCTGTCTGTAGGATGAAAGGTACCCGAGACGAGCATGGGAGGCAAAACCAGAAGGCAGAAGAGGAAGAGGACAGCCCAGAATAAAATGGAAGGATAACATCAAGAAGAGTGTAGAAGGCATAGGAGCAGTTTGGGCATGTGCCAGAGTTTTGGCACTGTACAGGACGAGATGGAGAGCTCTCTCGAAAACCTTGACACCCGATGGGTAGAAGAGGATGACTAAGAAGAAGATATCCTGGTAAGAACTGCATCTACAAAGTGCCTTTAAAAGTTATGCTAACACAGTTGTTACAGAAATTATTTTCTGGATTATCTTAACTCATGGGAGCATGTAATTTGAGTACTGAATACCACAATATACTTCAACAAAACCATATAAAAACATGCTAGATAGTGGCGTATGTACGTATACCACTTGGTATTGTGGGTGGTTATGATTTTACTAGTCATTCACAATAAAACACAGTTATTGGATGGACACAATAAAACATCCAAATTTATGGATGTGTTTTTGATTTAAGTCACCAGCCTGATTATTACTAAAGAAACATACTGTATTCTATCAATTTTTTATTAAATTTGTTAAGTGTTGTACTCTATTAATCACTGCTTGAACCAGTTTTCGCTTGTTATGAGCTTTGTTGTGACGTCTGTGGTACGAAATAGCTCCACAATGAAGCTCATAACAAGCAAAAGGTGGTTGAGCCAGTGAGATAAAAATTGTCATCTAAAATAATTGTGTTTGACGTCAGAATAATTTATTATACTTAATTTTGAATTTTCATGTTAGTTTAAGTCAATAAACATAATAGTGTAATGAATATATTTTCAGGAGCTGATGAAAATGATGGGATTGAATTCGTTGATGATTTGGGCTGGATGGCTTTTGTATGTAGTGATACACTTGATAATAACTTCAATAATCTTGACAATAGGTTTCTGCTGTACGTTTTACAAAGACAAAGGTCCTATTATTTCTTACGTCCACTGGTCCGTTTTATATGTGTTTGTCTTCCTGTTCAGTGTTGCCTGTTTCTGTTTTGTTTGGTGTCTTGCAATGCCATTCAGAAGTGGTAAGTTAGAGTAAATTGTTACTGTATATTTAATTCAGTGATACAGATAACTAACATTTTACTAAACGGGATTGTAATAACTTTCCAAATAATAAAAGAAATAATCTCTCTCTCTCTGTCTGTCTGTCTGTCTCTCTCTCTCTCTCTCTCTCTCTCTCTCTCTCTCTCTCTCTCTCTCTCTCTCTCTCTCTCTCTCTCTCTCTCTCTCTCTCTCTCTCTCTCTCTCTCTCTCTCACATATCCTTATTAACACTTACCCATACTGATCTCCTTTGCCATGGCTTATTTGTGTTTAATCTATAACCTGTTCTTTTCTAGTTGTGAAAGTTTAACCCTTTGCATACAGTGTCTACTTCTTGTCTTCTTTGTCATCTTGTTTGGCATGCCACTTTTACTGAAATTTGAACTTTCTTGCGTACATTTTGTTTTTTTCAATGATATTAGTATATCCATAGATAGTTTTTTAAAGAATTAAAGAAAAACTATTTCAATTTATAGAATTTTAAAAGTTGAATGTGTGATTAAAAAGCCTAATTTAAAGTAGGATAATACAAAACATAATTTTGTAACTTTAGTCAAAGTGGCTTTCTAGTCAGATCATATTTTTATTACTTCCATATTCCTTAAGGAATGGAAGTATGGTGATGGCAAAAAAAATCGTGTTCGAGATTATTGCAGATTCTGATTGTACTACACTCAAAACATGAAAAAAAGTCGTTTTCCGAAAAGTGTCTGTGTGTGTGTCTGTGTGTCTGTCTGTCTGTGTGTGTGTCTGTGTGTAGATTTTTTTTCTATGGCAAACGATAACTGCCGCAAATTCAAACAGAATCAAATAATTTTTTGCATACAGCCCTGATTTGTAGAGTACTCACGACCTCTTGTTTTTGGTGAAGATCGGTTGAGGGAAAGGGGTAGTTTACCTGCAACGGTTTTTTTTTATCAAGGGAAATTTTTTTTTTTGGCAAACGATAACAGCCGCAAATTCAAACAGAATCAAATAATGTTTCGCATACAGCCCTGAATTGTAGAGTTCTCAAGACCTATTGTTTTTGGTGAAGATCGGTTAAGGGAAAGGGGTAGTTTACCTACAACGTTTTTTTAACAAGGGTATTTTCTATGGCAGACGATAACAGCCGCAAATTCAAACAGAATCAAATAATTTTCTGCATACAGCCCTGATTTGTAGAGTACTCAAGACCTATTGTTTTTGGTGAAGATCGGTGTAGGGGAAGGGGTAGTTTACCTGCAACGTTTTTTATCAAGCGTATTTTCTATGGCAAACGATAACTGCCGCAAATTCAAACAGAATCAAATAATTTTTTGCATACATCAGTGAATTGTAGAGGACTCAAGGCCTTTAAATTTTGGTGAAGATCGGTTAAGGGGAAGGGGTAGTTTACCTGCAACCTTTTACGTTTTAACAAGAGTAAAGTACTTGAAAATTCATTTAAACTTTTTCAAACAATGGTAATTGTTGAAAATAAAATAATTTTGTTGCCAGGCAATAAAATTATAATTTTGTCATTTTAATGTAAATCATGTATAAGAGAAAATATATCGCGCTTGGCAGGCGATATTAAGATTTAAATATAAATCTTAGAATATGGAAGTCATGTATGGTTCTCCATACCGATATTTAGATACAATTTGAAACATAATGAATTGATTGTATCCATTACAGTACTGCACAGAGGTATTACATGTTAGAGAAAGTGTGATCTATACAGGTTCGTGCTATGTAGTTTACAAACATGTGATGAACATCACAGTGTTAGTCCACACCCAAAGAAAAAGTACAAGTCTTTTTGCATTCTGATTAACTCCCTCCTAACAAACTCCATATCAATAATTTTCATCCATTTCTGTAGGATTTAACAGTTGTATTGGTCTGATGTGATCATCATTCATCATCATGGTCGCATATGGTTGAACACATCTTGATACATGAATGGTTGAATATGAACTGAGTGGGTGTGTGTGTTTGTGTTTTACATGTATAAATTAGCAATCAAGTTATATAAACCTTTCCTCTTTCATACATGTGTACACACTGCAGACAGTAACTCCCCCCTCCCCAAAAGGGAAAGCAAAAAGTAATTTCTAAAATAAAAAAGTTTTGATAAAAATGTAATCATGTAAGTCAAATTAAATCTAGACTAATTAGTGATATGAGTATGAATGTGTTTAATTGTTCTTTAATTGTTCAAGATTCATTACAGCTATTTGCAAGCACAAAATCGCTTCAATATATACATTGCTAGTTGTCTGGTGATTGAGGGATGGATCAGATTTTTATTCTAGTTTTTGAGGTTATGTCCCCTTTGTTAACAGTTTTGTGATTGGATTTGAACCTTAACCCAATGTGTCTTTTTGATCTGTATGTGATAATGTTTTCATTATTTTTATTTAGCATTTTATTCCCTACTATTTTGAGAACAAATCAACAATTAAAAATCTTTCCATTAATGTGTACATAATTATATATATAAACATAAGTGTGTACGGTACACCATTTGTAAATGCTCTATAGTGTATGAATGATTTATATGCCAAGTTCAACAAAATTTGTGACATACTATGTAGGCCAATTTGCATACCCTACAGTGTGATTTCGAACAGTTTATTTTGATGACCTGTAATATCGATTTTTTTGAAAATCTCAGATTCATTAGTCAGTCGACAGTCACAAAATGAGGAGATCAAACTTATTTCCATTTGCTGCAGTATTTACACATGTCTACTAAGGCAAATTTGTAAATGGTCGTACAAAAAATTTAACACTATTAGCACGTGCAGAAGGCAGGAGAAAATTTGATCCAGGCTTCTGATATTACTTATTTTATTTTTATATTGTAAAGTAAGATGTCTTTTTTCCTGTTTCATGAGTTTGTTAAACTTTAGACATATGTACTAACATAACCCTTATAAAAGAAAAGAATGTTTCCACACTTGTCTTCCTGCTTACAACGAAAAAATAAACAGGAAATAATGAGTTCTTCGTCTTTTAGTTTTTTTTTTTCAGAAAAATCCTGGCTGGACTCCTAATTCCAGTATATTTATAGAAAGTTTTACAAAAATAGGAAAGATAATGCTTGCTGTTGTACAAGTGAATCAACACATAGTTATAGATATTGTAACGATACAATTAAGCCAAATCTCGTACCAGTGATAAAAAAGATAATTCTTAATATAAAATTTACTTCATATGAAATAAAATGTGTAAAAAATGATTAAAATGTAAATACTTTGACAAGACGTACCACGATATTACCCAACCCAAGTGATTGAGCCGAAAACACAGACATAAAGAAGGGAACCACGTAACATACTTATTAAAATATGATAGACAAAACAATGATGGACACAGAACTAAAGAAGAACCAGAAGAAGAGGACAGATCCATACAAGTAAACAGAATTTAAACCAGAAGAGAAGAAGAGGAGAACCGAACCGGATTGAAGAAGAAGAAGAGGAAGAATGAAGAGGAGACAGATAAAACCCAAGGGGAAACTAACACACATATATAAAAGGGAGAGATTGTATGTTAGAGATAGAATACGGTCAATAAACCTTAAATAATTATATATTAATGAAACCAATATTATTATTAGCATTAATTTAACATATGTATCCAATTTTTAAGACAATACAATTGTAAAACAATGTAGTATAGGAAAGGTACACTAACCCTGTCAGAAAGGTTAGATTCAACCCAAAACACAACTAGCGTAATATTGTTTATAGTAAAAATAATACTAAAACAAAAATAGTGAGAAATGGTAGGAGAAAGTATAGGGATTACCCATTAAATAACACTAATTACAAAACAGTGAACCAAAGTGAAGTGTTTTAGTGAAGTGTTAATGCCCTAAAAAATAGTGAAAGTGAATGTAAAACATTCAAATTAGAATGCTAAGGAAGTGGACACTCTTTAAAACATTGATAAACCACCAATGATTGGAGTGGAATTATAATTAGTTGTATACCTAGAAGTAATTAAAAATAGTATTTAAAATTAATATAAGGGAAGCATGTGACATATCAGGGAGAAAGCCCAGTACCATAACTTGTGTTAACATGGCATGATAGGATAGAAGTAAAGTTTGTTATTAAAGATTAAAATTATAAAGAATACAACACCCCATGTTGAAAGGGGAATTAACCTTCATAATATTAGAGAAAGTGACAATGTTTATCACCCTGGTTTATAAGACAAGAAAGAAATCAATGTTAGTACTAAGAATAATTTATGACTTATAAAGAATAGTTGATTCAATGTTAAAGAAGGAATATGACTGAAAGGGGGCTTACAGTCCATAAACCTAACTATTATATTTTAAATGAAAAGTAATGAAAATATATGTTGAATAATAATTAAAACACAAACAAATAAATGAAGCCCATCAGGCTGAATTCAGAATGTAATTTAAAAAGGAAATGCACTAGAAAACAATCATGGCTGTTTGTAACTAGGAAAACAGTTAACTGCCAAGAACATTCAAATGCAAATTGTATCAATTTCACAAAAAATCTTACTAATCTAAGAACAGTGAATGGACAGTAATTATATATCAGTTATTTCAACACAGAAATATTATTGTAATAATTTAATTCAAGAAAGATATGTTATTTATTAAATGTCAACTAATTAGACTATAGTTAAAGTGTAACAGAATATGACCTTATGAGGTATCATTGTAAACTTTGAAAGGAAAGAAAAATAATAGTGATGTCATTTATTATCCCAAAGGAATTATAAGGGAATAAAATCATTAGGAAAATACTTAATAAATTTGAATAAAAATTCAAATATCTCTAACAATGTAAGTAAGGAGTAATTAAACCAGCATTGAATTATTAGTTACTATGACAACGAGTCGTTTGAGGCTTATTTTTTCCGTTAAAAAATAGAGACGCTGAAGAAACGAAGTGTGGGTACGCCACACAAGAAATTGGACAAACTAAAACTTTAATTTAAACAGTTACAACAAGTCAACTAGTGAACCAAAATGATCCAATATGAAGAGACGTCGATCTATACAGAATTAATGATGACCAGGAGCGAAATTAAATAAACTAATTAAAGAAAAAACCCAGACCAGTTTGAAGAAGATGCTGGAAGCCTACAACCAGCCCAAATTCGAAAAATACACGCCTACCCTGATGATGACCCTTCAACGTGAGACGAACTGATAAGTACTGAATAATTTCTTACTCCCAAAAAACCCCAAATTACTTGAATTATTTTCAAATGATAAAATTTCTCACTATTTAAAAAATAGTATTTTCTTTCAAAGGTAAAGGCATAATTTACTTACTTATATTAAAAAACATTTATAAAGATAACCTTATTTGTGAACATAACTACTGTAACAGAAATACGACACTACAGAACAAATTGTACAAACACATTATAAATCCTAAGTACGTATAAGGTATAATAGTGTACTTTCTTTTCATGTAATCAACGTTTATGTCTATTTTCATGAGCAAAAGAACTCCAGGTTTTTAAAAACATAGTAATTTTGTTAAAAGTAAATGAAAGATAGTGTTTTGAAACCAATTTTGCCAACCTGAGATATTTTGTGTTTCAAGCTCTAAGCCGGAGCATAATATTATAAATTTGTTTATGATTCAATTATCATGTTTATTAATAATTAAATGTGTATTAAAAAACGCAGTACAGTACATTACTATCTTGTTATTTCATAGGATTTTTTGTAAATATATGTGTGTTAGCGAAGTTTTAAGTCATAGCCAACTAGCGCTTATCACGAGTGGCCGAGTCGACAACCTGTGTAGCAGCGGGAATAATTCGAACGCCACAGCTGTCCATGCTAATACCAAGTATTACTTTAAAAATTAGATGTTTTAATTGTTTTACAATCAATCTCCTGGTGCCACCCGGGAATCGTAATCCCTATGAATTAACAGGTAGGTTGTACTGGTGACATTGACAACGCTACGGACTCCAGTAGTGACGTCGATTTATGTAACAACCAGTGTGAGGCAAACACACTACATTCACACTAATACACCATATAAACAAGTGTGAGACATTTTAACAGGTACGACCTCGTTTACTCGTTACATATTGGCGACCAACAACGTGCGGCTGGTAAAAATAACTAGCGGCGATCATGAATAGACACGGGATGGTTACGAGACGCAAAGGGAAGGAAACACCAAACCAAGAAGGAAACCCAGAAGAAGTGGAGGAAGTTGAAGAAGTAGAAATGGAGGAAACGACTGGAGAATTGTCAGAAGAAAACCCACAGGAGGACCAAATGGAAAATCCTAATACAACTGAACTGGAAATAGAAGCAGAAGTCATGGTGACTGAACAACCAGTCAAACCGACAGAAGAAACGAATTTAGATAGCATGATGAAATTCATGATGGAACAATTTGGACAAATGAGCAGGAGCCATGAAGATTTAAATAAAAAATTAGAATCAGACAATTAGACAAGGTAAATCTGAATAGAATATTGGAAAAATTGGACCAAAACGGTGAAGAATTGAAGAAGCAAATGAAGGAGAGTATAGAATTCCTGAATGACAAGATAGAGAGCAACCATGAAGACTTGAAGAGAAGTCAGGAGACTTTGGAGAAGAAGAGTGAAGAGTTGAAGAAACAGATCAAGAAGGATCTAGAAATAGTAAATCAAAAGATGGAAAATAATCATGATATTCTCCAACAGAAGATAGAGGAAGCAAGGGAGAAAACCAAGGAGGAATGGGAGCAACAATTGGCCGAATGTCGAGAGGAGACCAGGCAATCGGTAGCAGAGACCAACGAAGCCTTGTTACAAGTACGGGAAGAAATGAATTATAAAATCATCGATGTCGAGGAAGAAAATAAGGTGAGAGCGACCGAATTCTACCAAGCCCTTACCGAAAGATGCCAGAAGAAGAAACAGGAGGTGGCCAAGGAATTGGAGGAGAGGCACAAAGAGCTACAACTGGATGTAAACAATCGGGTGGAGAAAGTGTACACAGTCATAGATAAAGTCGACGGACTGACCCGAGAAAACCGAGAAAAAATCCAGGGAATCAGTATGCGAGAGAAACAGATGCAGGAAGAATTAGATGCATTAAGAGAAAAACCATATAATCACACACAGTTCATAACCAGTGAGAACAGAGAAATGATTAATTTTCGTAGCTACAGGAGAAACCCGATAGAATTCCTCAAACGGGTAGAAGAACTGATAGAGAAGAACAGAGAAACCAGATGGTCTAGTGTGAGGAGTATGATCGACGAGATGTTTCGTGACACCCATGACAATTGGTGGACGGCCACAAGACCTGAGATAAATGATACTCAAGAGTTCAAGAAACAATTCAGGGAGAAGTATTGGTTGAATCAACACAGAATGTGGTCCGCAATGACATCAGTAACGGAAGGTACGAGACACAAGGAGGACACACGTTAACATCGTACTTTCTGGGAAAGGTATGTTTAGCCAGAAATTTGGAACCCAGGATACCGGAAGAGTCGTTGGTGATACAACTGGGTTACCATTACGAAGAGGCCATCCAGAAGGCCAGGCGACAAGGCCAAATTAAAACAATCCAAGGAATGGTTAGTTTACTGGAGGACATGGAGAATGATAACCAATATCGAAGAAACAGGATCACTAACAAAAGGTACAATAAGTGGAATGAAAATAACAATACACTAATTTCCACGGACCATACAATTATCCACAAAACAATAACAGAAATAACTGGGGCCGCAGTAATAATGATAATAATGCAGAACAAACGTTCAATAGAAATACCCAACAACACCCTCCAAACGATCAGCCTGGTAACCGAGGACAACAGAACCATCACCCAGGAAGTCCAAACAATAATAGAAACAGCCCAAATAATAATTACCGACAGAATGATAATTACCGAGGAAATGGACCTGAACGACGTACCAACGGTCACCCCAATGACCATAATTACTACGGCAACCGGTATCATCCCAATGACCAGTACAACCGGGGACCCGGGGGTAATCAGTATAGAAATGACGACAGACGTCGAGTAAACTTCATCCGTGGACAAAAACAGAATAACCAAAGGAGATATGGCCAGAACTATCGTCCTAACTGTTATTATCAAGTCTCAAATAATAATAATAACCCACCAGCAGAGGATAGGAATGATGAACCACCTCGCAATGAAGATAACCACCGCCAGGAACCCAATACCAACCAAAATAATAGCGGAAATTGGGTAACAGTTCATGAGAATCCGGGTTTTTCAATACGGCATGATACAACAAGTAATGACGAAGGACCCCGGATAGCTCAAGTAAACACCATAAGGGCCGAACCCAGCCAAGAACCACCTGATAACCACAGGAATGGAGGTAATAGAGAAGATGATTTAAGTTTTGGAGAGAGGGTATGGCCCCAACATGTGTTAAGGTGGTGATGACATGAATATAATATTATCCAGAATAAGTGTGTCAACCAAACACTTGAAGGAGTAGAGGTGCATAATAACAAAGAGTCGAACAAGAGAAGGAAATAATAAAGGAAAGAAAAGGAGAAGTCAACTTACCAAGAATATAAATAACAAGGACCTGTGTATAGCAATATGAATAAACAATTATGTATATCGTAATAATCCGTATATCATCACAAGAGACAATGGTAATAATACTTACCAAATCAGTAATATCAATACAAGGAAAATCAAAGGAGTTTACAACCAAACTTCAATAAAAAAGTTTTACGAAGAAGAATAAAACCATTGTGAAATGAAACCAATTTCAAAATTCTAAAAGAGATTGTAAGAGCAGCTTACTCAAATATTTAGATGATATATGCGGAACAATAAAAAGTTTTAATGAAAAAAAAAAGAGAGAAAAACAAAGGAAACAGTTACACAAATTCCTTTCAATTTAAATCAGTTTAAAATATAACAAAAGATTGAAATATGAAGTATGAAGTAAAAAGTGAGATGATCAGGAATAAGTTACACACATTCCTATGTAATAAAAATGTAAGAAGCACAAACTTACAATTATAATTAAAAACAAAAAATAGCAAAAAAGGAATACGCTACAAACATTCCTTTAAGGTAAGACCATTAACTTACCAAAGAATTATCAAAAATGATGTTGAATACAGAGTAAAATAAACAAAAATAAAATCAAGTTCAAATTACTGAGATAAATACTTGAAATTATACTGAATCAAAAGTATTATCAGAAAAAATAAATAAAACTTTACCTGGTACAAGGAGAGAGAGAAATTGTATATAAAACCAATATACAGATATGGCTAAAGCAGAATCATGCTAAATGTCTAAAACAATTAAGATGATCACAACGAGCATTGAAAACAAAATAATGAAAAGTGAGATATGATGAAATTAACATATGAATAAAGATAAAATTTCTCAATATAGTATATGAGTAGATGATAGTGTATAGTTAAGGTATAGCGGAAGGAAGAATGAGTAGTAATGATAAAGTGATCTAAAAACAAACCACAAGGTGGACAATCCCAATTATATTATTATTATTATTAAGTCACAAGTTGACAAAGATTTAAGATTGACTGTTGAAAAGTCCAGCAATCTATATGAACTGAGTAGAGAAGATGTGCCTCTAGTCTCAGAAAATTGAGTAGTAATGGGAGAAACCAGCTACTATATAAAGTTAGGGAAAAAATTTGTGTATGAGGGAATATGCACCAATGGAAATAAATAAAAACAGATCCAAATAAAATGGAGTGAATTAAGTAAGAAGAGAAATGGAGAATGGAGAAACAAACAAGGAAGAGAAGGAAAAAAGTTATCTATAACTGATAATTTCATAAAAACTATGCTAGTATTTTATTAAAATGATCAATTTTAGAGGAGAGGCATTATGTAACGATACAATTAAGCCAAATCTCGTACCAGTGATAAAAAAGATAATTCTTAATATAAAATTTACTTCATATGAAATAAAATGTGTAAAAAATGATTAAAATGTAAATACTTTGACAAGACGTACCACGATATTACCCAACCCAAGTGATTGAGCCGAAAACACAGACATAAAGAAGGGAACCACGTAACATACTTATTAAAATATGATAGACAAAACAATGATGGACACAGAACTAAAGAAGAACCAGAAGAAGAGGACAGATCCATACAAGTAAACAGAATTTAAACCAGAAGAGGAGAACCGAACCGGATTGAAGAAGAAGAGGAAGAATGAAGAGGAGACAGATAAAACCCAAGGGGAAACTAACACACATATATAAAAGGGAGAGATTGTATGTTAGAGATAGAATACGGTCAATAAACCTTAAATAATTATATATTAATGAAACCAATGTTTATTATTAGCATTAATTTAACATATGTATCCAATTTTTAAGACAATACAATTGTAAAACAATGTAGTATAGGAAAGGTACACTAACCCTGTCAGAAAGGTTAGATTCAACCCAAAACACAACTAGCGTAATATTGTTTATAGTAAAAATAATACTAAAACAAAAATAGTGAGAAATGGTAGGAGAAAGTATAGGGATTACCCATTAAATAACACTAATTACAAAACAGTGAACCAAAGTGAAGTGTTTTAGTGAAGTGTTAATGCCCTAAAAAATAGTGAAAGTGAATGTAAAACATTCAAATTAGAATGCTAAGGAAGTGGACACTCTTTAAAACATTGATAAACCACCAATGATTGGAGTGGAATTATAATTAGTTGTATACCTAGAAGTAATTAAAAATAGTATTTAAAATTAATATAAGGGAAGCATGTGACATATCAGGGAGAAAGCCCAGTACCATAACTTGTGTTAACATGGCATGATAGGATAGAAGTAAAGTTTGTTATTAAAGATTAAAATTATAAAGAATACAACACCCCATGTTGAAAGGGGAATTAACCTTCATAATATTAGAGAAAGTGACAATGTTTATCACCCTAGTTTATAAGACAAGAAAGAAATCAATGTTAGTACTAAGAATAATTTATGACTTATAAAGAATAGTTGATTCAATGTTAAAGAAGGAATATGACTGAAAGTGGACTTACAGTCCATAAACCTAACTATTATATTTTAAATGAAAAGTAATGAAAATGTATGTTGAATAATAATTAAAACACAAACAAATAAATGAAGCCCATCAGGCTGAATTCAGAATGTAATTTAAAAAGGAAATGCACTAGAAAACAATCATGGCTGTTTGTAACTAGGAAAACAGTTAACTGCCAAGAACATTCAAATGCAAATTGTATCAATTTCACAAAAAATCTTACTAATCTAAGAACAGTGAATGGACAGTAATTATATATCAGTTATTTCAACACAGAAATATTATTGTAATAATTTAATTCAAGAAAGATATGTTATTTATTAAATGTCAACTAATTAGACTATAGTTAAAGTGTAACAGAATATGACCTTATGAGGTATCATTGTAAACTTTGAAAGGAAAGAAAAATAATAGTGATGTCATTTATTATCCCAAAGGAATTATAAGGGAATAAAATCATTAGGAAAATACTTAATAAATTTGAATAAAAATTCAAATATCTCTAACAATGTAAGTAAGGAGTAATTAAACCAGCATTGAATTATTAGTTACTATGACAACGAGTCGTTTGAGGCTTATTTTTTCCGTTAAAAAATAGAGACGCTGAAGAAACGAAGTGTGGGTACGCCACACAAGAAATTGGACAAACTAAAACTTTAATTTAAACAGTTACAACAAGTCAACTAGTGAACCAAAATGATCCAATATGAAGAGACGTCGATCTATACAGAATTAATGATGACCAGGAGCGAAATTAAATAAACTAATTAAAGAAAAAACCCAGACCAGTTTGAAGAAGATGCTGGAAGCCTACAACCAGCCCAAATTCGAAAAATACACGCCTACCCTGATGATGACCCTTTAACGTGAGACGAACTGATAAGTACTGAATAATTTCTTACTCCCATAAAACCCTAAATTACTTGAATTATTTTCAAATGATAAAATTTCTCACTATTTAAAAAATAGTATTTTCTTTCAAAGGTAAAGGCATAATTTACTTACTTATATTAAAAAACATTTATAAAGATAACCTTATTTGTGAACATAACTACTGTAACAGAAATACGACACTACAGAACAAATTGTACAAACACATTATAAATCCTAAGTACGTATAAGGTATAATAGTGTACTTTCTTTTCATGTAATCAACGTTTATGTCTATTTTCATGATCAAAAGAACTCCAGGTTTTTAAAAACATAGTAATTTTGTTAAAAGTAAATGAAAGATAGTGTTTTGAAACCAATTTTGCCAACCTGAGATATTTTGTGTTTCAAGCTCTAAGCCGGAGCATAATATTATAAATTTGTTTATGATTCAATTATCATGTTTATTAATAATTAAATGTGTATTAAAAAACGCAGTACAGTACATTACTATCTTGTTATTTCATAGGATTTCTTGTAAATATATGTGTGTTAGCGAAGTTTTAAGTCATAGCCAACTAGCGCTTATCACGAGTGGCCGAGTCGACAACCTGTGTAGCAGCGGGAATAATTCGAACGCCACAGCTGTCCATGCTAATACCAAGTATTACTTTAAAAATTAGATGTTTTAATTGTTTTACAAAAACAATTTGGCGCCACCCGGGAATCGTAATCCCTATGAATTAACAGGTAGGTTGTACTGGTGACATTGACAACGCTACGGACTCCAGTAGTGACGTCGATTTATGTAACAACCAGTGTGAGGCAAACACACTACATTCACACTAATACACCATATAAACAAGTGTGAGACATTTTAACAGGTACGACCTCGTTTACTCGTTACAATATTGACGATGATCGTTGTAAGATGAAATTACTTTTAGAGTAACATGTTTATTTAAAATTACTGTTGTTTGATTAAAAAAAAAATCATGGTCTTTAGTGGAATTAAATACGTGGAATGAATAAGTGAACAAGGGAATAGTGTATCTTAGACACATTATTTCTCTGTCACAAGTTAGGCATGAAATAGAGCATTGTCCACTCATACTGGATGGAGTGTTGTACATACATAATGGATTCATGTAGAATCAAGGATATGATGTCTGTTTATATTGTTTGTTATGCAGCAAGAATGAAAATATTTTATGAGTTCATAAATTCTAGTTGGAAACCGGTCATAAGGTATCAGTGTCGAGAATGGACTTTCGTTGTTTCGGAAATGGACAAACATTTTGGATTCCATGAAGGTCTGAGCACTGCATTAATGTGGTGTGTGCACAAAAACTGAACTGCCTCAGATAACTAAAACATAAATATAGCACAGGTGAACAGTATACTGTGTAGTCCTAAATAAAACAAACATACAAAGTAGACATTATACTTTCCATAAGGACATAAAAATAATGGCAAAAGATCTAGGAGGATTCTATACAGTGTTTCCTTTCTTTTTCTTCTTCATCATCCTTCCTAATTATGAGCTCAAAGTCCAAACCATTACTGTGCTTTCTTGTTCACTATCTTCACAACTGCTGTTCCTGCTGAAACTTATTTCTAATATCATTCCTAATTTAGTCTCTCCCATTTCTTCCAGCTGTCCACTTAAAAAATCTCATTTCACTTGCTAGTAAACTGCCTGTATCTTCTCTCTAGGGTGAAGTGTTTGTCCTATGTAGTAACCTGGGTAGGATAACTGCCTTGTACTCCCGTATGTTGACTTATTCTATGATTTCCTTCTTACCCACAATAACATTGGAAAATTGATAAAATATTTGTTCTTGGATTTCGTTGTCTATGACGTGTCCGTTACTTAACTAAATATAATTAGTTCACTACCGACTCGGAACACAAAGTTTTTTATGGGTAAAAACATAAAAGTTTTACCTTATAGCCTGAACCGGTTTTCGCTTTTAACAAGCTTCTTCAGAGGCTCCCACTGGGAGCACTATCCGTCTTGTTGTTGGCGACGGTATGCTTCAAATTCTACATAGGCCAGACAGGACGTAGCTTCAAACAAAGATACATTGAACACACAAAGGCACTACACTCCACTACAGAATCCACCTTTGCAAACCACCTCATTGAAGCAAACCACACATACAAAAACATCAACAATAACTTGGACATTCTACACGTACACACAAAAGGCCGAAAACTAGACACTCTAGAACAATTGGAAATATACATACACACGAAAACATATAAAAACAACATCCTAAACGAACAGACACAATTCAAATCACACGCATTATTCGAACATATCACACCTCACACACACAATATCGATCTTTCAAAAGTCGATACTGTCGCCAAAAACAAGATGGACAATGCTCCCAATGGCAGCCTCTGAAGAAGCTTTTTAAAAGTGAAAACCGGTTCAGGCTCTAAGGTAAAACTTTTACGTTTTTACCCATTAAAAACTTTGTGTTCTGAGTTGGTAGTGAACTAATTATATTTAAAATATTTGTTTTGCCTTCTGTAAACGATGATTATTGTATCAGCCTTTCTGCTTGAACTGATCATTGTCCCTAGGCATTTGAACATCTTGACCTGTTTCATCTGCTCACCTTCCAGTTTACTTTTGGAGGCTCTTCATAGTTACGATCATCACTGTACTTTTATACACGTGTTGACCTTCATACTTCTGTCACCGCGAGCACTTGCCCACTCAGGTGTTGCATCCTGCAATTCGTCTATTTCTCTCTGCAATTTGGGCAGTGTCATCAGTGTATATGAGGGCTCATTCTAAAGTCTCCTAACTCGCATCTTGCTGTTTTTTTACATTGTTCGATACTCTGGTCCATAAGTATTATAAAGATTAATAGTATGAAATTGTCTTCTTGCTTCATTCCTCTCATCATTAGGAACTCAAACGGATTTTTCTCCTCACAAATGAACTATCCCTTAACTGTAGTAATATATACACTTTTTATTCTCCTCATCAAAATTTGAGATGTTACCGTTATCTGCAAGGCTGTGCCAAGTGTGGTATCTTGATAGTGTATTAATCCAAACTATAGTCCAAACAAAGGTGGACAACTTTAAATGCTTGGGAACCATATTAGAAAAAAACGGCACAGAAGAAGCTGAAACCTGAAACCGTATAATCCAATCTAATAAAGCGTATTTCGCCACATCAAGTATCTTCAGATCCAAAGACATCCACAGAAACACGAAACTAAGGATATACAAATCAATAATAAGACCCATCTTAACCTACGGCTGCGAAACGTGTATCCTGAACTCCAAAGCAGCAAACACTCTCGATATCTTTGAAAGAAAAATATTACGAAGAATCCTGGGACCAGTTAATGATGTACATGGCTGGAGAATAAGATACAACTTTGAATTGTATCAAATGTATGAAGAACCACAGCTAACACGATACAGAAAACTTCAGCGTCTAAGGTGTCTTCTGGGAGAAGACAGAATACCACGAAAACTATTGAATACCAGAATCCACGGAAAAAGACCAGTGGGAAGACCGAGGAGAAGATGGGAGGACGCGGTGGATGAGGATGCGAAAGAAATTCTGAAAGTGCATTCCTGGAGGAGGATGGCTACCGACAGAAGAGATAACATGCCAACCCGATAACATAATTCTAAATCTCAAAAGAATGTTGGCAGTATACAGTGATGTAACTATGTGTACAAATGTACATCACTGAATGCCGTCTTAAAGTGTCTAAAAAGTAGGCAACATGCAAAACTATCATGTGAACAGTGCGCACAACAGTGCATGTATTTGGTTTGACTCGGTCATTTAAATGATGTCAGTATAGAAGATGCTCCCTATCAGAATGTTTGTCCTCTTTATAGAAATGTGTTATGATTTATTTTTATTATATGGCAACTTTAGGCTTATAAGATGAGTTCAAATTAAGTATTTAAATGTTATGTTTCCAGATTAAAAGAAAAAAATGATTGGAATACTGAACTTGGTACTTCAGGAGATATTATGAAAATGCTTAACACATAATGGTCCATGATAACTTGACATTATAAGCCTAACATAAGACACCAATTATGTCACTAATCACCAGCTTTAATTATCACAATTAAACAGTTTGTAATCAACAAAATAGTCTCTCACAATAAATCAAATAAAAATTGTTCACACGCAATAAAAATGTTAACTGATATAAAACACAATTGTATTACAATAGTCTCACACAATTATAAAACACGTACCGCACTGTGTAAATCACCACTTAAACACACTGTGTAATCACTATGTGATCGCCCGACAATCACTGAAAACTAAGCAGCTGGTGTGGGCTATGTATAGTCTGCAGTGTTCCATAATATGCGTCCTTAACAAGCCATCGAAAATTCTAGAGGACACTTCAGCGCGACCTTCGCAGAAACACACACCATTAGGCTAATTGAGATGCTTCTAGAATCACAGCATCAATCGCACAAGACATGCCGCATTACGTAATGCTGCCGAGCATGTCAAGTGTCATCTACGCATTTCAACTGCGGGGATCATTCTCCAATGTACTAGAACGTTCCGTAATTGCAAAACACTTTTTCTGCATTATTTAACAATACCTTTTAACAACAACAACAGAATAATTGTATAACTAACCAACATAATCCACAAACAGTAATGACGTCATATAAATGCCTTCTATGATCCAAACTGAACCAGGGTTTAGCTTATGTGGTCTGATGTTATGTCATAATGGCTGTAAAAGGATGTGATACTGTAGAATACGGATAGTTATTAGAAAAACTGTTTGATTATAATTTGATCTAATTAAAGATTTTTTTTTACAATTTCAGTGCTTATTGCAACAAACGTGTCTGTTTTTGTTTGTGCTCTCACTTTATTCCTGCGGTACTTAGAAGATATTTCTCCGCCTTTCTTCATCAAAGTAATTCTGAATTTGTTTCCAACAATGGCTATGCATCATGGATTTCAGACTGTAGCTATATTTGACAGTTATGGTAAGTGTGTGTGTGTTTTATACATATAGTTATGTACTTTAAATGTATGCACACATTATAGAGTAAAAATATTTACACACTTGTAGAGTAAAAATTTTATCCTTCACCTTTTGTTAGTACTTATAGGAGTTGACATATTGAAAATACAGATTATTGTACCTTTGGTCGATAGGATGAGGAAAGTGTGAGGAAACTTTATTGAACCAGGTTGACTAGTAAGTTTGGTGAATGTTAACTTGAACTTGGTCGTATTAAATTGTATTTCAATAACAGTATTTTAGCTAAGAAAAACATTTTTGAACCACACGTGTTTTGGAATATAATAAAGTGAAACTACATTGTGGCCAAATTATAAGAGGGTGTTAAATTTTAACAATTCATTAGCAAAGGACATAGTTAAAGTTAACCCTTTGTTTCCCCCTCGACAGCGGTGTTCAGGACCATTCAAAAATATCGGTATGGAGAACCATACATGACTTCCATATTCTAAGATTTATATTTAAAATCATTTTCGAAATGAAATATTACCATAGAAACTACTTCTTTCTACTTACTGCTTCAGCCTTAACCACAGTACTGTGGTCACTAACGTATACCACCTCACGTTATCGCACTCGATTTTCACTGATGATGGAAGTCGATGGCATTGCCGAAACGTCTGGTTTTGTAGAAAACATTGGACTACGGCCAAATATCCCGGGAAGGAATTTTAACAAAAACTACTTCTTTGTTGCCGATAACGTTGTACACATATATATAAAAAATATGCATAAAATTAATGGCTTGTATAAGTTAATGATTGATCTCCATTAAGTAGTGCTCAAGTTTCCAAAGTTTTAATATTATGATGTCCGTAATTAAAACATCAGAGCAGGTTTAGTGTGAATGAGGGTACACGGACAAAAATTTTCAACATTTCCTATTGAGCGTTGCTTAGAGTAAAGCTGCGAATATACAGTGTATGTTTCACAGAACAAACACGCGAAAAAGAAGGAGCGCTTCGAAGTCACTCATGGACCCTCAGCATCTTGCAGAGGGTTCATTCCCTAAAGACGAAAAGTCTGTCTATGAATCGTTCCTCTGTAAACACGTGCAGTTACATTGCCCAGCGATCCACAGGAAGCAAATTGATGTCCATTTTTTCGGCTTGCACGCGTTATGTTGGTGTGGGTTTCGGCACTTTCCATTTAAAAAGCGTGCAAATGTAAGAAAATAAACATGAGTGAGGCCAGAAATAACGTGAATTGTGTGTGTGTGTGTGTGTCTTACCTGCCTTTTTATTGCTGTAGGCATAATAATTTTAGGGCCACCAAAATAACTAGAGTGAACGATTGGCGCCATTTGTCATGCGGCAAGCCTTTTGTCCGGTGACAATATATATAAAGATATCAACTCATACATAATTTACATTAAAATGAAAAAATTATAATTTTATTCCCTGGCAACAAAATTATATTATTTTACTTCCATATTCCTTAAGGAAATGGAAGTATGGTGATGGCAAAAAAAAATCGTGTTCGAGATTATTGCAGATTCTGATTGTACTACACTCAAAACATGAAAAAAAGTCTTTTTCCGAAAAGTGTCTGTGTGTAGATTTTTTTTCTATGGCAAACGATAACTGCCGCAAATTCAAACAGAATCAAATAATTTTTTGCATACAGCCCTGATTTATAGAGTACTCACGACCTATTGTTTTTGGTGAAGATCGGTTGAGGGAAAGGGGTAGTTTACCTGCAACGGTTTTTTTTATCAAGGGAAATTTTTTTTTGGCAAATGATAACAGCTGCAAATTCAAACAGAATCAAATAATGTTTCGCATACAGCCCTGAATTGTAGAGTTCTCAAGACCTATTGTTTTTGGTGAAGATCGGTTAAGGGAAAGGGGTAGTTTCCCTGTAACGTTTTATGTTTTAACAAGGGTATTTCCTATGGCAAACGATAACAGCAGCAAATTCAAACAGAATCAAAAGATTATTGGCATACAGCCCTAAATTGTAGAGTTCTCAAGACCTATTGTTTTTGGTGAAGATCGGTTAAGGGAAAGGGGTAGTTTACCTGCAACGTTTTTTTAACAAGGGTATTTTCTATGGCAAACGATAACAGCCGCAAATTCAAACAGAATCAAATAATTTGTTGCATACGTCCCTGAATTGTAGAGATCTCAAGGACTTTCGATTTTGGTGAAGATCGGTTAAGGGGAAGGGGTAGTTTACCTGCAACGTTTTACGTTTTAACAACAGTAAAGTACTTGAAAATTCATTTAAACTTTTTCAAACAATGGTAATTGTTAATATCGGTATGGAGAACCATACATGACTTCCATATTCTAAGATTTATATTTAAAATCATTTTCGAAATGAAATATTACCATAGAAACTACTTCTTTCTACTTACTGCTTCAGCCTTAACCACAGTACTGTGGTCACTAACATATACCACCTCACGTTATCGCACTCGATTTTCACTGATGATGGAAGTCGATGACATTGCCGAAACGTCTGGTTTTGTAGAAAACATTGGACTACGGCCAAATATCACGGGAAGGAATTTTAACAAAAACTACTTCTTTGTTGCCGATAACGTTGTACACATAAATATAAAAAATATGCATAAAATTAATGGCTTGTATAAGTTAATGATTGATCTCCATTAAGTAGTGCTCAAGTTTCTAAAGTTTTGATATTATAATGTCCGTAATTAAAACATCAGAGCAGGTTTAGTGTGAATGAGGGTACACCGTGGACTAAAATTTTCAACATTTCCTATTGAGCGTTGCTTAGAGTAAAGCTGCGAATCTACAGTGTATGTTTCACAGAACAAACAAGCGAAAAAGAAGGAGTGCTCCGAAGTCACTCATGGACCCTCAGCATCTTGCAGAGGGTTCATTCCCTAAAGACGAAAAGTCTGTCTATGAATCGTTCCTCTGTAAACACGTGCAGTTACATTGCCCAGCGATCCACAGGAAGCAAATTGATGTCCATTTTTTCGGCTTGCACGCGTTATGTTGGTGTGGGTTTCGGCACTTTCCATTTAAAAAGCGTGCAAATGTAAGAAAATAAACACGAGTGAGGCCAGAAATAACGTGAATTGTGTGTGTGTGTGTGTGTGTGTGTGTCTTACCTGCCTTTTTATTGCTGTAGGCATAATAATAAAATGGAAACGTAAAAATTACATAACTGAGATATGCTTACCTGCCACGAACGATATATTATTTTATACATGGAGGAGTTCAGTGACATACACACGTACATAAGAATTATATATATAAAGATATTAACTCATACATAATTTACATTAAAATGAAAAAATTATAATTTTATTCCCTGGCAACAAAATTATTTTATTTTTACTTCCATATTCCTTAAGGAATGGAAGTATGGTGATGGCAAAAAAAATCGTGTTCGAGATTGTTGCAGATTCTGATTGTACTACACTCAAAACATGAAAAAAAGTCGTTTTCCGAAAAGTGTCTGTGTGTAGATTTTTTTTCTATGGCAAACGATAACTGCCGCAAATTCAAACAGAATCAAATAATTTTTTGCATACAGCCCTCAATTGTAGAGTACTCACGACCTCTTGTTTTTGGTGAAGATCGGTTGAGGGAAAGGGGTAGTTTACCTGCAACGGTTTTTTTTATCAAGGGAAATTTTTTTTTTTTGGCAAACGATAACAGCCGCAAATTCAAACAGAATTAAATAATGTTTCGTATACAGCCCTCAATTGTAGAGTTTTCAAGACCTATTGTTTTTGGTGAAGATCGGTTAAGGGAAAGGGGTAGTTTACCTGTAACGTTTTATGTTTTAACAAGGGTATTTCCTATGGCAAACGATAACAGCCGCAAATTCAAACAGAATCAAACGATTATTTGCATACAGCCCTAAATTGTAGTGTTCTCAAGACCTGTTGTTTTTGGTGAAGATCGGTTGAGGGAAAGGGGTAGTTTACCTGCAACGTTTTTTTAACAAGGGTATTTTCTATGGCAAACGATAACAGCCGCAAATTCAAACAGAATCAAATAATGTTTTGCATACAGCTCTGATTTGTAGAGTACTCAAGACCTATTGTTTTTGGTGAAGATCGGTTAAGGGGAAGGGGTAGTTTACCTGCAACGTTGTTTTATCAAGCGTATTTTCTATGGCAAACGATAACAGCCGCAAATTCAAACAGAATCAAATAATTTTTTGCATACGTCCCTGAATTGTAGAAGTCTCAAGGACTTTCGATTTTGGTGAAGATCGGTTAAGGGGAAGGGGTAGTTTACCTGCAACCTTTTACGTTTTAACAAGAGTAAAGTACTTGAAAATTTATTTAAACTTTTTGAAACAATGGTAATTGTTAAAAATAAAATAATTTTGTTGCCAGGCAATAAAATTAAAATTTTTTCATTTTAATGTAATATAATATTTTTCATTTAATACGGCAATAAAAAGGCAGGTAAGACACAAACACACACACACACACACACACACAATTCAGGTTATTTCTGGCCTCACTCATGTTTATTTTCTTACGTTTGCACGCTTTTTAAATGGAAAGTGCCGAAACCCACACCAACATAACGCGTGCAAGCCGAAAAAATGGACATCAATTTGCTTACTGGCGAAGCTAGTAGTTAATGAATGGGTAGGGAAAAATCTTATCTTAAATTTTTTTTAAGGAATCACTAAAAGGACGGTGGGTCAAATCAGACGCTGAGGTAGAGTTTGCTGTAACCGAATGGTTCCACAAACAGCCGTAAGAATTTTACTAGCAGGGAATCTACAGGTTAGCGCAAAAGTGGAACTCATGTCTTAATGTTATTGGAGACTTCTTTTAAAATCGTTGAATAAAAAATGCTTTACAGCTCTATACGTGTGTCTATTGAACAATCCTTGTATTAGTCATACACAATAATACAACTGATTGAACTTCAAATTTTTAAACTTGATTAGTTTCTATATATATGTTTAATGTTACAAATAATTCAAATAACAATCTTGATCATCTGTTAGTTCAGCGGAATAACAGTGACACTTTTAATAACCGCATAAAATAGACACTTAGAAACAACACGGGCGCTTTAACTTAACTGTTTGGACCACAGAAGTGAGGCATGCCTCAACGCTCTATGTGTACAGCGCGGGACAATCCCCCCTCCCTACACTTCCCTATCACACCACTACATTGCTTACATACGATGTATACAAAAACGCTGAGGCAAGTTCAGGTTGCCTCATTCGCTTTAAACGAACTATGCCGAATCTCACCTGTCACCATCTAGCAGTCGCTCAATAAAGCACGTTTCGGTTTAATAAATTTGACAGTCGCAGTAACAATGTATAATCTTTACGTTATGTAGTTCATACGTATTTATAATTTTTATTCTACAGAATTTTTTAGGGTAGGCATTGCCTCAATTGCCTCCATGTAACTTCGCTACTGATATATATGTGTACAACTTAATCGGCAACAAAGAAGTAGTTTTTGTTAAAATTCCTTCCCGGGATATTTACCCGTAGTCCGTTTTCTACAAAACCAGACATTTCGGCAATGCCATCGACTTCCATCATCAGTGAAAATCGAGTGCGATAACGTGAGGTGGTATACATTAGTGACCACAGTACTGTGGTTAAGGCTGAAGCAGTAAGTAGAAAGAAGTAGTTTCTATGGTAATATTTCATTTCAAAAATGATTTTAAATATAAATCTTAGAATATGGAAGTCATGTATGGTTCTCCATACCGATATTTAACAATTACCATTGTTTGAAAAAGTTTAAATGAATTTTCAAGTACTTTACTGTTGTTAAAACGTAAAAGGTTGCAGGTAAACTACCCCTTCCCCTTAACCGATCTTCACCAAAATCGAAAGTCCTTGAGACCTCTACAATTCAGGGACGTATGCAAAAAATTATTTGATTCTGTTCGAGTTTGCGGCTGTTATCGTTTGCCATAAAAAATACGCTTGATAAAAAACCGTTGCAGGTAAACTACCCCTTCCCCTTAACCGATCTTCACCAAAAACAATAGGTCTTGAGTACTCTACAAATCAGGGCTGTATGCAAAACATTATTTGATTCTGTTTGAATTTGCGGCTGTTATCGTTTGCCATAGAAAATACCCTTGTTAAAAAAACGTTGCAGGTAAACTACCCCTTTCCCTTAACCGACCTTCACCAAAAACAATAGGTCTTGAGAACTCTATAATATAGGGCTGTATGCAAATAATCTTTTGATTCTGTTTGAATTTGCGGCTGTTATCGTTTGCCATAGGAAATACCCTTATAAAACATAAAACGTTACAGGTAAACTACCCCTTTCCCTTAACCGATCTTCACCAAAAACAATAGGTCTTGAGAACTCTACAATTCAGGGCTGTATGCGAAACATTATTTGATTCTGTTTGAATTTGCGGCTGTTATCGTTTGCCAAACAAAAAAATTTCCCTTGATAAAAAAAAACCGTTGTAGGTAAACTACCCCTTTCCCTCAACCGATCTTCACCAAAAATAATAGGTTGTGAGTACTCTACAAAACAGGACAGTATGCAAAAAATTATTTGATTCTATTTGAATTTGCGGCAGTTATAGTTTGCCATAGAAAAAAAATCTACACACAGACACTTTTCGGAAAACGACTTTTACTTCCATATTCCTTAAGGAATGGAAGTATGGTGATGGCAAAAAAAATCGTGTTCGAGATTATTGCAGATTCTGATTCTACTACACTCAAAACATGAAAAAAAGTCGTTTTCCGAAAAGTGTCTGTGTGTGTGTCTGTCTGTCTGTCTGTCTGTCTGTCTATAGATTTTTTTTCTATGGCAAACGATAACTGCCCCAAATTCAAACAGAATCAAATAATTTTTTGCATACAGCCCTGATTTGCAGAGTACTCGCGACCTATTGTTTTTGGTGAAGATCGGTTGAGGGAAAGGGGTAGTTTACCGGCAACGGTTTTTTTTTAGCAAGGGTAATTTTGTTTGTTTGGCAAACGATAACAGCCGCAAATTCAAACAGAATCAAATAATGTTTCGCATACAGCCCTGAATTGTAGAGTTCTCAAGATCTGTTGATTTTGGTGAAGATCGGTTAAGGGAAAGGGGTAGTTTACCTGTAACGTTTTATGTTTTAACAAGGGTATTTCCTATGGCAAACGATAACAGCCGCAAATTCAAACAGAATCAAAAGATTATTTGCATACACCCCTAAATTGTAGCGTTCTCAAGACCTATTGTTTTTGGTGAAGATCGGTTGAGGGAAAGGGGTAGTTTACCTGCAACGTTTTTTTAACAAGGGTATTTTCTATGGCAAACGATAACAGCCGCAAATGCAAACAGAATCAAATAATGTTTCGCATACAGCCCTGATTTGTAGAGTACTCAAGACCTATTGTTTTTGGTAAAGATCGGTTAAGGGGAAGGGGTAGTTTACCTGCAACGTTTTTTTATCAAGCGTATTTTCTATGGCAAACGATAACAGCCGCAAATTCAAACAGAATCAAATAATTTTTTGCATACGTCCCTGAATTATAGAGGTCTCAATGACTTTCGTTTTTGGTGAAGATCGGTTAATGGGAAGGGGTAGTTTACCTGCAACCTTTTACGTTTTAACAAGAGTAAAGTACTTGAAAATTTATCTAAACTTTTTGAAACAATGGTAATTGTTAAAAATAAAATAATTTTGTTGCCAGGCAATAAAATTATAATTTTTTCATTTTAATGTAATATAATATTTTTCATTTAATACAGCAATAAAAAGGCAGGTAAGACACAGCCTGGCTGTTTGGCTGAAAATGATTTTAAATATAAATCTTAGAATATGGAAGTCATGTATGGTTCTCCATACCGATATTTTTTCATGTTTTGAGTGTAGTACAATCAGAATCTGCAATAATCTCGAACACGATTTTTTTTGCCATCACCATACTTTCATTTCCTTAAGGAATATGGAAGTAATAAAAATAAAATAATTTTGTTGCCAGGGAATAAAATTATAATTTTTTCATTTTAATGTAAATTATGTATGAGTTAATATCTTTATATATATAATTCTTCTGTATGTGTGTATGTCACTGAACTCCTCCATGTATAAAATAATATATCGTTCGTGGCAGGTAAGCATATCTCAGTTATGTAATGTTTACGTTTCCATTTTATTATTATGCCTACAGCAATAAAAAGGCAGGTAAGACACACACACACACACACACACACACACACACACACACAATTCACGTTATTTCTGGCCTCACTCATGTTTATTTTCTTACATTTGCACGCTTTTTAAATGGAAAGTGCCGAAACCCACACCAACATAACGCGTGCAAGCCGAAAAAATGGACATCAATTTGCTTCCTGTGGATCGCTGGGCAATGTAACTGCACGTGTTTACAGAGGAACGATTCATAGACAGACTTTTCGTCTTTAGGGAATGAACCCTCTGCAAGATGCTGAGGGTCCATGAGTGACTTCGGAGCGCTCCTTCTTTTTCGCGTGTTTGTTCTGTGAAACATACACTGTAGATTCGCAGCTTTACTCTAAGCAACGCTCAATAGGAAATGTTGAAAATTTTTGTCCACAGTGTACCCTCATTCACACTAAACCTGCTCTGATGTTTTAATTACGGACATCATAATATTGAATCTTTGGAAACTTGAGCACTACTTAATGGAGATGAATCATTAACTTATACAAGCCATTAATTTTATGTATATATTTTATATACAACGTTATAAATTAATTACAATATAATATAATATAAATAATAATTATAATATAATATAATATAAATAATAATTATAATAATTAATTATATTATAAAAATATAAATTTTATGTACAACGTTATCGGCAACAAAAAAGTAGTTTTTGTTAAAATTCCTTCCCGTGATATTTGGCCGTAGTCCAATGTTTTCTACAAAACCAGACATTTTGGCAATGCCATCGACTTCCATCATCAGTGAAAATCGAGTGTGATAACGTGAGGTGGTATACGTTAGTGACCACAGTACTGTGGTTAAGGCTGAAGCAGTAAGTAGAAAGAAGTAGTTTCTATGGTAATATTTCATTTCAAAAATGATTTTAAATATAAATCTTAGAATATGGAAGTCATGTATGGTTCTCCATACCGATATTTTAACAATTACCATTGTTTGAAAAAGTTTAAATGAATTTTCAAGTACTTTACTGTTGTTAAAACGTAAAAGGTTGCTGGTAAACTACCCCTTCCCCTTAACCGATCTTCACCAAAATCAAAAGTCCTTGAGATCTCTACAATTCAGGGACATATGCAAAAAATTATTTGATTCTGTTTGAATCAAACTGGCTGTTATCGTTTGCCATAGAAAATACGCTTGATAAAAAAACGTTGCAGGTAAACTACCCCTTCCCCTTAACCGATCTTCACCAAAAACAATAGGTCTTGAGAACTCTACAATTTAGGGCTGTATGCAAATAATCTTTTGATTCTGTTTGAATTTGCGGCTGTTATCGTTTGCCATAGGAAATACCCTTGTTAAAACATAAAATATTACTGGTAAACTACCCCTTTCACTTAACCGATCTTCACCAAAAACAATAGGTATTGAGAACTCTACAAATCAGGGCTGTATGCGAAACATTATTTGATTCTGTTTGAATTTGCAGCTGTTATCGTTTGAAAAAAAAAATTTCCCTTGATAAAAAAAAACTGTTGGGGGTAAACTACCCCTTTCCCTCAACCGATCTTCACCAAAAACAATAGGTCTTGAGAACTCTACAATTCAGGGCTGTATGCGAAACATCATTTGATTCTGTTTGAATTTGCAGCTGTTATCGTTTGCCATAGAAAAAAATCTACACACAGACAGACACACACAAAGACACTTTTCGAAAAACGACTTTTTTTCATGTTTTGAGTGTAGTACAATCAGAATCTGCAATAGTCTCGAACACGATTTTTTTTGCCATCACCATACTTCCATTTCCTTAAGGAACATGGAAGTAATTAGTCTATTTTCATTAAGTGAATTATTCTGAGACCAGAATTCACTTTCTCAGATGATGATTTAGTAATGGCCATCTTCAAATTGGCCTTTCTTCCTCTTCTTTATTATACAGTATAGACTACAACCCAATATTGAGCGTTGGTCTCCTCTAGCTTGATGTCCACCTCACTCTATTGATAGTAGCAAAGGACTTCCATTCTTGTACTCCCAACATCTCTCTCATATCAACAGGAATAAAATCCTGTGGCGGCTGATGGTGTTAGGAAGAGGTGGTTGCAAATTTTTATGAATGTAGGATAACTGTCATTTTTTTGTATTCCTTATTACACACCACAGAGACATATGCAATTAATTTTAATGGTTAAAATATATCTATTTTGTAATAGTTTTTCAGTATGAACACTGATACTCTAGCGTGTAAGCACTATCCGATTGTTCTGCCACATTGACACTTCCTAAAAGAGCTAACTGTAAACTATTTTTAATATGAACTTCAGAAGCTTCATGTTTTTTTAGCACGGACCAATTAATGATTTAGATCAGAAAAGCCTGAATTTGCCCAAGGCTATCCACCCCTACAGAGTACACAAGGGAAGCAAAACAAAGTGTTTCTGGAATTACAACCTCACAACAAATAATTTTTTTTAGAAAGGTCTCTCCTAAGAACTCTATTGAACGATCTGTTACCTGACTTAACAGTCTGTATTAAGTTAAGATCAGGAGTAGGCCTACCTAAATTTTTTATTTTCAATTTTCTTGTAGAGGCTGTAAGCTGAACGGGTTTTCCAACACACTATCTACTGAATTCATTTTTAAACAGTAGTTACTGTAGTCATTTGTAATTCATTTATTAATTTATAGTCACTGCTAAATTAAGAATAACTTAGTGTCAAGCAACTTACAGTTCACCTGTATATTTTGTCACACTGTTAACTAACATATAAAGTCACTGTTCGGGCGTCGTCTGTTACTGTTAATAATTATTACAAATAATAAAGTCCCTTGTTCGGCGACATCTGTTAACTTACTTACCATATTACTAAATATGATATAAATATGATAAGTTATTTTTATGTATTTTATTGTAATTAAAGAAATACCGACCATACATCCGGTGTAAACATGTGTCTTTCTTATCAACATTAATTTTAATTTTCGGGTCCAGGGCTTCGTTAAGCGAAAAGGCAGAGGTAGTCGGGTTTTCGAAATAACCTTTCGTACAACATATAGTAAACAATTTAGGCTTTATTTGATTTTTTAATATTCAAGTGTTATAGACAATGGGAGTCATTACTCAGTTAAACAATTACCAAAATGGCGTTTTCACCTCTATATAGAGCTTATTTGTTCTGTACTTTAATCTTATAAAGTAACGTATTTTACTGCAGTATGATATTCAAAATTACTTGTTTCTTTAGATTCATTAAATAATACATGTACTTAACACAAACCAACGCCCCAGATATTGGTTATTAAAAGCAGACAACCTTTCACTCTCACTTTCTCACACAAACCTTTCATACTTTGATGATGATTACATTTCTGTACTAAATATATTTTGAGCTCATTTTTTACTGTTTAGAATTTAGAATAATTTAAATAAGGGCTTTCCTGATTTGAAGTGGTAATGACGCTCCTCAGACTATTCCTACGACGGTTGGCGGATGTTCGGCCGAACTTTGTGATCTGTCTTTTCCTGAGTGCACTGAATTTAGATTACTACATTTAACTGTCCATTGAAAATAGTAATTGTATGATTACATTTTTACAAACTTGTTAACACCTTTGTTGGCAAAAACTGCCCAATACACAATTGAGCGTGTGTACGCTCTGAGTTGTTAATGCAGACTGGGGACGGGTTATACGCAACTTCTGCATAAGTAGTAGTGTATATGACGTCACCGTTTTTTGTTTCTACGGCCAACGCCCTGGTTTGTACGTTCTTGGTGTTATGTCATCAGCGTTAATAATGACGACACAGCCTTGTGGACCAATGAAAGTTCATATTTATAGTTCGTTTTCACATACACCGCCATTATACATGTTAGACTTCGCCCGTCTCCCGGTGACCTTGGATTCACTCCCCTCTTGTTGAATATGCGTTGTTTCTTGGGACATGGGTAAACTAACCTAACCCTGGTTGACATTCATATATATAATAAAAAATACAATATGAGATCCCTTAATCCCATAATCATTGTAATAGGTCTTTATGTACTGTCACAACACGCTTATGGTTACACACAACATTTAGTGTGTGTGTGTGTGTGTGTGTGTGTGTGTGTGTGTGTGTGTGCATGGACGCAATTGCATGTGCATACATGCTAAACTGTATAGAAATGAAAATGCAGTGCATAGGTAATAGGTAATATGATTTAATACACAGGAAGCAAATATGTTTTAGTTTGACAGAAACAAATTTTGCCTCGTTACACCGGAACCGGTATTATATAAAGGGAAAATTAGTAAATAGTTAAATATGAACATAATGATTTATTATGTGAGTAGTTAAAGTTTGCGAAACAAGTTTCCAAACTTAACATTATCTCATGCTGCAAAAACAAAGATAAGTAAAACCCAAATATATTGTTGTTATGCATATAATTGAAATGGTATAAATTGCTGATGTTGACATTATTGGTATCAGTAGTATATAAACTTTAAATATTTATAAAATTCAAATTGTAAATTGTGTGTATAATTTAGTCAGATTGTTTTCGTAGGGTATTCTGTATCTTGGAGCAACCTGTTTTCCACTGGAGGTGCAGAAGTTAACTTCACAATCGGCACAGTACTGTTGTTTCTTGTCACTTCCACTATTATGTACATCCTTCTTGGATTGTACATTGAAGCTGTTTTACCTGGACAGTATGGTGTAGCAAAACCATTGTGCTTCATGTTTGAGGTTAGTGGAAATTGTACATGACAAGACAAAGCAGTAAAGTTTCAAACTGTGACATATGTTTTAACAATCCTATGATAGTTATTGTCAACTTAGCATATTATCACTTCATGTAATTTAGCATAGTATTAAAGTCAGTTCACAGAAATTTACGCAAACCTAAAAATTTACAAAGACATTTGATTTGATAAGGTTAAGTATCATGTAAAATATAGTGACAGAAGAAAGTTCAACCTCACTGCATCCATTGCATAAGGCGAACTGTGAATAAATTTCTTTAAAAATCTGATTATTACATTAAAGCTTCAAGAGGTAAAAGCAGAGGATTATTTAAAAAACTCTATTTGTGTGACAATATTATAGCTTAATTCATTTAAAACTTTCATAAATCACATATAACTTGTGTACAACATGCTTTATTCATCATTTATTTTCCAGCAATTCTTGTTACTTTAGTTTTTTGCAGGTTTTTGTGTTAATTATAAGAATAGATTTCTTCTGCAAGTAAAATATTTGAAGTTTTATTAGTATATGTAAGAACTTGATGTACGTTTCACAGAATATTCTGTATCTTCAGAGGTTTCAATGTGAATTAAATTTCAATTAAATTAAATTAAATGTAGAGAATTATTTCAATAGTTGTTGATTTATTTACAAACCTCTGATTATGCTGACGTGTTTTGGTGAAACGTGCATCAGGTATTGAACCGACAAACACATAATGTATAACATGTAGAGGAAACTATATTGAATATATATTGTAAAGGAATTTACAATTCATTTTAAACATCCTGGCAGGGTTTCGCCAATTGTAAAGGAATTTAACATTTTTAAATCTACCCGCCCAAAATATCACCTACCTTATAATTCCACAGTACTTTGTAGGGCCGCCAGCATATTTGTAGCTAATATGCAACTATTCAAATTTTCCCCCTGAAATAATGCTTGACTAATTTAAACACTTTGTGTCCGTGGTCTCAGAAGATTCTAAACTCGTTAGGTGAGAATTTGACAATGGGAACAGACTAGGGTTGCAGCGCAATAATTTCAGTCAACACGTGGTCGGTGTGTAATATAAATTACTTTTTATTTTCATTTTTGAAATTCAGAAGGTGTTCCCTATTTATTCGGTGATTGACACCTCTGAATACATAGAACAATTATTATATCATCTCAAAACTACTTAACTAATTGGAGGCTAACCAATACTTCGTTTTCACGCTCTCATTCATTCGATTAAAAACCCCTCTTAAATCTGAGCTCTCATTATGATTTGAATTTATCGTTTAATACGGTATACATTTTTTGTTGATTGCTGTCTGGTCGATTTAATTCAAGTTTACTTATCTGAAGAAATTATTCTCCACATGGCATCATTGATCTCGGAGTTCACTTTTATTTCCACTTTCACTAAACTGTTAACTGTTAGTTAATCTTGACGGTTACTTTTGACACTCGAAGAACTTATTTTGCACTGTTTTATCTGCATTTTTACAGGGTTAAGGCCTAAATTGATTTTGTCCGCGGACTGGGGATAATACACCCAGCTCGGCGTTTGGCTGCTATTCGTAGACTGAAAAATGGCGACGGGCGACGGGCGACTGTACACTTTATGAGCTGGTCACGTGGTACCCACTCCTTGCTGATCGAGATATATCGAAACGTTCCAGAACATCATCGAAGCTAGTATCTCGTTTTTGTATTAAAAACACATGTGCATCTTGTGATATTCTTCTGACGTCAATCGAATCGATAAATATTCGTGCCCATATATGGTTAGGTTTATATATTCTGTGACGTCTATGACTATGTCACGTGGTCTGATTCATTCCCTTCCACTCTCGAAAGTCATATTTTATTTAGTTTTACCCAGATCTGATTATTACACCATATGAAATAATTATGTCCCCTTTTTGTACTGTCACAATATCCCCTCAATGAGAGGTTTTATGCCGAAGCATAAAAACTCTCACTGACAAAACCTAAAAGCATCAGCTCGGATATGGCGCCATGACCCACCTTAAATTTTATTACAATCATGGGTTACTTACCCCCCTGATCGAGAGATTGTGACCGCACCTGCATGACTTTACTGGACTTTCTGCTATAGAATCCCAACACCATAAAGTCAGACAAGTACTAGACGCCCCTGCCCTGACTCGCTGGTCAGCACAGGGTCGCCACCACAGTGTCACCAGATTCTGAAACAAACAATAAAACATTACTACTTGGCCTTTCATTTTCCAGATCCTGAAATGATTTAGTGTCCTTTTAGCTATACTGGTTTGCCTTTTTTCGAAGTACTGGCTTTTTCTTAATTTCTAAAGGTACACATAACATTGTTTACCGTAAATGCTTAACCTAACATGCCATATTTTAATTCAAACATCTTGATCTTAACATTCTCTTGGAATTTATTATTCAAAAGTCAACATGATTTGCTAATTCCAAATCGGAATTCAAGTTAACACCAATTTCATATTACTTTTTCAATTACATCTCATTTTATCCCTTCATTTCAATGATTTATTAATTCAATTCGGAATTCAAGTAAACCACAACTTTATCCTACTTTTCTCTTATTTAAACATCTCATTTTATCTCTCAGTTTATTCAGTATCAATCTGTATACAATACACGATTAACACAAAAATCAAAAATTATATAATACAACTAGTACAGTCAACCAAATGTGTATGTTAACACTGTATTATTGGTCGTCACCGTCCTCTATTTCATCATTTTTTTACTCTCCTACACATCACTTCCTATTATCCCTTACTTTAATCATCAAACTTTCATCATTTACTATTCATTGTAAAATTCAAATCTAAAACATTTTTCAAATTTACTACCCATGTTTCCATCTTTTATACATTAATTAAACCCTTTCAAATTAGTTTAATTCAATTATAAAAATTCATAATTACATAAATCAATTCATATTAATAATCAATTCTCATTGTCATAACACACTCAATCAAAATTATTAACATTGTTGATTACCCATCATACAACATACACACACTGTGTATTTTCCAATACCTTATCATAACAACAACATAACCTAACACAATACATTTAACATCAATACAAATTTATTTACAATCTACGTCATATCGTATCATTGTTTATCAAAACGCATTACATCAGTTAGCTAAGTATTTACACCATTTGCTAAAATAATTAAATTTTCATTCACTATATACCTAACCTCCATCATCAAAATTTAATCTGATCGTACCATAATACTTTTCATTCTTATTTGCATACATTATATTCTCATTTTTAATATAATGCCCCTTTAAATCTGTGTTATTCATTATACCATAATAATCTATAGGATTATTCCACCTTATTACCTCATAAAACTTCTCAACATTAGTATTTTTGGTCCAGTCTCCCTTAGTATTTTTTGTCTCCCTTAGTATTTTTTGTCGTCACCAGGTAAGTTCTTACAATCTCATCATCATAGTCATCTACTACTACACCAGTTAGATCGCAAAGTAAGTGCTTATTATCAACCATGGTATCATCAAAATAATCATCAACATTTACTGCACAAGATAAGTCTTTCATATAGTCTACTCTCACAATATTTAACCTCTTAACGAACCCTTCATAACCTCTATTTAACTTGAACATCTCTCTCTCTCTCTCTCTCTCTCTCTCTCTCTCTCTCTTTCTCTCTCTCTTTCTCTCTCTCAAAATCACTTTCCCAACCCCATTTAATTCTCTCATTCCACGCAGAGGGCAATACAATTTTGTTACAACACCATCTGGCTTTACCAGGTACATTATAACAACCTGAGGGACTATTTGTTGACCATTTGTCTCCCAAATACACTTGCGAAGCCTTTACTTCACCTACAACATCACAGGAAAAATTTGCCCTCCACCCACAATATTCACTTAAATTCTCCCTCCATTCTCTCTCTAGCTCATCAACACTTCCTACTACCCCCTCAATAACCTCTACTAACTTTATACTCTCATCATCACTACTATTACTAACTGTATCACTCTTAGATACCCCACTTTCAACTATATCTTTATTATAATTATTCAGCATAATCTCACCATTATGATTATCACTTATATTTTCACTTTCACTTACCTTGTCAACTATTCTTCTTCGTTATTTCTATTCTCATTTGTACTTAACTTGTCATCATTATGATTTTCACTATCAAAATCGGTTACCTGTTTTAATTCACTTTCTCTTTCTGATTTCATTTACTTCGTCTTGCATTTGTTTTTTAATTGTATGGAAACGTTCATCAATTTCGTTTAAACGTTGTTTTATATCATCAAAATTACTCTCACTTTTAAAGTTTTGTGCATTGATATCACTTCTTAACTCATTAAGTTTTACATTTTGTTCATCGAATCTAGTCTTAAACTTTTCATCGCTATTATCAAAACGATTATTTATGTCATTAAGTTTTACATTATGTTCATCGAACTTAATATCTAATATCGCTTGTATCATATTAAACATTTTTCAGTCGTCAGATTTTTTAACTGATATTGGTGTGGAATGGCCTTCAATGCCATTCATTATTTTTGATTCGGTTAGACTGTTCTCTTGATTTAATTCAGTATTTGACTGACTTTCTGGTTCATTAATGACGGTAGAGTCAGATAGGCTGACTTCCTCTTCATTATTCTCCATATTTTACTTATTTTTGTTAACTACTGTTTATAATTTAATATTGAGATAATTAATGAGTGTTTGCTTTTACTAAACAAAATTTTTTAGACCACGTGTTATTTTGAACGTCTTAACCTAAAATTTCAAAATTTATCGCCGTTCCCCAGCCTACTTCCGGTCGTCAAATTTCAGGCCTATTTTATGTAAAATTTACACAAAAATCCTGGCAGCATAGCCAATTGTAAAGAAATTTACAATTCATTTTAAACATCCTGGCAGGGTTTCGCCAATTGTAAAGGAATTTAACACTTTTAAATCTACCTGCCCAAAATATCACCTACATTATAATTCCACAGTACTTCGTAGGGCCGCCAGCATATTTACAGCTAATATGCAACTATTCAAATTTTCCCCCTGAAATAATGCTTGACTAATTTGAACACTTTGTGTCCCTGGTCTCAGAAGATTCTAAACTCGTTAGGTGAGAATTTGACGATGGGAACAGACTAGGGTTGCAGCGCAATAATTTCAGCCAACACGTGGTCATTGTGTAGTATAAATTACTTTTTATTTTCATTTTTGAAATTCAAAAGGTGTTCCCTATTTATTTGGTGATTGACACATCACCTCTGAATACATAGAACGATTATTATATCATCTCAAAACTACTTAACTAATTGGAGGCTAACCAATACTTCGTTTTCACGCTCTCATTCATTCGATTAAAAACCCCTCTTAAATCTGAGCTCTCATTATGATTTGAATTTATCGTTTAATACAGTATACATTTTTTGTTGATTGCTGTCTGGTCGATTTAATTCAAGTTTACTTATCTGAAGGAATTATTCTCCACGTGCCGTCATTGATCTCGGAGTTCACTTTTATTTCCACTTTCACTAAACTGTTAACTGTTAGTTAATTTTGACGGTTATTTTGACACTTGAAGAACTTATTTTGCACTGTTTTATCTGCATTTTTACTGGGTTAAGGCCAGGGTGTCTACGACCCGGGAAAACCGGGAAACCTGGGAATTTTCAGGGAATTAAGAATTTGTGGAATATTCAGGGAAAAATCAGGGAATTTCTGCGTTAATCAGGGATTTTCCTCTTGGGCTACTCTTCGTAAACGTAGTAGCGATACTTTCGAATTTCGCGGGACGTAATCGATCGCTACTCGATTCCCGTAGTCAGCCAATGAACACTCGTTCCCAGCGTGGGACTGAAGTATGCTATTTGATTGGTTCCCAGCACGGATTGGTATTTGACCCAACCTTGCGCGGGTTGTCTGTTCAGTGTTGTCAACTTAGCCGGTTTCCCGCTCAATCTTGCAGATTTAAGTTTTTGTTTAGTGGGGACGTTTTGGAAATTTAACAATGAAAGTGTAGGGATTTAATGGATTTTCGACCTTCCACAGCGGGAAGAATATTGTTATTTATATTGTGAATATAGAGTTTTATCGGAATTTCAACTATTTTCGCAACGTTGAAAAGTTTTTGAGTGTTGGCTACACTTTCGTGATTTCGCACCGTAATAGTGTTTACATCTCTTCATTTGTTGTTTACCGGTGCTTACTGTATGTGTTACGTTCGCACTTGAGTGTGTTATTGTGGTTTGAAATTCTTGAAATCTGTTGCGTTGTGTGCGAAATCTAAAGCAGAAGCTTTGCAATTAATTGCATGCTCTTAATTCTTTAGTGGTGATAATGCTTTTAGTGTGATGTGCGTTCGTTGTTAAAAACACGTGGGCATCCAAATTCGTGACTGTGCAAAGTCATTTGAAAATTCCGTTTTATTATGGCGTGCAAAACTTGTTTTCAGTCAGAGTGGTTGAATGACCCAAAGTTTAAATCATGGCTAGAAGCAGTGAAAGACAGCCCTTTTCGGGCGAGTTGTAGGTTATGTCGGTATTTGTTTTCATTAAGCAATTGTAACTTTATTGTATTTACTAATGAATTAAATTGAAACTTCCACTTACCTTTTAATTCTTGATCTGGCCTGCTCTCTAAGTGTGGACTAACCCCGTTCGTACGGCGAACTTAACAGTACAGTAAATGAAATAAGGTGGTTTAAATAATTGGTAAACTCTTTTAGTAAATAAAATAAAGTAATGAATTTATTGTAATAATTTCAACCATAATTAAATTGTACTTGATACTGAGGTGAAGCCCCTTATTACCAGCAATAATTTTAACATATTTCACCACATTACTTATATCTGCCTTAGAATATTCAATAATACTACCACCCCATCCCCCCTACAAAATTCCCATCAACTCTAATTACTCTCCCAATACAATACTCTCAACTATTACAAAATATCTCCATTTACTTATTGCATCAATATATCAATCAATACTCTACATATTTTACCCATATCTACTGTGTGTAAAATCTTTTAACACAGTAAAATCATTATATTCAAACATTAGTTACATTGAAAATTTGCAAACAATTTATGACATTCTACAGCGGATCAGCTGATTTTCTTAGCTGATTTTTGTTATCTTATTATTATAATTATCGGTACTCACCTTGTTCTCAGTTACTTCATTAATTAAATTCCCACTACACTTACCAGTATTTCTTGTAACGTTATCTACATCATCTTGTGTTTGTTTTATTAAATTATCAAACATTACATTTATATTCTGCTCAAACTTACTCTTTTGTTCTTTAATTTCTTTAAAATTATTATCATTTTTAATATTTTGTTGTTCACATTGTATTTTCTGTTCTTTAATTTCATTACTTAATTGGTCAAATTTGGTATCATTAACATCGAAACGATAATTCATTCTATTGAACTTTTCGTCATTTGCATCAAAACGTTTATTAAAGTCATTACTTTGTTTATTGAAATTGACTTTCATAAAATCAAATATGTCATCTAATGACAATTCTTTTTCTTTTATATTTGTTTTGATCAATACCGGAGTAGATTGTGCTTCTGCGTGATCGATTATAATTGACCCGGTTAGGTCAGCATTAGTTACGGATTGCACGCTCAAATCAGCTGTTGGCATTGACTGACTTACTTCGCTCACACTTGGTGATGGGTTCATCGAACCAAGGCCACTCTCATTCATAACTGAATCTATTACATCGCTTTTTTCTGTTTGCTCAGACATTTTTAATTGATTTATAACTTATTTTTACTTACGTGATAACTACAATTGATTAATCTCCTTTCAAAACATTATACTACAACATACATAAAATAAACCTTATACCATAATTACGTATATTTTACGTAAATAAAATTTTGCTTTCATAACCATATTTCATTCTCTGTACTGTCAAAATAGGCTGGTGTAATATAACTTTTTATTACATTACATCCTGCAGTCATGGCACCAATTGTAACTTTATTTACTTTATTGTATTTATTAATGAATTAAATTGAAACTTCCACTTACCTTTTAATTCTTGATCTGGCCTGCTCTCTAAGTGTGGACTAACCCCGTTCGTACGGCGAACTTAACAGTACAGTAAATAAAATAAGGTGGTTTAAATAATTGGTAAACTCTTTTAGTAAATAAAATAAAGTAATGAATTTATTGTAATAATTTCAGCCATAATTAAATTGTACTTGATACTGAGGTGAAGCCCCTTATTACCAGCAATAATTTTAACATATTTCACCACATTACTTATATCTGCCTTAGAATATTCAATAATACTACCACCCCATCCCCCTTACAAAATTCCCATCAACTCTAATTACTCTCCCAATACAATACTCTCAACTATTACAAAATATCTCCATTTACTTATTGCATCAATATATCAATCAATACTCTACATATTTTACCCATATCTACTGTGTCACTATCAATACTTCTCAAATTCTACATTATTTATTCACAACAATCTTATTCTCTCTAGTACCCCTTTTATCTCAACATGGACTGATCTACATGTCCTAACAAAATCTTAATCACCCAAAATCTATCTTTTACATTACCTTTAAAATTCTCAACTATCTTAAAGTACTTCCATCATTTAAATTAAAATCTTTTAACACAGTAAAATCATTATATTCAAACATTAGTTACATTGGAAATTTGCAAACAATTTATGACATTCTACAGCGGATCAGCTGATTTTCTTAGCAAAGTGAATGACCTTACTATAAACATATTTCAAAATTATATCAAGTTTTACTTTACATATATTGTATTAGAAAATTTATACTTACAGTATATCACTCATACACTGTCCTAAATACACAAATAAAAACACCAAACACCCTGTACCTTCTGAAACAATTTTAACAACAGTGTTATTCCATACTAAACAATTTAACATTTATTTATTTATTAATTATCATCAAATTCAAATCTCATAAAATAATTTAAATTCATTATCAAAATTCAATTATATAACATTTTAAATCAATCACATTTATTTAAACAATTCAAATTACTTTAATTAAGTCAATTATTGAAAATACAACATATTTCAATTATTATCAAAACAATTACAATTCGTTAATTACTGTCTTCAAAATTATTTTTGTTATTTATTTAATCTACTGAAATAGTCTTATTATTATTAAAACAATTACCTACACACATTGTTTACATTATATACTTGTTACAATACACACAATCAATTTCACTAAATTATTTACAATCCTTCATCATTAATTGTTCAATTTTACCACCCTTCATTTCCAAATTCAGCAAGGTCAGAACCATAAATCAAAATATTCAAAATGTCCATTTATTAAGTTTATGTTCAGCCTCCATCATCAAATAATAATCTAATATATTTAGAACATTTCTCATTCTTTTCCACCTTCAATTTATTATTATTATTATTATTATTATGATAATTCTCTAATATTTCAAATTGTTCCACTATCATCAAATCATAAAACTGTCTACATCATTGATTTTGGTCTTGTCACTGTCTGTATTATTACCTATCACCCTTGAGTATTTTAATCTCTCAATTTCAAAATCATTTACTACTAATACTCCGCGTCTCAACCCAGGTGAGCATTCAATATAATTATCATTATTATTTCTTTCTGCAGTATCTTCACAACAAGCTAAGTCAACAATATTACTAACTCTCTCTCTCTTTATTTTCTCTAGAAACTCTTCATAACTTCTAACAACATCAAATAATATTGTCTCTCTTTCTCTAAATGTGAACCATTCTACCACTCTCTCACAAAACCACTCATTCTGACACCATCTCCCTTTGTTTCTATCACTCCACACAAAAGGCGACATAACATTATCATAACCCATCCTGATTCTTTCAGGGAACTTATGATACATAAAAGGGGACCTACTTCGAGACACCTTGTCTCTCACCTCATTACTGGAGGAAACTCTGTCCTCATAACTCATTATCGGAGTCTTTGCTCCATTTAAACCACGGGAAAAATTTGCCCTTTGTAAACACAACCTCTCTTTAACCACTCTCTTATTACTACTCTCTAATTCCACTAAAACTGTATCTCCACTATTATTCACTTTACTTTCTAATGTTATTTCTCACTTTTTTTATTTAAATATAAATATAAATATATTTGTCATATAAAATCTCTAGTAACTTATATTCGGGTCTGTTTACATTGTTCGAGTTAAACACGTGTGTCACATTTACCATAATTATGGTATCTACCATAATTATAGCACCTGTTTATTTCAGTTTCGTTATATAAATTTTTATTACCTAAGGATCCAGGATTCTGCTCAGCGAGAATGCTGACAGAGATGGCCATTGAAATGAGAATACATTTAATTGCAGTAACTATTATCAATCGTAATTTATTCAGGAATTTCTTTAATCGTGTACACCATATAACAACTTGACATGGCGGCCATTACTAATTTCCGCCCTTTACTATCACCACTCCTTTATGTTTAATTTTAAAGGCTAATTCAGACAATTAATTTTACTGGCTATGACTTAGTTTCATGATCATGTGATTTGATAATATCTAATTATAGTCAACGCAAACCAACCCCCATTTGGAAGTCGACATTTAACGTTCACACCTCTCTCACTCACTCACATTCATACAAACATTTCTGAATTTACTTTTGACTGTGTACACATCATGATTATATTTTTTATGATTAAAAGAGCTCTTTAAATAAAATTTTTGGTTGCCACTTCCCTTGTCAGTAAACTGGACGTTCTAGTAGAGTGTCACATGTTGATTCCAAACGGCGTGGTTACATTTTCTTGGCTACACTGAATTTACATTTAACACTTTTAATATTGCTTTATACTGCTCAAACTCTGAAAGTAACTAACACTGATTTGCCTTTGATTACATTGTTAACAATTTGCAATACTTTAAACTTGACTATTTCAAGCCAACACTATTGTTAGCGTGTGGTCGCCATGATGAACTTCTGTGTACTGGGACGAAAATTATGCAAATTTTACGTATGTGTGTGTGAGTAAAACGTCATCGTCCTTTGTTTCTCATTATATAATAGCCTGGTTAGTTACGTATTTTTATAACGTCATTGTGGTTTTATGACGTTTGGCGTTGTTGGCCAATGAAACGTGAGCAAGTAGCGCCGTTATTAATGGCTGTAACCATTATAAGTCTTTTTAGCTGCACGTACACTGCTGTCCTTGAAATTATTTTGTCGTCTCGGAACTGCGTCGTTGTCGGCAAAACCAAGGGAAATTATGTCACCCATAGAAATGACTTTAAAACATCGGAACACAATAGTTTGCTACCTGGATACCATATTTTTTATATCGGACTTTTTTGTACTGTCACACTAATACATTTTTAATTACCTCGTTGTTACCACTTGTTATCTTATTATTATAATTATCGGTACTCACGTTGTTCTCAGTTACTTCATTAATTAAATTCCCACTACACTTACCAGTATTTCTTGTAACGTTATCTACATCATCTTGTGTTTGTTTTATTAAATTATAAAACATTACATTAATATTCTGCTCAAACTTACTCTTTTGTTCTTTAATTTCTTTAAAATTATTATCATTTTTAATATTTTGTTGTTCACATTGTATTTTCTGTTCTTTAATTTCATTACTTAATTGGTCAAATTTGGTATCATTAACATCGAAACGATAATTCATTCTATTGAACTTTTCGTCATTTGCATCAAAACGTTTATTAAAGTCATTACTTTGTTTATTGAAATTGACTTTCATAAAATCAAATATGTCATCTAATGACAATTCTTTTTCTTTTATATTTGTTTTGATCAATACCGGAGTAGATTGTGCTTCTGCGTGATCGATTATAATTGACCCAGTTAGGTCAGCATTAGTTACGGATTGCACGCTCAAATCAGCTGTTGGCATTGACTGACTTACTTCGCTCACACTTGGTGATGGGTTCATCGAACCAAGGCCACTCTCATTCATAACTGAATCTATTACTTCGCTTTTTTCTGTGTGCTCAGACATTTTTAATTGATTTATAACTTATTTTTACTTACGTGATAACTACAATTGATTAATCTCCTTTCAAAACATTATACTACAACATACATAAAATAAACCTTATACCATAATTACGTATATTTTACGTAAATAAAATTTTGCTTTCATAACCATATTTCATTCTCTGTACTGTCAAAATAGGCTGGTGTAATATAACTTTTTATTACATTACATCCTGCAGTCATGGCACCAATTGTAACTTTATTTACTTTATTGTATTTATTAATGAATTAAATTGAAACTTCCACTTACCTTTTAATTCTTGATCTGGCCTGCTCTCTAAGTGTGGACTAACCCCGTTCGTACGGCGAACTTAACAGTACAGTAAATAAAATAAGGTGGTTTAAATAATTGGTAAACTCTTTTAGTAAATAAAATAAAGTAATGAATTTATTGTAATAATTTCAGCCATAATTAAATTGTACTTGATACTGAGGTGAAGCCCCTTATTACCAGCAATAATTTTAACATATTTCACCACATTACTTATATCTGCCTTAGAATATTCAATAATACTACCACCCCATCCCCCTTACAAAATTCCCATCAACTCTAATTACTCTCCCAATACAATACTCTCAACTATTACAAAATATCTCCATTTACTTATTGCATCAATATATCAATCAATACTCTACATATTTGACCCATATCTACTGTATCACTATCAATACTTCTCAAATTCTACATTATTTATTCACAACAATCTTATTCTCTCTAGTACCCCTTTTATCTCAACATGGACTGATCTACATGTCCTAACAAAATCTTAATCACCCAAAATCTATCTTTTACATTACCTTTAAAATTCTCAACTATCTTAAAGTACTTCCATCATTTAAATTAAAATCTTTTAACACAGTAAAATCATTATATTCAAACATTAGTTACATTGGAAATTTGCAAACAATTTATGACATTCTACAGCGGATCAGCTGATTTTCTTAGCAAGGTGAATGACCTTACTATAAACATATTTCAAAATTATATCAAGTTTTACTTTACATATATTGTATTAGAAAATTTATACTTACAGTATATCACTCATACACTGTCCTAAATACACAAATAAAAACACCAAACACCCTGTACCTTCTGAAACAATTTTAACAACAGTGTTATTCCATACTAAACAATTTAACATTTATTTATTTATTAATTATCATCAAATTCAAATCTCATAAAATAATTTAAATTCATTATCAAAATTCAATTATATAACATTTTAAATCAATCACATTTATTTAAACAATTCAAATTACTTTAATTAAGTCAATTATTGAAAATACAACATATTTCAATTATTATCAAAACAATTACAATTCGTTAATTACTGTCTTCAAAATTATTTTTGTTATTTATTTAATCTACTGAAATAGTCTTATTATTATTAAAACAATTACCTACACACATTGTTTACATTATATACTTGTTACAATACACACAATCAATTTCACTAAATTATTTACAATCCTTCATCATTAATTGTTCAATTTTACCACCCTTCATTTCCAAATTCAGCAAGGCCAGAACCATAAATCAAAATATTCAAAATGTCCATTTATTAAGTTTATGTTCAGCCTCCATCATCAAATAATAATCTAATATATTTAGAACATTTCTCATTCTTTTCCACCTTCAATTTATTATTATTATTATTATTATTATGATAATTCTCTAATATTTCAAATTGTTCCACTATCATCAAATCATAAAACTGTCTACATCATTGATTTTGGTCTTGTCACTGTCTGTATTATTACCTATCACCCTTGAGTATTTTAATCTCTCAATTTCAAAATCATTTACTACTAATACTCCGCGTCTCAACCCAGGTGAGCATTCAATATAATTATCATTATTATTTCTTTCTGCAGTATCTTCACAACAAGCTAAGTCAACAATATTACTAACTCTCTCTCTCTTTATTTTCTCTAGAAACTCTTCATAACTTCTAACAACATCAAATAATATTGTCTCTCTTTCTCTAAATGTGAACCATTCTACCACTCTCTCACAAAACCACTCATTCTGACACCATCTCCCTTTGTTTCTATCACTCCACACAAAAGGCGACATAACATTATCATAACCCATCCTGATTCTTTCAGGGAACTTATGATACATAAAAGGGGACCTACTTCGAGACACCTTGTCTCTCACCTCATTACTGGAGGAAACTCTGTCCTCATAACTCATTATCGGAGTCTTTGCTCCATTTAAACCACGGGAAAAATTTGCCCTTTGTAAACACAACCTCTCTTTAACCACTCTCTTATTACTACTCTCTAATTCCACTAAAACTGTATCTCCACTATTATTCACTTTACTTTCTAATACATTTTTAATTACCTCGTTGTTACCACTTGTTATCTTATTATTATAATTATCGGTACTCACCTTGTTCTCAGTTACTTCATTAATTAAATTCCCACTACACTTACCAGTATTTCTTGTAACGTTATCTACATCATGTTGTGTTTGTTTTATTAAATTATAAAACATTACATTTATATTCTGCTCAAACTTACTCTTTTGTTCTTTAATTTCTTTAAAATTATTATCATTTTTAATATTTTGTTGTTCACATTGTATTTTCTGTTCTTTAATTTCATTACTTAATTGGTCAAATTTGGTATCATTAACATCGAAACGATAATTCATTCTATTGAACTTTTCGTCATTTGCATCAAAACGTTTATTAAAGTCATTACTTTGTTTATTGAAATTGACTTTCATAAAATCAAATATGTCATCTAATGACAATTCTTTTTCTTTTATATTTGTTTTGATCAATACCGGAGTAGATTGTGCTTCTGCGTGATCGATTATAATTGACCCGGTTAGGTCAGCATTAGTTACGGATTGCACGCTCAAATCAGCTGTTGGCATTGACTGACTTACTTCGCTCACACTTGGTGATGGGTTCATCGAACCAAGGCCACTCTCATTCATAACTGAATCTATTACATCGCTTTTTTCTGTGTGCTCAGACATTTTTAATTGATTTATAACTTATTTTTACTTACGTGATAACTACAATTGATTAATCTCCTTTGAAAACATTATACTACAACATACATAAAATAAACCTTATACCATAATTACGTATATTTTACGTAAATAAAATTTTGCTTTCATAACCATATTTCATTCTCTGTACTGTCAAAATAGGCTGGTGTAATATAACTTTTTATTACATTACATCCTGCAGTCATGGCACCAATTGTAACTTTATTTACTTTATTGTATTTATTAATGAATTAAATTGAAACTTCCACTTACCTTTTAATTCTTGATCTGGCCTGCTCTCTAAGTGTGGACTAACCCCGTTCGTACGGCGAACTTAACAGTACAGTAAATAAAATAAGGTGGTTTAAATAATTGGTAAACTCTTTTAGTAAATAAAATAAAGTAATGAATTTATTGTAATAATTTCAGCCATAATTAAATTGTACTTGATACTGAGGTGAAGCCCCTTATTACCAGCAATAATTTTAACATATTTCACCACATTACTTATATCTGCCTTAGAATATTCAATAATACTACCACCCCATCCCCCTTACAAAATTCCCATCAACTCTAATTACTCTCCCAATACAATACTCTCAACTATTACAAAATATCTCCATTTACTTATTGCATCAATATATCAATCAATACTCTACATATTTTACCCATATCTACTGTGTCACTATCAATACTTCTCAAATTCTACATTATTTATTCACAACAATCTTATTCTCTCTAGTACCCCTTTTATCTCAACATGGACTGATCTACATGTCCTAACAAAATCTTAATCACCCAAAATCTATCTTTTACATTACCTTTAAAATTCTCAACTATCTTAAAGTACTTCCATCATTTAAATTAAAATCTTTTAACACAGTAAAATCATTATATTCAAACATTAGTTACATTGGAAATTTGCAAACAATTTATGACATTCTACAGCGGATCAGCTGATTTTCTTAGCAAGGTGAATGACCTTACTATAAACATATTTCAAAATTATATCAAGTTTTACTTTACATATATTGTATTAGAAAATTTATACTTACAGTATATCACTCATACACTGTCCTAAATACACAAATAAAAACACCAAACACCCTGTACCTTCTGAAACAATTTTAACAACAGTGTTATTCCATACTAAACAATTTAACATTTATTTATTTATTAATTATCATCAAATTCAAATCTCATAAAATAATTTAAATTCATTATCAAAATTCAATTATATAACATTTTAAATCAATCACATTTATTTAAACAATTCAAATTACTTTAATTAAGTCAATTATTGAAAATACAACATATTTCAATTATTATCAAAACAATTACAATTCGTTAATTACTGTCTTCAAAATTATTTTTGTTATTTATTTAATCTACTGAAATAGTCTTATTATTATTAAAACAATTACCTACACACATTGTTTACATTATATACTTGTTACAATACACACAATCAATTTCACTAAATTATTTACAATCCTTCATCATTAATTGTTCAATTTTACCACCCTTCATTTCCAAATTCAGCAAGGTCAGAACCATAAATCAAAATATTCAAAATGTCCATTTATTAAGTTTATGTTCAGCCTCCATCATCAAATAATAATCTAATATATTTAGAACATTTCTCATTCTTTTCCACCTTCAATTTATTATTATTATTATTATTATTATGATAATTCTCTAATATTTCAAATTGTTCCACTATCATCAAATCATAAAACTGTCTACATCATTGATTTTGGTCTTGTCACTGTCTGTATTATTACCTATCACCCTTGAGTATTTTAATCTCTCAATTTCAAAATCATTTACTACTAATACTCCGCGTCTCAACCCAGGTGAGCATTCAATATAATTATCATTGTTATTTCTTTCTGCAGTATCTTCACAACAAGCTAAGTCAACAATATTACTAACTCTCTCTCTCTTTATTTTCTCTAGAAACTCTTCATAACTTCTAACAACATCAAATAATATTGTCTCTCTTTCTCTAAATGTGAACCATTCTACCACTCTCTCACAAAACCACTCATTCTGACACCATCTCCCTTTGTTTCTATCACTCCACACAAAAGGCGACATAACATTATCATAACCCATCCTGATTCTTTCAGGGAACTTATGATACATAAAAGGGGACCTACTTCGAGACACCTTGTCTCTCACCTCATTACTGGAGGAAACTCTGTCCTCATAACGCATTATCGGAGTCTTTGCTCCATTTAAACCACGGGAAAAATTTGCCCTTTGTAAACACAACCTCTCTTTAACCACTCTCTTATTACTACTCTCTAATTCCACTAAAACTGTATCTCCACTATTATTCACTTTACTTTCTAATACATTTTTAATTACCTCGTTGTTACCACTTGTTATCTTATTATTATAATTATCGGTACTCACCTTGTTCTCAGTTACTTCATTAATTAAATTCCCACTACACTTACCAGTATTTCTTGTAACGTTATCTACATCATCTTGTGTTTGTTTTATTAAATTATCAAACATTACATTTATATTCTGCTCAAACTTACTCTTTTGTTCTTTAATTTCTTTAAAATTATTATCATTTTTAATATTTTGTTGTTCACATTGTATTTTCTGTTCTTTAATTTCATTACTTAATTGGTCAAATTTGGTATCATTAACATCGAAACGATAATTCATTCTATTGAACTTTTCGTCATTTGCATCAAAACGTTTATTAAAGTCATTACTTTGTTTATTGAAATTGACTTTCATAAAATCAAATATGTCATCTAATGACAATTCTTTTTCTTTTATATTTGTTTTGATCAATACCGGAGTAGATTGTGCTTCTGCGTGATCGATTATAATTGACCCGGTTAGGTCAGCATTAGTTACGGATTGCACGCTCAAATCAGCTGTTGGCATTGACTGACTTACTTCGCTCACACTTGGTGATGGGTTCATCGAACCAAGGCCACTCTCATTCATAACTGAATCTATTACATCGCTTTTTTCTGTGTGCTCAGACATTTTTAATTGATTTATAACTTATTTTTACTTACGTGATAACTACAATTGATTAATCTCCTTTCAAAACATTATACTACAACATACATAAAATAAACCTTATACCATAATTACGTATATTTTACGTAAATAAAATTTTGCTTTCATAACCATATTTCATTCTCTGTACTGTCAAAATAGGCTGGTGTAATATAACTTTTTATTACATTACATCCTGCAGTCATGGCACCAATTGTAACTTTATTTACTTTATTGTATTTATTAATGAATTAAATTGAAACTTCCACTTACCTTTTAATTCTTGATCTGGCCTGCTCTCTAAGTGTGGACTAACCCCGTTCGTACGGCGAACTTAACAGTACAGTAAATAAAATAAGGTGGTTTAAATAATTGGTAAACTCTTTTAGTAAATAAAATAAAGTAATGAATTTATTGTAATAATTTCAGCCATAATTAAATTGTACTTGATACTGAGGTGAAGCCCCTTATTACCAGCAATAATTTTAACATATTTCACCACATTACTTATATCTGCCTTAGAATATTCAATAATACTACCACCCCATCCCCCTTACAAAATTCCCATCAACTCTAATTACTCTCCCAATACAATACTCTCAACTATTACAAAATATCTCCATTTACTTATTGCATCAATATATCAATCAATACTCTACATATTTTACCCATATCTACTGTGTCACTATCAATACTTCTCAAATTCTACATTATTTATTCACAACAATCTTATTCTCTCTAGTACCCCTTTTATCTCAACATGGACTGATCTACATGTCCTAACAAAATCTTAATCACCCAAAATCTATCTTTTACATTACCTTTAAAATTCTCAACTATCTTAAAGTACTTCCATCATTTAAATTAAAATCTTTTAACACAGTAAAATCATTATATTCAAACATTAGTTACATTGGAAATTTGCAAACAATTTATGACATTCTACAGCGGATCAGCTGATTTTCTTAGCAAGGTGAATGACCTTACTATAAACATATTTCAAAATTATATCAAGTTTTACTTTACATATATTGTATTAGAAAATTTATATTTACAGTATATCACTCATACACTGTCCTAAATACACAAATAAAAACACCAAACACCCTGTACCTTCTGAAACAATTTTAACAACAGTGTTATTCCATACTAAACAATTTAACATTTATTTATTTATTAATTATCATCAAATTCAAATCTCATAAAATAATTTAAATTCATTATCAGAATTCAATTATATAACATTTTAAATCAATCACATTTATTTAAACAATTCAAATTACTTTAATTAAGTCAATTATTGAAAATACAACATATTTCAATTATTATCAAAACAATTACAATTCGTTAATTACTGTCTTCAAAATTATTTTTGTTATTTATTTAATCTACTGAAATAGTCTTATTATTATTAAAACAATTACCTACACACATTGTTTACATTATATACTTGTTACAATACACACAATCAATTTCACTAAATTATTTACAATCCTTCATCATTAATTGTTCAATTTTACCACCCTTCATTTCCAAATTCAGCAAGGTCAGAACCATAAATCAAAATATTCAAAATGTCCATTTATTAAGTTTATGTTCAGCCTCCATCATCAAATAATAATCTAATATATTTAGAACATTTCTCATTCTTTTCCACCTTCAATTTATTATTATTATTATTATGATAATTCTCTAATATTTCAAATTGTTCCACTATCATCAAATCATAAAACTGTCTACATCATTGATTTTGGTCTTGTCACTGTCTGTATTATTACCTATCACCCTTGAGTATTTTAATCTCTCAATTTCAAAATCATTTACTACTAATACTCCGCGTCTCAACCCAGGTGAACATTCAATATAATTATCATTATTATTTCTTTCTGCAGTATCTTCACAACAAGCTAAGTCAACAATATTACTAACTCTCTCTCTCTTTATTTTCTCTAGAAACTCTTCATAACTTCTAACAACATCAAATAATATTGTCTCTCTTTCTCTAAATGTGAACCATTCTACCACTCTCTCACAAAACCACTCATTCTGACACCGTCTCCCTTTGTTTCTATCACTCCACACAAAAGGCGACATAACATTATCATAACCCATCCTGATTCTTTCAGGGAACTTGTGATACATAAAAGGGGACCTACTTCGAGACACCTTGTCTCTCACCTCATTACTGGAGGAAACTCTGTCCTCATAACTCATTATCGGAGTCTTTGCTCCATTTAAACCACGGGAAAAATTTGCCCTTTGTAAACACAACCTCTCTTTAACCACTCTCTTATTACTACTCTCTAATTCCACTAAAACTGTATCTCCACTATTATTCACTTTACTTTCTAATACATTTTTAATTACCTCGTTGTTACCACTTGTTATCTTATTATTATAATTATCGGTACTCACCTTGTTCTCAGTTACTTCATTAATTAAATTCCCACTACACTTACCAGTATTTCTTGTAACGTTATCTACATCATCTTGTGTTTGTTTTATTAAATTATAAAACATTACATTTATATTCTGCTCAAACTTACTCTTTTGTTCTTTAATTTCTTAAATTATTATCATTTTTAATATTTTGTTGTTCACATTGTATTTTCTGTTCTTTAATTTCATTACTTAATTGGTCAAATTTGGTATCATTAACATCGAAACGATAATTCATTCTATTGAACTTTTCGTCATTTGCATCAAAACGTTTATTAAAGTCATTACTTTGTTTATTGAAATTGACTTTCATAAAATCAAATATGTCATCTAATGACAATTCTTTTTCTTTTATATTTGTTTTGATCAATACCGGAGTAGATTGTGCTTCTGCGTGATCGATTATAATTGACCCGGTTAGGTCAGCATTAGTTACGGATTGCACGCTCAAATCAGCTGTTGGCATTGACTGACTTACTTCGCTCACACTTGGTGATGGGTTCATCGAACCAAGGCCACTCTCATTCATAACTGAATCTATTACATCGCTTTTTTCTGTGTGCTCAGACATTTTTAATTGATTTATAACTTATTTTTACTTACGTGATAACTACAATTGATTAATCTCCTTTCAAAACATTATACTACAACATACATAAAATAAACCTTATACCATAATTACGTATATTTTACGTAAATAAAATTTTGCTTTCATAACCATATTTCATTCTCTGTACTGTCAAAATAGGCTGGTGTAATATAACTTTTTATTACATTACATCCTGCAGCCATGGCACCAATTGTAACTTTATTTACTTTATTGTATTTATTAATGAATTAAATTGAAACTTCCACTTACCTTTTAATTCTTGATCTGGCCTGCTCTCTAAGTGTGGACTAACCCCGTTCGTACGGCGAACTTAACAGTACAGTAAATAAAATAAGGTGGTTTAAATAATTGGTAAACTCTTTTAGTAAATAAAATAAAGTAATGAATTTATTGTAATAATTTCAGCCATAATTAAATTGTACTTGATACTGAGGTGAAGCCCCTTATTACCAGCAATAATTTTAACATATTTCACCACATTACTTATATCTGCCTTAGAATATTCAATAATACTACCACCCCATCCCCCTTACAAAATTCCCATCAACTCTAATTACTCTCCCAATACAATACTCTCAACTATTACAAAATATCTCCATTTACTTATTGCATCAATATATCAATCAATACTCTACATATTTTACCCATATCTACTGTGTCACTATCAATACTTCTCAAATTCTACATTATTTATTCACAACAATCTTATTCTCTCTAGTACCCCTTTTATCTCAACATGGACTGATCTACATGTCCTAACAAAATCTTAATCACCCAAAATCTATCTTTTACATTACCTTTAAAATTCTCAACTATCTTAAAGTACTTCCATCATTTAAATTAAAATCTTTTAACACAGTAAAATCATTATATTCAAACATTAGTTACATTGGAAATTTGCAAACAATTTATGACATTCTACAGCGGTTCAGCTGATTTTCTTAGCAAGGTGAATGACCTTACTATTAACATATTTCAAAATTATATCAAGTTTTACTTTACATATATTGTATTAGAAAATTTATACTTACAGTATATCACTCATACACTGTCCTAAATACACAAATAAAAACACCAAACACCCTGTACCTTCTGAAACAATTTTAACAACAGTGTTATTCCATACTAAACAATTTAACATTTATTTATTTATTAATTATCATCAAATTCAAATCTCATAAAATAATTTAAATTCATTATCAGAATTCAATTATATAACATTTTAAATCAATCACATTTATTTAAACAATTCAAATTACTTTAATTAAGTCAATTATTGAAAATACAACATATTTCAATTATTATCAAAACAATTACAATTCGTTAATTACTGTCTTCAAAATTATTTTTGTTATTTATTTAATCTACTGAAATAGTCTTATTATTATTAAAACAATTACCTACACACATTGTTTACATTATATACTTGTTACAATACACACAATCAATTTCACTAAATTATTTACAATCCTTCATCATTAATTGTTCAATTTTACCACCCTTCATTTCCAAATTCAGCAAGGTCAGAACCATAAATCAAAATATTCAAAATGTCCATTTATTAAGTTTATGTTCAGCCTCCATCATCAAATAATAATCTAATATATTTAGAACATTTCTCATTCTTTTCCACCTTAAATTTATTATTATTATTATTATTATTATTATGATAATTCTCTAATATTTCAAATTGTTCCACTATCATCAAATCATAAAACTGTCTACATCATTGATTTTGGTCTTGTCACTGTCTGTATTATTACCTATCACCCTTGAGTATTTTAATCTCTCAATTTCAAAATCATTTACTACTAAAAAACCGCGTCTCAACCCAGGTGAACATTCAATATAATTATCATTATTATTTCTTTCTGCAGTATCTTCACAACAAGCTAAGTCAACAATATTACTAACTCTCTCTCTCTTTATTTTCTCTAGAAACTCTTCATAACTTCTAACAACATCAAATAATATTGTCTCTCTTTCTCTAAATGTGAACCATTCTACCACTCTCTCACAAAACCACTCATTCTGACACCATCTCCCTTTGTTTCTATCACTCCACACAAAAGGCGACATAACATTATCATAACCCATCCTGATTCTTTCAGGGAACTTATGATACATAAAAGGGGACCTACTTCGAGACACCTTGTCTCTCACCTCATTACTGGAGGAAACTCTGTCCTCATAACTCATTATCGGAGTCTTTGCTCCATTTAAACCACGGGAAAAATTTGCCCTTTGTAAACACAACCTCTCTTTAACCACTCTCTTATTACTACTCTCTAATTCCACTAAAACTGTATCTCCACTATTATTCACTTTACTTTCTAATACATTTTTAATTACCTCGTTGTTACCACTTGTTATCTTATTATTATAATTATCGGTACTCACCTTGTTCTCAGTTACTTCATTAATTAAATTCCCACTACACTTACCAGTATTTCTTGTAACGTTATCTACATCATCTTGTGTTTGTTTTATTAAATTATAAAACATTACATTTATATTCTGCTCAAACTTACTCTTTTGTTCTTTAATTTCTTTAAAATTATTATCATTTTTAATATTTTGTTGTTCACATTGTATTTTCTGTTCTTTAATTTCATTACTTAATTGGTCAAATTTGGTATCATTAACATCGAAACGATAATTCATTCTATTGAACTTTTCGTCATTTGCATCAAAACGTTTATTAAAGTCATTACTTTGTTTATTGAAATTGACTTTCATAAAATCAAATATGTCATCTAATGACAATTCTTTTTCTTTTATATTTGTTTTGATCAATACCGGAGTAGATTGTGCTTCTGCGTGATCGATTATAATTGACCCGGTTAGGTCAGCATTAGTTACGGATTGCACGCTCAAATCAGCTGTTGGCATTGACTGACTTACTTCGCTCACACTTGGTGATGGGTTCATCGAACCAAGGCCACTCTCATTCATAACTGAATCTATTACATCGCTTTTTTCTGTGTGCTCAGACATTTTTAATTGATTTATAACTTATTTTTACTTACGTGATAACTACAATTGATTAATCTCCTTTCAAAACATTATACTACAACATACATAAAATAAACCTTATACCATAATTACGTATATTTTACGTAAATAAAATTTATCTTTCATAACCATATTTCATTCTCTGTACTGTCAAAATAGGCTGGTGTAATATAACTTTTTATTACATTACATCCTGCAGTCATGGCACCAATTGTAACTTTATTTACTTTATTGTATTTATTAATGAATTAAATTGAAACTTCCACTTACCTTTTAATTCTTGATCTGGCCTGCTCTCTAAGTGTGGACTAACCCCGTTCGTACGGCGAACTTAACAGTACAGTAAATAAAATAAGGTGGTTTAAATAATTGGTAAACTCTTTTAGTAAATAAAATAAAGTAATGAATTTATTGTAATAATTTCAGCCATAATTAAATTGTACTTGATACTGAGGTGAAGCCCCTTATTACCAGCAATAATTTTAACATATTTCACCACATTACTTATATCTGCCTTAGAATATTCAATAATACTACCACCCCATCCCCCTTACAAAATTCCCATCAACTCTAATTACTCTCCCAATACAATACTCTCAACTATTACAAAATATCTCCATTCACTTATTGCATCAATATATCAATCAATACTCTACATATTTTACCCATATCTACTGTGTCACTATCAATACTTCTCAAATTCTACATTATTTATTCACAACAATCTTATTCTCTCTAGTACCCCTTTTATCTCAACATGGACTGATCTACATGTCCTAACAAAATCTTAATCACCCAAAATCTATCTTTTACATTACCTTTAAAATTCTCAACTATCTTAAAGTACTTCCATCATTTAAATTAAAATCTTTTAACACAGTAAAATCATTATATTCAAACATTAGTTACATTGGAAATTTGCAAACAATTTATGACATTCTACAGCGGATCAGCTGATTTTCTTAGCAAGGTGAATGACCTTACTATAAACATATTTCAAAATTATATCAAGTTTTACTTTACATATATTGTATTAGAAAATTTATACTTACAGTATATCACTCATACACTGTCCTAAATACACAAATAAAAACACCAAACACCCTGTACCTTCTGAAACAATTTTAACAACAGTGTTATTCCATACTCAACAATTTAACATTTATTTATTTATTAATTATCATCAAATTCAAATCTCATAAAATAATTTAAATTCATTATCAGAATTCAATTATATAACATTTTAAATCAATCACATTTATTTAAACAATTCAAATTACTTTAATTAAGTCAATTATTGAAAATACAACATATTTCAATTATTATCAAAACAATTACAATTCGTTAATTACTGTCTTCAAAATTATTTTTGTTATTTATTTAATCTACTGAAATAGTCTTATTATTATTAAAACAATTACCTACACACATTGTTTACATTATATACTTGTTACAATACACACAATCAATTTCACTAAATTATTTACAATCCTTCATCATTAATTGTTCAATTTTACCACCCTTCATTTCCAAATTCAGCAAGGTCAGAACCATAAATCAAAATATTCAAAATGTCCATTTATTAAGTTTATGTTCAGCCTCCATCATCAAATAATAATCTAATATATTTAGAACATTTCTCATTCTTTTCCACCTTCAATTTATTATTATTATTATTATTATTATGATAATTCTCTAATATTTCAAATTGTTCCACTATCATCAAATCATAAAACTGTCTACATCATTGATTTTGGTCTTGTCACTGTCTGTATTATTACCTATCACCCTTGAGTATTTTAATCTCTCAATTTCAAAATCATTTACTACTAATACTCCGCGTCTCAACCCAGGTGAACATTCAATATAATTATCATTATTATTTCTTTCTGCAGTATCTTCACAACAAGCTAAGTCAACAATATTACTAACTCTCTCTCTCTTTATTTTCTCTAGAAACTCTTCATAACTTCTAACAACATCAAATAATATTGTCTCTCTTTCTCTAAATGTGAACCATTCTACCACTCTCTCACAAAACCACTCATTCTGACACCATCTCCCTTTGTTTCTATCACTCCACACAAAAGGCGACATAACATTATCATAACCCATCCTGATTCTTTCAGGGAACTTATGATACATAAAAGGGGACCTACTTCGAGACACCTTGTCTCTCACCTCATTACTGGAGGAAACTCTGTCCTCATAACTCATTATCGGAGTCTTTGCTCCATTTAAACCACGGGAAAAATTTGCCCTTTGTAAACACAACCTCTCTTTAACCACTCTCTTATTACTACTCTCTAATTCCACTAAAACTGTATCTCCACTATTATTCACTTTACTTTCTAATACATTTTTAATTACCTCGTTGTTACCACTTGTTATCTTATTATTATAATTATCAGTACTCACCTTGTTCTCAGTTACTTCATTAATTAAATTCCCACTACACTTACCAGTATTTCTTGTAACGTTATCTACATCATCTTGTGTTTGTTTTATTAAATTATAAAACATTACATTTATATTCTGCTCAAACTTACTCTTTTGTTCTTTAATTTCTTTAAAATTATTATCATTTTTAATATTTTGTTGTTCACATTGTATTTTCTGTTCTTTAATTTCATTACTTAATTGGTCAAATTTGGTATCATTAACATCGAAACGATAATTCATTCTATTGAACTTTTCGTCATTTGCATCAAAACGTTTATTAAAGTCATTACTTTGTTTATTGAAATTGACTTTCATAAAATCAAATATGTCATCTAATGACAATTCTTTTTCTTTTATATTTGTTTTGATCAATACCGGAGTAGATTGTGCTTCTGCGTGATCGATTATAATTGACCCGGTTAGGTCAGCATTAGTTACGGATTGCACGCTCAAATCAGCTGTTGGCATTGACTGACTTACTTCGCTCACACTTGGTGATGGGTTCATCGAACCAAGGCCACTCTCATTCATAACTGAATCTATTACATCGCTTTTTTCTGTGTGCTCAGACATTTTTAATTGATTTATAACTTATTTTTACTTACGTGATAACTACAATTGATTAATCTCCTTTCAAAACATTATACTACAACATACATAAAATAAACCTTATACCATAATTACGTATATTTTACGTAAATAAAATTTATCTTTCATAACCATATTTCATTCTCTGTACTGTCAAAATAGGCTGGTGTAATATAACTTTTTATTACATTACATCCTGCAGTCATGGCACCAATTGTAACTTTATTTACTTTATTGTATTTATTAATGAATTAAATTGAAACTTCCACTTACCTTTTAATTCTTGATCTGGCCTGCTCTCTAAGTGTGGACTAACCCCGTTCGTACGGCGAACTTAACAGTACAGTAAATAAAATAAGGTGGTTTAAATAATTGGTAAACTCTTTTAGTAAATAAAATAAAGTAATGAATTTATTGTAATAATTTCAGCCATAATTAAATTGTACTTGATACTGAGGTGAAGCCCCTTATTACCAGCAATAATTTTAACATATTTCACCACATTACTTATATCTGCCTTAGAATATTCAATAATACTACCACCCCATCCCCCTTACAAAATTCCCATCAACTCTAATTACTCTCCCAATACAATACTCTCAACTATTACAAAATATCTCCATTCACTTATTGCATCAATATATCAATCAATACTCTACATATTTTACCCATATCTACTGTGTCACTATCAATACTTCTCAAATTCTACATTATTTATTCACAACAATCTTATTCTCTCTAGTACCCCTTTTATCTCAACATGGACTGATCTACATGTCCTAACAAAATCTTAATCACCCAAAATCTATCTTTTACATTACCTTTAAAATTCTCAACTATCTTAAAGTACTTCCATCATTTAAATTAAAATCTTTTAACACAGTAAAATCATTATATTCAAACATTAGTTACATTGGAAATTTGCAAACAATTTATGACATTCTACAGCGGATCAGCTGATTTTCTTAGCAAGGTGAATGACCTTACTATAAACATATTTCAAAATTATATCAAGTTTTACTTTACATATATTGTATTAGAAAATTTATACTTACAGTATATCACTCATACACTGTCCTAAATACACAAATAAAAACACCAAACACCCTGTACCTTCTGAAACAATTTTAACAACAGTGTTATTCCATACTCAACAATTTAACATTTATTTATTTATTAATTATCATCAAATTCAAATCTCATAAAATAATTTAAATTCATTATCAGAATTCAATTATATAACATTTTAAATCAATCACATTTATTTAAACAATTCAAATTACTTTAATTAAGTCAATTATTGAAAATACAACATATTTCAATTATTATCAAAACAATTACAATTCGTTAATTACTGTCTTCAAAATTATTTTTGTTATTTATTTAATCTACTGAAATAGTCTTATTATTATTAAAACAATTACCTACACACATTGTTTACATTATATACTTGTTACAATACACACAATCAATTTCACTAAATTATTTACAATCCTTCATCATTAATTGTTCAATTTTACCACCCTTCATTTCCAAATTCAGCAAGGTCAGAACCATAAATCAAAATATTCAAAATGTCCATTTATTAAGTTTATGTTCAGCCTCCATCATCAAATAATAATCTAATATATTTAGAACATTTCTCATTCTTTTCCACCTTCAATTTATTATTATTATTATTATTATTATGATAATTCTCTAATATTTCAAATTGTTCCACTATCATCAAATCATAAAACTGTCTACATCATTGATTTTGGTCTTGTCACTGTCTGTATTATTACCTATCACCCTTGAGTATTTTAATCTCTCAATTTCAAAATCATTTACTACTAATACTCCGCGTCTCAACCCAGGTGAACATTCAATATAATTATCATTATTATTTCTTTCTGCAGTATCTTCACAACAAGCTAAGTCAACAATATTACTAACTCTCTCTCTCTTTATTTTCTCTAGAAACTCTTCATAACTTCTAACAACATCAAATAATATTGTCTCTCTTTCTCTAAATGTGAACCATTCTACCACTCTCTCACAAAACCACTCATTCTGACACCATCTCCCTTTGTTTCTATCACTCCACACAAAAGGCGACATAACATTATCATAACCCATCCTGATTCTTTCAGGGAACTTATGATACATAAAAGGGGACCTACTTCGAGACACCTTGTCTCTCACCTCATTACTGGAGGAAACTCTGTCCTCATAACTCATTATCGGAGTCTTTGCTCCATTTAAACCACGGGAAAAATTTGCCCTTTGTAAACACAACCTCTCTTTAACCACTCTCTTATTACTACTCTCTAATTCCACTAAAACTGTATCTCCACTATTATTCACTTTACTTTCTAATACATTTTTAATTACCTCGTTGTTACCACTTGTTATCTTATTATTATAATTATCAGTACTCACCTTGTTCTCAGTTACTTCATTAATTAAATTCCCACTACACTTACCAGTATTTCTTGTAACGTTATCTACATCATCTTGTGTTTGTTTTATTAAATTATAAAACATTACATTTATATTCTGCTCAAACTTACTCTTTTGTTCTTTAATTTCTTTAAAATTATTATCATTTTTAATATTTTGTTGTTCACATTGTATTTTCTGTTCTTTAATTTCATTACTTAATTGGTCAAATTTGGTATCATTAACATCGAAACGATAATTCATTCTATTGAACTTTTCGTCATTTGCATCAAAACGTTTATTAAAGTCATTACTTTGTTTATTGAAATTGACTTTCATAAAATCAAATATGTCATCTAATGACAATTCTTTTTCTTTTATATTTGTTTTGATCAATACCGGAGTAGATTGTGCTTCTGCGTGATCGATTATAATTGACCCGGTTAGGTCAGCATTAGTTACGGATTGCACGCTCAAATCAGCTGTTGGCATTGACTGACTTACTTCGCTCACACTTGGTGATGGGTTCATCGAACCAAGGCCACTCTCATTCATAACTGAATCTATTACATCGCTTTTTTCTGTGTGCTCAGACATTTTTAATTGATTTATAACTTATTTTTACTTACGTGATAACTACAATTGATTAATCTCCTTTCAAAACATTATACTACAACATACATAAAATAAACCTTATACCATAATTACGTATATTTTACGTAAATAAAATTTATCTTTCATAACCATATTTCATTCTCTGTACTGTCAAAATAGGCTGGTGTAATATAACTTTTTATTACATTACATCCTGCAGTCATGGCACCAATTGTAACTTTATTTACTTTATTGTATTTATTAATGAATTAAATTGAAACTTCCACTTACCTTTTAATTCTTGATCTGGCCTGCTCTCTAAGTGTGGACTAACCCCGTTCGTACGGCGAACTTAACAGTACAGTAAATAAAATAAGGTGGTTTAAATAATTGGTAAACTCTTTTAGTAAATAAAATAAAGTAATGAATTTATTGTAATAATTTCAGCCATAATTAAATTGTACTTGATACTGAGGTGAAGCCCCTTATTACCAGCAATAATTTTAACATATTTCACCACATTACTTATATCTGCCTTAGAATATTCAATAATACTACCACCCCATCCCCCTTACAAAATTCCCATCAACTCTAATTACTCTCCCAATACAATACTCTCAACTATTACAAAATATCTCCATTCACTTATTGCATCAATATATCAATCAATACTCTACATATTTTACCCATATCTACTGTGTCACTATCAATACTTCTCAAATTCTACATTATTTATTCACAACAATCTTATTCTCTCTAGTACCCCTTTTATCTCAACATGGACTGATCTACATGTCCTAACAAAATCTTAATCACCCAAAATCTATCTTTTACATTACCTTTAAAATTCTCAACTATCTTAAAGTACTTCCATCATTTAAATTAAAATCTTTTAACACAGTAAAATCATTATATTCAAACATTAGTTACATTGGAAATTTGCAAACAATTTATGACATTCTACAGCGGATCAGCTGATTTTCTTAGCAAGGTGAATGACCTTACTATAAACATATTTCAAAATTATATCAAGTTTTACTTTACATATATTGTATTAGAAAATTTATACTTACAGTATATCACTCATACACTGTCCTAAATACACAAATAAAAACACCAAACACCCTGTACCTTCTGAAACAATTTTAACAACAGTGTTATTCCATACTCAACAATTTAACATTTATTTATTTATTAATTATCATCAAATTCAAATCTCATAAAATAATTTAAATTCATTATCAGAATTCAATTATATAACATTTTAAATCAATCACATTTATTTAAACAATTCAAATTACTTTAATTAAGTCAATTATTGAAAATACAACATATTTCAATTATTATCAAAACAATTACAATTCGTTAATTACTGTCTTCAAAATTATTTTTGTTATTTATTTAATCTACTGAAATAGTCTTATTATTATTAAAACAATTACCTACACACATTGTTTACATTATATACTTGTTACAATACACACAATCAATTTCACTAAATTATTTACAATCCTTCATCATTAATTGTTCAATTTTACCACCCTTCATTTCCAAATTCAGCAAGGTCAGAACCATAAATCAAAATATTCAAAATGTCCATTTATTAAGTTTATGTTCAGCCTCCATCATCAAATAATAATCTAATATATTTAGAACATTTCTCATTCTTTTCCACCTTCAATTTATTATTATTATTATTATTATTATGATAATTCTCTAATATTTCAAATTGTTCCACTATCATCAAATCATAAAACTGTCTACATCATTGATTTTGGTCTTGTCACTGTCTGTATTATTACCTATCACCCTTGAGTATTTTAATCTCTCAATTTCAAAATCATTTACTACTAATACTCCGCGTCTCAACCCAGGTGAGCATTCAATATAATTATCATTATTATTTCTTTCTGCAGTATCTTCACAACAAGCTAAGTCAACAATATTACTAACTCTCTCTCTCTTTATTTTCTCTAGAAACTCTTCATAACTTCTAACAACATCAAATAATATTGTCTCTCTTTCTCTAAATGTGAACCATTCTACCACTCTCTCACAAAACCACTCATTCTGACACCATCTCCCTTTGTTTCTATCACTCCACACAAAAGGCGACATAACATTATCATAACCCATCCTGATTTTTTCAGGGAACTTATGATACATAAAAGGGGACCTACTTCGAGACACCTTGTCTCTCACCTCATTACTGGAGGAAACTCTGTCCTCATAACTCATTATCGGAGTCTTTGCTCCATTTAAACCACGGGAAAAATTTGCCCTTTGTAAACACAACCTCTCTTTAACCACTCTCTTATTACTACTCTCTAATTCCACTAAAACTGTATCTCCACTATTATTCACTTTACTTTCTAATACATTTTTAATTACCTCGTTGTTACCACTTGTTATCTTATTATTATAATTATCGGTACTCACCTTGTTCTCAGTTACTTTATTAATTAAATTACCACTACACTTACCAGTATTTCTTGTAACGTTATCTACATCATCTTGTGTTTGTTTTATTAAATTATAAAACATTACATTTATATTCTGCTCAAACTTACTCTTTTGTTCTTTAATTTCTTTAAAATTATTATCATTTTTAATATTTTGTTGTTCACATTGTATTTTCTGTTCTTTAATTTCATTACTTAATTGGTCAAATTTGGTATCATTAACATCGAAACGATAATTCATTCTATTGAACTTTTCGTCATTTGCATCAAAACGTTTATTAAAGTCATTACTTTGTTTATTGAAATTGACTTTCATAAAATCAAATATGTCATCTAATGACAATTCTTTTTCTTTTATATTTGTTTTGATCAATACCGGAGTAGATTGTGCTTCTGCGTGATCGATTATAATTGACCCGGTTAGGTCAGCATTAGTTACGGATTGCACGCTCAAATCAGCTGTTGGCATTGACTGACTTACTTCGCTCACACTTGGTGATGGGTTCATCGAACCAAGGCCACTCTCATTCATAACTGAATCTATTACATCGCTTTTTTCTGTGTGCTCAGACATTTTTAATTGATTTATAACTTATTTTTACTTACGTGATAACTACAATTGATTAATCTCCTTTCAAAACATTATACTACAACATACATAAAATAAACCTTATACCATAATTACGTATATTTTACGTAAATAAAATTTATCTTTCATAACCATATTTCATTCTCTGTACTGTCAAAATAGGCTGGTGTAATATAACTTTTTATTACATTACATCCTGCAGTCATGGCACCAATTGTAACTTTATTTACTTTATTGTATTTATTAATGAATTAAATTGAAACTTCCACTTACCTTTTAATTCTTGATCTGGCCTGCTCTCTAAGTGTGGACTAACCCCGTTCGTACGGCGAACTTAACAGTACAGTAAATAAAATAAGGTGGTTTAAATAATTGGTAAACTCTTTTAGTAAATAAAATAAAGTAATGAATTTATTGTAATAATTTCAGCCATAATTAAATTGTACTTGATACTGAGGTGAAGCCCCTTATTACCAGCAATAATTTTAACATATTTCACCACATTACTTATATCTGCCTTAGAATATTCAATAATACTACCACCCCATCCCCCTTACAAAATTCCCATCAACTCTAATTACTCTCCCAATACAATACTCTCAACTATTACAAAATATCTCCATTTACTTATTGCATCAATATATCAATCAATACTCTACATATTTTACCCATATCTACTGTGTCACTATCAATACTTCTCAAATTCTACATTATTTATTCACAACAATCTTATTCTCTCTAGTACCCCTTTTATCTCAACATGGACTGATCTACATGTCCTAACAAAATCTTAATCACCCAAAATCTATCTTTTACATTACCTTTAAAATTCTCAACTATCTTAAAGTACTTCCATCATTTAAATTAAAATCTTTTAACACAGTAAAATCTAAATATCACTATAATATTGACGACTCGGAACACAAAGTTTTTTATAAGTAAAAACGTAAAGTTTTACCTTACAGCCTAAACTGGCTTTCACCTATAGAAGGCTTCATCAGAGGCTGTCGTTAGTAGCGCTGCTCGTCTTGTTGTTGGCGACGAGAAAGTGTTTCGAAAGATTGAAGCTGTGTGTGTGTGGTGAGATGTGTTCGAATAATGCGTGCGATTTGAATTGTGTCTGTTCGTTTAGGATGTCGTTTTTATTTGTTTTTGTGTGTTTGTATATTTCTAATTGTTCTAGAGTGTCTAGTTTTCGGCCTTTTGTGTGTACGTGTAGTATGTTCATGTTATTGTCGATGTTTTTATATGTGTGGTTTGCTTCAATGAGGTGGTTTGCGAAGGTAGATTCTGTAGTGGTGTGGAGTGCTTTTGTGTGTTCAATGTATCTCTGTTTGAAGCTACGTCCTGTCTGGCCTATGTAGAATTTACTGCAATTTGAACAATTTAGTTTATATACACCGGGTAGATCGAATTTGTTTTGTGCTTTGGGCATGCGTTTTGATAGTGTGTGTTCTGTTTTGTTAGTAGTTTTGTAAGCGATTCTGTATCCTGCTTTTTTGAATTTGTGGGCAATTTTTTCTGTTTGTTTGTTGATGTATGTTAGTGTTATGAATTTGTTGTTTTCTGTCTTTGTCTGTTGTTTGTTTTGTGTTTTGTGTAGGAGTTTACTGACTATTGTTCTGTCATAACCGTTAGATTCTGCTAGATATTTTATCGTGTTTAGTTCGTCTTTGTAGTCTATTTCATCTAAGGGGATGTTGTTAAGTCTATGTATCATGGTTCTAAAAGCAGCTAGTTTGTGTTGTATTGGGTGATTGGAGGTGTTGTGTATTAGTGTGTCAGTTGTAGTTGGTTTTCTGTATATACTGAATTTGTGCCTGTGTTCTAGTTTTGTGATGGAGAGGTCTAATAAGTTTATGGTATTGTTGTGTTCGTATTCGGCAGTGAAGGTTATGTTTTTATGTATTTTGTTTATGTGCGTTAGTAACTGTTCACATTGTCTTTTGTTTCCCCTGTATAGTATTAGAATGTCATCAACGTATCTGTGCCAATATAGTATTTTATGTGAGTGTCTGTCATTGTTTGTGAGTATTTTTGTTTTTTCTAAGTGTTGGAGGAAGACTTCTGCTAGAATGCTGGATATGGGGGAGCCCATGGGTAGGCCATCGTTCTGTGTGTAGTATTTATTGTTATAAGTAAAGTAGTTTTGTTTTGTGATAATGTTCAGAGTTTCTGTTATTTCATTGATAAGTTCGTCTGGTGTGTTGTTCTGTTTGAGTTTGTTTTGTAGGATGGTGATTGTTTCAGAGATGGGAATGTTTGTGTACAGGTTTTTAATGTCAAAGGAGGCTAATGTGGCGTTATGGGGGATGTGTATGTCTTTTATTTTTGTTACTAGGTCAGTGTTGTTTTTTACTGCAATGTTGTTGTCTATTTGTGTGTGTTGTCTAATAATTTTGTCTAGATATTTTGCCAGTTTGTGTGCAGGGGCATTACGGTAGTTGATAATGGGGCGGATCGGAATGTCTTCTTTATGGATTTTGGGAAGCGCTTGGAGTGTAGGTGATGATGGTCGGATTTGTTTCATGTAGGGCTTTTGTTTATGTGTCATAATGTGTTTGGCTTTGTTGACTATTTGTTTTACTGAGTTTTGGTATCTGTCGGTGGGGTCGTGTTTTAGTTCTGTGATGTTGTTCTGTTCTATGAAGTCTTGTACTTTTTTGTGTAGGTTGTCTGTGGGGATAATTACAGTCGTGTTGCCTTTGTCAGCTTTTACAAATGTGATGTTGTGTTTGTGTGCCTTTTCCCTCAGTTTGATGGCTGTGTGTATTTCTGAGTTGTGGTTGTTGTTGTCTGGTGTCTTATGTACTCCTATTGTGTTGTTTATATTATGTCTTAATGTGTCTTGATGTTCTGGTGCTGTGTTTTGTATATTTGTTTCTGTGTCAATTATGAGCTTTGTTAGTGTTTGGTTGTTATGTTTGTAATGTATGTTATGTTTTAGGCCTTTATCAAGGAGTGTTTGTTCGTTTTTTGTGAGTGTGACGTTCGTGAGGTTTACTGTACGTGGGTAGAATTTGTGCGAGAGAATTATATCTGTTTTGATTGGTGTCAGGTTTTTTATTTTTCTGTCGTGTTTTGTCTGTATGATATGTATTTGTTTTTTTGTCCATTCATTTGTGTGATGTATTAGTTCAGTCATGTAATTGTGTCCGTATGTGTTGGCGATATGTAGGTGTAGTGTCAATGCTTTGCGGTTAAGAGCGTCTTTTTTCTTATATAGTTGTTTAATTGATTCTTTTATGTATGTTCTTTGTGCGATGTTTTGTGTTATTCGGGCGGCCTGGTTGTTATGTTTAATTTTGATTTGGGCATATTTAGGTGTTAGTGAATTGTTTATGCATGTTTTGTTGAAATTTATGTGAGCTACAATCTTTCTAACCTTCAAAGTTGTGAACTTGTACGCTTGGACGTTGGCTCGTCTTGCTGAGTTAAATTCTTGGATTTCGTTGTCCATGACGTGTCCGTTACTTAACTAAATATCACTATAATATTGACGACTCGGAACACAAAGTTTTTTATAAGTAAAAACGTAAAGTTTTACCTTACAGCCTAAACCGGCTTTCACCTATAGAAGGCTTCATCAGAGGCTGTCGTTAGTAGCGCTGCTCGTCTTGTTGTTGGCGACGAGAAAGTGTTTCAAAAGATTGAAGCTGTGTGTGTGTGGTGAGATGTGTTCGAATAATGCGTGCGATTTGAATTGTGTCTGTTCGTTTAGGATGTCGTTTTTATTTGTTTTTGTGTGTTTGTATATTTCTAATTGTTCTAGAGTGTCTAGTTTTCGGCCTTTTGTGTGTACGTGTAGTATGTTCATGTTATTGTCGATGTTTTTATATGTGTGGTTTGCTTCAATAGAAATTTGGTTTGCGAAGGTAGATTCTGTAGTGGTGTGGAGTGCTTTTGTGTGTTCAATGTATCTCTGTTTGAAGCTACGTCCTGTCTGGCCTATGTAGAATTTACTGCAATTTGAACAATTTAGTTTATATACACCGGGTAGATCGAATTTGTTTTGTGCTTTGGGCATGCGTTTTGATAGTGTGTGTTCTGTTTTGTTACGGACACAATTACATGACTGAACTAATACATCACACAAATGAATGGACAAAAAAACAAATACATATCATACAGACAAAACACGACAGAAAAATAAAAAACCTGACACCAATCAAAACAGATATAATTCCCTTCGCACAAATTCTACCCACGTACAGTAAACCTCACGAACGTCACACTCACAAAAAACGAACAAACACTCCTTGATAAAGGCCTAAAACATAACATACATTACAAACATAACAACCAAACACTAACAAAGCTCATAATTGACACAGAAACAAATATACAAAACACAGCACCAGAACATCAAGACACATTAAGACATAATATAAACAACACAATAGGAGTACATAAGACACCAGACAACAACAACCACAACTCAGAAATACACACAGCCATCAAACTGAGGGAAAAGGCACACAAACACAACATCACATTTGTAAAAGCTGACAAAGGCAACACGACTGTAATTATCCCCACAGACAACCTACACAAAAAAGTACAAGACTTCATAGAACAGAACAACATCACAGAACTAAAACACGACCCCACCGACAGATACCAAAACTCAGTAAAACAAATAGTCAACAAAGCCAAACACATTATGACACATAAACAAAAGCCCTACATGAAACAAATCCGACCATCATCACCTACACTCCAAGCGCTTCCCAAAATCCATAAAGAAGACATTCCGATCCGCCCCATTATCAACTACCGTAATGCCCCTGCACACAAACTGGCAAAATATCTAGACAAAATTATTAGACAACACACACAAATAGACAACAACATTGCAGTAAAAAACAACACTGACCTAGTAACAAAAATAAAAGACATACACATCCCCCATAACGCCACATTAGCCTCCTTTGACATTAAAAACCTGTACACAAACATTCCCATCTCTGAAACAATCACCATCCTACAAAACAAACTCAAACAGAACAACACACCAGACGAACTTATCAATGAAATAACAGAAACTCTGAACATTATCACAAAACAAAACTACTTTACTTATAACAATAAATACTACACACAGAACGATGGCCTACCCATGGGCTCCCCCATATCCAGCATTCTAGCAGAAGTCTTCCTCCAACACTTAGAAAAAACAAAAATACTCACAAACAATGACAGACACTCACATAAAATACTATATTGGCACAGATACGTTGATGACATTCTAATACTATACAGGGGAAACAAAAGACAATGTGAACAGTTACTAACGCACATAAACAAAATACATAAAAACATAACCTTCACTGCCGAATACGAACACAACAATACCATAAACTTATTAGACCTCTCCATCACAAAACTAGAACACAGGCACAAATTCAGTATATACAGAAAACCAACTACAACTGACACACTAATACACAACACCTCCAATCACCCAATACAACACAAACTAGCTGCTTTTAGAACCATGATACATAGACTTAACAACATCCCCTTAGATGAAATAGACTACAAAGACGAACTAAACACGATAAAATATCTAGCAGAATCTAACGGTTATGACAGAACAATAGTCAGTAAACTCCTACACAAAACACAAAACAAACAACAGACAAAGACAGAAAACAACAAATTCATAACACTAACATACATCAACAAACAAACAGAAAAAATTGCCCACAAATTCAAAAAAGCAGGATACAGAATCGCTTACAAAACTACTAACAAAACAGAACACACACTATCAAAACGCATGCCCAAAGCACAAAACAAATTCGATCTACCCGGTGTATATAAACTAAATTGTTCAAATTGCAGTAAATTCTACATAGGCCAGACAGGACGTAGCTTCAAACAGAGATACATTGAACACACAAAAGCACTCCACACCACTACAGAATCTACCTTCGCAAACCACCTCATTGAAGCAAACCACACATATAAAAACATCGACAATAACATGAACATACTACACGTACACACAAAAGGCCGAAAACTAGACACTCTAGAACAATTAGAAATATACAAACACACAAAAACAAATAAAAACGACATCCTAAACGAACAGACACAATTCAAATCGCACGCATTATTCGAACACATCTCACCACACACACACAGCTTCAATCTTTCGAAACACTTTCTCGTCGCCAACAACAAGACGAGCAGCGCTACTAACGACAGCCTCTGATGAAGCCTTCTATAGGTGAAAGCCGGTTTAGGCTGTAAGGTAAAACTTTACGTTTTTACTTATAAAAAACTTTGTGTTCCGAGTCGTCAATATTATAGTGATATTTAGTTAAGTAACGGACACGTCATGGACAACGAAATCCAAGACAGTAAAATCATTATATTCAAACATTAGTTACATTGGAAATTTGCAAACAATTTATGACATTCTACAGCGGTTCAGCTGATTTTCTTAGCAAGGTGAATGACCTTACTATTAACATATTTCAAAATTATATCAAGTTTTACTTTACATATATTGTATTAGAAAATTTATACTTACAGTATATCACTCATACACTGTCCTAAATACACAAATAAAAACACCAAACACCCTGTACCTTCTGAAACAATTTTAACAACAGTGTTATTCCATACTAAACAATTTAACATTTATTTATTTATTAATTATCATCAAATTCAAATCTCATAAAATAATTTAAATTCATTATCAAAATTCTATTATATAACATTTTAAATCAATCACATTTATTTAAACAATTCAAATTACTTTAATTAAGTCAATTATTGAAAATACAACATATTTCAATTATTATCAAAACAATTACAATTCGTTAATTACTGTCTTCAAAATTATTTTTGTTATTTATTTAATCTACTGAAATAGTCTTATTATTATTAAAACAATTACCTACACACATTGTTTACATTATATACTTGTTACAATACACACAATCAATTTCACTAAATTATTTACAATCCTTCATCATTAATTGTTCAATTTTACCACCCTTCATTTCCAAATTCAGCAAGGTCAGAACCATAAATCAAAATATTCAAAATGTCCATTTATTAAGTTTATGTTCAGCCTCCATCATCAAATAATAATCTAATATATTTAGAACATTTCTCATTCTTTTCCACCTTCAATTTATTATTATTATTATTATGATAATTCTCTAATATTTCAAATTGTTCCACTATCATCAAATCATAAAACTGTCTACATCATTGATTTTGGTCTTGTCACTGTCTGTATTATTACCTATCACCCTTGAGTATTTTAATCTCTCAATTTCAAAATCATTTACTACTAATACTCCGCGTCTCAACCCAGGTGAGCATTCAATATAATTATCATTATTATTTCTTTCTGCAGTATCTTCACAACAAGCTAAGTCAACAATATTACTAACTCTCTCTCTCTTTATTTTCTCTAGAAACTCTTCATAACTTCTAACAACATCAAATAATATTGTCTCTCTTTCTCTAAATGTGAACCATTCTACCACTCTCTCACAAAACCACTCATTCTGACACCATCTCCCTTTGTTTCTATCACTCCACACAAAAGGCGACATAACATTATCATAACCCATCCTGATTCTTTCAGGGAACTTATGATACATAAAAGGGGACCTACTTCGAGACACCTTGTCTCTCACCTCATTACTGGAGGAAACTCTGTCCTCATAACTCATTATCGGAGTCTTTGCTCCATTTAAACCACGGGAAAAATTTGCCCTTTGTAAACACAACCTCTCTTTAACCACTCTCTTATTACTACTCTCTAATTCCACTAAAACTGTATCTCCACTATTATTCACTTTACTTTCTAATACATTTTTAATTACCTCGTTGTTACCACTTGTTATCTTATTATTATAATTATCGGTACTCACCTTGTTCTCAGTTACTTCATTAATTAAATTCCCACTACACTTACCAGTATTTCTTGTAACGTTATCTACATCATCTTGTGTTTGTTTTATTAAATTATCAAACATTACATTTATATTCTGCTCAAACTTACTCTTTTGTTCTTTAATTTCTTTAAAATTATTATCATTTTTAATATTTTGTTGTTCACATTGTATTTTCTGTTCTTTAATTTCATTACTTAATTGGTCAAATTTGGTATCATTAACATCGAAACGATAATTCATTCTATTGAACTTTTCGTCATTTGCATCAAAACGTTTATTAAAGTCATTACTTTGTTTATTGAAATTGACTTTCATAAAATCAAATATGTCATCTAATGACAATTCTTTTTCTTTTATATTTGTTTTGATCAATACCGGAGTAGATTGTGCTTCTGCGTGATCGATTATAATTGACCCGGTTAGGTCAGCATTAGTTACGGATTGCACGCTCAAATCAGCTGTTGGCATTGACTGACTTACTTCGCTCACACTTGGTGATGGGTTCATCGAACCAAGGCCACTCTCATTCATAACTGAATCTATTACATCGCTTTTTTCTGTGTGCTCAGACATTTTTAATTGATTTATAACTTATTTTTACTTACGTGATAACTACAATTGATTAATCTCCTTTCAAAACATTATACTACAACATACATAAAATAAACCTTATACCATAATTACGTATATTTTACGTAAATAAAATTTTGCTTTCATAACCATATTTCATTCTCTGTACTGTCAAAATAGGCTGGTGTAATATAACTTTTTATTACATTACATCCTGCAGTCATGGCACCAATTGTAACTTTATTTACTTTATTGTATTTATTAATGAATTAAATTGAAACTTCCACTTACCTTTTAATTCTTGATCTGGCCTGCTCTCTAAGTGTGGACTAACCCCGTTCGTACGGCGAACTTAACAGTACAGTAAATAAAATAAGGTGGTTTAAATAATTGGTAAACTCTTTTAGTAAATAAAATAAAGTAATGAATTTATTGTAATAATTTCAGCCATAATTAAATTGTACTTGATACTGAGGTGAAGCCCCTTATTACCAGCAATAATTTTAACATATTTCACCACATTACTTATATCTGCCTTAGAATATTCAATAATACTACCACCCCATCCCCCTTACAAAATTCCCATCAACTCTAATTACTCTCCCAATACAATACTCTCAACTATTACAAAATATCTCCATTTACTTATTGCATCAATATATCAATCAATACTCTACATATTTTACCCATATCTACTGTGTCACTATCAATACTTCTCAAATTCTACATTATTTATTCACAACAATCTTATTCTCTCTAGTACCCCTTTTATCTTAACATGGACTGATCTACATGTCCTAACAAAATCTTAATCACCCAAAATCTATCTTTTACATTACCTTTAAAATTCTCAACTATCTTAAAGTACTTCCATCATTTAAATTAAAATCTTTTAACACAGTAAAATCATTATATTCAAACATTAGTTACATTGGAAATTTGCAAACAATTTATGACATTCTACAGCGGATCAGCTGATTTTCTTAGCAAGGTGAATGACCTTACTATAAACATATTTCAAAATTATATCAAGTTTTACTTTACATATATTGTATTAGAAAATTTATACTTACAGTATATCACTCATACACTGTCCTAAATACACAAATAAAAACACCAAACACCCTGTACCTTCTGAAACAATTTTAACAACAGTGTTATTCCATACTAAACAATTTAACATTTATTTATTTATTAATTATCATCAAATTCAAATCTCATAAAATAATTTAAATTCATTATCAAAATTCAATTATATAACATTTTAAATCAATCACATTTATTTAAACAATTCAAATTACTTTAATTAAGTCAATTATTGAAAATACAACATATTTCAATTATTATCAAAACAATTACAATTCGTTAATTACTGTCTTCAAAATTATTTTTGTTATTTATTTAATCTACTGAAATAGTTTTATTATTATTAAAACAATTACCTACACACATTGTTTACATTATATACTTGTTACAATACACACAATCAATTTCACTAAATTATTTACAATCCTTCATCATTAATTGTTCAATTTTACCACCCTTCATTTCCAAATTCAGCAAGGTCAGAACCATAAATCAAAATATTCAAAATGTCCATTTATTAAGTTTATGTTCAGCCTCCATCATCAAATAATAATCTAATATATTTAGAACATTTCTCATTCTTTTCCACCTTCAATTTATTATTATTATTATTATGATAATTCTCTAATATTTCAAATTGTTCCACTATCATCAAATCATAAAACTGTCTACATCATTGATTTTGGTCTTGTCACTGTCTGTATTATTACCTATCACCCTTGAGTATTTTAATCTCTCAATTTCAAAATCATTTACTACTAATACTCCGCGTCTCAACCCAGGTGAGCATTCAATATAATTATCATTATTATTTCTTTCTGCAGTATCTTCACAACAAGCTAAGTCAACAATATTACTAACTCTCTCTCTCTTTATTTTCTCTAGAAACTCTTCATAACTTCTAACAACATCAAATAATATTGTCTCTCTTTCTCTAAATGTGAACCATTCTACCACTCTCTCACAAAACCACTCATTCTGACACCATCTCCCTTTGTTTCTATCACTCCACACAAAAGGCGACATAACATTATCATAACCCATCCTGATTCTTTCAGGGAACTTATGATACATAAAAGGGGACCTACTTCGAGACACCTTGTCTCTCACCTCATTACTGGAGGAAACTCTGTCCTCATAACTCATTATCGGAGTCTTTGCTCCATTTAAACCACGGGAAAAATTTGCCCTTTGTAAACACAACCTCTCTTTAACCACTCTCTTATTACTACTCTCTAATTCCACTAAAACTGTATCTCCACTATTATTCACTTTACTTTCTAATACATTTTTAATTACCTCGTTGTTACCACTTGTTATCTTATTATTATAATTATCGGTACTCACCTTGTTCTCAGTTACTTCATTAATTAAATTCCCACTACACTTACCAGTATTTCTTGTAACGTTATCTACATCATCTTGTGTTTGTTTTATTAAATTATCAAACATTACATTTATATTCTGCTCAAACTTACTCTTTTGTTCTTTAATTTCTTTAAAATTATTATCATTTTTAATATTTTGTTGTTCACATTGTATTTTCTGTTCTTTAATTTCATTACTTAATTGGTCAAATTTGGTATCATTAACATCGAAACGATAATTCATTCTATTGAACTTTTCGTCATTTGCATCAAAACGTTTATTAAAGTCATTACTTTGTTTATTGAAATTGACTTTCATAAAATCAAATATGTCATCTAATGACAATTCTTTTTCTTTTATATTTGTTTTGATCAATACCGGAGTAGATTGTGCTTCTGCGTGATCGATTATAATTGACCCGGTTAGGTCAGCATTAGTTACGGATTGCACGCTCAAATCAGCTGTTGGCATTGACTGACTTACTTCGCTCACACTTGGTGATGGGTTCATCGAACCAAGGCCACTCTCATTCATAACTGAATCTATTACATCGCTTTTTTCTGTGTGCTCAGACATTTTTAATTGATTTATAACTTATTTTTACTTACGTGATAACTACAATTGATTAATCTCCTTTCAAAACATTATACTACAACATACATAAAATAAACCTTATACCATAATTACGTATATTTTACGTAAATAAAATTTTGCTTTCATAACCATATTTCATTCTCTGTACTGTCAAAATAGGCTGGTGTAATATAACTTTTTATTACATTACATCCTGCAGTCATGGCACCAATTGTAACTTTATTTACTTTATTGTATTTATTAATGAATTAAATTGAAACTTCCACTTACCTTTTAATTCTTGATCTGGCCTGCTCTCTAAGTGTGGACTAACCCCGTTCGTACGGCGAACTTAACAGTACAGTAAATAAAATAAGGTGGTTTAAATAATTGGTAAACTCTTTTAGTAAATAAAATAAAGTAATGAATTTATTGTAATAATTTCAGCCATAATTAAATTGTACTTGATACTGAGGTGAAGCCCCTTATTACCAGCAATAATTTTAACATATTTCACCACATTACTTATATCTGCCTTAGAATATTCAATAATACTACCACCCCATCCCCCTTACAAAATTCCCATCAACTCTAATTACTCTCCCAATACAATACTCTCAACTATTACAAAATATCTCCATTTACTTATTGCATCAATATATCAATCAATACTCTACATATTTTACCCATATCTACTGTGTCACTATCAATACTTCTCAAATTCTACATTATTTATTCACAACAATCTTATTCTCTCTAGTACCCCTTTTATCTCAACATGGACTGATCTACATGTCCTAACAAAATCTTAATCACCCAAAATCTATCTTTTACATTACCTTTAAAATTCTCAACTATCTTAAAGTACTTCCATCATTTAAATTAAAATCTTTTAACACAGTAAAATCATTATATTCAAACATTAGTTACATTGGAAATTTGCAAACAATTTATGACATTCTACAGCGGATCAGCTGATTTTCTTAGCAAGGTGAATGACCTTACTATAAACATATTTCAAAATTATATCAAGTTTTACTTTACATATATTGTATTAGAAAATTTATACTTACAGTATATCACTCATACACTGTCCTAAATACACAAATAAAAACACCAAACACCCTGTACCTTCTGAAACAATTTTAACAACAGTGTTATTCCATACTCAACAATTTAACATTTATTTATTTATTAATTATCATCAAATTCAAATCTCATAAAATAATTTAAATTCATTATCAAAATTCAATTATATAACATTTTAAATCAATCACATTTATTTAAACAATTCAAATTACTTTAATTAAGTCAATTATTGAAAATACAACATATTTCAATTATTATCAAAACAATTACAATTCGTTAATTACTGTCTTCAAAATTATTTTTGTTATTTATTTAATCTACTGAAATAGTCTTATTATTATTAAAACAATTACCTACACACATTGTTTACATTATATACTTGTTACAATACACACAATCAATTTCACTAAATTATTTACAATCCTTCATCATTAATTGTTCAATTTTACCACCCTTCATTTCCAAATTCAGCAAGGTCAGAACCATAAATCAAAATATTCAAAATGTCCATTTATTAAGTTTATGTTCAGCCTCCATCATCAAATAATAATCTAATATATTTAGAACATTTCTCATTCTTTTCCACCTTCAATTTATTATTATTATTATTATTATGATAATTCTCTAATATTTCAAATTGTTCCACTATCATCAAATCATAAAACTGTCTACATCATTGATTTTGGTCTTGTCACTGTCTGTATTATTACCTATCACCCTTGAGTATTTTAATCTCTCAATTTCAAAATCATTTACTACTAATACTCCGCGTCTCAACCCAGGTGAGCATTCAATATAATTATCATTATTATTTCTTTCTGCAGTATCTTCACAACAAGCTAAGTCAACAATATTACTAACTCTCTCTCTCTTTATTTTCTCTAGAAACTCTTCATAACTTCTAACAACATCAAATAATATTGTCTCTCTTTCTCTAAATGTGAACCATTCTACCACTCTCTCACAAAACCACTCATTCTGACACCATCTCCCTTTGTTTCTATCACTCCACACAAAAGGCGACATAACATTATCATAACCCATCCTGATTCTTTCAGGGAACTTATGATACATAAAAGGGGACCTACTTCGAGACACCTTGTCTCTCACCTCATTACTGGAGGAAACTCTGTCCTCATAACTCATTATCGGAGTCTTTGCTCCATTTAAACCACGGGAAAAATTTGCCCTTTGTAAACACAACCTCTCTTTAACCACTCTCTTATTACTACTCTCTAATTCCACTAAAACTGTATCTCCACTATTATTCACTTTACTTTCTAATACATTTTTAATTACCTCGTTGTTACCACTTGTTATCTTATTATTATAATTATCGGTACTCACCTTGTTCTCAGTTACTTCATTAATTAAATTCCCACTACACTTACCAGTATTTCTTGTAACGTTATCTACATCATCTTGTGTTTGTTTTATTAAATTATCAAACATTACATTTATATTCTGCTCAAACTTACTCTTTTGTTCTTTAATTTCTTTAAAATTATTATCATTTTTAATATTTTGTTGTTCACATTGTATTTTCTGTTCTTTAATTTCATTACTTAATTGGTCAAATTTGGTATCATTAACATCGAAACGATAATTCATTCTATTGAACTTTTCGTCATTTGCATCAAAACGTTTATTAAAGTCATTACTTTGTTTATTGAAATTGACTTTCATAAAATCAAATATGTCATCTAATGACAATTCTTTTTCTTTTATATTTGTTTTGATCAATACCGGAGTAGATTGTGCTTCTGCGTGATCGATTATAATTGACCCGGTTAGGTCAGCATTAGTTACGGATTGCACGCTCAAATCAGCTGTTGGCATTGACTGACTTACTTCGCTCACACTTGGTGATGGGTTCATCGAACCAAGGCCACTCTCATTCATAACTGAATCTATTACATCGCTTTTTTCTGTGTGCTCAGACATTTTTAATTGATTTATAACTTATTTTTACTTACGTGATAACTACAATTGATTAATCTCCTTTCAAAACATTATACTACAACATACATAAAATAAACCTTATACCATAATTACGTATATTTTACGTAAATAAAATTTTGCTTTCATAACCATATTTCATTCTCTGTACTGTCAAAATAGGCTGGTGTAATATAACTTTTTATTACATTACATCCTGCAGTCATGGCACCAATTGTAACTTTATTTACTTTATTGTATTTATTAATGAATTAAATTGAAACTTCCACTTACCTTTTAATTCTTGATCTGGCCTGCTCTCTAAGTGTGGACTAACCCCGTTCGTACGGCGAACTTAACAGTACAGTAAATAAAATAAGGTGGTTTAAATAATTGGTAAACTCTTTTAGTAAATAAAATAAAGTAATGAATTTATTGTAATAATTTCAGCCATAATTAAATTGTACTTGATACTGAGGTGAAGCCCCTTATTACCAGCAATAATTTTAACATATTTCACCACATTACTTATATCTGCCTTAGAATATTCAATAATACTACCACCCCATCCCCCTTACAAAATTCCCATCAACTCTAATTACTCTCCCAATACAATACTCTCAACTATTACAAAATATCTCCATTTACTTATTGCATCAATATATCAATCAATACTCTACATATTTTACCCATATCTACTGTGTCACTATCAATACTTCTCAAATTCTACATTATTTATTCACAACAATCTTATTCTCTCTAGTACCCCTTTTATCTTAACATGGACTGATCTACATGTCCTAACAAAATCTTAATCACCCAAAATCTATCTTTTACATTACCTTTAAAATTCTCAACTATCTTAAAGTACTTCCATCATTTAAATTAAAATCTTTTAACACAGTAAAATCATTATATTCAAACATTAGTTACATTGGAAATTTGCAAACAATTTATGACATTCTACAGCGGATCAGCTGATTTTCTTAGCAAGGTGAATGACCTTACTATAAACATATTTCAAAATTATATCAAGTTTTACTTTACATATATTGTATTAGAAAATTTATACTTACAGTATATCACTCATACACTGTCCTAAATACACAAATAAAAACACCAAACACCCTGTACCTTCTGAAACAATTTTAACAACAGTGTTATTCCATACTCAACAATTTAACATTTATTTATTTATTAATTATCATCAAATTCAAATCTCATAAAATAATTTAAATTCATTATCAGAATTCAATTATATAACATTTTAAATCAATCACATTTATTTAAACAATTCAAATTACTTTAATTAAGTCAATTATTGAAAATACAACATATTTCAATTATTATCAAAACAATTACAATTCGTTAATTACTGTCTTCAAAATTATTTTTGTTATTTATTTAATCTACTGAAATAGTCTTATTATTATTAAAACAATTACCTACACACATTGTTTACATTATATACTTGTTACAATACACACAATCAATTTCACTAAATTATGTACAATCCTTCATCATTAATTGTTCAATTTTACCACCCTTCATTTCCAAATTCAGCAAGGTCAGAACCATAAATCAAAATATTCAAAATGTCCATTTATTAAGTTTATGTTCAGCCTCCATCATCAAATAATAATCTAATATATTTAGAACATTTCTCATTCTTTTCCACCTTCAATTTATTATTATTATTATTATTATTATGATAATTCTCTAATATTTCAAATTGTTCCACTATCATCAAATCATAAAACTGTCTACATCATTGATTTTGGTCTTGTCACTGTCTGTATTATTACCTATCACCCTTGAGTATTTTAATCTCTCAATTTCAAAATCATTTACTACTAATACTCCGCGTCTCAACCCAGGTGAGCATTCAATATAATTATCATTATTATTTCTTTCTGCAGTATCTTCACAACAAGCTAAGTCAACAATATTACTAACTCTCTCTCTCTTTATTTTCTCTAGAAACTCTTCATAACTTCTAACAACATCAAATAATATTGTCTCTCTTTCTCTAAATGTGAACCATTCTACCACTCTCTCACAAAACCACTCATTCTGACACCATCTCCCTTTGTTTCTATCACTCCACACAAAAGGCGACATAACATTATCATAACCCATCCTGATTCTTTCAGGGAACTTATGATACATAAAAGGGGACCTACTTCGAGACACCTTGTCTCTCACCTCATTACTGGAGGAAACTCTGTCCTCATAACTCATTATCGGAGTCTTTGCTCCATTTAAACCACGGGAAAAATTTGCCCTTTGTAAACACAACCTCTCTTTAACCACTCTCTTATTACTACTCTCTAATTCCACTAAAACTGTATCTCCACTATTATTCACTTTACTTTCTAATACATTTTTAATTACCTCGTTGTTACCACTTGTTATCTTATTATTATAATTATCGGTACTCACCTTGTTCTCAGTTACTTCATTAATTAAATTCCCACTACACTTACCAGTATTTCTTGTAACGTTATCTACATCATCTTGTGTTTGTTTTATTAAATTATCAAACATTACATTTATATTCTGCTCAAACTTACTCTTTTGTTCTTTAATTTCTTTAAAATTATTATCATTTTTAATATTTTGTTGTTCACATTGTATTTTCTGTTCTTTAATTTCATTACTTAATTGGTCAAATTTGGTATCATTAACATCGAAACGATAATTCATTCTATTGAACTTTTCGTCATTTGCATCAAAACGTTTATTAAAGTCATTACTTTGTTTATTGAAATTGACTTTCATAAAATCAAATATGTCATCTAATGACAATTCTTTTTCTTTTATATTTGTTTTGATCAATACCGGAGTAGATTGTGCTTCTGCGTGATCGATTATAATTGACCCGGTTAGGTCAGCATTAGTTACGGATTGCACGCTCAAATCAGCTGTTGGCATTGACTGACTTACTTCGCTCACACTTGGTGATGGGTTCATCGAACCAAGGCCACTCTCATTCATAACTGAATCTATTACATCGCTTTTTTCTGTGTGCTCAGACATTTTTAATTGATTTATAACTTATTTTTACTTACGTGATAACTACAATTGATTAATCTCCTTTCAAAACATTATACTACAACATACATAAAATAAACCTTATACCATAATTACGTATATTTTACGTAAATAAAATTTTGCTTTCATAACCATATTTCATTCTCTGTACTGTCAAAATAGGCTGGTGTAATATAACTTTTTATTACATTACATCCTGCAGTCATGGCACCAATTGTAACTTTATTTACTTTATTGTATTTATTAATGAATTAAATTGAAACTTCCACTTACCTTTTAATTCTTGATCTGGCCTGCTCTCTAAGTGTGGACTAACCCCGTTCGTATGGCGAACTTAACAGTACAGTAAATAAAATAAGGTGGTTTAAATAATTGGTAAACTCTTTTAGTAAATAAAATAAAGTAATGAATTTATTGTAATAATTTCAGCCATAATTAAATTGTACTTGATACTGAGGTGAAGCCCCTTATTACCAGCAATAATTTTAACATATTTCACCACATTACTTATATCTGCCTTAGAATATTCAATAATACTACCACCCCATCCCCCTTACAAAATTCCCATCAACTCTAATTACTCTCCCAATACAATACTCTCAACTATTACAAAATATCTCCATTTACTTATTGCATCAATATATCAATCAATACTCTACATATTTTACCCATATCTACTGTGTCACTATCAATACTTCTCAAATTCTACATTATTTATTCACAACAATCTTATTCTCTCTAGTACCCCTTTTATCTTAACATGGACTGATCTACATGTCCTAACAAAATCTTAATCACCCAAAATCTATCTTTTACATTACCTTTAAAATTCTCAACTATCTTAAAGTACTTCCATCATTTAAATTAAAATCTTTTAACACAGTAAAATCATTATATTCAAACATTAGTTACATTGGAAATTTGCAAACAATTTATGACATTCTACAGCGGATCAGCTGATTTTCTTAGCAAGGTGAATGACCTTACTATAAACATATTTCAAAATTATATCAAGTTTTACTTTACATATATTGTATTAGAAAATTTATACTTACAGTATATCACTCATACACTGTCCTAAATACACAAATAAAAACACCAAACACCCTGTACCTTCTGAAACAATTTTAACAACAGTGTTATTCCATACTCAACAATTTAACATTTATTTATTTATTAATTATCATCAAATTCAAATCTCATAAAATAATTTAAATTCATTATCAGAATTCAATTATATAACATTTTAAATCAATCACATTTATTTAAACAATTCAAATTACTTTAATTAAGTCAATTATTGAAAATACAACATATTTCAATTATTATCAAAACAATTACAATTCGTTAATTACTGTCTTCAAAATTATTTTTGTTATTTATTTAATCTACTGAAATAGTCTTATTATTATTAAAACAATTACCTACACACATTGTTTACATTATATACTTGTTACAATACACACAATCAATTTCACTAAATTATGTACAATCCTTCATCATTAATTGTTCAATTTTACCACCCTTCATTTCCAAATTCAGCAAGGTCAGAACCATAAATCAAAATATTCAAAATGTCCATTTATTAAGTTTATGTTCAGCCTCCATCATCAAATAATAATCTAATATATTTAGAACATTTCTCATTCTTTTCCACCTTCAATTTATTATTATTATTATTATTATTATGATAATTCTCTAATATTTCAAATTGTTCCACTATCATCAAATCATAAAACTGTCTACATCATTGATTTTGGTCTTGTCACTGTCTGTATTATTACCTATCACCCTTGAGTATTTTAATCTCTCAATTTCAAAATCATTTACTACTAATACTCCGCGTCTCAACCCAGGTGAGCATTCAATATAATTATCATTATTATTTCTTTCTGCAGTATCTTCACAACAAGCTAAGTCAACAATATTACTAACTCTCTCTCTCTTTATTTTCTCTAGAAACTCTTCATAACTTCTAACAACATCAAATAATATTGTCTCTCTTTCTCTAAATGTGAACCATTCTACCACTCTCTCACAAAACCACTCATTCTGACACCATCTCCCTTTGTTTCTATCACTCCACACAAAAGGCGACATAACATTATCATAACCCATCCTGATTCTTTCAGGGAACTTATGATACATAAAAGGGGACCTACTTCGAGACACCTTGTCTCTCACCTCATTACTGGAGGAAACTCTGTCCTCATAACTCATTATCGGAGTCTTTGCTCCATTTAAACCACGGGAAAAATTTGCCCTTTGTAAACACAACCTCTCTTTAACCACTCTCTTATTACTACTCTCTAATTCCACTAAAACTGTATCTCCACTATTATTCACTTTACTTTCTAATACATTTTTAATTACCTCGTTGTTACCACTTGTTATCTTATTATTATAATTATCGGTACTCACCTTGTTCTCAGTTACTTCATTAATTAAATTCCCACTACACTTACCAGTATTTCTTGTAACGTTATCTACATCATCTTGTGTTTGTTTTATTAAATTATCAAACATTACATTTATATTCTGCTCAAACTTACTCTTTTGTTCTTTAATTTCTTTAAAATTATTATCATTTTTAATATTTTGTTGTTCACATTGTATTTTCTGTTCTTTAATTTCATTACTTAATTGGTCAAATTTGGTATCATTAACATCGAAACGATAATTCATTCTATTGAACTTTTCGTCATTTGCATCAAAACGTTTATTAAAGTCATTACTTTGTTTATTGAAATTGACTTTCATAAAATCAAATATGTCATCTAATGACAATTCTTTTTCTTTTATATTTGTTTTGATCAATACCGGAGTAGATTGTGCTTCTGCGTGATCGATTATAATTGACCCGGTTAGGTCAGCATTAGTTACGGATTGCACGCTCAAATCAGCTGTTGGCATTGACTGACTTACTTCGCTCACACTTGGTGATGGGTTCATCGAACCAAGGCCACTCTCATTCATAACTGAATCTATTACATCGCTTTTTTCTGTGTGCTCAGACATTTTTAATTGATTTATAACTTATTTTTACTTACGTGATAACTACAATTGATTAATCTCCTTTCAAAACATTATACTACAATATACATAAAATAAACCTTATACCATAATTACGTATATTTTACGTAAATAAAATTTTGCTTTCATAACCATATTTCATTCTCTGTACTGTCAAAATAGGCTGGTGTAATATAACTTTTTATTACATTACATCCTGCAGTCATGGCACCAATTGTAACTTTATTTACTTTATTGTATTTATTAATGAATTAAATTGAAACTTCCACTTACCTTTTAATTCTTGATCTGGCCTGCTCTCTAAGTGTGGACTAACCCCGTTCGTACGGCGAACTTAACAGTACAGTAAATAAAATAAGGTGGTTTAAATAATTGGTAAACTCTTTTAGTAAATAAAATAAAGTAATGAATTTATTGTAATAATTTCAGCCATAATTAAATTGTACTTGATACTGAGGTGAAGCCCCTTATTACCAGCAATAATTTTAACATATTTCACCACATTACTTATATCTGCCTTAGAATATTCAATAATACTACCACCCCATCCCCCTTACAAAATTCCCATCAACTCTAATTACTCTCCCAATACAATACTCTCAACTATTACAAAATATCTCCATTTACTTATTGCATCAATATATCAATCAATACTCTACATATTTTACCCATATCTACTGTGTCACTATCAATACTTCTCAAATTCTACATTATTTATTCACAACAATCTTATTCTCTCTAGTACCCCTTGTATCTCAACATGGACTGATCTACATGTCCTAACAAAATCTTAATCACCAAAAATCTATCTTTTACATTACCTTTAAAATTCTTAACTATCTTAAAGTGCTTCCATCATTTAAATTAAAATCTTTTAACACAGTAAAATCATTATATTCAAACATTAGTTACATTGGAAATTTGCAAACAATTTATGACATTCTACAGCGGATCAGCTGATTTTCTTAGCAAGGTGAATGACCTTACTATTAACATATTTCAAAATTATATCAAGTTTTACTTTACATATATTGTATTAGAAAATTTATACTTACAGTATATCACTCATACACTGTCCTAAATACACAAATAAAAACACCAAACACCCTGTACCTTCTGAAACAATTTTAACAACAGTGTTATTCCATACTAAACAATTTAACATTTATTTATTTATTAATTATCATCAAATTCAAATCTCATAAAATAATTTAAATTCATTATCAAAATTCAATTATATAACATTTTAAATCAATCACATTTATTTAAACAATTCAAATTACTTTAATTAAGTCAATTATTGAAAATACAACATATTTCAATTATTATCAAAACAATTACAATTCGTTAATTACTGTCTTCAAAATTATTTTTGTTATTTATTTAATCTACTGAAATAGTCTTATTATTATTAAAACAATTACCTACACACATTGTTTACATTATATACTTGTTACAATACACACAATCAATTTCACTAAATTAAGTACAATCCTTCATCATTAATTGTTCAATTTTACCACCCTTCATTTCCAAATTCAGCAAGGTCAGAACCATAAATCAAAATATTCAAAATGTCCATTTATTAAGTTTATGTTCAGCCTCCATCATCAAATAATAATCTAATATATTTAGAACATTTCTCATTCTTTTCCACCTTCAATTTATTATTATTATTATTATTATTATGATAATTCTCTAATATTTCAAATTGTTCCACTATCATCAAATCATAAAACTGTCTACATCATTGATTTTGGTCTTGTCACTGTCTGTATTATTACCTATCACCCTTGAGTATTTTAATCTCTCAATTTCAAAATCATTTACTACTAATACTCCGCGTCTCAACCCAGGTGAGCATTCAATATAATTATCATTATTATTTCTTTCTGCAGTATCTTCACAACAAGCTAAGTCAACAATATTACTAACTCTCTCTCTCTTTATTTTCTCTAGAAACTCTTCATAACTTCTAACAACATCAAATAATATTGTCTCTCTTTCTCTAAATGTGAACCATTCTACCACTCTCTCACAAAACCACTCATTCTGACACCATCTCCCTTTGTTTCTATCACTCCACACAAAAGGCGACATAACATTATCATAACCCATCCTGATTCTTTCAGGGAACTTATGATACATAAAAGGGGACCTACTTCGAGACACCTTGTCTCTCACCTCATTACTGGAGGAAACTCTGTCCTCATAACTCATTATCGGAGTCTTTGCTCCATTTAAACCACGGGAAAAATTTGCCCTTTGTAAACACAACCTCTCTTTAACCACTCTCTTATTACTACTCTCTAATTCCACTAAAACTGTATCTCCACTATTATTCACTTTACTTTCTAATACATTTTTAATTACCTTGTTGTTACCACTTGTTATCTTATTATTATAATTATCGGTACTCACCTTGTTCTCAGTTACTTCATTAATTAAATTCCCACTACACTTACCAGTATTTCTTGTAACGTTATCTACATCATCTTGTGTTTGTTTTATTAAATTATCAAACATTACATTTATATTCTGCTCAAACTTACTCTTTTGTTCTTTAATTTCTTTAAAATTATTATCATTTTTAATATTTTGTTGTTCACATTGTATTTTCTGTTCTTTAATTTCATTACTTAATTGGTCAAATTTGGTATCATTAACATCGAAACGATAATTCATTCTATTGAACTTTTCGTCATTTGCATCAAAACGTTTATTAAAGTCATTACTTTGTTTATTGAAATTGACTTTCATAAAATCAAATATGTCATCTAATGACAATTCTTTTTCTTTTATATTTGTTTTGATCAATACCGGAGTAGATTGTGCTTCTGCGTGATCGATTATAATTGACCCGGTTAGGTCAGCATTAGTTACGGATTGCACGCTCAAATCAGCTGTTGGCATTGACTGACTTACTTCGCTCACACTTGGTGATGGGTTCATCGAACCAAGGCCACTCTCATTCATAACTGAATCTATTACATCGCTTTTTTCTGTGTGCTCAGACATTTTTAATTGATTTATAACTTATTTTTACTTACGTGATAACTACAATTGATTAATCTCCTTTCAAAACATTATACTACAACATACATAAAATAAACCTTATACCATAATTACGTATATTTTACGTAAATAAAATTTTGCTTTCATAACCATATTTCATTCTCTGTACTGTCAAAATAGGCTGGTGTAATATAACTTTTTATTACATTACATCCTGCAGTCATGGCACCAATTGTAACTTTATTTACTTTATTGTATTTATTAATGAATTAAATTGAAACTTCCACTTACCTTTTAATTCTTGATCTGGCCTGCTCTCTAAGTGTGGACTAACCCCGTTCGTACGGCGAACTTAACAGTACAGTAAATAAAATAAGGTGGTTTAAATAATTGGTAAACTCTTTTAGTAAATAAAATAAAGTAATGAATTTATTGTAATAATTTCAGCCATAATTAAATTGTACTTGATACTGAGGTGAAGCCCCTTATTACCAGCAATAATTTTAACATATTTCACCACATTACTTATATCTGCCTTAGAATATTCAATAATACTACCACCCCATCCCCCTTACAAAATTCCCATCAACTCTAATTACTCTCCCAATACAATACTCTCAACTATTACAAAATATCTCCATTTACTTATTGCATCAATATATCAATCAATACTCTACATATTTTACCCATATCTACTGTGTCACTATCAATACTTCTCAAATTCTACATTATTTATACACAACAATCTTATTCTCTCTAGTACCCCTTTTATCTCAACATGGACTGATCTACATGTCCTAACAAAATCTTAATCACCCAAAATCTATCTTTTACATTACCTTTAAAATTCTCAACTATCTTAAAGTACTTCCATCATTTAAATTAAAATCTTTTAACACAGTAAAATCATTATAATCAAACATTAGTTACATTGGAAATTTGCAAACAATTTATGACATTCTACAGCGGATCAGCTGATTTTCTTAGCAAGGTGAATGACCTTACTATAAACATATTTCAAAATTATATCAAGTTTTACTTTACATATATTGTATTAGAAAATTTATACTTACAGTATATCACTCATACACTGTCCTAAATACACAAATAAAAACACCAAACACCCTATACCTTCTGAAACAATTTTAACAACAGTGTTATTCCATACTAAACAATTTAACATTTATTTATTTATTAATTATCATCAAATTCAAATCTCATAAAATAATTTAAATTCATTATCAAAATTCAATTATATAACATTTTAAATCAATCACATTTATTTAAACAATTCAAATTACTTTAATTAAGTCAATTATTGAAAATACAACATATTTCAATTATTATCAAAACAATTACAATTCGTTAATTACTGTCTTCAAAATTATTTTTGTTATTTATTTAATCTACTGAAATAGTCTTATTATTATTAAAACAATTACCTACACACATTGTTTACATTATATACTTGTTACAATACACACAGTCAATTTCACTAAATTATTTACAATCCTTCATCATTAATTGTTCAATTTTACCACCCTTCATTTCCAAATTCAGCAAGGTCAGAACCATAAATCAAAATATTCAAAATGTCCATTTATTAAGTTTATGTTCAGCCTCCATCATCAAATAATAATCTAATATATTTAGAACATTTCTCATTCTTTTCCACCTTCAATTTATTATTATTATTATTATTATTATGATAATTCTCTAATATTTCAAATTGTTCCACTATCATCAAATCATAAAACTGTCTACATCATTGATTTTGGTCTTGTCACTGTCTGTATTATTACCTATCACCCTTGAGTATTTTAATCTCTCAATTTCAAAATCATTTACTACTAATACTCCGCGTCTCAACCCAGGTGAGCATTCAATATAATTATCATTATTATTTCTTTCTGCAGTATCTTCACAACAAGCTAAGTCAACAATATTACTAACTCTCTCTCTCTTTATTTTCTCTAGAAACTCTTCATAACTTCTAACAACATCAAATAATATTGTCTCTCTTTCTCTAAATGTGAACCATTCTACCACTCTCTCACAAAACCACTCATTCTGACACCATCTCCCTTTGTTTCTATCACTCCACACAAAAGGCGACATAACATTATCATAACCCATCCTGATTCTTTCAGGGAACTTATGATACATAAAAGGGGACCTACTTCGAGACACCTTGTCTCTCACCTCATTACTGGAGGAAACTCTGTCCTCATAACTCATTATCGGAGTCTTTGCTCCATTTAAACCACGGGAAAAATTTGCCCTTTGTAAACACAACCTCTCTTTAACCACTCTCTTATTACTACTCTCTAATTCCACTAAAACTGTATCTCCACTATTATTCACTTTACTTTCTAATACATTTTTAATTACCTCGTTGTTACCACTTGTTATCTTATTATTATAATTATCGGTACTCACCTTGTTCTCAGTTACTTCATTAATTAAATTCCCACTACACTTACCAGTATTTCTTGTAACGTTATCTACATCATCTTGTGTTTGTTTTATTAAATTATCAAACATTACATTTATATTCTGCTCAAACTTACTCTTTTGTTCTTTAATTTCTTTAAAATTATTATCATTTTTAATATTTTGTTGTTCACATTGTATTTTCTGTTCTTTAATTTCATTACTTAATTGGTCAAATTTGGTATCATTAACATCGAAACGATAATTCATTCTATTGAACTTTTCGTCATTTGCATCAAAACGTTTATTAAAGTCATTACTTTGTTTATTGAAATTGACTTTCATAAAATCAAATATGTCATCTAATGACAATTCTTTTTCTTTTATATTTGTTTTGATCAATACCGGAGTAGATTGTGCTTCTGCGTGATCGATTATAATTGACCCGGTTAGGTCAGCATTAGTTACGGATTGCACGCTCAAATCAGCTGTTGGCATTGACTGACTTACTTCGCTCACACTTGGTGATGGGTTCATCGAACCAAGGCCACTCTCATTCATAACTGAATCTATTACATCGCTTTTTTCTGTGTGCTCAGACATTTTTAATTGATTTATAACTTATTTTTACTTACGTGATAACTACAATTGATTAATCTCCTTTCAAAACATTATACTACAACATACATAAAATAAACCTTATACCATAATTACGTATATTTTACGTAAATAAAATTTTGCTTTCATAACCATATTTCATTCTCTGTACTGTCAAAATAGGCTGGTGTAATATAACATTTTATTACATTACATCCTGCAGTCATGGCACCAATTGTAACTTTATTTACTTTATTGTATTTATTAATGAATTAAATTGAAACTTCCACTTACCTTTTAATTCTTGATCTGGCCTGCTCTCTAAGTGTGGACTAACCCCGTTCGTACGGCGAACTTAACAGTACAGTAAATAAAATAAGGTGATTTAAATAATTGGTAAACTCTTTTAGTAAATAAAATAAAGTAATGAATTTATTGTAATAATTTCAGCCATAATTAAATTGTACTTGATACTGAGGTGAAGCCCCTTATTACCAGCAATAATTTTAACATATTTCACCACATTACTTATATCTGCCTTAGAATATTCAATAATACTACCACCCCATCCCCCTTACAAAATTCCCATCAACTCTAATTACTCTCCCAATACAATACTCTCAACTATTACAAAATATCTCCATTTACTTATTGCATCAATATATCAATCAATACTCTACATATTTTACCCATATCTACTGTGTCACTATCAATACTTCTCAAATTCTACATTATTTATTCACAACAATCTTATTCTCTCTAGTACCCCTTTTATCTCAACATGGACTGATCTACATGTCCTAACAAAATCTTAATCACCAAAAATCTATCTTTTACATTACCTTTAAAATTCTCAACTATCTTAAAGTGCTTCCATCATTTAAATTAAAATCTTTTAACACAGTAAAATCATTATATTCAAACATTAGTTACATTGGAAATTTGCAAACAATTTATGACATTCTACAGCGGATCAGCTGATTTTCTTAGCAAGGTGAATGACCTTACTATTAACATATTTCAAAATTATATCAAGTTTTACTTTACATATATTGTATTAGAAAATTTATACTTACAGTATATCACTCATACACTGTCCTAAATACACAAATAAAAACACCAAACACCCTGTACCTTCTGAAACAATTTTAACAACAGTGTTATTCCATACTAAACAATTTAACATTTATTTATTTATTAATTATCATCAAATTCAAATCTCATAAAATAATTTAAATTCATTATCAAAATTCAATTATATAACATTTTAAATCAATCACATTTATTTAAACAATTCAAATTACTTTAATTAAGTCAATTATTGAAAATACAACATATTTCAATTATTATCAAAACAATTACAATTCGTTAATTACTGTCTTCAAAATTATTTTTGTTATTTATTTAATCTACTGAAATAGTCTTATTATTATTAAAACAATTACCTACACACATTGTTTACATTATATACTTGTTACAATACACACAATCAATTTCACTAAATTAAGTACAATCCTTCATCATTAATTGTTCAATTTTACCACCCTTCATTTCCAAATTCAGCAAGGTCAGAACCATAAATCAAAATATTCAAAATGTCCATTTATTAAGTTTATGTTCAGCCTCCATCATCAAATAATAATCTAATATATTTAGAACATTTCTCATTCTTTTCCACCTTCAATTTATTATTATTATTATTATTATTATGATAATTCTCTAATATTTCAAATTGTTCCACTATCATCAAATCATAAAACTGTCTACATCATTGATTTTGGTCTTGTCACTGTCTGTATTATTACCTATCACCCTTGAGTATTTTAATCTCTCAATTTCAAAATCATTTACTACTAATACTCCGCGTCTCAACCCAGGTGAGCATTCAATATAATTATCATTATTATTTCTTTCTGCAGTATCTTCACAACAAGCTAAGTCAACAATATTACTAACTCTCTCTCTCTTTATTTTCTCTAGAAACTCTTCATAACTTCTAACAACATCAAATAATATTGTCTCTCTTTCTCTAAATGTGAACCATTCTACCACTCTCTCACAAAACCACTCATTCTGACACCATCTCCCTTTGTTTCTATCACTCCACACAAAAGGCGACATAACATTATCATAACCCATCCTGATTCTTTCAGGGAACTTATGATACATAAAAGGGGACCTACTTCGAGACACCTTGTCTCTCACCTCATTACTGGAGGAAACTCTGTCCTCATAACTCATTATCGGAGTCTTTGCTCCATTTAAACCACGGGAAAAATTTGCCCTTTGTAAACACAACCTCTCTTTAACCACTCTCTTATTACTACTCTCTAATTCCACTAAAACTGTATCTCCACTATTATTCACTTTACTTTCTAATACATTTTTAATTACCTCGTTGTTACCACTTGTTATCTTATTATTATAATTATCGGTACTCACCTTGTTCTCAGTTACTTCATTAATTAAATTCCCACTACACTTACCAGTATTTCTTGTAACGTTATCTACATCATCTTGTGTTTGTTTTATTAAATTATCAAACATTACATTTATATTCTGCTCAAACTTACTCTTTTGTTCTTTAATTTCTTTAAAATTATTATCATTTTTAATATTTTGTTGTTCACATTGTATTTTCTGTTCTTTAATTTCATTACTTAATTGGTCAAATTTGGTATCATTAACATCGAAACGATAATTCATTCTATTGAACTTTTCGTCATTTGCATCAAAACGTTTATTAAAGTCATTACTTTGTTTATTGAAATTGACTTTCATAAAATCAAATATGTCATCTAATGACAATTCTTTTTCTTTTATATTTGTTTTGATCAATACCGGAGTAGATTGTGCTTCTGCGTGATCGATTATAATTGACCCGGTTAGGTCAGCATTAGTTACGGATTGCACGCTCAAATCAGCTGTTGGCATTGACTGACTTACTTCGCTCACACTTGGTGATGGGTTCATCGAACCAAGGCCACTCTCATTCATAACTGAATCTATTACATCGCTTTTTTCTGTGTGCTCAGACATTTTTAATTGATTTATAACTTATTTTTACTTACGTGATAACTACAATTGATTAATCTCCTTTCAAAACATTATACTACAACATACATAAAATAAACCTTATACCATAATTACGTATATTTTACGTAAATAAAATTTTGCTTTCATAACCATATTTCATTCTCTGTACTGTCAAAATAGGCTGGTGTAATATAACTTTTTATTACATTACATCCTGCAGTCATGGCACCAATTGTAACTTTATTTACTTTATTGTATTTATTAATGAATTAAATTGAAACTTCCACTTACCTTTTAATTCTTGATCTGGCCTGCTCTCTAAGTGTGGACTAACCCCGTTCGTACGGCGAACTTAACAGTACAGTAAATAAAATAAGGTGGTTTAAATAATTGGTAAACTCTTTTAGTAAATAAAATAAAGTAATGAATTTATTGTAATAATTTCAGCCATAATTAAATTGTACTTGATACTGAGGTGAAGCCCCTTATTACCAGCAATAATTTTAACATATTTCACCACATTACTTATATCTGCCTTAGAATATTCAATAATACTACCACCCCATCCCCCTTACAAAATTCCCATCAACTCTAATTACTCTCCCAATACAATACTCTCAACTATTACAAAATATCTCCATTTACTTATTGCATCAATATATCAATCAATACTCTACATATTTTACCCATATCTACTGTGTCACTATCAATACTTCTCAAATTCTACATTATTTATACACAACAATCTTATTCTCTCTAGTACCCCTTTTATCTCAACATGGACTGATCTACATGTCCTAACAAAATCTTAATCACCCAAAATCTATCTTTTACATTACCTTTAAAATTCTCAACTATCTTAAAGTACTTCCATCATTTAAATTAAAATCTTTTAACACAGTAAAATCATTATAATCAAACATTAGTTACATTGGAAATTTGCAAACAATTTATGACATTCTACAGCGGATCAGCTGATTTTCTTAGCAAGGTGAATGACCTTACTATAAACATATTTCAAAATTATATCAAGTTTTACTTTACATATATTGTATTAGAAAATTTATACTTACAGTATATCACTCATACACTGTCCTAAATACACAAATAAAAACACCAAACACCCTATACCTTCTGAAACAATTTTAACAACAGTGTTATTCCATACTAAACAATTTAACATTTATTTATTTATTAATTATCATCAAATTCAAATCTCATAAAATAATTTAAATTCATTATCAAAATTCAATTATATAACATTTTAAATCAATCACATTTATTTAAACAATTCAAATTACTTTAATTAAGTCAATTATTGAAAATACAACATATTTCAATTATTATCAAAACAATTACAATTCGTTAATTACTGTCTTCAAAATTATTTTTGTTATTTATTTAATCTACTGAAATAGTCTTATTATTATTAAAACAATTACCTACACACATTGTTTACATTATATACTTGTTACAATACACACAGTCAATTTCACTAAATTATTTACAATCCTTCATCATTAATTGTTCAATTTTACCACCCTTCATTTCCAAATTCAGCAAGGTCAGAACCATAAATCAAAATATTCAAAATGTCCATTTATTAAGTTTATGTTCAGCCTCCATCATCAAATAATAATCTAATATATTTAGAACATTTCTCATTCTTTTCCACCTTCAATTTATTATTATTATTATTATTATTATGATAATTCTCTAATATTTCAAATTGTTCCACTATCATCAAATCATAAAACTGTCTACATCATTGATTTTGGTCTTGTCACTGTCTGTATTATTACCTATCACCCTTGAGTATTTTAATCTCTCAATTTCAAAATCATTTACTACTAATACTCCGCGTCTCAACCCAGGTGAGCATTCAATATAATTATCATTATTATTTCTTTCTGCAGTATCTTCACAACAAGCTAAGTCAACAATATTACTAACTCTCTCTCTCTTTATTTTCTCTAGAAACTCTTCATAACTTCTAACAACATCAAATAATATTGTCTCTCTTTCTCTAAATGTGAACCATTCTACCACTCTCTCACAAAACCACTCATTCTGACACCATCTCCCTTTGTTTCTATCACTCCACACAAAAGGCGACATAACATTATCATAACCCATCCTGATTCTTTCAGGGAACTTATGATACATAAAAGGGGACCTACTTCGAGACACCTTGTCTCTCACCTCATTACTGGAGGAAACTCTGTCCTCATAACTCATTATCGGAGTCTTTGCTCCATTTAAACCACGGGAAAAATTTGCCCTTTGTAAACACAACCTCTCTTTAACCACTCTCTTATTACTACTCTCTAATTCCACTAAAACTGTATCTCCACTATTATTCACTTTACTTTCTAATACATTTTTAATTACCTCGTTGTTACCACTTGTTATCTTATTATTATAATTATCGGTACTCACCTTGTTCTCAGTTACTTCATTAATTAAATTCCCACTACACTTACCAGTATTTCTTGTAACGTTATCTACATCATCTTGTGTTTGTTTTATTAAATTATCAAACATTACATTTATATTCTGCTCAAACTTACTCTTTTGTTCTTTAATTTCTTTAAAATTATTATCATTTTTAATATTTTGTTGTTCACATTGTATTTTCTGTTCTTTAATTTCATTACTTAATTGGTCAAATTTGGTATCATTAACATCGAAACGATAATTCATTCTATTGAACTTTTCGTCATTTGCATCAAAACGTTTATTAAAGTCATTACTTTGTTTATTGAAATTGACTTTCATAAAATCAAATATGTCATCTAATGACAATTCTTTTTCTTTTATATTTGTTTTGATCAATACCGGAGTAGATTGTGCTTCTGCGTGATCGATTATAATTGACCCGGTTAGGTCAGCATTAGTTACGGATTGCACGCTCAAATCAGCTGTTGGCATTGACTGACTTACTTCGCTCACACTTGGTGATGGGTTCATCGAACCAAGGCCACTCTCATTCATAACTGAATCTATTACATCGCTTTTTTCTGTGTGCTCAGACATTTTTAATTGATTTATAACTTATTTTTACTTACGTGATAACTACAATTGATTAATCTCCTTTCAAAACATTATACTACAACATACATAAAATAAACCTTATACCATAATTACGTATATTTTACGTAAATAAAATTTTGCTTTCATAACCATATTTCATTCTCTGTACTGTCAAAATAGGCTGGTGTAATATAACTTTTTATTACATTACATCCTGCAGTCATGGCACCAATTGTAACTTTATTTACTTTATTGTATTTATTAATGAATTAAATTGAAACTTCCACTTACCTTTTAAGTCTTGATCTGGCCTGCTCTCTAAGTGTGGACTAACCCCGTTCGTACGGCGAACTTAACAGTACAGTAAATAAAATAAGGTGGTTTAAATAATTGGTAAACTCTTTTAGTAAATAAAATAAAGTAATGAATTTATTGTAATAATTTCAGCCATAATTAAATTGTACTTGATACTGAGGTGAAGCCCCTTATTACCAGCAATAATTTTAACATATTTCACCACATTACTTATATCTGCCTTAGAATATTCAATAATACTACCACCCCATCCCCCTTACAAAATTCCCATCAACTCTAATTACTCTCCCAATACAATACTCTCAACTATTACAAAATATCTCCATTTACTTATTGCATCAATATATCAATCAATACTCTACATATTTTACCCATATCTACTGTGTCACTATCAATACTTCTCAAATTCTACATTATTTATACACAACAATCTTATTCTCTCTAGTACCCCTTTTATCTCAACATGGACTGATCTACATGTCCTAACAAAATCTTAATCACCCAAAATCTATCTTTTACATTACCTTTAAAATTCTCAACTATCTTAAAGTACTTCCATCATTTAAATTAAAATCTTTTAACACAGTAAAATCATTATAATCAAACATTAGTTACATTGGAAATTTGCAAACAATTTATGACATTCTACAGCGGATCAGCTGATTTTCTTAGCAAGGTGAATGACCTTACTATAAACATATTTCAAAATTATATCAAGTTTTACTTTACATATATTGTATTAGAAAATTTATACTTACAGTATATCACTCATACACTGTCCTAAATACACAAATAAAAACACCAAACACCCTATACCTTCTGAAACAATTTTAACAACAGTGTTATTCCATACTAAACAATTTAACATTTATTTATTTATTAATTATCATCAAATTCAAATCTCATAAAATAATTTAAATTCATTATCAAAATTCAATTATATAACATTTTAAATCAATCACATTTATTTAAACAATTCAAATTACTTTAATTAAGTCAATTATTGAAAATACAACATATTTCAATTATTATCAAAACAATTACAATTCGTTAATTACTGTCTTCAAAATTATTTTTGTTATTTATTTAATCTACTGAAATAGTCTTATTATTATTAAAACAATTACCTACACACATTGTTTACATTATATACTTGTTACAATACACACAGTCAATTTCACTAAATTATTTACAATCCTTCATCATTAATTGTTCAATTTTACCACCCTTCATTTCCAAATTCAGCAAGGTCAGAACCATAAATCAAAATATTCAAAATGTCCATTTATTAAGTTTATGTTCAGCCTCCATCATCAAATAATAATCTAATATATTTAGAACATTTCTCATTCTTTTCCACCTTCAATTTATTATTATTATTATTATTATTATGATAATTCTCTAATATTTCAAATTGTTCCACTATCATCAAATCATAAAACTGTCTACATCATTGATTTTGGTCTTGTCACTGTCTGTATTATTACCTATCACCCTTGAGTATTTTAATCTCTCAATTTCAAAATCATTTACTACTAATACTCCGCGTCTCAACCCAGGTGAGCATTCAATATAATTATCATTATTATTTCTTTCTGCAGTATCTTCACAACAAGCTAAGTCAACAATATTACTAACTCTCTCTCTCTTTATTTTCTCTAGAAACTCTTCATAACTTCTAACAACATCAAATAATATTGTCTCTCTTTCTCTAAATGTGAACCATTCTACCACTCTCTCACAAAACCACTCATTCTGACACCATCTCCCTTTGTTTCTATCACTCCACACAAAAGGCGACATAACATTATCATAACCCATCCTGATTCTTTCAGGGAACTTATGATACATAAAAGGGGACCTACTTCGAGACACCTTGTCTCTCACCTCATTACTGGAGGAAACTCTGTCCTCATAACTCATTATCGGAATCTTTGCTCCATTTAAACCACGGGAAAAATTTGCCCTTTGTAAACACAACCTCTCTTTAACCACTCTCTTATTACTACTCTCTAATTCCACTAAAACTGTATCTCCACTATTATTCACTTTACTTTCTAATACATTTTTAATTACCTCGTTGTTACCACTTGTTATCTTATTATTATAATTATCGGTACTCACCTTGTTCTCAGTTACTTCATTAATTAAATTCCCACTACACTTACCAGTATTTCTTGTAACGTTATCTACATCATCTTGTGTTTGTTTTATTAAATTATCAAACATTACATTTATATTCTGCTCAAACTTACTCTTTTGTTCTTTAATTTCTTTAAAATTATTATCATTTTTAATATTTTGTTGTTCACATTGTATTTTCTGTTCTTTAATTTCATTACTTAATTGGTCAAATTTGGTATCATTAACATCGAAACGATAATTCATTCTATTGAACTTTTCGTCATTTGCATCAAAACGTTTATTAAAGTCATTACTTTGTTTATTGAAATTGACTTTCATAAAATCAAATATGTCATCTAATGACAATTCTTTTTCTTTTATATTTGTTTTGATCAATACCGGAGTAGATTGTGCTTCTGCGTGATCGATTATAATTGACCCGGTTAGGTCAGCATTAGTTACGGATTGCACGCTCAAATCAGCTGTTGGCATTGACTGACTTACTTCGCTCACACTTGGTGATGGGTTCATCGAACCAAGGCCACTCTCATTCATAACTGAATCTATTACATCGCTTTTTTCTGTGTGCTCAGACATTTTTAATTGATTTATAACTTATTTTTACTTACGTGATAACTACAATTGATTAATCTCCTTTCAAAACATTATACTACAACATACATAAAATAAACCTTATACCATAATTACGTATATTTTACGTAAATAAAATTTTGCTTTCATAACCATATTTCATTCTCTGTACTGTCAAAATAGGCTGGTGTAATATAACTTTTTATTACATTACATCCTGCAGTCATGGCACCAATTGTAACTTTATTTACTTTATTGTATTTATTAATGAATTAAATTGAAACTTCCACTTACCTTTTAATTCTTGATCTGGCCTGCTCTCTAAGTGTGGACTAACCCCGTTCGTACGGCGAACTTAACAGTACAGTAAATAAAATAAGGTGGTTTAAATAATTGGTAAACTCTTTTAGTAAATAAAATAAAGTAATGAATTTATTGTAATAATTTCAGCCATAATTAAATTGTACTTGATACTGAGGTGAAGCCCCTTATTACCAGCAATAATTTTAACATATTTCACCACATTACTTATATCTGCCTTAGAATATTCAATAATACTACCACCCCATCCCCCTTACAAAATTCCCATCAACTCTAATTACTCTCCCAATACAATACTCTCAACTATTACAAAATATCTCCATTTACTTATTGCATCAATATATCAATCAATACTCTACATATTTTACCCATATCTACTGTGTCACTATCAATACTTCTCAAATTCTACATTATTTATTCACAACAATCTTATTCTCTCTAGTACCCCTTTTATCTTAACATGGACTGATCTACATGTCCTAACAAAATCTTAATCACCCAAAATCTATCTTTTACATTACCTTTAAAATTCTCAACTATCTTAAAGTACTTCCATCATTTAAATTAAAATCTTTTAACACAGTAAAATCATTATATTCAAACATTAGTTACATTGGAAATTTGCAAACAATTTATGACATTCTACAGCGGATCAGCTGATTTTCTTAGCAAGGTGAATGAGCTTACTATAAACATATTTCAAAATTATATCAAGTTTTACTTTACATATATTGTATTAGAAAATTTATACTTACAGTATATCACTCATACACTGTCCTAAATACACAAATAAAAACACCAAACACCCTGTACCTTCTGAAACAATTTTAACAACAGTGTTATTCCATACTAAACAATTTAACATTTATTTATTTATTAATTATCATCAAATTCAAATCTCATAAAATAATTTAAATTCATTATCAAAATTCAATTATATAACATTTTAAATCAATCACATTTATTTAAACAATTCAAATTACTTTAATTAAGTCAATTATTGAAAATACAACATATTTCAATTATTATCAAAACAATTACAATTCGTTAATTACTGTCTTCAAAATTATTTTTGTTATTTATTTAATCTACTGAAATAGTCTTATTATTATTAAAACAATTACCTACACACATTGTTTACATTATATACTTGTTACAATACACACAATCAATTTCACTAAATTATTTACAATCCTTCATCATTAATTGTTCAATTTTACCACCCTTCATTTCCAAATTCAGCAAGGTCAGAACCATAAATCAAAATATTCAAAATGTCCATTTATTAAGTTTATGTTCAGCCTCCATCATCAAATAATAATCTAATATATTTAGAACATTTCTCATTCTTTTCCACCTTCAATTTATTATTATTATTATTATGATAATTCTCTAATATTTCAAATTGTTCCACTATCATCAAATCATAAAACTGTCTACATCATTGATTTTGGTCTTGTCACTGTCTGTATTATTACCTATCACCCTTGAGTATTTTAATCTCTCAATTTCAAAATCATTTACTACTAATACTCCGCGTCTCAACCCAGGTGAGCATTCAATATAATTATCATTATTATTTCTTTCTGCAGTATCTTCACAACAAGCTAAGTCAACAATATTACTAACTCTCTCTCTCTTTATTTTCTCTAGAAACTCTTCATAACTTCTAACAACATCAAATAATATTGTCTCTCTTTCTCTAAATGTGAACCATTCTACCACTCTCTCACAAAACCACTCATTCTGACACCATCTCCTTTTGTTTCTATCACTCCACACAAAAGGCGACATAACATTATCATAACCCATCCTGATTCTTTCAGGGAACTTATGATACATAAAAGGGGACCTACTTCGAGACACCTTGTCTCTCACCTCATTACTGGAGGAAACTCTGTCCTCATAACTCATTATCGGAGTCTTTGCTCCATTTAAACCACGGGAAAAATTTGCCCTTTGTAAACACAACCTCTCTTTAACCACTCTCTTATTACTACTCTCTAATTCCACTAAAACTGTATCTCCACTATTATTCACTTTACTTTCTAATACATTTTTAATTACCTCGTTGTTACCACTTGTTATCTTATTATTATAATTATCGGTACTCACCTTGTTCTCAGTTACTTCATTAATTAAATTCCCACTACACTTACCAGTATTTCTTGTAACGTTATCTACATCATCTTGTGTTTGTTTTATTAAATTATCAAACATTACATTTATATTCTGCTCAAACTTACTCTTTTGTTCTTTAATTTCTTTAAAATTATTATCATTTTTAATATTTTGTTGTTCACATTGTATTTTCTGTTCTTTAATTTCATTACTTAATTGGTCAAATTTGGTATCATTAACATCGAAACGATAATTCATTCTATTGAACTTTTCGTCATTTGCATCAAAACGTTTATTAAAGTCATTACTTTGTTTATTGAAATTGACTTTCATAAAATCAAATATGTCATCTAATGACAATTCTTTTTCTTTTATATTTGTTTTGATCAATACCGGAGTAGATTGTGCTTCTGCGTGATCGATTATAATTGACCCGGTTAGGTCAGCATTAGTTACGGATTGCACGCTCAAATCAGCTGTTGGCATTGACTGACTTACTTCGCTCACACTTGGTGATGGGTTCATCGAACCAAGGCCACTCTCATTCATAACTGAATCTATTACATCGCTTTTTTCTGTGTGCTCAGACATTTTTAATTGATTTATAACTTATTTTTACTTACGTGATAACTACAATTGATTAATCTCCTTTCAAAACATTATACTACAACATACATAAAATAAACCTTATACCATAATTACGTATATTTTACGTAAATAAAATTTTGCTTTCATAACCATATTTCATTCTCTGTACTGTCAAAATAGGCTGGTGTAATATAACTTTTTATTACATTACATCCTGCAGTCATGGCACCAATTGTAACTTTATTTACTTTATTGTATTTATTAATGAATTAAATTGAAACTTCCACTTACCTTTTAATTCTTGATCTGGCCTGCTCTCTAAGTGTGGACTAACCCCGTTCGTACGGCGAACTTAACAGTACAGTAAATAAAATAAGGTGGTTTAAATAATTGGTAAACTCTTTTAGTAAATAAAATAAAGTAATGAATTTATTGTAATAATTTCAGCCATAATTAAATTGTACTTGATACTGAGGTGAAGCCCCTTATTACCAGCAATAATTTTAACATATTTCACCACATTACTTATATCTGCCTTAGAATATTCAATAATACTACCACCCCATCCCCCTTACAAAATTCCCATCAACTCTAATTACTCTCCCAATACAATACTCTCAACTATTACAAAATATCTCCATTTACTTATTGCATCAATATATCAATCAATACTCTACATATTTTACCCATATCTACTGTGTCACTATCAATACTTCTCAAATTCTACATTATTTATACACAACAATCTTATTCTCTCTAGTACCCCTTTTATCTCAACATGGACTGATCTACATGTCCTAACAAAATCTTAATCACCCAAAATCTATCTTTTACATTACCTTTAAAATTCTCAACTATCTTAAAGTACTTCCATCATTTAAATTAAAATCTTTTAACACAGTAAAATCATTATAATCAAACATTAGTTACATTGGAAATTTGCAAACAATTTATGACATTCTACAGCGGATCAGCTGATTTTCTTAGCAAGGTGAATGACCTTACTATAAACATATTTCAAAATTATATCAAGTTTTACTTTACATATATTGTATTAGAAAATTTATACTTACAGTATATCACTCATACACTGTCCTAAATACACAAATAAAAACACCAAACACCCTATACCTTCTGAAACAATTTTAACAACAGTGTTATTCCATACTAAACAATTTAACATTTATTTATTTATTAATTATCATCAAATTCAAATCTCATAAAATAATTTAAATTCATTATCAAAATTCAATTATATAACATTTTAAATCAATCACATTTATTTAAACAATTCAAATTACTTTAATTAAGTCAATTATTGAAAATACAACATATTTCAATTATTATCAAAACAATTACAATTCGTTAATTACTGTCTTCAAAATTATTTTTGTTATTTATTTAATCTACTGAAATAGTCTTATTATTATTAAAACAATTACCTACACACATTGTTTACATTATATACTTGTTACAATACACACAGTCAATTTCACTAAATTATTTACAATCCTTCATCATTAATTGTTCAATTTTACCACCCTTCATTTCCAAATTCAGCAAGGTCAGAACCATAAATCAAAATATTCAAAATGTCCATTTATTAAGTTTATGTTCAGCCTCCATCATCAAATAATAATCTAATATATTTAGAACATTTCTCATTCTTTTCCACCTTCAATTTATTATTATTATTATTATGATAATTCTCTAATATTTCAAATTGTTCCACTATCATCAAATCATAAAACTGTCTACATCATTGATTTTGGTCTTGTCACTGTCTGTATTATTACCTATCACCCTTGAGTATTTTAATCTCTCAATTTCAAAATCATTTACTACTAATACTCCGCGTCTCAACCCAGGTGAGCATTCAATATAATTATCATTATTATTTCTTTCTGCAGTATCTTCACAACAAGCTAAGTCAACAATATTACTAACTCTCTCTCTCTTTATTTTCTCTAGAAACTCTTCATAACTTCTAACAACATCAAATAATATTGTCTCTCTTTCTCTAAATGTGAACCATTCTACCACTCTCTCACAAAACCACTCATTCTGACACCATCTCCCTTTGTTTCTATCACTCCACACAAAAGGCGACATAACATTATCATAACCCATCCTGATTCTTTCAGGGAACTTATGATACATAAAAGGGGACCTACTTCGAGACACCTTGTCTCTCACCTCATTACTGGAGGAAACTCTGTCCTCATAACTCATTATCGGAGTCTTTGCTCCATTTAAACCACGGGAAAAATTTGCCCTTTGTAAACACAACCTCTCTTTAACCACTCTCTTATTACTACTCTCTAATTCCACTAAAACTGTATCTCCACTATTATTCACTTTACTTTCTAATACATTTTTAATTACCTCGTTGTTACCACTTGTTATCTTATTATTATAATTATCGGTACTCACCTTGTTCTCAGTTACTTCATTAATTAAATTCCCACTACACTTACCAGTATTTCTTGTAACGTTATCTACATCATCTTGTGTTTGTTTTATTAAATTATCAAACATTACATTTATATTCTGCTCAAACTTACTCTTTTGTTCTTTAATTTCTTTAAAATTATTATCATTTTTAATATTTTGTTGTTCACATTGTATTTTCTGTTCTTTAATTTCATTACTTAATTGGTCAAATTTGGTATCATTAACATCGAAACGATAATTCATTCTATTGAACTTTTCGTCATTTGCATCAAAACGTTTATTAAAGTCATTACTTTGTTTATTGAAATTGACTTTCATAAAATCAAATATGTCATCTAATGACAATTCTTTTTCTTTTATATTTGTTTTGATCAATACCGGAGTAGATTGTGCTTCTGCGTGATCGATTATAATTGACCCGGTTAGGTCAGCATTAGTTACGGATTGCACGCTCAAATCAGCTGTTGGCATTGACTGACTTACTTCGCTCACACTTGGTGATGGGTTCATCGAACCAAGGCCACTCTCATTCATAACTGAATCTATTACATCGCTTTTTTCTGTGTGCTCAGACATTTTTAATTGATTTATAACTTATTTTTACTTACGTGATAACTACAATTGATTAATCTCCTTTCAAAACATTATACTACAACATACATAAAATAAACCTTATACCATAATTACGTATATTTTACGTAAATAAAATTTTGCTTTCATAACCATATTTCATTCTCTGTACTGTCAAAATAGGCTGGTGTAATATAACTTTTTATTACATTACATCCTGCAGTCATGGCACCAATTGTAACTTTATTTACTTTATTGTATTTATTAATGAATTAAATTGAAACTTCCACTTACCTTTTAATTCTTGATCTGGCCTGCTCTCTAAGTGTGGACTAACCCCGTTCGTACGGCGAACTTAACAGTACAGTAAATAAAATAAGGTGGTTTAAATAATTGGTAAACTCTTTTAGTAAATAAAATAAAGTAATGAATTTATTGTAATAATTTCAGCCATAATTAAATTGTACTTGATACTGAGGTGAAGCCCCTTATTACCAGCAATAATTTTAACATATTTCACCACATTACTTATATCTGCCTTAGAATATTCAATAATACTACCACCCCATCCCCCTTACAAAATTCCCATCAACTCTAATTACTCTCCCAATACAATACTCTCAACTATTACAAAATATCTCCATTTACTTATTGCATCAATATATCAATCAATACTCTACATATTTTACCCATATCTACTGTGTCACTATCAATACTTCTCAAATTCTACATTATTTATTCACAACAATCTTATTCTCTCTAGTACCCCTTTTATCTTAACATGGACTGATCTACATGTCCTAACAAAATCTTAATCACCCAAAATCTATCTTTTACATTACCTTTAAAATTCTCAACTATCTTAAAGTACTTCCATCATTTAAATTAAAATCTTTTAACACAGTAAAATCATTATATTCAAACATTAGTTACATTGGAAATTTGCAAACAATTTATGACATTCTACAGCGGATCAGCTGATTTTCTTAGCAAGGTGAATGACCTTACTATAAACATATTTCAAAATTATATCAAGTTTTACTTTACATATATTGTATTAGAAAATTTATACTTACAGTATATCACTCATACACTGTCCTAAATACACAAATAAAAACACCAAACACCCTGTACCTTCTGAAACAATTTTAACAACAGTGTTATTCCATACTAAACAATTTAACATTTTTTTATTTATTAATTATCATCAAATTCAAATCTCATAAAATAATTTAAATTCATTATCAAAATTCAATTATATAACATTTTAAATCAATCACATTTATTTAAACAATTCAAATTACTTTAATTAAGTCAATTATTGAAAATACAACATATTTCAATTATTATCAAAACAATTACAATTCGTTAATTACTGTCTTCAAAATTATTTTTGTTATTTATTTAATCTACTGAAATAGTCTTATTATTATTAAAACAATTACCTACACACATTGTTTACATTATATACTTGTTACAATACACACAATCAATTTCACTAAATTATTTACAATCCTTCATCATTAATTGTTCAATTTTACCACCCTTCATTTCCAAATTCAGCAAGGTCAGAACCATAAATCAAAATATTCAAAATGTCCATTTATTAAGTTTATGTTCAGCCTCCATCATCAAATAATAATCTAATATATTTAGAACATTTCTCATTCTTTTCCACCTTCAATTTATTATTATTATTATTATGATAATTCTCTAATATTTCAAATTGTTCCACTATCATCAAATCATAAAACTGTCTACATCATTGATTTTGGTCTTGTCACTGTCTGTATTATTACCTATCACCCTTGAGTATTTTAATCTCTCAATTTCAAAATCATTTACTACTAATACTCCGCGTCTCAACCCAGGTGAGCATTCAATATAATTATCATTATTATTTCTTTCTGCAGTATCTTCACAACAAGCTAAGTCAACAATATTACTAACTCTCTCTCTCTTTATTTTCTCTAGAAACTCTTCATAACTTCTAACAACATCAAATAATATTGTCTCTCTTTCTCTAAATGTGAACCATTCTACCACTCTCTCACAAAACCACTCATTCTGACACCATCTCCCTTTGTTTCTATCACTCCACACAAAAGGCGACATAACATTATCATAACCCATCCTGATTCTTTCAGGGAACTTATGATACATAAAAGGGGACCTACTTCGAGACACCTTGTCTCTCACCTCATTACTGGAGGAAACTCTGTCCTCATAACTCATTATCGGAGTCTTTGCTCCATTTAAACCACGGGAAAAATTTGCCCTTTGTAAACACAACCTCTCTTTAACCACTCTCTTATTACTACTCTCTAATTCCACTAAAACTGTATCTCCACTATTATTCACTTTACTTTCTAATACATTTTTAATTACCTCGTTGTTACCACTTGTTATCTTATTATTATAATTATCGGTACTCACCTTGTTCTCAGTTACTTCATTAATTAAATTCCCACTACACTTACCAGTATTTCTTGTAACGTTATCTACATCATCTTGTGTTTGTTTTATTAAATTATCAAACATTACATTTATATTCTGCTCAAACTTACTCTTTTGTTCTTTAATTTCTTTAAAATTATTATCATTTTTAATATTTTGTTGTTCACATTGTATTTTCTGTTCTTTAATTTCATTACTTAATTGGTCAAATTTGGTATCATTAACATCGAAACGATAATTCATTCTATTGAACTTTTCGTCATTTGCATCAAAACGTTTATTAAAGTCATTACTTTGTTTATTGAAATTGACTTTCATAAAATCAAATATGTCATCTAATGACAATTCTTTTTCTTTTATATTTGTTTTGATCAATACCGGAGTAGATTGTGCTTCTGCGTGATCGATTATAATTGACCCGGTTAGGTCAGCATTAGTTACGGATTGCACGCTCAAATCAGCTGTTGGCATTGACTGACTTACTTCGCTCACACTTGGTGATGGGTTCATCGAACCAAGGCCACTCTCATTCATAACTGAATCTATTACATCGCTTTTTTCTGTGTGCTCAGACATTTTTAATTGATTTATAACTTATTTTTACTTACGTGATAACTACAATTGATTAATCTCCTTTCAAAACATTATACTACAACATACATAAAATAAACCTTATACCATAATTACGTATATTTTACGTAAATAAAATTTTGCTTTCATAACCATATTTCATTCTCTGTACTGTCAAAATAGGCTGGTGTAATATAACTTTTTATTACATTACATCCTGCAGTCATGGCACCAATTGTAACTTTATTTACTTTATTGTATTTATTAATGAATTAAATTGAAACTTCCACTTACCTTTTAATTCTTGATCTGGCCTGCTCTCTAAGTGTGGACTAACCCCGTTCGTACGGCGAACTTAACAGTACAGTAAATAAAATAAGGTGGTTTAAATAATTGGTAAACTCTTTTAGTAAATAAAATAAAGTAATGAATTTATTGTAATAATTTCAGCCATAATTAAATTGTACTTGATACTGAGGTGAAGCCCCTTATTACCAGCAATAATTTTAACATATTTCACCACATTACTTATATCTGCCTTAGAATATTCAATAATACTACCACCCCATCCCCCTTACAAAATTCCCATCAACTCTAATTACTCTCCCAATACAATACTCTCAACTATTACAAAATATCTCCATTTACTTATTGCATCAATATATCAATCAATACTCTACATATTTTACCCATATCTACTGTGTCACTATCAATACTTCTCAAATTCTACATTATTTATACACAACAATCTTATTCTCTCTAGTACCCCTTTTATCTCAACATGGACTGATCTACATGTCCTAACAAAATCTTAATCACCCAAAATCTATCTTTTACATTACCTTTAAAATTCTCAACTATCTTAAAGTACTTCCATCATTTAAATTAAAATCTTTTAACACAGTAAAATCATTATATTCAAACATTAGTTACATTGGAAATTTGCAAACAATTTATGACATTCTACAGCGGATCAGCTGATTTTCTTAGCAAGGTGAATGACCTTACTATAAACATATTTCAAAATTATATCAAGTTTTACTTTACATATATTGTATTAGAAAATTTATACTTACAGTATATCACTCATACACTGTCCTAAATACACAAATAAAAACACCAAACACCCTATACCTTCTGAAACAATTTTAACAACAGTGTTATTCCATACTAAACAATTTAACATTTATTTATTTATTAATTATCATCAAATTCAAATCTCATAAAATAATTTAAATTCATTATCAAAATTCAATTATATAACATTTTAAATCAATCACATTTATTTAAACAATTCAAATTACTTTAATTAAGTCAATTATTGAAAATACAACATATTTCAATTATTATCAAAACAATTACAATTCGTTAATTACTGTCTTCAAAATTATTTTTGTTATTTATTTAATCTACTGAAATAGTCTTATTATTATTAAAACAATTACCTACACACATTGTTTACATTATATACTTGTTACAATACACACAGTCAATTTCACTAAATTATTTACAATCCTTCATCATTAATTGTTCAATTTTACCACCCTTCATTTCCAAATTCAGCAAGGTCAGAACCATAAATCAAAATATTCAAAATGTCCATTTATTAAGTTTATGTTCAGCCTCCATCATCAAATAATAATCTAATATATTTAGAACATTTCTCATTCTTTTCCACCTTCAATTTATTATTATTATTATTATTATGATAATTCTCTAATATTTCAAATTGTTCCACTATCATCAAATCATAAAACTGTCTACATCATTGATTTTGGTCTTGTCACTGTCTGTATTATTACCTATCACCCTTGAGTATTTTAATCTCTCAATTTCAAAATCATTTACTACTAATACTCCGCGTCTCAACCCAGGTGAGCATTCAATATAATTATCATTATTATTTCTTTCTGCAGTATCTTCACAACAAGCTAAGTCAACAATATTACTAACTCTCTCTCTCTTTATTTTCTCTAGAAACTCTTTATAACTTCTAACAACATCAAATAATATTGTCTCTCTTTCTCTAAATGTGAACCATTCTACCACTCTCTCACAAAACCACTCATTCTGACACCATCTCCCTTTGTTTCTATCACTCCACACAAAAGGCGACATAACATTATCATAATCCATCCTGATTCTTTCAGGGAACTTATGATACATAAAAGGGGACCTACTTCGAGACACCTTGTCTCTCACCTCATTACTGGAGGAAACTCTGTCCTCATAACTCATTATCGGAGTCTTTGCTCCATTTAAACCACGGGAAAAATTTGCCCTTTGTAAACACAACCTCTCTTTAACCACTCTCTTATTACTACTCTCTAATTCCACTAAAACTGTATCTCCACTATTATTCACTTTACTTTCTAATACATTTTTAATTACCTCGTTGTTACCACTTGTTATCTTATTATTATAATTATCGGTACTCACCTTGTTCTCAGTTACTTCATTAATTAAATTCCCACTACACTTACCAGTATTTCTTGTAACGTTATCTACATCATCTTGTGTTTGTTTTATTAAATTATCAAACATTACATTTATATTCTGCTCAAACTTACTCTTTTGTTCTTTAATTTCTTTAAAATTATTATCATTTTTAATATTTTGTTGTTCACATTGTATTTTCTGTTCTTTAATTTCATTACTTAATTGGTCAAATTTGGTATCATTAACATCGAAACGATAATTCATTCTATTGAACTTTTCGTCATTTGCATCAAAACGTTTATTAAAGTCATTACTTTGTTTATTGAAATTGACTTTCATAAAATCAAATATGTCATCTAATGACAATTCTTTTTCTTTTATATTTGTTTTGATCAATACCGGAGTAGATTGTGCTTCTGCGTGATCGATTATAATTGACCCGGTTAGGTCAGCATTAGTTACGGATTGCACGCTCAAATCAGCTGTTGTCATTGACTGACTTACTTCGCTCACACTTGGTGATGGGTTCATCGAACCAAGGCCACTCTCATTCATAACTGAATCTATTACATCGCTTTTTTCTGTGTGCTCAGACATTTTTAATTGATTTATAACTTATTTTTACTTACGTGATAACTACAATTGATTAATCTCCTTTCAAAACATTATACTACAACATACATAAAATAAACCTTATACCATAATTACGTATATTTTACGTAAATAAAATTTTGCTTTCATAACCATATTTCATTCTCTGTACTGTCAAAATAGGCCGGTGTAATATAACTTTTTATTACATTAGTTCCTGCAGTCATGGCACCAATTGTAACTTTATTTACTTTATTGTATTTATTAATGAATTAAATTGAAACTTCCACTTACCTTTTAATTCTTGATCTGGCCTGATCTCTAAGTGTGGACTAACTCCGTTCGTACGGCGAACTTAACAGTACAGTAAATGAAATAAGGTGGTTTAAATAATTGGTAAACTCTTTTAGTAAATAAAATAAAGTAATGAATTTATTGTAATAATTTCAACCATAATTAAATTGTACTTGATACTGAGGTGAAGCCCCTTATTACCAGCAATAATTTTAACATATTTCACCACATTACTTATATCTGCCTTAGAATATTCAATAATTAATTTAAAGCGACCCAGCTTGCTATTCACACACATTCATTCTTTTTTATTACCCCATTTTAATTATTTAGTCCTAAAAAAAAAATGAAATTATTTATTTAGTTTCGAGTACTTCACCCTTAACCACTCTGATGATCACGCGTCGTAACGATCACATGTCCAAAAGCTTTACACATTTTCACTTCTTTTCTGTCACTTCACTTCGAGCTGATGGGCTGCTCTAATTTACGTTTTTATACACTTTGTGGACATTTTGTCAAATTTTTATAGTTCGCGAACTTTGTAGGAGGTCCCGGCCGGGAGAAGTTCTTTCGTCGACTGTTTTAACTATTTTTTCACTTAAATAAAACTTTGCCCGGCCGGCGACGCATACCACTACTGGCGTCCGCTGCACTTAGTTCTTTTTCGCCGACTGAAGAAACGGCGGGTAATTAAATCCCCACCTTGTCTGACTGTTTCCGGGCACATACACAGCCACTGCGATTACTAAGCTTTTCATCACCGTTTAGGTAGCAAGGTTTGGCATTGGGCACTGGCGTCGATGATGCTGACTGGTGAAAATATTGAGGCTGTGGAAGGCGTGGCCTCTAAGAGTATCCGTCAGCAACGAACCGCATGGAACAAAATTTTCGTCTCGCCATTTTTTGTGGCGTCCCTTTGGAGTCTGATCTGCGTCGTCCACGCGCGCATGGTCATGTTGCGCGTCTTTGTACGTGCCTCAAAGTGTGTTTAGACTAGGCATCGCATTCCATTGCCAACTCGCCGTTCCCAATCTCACTTCATTGTTCCTTTGACGACAATTTTACTTCACATAGGGACTGACCGTGCAGAGGGAAAATATAATATTATAATTTTTTAATAAAATGAAAACCCTTCCCTTTTTGCCCCGTTACACAATATGGGCAGGCGTGCAGTAAGTAGCCATGCTGAGGGCTCCAAACATAAAATTGCTGCAAAAAATTCTGGCGCTATTACTAATTATTTTAGTTTACCTGTGGATGCTAAGCCGCAGTTTAATAACCCTGAGCCTAGCACTTCTCAGCCTGTTGCAACCGACGATGGAAACGATTCTTCATTGCTTCAAAGAAATTCAAGAGTGAATGATTTTTCGTTTAAAGAAGACTCCACTAGGGCTGAAATTTTGTGGTGTATTTAGGTAATGATGAATCACCGAACCATGAGGTCTGCTGCCAGGGATGTTGGTGTTTTTAAACAGATGTTTTCCGATAGTGAACCAAGATTCAGCTCCAAAAAGACAAAATGGGGTATGTAATTGTTCATGGAATTGCTCCATACTTCAAAACCAGATTATTTCACGAGATTGAGCTAGCGGATGTTATAACAGTTGGTTTTGACGAATCGCTGAATAAAGTTTCTCAGATGCAACAGATGGACATTGATATCCGCTATTGGGACAATTCCAAGGATGAAGTAGTAGTACGCTACTGGTCCTCTGCTTTTCTTGGTCACACAACAGCAAGTGATTTACTTGCAGCATTCAACAAGGAGATTCCGCCCCATTTTATGAAGAAGGTAATTAATATATCAATGGATGGCCCTAATGTAAATTTTAAGTTTTTAAGAGATTTCAAGGCTTCCATCAAGGAAACTGAAGGCCCTGTTTTGCTTGAGGTGGGAAGTTGCGGCTTGCATACAATGCATTGTGCCTATAAAGCTGGATTTCAAGAAACGGGATGGATGTTGGTGAAATTTCTGAGGGCTTTGTTCAATCTTTTTAAAAATGTTCCAGCTAGACGCGCAGACTACAGACGCCTAACGAATAGTAGCATCTTTCCACTGAAATTTTCAGCGGTCCGGTGGCTAGAGTGCGCAAATGTAGCTCAACGAGCAATAGAGATTCTCCCGAATGTGAAAGTGTATGTGAGAGGAATTGAACAAGGGAATTCTGCACCCTCTTGTATGAGCTTTGGTGAAGTGAAGAAAGCATTACAGGATTCTTTGCTTGCACCAAAACTTGCGTTCTTCAGAACAGTGGCATCGGATCTGGAACCTTTTATGACAGAATTCCAATGCAATCGCCCTATTATACCATTTCTGTATTCTGCATTGTGTGGGGCTCTGAGGATTATCATGGACAGATTTGTCAAGAAGGAAGTATTGGAGGAAGCCAGCAATCCTTCTTGCATCAACGTAACTCAAAATGAAAATCTGTTACTAGTGAAACACGTGAAGGTGGGATATGCCACGATGGCAGAGCTGAAGAAGGTAAAGAAACTGAAGGAATTGGATGTGATGACATTCAAAAGAGATTGTAGAGAGTGTCTCTTAAAAATCTGTCAGAAACTGGTGACTCGCTCGCCTCTTTCGTATAAATTTACAAAAGCTGTCTCCTGCTTTGACCCGCAATTAGTTAGTTCATCAAAATCATTGGCAGAGAGCAGATTACAAACCTTGCTCTCCATTTTAGTGGAAAATAAATGGATCGATGGTCCTACTGCTGTCAAGCTGTGAGAGAATTCTCAAACTTTGTGTCCCAGCCCAGTGCCTCTGATAGACTAAAATCATTCAATAGATTGTCAGATCGTGCAGACCACTTTTGGAGAGATTTTTTTGGAAGGTCCAGTCCAGAATTGAGGATTCTAAAAGTCATGAAAATGGTTCTTGTCATTTCCCATGGTAATTCCAGTTTAGAACGAGGTTTCTCTGTTAATAAGGAAGATCTTATTGATAACATGGCCAACGAGACCCTGGTAGCAAGGTGATTGGTGTATGACTCTGTGAACACAATAGTGGGCCCCAATGTACAGGACCTCGTGATCAATAAGAGTTTGATACATTCCACGAAAAATGCAAGAAGTCGCTATATGGAAGAAATTTCCAGAAAGAAAGCCGAAGATGAGGAAAGGCAGCTAAAGCTCAAAAAGAAAAGGCAGGTTGAACTGCAGATCATGGAGTTGGAAGCCAAGAGAGCAAAACTTAGGGAAGAAAAGGATAAGGAGCTGGAACTACTTGAAGAAAACATCAAGAAGTTGGCTGAAGAATCGAACAAGTAAATGGAAGCAGACTTCTGTTGCAATTTTACATAAGTGTAAATAAGTGCTTGGTGCTTAATTAAAACAAACATTGTGTTATTGTTATTTCTATTTTGTGAGGCACAGTGCTGTGTGGTGCGTGCAATTTAAAGAAATTTGAAAACTTTAAAAACACTGTTCTTGAATTATTAAGGCATGGGGAAGGTGATGATAAGAATTTATTTCAGCCAAATGGCCATAAGCTTACGTACACAAATATGTTTGATTTGATCTAACATTCTCTATACTCAATCAGTGATTTACTTCTTTCACGGCACATGCTAAAATAAAAACGATCGCATAAAGTCCGGTACAAAACATATACACACTGGTACTTCGTTCATGGAATCCTTTTGTACGCTTGCCTTGTGATGGAAGCCGTATACAGCCAATCTGGTGAGAGCGCTGAGCTTACAATTATTTGGTTCTGTCCAGTTGCAATCTAGCATAGCATCTGTGGAATAGAAGTCTGAGTAAATCATCTCTTGCTTCTCTGGATTTGAGTAGTTCCTGCTCTGGATGGGTAGATGGGGAAGATGTATCATTTTATTTTTTTAATAGCTTTTAATGTTGTCAATCGATCTTCATCTATTATTGTTCATCTTCAAGGCAAATAACTGGTATTAATAAATATTCATGCCTTCTCATAAAATCGCTTACGTATACTCCCGGCCACAGGCCACTTGTTCATGTTACTTTTGTCAGTCTGAAAAATATGATTGTGAGAAATTGCCATGACATTAGTGAAAGGCCCCTCTCATATGAATACATATTTTAAAATAAATGCAGTTTTGAGTGTTGATTCCTCTTGTAGCATATATGATGAGTGAAATGGAACACATTGGCACAGTTTGACCTTTGGTGGGAAAAAATTTAAAATGATTTTAAGCGAAGCCCTGAATATCCATAAATACGGTACCTAAATAACCTACTCTGCTCTGTTTTCAAATCTTCCATTCGTCTTGTCTTGGAACACTTTACTGCACAATGTAGCGGTCAATAGCTGTAACAAAAGCTGAAAATGTTGAGCTTTTTTTCTTTAATCCATCTTTTACGGGGTGCACTCAGTTTGGTGTTATTCTCCATGGTTAGAAATAGGAGGGATTTGGGGGGGAATTTGTCCTTAGCGTACTGACGCAGAATTTGCCTGGTGTTGAAAACAGAAACCATCTTCGGGTTGGCCGAGGCAGGATTCGAACCTGCTACAACCTGCACGCTACAAGTCACACCTTAGCGTACTGAGCTAAATGTGTTCGGTGCAGTTGACCTTTAGTTGCTCACGACTACAATGTGGCTGATCGTGTGGTCATCAGTAGTCCACTCAAGTTCTTTGTTTTGTAAATGCGTTGTATTTTGGTCACTTATGTTACTCAGGGAATTTTCTTACTTATCCTGGATCAGGGAATATTCAGGAAATTCTTTTATGATGAGTTGGTAGACACCCTGAAGGCCTAAATTGATTTTGTGTGCGGACTGGGGATAATACACCCAGCTCGACGTTTGGCTGCTATTCGTAGACTGAAAAATGGCGACGGGCGACTGTACACTATATGAGCTGGTCACATGATACCCACTCCTTGCTGATCGAGATATATCGAAATGTTCTAGAACATCATCGAAGCTAGTATCTCGTTTTCATATTAAAAACACGTGTGCATCTTGTGATATTCTTCTGATGTCAATCGAATCGCTAAATATTCGTGCTCATATATGGTTAGGTTTATATATTCTGTGACGTCAATGACTATGTCACGTGGTCTGATTCATTCCCTTCCACTCTCAAAAGTCATATTTTATTTAGTTTTACCCAGATCTGATTATTACATCCATATGAAATAATTATGTCCCCTTTTTTGTACTGTCACAATAATGATATTAAATATATGTTTATATATCTCCAAAGTTCTCTTTTTTCTGTAAAAGCTATTTGAAATCCACTTGTAATGCTTACTTTGACTGACAGTTTATTTTATAAGCAAGTAATTGGCACTGTCAAGTAACTACTTCACTGCCGTGCCCTGAGTAGGCATATATTTCAGTTGGTAGGGATTTTCCTCTGAATTATAATAAGATGAAAGTTCTCATACAAATAAACACTTAATGGGGGGAGGGAAGTTGGATGATCCTGATGTCAAAAACATTGTTTTTGCCAAGTTTATTTTTGCTCATTTACAGAACTTTAGGTTTATTGTAATACTTATTTCATTGAATTATGTTAGGTATCAAATATTTTATTAACATTTCTATGCTTCTGTCTACTGTTTCTGTCACCTACCATATTAATTTTTAGCTATGCTGTGAGATATATATTGTAACGTCCCGCGGTGAATGGTTTCTCAGAGCCTTTATATGTGTACTATCGTTAATTAAATCTAAGTTTTAATGGCTCTTCGAAAATCTCGCTTTCATGAGAGTCACAGTAATTGTTTAATGAAATAATATTTTATTAGACCCTTTGTTGGGTATGCAAATCTTGTAACGTTTCGCGGTTAATGATCAGATAGTATCGTTAGATCTTATCGTCACTCTTGCGATCGCCACAGCATTCGTTATATTTTATGTTTACAGTTCCAACAAAAACTGAAATTGAGGGTGTGTGATTTGGGAGAATTCAATGAAGTTGTTTGACCATAGTTAGGAGAGAGAGAGGGCTAAAGGTATTATCCCCTGAGCATACAATTACTTAATTTAAATTTATCCGCTCATGAGACCAGCTGATTTTGACGTTAGCAAACAAATTGGAGGTTATTAACACCAATTGTCTGTAATATTTTTCTGGCTGCTCGTCCTCTTCTTTGTCTCCTGAAACTCTGTAAGTAACTACCCTCTACGAAAAAATAATACACATTTTATTATTTATAACAAAGTATTCATGATATTTATTTATTAAATATACTGTTTTTATCTTCTCCCAATACAAAAAGTTATAATCGATACTCCCTGTCAACACAACATTGGTTCGATCTTATTTGGTAAACATAGAAATTATAGCAAAATATTTTTATCATTGATCAAATATTAAAACAATAAAGAATTAATTTATTAATTTCCCAGGGTTAATGGTAAGTTCTTTGTGTTATGAGACGGTCAGAAATGAATAATAGAATACCACGCTTTACATGAAAAAAAATAGATTATATTTGTTTCTTTTCTTTAGTATGTAGTTCCGGGTTTATCCGCCAGAGTACAGGTTATGTTCTTCGCTACAAATACGGAATTATTTAATGAAGGCTGAAAACACACGGAGATCCATTATGACGGTTTTTTGGTTAACAAAAATTAATAAAGTTTGTTTCACCTCTTTTCCTGAAGTGTTTACTTGTATGGTGCTGTTTCTAGTTTTGAAGTTATAGTTGATTTGTAAATATCACTATAGTATTGACAACTCGGAACACTAAGTTTTTTATAAGTAAAAACGTAAAGTTTTACCTTACAGCCTAAACCGGCTTTCACCTTTAGAAGGCTTCATCGGAGGCTGCCATAGGTAGCGTTGTCCGTCTTGTTGTTGGCGACGGGATAGTTATTCGAAAGATCGAAGCTGTGTGCGTGTGGTGAGATGTGTTCGAATAATCCGTGCGATTTGAATTGTGTCTGTTCGTTTAGGATGTCGTTTTTATTTGTTTTTGTGTGTTTGTATATTTCTAATTGTTCTAGAGTGTCTAGTTTTCGGCCTTTTGTGTGTACGTGTAGAATGTTCATGTTATTGTTGATTGTTTTATATGTGTGGTTTGCTTCAATGAGGTGGTTTGCAAAGGTAGATTCTGTAGCGGTGTGGAGTGCTTTTGTGTGTTCAATGTATCTCTGTTTGAAGCTACGTCCTGTCTGGCGTATGTAGAATTTATTGCAATTTGAGCAATTTAGCTTGTATATACCAGGTAGATCGAATTTGTTTTGTGCTTTGGGCATGCGTTTTGATAGTGTGTGTTCTGTTTTGTTAGTAGTTTTGTAAGCGATTCTGTATCCTGCCTTTTTGAATTTGTGGGCAATTTTTTCAGTTTGTTTGTTGATGTATGTTAGTGTTATGAATTTGTTGTTTTCTGTCTTTGTCGGTTGTTTGTTTTGTGTTTTGTGTAGGAGTTTACTGACTATTGTTCTGTCATAACCGTTAGATTCTGCTAGATATTTTATCGTGTTTAGTTCGTCTTTGTAGTCTATTTCATATAAGAACAATAGTCGGTAAACTCCTACACAAAACACAAAACAAACAACAGACAAAGACAGACAACAACAAATTCATAACACTAACATACATCAACAAACAAACTGAAAAAATTGCCCACAAATTCAAAAAAGCAGGATACAGAATCGCTTATAAAACTACTAACAAAACAGAACACACACTATCAAAACGCATGCCCAAAGCACAAAACAAATTCGATCTACCTGGTGTATACAAGCTAAATTGCTCAAATTGCAATAAATTCTACATAGGCCAGACAGGACGTAGCTTCAAACAGAGATACATTGAACACACAAAAGCACTCCACACCACTACAGAATCTACCTTTGCAAACCACCTCATTGAAGCAAACCACACATATAAAAACATCAACAATAACATGAACATTCTACACGTACACACAAAAGGCCGAAAACTAGACACTCTAGAACAATTAGAAATATACAAACACACAAAAACTAATAAAAACGACATCCTAAACGAACAGACACAATTCAAATCGCACGCATTATTCGAACACATCTCACCACACACACACAGCTTCGATCTTTCGAATAACTATCCCGTCGCCAACAACAAGACGGACAGCGCTACCTATGGCAGCCTCTGATGAAGCCTTCTAAAGGTGAAAGCCGGTTTAGGCTGTAAGGTAAAACTTTACGTTTTTACTTATAAAAAACTTAGTGTTCTGAGTCGTCAATACTATAGTGATATTTAGTTAAGTAACGGACACGTCATGGACAACGAAATCCAAGAAGTTGATGTGTAATTTAGTTAATTTTTACTAGGATACGGTCTCACCAAAAATCTCGAAGTGCTCAATATTAGGCCTGGAATCTGTCGTTAAGTTTCTCAAAATTTCGTCAAATAAAGGCTTGGATGGTGCTACTTGCAGAAGTTCTAATAGAAGGTGTACATCTCTCGTCAATTTTTATTAAATTTCGCACTGTTTATTCCTAAAGTATTCATAAATTTTCAAATTTTATATAGGCATTACACTTTTTTCAAACGTTCACTTCTCAGTCGTTTTAACAATTAAATTCTATATCTTGTTAGTTGGTTACTGTCAGTAACCAAGAATTTTTTATGGTTTTTTATTGGTGAATCTATATACTTTTGAGTATATAGGCTGTTATTAATTATTATAAATTTATTTCTTATTTATAGAAAAATAAACCTTTTTAACTTTTGTTTATAATCCAATTTAATTTATATAAGGTTTTTCTTTCTATTTTCTCTTAAATTTATACATAGGTCTTTAATATTTTTATTTCCTTCAATTGTATTTATTTATTATTTATTATTTGCTTAAAGTATCCTTACTCTAAACTATTTTCCTCTGCCATTTTACTCATACAGTATTATTTTATTTTATTATTATTTTATATCTAACCCTGGGTTATCTTATATTTAAACACAATTATTATATTAAACATAAAATTATACCTATGTACAAAACCTTTGTGGCCTACACAATACAAATTATACAAAATACAGAATTTGTCAGTAGCAATATATAGTCTACTGCTACAATTAATTGTTTCTCCATCTACAGTATAAATCTGTGAGATGCTCCTTTTTAAACCACTTACTTTCTCACTATGTACACTATATCTCACTTTGTACCCTATATGTCCCTTAGTTACAGTTTATAGTGTTCTGTAATACAAAGTAATCTATAGCTAGGTATATTATACCCATTTCTGACCTTTAGAGTGGGGTGATTATGTTATCATTTTTTGGGCATGGGTTATGTAACGTTACAATATATATATATATATATATATATATTCTGTAACGTTTACCTCCTGTTACCCTCTCTTAGTCTATTATACAAACCTAATAATCGTTCTTTCTAAATTATATTTTATTTAGCTTCACTATTAGGATAGCCAATTTGTTACATCTAGACTCAAATCTATGGTTATTTATCTGAATTTGTGTCTTGTTTAATTCTGTTATTATTTGTATATATTTTTGTTAATATTAAATTAAGGATGAGTATCTGTTCAGGGGGATGTTTGTTGAGTGCCAATTTGCAATCACCGTTTGCAAATAAAATTTTATTGGTGAAATATCAATAATAAATTTTTATTCAAATTTATTTATGTAAATAGTATGTGGTCGAGCCTCCAGGTGGTCTAGTGGCTAACGCGGGCGATTGATGCGCTCGTGGTCCCGGGTTCAATTCCCGGCGGAGGTTCCGTACGGCGTGCACTCAGCGTCGTGAGGCAAACTGAGTAGGCGCTGAGATAACAGCGCCGCCTCCTGGCTGTGAATACCGCAACTAGCGGCTGGTGGCGCGTAGTACTAGCCATACACCGTCACACTAACACAAAAGCCGCGCGGTACGCCTTGGTCCTTAAAGGACTGTTGAGCGGAGGTTTATTTATTTAAATAGTATGTGGTCTCTTTATTCTGTAATGAACTCTCTTTTATTCTTTTCTTTCAGAATGGATATGATAATTTGTACTCATCACCACATTTTTAAAAGAAATCTGCTCAGATTTTCAATTGATAAGTGTTACCAACTTAATCTAATTACTGAGGTCAACTCACAGTATCAGATATTTTGTTCAGAATATCATACCCTTTATGTTTTCATAAAATAAGAAACAAATAAACTTTTTTCTGTATTGTGTAAACTCAAATCCTTTATTTATTCTTTAATTTGTTCTAAATGTAAAACATAATTTTTAACAAAGTTTGGCCAGCTGTATTTTTATAAGCTCAGAGTGGCAGCAGTAATTCTTAGATCTCAGGTTTTTAAAAACATTTTATATTTTGTATTTAATAAATAAAATACAATTATGATGTTCTGTAGGTTCTTTAGACTACGATATAACAACAGTATTGACAGGGAAAGTACCAAAATACATATGATGAGAAATAGTCACAATGTATTTTAAAAGTATTATATTAAAAGTGTAAAACAGTTCAGTGTATAGGTTAAGTTATAAAAATGTTTTTTAGACTTAAATACCTGTAAATTATATTAGCACTATACATCACTGGTTGCTTATGCTTATGTCTATATTATTAATCAATAATGTTCTCAGTGACAGTTAATTATGGTTTTTTATAAAAAAAATATTCAAAGTTTTTTGAAACCTTTAGATCAGGTTTAACAGGGAATATTTCAGATTAATTTTAGATCAAAATATACTTCTCTCCCTGTGTCAATTGGTCCAATTTCTTCAGAGATGTTCTGGTTTAAATCTGTAGAGTCTTGTAGCAATTCTTTCTTCTATTTTAATCTTGTTATTTATAATTATTCAATTGTTTATCTGGAGATGCACTGATATCACATATATTATAATTTATTTTTTACTATAGGTATTTAAATCAACCTTTTTGCATTCAGTTTTTTTAGAATAATCATCTATTTTTCTTCCTCAACATATATGTTGCTAAGGCCTCTCTTAGATATCTCCTTGGTTTCCAAATAACATTTTTATATCACCCTGGTGACATCATAAGAATAATATAAACAAACCTTTTACTATTTTATATGTCATTTTCTTTTAAAAGGATATACCTTTTTTATAAAAGCTCTTATCTTCTTTTTATTTGTTTCTTTGTTCTTCTGATAAAAAACTGATCATTTTGACATCACTCTTGACTATTTTCTGATCTATATTTCCTGCGTTAAAGATTCACTTTTTATTTATTTTTGTTACAAACTTATTTATTATTTCTTTTTTGTACCTTTCACTTTCTTAAATTTATTTTATACATTTGGTAATCTTTTAACATAAACTGACATTGTTTTCTTATTATTTTAATAGAAATCTTATTCATATAATTTGACTGACTATGATTTTGGTACTTTCTTGTTAAGACTAACATTAGTGTTATTAACACTAGTATACATAATATTAATAAATGTGACAAAAACTGATTACTAATGACTATTAGTAATATGTTATAATTCCCCTTAACTGACTGTGTTTATAACTTTACAGTCTGCACACAAAAAAACAAATTTCATAAGTAAGTTCTTACTTTAATTATAATAAACATAACATACAATAAACAGTTAAAATTAAACATATTCAATTAAGTCTTTCTTAAAATATTATGTCTCCTGGTACTTGTAATAATACAATCTTGGTATATTTATGTTACTAGGGCCTGGTAAAAATGTCACGTAACAATATATATATATATATATATATATATATATATATATATATATATATATATATATATTATATAACATCGCCAAATTCAGATCAGTTTTGATGACTTTAAGTATGTAAAAAATGCTAGAAAATAATATATTTTAATAAATAAATAATGAAGAGAATAAAAATATGTAAGGTATTTGAGAAAGAAGTATGAAGAATTATAAACTAAAAGTGATTATTAAAGAAACTCACAGACTAGACTGACAGACAAACGACATTGACCCAACCCCAGAGATTGGCCAGCTAAGAACCAAAATAAAAATAAACAAGATGAGAAGTGAAGGAGAAGAAAAATGAGAACAAATAGGGAACAAACCAAAGATGAAGAAAATAAAATGAAACAAATCGAGAAAACACAGACAAGGAATAAAGAATAGAGAAGGGAGAATGAATGTAATCAAAAATAATAAAGGAAACAAACCCGGTAAAGAACCAATATAAATAATAAATGTTAGTATTGATTGAATGACAATTGTAATTAGTCATTAATAAAAAACGATAGCTAAAAATACACTAGCCAAAGAATTAGAAGTACATGTAAGTTATTAATAGAGAAAGACATGATATTAATAAGTATATATAATATGTGTAGAGAAAGAGAAAGATGTTGAAATAGTGAGAAGTAAACGGAAGTTAACATAGTGAAAGTGAAATTACCCTAAAGTGAAATGATAGAAAAAGAAACACTAAGTAAATTATGATAAACACAAAATAATTTAAAAGTGCAAGTGAATAGGGAAAATAGGGAAGGCTAAGATAAACACTTACTAAATTAACAAACACTTAAGGTTTGATAGTGAACAATAACATTTAAGAAAGTTGTTAAGAATAATATTTAAAATAAACCATTGATTCAGTAATAATGAACACTGAAGAGTGATATTAACTGTAGTGATTATAAAAGAATATTATTGTAGAGCTTAAAAGTGTATTGTAGAATTTAAAGGTGGGAACCACATGACAAAGTAATAAGATAGTGTTAACATGGAAAAGAAAGCAAAGAGTTTTTATAAAATAAGTAGTTTAAAACCATAAGTAAACACCCATGTTATAAGGGAAGATTAATGAAACAAGTTCAATAGAGGTGAGGTTGTTTATCACCCGAACAATAAATCAAAGGTAATGAATTGTACACCAATATTAAATAATACGGTAAGTGTTAAATAATTGTATAAACAAACTTATGAATAGGATATGGATTGGGTAATTATCCCAAACATAGACCTAAATGTTATATGTTATATGATGAAAAAAGAGTAATTAATAGCCATATTGTTGACATTGGCAAAGTAAATAAATAAGAAAAGAAAGCAATGTCTGAGTTAGAAAAGAGAAAACCAGTTAGTAAATAATTAGCAATAAATAATGAATAAAACAGTAGTAACACACAAAAATCACACAAAGACTGAACCAAAACACATCCATAGATAATAAACATAATTATAAGAACAAAATAAAGTTCTAGGACAAAATGAGATATAACGTATATGAAATAATCAAAAATCAGTAATGCCTACTTAGACTTGAGACAGGCCTAATGGTCAAACACCAACAAATACTAATTGTATGAAAATAGCCAAGTAATTAACAAATCCAAGATGACTAATTAACCAAGGATAAATGGTAAATTTTATTAAAAACAAAATATTAAAATAAGGAGTTATATAAACAGAGAAATGTAATTAGTAAATATTAAATTATTTGTAAACTTATAAAACATGAAATGTTGTGTACATGTAATGTACACTTATAAAACCCAATATTGTGGGATACCAAAATAATCTTTGTAAGAAAATACAAATGACAGTGCTAATAATAAATACTTAAGAAGTAAGATAACAGAAGGAAGAAAGTCAGAAGATATAGGAAGATTTGAAAAGAATTCAAATTTTGATAACAATGGATTTATATCAAGCTAGTCCAATCAGATTTCTTTGGTAACCATAGAAACAGGACTGGTAGCGAAAATTACCGTTGAATATCGTTACTCAAAAAGTGACGCTCATGAAAAACAGAAGCCAAAGTTTTGAACAACCAATTTTCTTATTTAAAATGTTTTAAAAGTGAAACAAATTGTCAAAATTGAACGAGAAGGAGGCTGACTATCACTGAACTAAATTAACTGATGGAGAAGACTTTTTAATTGAAGACGAAGTGAATAAATTAATCCAAGTACTTTGAAAAAGATGCCAGAAGCCCGAATAATTGAAAACTGAATTCTATTGCGGCTACAGTCCTTTGTTCCAGACCAACAGATTAATCACATGCTACGAAGCTGTTAAGTATCCAATAAATTATCTAAACTTCCGAAATAACGCACTTTGAATATTTCTCACTATATTCTGAAATATCACTGAATCAATTTTATCCTCTTTCAAAGATTAAATAAAAATATTAAGACACTGAAAATTTGTCAAATTATAAAGTTAACCTATTATGAGAGTACGAACCTTTAAAACACTGTTACTACACTCCAACAAACCACGTATAGCTACACATTATAAGATTTAAGTAGAAACATTGTAAGGTTGTGTATTTTTATTATTGTAATTGCATCTAAGCCTTTCATTGTGATCAAAAGAATCCATACGATTGAACGAAATTATTTGTTGACTACATTGGTAGAACGCCATACTGTATGTTTGTTACGTTCAAAATCGATCTGTTAAACCCAGAGAGAAATTGTCTCATAGATAAATAACCGGTGCAAAATTATATAAGAAATCAAATATACCTGGTGTCAATGAAAACAGTAATAACCAATCGTTAATAAATCAATACTGTGTATATCAAACGTGTTTTATTTTCAGTAGGAAGGTGTATTCTTAATATTATAAATTATAGCGGACGTCTATGAAGTGGTGACTAGCGCTCAAGCAGCGAATGCAACAAACTGCTGGCTTGATCATACAAATCAATAAGCGGCGGGACAAATTCAATTCTCCACACCGCCTGAGCGGAACTGCTGATAATAATACATTTTTAATTGTTTTAAATAAACAATTTGGCACCACCAGGGAATCATACACTCCTAGTGAACCTCAGGTCAGTACTACGATACCTGGTTATGCGTACGTTTGCGACGGACTCAAGCATCGTAAGTTACGTTACCGAGCGAGGACGAATTGGTAAGACACACATTCACAAGTTACACTCTGACACTTCTAAATTTTGCAGAGATATAATAACGACGATGGTGCACACAAGGTTTACTATAAATTGGCGACCAACTGGTGGGACTAGAAGAAAGGAAGATACGAAATTCTAGCAGCAGTCACGAAAGGAGATCAAGATGCATACTAGAGGAGTGACAAAAAAGTTGGCGAAGGACAAAGAGATGGAAGAAAATAGAGGGGAAGAAGAGGAAGGAACATCGACCGAAGAAGTGGAAACAACAATAACCACAACGGAACCAACCAAAGACAAAGAAAGGGAACCACAGGAGGGTGACAGGGAAGAAGCCAGAGGAGGCATGGATTTACAACAATTATGGGAGTTGATTAATAGAAAATTAGACAAGAATGAGGAGAATAACAAACTGACGGATGAAAAGATAGACAGTATGAACAATAAATTCGATGGCATGAAGGAAGAAACCAGTGAAAATTTTAAGAAACAGGAGGACAATTTTCAGAAGCAGAAAGAAGAATTGAGACAAACCATTAACTAAAATAACGAAACCCTCCAACAACAGCTGAAGGAAATCAATGAAAATACTAAGAAAGAAATGAAGCAGCAAATAAGACTAATTTTCAGAGAATGTCGTGAAGAAAGTGACCAGACAAAAACGGAGATGAATAAGAAATGGGAAGAAACCAATTACAAAATAGATCTACTTAATGAGACATTAGATAACGGGTTCAAGAAAGGGAAGGAACGCTAGACAGCACTCCAGAAGGAACCAATGAAAAACAGAAATTAAGGAAGACCCAAATACATTGTTACCTCAAAACAAAAGTAACAAGAACAAAGAGAAAATTAAACACATAGGAACCAACAGTTGAGGAGTACAGAAGAAACAGATAATTAAGAAGACTAAGAAAATGCGTCAAAGAAAATTAATCAATACCAGAGAAGAATTGGAGATGATGAAGAACGGACTATTTGAGATGTTTAATTTACCAATTACCGACCATATGGAAATGAAGAATTTTATGGAATGTAGGATAACTCTGAAGGAAATTGTAGGAGGAATCAACAATCAACCAGCGAGTAAAAACTTCAGCAAACTTATCTTTAAATGGAAGATACCCGAAGTTGAAAGGCCTCACAACAAAACAATGTATGGCAAATTAAGAAAGTCCATAAGACAAGGGAAATTATCAGAGATAGAACTGCGAAATCAACCAATATCAGTGAGAAAATCAATGACAGAGATACGATTCACTTCGTTGAGTAATAACCAAAATGCTAGAGTAATTGAGGGAGAAATGGATCATAGAAAACACATGGTATTAGAAGAATGGCTGTACCAGATAGAAGAGACCTATATCACACGGACAGAAATAATTATGCACACCAGAGCAGTCCGAACAACGGAGGTAACTCATGTCATCATGGACCATGGATAAACCAAGTGCAGATAAACACTGGAATATGGGACTGAACTACTGATTACCGACCAAGCCAACAAATGGAAAAGAAGGAACATTGAATTAACTAAAATAATCGATCATCTTCGAAGGTGAGAACATAGACAAATATTATGACGATCAGCCAAACATGACTGAAAAAACTTAAAATTGAAAAACCAACCAAATTACTGGGAATAAAAAGAGGTAACAAGACAAACGAATAAGTTCGCTAATAAATAATAAAGAAAAGTATAAGATGAATTTCAAAATTCAAAAAAGTTATGTAAGGACAACTTACGCAAATATCTCGATAATATATTAGACCAATTATAAAATGGAGAAATAAAGTTACAAAGAATCCATATAAAGTAAGGACCACAAACTTACTATAATATTTAAATAAAAAATAATAATAAAGGAATGAAGTTACAGAAAATTGCTACAAAATAAGATTAAGTTACAATAATCTTTAGCCAACATATGAGGCATAAAAAGCAAAACATACTATAAAGGAATAAGCTACAAAAAATTCCTAACTAGTAAGAAATACTAACTTACTATGATATTTAAAAAATTATTAAAAAAATATCAATCAAAGTGATCAACTTCCACAACTATTTAGAAAAAAGATGGGAAGTAAAATTAAACAAACCAATGATCAAAAAACGAAATAAATAAAATAAACATTCTAAGAGTTATAAGATGAAATGAGATGAAACAAAGAGTAATTAAAAAATGAATAAAAAATGTGAATTGTATCAATAAAAAGCAACGCTTCAAGTATTATCAAATAGTATGACTAATGAAAGATGAAAAATATATGACTCGAACTGAGCAATAATGAAATACAAAAGTAAAAGATTCCCAACAAATATTATGATTATTATTATTATTATGTGTCACGAGATGATTATATTGAAGATTCATTAATTGAGATTGACTGGTGAATAAGTCCAGCAATCATTTGACTGAGCAGGGATGATGTTCCCCTGATCTCAGAAAAAGAGTAGTTTTGAACGACAGAGTTAGGTAAGCCAATAGAGCCCATCCGAATCGATTTCAGCTACAAAGTAGGGATAGTTAGAGAAAATAAGATTTATAGGGAATAATTTATAATAAAAAATCAATAAGCCAGTTCGGAATAAGAGAAAATAATGAAGAAAAGACTCAGAAGAAAGGAAGTAGAAGATACAGAATTGAACATAAAAATGAACGAGGAGCAGGAGAATTTAAGAAGAAAATGATACAATACAATTGATAATTTCATCAAACTTAGAAACACGTTTTATAAAACGATCAATTTTGGTGGAAGGGCATTATATAACATCGCCAAATTCAGATCAGTTTTGATTACTTTAAGTATGTAAAAAATGCTAAAAAATAATATATTAATAAATAAATAATGAAGAGAATACAAATATGTAAGGTATTTGAGAAAGAAGTATGAAGAATTATAAACTAAAAGTGATTATTAAAGAAACTCACAGACTAGACTGACAGACAAACGACATTGACCCAACCCCAGAGATTGGCCAGCTAAGAACCAAAATAAAAATAAACAAGATGAGAAGTGAAGGAGAAGAAAAATGAGAACAAATAGGGAACAAACCAACGATGAAGAAAATAAAATGAAACAAGTCGAGAAAACACAGATAAGGAATAAAGAATAGAGAAGGGAGAATGAATGTAATCAAAAATAATAAAGGAAACAAACCCGGTAAAGAACCAATATAAATAATAAATGTTAGTATTGATTGAATTGTAATTAGTCATTAATAAAAAACGATAGCTAAAAATACACTAGCCAAAGAATTAGAAGTACATGTAAGTTATTAATAGAGAAAGACATGATATTAATAAGTATATATAATATGTGTAGAGAAAGAGAAAGATGTTGAAATAGTGAGAAGTAAACGGAAGTTAACATAGTGAAAGTGAAATTACCCTAAAGTGAAATGATAGAAAAAGAAACACTAAGTAAATTATGATAAACACAAAATAATTTAAAAGTGCAAGTGAATAGGGAAAATAGGGAAGGCTAAGATAAACACTTACTAAATTAACAAACACTTAAGGTTTGATAGTGAACAATAACATTTAAGAAAGTTGTTAAGAATAATATTTAAAATAAACCATTGATTCAGTAATAATGAACACTGAAGAGTGATATTAACTGTAGTGATTATAAAAGAATATTATTGTAGAGCTTAAAAGTGTATTGTAGAATTTAAAGGTGGGAACCACATGACAAAGTAATAAGATAGTGTTAACATGGAAAAGAAAGCAAAGAGTTTTTATAAAATAAGTAGTTTAAAACCATAAGTAAACACCCATGTTATAAGGGAAGATTAATGAAACAAGTTCAATAGAGGTGAGGTTGTTTATCACCCGAACAATAAATCAAAGGTAATGAATTGTACACCAATATTAAATAATACGGTAAGTGTTAAATAATTGTATAAACAAACTTATGAATAGGATATGGATTGGGTAATTATCCCAAACATAGACCTAAATGTTATATGTTATATGATGAAAAAAGAGTAATTAATAGCCATATTGTTGACATTGGCAAAGCAAATAAATAAGAAAAGAAAGCAATGTCTGAGTTAGAAAAGAGAAAACCAGTTAGTAAATAATTAGCAATAAATAATGAATAAAACAGTAGTAACACACAAAAATCACACAAAGACTGAACCAAAACACATCCATAGATAATAAACATAATTATAAGAACAAAATAAAGTTCTAGGATAAAATGAGATATAATGTATATGAAATAATCAAAAATCAGTAATGCCTACTTAGACTTGAGACAGGCCTAACGGTCAAACACCAACAAATACTAATTGTATGAAAATAGCCAAGTAATTAACAAATCCAAGATGACTAATTAACCAAGGATAAATGGTAAATTTTATTAAAAACAAAATATTAAAATAAGGAGTTATATAAACAGAGAAATGTAATTAGTAAATATTAAATTATTTGTAAACTTATAAAACATGAAATGTTGTGTACATGTAATGTACACTTATAAAACCCAATATTGTGGGATACCAAAATAATCTTTGTAAGAAAATACAAATGACAGTGCTAATAATAAATACTTAAGAAGTAAGATAACAGAAGGAAGAAAGTCAGAAGATATAGGAAGATTTGAAAAGAATTCAAATTTTGATAACAATGGATTTATATCAAGCTAGTCCAATCAGATTTCTTTGGTAACCATAGAAACAGGACTGGTAGCGAAAATTACCGTTGAATATCGTTACTCAAAAAGTGACGCTCATGAAAAACAGAAGCCAAAGTTTTGAACAACCAATTTTCTTATTTAAAATGTTTTAAAAGTGAAACAAATTGTCAAAATTGAACAAGAAGGAGGCTGACTATCACTGAACTAAATTAACTGATGGAGAAGACTTTTTAATTGAAGACGAAGTGAATAAATTAATCCAAGTACTTCGAAAAAGATGCCAGAAGCCCGAATAATTGAAAACTGAATTCTGTTGCGGCTACAGTCCTTTGTTCCAGACCAACAGATTAATCACATGCTACGAAGCTGTTAAGTATCCAATAAATTATCTAAACTTCCGAAATAACGCACTTTGAATATTTCTCACTATATTCTGAAATATCACTGAATCAATTTTATTCTCTTTCAAAGATTAAATAAAAATATTAAGACACTGAAAATTTGTCAAATTATAAAGTTAACCTATTATGAGAGTACGAACCTTTAAAACACTGTTACTACACTCCAACAAACCACTTATAGCTACACGTCATAAGATTTAAGTAGAAACATTGTAAGGTTGTGTATTTTTATTATTGTAATTGCATCTAAGCCTTTCATCGTGATCAAAAGAATCCATACGATTGAACGAAATTATTTGTTGACTACTTTGGTAGAACGCCGTACTGTATGTTTGTTACGTTCAAAATCGATCTGTTAAACCCAGAGAGAAATTGTCTCATAGATAAATACCGGTGCAAAATTATATAAGAAATCAAATATAGCTGGTGTCAATGAAAACAGTAATAACCAATCGTTAATAAATCAATACTGTGTATATCAAACGTGTTTTATTTTCAGTAGGAAGGTGTATTCTTAATATTATAAATTATAGCGGACGTCTATGAAGTGGTGACTAGCTCTCAAGCAGCGAATGCAACAAACTGCTGGCTTGATCATACAAATCGATAAGCGGCGGGACAAATTGAATTCTCCACACCGCCTGTGTGGAACCGCTGATAATAATACATTTTTAATTGTTTTAAATAAACAATTTGGCACCACTCGGGAATCATACACTCGTAGTGAACCTCAGGTCAGTACTACGATACCTGGTTATCCGTACGTTCGCGACGGACTCAAGCATCGTAAGTTACGTTACCGAGCGAGGACGAATTGGTGAGACACACATACACAAGTTACACTCTGACACTTCTACATTTTGCAGAGATATAATAACGACGATGGTGCACACAAGGTTTACTATAATCTATATATTGCAAGGTAACAGGTTGTTAGCCGAGCCAGACTTGCAGAAAAGAATGGTCCATTAGTGATTTATACATTTATTGTCTCTTTTTTTACAGTAATTTGTATTTCAATATTTTTTTTGTCAACTCAAACAATTATAACTTTAAATGTTCAAATCTTCTTTCAAAACATAATTTAAATAAATGTTCTCTTTGTAGCGGGTCAATTTTTGGGTGTTTTTATTTTAACCGTTTGGGGCATTTATATATTTTTATTCATTTCATTTTCGGTCGGGAGCCTTATAAAATATTGCGAAATAACTGTATTATTGTGCAACGTATTTGTCAGTATAACAGAACAGTGAAACAAAGCAATAAGACGCAGGTTGTTGTTGAGTAATGCGGCGAAGAATTTACCACCCCAATTTTTCGCAGAACTTTGCGTGTGTATGATCACGCCCGTATGCAACATTGATGGGCTGCGCGCCTGAGGGACGCTTGGAAAACACAACCCACGCTGCGAAACATGGCGATGTAGAAAAACGTTTGTCGCAGCCACCAACTCAATACCGGAAGTCGCATTAAACTCCGCCTACTGTTGGTGACATCAGCAGAGCCAAGTCCAATATTAAGCTCTGGTAACACACATATATCAGCTCCATTCCATATATAAGATGGTTACCCAACAGCATATGAGCAATGAGGGATGACGAAAACATCGTGGCAGTAAAGAACCAGCTTCCCTCCAAAGAAAGCAAGCGGTACCTGTTACGTTCTCGGTGACGGTGGTCATACTCTGTGCGTACCGGCCGGTACAGAGCTAAGTTAGGCTCAGTATAAAATTTCATGTTTCACCGATAAAAAAGTGAAATAACAGTTTAAATTCATGTAACCGCGGTTAATACCAGTCAGTGAAGAATATCCACGTTTAGTTCCGGACATACCAGTGATGGCCAACGTTAAATAGTGAGTGCGCATGAAGACCACGTGGCCGACTATAAAATTTCACAACATGTTTAAGGGTTAGGGGTAATAAAAATGTTCAGGGGAGGGTGTATAAATTGAGAGAATGAGTGAATGGCAGGCTGGGCTATCTTAGAGTATGTAAGTAGTAGGAAATAAGGATAGTAAGTAAGATGTAATAGTTGCACAACCTATACACTTGTAATACCTTTAAAACCTGTAAAAAACTATTTTTTGGAGAAAAAGTATAAATTCAACTCTTTTGATTAATAAACAAAAAATAATTTCTCTTCCAAGATGCATTTTATAAGTTCTTCACACAACCTTGAAAATTACGCTTGTATCCCAAAGTACGTATGAGACCCTGGACCCAAGAACACGCAAAAAGGTAAGTGTAAGTTTTTTTTATTATTGTATGGTTTTCTATGTTAATTAAATGGTGATAAATTCGTAGCTTAACATCTTTTACTTAAAACAGTGATATAACTTTAAATGTTCAAAATCTTCTTTTTTAATATGATTTAAATAAATGTCTTCTTTTATGTAAACAGTGATATATTTTTAAAGTTCAACAAGTTCTTTTTTTCTTTTGAAAGCTTTGTATTTTTTAAAACAAATTTAGTTTAAATTTTGCTTTCGTCCTTTGTCATCTTCGTTGTCGTCCCTGTCGAAGATCTCAGTCCCGGTCTCCAGCGATCAAAGGTGGTTCAAATTCCTTGCCTGGTTACACAACAGAAACTGCGTCTTGCTGCTTTGTTCTCAACACTGTTTCTTGCCACGTGTTCTGTTCCAATGGAAATAACTTTTGCACAATATTTTTTGCAAAACCCCAAAAAATGAAATAAATAAAAATACAAATACCCCATAACTGTAATAAATGAAATGACCCAATTTTGACACGTTACAATACCCCCTCAATGAGAATTCTGCTGTCCAGAACAGAAGAAATCTCATTGATAAAACCCCTAAGAGGACCGGTGAGGAACTGGTGCCAACACCCCCTTTGTTTTAACACTTCATGGGTAAACGACCCCCCTGGCTTGGCGGCTATGGACGCATCTGAACGAGATCACTGGACTTCTCCGTAAGAGATCCCAACACCGAAAAATCGAACAGACAAGTACCACAGCACACCTCACCTTCTAACATGCTACCCCCCAAAATCCTCAATCCCTGGCTTAGATTATGCCAGATCCTCCACCGATATGTTTCCCCTTGTATGCAAGCTGGGCTGCCTTTAGCAGATACTGGGCTCACACACGCTCACATTACCTACTGACATTATATATCATAAAATTGAAAAATTTTCAAAAGTTATTTAACTGGCAACCCATTGGTTGTTTTCAGGTAAAATTGATTCATAAATTTTGTATAAATTCTAAATTATTCTCTTCCTTGTTCTCTGTTTTTATTTAAAATAAGTTATAATTATAGTTATAATTAATAACATCCTTAACCTAACATGTGAATACTTAGAGTCTAACAGTACAAGTCGATATAATAAATCAATAAAATAAACATGGTTAGTACACAAACAATAAAATAATCAAAGCTTAAAAATATTCATTAGCTGGCAGGCGCAAAATCAAGAAAAAAAATTTTTTTTTCAAAGAAAATTTTCCAAACAAAAATTTTTTAATTCAAAGAAAAATTTAAATTTATTAAAATGTTTCCTTTACATACAGAAATCATTTAACAATTTGTTTAAATTGATCAAAAACACAAGTTGAATTGACTTCCTTACTGTTAACTTATATGACCTCACTGTCAGCTGATCGAAACTAGGTCAAGTCCCCAACCTTGACCCACATGTGTTATGTATAAGTTCTATCTGAAAATACTTTCAACATCTGTAACATTCTAACTTGAAACACAAAGCATAATAAAATAAAACATTTAAAATAACAAAATATTATTATAAATAATAATCAAATTGACATTTAAATTATTCAAAATAAACACCTTACATCTTTACATTATCAAATTCTATCAAAGTTTTGTCACTGGTTTCAAAATAAAACTTTTATATCTTTATTATAAATCTCTTTCTTTATTTAACAATCTTATTCTCCATTACTGTGGGTGATTTAAACATTTATCTCATTTAATGTACTACTTCATCTGTATACATATATCAACTTCCTCCCTCTGACTCTAACTTCTAACAATTGTAACTCACATGACACCCATCTCTATTAAACATCTACCAAACACTCTCTAACCCCAACTTATCATTAAACTCAATTCGCCACCTTCTCTCTCTCTCTCTCTCTCTCTCTCTCTCTCTATATATATATATATATATATATATATATATATATATATATATATATATATAAAATACTCTCTAACCCTTTGTACTTGGGATACGTGTTCCCCCCCCCAACAACTCATTTCCCTTATCTGGCCCCTGGATTCTACCTAAGGCGGCCCCGTCCCACTAAATCGTTCCCATCCTGTCCCAACTTATCATTATGTTGCGGACTCCCACATTACACTACCCCCTACTACAAAATTGCCATGCCCAAAAATCTCAATCTTATTACCTTACTTCAAATACAACAAAGTAACAACATCAATTATAAACATCAATATATCACTCAAAACTCTACATATATTCTCCACATAACTACTGTGTCAACATCAATACTTCTCAAAATTCTATAACATTACATTAACTCAAAACAACATTACATTACTTCAGAACAATATTTCTATCTTTACTACTTCAACTCTAACTTCAACTTGGACAGATCTATGTGTCCCCCAGAATATTCATCACCCACAAACTATCTCTTATTAGGTTTCACAAATTATGACTTTATTTCTCATTACTTTATTAAATTACTGTTCTCATTTCTTTAAACTAGCATCTGTAATACATTAAAACATTACATTAAACATTAATTACTTGGAACATTTAGAAACCAATATTAGTGACATTTTATTGCTGATCAGCTGATCTTCCTAACACAATGAAAACACATCTCAAAATTGAACAAATTACATGAAATATATATATATATATATTTATTTATCATTACTTCTCACCTCCTTGTTTCCCCTTTTTCTGATTCTGATACTTTGTGTTAACCGCCTGCCAGACGGTTTAATTATTGGCTTAGTTTAAAAATACACATATATTATGTGTATCATTATATCATTATATATATTATAATATATTATATCATTATATATCATTATTGAAAACACATTTTTATCAATGCTTATATCTAACCTACAACAATAAAATAATACATTTAAAATTATGGAATGAACACCTTATAGCGTATGAGCATCTAGTTATTTAAACAGAATACAAGCATTTTTATTGGATCAAAATTTTAGTTAACAATTTTTTATGTTATAGAATTTAAATTCGTGACTCACCTGAGTCACCTCCCATCCACACACTCTATTGCAAATTATGGAGGACTGTATCGCCCTTTCGCTTCTGCAAAGACGGCATATTTTGGAGTAGTTTGACCTCTCCGTGTCTTTGCTTCCGCAGTTATATTTAAACGTCTGAATATCAACATACTCTGGTCTATAATTAAACGCCCTTAAACGGATCTACCACCTGGCCTTGCTGTTCCTACTCGAACAGAGTGGTAGCCGCTGTTCCATAGTGCCTGGATATCCCCTAATGTCACCCCCCATTTAATTTCTACTATATACCAATTTCAAGTCAGCTATGGTCAAGGGACTTGGTATGACCATAGCTGGCCGCTAGCCAAATCCACAATTAGTGCTGGTAAGGCAGTAATCGCCCGAAAAGTCGGGGAAATCTAACTTGCATTTCAATGCCTGTTACACTCATCATTAGTATGTGCGACACGAGAGTCTATCGGTGTGCAAATTTAATTTGCACGAAAAAGGTGTGTCGCACATTTTTGCCATTTTGGCCTCCGATGGAGGTAACACTCTCTGTTACTTCCAACCCATTTCACTATCTACGGGAGCACAGGCCACCCCCGCAATAGCAACTTAATAACTAACTAATTAAATTTTTATATTGTAACAAGATACAAGATACAGAGATAGTATTTAAGTGTGTTTTGACTGTATGTGTTGCTTGTAGATACGCACCGGTATCCACAATAATGTTGTATAATAAAATGTTCAAATTATAATTATTATTATCAGTCTGATTGTGATTGATAAATATGTAGGTATCGCTGGTTAACTCTTTTAATTTAAAAGTATTTCCCGCACTCCGCTAGTGACCTCCCCCCACTTACCATATGTGGATATTGTTGTTCTGTTAGGTGACTGCTCAGCTGTAACATACACGCTACATATACAAGTAGATATTCTGTTTGAATATCAAACGTGACTAGCATGCACAATAATAATAATATAACAGCTAAATAAAGTTCTGAGTTATCAGGAATATTTGAATTCTTCCGCCACCTTTTGGTAGAACTAGCTATGAAAAAAATGAACTATTTTAAGTTTTGAAATTAAACTCTTTTTTCCACTGGTAACAAAATATAGAGGTTTATTAACAGTTAGGAATGCTATAAAATCTTTTTAAAAAATTAACAATCAGTCATTAATAATTTTACTGAGAATAATTACAATGAACAAAATTAAAATGAAACTCTCCTTAGCCTCAAGGCTGGTAACCCTGTAGGTTATACAATAGTTTTTATTTTGAGAGGTTATGTCCTCTTACATAAGTTATTTACCAAGTTCGTGTAGTTCTTTTAAGTAACATGATGCCAGATACAAGATGTGGCGTTTTATAATGATATTAAATGAACAATTAATAAAAAACGAACAAACAAATATTAAAATAGAAAATTGGTACCATATAATAGATAATTATGGTATTATTGTACGCGGGAATTCGTATGCAGTATACAGTAGTTGCCTTGACAATAAACAAGTGCGTTGGTTTGCACTGCTAAAATGTATTATTATATTTTAATAATTCACTGTGGGAATTATTTATTTACAAGAGAAAAAGTTATCAAAAAAAAAAAACTCTTGTTATAGTTTTCATCTGGTTTGGATTATATGAGAACAGACTTATGACAAAAAGGTGGCAAATTGTGGTTATGATTTTAAGGTTATCTCATAACGTGAATTGTTATTAGAGTTAATTATATTAAGCATTAATTTCTTCTTAATCCAAACATACATATATTATTTATAATATTTCTGATGCATAACTATCAGTAGCATAGAATGTTCTTTCGCATAAAAATTAAAATATTTATCTTCAATAGTAAAAAATCGGTATGGAGAACCATACATGACTTCCATATTCTAAGATTTATATTTAAAATCATTTTCGAAATGAAATATTACCATAGAAACTACTTCTTTCTACTTACTGGTTCAGCCTTAACCACAGTACTGTGGTCACTAACGTATACCACCTCACGTTATCGCACTCGATTTTCACTGATGATGGAAGTCGATGGCATTGCCGAAACGTCTGGTTTTGTAGAAAACACTGGACTACGGCCAAATATCCCGGGAAGGAATTTTAACAAAAACTACTTCTTTGTTGCCGATAACGTTGTACACATATATATAAAATATATGCATAAAATTAATGGGTTGTATAAGTTAATGATTGATCTGCATTAAGTAGTGCTCAAGTTTCCAAAGTTTTAATATATGATGTCCGTAATTAAAACATCAGAGCAGGTTTAGTGTGAATGAGGGTACACTGTGGACAAAAATTTTCAGCATTTCCTATTGAGCGTTGCTTAGAGTAAAGCTGCGAATCTACAGTGTATGTTTCACAGAACAAACACGCGAAAAAGAAGGAGCGCTCCGAAGTCACTCATGGACCCTCAGCATCTTGCAGAGGGTTCATTCCCTAAAGACGAAAAGTCTGTCTATGAATCGTTCCTCTGTAAACACGTGCAGTTACATTGCCCAGCGATCCACAGGAAGCAAATTGATGTCCATTTTTTCTGCTTGCACGCGTTATGTTGGTGTGGGTTTCGGCACTTTCCATTTAAAAAGCGTGCAAATGTAAGAAAATAAACATGAGTGAGGCCAGAAATAACGTGAATTGTGTGTGTGTGTGTGTGTGTGTGTGTGTCTTACCTGCCTTTTTATTGCTGTAGGCATAATAATAAAATGGAAACGTAAACATTACATAACTGAGATATGCTTACCTGCCACGAACGATATATTATTTTATACATGGAGACGTTCAGTGACATACACACGTACAGAAGTCATCTTCAAAAATACTAGAAGTCGTCCACGCTTTTATGTTGGCAGTGTAACTTACAGGAAGTTTTTTGATGTTTTTAAAACATCTAGGATGCAAACTTTTCCCGATAACTGAAAGTTTCCTTTTTTCGGTTCCCGTCATGTTCGCACAAACAAAAACTGTAACTCTTTGTTTAGAGAGCTTCCCACCAACGCACTTTTCATTTGTAAATTTGAAAGTCTTATCTGGAGTTAATTTATAAAAAATTCCGGCTTCATGTCCATTAAAGATGTCTTCATCTTTATATGATCGTCTAATTTCTGGCCAAGTGTTATGCACCCAATCGCCTGTAACGTTCAGATCTACGCATTTTGCCTCACCACAAATTTTTCCAAAGGAAATCGAGTGTCGGGCCTTAAATCGATCTAGCCATCCGTTGGAGCACGCAAAATGGCTGGCACCGGCAGTCCTGTTACAGTGCTTATCGCTTGCATACAATGTATGTCTGTAGCCATGGGCTAGCGCGCGCGCGCACATATATACGTTTATATGAAATTTAGAGTAAAGTATCTGTGAAATATTTGACGCTATAACAGAGTAGTACAATATTTAGTGACGTTAAAACCGGGAATTTTTATAATGTTAAAGATATCAGTTTGACCGGACTTATGACAAAATAACGCTACACCAGAGTTGACGTAACAGCCGAGGCCGTAATAACCAAGTTCCACTGTATATATAAAGATATTAACTCAAACATAATTTACATTAAAATGAAAAAATTATAATTTTATTGCCTGGCAACAAAATTATTTTATTTTTAACAATTACCATTGTTTCAAAAAGTTTAAATAAATTTTCAAGTACTTTACTCTTGTTAAAACGTAAAAGGTTGCAGGTAAACTACCCCTTCCCCTTAACCAATCTTCACTAAAATCGAAAGTCCTTGAGACCTCTACAATTCAGGGATGTATGCAAAAAATTATTTGATTCTGTTTGAATTTGCGGCTGTTATCGTTTGCCATAGAAAATACGCTTGACAAAAAAACGTTGCAGGTAAACTACCCCTTCCCCTCAACCGATCTTCACCAAAAACAACAGGTCTTGAGTACTCTACAAATCAGGGCTGTATGCAGAAAATTATTTGATTCTGTTTGAATTTGCGGCTGTTATCGTTTGCCATAGAAAAAAAATCTACAGACACACAGACAGACACACACACAGACACTTTTCGGAAAACGACTTTTTTCATGTTTTGAGTGTAGTAGAATCAGAATCTGCAATAATCTCGAACACGATTTTTTTTGCCATCACCATACTTCCATTCCTTAAGGAATATGGAAGTAAAAATCAAAAAACAACGTTAGTCAATTGAGCGACTATTTACTGTGCTCGTATTTTGTAATAAGTACATTAATCGTGATTCTCTTGATTATGAAAAATAATTAAAACATTTATTTATCATGTTAAAAATTGTGAAATGATTCTTTCGTCAATTCTGATAAATTTCATCAGCATTATTATACTTCGCTATTATTGATTAGCGTAGTATCTAGACAATCGGTATTACAGAAATTTTTATTTCTGTTTTATTGTTAATTAATGAAAAATATTGTACTCCCTGGTTTATTTTTCGCACAACACTCGCAAATACGATCGATATTGTACACTGATCGTATTTAAATCTTATTCACTCCGCACTGTACACACGTTAATGCTTGTGTTGTATTTAGGTTAGGTGTATGTTGGTTACTGATGTTTACGTGTCGCGCACAATTCAAAAATAAACTTCTTCATATATCTGGTTCGCCGAGTGACACGTCCTGTCTAGTTGATGATTGATAGATGACTGTGACGCTCCTTCGGAACGTCTCCGGCTTGTGTGCCGATTTCCATTCTTTCGATTGGCTGAAATGTTTGAACTCTCCGACCCAAAGTACCTTGGCTTATTAAAATTTTTAATTTTTTACCAATTTTGCGTTTGGGTTTGAGATTAACATGACGTCAGCACTGGTGCAAAAAATAATTAAAAAGTTTAAAATCGTAATAACTTTCTTAATATTTGTCTAATCGTTAAACGGTTAGTGTCAATAAATCGCGGACATCCTGAGCTTTAAATAAAGTCCAAACAAGATTATAATCCGTCCATTATTTAAATCACTATAACTATTTTATTGATTTTTATGGTGCATCTTATATTTAATAAGTTTATTACACCAAACTTAACTAATTACAATAACACACTTTTGATTAAACGATCTGAGTCTATTTCTCAACTTGTTTAATACAAAATTTGGGAATAATTGTTACCCAAACAATGTCTGATCATTGGCGTCTTTAGCGTCCATATTCGATTATTCACAATTGTCCTTAAAACTATTTTTCCTTATCTAATAACATTGATATTGTAATCTAACAATAATATAAACGTCTATTTACATGAATTTGTACTTTAGTATATGTACAGGGCTGTGTTTCATATACTATTAGTATTGTTTCACTACCCTCCTATCTCTTTTCTTAAAATTGTCACTTTATTTATGGTTTTTCTATATAAGGTATATTATGTTATAAATGCAACTAGTGTACAATTATAGTACCTAATTCATTTCATATATTTGTTAGCTTTTAGCTATCTGGGAACCCTTCAATTTCTAGTAATGGGTTTGTTTACATTAGGTCATGGCATGGTAGTCAGTTATTTTTTGATAGATCAATAACTAAATTGTTATTGTTATACTTGACATAGATTCTCAAAGTAGTATCAGACATTCTTCTGATCATTGATAACATTTTTATCTACTTTTAAACAAGTTTGTATGTTGCATTTTGCATAAATAACTTGCTACATACTGTTTGTTTACATTCTGATTCCACCATCATGATCATTTAGTTTTTAATAATTTATCTATAAAATGACTATTCTCATGGTTATGGTCTGTTCTCATAGTAGTGTTAGGTGTCCCTCTTACTACTGGTAACACTCTCATTAATCTTTGTTTAAGTTTTAATAAAGTATCTTGCTTAACTAGTTGGTTACATTGCCTCTGCTTTACTAGGGTGTATCATTACTTATAATGAATCCTTGATTGATACAATTGTTGATGGTTATTTGGTTAAACTAATATGTATGATTTTTTGTTTCATAGGTGCCTTTCCTATGGGGTTATGTAACAATGTACAACATATTTTAATGCAGCATGTTGCTACTACTAACATGACTTCAGTATGGTATTCTATTACAATAGTTTAATTGTTTTAATACACATGTTTACACTACTTCTTCTTAAACAATAATACAAATATTCTTGAACTAATGATAATACCTTTCTTGTCATGGTTTGTAACTAATTTCTGTCACATTTGTTTGATATTTAACAAACTACTTTGTTTGTTATTGTTCTTTCTCTGGCCTTTCTTTGTATTGTATTCTGTTTTGCCGTGGCATTCAGTTACATTTCTTTTGAAATTTACAAAGGTTTTTATTGTCCAGTTCTATGAACAATAATATAACTGTTCTATTTTACATTGTTTGGTGGTCTTATGATTATCTATTTGGATCACAATCTTCATTAAACTAGTCACACTAATTGTCTGTGTATTTCTGACTATTTAATTCTTGATGTTTCCACTATGAAAGTAACACATTTTCTTCCACTATAAACCTTATCACTGGAATTGTTTATGGGGTTTATTAGGTTAAAATTAGTTAACTGGTCACAGGTTTTCACACTTATATTAAGTACTCACTATAATTGTTTGTGATTTCTTAAATGTTAAACACTGTTTCTTCATAGTTGACAATCACTATTCTTTTAGTTACTAGTATTGTCTCTAGTACACTTGATGAATGATTATTGCTTGTATGGTCTATCCATTTTCTTCTCTCTTCATGTCATGTTTCCTTGTCCTTCTTCTTTAGGTTTGAACGTCTTCTTCAATGTTTTCATTGTAGTAGTCGTTGTTCCATAATATTTATATTTGTCAATACATCGGTTTGTCTGCCATCATTGTGGTTGCTCCTGAGTTGTTTCTTCCTTTATTTGGCATAGTTATTTTTGTTGGTTCCCCTCACTGTTGGAATCCTGTTGTCTTCTTTTACACTTTTATTATAGTCATTTTCTTCATTTGTTCCCCTCACTGTTGGAATCTATTTGTAGTCATTTTGTTGATTCCCCTCACTGTTGGAATCTATTTGTAGTCATTTTGATGATTCCCCTCACTGTTGGAATCTATTTGTAGTCATTTTGTTGATTCCCCTCACTGTTGGAATCTATTGTAGTCATTTTGATGATTCCCCTCACTGTTGGAATCTATTGGGCCTGGTTACTAACATTTTATTTTGGCTCAGGGTTATTTTCTTTCTTCATTTCGTGTATGATGCTGCTATGTTACACTTTCTTCTTCATCGTTGGAACTTTACATTAATATATCCGTAGATACACACTTTTTGTTCACATAGTTTTATTTATCTAGAAATACTTTCATGCTTTCCCGTCACTTGACGTTATATTTGCTTACTTTATGTAACTACCATATTTGGTAACGTTACATATGCCTTCCTATAAGAATTGATTAATTCTGAATCAGTATATTTATTTTTCATTGAAGAATTCATCAATTGTTGTACGTTTCCATGTCGATTCATATGCTTTTTACATATATCCCTTCACTTTCTTCTATTTGAATCATAATTATTTCTTCTCTATGTAATTATCTCCCTTGTTTATTTAGTTCCCTAATTCCCTAACATAAGCTTAGCTGGGGCAGTTCAGAGCGGCTCACTTTGGCTATTCAACTCCACTGGCCATACTAACTTCAATAAATACGGAGGCACATCATCTCCTTCAATAATAATAAATGATTGCTGGCATTATTCATCAGTCAATTCATCTCAAATAATCAAAAAAATAATAATAGTGGTCGTTCTTCCAACAAATAATAAATATCCTTGGGATTAACTCACGCATCTGCGGTTTATACATTGTTATACTCTCTTTTTCTTGATTCAACTCAACTAAATTCTTCACATATTATAGGGGTATTTGGTTTTACATTTCATCACTGGTATACTCTCATGATTGTCTTCGTTAGTATATTACTTCTCATTCTTCTTCATCATCGATTAATCTCTTCATCTTGTATCACATTAAACGTCATCTCGTCATATTCTTCATTTTAGGGTTTACTCATCTAGATATAATTCATGAATATATTTATTTTTTCTCTTTTCTCACGGTTTCAGTTGATATATAGTACATGTGGTATTGGCTTTCTTCTAGTAAAAAACATTAGAAAACAATGTGGTTGTGTGTGGTTTCTTGTCTACATTAATACATTTCATTGGGTTTGTTCCTCCAACTTCTTATTTGCTCCTTCTTTCTTCATTTGTAGTACGGGTTTGATGGTAATTTTACTGGTTGACTTGGCTCTAGGAAATTTCATTTTGCCATGGATGTTGTGTGTCGGCCTCGTATTGTACTTCTTCTCTTTTTTATAGTACGGGTAAGATGTTGAATTACTGGTTGACTTGGCTCTAGGAATTAGTTGTGCCAGGGATGGAGTTTGTCAGTCTCGTATTGTACTTCTTCTCTTTATTAGTACGGGTAGGATGTTAATTTTACTGTTGACGTGGCTCTTGGAAATATATATACTTTTATATAGTTATGCCATAGGTCTCGGGTGTCTGTCTCGTATTGTACTTCTTCTCTTTTTTATAGTACGGGTAAGATGTTAATTACTGTTGACGTGGCTCTTGGAAATATATATACTTTTATATAGTTATGCCATAGGTCTCGGGTGTCTGTCTCGTATTGTACTTCTTCTCTTTTTTATAGTACGGGTAAGATGTTGAATTACTGGTTGACTTGGCTCTAGGAATTAGTTGTGTCAGGGATGGAGTTTGTCAGTCTCGTATAGTACTTCTTCTCTTTTTTATAGTACGGGTAAGATGTTGAATTACTGGTTGACGTGGCTCTTGGAAATATATATACTTTTATATAGTTATGCCATAGGTCTTGGGTGTCTGTCTCGTATTGTACTTCTTCTCTTTTTTATAGTAATACTAGTACTATTATTTGCAAATACAATTTTCTGAATCCTTTACATAACTTCTTTGGGAACATATTTTTTCATATTATAAAATTACAGTATAGTCAACGTTCATTTCATAGTTATACAGTTACTTCTTATTTAATATAAACACATAATAATCTTCATAGCAATATTCCATCCTTTCTTCTTTAGTCAACATTTATTTCCATAATTATATTTTCATTTTTTCACTTTTTAATAAACAATAATCTTCATCGCCACATTTCACTTTTTACCTTTATATAGTTAACAGTTATATTCACAAGTATATTTTCATCTTTCATTTAATATCCATAACAAATAATTTTCATCGCTATTTTTCACTTTTAATCTTATATTTTAATCTCCGATATATCTTTTCATTGAAGCTTGGTTGTAAGTGCCCTTTATCTTTTTGGTTACTGGGTCTTGCAATTCATAAGCATTATTGAGGTTGTTTTTGGTTACAGTATATGGGCCTGTGAATAGCAGTAGCAGTTTTTTCGCAATACCCTCAATGGTACTTGGGAGTTCTCTGTTTTTTATGAGTACTCTGTCTCCCACTTCATACTTTATAACTTTGGGTTGCGATTTTTTGTATTTGAGCCTAAGTTTGTCAGCTCGTTCAACTGCGTTATTGTAAAATTTTGTTCTATTGAATTTGACCTCTTTTTCTATTGGAAAGTTAATGATTTCTGTAATTTCCCGGGGTGGTCTTCGCTCATACATAGCCATATAAGGTGTCTCATCTGTTGATTGATGATAGGCTAGGTTTAGGAAGTCTTCAGCCGGGGATAGATACTCCTCCCATTTTCTCTTGGCTGTGACAGTAGGTTCTTAAGATCCTTCCTACTTCTCTCAACACTCTCTCAGCAGGGTTGCTGTTGGGGTGATACACAGATGTTTTGTAGGTCTTTATGCCCTGATGGATTAATGTTTCCCGCCACTTTCGTCCTCGGAACTGTGTCCCATGGTCTGTAATTATTGACAACGGTTTTCCCACTTCGGGTATATACTTGGATATCACTATGTCCAGTATTTTGTTTGTTGTAGCTCGATTTATTGGGTACAGTTTGGTGAATTTTGTGTAGTGGTCGAATATGATTACTATATATTTATACTGATGCCTTCCACCACTTCGTGGAAATGGTCCACAAATGTCTAAAAATATTTTCTCCAATTTTGCTGTCGATGTTATAGGTATCATTACCCCTTCTCGTCTTTCATTACTACACTTTACCAACTGGCAAATATGACAATTTTGGATATACTTTCTAACTTTTCTATTCATGTCTTTGAAGTGTACATGTTCTTGTAATGCTTTCACGACCTTGACTGCGCCCATGTGACCGTAGCGTATATGGTAATCAATGGGTAGTTCCTTTTCCATGGTTTTTGGTATAACCACCTTCCATTGTTCACCATCTTTGTTATGTTTAGTGAATAGTAATCGGTTATGAGTACAGTAGAATGGTGTTATTTTTTCATCATCGTTTGCCAATCTTTGACTGATTAGTGAGATTTTGGGATCCTGGTTTTGATGAGTGTTTATATCTGATAGGATGTTGGTTAGTTCAGATGTGTTTTTTAATATGTGGTAGACTTTTGCAATGGTTTCCTTTTCTCCCTCGAATGTCTGGGCGGTGATGTTTACTCGGGACAACACGTCGGCCGCTATGTTGCTCTTCCCTGGTATATATTCCCATTGGATGTTATATTCCTGGAGTGTAAGAGTCCACCTTGTTAATCTACCATGTTTCAGTCTGCAATTCTTGAGAAAGGAAATAGATTTGTGGTCCGTTCGCACTGTAATAGGATATCCCAATATGAAAGTTCTGAATTTCTGACAAGCAAACACTATACTCAGCAACTCCTTCTCAGTTGTGTGGTAGTTTCGCTCACATTTATTTAAAGTTCTGCTTGCGAAACTGATTACTTGGTGATTACCTTCTTGGTCCTCCTGGTATAACACAGAACCAAGGCTTAGGTCGCTAGCATCACAGTTCATAAAAAATTGTCTCTCAAAATTAGGGTGGTGTAGCATGACGGTGTTGAGAAATTTTTCCTTAATTAGCTCAAAGGTAGAGTCTTGGTCAGACCCCCACTTCCACTTTTCCTTTGAGGATAGTTGTGACGAAAATCGAGCCGTTAGTTCAGAATAGTTGCTCTGGAACTTTTGATAATAATTACAGATTCCGAGGAACGACTGTAATTGCTTTTTATTTTTTGGTACTGGGAAACACTGGATTGCTTCCATCTTTTCTTGGGATGGTGTGATTCCAAACTCTGATAAGTTGAACCCCAAAAATTGTACTTCCTTGGCTATCAACTGTGATTTGTCCAATTTGAGCGTGATATGGTTGTCTTCTAACTTCTTTAACACTTGTGCCACCCGGTTACAGTGCTCTTCCCAATTATTTGATGCGATTAATAGGTCATCGACATATACTGTCGTAAATTGTAAAGTGTTGTGGCCTAATATTTCATCCATGCACTTGACAAAGATGGCCACAGAGTTCACTAGGCCGAAAGGTAATCTCTTAAAATGATAATTACGGCCTTCGAAAATAAATGCTGTGAACTTCCTGCTATTCGGGTGCAATTCAACCTGCCAATAACCGCAGACAGTATCCCATATACTGTAATATCTGGTGCCATAAAATCTCTTTAATATTTCGTCGATTTCGCCAGGCGACGTCCTGTCATTTATTATGGACTTATTAATTTCCCGTGCATCCAAGCAAATTCTCACTGCACCGTTTTTCTTGGGTACAGCTACAATGGGATTAGTGTACGGGGAATTGCTAACTTCAATGATATCGTTCTCAATCAATCTTTGGATTTCCTCATGAACGGCTTCCTTAAGTGAAAAAGCGATTGGATAGGACTTTCTCTTGAATTCAGTTTGGTCCTTAAATTTTAGTTCACACTGAAAATTTTTGATCTTACCAGGTGTATTGGAGAATACATGACGGTATCGGTAGTATATTTGTATTAGTTTGTCACGCTGTTCATGAGTCAACTCATGGTTAATATTGTTTGTCTGGAATTCTCTAATTTCGTTAATTTTTTCTAACCATAATGCTTCTTCTGGATTGCTGCGAATTTCTTGGTTGATGGATCTTTTCTGATGTTCATGGCCTTCCCGTATATAATATATAACATGTTCTGAGGGTGCCTTCCTATATTCTATTAAATTTGCAGTCCATTCAATTTCCTCTGCCTTCAGTAATACAGTATTTTCGTCCATATTAATTATGGCTGTATACCTCCGCAGTATGTCGCAGCCGATGAGTAATGTAAATGGTAGTCCACTAGCTACGAGGAACACCATTGGAATTGTTTTTCCATTACTTGACACGTCCAGTTGCACTTGTTGGCGAATAGTTTTATTTTGTCGCCCAGTGGCTCCAATAAGTATTATATTATTGATGGGTAGGGTTGGTATAGTAGTCTTATTTTCTGACTGTATCCTGTTCAATTCCAATCTGTCAATTAACGATAAATTAGCTCCTGTATCTACCATTGCTGTGGCATTTATTCCGTTGACTCTTACAGATATATATGCGATTTCGCTGTTAGTTATGTCTCCGATACTGTCTTTTTCCTCCTCCATTAGGTCCTTCCTAATGTTCTTAAGATAATTGTTATGGTATGTTTTATGATAAGCCAAATGTGTTGCCAAAATGTCAGACCCAATAGTCCGGTTCAGTGAGGGTGTGGTTAATCTTTTCACTGCCGGTTCCCATTTAAAGGCAGGTCACCGTTTGTGTGCCTGTCTTGCGAAGTAGATGCGATGGGTTCCTGGGCTCCTGGCCCGTGTCCGTTGTGATAGGTTTCCGTTGCCTGTGTGACTGGTCTGTTGCCTTCACTACTGTCGCTCCTATTGGACCTGTAACCTGACTCTCGGTCTTCTCGGTCGCTGTGGTTGGAGTTACTATGGTGGTTCAGAAAACTTCTCCGTCCTTGGTAATAATTCCTTCGATTTCCACCTCGGCTTGCGTGGGGGTAGTTCACCCTCCGGAACTGATTATTGTTTTGGCTCCCATTGCCATGTCGTTGTTGATTGTTGGGGAATTGGTTGTTGTATGGTCTATAGTAATTGTTGCCCCTCTGGTAATGTGCGTCCCGTTGGTATCCACTTGGTCGGGGGTTGTTAAAATTTCCTCTGTCCACATGGTTGCCACCTTCATTTTGGCATGGTCCTGGTTGGTTTTGGAACCGTGGAGGATTGTTGAAATTCCTTCCTGGGCTGGTTCTGTCATTGTGATTTGTAGGGTTGATATTTCCGGGTCCCCCCCTATCATACACTTGACTAGGTCCTTGGCGGTTTCGCTGGTAATACCTCTCTCGTTCATGACTCTCTAGTAGATCACACATTCCCTGTATAGTCTTGATTTGCGAGTTCAGCCTCCCTTGGGAAATTCCTTGGTTAAAGTGATATGCTAATTTAGTTACCAAGCATTCTTCTGGAATAGCTGGCTCCAAATTTCTGGCCAGACAGATCTTGCCTAGGAAATATGTATTCATTGACTGTCTGCCATTTACGTCAAATTTCCCGTTCGTTATGTCATCTCTAATTATGTTTTGGGTTGTTTCGGACCAGTATTTCTGTTTAAAGGCTGTCTTAAAGGTATCGTAACTTCCTACTTCATGACGGGTTGCCGTCCACCAATTATTGAAAGTGTTCTTGAAGGATTCGTCCAGCATTCCCTTGATAATGGACCACCTGCTTTCTCGATTCCGGTTTATGACCTCTTCTTTTCTTTCCAAGAATTCTAACGGGTTTTTAACATATGTACGGAATTCAATTTGGTCCCTACCTTCCAGGTGATTTAGTCCTGATAGAATGTTTGGGATGGTTCGTAGACGGTGCATCTTGTCTCTAATATCATTTAACTCTCTCTGCTGGCGTTCCGTTAACTGGTCTTTGTTGTTACTCACTTGTTGTTTAATGGCATCCACCTTCACAGAAACCTCCTCACATTTTTCATTCAGTGTCGATTGCGCTATCTTCATCTCAGTTTGTTCCCGCGCTACAATTCCTATTTGGGCGCTGTGTGTCTTCTCAACATCACTGATACGACGGTTGACGTCTACTTCTGTCTGCTTTAATTTTTGACTAGTGCTTTCTCCCTCCTTCTGTATTTCAGAGATTTCTGCATGAATTTCGGTTGTCAGTATGGCCATCCATTCTTCAGTTGCCTCTAAATTTTCTCCTAATTTTCTTTCTACCGACTTGATCGTAGTTTGGGCAACTTCTTCCACCTTGTCACTGTTAATGGCCATTTGTTGCCATATTCTTTCATTGTCGCTTTGCATGAGTTCAATGTCTCGACTAATTTTGGCATTAATCTCATCGATTTTCTGGTTGGTTTGGTCGATTTTAATCCCCAACTCTGCAGATAAGTCTTCCTTCATTATTGCCATTTTCCTCTCCAATAGCTCTTCAGTCTTTTTCTGCCCGTCTTCCATCCTCCTGTTTGTTTCACTTATTTTGTTATTTAATTCCTCCCTCAACAATTCTATATTTTTCTGGCTCTCTCTCTGGCCTTCTTCTATTTTCTGGTCCGTGGATTTCTGGCCTTCCTTTAGTGACTCTATTTTTTGATCTGTGGATTTCTGGCCTTCCTCTATCTTCTTGCTTAACTCCTCCTTAGTGGACCGACTGGTTTCATCCAGCTTCTTTGATAATGATTGTAATATTTCTAATATGCTGGCATTCATTGTTGCCATTGGCTCCTCGGGTTGGTGTATTTCCGGTTGAATTTCTTGGGGTATCATTTCCGGTTCCTCATCGTCCGGTTGTTGAACCTCCTCCGCCGGTTCAGGTTGTTTGTCCTCAATTTCTAATAGGATTTCTTCAACGTCTTCCGTTGATGTTGCCTCCTTCTCTTCCAGTCTGGCCTCCCTCTCTGCCTCTGCTGCTCTCTTTTTTGAAGTTGATCTCCTCGTATACATCTTGTCGCTGGCAATGTACTTGCAGTCTCTTGACGGATTGGGTTATTAAATAATTGGTTAAATTGTCCGTTTTTTCCCTAATCCGCGCTCAGACGTTGGGCGCCAATCTTGTAACAAGATACAGAGATAGTATTTAAGTGTGTTTTGACTGTATGTGTTGCTTGTAGATACGCACCGGTATCCACAATAATGTTGTATAATAAAATGTTCAAATTATAATTATTATTATCAGTCTGATTGTGATTGATAAATATGTGGGTATCGCTGGTTAACTCTTTTAATTTAAAAGTATTTCCCGCACTCCGCTAGTGACCTCCCCCCACTTACCATATAACTCTTTTTCCACTGGTAACAAAATATAGAGGTTTATTAACAGTTAGGAATGCTATAAAATCTTTTTAAAAAATTAACAATCAGTCATTAATAATTTTACTGGGAATAATTACAATGAACAAAATTAAAATGAAACTCTCCTTAGCCTCAAGGCTGGTAACCCTGTAGGTTATACAATAGTTTTTATTTTGAGAGGTTATGTCCTCTTACATAAGTTATTTACCAAGTTCGTGTAGTTCTTTTAAGTAACATGATGCCAGATACAAGATGTGGCGTTTTATAATGATATTAAATGAACAATTAATAAAAAACGAACAAACAAATATTAAAATAGAAAATTTGTACCATATAATAGATAATTATGGTATTATCGTACGCGGGAATTCGTACGCAGTATACAGTAGTTGCCTTGACAATAACCAAGTGCGTTGGTTTGCACTGCTAAAATGTATTATTATATTTTAATAATTCACTGTGGGAATTATTTATTTACAAGAGAAAAAGTTATCAAAAAAAAACTCTTGTTATAGTTTTCATCTGGTTTGGATTATATGAGAACAGACTTATGACAAAAAGGTGGCAAATTGTGGTTATGATTTTAAGGTTATCTCATAACGTGAATTGTTATTAGAGTTAATTATATTAAGCATTAATTTCTTCTTAATCCAAACATACATATATTATTTATAATATTTCTGATGCATAACTATCAGTAGCATAGAATGTTCTTTCGCATAAAAATTAAAAAATTCATCTTCAATAGTAAAAAATCGGTATGGAGAACCATACATGACTTCCATATTCTAAGATTTATATTTAAAATCATTTTCAAAATGAAATATTACCATAGAAACTACTTCTTTCTACTTACTGGTTCAGCCTTAACCACAGTACTGTGGTCACTAACGTATACCACCTCACGTTATCGCACTCGATTTTCACTGATGATGGAAGTCGATGGCATTGCCGAAACGTCTGGTTTTGTAGAAAACATTGGACTACGGCCAAATATCCCGGGAAGGAATTTTAACAAAAACTACTTCTTTGTTGCCGATAACGTTGTACACATATATATAAAATATATGCATAAAATTAATGGCTTGTATAAGTTAATGATTGATCTGCATTAAGTAGTGCTCAAGTTTCCAAAGTTTTAATATTATGATGTCCGTAATTAAAACATCAGAGCAGGTTTAGTGTGAATGAGGGTACACTGTGGACAAAAATTTTCAGCATTTCCTATTGAGCGTTGCTTAGAGTAAAGCTGCGAATCTACAGTGTATGTTTCACAGAACAAACACACGAAAAAGAAGGAGCGCTCCGAAGTCACTCATGGACCCTCAGCATCTTGCAGAGGGTTCATTCCCTAAAGACGAAAAGTCTGTCTATGAATCGTTCCTCTGTAAACACGTGCAGTTACATTGCCCAGCGATCCACAGGAAGCAAATTGATGTCCATTTTTTCGGCTTGCACGCGTTATGTTGGTGTGGGTTTCGGCACTTTCCATTTAAAAAGCGTGCAAATGTAAGAAAATAAACATGAGTGAGGCCAGAAATAACGTGAATTGTGTGTGTGTGTGTGTGTCTTACCTGCCTTTTTATTGCTGTAGGCATAATAATAAAATGGAAACGTAAACATTACATAACTGAGATATGCTTACCTGCCACGAACGATATATTATTTTATACATGGAGACGTTCAGTGACATACACACGTACAGAAGTCATCTTCAAAAATACTAGAAGTCGTCCACGCTTGTATGTTGGCAGTGTAACTTACAGGAAGTTTTTTGATGTTTTTAAAACGTCTAGGATGCAAACTTTTCCCGATAACTAAAAGTTTCCTTTTTTCGGTTCCCGTCATGTTCACACAAACAAAAACTGTAACTCTTTGTTTAGAGAGCTTCCCACCAACGCACTTTTCATTTGTAAATTTGAAAGTCTTATCTGGAGTTAATTTATAAAAAATTCCGGCTTCATGTCCATTAAAGATGTCTTCATCTTTATATGATCGTCTAATTTCTGGCCAAGTGTTATGCACCCAATCGCCTGTAACGTTCAGATCTACGCATTTTGCCTCACCACAAATTTTTCCAAAGGAAATCGAGTGTCGGGCCTTAAATCGATCTAGCCATCCGTTGGAGCACGCAAAATGGCTGGCGCCGGCAGTCCTGTTACAGTGCTTATCGCTTGCATACAATGTATGTCTGTAGCCATGGGCTAGCGCGCGCGCGCGCACATATATACGTTTATATGAAATTTAGAGTAAAGTATCTGTGAAATATTTGACGCTATAACAGAGTAGTACAATATTTAGTGACGTTAAAACCGGGAATTTTTATAATGTTAAAGATATCAGTTTGACCGGACTTATGACAAAATAACGCTACACCAGAGTTGACGTAACAGCCGAGGCCGTAATAACCAAGTTCCACTGTATATATAAAGATATTAACTCAAACATAATTTACATTAAAATGAAAAAATTATAATTTTATTGCCTGGCAACAAAATTATTTTATTTTTAACAATTACCATTGTTTCAAAAAGTTTAAATAAATTTTCAAGTACTTTACTCTTGTTAAAACGTAAAAGGTTGCAGGTAAACTACTCCTTGAGACCTCTACAATTCAGGGACGTATGCAAAAAATTATTTGATTCTGTTTGAATTTGCGGCTGTTATCGTTTGCCATAGAAAATACGCTTGACAAAAAAACGTTGCAGGTAAACTACCCCTTTCCCTTAACCGATCTTCACCAAAAACAATAGGTCTTGACAACTCTACAATTCAGGGCTGTATGCGAAACATTATTTGATTCTGTTTGAATTTGCGGCTGTTATCGTTTGCCAAAAAAAAAATTTCCCTTGATAAAAAAAAACCGTTGCAGGTAAACTACCCCTTTCCCTCAACCGATCTTCACCAAAAACAATAGGTCATGAGTACTGTACAAATCAGAGCTGTATGCAAAAAATTATTTGATTCTGTTTGAATTTGCGGCAGTTATCGTTTGCCATAGAAAAAAAATCTACAGACACACACACAGACACTTTTCGGAAAACGACTTTTTTTCATGTTTTGAGTGTAGTAGAATCAGAATCTGCAATAATCTCGAACACGATTTTTTTTTGCATCACCATACTTCCATTCCTTAAGTAATATGGAAGTAAAAATCAAAAAACAACGTTAGTCAATTGAGCGACTATTTACTGTGCTCGTATTTTGTAATAAGTACATTAATCGTGATTCTCTTGATTATGAAAAATAATTAAAACATTTATTTATCATGTTAAAAATTGCGAAATGATTCTTTCGTCAATTCTGATAAATTTCATCAGCATTATTATACTTCGCTATTATTGATTAGCGTAGTATCTAGACAATCGGTATTACAGAAATTTTTATTTCTGTTTTATTGTTAATTAATGAAAAATATTGTACTCCCTGGTTTATTTTTCACACAACACTCGCAAATACGATCGATATTGTACACTGATCGTATTTAAATCTTATTCACTCCGCACTGTACACACGTTAATGCTTGTGTTGTATTTAGGTTAGGTGTATGTTGGTTACTGATGTTTACGTGTCGCACACAATTCAAAAATAAACTTCTTCATATATCTGGTTCGCCGAGTGACACGTCCTGTCTAGTTGATGATTGATAGATGACTGTGACGCTCCTTCGGAACGTCTCCGGCTTGTCTGCCGATTTCCATTCATTCGATTGGCTGAAATGTTTGAACTCTCCGACCCAAAGTACCTTGGCTTATTAAAATTTTTAATTTTTTACCAATTTTGCGTTTGGGTTTGAGATTAACATGACGTCAGCACTGGTGCAAAAAATAATTAAAAAGTTTAAAATCGTAATAACTTTCTTAATATTTGTCTAATCGTTAAACGGTTAGTGTCAATAAATCGCGGACATCCTGAGCTTTAAATAAAGTCCAAACAAGATTATAATCCGTCCATTATTTAAATCACTATAACTATTTTATTGATTTTTATGGTGCATCTTATATTTAATAAGTTTATTACACCAAACTTAACTAATTACACTAAAACACTTTTGATTAAACGATCTGAGTCTATTTCTCAACTTGTTTAATACAAAATTTGGGAATAATTGTTACCCAAACAATGTCTGATCATGGCGTCTTTAGCGTCCATATTCGATTATTCACAATTGTCCTTAAAACTATTTTTCCTTATCTAATAACATTGATATTGTAATCTAACAATAATATAAACGTCTATTTACATGAATTTGTACTTTAGTATATGTACAGGGCTGTGTTTCATATACTATTAGTATTGTTTCACTACCCTCCTATCTCTTTTCTTAAAATTGTCACTTTATTTATGGTTTTTCTATATTAGGTATATTATGTTATAAATGCAACTAGTGTACAATTATAGTACTTAATTCATTTCATATATTTGTTAGCTTTTAGCTATCTGGGAACCCTTCAATTTCTAGTAATGGGTTTGTTTACATTAGGTCATGGCATGGTAGTCAGTTATTTTTTGATAGATCAATAACTAAATTGTTATTGTTATACTTGACATAGATTCTCAAAGTAGTATCAGACATTCTTCTGATCATTGATAACATTTTTATCTACTTTTAAACAAGTTTGTATGTTGCATTTTGCATAAATAACTTGCTACATACTGTTTGTTTACATTCTGATTCCACCATCATGATCATTTAGTTTTTAATAATTTATCTATAAAATGACTATTCTCATGGTTATGGTCTGTTCTCATAGTAGTGTTAGGTGTCCCTCTTACTACTGGTAACACTCTCATTAATCTTTGTTTAAGTTTTAATAAAGTATCTTGCTTAACTAGTTGGTTACATTGCCTCTGCTTACTTCTGGCTATGCATTCATAGTCAGCTAGTTTACAATATTTTGGTCACAAACTATTGTCATTATACTTATAATCTGTTCTCATAGTAGTACCAGCTGTTCATCTAACTACTGGTAATACTTTCATTAATCTTGGTACATGTTTTAACACTGTATTTTGTTTAACTAATTTGGCATATTAGGTTCCATTTCTTCCAGCTTTGTGCTATCATATTTGGTCTACTTTATTTGTAGTGTATTTCAATATAATACACTGTTTACTAGGGTGTATCATTACTTATAATGAATCCTTGATTGATACAATTGTTGATGGTTATTTGGTTAAACTAATATGTATGATTTTTTGTTTCATAGGTGCCTTTCCTATGGGGTTATGTAACAATGTACAACATATTTTAATGCAGCATGTTGCTACTACTAACATGACTTCAGTATGGTATTCTATTACAATAGTTTAATTGTTTTAATACACATGTTTACACTACTTCTTCTTAAACAATAATACAAATATTCTTGAACTAATGATAATACCTTTCTTGTCATGGTTTGTAACTAATTTCTGTCACATTTGTTTGATATTTAACAAACTACTTTGTTTGTTATTGTTCTTTCTCTGGCCTTTCTTTGTATTGTATTCTGTTTTGCCGTGGCATTCAGTTACATTTCTTTTGAAATTTACAAAGGTTTTTATTGTCCAGTTCTATGAACAATAATATAACTGTTCTATTTTACATTGTTTGGTGGTCTTATGATTATCTATTTGGATCACAATCTTCATTAAACTAGTCACACTAATTGTCTGTGTATTTCTGACTATTTAATTCTTGATGTTTCCACTATGAAAGTAACACATTTTCTTCCACTATAAACCTTATCACTGGAATTGTTTGTGGGGTTTATTAGGTTAAAATTAGTTAACTGGTCACAGGTTTTCACACTTATATTAAGTACTCACTATAATTGTTTGTGATTTCTTAAATGTTAAACACTGTTTCTTCATAGTTGACAATCACTATTCTTTTAGTTACTAGTATTGTCTCTAGTACACTTGATGAATGATTATTGCTTGTATGGTCTATCCATTTTCTTCTCTCTTCATGTCATGTTTCCTTGTCCTTCTTCTTCCCTTCTTCTTTAGGTTTGAACGTCTTCTTCAATGTTTTCATTGTAGTAGTCGTTGTTCCATAATATTTATATTTGTCAATACATCGGTTTGTCTGCCATCATTGTGGTTGCTCCTGAGTTGTTTCTTCCTTTATTTGGCATAGTTATTTTTGTTGGTTCCCCTCACTGTTGGAATCCTGTTGTCTTCTTTTACACTTTTATTATAGTCATTTTCTTCATTTGTTCCCCTCACTGTTGGAATCTATTTGTAGTCATTTTGTTGATTCCCCTCACTGTTGGAATCTATTTGTAGTCATTTTGATGATTCCCCTCACTGTTGGAATCTATTTGTAGTCATTTTGTTGATTCCCCTCACTGTTGGAATCTATTGTAGTCATTTTGATGATTCCCCTCACTGTTGGAATCTATTGGGCCTGGTTACTAACATTTTATTTTGGCTCAGGGTTATTTTCTTTCTTCATTTCGTGTATGATGCTGCTATGTTACACTTTCTTCTTCATCGTTGGAACTTTACACTAATATATCTGTAGATACACACTTTTTGTTCACATAGTTTTATTTATCTAGAAATACTTTCATGCTTTCCCGTCACTTGACGTTATATTTGCTTACTTTATGTAACTACCATATTTGGTAACGTTACAATATACATTCTAATATAATCATTTAACTCATTCATAACCTTCTACCATTGGACTTTCTTAAAATTTTCAACATTTATTATTAGTAATTAGTATATATCATTTTTCAGTTATTATTAGAATTTTAATTATCATTTTTATTGAACACAATTATTTCAAATAATCTCACTATTGAATTAAAATCTTAGTTACACCTGTAAAGATTTTTATTATACATGATTATAAAATTTTTATACTTACAATCCATTTAACATGATATACACAAAACATATTCACCATACCACATTACTTTCACCTCACCTCTGAAACATTTAACACAAATATTAGTTTAAATCAAACAATCTATTATTTAATTACCAAATTCATCTCGTAAAAATAATTTGAATTCATAAAAAAGAATTTAAGTACACAATATTTAAATAGTCAATCAAAATATTTAAATCATATCAAATTGTTTTAATTAATTTAATTATTTACAATACAAAATTTCTTACCATCAAAACAATTATAATTCTCTAATTACTGTTTTCAAAATTACTTCGGTTTATTTATTTAAATTGCAAATATTTTAATATTATTATTATAACAATTACCTACCTATACACTGTTCCCTTAACCCTTTACAACACATACAATTGAATTCACTACATATTTATTTACAAATCTGATTCATTATTTATTCAGTTATCATATTTCAATGTTCAAATCAGCTAAGTCAAAACCCATAAAACAAAATGTTTATAACTGTCTTTTACTGTTTTATAGTTTAGCCTCCATCGTCAAAAAGATATCTCACATATTTATAGACTAAATGATTTTTGTTCACCTTTAGTTTATTATTATTGTTTTCATAAACCATTATTTCTAAGTTCATCATACCATCTATTATTTCATACAACCTGTCATGATCAATTAATTTTGTCCAGTCTCCGTCAGTAAATTGTCTCAATACCCAGTCAATTATTTTATCATCATTTATAACAGTTTTATTCAAATATTCCTCTCTCTCTGTTTCATCATCTCTCTCAATATCTAACACCTGCACCAACATTTCATAATCTCTGTTGATCTCAAAATTTTTTATTTCTCTCCCTTTCATTACAACACCTCTCATAACCATACTGAACTCTCCCATTCCATGCAGAGGGCAATACCACAAAATTATTTAAATACCATCTGGCCCTACCAGATAAACACAAAAAACTTATTTTACCTTCTGAAGAACTCTCGTCTTCTACAAAAACTATTGATGAACTCTTGTCCTCCATCAACAATTGTGAAGTCTCTGCTTCACATTTAACCCCATAAAAATTTGCCCCCTGTTCACCTTCTACCTTTAAACTACCCCTATACTCCCTTTCTAAATCATAAACACTAACTAGCAATCCATGATCAACCTCAACTCTCATTCTACTCTCATTTTCACTATTGTCTACTGTATCACTTTTTGATACCCCATTTTCAGCTACCTCATCATTATTCTTATTTAATGTTATTTCATCATTATGATTAATTGTATTACTACCACTTACCTCAGAATTGTCCTCACCATCTCCCACTATTTGGTCACTGTTATTTATTAATTCATTATCGTTATCACTCACCTGGTTAATTATTTCTTCACTACCATCAACAACATTGTTACCACTTTCTATTGCTACATTTTCAATTGCGTCACCGTTATCATTTTTTATCTCGTGACTACCACTTTCTACTATTTTACTCTCCCTAACCCCTTCACTTACCTCGTTACTTTGTTTACCTGTATCATCACTATTTTTATTCAGGAAAGTGTATAGTCCCGTTTTTTGTTCTTCCATTTGTCTAAGCTGATTATTTAATTTACGCCAATCATCCTCAGTCATTCCTTTCAAAACCGTTTCAAACTCGCGCATGAATTCCGTACTATTCCAGAACTCCCCCGATCCACTCACTTTATTTTCTTGTGCCTCGGCCATGTTCAAAAATTTATTTGTAATATACTCTTTATATAACGCCCACTATAATCCTTCTAACACACACTAATTATCCAGTTTAAATCAAAATACCCACACATAAACTAGTTATCCAAACGTACACTACCCACACATAACCTAATTTAACGTAATTATATACAATACAATTTTATAAGTACGTCATTACCACATCCTATTTTCTGTGCTTTAAAATAGGTCTATCTCGTATAAATAAAATTAAACGAAAATCCTGGCAGCGAGAGCCATTTGTGACAATAAAAAAGGGGGCCGAAATATATTAAATACATAAAATACCCTACCAGGACTTACCTGTGCACCATCACAACAACTTACCTGTTATTTAAATTTTATCAGAAGACCAAGGTCGCCACGATTATTTTTTATAGGTAAAATATCGAAAACCTTTACACTCCACCTTAAATAAAAAGGACAATTTTGCAATCTGACCACACCCAATTAATAATTCAGAAAGATTCCGGAACGTTTAGACGAATTTCGCAACACAGAAATGAGAAAGTGGTAATGATGAAATAACTTAGACTAACACATATTTCAAAGTGAATTAGATAACTTTAATTAGTTAAACACACGGGTATCAAAAGCAAATTTTAGAACATACATTTATATATCAGAGTTAACTATTAACTAAGGTAGCCCATTCTGCTTGCACACACACACACTCACATTATTGATATATTACCCCCTGTTCATTTCTACTAATTCCTGGTTGATACACTACAGTTGTATTAAATGTTCACTCCCGCGAGACCGACCGCACACGTGCTTTGTTCCGCGATTCTCGTGTACGTAATTAACCGTTTTCACTTTCTCCACTGCAACAATTTTTTAATTGTGATGTGTTGATTGATTTCTTGGGTCCCGGTCGGTATTAACAATATTATTGAGTTAATCGCATTTTATAATACCACCGACCGGGCCCTAAATAAAACTGTAAGCGTCTGTTAATGGAGTCGGCTTCCAGTGGACTGCCTAGCGTCTCTGCCTAATGTAGACTGTGTTTGGGCGGTAGGAAGCTGCCGTTCACTGCCACCTGATTTTCGTCGTCGTTCAAGATGAATTTGTTGTGGCGTATGAGCTCTATGCATGAAACATAGTGTGTTTTTTGTGTGGTAACCGTGGATGATATTTGTTAAGCACTGTTGACGTCACTAAAAGTGGGCGGTCCTTAGCGGCATTTCCTGAGGATTGGCTAAGGAGACGATGAATAAAATCGTTCCCCAGGCATCTTGGTTTTCGGACGACGGCGTCATTCCGAGCGCGGACTTGTACTGCGCGTGAGTGCGTGGTCACACTTATGCAAAGTTCTGAGAAATTTTAGGGTGGTGCAAATTCCTTGCCTGGTTACACAACAGAAACTGCGTCTTGCTGCTTTGTTCTCAACACTGTTTCTTGCCACGTGTTCTGTTCCAATGGAAATAACGTTTGCACAATATTTTTTGCAAAACCCCAAAAAATGAAATAAATAAAAATACAAATACCCCATAACTGTAATAAATGAAATGACCCAATTTTGACACGTTACACTGTCTGTTAATGATCTGAGAAAGCGTGTGTCGCTCGCTGGGGTTTTATACTCCTGCCGTCGTTCAATTCCTGTTGAAAACTGTTCGGACAGAGTTGAACAAGTCAGTGCGTCAGTTTATTAACTAATTACAACCTACGCGTCTTTCTATGAAGCGCACACTTTTTTATAAATATTATTTGACAAATCGTTAGGTACATTAATAAACTTAACCTATGCAAATTATGAACATTAAGGTGTGTAAACTATGGAAGTTATGACAGCATTTCACACGGTAGCTGAACGGTTCCCACGATCATAGACCTCTTAGTATTGAATTGTAGCGCCAGGCACCAGCTGTTTTTCTACATATGTCTCTGATTCGTGTGACTTCTGGTTTTCGTTCAGCACTTAAAAAACTGCAAAATTTTCCACAATCGTATACATAATTCAACTTGTTCTTCATTTACACACTAACATTAACACACACACACAAACTGATACACACGCATTTGCCTGTCACCATGACGTCATAGCTGCTAGTCGGGGCGTGTTTCGTCTCCCTTCGCTGCGTTTAAAACCAACAAGGCTTTGCAATTCCATATGCATGTTCACTTACAATTATTTCCTTATTTAAAATTAATTAATACATTTGTTTCTTTTATTTATGTCTTATACCTAACGCTTAATTATTACATTATTTTCATTATTTACATCTTTTACAAGACTCATACGTGCGTTTGTATGTTCTCATACCGCAGTCAGGGGTTGATACAGAGACTTATGCTAAATGTATCATTGCATAAATTCCCCTGCTGGGTAAAATAAAATTTGAATTTTATTCAAATTTTATTTCTTTGCTCAGAAATTATTAATTTTTTTTTATATTAAAACTCACACTTAGTGGTTATAAGGGTTCTTAAAATTTTTCCAATCTTTCCCTGGGTGGATTACGTCCCTCCCATGGATTTATAAGTTGACTTTGGTTTTATTTTTTTTTTATCCATAGAATTTACGGAATGCTGATGCATGGTACTTTCCAATAGTCTTTCTTTTTGTCAGATCGTAGACGATAAAGGTGTGTCGTCCTTTCCTTCTTTGTAATAAGTAGGGTCCCTCGTACAGTCTAAATAGTTTCTTTGCTGTATTGTCGATTCGTTTTCCCACTGGATTGCTTCTTAGTAGCACTATTTCTCCTTCATGGAATGTATGAGTTTGTGCATTCTGTTGAACCTCTCGATCCTCTTCTCTCCAAGTTTTTCCATCCTTTTCTTCGCATTGTCGTACTTGTGAATCAGTGGAATTTGCAGGTTTTGGTTTGGAGGTTTATCAATGTTTTTCGACCAGCATCTAGTAGGTAATTTATTTGTTTCCAGTTCCACCGGTGTATATCCCGTAGCTTCACTGTAAGTAGCATTTATGGCTTGTTCGAAAAATGATAAGTACTCTGCCCATCGGTTATGTTGTTCATTACAGTAGATGCATAAATGTTTTCCTAACTCTTTGTTTACCCTTTCAGCAAGGTTTCCTTGTGGGTGTCGTATTGACGTTAACATGGGTTGTATGCCGTGCTGCGTTAGCGTTTCTGCTCATGCTTTATTTTGGAATTGTTTACCTTGGTCACTCAATATCTTTTTGATTTGACCATACTTCGGTACGTATTTGCATAGTATGACATTCAGTACACTTTTAGTGGTGGGTCTTCGAATAGCGTAGAGTCGAACTGCCTTGGTGAACACATCTATACATACAAGTATGTGTTTTGTACCTCCGTGAATAGCTCTCGGAAACGGGCCCAGGAAGTCTACTGCTACTAATTCTCCCTTTTCTTGTGTCTTGATATTTTGCATATCTACGTAGGTGTTAAGATTTGGTTGTCGGGCTGTTTGACATTCGTAGCATCCTTTTAAGATTGCTTTTATTCTTCTAAACATATTATTCAAAATGAAGTCTTCCTTTAAAGCTAAATGACTTTTTAAAGCAGACGCATGTGCTAGACTTTGATGACATGGTATAATTAGTGTTTTTAGCATCTCTGGTGATAGGACTATTTTCCAATCATAATTGATGAGTTTGTACAATATACTATTTTTTATTGTATATCTACTAGGTAGTGGTGATAACTTCATGTGACTTATTTGAAGATCTTTGTTTTGTTCATTTGCTATATTGTTTAATAAATATTTAAATTTATCGTCTGTTTGATATGTTATATTTAATATTCTAACATCTTTCCACTTATTTATTGTTCTCCCTAACATAGGACAATAGGCTTTAGATAACATTATTTCCTGTTGTGTATCTGTATTGTTTAGGGTGTCACGCAAATCACGTGTGTGCAGGTCGTTTATTAAACCTGTACGTACTGGCGTTTGGTTACCCTTCTGTAGTCATACAGTTTTCTTATCGGTTGGCGTTCTACGATCACCCCCTTCCTCTTTGGACGTTGACGGGTGTGTCGGCTGTTGCACACTTTTATTTTCATTATAACAGTTACTTGATTTTAATTATATAATAAAAATATAATAAAATATGGTTTCTATAATTACCATTTATTTATGAGATTAATAAGTTTTATGTTCTTTGTTATAAATTATTAATCTCTGAACTTTTATTAATTAGTCATTATGCAAATAAAAATAATAAAGTTTATGTAAACTTGTATATGGAATCTAGAGCCTTCTTTTGATAGATCTCAGGGTCATTTATAAGATTGAATAAATGTCTGCTTCACCTGCATATTTCTGCAACCATTTAACTGTTGTTACCGTCACCTGGACTCTCAAGTTTTGGGCTCCCCTTCCGGTATCACCTTCTCTGTCTCTGCGTCGTTTGGAATTACTCTCTCCGTCTAATGGATGCTGAGTTCTGACATGGACCTCTGGTCGTAATGATGTACGGCTGGATGTAGCTACGTGTGGCTGTCCCTGCGTCCTCTAGTATATTGCTCTGTTTCCTCTCCTCTCCTTGTCTTTTCCCTCATGGATGTCTCGAAGTTCTACGTGAAGTTCTTGAAGTTCATCGACGACGTTTCGACTCCTCGTAGTTTACGATATTATTGTCTTTTAAATAACTCGTGTATATCACTAATTACTTTCACCGACGTACTGCTGGTTCCATCGCACTTTAAGTTATATAATTTGATTTGTAACCCCTCTTTCAACTTTTAGACTTTATTAAAAAAAATCTTTTTTTTATTTTTATTTTATTTTATTTTATTTATTTATTTTTTTTTTTTTTAAAGAGGGGCCACTAGTTATTTAAAACTAGGCCAGAGCCTAGGGAAGCCAAAACTGCGCTGGGTCCGGTATGACGGGACTTGCAATTAATGAAATTATCACAAGAATTCAAAATTTTAGAAAGGTTCCCCCAGATAGGACTGCGCCATGGCCAGGTCAACATGGCTGCACGGCCGTACGAATGTATAACAGAATTTATGATTAGAAGTAAGAATCAATAGTGTACTCATATTAACAACTGCACTAGTAGTACACTGGCTATGGCAGTAAAAGAACTGAATGAAATTTTACTCATATTGAATTATTACTGAGCTAAGATAATTTTTATAAAATATATATATAATACGGTTTATGATTGAACCAATAGTGTGCTCATATTAACAATTGAACTAGTAGTACACTGGCTATGGCAGTAAAAGAACTGAATGAAATTTCACTTATATTGAATCATTACTGAGTTAAGATAATTTTTATAAAATATATATAATACGGTTTATGATTGAACCAATAGTGTGCTCATATTAACAATTGAACTAGTAGTACACTGGCTATGGCAGTAAAATAACTGAATGAAATTTCACTTATATTGAATCATTACTGAGTTAAGATAATTTTTATAATATATATATAATATGGTTTATGATTGAACCAATAGTGTGCTCATATTAACAATTGAACTAGTAGTACACTGGCTATGGCAGTAAAAGAACTGAATGAAATTTCCCTTATATTGAATTATTACTGAGTTAAGATAATTTTTATAAAATATATATAAAGACAATTTTAATTTTAAAAAAAACTTTATAACATCAGCCCCTAATAAAACACATTTGAGTTGTTTCTACAGAATTGGCTTGGCCACAGGCGAGGCCATGCGCACCACCAGATCCAGCAACCTAAAACATGCTATAGACCTGTTACTAACTGCACCTACGGGTGACGTCCACAGGTTACAGCACCTCCCCAAACCTTTAAATCTACAAAAAAAAAAACGAAACCCATATAGCTATGAATACCCTTAATCAATGTAAGCATAATTCACCCCCTATAAATCAGTAAACTTAAGTCACACACACTTTTACCCTTAAAGAAAATTTCTCAGCAAAATTCGGTAGCGCATGACCCCGTCCGGGCTCACACTTACTCAGGGGGCATAAGCCTTAGTAAAATACACTGACAAAATTTAAAAGCACTAATTGTCTCGCTGGACTTGTGTCCCAACAACTTTAACTGGAGATGTTCCAGGAAGAGAATACGGTGTTCTACATTGTAGAGGCCAAAATATAGATAAATGGGTTAAATGTCACCTGTAAAATCCGGCACAAAACCTGATGTATTGTCCATTTCTTCCTCCCGACGGCACAGACGGAGAATCACTCGTTTAATACCATTGGTGGCGGAAGTTCGGCCACCCGCTGAAGTGGATCGAGAATCGTCTTAGGTCAGGAACCCTGAACAATTATATATATTGACAATTACTCAAATGTTACCCAATTCACGATCCCCCTAATATTCATGACTCCAGCATAATTCACACACTTCCACATGCTCAGATTAAAAGAAAAATTTTGAAAATTTTAAGAAGCACAGAAATTACCTTTAGTAAAAAAAATTTAGAATTAAATGACTAGTATTTATGGACAGTTCGTCAACTAAATAAACCTTTATTACAATTTCGAGATGAGTTGCAAACTTAAACAGGTTCATAATACATATACAGTTCATCTACCTCTACATTTAGTTCATAAAACATTCTCTTACGCCCCCCTATGATTATAAAGAAATTATTATGATATAATTAGGAAAAATACCCAGCCATAATTACTTTATAAATGCTTTAGCTCAGCCAGTGTCAACTTTCAAGACATGCATACACAGAATTTAACTCGCGCTCGCCACGTGGTGACTTTCGTATTTATATCGCATTGCATCGGCATTACTTTAAGCTAAATAACAATTCTTTTCTTAAATAATAAATAAGTTACCTTGAACAGACTTACCGAAAAGTCACGTAGTCAATTATCTAGTCATGATAGATATTAGCAGACAACAAAATCAAACTGGTGGCCGCCGGGAGAAATTGGTTGCTGTTTCGTGTTCGACTGCCTGGCGAATACTGCCCAGAGCAGCGACAAGTCAAACGCTGCGTATCACTCCTCATGGAGCGCGCACGTATCGGCCACAAAGTATGCAGATAACAGCGTATACTCCGCTCAAATAATTAATTCACAAACCCCCGCAATGACCGTCACATAATTAACTGGGAAAAGGGCCGAGTATTCCAAAACTCGGCACAGATTTAAAACATTACTTAAACTTTGTAAAATTTGCGGTGGCGAGATGCGTGGATTTCACATACTGTCTGTTAATGATCTGAGAAAGCGTGTGTCGCTCACTGGGGTTTTATACTCCTGCCATCGTTCAATTCCTGTTGAAAACTGTTCGGACAGAATTGAACAAGTCAGTGCGTCGGTTTATTAACTAATTACAACCTACGCGTCTTTCTATGAAGCGCACACTTTTTTATAAATATTATTTAACAAATCATCAGGTACATTAATAAACTTAACCTATGCAAATTATGAACATTAAGGTGTGTAAACTATGGAAGTTATGGGAACATTTCACACGGTAGCTGAACGGTTCCCACGATCATAGACCTCTTAGTATTGAATTGTAGCGCCAGGCGCCAGGTGTTTTCTACATATTGTAACGTTACATAACCCAGTCCCAATAAATGATAACTCTTATACTACCATAAAGGTCAGAAATGGGTAAACTATAACTAGCTATAAATTAAGTTATATCACTAAACATTATAAATGATATTGAAGTGATATACAGTGACAAGTGAGTTATAGTGTACCCAGTGCGGAAATAAGTGAATGTGAAGGGAACTTCTTACAGACTTGTGCTGTAGATGTGGGAATTATAGATTATAATAGTAGACTGTGATGCTACTAACTAATTATGTATTTTGTTTAGATTGTAGGATTTATATTGTGTAGGCAACAAAATTTAGTACCTATGTTAATTTTATATTTAATAAAATAATTGTGTTATTATATAAGATAACCCAGGGTTTTTAAAAAATAAAAGATTTAAATATCAGATGATAATAAAAAATAAAATAATACTATATGAGGAAAATGGCAGAAGAAAATAGTGCAGTGTAAGAATACTATAAGAGATTAATAAATAATATATAAATTCATTTAAAGTTAATAATAATATTAAAGACTTATATCTAAAGTTATAAGAAAATAAACGAAAAACTATTATGTAAATCAAATTGGGAAAGAAACCAAAATTAAAAAGAATTATTTTTCTGTAAATCAAAAATAAATTTATAATAATTAAAAACGGCCTATATACTAAAAAGTAAATAGCAGCACCAATAAAAAATGATATAAAAATTATGGGTTACTAACAGTAACGAAATAACAACATATTGTTTAATCTAATTTGAGATTGAAAACTGTTCGGTTGGAAAACGTTATGAGACAAAAATTGTATTAAAAAACCTTTGGAAACATTTTGAACAGTACAAAATTATCACAAAATTTAACTAACAGTATAAAAATTATGTACCACTACTTTAAATATCAAATGTAACTTGATTTACCCCATAACAAAAGTGAAAAACCATTTTTAAGATCAGGCCTAGCCAAGCCGCGTTTCGAGTTTTTGACGAGATGGTATCTGACAGACGGTCATGAAATTACAAAACAACTAAGAACACCACCCGAGAAACCGCTTCACACAAGTAAGAACTTCGAGGAAAGAGGTAATATAAACATTTCTTTTAATATTTAACCAAGAAAACCTCAAATCAAATCGTCGTGCAGTACAGAAATTTCTAAAGTGTAATCATATGTTTAATAAAACATAATCTGCTCTCTCGCGGACAAATCCGGAACTACGTACTAAAAGAATAAACAAATTTTCGAAGTTGATTATTTTATTTTGTAAAGCGTAGTATATAATTATCCATTTCTGACCATCTCATAACACAAAGAACTTACCCTTAACCCTGGGGAAATAAATAAAATGAATTATATGTTGATTGATGTTTAAATAAAAGATAAAATTGTAAAATCAGTAAAAACCAGATTTTATGATAATTCCATGTTTACCCAATGAAGTCGATATCATGAATTAGTTATTGAAAGGATCAATTGTAATATTTGTATGTTGGCGGAAGAGAAAATCAATAATATTATAAATAAATACTATTAAGAAATTATATTGAATAATAAAATGTGTTTCCTTTATTGTAGCGGGTAGTTGTGGTAGATTTCAGTAAAATAAGAAGAGGACTATCCATCAGGTAGTATTAAGGAACAGTGTCGTTTGGTTAACCTATATTTGGAGACTAATGTCAAAATCAGCTGATCCCATTCACGGCGAATATTTGAAAAATTAAGAAATCGTCTACTCCGAGGGTAAACAAACGGTACTCGCTCTCTCTTCCAAATAAGGCTAAACAACTTCCTTAATCTTGATCCAAATCAAAACACTCAATTTCTGCTTCGTTTGGGTAACATTACCATCAAAATTATTTAAACCTTAGTACTTATAATTCAGAAGTGGCGATTGCTAAGAGGTGTTCTGACCGATCCGAGACTGTAAAAAGACGGACGTTATGCACACATTGTAAGCGAGACGTTATAAAATTGGCGCTTACAACAGTGGGGCTGAATTAACTATAAACCCGTAATTGCAATACACTCTTGGAGAGGCGGAAACCTTTGATACTAGTCGTTACGTTACAATATGTCTCTGATTTGTGTGACTTTTGGTTTTCGTTCAGCACTTAAAAAACTGTGTAAAATTTTCCACAATCGTATACATAATTCAACTTGTTCTTCATTTACACACTAACACCAACACACACACACACAAACTGATACACACGCATTTGCCTGTCGCCATGACGTCATAGCTGCCAGTCGGGGTGTGTTTCGTCTCCCTTCGCTGCGTTTAAAACCAACAAGGCTTTGCAATTCCATATGCATGTTCACTTACAATTATTTCCTTATTTAAAAGTAATTAATACGTTTGTTTCTTTTATTTATGTCTTATACCTAACGCTTAATTATTACATTATTTTCATTATTTACATCTTTTACACGACTCATACGTGCGTTCTTATGTTCTCATACCACAGTCAGGGGTTGATACGGAGACTTATGCTAAACGTATCGTTGCAAAATATATATATATATATTTTTTTTTTCAATCACTTTTTGCTACAGTTTGTTTCTTGATATATATAAAGTATTTAAAATTTATATTTATATTACCTCAAGATGTTATTTTTCCTTATTTGGAACATGTTTCGAGAGCTCCCGTGCTCTCATCCTCAGCCTTCACGATCTAGCAAGGCTGATCTTACATGTTCCAAATAAGGAAAAATAACATCTTGAGGTAATATAAATATAAATTTTAAATACTATATATATATATATACACATATATATATACCAGATTTTCTGGTAAAAATTAAGGTGATTGATCATCTATTAAAACTCACAAATACATGACTAAGCAAATTGGAAAATTACTTTGAATGTCGGTATTGCTTGAAAAATTCAGCCATTAATAAGGTGCAGACATAGTATGGACTGGACATTTACAGAAATGTTTTTATTTGATATTGTTACCCAATATTCAGTGTTCATAACTAACAATTAAAGCCACCGAGTTGAATAGATTCTATTAATCCATACAATGACACTTTCTTGTCTGTGAGTGATACATTTGCTATCACTAAATAAAACCACTCGTGAAACAATAATTGCTCTGATTACAAAGGTCTGCATCAGTCCCAACACTGAAGGAAAAAAGCACAACATAAACTGTAGCTTAAGGGAGATCAACAGTTTTTTGGTAAAAAAATAAAATTTTGTTTATTGTCCCAAACATTCTTAATTTAATCCAGGATTAATAAAATATATACTTTTATTAGGTTATTTACATTAATGTGACCATAAAAAAATAAAATAAAAATTTTACACATTGTTTTCCAGCTCCCATTGTTTAGCTTTATGTGCGTTTTCCCATAACAATGGATTTCAACAATTAGGTACATTTTCTCAAAAACTATAAGTGGTATCGAGTTCAGTTTGTTTGGTTGAACAGGACAATGTAACAATCAAAATGTACTAGAATTAATCTCCTCCTTTAAAAAATTTATTTTGTAAAAAATTTTAAATAAAAAATGTTTTTCAAAATCTTTATAAAAAGTAATTATTTTTTTTATGTTGGTATTTTTTTTCTTAAATTGCTTCGAACTAATATATTATGTTTAAATATATGTGTTAAGGTATGGTAGAAATTTAAAATACTTTAAACTCCTTTTAAACTACTTTAAACTTTAAACTAGAAATAATGAAAAGACTTCAATAGATCATTAATTAATGGTACCTAACTAAACCCCATTTAAAATGCATTGTACAAAAAAAGCATGGGTCTCAACTTAAAGAACAGTACCCTTGAAGAATCTGTAACTAAAAACGTGTAACCAACATAACGGTCATCCAAAAATGTTAAAAATGAGCTGAAAATAGAGATAAAAATAATGGAAAGGGAAGGTTAAATCTACCGTTATCTGCTATTCTTTGTATCCTCCAATAAGCATATAGTGTGCATTAGAATGGTTAGATGTACTGTTGAATAAGAGCATGTAGTTGATGAAAAGACGTCAACATGATGTGGAATGTTCAGCAAAGACGAATTAAATAATTTTTTTTACTTATTGCTATAAATTTGATAATTTAGTATAGTTATTTATTTATTATAGTGTAAATTGTTTGTCTGGTTTAGAAGTACTGTATGCTGCCATATGCTGTCATACATGTTTAGTACAGTAGAATGTTTCATTGAAATAATGGAAACAATGCTATTTCCAATATTGAAATAGTGCTATTTGTAGATTTAAATTTCAGTGTCTGTATCGAAGAAAAAATGAAAAGACAGAAACACTTGCAACACAATACGATGATCATACTAATTATGAACCTCCTCCAGATGGTCTAACAGTTGGCCTCAGAATACAAAACTTATGTAAAGTGTTTGGTAGTGCGTTGTCAAAATCAAACGTTGTTGCTGTTGACAAAGTAAATTTGGACGTCTATCAAGATGAAATAACCGCACTGCTTGGGCACAGTGGTGCTGGAAAGACTACCACAATATTAATGATCACAGGTATTTATATGAAATAACATAAGGATTATTTTTAAATACACATTTTATGAAAATTTTTTTAAACACTCAGAGTATGATTGAGGTATAATCAATTTCTAGCAGTACAAGAGCAGAAGATCTAAATGTGTAGATATAAATGTACACACAATATGTGCACACACATGAAAACAAATCACATATTTTGCTGAAAAGTTGTAATATATGAAATAAATTGAAAATAAAAAAGCATATGTGACTTTTAAATAATCAGGGGAGATTTCCCAATTCAGGTATTGTATATTATCCTTTTTATGTGAAAAATGAAACAGAGTTTTATTTCATTTAGTAAAATTATTTGAATTCTTTTAGGAATGTTGTCACCAACTTCAGGCTCTGTAGAGTTTAAAGGATACAATATTTATGATAAAATTCATCAATATCGAGGGAATGTTGGCCTATGTCCACAAGCAAACTTATTCTTTCCATTCCTTAGTGTCATTGAACATTTGATCTTCTTTGGCATGGTACGTATATACTGAACTATTATGTATATATTGTAAGTAAACAACGTTTGTAGTGATTATAGTAATGTTTGAGTTATTTTAAATTAATTTGATTTAGTAGTAGACTCTTCTTCACTCCTCACGTTGTAATGTAAACATCGATGATTAGTGTTGTTTAGTAAATGATTGAATTAGTAATGTTTAAATTTAAATTAATGTTTATGTTTGAAAAGGATTATAATCACTGATATCTTGCTGTATTCACCTCCCCACTTACCATCCGTGAACGTCTTCGATCTTCTTAATGGGTTGTTCTATCTCACTGGAAATACATTAATAACACACAAAATACTTTGCCTGGATATAGACATATACACATTAAACAAAATGACAATGATATTCAATCGTGAATTGAATATTCAAATATTGGCCGCTTGAATATTGCCGCCACCTTGTGAAACAATTGCTTCTAAAATGTAAATTATTTGTACCTATTTAATAGAAATAAAGACTCTTTGTTCACTGGTAACAAATTGAGGTGTTTATTAACATTAGTGAAATTCAATGAAATCCCTTTTTAAAACAATTACTAATAATTTTTAAAACAACAAAGTTAATTAATTTCTGAAAATTCTTCAGCTCAGGGCTGGTAACACTGGTACAATGTACAATAGTATGGTAATTCAGGTTATGTTTATTTTGGTTATAAGCATTACCAAATTTCATGAATCCTTTGAATGTACATGATGCAAGATACAAAGATGTTTTATTAAACAACAATATTTATTCATATATTATGATTAAAAAGACAAAAAATTAAAATCATTAACCTCAATACGATATTAAAATTATCGTACTATCGTACGGCAGGTGTGCTGCATTCTGATACTAAAAGCTGTGTACTCGTGTTATTAACGTGACACTATAAAACAATGTTACTGGTTTAATTATTATTATTATGAACTGGAATTGATAAAAAAACGAAAAACTCTTATTATCGAGTATATTCATGACAGAAGTGACTCTCTGTTGGCAAATAAATACGTGTTGGTTATAGGTTAGTTTATCTATAGATGAGAGTAAGTTAACAAAATAGAATAATTAATGTTATTAAAATCTTAATACTATCTTCACAAAAACATTATTTATTGTAATAAGATGTATAATTAACGGTAATGATTGTTCTCGTATATTAAATTATTATTTATCAAGTACTACTGAAATCGTAGTCAAGCAAGCGACTATATTTTACAAGTAAGGTTTGCGGTATAAATTATTATTTCCGCTTCTGTTATTATTTTTCTAACATGAATATTAAAATATTTTAATTAAATATCACCATTAAATCAGACGAGAACTTTTATTCATTGAACCTGATAATAATTCATCGTTTGCTAGCTAACCATGCATAGTGTGTTTGCTTGGATAACGTAGTCTGCTATAATGTTCGTTAATCAACGAATATTATATTATCATTTTATCTTAAAAATTGTTAACGTATAATACTCCCTGCATCTTTCACTTAACATGACCTTTATTATACACTGGCCATGTTTTTAATAATTCACTTTATCACTCGTAGCACTGTCACACGATAAAAATTGGTGTTCAGTTGAGGTTAGTTATGACTATATACTCTTATACGCGCACATTTTAAAATATTTTCCTTGAGGACTATCGCAGGCTTCGCTCGCATCGGTGGCTGGAAGACAATTAGTTCCTCTCATCAAAGCTTCTGCTCTCGTCTGGTAAAATCAGATCATCCTATTGGTTTAGAATGCGGTACTCTCTACCCCAAATGCCTTTGTTAAATTAAAATTTTAATTTTTAGCGTCTATGCTTTGGGTTCGAGACTCAGCTATGACGCGTTCCTTTCCAATCGGAAATGACAGAAAATCTTATAATATTCATAAGTTTCTTATTAATAGTCTGATTGTCATTTGGATAGTCGCATTGTTTTGCGGATACTTGTGTCTTTAATTTAAGTCCAAACAAGTAATAATTCCGTCCATTAATAACTCACTTCACTTTATTCAAAATTCATATAGTGGCTCTTAATAAAAATAAGTTTTTTCCACTATATTTTGGTGTAATTATATCCTAATGCTTATGATTAAACGTCTGGAGTCCATATCTCTTATAATCTAATGCATAATATTAACATATTTGTGATTTAAGCAAAATGTACTAATGGCGTACAAGCCATCCATGTCCAAGTATTTATATTTGCTTACATCACCACTATTCCTTATGCTACTACATATCTTTGGTACTATAATGTTATTTGATACACTTACATACATTTGCTAATATTTTATTTCGGCAAATGTTATCTTATTTACACATATAGCATTGTTTAAAATACACTATGCTATTATTTCGCCATTCTGTCACTCTCATTTAGTTATTTTTACCACATGTTATATGCATTATTGATAATTAAAGTGTGTACAAATGTTGTACATGGTCTGTTTAGTGGACTTACTAACTTTTTGTTAGCTGAAATTTCTTTAAGTTACTGTATGATGGTTGTTTACACCTAGTCCTATGATTACAGTTAGTTAGTTTATTAAATTACAGTTATTAAATTACTTGTACAATGATTGTGAGGTATTCTCATAGTTGTATTGAATATTCCTCTAACTACTGGTAAACTTTCTTACTCTCTCTTTACAAGTTTTGTTAAGGTTTTTTGATTAACTCTATGGTCACATGGCATTCTGTCTAATTGGTTTATTGTTATTATAAGTAATCTGACTCATATAGTTGTGTTCTTCAGTTCATAGGGTATTCATTGTCTTGTACATTTATTCTTATTTGGTCTCTGTTTGAAACAATTATTGATAATTACTTTATCTAATTACTGTGTATGATTTTATGTTGTAGGTCCAGTTCAGATGAGGTTATGTGTCGTTTAGTTGGCAACAATATGCTTCTTACTTTATTCAGTATTCATCTTAAATACTGTCATGTCCTTATGGCATGTTACTGTAATTGTTTATTACTATGTTTTGCACATGTTGTACACATTTTACACTATATGTTTATACAATAATACTTGGTTTTTTATCTAACTATGTTACACATTTTGGTGGGTTGTATCTTGGCTTGTATACATTGATTTGTTTCTTTTCAACAAATTAGTTTGTTTACTACTTATTGGTTTTAACATTTATCTACATTTTGTCCTGTGTTACTATGACATTCAGGCACATTCCATATCAAGGATTATCATTTTTTTTTTTATCATTGATCTCTTTGAGCAATTATTTCTCTTTTCAGTACCATTAAATTGGTGGTCTTACTGAGTATATTAGTGGTTTTACAATCTTGGATTACAATTGGTACACTAATTGTTTGTGTATTTCACTTGATAACCGTTGATTTTTTCACTTATTAATCTTTATTCACTTCTCTCAGTTATAAACACTTCACTAATATTGTCTGTGTTGTTTATTTGGGGTTAGTGTTATTACATTATTTATTGTTGCACTTATATAAAGTATTCACTATTATTGTTTGTGATCACTTATTAAGGTTCAACACTTGGTTTTTTATTATATTGGTTTCACTGTCCTTCTTTGATAGGTAGTTTTTATTACTACTAATCTTATAATCATTATTCTTATTCTGGTTATTATATTGGTTGTGGTGCTTTCCATATTTTGGGAATGTTGGTGTCTTGTTCTGGTCATACATAATCTTCATTCTTCATGGTACATTTCTTCTTCTTCTTCTGGTTATTCAATTGTTTCTTCTTCATTTTAATTGTTTGAATTTGTGATGCATTTCTTGGTTCCTCACTATTTGTGATAACTCATGTTCATTTAATATAGTTATATTCTTCCACATTTTCACTCTCTATTATGATAATCATTATCTTATATTTATCTCACTATTATGACAAATTAGTATATTTTCTCACTATGATAATTGCATTTGATATGTCTCTTCCTTATGATGATATAAATTCTTGGTATATCCCCTCACTATTTTGATCCATTGTTTCGTCTCATCCTTATGACGATAGTCACTTTCGGCATATCCCCTCACTATTTTGATCTATTGGTTCGTCTCATCCTTATGATGATAGTCACTTTCGGCATATCCCCTCACTATTTTGATCTATTGGGCCTAGATGCTAACGTATTATATTATTTCATTGTATTCTCTCTTTCTTCTTTCTACTCAATGATATATTCTTATGACTCTTCTTTCTTCTTCGTTGGGTTACTTTAACATTATTCATTCATAGATACACGGTTGATTTTCATACTTCTGTTCCTTCTTCCATGCTTGATGAAATATGCTTATGGTACTCTTTCATTTGACGTATTATATTATTTTTATGTAACCGTCATTTTGATACGTTACAATATATATTATTACAACACAGATAAGCCACCCCAGTACCAGGGATAAAAAAGATAATTTTTAAATACAAATATACTTCATACTAAATAAAATAATTAAATATAAATAAAATATAAAAACTATGACACGACAAACGGCGACATTACCCAACTCAAGTGATTGACCAAACAAACAGGAAACTAACGAAGAAGGGAAGAAACCAAAACCAAAGAAGAATAAAGACAATTGAAGGAAGTGAACGAATTCCTATAACTAAATAAAATCAAACCAGACGAGAAAGGGAGAACCGAATTAAAATGATGACAATTGAAAATGAAGAAGATGAAGGAGGAGAAGAAGAAGAAGAGGAAGAATGAAGAGGAAACAAAGTGAAACCAAGAAATAAGAAACACCACATATAAAAGGGAGAAATGGTACACTCAAATATAAAATATTGTAAATGAAACCAATAATTATCCGATAATGGAAATAAATATTATGGTAAATGAAATAATTTATATACCTGTTTTAAACAAAAACAGTAAAGTAATCTAGTAAAGAAAAGTACACTAACCCAAATATTAGAGTTAGATATAGTAAAATATATAGAAAACTATCATTAATACTATGTATAATTTATAATGAAAGAAATAGTGAGAAAGAGAAAGAGAAATAATTATAGGGATTACCCACTAAGAAACACTTAATGTAAACAGTGAAAAAGTGCAATAGTGAATATGTGAATACCCCAAAATAGTGAGTGTATCAGTGACAAACACCAATTAATTAAAGGTGAAAGTGATAAGTGAAAAAAGATATTGTAAATGTTAAAAAGATAGTAATAGATAAGAAAACACTTAGTAAATCATTGATGAACCAATAAATGATTTAAGAGTGAGCTTATAAAAATTATATAGTTAAGGATAATTAGAAATAGTATTTCAAGTAGAGATAGATAAAGGATATGATGTTATTCAGGGAAGAAAGCCCATGTAGAAACAGTTTGTGTTAACATGGAATGGAGAAAAGAAGTAGTAATGAATTAAGAATTTAAGTATGTAATTAATAAACACCCTATGTTAGAAGGGAAAATAAGTTAAATAAGTTTGAAGGAAGTGATGATATTTCTCACTCAAAATAATAACAAAAGAATGAAATGTATGTTAAACCAACAGTAACTAATAACTTGAAAAGAATTGTTCGTTTTAATGTTATGAATAGGATATGGCTGAAGGAAGCTTACAATCCATAGGCCTAATTGTTATATTTTAAATATTAAGATATAGAAAATAATCTTGATATATAATCAGAACACAAACAGACTTAAAACACAACACAACCAATTATAATAGCAAAATAAAGCCCATCAGCCTGAAATGAAATGTAATTTAAATGAAATAAGTCAAATACCATAATGGCTACTTAGGCCTATGAACATGCCTAACTGTCAGAAACACACAAATACAAATTATAACAAATTAACAAGGAAATTTACAAATCTAAGGCAAGTAACTAGCCAGTAATTATGTATAAATCATTTTAAAAGAAAAATGTTACTATAAGAGCTTAAATTAAAAGAAATATGTAATTATCAAATGTCAACATAATTAGACAAAAGTTAATATATAATAGAACATGACCTTATGAGGTATTGTTTTAATCTTTGAAAGGAAATAAATACAATAGTGATAATATTTATTACCCAGAAGGGAAGACAGAAGAATAAAATCAATCAGAAAATATATAATAAATTTGAATAAAAATTTCAAATATAATAACAATGCTTTTAATCGAGGCCTTAACCAACCAAAGGGTTTCTGTTACCATAGGGTTGGTTACTAATTTTCCGTTAAATTTACTTACTTGGAAAAATGACGCTTGAGTAGTAGGTACGCAAGATTTAGATGACCGAAATTTTATTTTAAAAAAAGTTTGAAAAACCTTCAGAAGTCAACAGCATGAACCAGTGACGAGGAGATGAAGAGTTTCAACTATTAACAGATGTCCAGGAACCAAATAAACAAAATTAAATAGTAGAAATTCCCAAGACAAATTAGAAGAAGATGCCAGCAGCCTAAGTCACTCCAAATTTGATGAATTTCCATTACCCCAGAACAACGAGCTATCACAACCTTCTGAACTGGTAAGTATCAATTAAATACAATAATCCCAGGAATAAAATCACTTTAAATATTTCTCATATCAATCAAAAAAATTCTCACTATCAAGTAAAATTAATTTTCTTTCAAGGATTGAATATATAAACTTACGTAAAGAAATTGTTAACTAAGAAATAACCTCGCACTAATGTGCGAAATTTGTAACAACTATTACTACACTGCCGAAGAATTTGTAAACACACTTTATACCATTTAAGTACGGATAAGGTACGGTAGTGTACTTTTTTAATGTAACCATCTTTTATGTTTTCTTTATAATGCAAAGAACTCCAAATTTTGAGCGAGTTGATATATAGTGTACAAACAGACGCCATGTCGGCCTCAGTATAACTCGTTTCAAAATCAATTTCGTCAGCCTAGAGATTTATGTTTAATGTTTTAAGCCGGAGCAATTTTATTGAAAAATAACTAATAATATTATTGTCACATTGATTAATGACCAAACCATAATTAAAGTTACAGTACAGAGTATTACCATTGTTTTATTTCATAGGAAGTTGTATAATATATGTGTGTGTTAGCAATTTCACTGAGCAGACAACTAGCGCTCTTGCCATGTGGGCAATACAGTAAGCTGTACAGAGGCAGGAACCATTTGAACGCTCCAGCTGTCAACGCTGATAACACCAATCTAACTTGTTAATTCACAAATTTAATTGTTTTAAAATAAACAATTTGGCGCCACCCGGGACTCGCAACCCCTATGAAATTACAGGTAGGTTGTACTGATAATTGTGACCACGCTACGGACTTCGGTAGCAACAACCATTAATGTAATGACAGGTGTGAGACGAACACACCACACTAACCCTTTCTACACATAAAAAACAGGTAAACACCAGTTTTCTCGTTACAGATTGGCGACCAATGTAGTGAGGCTAGAAAAGGACGACTAGCGGTGATTATGAAAAGACATCATATGGTTACAAGATTCAAAAGTAAGAAAGGATCAAACCAAGAAGAAATGGAAGAAATTGGGGAAATGATTGGAGGATTGTTTGAAGAACATCCGCAGGAGGACCAACTGGAAAATCCAAATCTACCGGAACCAGAAATGGAAGCAGAAGTAATGGTAAACAACCAACCGGAGAAACCAATTCGAGATAATGAGTGGGAACAACAGGCGGGTGACAAGGGAGAAGTTAGAGGAGACCCCAACATACTAAAATTGATGGAGTTAATGAATAGTATGAATGAAACTTCAAAGAAAACGAATGAAAAAATAGACCAAAACAGGGAAGAATTGAATAAAAAATTAGAATCATTACAAGAGGGAATGAAGGAAGAAAGGGAATTCTTGAATGAAAAACTGGACTGAAACAGTGAAGAATTGAAGAAGCAAATCAAGGAGAACATGGAACTTCTAAATAATAAAATGGAAAGCAACCATGAGGCATTGAAGAGAAGCCAGGAGACGTTAGAAAAGAAGAGTGAAGAGCTGAAAGAGCTGAAAAAACAGATCAAGAAAGATCTGGAGATAGTGAATAAGAAGATTGAAAATAGTAACGAAACACTCCTACGACAAATGAAGGAAGATGGTGAGAAGAACAGAGAAGAATTAAGATTCATGCTAGTAGAGTTTCGTGAAGAAGTCAAACGGACAAAAACAGGGATGAATAAGAGATGGGAAGAAACAAGTTACCCAGTAGATCAACTTAATGAAAAGTTAGATAGTGAGTTCAAACCACCAAATGAAACACTAGACACCACTTCTGAAGATAGTAAGGAGATGGAAACCGTAGAAGAAACAAGTGTATTATTTTCTGAAAATAAAGATAACAATGACACCAAGAAAGTTAAGCACATAAAAACCAACCATAGAAGAGTAAAGAAGAATCGAATCATTAAGAAGAATAAGAATACAGAGGAAATGGGAAAGATATATAAAAAGAAACTAATCAAAACAAGAGAAGAAATGGAGATGATGAAGAACGGACTCATTGATGTGTTTAATTTGCCCCTTACCTACCAAAGCAAATTAATGAAGTATAAAGATTGTAGGAGGACTCTGAAGGAAATTATAAAAGGAATTCACAACCAACCAGTGGATGAAAAATTCAGCAAATCTATGCTTAGATGGAAGATGCCAGAAATAGAAAGGACTGACAACAAAACAGTGTATAACAAATTAAGGAGGTCCCTGAAACACTGGAGCACACCAGAAATGGAAATACCGAATAAAAAACAATAATAACATTAATGAGAGAGGCACAATTAACTTCTCTGATTAATCAACAAAGTAATCAAATGATTGAGGTAGACATTAATACTACGGAACGTATGATAGTAGAGGAATTGTGGTACGAGACCGAAGAAACCTATATCACAAGTAAGAAAATAGTTCTACACGCCAAGGTTATCCGAACCACAAGTGCAGAGGAACTGATGGACCATGGGCAAACTAAGCGAAGATACCACACACCAAGAAAAGGGACTGATCTTCAAATTACCGACTAAGCAAACCAATGGAGAGGAAGGAGCAGTAAATTAATTAGACCAATAAAAATCACCAAAACAAGAAACGACTAAGACGAATTAAATAAGAAATAATAAACCATAATCAATAAAATTTAAAAACATTATCCAGAATAAATGTAGAAGATCAGACATTTGAAGGAGAAAAGGGGAAGATAGCAAAAGTGTATCATATATTGAAAGATAGGAAGGACCTGGAAAATATCGTAAACGAGATAGTGTTACAACAAGAGCAAGATACCAAAATATTAAACATACGAAAAAGACTGATGGAATCTGAAGCAGTTATAAATAAATTTTACTGTATATACAAAGACATATTATTTATAAAAACAAAAAAGAACCAAGACACATGGAAACTTGTAATTCCTCATTCATTAGAAAACCAGATCATCAAAGGTTACCATGTAAGGTACAGACACATGGGAACACTCAAAATAGTAAAAGCTTTAGAGGAAGATTTGTTTATTAAAAATATCACAAGAAAGGTAAATAAAAATATAAAAACCTTCACGTTATGTCAGATGGTCAAAACCAATAATGAAAGGAGAATGGAACGATGATACCCATCACGTCAAATGCCAAACTAGAGATGGTATTCCTCGACATATGTGGACCATTCCCACGTAGCGGAGGAAGACATGGATACAAGTTCATCGTAATTATACTTGACCATTACACCAAGTACACCAAACTATACGCTATAAACAGAGCCACAACAAATAAAATATTAGATATTATTAAAAATAAATACATGTCAGAAATTGGAAAACCGTACATGATAATAACCGATCACGGGACACAATTTAAAGGGAAAAGGTGGAGAGAAGAATTAATGAAACTGAACATCAAAACATATAAAACTTCCGTATACCACCCTAGTAGTAATCCAGCAGAAAGGATGTTGAGAGAGGTGGGACGCATTTTGAGAACTTATTGTCATAACAACGAGAGGGAATGGCACAAATATTTAACTTCAACCGAAGTATTTGTAAATATCAGCTATCACCAGTTTACTGAGAATACACCATACTTAATGATGTTCGAGAGGAAGCCAAATAGAGAGATACAAGAGATAATAGAATTCCCAAAGAACCCAGAAGACCCGTATTGTAAAAACAAATGGTACAGCCTAATTATGGAAAAGATTGAGAAACAAAAGGCCAAATATGCTAAAAACCAGCCCAAAATAATCAAATATAAAGAGGGAGAAAAGATATTAATCAAAAATCGTGAACTGCCAAGTGCACTGGAAGGTATAGCAAAGAAATTATTATTGCTCTATACCGGGCCATACGTCATCACAAAAGATAATGGTAGCAATACTTACCAAATAAGTAATATAAACACAAAGAAAATAAAGGGAGTTTACAACCAAGCTTCAATAAAAAAGTTTTATGAAGAAGAATAAATAACTAGAAATGAAATAAAAAAATTTCAAAATTCAAAAAGTTTGTAAAAGCAACTTACTACCTTATTTAGATGATTTATGAGGAATGGAAAAAATAAAAACTATAAATGAATAAAAATATAAAAACAAAGGAATAAGTTACACAAATTCCTACCAAGAAAAATCAACTTACTGTCTATTAAAGTTGATATATGAAGTATAAAATAAAAAAGTAAAATAATAAGGAATAAGTTACACAAATTCCCTATAAAAAAGTAAGAATCACAAACTTACGATAATATTTAAACAAAAAATACTTAGAAAGGAATAAACTACAAAAATTCCTATAAAGTAAGAAAACTAATTTACAAAAAATTATCAAAAATGATATTTAAAACAAATTGAAATAAACAGAAATAAAATCAAGCAAAAATTGTTAAAATAAATACCTGAAATTATAATGAATCAAATGTATTCAAAGAAAAAAAAAAAAAAAATCCGAACTGGTACAAGGAAAAAGAGAAGTTATGTATAAAACAAATATACAAGATATGGCTAAAGCAGAATATTGCTAAACAACCAAGAAAAAGAATAAAGATGTCTAAGATAATTAAAATGATCACAAGAAGAATAGAAAAGCAAACTAATGAAAAGTTAGATATGAAGAAATTAACATGTGAATAAATAAAAAAAACAATCAACTGTATGAGTAAATGATAGTATATAGCAATGGTACAGCGGAAGGAAGAATGAGTAAAAGGACAAAGTGATCTAAAAACAAACCACAAGGTGGACAATCCCAAAATATATTATTATTATTATTAATTTAAGTCACAAGTTGACAAAAAAGGTATTTAAGATTGACTGTTGAAAAGTCCAGCAATCAAAATAAACTGAGCAGAGATGATGTTCCTCTGGTCTCAGAAAAAATGAGTAGTAATGGGAGAAACCAGCTACTAAAAAGATAATTTTTAAATACAAATATACTTCATACTAAATAAAATAATTAAATATAAATAAAATATAAAAACTATGACACGACAAACGACGACATTACCCAACCCAAGTGATTGACCAAACAAACAGGAAACTAACGAAGAAGGGAAGAAACCAAAACCAAAGAAGAATAAAGACAATTGAAGGAAGTGAACGAATTCCTATAACTAAATAAAATCAAACCAGACGAGAAAGGGAGAACCGAATTAAAATGATGACAATTGAAAATGAAGGAGGAGAAGAAGAAGAAGAGGAAGAATGAAGAGGATACGAAGTGAAACCAAGAAATAAGAAACACCGCATATAAAAGGGAGAAATGGTACACTCAAATATAAAATATTGTAAATGAAACCAATAATTATCCGATAATGGAAATAAATATTATGGTAAATGAAATAATTTATATACCTGTTTTAAACAAAAACAGTAAAGTAATCTAGTAAAGAAAAGTACACTAACCCAAATATTAGAGTTAGATATAGTAAAATATATAGAAAACTATCATTAATACTATGTATAATTTATAATGAAAGAAATAGTGAGAAAGAGAAAGAGAAATAATTATAGGGATTACCCACTAAGAAACACTTAATGTAAACAGTGAAAAAGTGCAATAGTGAATATGTGAATACCCCAAAATAGTGAGTGTATCAGTGACAAACACCAATTAATTAAAGGTGAAAGTGATAAGTGAAAAAAGATATTGTAAATGTTAAAAAGATAGTAATAGATAAGAAAACACTTAGTAAATCATTGATGAACCAATAAATGATTTAAGAGTGAGCTTATAAAAATTATATAGTTAAGGATAATTAGAAATAATATTTCAAGTAGAGATAGATAAAGGATATGATGTTATTCAGGGAAGAAAGCCCATTTAGAAACAGTTTGTGTTAACATGGAATGGAGAAAAGAAGTAGTAATGAATTAAGAATTTAAGTATATAATTAATAAACACCCTATGTTAGAAGGGAAAATAAGTTAAATAAGTTTGAAGGAAGTGATGATATTTCTCACTCAAAATAATAACAGAAGAATGAAATGTATGTTAAACCAACAGTAACTAATAACTTGAAAAGAATTGTTCGTTTTAATGTTATGAATAGGATATGGCTGAAGGAAGCTTACAATCCATAGGCCTAATTATTATATTTTAAATATTAAGATATAGAAAATAATCTTGACATGTAATCAGAACACAAACAGACTTAAAACACAACACAACCAATTATAACAGCAAAATAAAGCCCATCAGCCTGAAATGAAATGTAATTTAAATGAAATAAGTCAAATACCATAATGGCCTATGAACATGCCTAACTGTCAGAAACACACAAATACAAATTATAACAAATTAACAAGGAAATTTACAAATCTAAGGCAAGTAACTAGCCAGTAATTATGTATAAATCATTTTAAAAGAAAAATGTTACTATAGGAGCTTAAATTAAAAGAAATATGTAATTATCAAATGCCAACATAATTAGACAAAAGTTAATATATAATAGAACATGACCTTATGAGGTATTGTTTTAATCTTTGAAAGGAAATAAATACAATAGTGATAATATTTATTACCCAGAAGGGAAGACAGAAGAATAAAATCAATCAGAAAATATATAATAAATTTGAATAAAAATTTCAAATATAATAACAATGCTTTTAATCGAGGCCTTAACCAATCAAAGGGTTTCTGTTACCATAGGGTTGGTTACTAATTTTCCGTTAAATTTACTTACTTGGAAAAATGACGCTTGAGTAGTAGGTACGCAAGATTTAGATGACCGAAATTTTATTTTAAAATAAGTTTGAAAAACCTTCAGAAGTCAACAGCATGAACCAGTGACGAGGAGATGAAGAGTTTCAACTATTAACAGATGTCCAGGAACCAAATAAACAAAATTAAATAGTAGAAATTCCCAAGACAAATTAGAAGAAGATGCCAGCAGCCTAAGTCACTCCAAAATTGATGAATTTCCATTACCCCAGAACAACGACCTATCACAACCTTCTGAACTGATAAGTATCAATTAAATACAATAATCCCAGGAATAAAATCACTTTAAATATTTCTCATATCAATCAAAAAAATTCTCACTATCAAGTAAAATTAATTTTCTTTCAAGGATTTAATATATAAACTTACGTAAAGAAATTGTTAACTAAGAAATAACCTCGCACTAATGTGCAAAATTTGTAACAACTATTACTACACTGCCGAAGAATTTGTAAACACACTTTATACCATTTAAGTACGGAGAAGGTACGGTAGTGTACTTTTTTAATGTAACCATCTTTTATGTTTTCTTTATAATGCAAAGAACTCCAAATTTTGAGCGAGTTGATATATAGTGTACAAACAGACGCCATGTCGGCCTCAGTATAACTCGTTTCAAAATCAATTTCGTCAGCCTAGAGATTTATGTTTAATGTTTTAAGCCGGAGCAATTTTATTGAAAAATAACTAATAATATTATTGTCACATTGATTAATGACCAAACCATAATTAAAGTTACAGTACAGAGTATTACCATTGTTTTATTTCATAGGAAGTTGTATAATATATGTGTGTGTTAGCAATTTCACTGAGCAGACAACTAGTGCTCTTGCCATGTGGGCAATACAGTAAGCTGTACAGAGGCAGGAACCATTTGAACGCTCCAGCTGTCAACGCTGATAACACCAATCTAACTTGTTAATTCACAAATTTAATTGTTTTAAAATAAACAATTTGGCGCCACCCGGGACTCGCAACCCCTATGAAATTACAGGTAGGTTGTACTGATAATTGTGACCACGCTACGGACTTCGGTAGCAACAACCATTAATGTAATGACAGGTGTGAGACGAACACACCACACTAACCCTTTCTACACATAAAAAACAGGTAAACACCAGTTTTCTCGTTACAGATTGGCGACCAATGTAGTGAGGCTAGAAAAGGACGACTAGCGGCGATTATGAAAAGACATCATATGGTTACAAGATTCAAAAGTAAGAAAGGATCAAACCAAGAAGAAATGGAAGAAATTGGGGAAATGATTGGAGGATTGTTTGAAGAACATCCGCAGGAGGACCAACTGGAAAATCCAAATCTACCGGAACCAGAAATGGAAGCAGAAGTAATGGTAAACAACCAACCGGAGAAACCAATTCGAGATAGTGAGAGGGAACAACAGGCAGGTGACAAGGGAGAAGTTAGAGGAGACCCCAACATACTAAAATTGATGGAGTTAATGAATAGTATGAATGAAACTTCAAAGAAAACGAATGAAAAAATAGACCAAAACAGGGAAGAATTGAATAAAAAATTAGAATCATTACAAGAGGGAATGAAGGAAGAAAGGGAATTCTTGAATGAAAAACTGGACTGAAACAGTGAAGAATTGAAGAAGCAAATCAAGGAGAACATGGAACTTCTAAATAATAAAATGGAAAGCAACCATGAGGCATTGAAGAGAAGCCAGGAGACGTTAGAAAAGAAGAGTGAAGAGCTGAAAGAGCTGAAAAAACAGATCAAGAAAGATCTGGAGATAGTGAATAAGAAGATTGAAAATAGTAACGAAACACTCCTACGACAAAAGAAGGAAGATGGTGAGAAGAACAGAGAAGAATTAAGATTCATGCTAGTAGAGTTTCGTGAAGAAGTCAAACGGACAAAAACAGGGATGAATAAGAGATGGGAAGAAACAAGTTACCCAGTAGATCAACTTAATGAAAAGTTAGATAGTGAGTTCAAACCACCGAATAAAACACTAGACACCACTTCTGAAGATAGTAAGGAGATGGAAACCGTAGAAGAAACAAGTGTATTATTTTCTGAAAATAAAGATAACAATGACACCAAGAAAGTTAAGCACATAAAAACCAACCGTAGAAGAGTAAAGAAGAATCGAATCATTAAGAAGAATAAGAATACAGAGGAAATGGGAAAGATATATAAAAAGAAACTAATCAAAACAAGAGAAGAAATGGAGATGATGAAGAACGGACTCATTGATGTGTTTAATTTGCCCCTTACCTACCAAAGCAAATTAATGAAGTATAAAGATTGTAGGAGGACTCTGAAGGAAATTATAAAAGGAATTCACAACCAACCAGTGGATGAAAAATTCAGCAAATCTATGCTTAGATGGAAGATGCCAGAAATAGAAAGGACTGACAACAAAACAGTGTATAACAAATTAAGGAGGTCCCTGAAACACTGGAGCACACCAGAAATGGAAATACCGAATAAAAAACAATAATAACATTAATGAGAGAGGCACAATTAACTTCTCTGATTAATCAACAAAGTAATCAAATGATTGAGGTAGACATTAATACTACGGAACGTATGATAGTAGAGGAATTGTGGTACGAGACCGAAGAAACCTATATCACAAGTAAGAAAATAGTTCTACACGCCAAGGTTATCCGAACCACAAGTGCAGAGGAACTGATGGACCATGGGCAAACTAAGCGAAGATACCACACACCAAGAAAAGGGACTGATCTTCAAATTACCGACTAAGCAAACCAATGGAGAGGAAGGAGCAGTAAATTAATTAGACCAATAAAAATCACCAAAACAAGAAACGACTAAGACGAATTAAATAAGAAATAATAAACCATAATCAATAAAATTTAAAAACATTATCCAGAATAAATGTAGAAGATCAGACATTTGAAGGAGAAAAGGGGAAGATAGCAAAAGTGTATCATATATTGAAAGATAGGAAGGACCTGGAAAATATCGTAAACGAGATAGTGTTACAACAAGAGCAAGATACCAAAATATTAAACATACGAAAAAGACTGATGGAATCTGAAGCAGTTATAAATAAATTTTACTGTATATACAAAGACATATTATTTATAAAAACAAAAAAGAACCAAGACACATGGAAACTTGTAATTCCTCATTCATTAGAAAACCAGATCATCAAAGGTTACCATGTAAGGTACAGACACATGGGAACACTCAAAATAGTAAAAGCTTTAGAGGAAGATTTGTTTATTAAAAATATCACAAGAAAGGTAAATAAAAATATAAAAACCTTCACGTTATGTCAGATGGTCAAAACCAATAATGAAAGGAGAATGGAACGATGATACCCATCACGTCAAATGCCAAACTAGAGATGGTATTCCTCGACATATGTGGACCATTCCCACGTAGCGGAGGAAGACATGGATACAAGTTCATCGTAATTATACTTGACCATTACACCAAGTACACCAAACTATACGCTATAAACAGAGCCACAACAAATAAAATATTAGATATTATTAAAAATAAATACATGTCAGAAATTGGAAAACCGTACATGATAATAACCGATCATGGGACACAATTTAAAGGGAAAAGGTGGAGAGAAGAATTAATGAAACTGAACATCAAAACATATAAAACTTCCGTATACCACCCTAGTAGTAATCCAGCAGAAAGGATGTTGAGAGAGGTGGGACGCATTTTGAGAACTTATTGTCATAACAACGAGAGGGAATGGCACAAATATTTAACTTCAACCGAAGTATTTGTAAATATCAGCTATCACCAGTTTACTGAGAATACACCATACTTAATGATGTTCGAGAGGAAGCCAAATAGAGAGATACAAGAGATAATAGAATTCCCAAAGAACCCAGAAGACCCGTATTGTAAAAACAAATGGTACAGCCTAATTATGGAAAAGATTGAGAAACAAAAGGCCAAATATGCTAAAAACCAGCCCAAAATAATCAAATATAAAGAGGGAGAAAAGATATTAATCAAAAATCGTGAACTGCCAAGTGCACTGGAAGGTATAGCAAAGAAATTATTATTGCTCTATACTGGGCCATACGTCATCACAAAAGATAATGGTAGCAATACTTACCAAATAAGTAATATAAACACAAAGAAAATAAAGGGAGTTTACAACCAAGCTTCAATAAAAAAGTTTTATGAAGAAGAATAAATAACTAGAAATGAAATAAAAAAATTTCAAAATTCAAAAAGTTTGTAAAAGCAACTTACTACCTTATTTAGATGATTTATGAGGAATGGAAAAAATAAAAACTATAAATGAATAAAAATATAAAAACAAAGGAATAAGTTACACAAATTCCTACCAAGAAAAATCAACTTACTGTCTATTAAAGTTGATATATGAAGTATAAAATAAAAAAGTAAAATAATAAGGAATAAGTTACACAAATTCCCTATAAAAAAGTAAGAATCACAAACTTACGATAATATTTAAACAAAAAATACTTAGAAAGGAATGAACTACAAAAATTCCTATAAAGTAAGAAAACTAATTTACAAAAAATTATCAAAAATGATATTTAAAACAAATTGAAATAAACAGAAATAAAATCAAGCAAAAATTGTTAAAATAAATACCTGAAATTATAATGAATCAAATGTATTCAAAGAAAACAAAAAAAAAATCCGAACTGGTACAAGGAAAAAGAGAAGTTATGTATAAAACAAATATACAAGATATAAGCAGAATATTGCTAAACAACCAAGAAAAAGAATAAAGATGTCTAAGATAATTAAAATGATCACAAGAAGAATAGAAAAGCAAACTAATGAAAAGTTAGATATGAAGAAATTAACATGTGAATAAATAAAAAAAACAATCAACTGTATGAGTAAATGATAGTATATAGCAATGGTACAGCGGAAGGAAGAATGAGTAAAAGGACAAAGTGATCTAAAAACAAACCACAAGGTGGACAATCCCAAAATATATTATTATTATTATTATTAATTTAAGTCACAAGTTGACAAAAAAGGTATTTAAGATTGACTGTTGAAAAGTCCAGCAATCAAAATAAACTGAGCAGAGATGATGTTCCTCTGGTCTCAGAAAAAATGAGTAGTAATGGGAGAAACCAGCTACTAAAAAGATAATTTTTAAATACAAATATACTTCATACTAAATAAAATAATTAAATATAAATAAAATATAAAAACTATGACACGACAAACGACGACATTACCCAACCCAAGTGATTGACCAAACAAACAGGAAACTAACGAAGAAGGGAAGAAACCAAAACCAAAGAAGAATAAAGACAATTGAAGGAAGTGAACGAATTCCTATAACTAAATAAAATCAAACCAGACGAGAAAGGGAGAACCGAATTAAAATGATGACAATTGAAAATGAAGGAGGAGAAGAAGAAGAAGAGGAAGAATGAAGAGGATACGAAGTGAAACCAAGAAATAAGAAACACCGCATATAAAAGGGAGAAATGGTACACTCAAATATAAAATATTGTAAATGAAACCAATAATTATCCGATAATGGAAATAAATATTATGGTAAATGAAATAATTTATATACCTGTTTTAAACAAAAACAGTAAAGTAATCTAGTAAAGAAAAGTACACTAACCCAAATATTAGAGTTAGATATAGTAAAATATATAGAAAACTATCATTAATACTATGTATAATTTATAATGAAAGAAATAGTGAGAAAGAGAAAGAGAAATAATTATAGGGATTACCCACTAAGAAACACTTAATGTAAACAGTGAAAAAGTGCAATAGTGAATATGTGAATACCCCAAAATAGTGAGTGTATCAGTGACAAACACCAATTAATTAAAGGTGAAAGTGATAAGTGAAAAAAGATATTGTAAATGTTAAAAAGATAGTAATAGATAAGAAAACACTTAGTAAATCATTGATGAACCAATAAATGATTTAAGAGTGAGCTTATAAAAATTATATAGTTAAGGATAATTAGAAATAATATTTCAAGTAGAGATAGATAAAGGATATGATGTTATTCAGGGAAGAAAGTCCATTTAGAAACAGTTTGTGTTAACATGGAATGGAGAAAAGAAGTAGTAATGAATTAAGAATTTAAGTATATAATTAATAAACACCCTATGTTAGAAGGGAAAATAAGTTAAATAAGTTTGAAGGAAGTGATGATATTTCTCACTCAAAATAATAACAGAAGAATGAAATGTATGTTAAACCAACAGTAACTAATAACTTGAAAAGAATTGTTCGTTTTAATGTTATGAATAGGATATGGCTGAAGGAAGCTTACAATCCATAGGCCTAATTATTATATTTTAAATATTAAGATATAGAAAATAATCTTGACATGTAATCAGAACACAAACAGACTTAAAACACAACACAACCAATTATAACAGCAAAATAAAGCCCATCAGCCTGAAATGAAATGTAATTTAAATGAAATAAGTCAAATACCATAATGGCCTATGAACATGCCTAACTGTCAGAAACACACAAATACAAATTATAACAAATTAACAAGGAAATTTACAAATCTAAGGCAAGTAACTAGCCAGTAATTATGTATAAATCATTTTAAAAGAAAAATGTTACTATAAGAGCTTAAATTAAAAGAAATATGTAATTATCAAATGCCAACATAATTAGACAAAAGTTAATATATAATAGAACATGACCTTATGAGGTATTGTTTTAATCTTTGAAAGGAAATAAATACAATAGTGATAATATTTATTACCCAGAAGGGAAGACAGAAGAATAAAATCAATCAGAAAATATATAATAAATTTGAATAAAAATTTCAAATATAATAACAATGCTTTTAATCGAGGCCTTAACCAATCAAAGGGTTTCTGTTACCATAGGGTTGGTTACTAATTTTCCGTTAAATTTACTTACTTGGAAAAATGACGCTTGAGTAGTAGGTACGCAAGATTTAGATGACCGAAATTTTATTTTAAAAAAAGTTTGAAAAACCTTCAGAAGTCAACAGCATGAACCAGTGACGAGGAGATGAAGAGTTTCAACTATTAACAGATGTCCAGGAACCAAATAAACAAAATTAAATAGTAGAAATTCCCAAGACAAATTAGAAGAAGATGCCAGCAGCCTAAGTCACTCCAAAATTGATGAATTTCCATTACCCCAGAACAACGACCTATCACAACCTTCTGAACTGATAAGTATCAATTAAATACAATAATCCCAGGAATAAAATCACTTTAAATATTTCTCATATCAATCAAAAAAATTCTCACTATCAAGTAAAATTAATTTTCTTTCAAGGATTTAATATATAAACTTACGTAAAGAAATTGTTAACTAAGAAATAACCTCGCACTAATGTGCAAAATTTGTAACAACTATTACTACACTGCCGAAGAATTTGTAAACACACTTTATACCATTTAAGTACGGAGAAGGTACGGTAGTGTACTTTTTTAATGTAACCATCTTTTATGTTTTCTTTATAATGCAAAGAACTCCAAATTTTGAGCGAGTTGATATATAGTGTACAAACAGACGCCATGTCGGCCTCAGTATAACTCGTTTCAAAATCAATTTCGTCAGCCTAGAGATTTATGTTTAATGTTTTAAGCCGGAGCAATTTTATTGAAAAATAACTAATAATATTATTGTCACATTGATTAATGACCAAACCATAATTAAAGTTACAGTACAGAGTATTACCATTGTTTTATTTCATAGGAAGTTGTATAATATATGTGTGTGTTAGCAATTTCACTGAGCAGACAACTAGCGCTCTTGCCATGTGGGCAATACAGTAAGCTGTACAGAGGCAGGAACCATTTGAACGCTCCAGCTGTCAACGCTGATAACACCAATCTAACTTGTTAATTCACAAATTTAATTGTTTTAAAATAAACAATTTGGCGCCACCCGGGACTCGCAACCCCTATGAAATTACAGGTAGGTTGTACTGATAATTGTGACCACGCTACGGACTTCGGTAGCAACAACCATTAATGTAATGACAGGTGTGAGACGAACACACCACACTAACCCTTTCTACACATAAAAAACAGGTAAACACCAGTTTTCTCGTTACAGATTGGCGACCAATGTAGTGAGGCTAGAAAAGGACGACTAGCGGCGATTATGAAAAGACATCATATGGTTACAAGATTCAAAAGTAAGAAAGGATCAAACTAAGAAGAAATGGAAGAAATTGGGGAAATGATTGGAGGATTGTTTGAAGAACATCCGCAGGAGGACCAACTGGAAAATCCAAATCTACCGGAACCAGAAATGGAAGCAGAAGTAATGGTAAACAACCAACCGGAGAAACCAATTCGAGATAGTGAGAGGGAACAACAGGCGGGTGACAAGGGAGAAGTTAGAGGAGACCCCAACATACTAAAATTGATGGAGTTAATGAATAGTATGAATGAATCTTCAAAGAAAACGAATGAAAAAATAGACCAAAACAGGGAAGAATTGAATAAAAAATTAGAATCATTACAAGAGGGAATGAAGGAAGAAAGGGAATTCTTGAATGAAAAACTGGACTGAAACAGTGAAGAATTGAAGAAGCAAATCAAGGAGAACATGGAACTTCTAAATAATAAAATGGAAAGCAACCATGAGGCATTGAAGAGAAGCCAGGAGACGTTAGAAAAGAAGAGTGAAGAGCTGAAAGAGCTGAAAAAACAGATCAAGAAAGATCTGGAGATAGTGAATAAGAAGATTGAAAATAGTAACGAAACACTCCTATGACAAAAGAAGGAAGATGGTGAGAAGAACAGAGAAGAATTAAGATTCATGCTAGTAGAGTTTCGTGAAGAAGTCAAACGGACAAAAACAGGGATGAATAAGAGATGGGAAGAAACAAGTTACCCAGTAGACCAACTTAATGAAACGTTAGATAGTGAGTTCAAACCACCGAATAAAACACTAGACACCACTTCTGAAGATAGTAAGGAGATGGAAACCGTAGAAGAAACAAGTGTATTATTTTCTGAAAATAAAGATAACAATGACACCAAGAAAGTTAAGCACATAAAAACCAACCGTAGAAGAGTAAAGAAGAATCGAATCATTAAGAAGAATAAGAATACAGAGGAAATGGGAAAGATATATAAAAAGAAACTAATCAAAACAAGAGAAGAAATGAAGATGATGAAGAACGGACTCATTGATGTGTTTAATTTGCCCCTTACCTACCAAAGCAAATTAATGAAGTATAAAGATTGTAGGAGGACTCTGAAGGAAATTATAAAAGGAATTCACAACCAACCAGTGGATGAAAAATTCAGCAAATCTATGCTTAGATGGAAGATGCCAGAAATAGAAAGGACTGACAACAAAACAGTGTATAACAAATTAAGGAGGTCCCTGAAACACTGGAGCACACCAGAAATGGAAATACCGAACAAAAAAACCAATAATAACATTAATGAGAGAGGCACAATTAACTTCTCTGATTAATCAACAAAGTAATCAAATGATTGAGGTAGACATTAATACTACGGAACGTATGATAGTAGAGGAATTGTGGTACGAGACCGAAGAAACCTATATCACAAGTAAGAAAATAGTTCTACACGCCAAGGTTATCCGAACCACAAGTGCAGAGGAACTGATGGACCATGGGCAAACTAAGCGAAGATACCACACACCAAGAAAAGGGACTGATCTTCAAATTACCGACTAAGCAAACCAATGGAGAGGAAGGAGCAGTAAATTAATTAGACCAATAAAAATCACCAAAACAAGAAACGACTAAGACGAATTAAATAAGAAATAATAAACCATAATCAATAAAATTTAAAAACATTATCCAGAATAAATGTAGAAGATCAGACATTTGAAGGAGAAAAGGGGAAGATAGCAAAAGTGTATCATATATTGAAAGATAGGAAGGACCTGGAAAATATCGTAAACGAGATAGTGTTACAACAAGAGCAAGATACCAAAATATTAAACATACGAAAAAGACTGATGGAATCTGAAGCAGTTATAAATAAATTTTACTGTATATACAAAGACATATTATTTATAAAAACAAAAAAGAACCAAGACACATGGAAACTTGTAATTCCTCATTCATTAGAAAACCAGATCATCAAAGGTTACCATGTAAGATACAGACACATGGGAACACTCAAAATAGTAAAAGCTTTAGAGGAAGATTTGTTTATTAAAAATATCACAAGAAAGGTAAATAAAAATATAAAAACCTTCACGTTATGTCAGATGGTCAAAACCAATAATGAAAGGAAGAATGGAACGATGATACCCATCACGTCAAATGCCAAACTAGAGAAGGTATTCCTCGACATATGTGGACCATTCCCACGTAGCGGAGGAAGACATGGATACAAGTTCATCGTAATTATACTTGACCATTACACCAAGTACACCAAACTATACGCTATAAACAGAGCCACAACAAATAAAATATTAGATATTATTAAAAATAAATACATGTCAGAAATTGGAAAACCGTACATGATAATAACCGATCACGGGACACAATTTAAAGGGAAAAGGTGGAGAGAAGAATTAATGAAACTGAACATCAAAACATATAAAACTTCCGTATACCACCCTAGTAGTAATCCAGCAGAAAGGATGTTGAGAGAGGTGGGACGCATTTTGAGAACTTATTGTCATAACAACCAGAGGGAATGGCACAAATATTTAACTTCAACCGAAGTATTTGTAAGTATCAGCTATCACCAGTTTACTGAGAATACACCATACTTAATGATGTTCGAGAGGAAGCCAAATAGAGAGATACAAGAGATAATAGAATTCCCAAAGAACCCAGAAGACCCGTATTGTAAAAACAAATGGTACAGCCTAATTATGGAAAAGATTGAGAAACAAAAGGCCAAATATGCTAAAAACCAGCCCAAAATAATCAAATATAAAGAGGGAGAAAAGATATTAATCAAAAATCGTGAACTGCCAAGTGCACTGGAAGGTATAGCAAAGAAATTATTATTGCTCTATACCGGGCCATACGTCATCACAAAAGATAATGGTAGCAATACTTACCAAATAAGTAATATAAACACAAAGAAAATAAAGGGAGTTTACAACCAAGCTTCAATAAAAAAGTTTTATGAAGAAGAATAAATAACTAGAAATGAAATAAAAAAATTTCAAAATTCAAAAAGTTTGTAAAAGCAACTTACTACCTTATTTAGATGATTTATGAGGAATGGAAAAAATAAAAACTATAAATGAATAAAAATATAAAAACAAAGGAATAAGTTACACAAATTCCTACCAAGAAAAATCAACTTACTGTCTATTAAAGTTGATATATGAAGTATAAAATAAAAAAGTAAAATAATAAGGAATAAGTTACACAAATTCCCTATAAAAAAGTAAGAATCACAAACTTACGATAATATTTAAACAAAAAATACTTAGAAAGGAATGAACTACAAAAATTCCTATAAAGTAAGAAAACTAATTTACAAAAAATTATCAAAAATGATATTTAAAACAAATTGAAATAAACAGAAATAAAATCAAGCAAAAATTGTTAAAATAAATACCTGAAATTATAATGAATCAAATGTATTCAAAGAAAAAAAAAAAAAAATCCGAACTGGTACAAGGAAAAAGAGAAGTTATGTATAAAACAAATATACAAGATATAAGCAGAATATTGCTAAACAACCAAGAAAAAGAATAAAGATGTCTAAGATAATTAAAATGATCACAAGAAGAATAGAAAAGCAAACTAATGAAAAGTTAGATATGAAGAAATTAACATGTGAATAAATAAAAAAAACAATCAACTGTATGAGTAAATGATAGTATATAGCAATGGTACAGCGGAAGGAAGAATGAGTAAAAGGACAAAGTGATCTAAAAACAAACCACAAGGTGGACAATCCCAAAATATATTATTATTATTATTAATTTAAGTCACAAGTTGACAAAAAAGGTATTTAAGATTGACTGTTGAAAAGTCCAGCAATCAAAATAAACTGAGCAGAGATGATGTTCCTCTGGTCTCAGAAAAAATGAGTAGTAATGGGAGAAACCAGCTACTAAAAAGATAATTTTTAAATACAAATATACTTCATACTAAATAAAATAATTAAATATAAATAAAATATAAAAACTATGACACGACAAACGACGACATTACCCAACCCAAGTGATTGACCAAACAAACAGGAAACTAACGAAGAAGGGAAGAAACCAAAACCAAAGAAGAATAAAGACAATTGAAGGAAGTGAACGAATTCCTATAACTAAATAAAATCAAACCAGACGAGAAAGGGAGAACCGAATTAAAATGATGACAATTGAAAATGAAGGAGGAGAAGAAGAAGAAGAGGAAGAATGAAGAGGATACGAAGTGAAACCAAGAAATAAGAAACACCGCATATAAAAGGGAGAAATGGTACACTCAAATATAAAATATTGTAAATGAAACCAATAATTATCCGATAATGGAAATAAATATTATGGTAAATGAAATAATTTATATACCTGTTTTAAACAAAAACAGTAAAGTAATCTAGTAAAGAAAAGTACACTAACCCAAATATTAGAGTTAGATATAGTAAAATATATAGAAAACTATCATTAATACTATGTATAATTTATAATGAAAGAAATAGTGAGAAAGAGAAAGAGAAATAATTATAGGGATTACCCACTAAGAAACACTTAATGTAAACAGTGAAAAAGTGCAATAGTGAATATTGTAACATAACAAAATTATCACACTAAACATTTGAATTAATGTTACATAAATAAAAGAAAAAGTTCCATAGTGAGTGAGAAGAATAAATTGTTTAAGGATTACCCTAGAAACTGTATAATTAAGTCTATAAAATGTAAATAAAAATGGAAGATAATAAAGAAAACCATTAATTAAAATAACCTACTATGAAAAAACCAGTTAAACCAGCAGTATACCCAGTAGATTGGGGAAGCAGTACAAAAAGGGAAGGACCATAAAAAAGGAAATAATCTGTCATGAAACCATTTCAATAAGGAAACTACTAATGTGATATTTGAAGAAGGGACGAAACATATCAAGATTCCAACAAAGAGACCAGAAACAGGAAGAGATATGCCAAAACAAAATGTTAATCATATAATAAATACCATGAGACAAAATTGAAACCGATATAGGTAAACCCCAAACAAGTTACAAGATACAATACTATAAAAACAAATTGTATATTAGTTGTAAGTGTAACATGTCAAAAAATATGTCAAAAGAGACTACCATAGAGTAGAACTCACTAAAAAGACTACCAGAGTGTAGAATACAATAAAGTGAAGTGAGATAACAAAATTAAGGAACTACAGAGTGTACAGTGAGAAACATAGTTAAAAAATCTATGAAAAAATCTTCAATGAGGTTTAAGTATTATAAAAAAAAACTACCATGAGTGTAGAATAATAATAATAAAACCATTGAAATGAAAGACGGTCGAAGGACTGACAACATTACTAGTAATAAGAGTTTTAAATTAGATATAAGAAGGACTATTACATATAAAATGTTTTCTTTAATTATAACTAAATAAATGGTGAGGACAAAAATACCAAAGGACAGTTCATAACTGAAGGTATGCCTAATATTAAGATGTTTATTATTTATTATTAATTAAATAATATTTTAGATGTAAGGTGTAAATAGATACACGAGGTTTTTTATCACAGTTAAAGTGTTTTCATAAGAATAATACATACACAAGACAGTTAGTGACTGACAGTGTTACTAGTAATAGGAGTTTTTTATGTTTTCTAATTAAATTATGTCTAGGATAAGCTATGTTGTTATCATTTGATGATACAGGAAAAAATAATAGGAATAAGATGTTTTTGTTAAAATTAGGTGATATATGGAAAATAGTTGATAATAAGATGTTTTTTGTTAAAATTAGGCATAAGATGTTCATGTTATGGTTCAATGATGTTATTAGTATAAAGAAAGTTTAGTAGATACAAGATATTCTATTGTAATTAAAATCATGTCATTTAATTTTCCATTGTGTAAGTCAGAGAGGCAAGTAGGGCATAAAAATGTAATAGTTTTATTCAAATCAGTAAACCATGTATAATGTACAAACAGACCCACCAAGACACTATGTTTGTAAACACAGAATGGCCTATAAACAAAAAAAAAACTATCTATCAAAGAATTAATCTATGTAATAGGAATAGAATTCAATACATACAATACAGAAATTGAAAATATAATTAATACAGATACAGTTAATAGCAAATAGAATGACAAAAGAAAGAAAACTAACTTCTTTTGGAAACAGTCAAAAATAGGCTTATGATAGTAATCAAATCAGACTAAACAGCAAATTAATCAATATTGAAATGTTTTAATAACCAAATTGATAACAACAAAGTAATTACGGAGTTATTAGGTGTATTCCATGGAAATATTATACCGAAAAAACAAATAAAAACCTTTAAAACACTGAATTTGTACAAAATATGGGGAATGCAATTATTATGTAAAATTGTAATTTTTGGGCTTAAATGAGTTTGAAACAAACCCAGCTATATATCAAAAGATGTAAAATTAAATAATCAATATTACTGAATAGTTAGATTCATGTAAAATTAAGAAATATTGGAAATACAGTAAAAAATAAGAAAACTTGTTATGTATAGTTAGATAGTGAAACAAGTCTTAGACAGATATTTTATAATTAAACAATATGAAGAGGAAAAAGACATACCACAAATTGCCCTAAAACGACGACGTTGCGTCGTTTAGTCTATTGTTAATCGCAAAGCTGAACAGTTGAAAAATGTATTAGTGGAGTTTTGAAACCCAAATAATTTATATTAAAACCAAGTGTGGTTATGTGGCGTGTAACGGAGATGAACTAACCAGTGAAATAACATTATTTATCTATGTCTAACACTTCACAAGTTTCCAAAAACACAGAATAACACTATAAAACGCAACACCAAAAATCGACAGCCATTTTGAAACAATTTTTGGGAACGAATTCACAAAGAACCAACACACATATTTGAACATCACACTACACAAGAGATCCATCCAGAATTCGACATCGCAGACGAAGAGGGGACATTCAACACAATATTTTGGACCAACACCACTTTGCAGAAAAAGGGAACATCGTTTTATTTCTGTGGGAGAAGATCTTCAATTCCAACGGCGTCATAGCAGTTAAAACGAGCAGACGGCGGCCATTGCTGAATTTCTATAAAGACGACTGGCCAGTGCTGCCTGGAGCAGAGTGACGTCATTTCTTCCACTTGGTTCGAAATTTAAATAATTTCTTTCTAATTGACAATTGTAATAATAATTCTGTTCTATTTCAGATATTAACATTTAGTTTAAGAATACCTGTTAAATGTATCTTGTTCCTTGCCCTCTGACCATTTCGACTCGTTAAAAGAACCATAAATTTAAACTTGTAAAAAATATATTTGTTAATCTTTCTCACTGCCGACTGTGGCGAATATTAGCCAGTGCCTGGGACATGCGCAGTTTGACTGGCGCACAATTTTGAATGAATAAACGCAAATCAGTATTCAGTTACCAGCATTGTTTTTATTTCTACCATTAATGTTATTATTATTTTTTTATTAAGTAAAAACATAATTCACATTGAGAGAATAGACAAAGAAGGAAATTACAAATTCAACTAATTAATTAATTGTTAATTAATTAAATTAAATCATTCCAACAAACTCTATACAAGAACGAGAAAAAATATTTGCAGAATTTTTAACGTTTGATGTATTTATTATTTATCAATCAAATGCACCTAGTTATAACATATTCTTATCATCAATATTTCTATATTCTATTTATTATTACATTTGAAATTATATCACAATTTGACTAGCCTAACAGTGGGACTTTAAGGAGTCAGACTGACCAAGTGATAAACAAAATATCAGTACGTATCAACAGCATTCATCAATTATATTTTTAATTTTTATATTTGTAATATTTCTATTATATTACAAATTGGCTTGCCCAACTAGTGGGGCTAAAGGAAGAGCACAATACCTTTGTTATCACCAAAGATACACACACAATATATCTCTATATATATCAATTATTTAATTTTTATTATATTTGTAATATCTGAATTATATTACAAATTGGCGTCCAACTTAAGGGGCTTTAAATAGGAGATAATAGTGTTATAAAATAAGGACGATTGTCCAATTTCCTATTTTTAGCTTGGCAACGGTCAACAGGTCGGAAGAGGGAGCGAGATGCACAGGAGAGCTACATCAAGAAAAAGGGCTATGGAGGCCGAGCAGGAGATAAACATGGAGGATAAAGAAGCGACACCAGTGGAAGATGTGGAGTTAATGTTACCGCCAGCAGAACCAAATAAGCCTGCACCACAGAAGGAACAGCCGGAGGAATCCACCGCAAAGGAAAATACAAAACTTGATCAAATGATGGAGATGTTACTCCGAGAATTCAAAACAACGAAGGAAGAATTAAAGGAAGAGTTGAGTAATAAAATCGGAGATACCAATAAGAAAATCGAGGAGAATAGTAAGAAGATGGAGGAGGAAATGAAGAATGATAATCAACGATTGAAGGAAGAGTTGGGCAAGAAAATTGGAGATACTAGCAAGAAGATGGAGGAGAAGATGGAAGCAAACAGTAAGAAGATAGAAGAGAAGATGGAAGAAAATATTCAGAAAATTGAGGAGAAAATGGAGGAAATAAAGACTGACAATAAACAGTCGAAAGAGGAATTGACCCAGATAAGCCAAAAGCTGGAAGAAACCAACAAGAGGATGGAAGAAACAAATCAGAAAATGGAAAGCAATAGTCAGCAATTGAGGGAAGAATTGAAGGAGACAAACCAAGAGAACATGAACCGGTTAGACGGAAGAATGGAAATATTGAAGGAAGAATTGAGCCAGAAGATAGCTGAAAACAATGAGACAATCAGCAAGAAAGTAGAAGAGGAAATAACGGTAATCGAACAAAGGGTTACCAGAGCTGACAAAAAATGGAGTCAAACCGAACAAGAAGTACGGAGTATCAGGACAGAAATAAATACGAAGGTTAACACCATTGAAGAAACGACTAGGAAGACATTGGAGGAAAAACTAAAGGAAACACGGGAAGACTGGGAGCGAGTGCAGGACCGATTCACAGAAAAATGTGATGGCATAGAAGCTGCTGTGACCAGTATCAACAGTCAGGTACGACAGAACCAGACCGATATAGACCTATTCCATAGTCGACCGACAACCATTACCAGTTGTCCCAACAGTGAAAATCATGAAGGGATTAACTTCAGGTTTTATAAAAATAAACCCATGGAATTCCTAGCAAGAATTGAGGAATACTTTGCCAAACACAGAGGTAATCGCTGGAGGGAGAATAAAGAGGTGCTGGACGAATCGTTCAAAGAAATAGCAGACAATTGGTGGATGGCGATAAGAGACGAGGTGACCGACTATCAACAATTCAGAAGGGTATTCAAAGCCAAATATTGGTCGGAATCAACGCAAAATATCGCCAGAGACGGGATATGCCATGGGAAGTACAACCCATATGGAAACCAAACCTTAACGGCGTACTTTTTGGGAAAGGTGTGCGTGGCCAAACATCTAGAGCCCCGAATACCGGAAGAATGCCTGGTCAGCAAACTCTCATACCACTACGAGGAGGATATTATCAGAGCCAGACGAAATAGTCAAATAAAGACGGTGCAAGCCATGACCGAGCTTTTAGAAATGTACGAGCACGAAGACTATTACCGTCAAAGTCGCAGGAGGTATGAAAAGCTGGAACCAAGGAATAACAGCAATAATTTGAATAATAATAATAATCGGCAGAATGTGGGTAATAATAATAATTATAACTCCGCAAATCGGAATAATGCCGAGTACAATTATAACCCCAGAAATAACAATAATTTGCCCCGTTTTAACAACAATAATAATAATAGTAATATTCCTCGAATAAATAATAATAACAACAACCACAACAATAATAATCATAATAATAATAGCCGTCCACAAAATAACAACGGTTATTATAATCATAATAGTAACTATGTTCAAAATGGTCAGAGGAACCCCAACCTTTCTAATAATAATAATTATCATGGTAATTATAACCGAAATTACCCAAGTGGAGGTAACCACAATTACAGGGCATATCGACCTAATGTTAACTACATCCGAGCAGAAGGCAGTGGACACAGGAGGTACCAGCCTCAACGAAGGAGCCGATACTACGAGTACGAGACTTTCCAAGGGAGCCAGGGAAGTAATCGGTACAGAGAGTACGAGCCCAGACGTAGTTCCAGCCTGGATAATCAGCGAAGACTACCTGTAACAGAAGCCCAACCAGACGATCGAGCAGAACCAAACGAAACAGCCTCAGGACTTCCAGCTGACGCTTCCAACGGCCTGACCCGTAATGAAGCGGAACATTTAAACGAACGGAGGCAGTAATAAAATCCAATAACCCTTTACTGCTCCAATCTGCTGGGTTTAATCAAGTAGGTATGAATGTGAAGAAAAACAGAAAAAATTTTACCATAATATACAGCAATTATTTAAAGGATATCCGTAAGGACCTATTAGAAGAAAGTGAGCTTAATATTAAAAATAATGATAATGAAATAATATACATAATCGCAGAAATTGCAGGTATTTCTGTTCCTATAATGATAGACACTGGAGCCAATGTCTCCATAATAAATCGAAATGAATTGGACCGGATACAGCAGGAATGCCACAAAAACTTACCGGTACTACCTATTAATAACATTGTACTTGTAGGAGCTACCGGCCGACAGAACAAGACCATAAGAAAGCAGGTATCCCTCAATGTCAAAAGTCAGGGCATTAGTGTGGATATGATATTTCTTGTTGCAGCCGGATTACCTTTCAACATCATGATAGGATGCGACATATTGCGTCGAAACTCAGCAATTATCGACTTGTGCCGAGGAAAGGTATCGCTCTTTGCTGAAGGTTCAACCTGGATAGCCAATTTAACTGATAACAAGACTTTAGACTCCAGACAACTTCTTGACCACCAAAATAAGGTGAATTACCTATCTAACCACTCAACAAACAACAAGCCAGTACATCAAGATTCGGAGGAAGACCTATGGAAACAAAAGATCCAAGAGATACGTAACTTCCAGTGCCACAATACTAACGAGCAACTAACGGAAAACCAGCTGAATCAATTGGTAGAAATATATAAGAAATATCGGGCTGTATTTTCTGACGAACCTGGAAAGATCCGGAACTACCAATGCTCAATACGATTCAGAGAACCGGTAGAATTCAACCGAAAGTCATACCCAATAGCACAATCTTTGAAAGAAGCCGTACGATCAGAGATCCAGAATATGATCCGTAGAGATATCATCGAGAGCAGTCAATCGCCATACACTAGCCCAATTGTGGCCATACAAAAGAAAAATGGGAAGGTAAGACTTTGCCTTGACGCTCGGGAGATAAATAAGATGATAATAAACGATCGTACCTCACCTGGCGAAATTGATGAAATTTTGAAGAGGTTCCACGGAACACGATTCATTACCACCTGGGATACGGTATGCGGCTATTGGCAAGTGGAGTTGCACCCAGCAAGCCGGCAATACATGGCGTTCATCTTCGAAGGGCGCAATTATCAGTTTAAGAGATTGCCCTTCGGGTTGGTTAATTCAGTAGCTGTTTTTGTCGCCTGTATGGATCATATACTAGGACCAGAAGCGCTCCAATTCACAACTGTCTATGTTGATGATCTCCTAATAACATCAACCAGCTGGGAGGAACACTGTTATCGTGTGGAGTATGTTTTGAAGAAGCTTGCTGAAAATAATGTCACCCTTAAACTGGACAAGTCCAAGCTTATAGCTAAAGAAGTTCAATTCCTGGGTTTCCAGCTAAACAGTCAAGGAATAACACCATCAACAGAAAAGGTAGACGCCATACAACGATTCCCTACACCAAAAAACAGAAGGCAACTACAATCATTTTTGGGCCTATGTAACTATTATAGGAAGTTCCAGAATAATTATTCCGAACTAACAGCCCAGTTTCAGTACCAGTTATCGTCCAAGAATAAATGGCGATGGGGTCAAGAACAAGACAAGACCTTCAAATCAATTAAAGAGAAATTCTTAGATGCAGTAATGCTCAACCATCCAGATTTTAACCGACCCTTCTTTCTAAACTGTGACGCTAGTAATATTAGCTTGGGTTCAACACTGTACCAAGAAGATGAAAGCGGAAACCATCTAGTAGTGAGCTTTGCTAGCAGAACCCTTAACCAGTGTGAGAAGAACTATAATGTGACGGAAAAAGAACTGCTAAGTGTAGTCTTTGCCTGCGGGAAGTTTCGGACGTATATCCTCGGATATCCAGTGACCGTCCGAACAGATCACAAGTCAATATCATTTCTAAGAAGATGCAAATTAAGCCATGGTAGATTGACCAGATGGGTACTCGCCCTACAGGAATACGATATACAGTGGGAGTATGTTCCTGGAAGTAAAAATGTAGTAGCCGACGTATTGTCAAGAGTGAATCTAGAAGAACAAACATTCGAAGGCGAAAAGGAGAGCATTTTGAAAATCTATAACATCATTAAGGACAGATCTGATTTAGAGAAGATAGTGCAGGACATCAGCAAACACCAGCAGTCCGATCCGAAGTTAAACTCTATTAAACTTCGTCTCTCCAACCAAGATGACACAATAAACAAATTTTATTGTATACATAATGGGATTTTATTCATCAAGACATCCCTTGACGAAGACGTTTGGAAGGTCATGATCCCAACTACAATCGAAAAGGATATCATCCTGGACTATCACCTACGATACGGTCACATGGGAGCCATGAAGGTGATCAAGGCAATAGAAGAAAATTGTCACATAAAAAGTATCAATAGAAAAACTAGAAACTACCTTAAAACCTGTATGATATGTCAATTGGTGAAAACCAACAATGAGCGAAAGGAAGGTATGATGATACCAATTACCTCACAAGCCAAACTGGAAAAGGTCTTTCTGGACATATGTGGTCCATTTCCCCGCAGTGGCGGACGCCATCGATACAAGTATATTGTTATTATGATGGATCATTTTACAAAATTTACAAAACTATACCCTGTGAACAGAGCCACCACTCTGAAGACTCTAGAAATAATAACAAATCATTACATTCCAGAGGTAGGAAGCCCGATATCCATAATCACCGACCATGGAACGCAATTTAAGGGTTGGCGGTGGAGAAACACTCTGAATACATTGGGCATTAAGACATACAAGACGTCTGTCTACCACCCCAGCAGCAATCCAGCGGAGAGGGTACTGCGAGAGGTCGGAAGAATATTACGAACTTATTGCTATAATCAACAAAAGAAGTGGCAAGAATATTTATTAGCGACTGAAGAATTCCTTAATTTGTCATATCACACCGCTATTGGTACCACGCCATACACGGCAATGTATGAAAGACCACCTCCGAGAGAAATACAAGACATAATAGAGTTCCCCAGGAGTCAAGAATACAAATTCAATCGAATTAGATTCTACAATAAATTGGCTGAAGACCAGGAAAGGCGCAAGAACAAATATCAAAAGGCTGTTAAGAAAATAATAAGCTATGAAGTCGGAGAAAAGGTACTGCTAAAAAACAGGGAATTACCCAGTACTTTGGAAGGCATTACCAAAAAGTTATTACTGCTGTATACCGGCCCATACCTGATTATTAAAAACAATCACAACAATACGTATGTACTAAAGGATATCATTTCGAATAAAGTAAAAGGAACTTATAATCAGTTATCCATTAAAAAATATTTGGAGGACTCATAATTATGAGTTAAAACTATTATGAAGAAATTGTGAATTTTGATAAGAAAATAATTACCAAATTCAAAAATTAGTAAGCACAACTTACACTAAATATCTGAAAGAATATTGTGAACAAAATAAGAATTTTGGTAAGAATAATAATTACCAAATTCAAAAATCCGTAAGTACAACTTACACCAAATATTCGAACAATTGTGAATGATACAAAAAGAATTTTGATAAAGATAATAATTACAAAATTCAAAAATTAGTAAGCACAACTTACACTAAATATCTGAAAGAATATTGTGAACAAAATAAGAATTTTGGTAAGAATAAAAAATTACCAAATTCCAAAAATCAGTAAGCACAACTTACACAAAACATTTAAAAGATTATTGTGAATAAATAAAAGGAATTTTGAACATAATAAGCTTCAAAATTCAAAAGCAATAGTAAGTACAAGCTACACAAATATTCAAAGACTATTATGCAAGTAAAAAGAATTTGGATGCAGATAATAATTGTCCAAATTCAAAATAATTAGTAAGTACCACTTACACAAACATTCAAAGACTATTATGAATGAAAAAAGAATTTTGAAAAATGATAATTTCAAAATTCAAAACGCTAATAAGTACAACTTATACCAAAATATTTGAAAAACAACTATGAATAAGAAAGAATGTAGTTGAATAAAAATGTCTAAAATTAAAAGACAGTAAACTCATATCATTACTCATACAAATGATGGGAAATAACTCTGAAATATGAAAAAAGATTTTGTAAGAAAGAGATACAAAATTCTAAGAGAGAAAGGAAACCAGAGTGTCATATGACTTAATCGAACAAATTAACCAAACTCACAAAGAAAATAATTTAATAAAAATGGAACAATGAAGAAGGACCAGCTCACTAAAGACCAAATAGTGAGACCAAAAAACAAAAAAACCTGATATTAATAATGATAATGCTGTTACAACAACCACTGTTATAGTGAAAGTGATAAAGAATTAATTCATGTTATACCATGAGCAATAAAAGTAACTCAATGGATACCAGATGGTAGAAAGAGTAAATATAAATACTACTTACTATGTAAACATGATGAAATGTATATGATACCACATACCTAAACCACCTAATACGGAATAAGCTTTAAGAGAGAAGAAGAGTCAAGTGTATAAAAGTATTAATTAATATAACGTATTATGAAGTGAAGAATCTAAAGATGTTTATTTTAGTCAAAAATGACTACTTTTACTGTTTATTTATTTTTATGACTGGATGTAGAAAATGCCATCAGTCTTATGTGTTGAGCAGAGATGATAATACCTCTGGACTCAATTGAAGTATTGGACAGCAGGGATTGAAGCCAAAAGTGCCACTCTGAACTGTTCCAATTAATTTGTTAGGGAATGTTAGGGAGTAAACATACTGGTGAGGAAGCACCAAATAAGAAGGAATATAAAATGATAATGTTATACACAAGATTGAAGATCACTTATCAATGAAAAAAGAAACAAATGAAGGAGATACACATCAGCTGAGAGGAAGCAATGGTGGAAAAAGAAGGTATATAAAGTGAAAACATGTAATCACGGAGAAATGTAAATACAAAAGAATTAGTAGTAATTATTTCATCCATACAGAGTATGATCTGAACTAATCACTTTTACAGGAGAGCATATGTAACATAACAAAATTATCACACTAAACATTTGAATTAATGTTACATAAATAAAAGAAAAAGTTCCATAGTGAGTGAGAAGAATAAATTGTTTAAGGATTACCCTAGAAACTGTATAATTAAGTCTATAAAATGTAAATAAAAATGGAAGATAATAAAGAAAACCATTAATTAAAATAACCTACTATGAAAAAACCAGTTAAACCAGCAGTATACCCAGTAGATTGGGGAAGCAGTACAAAAAGGGAAGGACCATAAAAAAGGAAATAATCTGTCATGAAACCATTTCAATAAGGAAACTACTAATGTGATATTTGAAGAAGGGACGAAACATATCAAGATTCCAACAAAGAGACCAGAAACAGGAAGAGATATGCCAAAACAAAATGTTAATCATATAATAAATACCATGAGACAAAATTGAAACCGATATAGGTAAACCCCAAACAAGTTACAAGATACAATACTATAAAAACAAATTGTATATTAGTTGTAAGTGTAACATGTCAAAAAATATGTCAAAAGAGACTACCATAGAGTAGAACTCACTAAAAAGACTACCAGAGTGTAGAATACAATAAAGTGAAGTGAGATAACAAAATTAAGGAACTACAGAGTGTACAGTGAGAAACATAGTTAAAAAATCTATGAAAAAATCTTCAATGAGGTTTAAGTATTATAAAAAAAAACTACCATGAGTGTAGAATAATAATAATAAAACCATTGAAATGAAAGACGGTCGAAGGACTGACAACATTACTAGTAATAAGAGTTTTAAATTAGATATAAGAAGGACTATTACATATAAAATGTTTTCTTTAATTATAACTAAATAAATGGTGAGGACAAAAATACCAAAGGACAGTTCATAACTGAAGGTATGCCTAATATTAAGATGTTTATTATTTATTATTAATTAAATAATATTTTAGATGTAAGGTGTAAATAGATACACGAGGTTTTTTATCACAGTTAAAGTGTTTTCATAAGAATAATACATACACAAGACAGTTAGTGACTGACAGTGTTACTAGTAATAGGAGTTTTTTATGTTTTCTAATTAAATTATGTCTAGGATAAGCTATGTTGTTATCATTTGATGATACAGGAAAAAATAATAGGAATAAGATGTTTTTGTTAAAATTAGGTGATATATGGAAAATAGTTGATAATAAGATGTTTTTTGTTAAAATTAGGCATAAGATGTTCATGTTATGGTTCAATGATGTTATTAGTATAAAGAAAGTTTAGTAGATACAAGATATTCTATTGTAATTAAAATCATGTCATTTAATTTTCCATTGTGTAAGTCAGAGAGGCAAGTAGGGCATAAAAATGTAATAGTTTTATTCAAATCAGTAAACCATGTATAATGTACAAACAGACCCACCAAGACACTATGTTTGTAAACACAGAATGGCCTATAAACAAAAAAAAAACTATCTATCAAAGAATTAATCTATGTAATAGGAATAGAATTCAATACATACAATACAGAAATTGAAAATATAATTAATACAGATACAGTTAATAGCAAATAGAATGACAAAAGAAAGAAAACTAACTTCTTTTGGAAACAGTCAAAAATAGGCTTATGATAGTAATCAAATCAGACTAAACAGCAAATTAATCAATATTGAAATGTTTTAATAACCAAATTGATAACAACAAAGTAATTACGGAGTTATTAGGTGTATTCCATGGAAATATTATACCGAAAAAACAAATAAAAACCTTTAAAACACTGAATTTGTACAAAATATGGGGAATGCAATTATTATGTAAAATTGTAATTTTTGGGCTTAAATGAGTTTGAAACAAACCCAGCTATATATCAAAAGATGTAAAATTAAATAATCAATATTACTGAATAGTTAGATTCATGTAAAATTAAGAAATATTGGAAATACAGTAAAAAATAAGAAAACTTGTTATGTATAGTTAGATAGTGAAACAAGTCTTAGACAGATATTTTATAATTAAACAATATGAAGAGGAAAAAGACATACCACAAATTGCCCTAAAACGACGACGTTGCGTCGTTTAGTCTATTGTTAATCGCAAAGCTGAACAGTTGAAAAATGTATTAGTGGAGTTTTGAAACCCAAATAATTTATATTAAAACCAAGTGTGGTTATGTGGCGTGTAACGGAGATGAACTAACCAGTGAAATAACATTATTTATCTATGTCTAACACTTCACAAGTTTCCAAAAACACAGAATAACACTATAAAACGCAACACCAAAAATCGACAGCCATTTTGAAACAATTTTTGGGAACGAATTCACAAAGAACCAACACACATATTTGAACATCACACTACACAAGAGATCCATCCAGAATTCGACATCGCAGACGAAGAGGGGACATTCAACACAATATTTTGGACCAACACCACTTTGCAGAAAAAGGGAACATCGTTTTATTTCTGTGGGAGAAGATCTTCAATTCCAATGGTGTCATAGCAGTTAAAACGAGCAGACGGCGGCCATTGCTGAATTTCTATAAAGACGACCGGCCAGTGCTGCCTGGAGCAGAGTGACGTCATTTCTTCGACTTGGTTCGAAATTTAAATAATTTCTTTCTAATTGACAATTGTAATAATAATTCTGTTCTATTTCAGATATTAACATTTAGTTTAAGAATACCTGTTAAATGTATCTTGTTCCTTGCCCTCTGACCATTTCGACTCGTTAAAAGAACCATAAATTTAAACTTGTAAAAAATATATTTGTTAATCTTTCTCACTGCCGACTGTGGCGAATATTAGCCAGTGCCTGGGACATGCGCAGTTTGACTGGTGCACAATTTTGAATGAATAAACGCAAATCAGTATTCAGTTACCAGCATTGTTTTTATTTCTACCATTAATGTTATTATTATTTTTTTATTAAGTAAAAACATAATTCACATTGAGAGAATAGACAAAGAAGGAAATTACAAATTCAACTAATTAATTAATTGTTAATTAATTAAATTAAATCATTCCAACAAACTCTATACAAGAACGAGAAAAAATATTTGCAGAATTTTTAAAGTTTGATGTATTTATTATTTATCAATCAAATGCACCTAGTTATAACATATTCTTATCATCAATATTTCTATATTCTATTTATTATTACATTTGAAATTATATCACAATTTGACTAGCCTAACAGTGGGACTTTAAGGAGTCAGACTGACCCAGTGATAAACAAAATATCAGTACGTATCAACAGCATTCATCAATTATATTTTTAATTTTTATATTTGTAATATTTCTATTATATTACAAATTGGCTTGCCCAACTAGTGGGGCTAAAGGAAGAGCACAATACCTTTGTTATCACCAAAGATACACACACAATATATCTCTATATATATCAATTATTTAATTTTTATTATATTTGTAATATCTGAATTATATTACAATATGTGAATACCCCAAAATAGTGAGTGTATCAGTGACAAACACCAATTAATTAAAGGTGAAAGTGATAAGTGAAAAAAGATATTGTAAATGTTAAAAAGATAGTAATAGATAAGAAAACACTTAGTAAATCATTGATGAACCAATAAATGATTTAAGAGTGAGCTTATAAAAATTATATAGTTAAGGATAATTAGAAATAATATTTCAAGTAGAGATAGATAAAGGATATGATGTTATTCAGGGAAGAAAGCCCATGTAGAAACAGTTTGTGTTAACATGGAATGGAGAAAAGAAGTAGTAATGAATTAAGAATTTAAGTATATAATTAATAAACACCCTATGTTAGAAGGGAAAATAAGTTAAATAAGTTTGAAGGAAGTGATGATATTTCTCACTCAAAATAATAACAGAAGAATGAAATGTATGTTAAACCAACAGTAACTAATAACTTGAAAAGAATTGTTCGTTTTAATGTTATGAATAGGATATGGCTGAAGGAAGCTTACAATCCATAGGCCTAATTGTTATATTTTAAATATTAAGATATAGAAAATAATCTTGACATGTAATCAGAACACAAACAGACTTAAAACACAACACAACCAATTATAACAGCAAAATAAAGCCCATCAGCCTGAAACGAAATGTAATTTAAATGAAATAAGTCAAATACCATAATGGCCTATGAACATGCCTAACTGTCAGAAACACACAAATACAAATTATAACAAATTAACAAGGAAATTTACAAATCTAAGGCAAGTAACTAGCCAGTAATTATGTATAAATCATTTTAAAAGAAAAATGTTACTATAAGAGCTTAAATTAAAAGAAATATGTAATTATCAAATGTCAACATAATTAGACAAAAGTTAGTATATAATAGAACATGACCTTATGAGGTATTGTTTTAATCTTTGAAAGGAAATAAATACAATAGTGATAATATTTATTACCCAGAAGGGAAGACAGAAGAATAAAATCAATCAGAAAATATATAATAAATTTGAATAAAAATTTCAAATATAATAACAATGCTTTTAATCGAGGCCTTAACCAATCAAAGGGTTTCTGTTACCATAGGGTTGGTTACTAATTTTCCGTTAAATTTACTTACTTGGAAAAATGACGCTTGAGTAGTAGGTAACGCCAAGATGGCGCAAGATTTAGATGACCGAAATTTTATTTAAAAAAAAGTTTGAAAAACCTTCAGAAGTCAACAGCATGAACCAGTGACGAGGAGATGAAGAGTTTCAACTATTAACAGATGTCCAGGAACCAAATAAACAAAATTAAATAGTAGAAATTCCCAAGACAAATTAGAAGAAGATGCCAGCAGCCTAAGTCACTCCAAAATTGATGAATTTCCATTACCCCAGAACAACGACCTATCACAACCTTCTGAACTGATAAGTATCAATTAAATACAATAATCCCAGGAATAAAATTACTTTAAATATTTCTCATATCAATCAAAAAAATTCTCACTATCAAGTAAAATTAATTTTCTTTCAAGGATTGAATAATATAAACTTACGTAAAGAAATTGTTAACTAAGAAATAACCTCGCACTAATGTGCGAAATTTGTAACAACTATTACTACACTGCCGAACAATTTGTAAACACACTTTATACCATTTAAGTACGGATAAGGTACAGTAGTGTACTTTTTTAATGTAACCATCTTTTATGTTTTCTTTATAATTCAAAGAACTCCAAATTTTGAGCGAGTTGATATATAGTGTACAAACAGACGCCATGTCGGCCTCAGTATAACTTGTTTCAAAATCAATTTCGTCAGTCTAGAGATTTATGTTTCATGTTTTAAGCCAGAGCAATTTTATTGAAAAATAACTAATAATATTATTGTCACATTGATTAATGACCAAACCATAATTAAAGTTACAGTACAGAGTATTACCATTGTTTTATTTCATATGAAGTTGTATAATATATGTGTGTGTTAGCAATTTCACTGAGCAGACAACTAGCGCTCTTGCCATGTGGGCAATACAGTAAGCTGTACAGAGGCGGGAATCATTTGAATGCTCCAGCTGTCAACGCTGATAACACCAATCTAACTTGTTAATTCACAAATTTAATTGTTTTAAAATAAACAATTTGGCGCCACCCGGGACTCGCAACCCCTATGAAATTACAGGTAGGTTGTACTGATAATTGTGACCATGCTACGGACTTCAGTAGCAACAACCATTAAAGTAACGACAGGTGTGAGACGAACACACCACACTAACACTTTCTACACATAAAAAACAGGTAGACACCAGTTTTCTCGTTACAATATATATATAATTAAGTAACAATAGTAATGATTACATCTAACTAATGTTATCAGGCAGTTGGAAGTATGTCACACATTATCACTTATACAGCTTGCTAAATGGTATGGCTGAGTGAATCTGGACTCCCGTTGACCAGCTTATTCCTGGCTTATCTGGACTACACACCGGCTTATTCCCAATATTTAGCAATTATGAGTATACATAACATACTGTTTCACAGCATATTATGATAAATGTAGAATAATTATTTTTGTCTCATTTTAATCTTCTTACTCACAGTATCGGTGTCTTAGACATTTATTGAACTCTAATAAATTTTACAAAATTTTAAGCAAAATATGTGATTTGTTTTCATGTGATACACATCTTATACTTTAGCAGTTTTTAATTACAAAAAAAAATAGTTACATACTGTCTGTGAGTGAACCAATTTTGAAAAAAAGGTAAGAGTATTTTGGACTTTGTGATTCATCAAATTAGAACTTAGATTATTTAGAAATTGGCAGTTAAAATTTTCCAATCGACCATGATCAGTACCTGACATCAGGTAATCTGTATTATGAAAAATGTTCATATGGAAGCAGCCATTAAAACTGTATCCGACCATCAAATACAAAACGAATTACGTGCATTAATGAATGTCAAACTAAGTACGCAAGTACTTAAGTAAGTGTAAGTAAGTGTGTCGTATTAAGCTTAATAAACCACTGACAACATACCGTAAACATGCCACAGAAACCAAAATATTAGGACAAATTAAAGACAAACTTACTTCTAATAATGCCGTGATCACTAAAGCCGATAAGGGGAACATGATTGTCATATTAGATATACAGGTCTATAATAACAAAGTACTTGAATTTATAGATAACAATAACATTCGTACATTGAACAGTGACCCCACCAATGAATATGTCAAAAGCTAAATGGCATTATTAATCGTTGCGGTAGTTTGTTTGATGATAATGTTCGCCGTTATATAATACCAATAAATGCACGCGCCCCGCAGCTCACGGGACTACCGAAGATATATAAGGCAAATATTCCTGTCAGACCCCTCATAAATTACACATCTGCACCTGGCTATAAGACGGCAAAGAAATTATATCATATTATTAAAAATAGTATCGTTTTAAAAAAATAATCACAGCATAAAAAATAATATTGACTTTATTAAAAGGGTCCAGGATATCGAACTCTTACCTACGTACAAAATCGCTTCATTTGACATAGTTAATTTATATACAAACGTGCCGGTTCATGACACAATTTCAATTGTAAAAGATCTTCTCATTGAATGTGAGAAGCTGAATCACAAACAAATAGATGAGTTAATTTTATTGTTGAATGTCCTGTTGAAGCAGAATTACTTCACTTTTAATAATAATTTTTACCTACAAGAGTTTGGTCTCGCAATGGGTTCGCCACTTTCAGGACTGCTGGCGGATTTATACTTGCATCATTTTGAAAATACTTACATGTTCTCAGAGAATAACAAATTTTGTAATAATATTAAATTCTATGCACGATATGTAGACGACACCTTTATAATTTTTAACGGCACGCTACGGCAGATAGAGAAATTGAAACATTATTTGAACAGCCTTAGCAAGAACATACAATTTACCCTCGAAACAGAGGTTCACAATAAACTCAATTTTTTGGACCTGACTGTTACAAAGTATCTTAATAAATTTCAATATAAAATATATAGGAAACCCACCACCATAGATATTACAATACACGCCGATTCTCATCACCCATATAGTCAGAAAATGGCGGCTTACAACAGTTTTGTTCATAGGTTGGTAACGATTCCACTTAACCAAAAGGACTTTCAGGATGAATTGGATATAATAAGGCACATAGCAATAGCGAATGGGTACAAGAGTTCGATGATAGATAGAATTCTTCAGCGACACCTATATAAAACTAGATCCCACCATAATACCATCGATGATAATAAAGTTAACAATAATAAAAATAATAATAAAAAGTATATAACGACAGTGTACGGTAGCCTTTTACCTAACATTATATCCAATGTGTTCTCTAAATTCAATATAAAAGTCGCGTTTAAAACAAATAATAATATATCTAATTTGTTACGCGTAAAACAACCATTCCCGTTAGAAGAGAAAACAGGTGATTGTGATTGTTTCTATCTGGGTCAAACTGGCAGGTCTTTCTTGAAAAGATACAAAGAACATGTACCAAGGAATGATTTAGACAAGACCAAATCTAATTATGCGCGCCATCTAATGATGCATAACCATAATTACACAGATTGCATTACCAATTTCAAAGCAATCCATGTATGCGGTAAGGGTAGGTTAATGGACGCTCTTGAGGAGTTTGAGATTTATAAATCATTTAAAGACAAGAATATCAACAATAACAGTATACTAAACGAACAATTAAGGTTTCAATCTCACTCACTATATGATACAGCCCTAAATATAATCGCGCATGACGGTAATGACTGGTGATAAGGATTGACTTAGTTCAATTAGTGGCTCGGCAACTATACGCGCGGTCGGACCGGTCCAACGAAGCCGAAGTTACATCGTGTTATGTGTGTGTCGTCTTTGTAATTTTGTAAATATGTGCAAATGTGTTTTATGTGAATTTTAACTTTTGACGAGGACTACTGAAGATGTGACACATGTCACGAAACGCGTCTATATAAAAAACGCTAGAATGAAGTCACTGATGGATAAAAGGTAATTAAATTATTGAAAAATGTTCACGTTGTTGACGTGTATTCACGTTGTTAACTGTGCACACCTCCGTTAATTACGTCATTTCAGTGAAGCAGAGTTTTATAGCATATAATGAAATTATTTAAATTCTGTTAGGCATGTTACCACCAACTTCAATATTGCACACAGCAGGAAATTTTTACATGCAGCAATCTACAGATTTTACAAAATTGTCTAATTCAGTGACAGGTTTCTGCTTTCCTTTTTTCTGAGAGTTCTAAAGAATATACCCATGCCCATCTGTTTCAGTTTCCATTAATTCTTTCTAATTATTTTAATTACTTACAGTTCACCCAAAGCCTCTGAGACTCAATTACTTTTTTTTACTCTATTGTGAAGATATGAGGGTTTGCTTCACTAGTCATAAATTTCATTAGATTACACAGAACTTCTCGTGTTTGGCTGTGCAATAGTTTACCACAATATTCAGACATTTCATAAAGAAAGTATGATAAATTTTATTTATGAACATATACACACTTAAATACAAAAGTACATTAACATTTTTATACTACAAAGATAATTAAAGTACAGTAACACAAGGCAAAACAGAAATCATAACTCAACACTGATACAGATTTGATTACGAATCTAACAACAAATGAGACCAAAAGCATACTGACTAATTTCTGTATACTAGTCAATTTACAGTGGTACCTTAGAAATAATTTCAGCTACTCTTTTCCAAGCCATATTGTTATTGAAAGAATGATTACTAGATTTTTAAAGCTAACTGCACTGTGATTCTCAAATCTTTCCTAATAGGACCACAAAATGTTGCTCCCATCGAGGGCCAATAACAAACTAATTTTGTTTGAAGATGACCATTCAAAACTGCAGATTCCTCATAATTTGTTAAGAACACTTCTTCTGAAGATGTGTACTTGTCGTCTGTCAGTCTATGTAAAATAACTTGTGGAATTTGTGAGTTTTTGAGCCATCCCATTAATTTTTTAAGTAGAGCTTGTATCGTTAAAGATAAGTTACATATTCAATAGTGTTTTATAAGATAGCCATTTCCTACTTTTGTACCTTTATACTTTTCTTTGCTGGAAACATCTCCAACAGAATATTACAGAGGCATTGTAATAACAATGTTAAAATTACAATTTTTAAGCATAAAATATGGTCTAATAATTTTCAGATACAAATCTGTACACTTTATTAAATATAATCTATACAAATCTTAAATATATGGGTCAGGCAAACACAAAATAAAGGTATATGTCAGTTTGGGGTATCCCATAACATGTGTGTTTAACCTAGAAACACCTGTCTAGATAAAAACAAAACAACTCCTTCTCAAATTACCCGGATCAAGTATACACAAACAAGAAAGATTACTAACTGATTCAATAAATATAACAAAACATTAATTTGAAAGCTGTCTGAAATTTCAACATGTATGAAATCAAATAAATAGTCACTATGTCAACTACAGGTCAGGAACTTCAGATACTTCTGTTTGCATAGGATCATGTGTTGACCCTTGTACACTTCCTCTGCAATACTGTAAACAATATGAAATAAATGATGAAAGATGTAGTGACTAGACAGTTTTTGGCCATTAGCTAGACGCAATTGGAAAAAAAAATTATCTGTCGACAAATTATTGTCATCATGAGGAGAGCAGCAGATCAGTTAGGACACCCAAAAGTCAATTGTAAGATGGCTTTACGCTGATGATGATAATACATTTTTACAAACCTTTAACACAAATGTTTTACAAATTGCATCTAGTTAATGACCAAATCTCCCAAATCTTTTATTATTTATTACAATCGTTATTAAACACACACACACATGAATGTGCATGCACGCACACATACAGCATAATGCTACTTGTATGATGAGGTTAAATGCCCAGGATAGATGTGAATGGAGATGACAGTGGTATCTGTAGACTCCAGATGGCAGAGATATTTATATATACATGTGTTAATATAATGTGTATGTGAAATACACACTACCATGAGTGAATGGGTAAACATATGCAGCTCAATTTTTAGGGTGCTCTGAATACTGTAAAGTGAGTTCTCTGATACGGTTTATGAAAAGAGTGCTCATTTTGTGGTGTTTTTATGTATTTGTTATTTTTTGTGGTAGCACGTATCATGATACATATATTCAGGGAAAACAAAAAATCAGATACCATTGGGACAAGGTATCAGCAGCAGGAGCTTTGAAGCTTGGAATGTGGTGTAGTGGGAGGCAGTGAGGCTTTCTGTTGCTTCCTCAGCCCCTGTGCAGCATTCATGAACAGATTAAATTGTTCTGAAAAGATGTATTTGCTAACGATAATTTTTAGAAGTTTTTTAATGACTGAATGACAGTTTTTGATGAAATAAAAATTTGTTTTAGATAAAAGGCTTGTCATGTAGTGAAGCAAAAACAGAAGGGCGGAACACACTTAGGATTTTAAATATGAGACACAAGGAAAGAAATTTGGTAAAGGAATTATCTGGAGGAATGCAGCGAAAACTATCATTGGCAATTGCACTAGTTGGTAAACCTGAGGTTAGTAGATTACATTTAGTTGTCAGTGCTTGTTAAACTATCATGTTACAAATTGGTCAACATTTCTTAGAAGACTATATTGACAAGTTTCAAAAATTCTAAGCAGTGCGACAAATTTATTTCTGAATATTGTGTATTGCAAATTTAGTACTTTGCTCATTCAGTGGCCTGTTGTTTTCTTTGTTGTGTATAGCAAATGGTAAAATCTAATGTATTCAAAATAGATATTCATAACATACCTTAGAACTTTGTCAAACCACAACAGTTTCTTTATCTTATCAGTAGTAAAAATAAAAAAAGACTATTAGACTATTGAAAGACTATGTACATCCAGGGACAACTTATGGAGATTTTCTTAGAACTTGAGAATTAACATTGCAGATCATATAACTTAAAATTTTGTCAATGTTTGTAATATATTTGTTTAATATCTAGCATATTTTTGTAAAGCAGTTTGTTTTTAGCCCATATAGACTACTATAAACGTAATCTATAAATAAATAAAGGTTTCTTAAAGAACAAATTTGCGTATTGCAGCTTTATGTATTCCCAGTTTATTTACCTTTTTGTTGGGAGGGTAGTTTCCTAAAATTGTTTTTTTTTATGTTGCACTTACTAACAGCAAGTGATTCACAAAAACAGTGTGGTTCAAATTGACAATGTACTAAAGCTGATTATCCACAGCAAGGAAATCTGCTACAATTAATTCAGTAAGAAAAACATTAAAAAACACTAATGCATCTATTCACTCTTCATTCATTCTAAGGAACTCTCATTCACTTGTTAAATAAACAAAGATGAAATATATCATGGGAAATATAGCATAATGTGATTTGTGAATGTTCGATTTATTCAACGGGTGTTCTACGACTGTCATAGCACACTCACCAGGCCACACAATCAGTGAGAGGGTAGAGAGTAATAATCATTCGACTAATTATTGTGCATTAGAATGATGTCATTATCTGCACATCTGGAAGAACAAATTGCATGTTATAATTAGCACCCAGTGCCAAAGTTTTCATATGACATTGCAAACTAAATGCATTTGTTTACTCATTGTCTAATTTTAACAAGTTATCTATTTTGTTTGCAGAAACAAATTTTTCAAAGGATGCCTGATCAGAGTTAAAGATAAGGCTTCTGAAAATATAGATACGAATGTAGTTCTCTTTAAAAAAGAAATTGAAATGAGTTATACCCAGGATTACTTAAAATGTAGCAGATTAAAAAAAAAAACTTAAATTCCCATGCAGATAATAAAACATGAGTAGAACTTTTACTTTTGGATGTAATTCCCAAGGTTTTCTACCAAAGGCTAGAACAAGAGAGCATGCAAATTCAAGACAAAAAAAAGATTTCATTTGTGGAACTAAATAAACAATAATTATGTACACCTTTGATTTTATCGAGGCCTTATATTACTGATTTAATGAAAATTATTCAGTTATCAGCTTAGAACGGCCAGTATTTTTGGATTTAAAATAAGAGTTTCTAGACCATATCATTTTTTCTCAAAATATTTGGGGAAAGATGCCAGCCCCTCACCAAAACCAGAGTATTCCGTACTTCAAATCTAGTAATAGCGTCCACAAAACTGGACCACAAAGCCATCCCATGTGTCTAAGCAATATAAGATTTCACTTATTAGAAATGTTTTTGTATAGAACACTTTGTAGTACAGATATAATCTTATAATATTTTATAAGGTTATGATTATATGAATATAAGTGCTTATAATTACTGTATTATGTTCATAATAGAGTCCAAAAACCATACAGCAGCTTCTGTTCAGAACTTGTCTGATGTGATTTTGTACTAGTAGCACTATGAGCTGCATAACTTGCTCACTCTTGAATCATTTATATTTTTATAAGATAAAATGAAATTATTAAATTTTAGCTTTTAAAGCTGTGAGTAAATTTCTGTGTGTGTGTGTGTGTGTGCGCGCGCGCGCACGCATGCGTGTGTGCGTGATTCTTAGTATTAACCGAGAAACATCACAAGAGTTTTAGTTCCCAGCTTCAGCTCGACCATTTAATCTGGGATACTTTTTTACTATTTTTTCAGAATTTTGATCTCACTTTTGGGCCCTGGTAACCTCCAATATTAAAATTCTAAAACTGAACACTGCATTCAGATTTTGGTTAAAATTTTATTTACTTTCACATACCTTGATTTTTTTTACACTTTTGACCTCTCACGTGTTGGACTCCTGCCCCTTATTTTTGGGTTGTCAATTAAAAAAATTATAGGGGCTGTGGGATATGGACACATGCTAAGTTTTATGAAAGTGAGTTGATACAATGAAAAATTATGATGAGACATCCCCTAGATATATAGATAGTAGATAGACAGACAGACAAATGATAAACACTTGAGATAAAACTCACTTCTCTCATTCAAAAATACAAAACTCATTCGGTCAACAAAAGCAATTGTGTTCTCTTTTTGAGAAGTTGTGAATAATTCATCATCAGTAAATAATTCTTTTTTTTTTTGTTTTAGGTAACCGTTATGAGACTGAAATTACAATTCTGTTTTCAGTTTTAACTAAAGCAAAAGTAAATGTTTTAGTTTCATCTAAAAGTGGAAGCTAAAATAAATAGGGTGTTTTTAAGAAAATTGAATTAAGAATCAATAAAAAGCAGTGTAGTTATGTGTACACTTATCACACTCATCATATAATTGTACCACTTAGAAGACTATTTGCTTTTCATAACATTTGATATGATGATGAAGTAATTATGAACTGGAATTTTAGGAGTCGGAATTTTAAGATTTTTCACTTAAAGCTAAAAATGAAAGTTTTGCCAGTTTTTGCCTAAGGTCAAAAATAAAATAATTGGTACTGGTACTTCAAAATATATTGATACAATGGTCACATCTGATCATCGTGGGTACAATGAAAACAGAATAGCTGATATCAATGAAGTCGCTATTTACAAACTTTAATTTGACACAAACAACAGTTAGTAATCAACAAAAGCACTCTTATACAATAATTCAAGTTAAATCATCCAACACACAACAGTAAATGTTACCTTATTACAGTTTTGCAGTAATTAACACTTTCTTCACTAATCCATAACAAATCACTTGACCCACACTGAATAAATTGCCAGCTGTTACTGAACTGGGCCTCTTCGAAATCCGGTATTATACCTCCATTGTCTTGCATTGTAGTCAGATACTGAGGCTGGATGCTGGTAGTGTAGTCAAGCAAATGTCTGGAAGGGTCGTCATCATCTCACGTGACCTACAAGTCCACAGCATTATGTAATTCTGCTGCATGGAATTATCTGTAAACATCTGGAACAGTCTCATGCATGGCGGTGTGCTAAAAATCACATAGGCACACACCAATGTGATTGTATCAGGGTCGGGTCATGATCAAGTTGCAAAGTTGCACAGCCACCAGTTTATTGACTGTTTTTATTAATATATTAACAATATTAACAAGTACTTCCATTAGTGTGCATATACGTATTACAACAATACAATTTGATATTGCAATTTATTTAAATTTGTGGAGCCCCACAATTTTTGAAGCGCCAATGACAACAATACAAATACATTGATTCTAGTTAATTTAACTTGTGTAACCTCATGCTTTTGGGAAACAATCATTTATACAACACAAGTTAACCAATTTAAATGCATTTACATATTGTGTATTGAATTCATGGGTGCAATCGTGATAAGAAGATGATACGTTATTTACGTTTAAAATCGTTCCATTATTTATTTATTTAAACAACATCTCTCATATTGGACATTAAATAATACCTCATTATTAAATCGTTTGTACGAAGTTTTCGTACATAACTTATTACTAACAAATTACATACATAAGTTATATACAACTCTTATTTTCTAATTGTAATTATTTTAAAATGTTTATTTTGCTCTCAGCTTACTTATGGTATGTTCATATTTTTGCAATTGCTGATTCATTAGCTTCAAAAAAATGAATTTACTTCTATTCAAACTTCTTTTATATTACTTTGTTCTACTGCATATGCATTTTTTTTCTTTATCATCAAAGACTTTATTAATTACGTTAATTCAAAAACTACTTATTTCTCGTATCATTTATGTTACTAATTACTAAATTTGATACAAGAAATATTATTCTAATTTTTACTGCTTTTACATTTATTTATTTTAATATTGGTTGAATGTCTTCCATTCAAGCTTTAATTAGTGTCTTTCAACTGTCTGTAATTAAATGTTTTTTTATCACCTTGTTTGACATGGTTATTCATCTGTACTTCCTCCGTGTCCGGTCGTGTTCTCTGCATGTGCTTCTGGTCCTCTGATCGTGTCCTCTGCATGTGTTGCTGATCCTCTGGTCGTGTCCTCCATGTGTGCTGATTAATAGTCATCTCGTGTCACGTCATATGCTGCCAGTGTGTCCATAGACCTCATCGTATGTATTTTGCAGCTCTGGCTGTATAGGTAGTTGGCCCTGTGACTCTTACGATAATTGTGACTTTGGGTCGTCAACTGACAGCCTCCTGCGGCAATGGTTGAATCGAGAAGAAGAAACTTTATTAGCGCGACCTGGTATTTATAGTCAGGTCATGCGCAAAAATTCCTGTCTGAACACTTTTCAACTTGTCAGATTCTGTCGAGGCGTTACTACTCCCACTCTGGTTCAGTTCACTATTTTCGCGAATTACGAAGTTTGTTTCACCTCACTCGATGCTCAATCGATCACTAATTTTTATGTGATTACTATATGTAAATTGCACTTCTTTATGGTATTCACAAAAAGAGTTATTCATTTTTTATATATAGTAATTGCACTTTTCGTCACCTCTGTATGGTTTTTTAACAAATTATTTATCTATAATTTCTACACACTTTGGTGTCTTTTGTTTTATCCTATCGTACATAGTTTTCTTATAATTAACAATAAACATATAACTATTCTACTTGAAAAGGGTTGGTTACATTTCAGGAACGGACAGGTTTGACACACTAACAAAATACGCGAGTACACAACGCTAGCGACAGGTGTGTCGAAACTGCATGTCCATGCATGAATTCTGTACTCCCTATTTTTACTACGATTCAGCTTATGCAATCTGAATCATGTTTATTAATTCATATTTATTCATTTTTATTATTTATTTATTATTTATTTGGGGAATGCACAATATCATTACTGTTTGTACTGTTGCAGTATATGAGTTATATGCCCAATACATTATCTGTCAATATGCTACTCGAAAACAAAATATTTACAGTTAAAAAATCAACACGAGCTTTGTCGGTTGTGCGTGGTGGTGCACTGAGCCTCTCCAACATGATAGTTATATGGCAGTGGCGTTCAAGCGCTTAAATGCGAAATGCAGGCTATACATGTACAATCACATAATCTCGGCTATACAAGGAAGGTGGTTGCATGCCGGGCTGCAACGTGAGGTGCGTGCACAGCCAGTCCAGCGTTACTCTCTCATTCTCTTTCTTTCTCCCTCCAGTGTGGCCCGGCATGTGTGTTTATGACATTGTTGTTTTCGGTTATCGTTTACAAATTAGCGGTTTATTAAAGTTCATGTGTCCCAAGAAAGACTTTCAGCCCTTGCTATGTTATCCATTGAACGCAAATTGATGATGGACATTCGAGACTTTAACCAAAAAGTAATAGACAAGTTTGTGTCAAGGAAGGAGAGGAGGATGGATTTTCTTTTCCAATAAGGGAGGACCGCTTTTCTGATTCTTTTATTTTCTGATTATTTTTCTAACATTTTTTAATTATCTTTTCTCCTATTTAGAATCATTATTATTTTTTACTTCAGTGGTACTAGAACACACAATATACTTTCACTCTAAAATTTGATGTTTTATCCCAACCCCTCTTACATGATTCCAACCACATGTTACTGCAACCACCAAAATTTGGAACCACCAGCCGCCACTGGATTCTATTTATTTCCTCAGCTTTGCAATATACAGACATAAGTTAGCTGACATGGATTTGTATTTTAGGTGATAATGCTGGACGAGCCAACATCAGGCATGGATCCTAAATCAAGACGTGAGATATGGGATTTACTCTCAGTAAGTAATTTTTAAATATCAAAATATACCTTATCTGATATTTTAAATAGTGTATGACTGACCATATGAATCAACAAAAGGTGTCCAAACTTCTTTTTCAAACCATTTTTGGAGTACAGAAATTTTTAAACTGCATGAAGTAAGATAAAATTTGATTGATTTTACAAAAACACGAATAAAGTGTATGTAGAAAGGCGCTAATAGAAAAAATAAATAAAGTGCTGATAGAAAGGTTATTTCAAGTTAAGAATCGTAGCTAGACTGATTGTAGTACAAAATATTGACTGATTGGAGGTCAGAATTGTTGTTCATTGTATTTCATATTTTAGTATTAAAATATTTATAATAGATAATGAACTATTTATGACTATGGAACTTTAATTCTTATATACAAATTTGTAGTAAAAATTTTTATCTTTGAGTTAGTTTTCACTTATTGTAGACTCCAATAAGCTCTGACAGTAAGTGAAAGCTAGCTCACAGAAATTAAAATTAAAACTTTTTTTTTGTATCGGCCATCTGAGGACCACATGCCAATTTCAATTCTTTATTCCTTGTTCTTTTCTTTTTCTCCAATATTCTTTCATCTTTCCATTATATCTCTTCTTCCTGCGTTCAGTCCACTTTGAACCTGCACTTTTCTCTCTCCTACCCTGGACTCCTTCCATTTTTAACACTTTTGCCTGAAAAACTTCTTTATCAATTGCTCCTTCTGTGTTTATATTATTTTTGTCTAAATCTTTTGGACTTCTTTAATCCAACTTGAAGTTGACTTCTTTCGGCTCAGATATTTGAAGATCTGTTTTGTTAACCTATTGTTGCCTATTCTATATAAATGTCCAAAAAATAATAGGCTTCTTTTTCTCATTGTTTCTGTTATATTTTCTATACTTTGATATATTTCATCATTACTTATTAATTTCCAACCTTCTGAAGTTTTTTGTGGGCCTAATATTTTCCTAATAATTCGTTTTTCCAATAGTTCCAGTTTGTCGAAATTATAATTCAGTGCTAGACATTCACTTGCATATAGGCATTCTGGCCTCAGTACTGTACTGCAATGCTTTATTTTCGTATTTTTAGATATGCACTTTTTATTGTAAAATTTATTTAATGTATTTAATATCTTTAGTTATACCATATTCTCTTTCCATTTTATGAAGCCTTTCTTCTATAGCAGATTTTTCTAAACTATTCTCTTGAATTATTTCCCCTAGATACTTAAATTTTCTAACCCTCTCTATTCGACCAATATCTGTTAGCAGGAATTTTGACACATTTTTATTGTTCGTAAGAAATTTGTTTTTTTTCTGCAGAAATTCTTAAGCCTGTTCTATTGGTTGTGTCCTCTAAAAAATTAATTTGTGTCACTGCAGATGTCAGATGTTCAGAAAGTATAGCAAAGTCATCTGCCAAACTTTATAATTACAAAATGTATAATTATAATATAAATTATAATTATAATTGATAGTTATGTGTTTAATATTTAATTTAATTTATAATTTAATATTTAAGTTATAATTTATTATAATTTAAAATTATAATAAACTTTATAGAGTTTTATAAAAATTAAAACTTTATAATACTTAAAAATTGATTAAAAGTCTGTATTTAGTGTATTAGTGCTCTGTGGTTAGGTATAGTGCATTACATATTATTAATACTCAGACACGTCGAGGACAACAGAATCAAAAAATTAAATATTTGTTTTTTTTGTATATTGTTTTATGTATATTATATATACATATATTTTTCTTATGTAGAGCCTGCGAGCCAAACACACCATTATGATTACAACTCATCTGATGGAGGAGGCCGATGTTTTAGGAGATCGTGTGGCTATTATGGACCACGGCCGTGTTAGTTGTTACGGTACCACCCTGTTTCTGAAGAAATTTTATGGTTAGCAATCAGTATTTTTATAGGTATAAAAGTAATTAACTTATATTTGATTTAATTTTTATTATGATTTGTAAATGTAATACTTTTTTTTTATAACACAATGAATTTCTGTCCACTGTAGGCAGTGGATACACTCTGACCGTAATGAAACATGACAATGCAGACGCACAGTACATTACATCTGTTATTAAAGAACATGTACCGGATGCGACTATGAGGAAGCTTCTTCCTGGACAAGCTACGTATAATTTACCTCAAGAGAAGCTTCCACGCTTCTCTTCACTGTTTGCAGTTTTAGAGACAAAAAAGTCAAGACTCGGTATTAAAAGCTTTGGTGTTACTTGTACAAGCATGGAGGAAGTCTTCCTAACGTTAGTTGCTTATTTAAGTTTATTTAGTAAGTCACTTTTTTTAATATTAAGAGTAATTTTCCTTTATACGCTTTATTTGATATTCTTTCATAAACTATTTCAGTAGAGATAAAAAAAAAATTTAGTCAGCTCTTGATTATCTCGAGTGGCAAGTAGTTTAGTATACTAGGAAACAACCCATTGTTCTGGAACACGATTTTGAATGATCAAAATAGCAAACATCCTTTGATTTTGTGATTTTTTTCAGTCTTACTTTTAATAGTAAAGTAAAACAGTATTCCTACAAAACCTACTCTCACGTCCTCATAGAGTTACATGTATCTCGTGCAGCTGCTGGGTACATGGCATACAATGGGTGTGTGTTGTGTAGCAGACGAGAGAGGGTGAAGGGCGAGTCTCTGGCGCCCTACAAATATCTGGACCATATCAGCTAAGGGAGAAAACCACTACAGAAAAAAAAATTCCTGGCCCTGCAAGTCTAAAGGTTGAATTGACGTTGTACTACTCTAATCGAATTGAAATTTTTAATTATCAAATTATAATAATAAATCTCCCACCTACCTGCAAAGACTCGGGTCCAGGGATTCGATCACATGAACATCAGATACAAACATGTGTTAAGGTTATCGAAATAACTGATTCGACACGTTGTTATGAAGAGAAATAATTAGTTTAAATTATCAATTATTGCTGATTTAAAATTTTGTTTATCAAATACAGTCACTTACATGTTTTTTTGAATATGGTGTAATTCTTGCTTATAACTTATTTTTAACCTTACATATTATTACTTACAATCTTAAGGTAGCCCAGCCTGCTCACTCACTACTCACATTCTTAAAATAAAATTCCCCTTCACCCTTATAAATTAAAAACCCATTGCGTAAAGCCCCAGTCAGCCGCGTGTTAACTCGTGGACCGCGTGGTCGCCCCTTTTAAGTTCTGAATTGTCCCGAACCAAAAAAAACTATTGTGTTTCATTGTTGTCTCGTTGTTCAGACATCACCGCCACTTGATTTTTTACACTGTTAACTCATTTTACTGTTATATTATAAAATTTGGCGAGGAGCCTGTAGCGGGTCATTTTTGGGTGTTTTTATTTTTAACAGTTAGGGGAATATGTATTTTTATGTATTTCATTTTGGGCGGACTTTTCATAAAATCATTGTGCAACCGAATTCATTTCATTTATAATGGACCACGTGTTAACAGAACGGTGTTGAGCAAGATTGGTTGAGACAAAGGCGATACGCAATTTCCATTGTGCAACGCAACGAGCAAAGAATTCACCTCCACAAATTTCCAAGAACTATGCGAGAGTGTGGCATTGCGCTCCCATGCGCACACCAAGCATGGGCGCCTACCCAAGCGTTGGCAAAAAAGTAAGATGGCCATATAGTGAAATTTTCATCGTTCCGTTGGGTTCACTACGGAAGTGTCGTTTAGACCAAGCCCACTTAAATGACATCAGCAGAGCCAAGCCCAATATTAAGCTCTGGTCATCCACATATGTCAGCTCCATTCCCTATATAAAATGGTTACACGACAGCAAAGGAACAAGGAGCGACGACGAAAACATCGTGGCATTGAAGAACAACTTCCATGCAGGAACAGGTAGATGTACCTGTTACGGTCGACGCCACACAGTCGACATTAGTCAGAGACGCTAAGCAGCAGATTGTACAACAGTGTGTAGATGTAGTTAGTGAGCCGCGGGCCCCGGTCGGTCGAAACTTTCTAAATATGAATAACTCAGTGTAACACCGACGTATTACCGACCGGGACCCAAGGAAATAAGGAGGTTATACAGGAGAAGTGTAGTGAACTGCGGGCAAATTATTCAAAGTGACGCGAACTAACGAACGAAGCAACGTGTACCCGGTTGGTGTCTCGAGATACATACAGTTTTAAAGTAAAATGGGGTGTTTCAATTAAATGGTTCTAAATTGTGTGAATGAGTGTGCGAAATTGCAGGCTGGGCTCTGTCTATTTATATATTCGTATTAAATTGTGATCACTAAGGTAAGCTCTTAGAATAAGTAGCATGTAACAGAGGCTAACCGAACAAAGAAAACTGTAACTTAATCTGTAAAACAATGATCAAAAGTTTTTGAACAAAATTTAAATATGATTCTGATTAATTAAAAAATCTAATTTCTCTTCTACAAAATTGCGAGTTAAAATTCTTTCAAAACCTTAGTTCGTTTCATGTGCTGTCATAGTTCGTCGAACGAAATGGGTGTACCTCCACTACTCGATCCGGCCAGATCCAAGTCGTAAGGTAAGTGGGAGTTATAATTTGAATAAATTTAATAATACCAAAGAAAATAAAAAGTTACAATTGGTACCGCGTGATCAGGATTTAATATAACAAAAAAGTTATTACAACGGCCTACATGTGACAGTACATTGAACGGAATACGGTCGTGAAAGCAAATTGATATTGTAATATCAGTTTTGAAAAAAGACTAATCATTGGTAGTTGTTACGTAAGACAAAATAGATAAAGTAAAAATGTCCGAGAATACAGAAAAAAGTAGGATAGTAAATTTAATTATGAGTGAAAGTGGCCTCGAGTCGCAATCGCTTGATGAAAGTGGTATGTTGAGGGGGGAGACGGGTACTGTTACAGAAACAGCTGTCGGCAGTAATGTAATAGCTCATTCCACGCCGATTGCGTCTCAACCACAAGTAAATGAAACAGATGTTGACTCGGGGATCCAGTTGACACCAGTTTCAACTAAGATAAATAAACAATCAGAGGAAACAAATATGATGAGTATTATGCTCAGTCAATTCGAAAGAATGAATAATAATTTTGAGACCAAATTTAATGTAATGAATAGTCGTTTTGATGATAATGATATAATTTTAAACAAGATGAAAAGTGATCTTAACAATAAATTAGATGAACAGAGAATAAAATGCGAGCAGCAGAATATTAAAAACTATATTATTTTTAATGAAATTAAAGAACAGAATATTCAGTTTCAGCAAAATATAAATATAAAATTTGACGAGTTGATAAATAACATACAAGACAAGAATGTATGTCTTGAAAATGCCAATGAAATGACAAGAAACAGTGTGAATAAAGTAGAATCAAGTATGAGTAATACAAACGAAAGTTGTAATGACAATGTTGTGTTAGGTAATGAATTAATAAATAATAATGATGTTGATAATAATGTAGTCGAAAAGCTGATATCTGAGAGTACTAATGAAGTTGTAGAATGTGATTATGAGATGTTAATGTGTGTTAATGAGTTGGAGAAAGAGTGGCAAGAGAGCTATATTACAGGTATGAAAAAGGGGGTAAATTGTTTACAAGGTAGAATGGGGGGTGAAGGAAGACCTTCACGTATATATTGTGTAGACAAATGTGCTACAAATAATTGTTTTTTGAAGTTTTTTGTTTTTCCTGGAGAAGTCAGGAAAGATTTAATTGAATTTATACCCTCTGTCCGGAATGATTGTGAGAGTGTGATGTGGTGTTATGAAGAGAGAGAAGTAAGTAGAGAAGGGTATGTAACAGAACTGTATAATTTGCATAGAAAATATGAAGAATGGAAGGAAAGTTTAGAAATATATGTGCATGATAATGATTACAATGATTTAATAAAAATGATTAACCCGATAGTTAATGAATTTAATGATGGAGACTTGACAAAAATACCTAACGTAGACTGGTTTAACGAGTATGTGAATAAGTTGATTGAAGTTAGTTTTTCTGGTTACAACACACAAAACAGTCATTTGTGTGCTGATAAAATTGAACGATGTTATGTAGAACCAAGGTTGATTTGGAACGATGGAGGTTAAACTATTAAAACAATAAAAGACAGTATAAATATTTTGTTTTAATGGTTCTGACATGGCAAATCTGGACAAATGAAGTGCGGAAAAACTGAACAATAAATAAGAGTTTGTAAATAAAATATAGTGAATTTATATGTGTGCATGTAAGATGATTGTTGTGATAATAATATTGAAATATTTGCAAATAAATAAATATCAGAATGTAGTTTGAAAACAGTAATTGACTAATGGTAATTGTTTTGATAACTATATAATTTATATTGTCAGTCATTAATTAAATTAAACCAATTTGATATGTTTAAATATTAATTAATTAACTTAATTTTTTATGAATTTAATTTAGTTTACGAGATGGAAAGTTGGCAATGAATGATTAATTATTTACTTTAAACTAATTTTGTGTAAAATGTTTCAGAGATGGTAGTGATTATGTTTTGTGGGTATATCGTGTTAAATGGAGTGTAAGTATGAAAATTTTATAATCATGTGTAACAAAAATGTTTACAGGCGTGATTGAGGTGTTAATGCAATAGTGAAATTTTAATGCAATCATTGTGTTGAATAAATATGATAATTAAAAATTTTAATAATAAATGAAACGTGATATTTAATAATTATTAATAATAAATTTTGAAAATTTTAAGAAAGTCAATTGGTAAAAGGTTATGAATGGGTTAAATGGTTGTTGATGCAAATATTATATGATAATGTATACAAAAGAAGTTTTTAATTAGTTTTCAATTGTAATTAATTATTAAGTGGCTATTGTGGGGGTGGCCTGTGCTCTCACAAGTAGCGAAAAGGGTTGGGGGTAGCAGTGAGTGTTACCTCCATCGGAGGCCGAGCTGGCGATAAATGTGCGGCACACCTTATCCGTGTAAAATAAAAATTTTACACACATTACTAAATGACAGTGTCGCACATAAAAATATTGATGTTTAACAGGCAGTGAAATTAGAGTTAGATTTCCTCGACTTTTCGGGCGGTTACTGTCTTACCAGCACTAACCGTGGTTTTGGCTAGCGGTCAGCTATGGTCATACCAAGTCCCTTGACCATAGCTGACTTGAAATTGGTATATATTTGAAATTCAATGGGGGGACAATTAGAGGAAATCTCCGGAACTTGGGAACAGCGGCTGCCACTCTGTTCGAGGAGGAACAGCAAGACCGGTGGCAGATCCGTTTTTAAGGGTGCATGATTTCATAACAAGAACATTATGATGTTCAGTAACTTTAAAACTTAACAGCGGAAGCAGAGACACGGAGAGGTAAACCCTGCTCCAAAATATACAGTCTCTGTGGAAGCGAAAGGGCGAGACAGTCCTCCATAATCTGAAATAGTGTGTGTGGCTGGGAGGTGACGTAAAGGAGTCACGAATTTAAAATTTTATGACAAAAGTTTTTGCGTATTCAAAGTTTAATCCAATCAAAAATGCTTGTGCTCTGTCCACATAATTATATGCTCAGACTCGTAAATTAAGGTGTTCATGCTATAATTTTAAGTGTATTTTATTATTGTTGTCTAGTAAATAAGCATTGATAAGAATATGTAATTTTATTATGTGTGTATTTGTTTAAGCCAATAAGTAAATCGTCTGGCAGGTTAACATAAGCATCAGAATCAGAGAAATGGGAAACAATGAGGTGAGAAGGGAGAATAAATAAAAATAAATATGTATATTCCATGTAATTTGTTCTATTTTAAGAGGTATTTTTATTATGTCCGAAGATCAGCTGATCAGCAATGATGTCACTGGTAGGTTAGTTATAAAGGTTACAAGTTATTAATGTTCAATGCTATGTTTGATGTACTACAGATATTTTGAAGTAAAGATAAAAGGAATATGAGAAATAAAATAATAATAATTTATGCAAGTTAATAAAAGATAATTCATGGGTGATAAATGTTTTATGGGACATGCAGACCTGTACAAGTTGAACTAAAAGCTGAATGTGAAATGATGGAGATGAATATAATGTAATGCTGTTTTTGAGTTGATATGATATAACAGAATTTTGTGAAATATAGATGTTGACATGGTAGTTGTGGAGAATTTATGTAGAGTTTTGAATGATATATATTTATGTTTATAGTTAATGAGGTTATTTTGTGTATTTGTAGTAATGTAATGAGATTGAGATTTTTGGGGATGGCAATTTTGTATTAGGGGGTAGTGTATTTGGGGAGTCCGCAACAAGGGTTGGGACGGGATAGGGATAGATTTTAGTGGGGAAGGGGCCGCCTTAGGTAGAGAATCCGGGCCGCCAAATAAGGGAATTGAGTTTTTGAGTAGGGGAAACACGTATCCTATACAAAGGGTTAGAGAGTATTTTATAATGGGAGAAGGTAACGATTTGTGTTAAATGATAAGTTGGGGTTTAGAATGTCCTGATTAGTAGATATTTTGATAGAGATGGGTGTCATGATAATTGAGCTGATGAATATTAGAGTCAGAGGGAGAAAGTTTATATAGGTATAGAAATCTAATGCAGAAAAACGAGAATAAAGAATTTACATCACACACAGTATATTAAAGTAAGATTGTTGAAAAGAAAGAGAGATTCATGATAAAGAATATGCAATTGTTTATTTTTTTCACCAGTGACAGAATTTTGATAAAATTTGAAAATAATGTAAAGTCAAGAATTGTTTGTTTTAAATAATTTAAATGTCAATCTGTTTATTATTTATAATAATATTTTGTTTGTTTTAAATATTTTGTTTTATTATGTTTTGTATTTCAAGGTAGGATATTACAGATGTTCAAAGTATTTTCAGAAATCATATATAACATATGTAGGTCAAGGGTTCTGGACTTGACCTAGTTACGATCAGCTGATGAGGTCATACACCTACTAAGCTTGTATAGTAGGAATCCAATTTTAATTTGTTTGTTTGATTAATTCAAACCAATATTTGAATAATTTTAATAAATGTTATTTAATAAATAAATGTAATAAAATTTTTTTTTAATGAATAAATTTAAATTTTTTGAATTTTAAAATTTTTTTAAATTTTTTTTTTAATTTTTTGAAAAAAAAATTTTGAATTTTCGCCTGCCAGCGAATGAATATGTTAGATAATTATTCTTTTATTATGTGTGCATTAACCATGTTTATTTTATTGTATTGCATTGTATTGGTAGAATATAAGTGGTTCTCATGTTAGAGTAAGGATGTGTTTATATTATTAGAAATGTCTAGGTTAAGTCATTTGAAACAAAAAATTAGAAAAAACAAGGAAGAGAATTTTTTGGTAAAAGATTTTTTTTTTAATTTTAAATTTTTTAAATTTAAAATAAATTTTAAAAGAAATTTTTTATTTTTAAGGTGTTAGGGTAATATGTAATGTCAGTGTGTGTGAGCCCAGTATTTGCTAAAGGCAGCCCAGCTTGCAAAAAGGGGAAACCTATCGGCGGAGGAGCTGGAATAATTTTAGCCAGGGATTGAGGATTTTCGGGGGTAGTATGTTAAAAGGTGAGGTGCGCCGTGGGGCGAGTCTGATCGATTTCTCGGTGTTGGGATCTCTTACGGAGAAGTCCAGTGATCTCGTTCAGATGAGTCCATGGTCGCTGAGCCAGGGGGGTCGTGTACCCATGCAGATTAAGAACCAGGGGGTTGTTGGCACCAGTTCCTCACCGGTCCTCTTCAGGGTCATCGATGAGATTTCTTCTGTCGTGAACAGCAGAATTCTCATCGAGGGGGTATTGTAGCGGGTCATTTTTGGGTGTTTTTATTTTTAACAGTTAGGGGAATATGTATTTTTATGTATTTCATTTTGGGCGGACTTTTCATAAAATCATTGTGCAACCGAATTCATTTCATTTATAATGGACCACGTGTTAACAGAACGGTGTTGAGCAAGATTGGTTGAGACAAAGGCGATACGCAATTTCCATTGTGCAACGCAACGAGCAAAGAATTCACCTCCACAAATTTCCAAGAACTATGCGAGAGTGTGGCATTGCGCTCCCATGCGCACACCAAGCATGGGCGCCTACCCAAGCGTTGGCAAAAAAGTAAGATGGCCATATAGTGAAATTTTCATCGTTCCGTTGGGTTCACTACGGAAGTGTCGTTTAGACCAAGCCCACTTAAATGACATCAGCAGAGCCAAGCCCAATATTAAGCTCTGGTCATCCACATATGTCAGCTCCATTCCCTATATAAAATGGTTACACGACAGCAAAGGAACAAGGAGCGACGACGAAAACATCGTGGCATTGAAGAACAACTTCCATGCAGGAACAGGTAGATGTACCTGTTACGGTCGACGCCACACAGTCGACATTAGTCAGAGACGCTAAGCAGCAGATTGTACAACAGTGTGTAGATGTAGTTAGTGAGCCGCGGGCCCCGGTCGGTCGAAACTTTCTAAATATGAATAACTCAGTGTAACACCGACGTATTACCGACCGGGACCCAAGGAAATAAGGAGGTTATACAGGAGAAGTGTAGTGAACTGCGGGCAAATTATTCAAAGTGACGCGAACTAACGAACGAAGCAACGTGTACCCGGTTGGTGTCTCGAGATACATACAGTTTTAAAGTAAAATGGGGTGTTTCAATTAAATGGTTCTAAATTGTGTGAATGAGTGTGCGAAATTGCAGGCTGGGCTCTGTCTATTTATATATTCGTATTAAATTGTGATCACTAAGGTAAGCTCTTAGAATAAGTAGCATGTAACAGAGGCTAACCGAACAAAGAAAACTGTAACTTAATCTGTAAAACAATGATCAAAAGTTTTTGAACAAAATTTAAATATGATTCTGATTAATTAAAAAATCTAATTTCTCTTCTACAAAATTGCGAGTTAAAATTCTTTCAAAACCTTAGTTCGTTTTATGTGCTGTCATAGTTCGTCGAACGAAATGGGTTTACCTCCACTACGAGATCCGGCCAGATCATTGCTAAACGGTAAGTATGAAGTTGAATGTAAGTAAATAATAAAAATCAATATTACTTAAAAAATAAAAGTTACAAGCCCACTCGGCTCAGTACCGGCGCTGATCACTAATCAGTGAACGACTGCTAATGTACTTCCGTGCGAGGGAGGGACAGTGCATTCACGGCCACCTACTTTGCGTCGTCTTTCATGCTCAGTTGTTGAGGCATATTCCGTTTATACATGGAATATGGGAGTTATATTCAGGATACCAGAGCACGATATTGGCGTCTGCTCTATTGACGTCACTAGCAGTGGGCGTGGTTTAACGGCACTTCCGGAAGGTCTGTGAAAAGACGATGAATACTTTGGCGCTTTAGCCATCTTGAGTTTTTACCAGCGCGTGGGTTGGCGCCCATGCTTGGTGTACGCATAGGTGAGCTCCGCCACACTCTCGCATAGTTCTTGGAAAAACTAGGGTGGTGAATTCTTCGCTTACTGATTTCACCACATTATTGAGTCTTGCCTTTGTCCCAAACTGTTCGGTCTGCACGTGTTCTTTCGCAACCGAAATAGCGTCGCATAATCCAATTTCACAAGTTCTTATAAAACTCCCGCACAAAATGAAATAAATAAAATGTAATACCCCATATACGGTAAAAAAATAAAATGCCCCAAAAATGACCCGCTACAACGTAGCAGCGACTCGTCATTCGTAAAAAAACATAAAGTGCTAAACATTTCGACAAATCACCTCGGAATAAGGATGGATATAAATGCAACATGTTAGAAACAAAGATATAAGAAGGAAAACAGGGCACGTATTTACAACAGCAGAAAGAATAGAATCCAGACAGTTGCTATGGTATGGTCACGTAATGAGGATGTAGGAGAAGCAATGGGCAAAGAAAGCATTGACTTACACACCACAAAACAGGAGAAGAAAAGAAAGACTGACAACACAATGGAGAACAGGAATTAGGAAAAGCATGAGAGATCGAGCTATTGAAGACGATGACTGGAAGGATAGGGAGAAATGGCGATCGAAATGCAGGATGCGAAATAGACTGTAGGAACCCCGCTAATAATAATTAAAAACAGTATCCCATACTTCAGACAGGGTGGCAGTAGTCTTAAATAATCTGAACATCAATTTACAGACTGTTAAATCAATGCAGATATTCTGTGGTTAGGTTCTAATCAATATTTTTACACTTATTTTCTATTTAAATTTGAAACTTAGTTAATCTAGTTCTGTGAATGTACAATGGTAGCTAATGAACCAACAGCACTCTTGTTTATGTGATTAACCAAGTGTGTAAAGTATTTTTCCAGTAGACTTCCTGGTAGTTTATTTTTCGTTTGAGTCACTGTGGACTACATTTAGTTCAACTGGTTCCTCCTTTCTTCTCCTCTCTCTTCCTCCTCTCTCCATATCTCCTTCATTCTTGATCGATGTCTCTTCCTCCTTTCGTCAGTCCAGACAACACCTGTCCTGTTCTTGATGACAGGAAGGTTTCCTGAAAACCTTGGGCATTTTTAAATTTCTTTTTGAGTGGCAAGCATTCTTCAATATTTTCTTGAGTAATCTGGAATTCTTCTATGTTTTTTTCTGTTTCTTTGAACCATCAAAAGAATTGGATCTAAAAATAAAAAGGAAAATGCTGGGTCTTCGGGAGAAAATCCTTTTTGTCACTGTAGAATAACTTGCTGTTGAATAGAGACGTTATTAAACAATGTGAAAGTACAGCATTGAGTTGTAAGGTTGCTCAAGTAAATCAAACATTTAACATAATTCAAAAGATTCAAAGACATTACGATTAATAGCCTGCGTTCCTTGGTTTATAAAAAATGACACTACATGCTCATTTAACATTATTTTGGCGATGAGTGCACGAAAACATTCAAAAATATTTTAGACGATTGAGAGTCTTCCCAATGACTTACATTCGAGCCTTATCCACATAATGAATCTGAAATGTTTTGAAAAAAATTATGGCCCAATGAAATGCGAGATAATACATGTGCCATTAAATAAATCTCCTTCGTGATATAAATGCCAATAAATTAACTCATAGAACAGTAATGTACCCTGTGTATGACATATTGTGAATAAATAAATACAAATTAAAAAAGCAGTTGGACATTTTGAGCTTTCTGAAATAGTTAAATGTTCCCTGCTAGTCTGTCAGGATTCATTGTTTGAATATGTCATAGAAAGTAATTCTTTTTTTTCTAATTACATCTGTGATTTTCTCAACATGTATGTATAGCTCATTATTGTGGTCTTCTGTACTTTTCTCCAACTTTTATTGATCCCAAGATTTTTCTTAATATTTTCCTATCTGTGACTTCCAGTTCTTCCATCACCATTTTCTTGTTCATAGTCAGACGCTCAGTTGCGTAAACTGCTTCCATGAAAATTACTGTTGAATAATGACTAAGTTTGGCATTAATGGATATTGATTTCTTGTTATATGTATCATTGGTTAAATGGTAAGCAACTTTCATCTTACTAACACGTACTTTAATGGCTTCTTTCTCCGAGACATTTTGTTCAATAACTTCTCCAAGATACTTGAATTTGTTAGTTCCATAGATTTGCCCGTATTGAGTTTTCATTTTCTTGGATATTGTCTTGATGTTTGTCATGAACTTGGTTTATTTCGAAAGAAATTTGTTAACGCTGTTGCTTATATATTATTATTATTATTGAGCTATATTATCCTTAACTATATAACTATTATATAAAAAATTTGGCATCAGAAATCACAAAGGAAATTAGTAAAGTGACTGGATAGTATCATAGTAAAAAACTTAGAAGAATTAGAAAAAAAAACAAGGATAGGAATAAAATAAAATATTTTAAAAATAGAAGTTTTTATATCAGTTGTAAGAGACATGTAATTAATTTCATCTACACATCAGAATTATTTGTATCACATATGCATTTCACAGATCAAAACTGTATTATCAGAGATTGTAGAAGAACTACAAACTAATCTGCAAATATACATAAAATGGGACAATTATAAATCTCCATAAATAACTAGTTATGGCCATGGGCCTGCATTACCTGCAGTTTTGTATAATAGATTCTGTAACTTAATGGCAAGAGACATAGATAATTATGATGTAAGATAATTTCTTATAGTTAGCCGTCACATAATTTTCCGATGATGATTTTTGGGTGATTTGTACCCTATAACATTGCTGTCCTCAATAAGGATGATGACAGAATTCAGATAAAGACGTTACACTTGTGTCTGTTGTTTAATTCAAAATGTAATTACTGTTAATATCAAAATTTTTAAATTTAAACTGTATAAAAAGTAGCGTATTGATATATAAATAAAATAAATTACACTATTTCATAAGTCATGTAAAATACACATGTTTGGTGATGTACGGTCTTGAGGCATGTACAGCTTTACAGAATTATTTCATTTGCAAAAATGGATAGAAAAATGTTGACTTTTTCTTAACATTAACCAGAAAAATCTGACTATAGTTATATTCTATAACTACTATGTATTAATTACAAATACCATTACATTATGAGTAATTTAAATTGTAATACTGTATAAATTATGTTCTGGGATATTATAATTTTCTCGTTGTATTTAAGGAAAACAGTTGATGATGTAAAACAAAGTGTTTCAACTCCTTCATATATACAAGGATACACACACACACACGCGCACATACACACTCACATACACAAACACGTTCACTCAAATAATTGATCTGTTGTGTTTGAAATTTTCTTTTTATTCATACAATAAATATTGTTGAAACGTTAACACAAATAATTTAAACTTTGTGTTATACTTTTTGACCTATCCTCACAAACCCTTCACCTGAAAAATTCATTGATTGACAGTCTCTGTGAATTTAAGGATTTATATTCTATAAGATTTTGTTTAAAGAAAAATTTGGATGACGACAATTCAGATTCTGTACTGTGCTTGTGTTGAATCGAAATAATCTTCCTATTTTTAGTAAATAAATTATCTTTGTTTTTTAATACAACATGATTCGTTTACTTTAAACCATAATATGGGTATGGATGTAATAAAATTTTATACAATTATGATCCATTTGAATGTATTAGAGGAGTTGAATTTGTGCAGAAGAGTTTAAGAATGCTTATGAGTGTAAATGTATGTGAAAATGAATATAAGTGTTTTAATTGTGAATGAAATGTTTGTAGAGAGATACAATACAAAAAAAAGCATATACTAATTGAGTAAGTATAGTCCTTCCAATATATGATTACAATATAAGTGGCCGTCTGGGACTTCGAGTTGGACAGGCCTGTCCTATAGAAGTGTCTTTGTCTTGTCTCTCACCAACACTTGAGAGTTTTAATGCATTCTGTATGATTTTTAGGGTTGGTAAGTCACACAAACTAGAAATAGATGAACTTGGAAATTATAGTAAAAATGCACAGACAGTAGACGGTGCGTTACCCAAGGATCCTGATAATGAAGGTATTTTTGCAAGTGTTTAGCGCAGGTGTAAGAGATATCCTATCTAGTATATTAACTTTTTAATGTTTTAAATTGCATTTTAAATAGAATAACACATGGTAATTTCTTCTGTTCAGTCATGTGTTATTGAAACATAGACAAAGTTTAAGAAATGTACAAAAATATGATGAATGTGTGTGTGTGTGTGTGTGTGTGTGTGCGCGCGCGCGCGCGCGCGCATGCATGAAATTAAATATCAAAGGGTATACTCAACTGGAAAATCTAGTATTAAGGCTGTACTTGTAAGAAAGGTATTTTTTTTCTATCTGAAAACAAGATTATAAATATTACCTCTGTTTGTGTAAGTAATTTATATTTAATTAGGGTCAAGTTCATTAGTTACAGAAGATACATGCTAGTTGTACTGTCTGCTTTGAGTTGAATAATCTGCCTATTATTTCAGTTAGGTGTCATTAGTTTTTAATACAGCATGGTTCATTTAAATTGAACCTATAATATGGGAATGGATGTGATCTATATGTTATACATTATTTATGATCCATTTGGATATATAAAAATAGTTGAATTATTGATTAGTAGTATTAAAATTTGGTAATTCTACTTTCAGGGCTTGAGTACGAAAGATTAGCGGGTTGGCGATTAACGCTACATCAGTTTCTAAGCCTGTCGCAGAAGAAAACAAAATTTTCTTTACGGAAGTGGACAGTTTTTCTTTTCTTTGTATGTATATATGAATGTGTGTATGTGTGTGTGTGCATTAAAACATATCATTAGTGTATATATTTTAAAAGTACATATGATTGTGGATAGAGCAGTACTGTATATTCAATGAAAGAATTTAGCATACCAAAACATATCTAATAAGACCAGTAAAAGACACACTGTCCAGTGTAACATGCAAAATTAAAACCTATTGTTATGACGGTCTACTGATCGTCGTATGGTACAGTGGAAAACAAAATACAAGACGCCAATTAAGTCACTAATCACCAGCTTTAATTATCACAATTAAACAGTTTGTAATCAACAAGGCAGTCTCTTACAACAAATAAAATAAAATTTTTCACATGCAATAACAATGTCAACTAATATAAAACACAATTTTATTACAATTGTCCTGCACAATGATAAAACACATAACACTTCGTCACAATACTTCGAACCGCACTGTGTAAATCGCCCGACAATAACTCTGAACACCTGAACACTAAGCGGCAGGTATGGGCTATTTATAGTCTTCAGGGTTCCATATATGCGTCTTTACAAACATGTGAAAATTCTTGAGAATACTTAAGCGCGGCCATGGTAGAAACACACACCGTTGGGCTAGTCAAGAAGCTTCTAGGATGACACCATTGAACCCACAAGACGTTCTCCATTACATAATACTGTCTCGCATGTCAAGCGTCACATACGCACTACAGCGTGGGAATAGCCGAGAAATATTTAGAACATTCTGAAATGGCATAATACTATTTAGGAAACATGCCAAAATTTATCAGGGAGACAGTGTCTCATTTTGCTTTTTATCCTGCCCTTGGAGAAGACTGTGTGAGATTACAAAATAAATGTGGATGACATTAAATGCAAATCAGTATTTAAAAAAAAATGCAAAGTATGAATAACTTGCAGGAGTTTAATTAAAAGTGTGTACAACATAGAGTAGGTAAATAAATTTATATCCCTGGGATTCAAATAATATAGTACTAATGACATCAGATCACATTTTAGTAGATTATGTCTAGCAAATGAAACATATGAGATCCGACTGAAAAGTGTCTGATCTTTTTTAATATTACAGGAACCAGTTGTGCAACTGCTTTGTGACTCAGAAGCCAATCAGATGGGACCTTTTGACACGTGTGAACATTCATTAGCATGTTGGACTACTAAGTTATCTGTGAGATTCTGTTGTCTAAACACATGTTGCCTGTGACTGCCATATCCATAATGTGTAAACAAGTAAATCAGCAAATTCATATAAAATTCTGAATAAACTTGAAACACGAAAACTATCACAAATTTGAGAAGGCCTTTATAGAACTCAACGAGTGATATGCGGATAAAATTTGAAATGGCCAGAAAAGTGATCCACATTCTGGAAGCCTTTTAAGAAGCAAAACAACTGAAAATGTTGAATCCATGTGTGTGTAGGCTGCAATAAGCGAAAATCAGTGACTGACAGTGCAAGAATTAGAAGAAGATGTGGAGATCTCGTAGACTTGTATGCGTTTTTTTCACAAAAGATATTGGGATGAAATGTGTTGTTGCACAGGTGAAAAGTCATGCCACAGGTGTTGTTGCAAGAGGAAAAAGAATTCCGTGCGAAGTCGCTCAAGATTTACGCAATATCACTAGCAGTGACCCAGACTTCCTCAAAACCACCATGAATGGAGATGAATTGTGAGTTTATGGCTGTGACCCTGAAACGAAAGCCCAGTCTTCCAAACGTGGAAGAAAATTATGAACATGATAGACACAGACAACATGAGTTTCTTTGATGGCTGTTGTTAGTACAAGAGAGGATATTGTTTAACTTGAGTGGCCTGTGTAAAGCTGCTATGCCCAACTCATGAAATGGTCCATGTTCAAATAAACATCATAATAAAACATCTTATTTATCTTCATCACCTTAATAACTAAATTTATCTTGTTTTGTCCGCCTTGTGACTTCTTATAATTAGTGAATTATAAGAAGTCACAAGGCGGACAAAATAAGGTAAATTTAGTTACTAATTCATACAAGTGACTTGGATACCGCATTTAACATGAATATTTCATTACCTTATTTACAAGTGTGATGAAACTAGCCAACCAGCATTAATAAACATGTAAATAAATTCATCTATCATTGGCATTTTTGGGAAAGAAAAGTAGTCCGTAACACATAAATTAATGAAAATGGTGAAATGTTAAGAAGACAGAAGAAGCAGGAAAGAAGACAAACTTTAGTCTTCTCCTTCGACACTACCAGAGGTTAGGCTCACTGCCTGTTCTGATATCAAAGGCTATCTTTCCATATCCTATGAAGTCTTCTAGTACTTCTTTGCCTTGTAGGCCTGTATTCAAATGCTGTTTTTGAAATTCATCTCATTGGAATCTCTCTACATGGTGTCTCCATTTCCTCCAACATGTGACTATGTCATTTATAATACCCTTGACTATCAGATCTTCCAGGGCCAGTCCTAGTGTTTCTGCCACCCTGTGCAATATTTATGAGTGCTGCCCCTCCCTATTTTAACTCTGAACACATTCACGCACACCCGACGTACTCTAAAGATACGGCAATTGCCTTCAAGTGACGACTAGGAATGTTTGCATTGTTGTGTTTATCAAATAACTAGAACTTTTTCACATTTACGATGCGGCGAAATGCTACAATAAAAATTGTAGAGACAATACAAGGAATCGTGAGACAATAAAAATGTATGCCGTTGTGATGACTTAAAATTAAAATACTACCTAAAATTCATTATGACTGAAATATAACAAAAGTAATGTATCATACACCTGTGATGAAATTAAGTGAATAATTTTATTTTTTTTCCTCAGTTTCAAAGCATAACATCTCGGAATCTGCCACCCTTTAAAATTTGCTACCCCGGGTGATGGCACGGTTCGCCCCTGCCTGGAGTCGGGCCTGAGATCTTCTCATGTAACCACATTCCTCAGTCTATTCAACAGACTACAACCGATAATGTTCTTGTTAAAGGACATTTCTAACGTCCCAGTTGGTCTTCCTTGCTTCTCTGTTAGTGTCCAATTTTCACATCTATTCAGTGAAAAAGATTTGGCTATGGTCTTATGAAATTTCAGCTTTGATGAGCTGCAGTACAAAAGAAATTATGTGATTGTGATTGTGTGTACAAGGTCTGTTGGCCTGACATGCTAACAAAATCCAGTACACAAAATCGTTTGACTTTAGATCAGTAAAGGGCTCCCGTACCCCATCCAGTGTGAGTATAAAATTATTAAGCTGAGAAGGAAATAATTTTTAGATAAATTATAGAATAATTATAGAATTATATATAGAAAAATTACTTTGGAATAGACAACTGTGACACCAACTTAGACCAAACTCTTCATTGAAAGATGACATCAGATCAGGCGATTGGCCTTGGCTTCATCTCTCTCTCTCTCTCTCTCTCTCTCTCATGCATGTGCATGTGTGCGTGTGCGCACTCACACACACACAACACCATCATCATCTTCATTTTCATGACTTATAATCTTCTAAAGGTTATAACCAATTTTTTGAGTCCTTCTGATTCACGGGTATGTTTCTATGTTTCAGTCTCAGTTGCTCCACTAAGGACATCTCATAATAGAATAGGTTATATCATAGTTCTCAAATTATTGAGTATGACTATGGAGACCACAGTTACTTCCAAAGGGAAGTACACTGCAAGAAAAGTTTTGGGAAATTAATTTGTTTAAAGTTTAAGCAGTTTCAGAAAATACATTTATGCTGACTAATCAGTTTAGTAAATAACATTTTAGTATTAGAGCTATATTTTAATTATTATAATTATTTTGAATGTAATATAAATATAATTATTTCACTACCGACGTACAGTAAACCTCACGAACATATTTTAATGTCTCGGTAGTGAAATAATTATATTTAGTTAAGTAACGGACACGTCATGGACAACAAAATCCATGAATGTAATACTAAAGTAGTTATCAAAAAAATCCCACTGTGAGGTTTTGTATCCACACAGATTCATGTTTAAATTTAGTGATTAGTTCATAACTCTGTTGAAAATTTAAAACCATCAATATTAGCCTACACATTGCATGTTTTTATTTAAAAAGAAGAGTAGAGTCAAATTAGATTTCTCAAAAAGCTAATTTTTTGAAGAGACAGTTACAAACAAACAAAAATCTGTCAGCTCAATCCTAGTGACAAAATACGCCGTTGGCAATAGAAATGCACCAAGTAGATAGTTTTGGAGATATCAAGTACTCAGAGGGTTGACTTCTGCACGTGGTTGCAAAGGGATGGAAAGGAATATAAACCTATGGACTATACATTTGGTGTAATGAAAAGAAAGTGTGTTAAAGCCCATTCTCAAGTGTAGTTCTTGACATCTGTTTAAGTCTTTAAAATTTCATGTTTATTTTTTTTATAGTTCCTGTATTTTCTGGTGATGATTTTTTTGGGATTGGTATTTACTACGGATTCAGAAAAAACTGCAGAAAGTGTGACGCGCTTAGAGTTGTCATTGGCTGCTTATGGTAAAACACCTGTGTACATTAATGCCGATCCATCAGCAAAGGATGTATCTGATGCTTACAAGAAACTTATCCATAAAGAAGGAAGCAAGGCTTATGAAACAGATACAAACATCATAAGCAGTAAGTGTAAGCAAGCATTTGCATTTTGGGGTGGCATGAATTGTTATCAATAACTCATTGTACACCGTAAGTATGGAGAAAATTAAACTGTAATTTTTCAGTCTTCATAACTCTCGCATTCTCTTCTCTTCCCCTTTCTTACCCTCTAGTACTTTTCTTCTCATTCCTACACTCAGATGGTAAGATTAAGAATGCACAAAATAAGAGATGTTTTTGACATGAGGTAAAATAACGTAGACACTGAATGTGTAACTATGTGTATATGCAGGGCCGTCCCTAGCTGTTGCGGGGCCATGTTCAAACCATTGTCGCAGGCCCCTCAGTTTTTGTTCCCAGCCCATTCCCTATCACCTTATTTAAACTTTACCGTTATGAAGTCAGTTTACACATTTTTGGTGTACCTTTATAAACAGACAATGTTATTGAACAATAATACTCTTTTTGTCTACTAGAGCATCGACAAAGTAATAACTATTGAGATACCTTGTTTAAAAACGCAGTAGGCCTCCTCCCTCCTACTGTGATAACGTTAGTCAAACTTAGCCTAATTAACCAATAAATAATAGAAACAAACTTACCATCAGGAATTCTTCTCATGATATAAAATCCAAAATTTATAGGGTATACAATATTATTTACACTCTTAGCCTTTTAACTAATAAACAACACACTTTTATATAATAGTATATAGCGGCGCAACCCACCCTCGACTCACTGCCTCACTCGAACTGGATGTTCTATCGTTCGACACTTCTTCACTAGAAGTCCCTAGTACAGTAGTCATATTACAACTAGGCATTATTATGACTAAAGTTTTATATATGAAACAAACAGACAAATTGCTATTTTTCCAACTTAAATTTTTTGTTTGTGTGTAATTTTTTTTTCTTTTTTTTTTTTACCGAAAGCATGGGACCCCTAAGGCGGGCTCTGTGTATATGTATATGTAACTGTGTGATATTATCACAATATTTTTGTTAAATAGATTTTTACAGAAAGAGATAATATATAATTATTCTTTACAAATTGTGGAAAACACATACACACAGAGAAGTAAGTAATTACACTGCAGCTAATAAATGTGTCTGACAACATGAGTGATAGATTATTGCCCAAAACATGTAATTTCCACATTAAAGATGTCTAATGCCTATAGAAAATACATAATAAAAAATATATACAAATACATAAAAATAGTTATAGTCAAAAGTGGCATTGGCATAAATATGACTCCTTTCATTGACAGCACGGTGGTGATCCCGGAGAAACTGGAAGACTTAATGGATGCATTCTTAGGGTTCATAGAAGCCAGTAAAATAGGATTACAAGTCATTGAAGAGAAGATCAAAGTAATACTTTTTGGCAACAAGTAGTCCAATCGGAGAATTACAGAATTGCGGTAGAGGACTATTTGTGTGGAATCATAGAAGAGTTCAAGTACCCAGGAACTACTGTTATCAAGAAAAATGATGAGGGTATAGAAATTTCACACAGACATAAAAATGCCAACAGAACCTTCTTTGTATGTAGCAGGCTTCCAGATTGTAAATTTCTGTCACATGTCACAAAAATAAGAATGTATAAAACAATTCAGCCTAGTGTTTTATATGTATCTGAGATGTCGATCCTATCAAGGGTTGTAGGATGTGGACACATTCCAAGGGTTCCTAGAAGCAAGTAAAATAGGATACAAATTAAATGCAGGACTCGACTCCAAACACACACACAAATACATGCTTGTTACATTATATTAGTAATGTTTAGTAATACAAATAGAAGTAGTACAAAATGTTTTGCTGTATTATTATAGTAACAACAAAATTAAATTTTAGCTTTTTTGTTTATTGTTTACTAGTTTGATGGAGCAATTGTAATGGTTCCAAACGTTTAATGTTTAGAACTGCTTGCTGAGAGTGAAGCAAATATTATTCAATACCGGCTCAAAACAGTTGTTGCAGCCGAGTTCAACAAAAGTACTGCTAATGGATTGTTTTCTAGTGTTGCTCTGCACGCTGCACCAATCAGTTTAAACCTGATATCAAACGCTGTACTTCAGAGTGATCCTGCGACAAGTTCTAATCGAATCACAACTATTAACCATCCTCTTGATTTTAGTATTCACTTATTTACGGTGAGTTGTAAATGACATTTTTAGTTTTTGAACTCAAACACTAACTGTGAACTCAAACCTTAATCATCAGAATGGAAAATAAAAACAATAATTATGATATATAGTGTTCATCTTATTGCTTGGTGAAAGTAAAAAAACACAAAGATTTGAATGGTTTATAAGGCAGTACAAACATACTGAGTCTATGGTACATTTGATCAGTTTTGAATTTTCAACACATAAATCAACATCATCCTCTCTAATGATTGGTATAAGAAAACTGTCACCTGACATCAGTAGTCACGTTTCAAATAATTTTAAATTACACTGATTCAACTAAAACATTTCATATTGTAAAGCTGCTGAAATATTTTTAATGTCTGCTTTGTTACACCATCTTAACAGGCATTTAACACATATAAATGTAGTGAGAAGTATAAATATTCTACAAATTTTATAGTTAAACAAGTTTTTATTGAAGATAGGGTGGAGAGTAAATTAAAACTTACTACCTTCTTCATCAGCCCAATGTGAGCCCTGCTTCCAACACCAATCTTCTCCGAAGTCTTCTATCCATTGCCATCTTGGTGTAACCTCTCACATCCATTCTTCTGAGATCTTCTAGTACATCATCCAACCATCTTATCCTAGGTTGGCACATCTTTCTGTTTTTATAGACTTGTGCCCTCAAGATTGCCTTTGGTGTATGCTGATCATCCGTCTGCTCTAGGTGATCCAACCATTTATGAATTTTACAATGTCCTCATGATTCAGTAACTTATCTATCTCTTGGTTATTTCTTATTCTACATTTGTCATCTTCTTCAACCAGGCCATAGACACGCCTTACGATCTTTTTGTCAAACACTAGTGTTACTAGTTCCTTTTATTTGAATGCCCATGTCTCACCTGCTTACTACCTTCACTCTCCCAAAAATTGTCTTACAGCAAATGCTAAGATGCTGTCACCAATAATATAGCATTACCAAAATTAGATAAAGCTTTCTTGCAGTTTGCTGTATCAGATAACAATAGGTGTCATACAACTTTGGATAATGACAAAATCACCGAGGAGGACTGAACATGTGGTTTCCTAAAACAACATGTGCTTGAGTTGTCTCTCTAAACATGGAAGGAACGAACTTTTTAGTATTAAAACTAAGAAATTTTTTATAGGACAGACATTTATGATTTCTATAAGTATTAAAGATTTTCGTAAGAGATTTGGCCTTTTTATTTCATTGTAAAGGTCTCCAATTTGGATGAAAGGAGGTTTAACTCTGTTCGGTGTAGTTAAAAACTGTTGGTTCAAAAGGGCTTAAGTAAATTGAGAATATACAATTTTAGGTACCATGTCAAGAAAGTCCAGAACTGTTTTCAATCCAGCAGTCATCGGACAAGTCCTGGAAGCTGCAATTAAGCCATGGGTGCAAAGACACCCCACTACCAGTGCAAATCAAAGCAAATGTCTGCTAGACCAGGCCAGTTAGTATTATTACAGACACACATACTACTGGTAACTATATTTCAAAATTGTTTGTGTTTCAAAGATAAGATGTTAATTTGTTAGCCCACTTTACAAATTACAGATGGTTCCAGTTCAGATCTAATTATGATCATGTTTCCATCAGCATACAGCCTGTAAAGGTCCTCCTTTCTTACCTTTTTAATTAAAAATTACTCATCATAAAATAATACTCACCGCTGCCAGAATTCTACTTACCGTCATGGTCCCCGAAAAACTTACCTTATTAAAACTGCCCAGGTCGCCACGATATTTTTTCTAAAGGTTAAATATCGAAACCTTCTACACTCTTGCCCTTATAAAAAATCCCGCTATCTGACTACCCTTATATATCAGAAGAATCCCAATTACGTTAAACGAGTTGTCAACACAGAAAACTAGGAAATGGTTATGGCGTAATGACTTACTCTAACACATACTTTATATTAAATAAAATCTGAATTTATTTTAAGGTGAAATTTTATTAATTAATAAAATAAACATTTCTTAATCAACTAGCCTCTAACAAACTATTATGAACCAGTAGTAATTTTGTCCCTTAGAGATCTCGTTTGAAATTTAACACGTTATACATAACAAAGGAAATTACTAAAAATGGTGTTTGCTTTTATTCAATTGATTATGTTCTTTAGTTTGCTACTCATCTGGTCAATGCAATCCACAATTTCCGCCACCACGTGTTACGCACTTTTTGTTTGTAGAACACTCCGAAAACTGATTTTATACTGTTTAACTTGGATTATTTTCTCAATCACAAATTTTAAGGCTGTTTCACAAATAACAGCACTATTCTTTTCAATCGGTCGGCTTACATTGTTCGCAAGCACATTTTTTGGCAAACTGCGCGTTAACACTTTACTTGATAGGCCGATTAGATTATTTTCGGCCTATCTTGCGCCCGAGGCCACTGTTTAATTTTAAATTACAACTTTACTGTCTGATGCTGGCTGTCTGTTGTTCACTCTCTACTGACACACTGCAGACTGGAGACTGTGTCACAAGGCTGCTGCTGGCGGTTACGCAATACGTCTGGCAATTGTTTTGGCTGACTGTATGTATGTTGCATTGCTGTACTGGAGGCTCCTTACAGGTGCAAGTCTGGCAATTTGAAAAGTGCTTAATATGATGATTTAAATGAATATAAAATTAAACTGGGGTGGCTCACAATTCTGTACCGTTACAATACCCCCCCAATAAGAGATTGAAGGCCGGAGCGTTCAAACTCTTATTGCCTAAACCTAAGAGGATCAGTGAGGATATGGCGCCGCAACCCCCCTGAACACTCTACTAAATCATGGGTTCTTACCCCCCTAGTCTGGCGACTGCGACAGCACCCATCCGATCTTACTGGACTTCTCTGTTCGAGATCCCAACACCGAAAAATCGAACAGATACCCGACCCAGTATCGCCTGACTTTAGAACGTTTGATTAAAAAATTAACAAGCGGCCTTCCATCACTCCATATCCCACAACTGGTTTGTTTCCTCTTAGCTATACTGGTTCATTGACAACGTACTGGCTCATTTTATATTATAGACCCTAAACAATAGTATTAATAAAACAATATTGGTTTACAATGGTACACATAAATTCCAGTTAAATTGAATAATATTCCCCGTACAATATTGCCCAGCCAAAATAATACCTTAATTATACAAAATTACATTTACACAAAATTTCCTTCAGTTTTCACTTATATAATATATATTATATTATATATATAAGTACATCTTTCATTTATAACCATTTATATTTATTTTATGACATTTGAAATTTGAATTGGAATAAATTTAAATTTATTATTAAAATCATCTTTCCAATTAATTTAATTACCAAATTAATTTAATTTTATTATCTCAAGACTCTAAATTATGGTAATTACCTCATTATTTCAATCTTATTTGTTCGAGACAACTTTATTTATTGAACTAACATTTTACAAAGGATTAAAATATTATCTCCATCACATCAGATGTTTCTTTTGTTTCATAATAGAATCTGCTCGATGGTACTGATTCATCAAACTGCAACAGTTATCAACTTCAACACATCTGGCTGTAAACATTGGTCACACAACCTACCCGTTTATATAAACACTTGAGTGCCAGACTTGTTTTCATAACCACTCTGTCAACACTCACATAGTCTAAACATTCTGGTTACCTCACCTCTACTACCTGTACTTTTAATTTTCACAAATCTTTTACTGTTAACATATTTTTTCAATTTCTATTTAGTGCAATTCAAACCAAATATAATTTTAATTCACCCTTCAGTTATTATTACTCTTTTAATTACAATTTCTATTTAATACCATTATTTCAATTCATTTTTATTATTGAAGTAACTCTTTTCACACCTGTAAACATTTTTATTATACCTGATTATAAAATTTTTTATACTTACAATCCATTTAACATGATATACACACAAAACATAATCACCATACCAAAATACTTTCACCTCACCTCTGAAACATTTAACACAAATATTAGTTTACATCAAACAATTTAGCCATCTATTATCGAATTCCAAATCTCGTAAACCATTCAACTCAAAAAATTTCAATTATATAACTTTTAAATCAATCAGAATATTTTAAACATTTCAAATTGTTTCAATTAAATTCATTATTAAAATACAAATTCCATTATTATTGTTTGCCGTTATACAAATGAGCCAATTACTGTTTCCAAAATCAATGTTATTATTTCTTTAAATTGCAAAATATTAATCTTATTATTACAACAATTAATTACCTACATACACTGTTCACTTAACCCTTTACAACACATACAATTGAATTCACTACATATTTATTTACAAATCTACTTCATTATTTATTCAGTTATCATATTTCCATGTTCAAATCAGCCAAGTCAAAATCCTTAAAACAAAATATTTAACTGTCTTTTATTGTTTTATGGTTTAGCCTCCATCGTCAAAAAGATATCTCACATATTTATAGACTAAATGATTTTTTCCACCTTTAGTTTATTATTATTGTTTTCATAAACCCTTGTTTCTAAATTCTTCATCGTACCATTTATTACTTCATACAACCTGTCGCTATTCAGTTAATTTTGTCCAGTCTCCGTCAGTAAATTGTCTCAATACCCAGTCAACTATTTTATCATTATTTATAACAGTGTTATTCAGATATTCCTCTCTCTCTCTTTCATCATCTCTCTCCATATCTAACACCTGCAACAACATTTCATACTCTCTATTAACCTAAAAAATTTTTATTTCTCTCTCTCTTTCTTTACAACAACTCTCATAACCACACTGAACTCTCCCATTCCATGCAGAGGGCAATACTACAAAATCATTTAAATACCATCCGGCTCTACCAGATAAACACAAAAAACCTATTTTATCTTCTGAAGAACTCTCGTCTTCTACAAAATTTATTGAGGAACTCTTGTCCTCCATCAACACTTGTGAAGTCTCTGCTTCACATTTAATCCCATAAAAATTTGCCCCCTGTTCAACTTCTACACAACTACTACTATACTCCCTTTCTAAATCATAAGCACTAACTAACAATCCATGATCAACCTCAACTCTTACTCTACTCTCATTTTCACTATCGTCTACTGCATCACTTTTTGATACCCCATTTTCAGTTATACAATCATTATTCTTATTTGCATAAATTATTTCATCGTTAGAACTAATTATAGTAACTTCACCACTTACCTCAGAATTGTAACCATCATAATTATCTCCACTATTCAACACTATTTCTTCCACTATTTTGTCACTATTATTGATTAACTCATTATCTTTATCACTCACCTGGTTAATTATTTCTTCACTCTTATCAAAGACATTATTACCACTTACCTGTGTTAACTCAACTTCTGTACTCTCTTTTAATTGATATCTCTCTCCTCCCCACTTTTCGTCTTGTTTAATCATCTTTGTGTTTAGTTCGTCAAAATGTTTATCAAACTTCGCATGCAACTTAGCAAACTCTTGAACTAGCAGACTCATAAAGTCTTTTACAAATTGGCTATTACGTCGAACTCCACCTATGACAACTGACTCGCTCAGTTCAATCTCATCGTTACTTGGGCCTACCTTATTATCTACTCCCGAATCGTCTTTATTTTCCTCTTTTGTTTGATTCGGTACATGAATACTACTTGTACTTACTTATGCTATGGTCTTACCTTAATTAGATCACACAAACACAAACAGCCCAGCTTTGCTCACTCACGCATACTCACAGAAAATTTATTTAGCCCTTAACATTTTATAATAAGCCCCCCCAGCCCTTACACTTAAACCGCCGGCACGTGGTTTGCGCGCGCACTCATCGTCTGTTACTTTCTTGTGGTTTAGTTTCTGAAAATCATACAGTTACATTCTTTAATCTTTTTTAAACGCGACCGCGGTCACATAAAATTTTCTCCTGTGCCACTTTTGTCTGTTAAAATAGAAAGTGTTATGACGAGCCTACTTTGCTCGTTCCGGCGCCGGAAAGTTCAGTTAGCAGACTGGGGACGAAAACGCAGCAGGTGTTGCTGATGTGATCTCATACTTTTAACGGAAAGCACTGCCTTGGGCTTCGTCGCAGAAGCTTCGTCCCATTCTATGCATGTAGTTTTTTGGAGTGACGATAGCAGACGATTTCAGCTAGGCACTGGCTGACGTCACAAAAGGGCCGGACTTAGCCATGATTTCCTGCCGCTCAAACGCACATTGCTGAATTAAATTTGCTCAAGCCATCTTGCTTTAAACCAACTCGGCGTCCTGGCAGAGCGCGTACTTGAGTAGTGGCGTGCGTGCATCGCCACACATATACAGAGTTCTGAGAAATTCGAGGGTGGCACGAATTCCTTGACGATTTACACAATAGCAACTGCGTCTTACTGCTTTGTTTCAACACTTTTCCACTTGCCATGTGTTCTGTTCCAATAGAGTTAATGTTGCACAATAATTTTATAAAATCCCGCAAAAATGAAATAAATGAAAATGCAAAATACCCCATACCCGCATTAAATATAGGGACCCAAATTTGACACGTTACAATACCCCCTCAATGAGAATTCTGCTGTACAGAACAGAAGAAATCTCATTGATAAACCCCGAAGAGGACCGGTGGGGAACTGGCGCCAACAACCCCCTCTTGTTCTTACTCCTCATGGGTACACGACCCCCCTGGCTCGGCGACTATGGACGCGTCTGAACGAGATCACTGGACTTCTCCGTAAGAGATCCCAACACCGAGAAATCGAACAGACAAGTACCACAGCCCACCTCGCCTTCTAACATGCTACCCCCAAGTAATCCTCAATCCCTGGCTCATTATGCCAGATCCTCCACCGATATGTTTCCCCTTGTATGCAAGCTGGGCTGCCTTTAGCAGATACTGGGCTCATACACACTCACCTTCCATATTATACATTGAAAAATTCTTCAAAATTTACTATTTCATCAAAAAATTCAAAATTCAAATAAAATACTTTATCAAAAAATTCTCTTCCTTATTTTCTGTTTTTTACTTAAAATAAGTGAATTTAAACATTTCTTATCGTTAAACATATCCTTAACCTAACATGTGAATACTTAGAGTCTAACAATATAATGCAATACAAAATAAATCAATAATCAAACATGGTTAGCACACAAATGATAAAATAATCAATACTTAGAATATTCATTAGCTGGCAGGCGAAAAATCAAGATTTTTTTTCAAAAAAAAATTTCCAAAATAATATTTTCCACAAAAAAAATTTTAAAGTTAAAAAAAATTTAAGTTCATTAAAAGGTTTCCTTTACATGTAGAAATTATTTAAAACTTGTTTAAATTGATTAAATAAACAAATTGAATTGACTTCCTACTGCACAAGCTTAGTATGCATATGACCTCATCAGCTGATCGAAACTAGGTCAAGTCCAAGACCCTTGACCTACATGTGTTATATATAAGTTCTGTCTGAAAATACATTTGACATTTGTAACATCCTAACTTGAAACACAAAACATAATAAAATAAAACATTTAAAATCACAAAATATCATTAGAAATAATAAGCAAATTGACATTTAAATTATTCAAAATAAACAATTCTTAATTTTACCTTGTTTCCAAATTCTATCAAAATTTTGTCACTGGTTGTAAATTAAAATTTTATATCTTTATTATAAATCTCTCTCTTTGCTTAATAATCTGATTCTCCATTACTGTGGATGATGTAAATTATTTATTCTCATTGACTGTACTACTGGATCTGTATACATATATAATCTTTCTCCCTTTAACTCTAACCACTAACAACTGTAACTCACATGACACCCAACTCTATTAAAAACATCTCCCAAAACACTCTAACCCCAACTTATCATTAAACTCAAATCGCCACCTTCTCTCTATATATATAAAAAAAAAAATACTCTCTAACCCTTTGTACTTGGGATACGTGTTTCCCCCCCCTAAAAACTCAATTCCCTTATTTGGCCCCTGGATTCTACCTAAGGCGGCCCCTCCTGACTAAAATCGATCCCTATCCCGTCCCAACTTATCATTATGTTGCGGATTCCCACATTACACTACCCCCTACTACAAAATTGCCATCCCCAAAAATCTCAATCTCATTACCTTACTACAACTACAACAAAATAACAACATTAATTATAAACATCAATATATCATTCAAAACTCTACAATTATTCTCCATTACTACTGTGTCAACATCAATACTTCTCAAAATTCTATAATATTACATTACTCCAAAACAACATCACATTATCTTCATTTCTACTACTTCAACTTTAACTTTGACTTCAACTTGGACACATCTATGTGTCCCACAAAATATTTATCACCCACAAACTATCTCTTATTAACTTTCACAAATTGTTACTTTATTTCTCATTTTATCAAATTATTTTTTATCATTACTTTAAAACATCTGTAATACATTAAAACATTACATTGAACACTAATTACTTGGAACATTTATAACCAATATACCAGTGACCTGTTATTGCTGATCAGCTGATCTCCTAACACAATGAAAATACCTCTCATACTTGAACAAATTACATGAAATATATATTTATCAATACTCACTTCTATTACGTTAACTGCCTGCCAGTCAGTTTAATTATCTGCTTAGTTGAAAAAATACACACATAATGAAAACACATATTTCTATCAATACCTATATCTAACGTACAACAATAAAATAATACATTTAAAATCATGGAATGAACACCTTATATTTAATGTCTGAGCAGCTAGTTATTTAACAGAGCACAAGCGTTTTTATTGGATCAAACTTTGAGTTAGCGAAAAAAATTTTTTATGTGGTAAAATTTAAATTCGTAGCTCATCTGGGCCACCTCCCGTCCACACACTCTATTACAAATTATGGAGGACTGTAACGCCCTTTCGCTTCTGCAAAGACGGCATATTTTGGAGTAGTTTGACCTCTCCGTGTCTTTGCTTCGGCAGTTACATTTGAAAAGGTTCAGATATCAACATACCTTTGTCATATAGTTAAACGCCCTTAATGCGGGTCTACCACCTGGCTTTGCTGCCCCCAAGCGGGCAGAGTGGTAGCCGCTGTTCCATAGTGCCGGGATTTCCCCTAATGTTCGCCCCCCATTTAATTTCCACTATATACCAATTTCAAGTCAGCTATGGTCAAGGGACTTGATATGACCATAGCTGGCCGCTAGCCAAATCCACGATTAGTGCTGGTAAGGCAGTAATCGCCCAAGAAGTCGGGGAAATCTAACTTCATTTCAGTGCCTGTTACACTCATCATTACTATGTGCGACACGATCGTCTATCAGTGTGTAAATTAAGTTTACACGAAAAGGTGTGTCGCACATTTTCGCCATTTTGGCCTCCGATGGAGGTAACACTCTCTGTTACCCCCAACCCATTTCTCTATCTACGGGAGCACAGGCCACCCCCGCAATAGCAACTTAATAGCTAACTAATTAAAAAATTGTATATACATTATCATATAATATTTTCATCAATAATCATTTAACTCATTCATAACCTTTTACCATTAGACTTTCTTAAAATTTTCAAAATTCATTATTAATAATTATTATATATCTTTCAGTTATTATTAACATTTTTTAATTATCATTTTTATTGAACACAATTATTTCAAATAATCTCACTCTTGAATTAAAATCTTAGTTACACCTGTAAACATTTTATTATACATGATTCATACTGTAAAAGTTCTATACTTACAGTCCATTTAACACGATATACACAAAACATAATCACCATACCACAATACTTTCACCTCACCTCTGAAACATTTAACACAAATATTAGTTTAAATCAAATAATTTATCATTCCTGACCAAATTTCCATCTCGTAAAATAAATTGAATTCATTAAAAAAAATTGAATTATATAACATTCCAATAATCAATCAAAATATTTTAAACATTTCAACTTGTTTTAATTAAATTCATTACCAAAAATATAAATTATATAGTTCAATTACTGTTTTCAAAATTAATTCTGATATTTATTTATTTAAATTACAAAATATTATTATTATTATTGCAACATTTACACACACTTGTTTACTTAACATCCTACAATGCACTCAAATAAATTTACTACATTTTATTTACAAATTTTTGTTATTAACTGTTCAGTTTTTCCGCACTTCATTGTCCAAATCTGCCATGTCAAAACCCATAAAACATAATGTTTATCACTGTCTTTTATTGTTTTACAGTTTAACCTCCATCGTCCCAGATAAGTCTTGGTGTTATATAACATTTTTCAATCTCATTAACATACAAATCACTGTTTTGTGTGTTACAACCATAAAGACTAAATTCATTCATCTTACTCAAATACTCATTAAACCAGTCGACGTTAGGCATTTTTGTTACATCTCCATCGGTAAATACATTCATGATCGGGTTAATTACTTTAGTTAAATCATTATAGTCATTATCATTCAAATATACTTTCAAACTTTCTTTCCATTCGTCATACTTTCTATTCAAATCATACAACTCTGTTACATACCATTCTCTACTTATCTCTCTCTCTTCATAGCACCACATCACACTCTCACAATTATTCCGGACAGAGGGTATAAAATTACACAACAAAAATAAATACTTCAATTCCTCTATCAATACAGGACTCTTGCCCTTCCACAACAACACTTGTGAACTCAATAAATCATCATAAACATTATAAACAATAAGGGGAAAATTTGCCCTCTGTCCCCACTCTACCACAACATTATTTTTCCACAGTCTCTCTACTTCATCAATACACATTAACATTTTATTATCACTACATTCCACCAACTCATCAGTACTCTCATTCTTTATTTTTACCGTATCAGTCTCGGATACTAATTCTTCAAATGCATTATTATTATTCTCATTATTTTCAATATTATTGTTATCATTTACTAACCCTTTCTCTGGTATCATATTTTTACATTTGTCACTATAATTTTCATTGGTTTTATTTTTTTCTGTACTCATCACATGTACTCCCATTCGCTCAACACCCTGTTCTAATTTACGCAAACTAGATCTTATTATTTCGTTATTATTTTCAACATGTTTATTCATTTCTTGAATCTCATTTTTCAACTCGTTAATATCTCTACTTTGTCTATCTAATTTTATGTCATTACTGTCAAAACGACTATCAAATTTATTATTCATTTTTTCTAATAATTTATTATTAATTTTTTCTAATTGATTAAGTATAATACTCATTATATCATCATCCACCTTATTGTATTTTGTTGAGGTCGGGGTTGCTTGAATCCCTGAATCCTCTGTATTATCTTTTTCATTTGTGTTACTTGCATTCATAGTTTTGCCGTCTTGACCTACATTCGGTGTTGAATGTATTTCAAGACTATTCATCACAGCTGATTCGTCAAATTCAGCTGTTTCGCTTATCACAGTCGAGTCAGACAAATCGACTCCGTTCTCTGTATTTTCCATTATTATATTTTTAAATATGTACTCTGTTTCTTATGTGAACAAATATTCTTTACTTATTTTGCATAACTTTACATAAGTACCTTTTGCGTATTTTCACTTAACCTCTAAATTACGCTTGTATCTTATTTGTAGGTATGGAATTTCATATTATTAAATTCGTCCCTGTTCGGGCACCATTGAGATGTTTATTAATTAATGACATAATAAAAATGCAAAATAAAAATGAAGAAACTTCTACTTACCATCACTCAATAACCTCGGCTTCAGGGTTGCGTCATACGTACGTTAGGATACAGGCGTAATTTCTTAAGGTTGTGTGAATGATTTGCACAACACATCTTTTATGAAGAGAATTAAGATTTTAATTTTATCAAGTCATTTAAATTCAAATTAGAAAACAAATTTTATCATGCTTTTGCATCTTATATAACTTCTTACTAATTTCCTCTTTTGTTTGATTCGGTACATGAATACTACTTGTACTTACTTATGCTATGGTCTTACCTTAATTAGATCACACAAACACAAACAGCCCAGCTTTGCTCACTCACGCATACTCACAGAAAATTTAGTTAGCCCTTAACATTTTATAATAAGCCCCCCCAGCCCTTACACTTAAACCGCCGGCACGTGGTTCGCGCACGCACTCATCGTCTGTTACTTTCTTGTGGTTTAGTTTCCGAAAATCATACAGTTACATTCTTTAATCTTTTTTAAACGCGACCGCGGTCACATAAAATTTTCTCCTGTGCCACTTTTGTCTGTTAAAATAGAAAGTGTTATGACGAGCCTACTTTGCTCATTCCGGCGCCGGAGAGTTCAGTTAGCAGACTGGGGACGAAAACACAGCAGGTGTTGCTGATGTGATCTCATACTTTTAACGGAAAGCACTGCCTTGGGCTTCGTCGCAGAAGCTTCGTCCCATTCTATGCATGTAGTTTTTTGGAGTGACGATAGCAGACGATTTCAGCTAGGCACTGGCTGACATCACAAAAGGGCCGGACTTAGCCATGATTTCCTGCCGCTCAAACGCACATTGCTGAATTAAATTTGCTCAAGCCATCTTGCTTTAAACCAACTCGGCGTCCTGGCAGAGCGCGTACTTGAGTAGTGGCATGCGTGCATCGCCACACATATACAGAGTTCTGAGAAATTCGAGGGTGGCACGAATTCCTTGACGATTTACACAATAGCAACTGCGTCTTACTGCTTTGTTTCAACACTTTTCCACTTGCCATGTGTTCTGTTCCAATAGAGTTAATGTTGCACAATAATTTTATAAAATCACGCAAAAATGAAATAAATGAAAATGCAAAATACCCCATACCCGCATTAAATATAGGGACCCAAATTTGACACGTTACAAACTTAATAAAAAATTTGATATTATATAAAATTGCAATTGTGCAAGGAACTTAAAAACAACAACAAATATTCTATTTGTAACTAATTAAATGAGAAAAGATGAAAAGCGTCTCCCATGTTATATGGTCACAAGGCTATACCAGCAGTGGCAGCCAGGCTATGTTAAGTTATGCAACCTTCATCTCTAATGAAACTTAAGGCATGTCTTTCAGCTGTGTCTTCTGGAAACTGATGTTCAGGAAAACCCTAGGTAACAAAATCCCACCCAGCAGTTAGTGGTTATTGTGTGGTTCATACACCATTCAAGCATTTATGGGTTCAGTTCAACGTCTAACACTCATAACTTTGCTCCCCCTCTCTCTCTCTCTCTCTCTCTCTCTCTCTCTCTCTCTCTCTCTCTCTCTCTCTCTCTCTCTCTCTCTCTCTCTCTCTCTCCCTCCCCCTCTCTCTGCAATTTGGAAACAAATGGTTTGGTACATGACCAAAGTCAATAAAAAGGTATCACTTACACTGAATATGTATAATGCAGGAAAAGAGAGATTAAACTTCAAAATACCTACCCCACCCGGTAAAAAGCCTTTTTAGCAATCTTAGATCCAAATACGGCTGCTGAGCTACATTAAAAAAAAAACATGGTTTAAAATATTTAATTTGACATTAAAATCTACTTTTATAATTCTCTGTATATGGTATTAATAATGTTTCTGTTTTATGTTTTTAATGTTTGTTTGATTTCAGGCATGTGAAGGAGCTAGTAACGAAATGTTGTTTATTGGAGTGGGATGGGCAGCATTTATAACTTTTGCCTTCCTGCCCATACTGTGCTGGTTTGTTGTTTTCCCGAGTGCTGAAAGATGTGTTAATTTAAAGCACTTGCAGTTTATGGCCGGTGTACCGCCACCTTTATACTGGTTGGCTACATTCATCTGCGACTACATAGTCTGGTTAATTATCACCATCATGATGTGCATTGTACTGTATCTGTTTGATAAACACGATCTGTTTTCACAGCAAAAAGAACTCTGTAAGTTTACAATTATAGTTGGAATTGTTTCATACGTTTATTTTATATGTTTAATGTTTAAAAAGAGCATAATTGACAAGTTTTCAGTTTTCATATTTTCATAGAAATGAATAAAATTTATAAAGTATAATATTATGATATTATTCAATATAATTTCTTCTGCAAGTAGTGTACTATGTTTTTGTCGTTACAGTTACCTGACGTACGTTTCACTGAAACACATCAGCATCATCAGAGGTTTGTAAATGAATCAACAACAGTATATAGTTAATTAAAAAATAAAGTTAGTTAAAAACAAAAAAGTCAAAAAATGAATATTTTGGAAAATCTTAATATTTACAAACACAATAACAAAAGAACACACTCAAATAAAAACAAAACAAGATTATCTATTTAAAATTATAAATTTATTAAAATAAATAAAATATAAACATTAAATATTTTCAATATAACCAAGAAACAGCTATTTAAGTAAATAAACATTAAAAGAATCGTTAATTAAACGAATTAAATCAATTATTCATTATTTCACATCAAATAACATAGAACACTACTTTCAGAAGAAACTATATTGAATATCATGAAACAATAGTATTTACTTCAAATTATATAAGCTCTTATCTTACCTTAAGGTTACTTCTCCTCCAAGGTCGTACAGACGAAAATCAGCTGCAGAAAAAGGTTATGTGGGTTTAAGTGGCTCAATAATCACACTAACACGTATTTTGTGGATTTTACCAAATCAGCTTTCATTTATTAACCTGGACTATTTCATTTTGTTTCAACTCTACACTGCAATTTCAATAATAAGACAGGGATACATGTATATTTAAGCTTTCACTATAACCTACTAATATGAAAATGAATTGACAATAACTTTATTATTTTAACCAACACTTTGCTACACTCTCTCACTCATACTATTTACATTCCCTTACTGAGATCTCTATTTATGGAGTTACATTTTAAGTTTTCATTTTATAATGGATAATCACCATTTACTTAAAATTGGTTTAAGTATTAGGATTCTGTGCGTTTAGTTACCCTTTTACTACGTGTTCATATGGTTTGTTGCGCCACCTCGTGTTGATCGCTTTCTTCGTTTCGACGCACTCCGACACTAGTTTACATTGAGTTTAGTTGTTGTTAATTACTTTAAACTTTATGCGCTGTAATGTATTACTTTAAACTTTATGCACTATAAGGTATATATATTTATATAGCCGGCCGGCTTTTAAAATTTGCTCGAGCGCTTGGATGGTAAATAGGCTAGCCGTGCGGCCATGAGTTGCAGTAGAACTTTTTATAAATGTTTTAACACTTAACTAGATAGGCCGAATTTATTTTACGGCCTATCTTGTACGCCCGAGGCCACTGTTTTTAACGAACTTGTCAAACTGCTCTTTACTGTCTGATGCAAACGTGAAGAAGTCTGCTTACTGTGATTCACAAAGACTGCTGCTGGCAAGGTATTGCATAAGACGTCTGAGCTGGGCTGTCTCCAGACATCAACAATAACACTGTATGTTGCTGGTTACAAGGGGCACCTCACAGGTGAATACTGACAATTGAAAAATTTACTGATTTAACTTGAAACTATGGTAGCACACAATTCTGTACCGTTACAATACCCCCCCCCCCCCAATGAGATGTTGTATGCCGAAGCATACAAACTCTCATTGTCTGAAACTTAAGAGGATCAGTGAGGATATGGCGCCACAACCCCCCTTAAATCCTTATTGAAATCATGGGTACTTACCCCCCTAAGTCCGGTGACTGTGGCAGCACCCATCCGACCTTACTGGACTTCTCTGTTCGAGATCCCAACACCATAAAATCAGATAGATACCCGTCACAGTATCACCTGACTCTGAAACATCCAATTAAAAAATTAACAAAAAGGCCTTCCATCATACCATATCCACGACTGATTTGTTCCCTCTTAGTCATACTGGTTCATTCTTTGCAAAATACTGGTTCTTTTGTATACAAATTGCTGGTTTAGTTTTTAATTTTGATAATATAAACTTGCTGTCTACTTACAGCTAAATCATATAAATTTCATACAAATTGAATAATGTTCACAACATTATTACTCCTCCAACAGAACATTGATCATACGGAATACCAGCAAATCATTATCCTTACTCCTATATATATATATACATATATATATATATATATATATATATATATATATATATATATATTGTAATGTGACATAATGAGAGTCCCAAAACGATTAACGATAATAGTCCAAATAATAATAATAAAGTCAGAATAAATAAAATCCAGTATGTAACAATTTAAAATAAAAAGTACAACACAATAGTGTGATAAATAAGAAGCCATGTACTATAGATAATAAGACAAAACCTGTGAAAAGTGCATAAGTGAAAAGTGGGGAAGGTGGAAAACAAGGGTGATCATTAATCACACAGATAAGACTGTAAAGATCAGTGATCCCTCTAATTATGTTAAATGTAAAAAAAAAAAAAATAGGTCTATACAAGAGGCACAACTCTTAAAAGTATTGTAAAGTGACAGACACACTAAATGTTGGAGTGTAAACAAACAATTGTAGTAATGTAGCATTATTTATTGAAGGGTTTTTATATTTTTTTTTATCCGATGTTGTTGGTTGTTAAAGTAGAAGGCATTAGCAGTGCTTAACCATGTTTATTTTCTTTTATTTAGGCCAATGCCAATAATTATTATCATTAATAAATCATATGTAAAGGATTATAAGGAGTGTATTAAGCCTATAGGCAGAATAGAAGGTATATGTTACAACATAATACCCAAAAATACTTAAATAGTGGTCTCATATAAACACTATTAATGAGCCATTAGTAGAGCTTAATAGTATGGAAATGTAATGGGTATTATAGTAAACTGAATATTTTATGTTATCATTTGTCAAAAAATGAATGTAATCTTGGCCATGAAGGCAACCATTTTAGTTAGTATGTTAAAGAATTTTGTGTTAGTTAATAAACATTGTTAGAATAAGTTAAAGAAAAATGTAGTAATCTTTAGAACAAATGTAATCAGGCAAATGGGTTCAAACCAGAAAACAATTTAATAATTAATGTAATTTAGACAATGAGTATGAAGTCAAATTTGAGGCCTAGGCCGAACATGACATATAAAATCAAATAATGTCAGAAATGATTAAGTTATCAAATCAATATAATACAATAATAACAAAATAGGGTCAAAATTTAATAATGGACAAGTCTTAGAGTAATTGTGTATCAAATGAAATTAATCTAATGAAAATTAAGTATTGTATCATAGTGAATGTAAGGGCAGTGTTATAGTCCAGATTTATAGATTTTGTAAAGGTGAAAGGTCACCTAATATGAAGTTAACTTATACAAAATTATATACCAAAATGTAGACCTTTAAAAAAGGAACAGAAATATGTAAACCAATTTTAGTTTAAACAAAAATTAACGAGGGAGTATTTTTTGACTGGTAAAGGCAAGGATATAATTTTTGTAATATGTGCCGCTTGACCTCAAGTTCACGGAAACTGACCAATCAGAACCCTAGTCTACTGGTCAAAAAGCCGTTACAAAGAGGAGATGAACGAATAGTTGTATTGTTAGATGCCACGCTGAAGAGTTGAATCTTATAGCGGACGCTTGTGATAAAACCAAACTAATCAAGTAATACTCAGCCAATGTTGTAAAATAAACCAGTGAAGTAAAGAAAAACTCCCAGACATTATAAAGAAGTTAATACTGACCAGTGGAAGTGTAATACTACCTCAGAACCACAAAGACGCTAGCGAATGATTGCTCGTAGTACTACAGGAACGTAATTATAAATCTGAAGTATTTCCATTATCACAATATACACAAATCCACTTCACTACACCATATAAACAATTTACAGTGCTAATTGGAACACCCGTTGATCATTAACATAGTGATTAACGATAAAAACAACTTTATTTAAAACCAAAAAACCTTCATACATGACGTTTGGGTTAGCCGACCAAGTGGCCATCTTGTTTATTATTCAATTTCCAGTGCCGACAGAGTTCGTTACCGCTGACGGTGAAGAAAACTAAATATTTTATTTTGTAAACATTGATAATTCAGTTTTATTGTTTTATATGTAATTGTAATGTGTTGTACTCCCTTTTAAAGCATTTTTCTGACTTCATAACTGGCCCAAAGAACCCTAGCCCTGAGATATTTAATTTATGTTAAAAATTATTTACTAATCATTGAAGAGTGGATTCAATAATGAACCAATACTGAACTGTTAAGGTCGATCCAAGACCGAACCACTTGTGTTGTTTAACAAAAAAGCTGAAAAAATAATAAAACAAACTTATGATTACCAATACCAGAGTTGTCACTTCATGTGTGTGAGTAGAATAAGAGTTTGTTCACAGGTATTTGTGGGAGCGAGCAGGTACGCAAGGCGAACATAGCTTTGCCGGCGAGAAAAGAAACAGACTAACCTACAATTGCCAACATACGGTTAGAGCCGGTCACCGTGTCAACCAGAAGTGCGGGAAAATTTAAAAGCACTAGCCCACAAATACAAACGCATTATCAGAACAACATTGTACAGAACGCTAGTTATAGAATTACGCATCCTACGTGCGGCAAAATAACCGTACATACAGAATATGCACGTTAGTAATATTATTACAAATTATTAATAACGTGGAGCTTATTTAAACCTCAAACATACATTACAAAGTGGCGATTACAACGGTGAGGCGTCAGACGCATCACAACACAAGTACACAATAGTAAATTAAACGTTATAGAATTATTAATTGACTAGTAAACACGAAGCTTTACATTATACGTTATAGAATTGACGACTCAAACGTGAGGCTTTAAAGAAGGCAAACACGTACTCAACTTTATACATTATAGAATTGACACTCACAACAGTGGGGCATAAAACAAAATATAACGAGCGAAGTCTACTTTACATTATACGTTATAGAATTGGCACATACCAACAAGAGGCTGAATAGAATAAACCCACAAACACGTACTCACACTCTGTTGGTTATAGAATTGTCGTCCAACTAGTGAGGCTGAATTAGGAAAAATTACGGACTGTAATACCATTATTAAACAATACAGTCAACCTAATTTTAGCAGGCGGCGGTTATAAGTCTAGAGATGCATACAAGAGGAGTATCAAAGAGGTTGGCAAAGGACCAAGAACAGGAAGAAGAAACAACAGAACAACAAGACACTGAAATGGAACAACAGGCGGGTGACAGAGAAGAAGCTAGAGGAGGCCTGGGTTCACCAGAATTACAGAAATTGATGGATTTCATAACCGAACAAAATAAACTGATGAATGAAAAGTTTGACCGCAATGAGGAGAATAACAGACTGACAAATGAAGAGAATTTTAAACGAATGGAGGAGAATAATAAACTGACAAATGAGAAAATAGACAGTATGAAGGAGAATAACAAACTGACAAATGAAAAAATAGACAGTATGAAGGAAAATTTTACACAAATGAGTGAAAAGTTTGACCGAAATGAGGAGAACTTGAAAAAGATAAATGAGAAAATAGACAGTACAAATGAGAGTACTCGGGAAAATTTTAGACAAATCAATGAGAAAATAGACAGTACAAATGAAAGTATTAAGGGAGAATTAAGGGATCTTATAAATGAAAGGATCGAAAACGTCACCGAAACACTCAGCCAGAGGGTAGACGAGTACAAGGAGGAAGTGAAACAACAAATAGCAGATACCAAGGAAAAGCTGGAGAAAACTGAAGAAACCATCATACAGTTCCGAGTAGAAGTGGATACCAAGATAGAACGAGTAGAAACCAATATCAAATCAGAATAATTGCAACACAGCAAGAAACGCAGGAGAAATTGGATGAAATCCAAGGTAATATGTCCGGCAGAATGACAAAAATAAGTGATGAAGTAGACCAAGTGAAGAGTCAGGTAAATAGTAACAAGGAAAAAACAGAAAGTATGCAACACATCCAATTAAATATACAGGAAGAAGTGGACCGACTAAACATCACCAGACCGACATGCAGTACTTACCACACCACACTAGAGAACAGGGACAGCGTGAACTTTAAAGACTACAGGAAAAACCCCATTGAATTCCTGGAACGAATAAATGAAAAACTGAGCCGAATGAATGAAAACAGATGGAGCGTGACTAAGACCTTGCTGGACGATGGTTTCAAAGGAATAACTGACAATAGGTGGTCAGCAGTGAGAAATGAGGTAAACACCTATGAAGAATTTAAAAGAGCCTTTCAGTCCAAATACTGGTCTGAATCTATACAGAATATAGTGAGAGACAATCTCAGTAACGGAAAATATAACCCCAACCTAGGCCAGTCACCAACAGCCTATTTCCTGGGTAAAGTATGCGTAGCTCGCAAATTGGAACCACACATCTCAGAAGAATGCCTGGTAAACAAAATGGCATATCATTTCGATGAAGGAATCATCCAAGCGAGACTTTGTGGTCAAATTAAGACCATATCAGCAATGGAAGCACTGCTAGGTGATTATGAACAGCAGGATTATTACAGGAGGTCGAGAAGACAACATGAAAGAATGAATTTCCACAGGGAAGACCAAAATCGTGATCAGCATCCAAGAACAAACTATGCAACCAGGAATGACCACGATCAACGTAATAACAGTAATAATAATAACACCTATCACAACCGTAATTATCACAATAATAACAATGATAATTACAACCGAAATGGTAACAGTAATAACAATAATAGGTACAGAGAAGGTAGAAGAAATTTTGACAATGGTAGAGGATACCAAAATAATGACAGGAACTACAGGAATAATAACAGGTGCAATGAAAAGAGGAGGTACCCAGAACGGAGCCGGAGCAGAGAAAACCGTTCCAGAAATCGACAAGAGAATGAACAAGGAAACGGAGATAACCGTAACCCTAACAATCAACCCGAAGTACACTTTATATGAGGGAGCACTCAAAACCACCAGGGGAGGGACCGCCATCCGGAAGCAACCAACCAGAAGATGAAAATGACGACTGGATACCCTTCAGCGACAACCCTGTGGAGAATTTCAGAATAGCGTACAATAAGCGTAACCCACCAGAACGCTGGATTCCCTCCAGAAACAATGGAAACGCATCCAACACACCACGGGAAGAACATAATAGTGGGACGATCCGCATAGTGACAGATACTGGAACCGGTTAAACTAAATATCATACACTATAAAAACCATGAAACAAATCAATGATTACCGACCAGGCAAACTATCGGAGAATTGAGAAGGAAAATGATGATAAAGGTAATGACCAATGAAGATTTCAAAAATATGAACAAATAACCCACCAAATTCTACAATGAGTAAGGTCATCTTACAGGATACTTTCGAGAATTTATTTTGGATCAATAAAGAAGAGAAAGACAGTCAACAACGATAACCAGGGGACAATAATGGAAAAGAAGAAAAGAAGTACTTAAAACAAATGAACTTGCAGGAAAAGAATTTATGCTTGTGAATAAATGGAATAATAATAACTATATTGGTAACTGCTAAAAAGGGATATTGAGACAGAAGATGACTAACGTAGTGGCGAATGAATCAATTAACAACGAAATAAAATTAAATGGAAAAGAAGAAGTATACAAAGGATTTTTACCAGGACTGAAAATAAGTTATATGAAAGTAAGGGGAACTGCTAAGATACAATTTATAATAATGAAAAGAAGTAGGAAGACAACATGATTCCGAGGGTATTTAAAGTAACGCAAGAGTTACCATTTTTATGAGAGTGTAGAAAGCTACGGCGCCACTCAATAATTATTATGATGGGCAGGGGCCAACGAGCACTGTACTATGCACGGGGTGAATGGTCGGGTGAGGAATAGGTCAGAATAGTACCACTCACAGCCGATATGCATTCACCGTGCCATTTCAAGTTAGGGAGGAATTAATAACCCCAATTAAGGAATCCATAGGAACAGGAGAAACCCCAAAGAAAAGGAATAATCAGTTGGTAACTAAATAGCCTATATGAAGAAGATGAAAAGAATAAATATATTTCATAGATTCGCCAAAGTAGAAAGGAAGTTATGCGTACATTATGAGATAATAACCAACTTAAAAAATTCATCACAACCCAATCCCTGAAACCATAGAAAAAATAATAACCACGAATAAAAGGTAACAGCTTATTTTTCCCTAAACCCCAGTTTCGAAAAAATAACCATGTCTTGGGGGGGGGGGAGCAATTATGTAATGTGACATAATGAGAGTCCCAAAACGATTAACGATAATAGTCCAAATAATAATAATAAAGTCAGATAAATAAAATCCAGTATGTAACAATTTAAAATAAAAAGTACAACACAATAGTGTGATAAATAAGAAGCCATGTACTATAGATAATAAGACAAAACCTGTGAAAAGTGCATAAGTGAAAAGTGGGGAAGGTGGAAAACAAGGGTGATCATTAAAAGTATTGTACAGTGACAGACACACTAAATGTTAGAGTGTAAACAAACAATTGTAGTAATGTAGCATTATTTATTGAAGGGTTATTATTTTTTTTTTTATCCCATGTTGTTGGTTGTTAAAGTAGAAGGCATTAGCAGTGCTTAACCATGTTTATTTTCTTTTATTTAGGCCAATGCCAATAATTATTATCATTAATAAATCATATGTAAAGGATTATAAGGAGTGTATTAAGCCTATAGGCAGAATAGAAGGTATATGTTACAACATAATACCCAAAAATACTTAAATAGTGGTCTCATATAAACACTATTAATGAGCCATTAGTAGAGCTTACTAGTATGGAAATGTAATGGGTATTATAGTAAACTGAATATTTTATGTTATCATTTGTCAAAAAATGAATGTAATCTTGGCCATGAAGGCAACCATTTTAGTTAGTATGTTAAAGAATTTTGTGTTAGTTAATAAACATTGTTAGAATAAGTTAAAGAAAAATGTAGTAATCTTTAGAACAAATGTAATCAGGCAAATGGGTTCAAACCAGAAAACAATTTAATAATTAATGTAATTTAGACAATGAGTATGAAGTCAAATTTGAGGCCTAGGCCGAACATGACATATAAAATCAAATAATGTCAGAAATGATTAAGTTATCAAATCAATATAATACAATAATAACAAAATAGGGTCAAAATTTAATAATGGACAAGTCTTAGAGTAATTGTGTATCAAATGAAACTAATCTAATGAAAATTAAGTATTGTATCATAGTGAATGTAAGGGCAGTGTTATAGTCCAGATTTATAGATTTTGTAAAGGTGAAAGGTCACCTAATATGAAGTTAACTTATACGAAATTATATACCAAAATGTAGACCTTTAAAAAAGGAACAGAAATATGTAAACCAATTTTAGTTTAAACAAAAATTAACGAGGGAGTATTTTTTGACTGTAAAGGCAAGGATATAATTTTTGTAATATGTGCCGCTTGACCTCAAGTTCACGGAAACTGACCAATCAGAACCCTAGTCTACTGGTCAAAAAGCCGTTACAAAGAGGAGATGAACGAATAGTTGTATTGTTAGATGCCACGCTGAAGAGTTGAGTCTTATAGCAGACGCTTGTGATAAAACCAAACTAATCAAGTAATACTCAGCCAATGTTGTAAAATAAACCAGTGAAGTAAAGAAAAACTCCCAGACATTATAAAGAAGTAAATACTGACCAGTGGAAGTGTAATACTACCTCAGAACCACAAAGACACTAGCGAATGATTGCTCGTAGTACTACAGGAACGTAATTATAAATCCGAAGTATTTCCATTACCACAATATACACAAATCCACTTCACTACACCATATAAACAATTTACAGTGCTAATTGGAACACCCGTTGATCATTAACATAGTGATTAACGATAAAACAACTTTATTTAAAACCAAAAAACCTTCATACATGACGTTTGGGTTAGCCGACCAAGCGGCCATCTTGTTTATTATTCAATTTCCAGTGCCTACAGAGTTCGTTACCGCTGACGGTGAAGAAAACTAAATATTTTATTTTGTAAACATTGATAATTCAGTTTTATTGTTTTATATGTAATTGTAATGTGTTGTACTCCCTTTTAAAGCATTTTTCTGACTTCATAACTGGCCCAAGAACCCTAGCCCTGAGATATTTAATTTATGTTAAAAATTATTTACTAATCATTGAAGAGTGGATTCAATAATGAATCAATACTGAACTGTTAAGGTCGATCCAAGACCGAACCACTTGTGTTGTTTAACAAAAAAGCTGAAAAAATAATAAAACAAACTTATGATTACCAATACCAGAGTTGTCACTTCATGTGTGTGAGTAGAATAAGAGTTTGTTCACAGGTATTTGTGGGAGTGAGCAGGTACGCAAGGCGAACATAGCTTTGCCGGCGTCAAAAGAAACAGACTAACCTACAATTGCCAACATACGGTTAGAACCGGTCGCCGTGTCAACCAGAAGTGTGGGAAAATTTAAAAGCACTAGCCCACAAATACAAACGCATTATCAGAACAACATTATACAGAACACTAGTTATAGAATTACGCATCCTACGTGCGGCAAAATAACCGTACATACAGAATATGCACGTTAGTAATATTATTACAAATTATTAATAACGTGGAGCTTATTTAAACCTCAAACAAATTTACATTACAAAGTGGCGATTACAACGGTGAGGCGTCAGACGCATCACAACACAAGTACACAATAGTAAATTAAATGTTATAGAATTATTAATTGACTAGTAAACACGAAGCTTTACATTATACGTTATAGAATTGACGACTCCAACGTGAGGCTTTAAAGAAGGCAAACACGTACTCAACATTATACATTATAGAATTGACGCTCACAACAGTGGGGCATAAAACAAAATATAACGAGCGAAGTCTACTTTACATTATACGTTATAGAATTGGCGCATGCCAACGAGAGGCTGAATAGAATAAACCCACAAACACGTACTCACACTCTATTGGTTATAGAATATATATTTTTTGTTTTACAACCCCCCTACAAATCCCTTAACCCCTGATACCCGTTACATTCTACTGTGTTCAGCACTAGGTTTCTTGACCCTCGCAGGCCTCATCCTAGCCGTAAATCACATCTCCCTCGTGACCTGTAACTGGGTCACCCCCCATCCACACTCACTATTTCCCCCCCGGACTGTAGCCCCAGTTGCTTCCACAAGGACTGATGCGGAAGGGGTGGACATTTTTTTCTTTTATTCCACCCCCATCCTTGCTTCGGCGTTACAATAAAAAATTCAGTATAATATACTTACTAATATTAATTGATATGCCCCTAATGGTCTACCACCCCTATCTGGGTGAAAATAGCCCTGTTCCAAATTTTGGTAGATTCCCCTAAAAATAACCCCCCTACTAAATCTAACAAACCACCGGGTTATCAAAACAAAAACAAACCACAAGCTGGTTATAGCAAGTAAAATTTATAATTTGTCACAATTAACTACTTTCACGGTCATGATCCGGTGAGGTCATAGCCGCTCTTAGGTGGGGAATCTACAGTTAAACATAAAACATATTTATGTTGTATGCACATCTTACTTTCCAAACACTATCTTAGCCCACACATTTTTGATTCTTTTTACCCAAAAATTTCCTTCAGTTTTCATCAGTTTTTATTTAATTTATCATTACAGTTGAAATTCAAATCAAAATACGTTTAAATTCATTATTAAATTAGTCCAAGGCCAACTCAATTTTAATTTTTACTTTAATTTTGTTCAATACAATTTCAGTTACATTAGTTACATTTTTCAAAATGATTCTCCATGAACATGAAAAATTACCTTCATTACTTCACATCTGGTATTTCTTTTATTTCATAAGAGAATTTACTCCTAGAAATGATTCATTAAAGTACAACATTCTTGTTGTTGTCAACTCCAACACATGACTGTAAACATTAGTCACACAACAGACGACATGCCTGTTTACATTAACAGTTGTATGCCAGACTGGTTTTATAAACACTAACTCAGTCTCAACATTCTGCTTACAACACTACTAACACATGTACTTCCTTCAATTTTTTGGTTTCTATAAATCTTTTAGTGCTAACATATTAGTCAATTACTATCTGTTACAATTCATATCAAAATTAATTTGACTTCATTAATAAAATTAACCCTTTTTATTACTTTAATTCCACCTCTACTAAAAACAATTTAGCTTTAGTTACATTATTTAAAACACTTTTAAACACACAATGCAAAATTAAATTCATTATTACCTCTCGTTAATTATTATTGTTAATCAACAAAATAAAATATTATTATTATTATAACATACTACAAACATTGTTACATAAACTATTGTATACATTCTACCAATATATCCTGACACAATACATTTAACACCAATACATATTTATTTACAAATTTTCGTCAGAATTTTATTATTTACCACACTTCATTACCTAAATTAGCCAGGTCATTCTACCTATTATACTCAAATAATTAAATGTTCATTCAATATTTCTCAACCCCCGTCATCAAAACTTAATCTTTTCTGCACATAACATTGTTCATTTTTATTTATACACATCATATGGCTATCTTTTGTATAATGACCATAAAAATTTATTTTTTCTATTGTACCAAAATAATAATACCTAGGGTTACCCCCCATTATTACTATATCATAAATCAAGTCTGCATTAGTATTTTTTATAAAGTCTCCGTCAGTGTTTGTTATTACAGTTACATCATTATCACAATATTCTGCTACTACAAGTACACTAACTCTCCCCACAGATAAATGTTTATCATCATCAACTACAATATGCTCATTGTTTACTACTACACAAGGTAAGTTTACATTGTTCATAATATAATCATTTCTTTCAATATTCATTCCCACTACTAAACCTTCATAATCTCTATTTAATCTGAACAACTCTATCACTCTATCTCGCACCTAATCACTTTCAATATCACACCATTTCATATTCTCACTCCACACAGAGGGCAACACCACTAAATTATTTAAACACCATCTGGCCCTACCAGATAAACACAAACAATTTATTTGACATTTTGAAGACCTTTTGTCTTCTACAAAAACTATCGAGGAACTCTTGTCCTCCAACAACACCGGTGAAGCTTTTTCTTCACCTATACAACAAGAAAAATTTGCCCTCTGTTCATATTCTACATTTAAATTATCTCTCCATTTTTCTACAACTCATCAGTACTTATTACTACTTCATTACTAACGTCAATTAACTTTCTACTCTCATTATCACTACAACTATTACTCAACATATCACCATTTATTTTATTCAACAATATTTCACTCTTGTTTACGTCATCATGACTAACATTATTACTCACCTTGTTTTGAATATTTCTCCCAAGCTTATCTAGCTGTTGTATTACTTTAACGTTTATTTCATTTATTTCCCCTTTAATTTCGTTAAATTTGGCATCAAACTTATTAAAACTACTTTCATATCTGATTTTCTGTTCACTTACATTACTGCTCAGTTCATGCAATTTTGCATTTATGTCACTACTTAGTGCCTCAAATTTGGTATTTTGTTCATTGAATTTTTCATCACTACTGTCAAAACGACAATTTACACTCTGCTTAATATCATCGGACATTGCTCTCATAAAATTGAATATATCATTTATTGAATACTCTTTCTCTTTTGTTTTGGTTACCACGGGAGTGGCTTTTGCTTCTGCATTATTTATTATTACAGATTGTGTCAAATTATTTTCATCTAAATTAATTTCATCTATTCAGCTTGGAGTTGTCTCCAACCCCGAATCATTCACTACAACTGATTCAATTAGAATATTTTCTTGTACCGTAATTGGCGTTAAGCAACCTCCTGACTCACTCGTAACTACCGAGTCGGTCAGATTCATTTTATTCTCTATATTTTCCATCTTTGTCAATATAATTAATTTGAATACACACTAAACTGCCTACACAATTATAGACCTCTTAAATTGACTATATAAAGCTTCATTAAACGCATTAGACGTTTATATATTTTACAAACACACCCTCACTCTCAAATAACCCGTTCTGCAGCTTAATTAGGTCTGGCGAATGTAATAAAAAATTACACTCGCCGTCCCTGTTCGGGCGCCACTGAAACAATAGTATTTACTTCAAATTATATAAGCTCTTATCTTACCTTAAGGTTACTTCTCCTCCAAGGTCGTACAGACAAAAATCAGCTGCAGAAAAAGGTTATGTGGGTTTAAGTGGCTCAATAATCACACTAACACGCATTTTGTGGATTTTACCAAATCAGCTTTCATTTATTAACCTGGACTATTTCATTTTGTTTCAACTCTACACTGCAATTTCAATAATAAGACAGGGATACATGTATATTTAAGCTTTCACTATAACCTACTAATATGAAAATGAATTGACAATAACTTTATTATTTTAACCAACACTTTGCTACACTCTCTCACTCATACTATTTACATTCCCTTACTGAGATCTCTATTTATGGAGTTACATTTTAAGTTTTCATTTTATAATGGATAATCACCATTTGCTTAAAATTGGTTTAAGTATTAGGATTCTGTGCGTTTAGTTACCCTTTTACTACGTGTTCATATGGTTTGTTGCGCCACCTCGTGTTGATCGCTTTCTTCGTTTCGACGCACTCCGACACTAGTTTACATTGAGTTTAGTTGTTGTTAATTATTTTAAACTTTATGCGCTGTAATGTATTACTTTAAACTTTATGCACTATAAGGTATATATATTTATATAGCCGGCCGGCTTTTAAAATTTGCTCGAGCGCTTGGATGGTAAATAGGCTAGCCGTGCGGCCATGAGTTGCAGTAGAACTTTTTATAAATGTTTTAACACTTAACTAGATAGGCCGAATTTATTTTATGGCCTATCTTGTACGCCCGAGGCCACTGTTTTTAACGAACTTGTCAAACTGCTCTTTACTGTCTGATGCAAACACTGGTGAAGAAGTCTGCTTACTGTGATTCACAAAGACACAAGATTCTGCGGGGAGGTCCACGGAGCTGTTAACCGACTAATCTGGCGACGTGGTGGGGGCACTGGAGGGGCAAGTGCCTGACCGACCGTGACACCGACACACCGTGCCACCTGGCGGGCTCAGCTGATACTTGTCTCAGCTGATTTTGGTACAAGTTTTTACACATGTAGTTTTTACCGCGCGCGCTTTTGTATCTATTTTGGATGCGTGTTTGAGTAACCTAGTTAAAGGTAAGAATTGTCTTCTATCATGTTTTCTATATAACTATATTACAAATATATTTACTATATAACAAACATTATCATGTTAAATTGCTATACTCAATGTCAGCAGCAATTATTTCTGTCTTGATGCGTTTACATATCAAATGTAAAACTCGAGTAAAACTGAAATACAAACAAAATAATGAAAACTAAAAGCAATTAAAATATCGGTATGGAGAACCATACATTACTTCCATGTTCAAAGATTTATATTTAAAATCATAATGGAAATGAAATATTTCCACAGAAACTACTTCTTTCTACTTATAGATTCAGCCTGACCACAGTACTGTGCATGTGGTCACTAACGTATACCACCTTACATTATCGCACTCGATTTTCACTCATGATGACAGTCGATGGCACTGCCGAAACGTCTGGTTTTGCAGATAACATTGTACTTTGCTCAAACAGCCCGGGAAGGAATTTTTACACTAAACTACTTCTTTGTTGCCGATAACGTAGTACAATTATAAAAACATAAAATGTTGCAGGTAAACTACCCCTTCTTCTTAACCGATCTTTACCAAAATCAAAAGACCTTGAGTGCTCTACACATTAGGGACGTATGCAAAAAATTATTTGATTCTGTTTGACTTTACGGCAGTTATCGTTCGTCATAGAAAAAATTACCCTTATTAAAACATTAAATGTTGCAGGTAAACTACCTCTTTCTCTTAACTGATCTTCACCAAAATCTATAGGTCCTGAGAACTCTACAATTCAGAGCTGTATGCAAAAAATTATTTGATTCTGTTGGAATTTGCGGCTGTTATCGTTGGCCATAGAAAAAAATCTACACACAGACACTTTTCGAAAAATGACTTTTTTCGTGTTTTGAGGGTAGTACATGTACATGTATTTGATGTCATTTTGATCAATTTTGGTGCAATTGTAATCAATGTTATGGAACAAATAAGTAAAAAATAAGTACTGTGTGTGTGTGTGCGTGTGCGTGCATGCTCATTACATTCAGTTACTTGATATGTAATGCTTTCACAATTGAAATACATTTCAGTGAGATAACAATTACAGGTTTATCGTCAGGTCTACAAAGACTTCGGATAGAGCGTAGCCGCATCCCATCCCATCTATTAATTATACGGGCAGACGCTTGTCAGCCCAGAATGCGAATGTATCACACAAGCAGCGTCTGCCCATACGATTAATGGATGTGATGGGACGCACCTTCGCTCGCCCCTCCAGTGCCCCCACCACGTCGCCAGATTGGTCGGTTAACAGCTCCGTGGACCTCCCCGCAGAATCTTGTCACAAAGACTGCTGCTGGCAAGGTATTGCGTAACACGTCTGAGCTGGGCTGTCTCCAGACATCAACAATAACACTGTATGTTGCTGGTTACAAGGGGCACCTCACAGGTGAATACTGACAATTGAAAAATTTACTGATTTAACTTGAAACTATGGTAGCACACAATTCTGTACCGTTACAATCATAATATTATATAATTACTGCAAGAAACTTTCAAGGTATAGAAAATATTTATAAAGTAAACAATTTTTATATTTGCTGACAATTATTCTTGTTTCATAATTATTAATAATATATTTTTGTATTTTTTACAAGAATATATTTATATTAATATGTTTTTACACTGTTTCAACAGTCTTCTTTACTGTCTATAGTATACTGTACTTTAATTCATGGTTTTACTTATAATTCTTCATTTGTAATTTAAACTAACCGTTGTCTTTATATTTTTATATAAAATTAGTGTCACTACATCAACATTATGGTTACAGATTGCTTTACAGTTGAGAAATCCATGACGATAGTAAATGTCCTTTTTCATAAAAGTGATTAACTATTATTGTTTTCTTCAGAGTTTTACATTATTGGCTAGTAGTCCAACTGCTAGTAAATGACACATTTATGGTACTAACTAGTAATCCGTTTAAAGGACTACTACTAGTCAGTTTTACTACAAGTCGGTTTTGTATTCTAGTAAAAGATGACTGAATGTGCTAGCAGTCAAAGTGTAAAGCACAGGTTCATTTCATGACTGCTACTGAACTGAGCGGAGAAGATAAATTGTATTTTTTAGTGTGTACTATGAATATCGATTATACTGAAATAGTTTTGAATGCCCCCTGTGTGAATCAATTGGTGATTAGTGTTAATATTTTTTTTTTCTTTTCAGGTGTGTTTGTAATGATTCTTTTGTTGTTTGGTGTCAGTGGTATAATGTACACTTACTTCCTCAGTTATTGCTGTAACTTGACTGCTTATGCAACACTGACGCATTACTCTGTCAACGTTTGTATCCGTAAGTACACATTTTGTTTCCCACAGTCACAAAGCTCTCTATGTATTTAGTTTTTACAGTTAATGTTGTATGAAATTTAGTGCATATAGCCTTTTTTAATTATTTTAATTTTATGGCAGTACTTCTTATCACAATACTTCCGTCTTTGCTAAGCCCTTGAACAGAGAACTTTAATGCAAAGACATGGGGCTAAAAGTTCATGGAACAAATTCTTATAACTTCACATTTATAATATACTTTTAAAATTAAATCTATTTAAACTTATACAGAAAAAACTTTAGTTTATCAAGGACAGGTAGCCGAAATGTGTAAAGTTCTTATAGCCATCAGATTAGATGAAAAAAACTTATTTACAGTTGTGTTTAAAAATTTCAGTACATAATGTATGTACTATCAAAGAAAGTGATAACACTAGCTGGAACTATCTAGTTAAGGATTAAAAAGGGATAAACTTGGTTTGTCACTAGTAACTTTAAAAAAGTTGTTTATCACTAAGAATTTTATTGAAAAAGTGTCAGGAACATAATTTCTGTCATTTGTTTTAATAAAATGTCTTTGATTTGTTTTATTGTGTTTTCTGTACAAAAGAAACTGGCAAGGACAGAATTTGTGAAGTTATGCTCTCTTTAGCCCTAGTGTGTGTGTGTGTGTGTGTGTGTGTGTGTGTGTGTGTGTGTGTGTGTGTGTGTGTGTGTGTGTGTGTGTGTGTGTGTGTGTGTGTGTGTGTGTGTGTGTGTGTGTGTGTGTGTGTGTGTGTGTGTGTGTGTGTGTGTGTGTGTGTGTGTGTGTGTGTGGTTCTTAGTTGATAACGAGTTCTGGTCATAATAAAAATGAAGTTTTCTGCAACGCTTCAAGATATATTTTATCTCATAATCATGCATATATTGTTGTGAGCAGGGCTGTCCCTGGGGGGGGGGGGGGGGTAAGCTGCCTCGGGCGCCGCGTCAGGGGGGCGCCACAAGTCGGAGAAATTTGTATTTCGCATATATTGTCGTTATGCCGTATAATATACTGGCTTGTAATAGTACCAGTACCAAACGCTTCCAATTACTAGAATCGAATGTTAATCTCTGCTGCCCGCCACGGTCCCCACTACGTTTGCACGACGCTTCGTCTATTCACGCTCCGTGGCCGATTTTACACTGTTTTCTTTGTGAAATTTTGGTAGCTGACAGCTGACGGTACTCGATGTTGTTTACGTCAAATTTTCAGTAAATTTTTCATGTTTTGAAGTTTATAAAATTTATTTATTCTATCCAGTTTGTATAAATATTGTTTATTACTTTGTATTTTGTTAGTGTATTATAGTGAATATTAATGTTTATAGTGTGTATAATGTGGATGTTTATAGTGTGTATACATAACCTAGAAAGGTAAGTTAGGCCTACGTGATACATTTAGGCCTACTAAATATTTTTCTCATTATTATAATTATGCATATTGACTATTGTATATTCCTAAGCATTTCTAGAATAAAAATATGTCCTAGTAAATAAACAGAAGGAAACCAATGAGTTTCCAGTTATTACATTAGCCTACATTTTTTATTTTTATATTATTATATATTTCTAAGAAATGCTTTCTTTACTGTCATCTTATATTAGATGATCATCACTCTACACTATAGATTTTAGTAAAATTTCGCGTATATAGTGTATGTTATAAAAACGAGCGTGTAGTGTATATTGTTTTTGTGTTCGTGCGCGTACATACAGTACATAATATAATGTGTATTTATATAATAATTTTAATGTGCGAGATGCAGGTGAAATAATAGTGAATGCTCAATATTCTCTTTTTAATCGAGTATTTTAAAAATTATTGATCTAAACATGCAATTAATTGATCTAAACATGCAATTAATTGATCTAAACATGCAATTAATCATTTTTAAACTGCGCTCTGCTAAAGTAATGATTAAAAAAGTACGCATCGATAAAATAATTGTAAAAAAGAATTAAACGTGAAATTAATACTTTTTTAAAAGTGCGTTTCGATTTCAATTTAAAAAGAATTAAACGTAGATTTAATACTTTTCAAAAGTATTAAATAGAAGGTTAAATCTTTTTTGCGTAATAAAGCGCTCTTTTGGGTTGAGAGCTCATTTTGGAAATTGTATCATTGTTTAACTATAAATAAGAATTTTATTTTTTTAACTGAAAATTATTATGTTAGGCCTAATTATTTTTTGTACTGCCAACTATGAAAGTCCTTAACCTATTCAATGAGGATTGTGACATTTTTTTTCTTTTCCAGTTATTAAAATAAAATGAAGATCTTACACTTTTGACTGAATTTTGGTTGAACAATATATCCCAAGATTTCAAATAAGAAAAATGTCCTCAAAGCAATCAGGGGCTCAAAGGCGGAAAATGGGAAGGGAAGCTGAAGCAGCTCATGAAGTACTGCTTAGTAAAGTTCCTAAATTAACAAGTTTTTTTATGCCCACCTCGTCTTCATCTGTAGCTCTGCCAAATGACGAACTGCATTGTAATTCAACTAATAATGTAGAATCTCACCATTCCAAAAATTTCAGTACAAACAAACAAGACGCTCAAGATAATCCACTGACAGCTAAACATGAAACTACACATACTTTTGAGGTAGACGATGTTCTCACTGATTGTGAATCTGAATCTATTACTAGTAGTTCTGAACGTCAATTATCCAATGCCCAATCAACTTGGCCTGAGCACCTATCAATGAGAGAAAGAGACATTATTGCAATGATGGAGCCAATACCTTTTTTGGCAAATGATAAAGAGTACCCACGGATTGACAAACGCCATTTTTCCAATGAATTTCAATACAGAATTGCAGAAAATGGTGAAGGAATTAAACGTAGGTGGCTTGTGTACTCTCGAACGGCAGATGCAGCTTTTTGCTTGCCTTGTCATTTATTTGAACCTTCCATTCAATCTTTATTTGGAAAGAAAGAGGGATTTAACAAATGGAGAAAATTTTGTGAACGAGCAAAATCGCACGAGACATCACCTGGACATTTTCTTAACACTCAAAAGTGGATTGATGCCGAGAAAAGGTTGAAGGGAGATAAAGCTATTGATCAACAGCTAATAGACCAAATAAATGTTGAAACAGAAAGATGGAAAAGTATTTTAAAATGAGTTATATCAGTAATAATGTTTCTGGCCGAAAATAATATAGCTTTTAGAGGATCTTCAACAAAGCTTTTCACAAAGAATAATGGCAATTTTCTTGGCCTCATCCAGTTGCTGGGGCAGTTTGACCCGACAATGAAAGAACACTTACGACAGATCGAAGCTAAAGAACAGCGGGTTCAAATGTTAAGCGTTAAAATCCAAAATGAAATTATTAACCTACTTGCTCAGCATGTCAAGGAAGACATCATCAAAAAAATACATTCTGCAAAATACTTTTCTGTGATCATGGATTGTACGCCAGATGTCAGTCACAAGGAACAAACGTCACTAACAATTCATTATGTTCATGAAGAAAACGAAACTAATGGTGAAATAGTCGTCCAAGAAAGCTTCATAGGTTATACTGTTGCTAAAGAGTCAACAGGTGAAGCTCTCTCAAATCTTTTGAATCAAGAAATTGAATCTTGTGGACTTGATCTCAAAAACTGCCAAGGACAAGGGTACGATAATGGGGCCAACATGGCTGGAATACAAAAAGGTGTTCAAGCTAGGATATTGTCAAACTACCCGTTAGCCTTCTATATGCCTTGCGGCTGTCATAGTCTCAACTTAGTTGTCTCTGATGGAGCAAAGACATCGGTAAAATCTACACTACTATTTGGTGTTTTGCAACGAATATACACAATATTTGCAGGATCCCCAAAGCGTTGCTGTATAGTAAGCGAGCATGTTCAAGGCTTCATGCTGAAGCAAGTATGTGAAACCAGATGGGAAGCACGGATTAATTCTGTCTTTGCCGTTCTTTACCAGTATGGCAGTGTTATAAAATCACTAGAACAGCTAAGTGAAGACTCAAATGACGCTACAATATCATCAGAAGGAAAGTCTTTGCAGATTCACATGGAAGACTTTTCTTTTCTGGTGTGCTTAGTCATATGGCACGATTTACTGTTTCAAATAAACATCGTGAGCAAAACACTCCAGAACAAAAGTGCTGACATTGCTTTGGCCACAAACCAGTTAAAGGCTTGCACGGATTTTGTAAAGCAGTTCCGAGAAAGTGGATTGAATTATTCTATAGCAAAAGCAAAAGAAATAGCCAAAGACCTTGACATTGATTCTACATTTCAGACAAAATGACCAAGGATGAAGAAAAACATGTTTTCTTATGAAAGTAAAGATGAATACAACCCAACCCCTGATGATATGTTTAAAAGAGATGTTTTTTTGCCACTGGTAGACACAATGCTGACGTCTTTAAAAGATAGGATTGATTAAGTTTTCTATCCACAAATCAAAATGGGGATTTTTATTTGATTTGAAGACTTTTGCCAGAAAAGAAAGAACTTGAAGAACTTTGCATCAGCTTGCAAGATCACCTTACTTTAAATAACGTTTCTGACATAAATGGCAAGGACCTTTACAATGAACTTTCACATGTAAACGCTCTGACAAATGAAACCCCAAATGAAAAGCAAATGTCTCCTCTGGAAGTCTTAAGAATTATAAAGAAAACTGATCGAAGAGACCTATTCACTAAACTGTGGATTTCCCTCCGTATTCTCCTCACTATTCCAGTTTCAGTGGCAACCTGTGAGTGTAGCTTCAGCAAATTAAAAATAATAAAAACTTACTTGCGTTCATCAATGATGCAAGAAAGATTATCCTCGCTCGCAATACTTGCCATCGAGAATGAAGTCACCAAACAACTCAACATGGATGACATTATTGCCAATTTTGCAAAAATGAAAGCAAGAAGAATTCCAATTTAAAGTATATAGCAATACTAGCAAAGGCGGACCCGTAATATTGTTCTCGTACTAATTTAAAATGCTTTGATTTAATCTCCATTTTGAATGTAATTTTGTTTTAAAGTGCAATTTGACACGTAACACAATATACTATATCTTTTAAGCCCTTTCTGTGTATATAGGCCTACTCAATAATTAACAAATTATAAAAAACTCAATTTCTTTACTTTTAGCTATAAATAATTAAATACAATCACGTTCTATGAAATATCTTTTATTGTTTCTGTTCTTATTTACCTAACATCCATGACTACTAGTCAGTATATTTTTATAAAAACCAGTCTAGATTGGCATGGTCAGGACACAGAGAAGAGAACTTCTCTTCTGTGTGGTCAGGACGATTTCAACCACGGCGGGAGGGGGCGCCCAACGTAAGCTTGCCCTGGGCGCCTAGACCCCTAGGGACAGCCCTGGTTGTGAGTCCCAGATACACACATTATGTAACACTATACACTACACCAAGATACAAATACATTAAGATACATATTAGTTACATTTAATTCCACTTTGTATAATGCATAATGACAGTGTGTGAACCTATTACGTGACAGCCAGTACAGTACAGCATTACATTGTAGAAACCATAATTAATATGGTTGATAAATAATATTTTTATATATACAACTCATTTATACTCATATTCTCACATTATTCTTGTTCTCAAATTCATAATAAATAATAGTACTTTATATTCTTTAAGAAGAATATATTTATTGTTTTTTTTGTTTACATTGGTTTAACAGTTTTTTAATTTACAGTCATAATCAGAATTATAACCTCCTCCCCCTCCACCCCTCCCCTCCTCATCCTCCATGATTAGGTTATCTAAACCTGTTCCAGCACCCATCTCATCCTCGGACGACCCACGTCTCTTCTACAAAAGGCGTTATAGTTCAGTTCCGCTTTCTGTCATCCTTTCCAGATGATCCCACCATTGTCTTCTGTAAATTGCAATAATTTCAATTATGTCATTTACTTCGAGTTCTGCTCTGATATCTTCATTCCTTTTCTATCCTGCAATGTATAATTTAAAGTTTTTCGAAGAAACTGAATTTCAGTACTCTGAATCTTACCACTTTCCTTTTTTGTCATGACCCATGCCTCACTTGCATAAATCAATTGACAAGTATTGCAATTGTCTTATAAAATGTAGCCAACTTTAATTTTTCCACAATCCACTTATTCAAATCCTTAATCTTTGGTAGGGTCCTACTGCCACAGTTTTCAGTCCTTACTCCAAGGCTGCTTTTGATACTACAAGTATTACATGAACAGGTTACTGGCCTGTTGCACAACCCCCTACCAGGAGGACCAGATACTCTTCTGTCAGGGTTACCATACCTTAGATGAAAGGCCCCTATTTTTGGGCGCAGGAGATTTTCCGTTACCCTTCTCTTCTGAGGTAGGATTTGGTGGCTTTGTATCAGTTTTTCTGATACTGAATGTTTCTTAGTATTTCCAGTGCTCACCTATCAGCATCAGTAAGCACTCTAAGATCCTAAGCCCAAAATTAAGAAATTAGAATTGAAAAAGGAAGACACCCAATTATAATGTTGTAAATACATATAAGTTTCACATCCTTATGGTAATGATAAAAAGTCCCAAAAGTTTATTGAAATTTCTTGAATTTAAGACTTATGGTGAAATTACCCTCACTTATGGTAGAAATTAACCAAGTTGTGGGTAGAAACTCCTTAAAAGTCAGTTTCACTAACAACTGTATGAAGCATGAACACCCAATCATTACCTCACCAACTTTGCATGCAATGTGTAGGCTGTAGGTTTCTTGTTAAATTAAATTCCATTTTTGCCTCTAAAACATTAGCTCAGGAACTGTTATTTTGGAAGCAGAAATTGGAGCATGGCATGCTTTGTCCAGCTACTTCACCTTTCATCTAACTGGTTATTGTTCACACAGCTATGTCATAACAAAAATCAGTATAAAGAAAGTTTTTAACTTAGTATTTAAACAATTTGTGACAAACAATTTTTTAACTTAGGGAATATTAACAAAATAAATGAGAACAAAACTCTGACAAGAAAGTATTGTTACAACAGTCACATTTGTAAAATTGAAATTAAAACAGAAACACTAGAAATCTATGGTTTTCCTTTAATTTTCCAGGTTGTAAGGCCAAGGTTTGTTGTTGCATGTTTCTTCAATGTTTCGAATACATTTGTTGTACTCTTCATTTGGCAACTGTCTTGACTTTACCAATAACCTTGTCACCATTGTTGGTGGAGTGGAGTATTATGGATGTCATTAAAATGTTTGGCTGAAGAAGCATGTGACAATTGGCCATAGCTGCAACAAATGGGAAACCACAAGAAATCTATAAGTAAATATAATTATTTCACTAAGACTCGGAACACAAAACTTTTTATGGGTAAAAAAGCAAAAGTTTTACCTTATATCCTTCACATCACAAGGATATAAGGTAAAACTTTTATGTTTTTACCCATAAAAAGTTTTTGTGTTCCGAGTCGTAGTGAAATAATTATATTTAGTTAATTAACGGACACGTCATGGACAACGAAATCCAAGAAATCCATAAGATTTAACTTTATCTGTGGGAAAATAAAAATAATAAATTTCTTACTCCTAACTTTGTTGCAACTATAATTACTGAATTCCGGATGAGTCTTTCCGAGTCGACCATTATCAAGTTCCAAACAATAAGAACCATACTCTGATTGAGTCATAATATATTGTTACGTCAATCTCACTGGTCACTGTGTTATACAGTGGAAACAGATTAATTGACACCAATGAAGTCACTAATTTCAAACTTTAATTAAACATAAACAGCAGTTATAAATCAACAAAGCACTCTTATACAATAATTCAAGTTAAATTTGTCCAACACGTACCAACAAATGTCACTTTCAGTTTTGCACTAATTAACACAATCACTTCTCAATAAACTGCAACAATCACTGCGAACTGCAGTGTAAAATCTCCAGGTATAACTGAACTGAACCACTTTGAAACCCAGTATTTGTACCTCCACTGCCTTGCCATGTAGTGAGATAGCAAGCCTCGATCCTGGTAGCATAGTTGAGTAATGTCTGGAAGGGGCATCTCCTATGACCTAGATCAATCCAGAGCATTATGTAATTCTGCTGCACCAATGTGCGCGCATGGCTGTGACAGTTAATTTGCAAATCCATGATGCAGATGATATTTAGGATATATATACGGATCAGTTGAAGCATTTGCTTACCATTGTTTAGGAATAGAATATAAAGATGATTGTGGTAGAGGTACCAAAAGACCTCATCTAGAATGAAAGAGTTAGGCAGTAAGTTAAGAAAACGTTTGGATTATGAAAACTGCTAACAAAATTAACATGAGAATAAAATTCTAAAGGAAAATGTTTTTGCCATACTGCTGTTTTATTTTTACGTCATAGTTAGGTTATTACACTAGCTATGTTAGTGGCTTTACTATTCAGACTTTCTTCTAATTTACTAATCACTACATAAGCATTACAGTCTGACTAGTGCTTTTGGGTTTTAAACAATCTTCAGGTTGAAACCAACAGAAACGTATTAACTCTCTTCATTCATTATTGTGTGTCCATAGCTTGTATAAAGGGAAGGGAGTTAAATTTGTCTGTTGGCTTTGACTTGATGTTTTCAATACCAAAAGCACTAGTCACATCACAAGCTTCCATGGGGAATATTGAAAATGACACCATAGAGCTTAGTATATTATATACTTTCCCTTGGCTTAGATAACAGACTGGTCCTCAGTCTGTTATCAGGTAGTTCACAGATCCCCTTTCAGAAAGATGTTATACTAGATTTTACCAGTAAGCCCAATGGGATCTACTTACTGGTAGGGGTTGTAATGACCATTAACTGCCCCTGGCTATGTCGCTGCCACCAACAACAAATACAGTATCTAAAATAATGACACCAGTAGTTATCAAATATGAATTTTTGTTAAGTGCCTTATGGTGCACTCTGTATTACACAATGTTGGTTATACATAGTTGATATAATTTTACAGTATATTTTTTTAACAATTTCATTCACTTGTACTATCTGCTGGCATTGTCAAACAAAAATAAATATATTTGCTGAAGCTCATGGTAAATAAATTATGTAAAAACAATCTTTTTCAGTTAACTTAATGTTTTCTTTAATTATATTTTCACTAAATCCTGAAATGTATTTTCAGTTATATTAGCGGTACTCCTAATTAATCTTCCACAAGATGGGATAATGAATACAATTAATTCATTCCTGTTGCTAATTCCATATTATGCCGTCATGTTAGCACTTCGGGGATTTTCTGTGATTGCTGCAAATAATAGAGACTGTGTCCACTGTGCGGAGAAAGCATCTGCTGATTGTGAGTCTGAAATTGTTAACTGATATTCAGTTTTTCCTGAAACTTTTTTTTTTGTATTTCTGTTCTTTCATACATGCATTAATGTGCAGGTATGAAGGCATATCTAGTTGGACACGATATAAACGTATTTGGAATAAAGAAATACATATTGTACCTGGGTATTGTGTGGATCTTATATTTATTTATTATCTTGCTGCTTGATTATGGGATTTTGAAGGAAATTGTAAACTCTGTTTGGGCTCTGTATATTGGTAAAATTGATAAAAAGTATGAAGAAGATACAGACGTACGCAATGAAAGGGAGAAAGTGGAAGCTACGAGACGGAAAAGAGGTATTGTCATATTCCAAAAAAACTTTAATTATTTATTTTTAAATTTTAAGTAATAAAATGAATCTGATAGATTGCATAAAGTATATAATTTACTAATGCAGTATTAGTATATTGTACTAAATACCATGGGCACTGGGAGAATTCCATTTAGTGTGGGAGTGTTCAACAAAAAGTAGAGGGGATGAATGTTATAATCACCCTTCTTCTGTCAGCATTTCATTAGACATACAGAATTAATTAATTATTAGCATTTAATGTAAGTGACATATAGACCCATCTGAGAAGAAAGTGTAGGCCTAGCCCCAGGTTGGTACCATGAGGAATTAGTGCCATCACACTGCCTGCGTCTACACAAGTGCCAACAGAAAGAGAAAGCAGTCAAGAAGCTCTTCTGATTGATTGTTTTCCTTACATTATATGTTTCTTAAATAAGGAAAATGATCTTTCAAGAATAGCTGTAAAAACTGGGAGTGTTGTAAAAATTTGAAGCAACTTTCTTATATTGAGAAAACAAACTGGACTGCATGAATTGATGTGCTCACTGCTGCTGTGGCCTTGAACTTGGGTCTGTGTTATTCACTTCTTGTATTGCACTTTGACAGTCAAGCACAAACTAGTAAAGACAGTATATATATATATATATATATATATATATATATAGGCCTACATATATATATATATTGTAACGACAGCTGTATTATGCCACACTCTGTTCCAATGATTTTGTAACGACAAGATCTTTGTGTCGCTCTTTAATTATGCCCCACTGTTGTAGGCGTCACTTTGTAACTCGACGATTCCCTATATGTAAAGGTGTTTTATTTATTATTTACGTTCTATTTATCCAGGATTCAAATAAAAACTAAACCGTAGTTTATTTTGGGTTACGGGATGTATTATCAAGATTGAGGAGGAGAGAAATAACGTAAAACAAATATTTCAAAAGTTCCCGCAGTGCTGTCTGATAAAGAAACTGACCGTGACGTAAGCAGATCAAGTGTATATTGATGGAGTCTTGTCGTTTGCTTCATTAAGGTTATCTGCGTTTTGCTCCCGCTCTCACTTGGTTCCTGTAAAAATCTCTTATCCCAATTACAATTCCCAAAAATAATAACTCCTTTTCATAATCAATGGTTTATTATTTCTATTATTTGATTACTAGGACAAATTAATAATTCAACCATACATAGGCTGCAACAAAATATAGGATCGATCTTTGTATTGGATTTGATCTGTGCGAAAATTACAATTAAATACATTATAACTTTAATCTCAGGGCTAGGGTGCTTGAAGCTGTTCGGAAGTCAGATAATGTCAAAGAGAATACAACACATTACAATAATTCTGAAATGAAACATTAATCTTACTCACTAAATTAAATAACATAAAACAGAAATATAGTTAATGTCTCTACGGTGATGTGAATTCCGTTAGCAAGGCTGTATACAAAACAACTCAAAATGGCCGACCTCACTTCGATCTTATTACACGTTGTTTGCGTGTGTTCCAGTTTTAATTCAAATAAAATGTTTTACTCTATTCTTTCACTGTATCTTTATAAAGTAGATTGTTTAATAATCTCTGATGATTATTCAAGTAGTGTCTGTAAAGCTTGGCTGAGTGTGGTGTATAACTAGTTAAAGGTTAAATCTATAGTTACGCTTCAGATGTAGTCGACATTATGCCTTCTCATTTCTGGTTAGTATTTTTGATTCTTGATCCTCCTTCGATCTTTTCATTTTATGGTTTGTATTTATATGATTTTAATTATATTTCTTTCTTCTTCATTTTGATTATATTTATTATGCTACGTAAACCAGGCAAACCGCCAAATGAGGCCAAATCATATCGGCCCATATCACTGTTGCCAACTATATCAAAGTTTTTTGAAAAACTTCTGTTGCAAAAGCTAAATCGAGTAATAGAGAGAAAAAAGCTGATACCAAATCATCAATTCGGGTTCAGACAAAAACATTCCACAATAGACCAAGTACATAGAATAACAGACACAATAGAAAAAGCACTAGAAAAAAAACTAATCTGCTCGACAATCTTCTTCGATGTGGCTCAGGCCTTTGATAAAGTTTGGCATAAAGGTTTAATACATAAACTTAATAAAATGCTACCAAAACAATATGCTGACGTGTTAAAATCATATATATCGGAAAGATTATTTAGAGTCAAACAGGAAGATGACTATTCTGAGCTAAGAGAAGTGAGGGCAGGTGTGCCCCAAGGGAGTGTTTTGGGGCCCATCCTCTACTTGTTGTTTACATGTGATCTGCCACAGCCAGAGAATGTGACTGTTGCTACTTTCGCTGATGACACAGCTATAATGGCGATTGGTTCGACCTTAGGTGAAGCTACCAACATGCTTCAAGATGCTAGTGATCAGATACAGCAGTGGACTGGGAAATGGAAAATTAAGCTTAATGAACTGAAATCTGTCCATATCAATTTTACAAACAAAAGGATAGAGAACAGTCTTCCAGTTACCTTAAATGGTGTTGTAGTACCATGCGCAAACACTGCCAAATATTTGAGGATGACCCTAGATACAAAGCTACGATGGAAGGAGCACATCAGAAAAAAAAGGGTGGAGCTTGGTCTCAAATATAGACAACTGTATTGGCTCTTGGGACGAAATTCTCAGTTGTCAATACACAGCAAAATTTTGATATATAACCAAATTCTGAAACCAATTTGGCTTTATGGAATTCAACTGTGGGGTTGTGCGAAAGAAACGAACATTAGATGTATTCAAACCTTCCAGAATAGAGTGCTACGGAACATGGTAAGTGCTCCATGGTACATCAGAAATAGTGATATACATCGAGACCTTAGGATCCCTGATGTCGCCAGTGAAATTAAAAGGTTTGCTGCAAAGCACGAATCTAGACTACACCAGCATATCAATGTAGAAGCTATTCAACTGCTTGACAACACCAATACAGTGAGAAGGCTGAAGAGAACTAAAACTTTTGAATTAGTGTAGTGCAGTGTGTGCAGAAATCTAGAAAGTAATATATAGTACACCAGTGGGTGACTGTATAAGTAACTTAAATTATAACATTAGATGTAAATTGATGGTTGGTCTTTTAGACCAGTTTCAAAAAAAAAAATGGTTATATATTTTTTCTTCTCAATGCTGTTGTAATTACAATTTTTACTTTTAACTTCAGAGGCTTGTAAAATTGATCTTGCTTCATCTACAACTAACAAAAGACTTCCAATAATGTTTCTTTTGTGTCAACGGCTTTGACCAGCAATATCTGCCTTGCTATTGGTTGGTTTTGTGAACTGAGGTCAACCGGCACTGCATTTGAATATAATGTTCATCCATACTCAACCAAAAAGTATTCCTTTGCTATTTTTTGATTGTGTTATAATTTAATTATACAGCGTTATGCCTAAATAAGAAATAAACATTTTGACACCTTATTTCATGTGATTGGGTGTTGTAATAGGAGCTTTTACCCCTTTACAAAAGTACTACTTAAAGACCATTATCAATCTATAAAACCTACCATAGAACACTTTCATTTATCATATTGCTTTACAATACTCTATACGGGATTAGGTTTATTACATACTCTGGGTCCCTAATTATTATATTATTACACTAGTTTGTTGTTTTAGACATTTCCGACCTTGCTATCATCTGTTTTTGCAAGTTGGGATTAGGCCATACACAACCATGTTTTTACTTACATTCATGCTTAATTACATGTCTGCTTCGAACCCATTTGCCTTGTTACAATGTTTATAAATGATTATATTAATTACTTCATTTTACATTAACTAGAAGCCTTAACATTTAACATTTTAAATTGACAATAGAACATCTTAATATTTTAAAAGAGAAATGTTGCCTACATGGCCAATACCATGTTCCCTATCCTATAAACAACATTATGACTTAGTTTGTTATTTCACAGTCCTGTCTGTCTGAATTCATAACACTCAATTAGTTTATGATCATTATCTCAATGTTTGTGTTAAACTTGATAAGGTTTATACTGTGTCAATACTAAAATCTTGTCCTTGCCCACAAGTTCATAACAAACATCAACATTATTTATCACTCATAATGTGTATTGGGTTTAATGTTAAGACCAACATACATAAATATCATTTGACCCTTCTGCAGGGTTACCTTTCAAAATAATGTCCTTCTGATAAATCTTATGACTAGTATAGTTTATGATATTAATAAGAAAAATAACTAATACCGACTGGGTATTAGTAGAATTCCACGCTATGCAATTCTAATTGACATTTATTATATTCACTCATTTTGCTTATATTGCAGTGGTTTGTTTTGGGCTTATTTTGTTTTACTCACTCGCTGGGTATTTTAAAAGAAACACTGATTCACTTAGTCACTTCTGCTTGGTTAATAACTGGCCTTACTTCACACTATTTACAATGGTTGACTCATTCATTAAGATACAAAGGTCTTTATTTTATGCTACCTAATTGTGTTGCATTCTTTTTTTACATTTTACAATTTAATTTTATTTCAATAAGGTTTTTCTTTCATTAACATACACAGTTAATGGGGCATATAATGTTCATTATTTGGGGCCTATTTTAGATTATATTGGGGCTCCCTTTATGTCACATTACATAATATATATTGTAACTATACACAGGATATGAAGTTCTTTTAAGTGGAATACTAATGCTGTATAACATTTTCTGATGGCCATAGACATGTTTTAAATTGATGTTGTTCTTTCTTTGTAAAGTAGTCATACGTTTTGAGCCAAGCTATGTTTTAAAATTTATGTTACGTCAAAATGTTCACAATTTTATTCTCTTTTATGTCAAGTGAAATATTTGTGTATAAGTGTGTGGGTGCACGTGTGATTTACATTTTATTTAATAACTTCGAGGAAAATTAACATTTCGTTCTGAAACTTGGACAGAGTACTCTCATGGTTATAAGCTATATTTTTCATATACTCAATTCTCCACACCTATAATTTTTATATATTTTTTTTTTAATGAATTCAATCTTCTTTTATTCTTGTTATCTTCAAGAAAGTAATAAAATTTATAGATTAGATCTAGACAGGCCTTTGCAGAATCGGACAGAGTTTAAGCCTGATTTCAGTCTATCTGTATTCTCATCTGTGACGTTGCTAAAGTTTCAACCATTCAGAGGGTCTAAAATTTATTCAGTTTGGTTCTCTGTCGAGAGCACTTCAGCCAGTTTCTTATAAGGACTCGTTATAGAAAGACGTACTCGCTGCCACGAGTTTTTCGTGACCAGACAGGTCGTTTTCCTTTAAACTTAGAAGTTGGTTTATGGTTCGAGGTCTTCGAAACCATTACACTTACAGAACTCAAATTCAAATAATAAAATAATAGATCATTCTAGTGCTTTCCCACGTATAGTAGAAGATATCCGCTAGGTACAAAATATCTACCGAGATATTTTGAGTTAACGCGAGAACACTTCAAGAAGCCGGATTTGTGTAAGCTCAATACACGATCTATTTTACCCAGTTTTAAAACCCTGAGATAGTTTTATAAACAATAACAGTTTGTATCGCAGTGTGCATGGGTGCGACGACGTGAATTGTCTGCATTAGTGATCTTCGAACGGTCTACAGGCAGAGTTGTAGCAGTCATCAGTCGAGCTGTGTATGCAGAGCGTCGAGTGGCTACACAAACAGCGGATTTCAACAGAACAAGTAACATAATTGTAAAGCAATCCAATAGACTCAATTTTGAAAGACAAATTTTTAAATAAACAGTTTTACAGTATAAATTAATAAGACAATAGTAAATATAATGTTTTAATTTAGTAAATTTTCCTACCTCCAGATATAGACTTTGTTGTAATAATTTCTATAATACCTATCTGCAGTTTTAAAATTGTATCGTTGCAATATATATATATATATATACATATATATATTGTAACGCTATAACATTGCAAATATAATATAATTTAAATTTGTGATGCTCCACGTTGGAAGCGACATTTCTTATGTAACGCTACAACTGCAAATATAAATTTATTTGTTTTTGCGGAGCCCCACGATCTTGGACGCCATTTCTTATGCAACGATACATAATACATAAATACAATTTAAATTGAGTTTTATGTGTATCTGTAATAAGAACTCTATGTAACTTGTAACGGTATTTCAAATTTATTTGATATTAATAAAATTGTGCACATGGCACTTACTTTGACTTAAAACATTCGTTATTATTTTGTTACTATGCCGTAAGGCTTATGCTATATACATCCTTACTGACTAAATATTCTATTCTACTAATTATTGTATAAAAAAAAATTCATTTCCAGACTACTCAGTCAATTAGTGTGTTTAAAAATATTAATGTTTAAATATCTTTTTATATATTGTAATGTAACTCAAAAATATTAATAGTTACTGAATGTATCTTTCTTTTCTCAGTACTGATTTATATAAAACGCTAATTTTTACTTAAATGCTTTGCATTCTTTTCATTTCAATACTAATTTGAGCTCTTGTTTACGTTAATCTTACTTCAATAACATCTATGATTTTAATTCTATATTTACAATAAACATTGGCTCTTACTTTTAAATAGAACAAGAATGTCTTTAATTGTCTTTGAGTTAATTGTTCGATTAAGAGATACATAAGTTGTTTATCACCTTATTGTCGTCAATCATACTCAACCATGGGATCCATCTGTAATCGTCCTCGTCTCGAACTCCAACATCACTTCCTCTTGTCCAGCGTCGTCTCCTCATGTCCAGCGTCGCTCCTCTAGAGTCCAGCGTCGTCTCTCTCTTGTCCAGCGTCGTCTCGCTCTTCTCCTCTTGTTCAGCGTCGCTCCTCTCTTCTCCAGAGTCGCCTCGCTCTTCTCTTGTCCAGTGTCGCTCCTCTCTTGTCCAGAGTCGACTCTCTCTCTCTCTCTCTCTCTCCAGCGTCGTATCGCTCTCTGAAACTTCTCCTCGTGCTGTTTCGGACGTCAGTTGATCTTCTTATGTGGATCTTCTTATGTAATTTTGTTACTACTTAAAAATTGTTTGTTTTACAATCCAGTTACATAACTGTATGTAACTGGAAGGATCAAACTATTTACAAAAAATTAAATATTCTGTGCGGACGCTGCACTGTGGTTGATTGAAGAAAGAGTACACTATAGCGTGTGTGTCCTATTTATACCCATGTCTTGGTCAACACCTGCAGTTGTACGAAATCGACATGTCAGAAACTGTCTCTGGGTTCAGTTCCCCCACTCTTTGTCAATTTCGCTATTTCTTATATTTCTGCAAATTGCAGAGTCCTGTAAGTATACTCTTATACTCATCTTATAACTATTTTCACTACACATGTTCACTGTATTTTTGGACATTGCAACTTAACCCTTTCGCTCTCTACAGGTTTATTTCACTACTACACTCGTATGGTGTGTCACTTTCACGTGGTTTTTGTACACAGTATTTAGTGAATTATATTACATTTTATTGTGTTTTTGGATTTTACTCCTTAATTATAGTTTATGAATAATTACGGAAAAACAGTAATTATGCAATTATTCATCTTGGGGTGGTAAACTCGCCTGCATAGACCTGCGTTCACACACACTAGCAAAATACTGGTGTACACGCTTTCAGTTACATTTGTGTGTGTGTGTGTGCACGTCGATTCAGGTCAAAACACCTGTTCATATTTTTGTCTGAGCCAAGCTTGCAATCCTTGACATGCTTATTTCTAATACATTATTAATTATTTACAGTTTATTAGGTATATTTAAATTTTTATATTCAATGCTCAGTACATCACTTATTTGTACTGTCGCATTATATATATATATATATATATAAGTGATGTACTGAGCATGGAATATAAAAATTTAAATTTACCTAATAAACTGTAAATAATTAATAATATATTAGAAATAAGCATGTCAGGGATTGCAAGCTTGGCTCAGACAAAAATATGAACAGGTGTTTCGACCTGAATCGACGTGCACACACACACAAATGTAACTGAAAGTGTGTACACCAGTATTTTGCTAGTGTGTGGAACGCAGGTTACTGCAGGCGAGTTTGCCACCCCAAGATGAATAATTGCACAATTACTGTTTTTCCGTAATTATTCATAAACTATAATTAAGAATTAAAATCCAAAAGCACAATAAAATGTAATAAAATTTACTAAATACTGTGTACGAAAACCACGCGAAAGTGACACACCGTACGAGTGTAATAGTGAAATAACTGTGTACAAATCGAAAGGGTTAAGTTGCAATGTCCAAAATTACAGTGAACATGTGTTGTAAAAATAGTTATAAGATAAGTATAAGAGTATACTTACAGGACTCTGAAATTCGCAGAAATATAAAAAATAGCTAATTAGACAAAGAGTGGGGGAACTGAATCCAGAGACAGTTACTAACATGTCGATTTCGTACCACTGCAGGTGTTGACCAAGACATGGGTATAAATAGGACACGCAAGCTACAGTGGTTCTCTTTCTTAAATCATCCGCGGTGCAGCGGGAGCTTATGCCCGTCAGCACGGCGTATTTATTTTTTTAAATGTTCCAGTTACGTACAACTATGCAACTAAGTTGTAAAGACAATCATTTTAGTTAATAACATCAGTACATAAGAAGATCCATTAACGTCAGAAACAGCACGAGGAGAGTTCCAGAGAGTGATTCGACACTAGACAAGAGAGTGATTCGACGCTGGACAAGAGGAGAGTTCCAGAGAGAGATACGACGCTGGACAAGAGGAGAGTTCCAGAGAGAGATACGACGCTGGACAAGAGGAGTGTTCCAGAGAGAGAGAGTGATACGACACTGGACAAGAGGAGAAGAGAGACAGCCGACGCTGGAGGCGAGACGAGGACGAATACCGATAGAAAAAAAAAATGATCGAGTATGATTGACGACAATAAGGTGATAAACAACTTATTATATCTTAATCATACAAAGAACTCAAAGACAATTAAAGACATTCCTATTTTATTTAAAAGTAAGAGCAATGTTTCTTGTAAAGTAGAATTAAAATCATAGATGTTTTATAAATACGATTAACGTAACAATAGCTCAAATTAATATGATATAAATGATTACAAAGCATTTAAATGAAAACAATTAGTATTTGAGAAAACAATACTGAGAAACAAAAGATAAATTCAATAACTATTAATATTTTGAGTACATTACAATATAGAAAAAGAGATTTAAATATTGATATTTTGAGACACATTAATTGGCTGAGTAGTCTGAAAATGAGATTTTTCTTTTATACAATAATTAGTAGAATAGAATATTTAGTCAGTAAGGATGTATATAGCTTAAGCCTTACGGCATAACAACAAATAATAACGAATGTTTTAAATCGAAGTCAGTGCCATGTGCACATTTTTTAATAGTATCAAATAAATTTTAATTACCGTTTCAAGTTACATAGAGTTCTTATTGCAGATACACCTGACACCCAATTTAAATGTTATGTTGTTAAATAATTTGTCAATCTTGAACGTGAGACCGGTCACGCCTATTTTTATGTATATGTAACGTTGCATAAATTTGGCGCTCCAAGATCGTGGGGCTCCACAAATTTAAATTATATTAAATTTGCAATTTTGTTACGTTGCACATAATGTCGCTTCCAACGTGGGGCATCACAAACATAAATTACATGTAAATTTGTACACATACAATATAATATTATGCAACTTTCCAACGTTATAATGTTACAATATATATATATATATATATATATATATATTATAATACTTATAACTAATTTACCTCAAGATATACTTTTTTCCTTTAGGAACATGTTTCGGGAGATCTTGTTTTCCCATCTTCAGCCTTCGCCATCTTGTTTCTGGTGAAGTATTTGTGTGTTGGCTTCTGGATGTTATTAAGGTAGTTTGTTGGTCTTTGGTCCTTCAAAGTTGCATTATTGTGTGTGGTTGTGGTATCTGATTTTGTATTTTGTGTATTTTCGATGTTGAGTGCTTTGAATATTGTGTCATGTTTTGTATTGATTTGTATTTGTTCTGGTATTAATTTGTTTTGTGTTTTATGTTTGTAAATCTGTAAATTTTCCCAAATGTTCATTATGGTGCCTTTGTGTGGTATATGTTTTATTAGTGTTACATTGGTTATGTCTGGGAATTCATGTCCTGTGTTTATTGCATGTGTGGCTAAATTGGATTTATATATATTTGGTTTTTTGTATGCATTTAGGTGTTCAAAATAACGTTTTTCAGCTGTTTTTTTGTTTGTCCTCTATAACATTTATTGCAATCTTGGCATTCAATTTTGTATATACCGTTGGTTGTTGTATTATCTTTGTTGTGTGAGCTATTTAGATTTTGTAATTTATTTTTATTTAATACAAAACATGACACAATATTCAAAGCACTCAACATCGAAAATACACAAAATACAAAAACAGATACCACAACCACACACAATAATGCAATTTTGAAGGACCAAAGACCAACAAACTACTTTAATAACATCCAGAAGCCAACACACAAATACTTCACCAGAAACAAGATGGCGAAGGCTGAAGATGGGAAAACAAGATCTCCCGAAACATGTTCCTAAAGGAAAAAAGTATATCTTGAGGTAAATTAGTTATAAGTATTATAGTATTATATACATCAAGAAACGGACTGTAGCAGAAAGTGATTGAAATATATATATATTATCTTCACTAGTTAACCCTACTTCTCCCACTATTTTGTCACTGTTATTTATGAATTCATTATCGTTATCACTCACCTGGCTAATTATTTCTTCACTATCATTAACAACATTATTGTCACTTACCTGTTTTGATTCAACTGTATTCTCCCTTGATCGGTCTGTCTTTAGTTCCCACGACCATTCCCTCAATATTTTGTCCATCTCGTCAAAACGTTTATTAACAAGATCAAATATTCATTTAATGTATACTGCTTTTCTTCCACCCCTACACTATCATCAGGCCTATTCACTGTCTTATTTTCTACCACCAAGATGGCGAAGGCTGAAGATGAGAGAACAGGAACTCTCGAAACATGTTCCAAATAGAAAAAACATCTTGAGGTAAATTTAGTATAAATATTAAAGTTATATATATATATATATATATATATATATATATATATTGTAATGTTACATAACCCATGCCCAAATATGATAACACAATCACCCCACTCTAAAAGTCAGAAATGGGTATTATGTACCTAGCTATCAACAACTTGGTACCACAAAATTCTGTAAACAATAACAACGTGAAATATAGTGTACAATGTGATATATAGTGTACATAGTGAGAGTGTAAACTTTTAAAAAGAGCATCTCACAGATTTATACTGTAGATGACAAAACAATCAATTGTAGCAGTGGACTATATTGCTGCTAACAAATTTTTTTGTTTGTATTTTGTGTAATTTTTATTGTGTAGGCCACAAAGGTCTTGTACCTAGGTATAATTTTAGTGTTTAATATAATAATTGTGTTTAAATATAAGATAACCCAGGGTTAAATATAAAATAATAATAATATGAAATACTACTATGTTAGAAAGATGGCATAGGAAAAATAGTCTAGAGTAAGGATACATTCAGTAAAGGATAAATTATAAATAAATCAAATTAAATGAGATTAAAGTGTAAAAATACCAGTGTACAAGATTAAGGGAAAATATAAAGAAGTACTTTAAATAAATTAAATTGGATTATGAACAAAATTTAAAAAGGATTATTTTTCTAAAAAGAAGAAATAAATTTATAATAATTAATAATAGCCTATATACTAAAAAGTATATAGATTCACCAATACAAAAAAAAAATCTTCGTTATTACGAGTAACCAACTAACAAGATTGAATTTTAATTGTTAAAATGATTGGGAAGTGAACGTTTTAAAAAAGTGTAACGCCTATTTAAATTTGAGAAAATTAATGAATACTTTTGGAATAACTAGTGCAAAATTTAATAAAATTGACGAGTGATGTCCACCTTATATTAGAACTCCTTCAAGTATAACCATTCAGGACCTTAATTTGATGAAACTTTGAAAAAATCCAACTACCAGTTCCAGGCCTAGTCTTACTGCACATCGATATTTTGGTGAGATCGTATCCAAGTAAATTTAACTAAATTACAACTCAACTATAACTTCTAACACTAGAAACAGCACCATATATTTAACACTTCAGGAAAAGAGGTGAAACAAACTTTATTATTTTTTGTTAACAAAAAAAATCTGCATAACGGATTCTTGTGAATTGCAGGCCGACATTAAATAATATTTGTGTATAGTGAAGGAACGTAACCTGCGATCTGGCGGATAAACTCGGAACTACTATAACATGTCGGCTACGTTATAATCCAGGGAACCCGTAATAATTGACTCTACCGAATTATACAGGCTGCCTACGTTGTAACAAACTGAAAAATCAAACACATCACTAACAATAATTATAATTACTCTAATTAAAGGAAACAAGGGGAGGGAATTTTGCTGATTTATGCACTCACTTTAGTATGTAGCAAAGATGACATCCCTTTATTTACGTATGATAGGTAACACATTACAAATAAAAATTTTACTTACACAGAAATTGTAAAGGGGTTTTCTGTCTTAAAAATGATCATACAGATAATGTATTTACCTCGGATCCGAGTCTCTTTAAACTAGTTAAGAAGTTTCAAATTTACTCTACTTGTTTAGACGATTACATTATTACTTAAATACCATTTGAAGAATGGTTTTATTTAGTTGAGCGATGTTTCAAAGTTACATCACAAGAGTTATGTTACAACGTATGATTTCAGAAATTACTGGTTACACCATTTTAAAGCTTAACGCTTAGAGATTGTCTTTTAAAAGTCTTTTTCATTTATAAATACTTATATTTTAAATATACATAATTCACGGAAGACGAGCTCCCGCGTCACCTCTAGTTAAATGTTATCTGTCCACGTCCTGCCGCGTGATTCTTCTGTACTCTCTTAGTCGTGGGTTGTCATCGGGGTAGTCTTTCCAGTGGATGTCCTTGGAGTCAATTAATGATGAAATGGATGTTATGGTGTCATCTAGCGTGAAGTCGTCCTGATCCTCGGCGGTAGTGTAAATGCAGTTGAGGTCTTAGTCTTCACTATTCACATCACATATGTAATGGCACAGTAGTATTGGAGTTTATATATTCTTTTCACATTATGTGGGAATTACCCTTAACTTGAACCATATTTGATCTTTTATTTTAATTAACAGGAGATGTCACCTTATACACTCATTTTCTTCTTTCACATCTTTGTTTTTAAAAAACTCACTATATCTTAGTTACTTAGATCTAGATCTCCACACTTTTAGTGGAAGCTAACAATCAAATAAAATGAAAAATAAACATTTTGTACAGAGCCCTGCTTGGAGCTGTTTACAGTTTGAAAGCCGCATCATAAGTCCTACATTGTTACAACAGGAAAATTGTAACGACGCGGAGTGAATACTCCGCCATAATATAGTTCCAACTTTTAATTAGTAATACAGTCTTACAGTTCGACAAAATAAACAATCGAGACTTTGCTTGTCTACAGAATTTATTACAACTACTACTAGTGACTTTAAATTATTATTTACATTATAGTTTACAGGTATTTCTTATTTAATGCCGGGTCGGTATGCAAGTTGGATCCGGAATACACAGGTCATAGCATGATAAATTTAATAAAGGGTTAACAGTTTTATTTTTTAACTTTTGCTTTCACAGTTTTAATTAATTATTTTAGTTAAATTTTCTTTTTTAATTCTCATTACTATTATGAGTTAGTTCAGGGGTATTTGGTTTAATATTGCGATTTAATGGTTTTCACTAACTTCCCATTTTATATTTTTATTATTAATTTTTTTTATTTGTTTTACAATTTAAATCATCACACTACATACTACAAAAATATAATCTATTAATTAATGTAAAGCTTGGTATTAAATTATTCATTTCTGACAGTCTCATAGTACAAAGAACTCAAAAATAACCCTGGGAAATTAATAAATTAATTCTTTATTGTTTTATATTTTATAAAAGATAAAAATATTTGTTATACATTCTGTGTTTACAAAATAAGATCGAACTAATGTTGTGTTGACAGTGAGAATCGATTATAACTTTCTGAATTGGGAGAAGATAAAAAACATTGTATTTATTAAATAAATACAATTAATACTTTGTTATTTGAATAAAATGTGTATTATTTTCAGTAGAGGGTAGTTGTTTACAGATTGTCAGGCGACAAAGAAGAGGACGGACAACCAGAAAATATTACATACCATTGGTGTTAATTTAAACTCCAATTTGTTAGTAAACGTCAAAATCAGCTGGTTTCATGAGCGGAGAAATTTAAATTAAGTAATTGTATGCCAAGAGGATAATACTTTTTGCACTCTCTCTCCTAACTACGGTCAAACAACTTCATTGAATTCTCCCAAATCAAATCTAAGGGAAAAATCAGTATAATCACACACTCTCGATTTCTTTTTTTTGAAATTTAAACATAAATTATAACAAATTCTGTGACGATTGCAAGAGTGATGATAAGATCAAACGATACTATCCGATCATTACCCGCGAGACGTTACAAGATGGCGCTCAACTTAAAAGGGCTTTAATTAGGAAAGAAATTTTGAGATATACGAAAGATAATATCACAAAAAACCTAATTTTCGTCGGCAACTATGAGAAAACAAGAAATGCATAATACCAGAGGCAGATCGAAGAAGAGGGCAGAAGACAAGGAGAAGGAAGAAGGTGGACAGGAAAGAGAAATAGAAGTAGTCACGGACAGTGAAATGGAACAACCAACGGGTGATAAAGAATAAACCGAAGTAGTTACAAACACGGAAAAGGAAAGAGTTGAAGAGGATGCCCAAGGGGACCAACCAGACAAAGCGGAAGCCAGAAGAGAACCAGATTGGCAAGAAATGATGAGGCTAATGATGGAGAAAATTAATAGCATTAAGGAAAGCAATAAACAAACAATAGATGAAAATTTTAGGAAACAGGAGGAAACTTTGAAGGAACAAAACAAACAAACCAATGGTAAAATAGATGAAAATTTTAGGAAACAGGAGGAAAATAACAAGAAAACCAATGAGAAAATAGACGGTATTCAGGAAGGTTTAGTGAAACAACTAAACGAAAAAATTGAGACCATTCATGGAGATATCAGAGAAACCATGAATGAACAAAACCGTAAAATGGAGAATTTCAATAAGGAGTTAAGGGAAAATCTCAAGAGTAAAATTGAAAATGTTAACAAAACACTTAGCCAAAGAGTAGATACATACAAGGAGGAGGCCGAAAACAAAATAATAGAAACCAATCAAAGACTAGATAAAACAGAAGAAAAGATGGAACAAATTAAAACAGGAATAGATGCCCGAATGGACCAAAAGGAACAAAGTAATCAAGTTCGCATAATGGCCATACGCCAGGAAAATAATGATCAGTTGGATGTTATAAAAAGCCACCTAAACAGTAAATTCACAGATTTTAATGAGACAGTAGATAATGTCAAGAACCAGTTCAATAACCAAAGAGAAAAATTAGACAATTTACAACAACTACAAACAAACTTACAAGGGGAGGTAGATAGAATGGGTTCCAGGTCTACATGCAACACTCAACATACTATCCAAGATAGTAGGGAAAGTGTAAACTTTCGAGATTATCGAAGAAACCCACTCGAATTTTTAGGGAGAGTATATGAAATTTTAAATAGGTCGAAGGAGAACCGCTGGAACATGATTAAAGGAATATTAGATGAATGTTTCAAAAACATTAACGATAATTGGTGGACTGTAATCCGGAACGAGGTGTGTGATATGGGAATTTTAAGATGATGTTCAAGCTTAAGTACTGGTCGGAGTCAGTGCAAAACATTATTAGAGACGATATCTGTCATGGTAGGTATGACCGCAGTATAGGACAGACACCTACTGCTTATTTTTTGGGGAAGGTGTGTGTGGCAAAATATTTAGACCCAAAGATCCCTGAAGGGTGACCAAAATCGCATATCACTTCGAGGAAAAGATTATCAGTGCTTGATTAAGCGGACAAATAAAAACCATTGGAGGTATGGAAACGCTATTAGAGAACTATGAGCAAGAATCATATTACAGGAGGAGTAGATGGAGGTCAGGGAATACAGAGGAGCGGAAAAACAAACCACCCAGAGATAATCAACCAAGGGTAAATTATGTCAGTGCCAACAACAATTACTACAATAATCGTTACCAAGGAAAACGTCCGTATTTTAACCACAGACAAAATTATGATAGACGAGATGAGAGAAACAACTACAACAGACAACAATGGAATGATCATGATGAATATCGGAGGTACAGAAGTGGGGATAGAAATAGGGACATACCCTCGGGAGATCCACCAAGTGACAATCAGGGAACTAATCAAGCCCAAGTAAATTATATAATGGCTGATGAGAGGGATTCGAGGAGACAAGATGAACAGCAACAAAGAAAGGTGGACAAATGAGTTGACCGTGGGAAAAACCAAGGGCCTGATCCTGGTCCCAGTAATAAAGATGAGAGACTATATACATACGATAACAAAGATAAAAATATTTGTTATACATTCTATGTTTACAAAATAAGATCGAACTAATGTTGTGTTGACAGTGAGAAACGATTATAACTTTCTGTATTGGGAGAAGATAAGAAACATTGTATTTATTAAATAAATACAATGAATACTTTGTTATTTGAATAAAATGTGTATTATTTTCAGTAGAGGGTAGTTGTTTACAGATTGTCAGGAGACAAAGAAGAGGACGGACAACCAGAAAATATTACATACCATTGGTGTTAATTTAACCTCCAATTTGTTAGTAAACGTCAAAATCAGCTGGTTTCATGAGCAGAGAAATTTAAATTAAGTAATTGTATGCCAAGAGGATAATACTTTTTGCACTCTCTCTCCTAACTACGGTCAAACAACTTCATTGAATTCTCCCAAATCATATCTAAGGGAAAAATCAGTATAATCACACACTCTCGATTTCTTTTTTTTGAACTTTAAACATAAATTATAACGAATTCTGTGACGATCGCAAGAGTGATGATAAGATCAAACGATACTATCCGATCATTACCCGCGAGACGTTACACTATATATATATTCAATCACTTTCTGCTACAGTTCGTTTCTTGATATATATAAAGTATTTAAAATTTATAATTATATTACCTCAAGCTGTTCGTTCCTTATTTGGAACATGTTTCGAGAGTTCCTGTTCTCTCATCTTCAGCCTTCGCCATCTTGTTTCTGGTTAAGTATTTGTGTGTTGGCTGCTGGATGTTATTAAGGTAGTTTGTTGGTCTTTGGTCTTTCAAAGTTGTATTATTGTGTGTGGTTGAGGTATATGTTTTTGTATTTTGTGTATTTTCGATATTGAGTGCTTTGAATATTGTGTCATGTTTTGTATTGATTTGTATTTGTTCTGGTATTAGTTTGTTTTGTGTTTTATGTTTGTATATTTGTAAATTTTCCCAAATGTTCATTATGGTGCCTTTGTGTGGTATATGTTTTATTAGTGATACATTGGTTATGTTTGGGAATTCGTGTCCTGTGTTTATTGCATGTGTGGCTAAATTGGATTTATATATTTCTGGTTTTTTGTATGCGTTTAGGTGTTCAAAATAACGTTTTTTCAGCTGTTTTTGTTTGTTTGTCCTATGTAACATTTATTGCAATCTTGGCATTCAATTTTGTATATACCGTTAGTTGTTGTATTATCTTTGTTGTGTGAGCTATTTAGAATTTGTAATTTATTTTTATTAGTTTTGTATGCTATTTTTATATCTGTGTTTTTAAATAGTTTTGTTAGTTTTGTCATTTTATTATTTATGTATGTGAATGTAGCCCATTTTTCGTTGTTGTTATTATTTATGTGTTGTTCATTTTGATTGATTCTTAATTGTTCAGTTTTTATTTTCTATTTGATTTTATTTTCTATTTTGTTCACAGTATTTTTATTGTATCCATTTTCATAACCTATTTGGTATATTATATTTCTTTCTTTGTCAGTTTCTTGTTTGTTTAGGGGAATTTTGTACATTCTGTTAAATAGTGAATAGAATGCTGCCATTAAAACTGAACAATTAAGAATCAATCAAAATGAACAACACATAAATAATAACAACAACAAAAAATGGGACACATTCACATACACAAATAATAAAATGACAAAACTAACAAAACTATTTAAAAACACAGATATAAAAATAGCATACAAAGCTAATAAAAATAAATTACAAATTCTAAATACTCACACAACAAAGATAATACAACAACTAATGGTATATACAAAATTGAATGCCAAGATTGCAATAAATGTTACATAGGACAAACAAAAAAACAGCTGAAAAAACGTTATTTTGAACACCTAAATGCATACAAAAAACCAGAAATATAGAAATCCAATTTAGCCACACATGCAATAAACACAGGACACGAATTCCCAAACATAACCAATGTATCACTAATAAAACATATACCACACAAAAGCACCATAATGAACATTTGGGAAAATTTACAAATATACAAACATAAAACACAAAACAAACTAATACCAGAACAAATACAAATCAATACAAAACATGACACAATATTCAAAGCACTCGATATCGAAAATACACAAAATACAAAAACATATACCACAACCACACACAATAATACAATTTTAAAAGACCAAAGACCAACAAACTACCTTAATAACATCCAGCAGCCAACACACAAATACTTAACCAGAAACAAGATGGTGAAGGCTGAAGATGAGAGAACAGGAACTCTCGAAACATGTTCCAAATAAGGAAAAGAACATCTTGAGGTAATATAATTATAAATTTTAAATACTATATATATATATATATATATATATATATATATATATATATATATATATATATTTTGTAACACCTTCTACGGAATTACGTCTATTTATCTGTTTGTTTACAACGTTTGTATTCTGATAGTGTTATTTATTTTTAAATTGGGAGTGTGTGATTATGAAAATTTTGACCAATATATCCCAGTATTCTTTATTATGGATTACTATTCAGTTGTTTGTAAAAGAGTAGAAGAGAGAGAGAGAGAGAGAGAGAGAGAGAGAGAGAACGAGAGAATTCCTCTCTTTGAGGGCGATTTGATCGTTTGTTTTTACACGCGTTGCATCAGCTGTTTTTTATTTTGCGAACCAATTACAGGTTATGTTATTCGTAGTACTTCATAATTTCTGATGTCGGAGATAATTTTCTTACTCTTCTCTGCTATTCCCTTTTTTCCTGTAACAAAACTGCTATCTACCAGAAATAATACACAGTCAATTACCTAAAAGAAAGGTATTTATTGATTGAATCTGATTTATTTTTTCTGGATATTATTACCTCCAGTTCATAGTTTTACAATCGATTATTTTTCTATATAAATTGTTTTTTATATAACACAACAGATGTATTCAATTACAGTTATTAGAAAAAAATTAATTAATAATATATCTCAGGGTTATTTGAGGGTTCTTTGAACTATAAGAAAGTCAGAAATGTTTAGTTATTCGTATCATACATTAGAATAATTAAAATTTGTTTTCTTAAAGTTTGATTCAACAAGTTCGTTTTTTAAACGCCAGAGCGCAGACTACGTATTCATACAGAAGACAAGAAAATAAAGATGATTGCCGTAGATTTCTAATGAAACAACATTTTTTCTGTTTTTGATTAAATAAATAAAGTTTATAATGTTCACACTATGTTTTCTTATAAATTGAAAGATGTGGTACTGTTTCTAGTGTTCGTTACTTGTTGGTGATGTGTAATTTTTTTAGTTTATTAAAGTAGGCATTCTCACCCAAGAAGTTACAGTTCAAAATTTCCAGGCCATTAGATTGTGAGATGAATTTTCTCTGTTCTTCGAGTTTCTGGCATTAATTATTGTGATTCTACGGATGTCTCAAATGTAGTTGCTGGTGCTGAATCATTTCATTACTTTAGAAGGTGGTTTTTCTGAATTATAGTTACTTAATTTTTTAAAATTTGCTGGACATTACTTTTTGGTCATCTCTTCACTTGAAATCCAATTTAACAATTCAAGAATTTAATAATTCTTGTTGATTAGTTACTCTTAGTAACCAAGAAATTGATGAGTTTTTATTGGCTAACCTAGGTACCGTTTTAGTAAATAGGCTAGTATTAATTATTATTATTTCTTCCCTTCTTTTAGGAAAAATACTCCTTTATTATTTTTAACTATAATTAAATTTAATTTATATAAGGTTTTTCTTCACATCTTTACATAAGCTTAGCTACTTGTATTTTATAATTTAATGATTTTTAACTTGGTTTATTTCTGACTTATACTTCTGTAAATGTATTATTACTCTGGTCACTATTTTCATTTTCTACCATCTCATTACTTTATTCTAATTAGCAATTATTAATTTCTTATATAACCCTGGATCCTTTAAACATAAACAAAAATAATATTTTAATTACATTGATTTTGCCTTTGTGGCCTAATAACACAAAACTACAATAACTTACTATTAAACTTATAGTTTATTACTATAGTACTGCATCTTCACTTATTTGTGATTGATGTCCTTTTCAGTTTTTAACATTTACACATATCATACTATGTTGCACTTTGTACACACCGCACTTTTATGGTAACACTTAGTACATTGTTTTTAATTGCTACAGTGTTTTATGGTACAAATGTTTTCATAGCATGATACTTAATCCCTCAATTTCTGACTTTTGGAATGGGTACCTACTGACTTTTATTCTTATTATTATATAAATGCTTCTTTATTTCACACAACATCACAAATTATATATATATATACTTTCTATATAAGTAACTCGACGTTTCTTGCAGTAATTATATAATCTGTGATGTTATTCAATTTGTTTCTTCTGCAAGTAGTATAATTTCGTATATTCTTTATAACACCTGACGCACGTTTCACTGAAAAATATCAGTATCATCAGAGGTTTGTAAGTAAATTAATAACAATCAAAATAATTCTATTAATATAAAATTAACGAATAATCGAATTTGTATCGATTTTAATGTAAAATAACTGGTAATCAATTTAGGTCTATTAGTTAACGATTGTTTTAATGTTTATTTTCTTCAGCAGCTGTTTTCTCGGTTATATTTGAAAATTTGTTGTTTATATTTTATTAATTTTTATTTTTTAGTAAATTTATAATTTTAAATAGATCATCTTGTTTTGTTTTTATATGGGTTTGTTCTTTAATTAATAAATTATTGTTATTGTGTTTGTAAATGTTAAGATTTTCCAAAATATTCATTTTTTGACCTTTTGTATGTTTTTAATTAATTTTATATTTTCAATGTTTGGAAATCGGTGGTTATTATTTAGACAATGTGTGGCTAAATTAGATTTATAAATATTTGGTTTTAAATATGCATTGCGGTGTTGAAGGAATCTATCTAGTAGTTTTTTCTTTGTCTGGCCCACGTAAAATTTATTGCAATCTGGACATTCTATTTTATATATTCCGTTTTTATTGTGAGTATTGGATTTAGTTTTAGGTTTTATTTTATTAAAAATTATATTATCTGTATTATAAGATATTTTTAAATTAGTATCTTTAAATATTTTATTTAGTTTTTGAGTTATATTTCCATAATAAGTGAAGGTTGTATATTTTGTATTATTATTAATAGGTGCATTTTTAAATGTAGTGTTCTCGGGAATTTTATTAGTGATTTTATGTTTAATTTTATTTTCTAATTTATTAATAGTTTTTATTTTGTATCCATTTTTAACTGCTATTTGTTGGATAATATTTCTTTCTTTGTTATTTAATGGGATCCTAAGCATTTGGTAAATCATGGAATTAAATACTGCCATTTTATGTTGGGGATGATGGTTAGAATTATTTGGTATTACTAAATCAGTTTGAGAAGGTTTCCTGTAGATTGAGTATTCAAAATGTGTTTCATTTTTCTTTATTGTTAAGTCTAAATAATTTAATTTATTATTAGATTCTTTTTATAACGTGAATTTTATTTTGGAATGTATATTATTTATGGAGTTGAATATTTTATTTATATTTATACCATTGTTTTGGGAAATGTACAGAGTGTCATCAACGTATTTAAAATAACATCCTAATGCGTCATTTAATTTTATTATTTTTATTATTTGTTCATCGAGTTTTTGTAGGAAGATTTCTGATATGATAGCGGAGGTTGGGGCTCCCATAGCAAGGCCATCTGTTTGATAGTACAATTTGTAGTTGTATTTAAAATAATTTTGATTTAAAATTATTTTTAAAGTATTAGTTAACTGTTTAATGTACAGTTTGTTTTTTGTTTTCACTTTCGTTATTTGTTTTCAGATTATTTATTATAATTATAGTTTCTTCAATGGGAATGTTTGTATACATGTTTGATATGTCAAATGAATATAATTTTGTATTTCTGTTTACTTCTATGTTTTTTTAGTTGTTCCGTGAGTTCAATACTATTTTTTATATTGTATTTTGCTAGAAGTTCAATTTTATGTTTTAAGATTTGTGTTAGTAATTTTGATATTTTATAATTTGGTGCGGTCCTAGCGTTTATTAAAGGTCTGATAGGTTTATTGATTTTGTGTAATTTTGTTAAAGAATTTAATTTTCGTGCACAAGGATTATCCATTTTATATTTAAAGGAGTCTTTAGGATTTATGATTTGGGTACTATTTTTTAGTATATTTGTTATTTGTGTTTGATATTTATTTGTGGGATCTTTATTTAATGTTATGGAATTATTATTAACTATAAATTCTTCTGTTTTATCGACTAAATCTTTATGAGAAATTATTATTGTACTATTACTCTTATCAGCTTTGGTTAAAGTGAGGTTATTAGTCGTTAGTTTGTGTTTTATGTTATTAATGGTGTTATTTTGTTTATTTTTATTTTTAATATGACGATTTTGGTTATTATATTTTTTGATAAATTTTATTATTTCCATTGAGGCTTCTGTTCTTATTTTATCTTGTTTTCTTGTTCTACATTATTAATTGTGTTTTCAGAATATACGAAATTATACTACTTGCAGAAGAAACAAATTGAATAACATCACAAATTATATATATTATAACACAAGACAAATTTGTTTAATATAAATTTATGTAATTTAATTTGTGAAGCCACACGTTCTTGACGACAATATTTATACAACAAAGGTTGCAAATTTATTTGTGTTTGAGGACCCCCCACGCATTTGGAACGCCAATATTTATAACACTACAATTTACAAATTTAAATGTAATTTAATTTGTGGAGTGCCAAAATTTATATAACATTACTGGTAAAGTGTACCAATTAATGGAGTTTGGGTGTAATGGTAATAAGAGTAGTCATTGATTTAATTGTAATGAGTTTTCATAATTTTATTTATAAAACATAAGCGTGTTTAAAAATCTCAACTACTTCGCCATAAATATTCATTATTGTTCGCTTGAAACATTCAAGTGTTGCAGTACATTTAACATTAAATAAATCTTATATTCTACAGTAACAAAGTTATAGTCTAAATACTTATTTGTCAATATTAAAACTCAACTCCTCAGTCTGACAGTGTGCTTTACTGCAGTTTCATTTTTTTTTTTTTAACTACGTTAATTTATGTATGCATACTTAGTAATCATTGATTGCTTTACAAACTTTAAAATAAAATTGAAATTGACTAAATTAATCATTAAACATCAAAGAAAATATTTTAATAAATTTAAATCAAATTCTCTGAACCTCTTTATCTACATTTTACATAAACTCTTATTCATGTTTAAATTTCAAAATGTCTTTTAAATGTCTTTAGTCTCTCATTTAAAATTTATAAATGGATTATCTGTCACCTCGATTTTGTAGCTCATACTCATGTCCTTTGTTGATCCGTATGTCCTCTTCTGATCGGAGTTCCCTGCACGTCTCCAGGTTCCACTCGTCGTCCTCCAGTTACTCATCTATCATGGTCCCATCTGGTTGATGTAGGATAGTGTGAGAGGTTGCTCTGCACCAGCTGCTGTCGTTCTAGCAGACGCCTCTATTGTTCAGCATAGCGTTCCTCTGCATTATGTAACATAGTAGCTTGTCTTGACTGACGGACCTAATGTACATTCGTATTCGGTAACAGATTAAGAGTTACTGTTTTGCACTTATGACGAACATAGCGTCCGTCCGCTATGTTCGATTAACAAAAAAATTAAAAACTCGCGTCGCCAACGGACAGAGCGTCCCGCCGTGACTGAAGACTGATTGAGAAGAAGGGCTGGCTTCTCTCGTGCCCTATTTATAATCGAGCATTGTACAGCACCTGTTGGAACAGAATTCTGCCAGTTTGAAATTACTCGGTGGCGTCAGTTCTCCCACTCTCATCCAATTTCATATTTTCGCATATTTCTGCCAGTGGCAAAGTCTAATGTGAACTACAGGGTGCTCTAACAATGGATGATTTAATTACACATGTCCAACGTAATTACCATCGTAATAGGATAATCCGTGTAATTACTATGCACTTAAAATTGCACTGAATTCGCACTGCGCGTCCTTCTCACTACACATGTGTATTAATTTTATACACATTTTGGAGTCTTTGACTTCTTTCTACCATCTATGGTTTTCTTATAATTAAATAAAAACTGTAATTTGATAATTATTCAGGGTGAGATTGGAAACTTTCATGCTCGAGCTGGCCTCACTCACACACATCACTTACTACTGTACATACTCTCAGCAACAGTTGTGTGAGTGTTCAGGTCAGTGCCTGTCTGTCTCATTCCGTATTTTTAACATAAACCCAGCTTTCAATCTCATACCGGCTTATTTATTAAATATTTATAAATTTAATTTAAATATTTATTTTATCTATTAAATGCACAGTACAGCATATGATTGTACTGTCGCAATATATAAATTTAAATCAAACATTTAATAATATTAAGTATGTATTTTTATTTCTTCTTCTTCCTCTGGCTCATCCCTCTATGAGATTTTGCCTCCTCAACAATCCTACACCATTCCCTTCTGTTCTCAGCAACAATCTTCCGTCCTCTGATCCTCATGGTTCGCAGGTCCTCCTCAGTATACTCCATCCACCTCTTTCTCGGTCTTTCTCTGGGACTCCAAGGGTTTCCATTCTGTGAATGTATTTTATGTATTTATTTTAATTTTAGCTCCTTCACATAAAGCTGTAAGTCAGTGTGACTCACTGCTCACCATAATGGACTTGTGAAGTACAAACTAACTTTGTAATTAACAGTTCTCTTTCATCTCATATGATAGATACTGGTATAGATATTTATACCAATTGATACAGTTATATAAACAAGTATTGTTATTATTGGAGTTAACTTAATTTAATTTGAGTTAAATTTAATTATAACTTTAAGTATTGGAGTTTACTTTAGGAATTTTGTTACATTTTCTACTGTGTTAATTAGAAACATGTCATTTCTAGATGGCACGTCATCAGTTGTACTTACTGTAGATGATTTTGGAAAGAAATTCTCAAGAAAATTTATAGCAGTGCAAGGCGTAAGCTTCCAGGTTTCAGCCGGTGAGTGTTTCGGTATTCTTGGAGTTAATGGTGCAGGAAAAACCACTACTTTCAGGATGCTAGCAACAGATACAATTACAACAACCGGCATGGCTAGCATATTTGGTTTTGATATGCTAAAACATCGAACTCAGGTAAAACATTAGAATCGCGATTAACAAATATAATGTGTGTTTTTTAAACTGATATTATGAGCATATTTTGGTGTTTTTATATGTTTCTTCTTAACGGAAATTCAACCCAATAGCTGACTGGTGATTAAAAATTTGTTTATTAATATTCAGTTCCAAACCGTTGTCCCATGACCCTCTAAAACATTAGACATTGTGATCACTGTCACATTAGTAATCCTAAGTGATTAGCCAATCCAGATTCTGCTACTCCAATGTCTGTAGTTATATCATTACATTAATACGAGGTTTGATCAAAAAGTTCGTGCAAATTAATTTTTGAATTACCTGTGCTAAAAACTACTGATTCGAAAAAATTGTTTTGCGACATTGGCACATCTGTCTGTTTAAGAAACTGTTTAAGACTGTTTAAGAAATAAAACAAAAATCACTATACCAAAAATTGCAATCCATAAATTTTTTGAAGATTGGAAAAAACATTGATATAAGTGTGTTATATCCAGTGGAGATTACTTTGAAGGGGAAACTGTAAACATAGACGAATAAAGACGCCATTTTTCAAATAAACAAAAATTGCATGAACTTTTTGATCAAACCTTATATTAACATCTGTGCTTCTCTCCAATTGACCATGAGCTTGCCCATTATCGTGACTGGATTGATCTTATGAATATCGATCCAATCCAAATAGATATCATTCTAAGCTCTTCACAATGCCTGATACCAGGACATATTCAGTCTCAAGATTTCATTTCTACTAAGGCTGTTAATCTCAGTCAAATCATGTCTTGTATATCCTTTTTAAATAATACAGGTGTATGACAAAATCTTGTCATCATCATTATCATCATCCTCAAGGTTTAAACCAAGAATGGTTTGTTCCGGTCTCAAATAGGCAAATATTACAGCTGGTCACTCCAGCGCTACCTCGGACATCCCACACCTCTCCGTCCCCTCGGCTTATAGTTCCATAGTTGTTTGGGGATGCGGCAGTCATCCATTCATGGGAAAAGATGTTCCCATCAATTCAGCCGATTCTGGGTGATCCTGTTGAGTATACTCATAATATTCAGTTCCTGCCATATATATGTGTTTCTTCTATGATCATGGAGAGTATACCCTGCCACGTGCCTGATAAATCTCATTTCAGCCGCTTGGATGCGACTGGCCTGGCCTTTCGTTAAATTCCAATTCTCAGACCCATAAAGAAGTGTGGGAAGAGCCTTCACCTTGTAGAATTTTAGGTGTGTTCCTTTACTTGCTGACTTAAGGGTTCACCTGATGGTCCCGCACATAAGGTTGAACTTATGCAACTTATTTACCATGTCGTTGCTTGCATTATAAGACACACTGTAGCCCAGGTATTAAAAACTGCTAACTTGTTCCAGGACAGTAGCAACTATAACGATTTTTTCCCGTACGGGATCAGTTCCACAAAAAGCCACCACCTTGGTTTTAATTGTGGATATCTGCAATCCAGAGTCTTTGCAGATTCCATTTAACAAATGTATACCCATCTGCAATCTGTTTTCAGAGTCCGACTGAATAGCCTGATCGTCCACAAACAACAAAGTGTCAATTGTAGAGTGATCAATCATAAAATGGTCTGGAAGACACATCGCCAGTTTTGTAATTTGTTGTCAAATCTTGTCATATGGTGCTCAAACCTCACCACATGGCCACAATATGCTCCACAAGTGTTGACTTCGACTGCTCCAATTGACAGGCCTATTTATGTTCAGCAGTGCATGTCTTAAACTGCTCTGCATTGTGCTGTTGTACACACATCCACACAAATATGGAATCCTGTATATTTCACCCAAAGTCAATGTGCATCCTTTGGTAATCTCAGGTGTTGCTGGACACTGCATGTCAGTCTAATAAAGGTTTTCAACTACATGTCTCTCCAGCAACTTTCCTAACCTGTTTGTTAGTTTGTTAGTATGGCAGAGAATATTTTACCGCCTCTATGTGGTCCTCAGCATTGGTTGAGTCAGCAAGATATCCTCAGTCACATGGCTTTTCTTGTTAATTGAGTAGTCATTTACCTTCCAGGGTGGTATCCAGGTGTTTCAGCTTATCATGAAGAATGTTTGACGTACAGATCCTTGAGGCCCAGCAATAAGAACCTCCATGACCGTCCATTTTTGTCTACAGATGATGGTTTGAATCCCAGTGCTGACTATGTGTCCAAAAGACTCTGTGTTCCAGCCTCCAATCACTTCTGCCATGACTAGCAGTTCTAGGAAGGATAGTTTTTTGTAGTGGAGGCATGAGGCAATAAACTAGAGGAAGCACTTCATGTCCTACTTCTTCATATGTTGTCTTATATTTTCATATGAGTTTATACGAAACAATATTTAATTATATACAAAAATAACTTTATGTTTATTCATTATAAATTTAAAGCTAAATAGATGTCCATATTGTATAAAGTCTTTATCGTATTATTTATAGTTTAGCTGGTAGTCTTTTGACTTTTGCTTGTGAAGATGTCTATTATATATATAATCATAAAAGGACTGTTTCCATTACCAACACTTACGTACAATGTAAGTTTTCATAGTGGTTAACAAATGGACTAGTGTAGTTTTATCACAATCTTAATGGACTAGTTGAGTGACCTTCGACTGCAATTGAATAACATAACAGCCCACAGTGTTTCAGTTGTAAACTTAAAACATTAAATAAAATAAAATATTTGTTATTATGCTTTTGAATTCTCAACATTAAAAAAGCATAGTACTCAAATATGTCCAAATTGAATAACTTGTGCAATTTTACAAATTAAATAACAGTATTCAAACTACAAAGAAGAGTAGAGTGTAACAGCACTTATGTTTGCATAACATACTGCCAGCATGGAAGCAGATGATTTATGCATGCGCATAATCAGAATGCCAGCACAGACATTAATTATGCATGCGCTGGGCTTGGTCATGGCCGACTCTAATGGAATTCCAGCAGGTTAATCTTGGCAACACTGGAACAAGCTGCTCTTCGAGGCCGACTAGTACGATCTCTTAATTTAGTATTTCAATAATCAAATCGCGTCATTTTCAATTGCCAGTTAACAGCAATTTTATAATTCTTTGTTTTTTGTAAATTAAAATTTTATTACGTAAAATACTGTTAAATTATTTAAGAAATATAGTAATTAACTCATTCTTTGTTAATTAATTAATTAATTAATTGGAACAAAATTTATTCATTTGGCTTAATACTTATTCAATAATTTCTTCAACTTAAAAATATAGTACAAAGTGTGTGGAGCCCTATAGTTTAGGTTTAGTTATAAATACTCATGATTTTAGTAAATCTACGAAATTAAATCAAAATCTAACATGTTCACTTTAGTTATTTTATTACACAATCCATATAGGCCAGCTGAACATCCTTTACTTTTTAGATGATGAAAACTAACAGTGCACTACTTTCAGACAATAATAACAATAAATGAATTATCGGTATGGAGAACCATACATGACTTCCATGTTCTAAGATTTATATTTAAACTCATATTCGAAATGAAATATTTCCATAGAAACTACTTCTTTCTACTTATTGCTTCAGCCTTAAACCACAGTACTGTGGTCACTATCATGTCAACATTTCTCTTGGTTCAACATAAAATGTTGCAGGTAAACTACCCCTTTCCCTTCAAAAATTTATTTGATTATGTTTGAGTTTGCGGCTGATATCGTTTGCCATAGAAAATACCCTTGTTAAAACATAAAACGTTGCAGGTAAACTACCCTTTTCCCTTAACCGATCTTCAACAAAATCAACAGACCTTGAGTTCTGTATAATTCAAAAAGGTATGCAGAAGAGTAGTTGATTCTGTTTTAATGTACGGCAGTTATCATTCGTCATAAAAAAAATTACCTTTTAAAACATAAAATGTTCCTGGTAAACTACCCTATTCCCTTAACTGATATTCGCCAAAACCAACAAGTCTTGAGAACTCTACAATTCAGGGCTCTATGCAAAACATTATTTGATTCTGTTTGAATTTGCGGCTATTATTGTTTACCATATAAAATATCGGTATGGAGAACCATACATGACTTCCATATTCTAAGATTTATATTTAAAATCATTTTCAGCCAAACAGCCAGGCTGTGTCTTACCTGCCTTTTTATTGCTGTATTAAATGAAAAATATTATATTACATTAAAATGAAAAAATTATAATTTTATTGCCTGGCAACAAAATTATTTTATTTTTAACAATTACCATTGTTTCAAAAAGTTTAAATAAATTTTCAAGTACTTTACTCTTGTTAAAACGTAAAAGGTTGCAGGTAAACTACCCCTTCCCCTTAACCGATCTTCACCAAAATCGAAAGTCATTGAGACCTCTACAATTCAGGGACGTATGCAAAAAATTATTTGATTCTGTTTGAATTTGCGGCTATTATCGTTTGCCATAGAAAATACGCTTGATAAAAAAACGTTGCAGGTAAACTACCCCTTCCCCTTAACCGATCTTCACCAAAAACAATAGGTCTTGAGTACTCTACAAATCAGGGCTGTATGCAAAACATTATTTGATTCTGTTTGAATTTGCGGCTGTTATCGTTTGCCATAGAAAATAAAACGTAAAAGGTTGCAGGTAAACTACCCCTTCCCCTTAACCGATCTTCACCAAAAACAATAGGTCTTGAGTACTCTACAAATCAGGACTGTATGCAAAACATTATTTGATTCTGTTTGAATTTGCGGCTGTTATCGTTTGCCATATAAAATACCCTTGTTAAAAAAACGTTGCAGGTAAACTACCCCTTTCCCTCAACCGATCTTCACCAAAAACAATAGGTCTTGAGAAATCTACAATTCAGGGCTGTATGCGAAACATTATTTGATTCTGTTTGAATTTGCGGCTGTTATCGTTTGCCAAAAAAAAAAAAATTTCCCTTGATAAAAAAAACCGTTGCAGGTAAACTACCCCTTCCCCTCAACCGATCTTCACAAAAAACAATAGGTCGCGAGTACTCTACAAATCAGGGCTGTATGCAAAAAATTATTTGATTCTGTTTGAATTTGCGGCAGTTGTCGTTTGCCATAGAAAATACGCATGATAAAAAACGTTGCTGGTAAACTACCCCTTCCCCTCAACCGATCTTCACCAAAAACAATAGGTCTTGAGTACTCTACAAATCAGGGCTGTATGCAGAAAATTATTTGATTCTGTTTGAATTTGCGGCTGTTATCGTTTGCCATAGAAAATACCCTTGTTAAAAAAACGTTGTAGGTAAACTACCCCTTTCCCTTAACCGATCTTCACCAAAAACAAAAGGTATTGAGAACTCTACAATTTAGGGCTGTATGCAAATAATCTTTTCATTCTGTTTGAATTTGCGGCTGTTATCGTTTGCCATAGGAAATACCCTTGTTAAAACATAAAACGTTACAGGTAAACTACCCCTTTCCCTTAACCGATCTTCACCAAAAACAATAGGTCTTGAGAACTCTACAATTCAGGGCTGTATGCGAAACATTATTTGATTCTGTTTGAATTTGCGGCTGTTATCGTTTGCCAAACAAACAAAATTTCCCTTGCTAAAAAAAAACCGTTGCAGGTAAACTACCCCTTTCCCTCAACCGATCTTCACCAAAAACAATAGGTCGCGAGAACTCTGCAAAACCGGGCTGTATGCAAAAAATTATTTGATTCTGTTTGAATTTGCGGCAGTTATCGTTTGCCATAGAAAAAAAATCTAAGACAGACAGACACACACACAGACAGACAGACAGACAGACAGACAGACACACAGACACTTTTCGGAAAACGACTTTTTTTCATGTTTTGAGTGTAGTAGAATCAGAATCTGCAATAATCTCGAACACGATTTTTTTTGCCATCACCATACTTCCATTCCTTAAGGAATATGGAAGTAAAAATTACCCTTGATAAAAAACCGTTGCAGGTAAACTACCCCTTTCCCTTAACCGATCTTCACCAACAACAATAGGTCTTGATAAATCTACAATTTAGGGCTGTATGCAAATAATCATTTGATTCTGTTTGAATTTGCGGCTGTTACCGTTTGTCATAGAAAATACCCTTGTTAAAACATATAATGTTGCAGGTAAGCTACCCCTTTCCCTAAACCGATCTTCACCAAAAACCGTAGGTCTTGAGATCTCTAAAATTGAGGGCTGTATGCAAATAATCATTTGATTCTGTTTGAATTTGCGGCAGTTATCGTTCGTCATATAAAAAATTACCCTTGTTAAAACATAAAATGTTGCAGGTAAACTACCCCTTTCCCTTAACCGATCTTCACCAACACCAATAGGACTTGAGAACTCTACAATTCAGGGCTGTATGAAAAGAGTAGTTGATTCTGTTTGAATTTGCGGCTGTTATCGTTTGCCATAGAAAAAAATTACCCCTGATAAAAAAAAAAGTTGCAGGTAAACTATCCCTTCCCCTTAACCGATCTTCACCAAAAACAATAGGTCTTGAGAACTCTATAATTCAGGGCTGTATGCAAAAGAGTAGTTGATTCTGTTTGAATTTGCTGTTGTTATCGTTTGCCAGAGAAAAAAATTACACTTGTTTAAAAAAAACAGTTGCAGGTAAACTACCCCTTTCCCTTAACCGATCTTCACCAAAATCAATAGGTCTTGATTGCTCTACAAATCAGGACTACATGCAAAAAAGTATTTGATTCTGTTTGAATTTGCGACTATTATCGTTTGCCATAAAAAATACCCCTTTTAAAACATAAAACGTAGCAGGTAAACTACCCCTTTCCCTTAACCGATCTTCACCAAATGAATAGGTCTTGAGAACTCTACAATTTAGGGCTGTATGCAAATAATCATTTGATTCTGTTTGAATTTGCGGCTGTTATCATTTGCCATATAAAATACCCTTGTTAAAACATAAAACGTTGCAGGTAAACTACCCCTTTCTGTTAACCGATCTTCACCAAAAACAATAGGTCGTGAGAACTCTATAATTCAGGGCTGTATGCAAAAGAGTAATTGATTCTGTTTGAAATTGCGGCTGTTATCGTTTGCCATAGAAAACAATTACCCTTGATTTAAAAAAAACCGTTACCGGTAAACTACCCCTTTCCCTCAACCGATCTTCACCAAAAACAATGGGCCGTGTGTACTCTACAAATCAGGGCTGTATGCAAAAAATGATTTGATTCAGTTTGAATTTGCGGCTGTTATCGTTTGCCATAGACAAAAAATCTACACACACGCGCGCGCGCGCACGCATGCAAGCACACACACTTTTCTATAAACGACTTTTTTTCATGTTTTGAGTGTAGTACAATCAGAATCTGCAATAATCTCGAACACGATTTTTTTTGCCATCACCATACTTCCATTTCCTTAAGGAACATGGAAGTAAAATGACTTTTTTTCATGTTTTGAGTGTCGTACAATCAGAATCTGCAATAATCTCGAACACGATTTTTTTTGCCATCACCATACTTCCATTTCCTTAAGGAACATGGAAGTAAAATATCGGTATGGAGAACCATACATGACTTCCATGTTCTAGGATTTATATATAAAATCATATTCGAAATGAAATATTTCCATAGAAACTACGTCTTTCTACTTATTGCTTCAGCATTAAACCACAGTACTGTGGTCACTAACGTGTACCACCTCACGTTTTCGCACTCGATTTTCACTCATGATGGCAGTCGATGGCACTGCCGAAAAGTCTGGTTTTGCAGAAAACATTGGACTACGGCTAAACAGCCCGGGAAGCAGTTTTAACAAAAAACTACTTCTTTGTTGCCGATAACGTAGTACACATATAAAAAATTCTCCCCTCCACCTACAACTATAATTTTTAATAATAGAAAATTACCCCAACCCGTTCACCTAACCTCTTCATTTATAGATATTTCATCTACGTTTCTACAGTGGATTATTATGAGCTTCTTATCAGGATACTTTATTTTTAAAAATTAAGTACTTTACTCTTGTTAAATCATAAAATGTTTCAGGTAGACTACCCCTTTCTCTTAACCGATCTTCTCCAAAATCAATAGACCTTCAGTCCTCTACAATTCAGGAAATACCCTTGTTAAAACATAAAACGTTACAGGTAAACTACCCCTTTCCCTTAACCGATCTTCACCAAAAACAATAGGTCTTGAGAACTCTACAATTCAGGGCTGTATGCGAAACATTATTTGATTCTGTTTGAATTTGCGGCTGTTATCGTTTGCAAAAAAAAAAAAATTTCCATTGATAAAAAAAACCGTTGCAGGTAAACTACCCCTTTCCCTCAACCGATCTTCACCAAAAACAATAGGTCTTGAGTACTCTACAAATCAGGGCTGTATGCAAAAAATTATTTGATTCTGTTTGAATTTGCGGCAGTTATCGTTTGCCATAGAAAAAAAATCTACAGACAGACACACACACAGACACTTTTCGGAAAAAGACTTTTTTTCATGTTTTGAGTGTAGTAGAATCAGAATCTGCAATAATCTCGAACACGATTTTTTTTGCCATCACCATACTTCCATTCCTTAAGGAATATGGAAGTAAAAAATTATAATTTTATTGCCTGGCAACAAAATTATTTTATTTTTAACAATTACCATTGTTTCAAAAAGTTTAAATAAATTTTCAAGTACTTTACTCTTGTTAAAACGTAAAAGGTTGCAGGTAAACTACCCCTTCCCCTTAACCGATCTTCACCAAAATCGAAAGTCATTGAGACCTCTACAATTCAGGGACGTATGCAAAAAATTATTTGATTCTGTTTCAATTTGCGGCTGTTATCGTTTGCCATAGAAAATACGCTTGATAAAAAACTGTTGCAGGTAAACTACCCCTTCCCCTCAACCGATCTTCAACAAAAACAATAGGTCTTGAGTACTCTACAAATCAGGGCTGTATGCAAAACATTATTTGATTCTGTTTGAATTTGCGGCTGTTATCGTTTTTTGCCATAGAAAATACCCTTGTTAAAAAAACGTTGCAGGTAAACTACCCCTTCAACAATAGGTCTTGATAAATCTACAATTTAGGGCTGTATGCAAATAATCATTTGATTCTGTTTGAATTTGTGGCTGTTACCGTTTGCCATAGAAAATACCCTTGTTAAAACATATAATGTTGCAGGTAAACTACCCCTTTCCCTAAACCGATCTTCACCAAAAACCGTAGGTCTTGAGATCTCTAAAATTGAGGGCTGTATGCAAATAATCATTTCATTCTGTTTGAATTTGCGGCAGTTATCGTTCGTCATATAAAAAATTACCCTTGTTAAAACATAAAATGTTGCAGGTAAACTACCCCTTTCCCTTAACCGATCTTCACCAACACCAATAGGACTTGAGAACTCTACAATTCAGGGCTGTATGAAAAGAGTAGTTGATTCTGTTTGAATTTGCGGCTGTTATCGTTTGCCATAGAAAAAAATTACCCCTGATAAAAAAAAAACGTTGCTGGTAAACTATCCCTTCCCCTTAACCGATCTTCACCAAAACCAACAGGTCTTGAGAACTCTATAATTCAGGGCTGTATGCAAAAGAGTAGTTGATTCTGTTTGAATTTGCTGTTGTTATCGTTTGCCAGAGAAAAAAATTACACTTGTTTAAAAAAAACAGTTGCAGGTAAACTACCCCTTTCCGTTAACCGATCTTCACCAAAATCAATAGGTCTTGATTGCTCTACAAATCAGGACTACATGCAAAAAAGTATTTGATTCTGTTTGAATTTGCGACTATTATCGTTTGCCATAAAAAATACCCCTTTTAAAACATAAAATGTAGCAGGTAAACTACCCCTTTCCCTTAACCGATCTTCACCAAATGAATAGGTCTTGAGAACTCTACAATTTAGGGCTGTATGCAAATAATAATTTGATTCTGTTTGAATTTGCGGCTGTTATCATTTGCCATATAAAATACCCTTGTTAAAACATAAAACGTTGCAGGTAAACTACCCCTTTCCGTTAACCGATCTTCACCAAAAACAATAGGTCTTGAGAACTCTATAATTCAGGGCTGTATGCAAAAGCGTAATTGATTCTGTTTGAAATTGCGGGTGTTATCATTTGCCATAGAAAACAATTACCCTTGATTAAAAAAAAAAACCGTTACCGGTAAACTACCCCTTGCCCTCAACCGATCTTCACCAAAAACAATGGGCCGTGTGTACTCTACAAATCAGAGCTGTATGCAAAAAATGATTTGATTCAGTTTGAATTTGCGGCTGTTATCGTTTGCCATAGACAAAAAATCTACACACACGCGCGCGCGCGCGCACGCTTGCATGCACACACACTTTTCTAAAAACGACTTTTTTTCATGTTTTGAGTGTAGTACAATCAGAATCTGCAATAATCTCGAACACGATTTTTTTTGCCATCACCATACTTCCATTTCCTTAAGGAACATGGAAGTAAAATGACTTTTTTTCATGTTTTGAGTGTCGTACAATCAGAATCTGCAATAATCTCGAACACAATTTTTTTTGCCATCACCATACTTCCATTTCCTTAAGGAACATGGAAGTAAAATATCGGTATGGATAACCATACATGACTTCCATGTTCTAGGATTTATATATAAAATCATATTCGAAATGAAATATTTCCATAGAAACTACGTCTTTCTACTTATTGCTTCAGCATTAAACCACAGTACTGTGGTCACTAACGTGTACCACCTCACGTTTTCGCACTCGATTTTCACTCATGATGGCAGTCGATGGCACTGCCGAAAAGTCTGGTTTTGCAGAAAACATTGGACTACGGCTAAACAGCCCGGGAAGCAGTTTTAACAAAAAACTACTTCTTTGTTGCCGATAACGTAGTACACATATAAAAAATTCTCCCCTCCACCTACAACTATAATTTTTAATAATAGAAAATTACCCCAACCCGTTCACATAACCTCTTCATTTATAGATATTTCATCTACATTTCTACAGTGGATTATTATGAACTTCTTATCAGGATACTTTATTTTTAAAAATTAAGTACTTTACTCTTGTTAAATCATAAAATGTTTCAGGTAAACTACCCCTTTCTCTTAACCGATCTTCTCCAAAATCAATAGACCTTCAGTCCTCTACAATTCAGGGATGCATGCAAAAAAATATTTGATTCTGTATGAATGTGCGGCAGTTATCGTTCGTCATGGAAACATTTCTCTTGTTACAACATAAAATGTTGCAGGTAAACTACCCCTTTCCCTTAACCGATCTTCAACAAAATCAACAGACCTTGAGTTCTCTTTAGTTCAAAAAGGTATGCAAAAACGTAGTTGATTCTGTTTGAATTTACGGCAGTTATCGTTCGTCATATAAAAAATTACCCTTGTTAAAACATAAAATGTTGCTGGTAAACTACACCTTTCCCTTAACCGATCTTCACCAACACCAACAGGTATTGAGAACTCTACAATACAGGGCTGTATGCAAAACATCATTTGATTCTGTTTGAATTTGCGGCCGTTATCGTTTGCCATAGAAAATACCGTTGTTAAAACATAAAACGTTTCAGGTAAACTACCCCTTTTCCTTAACCGATCTTCACCAAAAACAACAGGTCTTGAGAACTCTACAATTTAGGGCTGTATGCAAATAATCATTTGATTCTGTTTGAATTTGCGGCTGTTATCGTTTGCCATAGAAAATACCCTTGTTAAAACATAAAACGTTGCTGGTAAACTACCCCTTTCCCTTAACGGATCTTCAAAAAAATCAACAGACCTTGAGTTCTGTATAATTCAAAAAGGTATGCAGAAGAGTAGTTGATTCTGTTTTAATATACGGCAGTCATCGTTCGTCATAAAAAAAATTACCCTTGTTAAAACATAAAATGTTACAGGTAAATTACCCTATTCCCTTAACCGATCTTCACCAAAACCAAAAGGTCTTGAGAACTCTACAATTCAGGGCTATATGCCAAACATTATTTGATTCTCTTTGAATTTGCGGCTATTATCGTTTACCATAGAAAAAGTAAATATCGGTATGGGGAACCATACATGACTTCCATGTTCTAAGATTTATATTTTAAATCATTAAATATCACTATAATATTGACGACTCGGAACACTAAGTTTTTTATAAGTAAAAACGTAAAGTTTTACCTTACAGCCTAAACCGGCTTTCACCTATAGAAGGCTTCATCAGAGGCTGTCGTTAGTAGCGCTGCTCGTCTTGTTGTTGGCAATGAGATAGTGTTTCGAAGACAAAACACGACAGAAAAATAAAAAACCTGACACCAATCAAAACAGATATAATTCCCTCGCACAAATTCTACCCACGTACAGTGAACCTCACGAACGTCACACTCACAAAAAACGAACAAACACTCCTTGATAAAGGCCTAAAACATAACATACATTACAAACATAACAATCAAACACTAACAAAGCTCATAATTGACACAGAAACAAATATACAAAACACAGCACCAGAACATCAAGACACATTAAGACATAATATAAACAACACAATAGGAGTACATAAGACACCAGACAACAACAACCACAACTCAGAAATACACACAGCCATCAAACTGAGGGAAAAGGCACACAAACACAACATCACATTTGTAAAAGCTGACAAAGGCAACACGACTGTAATTATCCCCACAGACAACCTACACAAAAAAGTACAAGACTTCATAGAACAGAACAACATCACAGAACTAAAACACGACCCCACCGACAGATACCAAAACTCAGTAAAACAAATAGTCAACAAAGCCAAACACATTATGACACATAAACAAAAGCCCTACATGAAACAAATCCGACCATCAGCACCTACACTCCAAGCGCTTCCCAAAATCCATAAAGAAGACATTCCGATCCGCCCCATTATCAACTACCGTAATGCCCCTGCACACAAACTGGCAAAATATCTAGACAAAATTATTAGACAACACACACAAATAGACAACAACATTGCAGTAAAAAACAACACTGACCTAGTAACAAAAATAAAAGACATACACATCCCCCATAACGCCACATTAGCCTCCTTTGACATTAAAAACCTGTACACAAACATCCCCATCTCTGAAACAATCACCATCCTACAAAACAAACTCAAACAGAACAACACACCAGACGAACTTATCAATGAAATAACAGAAACTCTGAACATTATCACAAAACAAAACTACTTTACTTATAACAATAAATACTACACACAGAACGATGGCCTACCCATGGGCTCCCCCATATCCAGCATTCTAGCAGAAGTCTTCCTCCAACACTTAGAAAAAACAAAAATACTCACAAACAATGACAGACACTCACATAAAATACTATATTGGCACAGATACGTTGATGACATTCTAATACTATACAGGGGAAACAAAAGACAATGTGAACAGTTACTAACGCACATAAACAAAATACATAAAAACATAACCTTCACTGCCGAATACGAACACAACAATACCATAAACTTCTTAGATGTCTCCATCACAAAACTAGAACACAGGCACAAATTCAGTATATACAGAAAACCAACTACAACTGACACACTAATACACAACACCTCCAATCACCCAATACAACACAAACTAGCTGCTTTTAGAACCATGATACATAGACTTAACAACATCCCCTTAGATGAAATAGACTACAAAGACAAACTAAACACGATAAAATATCTAGCAGAATCTAACGGTTATGACAGAACAATAGTCAGTAAACTCCTACACAAAACACAAAACAAACAACAGACAAAGACAGAAAACAATAAATTCATAACACTAACATACATCAACAAACAAACAGAAAAAATTGCCCACAAATTCAAAAAAGCAGGATACAGAATCGCTTACAAAACTACTAACAAAACAGAACACACACTATCAAAACGCATGCCCAAAGCACAAAACAAATTCGATCTACCCGGTGTATATAAACTAAATTGTTCAAATTGCAGTAAATTCTACATAGGCCAGACAGGACGTAGCTTCAAACAGAGATACATTGAACACACAAAAGCACTCCACACCACTACAGAATCTACCTTCGCAAACCACCTCACTGAAGCAAACCACACATATAAAAACATCGACAATAACATGAACATACTACACGTACACACAAAAGGCCGAAAACTAGACACTCTAGAAAAATTAGAAATATACAAACACACAAAAACAAATAAAAACGACATCCTAAACGAACAGACACAATTCAAATCGCACGCATTATTCGAACACATCTCACCACACACACACAGCTTCAATCTTTCGAAACACTATCTCGTCGCCAACAACAAGACGAGCAGCGCTACTAACGACAGCCTCTGATGAAGCCTTCTATAGGTGAAAGCCGGTTTAGGCTGTAAGGTAAAACTTTACGTTTTTACTTATAAAAAACTTAGTGTTCCAAGTCGTCAATATTATAGTGATATTTAGTTAAGTAACGGACACGTCATGGACAACGAAATCCAAGAATTTAAATCATTGACGAAATGAAATGTTTCCATAGGAACTACTTCTTTCCACTTATTGCTTCAGTCTTAACCACAGTACTGTGGTCACTAACGTATACCACCACACATTATCGCACTTGATTTTCACTGATGATGGCAGTCGACGGCACTGCTGAAACGTCTGGTTTTGCAGAAAACTTTGGTCTACGGCCAAACAGGACGGGAAGGAATTTTAACAACAAACTACTTCTTTGTTGCCGATAACTTAGTACATATATAAAAAATTATCCTCTCCCCCTTCAACTATAATTTTCATTTATAGAAAATTACCCCCACCCCGTTCAACTATCCTCTTCATTTATAGATATTTCATCTACGTTTCCACAGTGGATTATTAAGATATTCTTATCAGGATACTTTATTTATCAAAATTAAGTACTTTACTCTTGTTACAACAAAAATGTTTCAGGTAAACTACCCTTTCCCCCTAACCGATCTTCACCAAAATCAATAGGCCTTAAGTGCTCTGCAACTCAGGCACATATGTAAAATATCGGTATGGAGAACCATACATGACTTCCATATTCTAAGATTTATATTTAAAATCATTTTCAGCCAAACAGCCAGGCTGTGTCTTACCTGCCTTTTTATTGCTGTATTAAATGAAAAATATTATATTACATTAAAATGAAAAAATTATAATTTTATTGCCTGGCAACAAAATTATTTTATTTTTAACAATTACCATTGTTTCAAAAAGTTTAAATAAATTTTCAAGTACTTTACTCTTGTTAAAACGTAAAAGGTTGCAGGTAAACTACCCCTTCCCCTTAACCGATCTTCACCAAAATCGAAAGTCATTGAGACCTCTACAATTCAGGGACGTATGCAAAAAATTATTTGATTCTGTTTGAATTTGCGGCTGTTATCGTTTGCCATAGAAAATACGCTTGATAAAAAAACGTTGCAGGTAAACTACCCCTTCCCCTCAACCGATCTTCACCAAAAACAATAGGTCTTGAGTACTCTACAAATCACGGCTGTATGCAAAACATTATTTGATTCTGTTTGAATTTACGGCTGTTATCGTATGCCATAGAAAATACACTTGTTAAAAAAACGTTGCAGGTAAACTACCCCTTTCCCTCAACCGATCTTCACCAAAAACAATAGGTCTTGAGAACTCTACAATTTAGGGCTGTATGCAAATAATCGTTTGATTCTGTTTGAATTTGCGGCTGTTACCGTTTGCCATAGGAAATACCCTTGTTAAAACATAAAACGTTACAGGTAAACTACCCCTTTCCCTTAACCGATCTTCACCAAAAACAATAGGTCTTGAGAACTCTACAATTCAGGGCTGTATGCGAAACATTATTTGATTCTGTTTGAATTTGCGGCTGTTATCGTTTGCCAAAAAAAAAATTTCCTTTGATAAAAAAAAACCGTTGCAGGTAAACTACCCCTTTCCCTCAACCGATCTTCACCAAAAACAATAGGTCGTGAGTACTCTACAAATCAGGGCTGTATGCAAAAAATTATTTGATTCTGTTTGAATTTGCGGCAGTTATCGTTTGCCATAGAAAAAAAAATCTACAGACAGACACACACACACACACAGACACTTTTCGGAAAACGACTTTTTTTCATGTTTTGAGTGTAGTAGAATCAGAATCTGCAATAATCTCGAACACGATTTTTTTTGCCATCACCATACTTCCATTCCTTAAGGAATATGGAAGTAAAAATTATTTGATTCTGTTTGAATTTATGGCAGTTATCGTTCGTCATGAAAAAATTTCTCTTGTTTCAACATAAAATGTTGCTGGTAAACTACCCCTTTCCCTTAACCGATCTTCAACAAAATCAACAGGCCTTGAATTTTCTACAAAGTAGGGAAGCAAGCAAACATTATTTGATTCTGTTTGAATTTACGGCAGTTATCGTTCGTCATAGAAAAAATTACCCTTGTTATCACATAAAACGTTGCTGATAAACTACATCTTTCTCTTAACTGATCTTCACCAAAATCAATAGGTCTTGAGTCCTCTAAAATTCAGGGATGCATGCAAAACATTATTTGATTCTGTTTGAATGTGCGGCAGTTATCATTCGTCATAGAAACAATTACTCTAGTTAAAACATTAACAGTGGCAGGTAAACTACCACCGATCTTCACCAAAATAAATAGGCCTTGAGTCCTTTACAACTTAAGCATATATATAAAAATTTATTTGATTCTGTTTTTGAATTTACGACAGTTATCATTCTTCATGAAAAACATTCTCTTGTTACAACATAAAATGTTGCTGGTAAACTACCCCTTTCCCTTAACCGATCTTCACTAAAATCAACAGACCTTGAGTTATCTACAATTGAGGAAGGTGCGCACAAAATTATTTGATTCTGTTTAAAATTTGCGGCAGTTATCGTTCGTCATAAAAAAATTACCGTTGTTAAAACACAAAATGTTGCTGGTAAACTACCCATTTCCCTTAACCGATCTTCATCAAAATCTTCACCGATCTTCACCATTGAGTTCTCTATAGCTCAGGAAGGTATGCAAAACATTATTTGATTCTGATTGAATTTACGGCATTTATCATTCGTCATAGAAAAAAAATCAACAGACCTTGAATTCTCTGCAACTCAGGAAAGTGTGCAAAAAATTATTTTCTCTCTTTTCTCTTTGAATTTTCGGCAGTTATCGTTCATCATAAAAAAAATTACCCTTTTTAAAACATAAAACGTTGCTGATAAACTACCCCCTTCCCTTAACCGATCTTCAACAAAATCAACAGACCTTGAGTTCTCTTGAGTTCAAAAAGGTATGCAAAAACCTAGTCGATTCTGTTTGATTTAGGCAGTAATCGTTCGTCATATAAAAAATTACCCTTGTTAAAACATAAAATACTGCAGGTAAACTACCCCTTTCCCTTAACCGATCTTCACCAACACCAATAGGTATTGAGAACTCTACAATACAGGGCTGTATGCAAAACATTGATTCTGTTAGAATTTGCGGCTGTAATAGTTTGCCAAAAAAAAAATAATTAACCTTGATAAAAAACCGTTGCAGGTAAACTACCCCTTTCCCTTAACCGATCTTCACCAAAAACAAAAGGTCTTTTGTAGTACTCTACAAATCAGGGCTGTATGCAAAAAATTATTTGATTCTGTTTGAATTTGCGGCTGTTATCGTTTGCCATAGAAAATACCCTTGTTAAAACATAAAACGTTGCAGGTAAACTACCCCTTTCCCTTAACCGATCTTCACCAAAAATTATAGGTCTTGAGATCTCTACAATTTAGGGCTGTTTGCAAAAGAGTAGTTGATTCTGTTTGAATTTGCGGCTGTTATCGTTTGCCATAAAAAAAATTACCCTTGATTAAAAAAAAACCGTTGCCGGTAAACTACCCCTTCCCCTTAACCGATCTTCACCAAAAACAATAAGTCTTGAGTACTCTACAAATCAGGGCTGTATGCAAAAAATTATTTGATTCTGTTTGAATTTGTGGCTGTTATCGTTTGCCATAGAAAAAAAATCTACAGACAGACACACACACAGACACTTTTCGAAAAATGACTTTTTTTCATGTTTTGAGTGTAGTACAATCAGAATCTGCAATAATCTCGAACACCATTTTTTTTGCCATCACCATACGTCCATTTCCTTAAGGAACATGGAAGTAAAATCAGTGTTGCACTTTTATTATATGTACCATGTATCAATTTTTTTTTTAAATGCCAATTACTTTGGGTACAGAAATGACATTCAGAATCTCCTAGAACACCATTTAATTATAAGAGTTGTGTCTCATAAATATTCATTACTGTCAGTAAAAAACAAAGTTTAAAATTTGGTAAAAATAAAAGATATACTTTACACACAAGTTCATAAAATCTTCGGATTTGCAATTACTTTTACAACCAGGAATACAACAAATACTTAAGTGGCATTATCAATGACAAACCTACACTAAATGAATTATGTACAATTTATTATTTCAGTCGACTAACGTTTTGTTATAAGTTAATTTCGGAAGGTTACTGTGAGTTAAAAATTCTAAGCACCTATCTTAGTTAAGCTTTAAAACAGGTGCAGATTTTAGTTTTGGTCATGTTTCGATAAGTACCTACGTGGGTTGATCAACACATGTTTGAAATCAGCTTATTAAAAAAAAATAAACTCGAATAACACTGTAGTATTATAAACTACAATATTAAACAGCACTATTGCACTACAGAAATTGTCACTAACAACAAACTGTAACAAAACCTTTGATAGTTTTACTAGAAAGTTAATCGCTCACAAAATACAGACCACACTCTACTCAACTGCTGCTTTGGCCTCAGACACAACATTGCAACAATTCTACCTTCCGGCCTGACACTAACCCGGCCATGGCTTGGTGCATCCAATGTACTAAGTTACGTTTTGATTCATCTTCTCTGCTTTCTCATTGCATCATTGAATATTCTGACAAACCAATATTTAATTATTTTAAATTACTTTTAATAGAGGCTTTTCAAAATAGGAAGTGGCACTTGAAAGACTTCCATTGATGCAGTTCAATGTGGAAAGACAAGCGGACAATCAATTGGCCTTCCTTGACGTCTTGGTCCTTAGAAGGGCCAATGGCAGTCTGGGTCACAAAAGCATACAGGAAGCCAACACACACCAACAGATACCTCCACAAGCTGTCCAATCACCATCCAAGCCAGAAACGGGCAGTTTTGAAGACATTGGTGGACCGGGGGAAGAGGATCTGTGAACTCTGGTATCTTAACGAGGAGCTGTGGTATCTCAAGCAAGCACTGCAGGCCAACGGATATTTCATTGGGGAGGTGAGACTGTACAGTCTGGCCGAGAAGAACAGCCAGGCCGGTGGAGTCAGTGTCTCAGGAGAATGTTGGCTTTACTGTGTTGCCCTATGTCCATGGCGTGACTGATGCAGGTTTCTGAGCCAACACATCGTGAAACCAATCTTCAAGCCGACCAAGGCAATCCAGCAGTTTCTGAGACCAGTGAAGGATGTCAGGGACCCACTCTCATTGTGTGGAGTGTATGGAGTTCCTTGCTCGTGGGGTCAGTTGTACATCAGAACTACAAAATGCAGTGTCCATGCCCACGTTGATGAACACAGCCGCTACTGTCGTTTGAGGCAGCTGGAAAAGTCTGCTATAGTGGAGCACGCACTCGCCAATGCAGACCATCGCATACTCTTTGAAGAGACGAGGCTTCTGTCATCAGTGAGTGCATATTTCCCTCGTCTGCAAATGGAGTCTGTCCAGATTCAGACACATGCATCTATTGCAATGAATTGGCAGGGTGATTCTCTCTCATTGAGTGTTCTTTGGACACGAGTTGTGGCGAACCAATAAGAATTTGCCTTTCTTCTGATTGGGTGGTGGTGTCAGATAACAGCTTCGTGCAGACTCGAAAAGTTTATAAATATGAGTGTCCTACTCACAGCCAGTAGCCTTAACCACAGTTCAGTGGTCACTGACTGTGAAACCTGGGTCAGGTAGTTGCAGCCTTCTGCATTGAAGATGGCCATCGAAGGCATGGCCAAAACGTATGCACCGAACGACCTTGGACCACGGCCTTACAGCCCGGCAAGCCAAAATTCTCGTAACATTGAAGCCGGCTGTGAAAACCTCAGACAGAATTAGAAATAACATGGTTGCACATCATTACAGAAAAATTATTCCTATTAGCGCTTGCAAGCTTCACAGCTCATCAGATTGGATATATCTGACCATATTCCGATCGGACCATTATCAGACCATATTTCCGATTTGATGATGAGCTGTGAAGCCTGAAAGCGCTAATCGGAATAATTTTTCTATAGTGGTGCGCAACAGTGTTATTTCTGTTTGTGATTAATCTTTAGTAAATTATCTGTCTATATGTCAGTCAGTCTGTCTATATTATTGAAATATACTGTATTCTCATTAAACTTAATATATCATGTAACACTGGACTTTTTTACTTAGTTTTATAAATCTATTAAGGCAGCAGTCAGTTTAACATGTAAACTAGAATGGTTATAGATGTTTTGAGAATTTATTTTGGTGTGCAGTTATAACAGTTTTGTAACGTTGGTGCTATATAAAATATCATAATATAGGTATATGTTTGATACCAAAAACTGAAAACTTGACACAGAATTGCACGGAGAAGAAAAGTAAATATAATGTGTGAGACTATAACTACAAGTTTAACCATTAACTATAAATTTGACATTTTATTATTGTTTATATGTGATGTTATTTATTTTATTTTAATTAATTAGTTAAAGTTTTTGTTTTTAATTAGGTTTTGAATGTATTTTTAACCTAATGTGATACGTCTAATAATAATTTTAACTACAATATACTCTTTTAACAGTTCATGAAACAAATTGGATATTGCCCTCAGACTGATGTGATTATTGATGTACTTACTGCTGAAGAAATACTTAAACATTTTGCAGTTATTCGAGGAATTCCATTTAAACATGTGAAAGGACAAGTGGACAAATGGATAAACTTGCTTGGTATGCGTTCTTTTTGGATATTTACAAATATCCTGATATCTGCTGGATCACAAACATACGGTGTTGCTATGTCAATCAACCTCTTTTTCCCATACAGCTTCTCAAAATTTCCTGACTTCGGCATAAAAATCTCCACTTCCACAGTTATATGTGGCTTATGCAAAGCACGATATTTTAAAATCATATAGTCTAAATGTTTGAATAATATTACAAGGATAACGTAAATATTTATTTATTAATAATTTTTTTTTAATATGATTGTTATGTGGTGTTTTTAATTGTGGACTGTATAAAAAAACAAAAACAAAAGGAAAACTGATTTCAATTTTTTATCAAGACACAATGAAATTGGCGCACACACACACACACATTTCAAGTATGCAGTTCTGTACACACACTGACCTTGAAACCCTCACGAGAGAGCCAGTCACTCTCCCCACTATTATGACCCCCCACACACACACACACACACACACATACACACACAAGACCTAACAATAATAAAAGAAAATGCACTTACCTGCTGAAATCAAACTCACACTTCCCAGTTCATATACTTTATTTATACAAGTTTCCACTTGTTCAATTTAAAGAAACAGTTTCAAATTAGTCACATCCATTTTTAGTTTATGGATATACAATTTCTATGTTTATCCATCATTGCACAAATTATGATGAAATCGAAACAAGATTTAGTTTGCTCAGGATGATGTTTGTGTGTAAGAGGCCAGAAAGTGTTTTAGTTGCTAATCTATTCGCGATTTTGATTATGGCAAGGTTAATGGCACTCAGCATTCTCTCCATCACCTACTACAACATGGTAAAGTAAATGTATATGCTACATAAGTATTCAGAGCAGGAAAAGCTTCAGTATCATCCCATTTCTTTGTGTTTTTGATTTCTTTCCAGAAGTGTAATACACTTTACCAGAACCTGCGTATATATTTGTATTCTTAACAAAGAGTCCCATTCTCTGGCTAGGTTAAATTATTTATTTCAATGTTTTTTCTCAGAAGGCAATAAAAAAACAATGCCTAACAATGCTAAAGCCAATAACTCAATGTCTAACAAGCCAGTATTTTTTTTTTCTATCAAGAAATTCCCATAGTTTGAATATGGTCACAGTTGAAAGTAAATCCTACCAATTCCTTACATAGGAATTTGAGCCTTCAAATTCCACCATTGTGGGTGAAATCCCCACACTGGCATTCCTTCAATCATTTGATATGATGTGTAGTATAGTGTTTGTTAATAATTTTATAATTCTTTATCTGCTTCTTCTTTACATCTTTTTTCCTCCTCTCCTCTTCTTTCTCCCCCTATACATTTTATTCCTTATTATTATTTTATTTTTGTAAAAACGATGCTACTTTTTATGTTCATTCTGAAACAGAAGATATAAAATGGATAAATTGAAAGTATAAAATTGGATTTGTGACAATATATCTTGGGGAAACCTTCAAACTTATAAATACTGTGCACACGATTAAACTACTTTTTAAGTAGTCTTTAATAAGAATATTTAAATTTATTCAATGCAAGACACAAGGAGTACCAGAAACTGTAGCTTCCAGTTAACTGGGGATTTATGTGGTTATATGATATTAATGTGTATGGTTATATGATATTAATGTGTATGGTTACATGGTAACCAATGGATTGGTTGAATCAGATAAGTTCAATGGCCACCACGATCACCTAAAATTATAGCATTAGAATATTTCTTTGGGTTTTCATGAGTGATTGGTTTATTCTGATCATATTGGCACACCAGAACAACTGTGAAATCACATTTTGAAAGGTGTATTAAAAGAATAATTCTGATGCTATAAGACATGCTCTAGGAGCATGTATTTTTGTTGTGCTGAGTGCTCCATTCACCAAAATATGAACATCTACTTTGAATGAGTAGAGTCTAACAACGTATTTTTAATTACAAAATATTTTGGTAATAAACAATTTTGGAGGAGACATTAATATACGAGGTCTGTTCAGAAAGTATCTGGCTATTCTAAATATCTTGGTAATATGCCAAGTGACCTTCACGAAGTTGCAGCGCCAATTGCAGGAGACATTGCTACACATACATGACCAATCCAAGCTGCCATCACGTCTCTCGTTCGGCAATGAGACTCCATTAAATAAGCTTGTATTTTGTCAGTCCTTCACATTCACAAAGCTGAGCAATTAGATCAGCAAATTTATATTAAGTTTTGGTTCATCAGCTTAGATATTCATCCACAGAAACTATTCGAATGATTAACAGTGCCTTCAGGAATGACTCCATGAATGATGATCAAATTAAAGTGTGCCATTAATGCTTTCAAGATGGCCCAAAATCTGTAGAAAGTGATCCATATTCAGGAAGCAACATCAAGGTCATGTAATAATTCAAATAATAAGGATAAATAAAAGAAGAAATGAAGAGGCCCCGACACTACCTTTATTTTCCTTACTTACTTACAGCCAATGTTGACTGTTTTTTTGACCATGAAGTTGTGGTCCTGAAGAGTACTACACAAAAAGTCTTTGCAGGCCGAAAGATTCAGTGATGAGAAAACTGGACTAGCTGGGGAAGTGTGGTGACTGGTGCCATTACCATGGCAATGCACCTGCACATTCTTTGCGCCTGGTACAGGATTTCTTGGCAAAACATCGTATCACACACGTTGCTCAGATACCCTTACAATCCTGATTTAGCTCCCTATGATATGTGGGTCTTTGCAGAGATAAATCTGATGATGAAAAGAAGGAGATTCAGGTTTTGAATGAGATTCATGAGAGTGCAATGATGCAGCTGAGGCTGATCCCAAAAGAAGACTTTGCAGACTGTTTTGAGAAGCGGAAAAGATGGTGTGAAAAGTGTGTGAAGTCACGAGGAAAGTAAGGCCCCATTGGGAAGCTAGGGAAGCTATTCTTCTCAAAATATTATGTGGCTGGATACTTTCTGGACAGATCTCATATGCTTGTTTTTTATTTCAATTTTCAGAAACATTTCTAGAATATCGTCATGCAATTTAGAATCACCCTGTACATTTCGGTTAGTTTCAACATCAAAAATAGTAAACAAAGTGCATTGATTTCGTGCGCATGTGTATATGTGCACGGACATGTGCTTAAAGTATAGGGACTGTAATTAATATTTTTAATGTTAGGTTTAGAAGAATACAGACACAAAAGATGTGGCACATACAGCGGTGGTAACAAACGAAAGCTGTGTACTGCAATTGCATTAGTTGGTGATCCGCCAATACTGTTTCTGGATGAACCTACAAGTGGTGTTGACCCGGCAGCTCGAAGAATGATGTGGAATGTATTGATCAACTGCCAGAAGACTGGCCAAGCAATTGTTTTAACTTCACACAGGTTAGTTGTTATTATTGGATTTGAAAATTGTATTGAAAAAATGAAAACACTATTTTAAATGTAATATAGAAATATGTAAAAGAGTTTTACTATAATTGAACAAACTAAGCGAGTTCTCAGTTTTAACTCAAAGCATTTGGCATTTGTTTACTTGAGGTATGTCTCAAAATAACTTCTGAATGCATCAATAGATTTTTGTAAAACTTGACATGCATGTCTATACCATTACACTAGAGAACCTGTGATGGTACAATTCTGGTATGATAATAATTTTGTAAATCTATGGTCCTAAAAACCATAATTATTGTATTTTTATTCCCTAACCATTTATTTTGTAATAATAATAATTTTATTTCATAATCCCTATAAAGTTCTGGTGAATAAACTATAGAATATTTTAAACAACACATATTGGAGTTAACAGGATTTCTGTCGAATTCGCTGAAAAGCTACAAATGTCGCAAAAAACTATTTACCACAGACAAACAGTAAACAACCAAGCCCACAATTACGTCAGACGCAAGGAATGTAAGACGCATTGTATGCGACTGGGCTGGGCTGCGGAACAAAGAACTCGTGACGTAGTTTTGCCCCACCTACGCAATGTTTAACAAAGACTCTGGGTCATTTTCGCCTGGACCGTGAATTGGGCCGGTCGGCACTTCACGCGGCCGGCATATTCACTAAGTGTTTATGTAAATTTTACACCACCAAAAGTGGATTAAATAACAGTAGTTCAAAGTACAATACAATTCGGCAAAGTGTAATAATTCACGATGTGATCGTCCAGAATCGGCGAACTCGCGGTGTGCGACGTTCTAAAAACTGGAAGCTAAGTATCAGCTATAACCCTTATATATCAAAGAAAATAGAAAAATGACCAACTCAGCAAATTCAGTTCAATAAAAAATTATTCATTAAATAAAAAATGAGCTCATAAAATAAAAAATTGTACCAGAGAATGAGAGAGAGAGAGAGAGAGAGAGAGAGAGAGAGAGAGAGAGAGAGAGAGAGAGAGAGAGTGAACAAAATACTATTTAAAAAGTGCTGGGTTGTGCAAATATAAAATATATATATATATCTATAAAATACATATCAAATGTTTAATGTTTTCAGAGAGTTTAAAAAATATAAATAACTGTGTAGGTATTTTGGAGGGTTTGTAAAAGGGTAATTTAACGTAATTTTGTCGCCACCTGGTGGAGAATATATGTAATTAAATGTCATAAATAAACTGGGTAATATCATTTGGTAAAAAATTTTAACAAAGTATTATTATTTCACATAACACTTTCCGCTACTCAAGAAGTTCGCTTAAACGAATTCCTGCCCTTTTAAAGGTAAGTAAACTTCAGGTTTATATTTACTTTTTTGCATATCAAGATGGCGCCCGACCTTTGAAATTATTGACCAAGTGTAAAGATATTATATTGTATTTTATTATCAGCAATAAAAAGAAGTATAACATTTGGCTTCTGGAACAGGGACACTACGTAAACTTTTGTTTTATGTGGGTAAGCCTACGGAGAGCGCGGAAAAGTTATTTGAAGTATAGTTTTACATAATTTTAAATACGTAAACATAACCCAACTTCCACGAGGTTATGTTATAAGGTTATATGCATGCGGGTAATATTAAAATAAGCAAAATGAATACCGATAAAGGTGACAATGTAGATGAAAAAGTTGCGAGTGAGATGGATGTTAAACTGAACCCAATTAGTCAGATCAGTGAAACCAGTGTTACTGAATTAAATCCGGTTCCAATAACCCCCATCTCAACTCAAGACGTAAGTAAGACAGATGGTACAGCTGCAATGATGCAGTTACTATTAAGCGAAATTAAAGGAATTAATAATAAATTCGATGAAAAGTTTACTAACTTGAATGACAAATTCAATAATTTCGATAAACAATTTAACGAGCAGAAAAATTAAATCAGAAATAGTTTTGATGAGAAGTTTAAGTTTGAAGAATTAAAGACCGAAATTAAAAGACGTAAATGTGAATGATAATCTAGATAAACAATGTGACAAAGTAATTAAAAAGTTGGATGAGAAGTTAATCCAAATAGAGAATCAGAAGGTGAGTGACAGTGATAATTTGAATAATGAGTTTACAGGTAGTAAGAATGATATGATATTAGAAAATGATAATGAGAATATTAGGAGTGATAATGAGGTGTTTGAGTGTGTTGAGTCAGAGAGAGAGCTGAGAGAAAGTATTTTTGTAAAAGGGGTGCAGGGGTTAGAATTTTCCTTTGATGTTGCGGTAGGGGGTGAAGTCAAGTCTTCACGTATTTTTAATAAGGACGAGAGCTCCTTAGGTTTATATTTGGGAGACGAAAGGTCTACAAATAGAGTTCCTTGGTGTTTTTGTGTACCTCATAGGTGGTGCAGTAATTATGAGTTAGTGACCTCTGCATATTTGGAAAGAGAGAGTGTAACTTGGTGTTATGGTGAGAAATATATTGAGAGAGAGAATAAGAGAGCAATAGAGATTTTTAAAGTAAATAGAAAGTATAGAGAATTTGTAGAAAGGTTAGGAGTAGAGATGGTGTATGATTATAACGAATACTTACCTTGTAGTAAAAGTGAGATAGTAAAAATAGTAGATGATGAGAAAAATTATAACAATTACTTACCTTGGGAAGTAACAGGTGTAGTAGTAGAAAATTAAGATGACTATATGACTAACAAGATTACTGAGGGAGACAGAACTATACCCGATCGTAACATGGCATATGATAAATTAATAGGGAGTACATCTATTAATGTAAACGAAATTGTGAATGAATATAAAAAGTTTGATAAATATTATAATGATTATAATAATATAATTTATTTACTAAACAATAAGATAAATAGACCTAAGATTAGAATGTTATTCAATGATGGAGGGTAGATTGTTTTATTGTGTAATGAACATTTAATATATGTGAACAGTGATTTTGAAATGGACTGCTAATGGACTGATTTGATCAATGATAAAATAATGAGTTAGGATTGTATATGTTTTTCATTGTATTAAGTGTATTAATGTCAATGTATTTATGTATTTTGATGTTGTGTATTACAGGTAACTTTTATGTACACCATGTATTATGTATTGTTTGAATAATTAACAATTAACATGTTTTTATTTTGCTAAACAAGTGAAAGTAATAGTGAAAATTTTAAATAATTGAATAATAAGTAAAGAGTAATTACTGAATTAATGTGGTACAAAAGAAAGTTGTACTAAATTTATAATTGCAGTAGGAATGAAGTTAAATTATTAATTCGTAACGAATAAAACATTTCTAATGAATAATAAATGATTAAGTAAAAATATATATTTGAAGATTGAGATGTACTGTTATGAGTAGGTGAGAGATAAATTTTATAATGCAATTGTCAATGATTACAGAAATGTAAAGTGTTAAAAAAGGATAGAACCTGGGTGTATTAATAAATAGAGGCATGTGAGTTATTCAATCAAAGTTAATGGGAGTTAGATAGATAAGAATTTTGAAGAAAATAGTAATACAAAGAGAGTATTAGATATTTTAGGGACACAGTAGTTAGTGATTATCTGAAGAGGTGAGAAAAGTAAAGGTTAAACATATATTGTTGCTGATGATATTTTGTAGTGGGGGTGAGGTGATAAGGAGTAGCCAACGTATAGCGTTGTGGCAGGTAATAGCGTAGTTTAAGGGAGTGTTTGCTGAATTTTTTGGAAGGGCAAAATAATATGAATGTATATAGCCAGGTAGGGAACACCCATTCCTGTACAAAGACGCGCGGTGCCATAGGATTTATCGTCAAAATGAAATTAGTGAAAGGTGTTTATAATTGAGAATTTGGTGTCATGATAGGTAAATTTGGTTGTTAGTTAGAAGAAGGTGAGTAAGATTATAAATGTTAGTGCCTAGATAATAAGTCAAAGCATAGTGAATACAGGAGCCACCCAGACTAATCAAGGATAAGAATGTGAAAGGTTAGGTAGAAAATTCAGAGTAGAGAGGTAATAAGAAATGAATGATGAAATAATAATAATATAATATGAATATTAATAATAAATGATAAATAATTGATGGCTAATTAATGAAAGTTTAGAATTATTAATTAATTAATTGAAATTGTAATTTTTTATAATTTAAATGCAAACTTAAAGATGTAGGATGTGTAAATCTTAATCAAGTTAAATGTGAATTGGTTATTTCAATGTATTAACCGTATTATTGTATTAACATAATGATGAGTGTATTATCATGTATTATGTAATATGTATTATGTTTTTTATGTATTAGCATAGGAATTTGAACATGATGTATAGGAAATAGTGTGTGGAGGAGAAAGAGGGGTAAATATTATTAACAGCGCCAGTTTAATTAACTGTTAATAATAATAATATTAATAATAATAAGATTTTATTTTTTTTTATAAAATGTTTTTTCTCCTTGTTTGAGTAATTACTTTAAAGGGAGATTTAGGTAATTATAGCCATAAATTTGGGATTTATATATATTTATTATATCCATGTATTTCATTTAGATATTTGTTTCTTTTATAATTACATTAATTGTGAAAACAGAAAGAGTTAATTATTATCGATGGGAATCGAAAAGATTTTTAAAATAAAGGATAGTCAATGAAGAGAATGGCACTTCTATATAATTCTTGTTGAGTTGAAGCAAACCAGCACATAGCTAAGGGGAAACAGATCAGTTAGGAATATAGTATTATACCAAGCCACTATTTTGATATTTTTGATTTATTGTTTCAGTGTTTGTTGATGTTGTGACGGCGGTCCTGAACTGGCCAGCGCGTCAGAGCAGGAGCGTTACGCGCCTGATTGGCCTTATGGTGTTGGGATCTCGAAGGAGAAGTCCAGTAAGGTCATGCAGGTTCTGTCATCATCATCGGACCACGAGTGAGTTATTGTATTTCTTTTCATATAAATTGTAAGGGGGTTAATTGTTTTTGAGATTCATCTGTGTGTGAAAGCTCATGTAGGGTATCAAAACAAAGGGAATTTAAATCACAATCTTAGTATGGTGTTGATTTTTGAAAAATTTAACCTTTTTTAACATCAGGGCCCAAAAAGAGGGGAACATTTTTGATACAGTCACAAAAATTCATGTGGCCACAAAAATCTTTTAACTGTGAAAATCCAGCAGCGTGTCAGAGTAAAAGTAATTGTAACACAAATATGAATATTTCGAATTTTTAGTGCTTATTGTGTGATTGTGTGCTCTACATGTTAATATTAGTGGGGCTTTATAATATAAGGTTACCGTCCATCACCAACATGATACTGATAAAATGCATACCAGACAAAGGCACAAAAATGAATATATGGAAAAACTTACAAATATATAAACATAAAATACAAGACAAACTACTAATACCTGAACAAATACAAAACATGAGACAATTTTCAAAACAATTGACATTTGAAACACTCAAAAAAACAAAAATATATACCACACCTACACACAATAACACCAATGTAAACTACCAAAAGCCAACAGGAAGCTACAGCAACAACCAACCTGGACACAAATATTCCACAAGACTAAAAACTCAGATGACTATGGATGGGGAAACTATTTGATGCCCAAAACATGTTTCAAGTAAGGAAAAGAATATATTTAGAATAAAAATTAATAGTAAATATTAAGTAATCTAAATTTCAAAAAAAGGAATATAGCAAGAACGGTTTCAGTGTGTGTGTGCGTGCGTGCGTGCGTGCGTGCGTGCGTGCGTGCGTGCGTGTGTGTGTGTGTGTGTGTGTGTGTGTGTGTGTGTGTGTGTGTGTGTGTGTGTGTGTGTGTGTGTGTGTGTGTGTGTGTGTGTGTGTGTGTGTGTGTGTGTGTGTGTGTGTGTGTGTGTGTGTGTGTGTGTGTGTGTGTGTGCTGTTTGTAAATATAAAATTAACTGAAGAATTTACTACATTTAATTCTGTAAACCATTTTGAAGACAGGGGTCTTATCCTTTTTACCAGTGCTACTGCATTAATACATTAATTACAATAATTAAATATAGTTGTAATAAAACAGTGGAAGTGACACTCAGCTACATACATTCAACAGTCCCATAAAGTTAAGACAAGTTTGTCAGTCCCAGGTCAATTTAGTCTGTGAAACTGAGTACATACGGTAATATCTGTACTTGACATGTGTGAAGATGAATTGTTGCACTGCCACTTGGTCTGTATGTTGTACGGGTCAAACTGATGAACACCCAGATTTATTATTAATGAAAATAATAAAATATATTATCATTAATACTTTTTTTGAGTGTAGAACAAATAAATAACTGATGAGTGTACAATACATGTATTCAATACTTTCTCTTTGTTGGTGACTTTAGCAGTAACTATCCATTATTTAGAGAACTAAGTAACAAACAGAGTAACTACATTCTTTTGACAGGAAAAACCATGTCTTGTCAAATAACTCAATCAGCACCCATCAGAAGGTTCGCTACCCCATCAAATGAGAGGATCACCAGCTGCAATAAAATATTATTTCCTATTTTCCAAAAGTTGCCTCACTTTGATAGGTGTGAGTTGTCAGTTAATCATGTTTTATGTTTGCTGCAGCATGGAAGAATGTGAAGCGTTGTGTACACGACTGACAATACTGGTACAAGGTCGTATGATGTGTATTGGCAGTCTGCAGCATTTGAAAACTCGTTTTGGACAAGGATATATGATCACAATAAAATTGCTTTCTCATCCTGATAGTAATAGACTTGTTCTGCAGTTAAAGGAAGCCGTACAGGCTACGTTTAGCCAGAATTGTATTTTGAAAGACGAGCATCCAGTGAGTAACATATTTTGTTTGGCCCAAAACCTAAAATATTTGTTCCTTGTTTTTTAACTTTTCACAGACACATTTGTTTTAAATATATTTAAAGTTGTTTATGTTTACATTTCTGAAGATAACAGTAATGAAAACATCAAAAAAGCACACACACACATACACGAGCACGCGCGGGTATTCATTAAACACGTTTTTTCCTTTAAAATTGTTAAAAGACCAACCATTAATTTTCTCTGTTCAGGAGTATTGACAGTAACTTATGGACAGGGAAATTAATTTGTTTCCTGTACACAGAAAAAAAACATTTAGGCAAATTGAAGTTGTTAGTAAACATTTGTTTACGCCCACTTTGTTATAATTTTATAATAGCCATAAAAAAAACATTCTCACCAGTCTAAAATGCCTGAGGGATTTTTGACTAACATCCAAATATTTGACTTGCAAATCTTTACACTTACAGAATTTTTCAAAGATTCTATGACTTATGCTTATTACATTATTATTTGGTGTTCTGCCCTAAGGCAGGTCTTCAAATGGTAAAAGCTTTCCAAGCTGTGCTATCGCATACCAGTCTTTTCGTTTCTTCGTAACACCCTCTGATTTTACTGCTATCTATTAACTTCACTCTTCTACGATTTTACATAGAGGCCCATACCATTTGCTCTACTAGGGATATCCAACATGGATCCTTAATGTGGTAGTATCCCATTGCCTTCCACATCCTCATGCCGTTGACCAAGTGGTTCATCCGCCTTTAGAGACACTTTCTCATCACAAGGGCAAGAATGTGCCCTACCTCTACCTGCTCATCCGCCCTCCAAAGAAACCATTGACACTTGGTAGAGAGGAACTCCTTATCCTGGGAGTCACTCGGCAGGCTGCTTGCAGTTTCAAAGAAACTGGGCGATGGGGTCGCCACATCCCTATGCCAATTGCTTACTATAAAACCATCTTAATTTTAAAGTAGTCAGAAAAGAATAACAACTTTTTGACGCTCTTTAAATCTGATTTTTAATGATTTATTACAGTACAGTTTAGGGTTTTCTCAACTTTTGTCTCGAGTAGACTGTCAAAATGTAATAGAAAAAACTCAGATCAAAAGTAAACAGAAATTATTACTTCATCCTTAGTAATAAGTTGTACGTTGTACAGCAACTATACTTATTCTTGTTATTAATAATAAATAACTAATAAAATATACAGTTATAACTATTATAAACCTCACTCTCTCCTCCATCCCACCCCCATCTCTCATACTATACTCACAAGTGTTAGGCCAGGCGGCCACCAGAAGCGGAGCACAGTGGACTGAGCTTGTCAAATGTAAACAATGTTGTTCCAATGAAAGGGCGGCCACCGGAAGCTGAGCTGAGTGAAGTGGAGTGAAGCGAAATCACACGGGTCCATTCCGCTCAGCTTTTTGACTCGACCGAGGTCCATTTGGAAGCTGACTCTGCTCCCCCCACCACACCACCTGACTCTGGTTCCCACTGACAACCATACTCAAGTCAGTTAGCAACTAGCAATTCTATCAGTACTCCGAAAGTCAGTACTCCGCTTTCTATTGCCGCCCCTAAGTGACTCAGCTCTACTTCTGCGCTCAACTATGCTTCTCTCCCCTTTACTCCACATCTGTTGGCACCTAGACTTAAGTGGTAACCACTCATTATGCTGCTACATGATTGTCTATCAATGTTTTGTATTTCATTCCACAGTGCTTTAAGTATACAGTTGTACAATGAAACTTAACATCACATTTTTGTGCATGTTTTTGTTTTCCTTAATCTGTTTTTTTTTTTGGGGGGGGGATATAAATAGTTCTGAAACTCAAATCAGCTGATTATATAGTGGATTAACTGTGTTTCAGAGTTTCCTACATTACCATTTGGCAGATTCTTCTATCCCATTGTCAAGAGTATTCAGCAGTGTAAGTCATTTGAAACAGTCACACGCTATTTTTGAAGATTATACAGTGTCTGACACAACTCTGGAACAGGTCTTTTTGGCATTTTCTAAAATGCCAATATCTAAGTTCAGTAAGAAACAACCTGAATCTAAATCTGAATCTAATACAAAACAAGATGAATCGGAATCCCGTCAGGAACAAACTGAACCTGAACCTATTCAAAAACCTGATCAAACAATAAATTCATAAATAATGTTCTTTTTAGAAACGTTAATGGCTGTGATGAAACACTTGTAATAGTTTTAAACAGTTTCAGTGCAATGAGAATATTCATAGTCATAAATATTCTAAAAGGGTTTTAGTCAAAATAAATAAAAAGTAGATGTATCAACAACTAATACACACCTTGCTATAATTCACATGATCTTGTGATTATATAATACAGAAGGTCACAAGTTTTTCTCATTAAACTAAAGACTCTGGACAAATTATTAGGTAGCTAATAGAGAAAAAAGAAAAATTGTAAGTTTTTGTTTTCAATTATCGCAATGGCAGTTAAATGCATTAATTAACATTATATTATATAAGGGAAATAAAATTTGAATGTGTGTTATATGTCGTATGTATAAAATAAATCATGTATATTGGCAATACTGAGCTTGTTTACATTATTAGTGTGTAGCAGTGGCGGCTCTCCATAAGGTTCAATTGTTCAGTGAACCCCCCTAAATAATTTAAATATGTTTAAGGATTTGTTGAGATAATGGGTTTATATTTAAATGACAAGATTTGCGACGTTAATCTTGTTGACTGAACAGTAATGGATTCGCGTATTAGGCGAATTGCTCGCTACTATTGTTTGAGGTGCAAAGGAGCTCTCAGCACCTCCTGGACTATGTAGACAGCTTTGGAGGGGGAAATCAAAATTACAAAATTACATTCAACAGTCGCTAAACCCAAGTGTTAGCAACAGAGATGAATAGTTCCGACGAGGACTGAACCACACTGCCCGGGAATTTTAACATTTTCATAATACCGCCATTCGCCATTAGTATGGTTTTACTACGATTTGTCCATTTACCTTCAGTTTTGTGTCAGATTTCTCTATTTCATTTAGAGTGCAATGAAAATGTGTGCAGTAAAGTCTTAAAATCATATAAAGTAGTAACGTAATTGTATTCCGAAAATAAAGTGTGTTTAATGTAATCATTAAATAATTATAGTAACATTAAGCTGACCGAAGTGTATATAACCTTCAAAGTGTTTGCTGGTATGTTTGTGTGTTAAGTGCCCAGGTATTTCTTATTTTTGTGTTCAGCTCATTGAGTTGGTAAAATGAATAGTGTTCAATCTATTTAAAAAACAAATTTTTCTTCTCTCTCTATTAAAGATAAATGCAAAATTAAGGAACTCAGTAGACTGCTTTCTACTGAAATATTTAAACAGAAATATTTAAGTCTCCTTTTATTTTAACTATATATTTTTAGAATAATTTGGAAATAGCATAAACACAACTTAATATTTGGCCTACTAAAAGTTGTCAATAGTTATGTTGAGACCCACCCTGTGTGTTATTTGGAATGGGATAATTGCTCTTTTCTTAGTAGAAACATTCAGACATTGAACCCTCAACTGTCAGAACCACGAGCCGCCACTGCTGTGTAGTTAGCTGATTATTACAGTATGTTTCTTGTGAAGTTGTTTTATACAACCAGTCAGTGCTGTATTTCCTGATCACGGCAGACACCAGGGGCCATGACCTGGAGAGGGCCATATTCTGTATTTTAAAATAACTGTGCTCTTACCTAAATTATCATGGTGGTGCCAAATGCAGCCATTGAAAAATTTTTCTACAAACAAAAGGCAGTAGCTGTAGGCGATACTCAGCTATTATAAAGGACTGTCTTAATAGCTAAAATCTTTTAAATACTGAGAATGATTTATTAAAATAATTAAACTTCAGTGATGATTTTCATTCAAAACTTATGGCACAAATTCATTTAAATGTATTTTTAACTGCAGAAAAGTGTATCTGAATGTATTAACTGCATGTTAAATATTTTTGAAATATTGACTCTCATTGTTATATCGTAGCCCTCTATTACACTGTGCAACTGATCGCATGCAACTGATTTCAAGCCTACATTAAACTAGTTGCACGGTAGTAAAAACAGGCTGCAACTGCTTTGCAATCAGTTGCAGAGTGAGCCTGTCATCTATACTACTATTACAAAGAGGTAAAATTTGTTTGTGTCGTTGTCTGGGCTAACCTTAGAAACTACTGATCCCATAAAAAATTTCTTTCACCACTGTGTTCTTGAAGTTTGAGGATAGTTTAAGACATAAATTTGAAGCAATAACTTTAATAATTTTCAAGAACAGATATTTAAAATGGTCCCATGTCATGAAATTTTTGTTAATTTGTATATAGTGAAATTTTTGGCATGCGATAAACTTTTGTTCTATAAGAGATAGCTATATGGTGTCAGCGAGTGAAGTTTAGAAAAAATTACACATTTTATTTTGGTTTTTGTTTCAATAAAATCCTTCTTTTCGTTTTTGAGACTCAGACTGCCTCCATCATATGTTAGGATCCTTAAAATCTCAGATCGTCATCAGAAGTTGTGAGTCCCAATTGAAAGGCCATGCTGAAAGACCTAACAACCATTAGGTTGTTAGCTGTATTTCGGTTAGGTTGTTAGGTCTTTCAACCATCACTCACAGCTTTTGAAGATGATGTCAGATTCTAGGGATTGAAATGACAAGTGAAAAATATTACGATGGACTTAGTCTGAGTAGAGGGTTTACCTAGGAGTAATCACCCATTGCTTATCAGTTTTAAGGAATAGGTAAGATATATAGAGCAGAATATAGATTACAGTATTGCTTACCATATAAAATTCTAAGATATAACACTATATAAAATGTTGTAAAATAAAAAATTATAATTTTAAACAATCTGGAATTGAATTTGTAAATAGTGCAAATATAATATGTTATTAATATGTAATTAATTTTACATTAATGAATGTAAAATAAAAATCATTGTTGTGGAGTAAGGAGGAATGACTAAGATTTCAAAGGTCTCTCCTTGACCGAGGATTGCACTGGACGTGCAAAGCCCACTATCTGACATCAAACAGAACCATCTATGAAGCCCTGGGTGTCCGTTCCCTGGATGCCACTATACGGACACTGTCCCGCAAATTCTATCGCCGCTCCGCCCGATTCCAGGGCAACCACCTCATTAGCGCCTTTGGTCGCTACCAATCTGTGCCAGGAGAATCTTCGACCCGGCCTCGGCGTACTCTCACCTTCAATTAACTGATCATTAATTGAAAACCCACGGCCGGTAGCAGGCCACACCCTAACTCCAGCCCTATCTATCGTCCCTGCGGCAGAAGCTCTATTTGAAGCTCGGGACGCAGTATACGAGCGGGCGACGGGCATGCCCTTTGTCCCGCACAGCCCTCGAACTTGTTGCTTGAAGTTGCAAATTTCAGACAGTCTGTAAGAAGAATAAATACAAATTTAACAAATGTTTCTGTTGGCAACAATAGAAAAGTGGAATGTATCTGCAAGAAGATTATTACTCGAGAAGAGAGAGCAAATTAATTCATGCTGGCATAGCTGAGTCTGAAAGACCAGTTTCCCAAAGTCTGTACACACTTGGAGTCAAAAGTGATGACCTGTCAAGAGACCGAAGTTAACTGTATCGACAAAACAGAAGAGATTATTGTGGGTTGGAAAGCACAGAATGTCTACTTGTGAACACAGGGTTAAGGTAAGTACTACAGTAGCAGTGTCAAGTTAATAAGGTTATGGCAATTAGTCTTTGGTTAAGAGTCATCCAACACACTATCACACAGGTTGGTTTGTCAAACTAACAGTAATATTTTTTTTTTACAGGTGTGCTTCAGTGATGAGTCCACATTTAAATATCTAAGTAACAAAAAGCACTTTGTAAAAGAAAGACCATGAGAAAAATTTAATGAAGACTGTATAATAAAAACTGTGAGGCATCTATCATCAGAAGGATTCATGTTGTACTAGGAACGCTGCACAGGACTAGTACACAAGAGTTCTTTAAACAAGACTAATTCCAGAACTAAATGAATGGCGCTTCCTAATAATGAAAAGAAAATAGAGTTGCCTCTCTCTTATCTGACTTGGATGGGACCGGATAACGGTCGGATAATGGAAAAGTCAGTTAACAGAACGGTAGCTCACTTATGGCAATCGAGTACAAAGAATTGCACTCGCCTATATTTGAAGTACATGTACATACAACCCACTTTGTACTGTATCTATAAATGAAATGGGTACAGTAAAATTGGATAAATGGTTTAATTATAATTGCTTTAATTATCTGTGAGTACAGTAAATAGACCAGTAAAAAAAATATATATGGTAGTGTACATGAATGACTTACCTTAATTATGAAAACAAGAAATTATATTTCAGAAATATATATACACAACATAGAACAGAACCACATAATAAACAACAGCAAATACACCAACAAAATCATTTATTGGCACAGGTATGTAGATGATATATTACTTTTATTCAATGGCAACACAAGACAGGTTGAAAACTTCCACAAATACATAAACACAATACACCACAAACTAAAATTTACACTGGAAATTGAACAAAACAATAGTATAAATTTTCTGGACCTAACAATTAACAAAACTAACAATACACACACATATAAAATATACAGAAAACCAACCACAACCAACATGGTTATACATAACACATCAAACCACCCAACACAACATAAACATCCGGCCTTCAACTATATGCTCCATTGACCAACTAAAATACCATTAAGTAAACAGGACTGTAATGACGAACTCAACACAATCAAATACATAGCAATAAAAAACGGATACAACCCTAATTTAATAAACAAACTACACAAACACATCATAAACAAAAACAACAAAACACAAAATACCAACAACACACACAAACTCGCCAACACATTCAGAAAACACAAGTACAAAATAGCATACAGAACAAACAATACCATCAAAAAACACATCAATGATACAAACACGGACATAGACAAATACAACAAAACAGGTGTTTACAAATTAAATTGTAATGACTGCAATAGTTTCTACATAGGCCAGACGGGAAGATCTTTTTCATCTCGTTACTCTGAACACCTAAAAGCTTTATCCAACAACAATATACATTCCGCGTTTGCCACACACATACACACAAAAAACCACAGCTACACCAACATAGATACTAATCTTGAAATATTACACTACTTACCCAAAGGTTGAAAACTTAACACACCAGAACAATCTCTATATATATAAGCGGCTTTGTCCTGACTGACAGAGAATCAACGTAGAGCAAAAACTACTGAAGATAATGATCTCAAAATTTGAAGGTATATTCTTATGGGGTCGTAGATGCTCACTAAGAAACGGTTTTAAAAACTTTCACTCCTAAGGGGCAACCCCCCCCCCATTTTATGTATGTTCCACATCTCCTCCTAAACCACTGGACCGATTTCAACCAAACTTGGCACAAATATTTTATGCAACAGGAGAACCAACATAGGATAGGTGTTTTTTCGATGGGGTCCTTTGGGGGGTTCTTTGGGGTCTTCCACATCTCCTCCTAAACCACTGGACCTATTTCAACCAAACTTGGCACAAATATTTTACGCGACGGGAGAACCAACATAGGATAGGTGTTTTTTTTCTATGGGGGTCCTTTGAGGGGTTCTTTGGGGTCTTCCACATCTCCTCCTAAACCACTGGACCGATTTCAACCAAACTTGGCACAAATATTTTACGCGACGGGAGAACCAACATAGGATAGGTGTTTTTTTCGATGGGGTTCTTTGGGGGGTTCTTTGGGGTCTTCCACATCTCCTCCTAAACCACTGGACCGATTTCAACCAAACTTGGCACAAATATTTTATGCAACGGGAGAACCAACATAGGATAGGTGTTTTCTTCGATGGGGTCCTTTGGGGTCTTCCACATCTCCTCCTAAACCACTGGACCGATTTCAACCAAACTTGCACAAATATTTTACGCAAAGGGGGAACCAACATAGGATAGGTGTTTTTTCGATACGATCCTTCGGGGGGTCCTTTGGGTCTTAAAAAACTATTAGATCTGGTTACCATAGCATCGGTGGAAGTCTCCCGCATAGGAAATAGCGCGGGAGTCGTCCGACGGGCCTTCCCCGGAGTTCATCCACGGAACCCGGGGAGTCTTAGGTTGGATCCCGCGAAAGACGGCAGGGCCAGAGTCCACGGTTCTTATAAATAAAGATATAGGTTATGATATCAAAGGTGGTGTATGCATCTTAGAAACTTCTTAATAGTGTGTGAATTCAGAGTTGTTTCAGTTTGAATTTAAAAGTGGATAAGTTAAGATCGAAGTAAGTTATAAGCGAGTATAAAAAACAAAGTTTTGTAGCGAATGTATTCAGATCATAGTGTTCAGACAATATAAATGCACTTGCTTCAGTTTGAATTTAAAAATTGATAAGCTGAAATCTATAGAGGTATTGTATTGTTAGAATAAGTTTAGGAGACACTAATTTAACAAATGCCTTATTTCAACATTAACACAATGAATTATAAAACGACAGTTAAAAACACAGCGCGTGCAAGTACTGTAGACATTTTATTGAAAACTAATTTAGCTGTTCGCCCTCTCCCAGAGTTAGAAATCGAGCAGGAGCATCACGCGCAACAGAATTCTTCTCCAGATATTTCCTCCAGTGAGAATGCGAACATAACAATATAAGGAAGATTATACAATATACAAGTAATATAACGTTAGAACAAGAATAGGTGCCTATGAGCCTATGAATAAATTATGAACCCGAGCAACGCTGGGTAAATCGGCTAGATATAGATATCTATATAAGCCAAATACCACTGACTGACTCACTGATCACGATATCTCTGAAACCACTGAATGGATATCAATGAAACTTTGAACATAGCTTCATCATAGGTCTTAGGTGCTCACTAAGAAACGGTTTTAAAAACTTTCACTCCTAAGGGGCAAAAAACCAAATACTGAAATTTATTGCGGGAATTGCATACTTTGTAAATGAAGTGGTTGACATCTCAGTTTACTGGAAACCCCAAATACATTTAGTCCTGAGTTTTTAATCATTGTTTTAAATTGAAAAAACTTCGTTGTTTGCAGGTTCTTATAGTCGAGAAAATTTTGAAGTTCAATTAATTAATAAATGTATGTCCTTTTTTTTCTCGGAAACGGCTCTAACGATTTTCTCGAAATAAATAATAAATACCTGTTGCTATGAATGTAAATAAACAAACTAAGAGTTGAGAATTTGTACAATCTATCTAATCCTATACTATTAAGCGAGCAATAATTGTACAATTACGTACAACGTGAAACTCCGTAGCGAAGCTCGGGTATTTTGCTAGTATGAAATATACAAACACCACACAACACAACCAAACAACATACTTAACGACCAATTACAGTATAAATCACACACTTTTTAACACAATTATACATAAAACTAACAATAATTTGGATCCCCGCGCCAATCCTCTTCCTCCACACACCACCCCCACTATACCTTTCAAAATAAAAACCGTTACAAGTTAATGGCAGTCTGTCTCAAAGCTGACGAAGGTGAACACCACGCCGAAACACGTACGACAAGAAAAGACAAGTAAGTTTCACAAGTTGAAAGTTTCAATATTCTATAAAATTTATTTTACTGTACAATTAACCTACATAAAAACAAACACTTTAATGCACACTGTACACTTAAAAAGTTTAAAACCCTCAGATTTATGAGAAAAAGTCGGTCATTTTCTTTTGTTTTATGTTATTCTCACCTCTGTCAGCTGCAGAATCTCTCCACTTTTTCAGATTCAGTACATCGACTGGCATTGAAGTAGGCTGTTGTTCAACATATGGAAGGGCTATTTCTAGAGATTTGTGACACAGTAAAATATTTTTAACAGTGGTAATCATTAAGCATAGTACAATATTTTACATACGTTCTGTACATAATGTTTATTAAAAAATAATTAATAACATATTATTAGCTTATAGTTAATTTTTTCCACCCTCTCTAGTGAAACAGTAGGTTAATGGAATGGTCGGTTAAGAGAGAGGCCACTGTAATAAGTGTAAAAACATTTGTTGACTGGAGTGACATATCTTTTCTTGACTGGCAGTTGAGGAAGTATGAGAGCTGTTAAAACAAGAAATAGGAAAGGAAAATATTACTATTAACTGACGATTAATTGTCACAAAAATTTGGCATTGGAATCATAATGATTCCTTATAGGAAAAGGATCTAAACTGCATTACTACACACACACACACACACACATACACATCCAAGAGAATTGAAAGTGTTATCACAGCTAAAAGGGGGATACAAAATATTTAATACATTTAAAAAGTAAAAGTTATATCTATATTTGATCACTTTAGTTTGTTTAAAAATTTTACTATCATTATTAGTACTAGTATTCGTATTAGTATTATTATTTTATTGTATAGTATTTAACTAAAATAACAAAAATTAAAAATTGTTTTTTTTTTGTGGTGGCCTGAAAATTGCACAGGTTTTGTATGCAACTAACATGTAATTAACATATTTAATGTGATAGGAAATAATTAGTTGCATGAAAACAGTAATTGGATTTAATGATCTATTGATAGTAATGTGAACTGTGGGTTATGTAAGTATGATTTTTTTCAAATTAAATGATCAATTTTTGTTAATAATACAAAAAGAAGACAGTTCTACTTAAATATTGTGCGCTTATTTTTAAAATGTTGGCATCCTTGAAAAATAATCTGCGCATGCGAATTTTGAACGTCCGCTATATTGCCCCCGAATTTACACGACCCTTGTACCATCCTTGTTTGTTATCATTGTTGTTTATCTCCATTGTGACTGAACTGAATCTAGACCTATTTTTACTTCCATATTCCTTAAGGAATGGAAGTATGGTGTTACTTCCATATTCCTTAAGGGAATGGAAGTATGGTGATGGCAAAAAAAATCGTGTTCGAGATTATTGCAGATTCTGATTGTACTACTCAAAAAATTAAAAAAGTCGTTTTTCGAAAAGTGTCTGTGTGTGTGTCTGTCTGTCTGTGTGTCTATCTGTAGATTTTTTTTCTATGGCAAACTATAACAGCCGCAAATTCAAACAGAATCAAATAATTTTTTGCATACAGCCCTGATTTGTAGAGTACTCACGACCTATTGTTTTTGGTGAAGATCGGTTGAGGGAAAGGGGTAGTTTATCTGCAACGGTTTTTTTTATCAAGGGTAATTTTTTTTTTTGCAAACGATAACAGCCGCAAATTCAAACAGAATCAAATAATGTTTCGCATACAGCCCTGAATTGTAGAGACCTCAAGGCCTTTTGATTTTGGTGAAGATCGGTTAAGGGGAAGGGGTAGTTTACCTGCAACCTTTTAAGTTTTAACAACAGTAAAGTACTTGAAAATTCATTTAACTTTTTCAAACAATGGTAATTGTTAAAAATAAAATAATTTTGTTGCCAGGCAATAAAATTATAATTTTTTCATTTTAATATAAATCATCTATGAGAGAAAATATATCGTTCGTGGCAGGCAAGCATATCTCAGTTATGTAATGTTTACGTTTCCATTTTATTATTATGACTACCGCAATAAAAAGACAGGGAAGACACACACACACACACAAAATTCACGTTATTTCTGTCCTCATCATGTTTATTTTCTTACATTTGCACGCTTTTTAAATGGAAAATGCCGAAGCTCATACCAACATAACGCGTGCAAGCCGAAAAAGTGTCCAGCATGGATAGCGATTTGCTTCCTGTGGATCACTGGGCAGTGTAACTGCACGTGTTTACAGAGGAACGATTCATAGACAGAATTTTCGTCTTTAGGGAATGAACCCTCTGCAAGATGCTGAGGGTCCATGAGTGATTTCGGAGCGCTCCTTCTTTTCCGCATGTTTGTTCTGTGAAACGTACACTGTAGATTCGCAGCTTTACTCTAAGCAACGCTCATTAGGAAATGTTGAAAATTTTTGTCCACAGTGTACCCTCATACACACTAAACCTGCTCTGATGTTTTAATTACAGATATCATAATATTAAAAGTTTGGAAACTTGAGCACTACTTAATGGAGATCAATCATTAACTTATACAAGCCATTAATTTTATGCATATTTTTTATATATATGTGTACACCGTTATCGGCAACAAAGAAGTAGTTTTTGTTAAAATTCCTTCCCGGGATATTTGGCCGTAGTCCAATGTTTCTACAAAACCAGACGTTTCGGCAATGCCATCGACTTCCATCATCAGTGAAAATCGAGTGCGATAACGTGAGGTGGTATACGTTAGAGACCACAGTACTGTGGTTCAGGCTGAAGCAGTAAGTAGAAAGAAGTAGTTTCTATGGTAATATTTCATTTCAAAAATGATTTAAATATAAATCTTAGAATATGGAAGTCATGTATTGTTCTCCATACCGATATTTTACTTCCATGTTCCGTAAGGAAATGGAAGTATGGTGATGGCAAAAAAAATCATGTTCGACGTTATTGCAGATTCTGATACTACTACACTCAAAACATGAAAAAAAGTCGTTTTTCAAAAAGTGTCTGTGTGTCTGTAGATTTTTTTTCTATGGCAAACGATAACTGCTGCAAATTCAAACAGAATCAAATAATTTTTTGCGTACAGCCCTGATTTGTAGAGTACTCACGACCTATTGTTTTTGGTGAAGATCGGTTGAGGGAAAGGGGTAGTTTACCTGCAACGGTTTTTTTTTATCAAGGGTAATTTTTTTTTGGCAAAAGATAACAGCCGCAAATTCAAACAGAATCAAATAATGTTTCGCATACAGCCCTGAATTATAGAGTTCTCAAGGCCTATTGTTTTTGGTGAAGATCGGTTAAGGGAAAGGGGTAGTTTACCTGCAACGTTTTATGTTTTAACAAGGGTATTTTCTATGGCAAACGATAACAGCCGCAAATTCAAACAGAATCAAATAATTTTTTGCACACAGCCCTGATTTGAGAGTACTCAAGACCTATTGTTTTTGGTGAAGATCGGTTAAGGGGAAGGGGTAGTTTACCTCCAACGTTTTTTTATCAAGGGTAATTTTCTATGGCAAACGATAACAGCCGCAAATTCAAACAGAATCAAGTAATTTTTTGCATACGTTTCTGAATTGTAGAGATCTCAAGGACTTTTGATTTTGGTGAAGATCGGTTAAGGGGAAGGGGTAGTTTACCTGCAACCTTTTACGTTTAACAACAGTAAAGTACTTGAAAATTCATTTAAACTTTTTCAAACAATGGTAATTGTTAAAAATAAAATAATTTTGTTGCTAGGCAATAAAATTATAATTTTTTCATTTTAGTGTAAATCATGTATGAGAGAAAATATATCGTTCGTGGCAGGCAAGCATATCTCAATTATGTAATGTTTACGTTTCCATTTTATTATTATGATTACTGCAATAAAAAGGCAGGGAACACACACACAAAATTCGCGTTATTTCTGGCCTCACTCATGTTTATTTTCTTACATTTGCACACTTTTTAAATGGAAAGAGTCGAAACCCACACCAACATAACGCGTGCAAGCCGAAAAATTGTCCAGCATGGATAGCGATTTGCTTCCTGTGGATCGCTGGGCAGTGTAACTGCACGTGTTTACAGAGGAACGATTCATAGACAGAATTTTCGTCTTTAGGGAATGAACCCTCTGCAAGATGCTGAGGGTCCATGAGTGACTTCGGAGCGCTGCTTCTTTTCCGCGTGTTTGTTCTGTGAAACGTACACTGTAGATTCACAGCTTTACTGTAAGGAAATGTTGAAAATTTTTGTCCACGGTGTACTCTCACACACTAAACCTGCTCTGATGTTTTAATTACGGACATCATAATATTAAAACTTTGGAAACTTGAGCACTACTTAATGGAGATCAAACATTAACTTATACAAGCCATTAATTTTAGGCATGTTTTATATATATATATATGTGTGTACAACGTTATCAGCAACAAAGAAGTAGTTTTTGTTAAAATTCCTTCCCGGGATATTTGGCCGTAGTCCGATGTTTTGGCAATGCCATCGACTTCCATCATCAGTGAAAATCGAGTGCGATAACGTGAGGTGGTATACGTTACTGACCACAGTACTGTGGTTCAGGCTGAAGCAGTAAGTAGAAAGAAGTAGTTTCTATGGTAATATTTCATTTCGAAAATGATTTTAAATATAAATCTTAGAACATGGAAGTTATGTATGGTTCTCCATACCGATATTTAATTTTATAAAAATTATAAGAAAAAATTACTGTATTATACCTAGACAATAAAAAAGAAATTTTTTATGTTAAATTTCTGAATAAGCTTAGTAAAGTTACTCTACTTAAAAAAAAATTAATTTGCTCAATGCTTTTGCATGGTTCTTATTATTCTGAAAAAGTTTGCTAAATGAAAGCACGCTTTTTATTGTACCCTTCTGGTTTTAAATTTGATAGTACTAATTTGACGTCAAATTACTTCTGCAGTACATATATTACTTTTAAGTCACAACCGGGTGGGGGGGGGGGGCTTAGAAAACTTTGCCTAGGGCCTCAAAAATGTTAAATCCGGCACTGACTGTGGGAGACCAGGAACAACAGAGTGCATTCACTTTGCATGATATTCATTCATTGTGCTATGCTGCAGGTTAGCAGAACTCAATCAGTAAGAATTGTAGAATCTACACACATCCTCACTACGAGCTCACCACTACACATGGCTAAATACAGTCCTGAATGTCCCTGTAGGTAGACACAGCGGGTACTCCTTGCCCTGAGAGGGCGTGGCATTCTGGTTGTAAAAGATTACCACATTCTTAACTAGTCCCATTAAAAGGGAAAGGGTATAGACAACAAACACATGTTTTATTAACAAAAATGTATGGATTAGATTCTTAGAATGTTTACTGTCATGTGAACACCAAATTCAGGTATAAAGTATACTATTAAGAGGAGGTATGTCAGCACATTTTCAAAACTGAAATTATAAAAATGTATTGAGAAATCTTATGAAACATCTGAATGTTATTTGTCTGAATAGTGTAAGCTTTTATATGCTGAGAATGATTTATGAAAAGAACCACCCTTCAATGAAGTAATTGACGCCTTTTTAAAACCATAAAAATATAAAAGAAAACTAATTTAAATTTATTTTTTCAAATACCATACTATGGATTTTTAGCTGTGGGAGGGGAGATCTGAATGTTTCTATATAGTGATACTAAATGTCTGATATATTATTTTTAATTGTTTTGTACATTTTTCATTGTATTGTTCATTGTTTTCTACTAGAAGCTAAATGCAAATGTACTTCCTGTATCTAAAATGCTTTTACTGCTTGGATAAGATATATGTAGAGAGAAATATAATTACATTGTTGGTTGCTATGTAGAAATTTAAGAAAATACTGTAAAACTTAATTATAATTTTTAAACATTACGTATTATCATAACATATAAAAACTACTATTATTAAAATAATGAACCTTCCTGTTACAGATATTGGTTGAATAGAGACGGTTAGAAAATTTAAGTATCTAGGGGAAATAATTGAAGAGAATGATTTAGAAAAATCTGCTATAGAAGAAAGGATTCATAAAATGGAAAAAGCATATGGTATAACTAAAGATGTTTACAATAAAAAGTGCATATCTAAAAATGCGAAAATAAGGCATTACAGTACAGTAGTGAAGCCAGAATTCCTATATGCAAGTCAATGTTTAGCATTGAATTATAATTTAGACAAACCAGAAATATTGGAAAGAGGAATTATTAGGAAAATATTAGGCCCACGAAAAACTTCAGGAGGTTGGAAATTAAAAATTAGTGATGAAATATTTCAAAGTATAGAAAATATAACAGAAACAATGAGAAAAAGAAGACTATTTTTTGGACATTTATATAGAATGGACGACAATAGGTTAACAAAGCAGATCTTCAAATATCTATGGGGAAAGAAGTCAACATCAAGATGGATTAAAGAAGTCCTAAAGGATTTAGAAAAAAATAATATAAACGCTGAAGAAACAATTGAAAGAGAGGTTTTTTGGGCAAAAGTGTTAAAAATGGAAGGAGTCCAGGGTAGGAGAGAGAAAAAGGCAGGTTCAAAGTGGACTGATGACAGGAAAAAGAGAGACACAGTGAAAAGGTGAAAGAATATTGGAGAAAAAGAAAAGAATAAAGAATTGAAATTGGCATGTGGTCCTTAGATAGCCGATACAAAAAAAAAGAACATAAAATAAAAATCATTATTATAGGAGAGAGAAAATTATAAAGATTTTAGTGCTGGAAATTCTTGTACGGGACCTTGCTTCACGGAACTGCTGGGGGCCTAAAAGGTCTTAAAATAAAGCCTTGTTTAAGTACAGGCTGCCACTCTCTGTCAGCGTGTAGCACTATAAGTCATATACTGGTTAAAGGATACAACAGGCTGTGAGTGTAATGCTCGAGTTATGATCAGTGATGTAGCCAAAGAGGGTTACAGTCCCTCCATTGGTTGTGATTGTCAGTAGGTAAAACCAGGCAGGCGGTACCAGCTTGTTAGCAGTTGTGATATAACGTATACAGTAGACTAAACTTGCAAATCCTCTACTTTATTATTAATACCTCTCCCCCATGCATACCATTATTGACCTGCTAGCTGGGTAAATCCTGGTATATAATCTTCTTCTTCAGCGGCGCAACAACCCATTACTGAGTCAAGGCCTCCTTTAACAGCCTCCACCAGTTGTCCCGGTCAAGTGCAGCTGCTCTCCAGTTCCGGTTCCCAAGGACATGGCGCGCATCATAGCTCACACTATCTTCCCAATGTAGTTTGGGTCTACCAACTCTCCTGGTGCCATAGATCTGTTCTGTGAGTGCCTTTCTGGGTATTTCATTCTCCCCCATTTTGATCACATGTCCAGCCCACTTGAGTCTACCAAGTTTTACAAGTTTCATAATACTGTATCTGGTTCATTCAGAAGAGTGTTCAGTTCTTGGTTGGTCCGTTTCCTTGATTCACCTCCCACACATATTGGACAAAAAGTGCTGCAGAGGATTTTGCATTCGTGAACCAGCACGCTTGACTCAGACTTTCTAGAAATGGTCCAGGTCTCAGAACCATAGGTGAGAACTGGGCGGATCAGTGTTTTATACAGAAGCAGCTTGGTGCTCCTGGCAATTGTTCCTATTATATAATCCCCCAAGGAAAAATCCTGGTTATGACACTGGGTACGATGATCAAAATGACAGTGCTTGTACAACAGTGCCAAGTTTCTGATCCAGATTTTCAGTGCTGTTCATGATGTTCAAAATGCAGTCACAATGTTTCCATATACCAATTATTATTCCCAAACAGTGTTTCACCTAATTCTCAATTACAAACATACTCAACCTGCTGTTGAGTATCTCGCGAAGGTCACGTTTATTTCAGGGCTATTGTTCGCGCAAGGAACACTTTGGGGTCTCACATGTACCACTTTTTGCGGTTTTCATTACTTTATAGTGCAGTGAAATCCGATAAATGTCACGAATTTTGACTTTCTAACACAAGTGTCAAGTTTGTAGAATTATTGTGAATAAACTAAATGTCAGAAAAAAATTGATAGATTTTTAATTGATAGATTTTTGAAACACGAAAATTAATATGCTGCGGGACTAATTACCGATCAAGAAGTTATAAATTCGTGTATACTACGTTGAGGTAGTGGATTATTCAAGGATATACAAACTCGATGTACCTTTACTTTACTGTAAGATTTAAGAGGCTCGACAGTTTTAATATTTTCATTTCCGGTTTCAAAATATTTTCGAGCTTTCACTATTATTTCTCTCTTATGGTTCACACCTGGGGGGGGGGGGCTTGAAGAACACATGTTTTCTTTGAAGATACACATGGTTTATCTGGACTACTTGCACTGTTTTTACTGAAAATTTTTTTACGGTACTTGAATACATTATTTTAGAAAGTGATTAATTTACAGTTAATTTATACTGGAGGCCTTTACTTGATGAAAATCCATTTTTATAATTTTATAAAGAAAACTACAAACTTGTTTTCGTGATTTTCACTCGTCATATATTTAAAAACTATAATAACCACGACAGCTGTTTCTACGACTGTGTGCCGAAACAGCTGTCGTGGTTATTATAGTTTTACTTCCATATTCCTTAAGGAATGGAAGTATGGTGATGGCAAAAAAAATCGCGTTCGAGATTATTGCAGATTCTGATTGTACTACACTCAAAACATGAAAAAAAGTCGTTTTCCGAAAAGTGTCTGTCTGTGTGTCTGTCTGTAGATTTTTTTTCTATGGCAAACGATAACTGCCGCAAATTCAAACAAAATCAAATAATTTTTTGCATACAGCCCTGATTTGTAGAGGACTCGCGACCTATTGTTTTTGGTGAAGATCGGTTGAGGGAAAGGGGTAGTTTACCTGCAACGGTTTTTTTTTATCAAGGGAAATTTTTTTTTTTGGCAAACGATAACAGCCGCAAATTCAAACAGAATCAAATAATGTTTCGCATAGAGCCCTGAATTGTAGAGTTCTCAAGACCTATTGTTTTTGGTGAAGATCGGTTAAGGGAAAGGGGTAGTTTACCTGTAACGTTTTATGTTTTAACAAGGGTATTTCCTATGGCAAACGATAACAGCCGCAAATTCAAACAGAATCAAAAGATTATTTGCATACAGCCCTAAATTGTAGAGTTCTCAAGACCTATTGTTTTTGGTGAAGATCGGTTGAGGGAAAGGGGTAGTTTACTTACAAGGTTTTTTTTACAAGGGTATTTTCTATGGCAAACGATAACAGCCGCAAATTCAGACAGAATCAAATATTTTTCTGCATACAGCCCTAATGTGTAGAGTACTCAAGACCTATTGTTTTTGGTGAAGATCGGTTACGGGGAAAGGGCAGTTTACCTGAAACATTTTTTGTTGCAACATGAGTAAAGTACTTAATTTTGATAAAGTATCCTGATAAGATCTTAATAATCCACTGTAGAAACGTAGATGAAATATCTATAAATGAAGAGGCTAGTTGAACGGGCTGGGGGTAATTTTCTATAAATCAAAATTATAGTTGAAGGGGGAGGGGATAATATTTTTTATATGTGTACTGCATTATTGGCAAGAAAGAAGTATTTTTTTGTTAAAATTCCTTCCCTGGCTGTCTGGCTGAAAATGATTTTAAATATAAATCTTAGAATATGGAAGTCATGTATGGTTCTCCATACCGATGTTTTAAATATATGACGAGTGAAAATCACGAAAACAAGTTTGTAGTTTTCTTTATAAAATTATAATTTACAGTTATTAAAACACATGGCATCGAACTCCCGATTTGTAATTCTTACTGCAGAAAAAATTTGAGAAAGTGCGAAATACGGTTTGTTTTGATTAAAATATTGCATATATCTGACTCACTAAACATTATTAAAGGCGTATACCGGTATATTATTAAGCATGACATTTTAGGAATACAATATAAAATCTGTTTTCGTGTAGTGCTGTTTTTGTATTATCGCGTAGTGTTTGATTTAAAATATATCAAACGTTTTCTTAATACGGTGGGTATTAATACAACTAAAATAAGGTAAGTGATTTTGCCACTTCTTTAGGTTACGTTTGTGTCGTTAAGGGCAAAAGAAGGGCGTTATTGGGCAAAAGAAGAAGAGGCAGGTCTCGAAGGAGATGGCAGCAGGATGTGGAAGAAGATCTGAGAGTAGTAGTTGTGTCGTTAAGAAAGTTGTATTAAGTTCTTACTGTACATTCCTATGTGTTGCATCACCTGCTTTAGTTTACGTCAGTCTACGTTCTAAGAACGAGCAATATTTTTTATAATAACATGTAATAATAACTAATCAGCTTTTCTAATTACGCGAGAAAACTGGTTTATCGAGTTTGCAGAATTTTTTTAGCCACGTATGAATTGTTTCTCGTGAACCGATATACGTTTTACGATGGATCAAAATATTATTTTTTGCAAATTCGATACTTTTTTAATGTATTGAACATCCTCTTACATTTTCACAACCGTTGGCTGCTGATGTACCGTAATTTCATATCACTTAGCCTATTAGTCAGGGGCGGATTAGATTCGCGTGGTGCCCTATGTTGCCATTAGACTTGTGCCCCCCGTTCAAAATTCAACCTTTTATCCATTATTTACACCGATAAATGGTATACACAATTTCGAAAGTTAACAATTATTTTATTAAACTCAAATTACAACAAATATTTATCTAAATAGTGATTACAATGAGCATAGTAGTACTGAAGCTTAGAAACTACTCACTTTTTTTAATTGATTTTGCCTTAACGAAGTCTTGTATAATTTCTTCTAAATCGAGGGATTCAAGTGTCCCGCTTTCAACATTCAATGTTGCTAACGAAGATAATCTCCCACTCCCATCTCCGATAGTTGAACTCAACATATTTTTAATGCGTTTTAATACAGAAAGTGATCTTTCAGATTCGCAGTTAGCTAATGGAATTGTCAAAAGCAGACGATAAGAGATGTATAGGCCTATATTTGGAAATACACCAGTTTGCAATTACTGTATTTGCAATCAACAATCCAGTTTAATACTTTGAGCGAACAAAGCGTAGTATCATGGAATCTATCGTCTTCATGCGAACGATTTAAAAAAAAACTTCTATCTTCCAGTTTTACTCGTGGCACAAACTGCTTCAATTCTGTTAGAAGATCGTTATTCAAATCGTTCGAGTAAACACCTGTAAGTGCTTTTGTTTGATTTTCCAACTCGACATTCTCCATGGTTAATAACTGCGTAAGAAAAGCAACAAACAATTGCGTAATGTGATCATAAGCTTTGCTTCGCTTAGTCAATTCTGCTGAATGGTGCCCCCTCTGACAGCTGAGTCCATGGTGCCCGGTGCTGCATAATACCCTAGCGTTATGGATAATCCGCTACTGTTATTAGTATGTTAATAAACATGAATGTGGGCGTGTATGCGCTTGCTTCCTAGCGTAGACTAGTACACATTAACATAATTTTTGTCAATTTTAGTGTAAAAAATATTTCTTAACGTATAGCCATTACCGAATTAGCAGATGTTTACAAAAAACTGACTCATAACTGATTGTATGCAAAAGAATAAAAATTTGACATACTGCATCAGTGCATAGGATAACAATGGTAAACGACCTGTTGACAGGAATGCTTTTTCTGGTGGCCGTTTTTCCCACAGTAGTTACACGAAGTCGATGCTTGCGAAAAACCATATACGACGCGTTTCGCTCAACAGCAAATTAACGGAAAACGTAAACAATAGGAAATTGCAAGACTTGTTTTGCATCTCCCGGAGTAGCCACTCTGACTGTCGGTCTTCATACATCTCTTGTACCAAAGGGTTTATATTGAAACGAAAGTGCAAGTGAAATAGAGAAATAAACGAGAATTCCAGTGGCGTATTTATTTACTTTTTACCCTAGATATTGAAAATTATAAAGTTCTAAGGTCAGGGATCTACTTTCAAATTGCACAATATGTGTAGGTAGGTGTTCTGTCTAATAAGCTGGCTCATGGATATTCTTATGTGTTGACGAACATGGGTGTATTTATGGGGGGGAAACGGGTCCCGGGCCCCCCAGAGGGTCGAAAAGTTGACGAATTTTGAAAATCTCTTAATTTGTAGACTGTTCTATTATTTTTACAGTTGTGTTCGCTAATATAATTATATCTCTTTTTTGAAATAGGCCTGCAACTAGGTTTATTCCACAGCATTAGTATATAGGCCTACGCTTGAATTTGAAATACAGGAAAATCAGTTCAGTGGCAGTGGCGTGGCGTGGGTACATAACACCTGTTGCCGGTTGTGTAGGCGTAAAACTTGACCAAAAAATGAATTCGAATTTTTTCTTGTACCAAGTGCACTTTTTAGAGCATTTGCTATCATTCGCTGGGAGAAGAAGAGGGTTCAACAGGATCTGACTCTCATTATACTTACACAGAATAATTGAGAACACAAATAATCGAATTAAAAACAATGAAGAGAAACACATGACTAAACGAACAAAACATATAGGTACGTAGTATCTGCTGCACGTCAGTTCCGAAAATGAAAATAGCTGCTACGGAGCGTTTTGCCGGTTTATACAGCGGCAACACATTGGGTGGACGAATGTGTCCCCCCCACTCCACAGTTTTTACAGTGACAACTACTACGAGGTCAATGACCTGCGCAGTAAAACATTGGCGATGTCTGAGCCGGCAACACATGATGGTGCAAGTGCACAGCAGTTCGAAAGCAATGCTACGCTTTTCTTCAAGTTTTCCTACCAATATTGTTCGGATTTCAAATTATTCAATAACTAAAGTATTTATTCTGTAATATAATTAATATTATTTTCTCTTATTTCCAGTACTGTTGCCGCCGGCAACAGCGGTTACATGGACACCACGCTTCTGGTTCAGTCAATAAGTATCTTGTAAACAATGTTTCAATAACGGGTATTCTTACTGTGTTATTACTCTTTACTTTAATGGGATTTATTTCAGCTATTTTAAAGATAGTAATGATGATTAGTCTTGGCTTTTTTCTTTTTTAAGTAACACCCCGGACATACGCCGCTGTTCATGAAACAAATTAGTTATTTTTTAAGCTTTTTAAATTGTATTTTTTGTGTATTTATATGTAACTTGTTGGTCTGAACAGAATAGATATTTTTAGTGGTCGAAAGTGTCGGTCTGTTCTGTGAACAGTGACGGCGGATATTCGTTCTTTCAATAATATTTCAACGAAACGAGTATAACTAAACGAAGATATAAAACAAACATTTGCATTGAAATTTTGTATTAAAGACACACATTTACAAGTTTCAGTAACAGGCAATAGACCATTTACTGCACTAGGGCATGTAAAACAGAAAATAAGCTACACAACGAACCGTTTTAAGTATTAGACGCAACCCTCTATTAGGCGGCGCATTTTATGTTTTGTGCAACGAAAAGGCGTTCAGGTAAAAAGAAAAACCGGAGAATCACGTTTGGTTTTGTTGCACACAATATACTTTTATGTAGCAGGCATAGCGCGTACTTCAACAGGGGCGAAGGCCTACGTTGTAAAACGTATTGTGTAGTAGTATTAAAGTTATAAACTAACGGTGCTTTCAATTGCCAAGGCAAGGGAAAGACGACGGTACCATAAATTTATAAGGGAATGACAAGTAGGGTAGTAAACGCAAGGTCGAGCAACTAGATTTAAAAAGTGGGGTGAACGAATCATAGGCGTTCGTTCGTCCGGACGGGCGATCTCACGGTTTCACACACCGGGTCCCGGATCTTTTATCCGTAAAGACAAGTTTGGTTACACAACATTAGAAAAAAGATACCTTTTAGACAGTATTTCAAACTAAATGGTAACGTGCATTTTAAAGTTCTGAGCTTTGAAGGACTTCCGGTTATTTACCAACGGATATTTGTATTTCTAGAATCTCATTTCCATTGCAACGTATGACGTAATGAAACTTTTAAATTATCGGGAGAAAGCTCTGGATCAGTTCCAACTATAAGACCAACAATGTCAGCAGTTTTACATATTGTTCAAGTAACCTCCATACTTTGCACTCTTAGTCTATTGTTCTAACTTTTTCATCTACTTCCCAATGTCCTTGCGATAACTCACTTTTGTGATCTTTTTGTGAATTTTTAACGCGTCACGCTACACGATCGGACGCCCACAGTTTCCAGCCGAAAGAGATTCTGATAAGGCGCAAAATAATGTATGTCAAAATTAGTTGACAGCGTGGCTGAAAACAAAACTTGAACATTTTTTGTTACAATCGATCGTTTGAGTGAAGTCTGTTGACGTATTGTATATCCCACAGTACTTTGCGTGGAGGTAAATTGCCACACCGTTTTAATAATCTAGAACTATGGGCGAATTGCCCCATCACGATCCTGCAGGAAGGTACATATCTTGGACTTAGAGGTGTGCTAAACTATTATTTGAAAATAACAGGTACGAACGAAACCGTTCCAAAAAATAACACGTACAAATACCTGTTATTATATATCTATTATACATATACCTGTATTATTTAATTTGTTATAAATTGAAACTAAAAGTATTAACAGTGTTACTTTACACTGTGACTGTTACTGTTTAAAGCTGTGTTACAGCTGTGACTGTTACACTGTGACTAAACTGTTACTGCTTAAAAGAAAATAAGAAACAAGAGAATTTATAGGCCTATCTCCTTTTGGGAATACTAATTTAAGTTTTCACTAGTAGTAAACAAACTGACATAGGTTTAATATTAAATTATTAATTCCATTTTAGTTAGGCAAATCAGTTGCGAAACTCAGGCAGTGAAATTTAGAGTGCACATAATAGCACAACAAATTGTCAAAAAACGTCAGAAACATATAATAAAAACAACAGTAAGACACAAGAGTTAGGCCTACAACAATCTCATCATTTACGTGAGACGTGCAGTGAAATTAAAATAATCTCCGAATCACATTAACAAAAAGTAGGCTACTATATGGCCTATCTACTATCAGCCACTCTGTACGTTATAACATAATATAATTCGTTTTTTCAAAATTTACCAAGTTGGTGACTAGTATAATATATAATTTGTTATTATATATCTGCATAACACACGAGAATAAACGTAACATCAGTATGAATTTTTTTCATTTATTAAAAACAGTTTTCGTCTCTTTGGCATAGAGATATTCTGAACCTGGCTGTTTTGCTTCGTTTTGTACTTGTATGGCAATCTGCCTGTGCGCAGAATCAAGTATTCAGCACCAATAACACTTGACTTTGTACTCGTGTACCCTTTTGGATATTTCATCTACCTTTCTACAGTGGATTATTATGACCTTATTTTCAGGATGCTTTATTTATCAAAACGACATAAAAAGCACAAAAGAAATAAAAACTACGATTGCAATAGCAAAAGAAGCATTCAATAAAAAGAAAAATTTGTTAAACGAGCCATTAAACAAAGAACTAAGGAAAAGGTTAGCAAAGTGTTATATATGGAGTGTGGCATTGTATGGAGTGGAGACGTGGACTTTAAGGAAGGAGGATGAAAAAAGGATTGAAGCTTTTGAAATGTGGATGTGGAGAAGAATGGAAGGAGTTAAATGGGAGGACAGAGTGCGGAATGAGGAAGTATTAAGAAGAGTGGGAGAGAAAAGAGAAATATTAAAAATAAAAAAGGAAAAGAAAGAAGAACTGGATAGGACACTGTTTAAGGAGAAATTCTATTATCAAAGACAGTCTAGAAGGCATGGTTAGCGGAAAAAGAAAAAGAGGAAGAAAGAGACGACAGTTGATGGACAACATCAGGGCAGAAAACTACGTTGCCACGAAAAGGCTGGCGGAGGACAGAGAACAGTGGAGGAGTTCATAAAGAAAACCTGCTATACAGCAGATGAACCTATGATGATTATTTATCAAAATTAAGTACTTTACTCTTGTTGAAACGTAAAACGTTGCAGGTAAACTACCTCTTCCCCTTAACCGATCTTCACCAAAACCAAGTCCTCTACTTTTCGGAAAATGACTTTTCTTCATGTTTTGATGGTATTACAATAAGAATCAGCCTTATTTCAAACACGATTTTTTCGCCATCACCATACTTCCATTTCCTTCGGAACATGGAAGTAAAAATGGATAAAGCTATATTGTCAATACATTTTTTCTTTCGTTTTTTTTTTTTTTTTTAATAAAAAACGGTGCATTTAGGCCTACTTTTAACAGTACGTTATAGATAAAAGTTTTTACCCCTTGTAAGACAAAACAATGAAGGGGTCAATATTAAAAAAAAATATATATATATATATAGCCTGTAATATTCAAGTAGCCTATTTAATATGTAAACTATTTTTTAATTCAAGCTTTATTGTTTTCCTTACTTGGAACATGTTCCGGAAATCATATAGTTTGCCCATCCTCAACCATCTTGGTTTTCTATCTTGTTGAACATTTGTGTCCAGTTTGGTTGTTACTATAGTTTTCTGTTGGCTTTTGGTAGTTTATTGTTTGTAGGTGTGGTTGTAGTTGGGTTTTTTGAGTGTTTCCAATGTTTAGTGTTTTAAACATCGTGTCGTGTTATTTGGAAGCCAGGACAACAAATATACAAGAAGACAAAACGAAGATGCCTGAGGATGGGCAAAGTATATGATATCCGAAACATGTTCCAAGTAAGGAAAACAATAACTCTAGTATGAAAAATATGTGCTCGTGCTGCCTTGCGTGGAAAGGGATTGACTCCTCGAAGGCTAGGAGAAGGAGATGGATACATGGGGTGGAGGAAGACTTAAGAAGAATGGTCGTACAACACTGGAGAAACGTTCCAACTGGAGACGAGTGGTGGCGGAAGGCGAAGGGTCATCCCGGCCTGTAGAACTCCGGAAGAAGAAGAAGATGAAAAATATGTTAAATATTAAATAAAGTACATTTCAAGAAAAGGACTGTAGCAGAAGTATTTAAAATATCTACGTCATGGCCGCAGCGTATGCCGTGGCATAGGGGCCAGTGGGGAAAAATTCAAAATCAACAACATTTATAGACTGTGACTTTAAAATGTGACTGAGTTAAGTAAATTTGTGGTCGAAAATTGTTTTAGAGATTATTATTATTATCATCTAAAGAGCAACCTAATCTAAAGTATATAAAGAGCAACCTAAATAAATCACGTCAGTAATGATAAAGCAACAGATATAGTAAATTGTTTATTATAAACATAAAAGATCACGGTATTTTAAGACCAGCAAAACAGGAGAGGCGATTGCCAACGAGATTGTTTCCACTTTAGATAGTCTTAACATCCCACTTTAAGGTTGTTTAATAAAACAGTATTTGCATCTGAAAAGAATCCACTAAGCCTACTCCAATCTGTTTATGACAAAAATCTTCAAGCTATATTTTGAACTTCTGTCTTGCCCATAGGCTTTTCTGTACTATTCCAGTTACAGTTTCGTCTGCTGACAGATCTTTCAGCAGGTTAGCGAATTCACTGAAAACTTGGCAGAGAAGCACTACCTCCCAAGAAAGGCTTAATAATTACCAATTTTAGCTATTGAAAATGAATTAGCTAACAGTATTAATTTTTCAGATGTTATTGACCATTTGCTCAAATGAAAGCAAGAAAAAAAAACTTTGCACTACTTAAGCCATTTTAGAAGCAGGCCTCTCTCTTTCACTTATGATTGGTTATGATCTTAGACATTATTGTTTTTGTTTATTTTTATAACAATTTTAGGCCTATCACTTATGTATTGAACATAGATTGTGTTTATTTTTGTCTTATAAAAGTTAGTTTTAGTAGATGGTTGAGGTAAAAATGAGTTAATTATTTGATTTGATTAGGAACTTAAAATTTGAAACGTAGATTTTAAGTACTCTAAGTAGTTTGTCAATTCTATTTTACTTTAAAACGATACGTCTTAAAATTTTCTATTTAATAAAAAGACGTATTCTATTTAGCATTTGTATTATTACCCTATTTACTGAAAAATGCTTTTAGACACACAAGTAATGTGTTTGTCTAATAAGAAAAAGGCTTCAAAACAAGAGGGGTTTTTAAACGGCGAAGGGGGGCCCGGAAGGTGGTCTGGGGGCTATGGTCATAGTATACTTAAACATTTATATGGTGTAGGTAGGTAGTTAAAAGAAAAAAAAAAATGTAAATTAAGTTTCTTCTTCATTTCTTTGGAAAGAAATTAGTTACACCTCCGAAGAATAATTCTTTTAATAAATCATTCTCAGTACTTGAACAAACGCTTGGACTATTCTCACGGTCTTGTTTCATAACATATTTCAGCACCAGTGGTGAAGCGTCCATATATGCGCTTAATACAGAGTAAAATTGTATATAAAAACGTGTAAATTATGTAACGTGTAAATGTGCAATTTTATGTTAGTTGAGACGTATAAGGAAAGTTTATCATTTTAACTCTGGAGGTCACTCGAGGGTACGGCGATAATGAGTGTGCAGCCAAGAGTGACCTTGTAGCCGATGCGTCATAACTAGGGAATAAATGCATTTCTCTATCATGTATCATAATGTAGTAGAGTAACCTTGATTTAAACCCCCGCAACTAGCAAAGCGTTCTGACTTGCCCACTTCACTTCGCTCCAACAGGTTGTCCGCGAATTGTGGCAACGTAGCTTATACGTTACAAAATTGTTTCTGCATTGTGCATTTCCAGTCTATGTCGTTTGCAGTTTCTCGAGTCCTTGAATGCCTTTGTAGTTGAGTTTGTGCCAACATATTCATTCGCGTTTATTCGAATGCAACCGCGTAACTGAACATTTATTTTATACAGCCTTCCAATGGTAGAGGTTTTACAGATAAATGTAACATTATCTCCAGCGGTAGACCAATACCATTAATTCCACGTTGTTAACGTTAAAAATAAAAACTTACAGACGACGTTAAAGAAACAACATTGTGAAAAGTATGAACATGGAAATGCGGATGTAGAAAAAACTTCAGAATTGTATAGTTTGCCCTGGATTATTTTTTCTGCAGAAAAATATCTGGACAAATTCATGAATTTTTTATCAGTGGCATATTAAGGGGGGACGAACGGGAATGCCCCCCCCCCCCAGAGGGTCAAAAAAGTTGACGAATTGTGTTAATCTCTTAATTTTTATTGTTTTTTTGTTCAGTTTTTGTTGTTTTATTATTTTTTCAGCTGTGTACGCTAATACAGTAGTAGTAACTCTATATTAAATATAAAAACAGGTTTACTACACAGCATTAGAGTACACGTTTGAAATATAGGAAAATCAGTAAATAAGTACGTATATCTTGTAAACAATGACTGATTTCAGCCACTTTAAAGATAATAATGTTGTTTAGTCTCAACTTGTTCTTCATTTTGTATGAAGTCGACCTGCCCCCCCCCCCCCCGACCAAAGTCTAGATGCACCACTGTTTTTGATATGAACAATTCGTTTATTGTGTAAAAGCGCCATCATGAGGTTTCACAGCAGAATCATGTTGCTACCCTTCTTGTCTTTAAACAGCCCGCTAAAATGAGGATTGAATGTGGTCTACTGAACAATTTAAAAGTCACCATCATCATCATTTTCAAGGATTAAACCAAGAATGGTTTGTTCCGGTCTCAAATAGGCAAAGATTAGAGCTGGCCACTCCAGCGCTTCCTCGGACGTCCCACACCTCTCCGTCCCCTCGGCTTATAGTTCCATAGTTGTTTGGGAATGCGGCAGTCATCCATTCGTCAAAGATGTTCCCACCAATTCAGCCGATACTGGGCGATCCTGTCGAGTATACTCATAATATTCAGTTCCTGCCGTATATCTACATAGGCCTATGTTTCTTCTATGATCATGGAGAATATACCCTGCCACGTGCCTGAGAAATCTCATTTCTGCCGCTTGGATGCGACGCCTGGCCTTTCGTCAAAGTCCAATTCTCAGACCCATAAAGAAGTGTGGGAAGAGCCATCACCTTGTAGAATTTTAGGCGTGTTCCTTTAATTGCTGGCTTAAGAGTTCGCCTAATGGTCCCGGACATAAGGTTGAACTTATGCAACTTATTCACAACTTCGTTGCCTGCATTATAAGACACATTGTAGTCCAGGTATTAAAAATTGCTAACTTGTTCCAGGACAGTACCATCGTAATTTTTGCCCGTACGGGATTAGTTCCGCGAAAAGCCATCACCTTGGTTTTAAGTGTGGATATTTACAACCCAGAGTCTTTGCAGATTAGATTTAACAAGTGTATACAACAATTTAAAAGTAACAGTAAAAAGCCACACAATGCCACGGTAAATCAGATTATTCGTTGTCTGGTTGATCTATTGCATTGTTTGACTAAAAAAATGAACTCCCTTTTCGTGGGCATGATGTTGTATCAGTGGCATCGTCAAATCGATAAAACTATGTAGGACTATTACATTTGTTACAAAATTATGATGCAATGTTAGAAAGTTTCCGTAAAAACTCTGCGCTTTCTTTCAATTTATCTGGTGATATTCAAAATCATTTAATTAACTACACTTTTCTCAAGTCTTCTCAGGAGAAATAAAAAAAAAATAAATAAATAAAACGGACTTCCTTTTTATCTCAGGTGCCAGGTGTCGATTGGGTTTCGTTACGTCGATAAGTCCGGGGGTCCGTTCAAGAAAGATTTATTGGTTTTAACGATTTTAGCAAAAATCGTACAGCGAACGCGTCGGCCAGCACGCATTTGATGCACTGGCTGAATATGTCTGTGAAGAAAAATTAGTCGCACGAACGTACAATGGAATCGCTGTTATGTCTGGTGAACATCGAGGATTACAGTATAGACCTACTTGCTGCACACATTGCTATGTGTAGACGATCAGCAGCATGTAACCCTGTACTTGCTAGGTGCATAATGTTGAGAATATCTGCTAGAAGAACTAAAAAGATGGCGTCTTTAGAAAGTTGTTCGGTAAGAACCAACGTCTAACTACTCAGCTATCAGTATATCCGGTATTTGAATTGTGATATCTCTTATGTAGAAGACAAAAGATATCTATAGAAACACGATTCTGTATACATTAAAACTGAGTAAAAGTAATTGAATTAATTGAAATAAGTGAATTTCTAAGAATTATTATAAATAAGATTGTAAAAATTGTTGTATTTGTTGCTAATCATCAATAAATTGTCTTCAGAGAAGAACGGTTCATATCAATGATTTAAATTCACCTCCGAAGCCACAACAACGAATAGTTGTAGCCCAGCAGCCAGCCAGTCGATAGATTACAACACAAGAAGTACGTGTAAGAGTGAAAGCTACCAGAGAAACAACAAAGACACGGAAAATAAGAAGAATATACATGAAATAACATATGGCACCATTAGGCAGGCGCTAAGAGGAACACGGACAAAACGTTAAGAAATGACGGCGATGTCCTCTCTATTGCAAAGGATGTAGGCACTAGGGAATGGAAGATAAAGAAAAAATAAAGGGTATTGTTTTTCTCATATTTTAATGAAAATCGTACCAACAAATTAAAACTAATGGGTAAATAATAGCTGTAACGCACTAATTTAATTAAAATCAATTAAAAACACATAAGATAGGCTTCCAGTTTGTCTTGGGAGCTTAATAACTTTATGTGGAATATATAAACTTTAATGAGAACGTTAAAATTAAGAAAGTGAGGATTAACAGCATGTATCTAAATGCTGTGGATATAAATATGCATAATAGGGTTGTACATATAAATTTTACAGCATGTAAAATAGTGTTAAACAATATGATTATTGTCAGTCTTCTTCAAAAGAAAAATAGAAAAAGAAAGAAAGGTAAAAAACGAAGAAATAAAAGTGACTATATACTTTGATAAATAAGTGTTTTATTTATCCTTCTTGATATTTAAAAAAATATGTGGATTACATGTTTAAATTTTTATGGATTAAATGTTTAATGAAAAAATCAGAAATATTTAAGTAAATTTGGTCAAATAAAGCGCGTTAATTACGCGAATAGGCTACATAGGATAACACTGGAATTGTTCAACTCCTAACGTCACGTGGACATATCCCCCCCCCCCCCCCGGTTCGCCACAGCTGCCCGTAGCTGGACATCAGTGAACCCAAACAAATTGATCCACTGCTTCATAATTTGATACTGACAGAAGTATTTTGTAATTTGATATCACATAATAACCCACATAATACAATAACACAACTATGACTACTAACATAACTACAAATAATGTAAAAAATATCACATCGTTAGACTCCATAATAAAGATATTATTGTTTATTCACCATTACTAATACTTGAATTTTCGAAGTTTCATTATTATGATTGCTTCAATTAAAACATCAGAGTAGTATACCTAGATGTGTGTGTGTGTGTGTGTGTGTGTGTGTGTGAATTGGGATGGCCAGTGTATCCAGCGAAGACCTCGTGACAGCGAGGAGAGTATCCAGCGATGACCTCGTGACTTTAAACAGTCGTAATGACCTGCTAAACGAGGCGGCAGTTTTTTTATTTGTGAGTAATCTTCATACTTGAGAATTCCCTCCAGCCCAGTATTAGGCCTACATCATTGATCCACAATACACAGTATACAAAATTTCAACAGTACAAAAAGATTTACACAATTTGAACAGTACAATGGAACCTCACTAATTCGTCACCCACTCAAGGTTTTTTCCTTTTCCCTTATTAACAAGAGAGTAGAATATACGCTCTAATTATAGCCGGGATAAACTAGAAACGTTCTGATTGTGGCCGGGGTTCTAATAATGTGGCCAGGAGAACGGATTGCGGAGGGTATTGGTTCCGATAATGGGTAGACCTATTTCGTACTTGTGTACACGGCACAATAAGTGTTGTGTTGTGTTATTACAGCGTCATGTTTCCGCCGGATTGCTGATGCCCTTGCGCTGATTCGAAGAATTTGTTGTGTTGTGTTGTTGAGTTTATTTTTTTATACATTTGCTAATTGAAAGGCGAGTGTGTTTGAGGTTTTATAATCTATGTTTCAGATGTTTTTGTTTTTGTACCTTTTTTATACATTTCTTGTAATTCCTGTTTTTTTTTTTTTTCAATAAAGTTATAATTAATACATTTCGTATTTCATTTATACTCACTGACGTTTTTATAAAGTGATATAAAAAGGGGTATAGGGGCGTCAACTAAAGTCCTGCACACAGGCGCCGGACACTGGTGATGATGAAGAATTGTTGTTCTATAGATTTTCATTTTTCAAAACTATTATGTAGATGCACCACACCACATGTAATTGTTTCGTGGGACCGCCAGCTTTGTAACAAGGAAGGAATTGTCCCGTTTGTAGGGCACAGTTCGCTACGTGAAGCAATTTAACCTTCTGACCTTTCAGATTAACATTCTCCTTCTTCGCCCCTTTCATCAGTGAACAGGCGAATCATAGAGAATGTTGTTCTTAGCAGCTCTTTGAGGAATAACTTAATAGCTGAAACAACTGTCAGAGGTTATGAATAAACTGTAAAATTTACCAAGTGTTTGTGTATTTTTAAAACCCTTTGTATTCATACTAATGTACATTTGAGTCAGGTATCGTTAAGAAATAGACAAAAATTAATAAATAAAATATTTAAGAATTGATAATCGCGGATATGCGTATCCGTAGGTAAAAATCGGTATGAAGAACCATACATGACTTCCATGTCCTAAGATTTATATTTACAATCATTTACTTAAATTCGGTTCGATAATTTCTAAAAAATAGAAATATCACCCACCCTTAAACTGTTTTCACTATTTATAAATATTTTTGTTATTATGTTATGTTATTTGTTATATTATGTTAGTCGTTTAATATAATGTTATTGTCGAGTCACTTTAACTATACAAATTAGGTAGGTACTTTATTCTTATAAAGAAACTGAACTACGCAGATAATCATCCCTCCTCCTCAACCGATCCCCACCATTAATGATATTTACACTTTTATAGAGTAATTAAATATTAAAATTAATTTTAAAAATTAAAAGTAATTCCTTCAAAATTAAATATTCGTACTTTACTTGATTTCAGCACAGAAATAAAAAAAAAAAATCACCCCATCCCCCTTCAACTCCCCACTCCATTTATAATTATAGCATTTACCATTTTACAGTGGATTAATATGACTTTATTTTCAGGGCACTTATTTATCAAAATTAAGTACTTTACTCTTGTTAAAACACAAAACAATGAAAGTAAACTACCCCTCCCTCCTGACCGAACAACCTGGTTGCTTGGCAACAAAATTATTTGATTTTTAACAATTACCATTGTTTGAAAAAAGTTCAAATGAATGTTTAAGTACTTTAATCTTGTTAAAACGTAAAACGTTGCCGGTAAACTACCCCTCCCACTTAACCGATCTTCACCAAAATCAATAGGACTTGAGTCCTATACAACTCGGACACATATGCAAAAAATTATTTGATTCTGTTTGAATTTGGGGCAGTTATCGTTCGCCATAGAAAAGATTCTACACACAGACAGGCACTTTTCTGAAAATGGTTTTCTTCATGTTTTGAGGGTACTACAGTCACAATCAGCCCTTATATCGAACACGATTTTTTTTCCGATCACCATACTTCCATTATTCCTTACGGAACATGGAAGTAAAAATATACGGTTAACAAGGGATTACTTTTTCAGATGTATCAATGTTAACATTTTGGAACAGCAGTGAACAAAATTTCACATCAACAATTTGCTGTCGTTCCTAGTCCTAGTTTGCTCTGTTAGACAAAGAACAGACGGTCACACCCTTTTTTACAAGGACAGCTCATAAATATGTCAAACGGCTTTGTAGTAGCACTTCTCAGCTGGATACAAGGGTAAATTACTTTTTTTTGTATTCTCCAGCGTTCTGCAACAAAATGCTAATGGCTCGGCTGTTCACGTGGCCACACATTAAATACCCCCAATCTGTGTTTCATATTTTAAAGATGCGTTTACACTATGTAGAAGAAGTGGTGCTGATGACCACTTTAAAAGGAACCTTTGAAGAACTGCAAAGGGAGGTTCAGAAAGTAGGACTCTATGCCAACGAAGAAAAGACAAAATACATTTGAAAGTATCAAATACAGAGTGAAGGGGTAGAATTGAAAATCTCAATGTAGGATGGCATACTTTCCAAAAGGGGTCCGGGAATTCAAATATTTGGGTGCCTCCATAAACAGTGAGAACAAAATCAGAAGTGATATTGGAAATCGCATAATGAGTGGTAATAGAGTTTTTTATGCCCACCAGAAAATTTTCAGATCCAGTTTAGTCAGCAAAAGAACCAAACTTAGATTATACAAGACCTTAATAAGACCAGTTGTGATGTATGCTGCGGAGACCAGGTCACTAGTTAACATGCATAATTTAAGAGTCTTTGAAAGAAGAATTCTAAGAAAAATCTTTAGACCAGTGAAGGAAGGTGAAGAATGGCGCATACGTAACAAAGGGAATTGAAGGAATTGATAGATGGTGAGGTTCATCAAGTCTATGAGGATCAGCTGGTTGGGACATGTGATGCGCATGGAGGACGACAGAATGCCCAAAGTGATTCTTAGAGACACAATAGATGGGCAAACAACGAAAGGAAGACCTAGGAGAAGGTGGCTACATGACGTAGAAGATGACCTCAGAGGATGGGTATCGGGGATTGGAAGCGGAGGCTGGAGGACCGAGGTGTTTGGGGGGCAAGGCTGTAGCGCCAGAGGGACAGAACGGTTTACACCAGTGGTTCCCAATCTTTTCAGTCCGCGGAGCCCCTCAAAAAATTAAAAAATTCACGGACCCCGTCTGAATAAAGTAAAACGAACAGTAAATATGATACAAACTATTATATTTTAATTAAATTATATTAAAATCAAAATTCTCTTAACTTGCAAAATTAAAATATTAATGATATCAAACATAGTGTAATGTGAACAATGAAACTGCTTTTGAACAATTAGCTCTGCAATATTAGGTTTAATGTCTGATAATTTCAATATTAAGTCACTTTAGACATCAAGTTTATTTCTTAACTTCGCCAACCTCGGCTCTATCTTTCCAGCCACACGTGTCGAAATGTAGCTACTTAGGCGTAAAACCAGCTACACGGAAAACGTTTTGCTTATATACAGTGCTTATACGTGGACTAAAACAGCGCGATCAGTTCTGCGTTGATGCGACGTTTACAGAATTAAAATAAAGTTTTACATCAATTAAATATAGTTTTTACGATATATAAACGTTATTTATTAAATTACAAGTTTATTTAGGTACAATAGACAAACTATACATACAATCACAATACAATTTATAATGTAGACGATTATGAAGACGTACCACACAAAACGTAGGCTACTGGAAATCGACTATATTACACTGAAATTTTAATTTTCTTAATTATACACATAGAATTCATTTGTCTGTAATTGTTGAAATATAATTCATTTTGTTGAAGTACAAATCAATCCAAAACATGATACAATTTTCAAAGCACTCAACATCGAAAATACACAAAATACTAATATATATACCACAATCACACACAATAATAACAATTTAAAAAACCAAAAACCAATGGGAAGCCATAAAAACAGCCAACCAGCACACAGGTACTCCACAAGATTCAAAATTAGAAAGGATGATGATGGGATCACTAAGGGTCCCGAAACATGTTCCAAATAAGGGAAAATAACATCTTGAGGTAAAGTAAGTATACATTTTAAATATATTATATACATCAAGAAACAGACTGTAGCAAAACGAGTTTGAAAATATGTATAGGCCTATACATATATATATACCCGGTGGAGGTTATACCTTTTACTCCTCCGCCTTTCTGACGTTTGGAGGTTATACTTTTTACCACCAGCCTTTCTGACATTAATCCTTTTAAGTTAATAATACCCTGCAAAGTCTCATTTAAAAGATATTCGGCAAAGCCGCATTTAAAAATCTGTCGATCATGTGTATTTCATGATTAACTTGTTGAAAAGCAATCAGGCATTTGCCGTCCCTATCATTAAGATTGCCCCCCTGAAGATCGCGCGCCTCCCAGCATTTGCGGGTCCATATCGCCGCCCCTGGTGAAACAGTTTCTATTACAGTCAGAAAATGTAAGAAAATGAACGTAAATCTAGTTTGCCTTTCACTACGATCGTGCATGTGTAAAGTAGGTCACTTAACTGCAATTTCTTTTTTGCATTAAACGACTGGAAAGTTGTGTAAATACCAACCAGTAGGCTGATGAAACACAGCGAGTGCATGTATAAAGTAGGTCATTTAACTGCAATTTCTTTTTTGCATTAAACGACTGGAAAGTTGTGTAAATACCAACCAGTAGGCTGATGAAACACAGCGAGTGCATGTATAAAGTAGGTCACTTAACTGCAAATTGTTTGTATGCATTAAACGATTAGAAAGTTTGTTTAAATACCAGTAGGCTAATAACGAACTACGTAGGCCTACAAGAAAACGATTCAGTTCGATCACTAACAAGATGAATATATTTTCTTGTGTAATTTTAAAAATGTTTCTTTAATAGTTACATTATTTCTGTAACAGAACAGTATTTAAATATTTATATATTTAATAAACTCACGCTCTTTAAAATATCACGCTTTGCACCAAGCGCATACATTTGCGACAGTGGGGAGTGGTGCAATTCTGAGGAAGTATGTTTGGCAGGGGGAAGAGCTGGCAACACTGTATTAGTGTCTCATTTTCCTCCTTTGCTATCCGTTGTTTTGAGATTTAGATTTATTTTACTTTTTATTGTTGGTATTTATTTGATTTTTAAACTGTTTTTGTTATTCTTTTTGTGATATGCAGTATTTATATGATGGAAAATATGTATGCAAAATATTTCCAACGGCTATATTAGATAATGCTTTTGAGTTATTATTGTGAATCAGTGAAATTAAATAAATAATAATTCAAAAATTATGGGCGCTATATCTGCCACAGTACTCATCTGTTCACATTATTACATTTACAATTCAGGGGTGTGAGTTAATCGGCTCCTGTCCACTCTGTCAAGGCGTTCTTTCTATTTTAATCTGTTTTCTATAATCCTCTCATTGATTATAAATATGTTTAGTTTGTTTCCTATATTCTCGTTCCTATACTTTATTATTATCGTTTACATTATTGTTATCGTTTATTATTATATTATCGTTTACATTCTTTACTTTACAGGATTTCTATTTCTTGTGTTGGTTTTGTTGTCCTTCAATTTCCGTTATTCGCATGTTGCACTTTCGCTTCCGTAGTCTGCACAAGAAATGGACCGACAACAGGTCTATAGAACTTCAATTGCCAGTCATTCTTGTTGTGATTTTAAGAGCTTTACTTATTCCACACTTTCTAGCAAACCTATTAACGTTCAGCTCTGTATCTTGTTACACACGTACAACATACTACAGCCCAAATATTTAATTCTGCCGACATTTAAGTGTCTTGTCTTTAGCGAAACGGAATGGAACAAAGTTAATATTTAATTAAATCCTTAAATTTTTAGTGACCGTCAATCAGTGAATGTTTTAGTGGATGGTTAGTGAGGATCGGTCAATAATACAACTTTTAGTTATTTTGCGTCGACGTTTCGACAATATTTATTGTCATCTTCAGGACCTGCGTATGAATGTTAAATATTAATATTTAATTATTTTGTGAGAAATCGGCTGTCTGAGATCAAACTTTGTTCTAATTTTAAAGACACAAACAAACAAACAAACAAATTATGCATGGATGTATGTTCTGCTTCATGATTTTAGGTTCAACCACCGTCATTATTAAACATTCAAAATCGCAGCTTCCCATTCATAGAAAGTTTTTAAAACTGCCGTCACGACAAATTTCACTGGCACCTCTGTTCGTTTGTTGCGACAAAATAACGCAGGCTGGTGGCCACAAGTAAGCCTACACTCGATATTTTACACTCCAACTGCTGTCACCGTGTTCTGTTTTATAATTTGTTGTTCTATCTTTTGAATTAATTCGTAATTTCTGATGATGATAGTTTATACTATCGAAACACTGTAAATATTCAAAAAATACAGAATATATAATCTTGTAAGAAAACTTTTTGTTTTACACGAACAGGCCAGCCGTGGACCACGCGAATATCATTTCCTTTTCTTCTCCTGCCAGAAGGCACTATGCGCCTCCTTCCTTTCCACTGTCCACCCCTTTCTCGTCTTCTTCTCTCCGCAGAGAACCTCAAGATTTTGAATTTTGTTTCTGTATATATTTCTATCCACACAGTCGTTCAAAGAGATATCCAGTTTCAGGGGGCGAACGTAGGATTTCATTCAGCGGTGGGGGGGGGGGGGGTTCAACTACATTTTTTCCTTAGAGTATTGTTTTCTAATGTTATAATGAAAATCGTACCAAAAATTGAAACTAATTTAAGGCAAATAATAGCTGTAATTCACCAATTTAATTAAAATAAATTAAATACATGGGCGATAGGCTTCCAGTTTGTCTTGCAAACCTAATAATACCTTTCTGTGGAATATAAATACTTTACAGAAAACGTTAAAATTAAAAAGTGAGGGTTACCAGGATGTATATAATTGCTGTGGATTCAAATGTATCCAACAGGGTTGTGAATATAAATTTTACAGCATGTGAAATAATGTTAAATCATTTTGTTAAATATATAGCCTAATGATTGTCAGTCTTTTTTCAATTAATTACATTAAAAAAACACGCAACCAGTTAAATTTTTTCCTCCAACATTTTCGGATTTCGGGGGGATATATCCCCCATATCACCCCCTAGGTTCGCCCCTGTCCAGTTTCATCGTTTCCACCTTGAGTTGTTTGGTGTATCCGTTCAGACTGGAAAGTTGCCAAATATATTTGAAAATTTGTTTATTTAATCTGGATCGATCCATCCGAACCTATGGAATATGGAATATGTCCAAGGAATCTCAGTCTTTTCCTTCGGAAAGCCGTTTCCAGATCTTCTTTGGGTCTATGCCTGTACTCATCTTCAGTGACCTTCAGTTTTCTTGGGGCCGTAAATTTTCCGAAGAATTCTTCGTTCAATTTTAAGAAAAGTTTTATTTATTATTAATAAAATTATTTGATTCTGTTTTAATTTGTGGTAGTTATCGTTCGCCATAGAAAAAATTCTGCACACAGACAGTTTTCGGAAAACGACTTTTCTTCATGTTTTAAGGGTAGTACAGTCAGAACCAAGTCTTATCTCGAACACGATTTTTTTCGCCATCACCATACTTTCTTTCATTTCGTCACGGAACATGGAAGTAAAAACGGTAAGTGGCGGATGTCGCCGATACCGTTACGTAACATCAGTAACATGCAAGTCTGTCGGTAACAAACTGATTCACATTGCGGTAAAAATAATTGGCACAGTCACTTTCTCTTTCTCACATTCATGTTTCCTTTCAGTACACGTGTACCATTTCCAGCGTGTTTCTTTCTTCCGCTATTTGTATGTTTCCTCCTTCATTTCGTTGTGCAAAAAAGAAATTGTTCACTTAATCGTGGAATGTGTATAGCACAGCAGTTGTTAGATCATAGTTCAAAATTGTCAAACTTTTTTTTCATTATAGCTCGTTGTTTGGCTGGTTTCGTTTTTAGAAAACAACCGACGAAATTATCTTCTCGTACTCGAAGGCTGAACATCTCTACCGTTTGAGAAAAGGAAATCGCCTTCAGTTTCAGCTAAAGCTATTTCCTTACTTGTGACTTTTAAAACTTGTAAAGACAGAACTTCATTATTAAATAAAAGGGATCTTTTCTGTTAGTGGCAGCGTGTACTCACGTAACATTGCTAGTAACAACGCATTTCCTCGTCCACACGTAGCGATAACCAGGGACAGTTTGTATTTTTATTTTCATTTTGATATACTTAAGCAGTCCTTTTTAGGACAAACCCAACGGTCTTTACCTGTGTCGTATACAGTTTCATTTGATGGCCGTTCGTACAAATTCTTGGGTTGTGTAAAATATCTTTGTCTCTTAGAAGCTGTATCGGAGAATCTTTGTCGGGAATCCGTGCTGTTAACTGAAGGAAATTCATGATACGCTACGATACTACTACATTTGCGACTGCGGCATACAGAGTGACAGGGCACGCTGTCACCATGGAATGGTTGCAGAATGCGTTGTTACTGGCGATTGCTATGTCGAGTAGCTTACTGCATCATGCCATTAAACAGAAAAGATAAAAAAAGATATTATTATTTCTAGATATAATCAAATAAAGATATAATATTTCATTACAATTAAACATATAAAGATACCACTTTATACTGAAAGATGTTTGTGATGGAGGGCAGAGAAAATAATATTCAGAAACGAAAAACGACCCGTTACCAACAAATATCGGTATGGAGAAAAATATATGACTTCCATCTTTTAAGATTTATATTTAAAATCATTTTCAAAATGAAATATTTCCATAGAAACTACTTATTTCTTCACCCTTAACCACAGTACTGTGGTCACTAACGTAAACCACCTCACGTTAGCGCACTCGATTTTCACTGATGATGTCAGTTGATAGCACTGCCGAAACATCTAGTTTTGGAGAAAACATTAGACCACTCCAAACAGCCCGGGAAGGAATTTTAACAACAAACTACTTCTTTGTTGCCGATAACGTAGTACACATGACATATAAATAAAAATTATCCCCTCCCCCTTCAACTACCATTTTCATTTATAGAAAATTACCCCCACCTCCTTCAACTAGCCTCTTCATTTATAGATATTTCATTTACGTTTCTACAGTGGATTATTATGATCTTCTTTTCAGGATACTTTATTTATCAAAATTAATTACTTTACTCTTGTTAAAACATAAAACGTTGCAGGTAATCTACCCTTTCACCGTAACCGATCTTCAGGAAAATCAATAGGCCTTGAGTTCCCTACAACCTAGGCATATGTGCAAAAAATTATTTAATTCTGTTTGAATTTACGGCAGTTATCGTTCGTCATAAAAAAAGTATTCTTGTTAAAACTAAATGTTGCAGGTAAACTACCCCTTTCCCTTAACCGATCTTCACGAAAATAAACATTGAGTTCTCTACTTTTCAGGGACGTATGCTAAAAATTATTTGATTGTGTTTGAATATGCGGCAAAATCATTCGTCATAAAAGAATTACTCTTGTTAAAACATAAAACGTTGCAGGTAAACTACCCCTTATCGTTAACCGATCTTTACCAAAATCTATAGCCCTTACGTACTCTATAATTAAGGTTGGTATGCAAAACATTATTTGATTCCGTTTGAATATGCGGCAGTTATCGTTCGTCATAGAAAAAAATACCCTTGTTAAAACATAAAACGTTGCAGGTAATTACCCCTTCCCCTTAACCGGTCGTCACTAAAATCAATAGGCCTTGAGTCCACTACAATTCAGGAATGTGTTCAAAAAAGATATTTGATTCTGTTTAAATTTGCGGCTGTTATCGTTTGGTTGCCATAGAAAAAACTCTACACATAGACACACACTTTTCGAAAAATTACTTTTTTTCATGTTTTGAGGGTAGTACAATCAGAATCAGCCCTTATCTCGAACACAATTTTTTTCGCCATAACAATACTTCCATTTCCTTACGGAACATGGAAGTAAAAAATACTTTTGTTATAATATAAAACGGTGTAGGTAAACTACCCCTTTCCCTTAACCGATCTTCACCAAAAGCAATAGGCCTTGAGTTATCTACAACTCGGGCACATATTCAAAAAATTATTTGATTCTGTTTGAATTTGCGGCAGTTATCGTTCGCCATCGAAAAAATTCTACACAGACACTTTTCAGAAAATGACTTTTCTTTATGTTTTGAGGGTAGTACAATCAGAATCATCGCTTATCTCGAACACGATTTTTTTCGCCATCACCATACTTTAATTTCCTTATGGAACATGGAAGTAAATAACGAGAATCAAAATTTTATAAAGATCGAAAATGTGAGTCCAAATACCGATATAATGTATATAGTGATTATATCGGTTGCGTCATGCAGAGAAAATCGGCCAAAAGTGGTCGTCTGGGCTACAGAGACAATTTTTCAGTACAATATCCGAGAGGTGGTATACGCCCGCCATGGTCTTTAAAGCGTTAACCTAATAATATACAATATCAAAGTACACCATTAGGTACTGGTAAAATAACAGTAAATAATAAATCTATTTGTTTTACTTCCATATTCCTTAAGGAATGGAAGTATGGTGATGGCAAAAAAAATCGTGTTCGAGATTATTGCAGATTCTGATTCTACTACACTCAAAACATGAAAAAAAGTCGTTTTCCGAAAAGTGTCTGTGTGTCTGTCTGTCTGTGTGTCTGTGTGTCTGTCTGTCTTTCTGTCTGTAGATTTTTTTTCTATGGCAAACGATAACTGCCGCAAATTCAAACAGAATCAAATAATTTTTTGCATACAGCCCGGTTTTGCAGAGTTCTCGCGACCTATTGTTTTTGGTGAAGATCGGTTGAGGGAAAGGGGTAGTTTACCTGCAACGGTTTTTTTTTAGCAAGGGAAATTTTGTTTGTTTGGCAAACGATAACAGCCGCAAATTCAAACAGAATCAAATAATGTTTCGCATACAGCCCTGAATTGTAGAGTTCTCAAGACCTATTGTTTTTGGTGAAGATCGGTTAAGGGAAAGGGGTAGTTTACCTGTAACGTTTTATGTTTTAACAAGGGTATTTCCTATGGCAAACGATAACAGCCGCAAATTCAAACAGAATGAAAAGATTATTTGCATACAGCCCTAAATTGTAGAGTTCTCAATACCTTTTGTTTTTGGTGAAGATCGGTTAAGGGAAAGGGGTAGTTTACCTACAACGTTTTTTTAACAAGGGTATTTTCTATGGCAAACGATAACAGCCGCAAATTCAAACAGAATCAAATAATGTTTTGCATACAGCCCTGATTTGTAGAGTACTCAAGACCTATTGTTTTTGGTGAAGATCGGTTAAGGGGAAGGGGTAGTTTACCTGCAACGTTTTTTTATCAAGCGTATTTTCTATGGCAAACGATAACAGCCGCAAATTCAAACAGAATCAAATAATTTTTTGCATACGTCCCTGAATTGTAGAGGTCTCAATGACTTTCGATTTTGGTGAAGATCGGTTAAGGGGAAGGGGTAGTTTACCTGCAACCTTTTACGTTTTAACAAGAGTAAAGTACTTGAAAATTTATTTAAACTTTTTGAAACAATGGTAATTGTTAAAAATAAAATAATTTTGTTGCCAGGCAATAAAATTATAATTTTTTCATTTTAATGTAATATAATATTTTTCATTTAATACAGCAATAAAAAGGCAGGTAAGACACAGCCTGGCTGTTTGGCTGAAAATGATTTTAAATATAAATCTTAGAATATGGAAGTCATGTATGGTTCTCCATACCGATATTTTTTACTTCCATATTTCCTTAAGGAATGGAAGTATGGTGATGGCAAAAAAAATCGTGTTCGAGATTATTGCAGATTCTGATTCTACTACACTCAAAACATGAAAAAAAGTCGTTTTCCGAAAAGTGTCTGTGTGTGTGTCTGTGTGTCTGTCTGTAGATTTTTTTTCTATGGCAAACGATAACTGCCGCAAATTCAAACAGAATGAAATAATTTTTTGCATACAGCTCTGATTTGTAGAGGACTCGCGACCTATTGTTTTTGGTGAAGATCGGTTGAAGGAAAGGGGTAGTTTACCTGCAACGGTTTTTTTTTATCAAGGGAAATTTTTTTTTTTGGCAAACGATAACAGCCGCAAATTCAAACATAATCAAATAATGTTTCGTATACAGCCCTCAATTGTAGAGTTCTCAAGACCGTTTGTTTTTGGTGAAGATCGGTTAAGGGAAAGGGGTAGTTTACTTGTAACGTTTTATGTTTTAACAAGGGTATTTCCTATGGCAAACGATAACAGCCGCAAATTCAAACAGAATCAAAAGATTATTTGCATACAGCCCTAAATTGTAGAGTTCTCAAGACCTATTGTTTTTGGTGAAGTTCGGTTGAGGGAAAGGGGTAGTTTACCTGCAACGTTTTTTTAACAAGGGTATTTTCTATGGCAAACGATAACAGCCGCAAATTCAAACAGAATCAAATAATGTTTCGTATACAGCCCTGAATTGTAGAGTTCTCAAGACCGTTTGTTTTTGGTGAAGATCGGTTAAGGGAAAGGGGTAGTTTACTTGTAACGTTTTATGTTTTAACAAGGGTATTTCCTATGGCAAACGATAACAGCCGCAAATTCAAACAGAATCAAAAGATTATTTGCATACATCACTAAATTGTAGAGTTCTCAAGACCTATTGTTTTTGGTGAAGATCGGTTAAGGGAAAGGGGTAGTTTACCTACAACGTTTTTTTAACAAGGGTATTTTCTATGGCAAACGATAACAGCCGCAAATTCAAACAGAATAAAATAATTTTCTGCATACAACCCTCATTTGTAGAGTACTCAAGACCTGTTGTTTTTGGTGAAGATCGGTTGAGGGGAAGGGGTAGTTTACCTGCAACGTTTTTTATCAAGCGTATTTTCTATGGCAAACGATAACTGCCGCAAATTCAAACAGAATCAAATAATTTTTTGCATACAGCCCTGATTTGTAGAGTACTCGCGACCTGTTGTTTTTGGTGAAGATCGGTTGAGGGGAAGGGGTAGTTTACCTGCAACGGTTTTTTTTATCAAGGGAAATTTTTTTTTTTTGGCAAACGATAACAGCCGCAAATTCAAACAGACTTAAATAATGTTTCGTATACAGCCCTGAATTGTAGATTTTTCAAGACCTATTGTTGTTGGTGAAGATCGGTTAAGGGAAAGGTGTAGTTTACCTGTAACGTTTTATGTTTTAACAAGGGTATTTCCGATGGCAAACGATAACAGCCGCAAATTCAAACAGAATCAAACGATTATTTGCATACAGCCCTAAATTGTAGATTTCTCAAGACCTGTTGTTTTTGGTGAAGATCGGTTGAGGGAAAGGGGTAGTTTACCTGTAACGTTTTATGTTTTAACAAGGGTATTTCCTATGGCAAACGATAACAGCCGCAAATTCAAACAGAATCAAATAATGTTTTGCATACAGCCCTGATTTGTAGAGTACTCAAGACCTATTGTCTTTGGTGAAGATCGGTTAAGGGGAAGGGGTAGTTTACCTGCACCGTTTTTTTATCAAGCGTATTTTCTATGGCAAACGATAACAGCCGCAAATTCAAACAGAATCAAATAATTTTTTGCATACATCCCTGAATTGTAGAGGTCTCAAGGACTTTCGATTTTGGTGAAGATCGGTTAAGGGGAAGGGGTAGTTTACCTGCAACCTTTTACGTTTTAACAAGAGTAAAGTACTTGCAAATTTATTTAACCTTTTTGAAACAATGGTAATTGTTAAAAATAAAATAATTTTGTTGCCAGGCAATAAAATTAAAATTTTTTAATTTTAATGTAATATAATATTTTTCATTTAATACGGCAATAAAAAGGCAGGTAAGACACAAACACACAATTCACGTTATTTCTGGCCTCACTCATGTTTATTTTCTTACGTTTGCACGCTTTTTAAATGGAAAGTGCCGAAACCCACACCAACATAACGCGTGCAAGCCGAAAAAATGGACATCAATTTGCTTACTGGCGAAGCTAGTAGTTAATGAATGGGTAGGCGAAAATCTTATCTTAAATTTTTTTTAAGGAATCACTAAAAGGACGGTGGGTCAAATCGGATGCTGAGGTAGAGTTTGCTGTAACCGAATGGTTCCACAAACAGCCGTAAGAATTTTACTAGCAGGGAATCTACAGGTTAGCGCAACAGTGGAACTCATGTCTTAATGTTATTGGAGACTTCTTTTAAAATCGTTGAATAAAAAATGCTTTACAGCTCTATACGTGTGTCTATTGAACAATCCTTGTATTAGTCATACACAATAATACAACTGATTGAACTTCAAATTTTTAAACTTGGTTAGTTTCTATATATATGTTTAATGTTACAAATAATTCAAATAACAATCTTGATCATCTGTTAGTTCAGCGGAATAACAGTGACACTTTTAATAACCGCATAAAATAAACACTTAGTAACAACACAGGCGCTTTAACTTAACTGTTTGGACCACAGAAGTGAGGCATGCCTCAACGCTCTATGTGTACAGCGCGGGACAATCCCCCCTCCCTACACTTCCCTATCACACCACTACATTGCTTACATACGATGTATACAAAAAACGCTGAGGCAAGTTCAGGTTGCCTCATTCGATTTAAACGAACTATGCCGAATCTCACCTGTCACCATCTAGCGGTCGCTCAATAAAGCACGTCTCGGTTTAATAAATTTGACAGTCACAGTAACAATGTATAATCTTTACGTTATGTAGTTCATACGTATTTATAATTTTTATTCTACAGAATTTGTTAGGGTAGGCATTGCCTCAATTGCCTCCATGTAACTTCGCCACTGATATATATGTGTACAACGTTATCGGCAAAAAGAAGTAGTTTTTGTTAAAATTCCTTCCCGGGATATTTGGCCGTAGTCCAATGTTTTCTACAAAACCAGACATTTCGGCAATGCCATCGACTTCCATCATCAGTGAAAATCGAGTGCGATAACGTGAGGTGGTATACGTTAGTGACCACAGTACTGTGGTTAAGGCTGAAGCAGTAAGTAGAAAGAAGTAGTTTCTATGGTAATATTTCATTTCGAAAATGATTTTAAATATAAATCTTAGAATATGGAAGTCATGTATGGTTCTCCATACCGATATTTTACTTCCATATTCCTTAAGGAATGGAAGTATGGTGATCATGGCCCCCACATTCGATTGCGGGCCCTGCAACCAGGATCAGGCTCGCCCCCCCCCCTTCGTGTATTCGGATGGTATGCTGTATTTCAAAAATTAATTTTTTTTATTGTATTTTAATACTACACAAATTTTATTTAAACTGGTCATTTATGGAAAGAATAATTAAGGCTACCATTTCAATCTAAAAACCAAACTTTATTGACAAAATAATAAGATTAACATTATGGGAAAGATAGGAGCTAAGCAATTAAAATTAACAGTTAAAACTGTTAACAATGAAAAACAATCTAACGCAAAAGACAGCTATCGTTGTAAACAAACAGCATTAACTGTTTAAATATATTTTTGCTTAACATCATTACCTGTCAATAATAAAAGTAGAGCAGAGTAGAGCGCAAAAATTAAACAGTTCAGTACTTGTCAAACAGCATCAAGAGGCTAACTGATGACTGAGCGAACTGACGAACGTATGCGAAGTGTCAATTTTTAGAACAAAGCGGAGAGATAAAGCTCGATTAGCCGTGGCGGGGGAAGTAGGGGCGGCGAGGTGCCTGGTTGAAGGGGAAGGTAGAGGGAGTGTGTTAGGCCCGCGCCGGCTGTTATATGTAAACAAAAGTAACTAGTACAAACACACTTAATTAAATTGTAACTAACATAGAATTTAGGAATAATATTATTTTACGAAACTTGCCTTTGTCATAATTATATATTCGAATTTATTTATCTTCGAAACCGTTAAATATTCTCTCTAAAAATAAATTTAAAAAAAAATAAAATAATTATGGCTAGGCCCGGGCCCCCCGGGGGTCCGGGCCCTGCACCCACAGTTGCGGCAGCCCCCCCCCATGTGGGGGCCATGATGGTGATGGCAAAAAAAATCGTGTTCGAGATTATTGCAGATTCTGATTCTACTACACTCAAAACATGAAAAAAAGTCGTTTTCCGAAAAGTGTCTGTGTGTGTGTCTGTCTGTCTGTGTGTCTGTCTGTCTGTCTGTGTGTCTATCTGTAGATTTTTTTTCTATGGCAAACGATAACTGCCGCAAATTCAAACAGAATCCAATAATTTTTTGCATGCAGCCCTGATTTGCAGAGTACTCGCGACCTATTGTTTTTGGTGAAGATCGGTTGAGGGAAAGGGGTAGTTTACCTGCAACGGTTTTTTTTTAGCAAGGGTAATTTTGTTTGTTTGGCAAACGATAACAGCCGCAAATTCAAACAGAATCAAATAATGTTTCGCATACAGCCCTGAATTGTAGAGTTCTAAAGATCTGCTGATTTTGGTGAAGATCGGTTAAGGGAAAGGGGTAGTTTACCTGTAACGTTTTATGTTTTAACAAGGGTATTTCCTATGGCAAACGATACAGCCGCAAATTCAAACAGAATCAAAAGATTATTTGCATACAGCCCTAAATTGTAGAGTTCTCAAGACCTATTGTTTTTGGTGAAGTTCGGTTGAGGGAAAGGGGTAGTTTACCTGCAACGTTTTTTTAACAAGGGTATTTTCTATGGCAAACGATAACAGCCGCAAATTCAAACAGAATCAAATAATGTTTTGCATACAGCCCTGATTTGTAGAGTACTCAAGACCTATTGTTTTTGGTGAAGATCGGTTAAGGGAAAGGGGTAGTTTACCTGTAACGTTTTATGTTTTAACAAGGGTATTTCCTATGGCAAACGATAACAGCCGCAAATTCAAACAGAATCAAAAGATTATTTGCATACAGCCCTAAATTGTAGAGTTCTCAAGACCTGTTGTTTTTGGTGAAGATCGGTTGAGGGAAATGGGTAGTTTACCTGCAACGTTTTTTTAACAAGGTTATTTTCTATGGCAAACGATAACAGCCGCAAATTCAAACATAATCAAATAATGTTTTGCATACAGCCGTGATTTGTAGAGTACTCAAGACCTATTGTTTTTGGTGAAGATCGGTTAAGGGGAAGGGGTAGTTTACCAGCAACGTTTTTTTATCAAGCGTATTTTCTATGGCAAACGATAACAGCCGCAAATTCAAACAGAATCAAATAATTTTTTGCATACGTCCCTGAATTGTAGAGGTCTCAATGACTTTCGATTTTGGTGAAGATCGGTTAAGGGGAAGGGGTAGTTTACCTGCAACCTTTTACGTTTTAACAAGAGTAAAGTACTTGAAAATTTATTTAAACTTTTTGAAACAATGGTAATTGTTAAAAATAAAATAATTTTGTTGCCAGGCAATAAAATTATAATTTTTTCATTTTAATGTAATATAATATTTTTCATTTAATACAGCAATAAAAAGGCAGGTAAGACACATCCTGGCTGTTTGGCTGAAAATGATTTTAAATATAAATCTTAGAATATGGAAGTCATGTATGGTTCTCCATACCGATATTTATGTTAAATACATACGGGGGGGGGGAAGGTGGTACGTGTGTGGCCCCAAAGTGTTGCTTGTGCGAACAGTAGGCCTGCAATAAACGTGACCCTCGACCGAGAAGTCTTGGGGAACATTTTTACGCTACAACCTCTTCTCTTACCTGCAAGTATTGCCTTATACTCATCATTTTGGAAACGGAAGAACTAGTTCCTTATAACTGAGTCGATACTTATGGAATAGCCATTGATCAGATTACGTACACGCACACGCACTTTTGCCGTTTACAAATGCATAAACTTAAGTACATACCCCCCCCCTCTCTCTCTCACTCTCTCTCTCTCTAATGTACCCACTACTTCTCTCACGTCTACCCTCAACAACAACACCATGTAATATATATACAAAGGAAAACATTTATTCCAATTGTGGCCCATTTGCTTGTTTCTGATACACTCTCCACATTTTCATAGCACCCTAACTCCTCACTCGAGAAATTCATTCTGGCCTCATACGTGTCACTTTTACCCCACACGGGGAAATTTTTAGTTTTACTTAAGGCGATCCGCCACCTCTAAAATGCCATATTTTTAAAACTTTTTGCTTTTTCGAAATTTGGTATTTTTTTATTGCACATAATGTTCTGAATGTGTGTGCAAAGTTTAGGTCATTTCGAGAATTTTTGTACAGTTTTTTTTTTACACAATTAAAATGCTGCATTTTAGCGATTTTCACCGTTTCCACTGAATCCTTGAATTTTTGACCATAATTACATTATTTAATGTGAGGTATTTATTCATGTTTGTTTATTCTAAGTTACAAACAGAGCCAATTTAGTAAACTTGGTTATAACATACTCTAGTGTTTGGTTTCACCTGATTTTATAGATACCGGTACCTCAGGCGTAAGCGATGAGAATCCTTTTTTTTTTTTTAAGTAAATTCCCTAAAACAACTTTCACAGCAAAAATAAGAGTTGAAACTGCAGTTGATGAAGGCATCTGTATGTATAATGAAAGGTATTTATTCACAATTACACAGTTAAAGGCAAAAGTTGGAGTATCTCCTCCAGGCAACAACACTGCACACATCATGCTGAAAAAAAAGATTCTCATCGCTTACACCTGAAAAAATCGGTATGGAGAACCATACATGACTTCCACGTTATTTATGTTTAAAATAATTTACATGAATTCGGTTCGGTAATTTCTAAAAAATATCGCCCACCCTCAAATTAATTTCACTATTTCTAGAAATTTTTGTTATTATGGGATAGTCGTTTAATATAGTGTTATTTTCATATTTTCAGTCACTTTATCCATAAAAATTAGGTAGGCTTACTTTATTCTTATAAAGAAACCGAACTACGCAGATAATCATCCCTCCTACGAAGCGCTCCGAAGTCACTCATGGACCCTGAGCACCTTCCAGCGGGTTCATTCCCTAAAAACAAAACGTCTGTCTATGAACCGTTCCTCCGTAAACACGTGCAGTTACACTGCCCAGCGATCCACAGGAAGCAAATCACTATCCACGCTGGACACTTTTTCGGCTTGCACGCGTTGTGTTGGTGTGGGTTTCGGTACTTTCCATTTAAAAAGCGTGCAAATGTAAGAAAATAAACATGAGTGAGGCCAGAAATAACGCGAATTCTGTGTGTGCGTGTGTGTGTGTCTTGCCTGCCTTTTTACTGCGGTAATCATAATAATAAAATGGAAACGTAAACATTACATAATTGAGATATGCTTGCCTGCCACGAACGATATATTTTCTCTCATACTACATGATTTAAATTAAAATGAAAAAATATAGAATTTTGTTAAAGTGAAATGAAATGTTTCCATAGAAACTACTTCTTTGTTGTCAATAACGTATTACACATATAAAACTTATAAAATTTACTTCCTCCATCATCAATTAATATTTTAATTTATAAAAAATTACCCCCTCCCCTTCAACTACCCTTTTCATTTATAGATATTTCATCTACCTTTCTACAGTGGATTATTATGACCTTCTTTTCAGCATACTTTATTTATCGAAATGAAGCACTTTACTCTTGTTAATACGTAAAACGTTGCAGGTAAACTACCCCTTTCCTTTAACCGATCTTCACCAAAATCAATAGGCCTTGAGTCCTCTACAATTCAGAGCTGTATGCAAAATATTATTTGATTCTGTTTGAATTTGCGGCTGTTATCGTTTGCCATAGAAAAAATCTATAGGCAGACACACGCACACACACACAGACACTTTTCGAAAAATGACTTTTTTTCATTTTACTTCCATGTTCCTTAAGGAAATGGAAGTATGGTGAAGGCAAAAAAAATCGTGTTCGAGATTATTGCAGATTCTGATTGTACTACACTCAAAACATGAAAAAAAGTCATTTTTCGAAAAGTGTGTGTGTGTGTGTGTGTGTGTCTATCTATCTATGTGTCTATAGATTTTTTTCTATGGCAAACGATAACAGCCGCAAATTCAAACAAAATCAAATAATTTTTTGCATGCAGCCCTGATTTGTAGAGTACTCAAGACCTATTGTTTTTTGTGAAGATCGGTTAAGGGAAAGGGGTAGTTTACCTGCAACGTTTTTTTTTTAATCAAGGGTAATTATTTTCTATGGCAAACTATAACAGCCGCAAATTCAAACAAAATCAAATAATTTTTTGCATGCAGCCCTGATTTGTAGAGTACTCAAGACCTATTGTTTTTGGTGAAGATCGGTTAAGGGAAAGGGGTAGTTTACCTGCAACGTTTTATATTTTAACAAGGGTATTTATTATGGCAAACGATAAGAGCCGCAAATTCAAACAGAATCAAATAATTTTTTGCATACAGCCCTGACTTGTAAAGTACTCAAGATCGATTGTTTTTGGTGAAGATCGGTTAAGGGAAAGGGGTAGTTTACCAGCAACGTTTTTTTATCAAATGTAATATTTTTCTATGGCAAACGATAACAGCCGCAAATTCAAACAGAATCAAATAATGTTTTGCATACAGCCCTCAATTGTAGAGGACTGAAGGTGTGTTGATTTTGGTGAAGATCGGTTTAGAGAAAGGGGTAGTTTACCAGCAACGTTTTATGTTTTAACAAGGGGAATTTTTTCTATGACGAACGATAACTGCCGTAAATTCAAAGGAAATCAAATATTTGTTTGCATACCTTTCATAAATTGTAGAGCGCTCAAGGTTTGTTGATTTTGGTGAAGATCGGTAAAGGCAAAGGGGTAGTTTACCTGAAACATGTTATGTTGTAACAAGAGAAATGCTTTCATGACGAACGATAACTGCCGCAAATTGAAACAGAATCAAATATTTTTTTGCATGCGTCCCTGCATTGTAGAGGACTGAAGGTCTATTGATTTTGGTGAAGATCGGTTTAGAGGAACGGGTAGTTTACCTGCAACGTTTTATGTTTTAACAAGAGTAAAGTACTTAATTTTGATAAATAAAGTATCTTGATAAAAAACTCATAATAATCCACTGTAGAAACGTAGATGAAATATCTATAAATGAAGAGGTTAGGTGAACGGGGTGGGGGTAATTTTCTATAAAGATAATTATAGTTGAAGGGAGAGGGGAGAATTTTGTATGTGTACTACGTTATCGGCAACAAAGAAGTAGTTCTTTGTTAAAATTCCTTCCCGGGCTGTTTAGCTTTAGTCCAATGTTTTCTGAAAAACCAGACTTTTCGGCAGTGCCATCGACTGCCATCATCAGTGAAAATCTTGTGCGAAAACGTGAGGTGGTATACGTTAGTGACCACAGTACTGTGGTTAAGGCTGAAGCAATAAGCAGAAAGAAGTAGTTTCTATGGAAATATTTCATTTCGAATATGATTTTAAATATAAATCTTAGAACATGGAAGTCATGTATAGTTCTCCATACCGATATTTTTTATGGTAGTACAATCAGAATCTGCCATTATCTCGAACAAGATTTTTTTCGTCATGACCATACTTCCATTTCCTTATGGAACATGGAAGTAAAAACATAGATCTACAGAAAAATAAAAAAAGTATAGAAAGCTACCAAAATCAAATTAACTCAGAGAAAAAGAGTTAAAAAGGCCAGAGAAGGCACCTTGTTGTATGGTGCAGGAGAGTTTTAATGTCATAAAAGAAACATTAACTTCTCGGACGATTTCCCGAAAATGAACTTTTCCAGGTTTTGTCATTACAAAATGTTGAATAAAATTTAAACTATTTGAAATAGCCTATTGAATTTTTCACCACTTCTTCCTGATGATATTTACAAGATTTCTGTGTATGCAGAACCGTATACGTCATATTTCAAAAAGTTTTTTGTTTTTTTAATTCGTAAACATTTTGAAATTTTAAATAAAATGGTCTATTTAGTTCGTATTAGAGTTACCATGGTTTGTATAAACAGAAAGGTTTGTTATATTGTAAGTAACAAAATGGCACAAGAACTTTTAAATTGATTGGTAATCAAAAAAGTTATTCAAATTTTTTTAAATAAAAAAAATATTTAAACTGAAAAATTACAGTAAATGGGAGGAAAAAATTTTTCTGACAGCATATTTACTGTACTTAGGATACTGAAAGGAATGTTCATAGTAATAAGGAAGTTTTGATCAAAATTAAAAATTATAATTTTAGAGGTGGCGGATCACCTTACTTAAGTTCAATGCGTTCTTAAAAAATTTTGGGAAGTTTGTGCGGGCTCCCCTTAGTCTTGCGTCGTGATGGCTGAAAGGAGTCACGCGTTAACGCTTCGTTGTTCGTTTAAGCGTTAACGCTTCATTCTTTGCCTGTCTAGACGTCGTCATGGTGATTACGCTGACCTCGGCCAATAAATTGTTCAGCAGCCCGCATACACTGTCAGTTACTGCGCAGTTTTTCACTTGTGACGTCATGTCTGACCGATAAACTGTGTGACTGCGCAGTTTAGGCCGTTTGCAGGCCTGTGCACTGGATCCTCCTCTGCAACGTTAAACTAGGGTTACCATAAGTGAAACAAGAGGACAACCTGAAAATTTAACAGCATAATCGTTACTTACGGGTATTCATGATTAAGTTAAGCATTTTTACAGAGTTTATACAATGTACAATTTAATTTTTGTGATACCGGTATAACAAGCAAATGTTTACAAACAAAATTTAAACTGTTACAAGCGAAACTTACATAGGAAAGGAATATTTGCTATATTTATTTTTAATCATAGCAATAATTAATTTAATACTAATCAGTCTGAATCGGATTCACAGTCTACGCGGGAAAGAACTGTCGGCAAGCAACATAATATGACGCCAATGGTACACTTCTGAGCGCCGCCGCTGGGAGCGATCTTGCGAGTGACTACATTTTTCAGTTTGACGAAAAAGAGGACATTTCCCTGTTTTTTTAAAAAATCCACCCGGATTTTTTTAACAGTAAAAAAGAGGACGTATGGTAACCCTAGAAAAACTGCACAGTTCACTCAGTTAAACGTACAGTCGCTCAGTTGATACTCAGCTATCACCATGGCCTCATCGAAAAAAGAAGCCCTTCTCGCATTCATTGAAGCCTACCGGTCGTTTCCCGAGTTGTGGGATAGCGAAAGCCTCTCGTATCTAACCGTGTCAAAAAAGTTGCTGCATACGACGTACAAGCGATCGAAAAATTGAAAGATATTGAGCCTGACAGTGTTGTGAAAAACATTAATAACCTCTGATCCGCTTTTCGAAAAGAGATAAAAAAAGTTGATGCCTCAAAAAAATCGGGAGCTTCAACTGACCCGCCCCACCCGACGGAACTGACGAACTGAGGGAAAAACAGACGTGCCCCTACACTTCCAGTTCAGTTCATTGTACAATATTTTACCCGGTTATTTAGGGCAGTTAACTGCGCAATAAAACTGAGGGTGTGTGGGCCGCTTAAGCGTTCACGGCTAGTGTTGGGTACAAAACGCTACAAAAAAACTGTTTGAAAAAACAGTTCTCTGAAAAAAAAACGAACGAACTGTTTTTCCGCAGACAGACAGTTTAACTGCTCTTCTAACCCTTCCTCTTAGCCAATCCACAAACAGTGGAACCTGTTGTGGACGTATAGAATTTTTCTTAGCAACAACAGCTGTTCTATGATAAACGTTTCTCATTTGTAAAACGAAATGAATCAGCGAAACACTACTTACCGGTTTAAAAACGAACGTAGAGCTGAGAAACAGTATTAAACGCACTGTTCTAGTTCAGCTCTCTGTTTGGAGTAAACTGTTCGTTTTTACTGCAACGTTTGTTGACTCGCGTTCGATTATTGTACCGTCCTCGTTCTGTTTAACGCAGAATTGCGCTATATTCAGTTTTATTTCAGTTACTATAAAAATATTACTCAAAATTCCCCGTAAGTTTTGATTACACAATTTAAAATAAAAAATACCTTTTAAGGTACTGGTAAATAAGAGAAATTGTTTTAATGCCACTGTTTAATTTACATAACCATCCATTTAAGAAAAATACTAAAATAAACAATTACTTTTAAATGCTCAAAACAAAACGTTTTAACAATATAATGGTAAAATCAGTAAATGTAAATAGCAACAGTTCATTAATTCAACCCGTTTTTTCAAACTGTTTTTAAAAACAGTTATTTTTTGTTAACGAACAGTCGTTTTTATTATGCAGAAACAAAATCGCCCAGCACTGTTCTCGGCCAACAAATTATATTACTCACAACCCACAGCTGCGCGCTTGAAGTAGTGACGTTTGAACGTTGGAGGGGTCGGTAGTTGTCGTCAACTCTTCGTTCTACGTTTAAGCGTTAACACTTTTCAGTCGATATCGGCTCGCCGTCGACGAGTTTTAACCAGGAGGGCTTAGCGCACTACGCTGTTAGTGAGTTACTTTATCGTATTATTGCATCAGTTTTTTGCAGAACGGAAACTAACTCGGAATCTTTTTTAAGTTCAAACATTAACGAATTGTAAAATACTTATAGATCGATGTTCATCAAATAAACGTAGTATGATAAAAAAATATAAGAAATAGTGGCCAAATTGGAGCCAAAGCGTTATTGAAGAAATTTTAGTTGAAGTTACAATTTTTAAACGTTTAACAGCTTAATTTGATCAATTAATAAAATTTTCAAATTATCAGTGACCGTTAATCAATAAATGTTTAGCGAGGATCGATAAATAAGTATAACACACATTTTTTATTATTTGTGTCGATGTTTCGACAATATTTATTGTCATCAGGACCTGTGTATGGACAACAGAGAAATAATAAAAAATACGCAGTCTACATAGTATACATACTGTTTTACTTAAACATATAGAACACTCCGAAAACGTTATTAATACTATATTACAATTTCGTGTATTCATTATACAATAATCGCTTAATTGTAATTATAAATGATTATAGATGCAGTAATCATGGAACGTACGTTGGAATTGGCAGATTTAAATATAAATTCAAACACTTTGCTGCAATCTATTTCTTGATGCATATATAATTTATTTATTATTTATAATTTCTTTACCTTAACATGTTTTTCCCTTATTTTGAACATGTTTCGGGAATCCTATTGTTCCCACCTCAGCCTTCTTAATTTTGTATCTTGTTGAGTACTTGTGTTTTGGTTGTTGTTAAGGTTTCCTGTTGGTTTTTGGTATTTTAAACGGGTATTGTTGTGTGTGATCGTGGTGTATATATATTAGCTTTTTGAGAATTTTCGGTGTTGAGTGCTTTGAAAATTGTGTCATGTTTTGTACTGATTTGTGTTTGTTCAGATTTATTTTGTGTTTTGTGTTTGTATATTTGTAAATTTTCCCAAATGTTCATTATGGTTCCTTTGTGTGGTATGTTTTATTAGCGTCATGTTGGTTATGTCTATGAATTCATGTCCTGTGTTTATCGCATGTGTGGCCAAAGTAGATTTTTTTTTGTATGCGTTTTGATGTTCAAAATAAGTTTTGGTAAATATTTACCTGTGCTACACCATACAATCTTGAAGTGAAATATTTTTTTTTTTATTCTTCTATGTTATATAAACACGCGACAATTAATTTTAAACGGGGGTCGAAGCTATTTACGAAGAAAAAAAATAAAATAAATACTCCCATAAGGATGCATGCAAAAGTGAATGATCGCCATATTGACTGTGTAGACGGTGAGCCGAATTTGACTGGAAATCATGTTGATGCGTTTCCAAAACAAAATTTACATGATTCTTACATGTTCAAAATTGCGTTGAGCCCAAACGGCGGTTTAAAGCTTTGCGTTGAGCCCACCGCGAGTTTATTATTAGTAACCTCGGAGGCGCCGAAGGCGCCGTAGACTAAAGCATGTGCGGTGAGCCGGCTACCCAAAATCACTCTCAGCGGTGGATACTGTAGGAAACTGATGAGTCGGCCACCCACGAGTCTGAAATGTAATGCTTTGCGTTGTAGGCAATTGAATTACGTTAAGGCAAAATGTAGTGGTGATCCCACTAAGTACTCAGTTAATATGGCGTCTGGTGTAGCACAGGTAAATATTTACCTAAGTTTTTTTTTCATTTTTTTTGTTTATCCTACGTAACATTTATTGCAATCTTAGCGTTTAATATTGTATATACCATTGGTTGTTGTATTATCCTTGTTGTGTGGGTAATTTAGTTTTTGTAAATTATCATTAGTTTTGTATGCTATTTTAATGTATGTGTTTTTAAATAGTTTTGTTAGCCTTGTCATCTTACTATTTATGTACGTGAATGTGGCCCATTTTTTATTATCATTTACGAGTTGTTCATTTTGATAATTTCTTAAATTTTCAGTGTTTATTTTATATTTGATTTTATTTTCTATTTTGTTTGTAGTATTTTTATTGTGTCCGTTTTCATAAGCAATTTGGTAAATTATATTTTTTCTCTGTTTTTAAATATATTTAAAAATATTTAAAAATACAAATGTATCTACGCATATACATATACAGTGAGAAACGTTTAACGCGAAATGGCGGGGACCCAGCTGTTTTAGTCGTGTTAAACGCACAAAATGTGCAACAAAGTGAGATAAATGAACAAATATTGTATAGATACTTACCATATTGTATTGTGTAGTAAAATACTTACATAGAACTACCACGTTTTATTTATGCTCCTGGATAATTTCTGGTTATTTTATTTAGAAAAAAATTTACAGGCATTGCACAAATGCAATGCACAGAGAAGGGCATTGAAAGTGCTTCAATAAATCTAAAAAATATATATTTATGTTCATTCACCAATCAATGAATTCATTCTTCATTTACCAATGTACAGATTATGAGTTAAATGTAGTTGCATTCATAAGCGAAGTTTTATATGTGTACTACGTTATTGACAACAAAGAAGTAGTTTCTATGGAATCGCACCGGTTCCCATTTTCGATCACGCACCAGCGGTCGTTTTCAGATGTGCGACACGTCCTTATAAACATTTCCAATGTTAAAAATGTGGTTAATTTTCTTGAGATTTAGTAAACGCGCTGTAGCTGTTCTCAGCTTGGTCTTACGATTTAGGTTTTCTCGTACAGTAATGTAGTAAGCCTATGTCGTTTCTATAGTAACAGTGTTCAAACCTTTTTAAAACGGTTTATTTTCTTTAGCACACAATTCTGCGCCGCCTTATTTTCAACAAATTATTCCTTTTATTCCAGTTTATCGAAAATTTCACCTTCCGAGTCGGCTTGTAAATATCGACGAAAGCATATCGGTAGCGGTAAGAGCTCGTCAATTTTCCTTGTCAAGTCCGTCGACACTCTCATCGCTTTCACAGTTTTTAACTTTCACTGTTTTGGGCTTTGCACGAATGGATTTATTTATATTATGCAGCTGCTGGAAAGCCAGCATACAATTATTTTTAACAAAACTTGTTCGCGTTAACCGATATTTTGTAGGCAACACTTTCGTGTCAACCTGTAATTGTAAAATAGAAGCAACGTGTTTCGTTTTTAAACGTTTTCCACTGTATTTAGTTTCTCTAGTAGCTGTCTTAGTTCCGGTCGAAATAAAAATCGCAGTTTTTATGCAACGTTTCAAGATTTATTTAATCCCATAATCATGCCTACAACATACAATACAAGGTGGTATAATTTTAATAGATTTTTCCAAGTTCCATAATGTTAATAGTGGTGGTGTGTTGCATCAGGTTAACTTGTGGTACATACGTACATACATATATTGTTGTGAATTACCGATTGTATGTCACTGTATTGCATAAAGTATGTTACTCACAATATATATGTTTCCTGAAAGGGGTCAAGCGTTAACCCTTCCTCCGTTTTTCTTCAAGCGATAACGCTTCTTTGCCTTTATATAGCCATGACGTCATTTATTGCAATTGCACTGATCAAGACCATTTCTCGGCCTATAAATACTCGGACCCTGCTGGCCGAAGATCACTCGTACTCCTGCTCTCCGACAAGTATCTTCTGCACCGGGATACAACACACTGGCGACTGGTGAGTGACTACCTGCTATTGTACTGTTCTGTTGTATTAGTTTCTTGCAGATCAAAAACTAAGTTGAAATTTTTTTTAGAATTTTATATTAACGTATTGTGAAGTACTTATAAATCGGAATCATAACTTAATCTATAAAAGCAAACTTAGAAGAAACGCTGATAAGAAATACAGGGTAAATTGGAGCCGAAGTGTTAGTGAGGAAATTTTAGTTGAAGTTAGAATTTTCAAACGTTTAACAGATTAATTTGTTTAAATATTAAACCGTATAATTAGTAGAGCAATTATTCTAAGTCAATTTATTAATATTAAACCGTATAATTAGTAGAGCAATTATTCTAAGTCAATTTATTAACACTTAGTAGTCGTAGCAACTGGAAACCCGCTCGACTGTTCCAACAGCACGTAATAACAGTTAATTCTGGTACTAACTGTTAATAATATAGGAAACGTTTAGCGAGAATCAGTCTATAAATATAACACAACTTGTATTTGTGTCGACTTTTCGACAATATTTATTGTCAACATCAATATCTGCCCAGGGACTAGAGAAATCAAACACGTAAACAGATCAATTAATTGAGTGAATATATTTGTGTGTGTATGTGTGAGGGGTGAGACAGTGTCTTTTGTATCTGCAAAATAATTACTATTCTTACATTTTGTTTTACTTAAGGGGAGTCGCTACTGAAAATGGCCAAAAATTGATAAAAAATGCAAAATTTTTTTTTGTCCCAAATTGTTCTATGATTAGTTCTTTATATAAAAAAACACACTAAAACATTTTTTCCGAAATATTTTGTAGGCAAAAACAAATTGTTTGGGAAAACCTAGCACCTAAGCGATTTACGTTTCGTTTAGGTATTACAGTATAACAAAACACTTATTTATACTGTATAATATAATATTACACATATATATTATATTAGTACTAATTAGGAAATAAATGTTGCAAGTATAAAACATCAGCTATTTTATTTACAAAGAAAAAATCAGACTTGTAAAACAGCTGATTGACGTATTGTTGATAACTTGCAATGTTTTGTTTCCTGCTGTGTTGAGCTTTGTGGATGTGATTTGGAACAGTTTCGTGTTTCAATTGTTATTTTCCAATAATAAATATGGGAAGGAAGAAGAAAAGTTTACTGACCATTAGTAAAAGAAATCAACAATTGATCAACAATGTAAAAAAGTGAAATGTGGATTACAGAGACATGACCGTGATGTTTCTATAAATTATTAAAAATGTAAAATTAAATATTTTATTGTTTATTGTATTATAATTTATTATTTTAATACCCATACAGTAATAAAAAAAAAACATACAAAGCCATTGTACTCCATAAATATTTAATTTTCTAACAGAAAGGAATATTTTTAGAAAATCCGCATTTCCCGCAAATTCAATTTTTCATGTTTTTATACATACTTTTTGATACATCTAAAAAACTATCTTACTGCTCTGACATTTTGCACAAGTCTTTGGGATATAATTACCTAAAAAATCACGTATTTTTATTTAATTTGGGCTTATAGTTCCTTGGTAATAAATTTTTATTTATAAATGTAAAAATAAAAAAATTTTTTTACAATTTTCCTCACAAAAAATGTTTTTTTAATTACATCCTAATAAAAATACACGTTTTTTTAGATAATTTTATCCTCCTCAAAATGACACCTCCCAAAAGGTCGTAGGACTTCTAATTTTTCTGGAATATCAATTTGAAAATATTCCCAAAACGTTGCTAAGAAACGTTAAAAAATTCAATTTTTGGCACTAAAATAATATTTTTTTCCAGTTATAAAATTTTACCCTTTATTTAGTGCAACTATAATAAAAAAATGTGAATAAATTAAAAAGTTACAAAATAAACATTTTTGCCATTTTCAGTAGCGACTCCTCTTAAATAGATAGACGTAACTATAATATTCGAAAAGTATTGCAAAACAAAAAACAACTGAAAGAACGTTATTTTGAACATCTAAACGCATACAAAAACCCAGAAATATATAAATCTAATTTGGCCACACATGCAATAAACGCAGGACATGAATTCCCAGACATAACCAACACGACGCTAATAAAACACACCACACAAAGGCACCATCATGAAATGGGAAAATTTACAAATATACAAATACACAAATACAAATCACAAAAACTAATACCTGAACAAATTCAAATCAATACAAAACGTGACACAATTTTCAAAACACTCAACATCGAAAATTCTCAAAAAGCTAATATACACACCACAATCGCACACAACAATACCAGTTTAAAATACCAAAAAATAACAGAAAACCGTAACAACAACCGACCAAAACGCAAGTACTCAACAAGATACAAAATTAAGAAGGCTCAGGATGGGAACAATAGGATTCCCGAAACATGTTACAAATAAGGGAAAAAACATGTTTAGGTAAAGAAATATAAGTATTTAATAAATACATAAAAATACATTGATCGCTTAATGATGCTTATAAATAATTATAGATGACGTAATCGTGGAACGTATAATGGCAATTGGTACGCTGAATGCGGATTGTAGAGATGTTCAAATAAGTATGTTATTAAAAGTTATTATTTTGCATCTACTAGCACAATTGACTGGTACCGAAAATATTTTACAAGAGATGTTCAAATAAGTATGTTATTAAAAGTTATTATTTTGCATCTACTAGCACAATTGACTGGTACCGAAAACATTTTACAAGAGATGTTCAAATAAGTATGTTATTAAAAGTTATTATTTTGCATCTACTAGCACAATTGACTGGTACCGAAAACATTTTACAAGAGATGTTCAAATAAGTATGTTATTAAAAGTTATTATTTTGCATCTACTAGCACAATTGACTGGTACCGAAAACATTTTACATTAAATACGTGCTCATGTAGTTGTATGAAATTGATAATTATTAGTCCTTGTATTTGACACATTTGAAACAGTAATACATTAAACAATACGTTATTGCATTATTGCGTGTAATAATATACGTCGGTAATATAATGATCGTTTAAGTATTAATTTATAAATGTAGTTATAATCGAATGCGCAGTAAAGTTAATAATGGTAAAAATACATGTCTAAAGTATGTTAAGCCGAAAACAGCGTAGGGACTTTTGCATATGAACATTCTTAACCGGATATTGTTCGTTCTTTGTTTAAGCGTTAACGCCATATTGTTCACGATACTGGTTGAAGTCTCGTTGGGCACTTGATGAACTATATTACTACAAACGTTTTTAAAAAACAAAGGGAATTTTGAATATGAACATTCTTAACCGGATGTTGTTCATTTTTTGTTAAAGCGTTAACGCTTCGTTCTTCGTTTAAGCGTTAACGCCATATTGTTCACGATACTGGTTGAAGTCTCGTTGGGTACTTGATGCAATATATTAGGCCTACTACAAACTTTTTTAAAAACACAAACGTTTGACGGCTGACAATTGTTTCAGCCTATTAGGCTATTCGCAATGAGCTGCTAAGAACAACAGTTTTGTCAGACGTTAAGAATAATAAATTGTGAAACTACCATGTGTTTGTATCTTCTAAAACCTTTGTAGGTCTATTTGTTCGTTTAAGCGTTAACGCTCTGTTGTTCACGGTATTGATTGAAGACTCGTTGGGCGCTTGGTGAAATATATTACTACAGTACAGAGTTTTTTAAAAAACACTTTTATTATCGAGAAATGTCTAAAAATGAAGACAAATTGAGTGTGTTGTAGGACACACGCCAGAAGTGAGAACTCGAGTGGCGAGTGGATAGATCGATTCAACATGGAAACGGGTGCTCGTGTGTATTTGAAGTCGGAGAGATTTTGCTACAAATAAGTAAGATTCAAATAAGAGCGGACGGATAATTAATTGAGACGAGGGCATAGTAGCGTTTATATGTATTTTATAATAAGAACCGATGTGTACAATGAACGTAAAAGAGACATAGCAACATACGTACATACACACACAAAATGTAATGCATAATTTTTTTCCAGTGTTTTAATATGACACATAATATTTAGCTGAAAAGTAGAAGGTGATCATTATTATTTATATATTTATATTATAATTATGTCTTGTACTTAATTTAGTAGTGACTGTTGATAAAATTTTAATGATGGAAAGTTTAGCGAGGATCGGCCAATAATTATAACACAAATTTTACGTTGTGTCGACGTTTCGACAATATTTGTTGTCATCATCAGGACCTCTGTACGTATACACGAGAAAATATCAAATACAACAAGATCAATTGATTGAGTGAATGTGTTATGTATATGCGCGCGGGTCTAAAAATTGTATATTATTATATAGACCTATTATACAGTTATTACTATAAATTATAATTAATAAGTACCGAATAATTCGTTTTTTTTTTTACAAATTATGAAACAGCCCAGTAACTAATTCTAATTCTGAAACAAAAAACCTCCACCCAAATAACACTACAAAAGCCAGAACGAACTCGCGGGTTAACTACAAAATGTGCAGTGCAAACAAAGAAACAAAAATTATACTGTTTTGACATTTCCAAAATTCTCATTGACAATACTATAAATATTATCATAGGTGTAACTGAATTAAATTGTTTTAATTGATTAAACAATTGGAATGTTGTGTAAATATGTTAGGCTAATAATGAACTGTCACGACCGACTCTAGTGGTCCACAGTTGTCGACAAACATTTCGACCCCACCATCGAAGGCTATCGTCAGCGTCGGAAACGAACGCTTGGTGCGTTGTCCGCCAATTCACCCCGGTGATGAGGTGGAGACTGTGATGTCAACGGCGGACAACGTGCCAATCCCGTCGGACACTGATGATGGCCTCCGAAACGTTAAACGTTTGTCAACAACAACTGTGCACCACGGCCTGATGGTAGTAATTCTAACAATGCTGACGTCGGCCGTGTGGATACCCCAGAGCTTGCGCACCATTTGAATACTGACCACGAATTCTATTTTAATAACACCAAAATTATCATTACGAAAATAATGATATCAAAAGATGTGCACTTGAATTGATTCAAATAAACAGTGACCCCCTCTCCATTAATTTTCGTAAGGATACACAATATCTTCGTCCAGCTAGGCTCAACTTATAGACAGCCTGAGGGTATGATTTTGTAGAAAATGTACCCTATATAGTCAGTTTGTCCCCTATAGGATGTGTTACGTGTTGGTCATCCTTGTCGGCTTAGCACGTCGTCATATATTAATTGGTGTTACGCCCCTTTGCAGTTTTAAATCACAACCCCACTGCCTTTTAAACACGATAACGGTACAAACACAGGCAGTTTTAATTGTGTATACTTTCTTTATGTATTTCATTATGGGTTTTCATTATAAAGTGTAATTACATACTGTAGTTCACAAAATATTATTTTTTATGATATAGAAGTAACATATTTAATTTCTCTGTTTCAGGTCAACTTGTTAAGAGGTGGAATAATATTAGAGACTAGCGGATGGAATGAAATTAGTCTTGACGTCCTTAACAAGATCTGCAACCAGAGCACGTTCAATACCGAAAGTACATATATCAGCTAGCAGCTGAAATTCGCTGAAAAAGTTCCCGTTCACAGGCCAAGATCTGCAACCAGAGCACGTTCAATACCGAAAGTACATATATCAGCTAGCAGCTGAAATTCGCTGAAAAAGTTCCCGTTCACAGGCCGGCTGTTTGATATCCGTATACAGTGCGATGACGGTGAGGCGACCAGACAGGCGCGCAAGCAGGAAGCGACGACATTTCATGACACCGGCACAGCCACGGTCTATACTACAGAATAGAAATATGTTATTTTTTTCTTTACAAGCATCTAATGAGAGTCAGACCTTTGAGATGAGAATACAGGTGACTGTAAATACTCAAACTCTTCCTGCTGTCCCCCAAGATCCCTATCCTCAACAACACTTACCTCCTGGAACAGGATCCTCAACAATTCCTACACCTGTAGCATCCAATAATACAGCACGCCAAGCTGTCGAAATGGACACAGCATCCACTGCTTATTACAACCAGGAGATGATGATGGATGTTGATTAATTTTAAATCTGTTATTTATCACATTTAATGTAACAACTAAGTTTACAATAAAGTTTTTTCTATAATTTGTGCAAGTTTTTGGGGATGGAAACTAGGGGAATGGAGCTGTTTCAAAGATAGAGATATTATTTATTGTGCAAACATTTGATATGGCTCAAGACTCGGGTAAATGCTAGTAAAGAGCTCGTTTGTCATGAGCGCACACGCGTGTGCGCGCGCGCGTACACACACACAGTCAAAATGAGGTTAAATACTCTTAAGACATGTGTCAGTTCGATAAAGGCTCAGCGTAGTACACCGCTCAATGAACTACAAATTATAACTGAAGTAATAACTGTTATAAACTACTTATTTTGTTAGTTACTACTTATATCCTCGCCCAAATCGGCCGAAATATGCAATTTTGTAATTTTAAATGAGGGGCTTGAGCCCCCCTGCGTACGCCATTGGTTCCAGTGCCACTGCTAAGGATGGGTTCAGTGAACACAGTAGTATATGTGACTTATCTTTGTCATACGGTAGACTTGCCTTCACTTTGTACCTACTGTGCTACAGTTCAGTTTAAAACTTAAAGAACAAATTCAAATAAAAAAAGACGATTTATTTAAAATCATACATTTATTAGAATAATAAAATAAAATATTAAATATATAATAAATAGCCGACTACGTAAACATTAAAACAATCGAAAATAGATTCAAAATAAAATCGATTATCAGTTAACTATAGGCCTACTGTAAGCGAAACATTCAATTACAACAAACCTCTGATGATACAGAATAATCTCTGTGAAACGTGCGTCAGGTGAAAATAAACCTACTTGCAGTGTTTTTTTTTGAAGATATATGGGAGACCTGCAGGAAACTCTACGAGTTGCAAAGGAATAATACACACACACACACACACACTGTTCTTATATTACTGCAAGAAACGTTGAGTTACGTATACGTAGAAAATGATATACACACATGTCTACCAGATTGTAATCTGGTCACGAGGAAAGGACACATTAACACAGTTCTTGTCACATTTAAACAACATCCACTCAAAAATACAATGGAGATCTATGTTCAAAAATACACTGTTCACTATGGAAATGGAGACTGACTATAGCATTCCATTCCTTGACCTTTTCAAAAAAAGACGCGTCACAGGTTTTTCACGCGCGCGCGCGCGCGCGCGCACAGTCCCATCACCACCCAGCGCAGCTAGTCTGTAGTGAAGACTCGGGAGTTCTACACCTACCGGCGAGGAACGCAGGAAACAAGAGCTGAACACTTTGAAGGAGACGCTGTTGCACCGAATTTGATTTAACCAAAGCCATCAAACAAAATAAGAGACATGACGCAACCGGAGAAAGAAACGCAGGAGCAAGTCATTACATTACACTTAACATTACCATATATAAAGGGCACAACAGACAATAGGGAGAATACTCGAACATCACACCAGGACCAGGGTCGGATTAGAAGCGCGTGGTGTCCTATGCTGCCATCAGACCGGTGCCCTCTCGATTCAAAATTCAACCTTTTATCCATTGTTTACACTGATAAATGGCATATACAATTTCGAAAGTTAACAATTATTTTAATAAACTCTCAAATTACAACAAATATTTACTAAATAGTGATTACAATGAGCATAGTAGTACTTACGCTTAGAAAATATTAATCGTACATTTTTCTTGATTTTGTCTTGAAGTCTTAGCATAATTTCTTCTAAATCGAGCGATTCAAGTATCTCGCTTTCAATATTCAACCTTGCTAACGAAGATAATCTATCATCTCCCATAGTTGAACTCAACATATCTTTAATGCGCTTTAATACAGAAAATGATTTTTCAGATTCGCAGTTAATTATTGGAATCGTAAAAACAGACGATATGATGTATAAGCAATGACGATAAGCAATGTATTCGACGATGATGTAGGCCTATATTCGGAAATACATCAGTCATTTTACAACCAATAATCCAGTTTAATGCTTTGAGCGGACAAACTGTAGTACCATGAAATCTATCAAATTCATTCAAACGATTTGAAAAAAAAAAGTATTTCTTGTTAATTTTACTTGTGGCACAAAGTGCTTCAATTCTGTTAGAAGATCGTTATTCAAATCATTCGAGTAAAATTCTATAAGAGCTTTCGCTTGATTTTCCGACTCGACGCTCTCCATAGTTAATAAATATGTAAGAAAACCAAACAATTGCATATCAGTTCAGCTAAATGGTGCCCGGTGCTGCAGCATACCCTAGTGTTATGAATAATCCGCCACTGACCACATTCAACACGCACAAAAAAAAACGCCTTTCTACAAAATCCAAAGGACTGCTGATTTATGTAAATTAACAAACTTAGTTTTATAAAAACTAAAATATTGAATATTTTTAGTACATGTATTAAACTTACTATATTTTATTGTTACTATCACTTTGATATTATTTGTACTTTGTATAGATATCATAAATAAGAAACGGATAAACCTACAAGTATATAAAGTAGGAACATATTACAAACGTTATTTGGTAAAGAAATATAGGTAAATACCACTATTATATTAACGACTCGGACACAAGTTGTTGTGTTCCGAGTCGTTAATATAATAGTGGTATTTAGTTAAGTAACGGACACGTCATGGACAACGAAATCCAAGAAATATAGGTAAGTAAATATTTAAACAGAAAGAAAAATCATTTAGTGAATTGAATTGTTGTAGCTTTCATAAAAGTAAATTCTCGAATAGTATCATGTATATCAAGTTGATCCAAAATGCCTGATCGTATTGATATAGCCTAATGGCAATATTTGAAAGTCTGCCTTGTACCATTGTGGAGCGCAAGTAGTTTTTAATAATTTTAAGTTTAGAAAAGGATCGTTCCGCAGATACCACGGATACCGGTAATGACAATAATACGAAGAGCAATGGTAACGTTTGGATAAACTGCGATTAAGTCGCTTGAATAACTGACTAAAGTCGTTAATTACTGCTGTAGGCATACAATACCGTTCTGAGCACTTCAAAATAATGACGTGCGACCTAACACTTCAGTAGAAAACATTTGTTTTATTTTTACATATTCATAACAGTGCAACAATTAATATTATGTTATGTAATATAACATTAATGATGATTATTATTTATTCGTAGGCCTTAAATATATCCTAACGATCATGATGGTTTACAGTATCGAAACACTGTAAAATATTAAAAAATATATAATATATTCTCGTAAGAAAGGTGTTATTTATTATATATATATTTATATATGTATATATTATCATCATCATCATCATCATCATCATAATCTTCACGGATTAAACCAAGGATAGTTTGTTCCGGTCTCAAATAGCAAAGATCAGAGCTGGTCACTCCAGCGCTTCCTCGGAGTCGCACACCTCTCCGTCCCCTCGGCGTATAGTTCCATAGTTGTTTGGGGATGCGGCAGTCATCCATTCGGCAAAGATGTTTCCACCAATTCAGCCGATACTGGGCGATCCTGTCGAGTATACTCATAATATTCAGTTCCTGCCGTATATCTGTGTTTCCTCTATGATCATGGAGAGTATACCCTGCCGCGTGCCTGAGAAATCTCATTTCCGCCGCTTGGATGCGACTGGCCTGGCCTTTCATTAAATTCCAATTCCCAGACCCATAAAGAAGTGTAGATTAATGAACTGCAGCAAACGATCATGCAGCAAGGCTGTTGCACACTTTATAAGCTCCACGTTCAGCCCATCAGTACCCTGTGCTTTTCTATTCTTACAGCGGTGTAGAGCAGCTAACAATTCTTCCATTGTTATAGGGTACACACAATCCAATATATATTTTATATATTATATATATAAAATTAACATGGTTGATAAATAATACACACACGCACACACATATACATACATAATATTACTTCTGCAAGTCTTGTTTATTTGTATATTGTAGAAGTAATAAATAATATTAATATAATGATGAAATTTATTACACATAATATCAATGTATATATTATATAATTTATTATAATTATATGATATTACATAATATTAATATAATTTATTCACTGCAGAAGCAACTTTGTATATAGGCCTACTTGTAAAAATACTAATAGGGATGGGGCGATGGCCGTCCGCCTATCTGCTTGTACATTTTACTGAAGAGAAGGTTACTTTTACGACCACTGGAAACTTTTACGACCACTGGAAAAGTATGACTATTATTCTGGACGTCTATGTTTATGTAACTTGAAGAAGGACCAAGTTGATGGAGTAAGAGGCACTCCCCTTCTTCACTCCTACAAAGGCATTGCCATTTTTTCTCATAAGTGCAACACGTGCGATACTGTAAGAATCGGTAGCAGTTATTCAAGTTCATAGTCACAGTCAAATTTTAAAGTTTTAACACTGTTTTCTATGATGTATTTTAAAAGTATTAATTCTTTTAGAAATTACGTGAGGGACAACGGAATAAGAAAATGTATCACAGATTGGAAGATTATACGAAACAAAATCGAATGTTTGAAGTGTGGTGGTAAAATGTATGTAAATAAGGGGTGTAATAGAAATCTGATGTACAGGTGCGGGAGAAACCATTGTAGATCAAAAAAGAATCTGCGAGACAATACGTTTTTTGGTATAGCGCGGATTCCACCAGAATCCTTATTGTGCGTTTTATTTGCGTGGATTCTTAAATATCCGATTTCTATAATGACAAAAAACCGAATTAAATCCGAAAATTAATTTCCGAGTTTCGGGAAATATCAACTGTGTGGTTGCTGGAGAACAGTACAAAAATTGGTGGTGTTGGTGAAACAGTGGAAATAGACGAGAGTGCGTTTGGCAAGAGAAAGTATAACAGGGGTCGAGTGATGAAGATTCGGTGGATAATCGGTGGAATAGACAGGAGTAAAAAATGTTTCTTGAAAGTTGTAAATAAACGGGATGCTACCACTTTGATGGATGTCATTGAAAAAAACGTTCAGCCTGGAACTACGATAATTACTGACATGTGGAGAGGCTACAATTCTCTACAAAGTAAAGGTTAAACTCATTTGCGAGTTAACCATTCTCTGAACTTTCTACGCCGCAGTGACACGAACATCCATACTCAGAACATCGAGAACCATTGGTCAAAAATGAAAAGAGACATGAGGCGACGGGTAGGAAGGATGTCGGTGAGTTCCTTTGAATCATATCTAGTAGAGTATGTTTGGCGGAACATGCATTCTACAGATAAAGAACTGTTCGAGGATTTTTTAAAGGCAATAAACTATTTTTACCCTTAAAGTAGCTGTTCCATGTTCCTTAAAAATAAATCAGTTTTAATAAGTTAATCGCTTGTAGTACGGTAAGTAAACTGTATCAAGTGTATTAGTGAACAAACGATTTGTGTTAATTGTAGCAGTAAGCAAATTACATTATCAGAGAATATAAAACGTATTATTGTGTAACCAATCTGTCTTTAATTGTTTGAGGATTTGTTAAAGTCAATACAGTATTTTTACTCTTTAAGTAGCTGTTCCATGTACCTTAAAAATAAATCAGTTTTAATAAGTTAATCACTTGTAGTAAGTAAACTGTATCAAGTGTATAAGCGAACAAACGATTTGTGTTAATTATTGATTAGCCAGTCTGTCTTAATTGTAGGCCTACTACGTAAATTGTACCATTAGAGACTATAAGATTCACTTACCAATTGGTATTAACTGTAATATGGAGTTGTAGTATTTATTTTATAGCTTAAATGTATTTTTAAATCATATAATATTAGTTTCAGTTTACCACAATTACTAATTCTTTACGATTTTTTTTATGATAGATTATGCGATTCAGTATATATATCATATTTAAGGACAATTACGGATAGTATTTTTTTTGTTTTATTTTTAAAAATTAACGAGTATAAATTAATAACTCAATTGTGTAACTATTAACTTCATTTCATTTACTGTATTTTGTGTAATTTTTGTAAACAGTGACTGTTCTCAGGGGCGCAATCTATGTACGTTATATCTTTATTAATGTTATGTATATGAATAAAATGAAATATCACTTATCGAAAAATGAAATGATTATTTTAATGCTAAATTAGGCATATGAATAAATAATAATCATAATTCTTTATCTATTATTATTATTATCAGAATGATCAATATTGCACACCACTATATAAAAATTATTCCGATAACGATTTATATTAGTGGTGTGCAATATTGATCATTCTGATTGTGATTTCAACCACTAACACAAATTTCTTCATTAAACGTCTATTATTATTATTATTATGACATAATGCGCTCTTACCATTATATAATGATAAAATAAATATTTTTGATCCAACTAAAGTTACATGCGACGGAATAAAATGCCACTTAGTCCTCTGGACGAGGCCGTGGCAAAGAGTCTACTGTAAAACCCCCTTAACAATAGAAGCACCCTTTTAGTGGTCATATAAATAACCTTTCTTGAAGTGAAGGGGACGAGCAGGTACACGGCCCCGTCCAGTACCGACAACCCAATATTTTTTTTCCTAATATTCTCTCCTCCGGTCAAAATTTTGGCGCCTTTACACTTTGCACACTGCCTGCGTGCCACTGAATATGTTTAGTATAGTCTGTAATGTGGGAACTACACCTTCATGCGTACCCGCAGTACATTTTCGATGTTTTTAGTATGCGATTGTATCGATATATTACCATGTAGAAAAGAAGAAGTGTACTAATTGTAAATTTTGTTCTATTTCTTAATGCAAAGTGAAAATACGTGTTGTTGTCATTTGGGAGGTTAGGTAACAATGGCTTTGGGTTTTTAGTTTACTGCTGAAATAAATAAAAGCCATGGTTGGGAAAAAACATAACGTTTAATGTGTACATACAATGCTTATAACAGAGTAACTCTTAATGAACCTAACGGTTTTAAGGTGCAAATTAACAAAATTACAACAGCAGCAAATGTGAACTGAAAAATACAAATATTAGGCCTATGGTTAATGGAAAAAACAAACACAATGTATTAAAGAATGGCAATATACGCTCTACATATTTTACATAATGGACGTTCCTTCGTTCCTTTTTGATTAGCCACAAAACGAGTACTTGTTGCAAAACGAATATTGCCGAAAAAACGAGTTCTGCCACAAAAGTGACGTATAGTAATTGGCAAGGGGTGGGCCTTGGGCCAGCCCGCCTTAGTTTCGAGTTTGGTGGGTTTTCAGTGGTCTATTCGCACAACGGGTATTAGTCAGGAAAACGACTACTAGTAATACTATTACTAGTAGTAATAGTAGTAGTAGTAGTAGTACTAGTGGAAAAACGAGTTCTGCCACAAAAAAGTGATGTGTATAGTAATAGGCTAGGGCCAACCGGCCTTACTCCGAGTTGGGGTTTTTCGTGGTTTTAGCAAAAACAAATAGTTTTACATTACACACGTATTGGTTTCCATGTGTAACATCGGTTTTCATGTTAACAAAGCGTGTAGAAGAGACTCGCTATGATGTTAACCTAACAAGATCAACTTTTGGCGTCACAGGCACACGCATTGAAAAACATTTTCCATTGAAAAAATGACAAACAAAACCAATTGCAATCGCAAGCCAACTATTTTGCGACATACGAAATTAAAATTTGTGTAATTCTTTCACCTACATAAAATTATGTGCAATATTCACTACATATCGTAGCCAAAAAAAAATCGCATAATCGAAATATCGAAAATGACTGCGGGTACGCATAAAGGTACAGTACCATATTGTGTGTCTGCGACTCGCAACAAAATATGTAAGTACCATAAATTAATCTGTTAACAACACAACACTCTATTAATATCATGGAACTTGGAAAAATCGATTAAAATAAAATATAGGCCTATTATGTTTCTTTATTACGCTGTGGCATGATTATGAGATTAAATAAATCTTGAAAAGTTGCATTACACTGTTTTTTTTTATTAGACCGGAAGTCGATATCTACTAGAACTCATTATTATTACAGTCTATAAATAATACTCTTATAAATAAATAAATATATGGTGTATATAATATTATAAAATATATATGTTATTGGTAATTCTTTTTACACATTTCAGTGTAAAAAAGGTTTCATTTGCGTAATTCTATATTTTGTATTATTGTTGTTGGTAATCATTTTTTGCAGTTAGCAATCCCTCGAAAATTTGGTGCGCGCGCGCGTGTGAACAACACTATGATACTGTATTATTTATCTTAGTATGTTTTCCTACTTTTTATAATTTTAACTATAATTTGAATTATTATTATTATTAACAAAATCCATTAGGAAACTTATTGTTCAGAACAAGTATTTGCTCAGTGTATGAAAAGTTGTTTTCGGGTTATGGAAACCTAACGGGGCCATCTAGTCAGACTGGCTGCTTTAGTCGTAAACGATCCCATTTACGACCTTAGTGTTCCACAATAGAGGTATAACAGGTAAAATTTAGGATGGCCCCGTAAAATTCTTAGAGGTACGTTTTAAAATAAAATGAGCGTACTCGGATTGAACAGTAACTATTCTGTTGCTGTTTGCCCTAACAAAATAAGACTAATCTCTTTAAGTACCGACTCATATATTACATTACATTACCATTTACCACACAAGAATTTCTCTGAAAAATGTATTAATTTTCTTGCCATTGGTTGTGACAAACCAGTCTCTCTCTCAACGACAGATAAAGGATACTTCAAAAGACACGCAATTGAAACGGACAACAAGGTGACAGGAAGAACGCGTGAAAGTCCAAAGATAGTACTGTCCCGCACATGCTTTTCACTCGACAGTTTTTTCCCGCACATCTGTAAATCAAGTTCTCATTTTGTCCATAATTAATACTCATGTTTCCTCCACAGTCAGTTGATTTTTTCACAAACTTCCTGCCTTCAGCACAATGTTTAAGGCAGCTCTTTAGTACATAATTTTTCAATAAATCTATACTGTTGAAATCTATCTCGCTGTTCAATTTACCGCTTAAAATTTGATGTAACAAAACGCACTGGTATTGGATTACACACTGTAGTTTTAATGCTCTACGCTTCAAGACAACACGATGTTGACAGAACACTACACACAGATTAAATGACTGGCCTTTAAGAAACTAGACGGGACCACGTTGGTTGGGGATGTCCGTAAATATATACGAATAGACGACTTGCTTAGGTGCAATGAAAGTAAACAATAGGCGACCCTTTCGAAGGTTGTTAACGTAGTAGGCAGGTAGTCTGGTACAATGGCCCCGTCAGGTTTTCATAACCCTTGTTTTAAATTCCAGAAATGCATCACGGATAGAGGACATTTTATAAACAACAAAATCTTGTTACTGCTGTATTTTATTTACCTTAGATTTACAGCTAATTTAAACACAGTTTCTCATTTTTGCATTTTCTCGTAGGAGAACATCGTTTGCCGGCTAAGTAATTCATCGAATATTGAAATTGATATACGAAAATAGTTGTAGAATTTGTTATCATCCCTACGCAGTTCTTCAAACAGTGTGTGAACCCGTTTCTTACAATATTTTGTTTACTTAATATATTCTCTTATTTCAGTTCCGTCTTGTGACTTCTAGTGGCTTTGTCACGCGTTCCGGAACGATCGTTCCATCTTCAGACATAGGCTATATACACCCCTCATACGAGATCTTCAAACATTGAAATTTCAATTAAACTGAAATACATGATCAAAAAAAACTATTTCACGTACATGCTACTTGAACAGTATAAACGGCCGCCTTTTGGCATCTAAATATTTTTGTCTTATTCGTTTAATGTCTGTTGAGTTATATTTAATAAAAAAAGTGGGTTTTCTGCTAATATACGTAAACATTCACGTTTGAGATTCCAGTATGTAGGCCTGAACAACCGTTTGTCACTGAGTGTAACAGAGTGCCAGTCCCCCAAAATGTCCACCCTTTAATTAATATGCCCGTATTTATTATACATTCTAAGTGATTTGTCGTTGAGTGAGCGGCCCGTGGCAGTCCGCCAGGTCAAAAATAATTTCAATCAGATTAAGATATGTTCCGTAAAACATTAAAGAAAACTTCGTTGTACTAAATTCATAATTTCTCTATCTATTTCGCCCTGTGCGGGTTTATGGAATAAACATGAAATAATTTGCTTTTAATAAAAATAATAACATAAATCTAGAAATTAACTTTCATATTAAATGACCACAAGATAGATCTATCTGGTGTTTCGTTGTCTGAGGAAGACAAAATTCCTGTTACCGAGGTTAAAAATGCTCTAAAAACCGTGAAAAATGGACGGGCACCAGCTTCAACTGGACTCCGTATAAGACCTTTAAAAGTGGGTCAGACCTACGTATTTTTGGACCTCTTGCCATATGTCTTCAATTACTTTATAAAAGGTAAAGAGCTCCCTCTTGAATGGATGACTGCGTGTATTTCCACCTCAACGTAAAGGCAGCAGAAAGATACTATCGAATTACACAGGAGTAAGTGCAACCAATTCCATCTCAGGGTTAACCGACCGTCACCAAAAACAATAGGCCTTGAGTACTCTACAATTCAGGACTGTATGCAAAAAATTATTTGATTCTGTTATTGTTTGCCATAGAAAAAATTCTACACATAGACAGACAGACACACACACACAGACACTTTTCGAAAAATGACTTTTCTTCATGTTTTGAGGGTAGTACAATCAGAATCAGCCGTTATCTGGAATACGATTTTTTCGGCATGACCATACTTCCATTTCCTTATGGAACATGGAAGTAAAAATCCCCTCACTCTTCAACTATCATTTTCATTTATAGATATTTCATCTACCTTTCTACAGTGGATTATTATGACCTTCTTTTCAGGATACTTTATTTATCAAAAATATCGGTATGGAGAACCATACATGACTTCCATATTCTAAGATTTATATTTAAAATCATTTTCGAAATGAAATATTACCATAGAAACTACTTCTTACTACTTACTGCTTCATCCTTAACCACAGTACTGTGGTCACTAACGTATACCACCTCACGTTATCGCACTCGATTTTCACTGATGATGGAAGTCGATGGCATTGCCGAAACGTCTGGTTTTGTAGAAAACATTGGACTACGGCCAAATATCCTGGGAAGGAATTTTAACAAAAACTACTTCTTTGTTGCCGATAACGTTGTACACATATATATAAAAAATATGCATAAAATTAATGGCTTGTATAAGTTAATGATTGATCTCCATTAAGTAGTGCTCAAGTTTCCAAAGTTTTAATATTATGATATCCGTAATTAAAACATCAGAGCAGGTTTAGTGTGATTGAGAGTACACCGTGGAAAAAAATTTTCAACATTTCCTATTGAGCGTTGCTTAGAGTAAAGCTGCGAATCTACAGTGTAAGTTTCACAGAACAAACGCGCGAAAAAGAAGGAGCGCTCCGAAGTCACTCATGGACCCTCAGCATCTTGCAGAGGGTTCATTCCCTAAAGACGAAAAGTCTGTCTATGAATCGTTCCTCTGTAAACACGTGCAGTTACACTGCCCAGCGATCCGCAGGAAGCAAATTGATGTCCATTTTTTCGGCTTGCACGCGTTATGTTGGTGTGGGTTTCGGCACTTTCCATTTAAAAAGCGTGCAAATGTAAGAAAGTAAACATGAGTGAGGCCAGAAATAACGCGAATTGTGTGTGTGTGTGTGTGTGTGTGTGTGTGTGTGTGTGTGTGTGTGTGTGTGTGTGTGTGTGTGTGTGTGTGTGTCTTCCCTGCCTTTTTATTGCTGTAGTCATAATAATAAAATGGAAACGTAAACATTACATAACTGAGATATGCTTACCTGCCACGAACGATATATTATTTTATACATGTATATTAACTCATACATAATTTACATTAAAATGAAAAAATTATAATTTTATTGCCTGGCAACAAAATTATTTTATTTTTAACAATTACCATTGTTTGAAAAATTTAAATGAATTTTCAAGTACTTTACTGTTGTTAAAACGTAAAAGGTTGCAGGTAAACTACCCCTTCCCCTTAACCGATCTTCACCAAAATCGAAAGTCCTTGAGATATCTACAATTCAGGGACGTATGCAAAAAATTATTTGATTCTGTTTGAATTTGCGGCTGTTATCGTTTGCCATATAAAATACCATTGATAAAAAAACGTTGCTGGTAAACTACCCCTTCCCCTTAACCGATCTTCACCAAAAACAATAAGTCTTGAGTACTCTACAAATCAGGGCTGTATGCAAAACATCATTTGATTCTGTTTGAATTTGCGGCTATCGTTTGCCATATAAAATACCCTTGTTAAAAAAATGTTGCAGGTAAACTACCCCTTTCCCTTAACCGATCTTCACTAAAAACAATAGGTCTTGAGAACTCTACAATTTAGGGCTGTATGCAAATAATCTTTTGATTCTGTTTGAGTTTGCGGCTGTTATCGTTTGCCATAGAAAATACCCTTGTTAAAACATAAAACGTTGCAGGTAAACTACCCCTTTCCCTTAACCGATCTTCACCATAAACAATAGGTCTTGAGAACTCTACAATTCAGGGCTGTATGCGAAACGTTATTTAATTCTGTTTGAATTTGCGGCTGTTATCGTTTGCCAAAAAAAAAAATTTCCCTTGATAAAAAAAACCGTTGCCGGTAAACTACCCCTTTCCCTCAACCGATCTTCACCAAAAACAATAGGTCGTTAGTACTCTACAAATCAGGGCTGTATGCAAAAAATTATTTGATTCTGTTTGAATTTGCGGCTGTTATCGTTTGCCATAGAAAAAAATCTACAGACAGACACATAGACAGATAGACAGACAGACACATAGACAGAGAGACAGACAGACACACAGACACTTTTCGGAAAACGACTTTTTTTCATGTTTTGAGTGTAGTACAATCAGAATCTGCAATAATCTCGAACACGATTTTTTTTGCCATCACCATACTTCCATTTCCTTAAGGAATATGGAAGTAATTAAGTACGTACTTTACTCTTGTTAAAACGTGAAATGTTGCAGGTAAACTACCCCTTCCCCTTAACCGATCTTTACCAAAATCAATAGGCCGTGAGGTATCTGCAATTCAGGCATGTATGCAAAAAATTATTTAATTCTATTTGAATTTACGGCAGCTATCGTTCGCCATAAAAAAATTCTACACAGACAGTTTTCGAAAAATGACTTTTCTTCTTGTTTTAAGTGTAGTACAATCAGAATTAGCCCTTATCTCGAACACGATTTTTTTCGGCATCACCATTTCCTTATGGCATTTCCTAGTGGCAAAAGCTTCTTCAAAGGTTGCCGCTGGTAGCACTGTCCGTCTTATTGTTGGCGACGGAATCGATTTTCGAAAGATCGATGTTATGTGTGTGGGGTGTGATATGTTCGAATAATGCTTGTGATTTGAATTGTGTCTGTCCGTTTAGGATGTCGTTTTTATTTGTTTTCGTGTGTTTGTATATTTCCAATTGTTCTAGAGTGTCTAGTTTTCGGCCTTTTGTGTGTACGTGTAGAATGTTCATGTTATTATCGATGTTTTTGTATGTGTGGTTTGCTTCAATGAGGTGGTTTGCAAAGGTGGATTCTGTAATGGAGTGGAGTGCCTTTGTGTGTTCAATGTATCTTTGTTTGAAGCTACGTCCTGTCTGGCCTATGTAGAATTTGTTGCAATCTGAGCAATTTAGTTTGTAAACAACAGGTAGATCGAATTTGTTTTGTGCTTTGTGTGTGTGTTTTGATAGTGTATGTTCTGTTTTGTTAGTGATTCTGTATCCTGCTTTTTTGAATTTGTGGGCTATTTTTTTTTTTCAGTTTGTTGATGTATTTTAGTGTTATGAATTTGTAGTTTTCTGTCTTTGTCTGTAGTTAATTTTGTGTAGGAGTTAATTGACTATTGTTCTGTTGTATCCGTTGGATTCTGCTAGATATTTTATCGTGTTTGTTTCGTCTTTGTAGTCTTTTTCATCTAGGGGGATGTTGTTAAGTCTATGTATCATGGTTCTGAAGGCAGCTAGTTTGTGTTGTATTGGGTGATTGGAGGAGTTGTGTATTAGTGTGTCAGCTGTAGTCGGTTTTCTGTATATACTGAATTTGTGCCTGTGATCAAGTTTTGTGATGGAGAGGTTGTTTTATAGGATGGTGATTATTTCAGAGATGGGGATGTTTGTGTACAGGTTTTTAATGTCAAAGGAGGATAATGTGGAATTATGGGGGATGTGTATGTTTTTTATTTTTGTTTTGTTTTTTACTGCAATGTTGTTGTCTAGTTGTGTGTGTTGTCTGATAATTTTGTCTAGATGTTTTGCGAGTTTGTATGCAGGGGCATTACGGTAATTGATAATGGGGGGGATCGGAACTTCTTTTTTATGGATTTTGGGAAGCGCTTGGAGGGTAGGGGCTGATGGTCGGATTTGTCTCATGTAGGGCTTTGGTTTGTGTGTCATTATGTGTTTGGCTTTGTTGATTAGTTGTTTTACTGTGTTTTGGTATTTGTTGGTGGGGTCGTGTTTTAGTTCTGTAATGTTGTTCTGTTCCATGAAGTTTTGTACATTGTTGTGTAGGTCGTCTGTGGAGATGATTACAGTCGTGTTGCCTTTGTCTGCTTTTACAAATGTGACGTTGTGTTTGTGTGCCTTTTCTCTCAGTTTGATGGCTGTGTGTATTTCTGTGGTGTGTGGTCTTGTGAAATAATTATATTTAGTTAAGTAACGGACACGTCATGGACAACGAAATCCAAGAACAAAATTAACTTTAAAGAAAGAAATTGGTTTAATCATAATCTTATTTTTGTGACCTACACAACAAGAATAAGAACAAGGAATGGAATAAACAAAAGCCTTAAATAATATTTATTGAAAAATAAGTTCTTGGATTTCGTTGTCCATGACGTGTCCGTTGATTAAGTAAATATATCACTACCGACTCGGAAGACGAAGTTTTTTATTGGTAAAAACGAAAAGGTTTTACCTTCAGGTAGTGGTATACTTATATTTAGAAAAATAAGTACACAGTTTGTTGATTTCAATAAACATTTAGGGTATATAAAGTTTCTAGGTATTACAAAATTAAATTCTGAGTAAACCAGATCGTGATACAAAGCTTACAGTGGAATCATTCTCTTGAAAGGAACATATTATGTGGTACTTACGTATATATGTATATATTGTTGTGAGTCACACATTTTGTGTCACTGTGCACTATACAAAGTATAATTAAATATAACTAATACGTTTATGTGTATTAAATCTTAGTGTATCTGTATTGTTGCATAATGTGTGTATTATGTGACTCACAACAATGTATATACATATGTATGATGTCTGAAAGGGGTCAGGCGTTAACGGTTTCTTTTTTCTTCAAGCGTTAACGCTTCCTTGCCTTTATAAAGCCATGACGTCATATATTATAATTACACTGACCAAGGCCAGTTGGAACTCCGTATACCTGTAGATTTAAGAAAAAAAAAAAATGTAGATTTAGATTTGTATAAAAAAAAAATGTAGCCTACATCAAAAACAGTTCGTAGAGAAACTGAATTTTAAGATGCTTTCAGATATGGCAAATCAATTTGTCTCCTATTATACCCGCAATACATCCTGATATTGGCTTTCTAGCGTTAAGTGAACGTCATCATCATCATCATCATCATCTTCACAGATTAAACCAAGGATGGTTTGTTCCGGTCTCAAACAGGCAAAGATTATAGCTGGTCACTCCAGCGCTTCCTCGGATGTCCCACACCTTTCCGTTCCCTCGGGTTATAGTTCTGAAGTTGTTTGGGGATGCGGCAATGAAGTTGTCACCCATTCGGCAATGATGTTTCCACCAAGTCAGCCGATACTGGACGATCCTGTCGACTATACTCTGAATATTCAGTTCCTACCGTATATCTGTGTTTCTTTTATGATCATACCACGTGTCATGCATGCCATGTGTATACCCTGCCACGTATCTGAGAAATCTATTTCAGCCGCTTGGATGCGACTGGCCTGGCCTTTCGTTAAAGTCCAATTCTCAGACCCATAAAGAAGTGTGGGAAGAGACATCACCTTGTAGAATTTTAGGCGTGTTCCTTTACTTGGTGACTTAAGGGATCGCCTAGTGGTCCCGCACATAAGTTTGAACTTATGCAACTTATTCACAACGTCGTTTCTTGCATTATAAGACACACTGTAGCCCAGGTATTGAAAATTGCTAACTTGTTCCAGGACAGTACCATCTATAACAATTTTTGCCCGTACGGGATCAGTTCCACGAAAAGCCATCACCTTGGTCTTAAGTGCGGATATTTACAATCCAGAGTCTTTGCAGATTCGATTTAACAAATGTATACCCATCTGCAATCTGTTTTCAGAGTCCGACAGAATAACCTGACCGTCCGCAAACAACAAAGTGTCAGTTGTTGAGTGACCAATCATAAAATATTCTGGAAGTCAAGTGAACTTTATAAATAGCTTAATCATAGGCGTGCGCAGGGTGATTACAAAGGGGGGACCACTGTAAGGGGTGATACCTTCAGTAAAACGGTCCATAAAATTAACATTAAAAAAGAAACTGGTTTAATTAAAAACATATAATCTTATTTTTGTGACCTACACAACAACAATAAGAAGAAGTAATTAAATAAACAAAAGCCTTAAATAACATTTATTGACTATATTTATTGAAAAATAAGTACATAGTTTGATGATTTCAATAAACATTTATATCAAAGTTTGCAGGTATTACAAAATTAAATTCTGAGTAAAACCAGATCGTGATACAAAGCTTACAGTGACATCCTTCTCTTGAAAGGGACCAGCTTTTTGAAATCGTCAAAAACGTGGTACTTGCATAAATATATATATTGTTGTGGGCAGGGACGGATTTACTATTTCGTCGCCCGTAGGCAGTATAAATTTGCCACCCTCCCACAAATCTCTGTTGGGAGGGTGTTTACGGATTTAATTAAATCCTTCATGTTTTTAGTTACCCTAAAATTTTTTCTTTATATTTTTTCTTCCCAATTTTTCTTAATTCATTTCTATAGAACAATTTACATAACGTACTAAGAAGAGTACGACAAGACATTAAATTACTGTAGCCGTGTTTATTCCAAAACATTTTAACTGAAGTCTGAATCAGGTAACTAAAGAATAATAACTGAAGGAAAATACATTAATAAGTAAACAGCCAAGGCTCGTCCATTCGACTGCTTCCGAAGTCGATCCAGGACTTTCGGGCTTGCCAGAAATTCCTGGCCGACTCCGATCGCGCTTTTCACACCTTCCCCCTCCCTGAGGAGAGGGAACTCAAGATTGTGGTGTCCGGGATTCCCCACGACACACCGATCTTGTGGATCTGGGAGGATCTGGCGGAGAAGGGTTTCTTCCCTACCTCCGTTGTCCCTCTCCTATCCGGTGATCGGAAAAGGAAAAGTAATTCCTTTTACATCAGGATCCAGAAGGTTGGTTCCTTCGCAGAAGTGTATAACCTGGAAACCATTCTGTGCCTCCGGGTACAGGTTAGGGCATTTAGTAGTAAGCCTGGGCCTTCCCAGTGTTTCCAATGCCAGCGATTCGGCCACTCATCGGCCTTTTGTAAGATGCCGCCGCGTTGTGTACGCTGCGGGGAGGCCCACAACGAGAATTGTCCCGTTGTGAAGCCTCAACCTGCGACGTGCTGCAACTGCGGAGGTAGCCACCCGGCTAACTTTAGGGGTTGTAACCATTTTAAGAAGGCCCTAAAGAAACAGCAGCGGGAGCAAAACCGTCAGGTTGAACCTCCTCGCCCAGCTCCTAGACCCTCGAAGCGGGCGGCAGTCCAACCACCCGCCTCAGCATCTACGGCTCTTCCTGCGGCTCCTGCCGCTGGAGGAACCATAACATACGCTGCAGCGGTCGCTACGGCGCCCACTGTGGCCCCCAGAACCTCAGCACCTGCCGGAGTGCCTTCTCCTCAAGCGGCAACGCCCGCAGTACCCCCTCACAGACCCAGCCGCCTAAGAAACGGCGCGCTAAGCGCAAGAATCGAAAGCCACTTGTGGCAAAACAACTCTACCCGGAGGCTAACAACGCCCCTCCGGCTGCCCAGCAACTACCCGGCCAGGAGCCTGCTCCTGTTGCCCAGGCCCCTGCGATTTCCATGGAAATCTAGCCAGCCCCCGAGCAGCCAGCTCCAATTGCCTACCCTCCCCTGGAGGCGGCATCTGCACCTTCCGCGGCCCCAGCGCCGGCTAGTCAGGCCCCTGTGGCCGGTGGTTCACCACTGGTCACTGAGGCTCAGCTGATGGCCTGGGTCAGCGGCATTGTTCCGAAAATTCTTGCTGCTCGGGATGTCCCGACAATACTCATGGCGATCCTAACATCGCTGATCGCCCTGATCGTCCCCTCATCTAACCATGGCTAGACAGTTCCGGTTCGTCGCGTGGAATGCAGATGGCATTCCGGCGCGTCGGGCCGAACTGGCAGCTTTCCTTGTCGAGTACGACGCAGATGTCGTACTCCTCTCTGAAACTCATCTTGCCCCTAACCGGCGATTTTCCCTGCCAGCCTATGCTTGCTACAGGAAAGACAGGAATGGTCCCGATCGCCACCGAGCATCTGGCGGAGTGGCGATCTTAGTCCACAGGCGACACTCTCATAGAGAACTCCCTGCCCCTGAAACTACCCTCATCGAAGCATGTGCTGTGGCGCTGGATGTAGCCGGCCTGGAGGTGCGCTTTGTTTCTGCGTACCACCCGCCAGGCCATCGAGCTCCACCGCATGAGGAGTGGGACGCCCTCCTAGACAGCGATCTCCCAACCATCGTTGCCGGAGACCTTAATGCCAAGCATCCCTCTTGGATGCAGAACGTCAAACCCCTACGGCAATTCTCTCCGTAGGGCTGTCGAAGATGATCCCAGCGTCCTCATCATCGGCCCGTCCGAACCGACACACTTTCCCACTGCGGGTTATCCGCCGGATGTCCTTGATATCGTAATTGTCAAGGCCATCCCCTTTCATCTACAAGTCAGCGCGGTGTCGGACCTATCGTCCGATCACGACCCCCTACTTGTAACTGTCTTGCTGCCGTCGGTCTCACCCCGACTTCCCGATCATCCTGTTAGGAGAGTCAATTGGCGATCCTACCACGATGATCTGGCCAGGCAGTTGCCATCTGTCCCTCCGGACCCACTCGTCTCTTGTGACGACGTGGATCTCCGGGTACATCAGCTCCAGGACCTTGTCCAGTCTGCAATGGACAAAAACACCTATACTGTTCCGGTGAGTAATAAACGCTCCGACCTCCCTGCGGAAGTTCTCCAAGCCATCCGATTACGGCGCCAGCTCCGCCGCAGATGGCACCATACCCGTGATCCTGCCGCTAGACGGCGCTTTCGAGCCCAGTCGGAACACGTCTCGCAGCTTCTGCTTGACGTAAACGCGAATCGATGGGACTCCTATTTGGAGTCCTTGGAAGTCGACCACGCCTCCGTATGGAGAGCCGCTAGTAGACTAAAAGGCGAAAAGAGGACTCGCCATCCCTTGAATACCCCGGACGGCACTGTATACTCTGCAGAAGGCAAGGCGGAGGTCTTCGCTGACTGTATTGAGGACCAGTTCACCGTCCATAGAGGCATCTCTGACCCGGCTCATTTGGCCGTCGTCAGGGATTTCCTATCTGGATACTTTTCTGCTCCCCCCATTGATCCTCCTATTTCGGTCGACGAGGATGACCTTGCGTCTGTCCTAAGCCGACTGAAGAAGAGAAAGGCCCCTGGCCCCGATCGCATCGGCGCCGCTGCGTTGCAGAATCTCCCGCCTTCGGCAGTTGACGTTCTTCTTGAGCTGTTCAACTCCTGTCTCCGGCTGAGTTACTTCCCTCGCCTGTGGAAAACTGCTAACGTCATCATGATCCAGAAATCTAAAAAGCCGCCCACGCTACCTGGAAGCTACCGCCCAATATCACTATTGCCAGTAATCTCGAAGGTATTCGAGCGTCTTCTCCTGGCCCGTATTCGGCCCCTGGTGGATGGTTTCATCCGCGAGGAGCAGTTTGGGTTTAGGCCGAGGCACTCGACTACTCTTCAGCTAGTACGGGTTGTCACCTATCTAGCCGACGCTGCCAACAATCATCAGGCAACAGGCGCTGTCCTGTTGGATGTGAGCAAAGCCTTCGATAAAGTCTGGCACGAAGGCCTGCTCTACAAACTGGCGCATTCGCCAATCCCGACATCTATCGTCCACTTACTCCGATCCTATCTGACGGATCGCACCTTCAGGATCAGCGTAGATGGGGCGTTCTCTCGGGTTCGCCCTGTCTCCGCCGGCGTCCCACAAGGATCTGTCCTCGGCCCCGTTCTGTATGTACTGTACACGAACGATCTGCCTGTTTATCCCGGGGTCACGCTATCTCTATTTGCCGACGACGCGATGTTTCATTTTAGCTCGCTTTCGCCTTGGCGGACGAGCGTAATGTTACAACGCCAGTTGGCTATGCTTCCGGACTGGCTAAGGAAATGGCGGGTAGCGATCAATACGGAGAAATCCGAGGCGATCTGCTTTACGCATAAGTCCATTTCCCGATGCCAATCCCTCTCCTTAGAGGGGAGACCCATCAACTGGACCGAGACGGTGAAGTACCTAGGTGTTCGGCACTTAAACTTCAACGCCCACGTGACCTCAACCCTCAACTTGGCTCGTGGCGTCAGAGCCAAACTATCTCCTATGCTTTCGCGGAACAGCTGCCTGGCTGTCCGTACCAAACTTACATTGTATCTACTGTTCCTCCGAACAGTACTCACTTATGCGGCACCCGCCTGGTGGCCTCTCCTGTCGGCCACCAACAGGCATAGGCTGACTACATTTCAGAACTGGACCCTACGCTCCCTCACGGGGTCCCCGTGGTATGTGCGAAATACCGCCATACATCGGGGTCTCCGTGTTCCCACCTTAGAGGTCTTCGTCTGGTCCCTGGCAACGAATTTGTTCGCCAAGGCAGGCGAGTCCTCTTACCCGCACCTCCGAAGGCTTAACAGCATGGAGAATGCCCCGCCCCCTCGCCGCGTCAGGCGCCCTAGGGCGCTGCTAGACGACCCCCCCTAAGTTCATCACATGAACCCCCCAGAAACGAATCCCCCAACCTTCTTTAAATCTGCACCGATCACCATCAATCACTACCTGCGCCTGCCGAAACTGTAGTCAATCATGCTGCGGCAGATTGAATGGATAGATTTATTGCCAGCATCGGCTTTGCCGATTCGGCAGGGCCTCGATCCGGGACATGGGATCTCGCGAGGTTGTGCAAATGCCTCCTTGCGAAAGCCGACTGCCCCGGTGATAAGTTCCGTCGACTCGGCCGCTGCCTTCGGGCGGACGAGCCTCTTGTATTCGCCGGCGCGTTTCTGAGTTTCCGTGGGCTATGTCCCGGCGACCACTGAGACGCGACCAGGCGTTGCGATTGGCTGAAGCCTTGATCACGACTAAGTTCCCCGTCAGCACCTGCTTTGTTGATTTGGTAAGGTAATGACCTGAGACATGAGCTCCCGCGAGGTTGTGCAAGTGCCTTCCTTGCGAAAGCCGGCTGTCTCGGTGACATTACCCACCATTTCGGCCGACGCCCTAGGGCGCTCGAGCTTCTTGTCCTCGCCAGTGTGTCACCACGTTCCCAAAGGTTAGCCTGAGGGGACCATGGTGTCGCGCCTTGGCCGGACAATTGGCTGAAGCTAAAGCACTAGCTTGCCACCGTGGTGGCCATGTTAATTTATCATGGACCCGCGGACTGCACCTTAACATCCTTGAGCAGAGCAAACGACCGCGCTGAACTGTTGGCACCTGGCGTTCATCAGGCTTAGGCCTGGACAACGCACACAAATTAGGGCGCAAGACGCCCGTGCATCCATCCATCCATCCAATAAGTAAACAAACACATGAGTGGGGGTGGTGGGGTTAAGAAAAAGTGATCAGACGACTCACACTTTACATAGAACACACCACGCCAAAAATTTACGCGGTGCCGGTCAGAGTTGCGTACGAAATTAAGCTACGCTCACAGTCTATGACTTTTATACTCATGAAATTATGCCTCTTTTATAGTGGCATCTATCGACATTCACTCACGTCAGTTTACAGAGTCGGTAAAAGATGTTCGAAATTTTAATGTAAGTGAATTAATAGTGAAATAATTAATTAATACAAGGAAGTATCACATAGATAGTGCATGTAAATATGTTCTCTTTATGTAATAAGCCTAGTTACTAAACAATATTATATTTTTAAAAGTTTCTTATCATATTGGGACGAAATGGAGCACCATTTGAAACATCTCTTAAGTATAAAACTAACATAACGACCGTCAAATTTCAGCTTTCCAATATGCCGCCTCTCAAATTTTGCCGCCCGTAGGCAATTGTCTACTTTTGCCTATGCATAAATCCGCCACTGGTTGTGGGTCGCAGATTGTATGTCACTGTGCACTATACAAAGTATAATTAAATATAACTAATACGTGTGCGTGTATTATATCTTGGTGTATGTGTAGTGTTCCATAATATGTGTATTATGTGATTCACAACAATCTCTATCTCTATATAAGCGGCTTTGTCTTGACTGAGAGAGAATCAACGTAGAGCAAAAACTACTGAAGATAATGATCTCAAAATTTGAAGGTATATTCTTATGGGGTCGTAGATGCTCACTAAGAAACGGTTTTAAAAACTTTCACTCCTAAGGGGCAACCCCCCCCCCCATTGTATGTATGTTCCACATCTCCTCCTAAACCACTGGACTGATTTCAACCAAACTTGGCACAAATATTTTACGCGACGGGAGAACCAACATAGGATAGGTGTTTTTTTCGATGGGGTCCTTTGGGGGGGGGGGTTCTTTGGAGTCTTCCACATCTCCTCCTAAACCACTGGACCGATTTCAACCAAACTTGGCACAAATATTTTACGCGACGGGAGAACCAACATAGGATAGGTGTTTTTTCGATGGGGTCCTTTGGGGGGGGGTTATTTGGGGTCTTCCACATCTCCTCCTAAACCACTGGACCGATTTCAACCAAACTTGGCACAAATATTTTATGCAACGGGAGAACCAACATAGGATAGGTGTTTTCTTCGATGGGGTCCTTTGGGGGGGTCTTCCACATCTCCTCCTAAACCACTGGACCGATTTCAACCAAACTTGCACAAATATTTTACGCAACGGGAGAACCAACATAGGATAGGTGTTTTTTCGATACGATCCTTCGGGGGGTCCTTTGGGTCTTAAAAAAACCATTAGATCTGGTTACTATGGCAACCCAATAGAATAGATTCTGGTTACCATAGCATCGGTGAAAGTCTCCCGCGTAGGAAATAGCGCGGGAGTCGTCCGACGGGCCTTCCCCGGAGTTCATCCACGGAACCCGGGGAGTCTTAGGTCGGATCCCGCGAAAGACGGCGGGGCCAGAGTCCACAGTTTTTATAAATAAAGATATAGGTTATGATATCAAAGGTGGTGTATGCATCTTAAGAAACTTCTTAATAGTGTGTGAATTCAGAGTTGTTTCAGTTTGAATTTAAAAGTGGATAAGTTAAGATCGAAGTAAGTTATAAGCGAGTATAAAAAACAAAGTTTTGATAGCGAATGTATTCAGATCATAGTGTTCAGACAATATAAATGCACTTGCTTCAGTTTGAATTTAAAAATTGATAAGCTGAAATCTATAGAGGTATTGTATTGTTAGAATAAGTTTAGGAGACACTAATTTAACAAATGCCTTATTTCAACATTAACACAATGAATTATAAAACGACAGTTAAATACGCAGCGCGTGCAAGTACTGTAGACATTTTATTGAAAACTAATTTAGCTGTTCGCCCTCTCCCAGAGTTAGAAATCGAGCAGGAGCATCACGCGCAACAGAATTCTTCTCCAGATATAAGAATACAGTTTATGACATGGTCTTAAACAGGTGCGCTACAGAGTATTCCTCCAGTGAGAATGCGAACGTAACAATATAAGGAAGATTATACAATATACAAGTAGGCCTAATATAACGTTAGAACAAGAATAGGTGCCTATGAGCCTATGAATAAATTATGAACCCGAGGAACGCTGGGTAAATCGGCTAGATATAGATATCTATATAAGCCAAATACCACTGACTGACTCACTGATCACGATATCTCTGAAACCACTGAATGGATATCAATGAAACTTTGAACATAGCTTCATCATAGGTCTTAGGTGCTCACTAAGAAACGGTTTTAAAAACTTTCACTCCTAAGGGGCAAAAAACCAAATACTGAAATTTATCGCGGGAATTGCATTCTTTGTAAATGAAGTGGTTGACATCCAGAACCCCGAATACATTTAGTCCTGAGTTTTTAATCATTGTTTTAAATTGAAAAAACTTCGTGGTTTGCAGGTTCTTATAGTCGAGAAAATTTTGAAGTTCAATTAATTAATAAATGTATGTCCTTTTTTTCTCGGAAACGGCTCTAACGATTTTCTCGAAATAAATAGTAAATAGTTGTTGCTATGAATGAAAATAAACAAACTAAGAGTTGAGAATTTGTACAATCTGTCTAATCTTATACTATTAAGCGAGCAATAATTGTACAACTAAGCTTTTCGTCATTACTGACATCTTCAGGTCTTAAACAACGGGCGTTGTTTAAGACCTGAAGATGTCAGTAATGACGAAAAGCTTAGTCGAACAATAAAAAATTATAGCAGTTAGCAAATTCATAAAAGAAATAGTAAGGATGGCTGCTAATTTAAACAATACGAAGAATAATTGTACAATTACGTACAACGTGAAACTCCGTAGCGAAGCACGGGTATTTTGCTAGTATAATATAGCTACATGTATAGGTATCCTGAATGGGGTCAGGCGTTAACGCTTCCTTTTTTCTTCAAGCGTTAACGCTTCCTTGCCTTTATAAAGCCATGACGTCATTTATTATAATTACACTGACCCAAGGCCGGTTGGAACACCCTACAGCCGTAGATTTAAGAAAAAAATATAGATTTAGATTTGTATAAAAAAACAAGTAGCCTATATCAAAAACAGTTCGTAGAGAAACTGAATTTTAAGATGCTTTCAGATATGGCAGAGCAATTTGTCTCCTATTATACCCGCAATACATCCTGATATTGGCTTTATAAGTGAACTTTATAAATAGCTTAATCATAGGCGTGCGCAGGGTGATTACAATGGGGGGACCACTATACCGGGGGTACGGAATACCCTCAGTAAAACGGTCTATAAAATTAATATTAAAAAAAGAAATTGGTTGAATTAAAAACATATCATTATCTTTTGTGACCTACACAACAACAATAAGAACAAGGAATGGAATAAACAAAAGCCTTAAATAACATTTATTGACTGTATTTATTGAAAAATATGTACATAGTTTGATGATTTCGATAAACATTTATATCAGAGTTTGTAGGTATTACAGAATTAAAATCTAATTAAAACCAGATCATGATACAAAGCTTACAGTGACTAAAGAAATACTTTAGATGGCTAAAGAAATTACTAGAATAGACCCCTCCTGAAAGAAGAAAACGACGGAGGCCACGAAAGACTTGGACAGTAGTATGAAGAATGTGTGTATATTTTATGTAGCCTATAGGGAACATAAAACAAAAGTGTGCGTTTTTGAGTTATAACTTTGAATAAGTCCATGTTAGCACTTCCAACGGCCAAGCTGCTAATTCTTGAATCTAACCACAACGCGTATACTAATGTGAGCTTGATTAGTTTATATGCAACCACGAAAGTAACAACACAACGAATTATAAACCAGCGGCCCTCTTTTCTTTTTACATCTGGATTAGAGCGACCAAAACTGACCGCCGCGCGCCCTGTGCGGTGCACACAGGCGCCGGGGTAGTAAAGGTGCCAAATGTGCTGTGCACACAGGCGCCAGGGTAGTAAAGGTGCCAAATATGCGGTGCACACAGGCGCCAGGGTAGTAAAGGGGCCAAATGTGCGGTGCACACAGGCGCCAGGGTAGTAAAAGTGCCAACAATTTCAGGCGAGGAGGAAATATTTAAAAAAATTGTTAATTAAGTTAATTGTATTAACCTTTTCCGTGCTCTCCACGGGTATTCTCGCCTAATTTTTCTTTCTGTTTAAATATTTACTTACCTATTTCTTTACCAAATAATGTTTGTAATATGTTCCTGCTTTACTTTGTATTCTTGTAAGTTTATCTTTTTCTTATTTATATGATATCTATACAAAGCACAAATGTCAAAGTGATTTTCTTCCCAAATAAAATATAGTAAGTTTAATTAATTTCTGTGAAACGCGCGTCAGGTGAAAATAAACCTTCTTCCAGTGTACATATTTAAAGATGTTACATAAGTTTAATTAAGTACCAAAATATATTTAATATTTTTTCTCTTTACTTAAGTTCATTTACTTAAAACTCTATAAGGTGCATTTGGAAAAAATAAAATAAAGTGATTTTCTTCACAAATAACATAAATTACTGTTTCTTCCAAATTATTTTTGAAGTTTTTGTTTTTGTACCCTTCTTGTATGTTTCTCGTCTTTTATACATTTTTTCCTTGTAATTCGTGGTTTTCGTTCAATAAACTTATAAGTAGTAGGTATACTTGGTTTAGTAGGTTTTGTTTCATTTATACTCACTGATACGTTTTTATAAAGTGATATTTGGGGCGCCAACTAAAGTTCCGGACACTACTGGCGCGCCTCTACCGTGGCGCACGCGCACTTTGTCAAACACGCGGTGGCCGTTGACGGAATGTGGTCGAACCATCTGAAAAGCGCTATTTAATCAATACCTACAGTGAACAGTGTACAGCGAAAAGTCGTGCCGTTTGAGGTGGGGTTGACACGTCATTCTTCTTTCAGGCGTTAACGCTTCATGCCGGCCATGATTTATTAGATAATTCTAATACAGTCACCCACGGCCTATAAATACTCGACCTGAACTAGCCAGTTTTATTGTTGCCTTCCGTCGACCAGTGTCTTCTCAACACAGTTCACTAGTGGTGAGTGATGGTATTGTACTGTATTATCGAGCAAGTATTCTAAGTCAGTTTATTAACACTTAATAGTGGTATTACTTTTAACAACTAGCTCGACTTTACTGTTCTGACAAATCTTAATAACTGTTAATTCTGCTATTAACTTTTAATAATAGGCTAGTAAATGTTCAGCGTGGATCAGTCCATAAGTATAACACAACTTTCACATTATTCGTGTCGACTTTTTTGACGTCATCATCAAGACCCGAGTATGGACAATAGAAAAATAATCAAACACAACTAGATCAATTAATTGAGTGCATGTGTTTGTGTGTATGTATGTGAGGCGGATGAGAGCGAGTTTTACATCGACAAAATAATTAACTGTTCATAACATTTAGTTTTCTAAAATTGGTAGACAAAATTACAATATTCGAAAAATATAATACAATATTACAATTTAATGTATCGGTAATACAATAATCGCTTAATTATACTTATAAATAATATGGTGTAATCGTGGAATGTATTACGCTGAATTGGTACGCTGAATGCAGATCGTAGAGATGTTCAGATAAGTATGTTATTGAAAGTTATTATTATTTTGCATCTGCTAGCACAATTAGCCTGGTACCCAATACATTTTACATTACATACATGGTCAATGTAGTAAAGTTGTATGAAATTGATAATTTATTAGTCCTGTTCGACACGTTTGAAACATTGGTACATTAAATAATACGTTATTGCATTATTGCGTAATATATACGTTGGTAGTATAAAGATCGTTTAAGTATAAATTATAAATGTAGTTATAATCGAATGCGTAGTAAAAATAATAAGGGTAAAAATACACGTCTAAAGTATGTTAAGCCGAAAACGGTGTAGGGACTTTTGAATATGAACATTCTTAACCGGATATTGTCCGTTTTTGTTTAAGCGTTAACGCCATATTGTTCACGATAGTGACTGAAGACTCGTTGGGCACTTGGTGAAATATATTACTACAAACGTTTTTAAAAACAAACACTTCGTAGTTTCGCAATTTTTCGTAACCTGTGGCAATTATTGTTTCAGCCTATTAGACTATTCTCAAAGAGCTGCTAAGAACAACAGTTTTGTCAGAGGTTAAGAATAATAAATTGTGAAACTACCTACCAAGTGTTTGCCTTTTTTAAAACCTTTGTATGTGTGATGGTTGTCCAGGCGTTAACGCTCTATTTTTCACGATATTGACTGAAGACTCGTTGGGGGCTTGGTGAAATATTGCGTTATCGCATAATATTATATGTTGGTAATATAATGATCGTTCAAGTATAAATTATAAATTTAGTACAAAAGTTTAAAAAAAAAAATATATAAACACTTGGTGCGTTTCACATATTTTATTTAACTCTGACAGTTGTTTCGACTTCTTAAGCCGTGTTTCACAATGTTTATATATTTTTAAAAAACCTTTGTATTAATATGTTCCACCAAGTGCCCAAAGAGTCATCAATTAACATTATAAATGTAGTTATAATCGTATGCATAGTAAACTTATTAATGGTTAAAATACATGTCTAAAGTATGTTAACCCGAAAACAGGATAGAGACTTTTGAATATGAACATTCTTAACCGGGTCGTCCTTCGTTTAAAAGCGTTAACGCCATATTGTTCACGATACTGGTTGAATCTCGTTGGGGACTCAATTAACGAGATCGATAATTGTGTGTGTGTGTGTGTGTGTGTGTGTGTGTGTGTGTTTTTGCTAAAATTGGTAGACATAATTACGATATTCGAAAAACATAATATTACAAGTTAATATATTGACAGTATGATAAATGGTTAATTATACTTATAAACAATTATAAATGCAGTAGTTAGGAATTGTATATTGCAATTGGTACGCTGAATATAGATGGGAGGGATGTTCAAATAAGTACTGTATGTTATCAAAAGTTATTATTATTATTTTTCATCTACTAGCAGAATAAGCAGGTACCCAAAACATTCCGGCTTAATACATGTTTATTGTAGTTGTGTGACGTTGATTTGTAGTTATATTGTAGAACATTAGTAGATGAAGTAATACGTTATTGGAATTTAATATAGGCCTACTTGTAATAATATTCGTCATATTGATAATATGATCGATAATAATAATTTAATATATTAGTTATATATACAGAGTTAAAAAGTAAAAAATAGTAACACTTTTTTGGAACATTTTGGTCTGTTTTGTTTTCAATTAAAGTCGAATTTCTCGCATTTGTATTTATTTTTAAAAGACTTTATATACATTAATTTTCTCAGAATTAAATTCTCTACAAAATTAGTAAATTTTTATTTGTTTATTGGCAAATTAACGAAGTTATTTTATCCCAAATCTAAAATCTGTGTTTTTCGACTCCAATGTTTTGTGTTTTACGCAGTTTTTCTTAGAAACTAATTGAGATAGAGTTATGGGGCCTCTTTTATTACATTTTTCAGATCAAAAACCATAAGAAACCACTAAATTTACCCTTCATTTTATACCCCAAGAATTTCAGGATGACTTCATTTTACCAGGGGACCAGAAGTAAGGGCGAAATATTTCGCGAGCCGTAAGTCGCTAACGAAGTTTTAGGGCCTGTGTTTATTTGAACTTTTTTGACATGATAATGTCTTATGGCTGGCCATCATTTGGAAATTTCTGTAACGCATCACGCTGCATGACGTCATCATTTACCAGCCGGGAATCGTTAACTAAAACCGCGACCGCTAAAGTGCTAACGTCCGTCGCAGATTAAAGACCTAACAAGCAAACAACACTGCATAGCTGTAGATAGGTATGTAACCAATCAGTCAGTCAGTAACCATAATAATGTTGCGTTTAGCTGGCGGCTGAAAGACATTATCATGCTCTTAAGCTTTTACCATTTGGTAAACGGTACTTTACATTTTTTCTTATTTTTAGCTACAAAATCAGCTTCTGAAAGAAAGTCGTGTCTTTAAAATGATTCTGTATATGTAAAATGATCGTTTAAGTATAATTATCAATGTAGCCCTCTTCGAATGTATACTAAAACTAATAGGAGTAAAAACCAATCTGTATCATGTGATAATGGTTATTAATTATTATTTATATCGTTGTAAAATAATATTTACAGAGTACTTGGTTTATATAGTCTGGTGTAGAATTATGTATACACCAACAGTCATTCTCTCTCTCTCTCTCTCTCTCTCTCTCTCTCATACTACAACACTCGCCCTTTCTCTCTCTCGAAGTCCAAAACATACATAAACCTCTCTGTCTGTCTCCCCCCCGCTCTCCCTGGCGCGCGCACTCTCACTCTCTCTCTCTCTCGCTCTCGCTCTCTCTCTCTCTCTCTCTCTCTCTCTCTCTCTCTCTCTCTCTCTCTCGCACACACACAGCAGAATGCAAAAGCGCATGCGTACACATTTTTTTTTATAACAGACAAAACGCGCACAGCTTCCTGCTCTCCATATTACCCCCCCTCTCTCTCTCTCTCTCTCTCTCTCTCTCTCTCTCTCTCTCTCTCTCTCTCTCTCTCTCTCTCTCTCTCTCTCTCTCTCTCTCTCTCTCATATAACTGTCCCCCCCCACACGTTCATACTCGACCACAATTGTGCACATTATACATGTAAGTAAGTAAGTAAGTACAGATAGGTATTCATACGGTATTCTTTACGTTTTAGCATCCAGGTAGGCCTCTATGAATAGACCTGCCTCCACCTCAATATCCACACACAACAACCGACAGTGCCCCGCACACGCGCGCGCGCGCGCACACACACACACACACCTACTTGTATATATTAATAATAAATAATACTTAATATTTTTTTAAACAAGAATATATTTTAATAATAAATAATAGTTTGTTTTTAAAAACAAGTATATATATTGTTTTTACGGGGTTTCGAGATTTTTAATTTAAATATTGTTATCTACAGAATTATATTGTATATTATAATTTTATATAATATATTATAGATATCATTTTATATTATATATTATAAATAATCAAAAAATTCAAAATTGTTTCAACGTGTGTTTTATATTGTTATAACTATTTGTGTTATAAGAAGTGATTTTGAAATGTATTTACGAATTATTAATTATACATTGTAACTCCCGTTATATTACTTCATTATAAAAGTAAGTTACGCGTAAATAAAAACTGTCGACGCATTGTATAAACAATGAAAAACGATTGCAATCTTCAACAAGCTATTTTATAACATACACACATAAAATTTTCACGTTTTATATTTTCTAACAAAGATTGTATGCGATATTCATTATACATTTCGGTACCTATATAATGCGAGTGTAGGTATGGTTATCAGGGGCGGAGTAACCATTAGCCTGACTAGGCTGTAGTCTAGGGCGGGGCACTTTGGGGGGGGGTGCAAAATTTTAGCTAAAAAATAATAAAATTTTACAGCAATGTAAAATTGGTAATAAATTGCAAGGATAAAATTCGAGTTCATTTTGAACACAGGCGCCTGTTTGCGAGAAATTGTGGTAATACTGTACATAAATAATAGAAGTGCTTTCCAAACTGTTTCTCAGGTTGTCATCGGCGGCCGGCGCTCATAGAACTATGCCGCCGTCCGACTTTCGTGGAATTGCCGACCACGTTAGTCTTAACAAAATCACAAATCCACAAAATATTTAATTGATTGTCTTCTTTGTGTAAATGATGTTAAATGTACTCTTAATAAAACTGTTATAATTCCGTAACTACTTAGTTAATTTTTTCCTTATAAAAGCCATGCAAACTACAAATGGTTGAAGGTGTAACTCTAAAACAATCTCTAAAAAATAGCCTCAGTTTTCAATTCTTGAGACTATTTCCAAAAACAGTAAGATATTTGAAATATTCCTAACTAAGAAATATATTGTAGGGTGTTTAAAGCTTCATTCAGCCCCTTGGAAATAAACGTAAGAGTAGCCTATGGGAGGTGAGAGGGGCGCTAAAATATAATTAGCCTAGGGCGCCAAGATACCTTAATCCGGCCCTGATGGTTACTGGGAAAGTACGCAACAGCCATGTTGTCTATACCACAATAATTATTTATGTTCACTGGACACGTGTTTTAACGGCAAAAACAGATTACGAGACCTTTCTGAAATAAATGTAAAAATGGAGTTAAAGGCCTACGTGAACATAAATTATTGTATCACTTTTGTTTTCTGATGATGGAACCAAAATACATTGTCTCAAACGTAATATCTTAAAAAGAATGTGAGCATATTTTACGTAAATGTCTAAATAATATTAAAGAATGACGTAAATATTAAAAATAATTTTATTTCTGATAAACGAAAATGTAGGCCTACTCACATGCTGAGAGATCGAGCTGAATACTTTTGAAATTCTTTTCTTGACATAGTTCATTATTAGATTGATGTATTTACACAACTTTCCAATTGTTTAATTCAGTAAAACAATTGAAAATCAGTGACACCTATTCTGTATGGTAATATTTATAGTATTGTCAATTAGAATATTGGAAATGTCGAAACAGTATAGGCCTAATTTTGTTTACACTGAGCGTTTAGTAGTTAATCCGTGAGTTTGATCGTTTAGTAGTTAATCCGTGAGTTCGATCTGGTTTTGTAGTGTACTTGGCTGGAGGTTTTTTGTTTCAAAATACGATTTAGTGTCCGAGCTATTTCATAATTTGTAAAAAAATTGAATTGTTATACTGTGTATGTTAATTATAATATAATATATACTATAAATATTATAACTTTATAATATTATAGGCCTATATAATATGTTGATTTTTATCCCCACACGCACATGTACACAAACACATTCAATCAATTAGTTGATCTTTTCGTGTTTGATATTTGTTCATGTATCCGTACACAGGCCCAGATGACAATAACAATTATTGTCGAAATGTCAATAAAAATAACGAAAAATTTCTGTTTATACTTATTGATCGATCCTCATTATTGAGTGATACTGCTACACGGCAAAAATTATTTGTTACATATTGTTTGTATATGTATGTATGTTGAAAATAAAACGACGTGTGATATGATTCTGTTTATTGTGCATATCGATTTGTTATTATAAATTGCATATGAACATTTACCGTGTCCTCGTCTCATTTAATTATCTGTACACTCTTATTTGAATCTTACTTATTTATAGCAAAATCTCTTGACTTCCAATACACACGAATAGGCGTTTACATGTTGGATAAATTCACTCGCCACTCGGCATTCAAGTTCTCACTTCTGGCATATGTCCCACGACACACTGTTTTTCTTCATTTTTAAATATTTTTCGATAATACTCCAGGCAGTTGTAATTGTGTGTACTCTCTTAATGTATTTCATTAAGGGTTTTCATTATAGAGTATAATTACATACTGAAGTTCACAAAATATTATTTTTTTATGATGGAGAAGTAACATATTTAATTTCTCTGTTTCAGGACATGGATGGAATAAGTCTCGACACCCTTAACAAGATCTAGTAATAGCACGTTCAATATACGAAAGTACATATATCAGTGAGCAGCTGAAATTCGCTGAAAAAGTTCCCGTTCACAGGCCGGCTGTTTCAATTCCGTATACATCAACTGACAACGAGCAGCCTGATAATGGAAGTCAGAAGATTGACTCCAGCAGCCGATCAAGTAATCGCGAGCTCAAGACGTCACAGATTGGAACCGTACGATTCCACACATGTGAGAAGAAGGAAGCGAGGTCTCCAGCTGCGCATCCTGACACCAACACAGCCAGGGGAACCAGAGGATAGAAATATGTTATTTTTTAAAGGAATTCGTCCTTCTTTACAAGCATTTAATGAGAGTCAGACTGTTGATTTTCAGATGGGAGTTTTACGGCTGATAAGAAACCTTCAATACGGACGGCCTGCTTGGCCCCAACCGCATTCATTTCAAACTCGTCTTGCTGCCCCTCACAATCCATATCCTCATCAATATCCTGCTGTTGTAAATACACAATTTCCCGCTACCCCTAACCAACAACCATTTCCTACCCCCTCAGCATCCAGTAATACAGTACGTCAAGCGGTTCGAACAGGCACACCATCCACTGCTTCCGTAGCCAGCCAATGTGTTTATAACCAGTACATGGACGAAGAGTTTTAAATTATAAATCTATTGTTTATCACATTTTATGTAACAGCTAAGTTTACAATAAAATATGTACTTTGTTCTCTAATTTGTGTAAGTTCTTTGGGGGGTGGAAACTAGGAGAATGCAACTGTTTTAAAGATAGAGATGTTATTTATTGTGCAGACATTTGTGAGGCTCAACACACAGGTAAATGCTAGTAAAGAGCGTCACACACACACACACATTGAGTTAAAATACTCGAGCCGTATCTGTCAGTTCAATAAAGGCTCTCGTTGCTCATAAACAGCCTGCTTATGACTTATAAACACACCGCTTGCAAACAACAGATAATAATTAAGACAGCAATCGATAATCGCCAATCCTCCGACTTGGTACAACCTCGTGCCCATTTCTCGATATCAACGCCCCCTAAAAAATTGATAATAATGTAATAATAAACACCCATACCCCAATTAAAAAACGCCAAAGTTTTTCAGGAAAACCCCAAGAAGAGGACAGGTGCCATCTGGAGTGATGAAAGGAGGGAGAGACATCGATCAGGAGATGTGGGAGCGGAGGAAGAGAGAGGAGAAGAAGGGAGGAACCAGTTGAACCAAACGTTGTCCACAGTGGCTCATACGCAAAACGCACCCATACCCCAATAGCCACTACTTCCACACTACATACACGTACACCATTACTGTCCACATTGGCTCATACGCAAACGCACCCATACCCCAATAGCCACTACTTCCACACTACATACACGTACACCATTACTGTCCACAGTGGCTCATACGCAAAACGCACCCATACCCCAATAGCCACTACTTCCACACTACATACACGTACACCATTACTGTCCACAGTGGCTCATACGCAAACGCACCCATACCCCAATAGCCACTACTTCCACACTACATACACGTACACCATTACTGTCCACAGTGGCTCATACGCAAACGCACCCATACCCCAATAGCCACTACTTCCACACTACATACACGTACACCATTACTGTCCACAGTGGCTCATACGCAAAACGCACCCATACCCCAATAGCCACTACTTCCACACTACATGCACGTACACCATTACTGTCCACAGTGGCTCATACGCAAAACGCACCCATACCCCAATAGCCACTACTTCCACACTACATACACGTACACCATTACTGTCCACAGTGGCTCATACGCAAAACGCACCCATACCCCAATAGCCACTACTTCCACACTACATACACGTACACCATTACTGTCCACAGTGGCTCATACGCAAAACGCACCCATACCCCAATAGCCACTACTTCCACACTACATACACGTACACCATTACTGTCCACAGTGGCTCATACGCAAAACACACCCATACCCCAATAGCCACTACTTCCACACTACATACACGTACACCATTACTGTCCACAGTGGCTCATACGCAAAACGCACCCATACCCCAATAGCCACTACTTCCACACTACATACACGTACACCATTACTGTTCACAGTGGCTCATACACAAAACGCACCCATACCCCAATAGCCACTACTTCCACACTACATACACGTACACCATTACTGTCCACAGTGGCTCATATGCAAAACGCACCCATACCCCAATAGCCACTACTTCCACACTACATACACGTACACCATTACTGTCCACAGTGGCTCATACGCAAACGCACCCATACCCCAATAGCCACTACTTCCACACTACATACACGTACACCATTACTGTCCACAGTGGCTCATACGCAAAACGCACCCATACCCCAATAGCCACTACTTCCACACTACATGCACGTACACCATTACTGTCCACAGTGGCTCATACGCAAAACGCACCCATACCCCAATAGCCACTACTTCCACACTACATACACGTACACCATTACTGTCCACAGTGGCTCATACGCAAAACGCACCCATACCCCAATAGCCACTACTTCCACACTACATACACGTACACCATTACTGTCCACAGTGGCTCATACGCAAAACGCACCCATACCCCAATAGCCACTACTTCCACACTACATACACGTACACCATTACTGTCCACAGTGGCTCATACGCAAAACACACCCATACCCCAATAGCCACTACTTCCACACTACATACACGTACACCATTACTGTCCACAGTGGCTCATACGCAAAACGCACCCATACCCCAATAGCCACTACTTCCACACTACATACACGTACACCATTACTGTTCACAGTGGCTCATACACAAAACGCACCCATACCCCAATAGCCACTACTTCCACACTACATACACGTACACCATTACTGTCCACAGTGGCTCATATGCAAAACGCACCCATACCCCAATAGCCACTACTTCCACACTACATACACGTACACCATTACTGTCCACAGTGGCTCATACGCAAAACGCACCCATACCCCAATAGCCACTACTTCCACACTACATACACGTACACCATTACTTATATTCTCCTTTTTTTCAATCTACTGCCTAAATTTAATGAGAGGAAACACATTTTTGTTGAGTATATTCAATTTTCATATAAATAACAACCAACAGTGCTGTCCAAAAGTAAGGTGTAGCACAGGAATGGTCTTCGCACCCAGGGACGGATTATAAGCGCGTGGTGATCTATGCTGCTATCTAACTGGTGCCCCGATGTAAAATGCAACCATTTATCCATTATTTAAACTGATAAATGGCATCCGTGAGGCAGCCAATGTGTTTATAAACAGTAAGATGAGTCTTTTAAGTTTTAAATCTATAGTTTATCACAGCTCATGTAACAGCTAAGTTTACAATAAAATATATACTTTGTTCTCTAATTTGTGTAAGATCTTCTTTTGGGGGGGGGGGGGTTGGAAACTAGGAGAATGGAACTGTTTTAAAGATAGAGATGTTTTTTATTGTGCAAACATTTGTGAGGCTTAACACACTCAGGTAAGTGCTAGTAATGAGCGCGTCGGCACACACATTCAGGTAAAATACTCGAGAAATATCTGTCGGTTCAATAAAGGCTCTCGTTGCTCATAAACAGCCTGCTGGCACTTGTAAACACACCACCTGCAAACACAACAGACAACATTAACACAGCAATCAACCATCGACAATCCCCCAACTGGTACAACCTCATGCCCATTTCTCCCCCCCCCCCCCGTGTTTAGCGTGCTGTGCTGCTCGTCCTATCCGCCACACTACCGTTTGGACTAATGCATTAATAAACACTAGTTCCCCAATAGCCAGACCTTTCACTACATACACGCACACCATTACTTCCATTCTCCTTACTTGTCTTGTTGGTGCCTCCACCTCCTCAATGGCCGGCCTGCACTGGCGGGTCGTCATGTCTATAAACATGTTACGCGCTATGTGTATTAATTTGTATGATGAGCTGCTGGGCCTAAACAGACGTAACACAAAAATATTTCGACACCAATAACTGTAATATTTACACTGAATGCAATGAATAAGGCATAATAGAAAATGATTGGTACTAAGTTTTAGTGATCAGAATCAGCATTGATTTATTTTAGTAGAATATAGATTACCCTCTTTAAGTGTAAAAAATTAAGCCAGCCAGCGGATTAAAATTAATTTCGATGCATCAATCAATGTCAGTTTACAAAATCTATTGCATACATGTTACCATAACCTCATTAATTGTAACAAACGTTTTTGTGTCACACAAATGAATAAACTTAGTTCATTTTCTTTTCTGTCTGGAGTGTTACAAACTTTTAGTTCCAGATGTGCTTTAATTAGTAATTAATTAGTTTACTTGAAAGAACAAAAGGGCGTGTCCTCTCGAAGCATGATGTCGCCGACGATGTCGTGCGGGGGCCTGTCGTACAGACATATTACTTGGGTACTGTCGCGAGGTGTCGGCCTCATTATCTTCAAGTACGTGCAGGTGCAGATTACATCCATCGGGGAACGATAGCTTCCTGGAGAAAATCAAAACTGCCGGTACTCTTCGACCAAGCCGATGCTTGGTATGTCAAGTTCCCACCACAAAGGGCAGAGTTGAAGAAAATTGCCAGACTCTGTTCACCCAATTACAAGCTTGGACCCCAGTAGCTGACAGCAAAAAAAAGTACTGAACAGTTTCGTCAAGCAAAGGTAGGGGCGTGACGTCGAACAACTACAAAAACAAACCTCAGATGATTGCACTACCAACCCGATATGATACGTCACGGACGCTTCATTGTTTAGATTAAAGGAGTGGTCACACAGAATACGTTCAGTTCATGCGGTCAGTCGCCATCTGAGGAGGAAGAAGCTCTTAGTCTATTGTGGTTATCTCTTAAAAACGTACAGTGTGGCTACACGATGTAAACAAAAAACGTTTACAGTTTGGAGAGTACAATAAACTATGTAGAGAACCTTCATCACATGAAGTCCACTTTTACAGATATTTTCATATGACACAAGAATGTTTTAAAGAAATACACGCTTTAATCAAAGTTAAAATAAAAAGGATTGATACTAATTGGAGAAGGGCTATATCGACCAGAGAAAGATTAGGTATATGTTTGAGGTCCGTAATATTTTATTCATACAAAATGTATTTAATAAGTTTACAATAATCTGTGTATAATGACATTAAGTTTATTACAGTCTATTGTGAATACGAGTTATCAGTCCCAGACATATAAGTATTTTGGTCTGTTATTGAATTACAACTTGCCAAAATTTTGTTTGTCAAGATCCAAGTACAATTATTTAAATTAGTAAAAGATTGAGCTGCACTAACCCTTTGCACACGCATCACTCAACAATAGTCGACAACACTAGATACATAGTATACAGTACTTACAGTATACGTAGTACGTTTCCTGTGCTACACGAGGGAAAGACATACACGTCGTGTGGCATGTTTCCTTGAAGAAACATGATACTGTGATTTGGATCTCCAAATCTGAACCTAATATCGATTAAATACTACCGATAGTATTATCGAGTAGTAGTATCGATTAATCTGAACCTAATAAAGGCGACGATATGGACGTATGGTCTGTATGACGGTGGTTGGCGTGTGGACTCTTGGCCTACCTGCTGCCTCTCCCCCATTGTAATACTTCCGCCCGGGTTGGACAGCAGCTAATTGCCGCGTGAGTCACCTCACTGTGCGTCCAGTATGAAACAATTTTTTTTTGCCTCGCCCAATACTGGTAAAATTTTGTTATATTTGAAATCAGCAAAATAATACGATGAAAATGACATCAAACACGACTAAAAAATATTAAATTTCAAGGTAAAAGCTCAACAACTACTTTAATACACATCTTCAGTGCATAGTGCTTTATTACGCCTCAAGAAATATCACATTAGGACAACATTCAACATGCACAAAATAGTCAACGCCTTTTTACAAAATCCGAATGATTGCTTTCACTTAAGAGGGACAAGGTGGTTGGCGGTCCTCAAATACCAAGCAAAAACTGCGACCGATCTTATACCAGCCACTCTGGGAGAAATATCCATCAACGCATCCGCGAACACGAATTGTCAGTAGCAAAACAAGAAGACCCTAACGAAAGACGCCAAAGAAACATGACACACTTTCGATTTCAAAAACACAAAAATCTTGGCTAGAAGTAACTATATGAAGATCAGAGAGGGGACCGACATATATCGGATGAGGTAGGGAGCGGTCAACGACAGAAATGAATATCCTGAACTATACTGCATATAATGACCACGTGGAAATTCCTTACTGACACTTCACAAATTAACAGGCAACATATGGCCACAACACACTCACCCCCACGCTCTAACCCTCCCACGGCAAAAATCACAAGGGAAGCGAGATATGAAACACGCGCCGTAGTTAAATCAACATCAGTACGCCTTGAAAATGTTCCGGGATTACGGAACGAAACGTCGGCAATATAAACATCACATACACGTATGTACCCAAAAACCTACTACAACAGTCAATTGTATATGCATACAGTCAATTTGTATATTCCACTGGTCATTGTATTTAATGTAATTGGTCATTGTAGGCTATAATTTAGTGGAATATACAAAATCGGATGCCAAGATTGCAATAGATGTTACATAGGACAAAACAAAAAAAAAAAAAAACTGAAAAAACCTTACTTTGAACATTCAAACGCATACAATAAAACAAACATTTATTTGCTTGTTTACATGCAATAAACATAGGACATGAATTCCCAGACATAACCAGCGTGATACTAATAAAACACGTACCACAAAAAGGCACAATAATGAACATATGGAAAAATTTACAAATATACAAACACAAAACAAACTAATACCTGAAAACATATCAATACAAGTCAATGGAAAACACGACACAATTTTCAAAATACTCAACACTGAAAACATTCAAAAAACGACTATTTACACACACACTAATAATACCAATTTAAAATACCAAACGCCAACAGGAAACCATAGAAACAACCAACAGGAACACAAATACTCAACAAGATCCAAAATTAAGATGGGTAACGATGGGAAAAATGTTCCAAAACATGAGGATTCCCGAAACATGTTCCAAATTAAGAATGTTCCAAGTTAACTATATGTGGTTGCATAATAAACGTATTTTTAAATAGACGAGTGAGACGATGACATGAAACAACTAATTAAAACATAGTAAAAGAATCAATCAACGCTTTATTAAATATGACAAAGAAAATTAATTGATTATTAAAATTTGAAACTAGAAAATTCAAAAAAATTCTCTAAGGTTACACTCTGAAAAACATAACATATCCTTGCTATTCAGCACACATTAATAACATACGGTATAGTATTAAATATCTAAATATATATGATGAACGAAATATAAAATTCTTTTATATTGCTTGGTGTTTGACTTTGAGCTGGGTCGCAGGCTTTGGTCGTGGTTGAGTGTGGATAAGCACGTGAATAACAATAACGTTATAAGTTTTAATTTACAAGTAGAGTACACAGGAGTTAGTACTGGTTGTGAAATTAGTACGGCTGTTTTAAGAAAAGTATATTCATTTGATTTATTCAAAAATTAAATTCAAATTCTCATGTTATGTAAATGTTTAATGCGGGTTACTTATTATATGAACCCTTATATTCAATCTGAATATAATGTACTCATAATGTGTTTAACTCTTATTTCTTAAATTTCTAAGACATAGTATACACATACACAAATTATATATGACATGAAATAGTACACAGACATATACATATAACACATATAAATATTATTGGAACGTGATTAATACGTATAACATTTAAATCTTGATCTTGTCTTTACAAGCGTGGTTTTCAATATATACCACTTAAATAAAACTTTCAATTAATTAAAATATTAATAGAGAACATTTATTATGTTAATTGATTTTATCTTTAATGTCTCAATTAATTAACAATCTTATAATTATGTAATTCTCATATTTAAAATTACTCATTTAATCAATTACAAAATATAATAAAATAATATGGTTCTTGTTTGACCATTTATTTAAGAGATTACTACAGTTATACTCAATTATATTTTAAACAATTCTTTATTCATTATTCAAATCTAAAGATATAATGAATTATTTCATGTACTAATATTTCAGAAGAATATGATTATTAGCCCCACTAAGGTAAAGAGAACGATAATTAGTAGGCAAGCAAGACAACACACAATAGTAATCAACAAGGATATTGAACAAGTGGCGACATTCAAATATTTAGGTGCCGTTTTCAGTGAGGATGGCAGAATTGGGTCAGAGTTAGACATGAAGATCTCAGCTGCAAGCAAGCTTTATGGTGCTAGCAACAAGAAGTTTGTGGAGGAAAAAGCGAACTGTCAGAGAAAACCAAACTGGCAGTATACAAGTCTGTATATGCCGCAACATTGACGTACAGTTGCGAGTCATGGACTCTGAATGACGGACATAAAAAGAGAATACAAGCAATGAAAATGAGATTCCTGATGACAATTGAGAAGAAAACCAGAAGAGATAGGATGAGAAATGATAACATCCTAAAGAATTTTAAAATATTTTCTTTAAATGATAAAATTGACAGTTCGCAAATGCGTTGGTTTGGCCACGTCTGTAGGTTAAATAATAAAAGGTACTCGATAGGAGCATGCAGAAGGCAGAGGAGAAAGAGAATGGCGCAGAAAGAAATGAGAGAATAACATCAAGAAGAGTGTAGAAGCCAGAGGAGCAGTTCGGTGCGTTCCAGGGTTTCGGCAGTCGAGAGGACGAGATGGGGGAGCTCTCTCGAAAACCTCGACACCTGACGGGTAGAAGAGGATGACTAAGAAGAAGACTAATGTTTCAAATACAAGGATTACTAATTATCAACGTCATACAACTACAGTTAGCATGTATTAAGCCTGAATGTTTTGGGTACCTACTAATTCTGCTAGTAGATGAAAAATAACACTATGCAACATGATTTTCTATGTTTCTGTAGTCTTAGGTGTTCCTAAAGCATTTTTTTTTGCGCTGATTCCAGATCTGCAATCCGTTTCTTTCTATCACGTACAGTTTTTTTGCAAATCAAATGAACTCATCTTTTATTTACACGTAAGTTTCACAAGGGGAAATTTTATTGTGGGGGAGGGAAAGTTTATTTCGGTAAGAGGGATTAGTTGGCCACACTTGTTACACCCAGCTGGCTGTCAGGCGGGAAACGGTAGTTCATTGTTTACATGCTGTAGTGCTGTGAGATTATATTTGTGCTGTCATATATAGTTTGTGAACTTTCTGTAGAAATGAGTCCCGGAAGTGTTTGAATAACCCAAACGTGTTCTGTTATATTTGTGGTAGCTACGTAATTGGTAAGCAAAGACAGGACATTAATAGTTTTGTGAGAAACGTGTATTACGCGTACTTCGGCATAAGGCTTGGTGATGAAGACAAAAGCTGGGCACCACACAAGGTATGTCGTACATGTGTTGAGGGACTGAGACTGTGGAAAAATGGTGCAAAAAAATCAATGCCTTTTGCAATCCCAATGGTTTGGAGGGAGCCACAAAATCATGTTAACGATTGCTATTTTTGTATGGTTAAAATTCAAGGTCATAACGCAAAAAGTAAGAAGGATATACAATATCTGAACATTCCTTCGGCCTTACGACCAGTTACGCATTGTAATTCTCTCCCTATCCCAGTTCCACCTCCCGTTCTTGAAGATGTGCCACTGACGAGCAGCTCAGAAAATGAAAGCGATAATGCTGATGATTACAACCCGGAAGAAGATTCTGCACCAAAATTATTCAGTCAAAATGAACTTAATGATATTACTCGTGACTTGAACCTGACAAAAGATGCCGCCCAATTGCTTGGGTCAAGATTCAATGCAAAAAATCTTTTACTACCCAGAGTTACGTTCTCTTGGTATAGGTCCAGAGAGAAGGAATTAATGAAATTCTTTAAAGAAGAAGGCTCTCTGGTTTATTGTTGTGATATTGAGGGTTTATTGAATTTCTTTAACGTCACTTACAATCCAAGTGAGTGGAGGTTATTTATAGACTCGTCCAAAACTAGCCTCAAAGGTGTACTTTTACACAATAGAAATTTGTTTGGTTCAGTACCCATTGCACATTCAGTTCATCTCAAGGAGACGTATGTAAATCTCGAAGCTCTGCTAAAATACGTGAATTATGAAAAACATTCTTGGACAATTTGTGGGAATTTAAAAGTAGTAGGTATGTTACTTGGTCAACAATCCGGCTACACAAAAATGCCTAGTTTCATTTGTGAATGGGATAGTCGAGCCAGAGACAAACATTGGAAGAAGACAGACTGGCCCAAAAGAAAAACTCTCCAACCCGGTTTACAGAACATAATAAATGTACCACTTGTTCAACGAAGCAAGATACTATTACCTCCTCTGCACATCAAACTCAGATTAATGAAACAGTTCACTAAAGCTCTTCCAAAAGATGGTGACTGTTTCCAGTACTTGGTAACAAGATTTCCAAAAGTATCTTATGAGAAACTTAAAGAAGGGATCTTCGTGGGACCGCAGATAAGAAAGTTAATGAAAGACAATTTGTTTGAAAGTACAATGAATCCAGTGGAAAAAAGGGCCTGGGTTTCGTTTAAAGAAGTTGTTGTCAACTTTTTGGACAACCACAAACATCCAGAGTACAAAACCATGGTTAAAAGAATGTTGCAGAGTTTCATGAAATTACGATGTAACATGAGTGTAAAGCTTCACTTCCTACACTCACATGTTGACTTTTTCCCTGCGAACCTCGGCGATGTCAGTGAAGAACAAGGAGAATGTTTCCACCAGGATATCAAGGACATGGAAAAGAGATACCAGGGAAGGTGGAATGCCAACATGATGGCCGACTACTGTTTTATGCTAAAAAGAGACGGCACTGATGAAGGGAGACAATCACGGAAGAGAAGTTTCAACCCACGTCAGAAAGATCTTGAAGCAGTGAATTCAGCGAAGAAGAGGAATTAAATTGTCATATATGTGTTGTGTTTTTGTAATAATTATAACATTTTTAAGTGAGTGTATACCATTGTCTACTGCACCGCCATGTGTTGTGATTTTATGCAGGATTAAAACATAAACAATTTTGAAATCACAATCAAATAATAATAATTTTCCCTGTTCACAAAATTCGATTTTTTAAAACTTCGAAATTGAATTGTATAAAAACCTTACGTGATACAGAAAAACTAAAACCAGATTTGAAATCAGCATGAAAAATACTTTTAAAATCACCTTACAGTCTTAAAACATCGTACCAAAAGTTTTAAAATTTTGATAACATACTTATTTGAACATCTCTCCAATCTCATCGTACCGTTTATGATATTCATTACTTGATAATTGCAATATACAATTCCATAATTACAGCATCTATAACTGTTTATAAGTATAATTAAGCGATTATTAGATTATCAATATATTAAATTATAATATTGTATAAATTATGTTTTTCGAATATGATTACCAATTTTAGCAAAACAAATGTAAGGGTAGTAATATTTTTCATCAATAATCCTTGAGTACTCTACAACTCAGGCACATATGCAGCAAATTATTTGATTATGTTTGAATTTACGGTAGTTATCGTTTGTCATAAAAAAATTACTCTTGTTAAAACGTAAAACGTTGCAGCTAAACTACCCCTTTCTCTTAACCGATCTTCACCAAAATCAAAAGGCCTTGAGTACTCTACAATTCAGGGACGTATGCAAAAAATTATTTGATTCTGTTTGAATGTGCGGCAGTTATCGTTTGTCATAGTAAAATTTCTACACACAGACACTTTTCGAAAAATGACTTTTCTTCATGTTTTGAGAGTAGTACAATCAGAATCAGCCGTTATCTGGAACACGATTTTTTCGCCATCACCATACTTCCATTTCCTTATGGAACATGGAAGTAAAAATAATAATAATAACTTTTGATAACTTATACTTATTTGAACATCTCTCCAATTTCTATTCAGCCTACCGTTTGTGATATACATTACTTGATAATTGGAATATAAAATTCCATAATTACTGCATCTATAATTGTTTATAAGTATAATTAAGCTATTATTATACTGTATTATCAATATATTAAATTATAATATTGTATAAATTATGTTTTTCGAATATAATTACCAATTTCAGCAAAACAAATGTAAGAGTAGTAAATTTTTCTGATGTAAAACACACTCTCATCCGCCTCACACACATACACACAAACACAAGCAGTCAATTAATTGATCTCGTTGTGTTTGATTATTTCTGTATTGTCCATACACAGATGCTGATGATGAACGTCAATAAATATTGTCAAAAGTTGACACAAATAATGTAAAAGTTATGTTATATTTCGGACTTGGAATTGGGTTAATATTTTGGTTCAATATTAACTAAATACTTAATAATTGGGTTCAATAATGAAATAATACAGTACATGGGCGTAACATGGGGCCTAACTTTGGGGGAGCAGGGTAAAGCTTCATAAATTCAATTGTGTAGTGAGACCATCTATATAATAAAATTAATAAAATGTATTATATACGAAATTAGAAAGTTTAGTAATAATTCTTAATTAGTAAACGAGGGACAATTTTATTTTTTAATGATCAACAAACCTTTCTTCATAAGTTGTACTTCCAGTTATGTTTACCTAGATCAAATATACTGTAAGCCTATAAACACAAACAATTTCAGTTCTTCCAATTCTTATACCCAGTTTTCGTAAATGCATCCTCTCCCTTAGGCACACTGTCACAATATTCTCGGCAGTAGTAGCAGTAAGCTGAATAAGCCACAAGACAAAGAAATTTTCATATTGCCAGTCAGGCAATTTTCAAAGAAATTAAGCTGTCACTACTTTGCGTTTCTTATTTCCCATTTCCCAGCACTTAAAAAAAAAAAAAAAAAAAAAAAAAAAAACGAATTAAGAAAGAGACACGCGATGTGTACTTTAACGGACTACGTACACGACCGAGTAACCGACCGCACTTCTATCAGTAATCATTAACAAATAATATTATTATATATAAAAAAACTTTCATAAATGAACTTACTTTGGTTATCACTTTCACAAACGTTTCAAGGTGATGTGCCTCTTCCTCAGTGTGAGTAAATACTGAATGTCATTGTTACAGAATAACAATTATGGACTATAGGTGTGTGTGGTGGGAATTGATGGTGGGAGGGAATTGGCACTGAGGTTCAAATTGTGTGTTTGGATCAATGTATCAAATAGTGTATGTGATCTGTAATGTAATTGTTCATTTAATATGTTGTTTGGTTGTAGTGCGTGATATCTGTATATTTCAAATTGTTCAACTGTGTTTAATTTTCTACTTTTTGGTAAGTAGTGTAATATTTCCATGTTGTGTTCTATGTTTGTGTAACTATGGTTTTCATTTTGTAAATGTGTGGCAAATGTGGAATGTATGTAATTTGTGGTGAGGGCTTTTACATGTTCTGAAAATCTGGAATAAAAAGATCTTCCCGTCTGGCCGATGTAGAATTGGTTACAATCATTACAATTTAATTTATAAACTCCTGTTTTACTGTATGTGTCTGTGTCTTTGTTAATATTTAAATGTTTCATAATGGTGTTGTTGGTTCTGTAGGCTACTTTATAATTGTTTTCTAAATGTGTTAGCAATTTTGTGTGTATTGGAGTTGTAGTATGTAAGTGTTATGTACTTACTGGGTTGTGTGTTGTTGGTCTGATGTGTTTTATTTTTTGTGCTTAGGATGCGTTTGTGTATTTTATTTACCAAATCGAGGTTGTATCCATTTTTAACTGCTATATATTTGATTGTGTTAAATTCTTCTTGGTAGTCATGTGTGTTTAGGGGTACTGAAGTGAGTCTATGGAGCATGTACAACACATACAGCAATATGAACATAAACAACACAGTATTGAATTCCAATTACTAAAAAACATAAAACGTAAATTACAAGAGCACAACCTAACCATACTCAAAGCAGACAAAGGCAATATTAATGTCATAATAGAAAAACAAGCTTTAAATAACAAAATCGAAACATTTTTTAATGAAAACAACATCACTAAATTAAATAAAGATCCCACCCCAAATTATCACAAACAAATTAACAAAACCTTAAATAACACAAAACACATAGTATTACCTGACAACATCAAATATTTTAAACAAATTAAACCAAAAGCCCCTACACTAAATGCACTACCGAAATTACATAAACCAAATATTCCCATCAGGCCACTTATAAAGAACACACAAGCACCTGCACACAAAATAGCTAGACACTTAGATAAATTAATCAGAAATAGCATAAATTTAACTAACAACACCACTGTCATAAATAATTTAGATCTAGTGAATAAAACTCAACATATCCACATTCCACACAATTCCACATTAGCTTCATTCGACATAACAAACCTATACACCAGTGTTCCCATAAAAGAAACTATAACTACATTAGAACAATTACTAAAATTAAACAACATGCCTGAAACACACATAAAAGAGATCATACATCTAACTAAAATTATAATTGATCAAAATTATTTCACACACAATAACATGTTTTACACACAAACAGATGGACTACCCATGGGCTCCCCTATATCAGGTATACTAGCCGAAATATTTGTACACACCATAGAACAAGAACACATATTGCAACAATAACAAATACACCGATAAAATAATATATTGGCACAGGTATGTTGATGACATTATACTCCTATACAACGGCAACAAAAGACAAATAGAAAATTTCCAGAAATATATTAACACTATACACCATAAATTAAAATTCACTCTTGAAATAGAACTAAATAATAGCATAAACTTCTTAGACCTCACAATCACCAAAACAGACAACACACACACATACAAAATATACAGGAAACCCACCACATCAGACATGGTCATACATAACTCATCCAACCACCCAACTCAACACAAACATGCAGCATTCAACTACATGCTCCATAGACTCACTTCAGTACCCCTAAACAACATGACTACCAAGAAGAATTTAACACAATCAAATATATAGCAGTTAAAAATGGATACAACCCCGATTTGGTAAATAAAATACACAAACGCATCCTAAGCACAAAAAATAAAACACATCAGACCAACAACACACAACCCAGTAAGTACATAACACTTACATACTACAACTCCAATACACACAAAATTGCTAACACATTTAGAAAACACAATTATAAAGTAGCCTACAGAACCATCAACACCATTATGAAACATTTAAATATTAACAAAGACACAGACACATACAGTAAAACAGGAGTTTATAAATTAAATTGTAATGATTGTAACCAATTCTACATCGGCCAGACGGGAAGATCTTTTTATTCCAGATTTTCAGAACATGTAAAAGCCCTCACCACAAATTACATACATTCCACATTTGCCACACATTTACAAAATGAAAACCATAGTTACACAAACATAGAACACAACATGGAAATATTACACTACTTACCAAAAAAAGTAGAAAATTAAACACAGCTGAACAATTTGAAATATACAGATATCACGCACTACAACCAAACAACATATTAAATGAACAATTACATTACAGATCACATACACTATTTGATACATTGATCCAAACACACAATTTGAACCTCAGTGCCAGTTCCCTCCCACCATCAATTCCCACCACACACACCTATAGTCCATAATTGTTATTCTGTAACAATGACATTCAGTATTTACTCACACTGAGGAAGAGGCACATCACCTTGAAACGTTTGTGAAAGTGATAACAAAAGTAAGTTCATTTGTGAAAGTTTTTTTATATATAATAATATTTAAAAAAGTGAATGAAGAGGATGAATCAACAAGATATTTATTAACAAATAATAGTTCCAAACGACCGTCTTTTAAGATTCGTGAATAAAGCCATCGACGTTTTGCGGTGTTCCAAAACAAGTCTTTGTTTGAGTAAAATGCATGCATTGTATTCCAGTTAATTATGTCTCTAGCGTTTTTTTTCGAAGAGAAATATTATTTTGACGTATATCATTCAAATCTTTCAAACATTCCCCTCACAAGTTTCTTCGAAAGAAATAAGAATAGGAAAATTTATGGCAACTAGTCGTCTGACAACAGTACAGACGTTGATAAATAGTGCTTACTGTGCTCGCAAGCATATAAACTGTCTCCTGTTTGACTATTTGTTAGTTTTTATTTATAAAAAACTGGAAACAAAATTTTATAATGCTCGGAACATTGGGGGGGGAGTGCGAGTGCCCCCTTGCCCCTTCCAAGTTACGCCTATGATACAGTACAATACCACCAAGTCACTCACCCACATATAACTTCTACTTTCTTAAGTGGTTGCTATTTACTGTCCCGCGTTTTGTGACGCCAAATATAACTATATATTTACTGTTGTCAAGTATAATGTTTGACAGTTAAGTGTTTACGCCCCGCGTTCTGGAGCGCCAAATATAACTATATTTTATAATGCCCCGTGATGGGAGGCCAAATATAACTTTAACTTAGGTTGCCCGGCTTTGTGGACGTCAAATATAATAATAATTTACTTTGGTGGTTGTGATTAATTAATGGTTAATTAATTAATTGAGTTAATTAACTATGATATAGTATATTATGCTGATTGTTTGTGTATAAGTGTGACATACCCTATTATTGCCACTCGTTAGGTACTCCAAATGTAAATAAAACTGCCCCACCTTTCTTGTGGTGCCAATTATAACCATTCTACTGTGTGTGTGTTACTTCAATTATTTATATGGTGTTAATTGAATATGTATGATTTGAATGACGTTGTTTTAATTTCTTTGATGCTATATACCAACTTAATCTTTCATAATCAAGAGCATTGGTATTCCATCTTAGGTGCTTTCGAATAAGTAACAACGTACACCAAACTTTACGATATTAACTTAATTTATTTATATCTGTTACTAATGACATCACTTTCATGATATCTGAAAAGAAACACAACAATTATCTTGCAATATGAAATAGCACAATATTATATCATTTATTATTTACTTTAAAATTTACTCACTCTCTTATAATCTCTTTCTTAGAGTTACTTATTTAAACATCAATAATCATAATTATTACCTTTTGTGCTACACTAAAGTATTCCTAACAAATGGATTCATAATTGCTTGGCTATAGCTCAAATTATCTTTTAAAAGTTGTTCATGCCAATTTAACATGAATAGCTACTAGATATTATTTTCTTGAAATATCATTCAACATGTTTATCGCTGCTTACCCGTGACCAATCCTCGCATTGTCTACCAGTTTCCTCTTGCTATTCCCACGCCAGTGTGGTCGTTTCTAGGTATTCCTTACAGCTGCCTCATCTGCTCTGCAGGCTTTCCTCAGCTGTGAATCATCCTGGTAAAACTGTGCGTCCCGCAGTTTGTTAATTGCTCACCCGTATTGTCGCTATTCAGTCCGACCCTTCCTGTCCATTGTGAACAATGTAACGCCGCGTTTGGTGTTAAGCTCCACACACGTGGCTTATTATTTCTCGTGTAGCTTCGTTATGTCTTCCTGTCAGCCTTTCTTTTTCATTTATCTATGATACATTACTCCTTTGTTTTTTCCGATGTCCAGCTCGCCACCCGCAATTCTCTTAAGCGAACAGCTGCCATTACAGAGGTATTGTCCTTACTCCCCTGCCTTCCCGTTGCTTGACCGACACATGGTACAGCGCCTGTGTATGTCATTGTCAAGTTGTCCACAGACCCTAGTTACTATGTTCACTTACTTCAAAAAAAAAATTCTTTAAAATTGTCGTTATAAACATTTAAGTGTGTATAGTCCAATGAAGAACTTACACTTCGTCGGAGAGAAAGAGTACAACTGAGAAGTCTGGATAGCAGAGTTCCACTATTTATTGGCCGAGATTTGGCCTTGGGTTGGCGTAATTATCATGATTGGCGACAAGCTCAATAAATAGTGGGTCTCTGCTAGCCAGGCTTCTCAGTTGTACTCTTTCTCTCCGACGAAGTGTAAGTTCTTCATTGGGCTATACACACTTAACTGTTGGTGAGTGACTTGGTATTGTACTGTATTACTTCCATGTTCCATAAGGAAATGGAAGTATGGTCATGGCGAAAAAAATCGTGTTCGAGATAACGGCTGATTCTGATTGTATTACCCTCAAAACATGAAGAAAAGTCATTCTTCGGAAAGTGTCTGTGTGTCTATCTGTGTGCCGATGTGTGTGTGTCTGTGTGTGTAGATTTTTTCTATGGCAAACGATAACAGCCGCAAATTAAAATAGAATCAAATAATTTTTGCATACAGTCCTGAATTGTAGAGAACTCAAGGTCTGTTGATTTTGGTGAAGATCGGTCAAGGTAAAGGGGTAGTTTACTTGCAACATTTTATGTTTTAACAAGGGTAATTTTTTCTATGATGAACGATAACTGCCGTAAATTCAAAGAGAATCAAATCATTTTTTGCATAAGTTTCTAAATTATAAAGAACTGAAGGCCTATTGATTTTGGTGAAGATCGGTTAAGGGAAAGGGGTAGTTTACCTGCCACCTTTAATGTTTTAACAAGAGTAATTTTTTTTATGACGAACGATAACTGCCGTAAATTCAAACACAATCAAATAATTTTTTGCATACATCCCTAAATTGTAGAGAGCTCAAGGCCTGTTGATTTTGGTGAAGAGCGGTTACGGGGAAAGGGTAGTTTACCTGAAACATTTTTTGTTGTAACAAGAGTAAAGTACTTAATTTTGATAAATAAAGTATCCTGATAAGATCATAATAATCCACCGTAGAAACGTAGATGAAATATCTGTAAAGGAAGAGGCTAGTTGAACGGGGTGGGGGTAATTTTCTATAAATGAAAATTATAGTTGAAGGGGGTGGGGATAATTTAAAAAATGTGTACTAAATTATTGGCAAGAAAGAAGTAGTTTGTTGCTAAAATTCCTTCCCGGGCTGTTTGGCCATAGTCCAATGTTTTCTGCAAAACCAGACGTTTTGGCAGTGCCATCGACTGCCATCATCAGTGAAAATCGAGTGTGATAACGTGAGGTGGCATACGTTAGTGACCACAGTACTGTGGTTAAGGCTGAAGCAATAAGCAGAAAGAATTAATTTCTATGGAAATATTTCATTTCGAAAATGATTTTAAATATAAATCTTAGAACATGGAAATCATGTATGGTTCTCCATACTGATATTTATTATATTATTGAGCAATTATTCCAAGTCCAAAATATAACACAACTTTTACATTATTTGTGTCAACTTTTGACAACATTTATTGACGTCAACATCAACATCTGTGTATGGACAATACAGAAATAATCAAACACATCGAGATCGATTAATTGAGTGCATGTGTTTGTTGTATATGTGTGAGGCGGGTGAAAGTGTGTTTTACATCAGAAAAATATTACTACTCATAAATTTGTTTTGTTAAAATTGGTAATCATATTCGAAAAACATAATTTATACAATATTATAATTTAATATATTGATAATATAATAATCGCTTAATTATACATGTAAAGAATTATAGATGCAGTAATTATGGAATTTTATATTGCAATTATCAAGTAATGTACATCACAATCGGTACACCGAATAGAGATTGGAGAGATGTTCAAATAAGTATAAGTTATCAAAAGTTATTATTATTATTTTTACTTCCATGTTCCATAAGCAAACGGGAAGTATGGTGATGGCAAAAAAATCGTGTTCGAGATAACGGCTGATTCTGATTGTACTACTCTCAAAACAGGAAGAAAAGTCATTTTTCGAAAAGTGTCTGTGTGCGTGTCTGTGTGTCTATGTATAGACATTTTTATATGGCAAACGATAACAGCCGCAAATTCACACAGAATCAAATAATATTTTGCATACGTCCCTGATTTGTAGAGTACTCAAGGCCTTTTGATTTTGGTGAAGATTGGTTAAGAGAAAGGGGTAGTTTACCTGCAACGTTTTATGTTTTAACAAGGGACATTTTTTGTATGACGAACGATAACTGCCGCACATTCAAACAGAATCAAATAATTTTTTGCATACGTCCTGTAGAGGACTCAAGGTCTATTGATTTTAGTGGAGATCGGTTTGAGGGAAAGGGGTAGTTTACCTACAACGTTTTATGTTTTAACAAGAGTAAAGTACTTAATTTTGATAAATTGAGTATCCTGATAAGAAGGTCATAATAATCCACTGTAGAAAGGTAGATGCAATATCTGTAAATGAAAAGGCTTGTTGAAGGGGTGGGGGTAATTTTCTATAAATGAAAATGACAGTTGAAGGGAGAGGGGATAATTTTTTACATGTGTATTACGTTATCAGTAACAAAGAAGTAGTTTGTTGTTAAAATTCCTTCTCGGGGTATTTAGCCGTGGTCGAATGTTTTCTGCAAAACCAGACGTTTCGGCAGTGCTATCGACTGCCATCATCAGTGAAAATCGAGTGCACTAACGTGAGGTGGTATACGTTAGTGATCACAGTACTGTGGTTAAGGCTGAAGCAAGAAGTAGAAAGAAGTAGTTTCTTTGGAAATATTTCATTTCGAAAATGATTTTAAATATAAATCTTAGAACTTGGAAGTCATGGATGGTTTTCCATACATATATTTATCTAATAGCAGAATTAGGACGCAACCAAAACATTCCAACATAATACATGCTTATTGTAGTTGTATAACGTTGATAATTAGTAATCCTTGTATTTGAAACATTAGTCTCCTTCTTAGTCGTTCTCTTCTACCTGTCAGGTGTCGAGGTTTTCGAGGGAGCTCTCCATCACTCCTCTCCACTGCAAAAACCCTGGCGCTCCTCTGCCTTGTACACTCTTCTTGATGTTATCCTCTCATTTCGTTCTGGTTAATTTTTGCTACTGGTATGAAACACTCTTGTCTATACATTAGAGAACTGTATACAAAATAACAGAATTACAACTAATACAAACACAAAATTGTGGTAAGCCAACTTGTATCATGTGAAAATGGTTATTAATTATTATTTATTTATTATTAATTAATAATTACAATTCTTAATTAATATATAACACAAATATTATAACTTTGTGTCATTATGCTTATATAGGCTACATATTGTTTGTATATGTATATAACCTATGTTGAAAAAAAACGATGTTTGATTTGTCTCTCTTTATGTTCATTGTACATATCGATTTTTGTTACAAATACATGTAAACACTACTATGCCCTCGTCTCAATTAATTAGGCCTATACATTCTCTCTTATTTGTTTCTGTGGGTCTTCCCGGAAGCCTTCCAGCAACTCGTCAAAGGACGATATCGACAGGCGGAAAGAATTTAAAAAAATTTGACTTCGTCTTCCCTTAACTGCTGAAAATCGCTTTGGAATTTTCTTAAAGAAACGTTTTTTTTTCTAATATTTGGTGAACACAATCTTGCCTATTAAACGTTTCTTTTTTCGCCCGTGTATAGACAAAGCAAGCCCAAGTGCTCTTTTGCGCCTGTTATCCATTGCAACTGGACTGTGAAACATTGGGGCTCCGTGTGAATGCAGGTTTGCACGCGGCGCGCGGCGGTAGAAGGAATTTGAAAGGGCTCTTTACAACATCCAAAAGATCTACACAAGCTCTGCGCAAGGCAACATTTTATTGTTTAGAGCCGAACGTTTGTGCCTCTCTGTGAAGGCATGTTATACTGGCTTCTCTTTTGAGACAGCTCAATAGGACGAGATATTCCAATTTCTTTCAACCCATAAGCCCTGACAATCTCATTTGATAATGACATTATTTTCTCTAATTAACCATAAAGTTATAATCTTTTTAACATTAAAATCAAATGTGCTATTCAAATTTGCTGTAGAATTTTTGCCAAACTGTTGTTACGAATGTGTTATTTGATTTTTTAACAAGCCTAAGCCAAAATTTAGTAAATTTCAGATTCAGGTGTGAAACATTGCGCTTTAATAATTTCGATCGATGATATGAAAGTTACATTCTAAATTAAAGTATTATTATTTTTGAAAAAAGAAAATTATTTCATATTTATTCCACAGACCGGACTCAGGCCGAAATAGTTAAGGAAATGTGTCAGTATAGTATAATGAAGTGTTCTTTAATGATTTATATAACATAAACATCTATAATCCGATTACAATTACTGGCGGCCTGCCACGGACCGCTCGCTCAACGACAAATCACTTTGAATTTATAATACTGGCATATTATTATTGTTCTTTGCCAACCATATTACTGTTAGATTATAAAACTCTGTCTGTTATGTGTCCAACCCTGGCCTTACACGACATCAATAGTCTCAGAAAGTCTAGCTCCAGGATTCAGAGTAAAGTAGTTAAATTTTTCATTTGTTAAAATGTATATAATGATGATACTAATCAAATGCAGTGAATATTTTTTGACGTTAGCTGTGTAAACATATTTTAAATAGAAATCTAGATAGCACGATAATTGAGGAACATTTTTGAGAGAGGTACTGCTGCTCTCAGTAACAAACGGTTGCTCACATATTGTAATCTGAATATTTTTGTCTTATTCGTTTAATTTTTATTGAATAATATTTACTAAAAAACGTAGACTTTCTAGTCGTATACATAAAATTTACGGCCGTGATAGCAGTATTGAGATTACAGGGTTGTCACTTAAACTTTTTTGTTGTTACTCATGAAAAACTCCGTTTTGCGTAGTAATTTCTGGAGACCTGTCGATAGGCTTGATTCAAATTCAGTTTAAGTCTGTGTTGTTTTCTGTAGTGGAACCAGAAATATTGATCTGTTTGCATTTTTCTGCTATCTAGATTTCTATTTAAAATATGTTTACACTGCTATCGTCAAAGAATATTCATTGCATTTGATTAGTATCATCATTATACACATTTTAACAAATGAGACATTTAACTACTTTACTCTTAATTCTGGGGCTCGACTACTGATGTCGTGCTAAGGCCAGGGTTGGACACATAACAGATAGGGTTTTATAATCTAGCAGTAATATGGTTGCCAAAGAACAAGTTGTGTGTAGGCCCTACATGTGTTTTGTGTTTCACCTGTGCTACAACATGTGGTTGAGAAAAGCCCAGAGTTGGGAAAACGTGTATTGCCAGCCACAGAAGCAGACGATTTTGAAAAGGTTATCCATAGTGCTGTGGATGAATACCAACTGCCAACTAGTGGGCTGCCGCTTCCATCTTACCCAGTCACGGTACAGATATATTCAGCAACCCGGCCAAACCAAGTTGTACCAGAACAAAACTTCAACCGTGTGTAAGTAACTGAGCTGGTCGTTTGGCCTCTGCCTCTTAGACCCCACAGGTGCAGAGGATGCATTTGTTGAGGATCTTGTGCCTGATCTCGAAACAGAGGCAACAGTGTTTGCAGACAAGTAGTGGCTAACTACATCGAACCGAACATTAACTTGACACCAAGTTTATTGGCGTCGCTTGATCTGTCATCAGAACGAACAAAAAACGGCTGTGAGGCCGTTCAACGTTAGGAAACACGTTCAGTGCTCACATTGTAATGTTTTTGTTTTTGTAGATGTTTGGAAAGTAAAATTATGACTTATTACACAAACTATCCCACAATAACCTTAAGAAATATCTGCATTAAAACTTCTGGAACACTGGAATGATGAATGGCTTAAGTCACCACCCGCCAAGCTATTCCGTGTGAGGAAAATATTTACGAGCAACACTCACTTGCTACAGACTCCAGAAGAAATCAAGTGGTCATAAAAAGACTCCGCATTGCATGAAATCACTGTGGCACAGTTTTGTCAGCTTTCCATCTCGTTTCAGAGTGCTCTGCTCTTCAACATATACGAAGCAAATTTAATATCCCTGCAGATGTGAGAAAAAGTTTAAACGACAAGACTGCAGCCGCCAACATACTTTTCCTCTTAAAGGAGATTCAGTTGTTAACAGCAGTATAGGTAGGCCTACGAACTAAGAAAATTATAAGAACATTAAAAATTGTGTAATTAAGTTAACGGATTGATATGTTATTATGACTTATTGTTATAGAGTTGTTATATTTTGTTACTTAGTGTTATATTTATTATATTTATATTTATGTTATATATCTGCATGATGTGTATTTATAATGTTTGTGTTGTGGGGGGGTTAATATTTCTCATTTTATTTTGCATCATTCAAACAAATATTTTTATTTGTTAAATATTTTTATCAGTTTCATTTATTTGCATTATTTGGTATTTAAACAAATATTTACTATATGTTACTGCACCTGTTTAAGAATCTGTACAAAATCATTTTTTATAATTTTTGTGGTCGCTAATGACCGTTGCTGTTGCAGCAACCTTATAAATAAATAAAAAAAATTATGACTTATATTGGTATAAACACCAAACTCGAAGTTCATTAAAAGACAACTATTTTCAAGTAGTACTGTACCTGTATTAAAGGGAGTATATAATCTGCGCACTTTATTTGTGGTCATAGAAATATGGACGGATTAGGCCGCTAGAGTGCGCACTCAGTACGTGCTCCAACACTGCCCTCTCTCGGTCATCTTACTCTCAATTATGTCTCTCACTCCGGCCACTCCTGTACTCTTTTCCATTAACACGGTCAGGCGTGCCGATCCCCCCCAACCCCTATGACGCTTCCCCCAATTTTATTAAAAAATCCCCCCTTTTTCTGACAAGATCTTTTCCGCTCTGCGCCCGCCGGGCCGCCGCGCACACACGGAAAAAAGGATCTAGTCTTCTACTCGATGCTTCAAACATGTTACAGATCGAGTTTAAGGTTTCCCCGTGTGGCGGCGCGTTGACAGTTTGCTGTTCGATGCTCGACAAGAATACGTTGTAAGTTCGTATCTCTCTGGATACCTGCCTATGAATCAGGCATCACTTCCATGCCGGGCATTGGTTGTGTCGATGAACGGCATTCGCTGTAACAAAGTACGTCTGTTATCCCTAACTAGATTCGGCGGCACAATTCTCTTATATGTTCCTCAGCTTCCTTATCGACGTTCGACATCCTCAGTGCTTGCCATAAGCCGCCACACGGTGTCACCTTGAACTCGATCTGTAGCCTGTTTGAAGCATCGAGTAGAAGACTAGATCATTTTTTCCGTGCACACCGCACCTACAGCTCGCTCGAAAAAGTCAACTGGGTAGATTTATTGTGCATCTGATACGTGTCCGTTATAAGTTTTTTACAGTTTTGTAAAATTGGGGAAGATTTTCATGCAATAGTAAAAAAAAAATCCCCTCCAAAATTCTCTAAATGTCGCCAATGGCGACACGATCCCCCCCCCCCTGTAGGCACCCCTGAACACGGTAGATATTTTGTATACAGAAACTTGAGAAAACGTCACTTCTCGCTTTATCCAGACCTAGGACAGGCAGATATACGATATCTGGTATGGTTAAAGTTTTCTTTTTTTCTATTTGTATCGGCTATCTGAGGACCACATGCCAATTTCAATTCTTTATTCCTTGTTCTTTTCTTTTTCTCCAATATTCTTCCATCTTTTCACTGTGTCTCTTCTTCCTGTCATCAGTCCACTTTGAACCTGCGTTTTTCTCTCTCCTACCCTGGATTCCTTCCATTTTGAACACTTTTGCCCAAAAAACTTCTCTTTCAGTTGCTTCGCCTACGTTTATATTATTTTTTTCTAAATCCTTTTTGACTTCTTTAATCCAACTTGATGTTGACTTCTTTCCCCACAGATATTTGAAGATCTGTTTTGTTAAACTATTGTGGTCCATTCTATATAAATGTCCAAAAATACTAGCATTCTTTTTCTCACTGTTTCTGTTATATTTTGTATACTGTTTCTGTTAAGTTTTCTTTATTTTGTATAATAATAATAATGGCTCCCATGTATACCACCGAAGTAGCTTAGGAGTAGGCAGGGTAGGCTGCCTAATGTGACCCATACGGCATACAAGGAAGGCAGTGTGGCCAGCACTACGCTTTAGCCGCCCATTATTATCCCCAGGATGTTATCCCAGGTACTCATTTTCAACAGGCTGAGTCGACCTGGGGGCTAAAAAACGCACCTTGATTTTATGGTGCGGGCCCGGGAATCGAACCTGGGACCTCTAGATTAGTAGCCAGGTGCCATACCCACTGGTCTACTGAGCCGTCTTGATTTTTATCTGTTTTATTATATTTATTTATAACTTTTTAATGTATATTGGGTTTTAAAGCTATTTTCTTATTTTTGTGAAAACGCTACAAAGATTTTCTGAGAGTCTTATCTTAAAATTTCGTTGTTTCTGTATAGCTTTAGTTTCGACTTACAGATTTTGTGATTATTCGTGGTTGTGTTGCAAATTATGTTTCGCGATGACGTCGTGAAGTTCCAACGTGTGAACTGTTTCCTTGCAATCACGTACTGAGCACCTCCACAGGTAGTCTCATCTTGCAACACTTTACACTCACGAAAAATGTCTCATCCACAATTACCATCGGTATTCCACAGATCGATAAAAATCGAGTGGCTTCCACTATTTACAGACACGTACAGAAATGTTGTGACGACAAGAGAGAAAAAACACAAGACTGAAGACAAACGGATCTTTTTCGTGTGGGGGAAGTGTCTTAAAGAGAGGGAACAGGTGATTGGACATACTGTTAATCCCTGGCTGAGTGTTCACTTTGCATATGTTTCGGGCGCTATCGCGTTCTGGTGCAAAAATTATTTACGTGGTGTGAAATCCCAGTTAGACAACAAAAAATCACTAGAGTAAAATTTATTAAACAATTTCTCATATATATTGTAACGTGTCGTTTCACCAAACATAAAACTAATAACATACTAACTACAATAATTAAATTATTTTACCTTAATCCGTCACTGTGACCGCTTGGTTTCTGTCTTCTTACGCGTAATCCATCATCAGAGTAAAAAATCCGTCAGTTATGACTTCGTTAAAACATTAAAAGGAGACACTAAAGTACATCTATGTATATATTATACAAACACAGCGACGTACGCGGATGTGAGTGCGCACTCGACACCGGTTGAAGACGTACTGCACAGTTTATTTGTGTTATCATGTTATCTATTGTTGTGTTGGGGCGTGTACTCTATGGTTATGTTGTCTATAATCTTATCATATAATGTATGTGATTTAAATGCCAACTGTTCGTTTAGTATATTATTAGGATTATTGCTGAAGGCCCGGTAAATCTCAAACTCTTCTACTGCATCCATATATCTACCCTTTTTGCAAATATGTAAGGGTTTGCAATTTGCCTCAAAATTTGTGTAATTATGATTTAATGAAGCGAGATGTTTAGCGTAATTTGATTTATTCATATTTGAAATGCTCGTGGGTAAGTGTTCTTTATATCTTTCGAAATAACCTCTGCCTGTCTGACCAATGTAATGCATGTCGCAGTCATCACATATCATCTTGTATACACCCGTTCTTTTTTCAATTGATGTTCGTGTGGCATTATTTAACATTTTTTGGATATTGTTATTTGTTCTAAATATGATATGGATGTTATGTTTTTTAAATGTATTTCTAATGAGCATTGAGAAGTTATTAGTATAATCAACCGCTCTATATATTACGTCCATCGTGATACGGTGAGGGTTGTCAGTTCTGCGTTTGTATCTAAGCATCAATTGTTCAACTAATGAGCTGCGGTACCCGTTTGCAATTGCAATGTGTTTAATTATATCTATTTCTTCCTTATGGTTTGTTGGATCTAAAGGTACACTGTATAGTCTGTGTATCAGACTGTTGAACGCGGCCATTTTTTGTGAGTGCGGGTGGAACGAATCGGCATGTATGACCCCATCAGTTGTGGTGGGTTTTCTGTATATCCTGTATTGAAATTTATTATTGTGTTTCATAAAAGTTAAATCCAAAAAATTTATTGTGTTATTTGACTCTATTTCGAGTGTGAACTGTATGTTTTTGGTGATGTTATTCATGTAATGTAACAGCATGTTTGCCTGTCTCGTTGTCCCGTCGAAGATAACAAATGTGTCATCTACATATCTTTTATAAAATGTAATGTTACGTTGCCATTTATTATGTGGTGATAGCAAATATGTATTTTCGAAGTTATTCAGGAAAATGTCAGCCAACAAACCGGATAAGGGTGAACCCATTGCAAGACCCTCTTCTTGAATAAAAATTGTGTTATTGAATATGAAATAATTTTGTTTCAATATTACGTCTAGTAAAAGTAACAATTCTGTTATTTCTTGTAGATTTAACTTTCCTGTTCTTATTAAATTATCTTTTAGAATGTTCAAGGTTGTCTGTACTGGAACACTTGTATAGAGGTTGACTATGTCAAAGGAGATTAACTTATGCTGACTATTAATGTTAAGGTCTTTAGTTAGTTTTATTAATTCAATGCTATTTTTTATAGAATGATTGTTGTCTATGGTTATGTTATTTTTTATCAATTGGACCAATTTCTTGGGTAATTTATAACCCGGGGCTGTTGTGTAATTAACAAGAGGTCTTATCGGTATACCTGGTTTATGGATCTTAGGTAAACCGTTGAACATGGGTGCATGTGCGATTATGGGTTTCAACTGGCGGCGTGTGGTTTCATTGAAAAGGTGTGTGCATTTATTAATCGTTTGGTTGATATATTTTACATACTTCGTTGTGGGATCGGAATCTATGGCTCTTATGTTATTGCTATGGATAAATTCGTATACTTTTTGTTGATGCATGTCTATCGGTAAAATAACCATAGTGTTGCCCTTGTCTGATTTAGTGGCTAAGGCCTTATGTTCGTTTAGTTTATGTTTAATTTGTTTAATGGTTTTCATTTCACTTGCGTATTTCTTTTTTAAACTGTCAGATAATGGTTTAAAGTTGTTGCCATGTGCTCGTATATGTCTGTCTATTTTTCTGTTGATTGTAACTCTCAACTCGTTTTGTGTCTGTGAATCTGTTACACTTTTTATGGCTGCTTCGGTTATAATCAATTCTTTAGTTACGTGGTTCTTATTTAAATCTGGTAAATTGTACTTGAAACCTTTATTAAGTATATTCATCTCTTGTGCGTCGAATTTAATATCAGTTACATTAGAGACTCGGGTATAAAATGTATGTTTCATCCAGTGAATTTGTCGTGGTGTTGTCTTGTAGTTAACTTATTTAATTTCTTATCATGTTTGTGTACGATCGGTAAAGTGGACTTCGTAACCTGCTGATTAATGAATTGTAATATGTTGGGCAAAAGTATTGAGTGTATCTCTTGTAACAATGTTAAATGTGCTTTATATAATAGTGAGTTTAGTCTATTCTTTTTAATATATAATTGTTTGATCTCTTCTTTTATCCATGTTATCTCTGCTATGTGTTTAACTTTTGTGGCAGCTTTCGTTGTGTTATTAATGCGTACTGTGCAGTATCTAGGTATAACGTTCAATTTCAAACAGTCATAATTAGTCAAACATAATTATAATGAGCATTGAAGAAATATATAATCTATATGAAACAGGTATATAACACATATAGTGAAACAAAACAAATTAACTGTATTTGAAAAGGATAAAATTTTACATTAAAAACTTATAATAAAATAGTGTAAGGAAGGAAAGATAAAGTTCAGCTGAATATTATTAATTAGAAATGGTACACCGAACCTGTGGCCCATAAAAAATATAGCCATGGCCTTTAACTACAGAAATTAATGTTTTGAGTTGAAGAAGATTGATTGTTGAAAATTGTGAATTGCATGCCAGAACGTTTAAGATAAATTACAGCTGAGTTTGATGGAAATTGAAGATCAATAAAAGCTGAGATGACCAGGAAAACCACCCCAAGACCTAGAGGAATGATGTTTTGACAGAGAGAGACCAAAAAACCAGGTGTCCAGGAGCAGAATCAACGAGTAAATCCGTTGGGAAAACTGCAAAGTTGGTGAGATCACTCCAAAACAATAACTGAAATATTCGAGCTAACATTGTGACAGTAAAAATATGAATTACCACAAAAACAATAACTGAAAAAACAATAAAAAAAATAAATAATAATAATTGTGAATTACTTTAGTACACTATTATGAAAATAGTCATTAATCGTAAGAGTTTTTGTTATAGTTTCTAGTTGTTTAAAAGAACCCACAAACATTCAACAGACATTTACAACACCATATTACCAAGTCTCATGTATTAATTATATTGTCTGTTCTATGTGTAACCTGTACCAGACTTTAATGATACTTGTATGTTAACCCTGAGATTCATGAGATTCAGATAAATAATCATCTAATTAAAAATAAAACACAGGTTTTTTTTATTTAGTTACAAATCAACATCAGAGATACTAATTATTTTAATATTACATATTGGTGATCCCAAAACAGGGCTGAGCAAGATAAAAGTATCAACGACGAACGAATAGGAAGGTATTTACTGAATATTACATATTGACGCTCAAACGTGGAGCCTTTCCACATTCACAGAATAGATTTGGTACTATATTTACTGAATATTACAATATATATATATATATATATATATATATATATATATTGTAATGCGACGGAATTAAGCACCTTCCCATTCCATAATGTATTAAAATATAAACATTGAGTCCATCAGGAAACAATGAAACTGATGATGAAAAAACCTATTTTTCATGTAAACAAAGCCAGTAGTTTAAATGCGTAAAAGTACAACACAATTTTTGTAAAAGTAAAATAAAAATATATATTGTAATCATCACTTAGTGACAGTGACAGTGATCGTGAGTGAAAAGAGTAAAATACCCAAGTTGTGAAAATAAGTTAATCAGTGAAGTGTAACAGAGTCAGTAACGGAGGATTCTAGTAACGACTTTCACAAGAAGCAGTTAACTGAATCTAATGATGCCAGCCTAAAAATCTTAAAATAATAGTGAATCGACGTAAAAATTTCAGAAGAGAAGTAATACTGAAAATCACTAAATAGAAGCATTACAAGAATCAAGATCAGTACAAACCAGAGACACTAACTAAAAATAATCCCAAGACAGCGTGGAGCATTATTGAAGCAGGGAGCCATTACCAAAATTTAACACCAGACGCCTGGCAGTAACTTTGATTTTAAAAACAATGATTTCAAATCTATATATATAAAAATCAATTGCCGTGCGTTAGTCTCGCAAAAACTCGAAAATGGCTCGACCGATTTGAATAATTTTTTTTTGTTTTGTTCGCCTCAATACTGGGGTGGTTTAGGAAAAAAACATTAGGAAAAACCCAAAGGAACAGCCGAAAAATAGAAAAAATCGAAATTGGTAATTGCCACTTTGGATTACTTTCGCTAGATGGCGTTCGTGGCGGACCTATTGTTTTACAGCTGCGCCATGCATAATCTATGCATAACTGTTATTCATTCCGTGCGGTTGTGTGAAATCTAATACATTTCAAATCGTTTTTTCGTAAAAAAAGGTAGTGGATTTTGAGAATAGATTTGGTTAAAGCGAATTTAATTACATTTTGCGAACATTCATTTTGATCAGCCATTCTATTAAGGTAAATTGACTTTGCAGGCTTAGACATAACCACAAATTCATTCAAATGTGTTTTAGCGAGACTCGAGGAATTAGTTTGAGGATTTCAATATTGTAAAGTTCTCAAGGTAAGTTCGACAGATTTGAGTGACTGTGAAAACAATTCCGTGTCGTTTTACAGTGTTCATTACAATAAATTGACTTTGCAGGCTTAGACATAACCACAAATTCATTCAAATGTGTTTTAGCGAGACTCGAGGAATTAGTTTGTGGATTACTTTCAATAGATGGCGTTCGTGGCGGACCTATTGTTTTACAGCTGCGCCATGCATAATCTGTGCATAACTGTTATTCATTCCGTGCGGTTGTGTGAAATCTATTACATTTCAAATCGTTTTTTCGTAAAAAAAGGTAGTGGATTTTGAGAATAGATTTGGTTAAAGCGAATTTAATTACATTTTGCGAACATTCATTTTGATCAGCCATTCTATTAAGGTAAATTGACTTTGCAGGCTGACATAACCACAAATTCATTCAAATGTGTTTTAGCGAGACTCGAGGAATTAGTTTGAGGATTTCAATATTGTAAAGTTCTCAAGGTAAGTTCGACAGATTTGAGTGACTGTGAAAACAATTCCGTGTCGTTTTACAGTGTTCATTACAATAAATTGACTTTGCAGGCTTAGACATAACCACAAATTCATTCAAATGTGTTTTAGCGAGACTCGAGGAATTAGTTTGAGGATTTCAATATTGTAAAGTTCTCAAGGTAAGTTCGACAGAGTGACTGTGAAAACAATTCCCTGTCGTTTTACAGTGTTCATTACAATGCCAAGGAGAGGACGAGGTGACATAGGTCGTCGAAGTCAGTCAAATGCGCGGCGAGCTACTTCACGTGCAAACCGCACTGATGACCAGCGAGCGACGGATAATGAAAATAGTCGTATTGGTATGTCCGAATTACGCTCGAGAGCGACTGAAAATAAACGACAAGCGAATAGATTAAGAATGCAACGAGTTCGTGCACATCAAACACAACGCCAGCGAGCACGACACAATGAACATGACCGATTGCGCCGACGCGGTGCTCCTGTGAACCTGGAACGAGCGGCATTCCATTACGATCCGGAAATCGATTACGGTACGGACAGATCAGTAACGATTGGAGAAATGTCAGTCGTTTGTCCGCATTGTAAGGCGTTGAAATTCAGCGGTGAATCTCCTGGGTTGTGTTGTGCGGGTGGAAAAGTGAAATTGCCACAATTGGTCCCGCCACCAGAGCCATTACGCTCATTAGTTTCTGGAACGGGAAGTGATTCTACCCATTTCCTGGCCAACATCCAAAAATACAACAGTTGTTTCCAAATGACGTCGTTTGGCGCAACGCATATTGTACGGGACAATTTCATGCCCACTTTCAAAATTCAAGGGCAAATATATCATTTAGTAGGAGCGCTGTTACCGCCACCGGATGCGGACCATCAATTCTTACAAATTTATTTCATGGGCAATTCGGATGCAGAAGTTAATTAGCGTTGTGCTCACAATCCGATAACGAAGCGAGCCATTGTCAGAGAATTGCAAACGTTTCTTCATCAGAACAACGAATTGATCAAATTGTTCAAAATTGCGTTGGATCGGATGCCATCCGACAGCCATAATATCGTCATCAGGGCTGACAAAACGCCTGCGGGTGAGCACGCAAAAAGGTTCAATTCGTCGACAATCGACGAAGTGGCTGTTGTTATTGTCGGAGAAAATTTGCAATCTAGAGATATCGTGCTTCATCGTCGGAACAATGAATTTAAACGCGTGTCCGAAACGCACAGGACTTACGATGCGCTACAATATCCATTGATCTTTTGGCAGGGCGAGGACGGATATCATTTCAACATCAAAATGGTTAATCAACTAACAGGCGCTGAAACCAATAAAAAAGTAAGTGCTATGAATTTTTATTCATACAGACTTATGATCCGTGAAGGTGAAATAAATCACATTTTGAAGTGTCGCCGTCTTTTCCATCAGTTCGCGGTTGACATGTATGTCAAAATTGAGACTGAGCGATTGACATATATTCGTTTGAACCAAAAGCAGCTCCGATCTGAAGAATAAATTCATCTCCGCGATGCGATTAATGCCGACGGCGATGCAAACAACGTGGAAAGAATGACAATTTTGCCGGCCACTTACATTGGAAGCCCGCGCCACATGCACGAGTACGCGCAAGATGCGATGTCGTATGTTAGACAATATGGCCACCCAGACCTATTCATAACATTCACCTGTAACCCTCAATGGATCGAAATCAAGAAGGAACTGCTACAAGAAGGAATTTATTATTTTGGAGGGATTTGTGTGTGGGGAGAACATTTTTTCACAGGAGCAGAGAAAATTAAAACCAACAGTCGTTCACCACGAGCAGACGGCAAACTTCACAACTGAACATAGGTGGGTTGCTGACGTCATCACTGCGGGAAAAATTCGAATTCTCTTTGCAGAGCGCTATACTCTCACGCTCTCTCCATTACGCTCACACTCTCTCTCGAACACAATTACACCAAAATAAGACTATTTTTTAAAAACACGTAATAGACGTTCTGTTTCAAAGTGCCGCAACCAACGTGGGCATTAAACCCATACGAATAAATTTACGTCTGTGTTACATACAAATACACAGTCAACATCAGTAAAGTCGAAACAGTTCAATTGTATAGTTAAGTTACAAAGTGACGCCCAACCAGTGTGGCCGAAATTGGGTAAAATTACCAATTTTAAATTAACAAAAAATAATAGAATTGACCCAATTTTAGTCAGGCAATTATTCGAAGCGCAGAGATGCATACGAGAGGGCTTACAAAAAAGTTGGCACAAGACCGAGAAACCGAGGCAGCAGCGGAAACCGAAATGGAACAACAAATGGGTGATGAAGAAGGAGCAGAGGCGGTTACGAAAACCAGAGCAGAAAAACAGATGGGGGACCAAGAGAAGGCCAGAGAAGAACCAGATTGGGAGAAAATTATGGGACGATTGATGAACCAAATAAATGAAAGGTTTGACCGAAATGAGGAGAAAATAAACGAGAAATTAGACAGCATGAAGGAAGATAACAAACTGACGAATGAAAATAATAGACAGATGCTAGAGAACATGAAGGCCATGGAAGAGAATAACAAACAAACTCAAGCAAATTTAAAACGGATAAACGAAGAAATTGAAAACTCTAATAAAAAATTCCAGGAAGCACTTGGTGGAAAGATGGAAGATTTCACCAAGACATTGAACCAAACAGTGGACGAACTTAAAGAGAAAACAGAAGAAATCATTACACACTTGAGAACAGAAATAGATGCCAAAATAGAACAGGCAGAAACGAATAACCAAGTCAGAGTTATGGCAATACAACAAGAAACAAAAGACAAGTTGGAGGAAATAGAAACCAATATGACTAGTAGTGTGATGAAGATAGATGACGAAATGGATCGAATAAAACATAGTGTAACCAATAACCAAGAAAAAATAGAAACGATACACCACGTCCAACAGAGCAAGCAGGAAGAGATGGACAGGATCCAGGTCAGACCGGTTTGCAGTACCCACTACACCACACTAGAGAATAGGGAGAATGTTAACTTCCGAGACTATCGTAGGAATCCCATCGAGTTTCTGGAATGAGTGGACGAGAAATTGAAGCAAACAAAAGAAAATAGATGGAGTGTGATTAAGACCATATTGGACGAAGGCTTCAGAGGTATAACCGACAATTGGTGGTCCGCAGTAAGGAACGAGGTGAACACTTACGAGGATTTTAAGCAAGCGTTTCGGGCCAAATACTGGTCCGAATCGATTCAAAACATTGTCAGAGACAATTTGAGTAATGGAAGATATAATGCAAACCTAGGCCAGACACCAACCGCCTACTTCCTAGAGAAAGTGTGTATAGCGAGAAGATTAGAACCACATATATCAGAGGAGTGTCTAGTGAACAAAATGGCCTATCATTTTGATGAAGGCATAATACAGGCCAGACTTGGTGGTCAAATTAAAACCATAACTGCAATGGAAGCCTTGTTGGGAGATTATGAGCAGCAAGACTACTATAGAAGGTCCTATAGATAGGATGTTTTTGAATAGAGAAGCAAACAATCGTGACCAGCGCCCAAGACCAAGCCCTGATAGTGGGAATGACCATAACCAGCGGAGTAATAATTACAATAACAATTACAATCAAAACCGTAATTATAATAATGGTAACCGCAGTAATTATAACAATAATAATAATAATTACAACCGCAATGGCAACCACAATAACAATAGGTTCAGGGAGGATAGAAGGAACTTCGACCATAATAGAAGATACCGGGATGAAGACAGAAGAGATCAGCCAAGGAATAGAAGTGTAGAAGACAGACGCCCCAGAAATCAAGAGGAGGCCGTCCAAGGGGACCAACCTCAAGAAAGGGCGGAAAACTAGATGCGGCAGTGAGAACAGAAACCGACCCATCACTGCGGGAATTGGACAGGTGCACTACAAATAGAAACGAACTAACAAGAATAAACTATTTAAAAAATATTCATGAAGACTTAATGGAAGAAATGTCATCCTCTATAATTAAAAATGATAACCAGATTAAATACATTACTGCTCGACTACAAGGGGTAATAACAGAGATAATGGTTGATACCGGGGCGAATATTTCACTGATTGATCAAACAGAATTCAACAGAATAAAAGACGAAAGTAATGACCACATCCCAACTCTACCAGTGAGTAACATTATAATAATGGGAGCTACTGGAAAAGCTAACAAATCTATTAGAAAACAAATACAACTGGATGCGTCTGGAAAGGACGGGACAATTCAAATGGAGTTCCTAGTGGCCCATGGGCTACTTTTCAAAGCCATGATTGGCTGCGACACGCTACGGCGATATGCAGCTGTTATTAATATGGGGCAGCGGTATAGTAACGCTGTACCATAAAAAAGGTCAATGGTCGAGTGAGATTGCACAGGACTTACGATGCGCTACAATATCCATTGATCTTTTGGCAGGGCGAGGACGGATACCATTTCAACATCAAAATGGTTAATCAACTAACAGGCGCTGAAACCAATAAAAAAGTAAGTGCTATGAATTTTTATTCATACAGACTTATGATCCGTGAAGGTGAAATAAATCACATTTTGAAGTGTCGCCGTCTTTTCCATCAGTTCGCGGTTGACATGTATGTCAAAATTGAGACTGAGCGTTGACATATATTCGTTTGAACCAAAAGCAGCTCCGATCTGAAGAATACATTCATCTCCGCGATGCGATTAATGCCGACGGCGATGCAAACAACGTGGAAAGAATGACAATTTTGCCGGCCACTTACATTGGAAGCCCGCGCCACATGCACGAGTTAGACAATATGGCCACCCAGACCTATTCATAACATTCACCTGTAACCCTCAATGGATCGAAATCAAGAAGGAACTGCTACCCAGCCAAACACCAGTTGACAGACATGACATCACTGCCAGAGTTTTTAAACAAAAATTAAAATCTCTGATGGATTTCATCATAAAGCACCGTGTGTATGGCCAAGTTCGTTGTTGGATGTACTCCGTTGAATGGCAAAAGCGTGGTCTGCCTCATGCGCACATTTTGGTTTGGTTAGTTGACAAAATCAGGCCGGATGAAATCGATTCAATCATCTCAGCCGAAATCCCGGATGAAGCTGTTGATCCGAAATTGCATGCAGTGGTGACTAAGAAGATGATCCATGGACCTTGCGGAGTTTTCAACAACGACTCGCCCTGTATGATCGATGCTAAGTTTTCCAAGCCGAGGCGATTTGGCGCATCTTTTCCTTTGCGATCCACGAAAGACACCCTACAGTTGTACATTTGGCAGTACATCTGGAAAACGGACAACGAGTGTATTTCAATCCAGAGAACGCAGCGGACAGAGCGGCACGGCCACCGTCGACAACATTGACAAGCTTCTTCTCGGTTTGTCAAGCAGATGCTTTTGCTCGCACTTTGCTGTATGCTGAAATGCCACGCTACTACACATGGAACGCATCATCGAAATCGTTTCAGCGTCGGAAACAAGGAACACCAGTTGAAGGACATCCAAATGTATTTGCCTCAGACGCTCTGGGTCGCATCTACACTGTGCATCCAAATAACGACGAATGTTACTATCTTCGATTGTTGTTGGTGAATGTTCGTGGTCCGACGTCGTTTCAACAACTGAGAACCGTTAATGGGCATCTGTGTGCAACTTACCGTGAGGCGTGTGAACTCTTACACTTGCTTGAGAACGATTCGCATTGGGACAATACGCTCAAAGATTCCGTCATATCTTCATCACCGCATCAAATTCGCACATTGTTTTCGATTATCATATCCACATGTTTCCCTTCGAATCCGAACGATTTGTGGGTCAAATATAAGGACGATATGTCTGAAGATGTTTTGCATCGTGTGCGTCGCCAAACTTTAAATCCGACATTGCAAATGACTGCAGAAATTCACAATGAGACATTGATCATGATAGAAGACATGTGTTTATTGATGGCGAATAAAGTGTTGTCCTATTTGGGCATGATATCACCCAATTGTCCAATGCACGATGCATTTAACCAGGAGTTACAAAGAGAATAACAATACGACACCGAAGCATTAGCCGAAGCAGTTCGTACGAATGTTTTGCAATTGAATCAACAACAAAAGACTGCGTACGACTCTTTGATAGAAGCTGTGAACAATGGAACTGGTGGAATTTACTTCCTGGATGCTCCCGGAGGGACTGGAAAAACGTTCCTAATTTCATTGCTTTTGGCGAGGATTCGATCGCAGAATGAAGTTGCCCTAGCATTAGCTTCATCTGGAATAGCAGCGACTTTGTTAGAAGGCGGACGAACTGCACATTCTGCCTTGAAATTGCCACTGAGCATGCAAATCAACGAGACACCAGCTTGCAACATCGCCAAAAACAGCGCAATGGCGAAGATTCTACAGATATGCAAATTGATCGTTTGGGACGAATGCACGATGGCCCACAAGAGGTCACTGGAGGCGCTGGACAGAACGTTGAAAGATCTTCGTGACAATAAAAACATTTTTGGTGGAGCCGTTATTCTGTTGTCCGGTGATTTTCGTCAGACTCTTCCAGTTATTCCACGATCAACTGTAGCTGACGAACTAAACGCGTGCTTAAAATCATCACATTTGTGGCGGCATGTGAAGTCACTCCGATTGACGACTGACATGCGAGTGTTTTTGCAACAAGATCGAAATGCAGATGTGTTTTCGAAGCAATTGTTGGACATTGGTAATGGGAAAATCGCAGTTGACATCTCGACCGGATTCATCACATTGCCCACTGATTTCTGTCAGTTGACCGAATCGAAGGAGGAGCTCATTGGGCGTGTTTTTCCGAACGTAGCGCAGAACTTCAAAAACCATAATTGGCTGAGCGAACGAGCCATATTGGCAGCGAAAAATAAAGATGTCGATGATCTCAACGCGTCCGTTCAAAATTTCATTCCGGGACAGTTGTTTTCCTTCAAATCGGTTGACACAGTTATCAACCAGGATGAGGTAGTCAACTATCCCACAGAATTTTTGAATTCGCTGGAATTGCCTGGATTACCACCTCACAATTTGCAATTGAAAGTAGGTTCAGTCACCATCATGTTGCGTAACATCAATCAACCTCGACTATGCAATGGAACGAGACTGGCTGTGAAAAAGCTTATGAACAACGTCATCGAGGCGACGATTATCAAGGGAAAGTACAAAGGAGAGGATGTTTTGATTCCGCGCATCCCGATGATTCCAACGGACTTGCCATTCGATTTTAAACGGCTGCAATTCCCCGTGCGTCTGGCCTTCGCGATGACCATCAACAAAATCACAAGGCCAGTCGTTGGAAGTTTGCGGAATTAACTTGGAGTTTCCGTGTTTCGCGCATGGACAACTGTATGTCGCGTGTTCGCGTGTCGGAAAGCCATCATCTTTGTTTATTTACGCGCCGGAAAACAAAACGAAAAACGTAGTTTACCAGAAAGCTTTGCATTGAATGTCAACTGCATTTATCTTTCATGTAAATAAAAGACATTGAATTCATTTGAATTACAAACGAGTTTCATTTAATAACCAAACAAAACTCAAACCGTACACGATGCGGCTAATATTATCGATCTCAATGAATTGGAGTTGGAAGGTTGATTAGGATTGATAATCGCTTATGAAGAGTTACAATCAAATCAATTTTAGGTGGTACGAAGTTCACCGGGTCATCTATACTTCACTAAAAAACTAGTATGCCCAACTGCACTAAAGTAATCCTTAGGGATTTTTGAACTATAAACTTTATTTAATAAAGGTACACAAATAGAATAAACACTTAATTATTCAACTGAAAACTTGTATGTACATTGTGCGAACGACCGTCTTGTATGACGGCGTCCATCATTGTTGGTGATTCATTCGGCTGCCAACTTTAAATAACGCAAAAACACTAATTACAACTTTATTAACATTATATTTTCTTTCAATCATAGTAATTAAGTTTAATTAATAATATTTTATAGTTGTAATGTGTTGTACCTACTGTAGCATTTTTCTGGCGTTCGAATAAGTTCAAAGAATCCAAACCCTGAAGATTTCCCAAGTTATATAAAAAGTTTATTTTGAAAGAACTCATTGCTATTAATACTGAGCTAATAAAAACATTCATAATTGATAACGGGAAGACAGAATTTATTATTTTGGAGGGATTTGTGTGTGGGGAGAACATTTTTTCACAGGAGTAGAGAAAATTAAAACCAACAGTCGTTCACCACGAGCAGACGGCAAACTTCACAACTGAACATAGGTGGGTTGCTGACGTCATCACTGCGGGAAAAATTCGAATTCTCTTTGCAGAGCGCTATACTCTCACGATCTCTCCATTACGCTCACACTCTCTCTCGAACACAATTACACCAAAATAAGACTATTTTTTAAAAACACGTAATAGACGTTCTGTTTCAAAGTGCCGCAACCAACGTGGGCATTAAACCCATACGAATAAATTTACGTCTGTGTTACATACAAATACACAGTCAACATCAGTAAAGTCGAAACAGTTCAATTGTATAGTTCAGTTACAAAGTGACGCCCAACCAGTGTGGCCGAAATTGGGTAAAATTACCAATTTTAAATTAACAAAAAATAATAGAATTGACCCAATTTTAGTCAGGCAATTATTCGAAGCGCAGAGATGCATACGAGAGGGCTTACAAAAAAGTTGGCACAAGACCGAGAAACCGAGGCAGCAGCGGAAACCGAAATGGAACAACAAATGGGTGATGAAGAAGGAGCAGAGGCGGTTACGAAAACCAGAGCAGAAAAACAGATGGGGGACCAAGAGAAGGCCAGAGAAGAACCAGATTGGGAGAAAATTATGGGACGATTGATGAACCAAATAAATGAAAGGTTTGACCGAAATGAGGAGAAAATAAACGAGAAATTAGACAGCATGAAGGAAGATAACAAACTGACGAATGAAAATAATAGACAGATGCTAGAGAACATGAAGGCCATGGAAGAGAATAACAAACAAACTCAAGCAAATTTAAAACGGATAAACGAAGAAATTGAAAACTCTAATAAAAAATTCCAGGAAGCACTTGGTGGAAAGATGGAAGATTTCACCAAGACATTGAACCAAACAGTGGACGAACTTAAAGAGAAAACAGAAGAAATCATTACACACTTGAGAACAGAAATAGATGCCAAAATAGAACAGGCAGAAACGAATAACCAAGTCAGAGTTATGGCAATACAACAAGAAACAAAAGACAAGTTGGAGGAAATAGAAACCAATATGACTAGTAGTGTGATGAAGATAGATGACGAAATGGATCGAATAAAACATAGTGTAACCAATAACCAAGAAAAAATAGAAACGATACACCACGTCCAACAGAGCAAGCAGGAAGAGATGGACAGGATCCAGGTCAGACCGGTTTGCAGTACCCACTACACCACACTAGAGAATAGGGAGAATGTTAACTTCCGAGACTATCGTAGGAATCCCATCGAGTTTCTGGAATGAGTGGACGAGAAATTGAAGCAAACAAAAGAAAATAGATGGAGTGTGATTAAGACCATATTGGACGAAGGCTTCAGAGGTATAACCGACAATTGGTGGTCCGCAGTAAGGAACGAGGTGAACACTTACGAGGATTTTAAGCAAGCGTTTCGGGCCAAATACTGGTCCGAATCGATTCAAAACATTGTCAGAGACAATTTGAGTAATGGAAGATATAATGCAAACCTAGGCCAGACACCAACCGCCTACTTCCTAGAGAAAGTGTGTATAGCGAGAAGATTAGAACCACATATATCAGAGGAGTGTCTAGTGAACAAAATGGCCTATCATTTTGATGAAGGCATAATACAGGCCAGACTTGGTGGTCAAATTAAAACCATAACTGCAATGGAAGCCTTGTTGGGAGATTATGAGCAGCAAGACTACTATAGAAGGTCCTATAGATAGGATGTTTTTGAATAGAGAAGCAAACAATCGTGACCAGCGCCCAAGACCAAGCCCTGATAGTGGGAATGACCATAACCAGCGGAGTAATAATTACAATAACAATTACAATCAAAACCGTAATTATAATAATGGTAACCGCAGTAATTATAACAATAATAATAATAATTACAACCGCAATGGCAACCACAATAACAATAGGTTCAGGGAGGATAGAAGGAACTTCGACCATAATAGAAGATACCGGGATGAAGACAGAAGAGATCAGCCAAGGAATAGAAGTGTAGAAGACAGACGCCCCAGAAATCAAGAGGAGGCCGTCCAAGGGGACCAACCTCAAGAAAGGGCGGAAAACTAGATGCGGCAGTGAGAACAGAAACCGACCCATCACTGCGGGAATTGGACAGGTGCACTACAAATAGAAACGAACTAACAAGAATAAACTATTTAAAAAATATTCATGAAGACTTAATGGAAGAAATGTCATCCTCTATAATTAAAAATGATAACCAGATTAAATACATTACTGCTCGACTACAAGGGGTAATAACAGAGATAATGGTTGATACCGGGGCGAATATTTCACTGATTGATCAAACAGAATTCAACAGAATAAAAGACGAAAGTAATGACCACATCCCAACTCTACCAGTGAGTAACATTATAATAATGGGAGCTACTGGAAAAGCTAACAAATCTATTAGAAAACAAATACAACTGGATGCGTCTGGAAAGGACGGGACAATTCAAATGGAGTTCCTAGTGGCCCATGGGCTACTTTTCAAAGCCATGATTGGCTGCGACACGCTACGGCGATATGCAGCTGTTATTAATATGGGGCAGCGGTATAGTAACGCTGTACCATAAAAAAGGTCAATGGTCGAGTGAGATTGCACAGGACTTACGATGCGCTACAATATCCATTGATCTTTTGGCAGGGCGAGGACGGATACCATTTCAACATCAAAATGGTTAATCAACTAACAGGCGCTGAAACCAATAAAAAAGTAAGTGCTATGAATTTTTATTCATACAGACTTATGATCCGTGAAGGTGAAATAAATCACATTTTGAAGTGTCGCCGTCTTTTCCATCAGTTCGCGGTTGACATGTATGTCAAAATTGAGACTGAGCGTTGACATATATTCGTTTGAACCAAAAGCAGCTCCGATCTGAAGAATACATTCATCTCCGCGATGCGATTAATGCCGACGGCGATGCAAACAACGTGGAAAGAATGACAATTTTGCCGGCCACTTACATTGGAAGCCCGCGCCACATGCACGAGTTAGACAATATGGCCACCCAGACCTATTCATAACATTCACCTGTAACCCTCAATGGATCGAAATCAAGAAGGAACTGCTACCCAGCCAAACACCAGTTGACAGACATGACATCACTGCCAGAGTTTTTAAACAAAAATTAAAATCTCTGATGGATTTCATCATAAAGCACCGTGTGTATGGCCAAGTTCGTTGTTGGATGTACTCCGTTGAATGGCAAAAGCGTGGTCTGCCTCATGCGCACATTTTGGTTTGGTTAGTTGACAAAATCAGGCCGGATGAAATCGATTCAATCATCTCAGCCGAAATCCCGGATGAAGCTGTTGATCCGAAATTGCATGCAGTGGTGACTAAGAAGATGATCCATGGACCTTGCGGAGTTTTCAACAACGACTCGCCCTGTATGATCGATGCTAAGTTTTCCAAGCCGAGGCGATTTGGCGCATCTTTTCCTTTGCGATCCACGAAAGACACCCTACAGTTGTACATTTGGCAGTACATCTGGAAAACGGACAACGAGTGTATTTCAATCCAGAGAACGCAGCGGACAGAGCGGCACGGCCACCGTCGACAACATTGACAAGCTTCTTCTCGGTTTGTCAAGCAGATGCTTTTGCTCGCACTTTGCTGTATGCTGAAATGCCACGCTACTACACATGGAACGCATCATCGAAATCGTTTCAGCGTCGGAAACAAGGAACACCAGTTGAAGGACATCCAAATGTATTTGCCTCAGACGCTCTGGGTCGCATCTACACTGTGCATCCAAATAACGACGAATGTTACTATCTTCGATTGTTGTTGGTGAATGTTCGTGGTCCGACGTCGTTTCAACAACTGAGAACCGTTAATGGGCATCTGTGTGCAACTTACCGTGAGGCGTGTGAACTCTTACACTTGCTTGAGAACGATTCGCATTGGGACAATACGCTCAAAGATTCCGTCATATCTTCATCACCGCATCAAATTCGCACATTGTTTTCGATTATCATATCCACATGTTTCCCTTCGAATCCGAACGATTTGTGGGTCAAATATAAGGACGATATGTCTGAAGATGTTTTGCATCGTGTGCGTCGCCAAACTTTAAATCCGACATTGCAAATGACTGCAGAAATTCACAATGAGACATTGATCATGATAGAAGACATGTGTTTATTGATGGCGAATAAAGTGTTGTCCTATTTGGGCATGATATCACCCAATTGTCCAATGCACGATGCATTTAACCAGGAGTTACAAAGAGAATAACAATACGACACCGAAGCATTAGCCGAAGCAGTTCGTACGAATGTTTTGCAATTGAATCAACAACAAAAGACTGCGTACGACTCTTTGATAGAAGCTGTGAACAATGGAACTGGTGGAATTTACTTCCTGGATGCTCCCGGAGGGACTGGAAAAACGTTCCTAATTTCATTGCTTTTGGCGAGGATTCGATCGCAGAATGAAGTTGCCCTAGCATTAGCTTCATCTGGAATAGCAGCGACTTTGTTAGAAGGCGGACGAACTGCACATTCTGCCTTGAAATTGCCACTGAGCATGCAAATCAACGAGACACCAGCTTGCAACATCGCCAAAAACAGCGCAATGGCGAAGATTCTACAGATATGCAAATTGATCGTTTGGGACGAATGCACGATGGCCCACAAGAGGTCACTGGAGGCGCTGGACAGAACGTTGAAAGATCTTCGTGACAATAAAAACATTTTTGGTGGAGCCGTTATTCTGTTGTCCGGTGATTTTCGTCAGACTCTTCCAGTTATTCCACGATCAACTGTAGCTGACGAACTAAACGCGTGCTTAAAATCATCACATTTGTGGCGGCATGTGAAGTCACTCCGATTGACGACTAACATGCGAGTGTTTTTGCAACAAGATCGAAATGCAGATGTGTTTTCGAAGCAATTGTTGGACATTGGTAATGGGAAAATCGCAGTTGACATCTCGACCGGATTCATCACATTGCCCACTGATTTCTGTCAGTTGACCGAATCGAAGGAGGAGCTCATTGGGCGTGTTTTTCCGAACGTAGCGCAGAACTTCAAAAACCATAATTGGCTGAGCGAACGAGCCATATTGGCAGCGAAAAATAAAGATGTCGATGATCTCAACGCGTCCGTTCAAAATTTCATTCCGGGACAGTTGTTTTCCTTCAAATCGGTTGACACAGTTATCAACCAGGATGAGGTAGTCAACTATCCCACAGAATTTTTGAATTCGCTGGAATTGCCTGGATTACCACCTCACAATTTGCAATTGAAAGTAGGTTCAGTCACCATCATGTTGCGTAACATCAATCAACCTCGACTATGCAATGGAACGAGACTGGCTGTGAAAAAGCTTATGAACAACGTCATCGAGGCGACGATTATCAAGGGAAAGTACAAAGGAGAGGATGTTTTGATTCCGCGCATCCCGATGATTCCAACGGACTTGCCATTCGATTTTAAACGGCTGCAATTCCCCGTGCGTCTGGCCTTCGCGATGACCATCAACAAAATCACAAGGCCAGTCGTTGGAAGTTTGCGGAATTAACTTGGAGTTTCCGTGTTTCGCGCATGGACAACTGTATGTCGCGTGTTCGCGTGTCGGAAAGCCATCATCTTTGTTTATTTACGCGCCGGAAAACAAAACGAAAAACGTAGTTTACCAGAAAGCTTTGCATTGAATGTCAACTGCATTTATCTTTCATGTAAATAAAAGACATTGAATTCATTTGAATTACAAACGAGTTTCATTTAATAACCAAACAAAACTCAAACCGTACACGATGCGGCTAATATTATCGATCTCAATGAATTGGAGTTGGAAGGTTGATTAGGATTGATAATCGCTTATGAAGAGTTACAATCAAATCAATTTTAGGTGGTACGAAGTTCACCGGGTCATCTATACTTCACTAAAAAACTAGTATGCCCAACTGCACTAAAGTAATCCTTAGGGATTTTTGAACTATAAACTTTATTTAATAAAGGTACACAAATAGAATAAACACTTAATTATTCAACTGAAAACTTGTATGTACATTGTGCGAACGACCGTCTTGTATGACGGCGTCCATCATTGTTGGTGATTCATTCGGCTGCCAACTTTAAATAACGCAAAAACACTAATTACAACTTTATTAACATTATATTTTCTTTCAATCATAGTAATTAAGTTTAATTAATAATATTTTATAGTTGTAATGTGTTGTACCTACTGTAGCATTTTTCTGGCGTTCGAATAAGTTCAAAGAATCCAAACCCTGAAGATTTCCCAAGTTATATAAAAAGTTTATTTTGAAAGAACTCATTGCTATTAATACTGAGCTAATAAAAACATTCATAATTGATAACGGGAAGACAGAATTTATTATTTTGGAGGGATTTGTGTGTGGGGAGAACATTTTTTCACAGGAGTAGAGAAAATTAAAACCAACAGTCGTTCACCACGAGCAGACGGCAAACTTCACAACTGAACATAGGTGGGTTGCTGACGTCATCACTGCGGGAAAAATTCGAATTCTCTTTGCAGAGCGCTATACTCTCACGATCTCTCCATTACGCTCACACTCTCTCTCGAACACAATTACACCAAAATAAGACTATTTTTTAAAAACACGTAATAGACGTTCTGTTTCAAAGTGCCGCAACCAACGTGGGCATTAAACCCATACGAATAAATTTACGTCTGTGTTACATACAAATACACAGTCAACATCAGTAAAGTCGAAACAGTTCAATTGTATAGTTCAGTTACAAAGTGACGCCCAACCAGTGTGGCCGAAATTGGGTAAAATTACCAATTTTAAATTAACAAAAAATAATAGAATTGACCCAATTTTAGTCAGGCAATTATTCGAAGCGCAGAGATGCATACGAGAGGGCTTACAAAAAAGTTGGCACAAGACCGAGAAACCGAGGCAGCAGCGGAAACCGAAATGGAACAACAAATGGGTGATGAAGAAGGAGCAGAGGCGGTTACGAAAACCAGAGCAGAAAAACAGATGGGGGACCAAGAGAAGGCCAGAGAAGAACCAGATTGGGAGAAGATTATGGGACGATTGATGAACCAAATAAATGAAAGGTTTGACCGAAATGAGGAGAAAATAAACGAGAAATTAGACAGCATGAAGGAAGATAACAAACTGACGAATGAAAATAATAGACAGATGCTAGAGAACATGAAGGCCATGGAAGAGAATAACAAACAATACTTTTCAAAGCCATGATTGGCTGCGACACGCTACGGCGATATGCAGCTGTTATTAATATGGGGCAGCGGTATAGTAACGCTGTACCATAAAAAAGGTCAATGGTCGAGTGAGATTGCACAGGACTTACGATGCGCTACAATATCCATTGATCTTTTGGCAGGGCGAGGACGGATACCATTTCAACATCAAAATGGTTAATCAACTAACAGGCGCTGAAACCAATAAAAAAGTAAGTGCTATGAATTTTTATTCATACAGACTTATGATCCGTGAAGGTGAAATAAATCACATTTTGAAGTGTCGCCGTCTTTTCCATCAGTTCGCGGTTGACATGTATGTCAAAATTGAGACTGAGCGTTGACATATATTCGTTTGAACCAAAAGCAGCTCCGATCTGAAGAATACATTCATCTCCGCGATGCGATTAATGCCGACGGCGATGCAAACAACGTGGAAAGAATGACAATTTTGCCGGCCACTTACATTGGAAGCCCGCGCCACATGCACGAGTTAGACAATATGGCCACCCAGACCTATTCATAACATTCACCTGTAACCCTCAATGGATCGAAATCAAGAAGGAACTGCTACCCAGCCAAACACCAGTTGACAGACATGACATCACTGCCAGAGTTTTTAAACAAAAATTAAAATCTCTGATGGATTTCATCATAAAGCACCGTGTGTATGGCCAAGTTCGTTGTTGGATGTACTCCGTTGAATGGCAAAAGCGTGGTCTGCCTCATGCGCACATTTTGGTTTGGTTAGTTGACAAAATCAGGCCGGATGAAATCGATTCAATCATCTCAGCCGAAATCCCGGATGAAGCTGTTGATCCGAAATTGCATGCAGTGGTGACTAAGAAGATGATCCATGGACCTTGCGGAGTTTTCAACAACGACTCGCCCTGTATGATCGATGCTAAGTTTTCCAAGCCGAGGCGATTTGGCGCATCTTTTCCTTTGCGATCCACGAAAGACACCCTACAGTTGTACATTTGGCAGTACATCTGGAAAACGGACAACGAGTGTATTTCAATCCAGAGAACGCAGCGGACAGAGCGGCACGGCCACCGTCGACAACATTGACAAGCTTCTTCTCGGTTTGTCAAGCAGATGCTTTTGCTCGCACTTTGCTGTATGCTGAAATGCCACGCTACTACACATGGAACGCATCATCGAAATCGTTTCAGCGTCGGAAACAAGGAACACCAGTTGAAGGACATCCAAATGTATTTGCCTCAGACGCTCTGGGTCGCATCTACACTGTGCATCCAAATAACGACGAATGTTACTATCTTCGATTGTTGTTGGTGAATGTTCGTGGTCCGACGTCGTTTCAACAACTGAGAACCGTTAATGGGCATCTGTGTGCAACTTACCGTGAGGCGTGTGAACTCTTACACTTGCTTGAGAACGATTCGCATTGGGACAATACGCTCAAAGATTCCGTCATATCTTCATCACCGCATCAAATTCGCACATTGTTTTCGATTATCATATCCACATGTTTCCCTTCGAATCCGAACGATTTGTGGGTCAAATATAAGGACGATATGTCTGAAGATGTTTTGCATCGTGTGCGTCGCCAAACTTTAAATCCGACATTGCAAATGACTGCAGAAATTCACAATGAGACATTGATCATGATAGAAGACATGTGTTTATTGATGGCGAATAAAGTGTTGTCCTATTTGGGCATGATATCACCCAATTGTCCAATGCACGATGCATTTAACCAGGAGTTACAAAGAGAATAACAATACGACACCGAAGCATTAGCCGAAGCAGTTCGTACGAATGTTTTGCAATTGAATCAACAACAAAAGACTGCGTACGACTCTTTGATAGAAGCTGTGAACAATGGAACTGGTGGAATTTACTTCCTGGATGCTCCCGGAGGGACTGGAAAAACGTTCCTAATTTCATTGCTTTTGGCGAGGATTCGATCGCAGAATGAAGTTGCCCTAGCATTAGCTTCATCTGGAATAGCAGCGACTTTGTTAGAAGGCGGACGAACTGCACATTCTGCCTTGAAATTGCCACTGAGCATGCAAATCAACGAGACACCAGCTTGCAACATCGCCAAAAACAGCGCAATGGCGAAGATTCTACAGATATGCAAATTGATCGTTTGGGACGAATGCACGATGGCCCACAAGAGGTCACTGGAGGCGCTGGACAGAACGTTGAAAGATCTTCGTGACAATAAAAACATTTTTGGTGGAGCCGTTATTCTGTTGTCCGGTGATTTTCGTCAGACTCTTCCAGTTATTCCACGATCAACTGTAGCTGACGAACTAAACGCGTGCTTAAAATCATCACATTTGTGGCGGCATGTGAAGTCACTCCGATTGACGACTAACATGCGAGTGTTTTTGCAACAAGATCGAAATGCAGATGTGTTTTCGAAGCAATTGTTGGACATTGGTAATGGGAAAATCGCAGTTGACATCTCGACCGGATTCATCACATTGCCCACTGATTTCTGTCAGTTGACCGAATCGAAGGAGGAGCTCATTGGGCGTGTTTTTCCGAACGTAGCGCAGAACTTCAAAAACCATAATTGGCTGAGCGAACGAGCCATATTGGCAGCGAAAAATAAAGATGTCGATGATCTCAACGCGTCCGTTCAAAATTTCATTCCGGGACAGTTGTTTTCCTTCAAATCGGTTGACACAGTTATCAACCAGGATGAGGTAGTCAACTATCCCACAGAATTTTTGAATTCGCTGGAATTGCCTGGATTACCACCTCACAATTTGCAATTGAAAGTAGGTTCAGTCACCATCATGTTGCGTAACATCAATCAACCTCGACTATGCAATGGAACGAGACTGGCTGTGAAAAAGCTTATGAACAACGTCATCGAGGCGACGATTACCAAGGGAAAGTACAAAGGAGAGGATGTTTTGATTCCGCGCATCCCGATGATTCCAACGGACTTGCCATTCGATTTTAAACGGCTGCAATTCCCCGTGCGTCTGGCCTTCGCGATGACCATCAACAAAATCACAAGGCCAGTCGTTGGAAGTTTGCGGAATTAACTTGGAGTTTCCGTGTTTCGCGCATGGACAACTGTATGTCGCGTGTTCGCGTGTCGGAAAGCCATCATCTTTGTTTATTTACGCGCCGGAAAACAAAACGAAAAACGTAGTTTACCAGAAAGCTTTGCATTGAATGTCAACTGCATTTATCTTTCATGTAAATAAAAGACATTGAATTCATTTGAATTACAAACGAGTTTCATTTAATAACCAAACAAAACTCAAACCGTACACGATGCGGCTAATATTATCGATCTCAATGAATTGGAGTTGGAAGGTTGATTAGGATTGATAATCGCTTATGAAGAGTTACAATCAAATCAATTTTAGGTGGTACGAAGTTCACCGGGTCATCTATACTTCACTAAAAAACTAGTATGCCCAACTGCACTAAAGTAATCCTTAGGGATTTTTGAACTATAAACTTTATTTAATAAAGGTACACAAATAGAATAAACACTTAATTATTCAACTGAAAACTTGTATGTACATTGTGCGAACGACCGTCTTGTATGACGGCGTCCATCATTGTTGGTGATTCATTCGGCTGCCAACTTTAAATAACGCAAAAACACTAATTACAACTTTATTAACATTATATTTTCTTTCAATCATAGTAATTAAGTTTAATTAATAATATTTTATAGTTGTAATGTGTTGTACCTACTGTAGCATTTTTCTGGCGTTCGAATAAGTTCAAAGAATCCAAACCCTGAAGATTTCCCAAGTTATATAAAAAGTTTATTTTGAAAGAACTCATTGCTATTAATACTGAGCTAATAAAAACATTCATAATTGATAACGGGAAGACAGAATTTATTATTTTGGAGGGATTTGTGTGTGGGGAGAACATTTTTTCACAGGAGTAGAGAAAATTAAAACCAACAGTCGTTCACCACGAGCAGACGGCAAACTTCACAACTGAACATAGGTGGGTTGCTGACGTCATCACTGCGGGAAAAATTCGAATTCTCTTTGCAGAGCGCTATACTCTCACGATCTCTCCATTACGCTCACACTCTCTCTCGAACACAATTACACCAAAATAAGACTATTTTTTAAAAACACGTAATAGACGTTCTGTTTCAAAGTGCCGCAACCAACGTGGGCATTAAACCCATACGAATAAATTTACGTCTGTGTTACATACAAATACACAGTCAACATCAGTAAAGTCGAAACAGTTCAATTGTATAGTTCAGTTACAAAGTGACGCCCAACCAGTGTGGCCGAAATTGGGTAAAATTACCAATTTTAAATTAACAAAAAATAATAGAATTGACCCAATTTTAGTCAGGCAATTATTCGAAGCGCAGAGATGCATACGAGAGGGCTTACAAAAAAGTTGGCACAAGACCGAGAAACCGAGGCAGCAGCGGAAACCGAAATGGAACAACAAATGGGTGATGAAGAAGGAGCAGAGGCGGTTACGAAAACCAGAGCAGAAAAACAGATGGGGGACCAAGAGAAGGCCAGAGAAGAACCAGATTGGGAGAAGATTATGGGACGATTGATGAACCAAATAAATGAAAGGTTTGACCGAAATGAGGAGAAAATAAACGAGAAATTAGACAGCATGAAGGAAGATAACAAACTGACGAATGAAAATAATAGACAGATGCTAGAGAACATGAAGGCCATGGAAGAGAATAACAAACAATACTTTTCAAAGCCATGATTGGCTGCGACACGCTACGGCGATATGCAGCTGTTATTAATATGGGGCAGCGGTATAGTAACGCTGTACCATAAAAAAGGTCAATGGTCGAGTGAGATTGCACAGGACTTACGATGCGCTACAATATCCATTGATCTTTTGGCAGGGCGAGGACGGATACCATTTCAACATCAAAATGGTTAATCAACTAACAGGCGCTGAAACCAATAAAAAAGTAAGTGCTATGAATTTTTATTCATACAGACTTATGATCCGTGAAGGTGAAATAAATCACATTTTGAAGTGTCGCCGTCTTTTCCATCAGTTCGCGGTTGACATGTATGTCAAAATTGAGACTGAGCGTTGACATATATTCGTTTGAACCAAAAGCAGCTCCGATCTGAAGAATACATTCATCTCCGCGATGCGATTAATGCCGACGGCGATGCAAACAACGTGGAAAGAATGACAATTTTGCCGGCCACTTACATTGGAAGCCCGCGCCACATGCACGAGTTAGACAATATGGCCACCCAGACCTATTCATAACATTCACCTGTAACCCTCAATGGATCGAAATCAAGAAGGAACTGCTACCCAGCCAAACACCAGTTGACAGACATGACATCACTGCCAGAGTTTTTAAACAAAAATTAAAATCTCTGATGGATTTCATCATAAAGCACCGTGTGTATGGCCAAGTTCGTTGTTGGATGTACTCCGTTGAATGGCAAAAGCGTGGTCTGCCTCATGCGCACATTTTGGTTTGGTTAGTTGACAAAATCAGGCCGGATGAAATCGATTCAATCATCTCAGCCGAAATCCCGGATGAAGCTGTTGATCCGAAATTGCATGCAGTGGTGACTAAGAAGATGATCCATGGACCTTGCGGAGTTTTCAACAACGACTCGCCCTGTATGATCGATGCTAAGTTTTCCAAGCCGAGGCGATTTGGCGCATCTTTTCCTTTGCGATCCACGAAAGACACCCTACAGTTGTACATTTGGCAGTACATCTGGAAAACGGACAACGAGTGTATTTCAATCCAGAGAACGCAGCGGACAGAGCGGCACGGCCACCGTCGACAACATTGACAAGCTTCTTCTCGGTTTGTCAAGCAGATGCTTTTGCTCGCACTTTGCTGTATGCTGAAATGCCACGCTACTACACATGGAACGCATCATCGAAATCGTTTCAGCGTCGGAAACAAGGAACACCAGTTGAAGGACATCCAAATGTATTTGCCTCAGACGCTCTGGGTCGCATCTACACTGTGCATCCAAATAACGACGAATGTTACTATCTTCGATTGTTGTTGGTGAATGTTCGTGGTCCGACGTCGTTTCAACAACTGAGAACCGTTAATGGGCATCTGTGTGCAACTTACCGTGAGGCGTGTGAACTCTTACACTTGCTTGAGAACGATTCGCATTGGGACAATACGCTCAAAGATTCCGTCATATCTTCATCACCGCATCAAATTCGCACATTGTTTTCGATTATCATATCCACATGTTTCCCTTCGAATCCGAACGATTTGTGGGTCAAATATAAGGACGATATGTCTGAAGATGTTTTGCATCGTGTGCGTCGCCAAACTTTAAATCCGACATTGCAAATGACTGCAGAAATTCACAATGAGACATTGATCATGATAGAAGACATGTGTTTATTGATGGCGAATAAAGTGTTGTCCTATTTGGGCATGATATCACCCAATTGTCCAATGCACGATGCATTTAACCAGGAGTTACAAAGAGAATAACAATACGACACCGAAGCATTAGCCGAAGCAGTTCGTACGAATGTTTTGCAATTGAATCAACAACAAAAGACTGCGTACGACTCTTTGATAGAAGCTGTGAACAATGGAACTGGTGGAATTTACTTCCTGGATGCTCCCGGAGGGACTGGAAAAACGTTCCTAATTTCATTGCTTTTGGCGAGGATTCGATCGCAGAATGAAGTTGCCCTAGCATTAGCTTCATCTGGAATAGCAGCGACTTTGTTAGAAGGCGGACGAACTGCACATTCTGCCTTGAAATTGCCACTGAGCATGCAAATCAACGAGACACCAGCTTGCAACATCGCCAAAAACAGCGCAATGGCGAAGATTCTACAGATATGCAAATTGATCGTTTGGGACGAATGCACGATGGCCCACAAGAGGTCACTGGAGGCGCTGGACAGAACGTTGAAAGATCTTCGTGACAATAAAAACATTTTTGGTGGAGCCGTTATTCTGTTGTCCGGTGATTTTCGTCAGACTCTTCCAGTTATTCCACGATCAACTGTAGCTGACGAACTAAACGCGTGCTTAAAATCATCACATTTGTGGCGGCATGTGAAGTCACTCCGATTGACGACTAACATGCGAGTGTTTTTGCAACAAGATCGAAATGCAGATGTGTTTTCGAAGCAATTGTTGGACATTGGTAATGGGAAAATCGCAGTTGACATCTCGACCGGATTCATCACATTGCCCACTGATTTCTGTCAGTTGACCGAATCGAAGGAGGAGCTCATTGGGCGTGTTTTTCCGAACGTAGCGCAGAACTTCAAAAACCATAATTGGCTGAGCGAACGAGCCATATTGGCAGCGAAAAATAAAGATGTCGATGATCTCAACGCGTCCGTTCAAAATTTCATTCCGGGACAGTTGTTTTCCTTCAAATCGGTTGACACAGTTATCAACCAGGATGAGGTAGTCAACTATCCCACAGAATTTTTGAATTCGCTGGAATTGCCTGGATTACCACCTCACAATTTGCAATTGAAAGTAGGTTCAGTCACCATCATGTTGCGTAACATCAATCAACCTCGACTATGCAATGGAACGAGACTGGCTGTGAAAAAGCTTATGAACAACGTCATCGAGGCGACGATTACCAAGGGAAAGTACAAAGGAGAGGATGTTTTGATTCCGCGCATCCCGATGATTCCAACGGACTTGCCATTCGATTTTAAACGGCTGCAATTCCCCGTGCGTCTGGCCTTCGCGATGACCATCAACAAAATCACAAGGCCAGTCGTTGGAAGTTTGCGGAATTAACTTGGAGTTTCCGTGTTTCGCGCATGGACAACTGTATGTCGCGTGTTCGCGTGTCGGAAAGCCATCATCTTTGTTTATTTACGCGCCGGAAAACAAAACGAAAAACGTAGTTTACCAGAAAGCTTTGCATTGAATGTCAACTGCATTTATCTTTCATGTAAATAAAAGACATTGAATTCATTTGAATTACAAACGAGTTTCATTTAATAACCAAACAAAACTCAAACCGTACACGATGCGGCTAATATTATCGATCTCAATGAATTGGAGTTGGAAGGTTGATTAGGATTGATAATCGCTTATGAAGAGTTACAATCAAATCAATTTTAGGTGGTACGAAGTTCACCGGGTCATCTATACTTCACTAAAAAACTAGTATGCCCAACTGCACTAAAGTAATCCTTAGGGATTTTTGAACTATAAACTTTATTTAATAAAGGTACACAAATAGAATAAACACTTAATTATTCAACTGAAAACTTGTATGTACATTGTGCGAACGACCGTCTTGTATGACGGCGTCCATCATTGTTGGTGATTCATTCGGCTGCCAACTTTAAATAACGCAAAAACACTAATTACAACTTTATTAACATTATATTTTCTTTCAATCATAGTAATTAAGTTTAATTAATAATATTTTATAGTTGTAATGTGTTGTACCTACTGTAGCATTTTTCTGGCGTTCGAATAAGTTCAAAGAATCCAAACCCTGAAGATTTCCCAAGTTATATAAAAAGTTTATTTTGAAAGAACTCATTGCTATTAATACTGAGCTAATAAAAACATTCATAATTGATAACGGGAAGACAGAATTTATTATTTTGGAGGGATTTGTGTGTGGGGAGAACATTTTTTCACAGGAGTAGAGAAAATTAAAACCAACAGTCGTTCACCACGAGCAGACGGCAAACTTCACAACTGAACATAGGTGGGTTGCTGACGTCATCACTGCGGGAAAAATTCGAATTCTCTTTGCAGAGCGCTATACTCTCACGATCTCTCCATTACGCTCACACTCTCTCTCGAACACAATTACACCAAAATAAGACTATTTTTTAAAAACACGTAATAGACGTTCTGTTTCAAAGTGCCGCAACCAACGTGGGCATTAAACCCATACGAATAAATTTACGTCTGTGTTACATACAAATACACAGTCAACATCAGTAAAGTCGAAACAGTTCAATTGTATAGTTCAGTTACAAAGTGACGCCCAACCAGTGTGGCCGAAATTGGGTAAAATTACCAATTTTAAATTAACAAAAAATAATAGAATTGACCCAATTTTAGTCAGGCAATTATTCGAAGCGCAGAGATGCATACGAGAGGGCTTACAAAAAAGTTGGCACAAGACCGAGAAACCGAGGCAGCAGCGGAAACCGAAATGGAACAACAAATGGGTGATGAAGAAGGAGCAGAGGCGGTTACGAAAACCAGAGCAGAAAAACAGATGGGGGACCAAGAGAAGGCCAGAGAAGAACCAGATTGGGAGAAAATTATGGGACGATTGATGAACCAAATAAATGAAAGGTTTGACCGAAATGAGGAGAAAATAAACGAGAAATTAGACAGCATGAAGGAAGATAACAAACTGACGAATGAAAATAATAGACAGATGCTAGAGAACATGAAGGCCATGGAAGAGAATAACAAACAAACTCAAGCAAATTTAAAACGGATAAACGAAGAAATTGAAAACTCTAATAAAAAATTCCAGGAAGCACTTGGTGGAAAGATGGAAGATTTCACCAAGACATTGAACCAAACAGTGGACGAACTTAAAGAGAAAACAGAAGAAATCATTACACACTTGAGAACAGAAATAGATGCCAAAATAGAACAGGCAGAAACGAATAACCAAGTCAGAGTTATGGCAATACAACAAGAAACAAAAGACAAGTTGGAGGAAATAGAAACCAATATGACTAGTAGTGTGATGAAGATAGATGACGAAATGGATCGAATAAAACATAGTGTAACCAATAACCAAGAAAAAATAGAAACGATACACCACGTCCAACAGAGCAAGCAGGAAGAGATGGACAGGATCCAGGTCAGATCGGTTTGCAGTACCCACTACACCACACTAGAGAATAGGGAGAATGTTAACTTCCGAGACTATCGTAGGAATCCCATCGAGTTTCTGGAATGAGTGGACGAGAAATTGAAGCAAACAAAAGAAAATAGATGGAGTGTGATTAAGACCATATTGGACGAAGGCTTCAGAGGTATAACCGACAATTGGTGGTCCGCAGTAAGGAACGAGGTGAACACTTACGAGGATTTTAAGCAAGCGTTTCGGGCCAAATACTGGTCCGAATCGATTCAAAACATTGTCAGAGACAATTTGAGTAATGGAAGATATAATGCAAACCTAGGCCAGACACCAACCGCCTACTTCCTAGAGAAAGTGTGTATAGCGAGAAGATTAGAACCACATATATCAGAGGAGTGTCTAGTGAACAAAATGGCCTATCATTTTGATGAAGGCATAATACAGGCCAGACTTGGTGGTCAAATTAAAACCATAACTGCAATGGAAGCCTTGTTGGGAGATTATGAGCAGCAAGACTACTATAGAAGGTCCTATAGATAGGATGTTTTTGAATAGAGAAGCAAACAATCGTGACCAGCGCCCAAGACCAAGCCCTGATAGTGGGAATGACCATAACCAGCGGAGTAATAATTACAATAACAATTACAATCAAAACCGTAATTATAATAATGGTAACCGCAGTAATTATAACAATAATAATAATAATTACAACCGCAATGGCAACCACAATAACAATAGGTTCAGGGAGGATAGAAGGAACTTCGACCATAATAGAAGATACCGGGATGAAGACAGAAGAGATCAGCCAAGGAATAGAAGTGTAGAAGACAGACGCCCCAGAAATCAAGAGGAGGCCGTCCAAGGGGACCAACCTCAAGAAAGGGCGGAAAACTAGATGCGGCAGTGAGAACAGAAACCGACCCATCACTGCGGGAATTGGACAGGTGCACTACAAATAGAAACGAACTAACAAGAATAAACTATTTAAAAAATATTCATGAAGACTTAATGGAAGAAATGTCATCCTCTATAATTAAAAATGATAACCAGATTAAATACATTACTGCTCGACTACAAGGGGTAATAACAGAGATAATGGTTGATACCGGGGCGAATATTTCACTGATTGATCAAACAGAATTCAACAGAATAAAAGACGAAAGTAATGACCACATCCCAACTCTACCAGTGAGTAACATTATAATAATGGGAGCTACTGGAAAAGCTAACAAATCTATTAGAAAACAAATACAACTGGATGCGTCTGGAAAGGACGGGACAATTCAAATGGAGTTCCTAGTGGCCCATGGGCTACTTTTCAAAGCCATGATTGGCTGCGACACGCTACGGCGATATGCAGCTGTTATTAATATGGGGCAGCGGTATAGTAACGCTGTACCATAAAAAAGGTCAATGGTCGAGTGAGATTGCACAGGACTTACGATGCGCTACAATATCCATTGATCTTTTGGCAGGGCGAGGACGGATACCATTTCAACATCAAAATGGTTAATCAACTAACAGGCGCTGAAACCAATAAAAAAGTAAGTGCTATGAATTTTTATTCATACAGACTTATGATCCGTGAAGGTGAAATAAATCACATTTTGAAGTGTCGCCGTCTTTTCCATCAGTTCGCGGTTGACATGTATGTCAAAATTGAGACTGAGCGTTGACATATATTCGTTTGAACCAAAAGCAGCTCCGATCTGAAGAATACATTCATCTCCGCGATGCGATTAATGCCGACGGCGATGCAAACAACGTGGAAAGAATGACAATTTTGCCGGCCACTTACATTGGAAGCCCGCGCCACATGCACGAGTTAGACAATATGGCCACCCAGACCTATTCATAACATTCACCTGTAACCCTCAATGGATCGAAATCAAGAAGGAACTGCTACCCAGCCAAACACCAGTTGACAGACATGACATCACTGCCAGAGTTTTTAAACAAAAATTAAATGAGCAATGAGCCTTGTTGGGAGATTATGAGCAGCAAGACTACTATAGAAGGTCAAGAAGGCAGCATGATAGGATGTTTTCGAATAGAGAAGAAAACAATCGTGACCAGCGCCCAAGACCAAGCCCTGATAGTGGGAATGACCATAACCAGCGGAATAATAATTACAATAACAATTACAATCAAAACCGTAATTATAATAATGGTAACCACAGTAATTATAACAATAATAATAATAATTATAACCGCAATGGCAACCACAATAACAATAGGTTCAGGGAGGATAGAAGGAACTTCGACCATAATAGAAGATACCGGGATGAAGACAGAAGAGACCAGCCAAGGAATAGAAGTGTAGAAGACAGACGCCCCAGAAATCAAGAGGAGGCCGTCCAAGGGGACCAACCTCAAGAAAGGGCGGAAAACTAGATGCGGCAGTGAGAACAGAAACTGACCCATCACTGCGGGAATTGGACGGGTGCACTACAAATAGAAACGAACTAACAAGAATAAACTATTTAAAAAATATTCGTGAAGACTTAATGGAAGAAATGTCATCCTCTATAATTAAAAATGATAACCAGATTATATACATTACTGCTCGACTACAAGGGGTAATAACAGAGATAATGGTTGATACCGGGGCGAATATTTCACTGATTGATCAAACAGAATTCAGTAGAATAAAAGACGAAAGTAATGACCACATCCCAACTCTACCAGTGAGTAACATGATGTAACGATACCGGGGGACCCGAGTTCGATTCCCGGTACCGAATCACAATTGTATGTTTATTATTGGTTCTGTTCTAATATTTTTTGTTAATAATAATGATATTGTTTGTTAATAATTATTATATTGTTTTGTAATAATGATAATTGATATAAAATGTTAAATAAATAATCATATATGTATAACTAAATGTATGAAAACAGAATTTGTATGAGTGATGTAATGGAAAATTGGTGGCGTTGTCAAGGAGACTGTTTTGTGAGATTGAAAATAATGAATTGTTAATTTTGGATCTGTAGAAGAAAAGATGAAATAAAAATTGTTCTTTAATATCTAAAGTTAATTAGATGGAAATAAAAATTGGTACAACAAAAACCAGTTGTTGTACACATATTATCAATATATAATATATATTGATTATAGTATAACATTAATAAAAAAATGTTCAAATAAGAAAAAAATAATAAATAGACCTCCGAAGAGAAATAATGAAATGCTACAACGTATAAACTGGTGCTCAGCGGTGTAGATATTATAATCTTAAAATTTGTGCAGAAAATATGAAAATAACACACAAATTTAAAAAATAACAACGGTTGCTAAGAAGAAAAAAAAAATTCTGAAAAGGGAGATACATATTGATGCTGATTTGAACAAGAGGCAAGAAGTCCTGAAGGAACGTGAACTGGAAGTCGTCGGAGGATTTTTTCGGAACTAAGAAGGAAGAATCCAGGCCGAGACGAGACAGTCCTTGCAGTTCGAGTTGAAGGCAACTTAGGTACAAGAAGCTCCTGAAGGCCTGGGTGAGTCCGGCAGATTTTGTTTTGTTTTGTTTCTTGCTGTTGATGTTGTCTGTGTGTTGTGTAGTATACTGTTTTTTTAGTAAAACATCTCATTAAAATGGCATTTATTCAACGGTACCCAAAAGTTGTTTTGCACGAAGTTGCGATCGATCTAGATCTTGAAATTCATGAAGGAATGAGTAAGAAGGATTATACTCGTCTAATTCAATCGTATGAAGATTACGATGAAGAATTAATCAAATATTTGTTACAGAAAACAGAAACAGAAATTGTTAGACGTGAAACAGTAGCAGCTGAAGCTGTGAAGGAAGAAAAAAGAGTAGCAGCTGAAGCTGTGAAGGAAGAAAAAAGATTAGCAGCTGAAGCTGTGAAGGAAGAAAAAAGATTAGCAGCTGAAGCTGTGAAGGAAGAAAAAAGATTAGCAGCTGAAGAAAAAAGATTAGAGAGTTTGAGTTAGAGAAATTGAGGATTCAACAGACTTCTAATACTGAAGTTGAAGTTAGAAAAATTGTAGAACCAAAATTGTATAATATAAAAGATGTTGTAGGTATATTTGATGAAAAAGAGGAAGATGTGTAAATTTTCCTTCGAAGATTTGAACGTGCTATGGTACATTCGAAAATACCTCTTGAAGACTGGGTTATTGTTTTAACTAGTGTTGTACCAATAGTAATCAAAGAACTCATTCATCGAGAACCAATAGAGTTAGCAGAAAATTATGATTATGTAAAAGAATTATTTATGAGAAAATATCAGTTAAACCCTGAAAAACTCAGACAAAAATTCTTTAATATTAGACGCTTACCGAACCAGACTTGGGCAGATTTTGTATATCAATTGACCATATATTTTGAAGGATGGACTGAAGGAATGAAGGCAGTTGATGTCAAAAGCTTGAAAAAATTAATGATTTTAAATCAGTTAAAATATCGGGTTCCTACCCAAATAAAAGAACAGCTGAGTCAAGATTGGTTAAATTTAAGTACACCTTTGGAGTTACAGAGACAACTAGAGAAAAATGACGATTTGAGGACTTGTCTTAACCAAAAAACAAGTTTGAATTATATTAAGATAGAGTCGAATCCGAAAAATGTTCTGAAGGTGCAACCTAAATCTAATGTTCCAGACAAGGAATTTAAAAAAAGGGAAGATTCAAAGATAAGTGAATTTAAACCTGAATTTGAAAAACGGAAAGAGATGCGATGTTATTTATGTAATTCATTGGATCATTTGAGGAATAGATGTCCTAAAAGATTATCTAGTAATGAACCCAAAAATGTAGCAGGAATAGTTGAAGAGGTCTCTAGTTTTATGAAAGAGACTATAGAGGATTTGAAAGTTGGAGGCATTCCTCAATCTGATTTAGAAAAGCAATAATGCCATTCAAGTGTCAAGGGAAAGTTAACGGTAGACAAGTTCAAATACATCGGGACACAGGTGCTGATATTGATGTGGTGCATCAAAATTATGTATCCCTTGAACATTACATGGGCGAACATAGATGGCTTAACACCCCATTATTTCCAGAACCCTTCTGTTGCCAAATAGTAGATGTCACTTTGGAAATTCCTGAAAAGATAATACTTGCTCAGGCTGCAGTCACAGCTAGTCCAGCTTATGAAGGAATTTATTTGATGGGGAATGAAACGGCGCAGAGTTTACAAAACACAAATGCACATTTGTTAGAATTTGTGAATGCCGTAAACATAAAGTCTATGTTAGTTAGGCGAGAAATAGAAGTAAAAGAGCAAGCAGAACAAGAAAAAATTCAAAATGATCATCTATCAACCGTTGAGACTGAAACAAAAGCGGAAGATAGACTCCTTGAAGAAAATGACAGTCATCAACAGGGTGAAATGTTGTCCCTACTGAATACGACACATGAACAATTCATGGCTGCTCAAAATTCTGATTCCGAATTGTTAGAGATGATCCAAGAAGTACAATCTAGACCCGAAGAAACAAATTATGACTTAGAAAAAGGAATATTGTATTATAAAACGAATAAATATGAGGATAACTATAGTAAAAAAATTGTTGTGCCTCAAATATTTCGTGAGCAGTTGATGACGGCATGTCACGATACGGCCTCCGCACATTTGGGAGTTACCAAAACCCAAAAACGACTTAGTAAGTACTTCTATTGGCCAGGATGGGCAAAAGATATATCGGAGTTTGTTCAGACTTGTCTCCCTTGCCAGCTAGCAGGAAAAGGGGGACAGAAAAAGAAAGCTCCACTAGTCTTGGTACCACAAATTGAAGAAATATTTTTTCGAATCAACATTGACACTTGTGGGCCTATGATTGAAACGTTTAGAGGGAATAAATATATTCTCACGGCCATTTGCATGGCTTCTAGATATCCAGAAGCCATTGCATTGCCAGACATAAAGTCACCGACTATAATACGTGCCTTAACAGAAATATTTAGTAGAACAGGATTTCCAAAAGAAATTCAAAGCGATTTAGGAACCTCGTTCACTAGTCAACTTACTAGCGAATTTCTGGAACGACTGGGAATTTCAGTGATCCACAGCTCTGTTAGTCATCCTCAGACAAATCCGGTTGAACGACTTCACAGAACTTTACAAAAATTATTGAGATCAATGTGTGAAGAACAGTGTGAAGAATGGAATGAATGTTTACCAGCTGCGATGTTTGCTATTCGAACAGCAGTGCATGAAGGAACTGGATACTCACAGCAGAACTGGTATATGGGCAGAATTTAAGAGACCATTTGACGCTAATCTATGAAAACTGGAATGGAAAGATTGCAGAAAGTTCATCTGTAGTGGAATATGTAGGCAAGTTAATTAACAAATTGCAGAAGACTAAGGAACTAGCCCTTCAGAATCTTGAGACAGAATTACACCGTCGCAAGACATATTATGACAAAAAGGCTAAAATCCATAAATTCGAAAAAGGAGATAAAGTACTTGTTTTAATACCTTCTCGGGCACATAAGTTAGTAGTTCAGTGGTCGGGACCAGCTGAGATTGTGAAGAAGATATCAGATACGAATTATATTATACATAGACCCGAGAAGGAGAATCAAAACAAGGTATATCATGTCAATATGTTAAAGCCTTTTTTCGAAAGACAAAAACTGGTCGCTGCCATCATACAAAACCCTGAAAATACTGAATTCGATGAAGAAATTATTAGTCCTGTAGAACGTGTTTCTAATAAAGATTGGGTTAAGGATGCAATAGGGACTAATTTATCATCCGAACAGATTCAGCAACTTAGAATGGTAATTGAGGAGTATAAAGAAATATGCACTCCTGAACCCGGATTAGCCACATCAGTTACTCATAACATTGAGCTGACTAATGATACCCATTTTTTAAGTAAACCATATCGGTTGTCACCTCTACAGACGAAGATCTTAGAAGATGCAGTTAAAGATATGCTAGAGCGCGGAATAGTGGAAGAATGTACTTCTGATTACACGTCACCTATGATACTAATAGAAGTCCCAGGCCGAGACCCACGGCCATGTATAGATTATCGGAAATTGAACCTGATCACTAAAACAACTTATTATCCACTCCCGAATATTGATTCAAATGTTGAAACTGTGGCGAAAGCAAATTTTATAACTGTACTTGACCTTTCAAAGGGATACTGGCAAATTTCCATGACAAAACAAGCCCAACGATATGCTGCATTTGTTACTCCATTTGGTACGTATCAACCGAAACGTATGCCTTTTGGGCTTAAAAATGCACCTTTCACATTTTGCAAACTAATTAGAGAACTAACATCAGGAATACACAAATTTGTGGAAACATATTTTGACGATATAGCAGTGTTTTCATCTTTTTGGGAAGATCACTTGATACATTTAAGAAAAGTATTTGAGACTTTAAAAAAAGCCGGACTAACAGTCAAACCCACTAAATGTCAGTTTGCAAAAGCCACCGTTAAATATTTGGGACATTTAGTTGGACAGGGTTATCGGACACCAGCCGAAGCAAAAATAAAGGCTATTATAGACTATCCAATACCAAAAACAAAAACTGAAGTTCGATCATTCCTGGGCCTAATTGGATATTATCAAAAATATCTCAAAGATTTTTCTACTATTGCTGTTCCTCTGAGTGATCTGACGAAAGGAAAAGAAAAAAAATCACCAATTCAATGGAATGAGAAATGTGAGACGGCATTTAAAATCTTAAAGAAAATGATCGCTTCTGAACCAGTATTAAAGGCGCCTGAGTACGAAAAACCATTTATCCTTCAAGTTGATGCATCCGACGTCGGAATTGGCGTAGTATTGAGTCAGACTGATAAAGACGGATATGAACATCCAGTTATTTTTTTAAGTAGAAAACTGAAAGGGCCAGAAATAAATTATGCGACGACCGAAAAGGAATGCGCTGGCATCGTCTGGGCCGTTCTTAAACTCCGTCAATATTTAGATGGGGGACTGACTTTTACTATTGTAACAGACCACAATCCTCTGATTTATTTAAAAACTATGGGATCTGCAAATGCCAGATTAATGAGATGGGCACTTGCCTTACAATCATTTGATTTTGTCATTACTCATAAGGCCGGGAAATATCACAAAAATGCTGATAGTTTAAGTAGGGCCATGTGCCAAAAAAGTGATGTGGACATACAGACAACAGGACGGACTGAATTTGCCGGAGTTACCTAACCAATATTGTCATTCAATTTTCACCCTCCTTGTTGGAAGCCGAAAGTTGAATAGACTTAGGCGGGGAGGGATTGTAACGATACCGGGGGACCAGAGTTCGATTCCCGGTACCGAATCACAATTGTATGTTTATTATTGGTTCTGTTCTAATATTTTTTGTTAATAATAATGATATTGTTTGTTAATAATTATTATATTGTTTTGTAATAATGATAATTGATATAAAATGTTAAATAAATAATTATATATGTATAACTAAATGTATGAAAACAGAATTTGTATGAGTGATGTAATGGAAAATTGGTGGCGTTGTCAAGGAGACTGTTTTGTGAGATTGAAAATAATGAATTGTTAATTTTGGATCTGTAGAAGAAAAGATGAAATAAAAATTGTTCTTTAATATCTAAAGTTAATTAGATGGAAATAAAAATTGGTACAACAAAAACCAGTTGTTGTACACATATTATCAATATATAATATATATTGATTATAGTATAACATTAATAAAAAAAAATGTTCAAATAAGAAAAAATAATAAATAGACCTCCGAAGAGAAATAATGAAACGCTACAATGATAATAATGGGAGCTACTGGAAAAGCTAACAAATCTATTAGAAAACAAATACAACTTGATGCGTCTGGAAAGGACGGGACAATTCAAATGGAGTTCCTAGTGGCCCATGGGCTACCTTTCAAAGCCATGATTGGCTGCGACACGCTACGGCGATATGCAGCTGTTATTAATATGGGCAGCGGTATAGTAACGCTGTACCATAAAAATGGTCAATGGTCGAGTAAGATTGTAGGCCGGAATAGCGCCACTCACGATCGGCAAACGTTTACCTTAGTGTATGATGGTAGGGAGAATAAAAATACATTAAACATAGAATCAGAGTATCCAGAAGAACTATGGAATGAAAAAAATACAAGAAATATATGCTTTCCAGGTTGCCAATACCGAGAAAATAGAAGTAAAACAAAAAGACCAACTGGTGGAGATATTTAATAAGTACAGAAGAACTTTCTCAAATTTACCCGGTAAAGCTAAAAATTTTGTCTGCGAACTAACTTTCAACCATCCCATAAATTTTAACAAGAAGTCATACCCCATTGCCCAATCCTTAAAACCGGCAGTAAGGAAGGAAATACAATGGATGATTGGACCAAGACATAATCGAAAGTAGTGCTTCACCGTTCACCAGTCCAATTGTCGCAGTGCAGAAGAAAGATGGGGCGGTACGGTTGTGCCTGGACGCACGATAGATCAACAACGTGGCAAGAACATTGTAAACAGACAGAAACAACCAAGACAATACCTACGTGATAGTAGACCCAAACACAAAACGAGTAAAAGGGACATATAATCTGTCTGAATTAAAGAGATATTATGAATGAAAAAAAAAAGAATTTTAAACAGCTTATTTCCCTAAACCACGGTTTTGAAAAATAACCTTGTCTTGGCAGGGAGGTAATTATGTAATGCGACGGAATTAAGCACCTTCCCATTCCATAATGTATTAAAATATAAACATTGAGTCCATCAGCAAACAATGAAACTGATGATGAAAAAACCCATTTTTCATGTAAACAAAAGTTAATCAGTGAAGTGTAACAGAGCAGTGTTGAACTCCAGCAGATTCACTGTAAGTATTTGCTTAAATTTTAATGTATGTCAAGTAAAAAACAATGAGGGATGACAAAGGTCAAACTGATAATAGACAGTGTCTTGTCATTCAAATTGTACCCCGTAAAAGGGTAAAACAATATTTTTTAATTGTAAGCGATTAGTAGTATAAAATCAATTTTGATGAAATGAACTATGTTGTATGAGGGTGTGAACCTGTGGGCTATAGTTTAGTTTGTTGTTTAGAACCACAGGGGAAGGTTTAAAAGTAAAATTATAAACAATTCAATTTATATTTTTATGATTTTGTTAGTATTGGTTAAAAGACCAATAATTACACTACATACAGCCATAGTAAATGGTTCATAAATAAAATGTAAAGGAATGTTGTTAGGAACTATTTCTTAACAAATTAAAGGACTTGGTGACGACCACACACATAGCTTTTGTTAATTTTAAATGTCAAAATGTTAATCTTAAGAATTCTTTATATTAGTTGATAAAATGTTAACGTTAGAGTAATATAAAGCGATTATTGTATTTGTTATTATAAAAGATTGTAAAGGGTAATTGGATTCTGAGCCAATATAAATTAAATAATAACTGTAAACCAGAGAGTGGTTTTAGGCCTAAATCAAATTAACAAAATGTAAAAATACAGTCAATAATGTAACAAATTAAACAGAAATAATGTATTAACACAATAATCACACAAAACCTACTGTTACACCAATTCAGCCACATAATTATAACAAAATGACAAAATATTATAGTAGTTCCAAAGATTAAAACAGCTTATGTCTAATCAAAAACCACAACTTTGTAAAGGTGTAAACACTCCTGTTGTAAAACCAAAACATATAAAATGAAGTACCAAAACGTTTATAATTAATCAAAGCACCATACTGGACCAACAAATTATAAATTAAAAACTGATTAACAAAGGAGTACTCTTTAGAGGAATTGTAAAAAAAGGTTGGATAAAGATTTTATTCGAAGAAACGGCCGGTTGACCTTTTTATACAAAACCAACCAATGAGAAGACAGAAAACGTGGTCAAGACAATTAATATTGAAAAAGCGGAGGATTCTAGTAACGACTTTCACAAGAAGCAGTTAACAAGCTAATGCCAGCCTAAAAAACTTAAAATAATAGTGAATCGACGTAAAAATTTCAGAAGAGAAGTAATACTGAAAATCACTAAATACAAGCATTACAAGAATCAAGATCAGTACAAACCAGAGACACTAATTAAAAATAATCCCAAGACAGCGTGGAGCATTATTGAAGCAGGGAGCCATTACCAAAATTTAACACCAGACGCCTGGCAGTAACTATGATTTTAAAAACAATGATTTCAAATACTTCACTAAAAAACTAGTATTCCCAACTGCACTAAAGTAATCCTTAGGGATTTTTGAACTATAAACTTTATTTAATAAAGGTACACAAATAGAATAAACATTTAATTATTCAACTGAAAACTTGTATGTACATTATGCGAACTACCGTCTTGTATGACGGCGTCCATCATTGTTGGTGATTCATTCCGCTGCCAACTTTAAATAACGCAAAAACACTAATTACAACTTTATTAACATTATATTTTCTTTCAATCATAATAATTAAGTTTAATTAATAATATTTTATATTATTAATTATATTATATTATATTATTTTATATATTTTATATACCTACTGTAGCATTTTTCTGGCGTTCGAATAAGTTCAAAGAATCCAAACCCTGAAGATTACCCAAGTTATATAAAAAGTTTATTTTGAAAGAACTCATTGCTTTTAATACTGAGCTAATAAAAACATTCATAATTGATAACGGGAAGACAGAATTTATTATTTTGGAGGGATTTGTGTGTGGGGAGAACATTTTTTCACAGGAGCAGAGAAAATTAAAACCAACAGTCGTTCACCACGAGCAGACGGCAAACTTCACAACTGAACATAGGTGGGTTGCTGACGTCATCACTGAGGGAAAAATTCGAATTCTCTTTGCAGAGCGCTATACTCTCACGATCTCTCCATTACGCTCACACTCTCTCTCGAACACAATTACACCAAAATAAGACTATTTTTTAAAAACACGTAATAGACGTTCTGTTTCAAAGTGCCGCAACCAACGTGGGCATTAAACCCATACGAATAAATTTACGTCTGTGTTACATACAAATACACAGTCAACATCAGTAAAGTCGAAACAGTTCAATTGTATAGTTCAGTTACAAAGTGACGCCCAACCAGTGTGGCCGAAATTGGGTAAAATTACCAATTTTAAATTAACAAAAAATAATAGAATTGACCCAATTTTAGTCAGGCAATTATTCGAAGCGCAGAGATGCATACGAGAGGGCTTACAAAAAAGTTGGCACAAGACCGAGAAACCGAGGCAGCAGCGGAAACCGAAATGGAACAACAAATGGGTGATGAAGAAGGAGCAGAGGCGGTTACGAAAACCAGAGCAGAAAAACAGATGGGGGACCAAGAGAAGGCCAGAGAAGAACCAGATTGGGAGAAAATTATGGGACGATTGATGAACCAAATAAATGAAAGGTTTGACCGAAATGAGGAGAAAATAAACGAGAAATTAGACAGCATGAAGGAAGATAACAAACTGACGAATGAAAATAATAGACAGATGCTAGAGAAAATGAAGGCCATGGAAGAGAATAACAAACAAACTCAAGCAAATTTAAAACGGATAAACGAAGAAATTGAAAACTCTAATAAAAAATTCCAGGAAGCACTTGGTGGAAAGATGGAAGATTTCACCAAGACATTGAACCAAACAGTGGACGAACTTAAAGAGAAAACAGAAGAAATCATTACACACTTGAGAACAGAAATAGATGCCAAAATAGAACAGGCAGAAACGAATAACCAAGTCAGAGTTATGGCAATACAACAAGAAACAAAAGACAAGTTGGAGAAAATAGAAACCAATATGACTAGTAGTGTGATGAAGATAGATGACGAAATGGATCGAATAAAACATAGTGTAACCAATAACCAAGAAAAAATAGAAACTTTACTAAAAATGAACTTTATCTTGTGAAAAACTTACTTTTTTCGTCGGACGCGTTTCGGCTTAAGTATCCGCCTTCTTCAGCTTTTTGGTCAGACTGCCATCATTTCGTAACGGTTTTTGTGTGGAAGGTGTAGTGGGGGTGGTGTGTGGAGGAAGGGGATTGGTGCAGGGATTCAACTTGATGTTTGTTTTTTGTAAAATTGTGTCAAAAAGTGTATGTGATTTATATTGTAATTGATCGTTGAGTATGTTGTTTGGTTGTGTTGTGTGGTGTTTATATATTTCGTATTGTTCACTCCGCACTCTGCATTTGCCACACACATACACACAGAAAACCACAATTACACCAACATAGACACCAATCTCGAAATTTTACATTACTTACCTAATGGCCGAAAACTCAACACAACTGAACAATACGAAATATATAAACACCACACAACACAACCAAACAACATACTCAACGATCAATTACAATATAAATCACATACACTTTTTGACACAATTTTACAAAAAACAAACATCAAGTTGAATCCCTGCACCAATCCCCTTCCTCCACACACCACCCCCACAACACCTTCCACACAAAAACCGTTACGAAATGATGGCAGTCTGACCAAAAAGCTGAAGAAGGCGGATACTTAAGCCGAAACGCGTCCGACGAAAAAAGTAAGTTTTTCACAAGGTAAAGTTCATTTTTAGTAAAGTGATAGTGCTGTGAAAGAAGAGATGAACAATCAAGACAACAAAAATAGAAACGATACACCACGTCCAACAGAGCATGCAGGAAGAGATGGACAGGATCCAGGTCAGACCGGTTTGCAGTACCCACTACACCACACTAGAGAATAGGGAGAATGTTAACTTCCGAGACTATCGTAGGAATCCCATCGAGTTTCTGGAATGAGTGGACGAGAAATTGAAGCAAACAAAAGAAAATAGATGGAGTGTGATTAAGACCATATTGGACGAAGGCTTCAGAGGTATAACCGACAATTGGTGGTCCACAGTAAGGAACGAGGTGAACACTTACGAGGATTTTAAGCAAGCGTTTCGGGCCAAATACTGGTCCAAATCGATTCAAAACATTGTCAGAGACAATTTGAGTAATGGAAGATATAATGCAAACCTAGGCCAGACACCAACCGCCTACTTCCTAGGGAAAGTGTGTATAGCGAGAAGATTAGAACCACATATATCAGAGGAGTGTCTAGTGAACAAAATGGCCTATCATTTTGATGAAGGCATAATACAGGCCATACTTGGTGGTCAAATTAAAACCATAACTGCAATGGAAGCCTTGTTGGGAGATTATGAGCAGCAAAACTACTATAGAAGGTCAAGAAGGCAGCATGATAGGATGTTTTCGAATAGAGAAGAAAACAATCGTGACCAGCGCCCAAGAGCAAGCCCTGATAGTGGGAATGACCATAACCAGCGGAATAATAATTACAATAACAATTACAATCAAAACCGTAATTATAATAATGGTAACCACAGTAATTATAACAATAATAATAATAATTATAACCGCAATGGCAACCACAATAACAATAGGTTCAGGGAGGATAGAAGGAACTTCGACCATAATAGAAGATACCGGGATGAAGACAGAAGAGACCAGCCAAGGAATAGAAGTGTAGAAGACAGACGCCCCAGAAATCAAGAGGAGGCCGTCCAAGGGGACCAACCTCAAGAAAGGGCGGAAAACTAGATGCGGCAGTGAGAACAGAAACTGACCCATCACTGCGGGAATTGGACGGGTGCACTACAAATAGAAACGAACTAACAAGAATAAACTATTTAAAAAATATTCGTGAAGACTTCATGGAAGAAATGTCATCCTCTATAATTAAAAATGATAACCAGATTATATACATTACTGCTCGACTACAAGGGGTAATAACAGAGATAATGGTTGATACCGGGGCGAATATTTCACTGATTGATCAAACAGAATTCAGTAGAATAAAAGACGAAAGTAATGACCACATCCCAACTCTACCAGTGAGTAACATGATGTAACGATACCGGGGGACCCGAGTTCGATTCCCGGTACCGAATCACAATTGTATGTTTATTATTGGTTCTGTTCTAATATTTTTTGTTAATAATAATGATATTGTTTGTTAATAATTATTATATTGTTTTGTAATAATGATAATTGATATAAAATGTTAAATAAATAATTATATATGTATAACTAAATGTATGAAAACAGAATTTGTATGAGTGATGTAATGGAAAATTGGTGGCGTTATCAAGGAGACTGTTTTGTGAGATTGAAAATAATGAATTGTTAATTTTGGATCTGTAGAAGAAAAGATGAAATAAAAATTGTTCTTTAATATCTAAAGTTAATTAGATGGAAATAAAAATTGGTACAACAAAAACCAGTTGTTGTACACATATTATCAATATATAATATATATTGATTATAGTATAACATTAATAAAAAAATGTTCAAATAAGAAAAAAATAATAAATAGACCTCCGAAGAGAAATAATGAAATGCTACAACGTATAAACTGGTGCTCAGCGGTGTAGATATTATAATCTTAAAATTTGTGCAGAAAATATGAAAATAACACACAAATTTAAAAAATAACAACGGTTGCTAAGAAGAAAAAAAAAATTCTGAAAAGGGAGATACATATTGATGCTGATTTGAACAAGAGGCAAGAAGTCCTGAAGGAACGTGAACTGGAAGTCGTCGGAGGATTTTTTCGGAACTAAGAAGGAAGAATCCAGGCCGAGACGAGACAGTCCTTGCAGTTCGAGTTGAAGGCAACTTAGGTACAAGAAGCTCCTGAAGGCCTGGGTGAGTCCGGCAGATTTTGTTTTGTTTTGTTTCTTGCTGTTGATGTTGTCTGTGTGTTGTGTAGTATACTGTTTTTTTAGTAAAACATCTCATTAAAATGGCATTTATTCAACGGTACCCAAAAGTTGTTTTGCACGAAGTTGCGATCGATCTAGATCTTGAAATTCATGAAGGAATGAGTAAGAAGGATTATACTCGTCTAATTCAATCGTATGAAGATTACGATGAAGAATTAATCAAATATTTGTTACAGAAAACAGAAACAGAAATTGTTAGACGTGAAACAGTAGCAGCTGAAGCTGTGAAGGAAGAAAATAGAGTAGCAGCTGAAGCTGTGAAGGAAGAAAAAAGATTAGCAGCTGAAGCTGTGAAAGAAGAAAAAAGATTAGCAGCTGAAGCTGTGAAGGAAGAAAAAAGATTAGCAGCTGAAGAAAAAAGATTAGAGAGTTTGAGTTAGAGAAATTGAGGATTCAACAGACTTCTAATACTGAAGTTGAAGTTAGAAAAATTGTAGAACCAAAATTGTATAATATAAAAGATGTTGTAGGTATATTTGATGAAAAAGAGGAAGATGTGTAAATTTTCCTTCGAAGATTTGAACGTGCTATGGTACATTCGAAAATACCTCTTGAAGACTGGGTTATTGTTTTAACTAGTGTTGTACCAATAGTAATCAAAGAACTCATTCATCGAGAACCAATAGAGTTAGCAGAAAATTATGATTATGTAAAAGAATTATTTATGAGAAAATATCAGTTAAACCCTGAAAAACTCAGACAAAAATTCTTTAATATTAGACGCTTACCGAACCAGACTTGGGCAGATTTTGTATATCAATTGACCATATATTTTGAAGGATGGACTGAAGGAATGAAGGCAGTTGATGTCAAAAGCTTGAAAAATTTAATGATTTTAAATCAGTTAAAATATCGGGTTCCTACCCAAATAAAAGAACAGCTGAGTCAAGATTGGTTAAATTTAAGTACACCTTTGGAGTTACAGAGACAACTAGAGAAAAATGACGATTTGAGGACTTGTCTTAACCAAAAAACAAGTTTGAATTATATTAAGATAGAGTCGAATCCGAAAAATGTTCTGAAGGTGCAACCTAAATCTAATGTTCCAGACAAGGAATTTAAAAAAAGGGAAGATTCAAAGATAAGTGAATTTAAACCTGAATTTGAAAAACGGAAAGAGATGCGATGTTATTTATGTAATTCATTGGATCATTTGAGGAATAGATGTCCTAAAAGATTATCTAGTAATGAACCCAAAAATGTAGCAGGAATAGTTGAAGAGGTCTCTAGTTTTATGAAAGAGACTATAGAGGATTTGAAAGTTGGAGGCATTCCTCAATCTGATTTAGAAAAGCAATAATGCCATTCAAGTGTCAAGGGAAAGTTAACGGTAGACAAGTTCAAATACATCGGGACACAGGTGCTGATATTGATGTGGTGCATCAAAATTATGTATCCCTTGAACATTACATGGGCGAACATAGATGGCTTAACACCCCATTATTTCCAGAACCCTTCTGTTGCCAAATAGTAGATGTCACTTTGGAAATTCCTGAAAAGATAATACTTGCTCAGGCTGCAGTCACAGCTAGTCCAGCTTATGAAGGAATTTATTTGATGGGGAATGAAACGGCGCAGAGTTTACAAAACACAAATGCACATTTGTTAGAATTTGTGAATGCCGTAAACATAAAGTCTATGTTAGTTAGGCGAGAAATAGAAGTAAAAGAGCAAGCAGAACAAGAAAAAATTCAAAATGATCATCTATCAACCGTTGAGACTGAAACAAAAGCGGAAGATAGACTCCTTGAAGAAAATGACAGTCATCAACAGGGTGAAATGTTGTCCCTACTGAATACGACACATGAACAATTCATGGCTGCTCAAAATTCTGATTCCGAATTGTTAGAGATGATCCAAGAAGTACAATCTAGACCCGAAGAAACAAATTATGACTTAGAAAAAGGAATATTGTATTATAAAACGAATAAATATGAGGATAACTATAGTAAAAAAATTGTTGTGCCTCAAATATTTCGTGAGCAGTTGATGACGGCATGTCACGATACGGCCTCCGCACATTTGGGAGTTACCAAAACCCAAAAACGACTTAGTAAGTACTTCTATTGGCCAGGATGGGCAAAAGATATATCGGAGTTTGTTCAGACTTGTCTCCCTTGCCAGCTAGCAGGAAAAGGGGGACAGAAAAAGAAAGCTCCACTAGTCTTGGTACCACAAATTGAAGAAATATTTTTTCGAATCAACATTGACACTTGTGGGCCTATGATTGAAACGTTTAGAGGGAATAAATATATTCTCACGGCCATTTGCATGGCTTCTAGATATCCAGAAGCCATTGCATTGCCAGACATAAAGTCACCGACTATAATACGTGCCTTAACAGAAATATTTAGTAGAACAGGATTTCCAAAAGAAATTCAAAGCGATTTAGGAACCTCGTTCACTAGTCAACTTACTAGCGAATTTCTGGAACGACTGGGAATTTCAGTGATCCACAGCTCTGTTAGTCATCCTCAGACAAATCCGGTTGAACGACTTCACAGAACTTTACAAAAATTATTGAGATCAATGTGTGAAGAACAGTGTGAAGAATGGAATGAATGTTTACCAGCTGCGATGTTTGCTATTCGAACAGCAGTGCATGAAGGAACTGGATACTCACAGCAGAACTGGTATATGGGCAGAATTTAAGAGACCATTTGACGCTAATCTATGAAAACTGGAATGGAAAGATTGCAGAAAGTTCATCTGTAGTGGAATATGTAGGCAAGTTAATTAACAAATTGCAGAAGACTAAGGAACTAGCCCTTCAGAATCTTGAGACAGAATTACACCGTCGCAAGACATATTATGACAAAAAGGCTAAAATCCATAAATTCGAAAAAGGAGATAAAGTACTTGTTTTAATACCTTCTCGGGCACATAAGTTAGTAGTTCAGTGGTCGGGACCAGCTGAGATTGTGAAGAAGATATCAGATACGAATTATATTATACATAGACCCGAGAAGGAGAATCAAAACAAGGTATATCATGTCAATATGTTAAAGCCTTTTTTCGAAAGACAAAAACTGGTCGCTGCCATCATACAAAACCCTGAAAATACTGAATTCGATGAAGAAATTATTAGTCCTGTAGAACGTGTTTCTAATAAAGATTGGGTTAAGGATGCAATAGGGACTAATTTATCATCCGAACAGATTCAGCAACTTAGAATGGTAATTGAGGAGTATAAAGAAATATGCACTCCTGAACCCGGATTAGCCACATCAGTTACTCATAACATTGAGCTGACTAATGATACCCATTTTTTAAGTAAACCATATCGGTTGTCACCTCTACAGACGAAGATCTTAGAAGATGCAGTTAAAGATATGCTAGAGCGCGGAATAGTGGAAGAATGTACTTCTGATTACACGTCACCTATGATACTAATAGAAGTCCCAGGCCGAGACCCACGGCCATGTATAGATTATCGGAAATTGAACCTGATCACTAAAACAACTTATTATCCACTCCCGAATATTGATTCAAATGTTGAAACTGTGGCGAAAGCAAATTTTATAACTGTACTTGACCTTTCAAAGGGATACTGGCAAATTTCCATGACAAAACAAGCCCAACGATATGCTGCATTTGTTACTCCATTTGGTACGTATCAACCGAAACGTATGCCTTTTGGGCTTAAAAATGCACCTTTCACATTTTGCAAACTAATTAGAGAACTAACATCAGGAATACACAAATTTGTGGAAACATATTTTGACGATATAGCAGTGTTTTCATCTTTTTGGGAAGATCACTTGATACATTTAAGAAAAGTATTTGAGACTTTAAAAAAAGCCGGACTAACAGTCAAACCCACTAAATGTCAGTTTGCAAAAGCCACCGTTAAATATTTGGGACATTTAGTTGGACAGGGTTATCGGACACCAGCCGAAGCAAAAATAAAGGCTATTATAGACTATCCAATACCAAAAACAAAAACTGAAGTTCGATCATTCCTGGGCCTAATTGGATATTATCAAAAATATCTCAAAGATTTTTCTACTATTGCTGTTCCTCTGAGTGATCTGACGAAAGGAAAAGAAAAAAAATCACCAATTCAATGGAATGAGAAATGTGAGACGGCATTTAAAATCTTAAAGAAAATGATCGCTTCTGAACCAGTATTAAAGGCGCCTGAGTACGAAAAACCATTTATCCTTCAAGTTGATGCATCCGACGTCGGAATTGGCGTAGTATTGAGTCAGACTGATAAAGACGGATATGAACATCCAGTTATTTTTTTAAGTAGAAAACTGAAAGGGCCAGAAATAAATTATGCGACGACCGAAAAGGAATGCGCTGGCATCGTCTGGGCCGTTCTTAAACTCCGTCAATATTTAGATGGGGGACTGACTTTTACTATTGTAACAGACCACAATCCTCTGATTTATTTAAAAACTATGGGATCTGCAAATGCCAGATTAATGAGATGGGCACTTGCCTTACAATCATTTGATTTTGTCATTACTCATAAGGCCGGGAAATATCACAAAAATGCTGATAGTTTAAGTAGGGCCATGTGCCAAAAAAGTGATGTGGACATACAGACAACAGGACGGACTGAATTTGCCGGAGTTACCTAACCAATATTGTCATTCAATTTTCACCCTCCTTGTTGGAAGCCGAAAGTTGAATAGACTTAGGCGGGGAGGGATTGTAACGATACCGGGGGACCAGAGTTCGATTCCCGGTACCGAATCACAATTGTATGTTTATTATTGGTTCTGTTCTAATATTTTTTGTTAATAATAATGATATTGTTTGTTAATAATTATTATATTGTTTTGTAATAATGATAATTGATATAAAATGTTAAATAAATAATTATATATGTATAACTAAATGTATGAAAACAGAATTTGTATGAGTGATGTAATGGAAAATTGGTGGCGTTGTCAAGGAGACTGTTTTGTGAGATTGAAAATAATGAATTGTTAATTTTGGATCTGTAGAAGAAAAGATGAAATAAAAATTGTTCTTTAATATCTAAAGTTAATTAGATGGAAATAAAAATTGGTACAACAAAAACCAGTTGTTGTACACATATTATCAATATATAATATATATTGATTATAGTATAACATTAATAAAAAAAAATGTTCAAATAAGAAAAAATAATAAATAGACCTCCGAAGAGAAATAATGAAACGCTACAATGATAATAATGGGAGCTACTGGAAAAGCTAACAAATCTATTAGAAAACAAATACAACTTGATGCGTCTGGAAAGGACGGGACAATTCAAATGGAGTTCCTAGTGGCCCATGGGCTACCTTTCAAAGCCATGATTGGCTGCGACACGCTACGGCGATATGCAGCTGTTATTAATATGGGCAGCGGTATAGTAACGCTGTACCATAAAAATGGTCAATGGTCGAGTAAGATTGTAGGCCGGAATAGCGCCACTCACGATCGGCAAACGTTTACCTTAGTGTATGATGGTAGGGAGAATAAAAATACATTAAACATAGAATCAGAGTATCCAGAAGAACTATGGAATGAAAAAAATACAAGAAATATATGCTTTCCAGGTTGCCAATACCGAGAAAATAGAAGTAAAACAAAAAGACCAACTGGTGGAGATATTTAATAAGTACAGAAGAACTTTCTCAAATTTACCCGGTAAAGCTAAAAATTTTGTCTGCGAACTAACTTTCAACCATCCCATAAATTTTAACAAGAAGTCATACCCCATTGCCCAATCCTTAAAACCGGCAGTAAGGAAGGAAATACAATGGATGATTGGACCAAGACATAATCGAAAGTAGTGCTTCACCGTTCACCAGTCCAATTGTCGCAGTGCAGAAGAAAGATGGGGCGGTACGGTTGTGCCTGGACGCACGATAGATCAACAACGTGGCAAGAACATTGTAAACAGACAGAAACAACCAAGACAATACCTACGTGATAGTAGACCCAAACACAAAACGAGTAAAAGGGACATATAATCTGTCTGAATTAAAGAGATATTATGAATGAAAAAAAAAAGAATTTTAAACAGCTTATTTCCCTAAACCACGGTTTTGAAAAATAACCTTGTCTTGGCAGGGAGGTAATTATGTAATGCGACGGAATTAAGCACCTTCCCATTCCATAATGTATTAAAATATAAACATTGAGTCCATCAGCAAACAATGAAACTGATGATGAAAAAACCCATTTTTCATGTAAACAAAAGTTAATCAGTGAAGTGTAACAGAGCAGTGTTGAACTCCAGCAGATTCACTGTAAGTATTTGCTTAAATTTTAATGTATGTCAAGTAAAAAACAATGAGGGATGACAAAGGTCAAACTGATAATAGACAGTGTCTTGTCATTCAAATTGTACCCCGTAAAAGGGTAAAACAATATTTTTTAATTGTAAGCGATTAGTAGTATAAAATCAATTTTGATGAAATGAACTATGTTGTATGAGGGTGTGAACCTGTGGGCTATAGTTTAGTTTGTTGTTTAGAACCACAGGGGAAGGTTTAAAAGTAAAATTATAAACAATTCAATTTATATTTTTATGATTTTGTTAGTATTGGTTAAAAGACCAATAATTACACTACATACAGCCATAGTAAATGGTTCATAAATAAAATGTAAAGGAATGTTGTTAGGAACTATTTCTTAACAAATTAAAGGACTTGGTGACGACCACACACATAGCTTTTGTTAATTTTAAATGTCAAAATGTTAATCTTAAGAATTCTTTATATTAGTTGATAAAATGTTAACGTTAGAGTAATATAAAGCGATTATTGTATTTGTTATTATAAAAGATTGTAAAGGGTAATTGGATTCTGAGCCAATATAAATTAAATAATAACTGTAAACCAGAGAGTGGTTTTAGGCCTAAATCAAATTAACAAAATGTAAAAATACAGTCAATAATGTAACAAATTAAACAGAAATAATGTATTAACACAATAATCACACAAAACCTACTGTTACACCAATTCAGCCACATAATTATAACAAAATGACAAAATATTATAGTAGTTCCAAAGATTAAAACAGCTTATGTCTAATCAAAAACCACAACTTTGTAAAGGTGTAAACACTCCTGTTGTAAAACCAAAACATATAAAATGAAGTACCAAAACGTTTATAATTAATCAAAGCACCATACTGGACCAACAAATTATAAATTAAAAACTGATTAACAAAGGAGTACTCTTTAGAGGAATTGTAAAAAAAGGTTGGATAAAGATTTTATTCGAAGAAACGGCCGGTTGACCTTTTTATACAAAACCAACCAATGAGAAGACAGAAAACGTGGTCAAGACAATTAATATTGAAAAAGCGGAGGATTCTAGTAACGACTTTCACAAGAAGCAGTTAACAAGCTAATGCCAGCCTAAAAAACTTAAAATAATAGTGAATCGACGTAAAAATTTCAGAAGAGAAGTAATACTGAAAATCACTAAATACAAGCATTACAAGAATCAAGATCAGTACAAACCAGAGACACTAATTAAAAATAATCCCAAGACAGCGTGGAGCATTATTGAAGCAGGGAGCCATTACCAAAATTTAACACCAGACGCCTGGCAGTAACTATGATTTTAAAAACAATGATTTCAAATACTTCACTAAAAAACTAGTATTCCCAACTGCACTAAAGTAATCCTTAGGGATTTTTGAACTATAAACTTTATTTAATAAAGGTACACAAATAGAATAAACATTTAATTATTCAACTGAAAACTTGTATGTACATTATGCGAACTACCGTCTTGTATGACGGCGTCCATCATTGTTGGTGATTCATTCCGCTGCCAACTTTAAATAACGCAAAAACACTAATTACAACTTTATTAACATTATATTTTCTTTCAATCATAATAATTAAGTTTAATTAATAATATTTTATATTATTAATTATATTATATTATATTATTTTATATATTTTATATACCTACTGTAGCATTTTTCTGGCGTTCGAATAAGTTCAAAGAATCCAAACCCTGAAGATTACCCAAGTTATATAAAAAGTTTATTTTGAAAGAACTCATTGCTTTTAATACTGAGCTAATAAAAACATTCATAATTGATAACGGGAAGACAGAATTTATTATTTTGGAGGGATTTGTGTGTGGGGAGAACATTTTTTCACAGGAGCAGAGAAAATTAAAACCAACAGTCGTTCACCACGAGCAGACGGCAAACTTCACAACTGAACATAGGTGGGTTGCTGACGTCATCACTGAGGGAAAAATTCGAATTCTCTTTGCAGAGCGCTATACTCTCACGATCTCTCCATTACGCTCACACTCTCTCTCGAACACAATTACACCAAAATAAGACTATTTTTTAAAAACACGTAATAGACGTTCTGTTTCAAAGTGCCGCAACCAACGTGGGCATTAAACCCATACGAATAAATTTACGTCTGTGTTACATACAAATACACAGTCAACATCAGTAAAGTCGAAACAGTTCAATTGTATAGTTCAGTTACAAAGTGACGCCCAACCAGTGTGGCCGAAATTGGGTAAAATTACCAATTTTAAATTAACAAAAAATAATAGAATTGACCCAATTTTAGTCAGGCAATTATTCGAAGCGCAGAGATGCATACGAGAGGGCTTACAAAAAAGTTGGCACAAGACCGAGAAACCGAGGCAGCAGCGGAAACCGAAATGGAACAACAAATGGGTGATGAAGAAGGAGCAGAGGCGGTTACGAAAACCAGAGCAGAAAAACAGATGGGGGACCAAGAGAAGGCCAGAGAAGAACCAGATTGGGAGAAAATTATGGGACGATTGATGAACCAAATAAATGAAAGGTTTGACCGAAATGAGGAGAAAATAAACGAGAAATTAGACAGCATGAAGGAAGATAACAAACTGACGAATGAAAATAATAGACAGATGCTAGAGAAAATGAAGGCCATGGAAGAGAATAACAAACAAACTCAAGCAAATTTAAAACGGATAAACGAAGAAATTGAAAACTCTAATAAAAAATTCCAGGAAGCACTTGGTGGAAAGATGGAAGATTTCACCAAGACATTGAACCAAACAGTGGACGAACTTAAAGAGAAAACAGAAGAAATCATTACACACTTGAGAACAGAAATAGATGCCAAAATAGAACAGGCAGAAACGAATAACCAAGTCAGAGTTATGGCAATACAACAAGAAACAAAAGACAAGTTGGAGAAAATAGAAACCAATATGACTAGTAGTGTGATGAAGATAGATGACGAAATGGATCGAATAAAACATAGTGTAACCAATAACCAAGAAAAAATAGAAACTTTACTAAAAATGAACTTTATCTTGTGAAAAACTTACTTTTTTCGTCGGACGCGTTTCGGCTTAAGTATCCGCCTTCTTCAGCTTTTTGGTCAGACTGCCATCATTTCGTAACGGTTTTTGTGTGGAAGGTGTAGTGGGGGTGGTGTGTGGAGGAAGGGGATTGGTGCAGGGATTCAACTTGATGTTTGTTTTTTGTAAAATTGTGTCAAAAAGTGTATGTGATTTATATTGTAATTGATCGTTGAGTATGTTGTTTGGTTGTGTTGTGTGGTGTTTATATATTTCGTATTGTTCACTCCGCACTCTGCATTTGCCACACACATACACACAGAAAACCACAATTACACCAACATAGACACCAATCTCGAAATTTTACATTACTTACCTAATGGCCGAAAACTCAACACAACTGAACAATACGAAATATATAAACACCACACAACACAACCAAACAACATACTCAACGATCAATTACAATATAAATCACATACACTTTTTGACACAATTTTACAAAAAACAAACATCAAGTTGAATCCCTGCACCAATCCCCTTCCTCCACACACCACCCCCACAACACCTTCCACACAAAAACCGTTACGAAATGATGGCAGTCTGACCAAAAAGCTGAAGAAGGCGGATACTTAAGCCGAAACGCGTCCGACGAAAAAAGTAAGTTTTTCACAAGGTAAAGTTCATTTTTAGTAAAGTGATAGTGCTGTGAAAGAAGAGATGAACAATCAAGACAACAAAAATAGAAACGATACACCACGTCCAACAGAGCATGCAGGAAGAGATGGACAGGATCCAGGTCAGACCGGTTTGCAGTACCCACTACACCACACTAGAGAATAGGGAGAATGTTAACTTCCGAGACTATCGTAGGAATCCCATCGAGTTTCTGGAATGAGTGGACGAGAAATTGAAGCAAACAAAAGAAAATAGATGGAGTGTGATTAAGACCATATTGGACGAAGGCTTCAGAGGTATAACCGACAATTGGTGGTCCACAGTAAGGAACGAGGTGAACACTTACGAGGATTTTAAGCAAGCGTTTCGGGCCAAATACTGGTCCAAATCGATTCAAAACATTGTCAGAGACAATTTGAGTAATGGAAGATATAATGCAAACCTAGGCCAGACACCAACCGCCTACTTCCTAGGGAAAGTGTGTATAGCGAGAAGATTAGAACCACATATATCAGAGGAGTGTCTAGTGAACAAAATGGCCTATCATTTTGATGAAGGCATAATACAGGCCATACTTGGTGGTCAAATTAAAACCATAACTGCAATGGAAGCCTTGTTGGGAGATTATGAGCAGCAAAACTACTATAGAAGGTCAAGAAGGCAGCATGATAGGATGTTTTCGAATAGAGAAGAAAACAATCGTGACCAGCGCCCAAGAGCAAGCCCTGATAGTGGGAATGACCATAACCAGCGGAATAATAATTACAATAACAATTACAATCAAAACCGTAATTATAATAATGGTAACCACAGTAATTATAACAATAATAATAATAATTATAACCGCAATGGCAACCACAATAACAATAGGTTCAGGGAGGATAGAAGGAACTTCGACCATAATAGAAGATACCGGGATGAAGACAGAAGAGACCAGCCAAGGAATAGAAGTGTAGAAGACAGACGCCCCAGAAATCAAGAGGAGGCCGTCCAAGGGGACCAACCTCAAGAAAGGGCGGAAAACTAGATGCGGCAGTGAGAACAGAAACTGACCCATCACTGCGGGAATTGGACGGGTGCACTACAAATAGAAACGAACTAACAAGAATAAACTATTTAAAAAATATTCGTGAAGACTTCATGGAAGAAATGTCATCCTCTATAATTAAAAATGATAACCAGATTATATACATTACTGCTCGACTACAAGGGGTAATAACAGAGATAATGGTTGATACCGGGGCGAATATTTCACTGATTGATCAAACAGAATTCAGTAGAATAAAAGACGAAAGTAATGACCACATCCCAACTCTACCAGTGAGTAACATGATGTAACGATACCGGGGGACCCGAGTTCGATTCCCGGTACCGAATCACAATTGTATGTTTATTATTGGTTCTGTTCTAATATTTTTTGTTAATAATAATGATATTGTTTGTTAATAATTATTATATTGTTTTGTAATAATGATAATTGATATAAAATGTTAAATAAATAATTATATATGTATAACTAAATGTATGAAAACAGAATTTGTATGAGTGATGTAATGGAAAATTGGTGGCGTTATCAAGGAGACTGTTTTGTGAGATTGAAAATAATGAATTGTTAATTTTGGATCTGTAGAAGAAAAGATGAAATAAAAATTGTTCTTTAATATCTAAAGTTAATTAGATGGAAATAAAAATTGGTACAACAAAAACCAGTTGTTGTACACATATTATCAATATATAATATATATTGATTATAGTATAACATTAATAAAAAAATGTTCAAATAAGAAAAAAATAATAAATAGACCTCCGAAGAGAAATAATGAAATGCTACAACGTATAAACTGGTGCTCAGCGGTGTAGATATTATAATCTTAAAATTTGTGCAGAAAATATGAAAATAACACACAAATTTAAAAAATAACAACGGTTGCTAAGAAGAAAAAAAAAATTCTGAAAAGGGAGATACATATTGATGCTGATTTGAACAAGAGGCAAGAAGTCCTGAAGGAACGTGAACTGGAAGTCGTCGGAGGATTTTTTCGGAACTAAGAAGGAAGAATCCAGGCCGAGACGAGACAGTCCTTGCAGTTCGAGTTGAAGGCAACTTAGGTACAAGAAGCTCCTGAAGGCCTGGGTGAGTCCGGCAGATTTTGTTTTGTTTTGTTTCTTGCTGTTGATGTTGTCTGTGTGTTGTGTAGTATACTGTTTTTTTAGTAAAACATCTCATTAAAATGGCATTTATTCAACGGTACCCAAAAGTTGTTTTGCACGAAGTTGCGATCGATCTAGATCTTGAAATTCATGAAGGAATGAGTAAGAAGGATTATACTCGTCTAATTCAATCGTATGAAGATTACGATGAAGAATTAATCAAATATTTGTTACAGAAAACAGAAACAGAAATTGTTAGACGTGAAACAGTAGCAGCTGAAGCTGTGAAGGAAGAAAATAGAGTAGCAGCTGAAGCTGTGAAGGAAGAAAAAAGATTAGCAGCTGAAGCTGTGAAAGAAGAAAAAAGATTAGCAGCTGAAGCTGTGAAGGAAGAAAAAAGATTAGCAGCTGAAGAAAAAAGATTAGAGAGTTTGAGTTAGAGAAATTGAGGATTCAACAGACTTCTAATACTGAAGTTGAAGTTAGAAAAATTGTAGAACCAAAATTGTATAATATAAAAGATGTTGTAGGTATATTTGATGAAAAAGAGGAAGATGTGTAAATTTTCCTTCGAAGATTTGAACGTGCTATGGTACATTCGAAAATACCTCTTGAAGACTGGGTTATTGTTTTAACTAGTGTTGTACCAATAGTAATCAAAGAACTCATTCATCGAGAACCAATAGAGTTAGCAGAAAATTATGATTATGTAAAAGAATTATTTATGAGAAAATATCAGTTAAACCCTGAAAAACTCAGACAAAAATTCTTTAATATTAGACGCTTACCGAACCAGACTTGGGCAGATTTTGTATATCAATTGACCATATATTTTGAAGGATGGACTGAAGGAATGAAGGCAGTTGATGTCAAAAGCTTGAAAAATTTAATGATTTTAAATCAGTTAAAATATCGGGTTCCTACCCAAATAAAAGAACAGCTGAGTCAAGATTGGTTAAATTTAAGTACACCTTTGGAGTTACAGAGACAACTAGAGAAAAATGACGATTTGAGGACTTGTCTTAACCAAAAAACAAGTTTGAATTATATTAAGATAGAGTCGAATCCGAAAAATGTTCTGAAGGTGCAACCTAAATCTAATGTTCCAGACAAGGAATTTAAAAAAAGGGAAGATTCAAAGATAAGTGAATTTAAACCTGAATTTGAAAAACGGAAAGAGATGCGATGTTATTTATGTAATTCATTGGATCATTTGAGGAATAGATGTCCTAAAAGATTATCTAGTAATGAACCCAAAAATGTAGCAGGAATAGTTGAAGAGGTCTCTAGTTTTATGAAAGAGACTAAAGAGGATTTGAAAGTTGGAGGCATTTCTCAATCTGATTTAGAAAAGCAATAATGCCATTCAAGTGTCAAGGGAAAGTTAACGGTAGACAAGTTCAAATACATCGGGACACAGGTGCTGATATTGATGTGGTGCATCAAAATTATGTATCCCTTGAACATTACATGGGCAAACATAGATGGCTTAACACCCCATTATTTCCAGAACCCTTCTGTTGCCAAATAGTAGATGTCACTTTGGAAATTCCTGAAAAGATAATACTTGCTCAGGCTGCAGTCACAGCTAGTCCAGCTTATGAAGGAATTTATTTGATGGGGAATGAAACGGCGCAGAGTTTACAAAACACAAATGCACATTTGTTAGAATTTGTGAATGCCGTAAACATAAAGTCTATGTTAGTTAGGCGAGAAATAGAAGTAAAAGAGCAAGCAGAACAAGAAAAAATTCAAAATGATCATCTATCAACCGTTGAGACTGAAACAAAAGAGGAAGATAGACTCCTTGAAGAAAATGACAGTCATCAACAGGGTGAAATGTTGTCCCTACTGAATACGACACATGAACAATTCATGGCTGCTCAAAATTCTGATTCCGAATTGTTAGAGATGATCCAAGAAGTACAATCTAGACCCGAAGAAACAAATTATGACTTAGAAAAAGGAATATTGTATTATAAAACGAATAAATATGAGGATAACTATAGTAAAAAAATTGTTGTGCCTCAAATATTTCGTGAGCAGTTGATGACGGCATGTCACGATACGGCCTCCGCACATTTGGGAGTTACCAAAACCCAAAAACGACTTAGTAAGTACTTCTATTGGCCAGGATGGGCAAAAGATATATCGGAGTTTGTTCAGACTTGTCTCCCTTGCCAGCTAGCAGGAAAAGGGGGACAGAAAAAGAAAGCTCCACTAGTCTTGGTACCACAAATTGAAGAAATATTTTTTCGAATCAACATTGACACTTGTGGGCCTATGATTGAAACGTTTAGAGGGAATAAATATATTCTCACGGCCATTTGCATGGCTTCTAGATATCCAGAAGCCATTGCATTGCCAGACATAAAGTCACCGACTATAATACGTGCCTTAACAGAAATATTTAGTAGAACAGGATTTCCAAAAGAAATTCAAAGCGATTTAGGAACCTCGTTCACTATTCAACTTACTAGCGAATTTCTGGAACGATTGGGAATTTCAGTGATCCACAGCTCTGTTAGTCATCCTCAGACAAATCCGGTTGAACGACTTCACAGAACTTTACAAAAATTATTGAGATCAATGTGTGAAGAACAGTGTGAAGAATGGAATGAATGTTTACCAGCTGCGATGTTTGCTATTCGAACAGCAGTGCATGAAGGAACTGGATACTCACAGCAGAACTGGTATATGGGCGGAATTTAAGAGACCATTTGACGCTAATCTATGAAAACTGGAATGGAAAGATTGCAGAAAGTTCATCTGTAGTGGAATATGTAGGCAAGTTAATTAACAAATTGCAGAAGACTAAGGAACTAGCCCTTCAGAATCTTGAGACAGAATTACACCGTCGCAAGACATATTATGACAAAAAGGCTAAAATCCATAAATTCGAAAAAGGAGATAAAGTACTTGTTTTAATACCTTCTCGGGCACATAAGTTAGTAGTTCAGTGGTTGGGACCAGCTGAGATTGTGAAGAAGATATCAGATACGAATTATATTATACATAGACCCGAGAAGGAGAATCAAAACAAGGTATATCATGTCAATATGTTAAAGCCTTTTTTCGAAAGACAAAAACTGGTCGCTGCCATCATACAAAACCCTGAAAATACTGAATTCGATGAAGAAATTATTAGTCCTGTAGAACGTGTTTCTAATAAAGATTGGGTTAAGGATGCAATAGGGACTAATTTATCATCCGAACAGATTCAGCAACTTAGAATGGTAATTGAGGAGTATAAAGAAATATGCACTCCTGAACCCGGATTAGTCACATCAGTTACTCATAACATTGAGCTGACTAATGATACCCATTTTTTAAGTAAACCATATCGGTTGTCACCTCTACAGACGAAGATCTTAGAAGATGCAGTTAAAGATATGCTAGAGTGCGGAATAGTGGAAGAATGTACTTCTGATTACACGTCACCTATGATACTAATAGAAGTCCCAGGCCGAGACCCACGGCCATGTATAGATTATCGGAAATTGAACCTGATCACTAAAACAACTTATTATCCACTCCCGAATATTGATTCAAATGTTGAAACTGTGGCGAAAGCAAATTTTATAACTGTACTTGACCTTTCAAAGGGATACTGGCAAATTTCCATGACAAAACAAGCCCAACGATATGCTGCATTTGTTACTCCATTTGGTACGTATCAACCGAAACGTATGCCTTTTGGGCTTAAAAATGCACCTTTCACATTTTGCAAACTAATTAGAGAACTAACATCAGGAATACACAAATTTGTGGAAACATATTTTGACGATATAGCAGTGTTTTCATCTTTTTGGGAAGATCACTTGATACATTTAAGAAAAGTATTTGAGACTTTAAAAAAAGCCGGACTAACAGTCAAACCCACTAAATGTCAGTTTGCAAAAGCCACCGTTAAATATTTGGGACATTTAGTTGGACAGGGTTATCGGACACCAGCCGAAGCAAAAATAAAGGCTATTATAGACTATCCAATACCAAAAACAAAAACTGAAGTTCGATCATTCCTGGGCCTAATTGGATATTATCAAAAATATCTCAAAGATTTTTCTACTATTGCTGTTCCTCTGAGTGATCTGACGAAAGGAAAAGAAAAAAAATCACCAATTCAATGGAATGAGAAATGTGAGACGGCATTTAAAATCTTAAAGAAAATGATCGCTTCTGAACCAGTATTAAAGGCGCCTGAGTACGAAAAACCATTTATGCTTCAAGTTGATGCATCCGACGTCGGAATTGGCGTAGTATTGAGTCAGACTGATAAAGACGGATATGAACATCCAGTTATTTTTTTAAGTAGAAAACTGAAAGGGCCAGAAATAAATTATGCGACGACCGAAAAGGAATGCGCTGGCATCGTCTGGGCCGTTCTTAAACTCCGTCAATATTTAGATGGGGGACTGACTTTTACTATTGTAACAGACCACAATCCTCTGATTTATTTAAAAACTATGGGATCTGCAAATGCCAGATTAATGAGATGGGCACTTGCCTTACAATCATTTGATTTTGTCATTACTCATAAGGCCGGGAAATATCACAAAAATGCTGATAGTTTAAGTAGGGCCATGTGCCAAAAAAGTGATGTGGACATACAGACAACAGGACGGACTGAATTTGCCGGAGTTACCTAACCAATATTGTCATTCAATTTTCACCCTCCTTGTTGGAAGCCGAAAGTTGAATAGACTTAGGTGGGGAGGGATTGTAACGATACCGGGGGACCCGAGTTCGGTTCCCGGTACCGAATCACAATTGTATGTTTATTATTGGTTCTGTTCTAATATTTTTTGTTAATAATAATGATATTGTTTGTTAATAATTATTATATTGTTTTGTAATAATGATAATTGATATAAAATGTTAAATAAATAATTATATATGTATAACTAAATGTATGAAAACAGAATTTGTATGAGTGATGTAATGGAAAATTGGTGGCGTTGTCAAGGAGACTGTTTTGTGAGATTGAAAATAATGAATTGTTAATTTTGGATCTGTAGAAGAAAAGATGAAATAAAAATTGTTCTTTAATATCTAAAGTTAATTAGATGGAAATAAAAATTGGTACAACAAAAACCAGTTGTTGTACACATATTATCAATATATAATATATATTGATTATAGTATAACATTAATAAAAAAAAATGTTCAAATAAGAAAAAATAATAAATAGACCTCCGAAGAGAAATAATGAAACGCTACAATGATAATAATGGGAGCTACTGGAAAAGCTAACAAATCTATTAGAAAACAAATACAACTGGATGCGTCTGGAAAGGACGGGACAATTCAAATGGAGTTCTAGTGGCCCATGGGCTACCTTTCAAAGCCATGATTGGCTGCGACACGCTACGGCGATATGCAGCTGTTATTAATATGGGCAGCGGTATAGTAACGCTGTACCATAAAAATGGTCAATGGTCGAGTAAGATTGTAGGCCGGAATAGCGCCACTCACGATCGGCAAACGTTTACCTTAGTGTATGATGGTAGGGAGAATAAAAATACATTAAACATAGAATCAGAGTATCCAGAAGAACTATGGAATGAAAAAAATACAAGAAATATATGCTTTCCAGGTTGCCAATACCGAGAAAATAGAAGTAAAACAAAAAGACCAACTGGTGGAGATATTTAATAAGTACAGAAGAACTTTCTCAAATTTACCCGGTAAAGCTAAAAATTTTGTCTGCGAACTAACTTTCAACCATCCCATAAATTTTAACAAGAAGTCATACCCCATTGCCCAATCCTTAAAACCGGCAGTAAGGAAGGAAATACAATGGATGATTGGACCAAGACATAATCGAAAGTAGTGCTTCACCGTTCACCAGTCCAATTGTCGCAGTGCAGAAGAAAGATGGGGCGGTACGGTTGTGCCTGGACGCACGACAGATCAACAACGTGGCAAGAACATTGTAAACAGACAGAAACAACCAAGACAATACCTACGTGATAGTAGACCCAAACACAAAACGAGTAAAAGGGACATATAATCTGTCTGAATTAAAGAGATATTATGAATGAAAAAAAAGAATTTTAAACAGCTTATTTCCCTAAACCACGGTTTTGAAAAATAACCTTGTCTTGGCAGGGAGGTAATTATGTAATGCGACGGAATTAAGCACCTTCCCATTCCATAATGTATTAAAATATAAACATTGAGTCCATCAGCAAACAATGAAACTGATGATGAAAAAACCCATTTTTCATGTAAACAAAAGTTAATCAGTGAAGTGTAACAGAGCAGTGTTGAACTCCAGCAGATTCACTGTAAGTATTTGCTTAAATTTTAATGTATGTCAAGTAAAAAACAATGAGGGATGACAAAGGTCAAACTGATAATAGACAGTGTCTTGTCATTCAAATTGTACCCCGTAAAAGGGTAAAACAATATTTTTTAATTGTAAGCGATTAGTAGTATAAAATCAATTTTGATGAAATGAACTATGTTGTATGAGGGTGTGAACCTGTGGGCTATAGTTTAGTTTGTTGTTTAGAACCACAGGGGAAGGTTTAAAAGTAAAATTATAAACAATTCAATTTATATTTTTATGATTTTGTTAGTATTGGTTAAAAGACCAATAATTACACTACATACAGCCATAGTAAATGGTTCATAAATAAAATGTAAAGGAATGTTGTTAGGAACTATTTCTTAACAAATTAAAGGACTTGGTGACGACCACACACATAGCTTTTGTTAATTTTAAATGTCAAAATGTTAATCTTAAGAATTCTTTATATTAGTTGATAAAATGTTAACGTTAGAGTAATATAAAGCGATTATTGTATTTGTTATTATAAAAGATTGTAAAGGGTAATTGGATTCTGAGCCAATATAAATTAAATAATAACTGTAAACCAGAGAGTGGCTTTAGGCCTAAATCAAATTAACAAAATGTAAAAATACAGTCAATAATGTAACAAATTAAACAGAAATAATGTATTAACACAATAATCACACAAAACCTACTGTTACACCAATTCAGCCACATAATTATAACAAAATGACAAAATATTATAGTAGTTCCAAAGATTAAAACAGCTTATGTCTAATCAAAAACCACAACTTTGTAAAGGTGTAAACACTCCTGTTGTAAAACCAAAACATAAAAATGAAGTACCAAAACGTTTATAATTAATCAAAGCACCATACTGGACCAACAAATTATAAATTAAAAACTGATTAACAAAGGAGTACTCTTTAGAGGAATTGTAAAAAAAGGTTGGATAAAGATTTTATTCGAAGAAACGGCCGGTTGACCTTTTTATACAAAACCAACCAATGAGAAGACAGAAAACGTGGTCAAGACAATTAATATTGAAAAAGCGGAGGATTCTAGTACGACTTTCACAAGAAGCAGTCAACAAGCTAATGATGCCAGCCTAAAAATCTTAAAATAATAGTGAATCGACGTAAAAATTTCAGAAGAGAAGTAATACTGAAAATCACTAAATAGAAGCATTACAAGAATCAAGATCAGTACAAACCAGAGACACTAATTAAAAATAATCCCAAGACAGCGTGGAGCATTATTGAAGCAGGGAGCCATTACCAAAATTTAACACCAGACGCCTGGCAGTAACTATGATTTTAAAAACAATGATTTCAAATACTTCACTAAAAAACTAGTATTCCCAACTGCACTAAAGTAATCCTTAGGGATTTTTGAACTATAAACTTTATTTAATAAAGGTACACAAATAGAATAAACATTTAATTATTCAACTGAAAACTTGTATGTACATTGTGCGAACTACCGTCTTGTATGACGGCGTCCATCATTGTTGGTGATTCATTCCGCTGCCAACTTTAAATAACGCAAAAACACTAATTACAACTTTATTAACATTATATTTTCTTTCAATCATAGTAATTAAGTTTAATTAATAATATTTTATAGTTGTAATGTGTTGTACCTACTGTAGCATTTTTCTGGCGTTCGAATAAGTTCAAAGAATGCAAACCCTGAAGATTACCCAAGTTATATAAAAAGTTTATTTTGAAAGAACTCATTGCTTTTAATACTGAGCTAATAAAAACATTCATAATTGATAACGGGAAGACAGAATTTATTATTTTGGAGGGATTTGTGTGTGGGGAGAACATTTTTTCACAGGAGCAGAGAAAATTAAAACCAACAGTCGTTCACCACGAGCAGACGGCAAACTTCACAACTGAACATAGGTGGGTTGCTGACGTCATCACTGCGGGAAAAATTCGAATTCTCTTTGCAGAGCGCTATACTCTCACGCTCTCCATTACGCTCACACTCTCTCTCGAACACAATTACACCAAAATAAGACTATTTTTTAAAAACACGTAATAGACGTTCTGTTTCAAAGTGCCGCAACCAACGTGGGCATTAAACCCATACGAATAAATTTACGTCTGTGTTACATACAAATACACAGTCAACATCAGTAAAGTCGAAACAGTTCAATTGAAACCTTTATCGTTCTGTTTCAATATATATATATAAAACTCAAAGTCTGAGGATTTATGTGTACTGAATACAAATCCACAACGTTACATCGATTGTCACCAAATTTTGCACAGGTAACCTTTGACAGAAGGCGAAAAACACTGTCTAACTTGGAATTTGATATTTTGCCCCTTTCGCACGATTTAGGCCCTTTTAATTATGCCTTTACGTTGACGCGTATAAAGATGTCAACAGAACCATGGAGACCAGAATTAATTAACATAGTACGGTAACAAGTAAGTAAACAAATGATATTTAGCGGCATCGTAACTGTACTTTATCTGTTCCTGCAGTTTTTAATATGCGATTGTATCGATATATTTTGAAATTTTGTATACAGATACGTTTATATATTTTGTAGTTGTCTTAAACGATTATAAGATTTATGTTTATACGTATTTCTGATGATGCAATGGATAAGTAATGAAATGTATTAAATACTACTACTAAAGATGTCAACAACACCATGGAGACCAAAATTAATTAACTAGTAAATAAACAAAAGCTATTTAGCGCCATCGGAACTGTACATTTATCCATTCCTTCAGCACATTTTCGATGTTTTATATAATATGCAATTGTTTCGATATATTACGATGTGGAAAGTGTACTAATTGTAAATTGTCCTATTACCTAATGCAAAGCGAAAATACATGTTGTTTTCATTTGTGAGGTTAGGTGACAACGGTTTTTGGTTTTTAGATTACTGCTGAAATAAATAAAAGGTATGGTTGAAGAAAACATAACGTTTAATGTGTTATACAATGCTTCTAACACAGTAACACTTATAATAAAGAATTTAGCGTTTTTGATTTAACAGTACTTTATAAATATATCCAAAGGCTTTATAAACGGGTACTTTTAAATCTCCAAAGGCTATTGCACCAACATAATAATTTAGTACAAGTTAAAATAGTACAAGTGTTGAAAACAGCTTTGGAGAGAATTTGACTAATGAGTACAAAATTGTTAAACAAGATGGCATATAGACATAGACAATAAAAATTACTTATAACTTTATTACGTTTTTATAAAACGTTATTACGTTATTACTTATAAAAAACTTAGTGTTCCGAGTCGTCAATATTATAGTGATATTTAGTTAAGTAACGGACACGTCATGGACAACGAAATCCAAGAATAAAAATTATATTAAAGTACTTATTCTTATTAATATAATATTAAATATTAGCGTGCAAAGCCCCGGGTAACAGCTAGTGGTATATATATGTGGCTCGATTACCAGGTTCAGAACCACCCAATTCTAAATTGTTAATACATTTTTTAATTGTGTGTTTTCTTGTTCGTGTTCATGGACAGTCCGGTCAATTTTTGTTACTTTATTTTCGTGTTCCTTTAGCTTTTGGTTCGTGTGCTGTATAATTTCAGTTCAGTTTTATTTGAAACGTGGTCATTTGTGTTTGATATGTGGAAGTTTTGTATTGTACCGTTTTATTGCATATTTTTATAGCGTTTTCTTACGTATAACATAACTCAAATTAACAATATACTAGAGGTATTCTAATAAAAATGTGTGTTTTAACCTAGGCCTATAACTTCTAATAATTTCATATTAGCACTCTCAAAGGCCAAATTACAAATTTTTGAATCTAATCACAGTGTGTATATTAATTTCTGACGTTTATTAGTTTATATGGAACCACGAAAAAACAACAAATTATAAAACAGCGTTTGTCATTTCTTACACTTCTGGCTTGGCGGGTGCGGCTTGTAAACCTGGCCCAACCCTCATCATAGCATCCTGACAGTGTGCGCGCGGCCCAAACGTAGGGCAATAAATCTTAGTTTTTGTAGTGAGGGTGTGTGCCAGTCTATTGTCTAATGAGCATTCCAATACGTTTTTATTGGCCCTCATTTAGAAGGGTTCTCTTTGAGTTTTGTTCGTGTTATTTCGGTTCCAGTAATGGTTCGTACATAGGTAGTGCAAAAAACTGTTTCCGTGAAATGGAGTGTGTACAAAACTCATCAACGTATTCTATATGGATCGCGTGCTCCATTCACTGAATTCGGACCGACCGCTGCACCAGTGGGTTGCAAGAACAATGCGTATACTATATACTGTACCTGTACAGTCCGACTTTTCTCCTTTGTTATAGCTGTTGTTGCTTTAGCGGAGCATATTTTGCGTTAAATGATATAGCTATGTCATATTTGAACATTCATTAATGACTCCAAAGTGGGATGTTTTTAGTAAGTTCTTTTCCAAAATAAACACATTTGTTTCACTGTAAGATTTCAGTATTCTGACATATTATTTCAGTTTATCGCTAAGTTCTGTTGCGTTCATAAATACTTATTTATGAACATTTAATGTTGAAGCCAGACGAATAAAGATAAAAAATATAGGAAACAAAGAATACAAGACGTGAGCCGTAAACTTTAAAATGTTTATTGCGTAAGAGAAGCTGGCGTATACGCTCGCCATGGTCGTTAAAGTGTCAATAAGCAATGCTAATTTACATTAATTTTTTTTATTTTATTTAATTAGCTACGTATTAATTGTATAAAAATTGTTTACATTAAACATTACTAAATAATACAAATTTATTTAACTTTTGGCAGACACCAAGCTTAGAGAAGGTAGCTGCAGCGGTTCTTTCCTTAGCAAATATCATAGCACAAGATTTTATAAAATAATGTCCCACTATTAATTTGAAAAGTTTCACTTCATGGCTGTCTTAAGAAAACTCGTTGTTTGAAATATGTTTTCTAAACACTGTGCGGCAAAGTTTTTGCAAGCTGATATAATTTTTATTTTTGTATTAAGTTTACTGTGAGATATAATCAATAAATTATACATAAATTTTACAATCTTTAAAAGTCTGATGACGCTGTAATTAATTTTCAAAGCAAGTGCATTACTGAATGAATGACTCGTTTAGCACACATGTTAACTTACTAGCACCAAACGCTTTATTGCCCACCATTGTGTGGGAAGCTGTACGTGCTTCGGAACGCTTTCTGCCGTTCAATTTGTCTGACAGCACGCGATCCATATAGTATACACCCATGACAAGCCGAGAAACAGTCGCAAGCTACGGGGAGGGTCACCCACCGTATTTACTACTTTATATGTAGGCCTACTACGTTAGACAGTTGGTGTGGCACGGATGAACTGTTTGACTGAACATGGACCAAATGATCTGACGGATGGAACAACTGACTGAACGTATAAAGACCAAAAGCCTGTCCTAAGGAATATCTGTACATATAGGCCTACATCCACAGGAAATTTGACGGTTGTTGAAGAGTGTGTCGTAACTCCTGAGACTAGCTTGAAGTTTGGACTTTCCAGTTTCCTCAGGACTAATAAGAAAAAACGACGGATGTTTTCGGGTAAGTGGCAGCATGCAGTGAGCAATTACTTCTACGTAGCAATCGCCCGTAACAAGGCATTTCCCCCTCCACACGTAGCGATAACCAGCGACAGTTTGTAGGCCTACTTTTATTTTCATTTTGACATATTTTTAAAACGAAGCTTTTTATGTCGGGAGTCCGCACGGAGAGGAGTGAGCAGAAAAAAATCGTTACGAGAGAAGCGTCACGAGAGAATCGTCACGCGCGTTCGGGGATTCCCGCTCTCGTGACAGCATCATCGTATATAGAGTACCACTCTCCCTCTCTCTCTCTCTCATCCCCTCTCCGAGGGCCCGATCTCAACGGTTCTGTAAATCCCTACTACATTTATTTCTATGTCTCTCTCTCTCTCTCTCGCTACTCTCATCCTCACGTGCCACGTTGTATTAAATACACCGTGCTTAGTTTATAAGTAGTGTTAACAATGGATAATTCAAGTAGTGATAGTGATGAACCAAAACCAGAAATGAACTATGTCCTTAAAGCTAAACTAGTTAATGAAGATGCTATAACTTGTGCCATTTACTTCAATAAATTGGTAAACAGTTTACTAAATGTTTTACAATCAAAGAAAAACAGCCCATTTGGCAAGTACCGAGTAATTGATTATTTTCAAAGAATCGAGTTTCAACATCGTGGTAGTCCTCATGCTCATATACTGTTGTGGCTAGAAAATGCACCAACGAATTTATTAAGCAACAATACCGATGTTATTAAAATGGTTGATGATTTAGTGTCTGTATCAACATCCGAAGCTTCTGGAAATATAAAATTACAAACTCATAAACACTGTTTCACCTGTTATAAAAAAATGGATCCCAATAAAAAGCAAAATTGTAGATTCGCAGCTCCGTTCATGCCATCACGAAAAACTGTTACAATATTTCCAATGAAGGATACTGATAATGATTATTCAGAAGAAAATTATAAAAATACAAACAACATTTCAAGATTCTACGAGATAACTTGGAAATTTTTGATTACACAGATTTCAATCACTTTTATACTCACAATAACATTGAATCAGATGAACACTATCACAATATTCTAGGCATTAATCGACCAAAGTTGTTTTATCAAAGATTACCATCAGAAAAGTGGCATAATCCATTTGTTTTCCATCATTTAAAGTCAAACATGGATTTTCAAATTATCCAAGATGAATACGCTTGTGCGACTTACGTAGTTGAGTACGTTAATAAATCAGACAGAGGCATAAGTAATTTGCAGCGAAAAATAATTGAAATTATGGACGAAAATCCACAGTTTGATATTGTAGAAATAACAAGAAAAATGAGTGTTGATGTACTTCATTCAGTTGAAATGTCATCACAAGAAGCTGCCTGGTATTTGCTACGGATGCCCATGGCTAAATCTACAATAGCGACTGTTTATATATACCAACTATATGGCCTGTTGAGCGTCAGAGAATAAGGAAAACAATGAAAGAATTGGAAGCACTGGACGACGACTGTACGGACGTTTGGAAGGAAAACTGGTTTGATAAATACGAAAAAAGACCTGAAGAATTAAGCGATGTTAATTTAGCGCAGTTCGTTTCAATGTATTACAAAAATAACAAAGGAGAGTACGTCAAAAGGGAAGAGCCAAAAATAATTAGATATCGTAACTACGATATGACTGAACATTTCAATGATTATAGAAGAGAAATGGTTTTACTGTATATACCTTTTAGAAGTGAAGAAAATGATGTTCTTGCTGAAAATAAATTTGTTCAACTTTACGAAGTAATCAAGATCTCATTTTACAACGAAGGAAAGAATTTGAATCAAATTTGGACATTAAAAAAACTCTTGAGATTTGCAGACAGTTATACAGGGATACTGAAGTAGAAACTGAAGAAATACAAGCAACTGAAGAAATGCAAAATGAAGTTAATGTCGAATTTGAATCCGACCCATACGAGCACTTACTTCATGATCCAGAATCGATCATAAACGCTGATATGCAACATGCAGCGCTTTGTAAACTTGGCGCTGTTGCAAAACGGAGGGAAAACATAATGGGTTATCAGCAATTTTATGATTTGATGCGATTAGCGAATACGGAACAAAAGGATATTTTAATGCATATAATTTAAATACCATCTTTAAAATACAGATGACTCTCCCTTACAAATATTCTTCACTGGTCCAGCTGGTTGTGGAAAGACGTTTGTCATTAAATTAATAATGGACATTTATAATAGATTTACAGATACAGATGGCTACTGTAATGCTTACATAAATTGCGCTTCAACCGGCAAAGCTGCAGTGGCCATTGATGGTACAACAGTTCACACTGCACTTAAAATTACACTTTCAAAACTACTGCCTTTATCAAATGAATTGTTGTATTTGTATAGATCACTGTTTAAGTATATTAGAGTAATTATTATTGACAAAATTAGCATGATTAGTGCAGAACTTTTGTCCAAGATTGATTCGCATTTAAAACAAATCACTGGAAAAAATAGTAATTTTGGCGGCATAGATGTAATTTTGATTGGAGATTTGCGACAATTACCACCAGTAAGAGCAACGCCAATCTATAAACAGATACGAACAAGGATGGTTGCACCTAATCTTTGGCGTAATCTAAAATTCTATGAATTAACTAAAGTTATGAGACAGAATGATACTACATTTTCTTCAACTTACCAAGATAGGAAATGGGGACGTATTAGAACCTCATGAACTACAACTAATTGAATCAAAATTTTTCACAAAAGGAGAAGCTGAAACACTATGTCCAAATGGAGTTCGTTTGTTTTTGACAAATCAGGCAGTTGCTGAGTATAATAACTCCATTTAATAACTCCATTTTACAAAAAATTGAAAACAAACATATCTCTATAGCTGAAGATGTTATTTCTGGACTAGAAGCTGGGCAACAAGAAGCTCTTTTTAGGCAAAAATTACATAAATTATCCGTTATTGATACTGGTGGTCTATCATACGCAATTACTTTTGTGGTAGGCAAGTTCTACATTGTGACAACAAATATTGACGTTTCTGATGGTTTATCAAATGGCGCTTTTGGAAAATTGGTGCATGTAGAATTTAATGAAGAAAACAAAGTTTGCAGAGTATGGATGGAATTTCCAGATGCACAGAGAATTGGGCAAAAAATAAGGAACAAATTTGCTCGACAGCGAATGATAAATAAATTGAGTCATCTTGCTGTACCGATTAAAGTACGAACTTCAAATATCCCTTTAACTACAAACAAAAAAGTTACTGCCAAGAGAAGACATTTTCCTCTAATCGCGGCTTGTGCTATGACAATACACAAATCGCAAGGTGGGACTTTTTCTCACGTTGTTTATGAATATGATAAGACACATCACAACAACTCGTATACGTTGCCCTATCTCCAGTTACTAACATAGAAAATCTATACATCGTAACGAAGATTAATGATAGAAATAAATTCAGATTTCACCATGGCCGCCGACAAGCTACGTCTACTTTATCGTTGCTACAAGAATTTCAACGATTATCCTTAAATCCTTTGCAAACTAAAGCGAAAATGATATTAGATTTTATTTCAAATAAAAAGGGTGTCTCAATATTAACTTTCAATTGCCAAAGTCTGCAAAGGCACCAACTAGATTTAACTGATACAGTCACAAAAAATACTAATGTTTTGTTACTCGCTGAGACATGGATGGACAACAATCAACAACTCGACATTCCCAATTTTAATTGCATTGCTCAATTTAAAAGAGATGGCGAACGTGCTGCAGGAGTTGCAGTCTACCATAACATCAACGACAATGCCAATATTTTTACTCCAAATCTGAATCTATCCATCTCAAATACTACGTCTGTATGTGTTCGAAGTGAAGAAATTGGACATGTCTGTTCAGCTATATGTAAATTAGAGAACGGTGTTGAGATAGTAATGGTGGTAATATATATTTCGCCAAATAAAGGGATTAATGACATAATAACATTCATTAAGACAGCTCTTGGAGAATATAGCGAATATGTTGCTAGATGGATGGGCCATAATCGGCAAAACTACCGCTTATATTAGCTGGTGACTTTAGTGTTAACTTTAAAAGTGAAGAATCAGAACCACGTAAACAAGCTCTGCATAATTCTTTCAATTTAACAATGAACTCTAATCCGTCGGAATCGACTACAAAATATGGCACTATTGATGCAGTTTTTTCAAGATTTTTAAATGAAATCGATTCTCAGACATTTGTATCATATTTTAGTTACCATAAACCAATAGTATCTATTGTACAATGTAATGATAGTTTAGATAATAATTCGTAATGTTATAATATACATCATTGTAAATAAAATATTTCATGCAAATTTGTAATTTGTATATAATAAAAATAATATATTTTTTTGTAATATATTATGTATTTGACAATGTACACATAGATTTTCCTATTTTTGATAATTAATTAAAAATTATTTGATTAAATTTTTATGTATTTATTACTGATGTTAACCTTTAATTAACAAATATATTTGGATAAATTATTGTTCTTTCCATTAGTAAACTACTTCATATTTTTTATTGTTCTTTCTATTAGTGAACTACTTCATATTTAATAATTTTCAACTTAATATTTAAAAATTAATATCAACTTTTGTTCATTAAATTTATTAGTTCTCTATATAGCTTAAAAGCTTCGCTTTGGTCGGTCACTCCCGAGTGCCACACACCTTAGTTTATATTTATTTATATATTTTTTATATTTTATTTTTATAGTATTTATATATTTTATTTACAATTTACTAGAAATTTACATTTTATTTTAGTTTACATATTTTATTTACATTTTACAATTAATTTCCTACATCACTAATTAATTACAAATTAATTCCTACAAATTAATTACAGTTACAAACATAATTTATAACTATATATACAACGATACATTTCATAATTTATTATAGCTACAAATAATATATAATATAAACTACTGAGGAGGCATAAATTGTGCAATGTTTTGAATAAGTTTTTCAAATTTACTATCATTTCGATACCTTTTCCACCACATAAATACAGCCAGGTAGGAATCCAGCATCGGTCGCGAAGTACCCCATTGCCTTTTGTTCCTCATTTTGGCCTTAGCCCACTTGCTTTCTACATTTTGGGTGTGGATTGGGTTACTGGATTTACAAATTGTATCGAGTGGTTCACTGTTAAATGTTGATCATTTTGATGTAAATTGTGATATCCCCTCCACTCATCGGACAAAACGGTTGTGGCTGGGGCAACATACTGGTTTATTATAGGCACTACAGTCCCTGCGGATATGTCTGGAACGCTCACAAGGAAACAGTCTCTTGTTTCACGACAAATTCCACCAAACACCCATTGTTTTGGCCACTCTGTCACCATGGAATGGTTGCAAAATCCGTTGGAGGGGGAAATGCGTTGTTACGGGCGATTGCTACGTAGAGTAATTGCTCACTGCTCACTTAATCGAAAAGATCCAAAACGACGATACAAGGAAGAACCTGAAGTTACGTCGGTTCTGGATTTAATAAAGGAATACAGGCAGAATTGGATGGTAGAATACGCATGGTAGACACGCGTATTCCTAACCAAGCGTTTGAATATAGGACGGTGGGGACGAGAGATCGTGGAAGACCGTGGAAAAATGGTCAGAAACTCTGTAAAAAAAAGTCGGAACGGGCTATAGCCCAAGCCATGTAGTGAAGAAGAAGACTAATGAGAAATTCGAAGTTATTCTTCACCCGAAGACGATCACAGATTTAAATTGATCGAAACGATGTCTGTAAAAGTATAGGGTGTTAATGTCCGTCTCAGTACGCTACAATTTTATTTCCGTATTCAACAATAGTCGGAGGAAACAGAGCAAGCTAAGGAATTCGAGCAATACGCCGTTTCGCTTAGTTTCGTTAAAGTCCCACCAAAGGCGTATTTACGGGGGGAGGGGGCACCGAATCCCCTCAACCACAGGGTAAAAAAAGTTGACGAATTCTGTTAATCTCTTAATTTTTAGAATGTTTTATTATTATTTTTCATCTGTGTACGCTAATATAGTAGTAACTCTGTTTAAACACAGGCCTATAAACAGGTGTCTTACACAGCATTAGCATATACGTTTGAAATATGAACTACAGGAAAATCAGTTCAGTCACTAAGTATGTTGTAAACGATGTTTCGATAACGCGAGTATTTTTATTGTGTTATTACCGTTTACGGTAATGAGACTGGTTTCAGTCACTTTAAAGATAATGTTAATTAGTCTTAACTTGGTTTTGTCTTTTGTATGAACCTCACCCGACCCCCCCCCCCCAGGCCAAATTCTATATACGCCGCTGAGTCCCACTTATTTTATTGATTTTTTTTTCAAATCCCTGAAAGTTTCTCACTCTGCTCTACCCCTTCCGCTTGTGATTATAATGCTATCAGGGTACTCCCTATTTCAATTTTGTTTATATTATTTTTTGTGTTTTAAATGTGTAACTGTCTCATGCAAAGTCATATTAAAAAAGAATGATGAAAGAGCGTCTCCTTGCTTAATCCACAATTTTTTCAAATAACTGTTCTCTTTTCTTGTATACAGGGGGAGAATTAGAAGCGCGTGGTTCCCTATGCTGCCATCTGACTGGTGCCCCCCTCCGATTCAAAAATTCAACCTTTATCCATTATTTACACTGATAAATGGCATCCAGAATTTCAAAAATTAACAGTTATTTTATTAAACTCTTAAATTACAGCAAATACTGCTTAATAGTGATTATAATGACCATAGTAGTACTTAAGCTTAGAAAATACTAATCGATCCCTTTTTTCTTGATTTCGCCGTAAGGAAATCTTGTATAATTTCTTCTAAGTCGAGCGATTTAAGTATCTCGCTTTCTGTATTCAACCTTGCTAACGAAGATAATCTCTCATCTCCCATAGTTGAACTCAACATATCTCTAATGGGTTTTAATACAGAAAACAAACTTTCAGATTCGTAGTTAGCTATTGGAACCGCAAACAGCAGACGATAAGCAATGTAGCCTATACATTCGGAAATACGTCAATTATTTTACAATCACTAATCCAGTTTAGTACTTTGAGCGGACAAACTGTAGTACCATGGAATCTATCATCTTCATTCGAACGATTTGAAAAAAACCTGTTTCTTGCAGTTTTATTCGTGGCACAAAGTGCTTCAATCCTATTAGAAGATCGTCATTCAAATCGTTCGAGTAAACCTCTATAAGAGCTTTCGCTTGATTTTCTAACTCGACACTCTCCGTGGTTAAGAAAACTGCGTAAGAAAACCAAAAAATTGAGTAATGTGATCCTAAGCTTTGCTTCGCTTAGTAGAATGGTGCCCCCTCTGACAGCTGAGGTCCTGGTGCCCAGTGCTGCAGCATAGCCTAGCGTAATGAACAATCCGCCACTGCTTGTATAACAATCCAATCCAATCGTGGGGTAGCTGATGGACGTGCCCCAGTGGTTGCAGTGTCCGCGTAAACCCGATGACTGCCTGATGCGTCCGATTCATGGTAGCCTTGCGCTAGAATAAAGGATGGAGCCCTCCTTCTTGGAGGGATGCAGGCTGTTATTGTGTTGCAAAAAACGACGGAGTGATTCGAAACGGTTGGAAAGGATTTTTTTCAGACTTGGAGAGGAAGGATCATAATGAGAGGCATTTTCACTTATTAGGAGTCACTTACGTGACTAGGATGGAGAAAAGTTGAGTGTCAAGCGCAGCAAGGGCGGGGTTTATGTTAGAGAAACGGTTTGAAATTTCAACTGACAGTGTCCAAAATTTCTATTAGAGAACGTCGCATTTCTTGCCGAACGGTTAATGCAGAATCGTCTGGATACTCCCTTGGTATTGTACGCTTCCTTCTTATTTTTTTGATACTGACACCCCATTTATTGCATACTTGCTCTGCCTTAGTAATGACATTGTCACACGGCTCATTCCTCCAAACTTTTAATTTGTCCGTTAGCGTCTCCAGGAGTGTCAATCCTTGTATAAAGTTTATTCCCATTAAGCTTGAATAAAGCTTACTCTAATTGTCTTGAATAAAGTCTATGCTCACTTTTCCGCCCTCCTGGCTATGCCGCCCGGGGCGGCTGCCCCCTTGTCCCCCCCCCCAGCTACGCCACTGCTCTACGGTTTGACTTCTCTGTATTCAACAACAGTCGGTGCAAACACAGCATACTAGGAATTCTAGCGGCGATATGTCGTTCACTCTGTTACGACAGTCACATGTTGACAAAAACAACTGTCGCACAAGTGAATACGTAATTCGTACCGTACCACACAAAGAATTAAAAATTTAGTAAACTATGACGTAATTAACACGATAACGATAATCTTGAGGCGATACCACGAAAATAATAACATAAAATTGTGTTGTGCACAGTTTGTAAACAGACTGACTGTCAGTAAAATATTTTTGCACGTACTACTTTGTTACAATCTGTTTGTGGCGAAGAATAGATATCATGAAATGAATACAAAAGATAACAAATGAAGAGCTGTTAAGGAGACAAAAGAATCTGGTTGGAGCTGTTAGAAATAGAAAAAGAAATGACGCTGGTGACGTGTGAGAAACAATTGTATACAGAAGGTATAAATAGAAGAGAAGATTGGAAGAAAGAAAGGAAAAGGAAAACGATAATATGAATGCTGAAGGATTTGATGACGGGCTGGCAGAAACAGACACAATGACAGATTATGATGATGTTACAACTCGATTCAGAGATGATTTGTAATTTCGGACGTACCAATGGGGGCGAAGGGTAGATGGTTGGATTATGTGCTGAAAGAGCTGAGAAGAACTGATGTGAGAGGATACTCTGAGAGGCCAAAGGATAGGAGACATTGGAGAAGATATGTGTTGGAAGCCGGGCTCACGTTCGGCTGTAATGCTAAACAAAAAGAAGAAGGAGAAGAAGAAGAAGAAGAAGAAGAAAAGATTTAAGTGATCATCTAGAAAGTATGTGTGTAGTGGGGAGGTTATAGTAGTAGGTGACTTTAATGTTAACTAGCCGTTACCCGCCGCTTCGCACGCGAATATTTGACTTTTAAAACTATTTTAATATACTGTAATTGTTATTGTCTATGTTTATTTGGCATTCTGTCACCTCGGATAACAATTTTGTACTCATTAGTCAAATTCGCTCCAAAGCTGTTTTCAACACTTGTACTAAATTATTATGTTGGTGCAACAACCTTTGGAGATTTAAAAGTACCCGTTTATAAAGCCTTTGGAGGTTTTTATAAAGTATCTGTTAAATCAAAAACGCTAAATTCTTTAAGTGTTACTGTGTTAGAAGCATTGTATAACACATTAAACGTTATGTTTTCCTCAACCTTTAATTTATTTCAGCAGTAAACTAAAAACCAAAAACCGTGGTCACCTAACCTCACAAATGAAAACGACACGTATTTTTGCTTTGCATTAAGTAAGTTAATATGACAATTTACAATTAGTACACTTCTTCTTTTCCACATCGTAATATATCGATACAATCGCATATTATATAAAACATCGAAAATGTGCTGCAGGAATGGATAAATACCCGTATTGTTCCGAATACAAGCCGCACTTTTTCTCCTAAAAACATGGTCGCTAATTTGGCCTGCGGATTGCATTCGCGCACTAACGAAATTCATAGTTATACCCGACTTCTGGCGGGACGAACGCTTTTGGTATCTATGAGTTGTTTACTGCCTAAGCAACAGCAGTTTGCCTGGCTGTTGTTAACTCTGGCATTATGATTTATGACTGCAACCGTACGTTTTAAGAGCAAACTGAACAAAGAATAGGAAGAAAAAGTGTACGTGCGTGCTCGCACCCTTCTGTAGGTGGCAAGACAAAGGATGAGTAGAGTGGGTGTGAACAACATGTTTCTAAATACCGGGTAAACTGCCAGTGTGGTTTTCTGTTGTAACAGCGACAACATCGCTTATCTGTACTTTGTTTTCATTCTGCGTTTTTGTAGTGCGTTTGCGGTAAGAGTGATATTGTGGAGACTAAAGGCACGCAGTCAAATCAAACTCCAAAAAATAAACGTAATACGTACGATGCAAATTATAAATTAATTGTGGTACAACATGCAGAAAAAACATGCAATCGCGAAGCCACAAGAACATTCAATATTGATGATTGTCCTGTATTCGACGATAGAGAAGGAACGGCTTCTAAATGCATATACTGCGCAACGAGCATTCACGGGACCTCAAGTTGGGCGTTTTGCAGCAGTAGAGTCCAGCGTCTGTGAATACGTACGGCTTTTAAGAAGGCAAGGACTCCTTGTCACTAAACACGTTTTAAAATTAAAGCTTTAGAAATCGCAGAAGAATTAAGAGTCTCCGGTTTCAAAGCCAGCTTCGGGTGTATAAGACGAATGATGCGGCGAAATGGATTTGCGCTTAGACGACGTACATCACTCACGCAAAAACTATCGAGTGACTACGAAGAAAAACTCCTTCAGTATCAGCGGTTTGTCATTAATTTACGCAAGAAGCATAATTATTCACTTGAACACATGGGAAATGCCGATGAATCGCCCGTATTTTTTGACATGACCTCTAACTTTACGGTGGACCAAAAGGGAACCAAATCTGTAACAGTAAAGACTACGGTAAATAAAAAATTACGTCACTGTAATGTTTGCTGCATTAGCCGATGGACGAAAACTTCCACCTTACGTAATATTAAAACGGAAAACCATACCAAAAAAGAAGTTACCCATCGGGTGTAATTTTTCGCTGTCACGAAAAAGGTTGGATGACAAACGATCTTATGGTAGATTGGTTAAAATGTGTAAGGAATAAACGGCCAGGAGCATTATTAAAACGACGCGGTTTGTTAGTGCTATATTCATTTCGTGGTCATACTACGGATGAAATAAAAAAGCTTCTTTACGAAAGAAATCATCCTTTGGCTCCTACAGGAAAAATTAAAAAACCATCCGTAACAGAACTCGGGAACTGGATCAAGAGTGCGTGGGAAAGCATCCTACCAGAATTTATAATTCGTGGCTTCAAAAAGTGCTGCATATCGAACTGCATGGATGGAATGGAAGACGATGTAATTTATGAAGAGGACGAAGCGACCGTCTCAGGGACAAGTGACAGTGAAATTGAAGACAGTGACAGTGACAACGATTAAGTATAGAATATTTTAAAGTGCACGAAGTATAAACTACTGTACACTACTATAAAATAACTTAACAATAAAAAAGTATAATTTTTATAAACGGTTAGTAAATAATAATAATTATGTAACAATATGTACTTTTACATGCTATTTCTTTCTTCATCTTAATAAAATTTAGTAATTTTTATTCAAAACGGTGACTTTACACTTTTTGCAAATTTTTAACCTACGGTAATTTTTGGCGTGCGGCTTTATTCGGAACAATACGGTATATAGTTCCGATGCCGGTAAATTGCTTTTGTTTATTTACTTGTCACTATGGTAATTAATTCTGGTCTCCATGGTGTTTTGACATCTTTATACGCGTCAACGAAAAGGCATAATTGAAAGGGCCTAAATCGTGCGAATGAGGCAAAATATCGAATTCCAAGTTAGACAGTATTTTGCGCCTTGTGTCAAAGGTTACCTGTGCAAAATTTGGTGGCAATCGGTGGAACAGTGTGGATTTGTATTCAGTACCCATAAATCCTCAGACTTTGAGTTATATATATATATATATATATATATATATATATATATATATATATATATATATATATATATATATAGGCTAGATGTACTAAATGATGAACAATCACAAACGAATATAAACAACTACTAGCCATAGCATAGCTTTACCAGTGTTCTGAATGTGCCAACACGCATAACTGTAAATCGTGCTACTTACTAACTCATATGTGGATTAGAGCTAGAAATATCGATAAATTCACCGTAAACATTGTTACGGTACTTTTATAACAATTGTTTCGTAAACATACCGTACACCCAATACTAGGCCTAACTACCGTTCCTATATGATAACTTTATACGGTGGGCGTCCCAAGTCGCATGTCACCTGAGAGATTAGCAGACCCTTACTAACACATACAGACAAACGAAGCTGGCCCACACGCCTTGGGTATGAATCATCTACTGGGGTGTCCACTACGTAACTCCACGAGCTTAGCACATTTGTAATCTCCATAAAGTTTTAAAGAAAATAACACCAAACACGACGTGGTTGTGATATATTTTAGATGTACAACTAATTAGTATTACTTACAAGTTTTTACTATGAATATATATTACAAAGCCTACTCAGAAATACTTGTTATCAAATGGAGATTCTTTTGAGCCAAATTTAGGGGTATTAAAAGCTTAAAATCGTGTCAAACTGTAAGAAATTGAGACCCGAGGTTTCCTAAAAATACGAAAATTCTATTTTTATTATTTTAATATCAATATTTTTTCATTATTTTCATATAAATATGTTCACTGACACAGTTATTTTTAGATATAACATTTTTAGTGTTTCGTATAAAATTGTAAATTTGTACATTTTATTCGTAAATTTGTAATTTTTTAGTGCTTTATAATTAACTTTAAATCAATTACTGTACTTAAATTTTAATGTGATATTTATACTGTAAATATCGTATGTAAATAGATAATTGTGTACAGCTGCATAAGTTATCATATCAATCCATTATTTTCTTTTCCATTGGGATACAGTTTTAAATAAAATATTTTTTTTTATGAATATTACAAGACAGCATTTGTTATTGTAGAAAAAATACAAGTTTTCATATTACCGACGCCAGTTTGCATCATGAATGTAAATTGTAAATACATTTTTGTTTATAATCATCAAGGTATCACCAACATACTTTATGTTTACTTTATAATAAAACCTTTATTAAGTACTTTTATTCTGCGTTTGTTTTAGAAGTCCCTAAACTATATCTAGAAGTCCCTCATATTCATCGCAGTTGAGTGTTGTTTGGACTAATTTTTCTCACAATTTCACGGGAATTACAAAAATTATAGTTTAATTAGAATTATAAGCTAAATTAAAAATTTTATAGTTTTGAATTGGACCGTATACTTATACCTGAACGGCCCGAGTGCCTGGCCGGACCGGTTGTGAGTGCATGTGCGAGAATAAGGGTCTTCTAATCCTTTAGATGCCATCCGGGTTGAAACACCCTACAGATGTAGATTTAGAAAAAAATGTAGATTTAGACTTGTACCCAAAAAAAGTATAACAGAAACAGCTCATAGAGAAACTGAATTTTAAGATGCTTTCAAATATGTCAGAGTAATTTGTCTCCTATTATACCCGCAATACATGTTGATATTGGCTTTCTAGCGTTAAGTGAACTTTATAAATAGCTTAACACGAACTTGGGAATGTTATTATAAAATCGCAGTATAACATACAATGGTTGAACGCAAAAATTAAAAATCTTAATAAAAAAACCACAAATTAGGCAGACTGCTTGAAAAAGGGAACTTTTGACAAAAAAAAAATTTTTAAATTATCACACTAGATTACGGGGGTCTTTAAAAAACGCGTGTACGTTATCTGAAAGAAAACATTATCAGTGTCTTTTTGTTATGGTAGCGAGAAACAATGGTGAATAATGGAAAATCGTAAATAGTATTGTGAGAGAAAAAAAGAAGATAAGGTTAGTTCGTTTTTGTTGCTGATAATAATCGACGCGGTTGAAATAGCGAGTCTTACAATCTGCATTATGGTTACAGGGTTAGTTGGCACCTAGGCTGAATATGTGGCGCGGGTATCCTACAACCAAGGGGTCCCTACCCCGGAAAATTTTGAAAAATATATCCTCCAGAACTGCAAATAAAGTTATTGTTACTGTACAAATTAAATTGGGATACAACGTTTATTGTGAATTTTCAATACTATTGTTACGACGGTCTACTCGATCGTCGTAGGTACAGTGGAAACAAAATAAGTACAAGACACCAATTAAGTCACTAATCACCAGCTTTAATTTTCACAGTTACAAGTTCGTAATTACAATCAGAATGATCACAGTTGCACACCACTATATAAATATCGGTATGGAGAACCATACATGACTTCCATATTCTAAGATTTATATTTAAAATCATTTTCAGCCAAACAGCCAGGCTGTGTCTTACCTGCCTTTTTATTGCTGTATTAAATGAAAAATATTATATTACATTAAAATGAAAAAATTATAATTTTATTGCCTGGCAACAAAATTATTTTATTTTTAACAATTACCATCGTTTCAAAAAGTTTAAATAAATTTTCAAGTACTTTACTCTTGTTAAAACGTAAAAGGTTGCAGGTAAACTACCCCTTCCCCTTAACCGATCTTCACCAAAATCGAAAGTCATTGAGACCTCTACAATTCAGGGACGTATGCAAAAAATTATTTGATTCTGTTTGAATTTGCGGCTGTTATCGTTTGCCATAGAAAATACGCTTGATAAAAAAACGTTGCAGGTAAACTACCCCTTCCCCTTAACCGATCTTCACCAAAAACAATAGGTCTTGAGTACTCTACAAATCAGGGATGTATGCAAAACATTATTTGATTCTGTTTGAATTTGCGACTGTTATCGTTTGCCATAGAAAATACCCTTGTTAAAAAAACGTTGCAGGTAAACTACCCCTTTCCCTCAACCGATCTTCACCAAAAACAATAGGTCTTGAGAACTCTACAAATCAGGGCTGTATGCAAAACATTATTTGATTCTGTTTGAATTTGCGGCTGTTATCGTTTGCCATAGAAAATACCCTTGTTAAAAAAACGTTGCAGGTAAACTACCCCTTTCCCTCAACCGATCTTCACCAAAAACAATAGGTGTTGAGAACTCTACAATTTAGGGCTGTATGCAAATAATCTTTTGATTCTGTTTGAATTTGCGGCTGTTATCGTTTGCCATAGGAAATACCCTTGTTAAAACATAAAACGTTACAGGTAAACTACCCCTTTCCCTTAACCGATCTTCACCAAAAACAATAGATCTTGAGTACTCTACAAATCAGGACTGTATGCAAAACATTATTTGATTCTGTTTGAATTTGCGGCTGTTATCGTTTGCCATAGAAAATACCCTTGTTAAAAAAACGTTGCAGGTAAACTACCCCTTTCCCTCAACCGAACTTCACCAAAAACAATAGGTCTTGAGAACTCTACAATTTAGGGCTGTATGCAAATAATCTTTTGATTCTGTTTGAATTTGCGGCTGTTATCGTTTGCCATATGAAATACCCTTGTTAAAACATAAAACGTTACAGGTAAACTACCCCTTTCCCTTAACCGATCTTCACCAAAATCAACAGATCTTGAGAACTCTACAATTCAGGGCTGTATGCGAAACATTATTTGATTCTGTTTGAATTTGCGGCTGTTATCGTTTGCCAAACAAACAAAATTACCCTTGTTAAAAAAAAACCGTTGCAGGTAAACTACCCCTTTCCCTCAACCGATCTTCACCAAAAACAATAGGTCGCGAGTACTCTGCAAATCAGGGCTGCATGCAAAAAATTATTTGATTCTGTTTTAATTTGCGGCAGTTATCGTTTGCCATAGAAAAAAATCTATAGACAGACAGACAGACAGACAGACAGACAGACAGACAGACAGACACACAGACAGACAGACACACACACACAGACACTTTCGGAAAACGACTTTTTTTCATGTTTTGAGTGTAGTAGAATCAGAATCTGCAATAATCTCGAACACGATTTTTTTTGCCATCACCATACTTCCATTCCTTAAGGAATATGGAAGTAAAAATTATCCCAATTAGCGCTTTCAAGCCACACAGCCCATCGTCAGATTGGAATAGACAGGAAATTCGTAAAAACAACCCCTTCACCCCTCTCCCCCACCCTGCTCACACACAACAAGCTATAATATAAATGACCCTTCCCCACCCCCTAAACTCTGTCCCACCATCTGTAGAGTTACATATTTTTTCTAGCAAATTCCTTGTGTTTCAGTGTTGTGTGTGTGTGTGTGTGCATCCTTTTAAACTACCCTCTTCCTCTCCACACACGTGGGTCAGTCATACACCCTTATTTTGAAACATCCAATTAGTACTATGCAAAATAATTCTTAATCTTATCTATCTGTCCTCTATCATTTACTTCTTAATCATGTTATAAAATATTTCTTCATTATCAAATTTAATTTTAATATTAATTAAATTGTCTAACCCTTTTTCTCTTTCTTTCAATATTTCTAACTCCTCTCTAAGCTTCCTTTCAACTGTGTTATTCACTACTTTTACAATTTCGTATTCTTCCAAAGGATTAACAAACTTATGGTTGTCTTCTATGAAATGTCTTGCATATAACGAATTGGTTGTTCTATTACCTTCTCCACGTTTGTGGTCAGACAACCTGCATACGAATTTTCATCCTGTCTCTCCTAGGTACACCTTGTTGCAGTCTTTACATTTTAATTTATAAATTCCGCTTTTCTGTAATACTGGAATTTTTTCTACATTCTTATTCTTTATCTTATCAAATACCGTTTCACATTTTTTAATAGCTATATCTACTCCATATTTATTAAAACATTTTATAATTTTTCTAGCTATAAAAAAATTGTATGTGAACGAAAGGTCACAGTACAAGAAAACTTCGCTCACAACACACTAACTGAATCAACTACAGATAAATATATACTTATGAGCCTAGAGAGTGATATTTTGAAACAGTTACCTTATGAAGATGTCATAAGTAAATTTGTTAATATTCAGTGTAGGCGAGTACCAATAAATCAAACCAAACCCTAATGAAAATAGAACACTACAGCCGTTTTAAAATCCAGAAAAAATTATGATTTACTTACAGATTTGTACAATGTCAATATATCTTAATGCTTTTATGTTCTTTTTAAAAATATGCTTAATTTGTGATAATTACAATGACACTGTTTTACTATCCTTTGGAAATCAGTTGTTTTAATTTTTCCTACATTTTTATTCTGTTTAGGGTCTTTTGAGTGTAATACAAAAACGAGTGAAATCTTTTATTATTAACTTATTTTCATATATTCCAGAACGCCATTGTACACTGAGATACCTTGAAACCGTTAAATTGTTTAACATCGTGTTACGACATCACAGAACAATCTACGTGTTTGTCGAATGTGCCAGAAGAATCTCGCTCTAATGTATGTGGCATACGTGACTATCAACGCATCCGCGAGAGTTTTCTCGAAGGCGCCACCCGCGCGGACTGTGTCAAGGCCGCAGTTAATTACGTAGTTCACACGAGTGCTAAGACGCAATTAGGAACGTTCTGGTCTGTGAGCGCAGGTATAAATACACGGCGGCAGCGGCCTTAGTTTTCAGTATAGCTGCGATATATTTCCTGTGCGGTTCGAGTTATTTTCGGGCGATATTACTGTGCGCGTTCAAGTGGGATTAGTTAAGTGTTGTGTTTAATCGGACGGTATATTGTAATACAATTGTGTTTTAATATTAGTTGACATTTATTTGCGTGTGAACAATTTGTATTTGATTTGTTATAAGAGACTGTGTTGTTAATTACGAACTTTTAATGAAGAAATTTGTTTTAGTGGTTGAAATCACAATCAGAATGATCCCAGTTGCACACCACTATATAAAAATTATCCCAATTAGCGCTTTCAAGCTTCACAGCCCATCGTCAGATTGGAATAGACAGGAAATTCGTAAAAACAACCCCTTCACCCCTCTCCCCCACCCTGCTCACACACAACAAGCTATAATATAAATGACCCTTCCCCACCCCCTAAACCCTGTCCCACCATCTGTAGGAAAACCACTAAATTCACTAGTTTTGATGTAATGTTTTGATATTCGGGAAACTGTATAATGTCTATAAACTATTGGGTAAACTCTTTAGGTTGTAGGTTATTTAAAAAAAATTCAAATTCATATTTTTAAAACTAGGAGTTATCATATTCAGCTATACTGATAGATAACAGCCCGATCAAAGTAGCCTGTGGGGCAACAGTTCATACGGACTGGTGGGGCGAAAGTTCCCGTTATAAATCATACCCTACTACTATTCCAAGTGAGCATTATTAGTTTCTTACTTTTTTTCTACTGTAATATGCCATTGCAACGTAGTAATACGTTTAGTTCAATGTGTCAAAATTACTATAATTCTTTCAAAATTTTTAATTATAATTTGTTAATAAAGTTAATAAATTTAAAAAATGGTCAAATATGTTAATAAAGTAAAAACGTTCTGAATAAAGTTGTTTAAAATTAAATTAAATTAATTAATTGCAAAATTTTTCCTCACCATATGCTGACTTTTTCCCCACCTGTGGGGACAAAAGTTCGCATTTGATACGTTTTGGAAATATATTTATTTATACTTTGTTCAACGAGTGTTTGCAGAAAATGTTGGCCTATTACGACACTGGCGAATGGTAGAGGCCGGTTCACAGGCGGACGTGCGGGGAGCGCACGGGCTACCGAGCATCTAATAAATTGATGTTTTGTGATCGGTGGACGTTAGTATTAATAAGCCTCCGAAGGAAACGTCAACCCCTCCACCTTGTCGGAGGTAACTCTTTTTATGCTAGGGGAAAGAGGCTTCCACAGGCCTAGATCACATAAACCTGTGGTACGGAGAACCCCGGACTAAAATTATAACATAGGCAGGCCCATTTGCTATCACAATACTAAAATCTACAATGAAATTAATTATAAAATAGGCCTATTTGCTATGATAATACTAACATGCCATTTACTACAATATTTACATCAGCCTATCTACTACAGTATGTACGTACATTGGGCTATTTACAACAATGGAAACTACGTTTATTCCAATTCCATAGCTAAGTCGGAGTCACTGCTACTGTCATCATTACCAACATTTATAATCAAAGGGCCACTCTCCTCCATTTCTTCTATTAAGTTGTCCAATTCCCACAGTTTCGCCTCTTCTTTCTTTACGTGCTCTATACACTTCTTCCAGTCTTCTTCAGTTACTTTTTCCACCCCTTCTTCCAACAGCCGTTTTACATCTGCAAGCTTAAATGTTGTGTTGTTAGCCGCAACATGATTTTTCACTTGAGCCCAGATCAACTCGATGTGATTTAACTCACAGTGATAGGGGAGTAATCTCAATACTGTCTTGTTTTCCTTCTTGGCCATCTCATCAATAACATATTTGTCGTAATTTCCTTTTTCTTGTTCTACTATATAAAGACGTTCTTTCTTTAGATAACTACTATCAGCATTAAAACCTTTTTGTTTTAACCAATTTGCTATTTCATTTTTTTCCACGACATGTTCGGAATTTTCTCACACTTTACTGAATGTTATGGTGCGTTATCTAACACCACAACAGAGTTATCTTCCAGGGAAGGTAGGAGTTCTCGAAAGTAATCTTCAAATACTTTCCCGGTCATTTCTTCGTGATAGTCAGCAGTAGACTTTGATTGGAACACCATTAATCCATCTTTCAAAAAGCCCTCTTCACAGCCCATATGCACAACTATCAGGCGGCTCCCTTTCCCCTTCGGGCTTCGTAGTCCTGTCGACAGACCTTTCAAAAACGCATCTTTCGGCGACTTAATAGTTTTATCTTGCCAAACCTTATTTTTGACATGGCCTGCATTTACCCAAGTTTCGTCTTGATAGTAAATTTTACGGCCTTCTTCACGAAACTGTTTAATTTTGCGTAGGTAATTCCGTCGCCATACAACTATATCATCCCTGTCACAGATAAACATGTTACGTCTTCTTTCATGAAATTTAAAATTCAATGATTTTAACAGTTTATATAGCGTAGACCGTTTGAAATCCGGTAAGTCTTTATCGTTGTTAACTGCACTCAAAATTTTATTTATTGTCGGTTGTTCATTTTTGAAAAAAAATTCGTGAACTTTTCTCCTAATAGCACATTTTGTAAATTCGTCCAATTTATCTACTGCCGCTACTCTAGATTTTTTATTTTTTGGTGAACTCAAGCCTAACGTTTTGTTTTTCAAATATACATTAATAACACTATAAACACTCCGCTTGCTAACACCGGTCATTTCAGCAACTTTTTCCATGGCCTTGTCCTTTTTTATGGTAGGATTCTCTGTACTTAAATGTTTAAAATTATTCACTATACACAATCTCTTAGCACTATGTATAACTTTGCCGCGTTTGTTCCTTGCTATTGGGGAAAGAGTCTCCATATTGTACAGTTTTAGTCTAAGCTATTAATAATAACTAAACAGTAAAAACAGACCCAAATGACACGTTATTCAACGGTGAAAACAAGGAAGGAACTGATCTTCAGTAGATTACGCACAGTACCTACAGAACGTGACGAACAGGAAATATGAGTTGGCGGACTGCTGTGAAACGGGCGTTGGAATGTTACCGATAACAATAGAATCCGACCCTCGTCAATGTCATTCGCTTGAAATTTTTCTGCAAACACTCGGTGAACAAAGTATACATGTGTTGCAGTAGTTGAAATTACAAAAATGGGGTCTTAATCGAACGTTAAGGGATTCTCGATATTTCTGTCAAATTATAATGTGGCTCAATACAATTTTGTGCAGTTTGCAACGAATTTAAAATTTAAGTGCGCACTCTTGCCCCACTCTACCCTATTCAAGGCTCACAAAACCACTTTTTCTTCTAACAACTTCTACTGTTCTCTGAAACACGAACCAAATAATTTTTATGGAAGCTGACTGTTTCTGTCTTTTTTTGTGATGCGGGCCTGTAGCCTGCAGCCTATGTAACCTATGCTTAAATCCGGCACTGAGTAGCTGTTAGCAACATTCTTTGAATCACCCGATGTTTCCTCTCCAGTCCGACTCCTTGCCAAGAAAACTGTTTATTAGTACGGCTACTGCTAATGAAATTGAAAAAGTTGCTTTAAGTTTTAAACAATCAAAAGCTCCTGGTTAGGTTAATACTAGTTCGGACGTACTAAAATGCATATTGAATATGCTAATTAACTATATAGAATACTACACCGACTCGGAACACAAATTATTATTGATAAAAATGATACATTTCTAGCTTTGGGTCGTTAGAGCTTCGAAAGAAAGCTTATGGCGAAAGCCAGTTTAGACCATAAGGTAAAAATCGGTAAGGAGAACCATACATGACTTCCATGTTTTAAGATTTATATTTAAAATAATTTTCGAAATGAAATATTTCCATAGAAACTACTTCTTTCTACTTCTTTCTTCAGCCTTAACCACAGTACTGTGCTCACTAACGTATACCACCTCACGTTAGTGCACTCGATTTTCCCTGATGATGGCAGTCTATAGCGCTGCCGAAACATTGGTTTTGCAGAAAATATTGGACCATGGCCAAACAGCCCGGGAAGGAATTTGAACAACAAACTACTTTTTTGTTGCCGGTAACATAGTACACATACAAAAAATATTCCCTCCCGCTTCAACTATCGTTTTCATTTATAGAAAATTACCCCCACCCCCTCAACTAGCCTTTTCATTTATAGATATTTCATCTGCCTTTCTACAGTGGATTATTATGACCTTCTTTTCACGATACTTTATTTATCAAAATCAAGTACTTTTTACTCTTGTTAAAACATAAAACATTGCAGCTAAACTACTCTTTCTCCTTAACCGATATTCACCAAAATCAATAAGCCTTGAGTCCTCTACAACTCAGGCACATATGCAAAAGTTATTTGATTCTCTTTGAATTTACGGCAGTTATCGTCCGTCATAGACATAAAACGTTGCAGGTAAACTTCCCCTTAACCGATCTTTACCAAAATCAGTAAACATTCAATCCTCTACAATTCAGGGATGTATGCAAAAAATTATTTGATTCTGTTTGAAATTGCGGCAGGTATCGTTAGCCATAGAAAAAATTCTACACATAGGCACACAGACACTTTTCGAAAAATGACTTTTCTTCGTGTTTTGAGGGTAATACAATCAGAATCAGCCCTTATCTCGAACACGATTTTTTTGCCATCACCACACTTCCATTTCCTTATGGAACATGGAAGTAAAAATTTATCATTTTTATCAAAAATAATTTGTGTCCCGAGACGGTAGTATTGTATATAGTTAATTAATAACAACGAACACATCATATACAACAAAATCCAGGAATGAAATATACTATGGAAGTACTAGTTCATTCGCTCGGTTAATCTAACATTTACGACCGGAAATTGCCCTAGCTGTTTATAAAATTATACCTGTTGTAATATCCACACACAAGAAAGCAAAAAGCGATCAGTTATCACATTTCAGACTAATTTCGTTAGTCTAGGTGTTGTCTTAAGTTTCTTGAAGAGTCTACGAAAAACAGGTTATTTATATTTTTGAAATCAAAACATCTTTCTGACAAACAGATTGGTTTTAAAAACACTGAATCTACACTGTTACAATTCATCGCAAGTTTACTCGGCCATTAGAGACAGCCAATTAGCGTGTGGACTTTTTTTTAGTTTTTAGCAAAGCCTTCGATAACGTAGACCAACAAATTCTATTAAAAGTTAAACTGTTACAGAACGCTGGGGCTTTAGCACATGACTAATTTTCGTCGTACCTCTAAAGAGGAAACAATGTGTGAGCAGTAGCGTAACTGACGACGGCCCGAAATGCGGGAGCAGGGACGTATTTACGGGGGAGGACGAACGGGAGCGGACCCCCCCCCAGTGGTTAAAAAAGTTGACAAATTTTGTTAATCTCTTAATTTTTATACTATTTTATTATTTTTTAAGCTGTGTACGCTAATTTAGTAGTAAGTCTTTTTTACTTCCATGTTTCGTAAGGAAATGGAAGTGTGGTGATCGCGAAAAAAATCGTGTTCGAGATAAGGTCAGATTCTAATTGTACTACCCTCAAAACACGAAGAAAAGTAATTTTCTGAAAAGTGTCTGTGTGTGCTGTCTGTGTGTAGAATTTTTTCAATGGCGAACGATAACTGCCGCAAATTCAAACAGAATCAAATAATTTTTGTATACGTGCCCGAGTTGCAGAGGACTCAAGGCCTACTGATTTTGGTGAACATCGGTTAAGGGGAAGGAGTAGTTTACCTGCAACGTGTTACGTTTTAACAAGAGTAAAGTACTTAGTTTTGATAAATAAAGTATCCTGAAAAGAAAGTCATAAAATTCCATTGTAGAAAGGTAGATGAAATATCTATATAAATGAAAATGGTAGTTGAATGGGGAGGGGTAATTTTTTATATTGATGTTACAAATTTATTCGACCGAAAACTTAAAAATTTCTATAAAATATTAACAATTGATATCGTTGCATGCTGTGTAACCACGGATATGTAAATTAAATAATTTTTCGTTTTCAGAAATCCACAGATAACAAACGCAGGGCAGTATTCGTTTTCTTTCCCATTGTTTAAATAAAAGATAATTAATCAAATTAATTCTTTATTTTTAAAATATTAACAACTAGGTACAATTCGTATTTTGATTATCTTTCTCAGCGTTTTTATCAAAAGCATGCTGATATATTTGGTTTCGTTCTGAGTTTTTGTATAGGCCTATATATTAAAAATAATTTGATAATTAATTAGAACATGGACGTCATATATGGTTCTCCGTACCGATTTTTAAATATAGCCTACAAAATATAGGTTTATTACACAGCACTTGCATATACGATTGTAATATGAAATATAGGAAATTCAATTCAGTCAATAAGTATCTTGTAAACAATGTTTCAATAATGCGTATTTTTATTGTGTTATTACCGTTTATTTTAATGAGATTGATTTCAGAATATTCTCACGCGTTCTTCAACCACTTTAAAGATAGTAATGTTGACTAATCTGAACTTGCAGGTAAACTACTCCTTCCCCTTAACCAATCATCACCAAAATCAATAGGCCTAGAGTCCTCTACAACTCAGGCACATATGCAAAAAGCATTTGATTCACTTTGAATTTGGGGCAGTTATCGTTCGCAATAGAAAAAATTGTACACACAGACACACACACTTTTAGGAAAATGACTTTTCTTCGTGTTTTGAGGGTAGTACAATCAGAATCACCCCTTATCTCGTACACGATTTTTTTCGCCATCACCATACTTCCATTTTCTTATGAAACATGGAAGTAAATAAATAATTTTGATAAATAAACTATCCTGAAAAGAAGGTCATAATAATCCACTGTAGAAAGGTAAATGAAATATCTATAAATGAAAAGGGTTGTTGAAGGAGGAGGAGGGTAATTTTCTATAAATGAAAATGACAGTTGAAGGGGAGGGGATAATTTTTATATGTGTACTACGTTATCGGCAACAAAGAAGTAGTTTGTTGTTAAAACACCTTCCCGGGCTGTTTGACCGTGGTCCAATGTTTTCTGCAAAACCAGACGTTTCGCCAGTACCATCGACTGCCATCATCAGTGAAAATGGAGTGCGCTAACGTGAGGTGGTATACGTTAGTGACCGCAGTACTGTGGTTAAGGCTGAAGAAAGACATAGTTTCTACGGAAATACTTCATTTCAAAAATGATTTTGAATATAAATCTTAGAACATGGAAGTCATGTATGGTTCTCCATATGGATTTTTTAGTATTCCATAAAAAGCTTTTAATTAGTTTTAAAGGAAATAAAAAAAATTAAAAAATTAAATTTATTTTTATTTCTGGATTTTGTTGTCCATGACGCGTCCGGTGTATAGAATATGCCTACTACTGTCTCTGTTTCCCATTTGTGTTCCGAGTCAGTAGTATTCTATATGGTCAATTAATTTGTTTTTAGTTTTACGTACGGGTATGTAAAATCCAACGGCATTACTAGAAACGATACAATTGCGCTGATTGAAACAAGCTCTCCGACTTCGTGATTAAACGTGGGTTAAAACAAAATATAATTACTTTACTTTTATCCACTTAGAATCCTCTGTATGTTGAAAGAACATAAAATATGACAGTTTTTTTCTTTCTACACTAGGAACGACAAATTTGTTAAAATGATTTTCTCATTTTAAACTTGCTTGAGAATGTTACTTTCACACGAAAGACTATACAGTGGAACCTCGCTAATTCGTTTCCCTCTGTAATCCGTCATTTCCTTTTTTCTTGATTAACAAGCGACTAATATAAAGCATTGGTTCCGAGAATGGGCATTTTCTATTTGTGTACACGGCACTGTTGTGTTGTTACAGAGTAATAGGTTTCCAGTCGGTTTGCTGATGCCGGAAAACACTCTAAAATCTGCCTGGAATAAGTTACGGCCATCTGAATTACATCCAGAGTCTATAGAACCAGAAGGTCGTGATCCCCATATCGGAATTGTTAGATGTCTGCCAATCCCTACCAACATTTAACAGTTTGAATAAAGACGACGTCAAAAATTGGTGTGAAATAGACTTACCAGATGTAGGCTACGAAATGTTTAGTGATGATGAAATTGTTACACACGTATCCACAAAACCTACAGAGGAAGCTAATGGTGAATATGTCCAGCCAATAAAACCTGCAGTCTCTATGAGAAGGCCATTCAATCACTGACTACAACAATCAAGTGGTACGAAGGCCAAGGTGAAGCAGAACTGCCTAAAATAATTTCACTGCACCAGATACATAATTTGGCTCTTGAAAATTACGGTCGACAGAAAAAAAAAAAAAACAAGAAAATTACAGATTTTTTCACAAGTTTTAAACAATTTCTCTTTTTATGCAATTACAGTGCTTAAGTTATTTGAGTTTGAAAATTACCAGGAATAAATATGTTCGAGCATAACATTAGTAGGCCTACTGTACATTGCTAGTGTTGTAATAAAACGTTTTATATTGTCTTTAATGGGTTTATTTCTTACTCCTTCACTAATTCGTCTACTTCACTAATTCATCACCCCTTCGGTCCCGTAGGTGACGAATTAGTGAGGTTCTACTGTGTATGTAACCTGGAGAGAAAGTCGTTCCACAAGCTGCCTCTCCAATGGTTCTTGATCAGTCTTAACTGACACATTGTTCCTTGTTATTGACTCATTGTCTTAAGGACTCATTGTTCTTTCTGCAGAGTAGCTTGTTACGGAAAGACATTACAGGCAGTTGCGTATCTACAATTTGCCCTTGGAGGGGGGGGGGGTCCGGAGTCGAGTCGGCTTCATACAAAAGAAAAAACAAGTTAAGCCTAATCAACATTACTATCTTTAAAGTGGCTGGAATCACAGTACCATTAACGTAAACAATAATAAACACAATAAAATATGCGTTACTGAAACATTGTTTACAAAATACTTAATGACTGAATCTCTTTTTCTATATTTCACATTTCAAACGTAATTTCATACTGTGTAATAAACCTGTTTGTGTATTTAAAAAAGAGTTATTACTATATTAACGTACACAGCTGAAAAAATAAGAAAACAGCCTAAGAGATTAACTTTTTCGACCCTCTGGGGGGGTCCGGTCCCGTTCGTCCCCATCCCGTAAATACGCCCCTGATAGCAGGATCCTATACAATAGTGTGAGATGAAGGAATCTTCACACATTCAGTATACGTCTATATGGACTATACAATACTCTCAAAATTTCCACACCCGTCAATAAAGAGTTCTGATGGCGCAATGTTTGCCACAATCCCCTCCGTGTGAGAACCCCTGTGTACCGGATTCCATATCTTTTCTCAGTGCAAAAGTATAATGACGATGGTTTATTGTAAACATTTGGACGCACTCCATAACGATTTTAACGATCGGTTTGACGATATCATTATAATGAAGACATACGAGATTGGGTTTTAGACCGTTTCTCATGTGGTGGAGAATCACACTTCCAATTGTGAAACGAATTAATTGAATTATCCGCAAAAAAATAATTAAAATTGAAGTTCAAAATAGGTACCAAGATTGTGGATGTAAAAGCAGTTACTTACCCTGTACCCTGGATTACGGGCTGTGATTGAATTTTAGTTAAACGTGGATTTACTGATGTCATGACTAAAAACAGGAACCGATAGCCAATGGCACACAAAGGTTAACCACCACCCGGGGAGGTTATTTTAAGGGAAAGGGCAGGAGTTTTTTAAGGCCCCAACTATGGTTCTTTTTGAATAGTTTGTAATTTTTTGTAATACATACTTAGATATTTGTTCTCATTATTTATAAATTTTAACGAGACGGGAAAACGGAGAAAAATCAAAGATTTATTCACTTACAGTTAATAGAATAAAGTATTTACCTTATTTTGTTTGTCCGTCTGGTGCTTTATTTCTTCTTCGTTTATACGACGCGTTTCGGGACATATGCCCCATCCTCAGGTATTGCCACTCAGCAGAGGTCGTCATTTCATTTCTTTGCTGAGTGACAATATCTGAGGATGGGGCATATGTCCCGAAACGCGTCGTAATAACGAAGAAGAAATAAAGCCACCAGACGGACAAACAAAATAAGGTAAATACTTTATTCTATCAATATATAAATAAGTGGCTTGGACACCGATAAACATGAATATAAAACTTACAGTTAAGTTAATATTTTTTCTTTTTACAGACAAATGGCCAAGCGTTACAATCTTCCCTCACCTCCGCTGATCTAAGATAATTTTTATTGATTTAACTTTTGAGTAACTTTAATACACGAAGCCTAACTTTAATACGGCAATTGTTAGAACGAGCTGTAGGATGGTACGTAGACTGGGAATGGATCCGGTGACAACTTCATGGGCTGTCCGTGTAACTGCTGCTTCTGCGGTGGCATTGTACACGTCGTCCAAGTCACCATATACAAGGTTGAGCTTTTCTGCTGCCGATTCTGATTCATTATCGGAGACTTCCATCAAGAGTTTTGATCGGACGATAATAAATCCTGGATTTTCTTATCCGTGACGTGTCCGTTGATTGAGTCTCTGACGAAGCTTGTAATAAGCAAAAACTGCTTCAGGCTACAAGGTAAAAATTTTACATTTTTACCAGAAAAAAACTTAGTGTTCCGAGTCAGTAGTATTATACTTATAATTAGATAATAAAACATTAGGCTACGGAATCGTTTCGCCGTTTCAATGAACCCTTTCTCTGGGTCAAAAGCCATGAAAAAAATCTCAATTCAAGGGCATAAAACGGAGAAAAAGAGCCCTAGTACACCTTCGTTTGAACATATACGGGCCTTGCCGAGTTGAAGGGGCCCGGGGTTACCTACCATCATCGCCCCCTTTATCCACCTCTGCCGCGCCCGTAGGCGTGCGCACGGGAGGGACCTTGGTCCCCCCATTAGTTTACAAAAAAAAAAATTCGGAAAAAACTGTTTGTCTACGTTTTTAGGAAATTTGCTACGGTTTCAGTTGCTCTTGTGAGCGACTCCAAGTTAAACGCATTAAATACAAAACTGAGATCGACTATGAAGCAAGAACGACTGGAAAACTTATTATTACAATTTATAGATTAGACCATTTTATTTACCATTTTAATTACCATGACGAATTCAAAAAGACGTTTCCTTTCAAGAGAAGGATGTTACTGTAAGCTTTGAATCACGATCTGGTTTTACTAAGATTTTAATTTTGTAATACCTACAAACTTTAAATGTTTATTGAAATCATCAAACTATAGGCTTATTTTTCAATAAATATAGTCAATAAATACATAGTATTTAAGGCTTTAATTTATTCAATTCCTTCTTCTTATTGTTGTTGTGTAGGTCACAAAAATAAGATAATGATATGTTTTTAATTAAACCAGTTTCTTGTTTTTTATGTTAATTTTATAGACCGTTTTACTGAGGGTATTCCGTACCCCGCGGTATAGTGGTCCCCCCACTCCTATGGCTGTGACTGCTGATATACTTGACCGCGAAGAAGTAAGGATGTTGCAGAAAAATGTAGAGCCTAATGAAGACAAGTTGGCAGCACAACACCAGGCTTATCCTCGTTACATTTAATTCAGCATATTTGATTGATATTAATTTTTAATACTGTAATAGAGAGTAATCTCCACTATTATCTAGGCTGTTTATGTGCAATTATATATTTTTATCATTCCTTTTAATAACTATTTCAGAAATTTTGTTTCAAGTCATTTTATTTTCAAACTAGCTATCTGAAAAAAATACGCGCATTGTTGCAAAAAAAATATTTGGGCGAAATTGGTAGATATACTTACAAATTTGTTGTATGTAAGAAACGAATTTTTAGGAGACGGGCGCTGAAAAAATTATTTCTGAAAATGGTGAATCAAAAAAGTTTGATACTGATGTGTAACCGAAACTACAACCTTGTGGAGTTGCCGGCCAACACAGCATAGATTAGGTGACGTATACTATACAATCTTTGGAGAGGTCAGGTCTGTTTGCTTCATTTTATTACAGGAACGGTCAGAATAGTTTCAACCGACTGACATAGATGTCGCACAAGTCGCTGTTACTTTGAATGTCAACGTTGCTTGTTTAGTTCCATGTTTTTGCCTCGCTTGAAACGATGCCAGCTGTTTGTGTTTAGTGTTAGCTTTCTGCTGTAGTGACGTAAAGGCAAGCGTGACTTGTGAACGTCAGTGAGATTTTAAAAACGAATTTAACAATAATATTTCACTGTTTAGAAGTTTAACGTTAGGTAGTGGTGTTTTAACAAACTGAATAGTAAAAGGAAAGAGGAATATTACGTTTGAAGAACGAGGAAAATTTGTTTTCGTAGGTTACCTTCATCTGATAAAGCGTTAACGCTTCAAAAGTAAATTTTGTCACCTTCCTCAATTACTGGAAAGTGATAGTATACACTGTAGTAACGGGTGTAGGAAGCAAAGTACTTAAGAAGCAGGAAAAAAATCATATTCCAGTATAGGTAAGTACCACAATATTAATGTGTATGTTACATTATAGTTTAAGTCACCAAAGTAAGCGTCTTTGTCGATATGTTAGGAAACTCATCATCGCTGCTCAAGAATTTATAAAAAGAGAGAGATCATAAGTGAATTCTGTTATGTAAGAGAGTACATAACTTTTGTGATTATAATTTTCTGATGACTTATTACTTACCTAACCTTACAACATAATTTCTTATTTTTGGTAGTACTAGTTCACTGTTACTGTCTGGACCCTGCCACTCACGACTATTATGCTCATTTAAAAATTTTCTATGAATGTTAATTTTTTTGTACTGTATTTAATTTGTGGAGAGTTTACAGTGTGCATTCCTCAACTTTTACATTTTACAATAATATATTCTTAACACGGTTTTGATAGTTACAACGTACTTGTCACCTTAAACTTTTTCATACTTATAGGCCTAATATGATTCACACAAAGTAAGATTAAGAACAAATTTCACAATTCCACATTTATGACTCTTTGGATCGGTTTCATTCTATATGGTTTGGATCGGTTTTATTCTATTTCATTTTATATATCAATTTTTTTATCACTTCTGCAAGTAGAATGTTCTTATTTTTTATCGTTTTAATTTAATGAATTCTGTTGGCCTATATGAATTTGAAAAGTGCATTTTTTGTCGCGTGTGACAGAATGACTTATATATGTACTGAAGACAACATAAATAGTGGCACTTTGATCACTAGGGACTTCTGTTTCCATTTGTTCCTTGGTTTACTCTGCCAGTGATAAAAGCATATTATTTTCAGAGATGTATAAATTTATTTTGGGAAAAGCTTAGGTTAGGTGGATTTAGTACCACCATAGTATATATTTGGAACAGTATAGGTTGCATACCAGCAGTTTTGTACAGACGGTAAAGAGGAACTGTTCCAGGTTTTCCATAGTCCATCGATTCGTATACAAATACATATAGAGTTACTGCTGTCTCTAGCATTCCTGTCTTTCTGCTCTCCTTGTTGTAAACCTCTTTTCTCATTTCTTTCTAGATATCCTTGTTTCATGATCTTCTAGGTTACCCCTTTTTCTTCTTACATATGGAGCCTAATTCAACAACTTTTTGAGTCAGGAGTCATTCCACGTGTCCATACCATACGAGGCCTGCCGTCCCATATATAGAAATGGGGAATGGCAGATATGGCATAATGATGAGATATAGTGTCACTTCAACGAACCAACATTAGAAGTGTATGTAAAAGAAGTAGAGGAGACTGTAATGAGCTGGGTATGTTGTAAGAATGGATGACAAACGGACACCTAAAAGAGTCCTTTGGGTGTATGGATGGCAAAAGACCAAAAGGCCGTCCAAGGAAAAGATGGGAAGATGCCGTCGCTGTGGATGCAAGAGAGATGTTGGGGGTGTGAGGATGGAAGTCCTTTGCAACTGATAGAGAGAGGTGGAGGGTCAGGATAGAGGAGGCCAAGGCTCGACTTCGGGCTATAGCACCATAGGAGGAGGAGGAGGCCCCATATGAGGCGCTTGATATTTATGACTTCTAGTATTGTTTCTTCTACACGTATTTGTCTCTTAATATCTTCATTTCTAATGTGTTGGAGCCTGGATTTTGGATAGTCTATTAGATCTTCTCCAGACATCCAACTCTATTCCTTTTAGTTTTCAGGAGTTTCTTTGATTTATTTCCAAAGTTTTACAGTGAGAGATGACTGCATCCGAAGAGTAAATCGTATATGAGTTATTTTATTCAGCTCACCATAGTTGTGCCAATCTACCTGCCTGAGGTACTTGAAAACACCTTAGTTGTGTCAAAACCCTAAAATGGAATTGATTGAAAATCAACTTTATTTCACTGTCCCGTCCATTCTCATTTCATTAATACTTTTATAATACACAAATAGTTTAATATCTATTAAGTGAGTGATCTTTGGGTAGTTAGTATTTCACAGTGAAAACAATAGGACAGGCTCACATCAAATTTAGTTAAACAGCCGGATGTTTTGTAGAGGGTTATCCTTCAAATCAGTACATTATTATAATACATTTTTTATAATTTGATTCCTTCATGACATACCTACATTAATGTTTTGATAACCTTAAACTAATGGACACTCATTGTGTTAGAGAGATTAGATATTATTGACAAAATCACACTTAAATTGCAGATTTACTGATACACTGATCAGTAAAGATCACACACTTGGGGATCACAGTTGGGGATGTTACACTGAAAAGGGTCGTTTTTTTAAATATGCATTATATATGGTTGTACTAATTTTTTTTATGTAAGGAATAGTGTAAAAAAAATACAAAAATATGAAACTTGACTTTTTTAAATTTTATCATAGGTAAAAAAATTAAAACGTCGGTTTTTCGGCAAATTTGCAGAGGTATTTTTAAATTGATATTCCTTAAAAATTAGTTGATGGATTTTTTCATGTTTGTATTATTTTAAAGAGTATGATGTCTTTTTGATATTTAGGTAGATTTATGGTGGTACAATGTGTATTTTTTGTATGAGTCAACTTTAAAATTTGTGTTTTTTTAAACAAAAATTTTGCTTTTTTTACCAATTTTTTTTTTGGCTTCTAGGGTACTTACAATCTTAAATCTACCTAAATATGAAGAAAAACATCTGTAGAATAAGTGATAAAAATTTCAGTCTTGTAGTACGAGTGGTTATTTAGAAATATCAATTTTTGTCTCAAAAAACACGGAAATTCAAACTTTCGGGAAACTGCGATTGAAGTAACGCTTGTCTAGTACACTGCATTGACACAGAAATAACTGGGTAATTAAAGTTTAAAATGCTTATATATCACATAGGTCCTTTAATTCCCTCTATAAATATAATACAATTCAGGGCCTACATTTACCAGCAAAAACTTCACAGTGAAATTTACAAAAAAAAAAATTGGCCAAAATAAAAAAGTTCAAGTCCTGTTCTTCACAACATTAAAATTCTCCACCACCGTAAGTTCGGCCTTCTTTTTCTTTCTTCTCTTCTTCTTCCAGAAGTTGTGCTTTCCTCAGTTTTCTTCTATATTCTGTAAACTTCGTCTTTTTATGGATCTGACCAAGTTTCAATCTCTTCGAATCAAAAGCCTTCGCAGTCTTTGCCGTAAGTTTTCCAGGGTTCACACCCAGTGCTTTTTGTAGATCAGAAAGAGTTTGCCTGTAGCCAGTATTGTATTGGCACACTGCTTCACACACTCCCATTTCTAGTGTTTGTCTTGAAGAGAAAGAAGTTTTTGGACACTTCGACCAAATGATGCCATGGAGCACCTCATTGGCGTTTTGCGTTTTTCCTGACACGCATCTATCAAGCAAAGTGTCGCTGGCCAACCTCTGGTACAGTGGCAGTATTTTTGCAACAACTTCTTCAGTCAAGGGTGTTTTGATTTTTTGTCTGTGTGGTTCAGGCCTAATTTTTTTAGCAATGGCTCTATTGTAAAAACACCACGACTCTGTTCCTGTTGGGCATTTTTTGTGATTTGGTTTCTCGTCAGTTGAAGAGCAATGTGTCAATGTGGCGAAAATAGCTGTTTTCATTTTATTTATATCTCCCAGATTACTTTGTATTCCATTTCTGTAGTAATTAGTTAACTTGTTTATAGTTGTTCCCTTCAAACTTCCATAGGCTTTCCCACCCAGAGGTTGGCCTTTGCCGGTGTTTTTGGCAACAATTTTCCTCAAACCTGAACCGAGACGCTTTGCAACGTGGTTCAAACACTCAGCCTTTTCAATTTTTTGGTCCTTGTAGAGATTCAAGTCAGTTAGGTGGGCAAAGGTTTTTGAATCACCATCAGACACTAATGTAGTGTATCGAAATCCATTTTTTTCTGATCGCTCCAAATGCGCTCCGCTGCTTCCGTCTCCATGGCCGGAGAAGATCCATCGTAGTTTATTTGGCAGTTAGGCTTATGCTTTCTGTACCATACTCTAAACTTGGCGGTGCCTTTTCCAAGTTTTTTTCCTTTTTATCGCAAGCTAGGCAGTATTTGGATAATACTTCATAGTCGATTACTAATCCGGTAACTACATCAATGCAGCAACCGACTCCGTTCTTCAATGTGAATCCCCGTTTCTGCCAAGTTCCGTCGTAACTTACGGATCTCTCGATTGGGCCAGGTTCATCAAGAGAGGTATTATTTAGAATGCTGTAAGCTTTGCAGACTTCTTTTCTAGCTTTTTGTAATGATTCCGTTGCAGTTGTGACATATCGCTTATACATAGTATTCATATCGTGACTATAACTAGTAATGTTCATAGGCTTCATATTCAAGCTCATGCTGAAAGACTCCATACCTCTGTGTCCTTTTCCCATGCTAGAAAAGCTCTGAACCATTCTACGATTCACATCATACGAAGGTCGTGTAGAGTCATCTTCACTTAGGCTAACTCTGTCAGAAGTGTCGAACGATTTGTGGAAATCACAGTCTTTACACTGAACATCGAAGAAGTTGGCATAGCCTTTAGGTGGCATCTGACTAACCTGTAAGGTACTAACACACATAGGACATGAAAAACCTTCTAAAAACTTTACAAGCCTATTTGCATCTACAAAAACATACTTAGGTGCATTGTCATCAACGTCCACTACAGACCTATAACTGTCATAAAGGGCAAAGCCAGTAGCCTTTTCAAACTTTTCACTAGGCCTACTTGTGTCTACTTCATTACCATCATTAGTAACTTCTGGTAAGTTAGTGCTAAAAGAAGTACTAGGAATGTCTGTATCTTGTAACATAGGCCTAACGTCACTTTCATTTCACCATCACCAATGTCCATTTCAACTGATAAAAAATCTGTAGGAAGTATTTCATACCTTCTGGAAATGTTGATTTTGTTTCACATAGCAATATTTGTCTTGCTTTTCTTCACTCTTCCCATTTTTGAAAAGTATTAGAAAAATAAACACTGAACAACAACAAGCAGCTTTCCACAATTACACTATGACAGCTGACAGCAGTGAGCAGAACAAAATAAATCAGCTGTTTTTGTTTTGTCACACACACACACACACACACACACACACACACACACACACACACACACACACACACACACACACACACACACACACACACACACACACACACACACACACACACACACACACACACACACACACACACACACACACACACACACACACACACACACACACACACACACACACACACACACACACATTTGTTCTTTCTGAAATGAATAACTATTCAGAAATAACAACGATGTAGTGTACTTATTTACTGATCCTCAAAGTAACCGCTGCAGCACGAAAACTACCAGTTGTGAAAGAGTGCGCTTTCTCAGAAAAACAATTTTTTCTGGTAAAAATACAGGTGAAACATGACTTGTATTGTATTTTTCTTGTGCAGGAAGAACAATGTAGAACAAAATTAGCAAAAAAAATTTTCAAAAATTTTGTCATTTTTGGCCATTTTCAGTGTAACATTCCCTTAAAACACTGTTAACTTATGGAACATGGAAGTTAAATTAAGCTTGGCTGTCAGTTTAATAATTTTACTTCCGTGCTCTTTAAGGAAATGGAAGTATGGTGATCACTAAAAAAATTGTGTTCGAGATAAGTGCTGATTCTGATTGTACTACCTTCAAAACATGAAGAAAAGTCATTTTCCAAAAAGTGTGTGTGTGTGTGTGTGTAATATGTTTACTACTATAAGAGAGAGTCTCAAATCCAAATTTTTATGTTTTCTCTTATATATTTTTTGTTTTATCAGAGTTCAAAAATTTAAAAAAACTGCAAATTTTGGCATTTGCGAGTATACATAAATGTGATTTTCTCAGGCTGTAATTGAGATATTAAAACAAAATAAAAACCATTGTGCTCAGATTTTAATAGGCTTTAATTTGATATGAAACATCACAAGATTTGAGGAAGATGACATGTCAGGTCATGAGCCCAAAAATTTAAAAAACAATTCCAAAAAAAACGACTTAAAATTTCCAAAATAATTGTATTTGTTCTTTGATATTTTGAAATTGTCCCTACAAATTTTGAAGTGGGGATCTCAATGGGATCTTATATTTTTATAAATTTCTGTTTAGTGGTAGGCTACCGTACATTAAAAATATTTCTGTGTCTGCTTATGAACTTCATATTTATTTATTGTTTTTCGATCACAATTTAGAGGATTGTTTATTGGTAGACACATTTTAGTAGCAATATCAAATCTCAAAATTTCAAAAACTATATTACCGAAGTATTTAACACCAAATAAATCGCTATTAACTATTGCAGTTATACAATAATAAAAAAACCACCATAGATAAAATAATTGACACAGTATTAACATCTTTTAGCACAGTTATTTCTGTCAGTAGTATTAAAAATCTTTTAGCACAGTTGATTATGACAGTTTACCTTCTTCCGCAGATTATTTTGTGGCTAATCTTCTTTCCAGCATTTTGGTTGCATCAGACATCTCCTTTTGGGCTAAGGTGTAGTAGGTTTGACCTGTCACAGTTCTTGGTTGAACCCTTGTTAAAACTTTATTTCTTGCCACTGTGAGTATATCTTCTTTACTTGGATACACAAATGAGGGTGCTGGTCCTTGAGGCTCCAAGATAGTGACCGTTACTTCTTCATTATCAAAGTCTTGGGACAGTACACAAGCTAGCCACCACCTTTGATCATATTCACAAGTCACAAATCCAACCATTTCATCAATAGCTAAAGCTTTTGATCCTCCAATACTATGTTTACAATACTTATCACTCAATGAGTACACTTTTGCAATAATTTCAGTATGATATGTTGATGGAATGAAGCAGTGACATTGTTGCATTCCATGAATCATTGTTGCTTCTGAGAAGTGAGATTTCTAGTTCTTTTCTTCCTCAAGGTGTTCCTGGCTTGTGCAAAAAAAGAACTGAATTGATGGAAGGTTTGAGTTGCTCCAGTTGAAAAGTTGGAGAGGTGTCATTATTTGGTCTTCATAAGGTCTCTGAAGGCTATCCCTGGCTGCAAGACGTTTGACTGTCCCTCCCAAACCATTGCAGAGTCCTTTACCATGAGCTGTGGCATAGAAATGCCACTCAGCATCCACCCCAAAATCCTGCTTAGATGAGAAAGGTTGGAGAAGTTTTTCTTGTTCTTATGTTGTGCAGCTGACCCAGCAGAAAAGTAGAAAATCTTTTGCAATGTAGGCATCAGTCTGCTCTTAAGGAATGTAATAAGTTTTCTTTGAAACAAGTGTACAGCTACTGTGTTATGTATCAAGCACTCAGAAATAAACACAAAACTTTTGTAGATGATTTCATTTTCATCCCTGTAATAGACTGCAAAAGGATGTATAGTTGCTTGATCATTAGTCCAATGATAGGATTGAGCTTCATCCTGCAATACAAAAGAGTAGTTTTCCGAAAAGTCTAAACTGATTACAGCCTCATTTACTTTAATATTTTCTTTAAGATGGTTGTAGTATGCTGATTGCTGTTTAGCTATAAAAGAGTGTTTTTTCAATGTTTGTAGCTGTTCACAAAAAGAATCAAAAAAATCTTCAGTACTTTTTACAAAAATTTCAAAATTGCATCTATCAACTGACACCCATTGCCTATATGTAACACTTTCTATCATTTCCTCTTCCAATTTGTTCATCAATTGTTCCTTTAACTGATCAGTCCCCGGACAGTTCTTGCATTCATCTAAATGGCAATCTGGAGTTGGAGGCAAACACATTATTTTTGCTAGGAATAGTTTATAATCGCTTAGATTTGATCCATCAGAATCTTTCAATTTTGCTCCACTTATCATTAACTTAACATTTTGATGAGTGGTGCACACACAAACACAATGTGTTCCACTTGCACCTGCTAATTCACAGTTTTTAGGGCGTAGTTCAGCAAATTTTGAGAACCCAATTTTTTCTGTTGGATAATTTTTTTTTAACAGTTCATGTTTCTTTCAGGTTACTCAGAATCAATCTCTTCTGAACATGGTCATGAGTATTATGGTCTGTTTTCAAGGACACAAAGTCTTTTTTACCTGGCATGACTCGGCTTACATCATCCCTATTATCAAAATTTTTTATTTTTTCTGTGACTGAATCATTGAGTGATTTTCCTGGCTTTGGATCAGGAGTTGACAAAATTCCCTTTTCCTTCACTAGAGCTTTAGCTCTTCTAGCCATTCTGTTGCTTACCATGAATTCATTTTCAATTTTTTTACATGACCAACTCAGGACGAAGAGTCAAGATTTGAAATTTTTCACTCCTGCTTTGTGTCTGCTCAAATTTCTTCTTCAGTAGTAGAAGAATTTCTGAATCGGGATCATTATCTTCACTTTCAGAACTTCCAGTATTATTTACCAGTTTTCTTTTGCAGTATGCAGGACTACACATTCGCTTTTTTACAATTGGTGATTCCTCAATACATGAAAGAGATTTATTTAAATATTCAATAGACATATTACAGTCAATGAACTCTTTATCTGCTGAAGTACCTGCCTCACACTCTTCACCCTTTTCCATTGGTTGTGTTTCACCTTCCTTTGCTAGCTGTCTTCTACAACTGTCACAGATCTTCATGCCAGGTTTAATGGATCTGTTTAGTTCAATCATCCAATTTTGCACTGGCCTTAATTTTTTTATAGTTTTATGACAATCTTTCTCAAATGGATTACAGCAATATATATTAAAAGACATTATACCCCCTTGTTTTTTCCCAGCCATGGCTTATGGTAGAATTTAGTGATTACAGTTCATAGGCTACACTCACAAAGGAATTTAGTGATTACAGTTCATAGGCTACACTCACAAAGCCTATCTAAAGCATCACAAAAAAAAAAAAATTAAACAGAAAACATAAGTCACTCCTTCATATTTACATCTTCTTGGCACTAGACTAGTTGAAATTGTCACTATCACTCACAACAACTGAAAACAGACTGTGTTCAGCTTCAAGTGATCAATTACTGCAGGTTCAAACATGTACAGACATGCCCAGGCATGCAAGGCAAGACCTATCATTCAGTGAGAGACCTGAAATGACAGTAAAATCAATTGTCAATATTAAAAATGTATCAAACCAGAAATATTTCTGAATATTTGTTTTTATACTTAACTGCAATATATGAAAATTCAACAATCTTTATAGCCTACATTATTACAACCGGTAATAAAAATAATTAAAAATAAATGATCCCATTGAGATCCCAACTTCAAAATTTGTAAGAATAATCTTAAAACTTCAACCAAGAAACGCAATTAAACAAAAAAATTTTAGTCAAATTTTTTTTGGACACAGGTTTTCTTAATTTTTGGGCCCATAACCTAAAATGTCAGCTTCTTCAAATGTAGGCATGTTATATATCAAATGAAAGCCTGTTGAAATCTGAGCAAAATGGCTTTTATTTCATTTAAATATCTTTAACCTGGCCAGAGAAAATAGTATTTGTGTACATTCGGATGTGAACAAATTCACACATTTTTAAAAATTTCAAATTGTTATAAATAAAAAAAAGATGAGTTAAAATTGTGAAATTAAAGATATACACTCATTTCTGGTCATTCTGTTGGCATACCAAATTTCATCAAAATCTAAAAACCTAAGGTAAAAAATTAATTAAAAATTGGATCACTTGATATGGAATGACCGTCTTGAAAATCTTGAAAATCTTTAATTTCAGTTTTCCATAAATTCACGTAAGTGTACTGCTTGGATAACTTTACCAATAACTCCTCGATATGTAAAAATGATTAAAATAAAAAATAGAGTATATATATATATATATATATATATAAATATATATAGTAATAAACATAATAAAACTGTGTATTAATGTTGTTACAATTTGAAATAAAAAAAAAATATATAATTTTATTTCAAAAAAAAAATTATATTTTTTGTGTAATTTATATTCCTAATATTTAAAAAATAATCGTGGTTAATGTTTGTGGTTAATAATTGAATGTTATTATGTTTATTAGTGTAGTAATGTCACTTTCTGTAAATTCACTTTATGACAATCTGGTTAACTCCAGTCCTAGTCGAAAGACGGCTCTCTTCTTTTTCTTCTTCGATGCGTTCGTTATTTCGTATGTACCGCCTTTCGGTTAGTCTGAGTTCTCTATTAATTTCTTAGTTAAGTATTTCAAAGAAAAATTAAATCCGAATTGCATAAACGGAAAGTTTATTAACAAATTATTTAAATTTATCGATAAGAATCGATATTACACAGCAGTCTCGACTCACTCAGGGCCGGTCGATAAAAAAGTTTACATTGAGTATATATAAAATTATAGTTCTTTGAACGGATATTTAAGAATAGCCAGAGAAGGGTATGGACAGGAAAGTATAACACTTACAACGATAAATGCCTTAATACTAACAAAATACAATGTTATAATTGATAAATAAAGTTTATATAATAATTAATTCAAACCAAATGCAGTCTAGAAATTCGCTGCCTTGCTGTAGTAAGAACGGCGACGAACCAAAATGGCCGACAGGCGCATGCGCAGTGGAACGTCTAACCTCGACGAAATATTTGTTCAAATAAAGATGCCTTTTCTCTGTTTAAACGGTCTCAGCAAATATGTATAATGGTTCTGGAGTTAATTGAGTGTCACTGGTGTATTGTTTAATAGTTCACTTGGTGTAAATGTTGCTTCATATATTTTCTCAATTCTTTCATCCATTCGCCTTAAATTCTCTTCGTTCATTTGTATGATTTTTTCCTTCATTTGTTTTGTACTCTCATTGTTCCTATCGAACCTTTCGTTAATTTGGATTAAACTTTCATTCATTAATTTCGAAATTTCCTTATTTTCCTTAATTTCCTCATTTATTTTATCGAATTTTTCCTCCTGTCTCTTTGAGTTTTCCTCCTGTTTCCTAAAATTCTCATCTATCTTGTCAAATTTCTCGTTTATTTTATTTAGATTTTCGTTAGTTTTTTCATTAGTTAGTCTATTATCTTCCTTCTGTTTATTAAATTGTTATGCCATAAATTTCATCATCTCCTGCCAACTTGGTACTTCTCTGGCTCCTGCTTTATCTATTTGGTCCCCTTGGGCATCTTCTTCAACTGTTTCCCCTTCCGTGTCCATAATTACTTCAGGTTCTTCTTTATCGCTTGCCTGTTGTTCTATTTCACTATCTGTGACTACTTCTATTTCTTGTTCTTGTCCACCTTCTTCCTTCTCCATGTCTTCTGCCCTCTTCTTTGATCTACCTCTAGTATTATGCATTTTTAGTCTCCAACAGTTGCCTGCTCTAGTTAAGTAATATTTATATAATTATAGTTTTACTTAACTTAAGCCCTACACTAGTTGAGCGCCAATTTGTTACGAGACCTGTGTGTACGGTTTAAGCCCCACTATTGGGTTCGTCAATTTGTTATGTACCCCTCGGTGTATGGTTTATTAAGTCCCACGTTATGAGCGTCAATGTATAACTCACCGGGTACGTACCTCTCTTTGGTTATTTAATATGCCAATTTCTTATATATCTGGGTTTATTAAATATAGTAATATAGTTAATTATGACTACCTTATCTCTCTATTTAATCTAAAAGTGTTGGTGTGAATGAGACTTATGTATGTAGGGTGTTATTCAAAAATTCCGCTCAAGCCTATTCTGCCTTGCAGAGAATTAGATAAATTTCGTATGTAATTCTCCTCTCTTTGGTATCTGAGAATTCCGCAACCAGCGCTGCAGTTCCAAGACAAATGAAATTTAGAGGTTAACCCACCGTGTACGGTGATTAGTTGTTATACACTCTATCTGTTTAATTCTTATTCCCACTTCATTAAATAATACATAAATGATAAGATCTTGAAATCATACAATGGTTCTTTATTAGTTCAAATATTTTAACATTCAATAAGATTGTTTTTATTTGATATACGAAAAGGCTATATGTCTGAGTTAATCGATTATCGATCGGTACAATATTTTATATTAAATTCAGTTATAGTTGTTTTTATAATTAATTTAGATTCAGGGCGTGAAGGTTCTTTCAACTGCTGGGAAGATTAAAAATATATAAATAGGAATGCAAGATATTACAAGATTAAAGTGTTATTTTGTTTAATATTATTTATATAAATGAAGATTACCGTTCGAGGTACCATGTGACTCGGGAAGGCTGTTGCTTCTAACCTTGTTAGTTGTCGCCCCGTATCAAACGCAGATGAGATGATTTTCTTTATTCTTGTCTTCAAAGTTGTAATAAAGTGGAATCCTTGGTCAGGGTTGATGCAGAAATACCGCTCCCTTTGTTCACCAACGGCCAAACTTGTGATTACGTGCTTCGACAAACTCTGGATCCAAATACGTTTTTCTATTATATGATGTAAACTGCGATGTCCAATGTGATTTGATGGTTATTCTATTTTCGTTTGGTTTGTAGGATTAACTCTTTACACAGGTTTTATTACTTCATTAAATTAACATCCGTTTCATGATCTGATATTGGGCAATCCAAGTCATTCCTTTGAATTCAATTACTTATTATCGTTTTGTATTATACAATTATACAATTTGGTTAATGTTTACTTGGCCCAAATTATGACAATTAGTCATTCATATATTGTGAATGTTACTGGATTTAATAATTTAGATTAATTTAGTTTTTATTGACCATCTCTCTTGGTTTAATCTCTTCTCGTTCATGTCATAAATTACAATAATCAAAATCAACAAATTATATTCATTTTGTCGTCCCTAGCAACAACTTTTTTTATTCTTATTCAATATTTAGTTATATAATAATAATTTCATATAATATTCTTCCAATTATCATAATAATTAATTACTAAACTTCCATTATATCAGAATATAATCTTATTTATTGCTTGTTTACTAATTTCTATATATTCGGATGGTTTTTCTCTCTTAGCCTGTTTCTTTTAATAAATATTGTTTTTCCGATATCAAACATTATCTATCGATATCATTGCACCATGGCATTATCATAATTTGTTTAGTTTGGGTTTGTTTATTATTCATTATTAATTATTATTGGTTTCTACTAACTTATTGAATTATATTTAGTATTTGTTATTAAATTCTTTACCTAACTCTTGTGATCTGAGTTATTATACAGTGTTATTGGCTGTTAGGCCTTTTTATTATACTTGGATCTATTTTTGAATTTAACTTGTTAACAACTATAGCCTTTTTATACAAGTTTACAAACATAATCAACCTTTAACTACGTACATGTACACAAATAATTATCTTTATGATATCTAACAATAACTTTATCTTGACCTATAGATCACACATAAGAAAAATGAAATTAATTAATACTCAATAACTGAGTTCAATCACAGTTCTACAACAGTAAACAAATAATACATATTGCTTCATTATTTGATATTATATCAACAAGTAAGCTTTCATATGATAACACAAACTGTAACATCATATTTATGATAACAACATAACATTATACAATTCATAATCATTATTTTAGATTAACTTATAACGTACATTATTGACTCATTCTTATCTATTTTCATACCATCAATTACTTTAAAATAGTCAATATTATTTTTCTTCCTTACAATTTTTTATCAATGTTTTTTATTTATTTACCCCTCACTGAACATTGAGATTTCTCACTATTGTCTATATTACATGTTTATTTTTTATTACTATTACTACCTTGCATTCTTATTATTTTTATACAATGATAAATTTATTTATCTGAACCTTTTATTAGTGTGGGATATAAATATTTACTTCCCTATTCTATTTTTAATATTTCTTTATGTAATGTCGGGGACCGCATTTCTGTTGCGTTACAATATATATATATATTGTAATAAAACTTGATATTACAATCTGTAATAATGTTGTCACAATTTGAAATAAAAAAATTATTTTTAGTTCACAAAAAAAAATTTCTGAAAAAATAGTTTTTATGAAAATGTTAATCCTAATATTTAGGAACTAATCGTGTTTATTGTTTGTAATTAGGAATGAGGTGGTATTATGTTTATTCTTGTAATAGTGTCACTTTCAGTAAAATTGTTAAAGGACAATCTGGTTAACTCCAAATCTAGTCGAAAGACGGCTCCCTTCTTCTTCTTCTTCTTGGAGCGTTCGTTGTTTCGTATATACCGCCTTTCGGTTAGTTGGTATGCTTGAATAATTTATTTGTTAAGCTTTTTTAAAGAAAAACCAAATCCAAATTACAAAACAGCACGTTTATTAAGAAAATAGTTATTTTGTTCGATAAGAATCGATGTTACAGAGTAGTATCGACTCACTCAGGGTCGGTCGATGTAAAAAGTTTACATTAGTATTATAAAAATATGGTTCTTTAAACGGTTATTTAAGATATAGCCAGAGAAGGTTATGGGCAGGAAAGTATAACACTTACAATTATAAAATGCCTTAATATTAAACAATACAATGTTATAATTAAAATTAATAAAAGTTTACATATGAGATTTATTCAAACCAAAAGCAGCATCAGAAAGTCGTTCGCTACAGCTGACGTAAGATGAAGACGATTCCCAAAATGGCCGACTGGCGCATGCGTAGTGAACGTATAACTTGGACTAAAGTTTTATTTAAATAAAGATGTCTTTTCTCCGTGTAAATGGTCTCAGCAATTGTATATGATTGTCCTGGATATATTTGAGTGTCACTGGTGTATGGTGGAATAGTTCACTTGGTGTAAAATGTGGTTATTGGATATATCTCATTTGTTCTATGTGTGTCGGTTTTAACCTGAAATTTTCGTCAGTAAATTGTGTGATATTGGTGTTATTTCGATTAATTAGTCTTAGGTGGTTCAGTTTATTGGTGTTACACTGTTCATATTTTAACTTCACCGGTTCACAATTAACAAACAATTTAAAATAAGATTTATGAAAATTTTCACCGAACTCGGTTTATAATGTTATCTGCCATTATAGGTTACTTCGGGCAAATAATTACGTTAAGTACACTCGTCAACGGATAATAATGAACTGTTCTCATTTCCTTCGTCTCCTGAAAATCTTAGCCCATTTAATATATCTTATACATTGTTTCAAATTATCTTAGCTTCCGATACATTTTATTTTAATACATTATACTCAGAAAATAATTTCGTTGTTAATTAACTGTACGAAATACTAAATACATATTCGGTTTCATTATTCTATTCTGCTTATTTTGCTAGTAATTAATATAGTGTTACAAAGTTTCATTAGAAAATTATATTTATTACATTTTTGGAAGGTAGGCCTAAATTTATATTTCCTGTAGTCTAAGCAAATAATAGCCATTTTCCCTAATATAATTATTATTCTATTAAATCTGAAATTGATATAATTGTCTATTCTTACTTAATTTCTTGCAATTTAGTTTATTAATGATTGTTTTTAAATACAATTCATTTGTCTATGACTCATCCTCTGATAATGTCAATTAGTCCATGCCATTTTTATTGGTAATTTTATTAGATAAATAAGTAATTTTACTTATCTACTGACCATATCTTTAGAAAGTCTTATTTACATGGTATACTATATGTTGGGTTTATCTTACATAAATATTGTCAGTTTAACTGGCTTATAAGACTAGATTTATTAATTATTCTGCAGTTTAAATTCATTATATGGCCTAGATTTGATGTGTTGCTATTTGCAAAATTTTTACTAATGTAGTTAGTTTATACCCTTCTCTGACTTTTTATCCTTATATACTTTATTAACAATTAGTTCTTTGACTGGTATAACAGTGATTATTGATTGTACAATTAAAATATAACACCTATCTCTATCAAAACTGGTACCTTGAATAACACCTTTTACGTGTATTGATTACACCTAGTAACATAATTAAAAATATTTTATAACATGGGGAATGATATCTACCTTTAGATAGGGCATTCCTAATTTAAATTAACAACAAAATAACATCTTATAACAATAATATCTCTTACTAATAAATCTTATTTGTCTAGTTATTATATGGAACAGGAACATAACATATTGGTTCCATATAATGGTTAACACTTTCTTAAAACTAATTATTGACAGTCTGCTCTGTATTTCCCAATTTTAAGGATTTATTCCCCATCTCTAAGTATAACACTAGCTATCTGTTTATTATTTCATTCTATGGAATGTTCTTATAGATTCAGTAGCATTTCATTAGCAATATTATTACTTCATATCAAATAAGATACTGTTAAAAAAACACTTAAAGTTTATACATTTGTACGGCAACTCATGCACCTTTTCAAAGTTTATTGGCTATAATTCAATAACTTACACTTGTCCATGGTTATTTATTAATATTATTACTAGTCCTTTTCTAGCTTTACAACATGAAATATTCAACCATGGGGGGACTGTGAAGATTTGTTCATACAAACTAAACAATAACTTTTTTGGGTGCACTGTTACTTAATACTATTAACACTTTTGGTTTTTGTCAGTTTTACATTGTGATATGGTTTTTTGGGGTGTTATACTTTCTCTTTGGACATTCATTTATTTTTGGGGTTTTGGGTTCTCTCCCTATGGGGTTTCTATTTGGTATGGGTCGTCTCACTTCCTTTTTTCTAGTGGATCTTCTCAGGTTTCTTATTCTTCAGTATTTTTAGTCATTCTATATTTCTTCTTTCTTCTTTCTTCAGTATTTTTGTTCATTTTATATCTCTTCTTTCTTCTTTCTTCAGTACCATTCCGCTGTGTATGACTTTGTTTCTTCTGGTCTGGTTTCTTTGTCGGGGTATCTTAATTGCCTGCTTCTATCTTACCTGGGTAATTTTGTTATTCACATTTTTAGTTTTCTGGGTTTTTAAATTTGTAGTATATAGATTATTTGCAGATTTTTTCTTTATTTTTACTTTTCTTGTGAGTATATTAATTAATAGTGCCTTTTAATTGATTCTCATCTGGATATTCCATGTATTAGAGCTTTATTAATGATCATTGAGTAATTTATTTATGTGGATTATCTGTCATGCTACAATATATATATATATATATATATATATATATATTGTCACCGGACAAAAGGCTTGCCGCATAACAAATGGCGCCAATCGTACACTCTAGTTATTTTGGTGGCCCTAAAAAGGACCGAGTGGCGAGAACTGTGATGTTGGTCGTGCCGCGCTGAGGTGTTCGGCGGCTGCGCCCGCTGATCGTGGCGTACTGCAGTCCTCCTCTTCTTTCGGCACCGGTTGTAGAGTCGGCTGCCGGCCCAGCGAAATCCATCGCTGGCGCGGAACGGGAGTGCGAAGACGCAAGAACGGCGGTGGTTCTATTCTTCGGCTGTTCCTTCCGGCTGACTCCGCCCCGATGTCGTCCGAGAGAGGAGAGGAGATGAAGTGCGTTCGATGGCGTGGCGATGAAGTGTGCGCAAAATTTTCTGCCGGCCCGGGTTTTATTGACTAACCGGGATCGCTGATTGGCTCGCTCCGAGCACGTTGTTTGATTGGCTCGCTGTGTCCACCGCTGGTACTGGAGAGCAGATGTTCGCATACCGCTGCCGTCACAACTCCACCGGGTCTTGAATGCTCTCCGGTAGCCAGCCTACTGCTCTTCTCCAGATGTTGTGGAGGTGTCTGTTGGGCGCCATGTTGATTGATGTGCCGGCTGGTAGCTCGCTGGCGTGGCTGGATCTTGCATCCGCAAGATGATCGCTGCCCCACGTTGGGCGCCACTTGTCACCGGACAAAAGGCTTGCCGCATGACAATTGGCGCCAATCGTACACTCTAGTTATTTTGGTGGCCCTAAAAAGGACCGAGTGGCGAGAACTGTGATGTTGGTCGTGCCGCGCTGAGGTGTTCGGCGGCTGCGCCCGCTGATCGTGGCGTACTGCAGTCCTCCTCTTCTTTCGGCACCGGTTGTAGAGTCGGCTGCCGGCCCAGCGAAATCCATCGCTGGCGCGGAACGGGAGTGCAAAGACGCAAGAACGGCGGTGGTTCTATTCTTCGGCTGTTCCTTCCGGCTGACTCTTTCGTTTGCCATAGAAAAAAAATTACCCTTGATAAAAAAAAGTTGCAGGTAAACTACCCGTTTCCCTCAACCGATCTTCACCAACACAACACTCAGCAGTTCCTTTTCAGTTACTGTATAATTCCGCTCACAACTACTCAGTACTCTGCTTGCAAAACTGATGACCCAATGATTTCCTTCCTCATCTTCCTGATATAGTTCACTTCTAAGACTAATGTTGCTGGCATCACAATTTATGAAAAAACGTTTATTGAAATTTGGGTGGTGTAGCATTATGCTATCCAGAAATTTATTTTTTATTATCTTAAAATTATAGTCTTCATTTTCTTCCCATTTCCACTTGTTTTTCTTTGAAAGTAAATATTGGAATTTGGCTGTTACTTCTGAATAACCCTGTTGAAATTTCCTATAATAGTTGCATATCCCCAAAAAGGATTGTAATTGTTTTAAGTTTTTTGGTTTAGGGAAATCTTGGATAGCCTTTACTTTCTCAGGAGATAGTTTAATTCCAGTAGCTGACAGAATGAATCCTAAAAATGGTAATTCATGTGTGATAAATTTAGATTTATCTAGTTTCAAAGTTATATTATATTGTAACAGCTTATTTAACACTGTTTCCACTCTATTACAATGCTCCTCCCATGTACAAGAAGTAATTAATATGTCATCAACATATATCGTAGTGAAGTCTAAAACTTCTTTACCCAAAATTTGATCCATGCATTGGATGAACACAGCCACAGAATTTACCAATCCGAAAGGCAAACGTTTAAAATGATAATTTCGTCCTTCAAATATGAAAGCGACATATTGTCTGCTGTTAGGGTGCAACTCTATTTGCCAATATCCACAGACTGCATCCCAAGTACTCGTGTACTTACATCCATAGAACTTTTTCATTATTTCTTCAATCTCACCTGGAGATGTGTGGTCGTTAATGAGCATTTTATTCAGCTTCCGAGCATCGAGGCATAGTCTTACTTGACCATCTTTCTTTGGTATAGCTACCAATGGGGTGGTATACGGAGAACTGCTTCTTTCAATTATATCTTCCAATATCATCCTCTGAATATCCTTTCCTAATTAAAGCCCTTTTAAGTTGAGCGCCATCTTGTAACGTCTCGCGGGTAATCTCCCTAGGAGTCTTATAGGCGTACTTTTTGTTAATTAACTCTAAGTTTTATTTGCCCCACGTTGTTAGCATCATCTTGTAACGTCTCGCGGGTAATCTCTCGGAGTCAAATAGTACTTTTCCTAAAAAGGTTTCTTATCGTCTATTTATGCTCTTCGAAAATCTCGCTTTAATGAGAGTCACAGAACTTGTTATAATTTATGTTCAATGTTTCCAAAAATCGAGTGTGTGTGATTATGCAAATATTTCCCTTAGATTTTATTTGGGTGAAATCAATACCATTGTTTGACCGTAGTTAGGAGAGAGAGTGCAAAGAGAATTACTCTCTTAGCATACGATTAATTAATTTAAATTTCTCCGCTCATGAGACCAGCTGTGACATTTACAAACACATTTGAGGTTAATTTAACCCCAAATGGTATGTAATATTTTCTGGTTGTCCGTTCTCTTCTCTGTCTCCAGACAATCTGTAACCAACTACCCTCTACTGAAAATAATACACATTTTTATTCAAACAACAAAGTATTCATTGGATTTATTTAGCAAATTTTTGTTTTATCTTCTCCCAAAACAGAAATGTATAATCGATTCTTACTGACAACACAACATTAGTTCGATCTTATTTTTTAAACATATAATGTATAACAAATATTTTTATTTCAGAAAACAATAAAGAAACAATTTATTAATTTCCCAGGGTTATTTTTTAGTTCTTTGTACTATGAGACGGTCAGAAATGAATATTGGTTAATAACAAAATTTACATAAATTAATTTATTATAATTTGTAGTATTTTAGATTATGTAGTTCCTTGGTTATCCGCCAGAGCGCAGATTATGTTTCTTCACAAAAAACATGAAATTCATTTAATGGCGGCTAGCAATTCACAGGAATCCGTTCTGCTGGTTTTTTGGTTAACTAAAATAATAAAGTTTGTTTTCACCTCTTTTCCTGAAGTGTTTAAAGATATGGTGCTGTTTCTAGTGTTATGACGTTATAGTTGATATGTAATTTAGTTAAATTTTACTTAGTAACGATCTCACCAAAAATGTCGACTTCCTGTGGACTAGGCCTGGATCTCGTAGTTTGATTTTTCAAAGTTTCATCAAATTAAGGGCGTGAATGGTTCTACTCGAAGGAGTTCTAATATGCAGTGGACATCATTTGTCAATTTCATTAATTTTGCACTACTTATTCCAAATGGTATTCGTTAATTTCTCAAATTTTTTATAGGCATTACACTTTTCAAAACGTTCACTTCCAAATCGTTTTAACAATTAAATTCAAATCTTGTTAGTTGGTTACTGTTAGTAACCAAGAATTTTTATGGTTTTTTATTGGTGAATCTATATACTTTTTAGTATATAGGCTATTATTAATTATTATAAATTTATTTCTTCTTTTTATAAAAATAATCCTTTTTAGGTTTTATTTATAATCCCATTTAATTTTATTAAGATTTTTCTTTATATTTTTCCTTAAGCTTGTACATTGGTATTTTATATTTTAATCTCTTTTAATTTGATTTATTTATAATTTATCATTTACTGAATGTATCCTTACTCTAGACTATTTTCCTATGCCATCTGCTACATAGTATTATTTTATATATTATTATTTTATATTTAACCCTGGATATCTTATATTTAAACGAAATCATTATATTAAACACAAAGATTAATCCTAGGTACAAGACCTTTGTGGCCTACACAATACAAAATTACACAAAATACAAAAAAATACAAAAATTGTCACCAGCAATATAGTCCACTGCTACAATATTAATTGTTTTTCATCTCCAGTACCAATCTGTGAGATGCTCTTTTTAAAAGTTTACACTCTCACCAAGTACACTATATTTCACTTTGTACACTATATTTCACTTTGTACACTATATTTCACTTTGTTATTGTTTACCGTGTTTTGTAGTACAAAGTTTTTTATAGCTTGGTACATAATACCCATTTCTGACTTTTAGAATGGGGTGATGACTGGTTTTAACGATGGTGATTGTGTTATCATATTTGGGCATGGGTTATGTAACGTTACAATATATATATATATATATATATATATATATATTATAACGATTCATAATAGCGTCCTATCTGAGCGTTATATGAAAGTGATGGACGGTACGAGTGTAGCGCCGTAAGCAAGAGAGAGAGCGTATAATCGCAGCCATCTCGCTCTAACCACGTCACCGCGACATCAGAAACCAGTACAAACATGTAATTTTACTCAAAGCAAATTATCAGTTCAACCTGCGATAACTTCAAAAGTTATAAATATACGGCAATTCTGAAAACAGCATTGTATTCAGCAAGTGAAGCTTTATAAGTAGCCGCAATCTCAGTTAATATAATTAACAATTGGAGAAGTTATACGGAAGACATACGCCAAAAGGAATAACGAGAGAATTATGCTACGTAGGAATTAGGTGTTTTCACACACACACACAGATAAAGACCTAAGCAACAATATTCTGTGGTCAGATCTTTGAAAACACGTTTGCAAATACCTGTAATTAATCGATTTGCAAACACAGGAAGTACGATTTTAACTAGAAATTCTCTACAGTTTGAAACCTGTCAAGGGGTGTTTAGTCGACCTGTTCGAGATTGTCGAAACTGGAAAAACGCATGATTTATTTGAACAACCAATCAGCAGCCCGTATTTAAAACTGACGCCAACTCAAAGCGAGGGGTAGCATCACTCTTCAATCGGATCTTCAATACGCTGGACGTGTATAAATTATGTACAGAAATTTTTCAATCACGCAAAAGTGTAATTAAGTATCGTATTCGAGAAGTCGTCCGCAGTGAAGATGAATTAATACCGTTCAATAACACTCGCTGCGTAAACAAAGTTAATTAATTAAATAATTAATTAATTAAGCATCAGCTGTGAAGGACCTGTGCGACACAAGGCTACAGCATCTGTAATTGCCAGGGCATCTTCTACAGCATTGATCAACATCAATTCTTCTGTGCAAAACCATCAAAAGGAGGACCTCTACGGATTCCTATCTTCGGTCAACGCATCAAACAGTAAGAAATAGATTCATTGATCAATGAAAAAAGCTCTAAATAAATAATAAAAGCAATAAACAATTTTTAAAAGACACTAAGCATTTCACACTTTGTATTTTAATTATAAGATTAGCTCTAACATAGTATAGGAGTGTTGAATGGAAAGTGGGGTGTAGTATTGGACGTGCAAATTATTGCAGACCTGTTCTTTAGCACTGGTTTGGGAGATAGAAATCTCTTAATTAAATCAGATAAGAACAATAGGTCGTTTGAACGTCTTAATCATTACTTTTCACACTCACTCAGTAATTATAACTGTTAGGGTAGAAATAAGTCCTACCATTAGCTTAATCAAGTTTAAAAATAATTAATTAAAACGTTAATTTAAATAATCAAGCAAATATTAAAGTGTTATTTGTAACGATTCCCCTTGAAAACCACAATCACTGAACGAATCCTGAGAAAGAGTGTCTCCATGCGCTGAGCTAAGCTGAAACTGTGTCATTTGTATCTGGGATTTGTTCTGGTGCCCAGGTAAAGTAATATCACGGGTAAGTAACATTTTATCTAACATTACAAATATTAGATAATTGTGTTAGATGAAATACACAACTGGGGGTTGCGCGGGTCGCGAGTAGTACAGTGTCCCGAGTCTCAGAAAGGACTCCTGCCACTGGGTCTGTTGGAGTTCAATATATACTTTTATCTACTTATGGGGGGGGGGGTCTGAAACGACCTGCGATTGGTGGATTATACCACCGGGACTAGCAAACGAGGTCGCTTCCAGGACTCACCTGGTCGCGGGGTGTATTTACCAAGTCCGGCAATGAGGGAATTGTGGGTCACTCTGTCGGAACGAACATAGAATCGTCGCGCCAGGCGTCTCACGGTGTCATCAAGAGAGCGGACACCGAGTCCTCTCCTCAAAAGACGAGAAGAGTACCTCCGGGGGACTTTGCACGCGAGCTTCAGTCCCCGGTCGAGTACGCGCTGGAGCGTGATTCTATGACCACGAGCCAGGTATCCCCAAACAGGACAGGCGTAGGTAATCACCGGCAACACGTACGTGTTGACTATGAGCTTACCTAGCCGGGGGGTCATTGCCGGATTAGATAGCACGGGCCAGAGTCTACTGAGTTGCGCCGAAGCGCGTTGTCGGATGTAATTTGCATGGGTTCGCCAGGTGAGTCGGGAATCCACGTGGAGCCCGAGGTACTTGACGCTGTTGGTCCAGGGCACCTCGACGGGGCCTACTTTAAGCGGCCGAGGCCGCTTGCGTTTTCGCGAGAATATTATCGCGGCGCTCTTGGAAGCGTTAACGGCAACTCTCCAGTCATCGGTCCACCCGACATACGCGTCGAGTTGGCGCTGGAGCTTAACGGCCGCATAACTCGCGTTCGGCTCTGAGGCAAAAGCCGCAGTGTCGTCCGCGAACAGCGACAGTTTCACTCCAGGAACTCGGGGCGTGTCGTTGACAAACAACGAGAACAGAAGAGGCCCAAGGACACTTCCCTGAGGGACACCAGCGGTAATACGCCTCTCCGAAGAGAGAGCGTGGTCTACTCTCACTCGGAAGCTACGGTCTCGCAGAAAGCTGCCGATCAAGTGAACGTAGCAGTCTGGGAGAAGGACCTCCGTGAGTTTGTAGAGGACACCCTCGTGCCACACGCGGTCAAAGGCTTTCTCTACGTCTAGGAAGATCGCAGCCGTCTGTTTGCCCTGGCAGCCAGCCTCGGTTATGCATTCCACGAGTCTCATCAGCTGATGAGTCGAAGAGTGCAGCTCACGAAAGCCGAACTGTTCGGGGATCAGCACGTCTAGTCTTTCTAGATGGTCGCGGATCCTACGCTGGATCAGACGCTCAAAAACCTTGGACGTCGCGGACAAGAGGCTGATGGGCCTGAGGTTCTCCACTCGAGAAGAATTCTTTCCCGGCTTCGGTATCACAATGACGGTAGCCGTTTTCCATTTCACCGGTAAATAGGACAGTCTGAGGCATGAATTGAACAGGTCAGTGAGGAACTGGGTTCCTCGCTCCGGAAGGCGATGGAGGGCGGAATTCATGACTCCGTCCGGGCCAGGCGCCTTCCGGGGCTTGAGCTGAACAATCCTCTCAGAGACCTCCTCCGGGGAGATGGGCTCCGGTTGGACTGTGATACCGGCCGATAGAAAGCGCTCTACCTCGCGGCAGATGTGCTCAGTGAAGGCCGGGTTCTTGGATGGGTTGGGAGCGAACTGACGCTCTAAACTGTCAGCCAAGAACTCGGCCTTTTCGAGGGGGCGGCCAAGGGGTTGACCGCCAGGTCCGGCCAGTGCGGGGAGAGGCGCGCGTTTGCGCTTTCCCGTTAGGGCACTGGGAATCCGCCAGACATTACGGTCCTCAGCAGGGCCATCCATCTGTGTTACAGCTAGCTCCCAGTTACGTCTACGGAACGCCAGCATGTCACGACGCAACTTGCCGGACGCTCTGTTGAACGCAGCCTTGTCCGCCGGGTCACGAGTCCTCTGCCAGCGTCTCCGGAGGCGATTCCTCTCGCAAGCGAGCTGAGACACCTCTTCGGGGATCCGCTGATAGTCGGGCGTGAGCCCCGGCTTCATCCGGGAGGACACGTCAACCGCCGAGACTACGGCTGTGTCGAATACGGCAACTGCCTCTTCGACATGCTGGGTAGTGTCGAGCGGGATATGCTCTGGTAGGCGGCGACTGAACGCCGGGCCAAAGCGGTCCCACTCGATTACCCGCCGCTCGTCGCGGACGGTGGCGTGCTGGGTAGCTATATGCACACTGATAGGGCAATGGTCCGAGGACAGTTCCGAAATGACGGAGACGTGGACCGGGCAATAAACGCCCCTGACCGCGGCAATGTCCAATACGTCAGGGCGGGAGTTAGCCCTCGAGGGATAGTATGTAGGCCCGGTAGGACCCATGACTGTGACCCGAGCCGCATCAGCATACCTGCGTAAGCGGGTCCCGTTTGGGTTCGCCAAGCGGCTCCCCCAATCGGGGTGCTTACAGTTCAGGTCGCCCGCCAGGACTACCCTCCTGTGTGCTCCAAAGACGGCCTCCAGATCGTTCGACAGGAGCTCCATTTGTTTTTACACGAAAAAGTGTAATGCCTATAAAAAATTTGAGAAATTAACGAATACCATTTGGAATAAGTAGTGCAAAATTAATGAAATTGACAAATGATGTCCACTGCATATTAGAACTCCTTCGAGTAGAACCATTCACGCCCTTAATTTGACGAAACTTTGAAAAATCAAACTACGAGATCCAGGCCTAGTCCACAGGAAGTCGACATATTTGGTGAGATTTTACTAAGTAAAATTTAACTAAATTACATATCAACTATAACGTCATAACACTAGAAACAGCACCATATCTTTAAACACTTCAGGAAAAGAGGTGAAAACAAACTTTATTATTTTAGTTAACCAAAAAACCAGCAGAACGGATTCCTGTGAATTGCTAGCCGCCATTAAATAAATTTCGTGTTTTTTGTGAAGAAACATAATCTATAAAAATAGGTTAATTACCTTCTGTCAACGTTTCTTAAAATCCTTTTAGGATAACTCGAGTTTCGACACCATTTGGTGTCATCATCAGATCGGATATGAATTAGGTCAAAACATTTTGATGCATATACATCTCGTCAGATATTAAAAAATTAAAAACAACACATAACATTACATAAATAATAAATAAACTATATCACAACAAAATAACATTACAACAATAAAATATAAAGACAATGCGGCCGCAAACGAACCTGTACAGGAACGCCCCCACGGTAAGACTAATCAATGCCGGTTTGACCTTGGTTCAATTTTATCGATCTGATATAGCCAATTTCTCGTTCTATAAGATCGATTCTATTAAATAAAACATTATTGGTATATATTGCTTTTTCATTTAGGACACGATTGTGATCCTTCTTTATGGCTTTATATATCTCGAACCTTTCAAGGGTGTCCAGCTTTAGTGACTTTTTACATTTATGTAGGATATCTAAATTATCATTAATACTCTTTATATTATGGTTATATGAGCTCAAATGTTCTGCAAATGTAGAGCTTGTTACATTTGACTTGGAGCTTGGGATATGTTCTTTATAGCGTAATTTGAAAGAACGACCTGTTTGTCCTATATAGAACTGTGCAATCAGAACAATTAAGTCTATATACACCAGTACCATCAAATATATCGGAGGGTATATTTTTGTTAGTAAATGTAAGTTTTTTCTCAAGTTTATTACTTGCCTTTGAGGCCAAAGTAATATTATGCTTTTTTAATTGGTTTTTTAAAATATGGTATAGATTTTCACCATATCTATAGCAATGTATTTGTTTACTTTTTCTTTGGATACATCAATATTTATTGGTTTATTTTGTTTTTTATTAATTATTCTATCTACTATATGACTTTTGTATCCATTGGCTAATGCTATGTGTTTGATAATGTTTAGTTCATTGTTATAATCATCCGTAGATAAGGGCAATGCCAGTAATCTATGAATCATACAGTTGAAAAAAGCCATTTTATGTGAAATAGGGTGATACGATGAGGCGTGAATAGCATGATCTGTGATTGTTGGTTTTCTGTAAATATTATAGTTAATTTTATTATTTATTTTAGTTAAAGTTAAATCTAAAAAATTAATTTTATTATTCATTTCAGTCTCTAATGTGAATTGTAAATTACTTGTAATAGTATTCATATATTTTTTAAGCATTTCTAATTGTATATCTTAATAACCAAGGAACTACATAATCTAAAATACTACAAATTATAATAAATTAATTTATGTAAATTTTGTTATTAACCAATATTCATTTCTGACCGTCTCATAGAACAAAGAACTAAAAAATAACCCTGGGAAATTAATAAATTGTTTCTTTATTGTTTTCTGAAATAAAAAATTTGTTATACATTATATGTTTAAAAAATAAGATCGAACTAATGTTGTGTTGTCAGTAAGAATCGATTATACATTTCTGTTTTGGGAGAAGATAAAACAAAAATTTGCTAAATAAATCCAATGAATACTTTGTTGTTTGAATAAAAATGTGTATTATTTTCAGTAGAGGGTAGTTGGTTACAGATTGTCTGGAGACAGAGAAGAGAACGGACAACCAGAAAATATTACATACCATTTGGGGTTAAATTAACCTCAAATGTGTTTGTAAATGTCACAGCTGGTCTCATGAGCGGAGAAATTTAAATTAATTAATCGTATGCTAAGAGAGTAATTCTCTTTGCACTCTCTCTCCTAACTACGGTCAAACAACGGTATTGAATTCACCCAAATAAAATCTAAGGGAAATATTTGCATAATCACACACACTCGATTTTTGGAAACATTGAACATAAATTATAACAAATTCTGTGACTCTCATTAAAGCGAGATTTTCGAAGAGCATGAATAGACTTTAAGAAACCTTTTTAGGAAAAGTACTATTTGACTCCGAGAGATTACCCGCGAGACGTTACAAGATGACGCTAACAACGTGGGGCAAATAAAACTTAGAGTTAATTAACAAAAAAGTACGTCTATAAGACTCCTAGGGAGATTACCCGCGAGGCGTTACAATATATATATTGTAACATCACAAGATGTTACCTAACATTTAACATAACGATGTTACACACGTTTTCATTTTATTACAAATAGGCTAGACCAACTAGAGTGGCGTTTAAACAAAATTTAAACGGAATTTAAACGTTATTTTTATATAATTACTATAAACAAATAAACCTAAAATGTAACATCACAAGATGTTACCTAACCTAGGTGTATATTATCAGATTTTATAAGGACAAAACAACCATGTAAATAGGAATATAATAGTAGAAATAACCAAGAAAGAAGAAACCAAGAAAGAAGAATGAAGCAGAAGTGCCACATGAAACAGTAACCCAAGGGCTGTTTGACACTACAACTAGACTGAGACTAAAACGAACTGATGGACAGAGTAAATTTACATTCAGCTGTCAATCCAGTAAGTAGTTGATGTAAACCGAATGTCATATGTAAACAAAAAATGAACTAATGAGCAGTTAAATACTGTGAAAGCAGAATTAGCATTTTGCTGATAATAGATGTGACAATGACCAGTAAATTATGAATGCCAAAACTAATGTTAACAATAGCTACATAGTGAGAACAAAGATGTATTTCAGCATCAAATATACTTGTTAGAAAAGAGAACTATTTATAAGAGAGAATTTTATACAAATAAGATATCTCCACAATTTACCGAATTGAGAACCAATGAGCATTATTAAGGCCAAATTCCAATGTAGGCGATATGTCTTAGCAAGCTTAGACCAAACATTAGTCAGTAAATTGGCTATTGAGAATTAACACAAGTGTAAATTAAAATACACAGAACCATGGTTATGCCTTGACATAACAAAAAACATTATTAAAACAATAGGTTTAATCATAATTTTAATTGTTAAATAGTAGTTTAAAACGAATTAGCATAAAACGAAATGTCATAGTCAGTAGGATCATTCATTACAATGTATAGAGTTTAGGTGTACAAGTAATGTTCAGTAAAAATGTCAGTACAGCATTAATGGTGTTCGCACATAAACATTTGATTAATAAAATGATATGTGAACACAAACAATATTAACCAAAAGTGTAAAATCGGCGACTCAGAAATAGCAGACGACAGTGAAAGTGATGTACCCGAACATTGGTTTTATAACAATGTCGGTCAAAGTGAAAGTAATTCGAGATCGAGTGATATCAAATTAAAGGAAAAAAAACAATCTTTAATTTGATAGTAATATCAACCCAATCGCAACTGTATTTAGTGCGGGAGAGATGTTAGCATCATTCTAAAAATGTACATCGGGAAACTGTTTATGAATAATAACAAAAACGACAACTAGCTGTCACCGCAACATTTGACGGTTAGAAAAAGCCGTTATCAACTGCCAAAAAGTGACACGTCATACCGACACACCTACCAAAGCCAATCAGAAAATTAGTTAGTAATTAACATTTTTACCTAAAGCCGATCAAAGAAGGGGGTATATAAAGACGAAACAGCGAATTTTGAGACAGACTCTTACTGACTAGCGTGTAGCACAGACGTGTGCCCGCCATCTCTACATTTTTAATAATTCTTAGCGTCATTTACATATTACATTGAAACCAATAGTTCAACAACAAGAAACGACTACTTCAAGTTCATCTACAGCAAACAACAGTGATTAAGTGCAGTTTCATTTTAATTTTGTGCGGGAATAACGAACAGAAAATAATTTATTGTTATTATTCACGATCCATTTTAATCAGAAGAGGATCGCATTATTCTGTTCTTGTGCGAGTTTAGTGCCGAAACCCAGTAATCATTATAATCCGATTACTGAAGTGATTAATAAGTTTTAATTAAATAATTAAAACTCAGAAGGTAACAGTGCAATCATTACTAATCTTGATCTGAGCGCCATAACCTGTATTTTCTTCAACAATAACCTGTACTGACGCAAAACACAAAAACATTTTAAGATTACACCACGTCTCAATTTATTATACAAATTTGTTATTATTAATTAAGCTATATGTTAGTTGTAAGGGTTCTCACTTGATAAATATTGTCACTAAAAAAGCAAGCGTTGATGAAACGCGCGATCTTTCAACAGATCTTTTTTTTTTTTTTTTTTTTTTTTTTTTTTTACTTTGCGAAAGTAACCCAAAAACTTTGTTGATCAATTTTATATCAAAAGGATTATTGGATATTGTGTAGGCATAATTGTTTTTCTTCGTGTCTCAAAGAATTCACAACTGAGATAATCATAATTTTAATGTTAAAAATAAATAACATCTGGACTTAGCCAGATTTATAATTCATGTTCTGAGCAAGCCGTATAAGGCATATAATAACTGACTTTTAATTGTACAACTTTGTATGTTTGCTTTATATTTGTTTTTTTTGAATTCCCTATGAGGGTATAAATAAAACCCGTTACTAACAGCATCACCTGATTTTGATTTATTTCTATAGGATAATTAAATATTTTATTAAAAAACGTAAACAACCTTCTGTTGTGTTTAATATTTTGGAATAACATTGCCAAAGGGTGATACACAATCATTTTAAATTTTCTAATCATTCAGTAATTTTTATGTGTGGGTTTTACACGGGATTTTCCCTTAATAAATCCGTGTGGCGCCCACTAATTAAATAACAAGGTAATCTAACCTTACAACCAAAGTGAGTTGGTGTTTGTAAACTGAATTGACAGTTTAGTGAACTTCTAGTAAACACGATCAGGTACGTAAAAGTATATTTTTGTTTATGATATTGTCCAGACATTACGCGACGTGACATTCTCAGACTACCTGCAATCTGGAGAAGAAGTTTTACTACCAGTTTCAATCAGACGAGAACTATTGTCAAGCGACCAACTGCTATACTTCACGTTTCAACTTAAGCTAATTTAGCATTTAATTATAATCAACTTCATCATTTTATTTATTTAATATAAGGGAATTCTTTTTAAACAAGTATAAATAAACCATTGTAAACACTGTGAGTAACTTTGAATGTTTCATTTTAAAATACTTTACTACATTAGTAACCTTCAATTAGAAACAACTATTCCAAACATTGAGTTATCTCAAAAGAATATTTCACACATAATTGAACTTTGTTTTAATGAGACTTTTAATATTTTAACCACGAATATAAGTTTAAATAACAACACTTTTATTTTATTTCAAGTTAATTGTAAACACACACGTTTTGATTTTATTACAAATAGGCTAGACCAACTAGAGTGGCGTTTAAACAAAATTTAAACGGAATTTAAACATTATTTTTATATAATTACTATAAACAAATAAACCTAATAATTTTAAACACACCCGAATTCCGTTTACTTATAATATATATATATTTTTTAATGGATCTTCAGATCTTCCACTTTTAGGTGATGTATAACTTATAGGTATTTTCTTCTTTATAACTATACAAAGAATTTTGAAATTATCTCATGCACTTCATGGGTGACTTTTTTTGACATCTGGTGGTTAAAATTTGGATCTGCATTTTTAATTGTTCGTCTGTCTTTACATGCTGAGGTATTTTTTAAAAATATACCCTTCTCTTCCAATGACAGAACTGATTTTGATACTTCTATCACCTATTTGTATTCTTTTTTGTTATGATACTGAAGATGTTATGTTTACATTTTGCTGTTGTCCAATGCATTCCGAAAATTCATATTTTCAAGACTCAAGAAACATTTTCTCAAAAACCGTTACTGATAATTTAATGAAATTTTCAGGGTGTTATTCTTATAAAAATACGACATAGGCCTAACATGAAGTCATTTTCTGATAAATTTTTGTTATGATTTTACGTGGGTCTGAAGTGTAAATATGGAAAGTGGTATTTTACATACCATTAAAAAAAAACTTTTCAACTTTCCGTTCTAAGATGTTTCATAAGCCTTTGGTCACATTCTTTTTAATAGGGCAGCAAAGCAACGGTAAAAACTTTTCTGTAATTGTAGCAAGTAGTATGTTTTTAAGATTTAATTAATGTAGTAGTATAATGTTAAAGGATTATTTACTTTGTCTGTTTATTTTATAAATTGCAAACTATAAAGAACTCAAGTACATGGTTCTAGGTCACTGTTTACTGGTTGTTATGCAGGATCCCCATTTTAATTCATTCTTCGTAATACACTTAGGAAACTAACTAACACTTTCTTCACAAACTAAGTAATGCTGTTTGAAATTAAATTTTGTGACGGGCATAAAAAAAGTAATTAAAAAAAAAAATTAAAGTGAAAGATTAAGAGTAAGTAGCAAATGGTTTCTCATCCTCCTCTACACCCAACCATCTTATCCTCTTTCTGCTTTTGTACACCTGTGCCCTCAGAATTTTCTTTGCCATATGTTGATCTTCCATTTGTTCTGTTGGTCTCTAGTAGATGACCTAGCCAAAGTATTCATTGACCTTTACAAATCTTACAATGTCCTCATGTTTCAATAGCTCATCTGTCCTGGGTATTGCTTATTCTTCATTCATAATCTCCCTTAACCAGGCCATCATGCAATCTTTCATTCAGACCTTCTCAGTGATTCTTGTTCTTTTTTTTTTTTAATGTCCATGTCTCACCTCTGTAAGCAACAACCGGTCTGATAAGTGTTGTACATATTTTCATTTTTGTGTTGTGACTTACTTCTCAATAGTCTGCTTAGCATATAATATGTCCTATCTCTTATATGTGTCCTGTCATGTATTGTGTTTATGCACCCTTCATTATCTATCATGTTATCCAGGTATCTGAACTTATTAGCTGCATCAAATGAATTACCCATTTTACATAGATTTTACAGATTTCTTCTCCTTTCTGATGCAGAAACTAGCACACAAATAATTAGCTTTGCTAACAATTATATTCAGTCCCACTCCAGCGGGTTTTTGATTTTGCTCCTTGTAAACCTCAACCAGGTGTTGTCTTGATCTAGCTATTGTCATATCATCACCGTAAACACATACTTGGCATGTCTTATTTAATATCATATAAGTTTAAAGGAATAAAACAAGTTCAGTTATATGTGGCACACAAGTATGCTATCATGCAAAGGCCATCCGATCTTATTTTCAGTCATATATTGTTTGTGGACTGTACTATAAAAGTAAGTATGTACTATTATTTAATAAATTGTTTTAGTGTGTAACTGCTTTTTCATATATAAGCATACCAAACACCATAACAACACTTTTTTTGGCTTAACTTACATTATATTATTTTTCTTTAAAAACCAAACATTTTGCTCATGCTGTAGTTAGGCATCCTCAGTGCCTAGATCAAAAATGTGTTGTTATTAATGACAAGCACAAAAGTTTAGGAGCGATGGGTTAACACCAATGTCAGAAGTGATTAACTGTATACGTACATTTACAGTGGCATCCGTATAAGAAAACAGTGCTTTCCTTTCTATTAGTTGTTTAGTTGTCCTATAATAACCTTGTTTCAGTTTAATGTACATTTTATTTTTCATAACACTAAACGTTTCACGACATTGATTGAAGGCTTGTTGGGCACTTGGTGAAACATATTACTTAAAAAGAGTTAATAAAACACAAATGCTTGGTAGTTTCACAATTTATTCTTAAACTCTGACAATTTTTTCAGCTGATTAGGCTATTCTCAAAGAGCTGCTAAAAAAGCAAATTAAAAATATCAAAAATGTAACAAATGAACGACAGAATTCTGTATATCTTCTTTGTTAAACGCAGTCATTTAGTGCAGTTAAATTTAGAATACTTCTAAATTTATTACTTGGTTTTTACAGTCACTTGACCTTCCCTTTACTAGCTCCTTCACCCCCTCCACACACATACCCTATACACGTGTTCTCCCTCTAACACAGTCTTTGCATTTAGTTGTTCTTAGCAGATCTTTGAGAGTAGCCTAATTTTCTGAAACAATTGTCAGAGTTTAAGAATAAATTGTGAAACTACCAAGGGTTTGTGTTTATTTAAATCTTTTTACTAAATGTTTCGCCCATGCCATAATGAGGCATCCTCAGACATTACTACTAAGGATGCCTCATCACACAAAACATGTGATGCTGAGAAAAAAATAAAAACGTATTAAATGAAAAACAATGTTGTTATTATTAGTGGAAACATTAAATGTTTATGTAGGGGGCTGACAGTGTTCTGTTCTATTTGGTGTTTATGTAAGGTTTTAGTTGACTCCTAAAGTTTAACTACCCTATATGCCTTTATGTGATGGAGTATAAAGCTATAAGCCTACACTTCTCCTTCTCCAGCACTACAGCCCAACATGAGTCCTGACTTCCAACACCAATCTTTTCCAATGTCTCCTCTCCATTGTCATCTAAGCGTAACCCCTCACGTCCTTTCTTCTTAGATCTTCCAGCACATCATCCAACTATCTTATCCTAGGTCGGTTCCTGTTTCTACTTTTATAGACTTGTGCACTCAGGATTTTCTCTGGTATATGCTGATCTTCCATCCACTGTAGGTGACCTAGCCATTGTATTTGTTGAGGTTTTATAAATCTTACAATGTCCTCATGATGTAATAGCTCATCTATGTCCTGATTATTTTTTATTCTCCATCGTCATCTTTAACTGGGCCATAAACGCATCTTACAGTCCTTCTGTCAAACCTTCTTAGCATTACTTGTTCCTTTTTTGTCAGTGTCCATGTCTCGCCTGCATAAGTAACAAACCATCTGATAAGTGCCTTATATATTTTTATTTTTGTGTGCTTCTCAATATTTTTATATGGTATTTTTTTTTTTTTTTTTTTGCTTTTATTTGTACGAGGGCTGTCCAGAAAGTAACTTACGTTTTAGAATAAGTAATGAAAAAAAATGAAAGAAAATTTTTTTATTTACACACTTGAAAACTACATTCTTAGACTATTTTTCCACATAGTCTCCATTCAAGTTCAAACACTTATTGTAACGATTTACGAGTTTTTGAAAGCCCTCATTGTAAAAATCTGCCGCCTTCGATTTCAGCCATTCATTAACGCCTACCTTCAGCTCTTCGTCGTCTTCAAAGCGCTGCATTGCCAGCCACTTTTTCATACGCATGAACAGGTGATAATCGCTCTTTGCCAGATCAGGGCTGTATGGGGGATGATTGAAAATCTCCCATCCAAATTTTCCCAGAAGTTCTTGCGTTCGTGCTGCTGTATGCGGTCGGGCGTTGTCGTGGAAGAATAATACCCCGGAGCTCAACTTACCGCGTCGCTTGTTTTGGATTGCTCTCCGCAGCTTTTTTAAGGTTTCACAGTAAACCTTGGAGTTGATTGTGGTACCCCGTTCCATAAACTCTACCAGGAGAACCCCTTTTCTGTCCCAAAAAACTGTCACCATCATTTTCCTTGCTGACAAGGTCTGCAAACACTTCCTCGGTTTTTTGGAGTATGGCCCCATTCCATGCATTGATTTTTTGTTTCACAATTAACATACCTAACCCCGGTTTCATCCCCCGTTACAATACAGTCCTGTAGAGAATCCCCTTCCTTGTCATAGGCATCAAGAAATGACAATGCTGATGCCATCCGCTGGTTTTTGTGCATTTCTGTAAGCATTTTCAGGACCCGTAGCGCACAAAACTTATGGTAACCAAGCTTTATTGTGACAACTTCATGAAGCAAACTACGTGAAATTTGAGGAAATTCATGTGATAGCTCAGTAATCATAAAGCGGCGATTTTCACAGATTTTTTTATTGATTTTCTTCACCAGTTTGTCAGTAAGAACACTCGGCCGGCCACTTTGCTCATCATCGTGCACATTGGTGCGGCCATTTTTAAACATAAGACACCACTGCCTTACTCCTCCCTCACTCATAACATACTTCCCATACACCTCACACAGTCGCCGATGAATGTCCACCGGTCTGCAGTTTTCTGCTTGCAGAAATTGTATTACTGAGCGCACTTCACAGCTCGCGGGATTTTCAATCGCAGCACTCATTTTAAAAATTATTAGTAAAGCACAGAAACACAAGACAAACCTATACCGGCCCCAGCTGGATGCGTACTGAGTCACGCCACCCAGTGTCACCAAGATGGCGGCGCTAGCCCCGCCCCATCGCTGCCCACACTGAAACGTAAGTTACTTTCTGGACTGCCCTCGTATTTTGCTAATGACTTTGCTTCTCAGTAGTCTGCTGTTGGCATAATATGCCCTATTTCCTATTTGTATCCTGTCATGTATTGTTTACATTATTGATAATGAAAGAACTGTACAGGAAAGATCTGTTGAAATTTAGGCCTTGTTGCTTGTTAAAATTCTCCATTGAACTTCTCACCTGTTGATATGTGTTGACTTGAAAAACTGAAGTAGGTAGCAGAGAGACTTTCTATTTTTACTTTTGATCTTGTCAATGCCACAACCATAATTGTATGCTTAATTAGTTCCTTCAGTATACAATATACTTTCTCCAATTTGTCTTTATGTATTTTTGTTGTTGTAAACATTCAAACTGAACATATTTTCCAACAGAGTACCAGATTTGGTTTCCAGAGTGTTTTGGCAGAGAGCGTTCTTACACCAAATCCAGATACCAAATAAAATGTATATAACATGAGCACCGGAAGGATTTTGTCAAATGTGTCAAATAACTACAACAAAAGCAGCAAGCGGATATCTGCACAAAGCAGGTTTCCTGTGTTTGATGTGGAGAGGGGTTAACCTGTGCAAATAGACTGCTTGTGTGCCGATGTGTCTGGCTTGCCTCAAATTGCCTTGCACGTTGTCCACTGCAAATGACTCATAAGTATCAAAAGCAAGTGAGCATGTACATGATACATGTAAGATACTCCATGTGTATCATGTACAGGGTTCTTAGAAACAAGTTTGTTTCTGGTTGAATGTGATATATTATTTCATTTATGTATCTGTATGTTATGTTTTGACCATTCTTCTGGCTTATGTTTCTTTATAGCCATTATTTCTATTAGGTGTTTGATAAATTACTTTAAAACATTTTAGTAAATTTTTTCAAACAAAATGTAACATGTATAATAAGTTTTGCATGTGAAGTCGCAATCAAGATTTGGTATATATCATTGCCCTTGCTATCTGAAAAGTCAGATGTTTCCATTCCATATGGATTAAAAAGCTCATAACATTTTTTAAAGAGAAGTGTACCATAACCATTCTCTAATCCAGTAGTTTTCAGCCTTTTTTGTTGTTCATGGCACACTATCCTTTGCAGTGAGTTACCATGGCACACTATAATGTATGAGTTGGCAACAATGTGGGAAACTCAAGAGTCCACTGACCTCCCTTTGCAGAAAGAAAAGCAACTCGTAGAACTTCAGTCAGACCGAACTCTTCAACTAGAGTATGGCTCAAGCTTTGGATAATGGAGATGAAAGAGTACCCAGTAATAGCAATGTAAGCATTTACTATTTTGTTACGTTTTCCTACCTACCATATAGTTGTGCGAGCTGGACTTTTTGGCACCAACAAACATTAAAAAACAAGAAACACGAGAGATATCTCTCAATTCAAAGAAAATGTGTTTATGTGTATCTTTAATTCGACCATGAATTGAACTTTTGTGTAAGAAACAACTAACTCAAGTTTCTCATTAATAACTCAAATGTTTATTGTAAGGCATATGCCAATAAATCCACAGTAAAATAAATATGTTTGAGATCCTCAATATTTTCCTTTTTCAAAATAAATATTGAATAAAATTATTTTAATTACTTGTACCCACAAATTCTCTGACATTTTGATGAATCTCGTGGCACAGTGACGTGCTGTGGCACACCCGTTAAGAACCACTTGTCTAATCATTACTCATAAAACATGTATATTTTGCTCACAATAGAATGTCATGAAGCAAAATCTGTATTCTGTTCAACAATCCAGTAAAAAATTCTTGTAATCCATATTCACCTCTATCAACATCATCATCATCATCATCACTGTCATAAAAAAATAATTTGAAACAAAATTAACACTGTTGCACACCACTATAGAAAAATTATTCTGATTAGCCCTTTCAAGCTTCATACCTCATATTCTGATCCAATGATGTGATAATTCTGTTTGTGATTATAACCACTAACACAACGTTCTTAATAAATTATCTATATCTTGGTTATCGTCATTGTTGATTTACAAAAATGACAATCAGTATGGCAATACATGTTACTTGATGCTGTAACTCAGGTTTGTCGTGCCAAAATACCAGTACATTTTCAACTAGTTTTCAGTACAATATTATTCGCTTACACAAGGCAGTAAAAAACAGATTCAGTGTCAAAACTGGTGGATAGTTATGTTCTGTTTACTCAGTAACCAGAATTAAATTGTAATAACAGTTAGCATTCTCAGTAAGACAAATTCATAATACATTTCAAACTCATCTTAAAAATACACATCTCTCTCAGTCAGTCCATAAAGTGTCAATCCTTTTCCATTCTAAGTGTGTAAAGAAATTGGTTTAATTGTAAAACCTAATTTCTGTAGCTCCTAAATGCTGAAAAAATGATTACACTATATTTTTAATTGAATCTTTCCTAGACTGTTTCAACTCCCACCCTCTACTAATTTGTATTAAAAAAAACTTTCTGTTAACAATATCTAATATTACTAACAGCAAACAGTGAGAAAACAAATCAGTTATCTTTCGAGAACGTTCACTCTATAAGAGGATGGTAGTTGGGAGGGTTGAAAGTAACGTATGGCTTTTTTTTTAAATTATTAATCTGATCTAGACTTAGCAGTGAATACTAATTGTTAGAAAGAGAAAGAGAATTTTATGAATAACAATAAAATAGGTACAATTCTGAATATAAACTCCTGAAATATAATTTCTGTCATTATTTATTGTATCACTTAACATTTTTTGTATTAACCAACAAGTTAGTACTTATATGTAATTTAGTATTTAATTTTTACAAGAAAGTAACACCTGTTGTTCTTTAAAATAGTTAACAAATTTTTTTACAGTATGTTGTTGTTTCAGTCTATGTTTCTCGAGAATTCACACACACACACACACACACACACACACACACACACACACACACACACACACACACACACACACACACACACACACACACACACACACACACACACACACACACACACACACACACACACACACACACACACACACACACACACACACAATATTTTCTTGACCTCTTCCCAGGGGCTATCCTTCCATCCTTCTGCAACTCTTTCTTATTTATTAATTCCTCTCCCTCACCTTTTGGCTTTTATGTCCATTTTCCAATTAATTTTTGATTTAGGAAAGTAAGAAGGGATAGGTGTTTTGGGTCCGAGATTTGCACACGTGTAAAAGCAAAGTTGGGTGATACATAGACGTTCTCTGTCTATTCTCACTGACGAAAAATTCCAGTTCTTTTTACTTCCATGTTCCATAAGGAAATGGAAGCATGGTGATATTGAAAAAAAAAGGTGTTCGAGATAAGGGCTGATTCTGATTATACTACCCTCAAAACATGAAGAAAAGTCATTTTCTGAAAAGTGTCTGTGTAGAATTTTTTCTATGGCAAACGATAAGTGCCACAAATTCAAACAGAATCAAATAATTTTTTGCATATGTGCCTGAGTTGTAGAGGACTCAATGCCTATTGATTTTGGTGACAATCGGTTAAGGGGAAGGGGTAGTTTACCTTTAATGTTTTATATTTTAACAAGAGTAAAGTACTTAATTTTGATAAATAAAGTATCCTGAAAAAAGGTCATAATAATCCACTGTAGAAAGGTAGATAAAATATCTATAAACTAAAAAGGTAGTTGAAGGAGGAGGGGGTAATTTTCTATAAATGAAAATGATAAGTTGAAGGGGGAGGGGATAATTCTTTATATAATATGTACTACGTTATTGGCAACAAAGAAGTAGTTTGTTGTTAAAATTTATAACTCTGATATTATTTATGCAAATTTACTTGCATAAATTAATTGATTATCTTAATTATGTAAATCTTTACTTTATATAGCCCCGCGTTGTTGGAGCGCCAAATATAACTCTTATTTTTGTTCCCTAGTGTGGGCGTCAAATGCAATGCTTAATATTAATTGTCAACGTTTACTATCTCAGGGTTTTTAATTGTAATAATAATTTATTCATTAGTAGTTATGTAATCACAGGTTATATTACTCTATTATTTAATATTACTTGGAAGGAATTGACAGCTAATTCTAATGATTAATTTAATATGGTTTTCTTCAATAAATATATAAGACTGGTTTGTCTGTATACTACTACATTTATTACGTTAATGATTATTGTTATTGGTATCATAGTACAAATTTGATTAACAACTGGTTATTAAGAATTATTTTAATATATTATTTCTACCAATAAAAAAACAATTATAAAAGAAACTAAAATATCTCTTCACACTTCAGTATTCCTTTTATCCTAATATTACTTTTGAGTATCATAGTATCATTGAAACATGAATTACTTCTTACAAACTAATTACTCATTTCATTATAAAGTATAATTTTAAATGGATTCATTGTAATGTGCTGTCTATAATTCTCTATAATTTTAAAACACTGTGATTTTATCATTTATAAGTAAGTTTTAAATGAGTATATCCTATATTATGAAATTCTCTATGTGGATTCTTTTAGAGAGACAGACAGGTGATTTAGAAATAAAATTAATACATAAAAAATTTACTTTGAGTACGTATTCCATAAAATACGGCGCGGCGTCGTCATTCGGGTCTCTCTCTCTCTCTCTCTCTCTCTCTCTCTCTCTCTCTCTCTCTCTCTCTCTCTCTCTCTCTCTCTCTCTCTCTCTCTCTCTCTCTCTCCTACTTAATTCAGCGTATGGAGATGTAGACGCTCCTTCAATTGCGTTGAAGACTGTCTCATTGCGTGCATAAGGAATGTAACTCCTACATGAAGTAATTTACACGTATACACTTTCACTATTATACATTTATTTTCACTTCACAGATCGTTTTATTGATGACATCACTTGATTCTAAGTAAACGATCCGAACCATTACTTCGAATTTCCGTAAACTTTAGCTCGACTCTCTAAGTGTTTAGTCACTACTCCGAATCATTATAACGAACTTCACCGACTCTCCGTAACCTTAGTTATCGACTCCCGACATTTTTAGTAAAGACTCTCTCGAAAATTTTGTAAAGACTCCCCTAATCTCACCCTCGTCCTGTGTATTTATCATTTCCTCTACTTTTCCCACTATTTTCTTACTTTTCCCCACTTAAGTCCTTTTTCATACTTCAGCTTCGTTTCCATTGGTTCTTTCTCTGTATTCCTTGAGAAAGTCCCTCCTTGTACTCCCACAAGTTACTCCGCCCTTACAAGTTCATGGTTGGCTCCACCCCATCGTTTGAGTCGGATGACCAATTTCACGGCTGTCTATCACCCTCGTATTTTGGCGTACTTGTCCTTTATAGATACAGTGGTTTTAATTGTTGTGTGGCCCTTTTCATCTGCTCTTTTTGTTCACCATGTGTCCTGCTTCTTACCCGTGACCAATTGCTCGTATTGTCAACTAGTTTCTCCTAGTCGTTCCCACGACGAGTGTTGTCAATTCTGAGTATTCCAGACAGCTGCTATATCTTGCTCTCCAAGCCTTTCTTCGTCGCGTACCCTTCTGGTAAAGCTGGACGTCCCGTCGTTCGTTCATAGTGCACGCGTATTGTCTACTCAAGTCAGGCTTTTCCTTTCTATTGTTTCTTCTTAGCGATATATTTCGCCTTTGTCTATCTTGGACCGTTGCGCGTCACCCGCAATTCGCTTCACCGTACAACTGCTGCGACTTTAGGCATTGTTCGCCTAAACCCTGCCTTCCCTTGTCTTGAACAACATGTTACCGAGCCATCGTATATCTGTCAGCAACCCTCGTTACACCGTCCACTTACAAAAAAAAATTTTATTTAGACATTTTATCGTTATAATTGTCCCCAATTTGGGTCGATTGATCAAGCTTCCGGATCAAATGGAGCCAAATTCACGCCCGATCTCTCTGGTATTCTTCAGTGCTCATCTTTCCATGAATATAGTGTATCAGAAGTGTCATCTTCTGGGTTGACCTACTGTCTGGTGGTACCTTACTGTTGGTGGGTTTTTGGTCCCCATATTGAATTTATTGCTGACATCACCCTTTTATGAATCCATTTTTACATAAATCTTTACCTAATTGAACATTTATGAGCTTAATTAATTTACATTTAATTGCTATCTTATCTATGAATTTATTGCCGCTACATATTATTTAAATTTAACCAATATTTCACACAAATACGAAAAAAAAACTAAATTATATGCTCATTACAAATATAACAATACTTACAAATTAGAATCACGATTAACTTTATGTGTCTCTGGCTGTTTGTCCATAGATAATAACATAAGTGATATTATGACTCTTAACTCAGTGTTATTTACTATACACATATTTTACTTACTTGTCCAATTTACAAAGTCTTTATACATTCTTAAAGCTATACATGAATATCGAATTTGCTTCACAACAATTTCCTACTTAAATTAGTTCTGTTTTCATATTATATCTTTGAGTTAAATTTGCTTAATGTACATATACTTTTGTTAATATTGAGCAATAAAATAGACACAATTACAAAATTAATAATAATAATCATTCAAGTTGTTATACTATCATATCACTATACAATAAGTTAGAAATTTATTGCTAATTACTTTATAATAGCACACAGAATTTCCTTATTACTACCAACTACTATCTTACTAATTTATTATGACATAACATAGATTCAATTATACTGATAGTTCATAATTTAGTAGATGACTATAGACATTTACATAAATCTTCTTATAATATTTCTTTTTGTATACAAGGCAATTGATCATTCCCCTAAGCAATCTGAATGATAAACCATTTACTATCCTGGTATTGCAAACGGTCTACCAACCAGGCATCTGTACATTTTTATATCACCCCGTACCGTTTACTTGCAGTTCCCAGAGATTGGATATCGGTGCTTTGGGTATTTTTACTAACCCCATTCCAAGCATTTCCTAATCACAGCTACTTCAGCCTTCTGGTGCGTTCTGGTCGAGGACATCCCGTTTTTTCGGGTTCATTATGTTGTCATGCCCTGGTGGTGATCTTCGTTTCAATCCGTATCAATTATTTCCTGGGTTTATCCGTTCCTCATCTCCATTCCTTAATGATCAATTTCCTTCCGCTCTTTCGTATAACTCTCTTACATCTTCATTCGCTATTAATTTCATTCATTTATATTTCGTATTTTCACGGCAATGTTTTTATTTAACATTTATTTTATTTTATTCATATTATATTCATATTTATTTATTTTCTTCGGTTGATGCATTCTCATACAACCATTTTTAATTAAGGTATGCTAACCTAATATTATCTAAATTAATTACTAATTCGTCGGAACTTCTTACGATCTCTTCCCTGGCTTCCATTAACGGTATCTCGAAAGAGTCTTCATTATCGAAAGCATTTACATCGGTCTTCATTTGTATGTTGTTTGTTTCGATATCTATTTTACTGTGCGTTTGTTTCAAAAATTGCATTCCGAGGATACACTCTCGTGCAAGTCCTGGGACGATTAAGAACACACAATCATATTTAACCTTATTATTGACGTGGATCTCACAAAATATCTGTTTTCTAACGTGCTTAGACCTTTTACCTATGGCGCTAATTATCATAGTGTTGTTCACGCTAAGTATTTCGTGTTGGCCGATTTCATCTTTATTATTGTTGTACCATTCTTCCGATAGGGCATTAATGGCACTGCCCGTATCAATTAAGGCTAATAAATTTATTTTATTAATGCGAATACTTAACTCGGGAGTTTTTACAAACGATATGTTAATGTTCTGTTCCGGTTCTTCCAAGAGTTCGTGACGTAAGTCTGGAAACAAAATATTTACTTTGGTGTCGATTCCGTTAGACCACTCGGTTTGTTGGTAAACAGAGGGGAGCATTGACCCACTTAGTTGTCAATTACTGTGCATTTTCGTGTTTCCTCCCCCATTACTTTTCCTGCTACCTGATGCCTGGTTGTCAACAACTAACGAATTTATGACTGGCTGCCCGCTCTCAGCCTTCGGCTTCGTTACATAATCTTTTTGCCACCCTCGCCTTTGTTCATCGCCCCATTGCTTGTGTTGCTTGGGAAAGTTGTGTTCGTTGGCCTTTCTGGGTCCACGTTCTTCTGTCTTTTGCGCGTCATTATGTGCGCGACTTGATACATTCATGTATTCTCGTAATAGAATTTCAAAATTATTAATCGTGGTTATTCCTCTTGTTACGACGGCTACCTGTATTTCTCTATTGTAGTGCCGCGCTAATTTCTTAATCAGATGTTGATCTGACATGATTGGTATCAATTGCCGACACTGTAACACAAACCTTTCCATGTATTGTATCTTGCTGAGAGTTCCGTGAGAGTTGTATCAGCCGTATTCAAGCTGGTCACGAATCCGTTCCTGTTGTGTCGCTCCCCAGTACTTCTCTAAAAATCTTTTCTTCAAATTCTTGGAACGTGTTTATTTGGCTTCTTACGATGCGCCACCATATGGCTGCTTCTCCAGTTAAATGTCTGCCGATCCACCTCGTGTTTTCTGTTGGGTAATACGCTTCTTGTAGCTCCTTGAGTTCTTTTAGGAATTCCATAGGGAAGCTATCTTCACCATCAAATGTGATTTCTTTATTGCCATGATTCCCATTTATGGCGACGGCCGGTCGTTGTTCCATTTCTTCCAGCCTCCGCTGAACTCTCCGCTGATTTTCCCGTATTGTTGACAGGTTACTAGCCATCTCATCCAGCCTTCTACCCTTCTCTACTGAAACCCCGTTTAATTTCTCCTCGGTGCTGTGGTGAGCGTCCTTCAGACTCCTTACCTGAAGTTCGACACCTTCGATTTGTTTTTTTGTTCAGATCTTGGGTCTTATTGATTGCTTCTTCCCATTCTCGGCGGTCCTTTTCGCGTAACTCTTTATTTTCCTTATTCTGTTTCTTTAATTCTTTATTGATTTCTTTCATCCCACTTTCACTCTTCTTCTGCAACTCGCCAAGTTTTCCTTCCCACTTCTTGGTTTGTTCTTGCAATTCAATATTTACCTGATTGATCTGGCCTTGCAAATTTTCACTTATTATAGCAATATTTTCTTCTAACCTTTTGTTAAGTTTTTCTTCTAATTTCCCAGCTTGTTCTTCGTGAGGAAAACATAAAAGAATATCAGTGTGGCTTCACTAGGAATAGGTCAACAACAGACCAAATATTTACACTAAGGCAAATCCTGGAAAAAACGGAATATGGAGTGACCACTCACCATCTCTTTGTGGATTTCCAGTCGGCATATGATTCAATCAACCGGAAAATGCTATATAGAGCTATGAAGGAGTTGAATATACCATCTAAGTTGGTGCGTATGGTTGGAGTAGTTATGTCCAATTCTAAGTGCCAAATCAGAATACAATCAAATCTATCTAACTCCTTAAAAACATTGAATGGGTTGAAACAAGGAGATGCCTTAGCGTGTCTGTTGTTCAACATAGCTCTAGAAAAGGTCATCAGGGATTCAGGAATTCAAACTAGCGGACACATATTTCACAAGGAGATACAGCTTCTGGCCTATGCCGATGACATTGACGTCATAAGTAGGTCTGAATCTGGCTTAAAGGAAGCCTTTCAGGTACTGGAGTTGTCCGCTAAGGCTATGGGCTTGGTTATAAACCAAAGCAAAACCAAATATATGGTTCTAGGTGCCAACACTCGTGCCCTGTCCCTGCGCATTAACGATTATGAATTTGAAAAGGTTCAGGGTTTTCCATATCTCGGGTCATATGTGGACTCTGGAAATGACTCCTCTAGAGATATTGAAAAACGGATATTATCTGCTAATAGGTGTTACTACGGACTGGTGAAACATTTTAAGTCAAAGTTAATAAGTAAAGATACAAAAGCCACCCTATACAAGACCTTGATTAGACCAGTCCTGATGTATGGCTCGGAATGCTGGGTGTTAAAAAAACTAGATGAGCGGAAACTATCCGTTTTTGAGAGGAGGGTACTGAGGATAATCTATGGCTCTGTGAGGGAAAACGACATTTGGAGGCGACTGCATAATCGAGAGTTGTACGAAAGGTTTAAAGATCTTCCGATCGTGCAACTCATACAAATTAACAGATTGCGTTGGGCTGGTCATGTGCAGAGAATGGCGGAGGATAGAATCCCAAAAAGAGTGATGAATTATTTGCCGATGGGAAGGAGAAGGAAGGGAAGACCGCGTACAAGATGGCTGGACCAGGTTGGTAAGGAGGCAGTGAGGCTGGGTGCAGCAAACTGGTGGACATTGGCCGGGAGTAGAGACCAGTGGGGAAGATTTCTTTTGGAGGCCAGGGCCCGGACTGGGCTGTAGCGCCGAGGATGTATGTATGTATGTTCTTCGTTATGTCTTCGCGTTTCTTCGCTTTGTCGTTCAATAATTTCTTCTTGTTTCTTCATTCTTTCGTTGGTGAACTCCATCAACATAGCAATGTTCATCTCGGTACCGTCGGATGGTCCCCTCGCCCGATTGCGGCTATGTCCCTCGGCGGTGTTGTTGTTTTCGTTACTGTCGATGGTGTTATCTTCTAATCCTTCGACTCCCAACTGGTTGTTACTATCTAATTCTTGGCTTTTCGAATTCTCGTTTGTAGCCATTTTTGCCCATAGACGCGTAATCATTCAGATATACTTAGGGTCTGATATTATTCTACTGTAACTTATTTCTAAACAACTTATAAATTAACATGCACCCTGTCAGTTCTCTGCCCGCTTAACAATTATACTGATTATTTATTTGTCAAGCCCCATGTTGGGCGCCAAATATTACTAAATTTTGATTAGTTACGGTTACTGTTTATAATTAAATTTTGTTTACTGTTAATTATCCATGTCCCGCGTGGTGGCCGCCAAATATTACTTTGATATTATTTATGCAAAGTTACTTGCATAAATTAATTGATTATCTTAATTATGTAAATCTTTACTTTATATAGCCCCACGTTGGGCGCCAAATATAACTCTTATTTTTGTTCCCTAGTGTGGGCGTCAAATGCAATGCTAATATTAATTGTCAACGTTTACTATCTCAGGGTTTTTAATTGTAATAATAATTTATTCATTAGTAGTTATGTAATCACAGGTTATATTACTCTATTATTTAATATTACTTGGAAGGAATTGACAGCTAATTCTAATGATTAATTTAATATGGTTTTCTTCAATAAATATATAAGACTGGTTTGTCTGTATACTACTACATTTATTACGTTAACGATTATTGTTATTGGTATTATAGTACAAATTTGATTAACAACTGGTTATTAAGAATTATTTTAATACATTATTTCTACCAATAAAAAAAACAATTATAAAAGAAACTAAAATATCTCTTCACACTTCAGTATTCCTTTTATCCTAATATTACTTTGAGTATCATAGTATCATTAAAACATGAATTACTTCTTACAAACTAATTACTCATTTCATTATAAAGTATAATTTTAAATGGATTCATTGTAATGTGCTGTCTATAATTCTCTATAATTTTAAAACACTGTGATTTTATCATTTATAAGTAAGTTTTAAATGAGTATATCCTATATTATGAAATTCTCTATGTGGATTCTTTTAGAGAGACAGACAGGTGATTTAGAAATAAAATTAATACATAAAAAATTTACTTTGAGTACGTATTCCATAAACTACGGCGCGGCGTCGTCATTCGGGACTCTCTCTCTCTCTCTCTCTCTCTCTCTCTCTCTCTCTCTCTCTCTCTCTCTCTCTCTCTCTCTCTCTCTCTCTCTCTCTCTCTCTCTCCTTCTTAATTCAGCGTATGGAGATGTAGACGCTCCTTCAATTGCGTTGAAGACTGTCTCATTGCGTGCATAAGGAATGTAACTCCTACATGAAGTAATTTACACGTATACACTTTCACTATTATACATTTATTTTCACTTCACAGATCGTTTTATTGATGACATCACATGATTCTAAGTAAACCATCCGAACCGTTACTTCGAATTTCCGTAAACTTTAGCTCGACTCTTTAAGTGTTTAGTCACTACTCCGAATCATTATAACGAACTTTACCGACTCTCCGTAACCTTAGTTATCGACTCCCGACGTTTTTAGTAAAGACTCTCTCGAAAATTTTGTAAAGACTCCCCTAATCTCACCCTCGTCCTGTGTATTTATCATTTCCTCTACTTTTCCCACTATTTTCGTACTTTTCCCCACTTAAGTCCTTTTTCATACTTCAGCTTCGTTTCCATTGGTTCTTTCTCTGTATTCCTTGAGAAAGTCCCTCCTTGTACTCCCACAAGTTACTCCGCCCTTACAAGTTCATGGTTGGCTCCACCCCATCGTTTGAGTCGGATGACCAATTTCACGGCTGTCTATCACCCTCGTATTTTGGCGTACTTGTCCTTTATAGATACAGTGGTTTTAATTGTTGTGTGGCCCTTTTCATCTGCTCTTTTTGTTCACCATGTGTCCTGCTTCTTACCCGTGACCAATTGCTCATATTGTCAACTAGTTTCTCCTAGTCGTTCCCACGACGAGTGTGGTCAATTCTGAGTATTCCAGACAGCTGCTATATCTTGCTCTCCAAGCCTTTCTTCGTCGCGTACCCTTCTGGTAAAGCTGGACGTCCCGTCGTTCGTTCATAGTGCACGCGTATTGTCTACTCAAGTCAGGCTTTTCCTTTCTATTGTTTCTTCTTAGCGATATATTTCGCCTTTGTCTATCTTGGGCCGTTGCGCGTCACCCGCAATTCGCTTCACCGTACAACTGCTGCGACTTTAGGCATTGTTCGCCTAAACCCTCGTTACACCGTCCACTTACAAAAAAAAAATTTTAAATTACTCCATGGGATGTGTGGCTGTGGTCAAATCGTTTCTGCAAAACCAGATGTTTCGGCAGTGCCATCGACTGCCATAATCAGTTACAATCTAGTGCGCTAACGTGAGGTGGTATACATTAGTGACCACAGTACTGTGGTTAAGGCTGAAGAAAGAAGTAGAAGAAAGAAATATTTCATTTCGAAAATGATTTTAAATGTAAATCTTAGAATATGGAAGTCATGTGTGGTTGTCCATACCGATATTTATTTATTTATTTTACTAATTTTACTTTAAGTAGTTAGCAAATCAAGTGCACTAGTGCGTGTGTTTGGTTTTAAATGACTGACACTTGACAGTTTCTTAGTTCTGGAAGTTTCTCAGTCGTACAGCTCACTAATCCTTCATCATTCCCACTGCTGGGGTATGATATTGCACAAAAGCAGTTGGAACCTATCTTCCGTGAGCACAAATTTAAATTAACACATACTTACAACCACTTGAAATATACTGCGAAGAGTACAGGTAAATATTTTTTACTGAAACTTTTTCAGCATTATGTACACCATTGTAAGCCGTTGAGTAAAAAGTTATTTTGTTGAAACGCTATTTGCATTTGTCCTTTTAGTAAGTAAGCAAATTGAACAGTCTCACAATTGTAACTACTATACGTGGCAAACAACTAGACAATCTTGATTAGCAGATGAAGCTTCGTCAGAAGCTCTAACGGAGCGAAAACTAGTTTAGGCCAATTATACATTTTTACCAATAATAATTTGTGATCCGAGTTGGTAGTGCCTCGTTTTCCAATAATTCTACATATTGCAAACAACAATAGAGGTAAACACAATTTTCATCCCTTCCTATGAGTGCTGTCACTCACCCTTTTCAATTAGTTGTCCTTATTTCAAAAACATTCCATGTGTGCTATCTACTTTCTTCTGCCCACTATCTAATGTTCTCTATCCACCCATTACCTTTTACTTTTTAATTACCGGTATATTATAAAATATTTAAAAATTTACACTCTTTCTTACACTGTGGAAGTGACAATTAGCGAAAACAAAATAGTAGTATTTAATCTGTAAACTCAATTTCTTTTACTCGATATTAAAAAAAAAATGTATGAAATGTTTATGCTATACAGTTTATACGTTATGGCCACATTTCAGTGCTGGTGTAAGTATGTCGAATGTAGGTACGAAAATAAAACAGTTTTTATGAAATAAAGATTTAATGTCAGAACTAAAAAATTCAGATATACATGGTTGATACATACAAAAACAATGAAATATAAAACAAAAATTAAGAAACGAAATTGAATGTTTTTTATTATTTTTACTACATTAAATTAACTACTACTTAATTTAGAATATCGTAAATTGGTGAATTAACGGATCGATCAGTGGATATACTGGATGGAGAATGGATGTGGTCAGACGTGTTTGGGACAATATTAGTATATATAGAGAGCATTAGTATGTGCTGGGGGAACCGGAAAATGACTAGACAGATTTTGTGGTGGTTGGTAAGGAGATGGTGCAAACTGAGGAGGAAATTGGTGGTGAAAAAACGATGGAGTATGGGGATTATACTGTAGGTTGTAAGGCGGATTTTGATTTTGCGCAGAAGGAATTGTGTGAGATGCAGGATAATTCCGATTCTGTTTAATATTTTTAAGTACGTTTAAAATTTGAATTTTTGCGTCCATTTTGTCAACATCAGACAGCGTTCTTAATGAAGGGACAAGAGACAACGCAAAATGAGTGTCCTCGTCGTCTTATTTTTTTTTCTTTCAGAATCCGCACCAACGATTCTTCAAAACTCTCTTTTTTGTTTTAATGTACCGTGCTGCGACGATCTGTGGGGCTCGCTCGTCCTGTTCTGTTCGTCCGCCAGTTCCTCTTCAGAATCGATCTGGCTACGCACATCGCTGACATTACTGTCTGTTTGACGGGGTTGAGTCGTCGGGAGCAGAAATAACAATTTATCAAAATAAACGTATTTTCTGCGTTTTTCCGAAGCCTGCCCTGACTTACTTTGACGCTGCGCTCGCAGTTCTCTGTTAAAGCTTTTAACAGGTTTTTAAACTTTTCCTCGCTGAAACAAAAGAGTGCGCCAAGGAAAATCAATACCTTTACACGGATTTATAAACTGTAAATTGGTATAAACAATTACGAATTTAGTACTACAGTAGTCTCAGTCTATTGATGGAATTCGTTTCACTGATACATGTTACGAATGTCCCCTTCAGAATATTCCATCAAGTTGCATGCGAGGAACAGCTTCAGGCACGGCTAGGCTATCAGGGCTTACTCTTCTTCATATTTTACTTCGGTTCAAGGATGTGTCCCTTGGCAATATGACCAAGTGTAAGGAAAGAATTAACTTTTTTTCAAGTGTTTCAATATTTTCTATACGAATAATTACGGATATTTTGAATTATTTAAAAATATGAAACGTAAAATGTATTTTTTTTTAAATGTGTATTTTACATGTAAACTGATATTTTTAACATGTATATTTAGGCCTAACGTAAAACAACGAATCATTCAATATTTTAATACTGCAGAGCTTTCATTTTGATTCATAGTTCATGAATGAAGTATGGAAAGTAAGTAGTTTTAAGTAAATGTGTATAAAATAAACAAACGGTACAAATAAAATAACATAAATAAACTTTAAGTTACTTTATATAAATAAACAGTATTAAGTAGGCCTATAGGCTAGTACTTTATTTAATAAACTAACCTGCATCTGAGCGTTCCTTTGATGACATTCCATTCCAGTTTTCAAAAATAGCAGCACAAACTTCTTCCCACAGTTTCTTTTTTAAATTTATGTCCATATAGTCATTCAAATTTTTTAAAAACAAATCAGGTTGTTTTTCCACTTCATCAATTTACTGTTCAACTTTCTCGTCGTTCATTGTAATTTACTTGTATAAAAAATTTAAGAATAATCGAGTTGAACCAACTATTAACAAACACACTCAAAACGATGGCAGCATGACTGTTGAGTACCTAGGTGATGTAGCGGCACCTACCCCCGCCACGATATAGTTTCGAGACGGTTTAGTTGCAGTGTGCGGAGTTCCATAAAAAACAGTAGGACTAGCACGTTTTCGCAACTGTTCTGTCTCCGTGCTGTTTCCACCATAGGAAACAGTTTTGTTTCTGTTGCTGTAGTGTGCCGAGTGTGCGCATCCCCTATATAAATACAAGAGATTTTAAGACATAAGAAACAGTTCCGCAACTGTTACTAAAGAAGTAAGGAACGAATAAGTGGACGAGCAACTGTTTCGTCTCAGTGTGCGCAGGTACAGAAACAAAACAGTTTTGTTGCGTGGGCGAGAAACAGAGACGAAACAGTTCCGGAACAGTTTTGTTGCAGTGTGCGGCCCCTCTTAGAGGGTACGAACATGCCGGAGCCGACGCTGTGCGACATTACTGTACTGTGAGACATCGCTACAAGTCAGCTGACAAACATACCGAAGAGTTTGTTGTCACAGAGGAGAAAAGTGACCGTTCTCTCTCATATAAATTCCAAAAATTTATATTTTTTACTTGTTATGTATACGTGTATACATATGTATATTGTATACGTTAAACATTGTTACATGTTGATTGAAATATACCCATTAAATTATAACTCATTATGTTGTCAAGTGATAACATAATGAATTTTTTTTAAAGTTTTGTTGTATGATTGTTTTGCAATTCTTATGTTATTAAAAAATTAAAAAAAAGTAGAATAATAGCTTTTCGTTATTTTCTGATAATTTAAAAATTATCTATTATTGTAATTTATTTATAGTAAATATATTTCGTTCAAAATAGTGAGCGAGTACTACAGCTCAGGGAGCGTACTCCAGTGCAAATAAGACGATCAACGTACCGTACATTATGGTCACAATAATTATGTAACTGTACCTTAGCACAATGTAACGAAATATTAAGCAGCTGCTCGACGTCACAGCCGACTTTCGGTCCAAGGTCGTTCGCACGCAGATGTGTTATGTACAATAGCTGCAGATTGGTTACATTATCGGTTGGCCTGACAGTGCAAATAGCAGTTGCGTGGCGTGGGTACATAACACCTGTTGCCGGTTGTGATAGGCCAAAAACTTAACCTAAAAATTAAATCGTTTTTTTTCTTGTACCACGTGTTCTTTTTAGAGCATTTTCTATCATTCCCTGGGAGAAGAAGAGGTCCCGGTTCAACGGGACCTGACTTTCATTATACTTACGCAAAATAAATCAGAACACAAAAATCAAATTAAAAAAAATAAAGACAAACAGAGAAACACATGACTAAACGAACGAATCACAAATAGGTACGTAGTATCTGCTGCATGTCCGAAAACGAACATGAGCGTTTTGCCGGTTTATACAGCGGCAACACATTGGACGGACGAGTGTTTGTCACCTCCACAGTTTGTACAGTGACAGCTAGTACGAGGTCAATAACCGTAAGCAGTAAAACATTGCCAATGTCTGAGCCGGAGACACAAGACAGTGCAAGTGCCAAGCGGTTCGAAAGCAATGGTACGCTTTTCTTGAAGTTTCCCTACTAATATTGTTCGGCTTTCAGATTTTTCAAAAACTTAAGTATTTATAGTATTTATTCTGTAATATAATTAATATTATTATTAGGATTTCAAATTTTTAAAAAAGTTAAGTATTTATTCTGTAATATAATTAATATTATTTTCTCTTCAGTCGTTACATGGACGCCACGGTACTGGTAAATAGAAATCTAACTCTTCATTCGGATAAGCAACTGACAGCTGTGATTGGAGCGACGTACCTATGTAAAAAAAAACAGAGGCGTTCCGATTTAGCCAGGACCTACCCACCTCTTTAACACTGTTATGACGTTTTTGAGTGAAATGGGGGGGGGGACAAAAAGTCCCGATTTTAAGTTTTCGTAAATACGAATATTTATTTCAATTAGATATCACGGATATGAACCAGCGTTACAGAAATGATCACAAATAGATTTATGAAGTATTTCTCTAAATAATCGGTGATATTATTACGTTTTTTGTTTCTACAGATTTAGATAAATGTATAAATAAATATATTTTTCCTTATACCCAAGACGATATATGAAGATACGAGGATTGTTCAATAGAAACACGTTTGATCTGCGCAGCCGTGACTTCGTCGCCATGTCAACGGAATTTATTTGTTTATATTGTCTGTTTAAGTACTAGTGACGCGTCTGTCAAAAATATTTGCAGTTTCCTCTTTTCTAAGCGTTGTGACTGGGTTGAAAAATGCCATCTATGATAGAAAATCCGTTGAAAGATAATCTGCGTACCGTTATTCAGTTTTTGGCCGCTGAGGGGTATAGTGATAATTATGCTAATAATGAGTTGGATTAATTAATTAAATTAGTTATCAAATTTTTAAATACTCATTAGCATAATTGACATGAGACTCACTGATACTTAAGTATATTTAATCAATACATATAAAATTGATTCAATTAGAATTGTTTAATTAATTTGCATATTACGTTACACTCTAACATTAGGGTTTTCAGTAATAATGAACGCATTATTGAATGTGCTTAAATGCTAATTTATTATGCATTTAGATAAATTGTATTCATAACATATATAAATTCATAGCACCTGTAAAATACATCCGAAAAACATATACATATCATAAAATGAGTTCCATCTTATTCAATAGCTGAAAAGACATACAAACATACATAAAATGTCACATACAACAAAATCAAATAATAATACATTTATTTAATGCGTTCATTACACTCCAGAAGGTTTAGCTTTATTTAATCGTTATAATACTTTGAATTTAATCCTTTTAACAAAATTTACTACAATTTCCCACGGTATAGATCCTTTGAAAGAGTCAGGTCAGTAGTTATAATTATACTAAGAGAATCATAAACTTTTACTTGGAGTTTGATTATCCATTTATGATCCAGCGGTGCTAAGTCTCCTTGTGGTGGTGAGTTCTGATGAAGCCATTCCGTTGAATAATGTTGAAATCACTTTCACTGGTCAGTACACTTGTGCACTCGCGTCATCTACAGAGTAGTGTGGGTGTGATATGGTTATTAAAGACAATTTGTACAGTTCAGTTCATTTTCGAATACAACCATTATTAGTTAGTTGTGTGTTCTTTGTGATCGTAAAGTAAATGTTTATTCGTAATAATGTTTGGTTCGTTATATCATATCAAATGTTCAGATCCATTTAACGTGATTCTTTTATGTGTGCAATACTATGTAATAGTGTACGATTGCATAATAGTTCTTTTAAATTGTTGTGATAATTCATTCAAGATTATTGAATATTGTTAACACATTATTAAGTCTGTTATTCACGCATATCGTATAGTGGTGTTCGTTTATATCGTTTTCACTATGACTCGAGACAGTTTGTATTTTTACTAAGTTCGATAAAGTTCAAAATTTATAATAAGACTGAGTCCGCACTAAGCAAAATATACGTTCGAAAAACTATAAGACAGCACAAAAATTATGAGACTGAGAGCGTCCCGTGGTGGACAATCAGTTTTTATTAACTTCTTCCTACTAAAATTTGGTCTAAAGCCTGTCCACGCCTTTGGTTACACATGATAGGCCAAACAACTACCCTCTCTCGAAAATCTTGTCCCACTACTTCGAGGTCCTCTGGTTTCTACCCTCTGATTTGCTCTTCACCTGGTTACCATGGAAACTTGCCTCTCCATCGGTCTCTCCGTAAGATGCTTTACTCTGATAGGTGGTTGGACATACCCCAGAATCTTCTGTCCGGACGCTGATCTCGTTCGAAGAAATGCAGGTCGTAAAGTGCCTGTCAATCAATGTATTGTCTTGAACTTTACGCAAGGCTGTCCTAACATCCTCATCTGTCGCCTCGTACATCCTGGAGTATTGTTCTTACTTGCAACCCTTTTTTCTGGCTATTAATAATTTTCTGTCAAGTGTCAGTTGGTGCAGCCACCTCGCTTTCTCGTCGTAAATTTCAGCACGTCACGTAAACGTTACTTCCCGCTGTGTAACATCATCGATTCTATTCACTGGTTATTTCTCATATTGTTTCTGTAGAGTGCATCACTCTCAACTCTTTTGTGACTTTTTCTCGTTTTTGCCGTACTCTCGCATCCTGGCTGAACCCCAAGCGGATGCTCGCTTCAGTTCTACGTAATCGTGTGAGTGAACTCTCGTACATTGTCTGGTTTGTTGTGGTGTCATAATTTTCAGTCGAGTTTCTCCTGTCAACTCAAACCGTCGTCCCTTTTGTTGCGTCGAGTTGAACATATCTCTATTGTCTAATATTGGCGTTGGGTTGTCGTCTTTCCAATTAAACTTTATTTATTGCCCTAACTCGGAGTCGTTGACACAGCTGCATGTGAACAAACTGGTCGAGAAGGAAAATTTAAAATTTTTCGATCGCTATAGGGGCGTCAGCCAATGGGAATTTATAGGAGAATAAAAGCTGTATACAGTATGGTGACTATAGTTATTCTCATACGGCAGTGGTTGAATGGTGCAATAAATTTCGACAAGGAAGAGAATCCGCTAAAGATTTGGCCCGTACCGGACCTGCACGTGTTGCAGCATCAGATGAAAATATGAGAGAGCTGGAAACTGCTTTACGCGCAAGTAGGCGCATCAAAGTTAGAGAACTTTCTCATACGTTGAGCATCAGCGTGGGATCTGTTCATTCCATCATTCATAGTCTTGGCTGTGACAAAGTTGCTGCTCGGTGGATTCCACGGCTGCTTACTAATGAGCAGAAAAATTTGCGTCCGGCCTTATTACAGCATTTGATGCGCTGTCAACAACAAGTTATTGCCTTTCTACACAAAATTATTGCCGGTGATTAGTCTTGGTGTTACCACTACGAACCAGAATCGAAACGTCAGAGTATGGAGTGGAAGCATGCACAATCTCCGAAGGCGACAATATGTCGGTCCCAACCTTCGGCAGGAAAAGTAATGGTAACCGTATTTTTTTATTATCAAGGTGTGCTGCTCTTAGATTTTAAAGAACCTGGTGTCAACATCAACGGTGAGCGATATGCAGACAGCTTAAAACGCTTACGGGTCAGCATCAAGAATAAACGTCCCGGGAAGCTCACAAATGGTGTCATTCTTCTGCATGATAATGCTCGACCCCATGTAGCCCAGACGATTCAAGATCTGCTTGGTCATATGAAGTGGGAAGTCTTACAACATCCACCTTACAGTCCCGACTTGTCCCCGTGCGATTATCATGTTTTTGGCCCTTTAAAGAAATTACTAAAAGGACGGCGGGTCAAATCGGACGCTGAGATAGAGTTTGCTGTTAGCGAATGGTTCCGCAAACAGCCGCAAGAATGTTGCCAGCAGGGAATCTACAGATTAGTGCAACAGTGGGACTCATGCCTTAACGTTAATGGAGACTTCTTTTAAAATCATTTAATAAAAAAAGCTTTACATCCTTTAAACGTGTTTCTATTGAACAATCCCGTAAAATAAATTACTTTAAAATAAAACTTTGATTTTAGTGATGTTAGTGATTTTCGTAATATTTTCAAGGACAGGCGTATAGTTTTTGAGACAACGGGCGCCATGAATCTGTCTTTTTTTTGTTATATTCCGAATCGGATTGATCGCTACCGTCTCATTATGATCATTTGTTAGATATACTTGTAACTATCCGGTATGGTACGGGTTATGGTATCTATTTGCTGCAAATATTTAGAGGCTCGTACTCAGTAAAGCGATACAGTATTATGAAAAAATCGTACAAATATTTAGCACTGTTAGCGTCTGGAGAATATGGAAGAAAATTCTACCAGTTTTTTTGTATCATTCATTTTGTTTATATTGGAATGCAAGATGTCATCTTCATTGTTTTATTACTTCGTTAAGTTTTAGTTTAGATTTGTGTAACCCTTATGTCTTTTTTTTTATTGCAACAAAATATATAGCAAATAACGATTTCTTTTTCTTTTGATCTTTCTAGTTTTATCTTCTTCTTCTCCTCTTCAAGGATTAGGTTATATAAATCTGTTCCGGCACCCATCTCATCCTCGGACGACCCACGTCTCTGCTACCAATGGCTTTGTAGTTCAGTGCCACTTTCGGCATTCGATCCTCTATCATCCTTTGCAGATGATCCCACCATTGTCTTGTGTAAATTGAAATAATTTCATTTATGTCCTTTACTTCGAGTTCTGCTCTGATATCTTCATTCCTTAATCTATCTTGCAATGTACAATTTAAAGTATTTCGAAGAAACTGCATTTCAGCACTCTGAATCTCAGATAAATGCCGCGATTTCGTGATACTGAGGTACGGTTGTTTAAAAGTAGGCAATACTGGGTTCTTGATGCGTAAATTGTAGGTATATCATCATCCACCCGTTATTGATATATTGATAGAATGATTGATCTGTGTGTCAGTGATGGATATACAGTGAATGTTGCTTGTAACGAGATTCAAGGGACAGGACAAATGTGCTCGTTAAAACCGGGTGCTCGCTACAGCCCAAATTTTTATACCGTGATTATCGAACACGTAGCAAAAAAAAGTCTACTATAGAAGAGGCTTTGCACAATAAAAATTTGGCATGTTTTACATTCTACGCTTAAAAGTGAACTTTAGACTTTAAACATTTTTTAGACGCTAACGTTCTTTGCTGAATATTGGCGTATAGTGCATTCGCGAAATATAGTAAAAGTAACTATGTAGGAAAAACTTACCAAAAATCAGCTCGCTATATGGCAAAAAATGCAAAACTTGCCATGCCACATGTACAAAATTTATTTTTAAATTACAAGAAAATTCATTATAATTTATTTGTATTTTTGTTCTTCGTTCGAAATGGAATCGTCTAAATCATGTTTCGCAAACAGAATTTAATTAACCTCAAAAAAGTCATCTATTATTGTTTGTTTAGTAATTTTGTACCTGTAGATATCAAAACAGTTTTGTAATTTATTAAATATTCCACGAATTCATGACTTACATTATTAGTTTCACTAAATTGCGTTAATGATTTTAACGGATGTTTAAAATGCTGTATTGTAACAAACTTTTGTTAGGACTTTAATCCATGAACAAGCCTGCGATAAAATGCGCGTTTAATGCGTTCCTACTCGTTAAAAGGTAGTTTAATTATCATTACTAACTATATCTACAAAATCTCATATTTTTGCTCGTTACATCCGAGTTCTCGTTATAAGCGAGCTCGTTTATCCGCGAGTTCCACTGTATTCCGAAATTTTCATGTTTTATCTTTCACGTTCCGCGAGTTTTAATTTTCATGTAAGCGTAGTTTTTCGATTCTCCGCCGCAGGTGTGACAATCGGTTTGGTATAATAGAGTAAATATTTAACGTATACTGTACCATTAGGTGTAATTTAATTTCACCTTAAGACGGTTGCAAATTTTAGCAACCGAAACGTTGCTTTTGTTTTCTAAAGCTATCGATGATTGATGCATTCCAAAATACGACTTACCTTACCTAAGAGGAAGATGTCAGTTTTTGTTCTTTAATTATCTACAAACATTTTAGAAAAAGAGGGGTTCGACAGATTGAACTATTGACCCAGTCCATTGTACTAGTTGGCTGATATGAATGACCTAGCTGTGATAAGTTTGTTTCAATGAACTACCTTGCCCATCTTTACCCCCCCCCCCCACACACACACACAGAAAGCGAATGTTTCGAGTCTGATTGTTACGCTTAGATTATATAGACGAAAGCCAGATTATTTATAGATTGACGTAATGTAGCGGCTCTTTTTTCCCTATAGTAGAAAGCTTATTCGCGAATGGCTATTTAAAAAAAGGAGGGGATACCGCGCGCTTGTTTGGAAACCGGTCGATTCGCGGGCGACCAAGAATGAATGAGTCAGTTGGCGCTTTCCAACAGGCAAGGAAGTGTGTGTTGTGTGTGTGTGAGAAAGTACGCGTGAATGTAGTGCAATCGTTTAGTTTTTTTTTTAATAAAACATTTCAAAAACGGTTTATCATCGTGAACTGTGGTGTTTTAATAAATTTAAAACAGTTCTTTGCCAGTGAAATCGAGTGTTTTTACTGAAGAAACTGAACTTGTGAAACAAAAAAATCCAAGGAAATACCAGGTGAGAGTGGACGTTGCGCAACAGCTGTGACACCGGGCCATGAGTTTGATGCCGGTATTACAGTTACTGTACATCGTCACAGTATACTAGTAACCATGTTTATTTTCAAATCTGCCAAGAGTTTGATCGGTTTGATGTTAACATTTATGATGAAAGATTATTTGGCGGACATTCTCATGTGCAAAGTAGACGTGTATATTGAAAACGATTATTTTGTCTTCGTTAACCAGTTCTACATCAGTGTCGAAACTTACAGCCTGACTAATAAACTTCATTTCCGTTTTGTGGAGAGTGATTACTCGTTAACGATTTCTTTTCAATTTGTGAACAGCTCCGACCCTGCCCTCGTTTCTGCCACCACTGCTGAAGAAGGTGACAGTAGTTCCTATGCCCCCAGCAAAGAAGAAGATACTGACAGTATCTCTGAAGATGCCGACAATTTTTCCGAAGATGCTGACAGTAATTTCTAAACGAAACGTCCCTTATTTTTGTTTTTGTAATAAAACTGCATTGCCTATTTTTACTGCTGATTAGTGTAAAAACTTGAACTTTAATGAACAGTGAAATTTTTGGATTTTGTTGTCCATGACGTGTCCGTTTAACTAATTATAAGTACAACACTACCGACTCGGAACACAAAGTTTTTTATCGATAAAAAGTAAAATTTTTACGTTATATTTATAATTAGAACAGTGAAAGTTTGTGTTTGAAGATGGGACAGACGTTACACATAACTGGCATGCCTTGTTAAGTGTAAAGTACATTTTTGCTTTGAACAAAAGAGTGTTTGTACAACAAGGAAAACAGACTGTATCTTGGATTGCCAAAACTTTTGTGAGAATAAACAAAATGAAGTTGAAAACGTCTACTTATACAAGACAGGTGAAGAATTAGGTTTATCCTCTTTGAGGCCATACTTCAGATCCAGCCAGGAAGCCAGTTTTGGTGAGAAGTGTGTGTGTTTGTAAACATAATTGGAAGTGGAAATACAGTCTTTTTTTAAATGTTGTGTAAATACATCAACTTGTGTAATAATATTTATAGTATTGCATAAATTGTGCAAAATGTTTATACAAGTGGGAGGGTGGTAATGGGATTTTACAGCTAAAAGTCTAAGTTGTAGAAACAAAATCTGTTTAATATTGTGCTTACATTGTAATTGTATTGTACAGTAGAGCATTGATTATCCGAACCTCTCGGGACCAGCGTCCATTCGGGTAATCCATATTTCAGATAATAGATCGTAAATTGAAAACATTATTTCCCTTCACAAAAACAAAGGTTTTTATTACAAAATCATTTCTAACCTACTGTTATATAATTACAGCAACCTGGATACTGTACTGAAATGTATTACTAAGCCTAAAAACTGAGTGTACATTATTAAATACATACATACATTTAATTAAAACTGAGTGTAGTTAATAAAAACAAAAACTTAATTTAAACAAAAAGAGTTTAATGACAAACACTGTACTATAAAATTAATTAAAAAACAAAACAAAACAAAACAAAACAAAACAAAACATATAGTAGGCCTACCATGGATTTACACTTTTTTGAAGAATTGTCCATCAATGTCTGCTTCAAAGCTATATCCCGTTTTCTTGCTGCTAAAGACTGAAGTCGTTTAAGTTTCATAATCTGAATACAATCTATCTCGTCTTCTGTTTGGCCCACTTTAGAACAGTCTCAAGTGCGTCAAAACCTTTTCCTGCCGGGCCTACACGTGTCCAATACATGACTGTGCAGTAGACCTACAGTACTAATTGTACTTTTTATTGAGTTCGGATAATAGATCGTTCGGTTAATGGATGTTCGGATAATCTGTGCTATACTGTATTAAAAATGGTTATGTTTTTATAATTTTTAGTTTGTAACAGACTAAGTATATTTGTAAAGTGTGTAGCTATGCCTGCGCATGCGCGCGCGCGCGCACACACACACACACACACACACACACACACTTGAATACAGTTAAAATGTATTTAAAACTGAGACAATTTTCAAAATGCTTTAATGTAAAACAATATAATTCTGTTTCACATAATTGTGTAATGACTTATTGAAGACCAGATCATAGAATTGTTGAAGAATAATAAGTAGGATATTTTAGTTCTATGATAAATAAATATAAACACAGAATAGAAACTTTGTTACTACACAGAGGTCGAATGTTCGGTCAACATGGATGAAATGTGGGAAGTTTCTAATTGGCCACTGCATGAAGATCAAGGAGCATTGAATGATTGTGGGGATCCGATCCTATCAACCAAATAGTTAAACATTAGTAAGTGACTAATAAGTTTATTAGATTAAGAGTGATCTGAAACTACAGAGTGTGATGTTTCAAATGTTTTTGTATATTTTACAAATGTATTACACGCGCATGCGTGTGTGTGTGTGTTATGATATTGTAGATCGTAGATAATAAATTAATTTGTTAGTGTAAGGCTTCTAAATGGTAAGGAAACATCTAGTCATTTTATATACCGTAAACATGTATTTAATTAATGTGTACAGTACAGTATGGTTTATAATTTTGTATATTGTAAATTACTTTAAGTGCTATATCATGTTTAAGTACGGTATATATTTAGTGTATTTTTGTAATATTTTTAAAGTAACTCAGGTTTCCTACTCATTGTATAGATTGATGTACATAGAGGCACCAATAATTATTGATATGTCAAAAGTAATTTTGATTTGCTATTTATATTGTTATAGTTGTATTTTTTACTGTTAAAAACAATATATTGTTCTTGGATTTCGTTGTCCATGACGTGTCCGTTACTTAACTAAATATCACTATAGTATTGACAACTCGGAACACTAAGTTTTTTATAAGTAAAAACGTAAAGTTTTACCTTACAGCCTAAACCGGCTTTCACCTTTAGAAGGCTTCATCAGAGGCTGCCATAGGTAGCGTTGTCCGTCTTGTTGTTGGCGACGGGATAGTTATTCGAAAGATCGAAGCTGTGTGTGTGTGTGTGTGTGTGTGTGTGTGTGTGTGTGTGTGTGTGTGTGTGTGTGTGTGTGTGTGTGTGTGTGTGTTCGAATAATGCGTGCGATTTGAATTGTGTCTGTGTTTTGTTTGTGTGCGTTAGTAACTGTTCGCATTGTCTTTTGTTTCCCCTGTATAGTATTAGAATGTCAGCAACGTATCTGTGCCAATATAGTATTTTATGAGAGTGTCTGTCATTGTTTGTGAGTATTTTTGTTTTTTCTAAGTGTTGGAGGAAGACTTCTGCTCAGCACCCACACACCAAGCGCTTCCCAAAATCCATGAAGAAGACATTCCGATCCGCCCCATTATCAACTACCGTAATGCCCCTGCACACAAACTGGCAAAATATCTAGACAAAATTATTAGACAACACACAGATATAGACAACAACATTGCAGTAAAAAACAACACTGACCTAGTAACTAAAATAAAAGACATACACATCCCCCATAATGCCACATTAGCCTCCTTTGACATTAAAAACCTGTACACAAACATCCCAATCTCTGAAACAATCACCATCCTACAAAACAAACTCAAACAGAACAACACACCAGACTAACTTATCAATGAAATAACAGAAACTCTGAACATTATCACAAAACAAAACTACTTTACTTATAACAATAAATACTACACACAGAACGATGGCCTACCCGTGGGCTCCCCCATATCCAGCATTCTAGCAGAAGTCTTCCTCCAACACTTAGAAAAAACAAAAATACTCACAAACAATGACAGACGCTCACATAAAATACTGTATTGGCACAGATACGTTGATGACATTCTAATACTATACAGGGGAAACAAAAGACAATGCGAACAGTTACTAACGCACACAAACAAAATACATAAAAACATAACCTTCACTGCCGAATACGAACACAACAATACCATAAACTTCTTAGACCTTTCCATCACAAAACTAGAACACAGGCACAAATTCAGTATATACAGAAAACCAACTACAACTGACACACTAATACACAACACCTCCAATCACCCAATACAACACAAACTAGCTGCTTTTAGAACCATGATACATAGACTTAACAACATCCCCTTAGATGAAATAGACTACAAAGACGAACTAAACACGATAAAATATCTAGCAGAATCTAACGGTTATGACAGAACAATAGTCAGTAAACTCCTACACAAAACACAAAACAAACAACAAAGACAGAAAACAACAAATTCATAACACTAACATACATCAACAAACAAACTGAAAAAATTGCCCACAAATTCAAAAAAGCAGGATACAGAATCGCTTACAAAACTACTAACAAAACAGAACACACACTATCAAAATGCATGCCCAAAGCACAAAACAAATTCGATCTACCTGGTGTATACAAGCTAAATTGCTCAAATTGCAATAAATTCTACATAGGCCAGACAGGACGTAGTTTCAAACAGAGATACATTGAACACACAAAAGCACTCCACACCACTACAGAATCTACCTTTGCAAACCACCTAATTGAAGCAAACCACACATATAAAAACATCGACAATAACATGAACATTCTACACGTACACACAAAAGGCCGAAAACTAGACACTCTAGAACAATTAGAAATATACAAACACACAAAAACAAATAAAAACGACATCCTAAACGAACAGACACAATTCAAATCGCACGCATTATTCGAACACATCTCACCACACACACACACACACACACACACACACACACACACACACACACACACACACACACACACACACACACACACACACACACACACACACACACACACACACACACACACACACACACACACACACACACACACACACACACACACACACACACACACACACACACACACACACACACACACACACACACAGCTTCGATCTTTCGAATAACTATCCCGTCGCCAACAACAAGACGGACAACTCTACCTATGGCAGCCTCTGATGAAGCCTTCTAAAGGTGAAAGCCGGTTTAGGCTGTAAGGTAAAACTTTACGTTTTTACTTATAAAAAACTTAGTGTTCCGAGTCGTCAATACTATAGTGATATTTAATATATTGTTAGTATATTTTTTTTTAATATTTTTAAAGTACCGGTAACTTCCTTGTTGGGTACTCATTGTATAGATTGATATTGTAGTAGATGCCAGTAGTTATTGATTTGTCAAAAGAAATTTTGTATTGTTATTTATAATGTTATAGTTGTATTTTTTACTGTTAAAAACAAATTGTTTATATGTAAAAGGCACAAGTAGGTAATGTAAATATTATACAGAAACAATTTACAAAGTAATTAAATTTAAATTAAACAATTATAATGATTTCTGAGTAGTAAACAATTTGTAAGATTTCTGGGCAGTACCATGAAACAGCGTGCTTTTGCAATACCCTGACATTTCAGCTGTAAAAATGAGTGACTAGGTTAACATTTAGAGTAATAAGATATGGGCAAAGAGTAGTGCCAGACATATTGCCACATTTCATGTGTGGTGTGTGGCTCAAACTGGCAGCTTACCCCAAGCTATTCTGTGATAAAAATTGTTATTTATTAAAAAAAGTAATTATGATAATTACATGATATTCTTTGATTCAGCACTGGTGTACAATTGAAGCAGACAGGACTATATTTTTGTGCATTGTTTGCTTTATTTTTTATTTTATGGTTTTACTTGTAGATGTCAGCATAAAATCCAAAACATGATTGTTAATAGCGATTGTCAGTGTTATGTTATGTTATGATTGTCAGTGTTCTTTGTGTAAAGAAAAAGTTTTCTCATCATAACATCAGTGACACTTTCTTTAAAATTTGGCCATAATTGGTTATCAGTTTGTGGAACAAAGATTTGTAATGTGTCTGTCATTGAGAAGCTTTATAAATCAAAGCAATATTTTTGTTACTAATTTTGTATATATCTAATTCTATATTAGCAAGCTAGTAATTCTCTGCCACAGTGTGATAATTGCAGTACAATCATTGCAATTGGAGCACGCGCGCGCGCGCGCACACACACACACACACACACACTTGCAGTTAAATAAAAAAATAAAATGTCATGCATGAAAAAACAACAGGAAATCGACAAATAGTGAAAGAAAACAACACAAGATTCTAATTTAGTGCCAATATGTACTATGTCAAACAAAAGAGTAGAGGATATGCAAAGATATGTAAATGAAAAAGCTTCCCCAGTAATTGTACAATGCTTGCCTCTTTTCTGCAGTAGCGACAATTGATTGTAGTATGATTATTACATTGTGAATGTTACTAGTTTGTAATCTAGCATTGGATGTAACTTACACATAGCCTGAACACTGTTGGTCATGTGGGGGCTTCGATGCACGAACAATATCGGGGAGAAGTATGGGGAATTGTGGTTCTATTTGTCAGGTGCTGTGGCTGAGCAAAACTATAGCCTTTACATCTGAAGATGTTTCTACATCATGGCATGATTAATTGGGATTTCTATAGACAAAGGTTCATACACAAAGACAATATTCTTACTGAAAATACCAAGAATATAGTTTATTATTATTATATATATTTAATATTTACAATAACTTTACCTCAAGATGTTTTTCCCTTTCTTGAAACATGTTTCGGATGCTTTGTGTTCCCATCCTCAGTTCCCATCCTCAGGAAGGCTGTGAATGGGAATGCTTACACAAAGCATCCCAAAACATGTTCCAAATAAGTGAAAAACTCTTGAGGTAAACTCATTAATATTAAATATATTATATACATCAAGAAACAGACTGTAGCAAAAAAAGTGTTTTAATTATTATTGTATGTATGTATAAATATTCTGTACATTATTATTATATTATAGTATATAATATGTCGACTGTCATGATGTATATATAACACAATTTTGCATGACATTGTGTATGTGTATATTAATATTAACATGTTTGTGTGTTGTCTATATATACATGTATATAAAAAAATGTAATGATAAGGTGTACCTACCTCTCTATCTTTTATTGTATTGCAGAATCATGTAGACCTTGTCTATGCACTGGATAGCTTCTAACGCCATCTGAGTTGTCCAGGTAGTATAGTTCCTAGACACAGTACAGTATAACATAAGTAATTCTTGTAGACAAAAAACAGTGACTAATGTGCTTCCGTAATTTAAATTCCATATTATATATCCATATACTGCACTGTGGGCTTGCGTGTGGGTAATCGGAGACCCCCAGTGCATAGACAAACTCTACAAGATTTAATATAATAAATTATTAATTAGCATATAGTGCAGTGGTAGTTCAATTTATTATGTCAGAGACTAGATTCCTACCCATTGATATAAATGAATGACGTAGTGAATAATTTCATGTGAGAATTGCCATTAACAGGCAATGTTGTGGACTTGTAAATAAGAGACTACAGAAATAAATAAATAATAATTATTATTAGTGTAATATATTGTTGTGTACATGATTACTAATATTTATATGTATATTTTTTATTTTCTTCTTGGCATTGTGTATAAATATTGTATTTGTGTATATTTTTTGAAACAAAGAAATCGAAGAGACAGAGTTCCTAAGGCTTTCACAGCCGGTGCGGCATAGTTGGAAACATTATTTGCCGGACTGTTTGGCAGTAACGATATTATTATCATTGACACATGTCTCGGCCTCACCATCAGAGACCATAATCAGTGTTGGAAACAGTTGGCACAATGTCTGCCCCACTGATGAGGTTTTCTGTTCTCTGTTGGTATTGGGGTGAATTTGGCATACATACCGTGCCAGGTGTTTCGGACACTGATGATGGCCTCTGATGGTGAGGCCAAAACAGCCAAACAGCCCGGCAAATAATGTTTCTGACTACATGATACATTTGCGTAGATTGGTTGAATATACTGTAGATATTATATTACATAAAAATTAACTTATTTTGGAACTTAGGAATCTCTGGTTTTATCGTCAGACCTTGAGCTAATTCCAACTATTCACTAGTTACCAACAAACATCAATATCGTTTTGTAGTTGTGGGGGGCTAAAGATAGAAAAACGACTTTTCTGACACAGATTTCCAAATAAGTAATTTATGATAAACAATGGCTGGTGGTCCCTTCTGTCAACTCATTACTTCTAATGCACTCTTTAATATATACCTCATTAAATAAAATAAGTACTTTAGAAATTAGGTACGTCAATTTCACTTGTGTAAATAGTGTATATTTTTTGTATAATCACATTGCATTATTGTAATAATTTTGATATGTTATTATAACTTTAATTAGTTTAATTAGATACAGTTTTTTAGTTTGGATAATTTATTGTTGTTGACAGGCAAAAATATTTATATACATAATAAACTTATTTTTTGTTATTTAATGCTTGTTTTGTTTGATTCCTTATCCTTCCGGGGTATATTCCAAACATTCATGTGTATTGGGTATTTATGAATTTCCCTTAAAATATCTAGTTTTTCGTATTTTTTTAATTTTTGATATAGTAATATCATTGATAATAATACATATAAAACTAAATTATTTATGTTAATAAGGAACTCTTTCATTTATTGCATATATTCACTAAAAACCGTTGGATTGATAAGTAATTTTTTTATATTAAAAGGTTTTTCGATCAGAAATTTTGTCTAATCCGCAATATTATTTACCACTGACTTGTGTGGTTTAAGGTTTAAAATAACAGATAAGTGACTTAAACCATATTTATTTCTGCACTAGTGCATAATTTGTACACAGACTCAATTCCCAGCTCAGCATTTTGTGTGAACTAGTAAGCTCCCTGAGCTACAGAACTCGTTGACTATTTTTGATGATGTACATTTATTATTACATAAATTTTGATATTAGATAAATTTTCAGTTACGGGAAAAATTATGAAAATCTCAATTTCTCTATTATTTCCTTAGTAACATATCAATTGTAGAGCAACACAATCATAAAATAAACATTAAAAATTAGAAACATTCTGATTTTTGTTACAATTCCTTCTAGTTTGACCGCTGGGGCGTCAAATTCGAATTTTTCAAATTTTAATCTCTTATAATTGAAAATACAAATTCTAATATCAGTTTATTGCTTTTTGGTAATTACAAATATCATCATGCTAAAATGTCTTCATAATTTAATGATACATAGTACTGTACTTAGTAAGGTCTAACAAGTAGACAAAATTAATTAATAATATTTTTTTTTTAAACAATAAACTTAGAAAGACCTGATTTAAATTTGTATAAGAAAAATAATAAAGTTATTGGGGCCATATTTAACAATTTCAGATTATTAAATAAGCATTGTGATTTATCCTTAACTTAGTAATTATCGTTGATCAGCCAATAAGTATAATACAGATTTTATATTATTTGTGTCGATGTTTTGACAATATTTATTGTCATCATCAGGACCTGTGTACGGATACAAGAAAAAATATCAAACACAACAGATCAGTTAATTGACTGAATGTGTACGTGCGTGTTTGCGTATGTGTGTGCGCACACATGTGCGTGTGTTTGTGATTTGAAACAGTTTGTTTTACATCATCAAATAATTTCATAATCACATATTATATTCCTTAAATACATCGAGAAAATTATTATAATATCCCAGAACATAATTCATACAATATTACAATTTAAGTTACTGATAATGCAAGTTTGTAAGTTAGATTAGATTAGGTTAGTTTACATTTGCAAGTTGTTTGACGATTACTGCTTTTATAATTACTTACAAATATTATTAAGGAATTACTGAATTAGCAGTAATTATAATTTAAATATTGTATGAATTATGTTCTGGGTATTATAATTTTCTCGATGTATTTAAAGAAAATAATATGTAATAAAGCAATTATTTCGTGATGTAAACAAATTTTCAACTCCGTCACACAAACACACACACACACACACACACACACATACACATACACATAAACATATTCAGTCAATTAATTGATCTTGTATTTGATATTTTCTCTTGTATGTCTACACAGGTCCTGGTGATGACAATAAACGTTGTCGAAACGTCAACACAAATAATATAAAATTTGTGTTATACTTATTGACAAATCAACAGTCACTACTAAATTAAAGATAAGTCACAACGCTTATTTCTTAATCTGAAATGGTTAAATATGGCTCCAAATAACTTTATTATTTGTTTATGCAAAAAAAAAAAGTTAATTAATTTTGTCTATTTATTAGATCCTACTAAGTAAAGTACTATACATTAAATTATGAGGACATGTTTTAGCATGATGCTATTGTAATTACCAAAAAGCAGAAAACTGATATTATAATTTGTATTTTCAATTCTGTGTATTCAAATTTTATAAATATTTTTTAGTGCTAGAATCATTTTAGTTCCAATCAAACTATGCCGGCTAAGATTGTTCATAGCATCATTAGGTCAATAAGTACCTCATCCACTTGGTATTTACCCAACCCTCATCACTAAACCATACTTTTATAGTATTTTCAGATAAAACACAGTTTTGAGAGTCTTTTTACTCTAAACGTTACTATTTAGGATCTAAAATCTGTAGGATCATTATGATCTAAGCTAGAAAAAGTTGTTTTTTATTGCATTGTTTTTTACCTTCAGATCAGGGTAAAACCATAATTCTCTCTAGAGAATTAGGTGTTTCAAGGTGAATAAGGTAGTTCAAGTGCAGGGGTGAAAATACTTTTTATTGAGACTTTGTAATGCTCACTTCACTGAAAAAATTTTGTTGTTGTTTTTTAACACGCAGGTTAGGTTAGCTAACCATTCATTACAGTAAATAGCACACATCTGCATATCACTGAGCAAATGCCTTCACAGTGTTCTTCTGAACAGATCTTATGCAGATCATTGTTATCAGTACTTCACCAGTTCATCGCTCCATTTTGTAAAAAAAACTGCCTGTCATTGTGGCATCTTTATATTTCTTGGTCACCAAAAACGTTTTATGACATTATAATAATGAATTTTATGACTAACCATATTTAAACTTTTCAGTAAATTCATTTGTGTTCCTTTTACCTAGTGTGTATAATTCATACAATTAATAATAAACCTTGATAATAATTAAATAAATCAGATAAAAACTTATAATAACATCATAAATGACCAATTAGAATACAACAGATATGAAACATTTAAAGCTTTCCACTGATATTCAGAAAAAAAAACTCTGTAAAAGAAACCAGACAAATGAAGTGTGTACTCATGGAAAAAAAAACTAATTTGTAAGTGTAAAAACTGAAAAAAAAACAATATAAATTTTAGTCAGATTTTTGTCATTTCATTCTGTATAGACAGTATATATAATTAATACAGTGTATGCTAGTTTGTGTGTTCAGTGATTTAGCTCATCAGCCACTTTTTGCAACCAAATTAAAAAGAAACTATTTTAATCACAAAATGTGTTTGTGAACTTACTTTAACTTTATATGTATTTTTCTATTTCTTTGTCATACTTTCTTACCAGGGGCGAACCTAGGACTTCATTTTGGGGGGGGGGGGATTTTTCAGTCACATATCGTTTTCTTAGAGTATTTTTTTTTCTCATATAATAATGAAAATCGTACCAACAAATTAAAACTAATGGTTAAATAATGGCTGTAATTCACTAATTTCATAAAAATCAATTAATAACATACAGTTTGACTTGGAAGCCTAATAATACCTTTCTGTGAAATATAAATACTTTAAAGAGAACGTTAAAATTAAGAAATTAAATTTTGTATGTGTATGTGTGTGTTTGTGTTGTAGGGTTAACACATGCGAGAACACGAAAAACTTTAAATGAACGTATATTAAATTTTACAATAGTTTGTTTCTTAGAGCTAAGTAGAGTCAATTACAACAACTTTTGTCCATTATGAAAAATAATGTTAAGAAATTAAAACTCATTCACATTATGTGCTTTGTGATTGAAGTTATCAACATGTAACATTAAATTAAAATATAAAAAGATATGTCCCTATTTATCGTCACCAGTGGAAAAACATACCATACTCCAACTTCTTTTCATTTTTCATCATTTCTTTCAACATCTGTTATATTTATTATTGAGTATAAGGACTATTATTGTAGATTAGTTAAACTTGTCATTGACCCAAATAGTATTTTGTTTAAACTGACAAAACTTGGAAGTAAATTAATTACATTTCAAAAAACGTAACCAGTTTAAAAATTTTTGCACCAAATTAAAAATTTTTTTTTTTAATTCCCCCATATCCCTCCTAGGTTTGCCCCTGTTTCTTACGTTTCTTAAAACTGACAGTAATCAGAACCAAATGGTAATTTTGTAATCAGAACCAATGACAGTACCGTTTACCAAATGGTAAAAGCTTAAGAGCATGATAATGTCTTTCAGCTGCCAGCTAAACGGAACATTTGCGCAAAAGAAACAGTCGGTCAGTAACTATAATAATTTATAAAATATTTGTCAATCTTCATTTATATAATATTTATAAATGTTGCAGAACGTATCAAAACAAACCTTTATTTACAATCCCAATGACGTCATGCAATGATGATGTCACACAATGATGACGTCATACAGCATGAGGGTAAATAAAATGATGTTACAGAAAGTTTCAAACGATGTCCAGCTAAAAGACATTATCAAGTCAAAAATGTAACAGTCTGTGTATTTTATTTGTTGTTAACACATTCATTAAAAATGACATGGGTTCAGTACACCTCTGTAAAAATTCGTACAGCTGATCAATAAATAATGTTGCACTTTGTCACATGATTAAAGAAAATAAACATGTATGATATATAATTGAGTGATTTAGTTTTTCGTATCTTATGTAAATGTAGAAACACGTTTTGTGTGTAAAGTGAGTAATATTTCTCCATATGTAAATACTTTAAAATTGGTTATCCTGTGTCTATATTTACTTAAAAAATAATTTTTTAAACACTATTCAATTTGTGAAATTTTTATCAGCAGAGTTGTGATGTATTGTGGTAAATAAGTGTTTGTGCAAAAAATAAACCATGTTGTGTGTGTGTGTGTGTGTGTGCGTGCGCGCGCGCGCGTCCTTGCAAGTGCAGACAGGAATGATCCCGGTCTTGTGAGTATTGGAGTTCTTGCCTGTAGTAACATGAAATGCAATAAGGAAATTTCTAAATTGATTTTGAATGTTATTTAAAACAAACAACCTATTACACAAACATCGTAATCATCAAATAAAGATTTGTCTTCATCAAAATTTGTCATCAATTCATTACATTAAAAAAAAATAATGGTGTATAAATCAGTTATTTCTTAGTTTCAACAAACTGTTTCTGTGCTTGAAATTGATAAGAAAAATCATAATTATAAGATGTATATTTTTGATTATGTTGATTAAAAAAATGATGTAGGACTACAGTTTATGGTAAAAGATCGATCTATATACTTGAAGCACAAGGTGTACTTTAAAATCTTGGATCTATTAAAATTATTTTTAGAGCAACAGTAATGAAGATTTTGATTATTTTGCAGTGTGTGTGGAGGTGAACAATAGGATCAGACTCCTTTGGATTAATCGAATAATTGATTTGAGGACAAATATAAAAATAGTTTTGACAACATTGTATGAATATCATAAAATTACAGTAAAGCCTGATGTTCTGAAATAATTGGGTCAGAGATGATTCAGCTTATTATTCAAAATTTTGGGTTCTCAAACTTGTAAAATTACCACAGCTTAGCAGAAAAGAAGCATTAATGTCATACTAAACTAAGTTCATAGGAATTAAGCTCCAAAATATAATAACTCAAAGAGAATTGATATTGCCAATCAAGATAATAGCCAAACCTACTACAATAGTATTTTGCATGTATTAGTTAAACGCACTACATTTTGAAACACACAATGCAAATTCATTTCACAATTCAATTAAGTTCACTTTTTTAACTGTGTACTCAATATACTGTTTATAATAAAAAACTGTAAGAAACAAAATATTTCTGTCTAAACCTGTACACAATAATAATAGTTTACCTCATGTGTTCTACATCTATTACTTGTACTTCAGTATTTGTACATTTTCTCGTTTACAACACACACGTGGGTATTTGTTTGTTTGTTTTTAAGTTACAAAGTGTGTGCGATTTCCTCAATTTACATTATTTTTCAATTTACTGGTCAATTTACTTAAACTACATGACTGACTCTGTGGCACTACAGCCCAGCGATGAGCATTGCCCTCCCTGACTAGTCGCCTCCAAACACCTCGGTCCTCCGGCTTTCTCTTCCAATCCCCGATACCCATCCTCCTGAGGCCATCTTCTATGTAGCCGCCTTCTTCTAGGTCTTCCTTTCCTTTTTTTCCCATCTATTGTCAGTCTAGGAATTGCTTTGGACATTCTGTCGTCCTCCATGTGCATCACATGTCCTAACCAGCTGATCCTCATAAACTTGATGAACCTATGAACTATGTCCTCACCATTTATCAATTCCTACAATGCACTGTTGTTCCCAATGCACCATTTTTCACCTTCCTTCACTGCTCCAAAGATTTTTCTTAGAATTCTTCTTTCGAAGACTCAACTTAAACTACATATTATCTTTTTAATGATTTATATGTTGTGTCGTTGTTTATGTGTGTCTTTATCGTAGTTCTCATGTATATTAATTATAATTTACTTACAGTTTGTTCAGATCACCATAGATTGGTCTGCCAAGTTTCCACTGCTTACCTTCTGCTGTTAAGAAGTTTATATATTATTTGAAAAAGTCGTAAAAGTATTAACGATAAAGACTCATTGGTTCTGTTATAAATTTGAAATGAAGTTTGCTCATGTAAAACCATACCATTAAATGAACTTTTAATTTACTGTAATACTGATGGTAAACGACGCCATTAAATTAGTATTAGATAGTAACATTCAAAAATAAACTGTCATAATTTTAGATCTAGTATTTGTTTAATATGTAGTAGTCTGTAATTAGTTTTCTATATGTGATGTAGTTGCTTTATTGTTATAATCCATTTACAAATTCATATGCACAGTATTGTTTTTATGTCTACAAGATGGTGAAAAGATGGCAATTGAAAAAAAAATGATGAAGAATTAATCAAGACTGTTAATCATATTCTGCTGATGCTTAGGCTGTGGGAGGAGACGTTGATGTGGGTGCTATTGTAGTTGATATAATTAACTTGTACAGTAAATAGACCAGTAAATAAAGTATATATGGTAGTGTACATGAATGACTTACCTTAATTATGAAAACAAATAAGAAATTATGGTCTGCTTTCTTTTGGCTCATGCCGTTCTAATTTATAAAGAAACAAAGATGTTTGGTGTTAAATAAACTATGTATGCAGAAATTAAAGTTGTAACATGAAAACGTGTTACGTATATTTTACTGTACAATTAACCTACGTAAAAACAAACATGTTAATGCACACTGTACACTTAAAGTTTTTTAAACCCTCGGATTTATGAGAAACAGTTGGTCATTTTCTTTACTCTGACGTCCGTCAGCTGCATAATCTCTCCACTTTTTCAGATTCATTACATCGACTGGGGTTGAAGTAGGCTGTTCGTCAACATACACACTGATTTGTGACAGTAAAATATTTTAAACAGTAATCATTAAGCATAGTACAGTATTTCATTGCTATTATTTGTGTCCGTATGTATAGTTCATTTTTTCCACCCTCTTTAGTCAACAGTCGGTTAAGAGAGAGGCCACTGTACACCTAAGTGTGATTAGATTATGTTAGCTTTGGTAGGTAATAATGATATTTAATGTTAAACATATTTGGAAGTACTGGAATTTAATTGCAACTTATGCTAATTTAGAAGTACAGCCAGATGATTTTTAGCTGGTTTGGTTATTTAGACAGGTACCCCAAAACATACAGTAATTATACTGTTGTATTGATTTTAAACGTAATTTTTGACAGAATATTTTCGTAGTATAAAGATTAAGTCAAATGTTAATGATTATTTAGTTTAAAGAAAAGAATGTTTCAATAACTCTGTGTGTGAGATTCCCTTCAGTCATTACAAAAATTAGCCTAAACTTAGGGTTTAAATGTTTCATAAAATAAACACTAATACTTGAAACAGTATTGATTAAATACAAATTAAAAAATAAATATAAAATTCATTCTATGTCATGTGTATTAACTTACTTCAATGTATTATTTAATGAGTATACATTTGGTTTGTGATAATCATTCTCAATACTGTATTTGTTGTCGATGACACTGCTGAAACGTTGGTTTCACAGAAAAAATTGGACCACGGCCAAACAGCCATGGAAGGAATTTTAACAACACACTACTTCTTTGTTGTCAATAACGTATTACACATGATATATAAATAAAAGTTATCCCCTCCCCCTTCAACTAGCCTTTTCATTTAATGATATTTCATCTACGTTTCTACAGTGGATTATTATGACCTTCTTTTCAAGATACTTTATTTATCAAAATTAAGTACTTTACTCTTGTTAAAACATAAAACGTTGCAGGTAAACTACCCATTCCCCTTAACCGATCTTCACCAAATTCAATAGGTCTTGAGTCCCGTACAGCTCTGATACATATGCAAAAAATTATTTGATTCTGTTTGAATTTGCGGCAGTTATTGTTCGTAAAAAAAAAATGCTGTTGTTAAAACATAAAATGTTGGAGGTAAACTACCCTCCCTCTTAACCGATCTTCACAATAATTAATAGGCCTTGAGTCCTCTACAATTGAGGGATGTATGCAAAAAATTATTTGATTCTGTTTGAATGTGTGGCAGTTATCGTTCGTTGTAGAAAAAATTACCCTTGGTAAAACATAAAACGTTGTAGGTAAACTATACCCCTTTCCTTTAACCAATCTTCACCAAAAATCAATAGGCCTCGAGTCCTCTAGTCCTCTACAATTGAGGGATGTATGCAAACAATTATTTGATTCTGTTTGAATTTGTGGCAGTTATCATTTGCCATAGAAAAAATTCTACACACAGAAACTTTTTGAAAAATGACTTTTCTTCGTGTTTTGAGGGCAGTACAATCAGAATCAGCCCTTATCTCGAACATGATTTTTTCACCATCACTATACTTCCATTTCCTTATGGAAGATGGAAGTAAAAATTATTCCGATTAGCGGTTTCAAGCTTCACAGCTCATCGTCAGATCGGATTATTTCTATAGTTACAGCTCTAAAAGGATTATTTTTTATTTCACAGTGCTAATCGGAATAATTTGTCTATAGTGGTGTGCAACAGTGATAATTCTGTTTGTGATTATAACCAGTAACACAAGTTTCTTAATTAAGTTACTTATAGTTAGTGTAATCAACTAATGTTTTCTTTTTTGTTAATTTTAGGATTTTCTCAATAAAATCTTAAAAATGTGGAAAACTGAACAAGATGTTTTGAGCACACTCGATGAAGTTTCTGTCTTTACCAAGAACCAACGGCATGTAAGAAACCTGAAAATAAATACACCGAGAAGTGAACATAGGAAGAAATTAAGAGAAAGGAGGAAACAAGATCGTGATGGAATAGGAACAGAATATAGGGAAAGGAATGGAGTGTACTTGGGAGATTCGGAGTCAGAATACAGTTCACTGGATGTAAGTTAATTTTCTATTTTAGTTAGTTAAAATTAATGAAAATTCAGTGGTGAAGTGTTGACTTTCTGAAAAGAAAGATGGGGGAGCGATAATAATTTTTTAAGTATAATCAAGGGTATTTGGGAGAACTTCAAAATATATGCTGCTGACACCAGTGCCGGCCCCACCGCTTCTGCCGCCCTGTGCAGTATTTATGAGTGCTCCCCTCCCTATTTTAACTCTGAACACATTTACGCACACTAGACCTACTTTAAAGATACGGCGATTGCCTTCAAATGACGACTAGGAATGTGTACAATGTTGTGTTTATCAAATAATTAGAACTTTTTCGCTTTTACGATGCAGCGAACAGCTACAATAAAAATCGTAGAGACAATACAAGGAATCGTGAGACAATAAAAATGTATGCCTATATGATGACTTAAAATTAAAATGCTAACTAAATTTAATTATGATTTAAATATAACAAAAGTAATGGGTCATATACATAAAGTAATTCTTACTGATCTTACATATTGTGATAAAAATTAAATGAATAATTTCATTTTTTCCATCAATTTCAAATTTTAACATCCCGGAATCTGCCGCCCTGGGCAGTGGCACGGTTCGCCCCTGCCTGGAGCCGGGCCTGGCTGACACAAAGTATGAGGAAGTAAGTTCCAATAGGGTATTAAAGATAACTAAGAATATATTTACAAAACATTTTTATTGCTGTTTGAAGTACACACGTTAAACTACTTTTCTATATAGTTTTCGTCATTTTTGAAACACTTCATAGCGACGCATCAGGCATTGTATACCTTCATCGTTGAAATTTCCCGCGTGTGATTTTAATCATGTATTGAATGATTATTCAATTAGCTTGAATGACATCGTTGGGGCCACCAAGGAAGGATTTATCATGCTTGAAAAGGTGATATTCGCTTGGTGTGAAGTCTGGGTTGTAAGGCGGATGATCAAATTGTTGCGAGCTAAACTTTGTGAGGAGATGTTGCATTGCAGCGGCAATGTGTGTGCACTGCCATCATTTATCGTAATGTCCTGGGTAAGCATCATATATCGCTTACTCTGGATAGGACTAAGCAAAAATGTCATCAATCTTGGTGCCATTGAATCGCTTACTGCTTCTTCTTCTCCATATATATTGAAAATCTGATGGTGAATTTCAATTGTTTAACGCTTTTCGCATTCTAGAACCGATTCTTGTACCTACTTTCAGACGTGGTGGGCGTCTTGAATTTCTTCGACATTATAAACACGTCCAACAAAGCTTACTCAGTGCACAGTTGTTTAAAAATGGCATTGTTGGCTCAGCAAACTGGCCGTGCATACACAACAGTGTGGTGGCATTGATACCACGGCAATATTTAAAAACAGAACTTACTTTTCTCAATAACCCTCATATATTTTAATAATAGGTCAACACGGCATAAATTCATATTGTGGGGGATTGCTGAAAAGTGGAAATGTACAGATGTGAACATAGTAAGGAGCATTTATAAAATCTGTATTGTTAGCTAATTTTTTTACTGTCTGTTAGATCCAACTAACGTTTATGCATAAGTGCATCTTTTTTATCATGCCTAAGTCAGTGAAGACATGTGGGGCAGGTTTGTATTCATACAGATAGAAAATAAATTTTTTTGTTGAATTCGATTATGAGAAGTTGATGCCATACATACATCCATTATCATTCCATGATAAGTTGATTAAATCATACATGCGTAGAATATTATTGCTACTGAACATGCACAGGGTGTCCTGGGAGGGTGGTTCTACAACTAAGGTAAAGTCTTGTACATACGAAGTTCCAAAAAATGCATAGTCACAAGTTATGGCCAGGTACTTGAAATAAGAAAAAGTGTTGTACATACGGAGGTCCAAAAAATGCTTAGTTACAAGTTATGACCAGGTAAAATGACATATTTCTGTAACCAGTGCACACAAGTTATGAGACAAAATTAGTTGTTTGGTATAATAATTACAAAAACAGACCCATGGGTTTGTCACTAGTAGTTTTCAAGAAAATTTCTGAAAAGTGTAAAAATCATTATGGAATTAAATTATGAAAAAATCACAAAAATCAAATCCACATTGTATACCAAATTAAAAGAAATTTTAACTAAACCTGAATGTAGTATACCTCCTCCTCCTATGGCACTACAGTCCCAGTCAGGCCCTGGCCTCCACCAATCTCCACCTCCAATCTACTCTATCCATTGCAGCCCTCCTCCAGTTTCTTATTCCGTTGCCTGAGTCGTTTCTGATAACACTGTCCTTTCCGAGGCTTCTTTGATGGTTTTGTAACATCAGATTTTCTGGGAATGGGTTGTTAGCCCATAGCCCAACCTCCAACCTGGAGGGCCATGATTGTGATCGAGGTTTTCTCCTCTAGGTAGGTTGCTTTCACTACAGCTATGGAGTCCCACCTACCTCCTCAGTTACAGTACCACAGCCAAATGGGTAAAATTTTGACTACCGCCTGCAATAATCCAAGACATAGGCTGGTCCAGGATCATTTCCTATACGCCCTACCTTGGTACTGGTGAGTACTGCCGCCCTCCACCAGGAATGTTTATCGACCTTCCGGTCTAGATCCGTACTGTTCTGCGCCAACGGGGTCACCTCTAGTAGGATGTGGCTCTTCACCACGCAGTACGGTCTTGGCTGGAGAGAGGCTCGTGGCTCCATTGGGAGCTACCATCACATCATCCAACCCTGGGAACTTGTGAGGACCCATTCAACCTGAAGCAAAGGTGCTACCTCTCCAAGATTCCTCGACCCCAATGTAGTATACAGGTTTGGATTTCCTAGTATTCAGACTTCTAGGACACGGGTCCCAAAGAGGTAGTAAAAACTATTAAAAAAATAGTGGAAATCCAGCCATGTGTCACAGTAAAGAGAATTTTCATCCATATCCAAACGTAATGTGCACTGTGAAACTTTTTAACTAAAGGACAAAAATTGTAAGAAAATTGTAAAATTCCATGCAGGGGATCAAGTTGTGAGGAATTTATTCTAAATACAAACTTGCTATCTTTAATAATTTGACAGAATTAATATGTCTTAACATTAATTACTTAGAAATTTTGTATCGCCTTCGTAAGTTTGTAGGATGTATTTGTAAACAGTGGCGTTGCTAGGGGGGGGGGCAAGGAGCAGCCGCCCCGGGCGGCATAGCCAGGAGTGCGGCAAAGTGAGCGTAGACTTGAAAAAATTGTTTCCAGTTTATAAAAGTATAAACAACTTGTTTTTTTTTATATGACTATTCATTTCATAAAATAAGCATAACCAGCCAGTTGCTGTTGTCATCCCTGGCGTAATAAACAGTATTAGTCTATTACTAATTACGCTGTACTAGAGTCTCTTTGTCCTTCTCTGTACAATACAGTATTTCATTCTCCGTGTTCAGTATGCTTTAGTTGGCGACGGATGTTTAGTCTATGCGGTCTTTTATCTCGGTGTTTCTAAATAGTGCATGCTAAATGAGTTTTGTTATCTCGCGTGCGAGTGATGAGTAGACATTAAGTCAGTACGGTTTTTTATCAGTGTTCATGCTGAAGAATTACTCATTTGTTGGTGATTTAAATTGAATATTGTTTTTATGTGTTAAATTATAATCCAGGAATTCGTTCAGTGTACTTTGGCAGAGAACGGTGTGCAAATACAAATAACAATACGCAAATCAAGTAAAATATAATATTATTTATTTTTCTTTGAGAACATAAAAAAAAATCATGAATACACTTTATTAGAACGCTATTCAAGTCATATGAAGTCTTACTCAGTAATTGAGTAATTAAATTTGTCCTTGTGATGGAGTCAAATTTGCAGAGAACAATATACAAATACGATTAACACAATGCGTGTTTCGAGTAAAATATAACATTAGTTATGTGCTTTGAGAACATAGAAAAGATCATGAACACACTTATTTCGCCTTAAAGCGTAAAGCTGATTATTAACAAACTACGATATCAAAATACTACGTATATCAAAATTACGCAAACTAACACTTCTTTTTTAGGCCTGTATTAATTTTGTCATTCACTCAATCACTCTCTCTTCACACTTCTACATTTCTTTTTTATTTTATTGAGCTCAATTTGAAAATGTCTACTTTCCTGTTAAATGCGTAGAAGGTCCAACACCTGGTGCGTCAACTCGTGGTTTACACTGTTGCTGTTTTATTTTCCTGTGGCCCTGTTACTTCGCTGTAAGTCCTGGTCGACCTCGTTTTGTACTCGGTGGATTTATTTAGTTCGTCCAATTTCAGTTTCACTGCCAAACGGTTCACTGCACTTTTTGTTTGATGTTTCACTGTCTTTAGATCCATTTAGTTATAGTTTCAATCACATTTTATTAAAATTTTGCTCGCGAGCTTATGCTCTGAACCGGCTGTAGCCGCAGCTGTAGAATGACAGACTTATTTTCTGCGCAACAAGCGAGAAAGAATGTAATGACATGACATTATCGTGAAAACGTTGGCCGACGTTCGCACACTTATGTGTGAATGCGCACTCTTGTTGCTAACTTTACATTCCTGTAACGAGTCGCACCAGTCTTGAAGCTATAGTCCGTTCACCAAATGTACTTGGGTCATGAAAAAACTTTAGATTACAATTTCCCAATTCTATCACATTACAATGCTCTTTGTATTCACTTGCTGTCTCCAACATTTTTTGCGACTTTGTAGTGAGTTGTTGTCCCGCAAAGGAAAATGATAATCATACAGTATTAGCTTTGTGTAGATATTCTTCATTGTTATTCGTATACAGACGAATGTATTATTCTAAACATATAAACAAACGTTACATGGGCTACGTATGTGCGGTTCTCCTGGTTTGACGCAGCGAACGTGTTGATTATCAGTTGTTTATGAGTATCTTGAGTGTGTGGTTTGTACGTCTTGTGGCTATATCTATAATACTTCACGTGTATGTCATCATACTAATACAATTATTGAAAATCGATTTTTTTTTAATTTTATTTTTGAAGTAAACTCAGTGGCGCCCCCGTCTCGGAAGAGGAGGGAAGAAAGATTAAGAGCTACAACAAGTTCCAAAGAGTTTATGAAGTCTTTTATTCAAGGAAAATCGAACCATAAGTGTCAAAATATTACAATTAACAAGGAATCAACTTGCGATCATAAAATGGATGTTGTTAGTGACGAGGCTGTTGATAAATACAATAAAGTTAACGACGTAAATACTTCAAACTGTGAAAGTGTCAAAGTACAGTTACAGGATTCAGTTGGTTCTAGTACCATGGTTGATATTGCATTTTGCAGTCTTGAAATTACAGGCGATGAAGGACAGAACATTACTAGCAACAATGTAGACTGTGTTCTCGGTGCTGCTCTACAAGATATGGGAGTTTGGCCAAGCGAGATATCTCAATCCTTCCAAGATATAATGGTGAATAGAGGAACATGTCAGTTGCAGAACAAGAACAGCCATTTTCCTGAAGATGAAAATGGACGATCCTTAAACAAGTACTGGTTTGATAAAACCTTGCAAAATGGCGAAAAGATAAATCGCACTTGGATGTGTTTTTCTCCAACTAAAAAATCTCTATTTTGTTTTTGTTGCACTTTATTTCCACAAAAAAACTATCAAAGAAGCCAGTTCAATAGTGAAAATGGGTTTTTGTCATAAAAAAAGTTAAATCATTGTATTCAGGATCATGAAAATAGTCATGCTCATCGGTCTGCGTTTTTGGAATGGAAGGAATTGGAACATTCTTTAAACAGAATTGGAGTTATTGATGATCTACTTCAGGAACACATGAGTAAAGCAGCTAAGAAATGGAAAGAAATCCTCGAATGGGTTATTGCCACAGTACAAAATCTGGCACTGAGAAGACATCAAGAGTCAATTACTAACGATACAAATCCTGGAAACTTTCTGGCTTTGTTAAAATACTTGGCTAAATTTGACCCTGTCATGAGATCTCATTTGTATTCAGTCTCTCGTAAATCTGGGTGTATATCGTATCTTTCGCCAACTATTCAAAATGAAATAATAAGCCTGTTAGGAGAAAGATTGTTATTATTACTGCATGTAAGAAGGCGAAGTACTTTAGTATTATATTTGACACAACATCAGATGCTGCACATGTAGAACAAATGTCTCAGATTATAAGATTTGTTGAAATTAAACACAATTCTGTCGTTATCAAGGAAGCATTTATAGATTTTATTCCTTTAGAAGTAAAAACAGCGGAGGGGATCACAGAAGCTATTACAAGTAAACTTGAGAGAGGTGAATTGAATCTTAGCGATTGCTGAGGTCAGTCGTAATACAGTCAAGCAACAATGGCTGGTATCCATTCAGGAGTTCAGAAGTGAATATTAAATTTGAATCCACTAGCTGTGTTTTTTTCCCTGTGACAACCATTCATTTAACTTGGTTGAAGTTCATGCAGCTCATGTAAATGTTCAGGCAGTGACATTTTTTGGGACAGTAGAACGTCTATTCACCTTCTTTTCCTGTTCCACTTATGTGATACCAGGTGGAGCTCAAAAGCAGATGCAATAAAAGCAATATCCACTCAGCTGGATGAAGTGATCGCTGCACTGGATAAACTGAGGGATACCGATTGAAACAATCGATACGAGGGAAGATGCAGCATTAATAATTACAGTAGAACCTCGTTAACCCGGATCAACTGGGGCCGGGGCCGATCCGAGTTAACGAAAATCCGGGTTATCTAGAGAATGAGGGAAAAAACGATAAAAAAGAACATGTACTTACCAAAAATATTTTTAATGGAGTTTAAAAATTATCGGCACACTTTCACCTAAAAACACATAATATGTATTTACACTGTACACAATATAGGTACAAACTAGTCGGTAGTAAAAAAAGCAGTGAGCTTTTGCTGCCTTAGTTTTGTGTATCGCTTACAAGCAGCGTGATCTTGCATCCGCTTTAGCATTAGAAGCTTGTTTGGCGATGTTTCGGCTTGACTCTCGAAATAAACCATCAATTTATCTATGTTTGCTACTGCTTCTGCGTGGGTCATAACCACAGCTGGTTCATCAACACTGTCTGAATCCTCTTCATTTTCATTTTCTGTAACACTGCATGATGCAATAATTTCTTCCTCTGTGATTGCTTTATAACCTCCGTCATTGTCAATTTGCAACCAATTGTCAATGTCTTCTTCATCAACATCGGAACAGCCATCGATATTTTTAAAAATGTCTATAAAATCTTCTTCCACACTTGTTTTTTCTTCTTCTTCAATTGTATTGTTTTCTGGCAAGTCACACACCAGGCCACAACTTTTTCCATGACTTTATCAAAGTTTCTCTTCCAACCTGGTCCCAAGCTTCCGCAATCATATAAATAACAGTCTTTACGTTAAAAGATTTCAGCACCTCTACCACACCATGCTCTCCTTCGTCCTCTACCAGTTGACTTAGCATTTGCCTTTTGTACACTTTTTTTATTTTTTCTAGAACTCCTTGGTCCATCGGTTGAACGAGAGAAGTTACATTGGGTGGTAAAAACTTCATTGAAATGTCATCTTTGACTAGTTCTTTGACAGACGGATGCGAAGGCGCATTGTCAATCAGCAAAACCGCCTTGTTGGGAAGGCCACAATTCTTCAAATATTTTTTTACTGACGGCACAAAATTCTCGAAAAACCATTGTTTGAAAATGTCACTAACTATCCAAGCACTTTTTTGTGAGCTGTAAACGACAGGCAATGAGCCTCGTTTCACACTTTTCAATGCACGGGGTTTTTTAGACTTCCCAATTATAAGGAGAGGAATTTTGTGCTTTCCTGATGCATTACTGCAAGCCATTGTGGTGAGGCGGTCTTTCCCTTTTTTATACCCTTTCGCTGAATCTCCTAATTTTGAGGCTAGCGTTTTACTCGGCAACATCCGGTAAAATAAACCGGATTCATCGGCATTGTAAACTTGATCTGCAGTCAGTTCTTCCTTTTTAAATAAAGTCTTCAAACTCTTTTTTAAAATTTTCTGCCGCTTCAACATCACCTGACAAGCTTTCTCCAGTAATTGTAAGTTGACGCACTCCATGCCGTTTTTTCCATCTGTCCAACCACCTGGCTAGCTGTAAAACTCGGGTCTCCATGGGGCAACTGTTTGTTCAAACTCGATGCTTTCTGTTGGATGATGGTTCCAGAAATTGGCAAACCATGTTCTCTTTCAGCACAAAACCAGACAAACAATGCTTCATCCAGAGTTTCTAGTTTAGCAGTTTTTGATTTACACCGATTATCCAAACTGTCCTTAGAAATAATTTTGAAACAAAACTCTTCAATGCGTTTTCTGTTTTTTTCCAATCAGATACGGTCGATGTTCCTACTCCAAACTCAGCAGCAATGTTCTTTAACAATCTCCCTTATCAATTATTGTTAATGCTTCCATCCTTTTTTTCATAGTCACAACAATGTTTTTACGTTTTGTCGCCATTGCGAACAACGCGCTAACGAAACAGCACAACGATACTGTACCTCGACAGTGACACTCGGACAACACGGGAACACTACCGAGATTGCAGCGCAACTTAGGAATGTTGTTTCTAGGTCAATGTCAAGTGCGAGGCGTGGGGAGGGGAAGGAGAGGGTTGAGTCACCAGTTTGCTGCGTAGCAACAGCAGGTGGGGTGAATGCAATGAACTCGCCCGCTGGTGGTGTGGGGAGGGGAAGGAGAGGGTTGGCAGGTGGGGTGAATGCAATGAACTCGCCCGCTGGCAAGTGAATTCGAGTAATGTACCTACTGAGAATAGAGCTTTATCGTCTGTAAAACAAGTAATCATTTACTACGCTAAACAACATAATTTTTTTTTTCCAAAACTGGTCCGGGTTATCCGGACATCCGGGTTAAAGAGGTCTGGGTTAACGAGGTTCTACTGTAATGCGATAGAAAACTTTAATTTTGTGACCTTTCTCTTTTCCTGGACAGATATTCTTTCTTCTATGGACAAAATCCAGAAAATCTTGCAGACCAAAGGAATAAGCTTTATTCAAGCATTGACACTTTTGGAGACACTAACGGACAAATTAGAAGTTTGGAGGAATGAGCTGTGTGACAATGTCGTTTCTAAGGCTGAGCAGGTATGTAATGAATTTTTGTCACTATCACAAAAATGATAAGAAAGAAGTGCACGATCCCAGGGGAATGTGCAGACAATTCTGCATTAACCGTTCAGCAAGAAATGCGGTTCTCTAATAGCAATTTTGGACAAACTGTCAGTTCAAATTTCAAGCCGGAATTTCAAGAGTTATTAGAAAAACTCTTTGGGTTCCTCTGTAAATTTGAGGGGTACGTAAATGATGGGGATATACATTTTAAGCAACAGCTTTCCCAAATCAATATTAAGTGCACAGTACTTGCAAAACTGTATCCACATGACCTAAACAGTGAAGAATTATTCAGTGACTTGAAAGACATCGTACTTTTATTAAAAAGGGCAAAAGTTAACAGAGAACAAATGGACTTCACACCTCAGGGACTGCTACAGTACATTTCTTCAATGCGATTAGAAGCCTACAAAACACTAGCAACAGCTTTAAAAAATGTTCTTAATTTACCAGTGTCTGTGTCTTCTTGTGAAGATCGTTTATAAACGTAAATTGATTAAATCATACCTATGATCAACAATATCTCAGGAGAGGGTATCAAATCTAGCGATACTTTCAATTGAAAACGACATTGCTTCATCTTTAGATTATAGTGATTTAATAACCGACTTTGCAGCAATTGAGACCAGGAAAGTTACATTTTAGAACATCTCGTTTTGATTAAATATTATTTAATATTAACAATAAATAATAAGTGTTTATTAATAGAAGACAGAACCATTAACCTGTATTGGTAAGTGATTTATTTTATGTCTTTTAATGTAGTTCTTTGTTTAACTTTATGTTGCTTTAGGCTATTGTTTTGACGATGCGCTTTAGACCTACAAGGAATTTGTGTATTTATTAGAACATTTTTTATATTATAAATTTGCTATATCCCTACATTTTTTATAGTCTACATTTGTTACTAATAAATGTATACAAACTGAATACCAGTAATATTAAACTTATAATTGTAATTTCTTAATTTTGACTTAAGATATATTCTTAAGACGTTTCTGTACGTGCTTTCATATACAATTCTACACATTTGCACTTATTAAGTATGAGATGTTGTGTATTAATTATTATTACAATATTTAAATCGAGTCCCTGTTCTTGGGCGTCATTGAGATGTTCTAATATTTTACACCATTACTGAAAGACATAGAAATATATTTTTATCGTAACTCTTACCTTTTCTGGGTCCAGGATCCTTTTACACGAACTCACAGTCTGTAAGAGAGGTTAATGGGTTTGTTACGTAATAAACACGCTCTTTGACTATGTTAATTATGTCTGTTTATTATTCAATTTCAACATTGGGTTTGCTTTTCTTCTAAATTTACTTAGTGTTCATTTTCGTCTAAAAACTTATTCCTGTTGATTTGATTACTCTTTCTTTGAAAGTACAAAACATTATTTTAACATGATAAACATCCTAATCTAGTTCACACCTTAACGTAAAATTTATTAAATTATATTAAGACAACCCAGCTTGCTACATTCTCACTCTCATTCATTATATTTAAAGCGCTTTATATTTAAATTTTCATAATTGGTTTCGGTATTTAATTCATTTAAAATTGAAATGTTTTTATCTGGTCAACTGCTTATATTATGTACTCATCCTTTTGTAACCGTCTCCACGTGGTTACACCATCACCGTTAACTCCCGATTTCCCTAACACACTCCGAAAATAAGTTTAAACTGTTAGTACTTGCAGATTACGTCTGATTGATCACTATGACATGATTTCCCGTTGTATTGAGTTAAATCACATGATTTACTGGTCGGCCGACCCTAATTTACTCGAGTGATGTTATTATTGACCACGCGTGGTCTGGAGTTCTGTGTAGACTGGGCGGCAACTGTGCACCAAGCTTCCCAATAAACTTTTGTTAAACAAACGGAAACGCACAGCCTTCATGTGACAAATTGTTCGTCGTCTTTCACAGTGTATGGATTTGTCTATAGGCCATGTGTTCTAGAGTTGTCAAACGGAGACGATATAGGAGGCTTTGGTGGGAGGAGCCTTTACTGGTTTCCGTCGTCTTGAAAGCACATTGTCTGACAAACGTTATGCCTAGCCATTTTTTGTGGCGTCATTTAAACTGGGTACGCGTCGCATCTGCGCGCGTGCTCATGTGGCGCGTACTAGTATGTGACAAAACACTTGATCTTCAAAACAGTATTGTGTTCTCTAGCTACACCCCGTTCAAAAAGCTATGCTAGCGTTCATTGTCTGAAACCACTATTATTTTACCTGGGACTAGCCGCGCTGATAGCAAATAAATTTATGAATTTAATAAAAAATAAAGACCCCCTTTTTGCCCCATTACAATACCCCCCCCAATGAGAGGTTTTATGCCTAAAAGCATAAAAACTCTCATTGCTAACCTAAGAGGATCGGTGAGGATATGGCGCTAACAACCCCCTGTTAATTTCTAAACACGTCATGGGTAAACTAACCTCCTAGCTCGGCGACTATGGCTGCACCTGAACGAGATTACTGGACTTCTCTGTACGAGATCCCAACACCATAAAATCGGACAGATACTCACCATAGGACCCCTAACCTTCTACCATTCCGCCCAAAAAAATTTGAAACACTGGCCTTATACCATACCAGATCCTCAACCGATATGTTCCCCCTTACATGCATACTGGGTTGCCTTTAGCAAGTACTGGGTGCGTACACATACTCATTATTACTGATCATAACATCTACATTCCATTTCTTGCTTTCAAATTTCAAAATAATTTCTGTTTTATTTTCAGTTTCTTTTCTCAAGTTTCATCTACTTGATGTTGTTTTTTCAAATCAAAATAAATCGAACAAATCAGATTAAATCATTCAAATTCTGTTCAAAATTTAATCTAAGTCCAATATCAAAATGTTATATTACCATTACTTTCATCAAAATCCCAAAATCTTTTACATGAATCTACAATCCTTCTTCACTAACTGCTAACAATCATAAAAAACAAATAAACTGAACACCTTATTAAATCATAAATTCACTTATCATTACATTTGTTTACAACACATAATATGAATAATATAAATCAGTTAACACATTAACATATAATCAACAATATATCCTGGACACAAAAACACAATCTGTACTTCAAGCAAAAAATAAAAATTTTTTTTTCCAAAAGTATTTTGTTAACAAAATTTATTCTTTAATCATTTCAGTATGAATACACAAATAAAATCTACGAATCAATTGTAAAAAACACACTATATATCAAACATCAGTCAGTCATCAGCTGATCTCTCTAGGTCAAGTGAATGACCTTGCCCTAGATACATCTCAAAAATTATACAAGGTAAAATACGTCACATGTTTATAATTTTTACATTCAAACATAATACAACATAATAAAACAGAACACTCATCATTAACATTGTTTTTATTACCTTACAATAAACAATTCACATTTAAGTTGACCAAAATTTACACCCCTTACAGCTTTATTTTATTTTCAAATTCTGTCAAATCTTTCACTGGTTTCATTTATTATTACATTTTAACTATGATTTTCTCTTTAACATTTTCATTATCAATTATTGTGGGTGACTCTTAGTTATTCATAATAATTCGATTTACACATGGGTGACCAAATATAACCTCAACCCCCTTCTGACTCTAACACTTACTAACAGATTTACATAGTCTGACACCACTCCCTCAAAATATTCATCTCCACTAACTTGCTACTCTAACTCACTTCGAATCATTCTACCCTTATAACGAAATACTCTCTACCCCCTTTGTACTTAGGACGTGTGTTCCCTCCCTATGCTCATTCCCTTATTGGTTCCTGGTCTCTCCCATGGTAACCACGCCAACGCACATACGGTTCACCTCCCGCCACAACGCTTTTCGTTGAGGACTCCTTATCACACCACCCCCTTTACAAAATTCCACCATCAGCTAATTACTCTCCAATTACATCACTCTCATTACTCTACATTTACTCACTATCACTACTGTGTCACTACTAATACTCAGTTTTCTATATTACTTTTATCCCAAGAATCTTATTCTGTTTAACACCCATTTAAAATTAATTCTGACTAATTCAAATGTCCTATTAAAACAGTTATCACCCAACTTCTAACCTTTAATACCCAGTGAAAATTCATAACTATCTCAAATTAATTTCATCATTTAATCTAAAACCTCTTAAACAAATTGAAAATTTATTATTCAAACATTTAATTATTTTACTTTACTTAAACTGCATTATAAAATTCATACTTACATTACATCACTCATATACAGTCATAGACACAAAATATAAACAATTGTTACCACCAAATCATGTACACAACTCCATTTATCTTCTGAAACATTATAACAATCATATGATTCCGCAACTAAATACATTTTACATTTATTCATTCACTATTTATTATCAAGTTTAATTCTCCTAAAATCATTTAAATTCATTATCGAAATTCAATTATACACCATTAATTAATTAATTAATCTCAAATTCTTTAATTCTATCAATTATTGAAATCACAAGTTATTTTAATTATTTCACTCCAAAACAATTACAATTCATTTATTATCACCTTCATAAATATTCTCATTATTTATTTAGTCTGCTAAAATATTATTAAAACAATTTCTACTACATACACATTGTTTACATAAAGCACACCTTTTACAGCACAAACACAATTAATTTCACTAAAATTTACTTACAATTTTATGTCATTACTTTTCTGTTTACCACACCTCATTTCCTAATTTAGACAGGTCATAACCATAAATTAAAATATTTAAAATGTCCATTCACTGAATTTTTCATTTAACCCCCATCATCATATATTAGTCTGGTTTATTTATAACATAAATCATTTTTATCGACACATATTACATTATAGTTATTATTGTAATGACTATTTTCGTTAATTATATTGACATAGTAATTAACTACATTTTTGTCTCCCATTAATTCATAAAGCCTGTCTACCTTGGTAATTTTAGTCCAGTCTCCATCAGTATTTTTGGTTAACATAAAGTGAGTTATTTTATCATTATACTCCTCCACTATATCAATTACATCATTAGGTAAGTGTTTATCATTTACAACAGTATCCTCAAAATAATCATCAATCTTTATTTCACAAGGTAAGTATTTTATATCATCTGTTTCCTTCAATTCTAACCCCTCTTTCAACTTTTTATAACTCCTACTTAACGTAAATAACTCTATTTCCTCATCTACAAACAACTCTCTCTCTCTAAATATCTCTCCACATCATAATACCTGTCACAACCCCCCTGACCTCTTTCATACCACGCAAAGGGCACAACAAACTTACTATGTTTCTTGGCTCTTCCAAGAATATTACAGCAAATTATGGGACTACTTGAAGACACCTTGTCTTCCACACAACTACTGGAGGAAACTCTGTCCTCATACAACACTTGTGAAACCTCTGTTTCACCATATACTTGGGGAAAACTTGCCCTTTGCCCACCTAACCTTTCATCACACTCTCTCTCACTTTAATTAACACTTGCTATGCTCACAACCTTACTCTCTAACACCACGTTTTTAATTACCTCATTTTTATCACTTGTTAACTCATTATTATAATTATCGTCATTACTCACCTTGTTATTAATTATCTGAGTTACTCTACTTTTAATCTGCTCCTCTACTGACTCTACCACTTGTTCCTTAAATGTCATTAACTTTTCATTTATTTCGTTTACAATCTCACTCTTTATACCACTGACTCTGGTATTTATTTCATTAAACTTAGTATCAAACTTATTATTCTGCTCATTCAATTTACTGTCGTTAATATCAAAATGTTCGTTAATCTCACCCCTCAATTCATTAAATTTTTTATCATTATCATCGAAACGTTTCTTAATATCGTTAAGTTTTACATTCTGAACCTCAAATTTAATATCATTAACATCAAATCTATTATTAATAAGATTAAATAAGTCATTTAATGACAACTCTTTTTCTCTTATTTTAGTTGCTACGGGAGTGGAATTTGCTCCCGCCTCACTAATTATTACAGATTCATCTGTCAGGTTTGGAGTGGTCTCCATTCCTGAATCGTTTACATCATCTATTTCGCATAAAACATTTTCTTTGCCCACATTCGGGTCTGAATGACTTTCTACCTCCCCCGTTACCGTACTGACTTTACTTTCATTATTTTCCATTTTTATAAATTTAATTATTCTTTATGAGATTTTAATCTTACAAAAATTTAGCCTTACACTTATCAATCATATTACAACATACTCTTATTTTAATTTTATTCTATAAATATTTCCTGTACTTAATTTTAATTCATATGTAACTCCCACTAGCGTCTCTTACACCTGTGAGTAGGCATAGCCTATAGGAAATATAATTTATATCGAGTCCCTGTTCGGGCGCCATTGAGATGTTCTGTATTAATTATTATTACAATATTTAAATCGAGTCCCTGTTCTTGGGCGTCATTGAGATGTTCTATTATTTTACACCATTACTGAAAGACATAGAAATATATTTTTATCGTAACTTTTACCTTTTCTGGGTCCATGATCCTTTTACACGAACTCACAGTCTGTAAGAGAGGTTAATGGGTTCGTTACATAATAAACACGCTCTTTGACTATGTTAGTTATGTCTGTTTATTATTCAATTTCAACATTGGGTTTGCTTTTCTTCTAAATTTACTTAGTGTTCATTTTCGTCTAAAAACTTATTCCTGTTGATTTGATTACTCTTTCTTTGAAAGTACAAAACATTATTTTAACATGATAAACATCCTAATCTAGTTCACACCTTAACGTAAAATTTATTAAATTATATTAAGACAACCCAGCTTGCTACATTCTCACTCTCATTCATTATATTTAAAGCGCTTTATATTTAAATTTTCATAATTGGTTTCGGTATTTAATTCATTTAAAATTGAAATGTTTTTATCTGGTCAACTGCGTATATTATGTACTCATCCTTTTGTAACCATCTCCACGTGGTTACACCATCACCGTTAACTCCCGATTTCCCTAACACACTCCGAAAATAAGTTTAAACTGTTAGTACTTGCAGATTACGTCTGATTGATCACTATGACATGATTTCCCATTGTATTGAGTTAAATCACATGATTTACTGTCAGCCGACCCTAATTTACTCGAGTGATGTTATTATTGACCACGCGTGGTCTGGAGTTCTGTGTAGACTGGGCGGCAACTGTGCACCAAGCTTCCCAATAAACTTTTGTTAAACAAACGGAAACGCACAGCCTTCATGTGACAAATTGTTCGTCGTCTTTCACAGTGTATGGATTTGTCTATAGGCCATGTGTTCTAGAGTTGTCAAACGGAGACAATATAGGAGGCTTTGGTGGGAGGAGCTTTTACTGGTTTCCGTCGTCTTGAAAGCACATAGTCTGACAAACGTTATGCCTAGCCATTTTTCGTGGCGTCATTTAAACTGGGTACGCGTCGCATCTGCGCGCGTGCTCATGTGGTGCGTACTAGTACGTGACAAAACACTTGATCTTCAAAACAGTATTGTGTTCTCTAGCTACACCCCGTTCAAAAAGCTATGCCAGCATTCATTGTCTGAAACCACTATTATTTTACCTGGGACTAGCCGCGCTGATAGCAAATAAATTTATGAATTTAATAAAAAATAAAGACCCCCTTTTTGCCCCATTACAAGTACTTTGTTACTGGATGGGCCTTCATTTTTGCTATTTTGCACCCTTTTAAATGTGAAGGCGAGGCGGCCGACGATCTTCTTGCCCTGGGCGCCGAAAAGCCTAGCTACGCCACTGTTTGTAAATGATGTAGACCTATAGTGGAAATATACATAAACTTAAAAGCTATTACTTAATTATTTGTCATTTAGGCATTATGGGTAGAAATTTAACTTAAAGCAGTGCTATAATTTGTAATTTTTAGTATTAAATAGTGTTTATTGCATAATTAATTTTCTGCTTTACACTTGTTACTTCACTAAAAATAAAACTAATCAGATTTTTAGTAATTTTTCTGATAATTGAAAAATTATCTAATGTTGATATTTATCTAATAACAAGTGTATTTCATTGAAAATAGTGTGAAAGTTCTGCAGCTCAGTGAGCTTACTGATGTTAACATGTTAATGTTAGACATGGGCGTAACTTGGGGCCTAACTTTGGGGGTCAGGGTAAAGCTTCAAGTGTGTAGTGAGACCATCTATATAATAAAATAAATAAAATATATTATATACAAAATTATAAAGTTTAGTAATAATTCTTAGTTAGTAAACGAGGGACGATTTTATTTTTTAATGATCAACAAACCTTTCTTCATAAGGTGTACTTCCAGTTATGTTTACCTAGATCAAATATACTGTAGGCCTATAAACATAAACAATTTCAGTTCTTCTGATTCTTATACCCAGTTTTCGTAAACACATCCTCTCCCTTAGGCACACTGCCACAAAATGCTCGGCAGTAGTAGCAGTAACCCGAATCAGTCACAACACAAAGAAATTTTCAAATTGCCAGTCAGGCAATTTTCAAAGAAATTTTTTCCTTTGCATTTATTTCCCATTTCTCAGAACTTAGGAACACAAAAAACCAAAACAATTACAACAATAACGAATTAAGAAAGAGACAAGCGATGTGTACTTTAACGGACTACGTACATGACTGAGTAACCAACTGCAGTTATATCAGTAATCATTAACAAATAACAGTTCCAAGTGACCGTCTTTTAAGATTCGTGAACAAAGCCATCGACATCTTACACAGTAAGCCAGCTTTGTTCATATTGCCGAGTCTGTTACCGCTCTCTTTTACAGGGAGTGTAATGTTTGCGAAATTATGCTGAACTGAAAACACCGATAATCTCGAATCAAACAGTAAACAGTGCGAGCACAGAGATGATGACTCAGAAGAATATGTGTGACAAAAAGAGGAAAGTAAAGAGAGCAAATTCTTAGAAGTACAGCTGCGCTTATTATTTTATTATGGTGTTCCAAAACAAGTCTTTGTTTGTGTAAAAGCCACGCATTGTATTCCAGTTAATTAGGTCTCTAGCGTTTTTTTTTTTCTGAACAGAAATATTACAAGTTTCTTTGAAAGAAATAAGAATAATAAATGTATGGCAACTAGTCATCTGATAACAGTACAGACCTTGATAAATAGTGCTTACTGTGCTCGCAAGCATAGAAACTGTCTCCTGTTTGACTATTTGTTAGTTTTTATTTATAACAACTGGAAACAAAATTTTATAATGCTCGGAACATTGGGGGGGGGGGAGTGCCCCCTTGCCCCTCCCAAGTTACGCCTATGATGTTAGATATATGTAAAAGACGTTAACTGATTTATCTTTTCATAAGTTTCAAATAGTTTCTGTGCTAATACCGTACTATTTTTATCTTATTATTTAATGTTTTTTCTGTATTTTATTGGTAAAAGTTTATCAGAAGAAGTTCTGTATCTTGTATTCTGTACCCAGTCTGTATCTTGAAGGCAAAACCACCAGTTTGGTTGAACATTCTTCTTGTAGATGTTTGACTAAGACTAATTTTTAAAAATGTTCACCGCAGACTATCTTCTGTTAAAATGCATATACAAAAAAATCAATACAATAAATCATTTGCATGTTTCAAATATGTTTAAAATGAAATGAATATGTGTGTGTGTGTTTCCTCACAATTATTATTGTCTTATAATTATTAATAATAAACAGTATTTTATAACATGTTGATTTATAACAGCTCAAATGCAAGAATTAAGTAGTTTTACAATACTGTATTTTTAAATATTTTGTAAGGAACAGTAAAAAAGTTCAATTTTTGTTTAGCTCATTCGATAATACAAATGGAAAATTTGGTATTACAATAATTACTGTAATCGCTCATATTATAACTAGTAAGGCGCCGTTGAGTTGTGCAGAACTTGCTCTCACTATTTTGGACAAAATACGTACATGTATTACTGTAGTAACTAAATATTGACATTAGATACTTTTCAATTATCAGAAAAATTACTAAAACCTAGTTTACTCAATTTATTTATTATAAAACTTTTTACAAGAATATACTGTATTTTTTAATAATTTATAGTTATTAAATATAAATTATTTAATAATTATAATCATTAATTGTGTAGATAAAATTGATAGTTAATTTTATTAAAATTTTTAATTTATTCAAAATTGATAATAATTATATATTATATAATATTGTATTGTATATATTATTTTATTTAATATAATTTTGAATTATTAATTGTAAATATATTAAAAATTTTATTATATTAATACAATTTTAAGATAATAAATTATATTAAAATTTTTTTACTAATATAAAGAATCATACAATAAACATGTTGCATTGGTTTTTAGGTGGTTATAACTATAATGCCTAAATGACAAAGGTAATGGTCCTGTAGACATCTGTAGGGCTATACCTAATACTTATCATAAATATGCATTACGGATAACAGTATATGAAGTTTTTTGCAAAAGGTTTACAAACTTTTTGAAGACGATTTAAAATTTGCAAGCTGTGTTGAGAGACATTTCTATCAGTTTATTAACTGTATCGTGTTTGTATTTTTATTAAAACTCATAATTTGATGTCCCATATAGACTTTTACGATTCCTTAAAATATTGAGTTCCATGTTCGGCCCATAGTGCTCCAAAAGTCAAATAATTTTTATAGCAAATGCTACATCCTTTAGGATTTGGGTTATAATTCTCTTTCGTGTCGGACGCCCAGCTGGATTTTTACAATTTTTTCAAATTTATGACCCCCTGGTATCCAAAAATTTTGAAATTTCCACACCTGTACACTGCATTCAGATTTTGGTTAAAATTATCAATCAATTGATACCACATATGATTTTTTTGTGATTTTATAAAAATTTTGATCCACTTTTTGGTCCTTTGGCATCCCAAAATATATTTTGCGATTTTGGTAATATAATTCAGAATACAATTCATATTTTTGGTTAAAATATCCTTTAATTTCGTACCCCACTTGAATTTTAATTTTTTCACAATTTTGAATTCTTGGCTAAATTTTGTGAAGATTAATTTCAAAAATACTATAAGTCTGTAGACTAAAAGTATAGACAGACATGGCAAATTGGTTGATGCATTAAAATGTTATTATAAGATATACCCTAGATAGACAGACAGACAAAGGCCAGTCAGAACTTGCTTTGTTTGTTCAATGAAAATTATCCTTACAGTAACTTATTAAATGATTTTTCGCTGCTTATATAATTGTAATCATGTTAAGTTAAAAAAATGAATTGTTAAGTTGTCTTTGTGCATTAAATTTTTTTGTTGATCTGGTTTTTTGACAAACGACAAACATAACAAGGCCCGTCGAGAACCACAGCTCTAACCTTTTAAATACTGACAGGTGGGAGTTACTGGTGAAAGTGATCTAGTCCGAGTGAAAGTTTGCTGGTTTATTGTGTGTATGCTGTATATAAGTGTGTGTAGTCTGTAAGGTTAGAATTAATAAATTGGTTAACAGTTATATAATTTTACTAGTAGTGTGTACATTTATTTTATAATGATTAGTATTCGTGTATTGCAGTAATGTATAGGTCATAGTAAAGCTGGACAGTAGTTGAATCTTAAGTGATGAGCATACAAGAACAAATCTTAACTCTGTACAGCGCTGCAACTAGCCAGAAAAGTTAAAAGGTTTAGAGTTTGAACCAAGCTAAGTGATCAGAGATTTATACTCAGTATCCAGATATTTTGGAAATACTTTTCGAATATACGACATAAAAAAGATTTATTTAAAATTATAATTCAAATGTCAGTGATAATTATATACTTTAAAAAGTGTGAGTGTATGTAGTAATAAATGAGTGAGCGAGCGTGTGTATGTGATAAAATATAAACAAACTAGACATTGCGTTTAATACTGTTACTTTATCACTCAGTTATATTATGTATTTCAAGTCACAAAAAGTGTATTAAACAAGATTACCCATTCACCAACCACAAATATCAAGTTTTGCTGTGGAAAACCAAACTTTGCTAGTTTGGCAAATGCAAGTCTTGTTTATAGGCAGCTGCTGAGTTTCGGTTGCTGAAACTTTCTATAAATATGTGTGACATTTGGTTGATGTGTTGTGCAGATATGTGGTTTGGTGTTTAGAAGGTACTGTTAACATTTTGTACAGTCCTTTAATAAACCGAACATTACTTTCTTTGTATACTCTTTAGTACAAACATTACTTAGTACACTTCTGTAAGTACTTGAGTTCGAAGTTTACAGGAAAATTATTTTGTCACATCTTGTAGAGTTAAATATTTACGACGGTTCTGTTTTAGTTTTGCACCTACATGTATGACGTATAGAAAAAGGTTAAAGAAACAAATATTGAATGATTGTGTGCGTGCGCGCGCGCGTGTGTGTGTGTATGTGTGTGTGTGTGAGTGTGCATACACATGCTAGATTGGAGGTAATAACGTTTTTATGATATGATAACTGTATATATTGGATAAAAGCTATGAATTTTTTTTTATACAAAGTGAGAAGGATAATGTTAATGAGTCATAACAACATGAGTTTATTCAGCAAAGACACAAGAAGGATGTTGCAGAACAGCAGCAGATAAGAACTGGGTGTCTACCCTTGTAGGCATGTCCTTCATCGCAGTTATACTTTGAAAGTGGTAAACTATGTATTAGTGTTTTTTTTTTCCAAGGCTTTTGTTAATGCCAAAACGTTTCTACATAGTATTCATAAATAATGTGGTCAGGAAGTAATGACATGGTTTTGCTGATCATTTGTAGTAACGGTGGGCGTGTTTGAAAGAACAATGATGTGGACGTAAACAGTTACTACAAGATACATGCTCAAGCAAATAACCTTCAGGACGATTGTTTTATTTCATCATCCAGTACAGCGCAGGACAAGTAGAGGATTGTTTGAATGTACGAGGGTCATATCAAAAGTAAGTTTCCCTGATTTAGGAAAAATAATAAGCACGTGTAAAAATTAAAAAGAAAATTATACTTTTATTCAAAAACATGTAGTTATTTTTCAGTATAATCTCCAGCTTTGTCAATACACTTTCTGTAGCGTAAAAACAGTTTTTCAATTCCTTCTTTGAGCCACTCTGTGCCCAGATTTCGGAGCCAGGCAGCAACCGCCTGTTTCACTTCCGTATCCGTTTCAAAACATTGTCCCCCCTGGTGTTCTTTGAGGTGGGGGAAAATATGGAAATCACTCGGAGCTAAATCGGATGAATATGAGGAATGATAAAAAATTTCCCTTTGAAAGGACTCTTAACAAATTCTGCGTGACTCGCGAGGAATGAGGACGTACTTTGTCGTGGAGCACAAGAACTTTGTTGCTCAACAAACCTTTTCCTTTCAAGAACGATGTGTGCCGCCAGCGGACCATTTGGATGCTCATGCACTCAGGTCCGTGCACAGAAACTAAGTAACGATGAATTTCAGCCGCTGATTTTTCGTAGCAAAAAACCGAATCACACTACGCACTTTGCAATCGGACACGCTGGTAAATGTAATGTTCATGATTTTTAATTTTGTTTTGTTGTTACGTTGATACGGAATGGATGAGGTTTTGGCAGTACTGCCACTACACACAAATAAAAGTTCTCCAATCTTCGTCAGTCTGCTTGCACCATTTCGCTTTGAAAGAAAAAACAGGGAAACTTACTTTTGAGATGACCCTCGTATATAGCAAATTCATATAGTAGCAACAGTATAGAAATCTTCTAACAAATCTTATGGATGTAGACCACTACTGGCCTAAATAATAAAGATAAGTTATTCGAATTGCATGCTATATACACAATTCAGTTTGTTGACACATAACAGGAAACATCAATTTTTAATGTGCTACAGTTGACTCCCACTTATCTAGGAAGGGGTTACCCATGTTGTACATTAATTCTGCCAGGTCAGACCATAATAAAAATACAATGAAATTAATTTAAAAAAAATGTAATGAAAAGTAAAACAAAAGTGTACAAGAACACTAACAAAATGAAACTGAGTTAATGTTGGATGTTAGATTAAGCATAGGCAGGGAAAAGGGATAAGCAGATGAATTAATTCTTATAAAACCATATGCATCATTTGGATGAAAAGAAAAATAAAGACAAAGAAACAGATATTGGTGAAAGACAGATGCTTAAAAATATAAAAAATACATGTTACTCAGCTTTCAAAAATTTTTCTAAATACAAAAATGTGAAATCCATAGTATTCTGTAGCACCACTAACAGAAATTTTGTGTCCTTATTCAGTATTATTTCTGTGACATTGTTCTAAGTCAGTAACTTATTCATGTAAAATTAATGTTTTTCAAATAATAATGTGAAGAGTGAATGTTGTTACTATAGAACATAACTCTTTATTGTTTGTTCAAACAGTATAACCTAACTTTCACTATATTCATTATTAGAAAAAGTGTATGGATTATCCGTGGTTTTGGATTAATCATGACCATGACATGGCGTGGATAAGTGGAGTTGACTTTATTTGAATAAACAGGATTGTGGGGTCATTATCAGTAATGGGGGTTTGTGAGGTCTTCATGCAGTTTAAACTCTGTCAAAGATAAGGAATAGATTCAAATATAATTTAGTTGTTCTCACACATAGGACTAATTTACCGGTTCCCAGCTCTATTCTGTACTGGGGTTAGTGAAGATAACTAAACCACAACCACAGAGATAAGTGGTCGTAGGCAGGTAGGTTTGTGTGCTGTTATCGTCTGTGTATACTTCCCTTTGTATTGGGTCTGCCCAAAGGTTTCTTAAAACCAAGTTTGTGCTCCACATAATCTTTCATATATAAATAACATTGCCATTGTAATCTCTATATATCATATTGGTTGTTCAACCACAGCTATTTTGTTTTTATATATGCACATGTGAAACAGTAGAAAAGTCAAAGAAACAATGAGAAATTTAAATTGATTTAAAGCAACTTTTATGTATTTCAAGTTGTATGCTTGTCATTGCTCGTGATGTAAGATGGTAAAATTAAAAATGGAAACCATATAAAAAGTTATCAAATGTTGTAGTCAAAAATCAATGACTTACTATAATTTGGCATGAAGAAAGAAATAGTTACTTGTTTGTTCCTTTCATTTGGAATTTTCACAGCACTTACAAAGTAAGTCCTACGTCATCTTGGCTTTTAAAATAATATTTTTTTTTCCACTGTCTGCATTGCTTCTTTGCTGTCACGCACAGGTGGACCTTTATCTTCTTCATCAGTCTGTTTGCTTATGGCCACATGCAGCAAAAAGAACAGTACAAGTTCATGTTCATTCTACGTTTTTGTTCATGTAGTTCATCTTCCGTTCTTCCAAAAACTGTTACTTCCACAACCACATTTTCAGATGTATTGGTGCTTTCTTGAAACAGCTGGCAGTGTTTTTAGATTTAACTGCTTCTCACACAACAAAAGTCTTCAATATATCTAATAAACTGAAATCTAAGTAATTAGTATCTAAGTACTATCTGTATCAACAGATAGTAAATCAGAGTATGTAGTGAGTTGTGAAGACTGTAAATATTGTATAAAACATATATAGAGTAGAAATATTCTGTGCACAGCAAAACATATTATTACACTGAATTTATTAAAATTTATTATGCAGATCAGGATTAACTGTTGAGAGTTTTGTTTCCTTAAAATTGTTTATACTTTTGTATGACAGTATTGAATTCTTTCAGTAAATTCAGTATTGCTTGCAGGTGGTAGAACTTTATTCTTTTTTGAATCAGTGGAATTTTGAATTACTTCGACCATTACATAATCTATTGAGTGAACTTTCAACTTTATGAGCTCTAACTGGTCATATTAAGTCACAAATTGGATAGCCATGCAATCATGCATCTTGGCTTCAAATTTTGTTTTTGTTCTTAAAACTGGTCACTTGATTTGAATCTAAAGTCATTGTTTGACCCTTTGTATGTGTTTGGTAAGATCTGACTTTTCAAGTGTACAAGAGAAGAAGACAAATCCTCATGAAAATATCTGTTTTCATCATTATCATCATCACTTGTCTACTAACTGTTAAGTTAAAGAGTCTCTGTTTCTTGTCCAACGTGTGGTGCTATCTACCTAGCATCTTACAGTCTAGACAGATGTCTTGCCCACCTCCAATTTTATTTTCTTAATTCTATAAATAATATCCATTTATTTGTTTTTCCTGTGTTTCATTTTTTGTTTAGGAGTTCATATGCAATCAAATTCATAGTTTATGAGTAGTGATCATCATCAACTGTGGCTCTACAACCCTTGGTGGGTCTTGGCCTGTTCCAAGAGTCGATTCCATTCCTCCCTATTGCATGCCTTGGCTTTCCGGGTTCTTATGTTCAGCTTTCCAAGGTTCTCCTCTATCTGGTCTTTGAATCTACTTCGGGGTCTTCCCCTTTTTATACTACCCATTGGTCTGTGGTAGAAAATATGTTTCAGAGGCTGTCCTTCCTCAATTCTCTCTATGTGTTCAACCCTCCTTAGCCTGTGTATTTTGATTAGTTTATGAGTAGTAAAGATGTCAATAATAGAATTCCAATTATAGTAACTGCCCTTGGATCAATTAATCAGTTAATTGGATCAATTGTAGTAAACTTCACTCAATTTTAATGATTGCCAGTGGCAACTTGGACCGGTGACTTTCAACCAAGAGATCCACCGTAGGGGGTTAACCTCATGAATGAGGGTGTCCATATAATGAAGTTAAATTAGTAATTCAATTTTTTCCAGCTACTTTTTAAATAATTTTTGTTATTACTCTGTTCTTTGGATGTAAAATGTTATTAAATATGTAATCCATATGAACAAAGATTTCCAAGTAGTAGAGCTCATGTGATTTCAGGAACTTCTGATAGAAAATTTTGGGTAGATGTCAAAGATGAGCATTCATCTCTGACCAAAATAATGGTAAAGAAACTGGTACCATTTTCAAGTACCTGGTTATATGAAGTAGAATTTTCAACTATGACCAGAGTGACATTAAGGGAGGGGAAGAAACTGCTTGTTTCATAAGAACCTGGTGAGATGTGGTTGGCTGTCTTTAAAAAAAAACCTTGTTTTAGCAGACTAGTGTGTGGTGTGCAGAAAGTGTCATTTATGAAAGGAAGACTTAATTTCAGTCTTTTTTTTTAGAAATATAAAACCTGTTAGTAAGCCATACATATGTATTATTTTTTTATCAGCTACATCGTTTTTTTTTTTTTTTTTAATTGCAAAATATACTTTTTATAGAAAAATACGTCCTGCATGTATTTACGTTTCAAAAAATGTGATTGTGGTGATTGTTTGCTTACTGCAAATTGCAAAGACTAATTTTTAAGAAATTTTGTGAATATAAAAGTGGTTCACATATAAACAGTACAGGAATTTGAAATGTTTTTTGTTAATATATTCATCATGTAAATTATTCAAATGACTACTTGATATTTATATCATTTAAGCAGTTATTTGTATGAATATTATTACACATACCAATAATGTGTATATGTGTGTATGTAAGGAGTAGACAGGGGTCACATGGAAAAAATATTTTTTTACGGGTCTCTATTGCTGAAAACGTCAACTACTTACTTCTTAATACGAGCATCCGAGGCTGGCTGCTTCGATGGCTCGATGTCTCCTGTAAGTGTCTGCTGCTAGCAGCCACCAACAACTCTCGGATAGTATTTTATCCAGAGTTTTTTCTCCGGCCATTTTGCGTTTAAGATTTTCCCTCGTTGGTAGCGTTGCCGAGCAATCCAAGAGAATGTGATTTAGGGTTACGTCCTGCTCCTTGCACATTCCACAAAGAGGACTGTATTTTAGGTGAAACCTATGCAGGTACCTGTTCATCACGATGTGACCCATCCGTGCTCTTGCCGCAAATGACGCCACAGATCGAGGCATCCCTTTATAGATTTTTGGGCGGTTTGGGGAGCTTTGGATGGCGAAGTACTCGCGTCCGGTGCTACAATTCTCCCATCTCCGTTTCCAGGAGTCAATGAAGAACTTCCTGGCTGCTTCTGTACACTGTGTCAGAGAATAACGCTGCGCCTGTACAGGGCACATGCAGCAAGCTTTACTGGCAAGAGTATCTGCTACTTTATTTCCATGAATCCTGCAGTGACTTGGAATCCATTAAAAAACAACATTCTTACCTTTTAAACTATTAAGTTGTTGCAGGATTTCCGATGTTCGAAAGTAATAATCTGTGGTGTTCTGCGCTTGTAAGGCCTGTATAGAAGACATGGAGTCCGTGAGAATGCAGATGTCACGCGCATCGATGGTTTTGCAAAACTCCAGTGCAGCATTCAGGGCCAATAATTCAGCGTTCATACTTGAGGACGCGTCGCAGGGCAATGATAAAGAGTCACCTGTTTCTGGGTGATAATAAGCAGCTCCTCCTTTATTGTTGACTTTGTCAACAGAACCGTCAGTATATATTTTGGCGAATCCATGATATTTTTCCTGAATCAATGTGATTGACACTTCCCTTAGAAGTGCTGGCAAGTCTTGTCCTTTGGTCAGTGAACCAGGAATTTTTGTACATGCCTTTAGTTGGTCATGTAGCCAGGGCGGGATATCAAAAACAGACGGGATCAACTCAGGCTGAATGAATTCTAAAACTCCGCCTGGCCTATTTCGGTGGTTGAATAGAGATTGCTGGATGTTAACCTCGTTAAAGCCTTTTACTGGCTGGATATCTTGCAATTGGAAGTGCTTCCTCCACTTTCTGGTATGGATGTAAAGATCCAGTGGTTCGATTGCCAGCTCGATTTCCATTGCTTGAACACTTGTTGTTTTTGGGCAGCCCAAACAAATTCTAAGCGCAACATTCTGAAACGTTTGCAATTTCTTGATGTGTGTTTCAGCCGCTCCTCCCCACACTTCACACGAATATAGGATTTTGGATCTTACAAAAGACTGATAAAATTGTCTTAAAATGTACGTGTCTGCACCCCATTCTCTACTAGCAATCACTTTTAGAGCATTCAGTCTGCTGATACACTTTTCAATAGTGTGGCTTACCTGATCCCTCCATAGGAGTTTGGGATCCAGCTTTATTCCTAAAAGTATAGGGTTCGCGTTATAGGGGAGGGCATACTCAGTTCTTAGACCACTCAGTTCTTTTCGTCTGTCTGTGAAACAACAGATGAGTTTTATCAGTTATGGAAATGTAAAATTGTTAACTTATAAATTATTTATAAACTATTTATGTATTAACTGTATGCGAGTGTGGGTTTGATTTGTTCTTGTATCCACATAGTATACAATGTGAAATTTATATTCCCATAATTCAAATACATTTGAAGGATACATGGAAAAACAGGCTCAGTAATGCTTGATAAATTGCTTTTTCTATTATATAATAGAAGATATCGTAAACTACATTACCCTCTAACCTTTATATTGAAAAATATGTTTCATAATTTATGTAAGTTACTGTTATTTATATTTATATACTATTATTTATAATAACAGTTCCAAAATTCTAGCTGTACAGAGAAGAACTAGCACTGGAGAAGACAAGCTCAGCCCACAGAAACGTACCCTGATAAACACCTGATTAGGTCATTCCTATAGCTTATTGATAAAATAAATCTCTTTAATGTGATTATTTCTTTCTGTGTTTAAAATAATTAATTTGACTGTGATAAAACTGTCATTGAAAAGTGTTGATTTATACAAAATTCTGTCCGGTTTTACGTTTTAATACTAGTGATTAAAATTATTTTGAAATGGTTTTTATAGTTTACTGACTGAACAGTATAAGCGGTAAAACATGCATAACCTAAATCTTGTAGTTGTCTTAAAGGATGCCATATACATTGTAAGTTTAATTTCGAGTTGCATTACAAAATGGTGGATAAAAGTGGAGATATGAATAGGCTTAGAGTATATTGTTAAGATATCTCAGTAATTAAAATTAAGAATTAAAAATCATAAATTAAGCAAACTAAGAATTCATTTTCGGCTGCCAGCATTAGAAAGACATGGCCTATCCACCTCCATTTTCTTCTTATCATTATATTAAAAACTAGTTCGTAGTTTGTTCTCCATCATAATTCTTCATTTGATATTCTTCTGGGTACCAGATTAAAAATTGTTTCTTTATTATTTGTTGACAAATCCTTTTAATTTATATTCTGTGTTGTCGTCATTGTTGTCCAAGTTTTCACTCCATACAGTAACAAGAACAGTGTTATGCAGTTGAATATTGTAATTTGTAGAGAATACCTGAATACATTTGCTTTAGTGTATTGATTTTGTACTTTTTATCCTTGATATCATCTACTCATTTTCATGGCCTTTTTTACTTCCATGTTCCATAAGGAAATGGAAGTATGGTCATGGCGAAAAAAATCGTGTTCGAGATAACGGCTGATTCTGATTGTACTACCCTCAAAACATGAAGAAAAGTCATTTTTTGAAAAGTGTCTGTGTGTAGAATTTTTTCTATGGCAAATGATAACAGTCACAAATTCAAACAGAATCAAATAATTTTTGCATACATCCCTGAATTGTAGAGAACTCAAGGCCTTTTGATTTTGGTGAAGATCGGTTAAGAGAAAGGGGTAGTTTACCTGCAACGTTTTATGTTTTAACAAGGGTAATTTTTTCTATGACGAACGATAACTGCCGCACATTCAAACAGAATCAAATATTTTTTGCGTACATTCCTGAGTTGTAGAGGACTCAAGGCCTATTGATTTTGGTGAAGATTGGTTACGGGGAAAGGGTAGTTTACCTGCAACGTTTTATGTTTTAACAAGATTAAAGTACTTACTCTTGATAAATAAAGTATCCTGATAAGAAGATCATAATAATCCACTGTAGAAACATAGATGAAATATCTATAAATGAAGAGCCTAGTTGAACAGGGTGGGGGTAATTTTCTATAAATGAAAATTATAGTTGAAGGGGTAGGGGATAATTTTTTATGTGTACTACGTTATCGGCAACAAAGAAGTAGTTTGTTGTTAAAATTCCTTCCCGGGTTGTTTGGCGTGGTCCAATGTTTTCTACAAAACCAGACGTTTCGGCAGTGCTATCGACTGCCATCATCAGTGAAAATCTAGTGCGCTAACGTGAGGTGTATACGTTAGTAACCACAGTGCTGTGGTTAAGGCTGAAGGTATACGTTAGTGACCACAGTACTATGGTTAAGGCTGAAGAAAGAAGTAGTTTCTATGGAAATATTTCATTTCGAAAATGATTTTAAATATAAATCTTAGAACATGGAAGTCATGTATGGTTTTCCATACCGATATTTTTTATCAGTAATCCCTGCAGATAGAGCCTCCATGTGGTCTAGTGGCTAACGCGGGCGATTGATGCGCTCGTGGTCCCGGGTTCAATTCCCGGCGGAGGCTCCGTACGGCGTGCACTCAGCGTCGTGAGGCAAACTGAGTAGGCGCTGAGATAACAGCGCCGCCTCCTGGCTGTGAATACCGCAACTAGCGGCTGGTGGCGCGTAGTACTAGCCATACACCGTCACACTAACACAAAAGCCGTGCGGTACGCCTTGGTCCTTAACGGACTGTTGAGCGGAGGTTTAATTTTTTAATCCCTGCAGATAACACAACTTTTGTTTGTTCCAGCACACTTCATTCCAGTGAATATTCACTCCAGCGAATATGTTGTGGATGTATTGTTTACTTTCATTATCTTAGGTTTTTTTGTTAATATTCATATCCAGTAGCATGGCGTGGGTACATAACAGTTGTTGCCGGTTGTGTTAGGCCTAGAACTCAACGTAAAAATTAATCGAATATTTTGTAGTACCAAATATTCTTATTAGAACCAAATAGTTTTGAAAGTATTTTATATAATTTGAAGAAGAGGGTTCCGCTTCAACGGAACCATTACTCCATTATACTTACACAGAATAAATCAGGACACAAACAATGGAATTAAAAAGAATAAATAAGAACAGAGAAACACATAATTAAATGAACAAAACAGAAATAGGTGCGTAGTAATTGGTACAAGTCGGTTCCTAAAAGGAACATAGCTGCTTTTCGATGTGTACAGTGGCAACACACTTGGACAGACGAGTGTGTCTCCTGAATACACGAATGGACTCACTCGTGTTGTCCAAAGCAGAATCATGGTACGCAATAAAGCGTTGCCAATGTCTCAGTCAGCAACATAACATTAAAATGACGGTATAAGTACTTGGTAGTCCAAAATCAATACTACCCTATGTTTCTTAAGTTTCCCTACTAATATTGTTCGCATTAGAAATTATTCGCATTAGGTATTTAATCTGCAACACAATTAATTTTGTTTTCTCTCGCTTCCAGTACTGTTCCCACCTTCAACAGTGGTTACATGGACGCCACGCCACTGTTCATATCCACTTTCCTCTTTGCTTCCAATGCTGCATTATTTGTTTTTTGTTGTTGTGTTGTATAATTTCTGATATCAGCCAGATATCATCAGCAGAATTTAGATCCTCCAGCTTTAGAAAGGGTTACATTGTAATCTCCATCCCATTCTTCAGCCAGTTGCTCCTCTCATTACCAAATTCATCACCACAAGGAACAGGGTAGGTGATAATACACATTCCTGTTCGACGCCATTTTGTATCTGTATAGGCTGTTTTATCTTCCTATTGTGAATAGTTTTCTCTCGGGAATTTTTTATATAGCTGTGTAATTATGCTAACATATTTTAACTGAATTGTGTAATTCTTCAAAATAATTATTACAATTATCTGAATGTATGTTCAAAAAAATTAAATTGAGATAATGTTTACTCAATGGTAAACATGGCTGTTACCAGCGGAGGCCATCTTCAGTGGTAAAGAATCGACTCATTGCCTTGTTGCTGTAAATACCTCAGTACAGAGGTGAACCATGTTTTTACCCATTCAAGGGTCCCTTATATAAATTCTCATTGCAGCATGATGTAAGTTGGAAAACAGCATGGGCCAATTATAATCATCTGTCACTTGATTGGCTCGGGAGCACAGTATGCCAAATCCTACTTAATAGGAGGCTTTCTCTCCTTAGATTCATACCAGCGGAACCAACCTTATAGATTTCTATGCACTCACAATGCAGGCCGAGGGTAGTAGTCACTCACAGAGGGCAGGATGTTAGTTTCCTCGAAGTGAATGTGACGATCCGTGTTAGCAAGTTGATGGTGTTGCTATGGATCATAAACCTTGTTGTAGGTAACTTGTACATGGAGAGAGAGAGAGAGAGAGAGAGAGAGAGAGAGAGAGAGAGAGAGAGAGAGAGACCGCTGACTGGTTGGCTTTTCTTGACATCCTGATCCTTAGTAGGGCTGATGGTAGCCGTGGGCACAGTGTGCACAGGAAGCCAACACACCAACAGATTCCTGCATAAGCTGTCACGCTTCATAATCAACACCTAAGGCAGAAGAGGGCAGTCTTGAAGACCTTGATGGACTGGGCGGAGAGGATTTGTGAGCCCTGGTTTCTCGACGAAAAACTGCTTCACCTAGAACAGACACTGCAGGTGAATGGCTACTCTGTCAGGAAAGTCAGGCATGCAGGCTGGAAGAGTCGGTATTGCAGGAGACTGTCGGCTTCTTGATCCTACCCTATATACATGGGGAACGGACCGCATTGGTAGGCTACTTAGTCTGCAGGGCATGAGGACCATCTTCATGCTGACCAGGAAGATGCAGAAATTCACAAGACCCCCCGCTTTCTTTGTGCCGCATCTACAGTGTGCCTTGCTTGTGTGGGGAGGAGCACATTGGCACTACGAAGTGAAGCGTCTCTCCCTGCATAAATGAACACAGCCTATACTGTTGTCTGGGGCAGGCAGAGAAGTCTGCAGTGGGCGAGCATGCAGTTGCAAATGCGGATCATCACGTTCACTTCAAGGAAACTAATATCCTGTCCTTGGTGAGTGACTACTACTCTTAGCTGCATCGTGAGTCCATTGAAATCTATAGCCATGGTTCTGATTAAATACGATATTAAATAGGATTGGCATACTGCGCTCCCGAGCCAATCAGGTGACAGATGATTATGATTGGCCCATGCTGTTTTCCAACTTACATTGTGCTGCAATGAGAATTTATATAAGGTACCCTTTTATGAGTGAAAACATGGTTTGCCTCTGAGGTACTGAGGTGTTTATGGTGAATATGTGCTGATACTCTTTATCACTGAAGATGGCCTCTGCTGGTGAGGCTGAAATGTTTCGTTCTTCAAACATGAGACGATGGCCTAATAGCCTGGCATTCAACCGGCCTGGTCATGAAAGCATAGGAGCTCAGTTGCGCTTCAGTTGTTCCCATTTACCTTCACCCTCTCATCAAAAGTCAATATTTGGGTGTCTCAAACAGTCTCCCAACGACCTGTCTTGTCTTCTTATTACAGTTCTCCACAGAGAATGTTTGCAGGGGTGTCTACAGGGAGAGGGATTTAGGAAGTAAGTCAGAGAACTTGTTTCAGCAGCACAGTGGTATTCGTTTCCAGTAGTGCTGTTCAAATTTACATAATTATATGTAAAAATAAAAACAACTGTTTGTTTTTATTCCTTTTTTTCTTATTTACTTTAAACCTAATTAGAAGTTTTCTTTTTTTTTTTATAAAATATCAGTGTTTTTATAATAAAATGTTAAAGAATGTTAAAGAAAGACAGTAAGTTTGCTACTGACGGTTGAAAAAAGTGGCCAAAGGATTTTGAAAGTTTTATTTTCAAATTGCATTGAACAGTTTTATGGAGTTTATACTAAATTCTAGTACAGTATTAATTATGGTTTATTGAGTTTGATTAAAAATATAAATTTAGTTTTTTAGTGAATAAAAATAACTATTTAAATTTGTTTTGGAGATTTAGAACAGTTATGAATTAAATTGGGAGGAGGGGGAATGGGCAGCAGGCTGAATGTTTGCCTCCATAGACAAGCAAGGATGCCCACAGCTTGGTGGAATGGCGCAAGTCGCGCCACTGGAATTTTTGGGGGTGATTATTCAAGGCGATTTTTGTAATTTTATAATCCCTTGTTGAAAATAGAAGTTACATGAATTTAAGCCAGTTGCTTCATAAATCAAACAAATCAGTGAAGAAAAAGAATGCAATTACAAAAATATTAGATTATCTTAATAAGGCCTAATGTACTACTAATTACATTAGGTTAGTTTTGACCAGGCTTTTTTGCATTTCTTATAATTTAGTTATTGATTAGGCATACTAGAAAACCTGTAGGTATTGATAAAAAGAATAACATTAGTTTTTTGATTCCAATAATTGCTTAAATGGCTTTAGTTTTCCAAAAAATTTTGGATAAAGTCTCAAGATCCACAGTTAACTGGGGGTTATTCCATGGCCCCATATTGTGATCCCCGCCTACCCTCGAAATCAAATTGGGGGGATTTTATAATACTTGGGGGAGAATTGCACCATGGCCTTTGGGGGGATGGGCACCTCTGCAGACAAGTATCTTTAATTTACCTATCAACTACAAAGTATGAATAAATTATTTTACCTTCAATTATCCACCTTGTAATGACTTCTTGTAAATCTCGTCTATGATGAGTTTCGGAGACTATGCTCCATCATCAGATATTAAAATAAAACTATATCACTCTTTCGAGATCGTTACATAATAAAAATGCCAAATTTGCATATGAACTGTATGCGAATTTGGGTGCGCACCTGTTCAAGTTCAATCTGCTACTGAGCGGTTGTTACTTTATCGTAGTCTTAGCGAGTAGTCCATCATACAGTTCATATGCAAATTTGACATTTTTATTATGTAATGATCTCGAAAGAGTGATATAGTTTTATTTTTTATTTTAATATCTGATGATGGAGCATAGTCTCCGAAATGCGTCATAGACGAGACTTACAAGACGTCACAAGGCGGATAATTGAAGGTAAAATAATTTATTAATTCGATCAAGTGACTTGGATACCAGATTAAACATGGATATTACAAAGTATGGTCTGGGCATTCTCCAAATATTCGAAGAATGTTATCTGAATATTGAGTTATTTATGTATTCAATAAGTAATGAAGTTAACATAATAATATAAAACAATAATGCAAAATTATTTAGGAGAATTGTACTTAGAAACTTAAAAATAAAGTCATTTCCTGAAAAATTTATTGAATGTGACTGAGCCTTTTCTTCTCATGTGCCTTTCTTACGTTAAGGGTTACTTGAGAACTCCAGATGGACACAATTAAATGATTTATAAAAATGGTTCAAAAATAAAGTTCAGTGTAAGCTCTAAACCACTATTTCTACCTTTTATGCTAAAATGATGATTTGAAACTATTGGACCTACCAGTATTATGTCTTAGTAGCATTTAAGGTTACATTACACTTAATACTCATGTGACACTGATTTCAATAGTTTGTGATTTCAGCCTTTGTAATTTGTAGGTAGAAAATTAAGAATTAGAAAACAGGAATGACTGTATTCTGCCAAAACTATTGACAACAGACTTTTCAGGAAACATCTCATTACCGCAGAGATATAATGTTTATTTATATTGATATTTTACAGGGTGGAGATGTTGCCATGCCATTTTCGGTAGGAAGAGCACAACAGATCAACCATTATAGGGAGACAAATCAGGAACGCTGTAACCCACACTATGTACACGCACAAGTACAGAAGGTGAGGTTTGTGTTTTGACATTTTACTTTTCATTGGCACATTTGTTATGTGTAAGTGGCTGTAATAGGTATTTGGAAGGCGATATATGTACACATGCTTTTGATTTTGTTAATAATAATTCTGCATTTTTAATTATAAAAATTTTGATAAGATAATGCAGTGGCAGCTGGTGCTTCTAAATTTTGGTGGCTGCAGTAGTTGGTTTGTGGGGGGGGGGGGTAAAAGAATACATTTAAACAGTAGGCAGAAGATAGTATAATCACTTAAGATCCAGCATTATAGCTGACAAATAATCACAAGGCCTTTCATTCATTATGCAGTATAGGATCAGTTATTAAACATTTTTTTAATTTTAAATGTTATATGGAATTTTTTCCAGTTCTTTGTGATAAACAGTTTTAATTTCTACACACTATCTGCTTCCAGGACGTTTTTTAATTCACTTTTCTCTCCAGATAGTTGGTAAGTGCTTTATTTTGTTCTCCGTATGGGTTTCAGCTTCATGGTGCAGCATACTGATCGTATTCAGTAAAATATAAAATATCTTATGTTTACTATTAAGTTAAAAAATGTGTGTATATTATGTTGATGATTCACGGCAGTCTCCAATCCTACCATTACGGATCTTTATTGTCACAGGCTTATTTGGTGGCCTTATTCATTGTCTGTTGGTATACTAAAAAATTAAATACAACTATTACATTAACGACTCGGAACACAAAGTTTTTTATAAGTAAAAACATAAAGTTTTACCTTACAACCTGAACCGGTTTTCATATTTAAAAGGCTTTTTCAGATGTGAGAAGCCTTTTAGAAGCCTTCTTCTCTGAAGAAGCCTTTGAAAGGTGAAAACCCCAGTTCAGGTTGTAAGGTAAAACTTTATGTTTTTACTTATAAAAAACTTTGTGTTCCGAGTCGTTAATGTAATAGTTGTATTTACTTAAGTAACGGACACGTCATGGACAACGAAATCCAAGAAATAAAAAATTATTGCTGAATAAAGAAAAAGTCAATAAGTAATCCGTTTTCTTTTTGGTAATATACTACTAACAGGAAAAGATCTTGTTCAATATTGTAACGAAGTGATCAGATCGTACCTGCAAAATGTATACACCAGTTTTGTGTTTGTAATTATAATTAGTGCGTTCGCCTCGCACCGGGGTCGTTACAGTAATGTTGTGGCTAGCGATGTCCGTAGCGTTGAAGTATTCACCTGTATCACACGGCAGTAACCTTACCTGTTATTTATAGGGGTGTGTTAGTCCCGGGTGGCGCCAAGTCGTTTTATAAAACAACTAAAATTATTGTCAGACGAGTTATCAGCGTTGCGGTATTGGGCATTCAAATAATTCCCGCTCGCACTGCCGCCTCAATTGTCGTTGCTGCTGCGTGAATGACAACTTGTTCGCTCTCGTCAAATTTATTTCTTAACTAAATACAAGTAATATAAATAGCACTCCCTATGAAATGATAACGACGGTTACTCCCTGTAATAGTTATTTTTTAATAGGTGATAATTGAAAACATTCACATTGACAATAATACAATAATAAATTTGCACCGACTGTTTACATTCGACTCTGTTCTCAAGGCTTTGGCGAAGCAATTTAGGAACCGTTCAGCCTTGCATTGCTGCGTACATTAAAGTATTACAAAATATTTTCGGTTTCCCAAATCGTGGATTCTTGTGACTATGAGCTAAAGAACTCCAATGGTTACAATAAAAAATATTACCTTATTCTACGTGTACATAAATAATAATGTGTGCTGTTACAATCTGTTCTGTTGTGTCGTAAAAGTGTTTTGTAAGTTCGTGTTTAATTCATAGGTTATATTCAACGTTAACAAGTTTCTGTTAAGTGTTATTTTGCTTAAATATTCTATGAAAGAGAAATATTGGTTCTATAGTGAGGTAAATTTATCTTTTAATAATATTTAAAGTGATTAGGGTTTTTGGAAAATAAATAATTTAATGGTACTTAACACCTCAGTATGTCTCGGTGCCTTCGTTTGTTTAATCAGGTAGGATGTGGCTGCATAAGTTCAGTTTTCATGGATTTTGGGACTTCAATGGATTTGAGCGTCTTTTTCGTTATGTGTTTAGATGTTCTTTTCTGGTAATTTCCCGTTTAATTTGCCTTGGGTCTTGAATTGGCTGCTACAAACGGTCGTCTGCTTCATATGCTATCATGGTTTGCAACTTTTAATACTTTTTTGCATTATTTTCACTGAAAAAACGTTCTTCCCAATATTGTCATTCGCTTAATGACGCTTCGCTTCTGTTTAATTCCAACGGTAATTCCGTCTTCAACTGCCGTTTCCATGGTAACTGTATGATTTTTGATTGGTTGATTTTGAGATGATGTATTGTTATCAAAATTCGAATTCTTCGTATATCTTCTGATTGCTGTTATTCCTCCATCTTCCTTCCTGGTTATTAAATATTGTCACTATAGTATTTATTTCCTTTCATAGATTATTTTGATACCCCACAAGCTTGGGTAATTTTAGATTTTATGTTTTTACAAGTATGTTAATGCTTGTTAATTACATTTCTTTTTGTATAAAAATGATTATTACAATATTTTGTGTTACAAATGATTTACAATTTATTCTTGGTGATCCCTTCACCTCAGATTTGCTAAATTCCTAGTCAATTTGTTATAATTTTTGGTTGTTTGGTTCTGACAGTTATGTCCTTTCCTAGGCCTGAGTAGCCATTATAGTATTTGACTTATTTCATTTAAATTACATTTTGTCTCAGCCTAATGGGCTTTACTTTGTTATTTTTATTGGTTGTGTTGTGTTTTGAGTCTGTTGGTGTGTTGATTACGTGTCACGATTGCTTTCTCTATCTTAATATTTAAAACATAACATTAGGCTTATTGACTGCAAGTTTCATTCAGCCATATCCTATTCATAACATTAACATGAACAATTCTTGATAAGTTATTAGAGTTATTATTTTGAGTGAGAAATATCATCACTTCCTTCCAACTTATTATTTGCTAATTTTTGTTTACAATACATATTATTTTTATTGTGATAAACAATATCACTTTTATTAAATTTATAACAGTCCCTTATAACATAGGTGTCTTTGTTCTGTCTCTGATTTCTTAATCTTTAAACAATCTTTACATTCTCTCCATGTCAACACCTTCAATTTATTCTTTCCTGGAATCCTCCCTTTTTGCTTACTATCGGCTATAATTAAACTTAAATTTATTAAACATCTTTTCTTAAATAATAATGTCATCATCACTTTCTAGTGTTCAGCATACCTTATTCTATAATTCACACTTAATACTATTTTTCACCAGTTATTTATTCACTGTTATTTTCCCACTTTTAAACCTTTTAGTGTTTTTCACAGATTTATGAAGTGTCTACTTTCTTCATTATTCACTATTTCTTATAATAGTTATATTCTAAATCTTACCCTATTCCCACTTATATCTCACCTTCACTTTTAAATTATCTATGGTTAATTATAATTTAACTAGCGTATCTTATCACTTCACTTTGGGGTTTTTTACACATACACTATTGCACTGTATCACTGTTTATACTATGTGTTTTTTAGTGGGTGATCCCTATACTTATTTCTCTTTCATTACAACATATCAATACTAATAACAATTAATTAATAACAATCTTATTTGTGGTTTAGGTTGCTTTTTTATCACCTTAATCCTTAACCTTTTTTAATAGTGTTTCTTCTCTAGATCATTTTGTCCATTAATGGGTAGTAACCGTTACTTTTTCCTTTCTCAGGATAACCATTGTTTTGGTTCCAATATTCTTCTTGAGTGCTTTATTTCTCCTTCTCCTATGCTTTATTACTCGTTTTGTGAATCATTATTGGTTTTCACTTCTATCTATTTCCCTCCTTCTTCAATTTCATTATTTGATAAATACTTTGGTTTTTTCCATCCTTTTCTTTGGGTATTTTGGGGTTGTTTAATCCCATGACCTTGTTTCATTTTTGTTTGGGTTAATCACTTTCTTCTCTTATTCTCGTTGGTTATTTGTGTGGTTCCCTTCTTCATTTGTTTCCTGTTGTTGGGTCAATCACTTGTTAGGTCAAAGTCGTCGTTTGTCGAGTCATATTCTGTATATTTTATTTGAATTAATCATTTTATTTGATATGAAGTATTTTTACATTTATAAATATAGTTTTTTATTCCTGGTACTGGGTTGGCTTATTTGTGTTGTAACAATATGCCTTCACACACAATAATAATTATATCATATCTGTTAATTTTTCTTTTGTAACAAATTTATATGTTTGATTGTTTGGATATCTGACATTTGGGAAACCCATGTTCTACTGTATGTGTATTATAAATTCAAGTATTTGTGTTTTTATCTTGTTTTAAACAAGATGTAACTACAACTGCACTATGCATTATATTTTTTCAAACATGTAACATGAAATTTCTATTACTTTTAATAAATGTGTGAACATACAAAAATTACACTGATGATGACACAAATTGAGAATATTTCTGCTGATAAATCAAAGAACTGCATCACCCTTCTTTGACTTGGCATTTATGTGGATTGAATAGTAAAAACAAAATGTGTTTTGTTTTATTGTATTCTTTAATGTTTGTTGTTATTTTTTTTAGGCTATTGGCAACCACTGTAATAAAGCCATTGAAGAAAATTATTTGAGGAATTTTGAATTAAATGCTAAAACCAAGGGTGTGTTGAGGAAGGGTATGTGAAAATAGTTTTTTATTCAGTATGTTTTTATTAATAAATAGTTTTTATTTATAATCATATAAAATAGTTTATATTGTACTACCTTGTTGTACCATTATTTTAATAAAATATAAAGGTTCTACAACCTCAATTCAAGCAGGATTCTCTGTGGACTCTTGCTGGTTTTATTTCACGTTTTTTATGTAAACCATATTATCACTAGTGTTCAGTAGAATTCAAAGTAATTCAATACTTTTTACTGTAATACTGTTTTCTGTTGTTGTTTTGTTACAAAACGTTATTTTCTTTATTTAAAATGTTAGTCTGTTTAACACTTTGACGCCGGGCCCTTAACATAGTGGTCCTTCGCCCATGGCGGGACATTTTTGCATATATTTAAAATGTTGTATTTCTAAACTATATGGTAAAAAAATATGCTACCTATGTTTTTCTGAAGATCTAAGTGTCTTCTTTAAAATGGTATATACTGTATGTCATTGTGTTGGTTATTTTCCATGAAATTGCTTTTCAAAAAAGTGATGTTTTTGGAAGAAAAAAATTGGCCAAAACACATGTTGTTACTAGAAACTCGCAATTTTATTTTTACTTGTTAGAAATTGATTAAACAATACATTACATAAAGTTTATAATATATATTGGTTTATAAAGGTGTACTTTTGTAATTTTTTTACAAGAAACACTTGTCTGACATTTTGACACGTAAGTGGTGTTTAGCCAACTAACATAACAGTTTGCCGTGAGCTGTTTCATGTTAAAATACCTACGAAAGTGAACGCATATGCGATCTAGTGGATAATTTAGGTACTACAAAGCATGACATTGTTTCAAAACAGCTCCAAGGACATCCTTATACATATGGACTCATGCAAAACACATTGAAACTTCAGAACGACATTCTCAGAAGTTTTCAAAGGACATCAATTGACGTCCATCAGCGTCAAAGTGTTAAGCAACACACACACACACACACACACACACACACATTAAATGTTATATTTTTTGTAACCAGGGCTTTTATTTCTTTAAACAGTAAATTAAAAAACAAAAAATGTTATTACCTAACCTGACAAATGAAAACATTGCATTTTCACTTTAGATTAAGAAATAGAATAATGTACAAGTAGTACACTTCTTCTTCTCCATATCATCAATCTTCTTATCCATATATATCAATACTATCGCAAATTCAGAAGTCGATAATGCAGAGTGGGTATGGTTATTGGAAAAGTACCAAATTTCCTTTATTAGTAAAGGAACCAATGTAAATAAAATTTGACCTATTGTTGAATTTGTAATAATATAAAAATGTAATTTTCTTTAGACGCAAATTATATAATGCAGCTGAAATAAGACTAAGCTAAACATTTAATTTAATGTTGTGTTGTTATTTTAGATGAAAACAGTCAGTTTGCTGATGCTGAAGATTATCAAGAAAGTAAAATCATCGCGTCCAGTGTGCATATCAAAACTGATGAGTCTAGCGATAAAGAAAACACAACAAAGACCTCGAGTTCTGGTGAAAAATTTGGTGAAAAAAGTGACAGCCAGTCGGGAAGTGGTGGTCCAGAGTCTGTTGTGCGAGATGACACCAAACTGGCAGTACCGACTGAGTCATCGGTGGAGACGAGGCCGCCATTACGAACAAAAGAGCGCAAAGTGAGGAATGTAATATTACAACAGTACCAGGATAAAATAGCAAGGAATGAGAAGACACAGGTTTCTAGCAAGAAGGATGCTGACAGCGAGATAAATGTTGTTCCGGAGACTAATAAACAAGATCCTGTCTACAAGAATGATGCCGTTACAGAGACTGATAAAGAAGATTCAAAAAGTGAGAAAACTGTTGATAACAGTAGCTGTGAAAGTGGTAACATAGATTTCAGAATACATAGTAATAGCACAGTTGTAGAATTTAAGCCTAGTTCAAGACTAAAATATAGCCCTAGCAAAACTGTAGAGTTTAAGCCTCGTGTTAACTATAACGATGGTTCAAATTTTGAGAATAACCCCGACGTAGGCACGAAGTGTGATCCTGAGTCGAACGTCAAGCGTGACCTTGCCTCAGGGGTTGAAAATGATTTTGGCACAAGCGTAGTAGAGTATAATCCTGACACAGGCATTGAGCACGACAGTGAGGCAAGTGTCAGGCTTGGTGCTGGCACAGGTGTAGAGTATAACCCTGAAGCACCTGAGTTTTATCCTGGTCAAAATGTAAACAGGTACTCGAACACGGGTGAGTATTATGCTCCAGTGGGGTTACAGTATTACCCTAACACAGGTGTACAGTATTATCCAAGTGCTAGTGGAGAGTACTCTATAAACCCTATTGTACCATACACAGCTTATATGCATTGTCCTAATTCAGGTGTACAGTATAACCCTGAATATTTTTCAGCAGCTTCAGCATGGTCTGACTTACCTAATAGCAGTGCTTTCTGTTCAGATCCTCTTTTTGCGCCTACAACTGAAAGAATGGTACAAGATTTTCAATACAGAGAAGAAGAATTTCCGCCTTTATAATATACACAAATGTTTTAAATGCTCTAATCAGATCTACTGGTCGTAAATTGTACAGTTTGTTGACTGATGTTATTGAATTTTATTAGTAAACGATTTTGTAAAATTAGTGAGAATATATGTATTTTTAATATTATTTTGTGTATGTGTGTGTGTCTGTGTGCACGCACGCGTGTGCACCTGCGTTTAATCACCATGTGATGAAAAAGCTGATTGTGATTCAAAATGTGATGTGAAGTTATGTCTTGTTAAATGAGGATCTAGGTTATAAATACGGTGTATTTTAAGAAGTGTATATTGGAAACATTTTGTTTAACTGTAGAGTAGCCAGTATTATATTTGTATAACCATTGTTTTACTCTTCCTCTGATTTCTGTGTGGTGTGTGTGTGTGTGTTTTTTAATATTATTTAAAAAATAGATAATGTTCCTCTGAAAAGACAAAATTCATATACAAGCGTAACTAGTTGGTACTCTTTGTTTAGCAAATGTCCAACTACCCAATATTTCTTTTCTTGGAAACCCACACTATTGCTGTGAATGTCATACTGAGTTTTCATTTTATCACTGGCAATCTTCACCCGTCCTCTTATCAAGCGATTCATTTCTCGCAGTTGATTTTCTAATTGCGAGGAATAGTTGTGTGGCTCTTGGGACTGAGTCTCAGGTGATCCGAACATCAAGTCCCCAGGAAGACGAATCTCCAACCCAAACACCAATTTTACTGGAGTCATGCCGGTTGTGTCTTTACTGATGACCCATATGCCATGAGGAATAGTGGTATACGTTGGCCCCGGTCTGTTTGGTTCCCGTCAGCAACTTTTAAAAGATGCTGCTCAAGTGTCCTATTGAACCTCTCAACCTTTCCATCCGACTGAGGATGGAGAGGCGTTGTCCTGGTCTTTCAAATTCCGAGTATACATTGTAATTCATTAAACCCTCCTGACTTGAAATTCCTCCCTTGATCTGTGTGGATTTCCATAGGGGCTCCATAATGGCAACAGGAGTTGTGAACTAACGCCTTTGCCATAGTGGTAACCTCCTGATTTGGAATTGCGTAAGCTTCCACCCACTTAGTAAAATAGTCGCCTATAACCATGGTATACTGGTTTCCATTATCAGTTACTGGGAAAGGTCCAGCAACGTCTATGGCAATTCTCTCAAATGGCAGTCCATTGTTATACTGTCTCATTCCCCCCCCTGCTTCTGGTTTGTGGGCCCTTGCTTGCAGCACATATTTCACATGTCGGACACCATTCCTGTGTTTCATAGCTAAGGTGAAGCCAAGAGAATCGCTTCCGTATTTTGTCAAGGGTTTTGTTAACACCAAGATGACCTCCAGACGTTCGATCATGCATCGCCTTCAAAACAGACTGCACTTTACTTCAGGGAACTATCAGCTGCATGACCACGTCTCGTCCATCTGCACTTTCCCAAGCCCTTTTCAGCAATCCGTTCTCTAAGGTAAGAGACTCCCATTGTGCCCAGTAGCCCCTCACAACTTCCGAACCATGGCAGATAATTTGCCAATTCAAGCGGCTACCTTCCTCTTTTGCCGTCAAGATCGGTCCAATGTCTTGATCCGTCATCTATTCTTGTCGAAAATCTTGTGTCGTCCAGCCGTCTGCCAGGAAATCTACAGTGATGGCTTGAATATGTTCGTATGCATTCTGTTCTTCCTTTCTGCGGCAATGTCGGCAAACTTCTGAGCATGGTCTTTGGGATAAGCCATCTGCATTACCATGCAGATGCCCCCGTCGATGTAACAATACCTTATGTGTATAAATACATATAATGTGTATCTTAACGCAGCATAAGTGACATACTGCCATATTGTCCATATGGGTAGGCTATTACATAAACCAGAGTACGTTGATAATGTATGTACATGTATTATCAGTTATGAAATTTAACAACCTGCTTTGTTAATTACCGTAATGTCGAATAGAATCCCACTTCTGACACCACTGTTGCGACGGTCTTCTGATCGTCGTATGGTACAGTAGAAAACAAAATACAAGACACCAATTAAGTCACTAATCACCAGCTTTAATTATCACAATTAAACAGTTTGTAATCAACAAGATAGTCTCTTACAACAAATCAAATAAAAATTGTTCACACGCAATAATAATGTCAACTAATAGAGTCTCGCACAATTATAAACTACATAACACTTTGCCACAAACTTCGAACTGCACTTTAATACTTCACCTATATTTATACCCTGCTGATATTCCAGAATAATCCATAATATGCATGAACACTACACTAGAGCGTAATTGCTTACAGTCTTGACACAGTGCGTGCGGCTGGCGAATTCTAGAACAGTCTTGCTAACGCCTGTTAAGAATCACGTAAGCACACAACATTATAGCTGGTTCCACTGGAATAAATCGCCACTTAAACTGACCTGACCATCACTGAATGTCTGTATTTATACCCCGCTGATATTCCACAATAATCCATAATACACATCATCACTACACTAGAGCGTAATTGCTTGTGGCCTTGACACAATGCATGCGGCCGGAAAAGTCTGAAACAGTATCGCTAACACCGGTTAAGAATCATGTAAGCACACAACATTACAGCTGGTTCCACTAGAATAGCTGAGAAACACGTAGAATGTTCTGTAATGTTGTAACAATATTATTGTTATGATGTTGATGATGGATCATCGTTTTGGTACAGTGGAAACAAAATACAGACACCAATGAAATCACTAATTACCGACTTTAATGAATCACAAATAACAATTTGAAATCAACAAAATAGTCTCATACAGTAATTCAAGTTAAATTTGTCCACACGCGATAATAATGTCAATTATTAAGAGTTCTGCACTAATTATAATACAGTAATCACTTTTCCACAACAACCACATTCGCGCTTTGTAACGGGACAAAAAGGGCATAACTATTTTATGTAATAAGTTTATGAAATCCATTGTTAGTGACGTATTGGAAGTTATAATCAAGTAGGTGACTCATGTCCCAAGTAGAACAGACATTACCGTATAAGGTGAGGTATTTGCTTAATTATCACCACGTCACGCTTGGATCATGAGAGCTCCACGTGTTTTCAATGTTACAATGAACTTCCGGAGTTGAGAAACGTCTGGAACCGTCAATGTTTGAAGGCAAGGGACGAGGGGGACATCCGGTGGAGCCTCGTGACCAATGCGCAAAATGCTCAGATAGTATACACCTGCAAGCCCAGCTCGCGCCAGTCGGCAGCACATCTTCATACTGAACAGACGTTATAGTCGTGGCCTCGGGCACTCGGTAGGCCGAAGCAATTATAGTAGCTTAGGCCTGCCGAACCGTATTAAAAGGTGTGCAGAAATAGTAAATACGAAGAATGAAACCAAGACAAATTAACGACTACGTTATTTTGTACCGGTAGAACAGTTGTTTTTTTATGTGGTTAAGGTGAAAATGAACTGCAAGTGATGGCTTAACACTTTGGATAATGAATACAGATAAATAAAAGTGAAAAGACCAATTGGCCAATAGTTTGTGCAGTAAAACATTATAGTAAATTAATGAGCTCAATAAAAGGGAATTAAAACTAATATATGTATATATATATATTGTAACGTAACAGAGTTGAGGTCCCCAACGTTACATAACAAATTGAATTAACTATGGTCAAGGACCATACCCCGAATTAAGGTTGCTCAGTAATTAATGCATCTGAGATGTACCTCAAGTCAAAAGATGCAATAATTAACGTTGATAATTGTTTTTATTATTTAGACAAAGCTTTTCGTCATTACTGACATCTTCAGGTCGTTGTTTAAGACCTGAAGATGTCAGTAATGACGAAAAGCTTTGTCTAAATAATAAAAACAATTATAGCAGTTTAGCAATTTTATAAAAGAAAAGTAAGGATGGCTGCTAATTTAAACAATACGAAGAATTAACGTTGAATATAAAATATTATACCAATTAATGGTTAATATAATAAGTTGTACTTGTGTTTTATACTGTAGCATGTTAGTGTTCACAGAATATTTATGTTATGTTTTGAGTATGGTAAGAGTGAACTAATGTTGTTTAATAGGAATACTTAATCAGTGATAATGTTTGTATTTATGTTAAATTTGTCTTTAGACAATCAAGTATAGTTACCTGTGTTAGGCATTATACTAAGTTTTAAGTATTGTCTAAAATTGAATAATGAAGTTGTTTTAATTAATGTTTGTAAACTTGGCCAGGAGGGCAATCAGTGTTTAAGGTTTGACAAGTAGTTCTGATAATTATATTGTAAACTAATGAAGGGTTCCAGGACGAGTTAATTAATGTAATAAAGTAAAAACCAGGAAATTAAAATTAATGTAAATACCCATTAACCAATAATTAATTGTACAGTAGGTCAGGTAAAGAAAATTAAGTTAAAAAACCAAACAATATTGTAACAGTTGTAAGAAAACCTATAGGCCTAAATTTAATATTTGTGAAAGGAAATTAATACCTTTTTAAGAAGCCCAGTCCAATGAAACTATAGTAAAACATATACTGTTTAAGAAGGAAGGTTAGGTGAGAATTTTAGGTAATTTAGTATTATTCCAAGCATGGAGCATTTTATTGAAAAAGAGTAGTAATATTCTATGATTCTGGCTCTAGGATATCTAATTTCATCCAATGACAGAAAAAGTGGTTGTTAAGGCAACTGAAATGTACAAGAGTTGTTGATATTGAATCATTCGTTCCGATTGTTACAAGCTATTGAGTTGAGATGGGCAGACGCATTTAAAAAGAATGAATGATAAAATTTGAAGAAAATATGAATCTAAATTAAAAAACCCTATTTGAAACCTAATTCTATCATACTACTGATGAGTAATAAAACCAATTAGATTTCCAAATTATAACTGAATACCTCTAAAAGAGTTGAAAACTCCTCACTTCATTCGCCAGAATAATTCCACTGGATTCGGTATTAAACCGATTTCCCAAGTAATCAGAAGACGAGTTGAGAGAAGTAAAGGCCGAAACTAACGGAATTATTGAGAAGACATATGAAGACCTCGTTTTGCTGAGTTAACCATCGCCTTCAAGAAAAGCTAGAATCCTATTTTCATTCCAACGTGACTGGCAACTATCAAGATCATAAGAGAAGAACGGCAGTCAGAAGAGTTCCTGAGAGCTTCCCTGTATACTCCACCATCAATTTTATTAAGGGCCAGAACACTTTTTACTGGATGAACGTGATTTAAGACGATCATCTTCAACTGTTTACAGACGTCCACTGCCAGTCTGAGTTCCGTCGACTCGGTAAAAAACAACTTATTTTTAAATTCAATATATTTAGAGTTAATAAACTTATGTAATACTTGAGTAACCTTAATTTTGCATTTTACCTGGCCTTACTAATGGTTAAAAGAATCTTACGAACCCTGGGATAAGAAATATTTATTGTTATATTTAATTTGTATAAGTCAAAGGAACTTGATCAATTGACAATCGATATATCTTTGTATAATCGATTTGATAATATTATTATTTTTGAGATAACGGTTACTGTGAAATAACGTATAAAATTAATAAAGGATCTTTATTGTATGAGATAATGTTTTATGTTATTGCAGAATAGGTACTATATGTTGTGGGTGGAATAATTTACAATAAAAGGTTGATTAAAATCCGATGAACGGCTAACCTAGAAGCAAGCTTATTACAAATAACAGTGCTAATTGTCAACAGCTGGTGGAACGGGAGATTGCCGAACTAGCGTGTTTTCAGTACCAAATTTGAATAGAAGTATCTAATATCGAGTGACTAGGGTTGACAAGAATACTCAATACATTCAGCCAATACACGATATATATAGTTGATATTGCCCAACCATTGAATACTAAGTTAAACCTATATCGTAGTACAATTATAAGTTAAAAGAACATAATCATAACTATATTTGCCTAATAATATATTTTCAGTAGGTTTCATCTGTAACAACCTAATAGATATAATCATTAATGACATATTGATTAAAAAAAGGTAACAACATTTTAATTGTTACAAATTGCCACCTTCAACGTGTTACTTGACGTTGATACACGGGAGTCTCATATAACTAATTACACCCATAAACCAAGTTCTTTACAAATTGACGCTCACAACAAGGGCATCATCATCTTCTCTTAACACCGACTAACGAGTTGCTTTACAATATATATATATATATATATATATATAGAGAGAGAGAGAGAGAAGTACTGGTTTGTGGTAAAAGATTTCTGTATAATGATGTGAATTATAATAGTTTTTTGTATTAGTTTATAAAGAAGAGAGAAAGATTAATGGGATAAAATAAAATGAGAATTGGTTAGTAGCATAAACATGTGTTAAGTGTAGTTACTACGCCAGACCCAAAACCTATTTCTGTGCCAAAAAACCCGCCTAAACGAACCTGTGAAAGCTTCTGAATTGAGGGGAATAATTAAGTAGTTGTCTAAATTATTTAATAGGAAGAGTGTAAAAGGTTTATACATTACCTTCTCCAAATGTATTGGTGTCCCTGTAAGCTTTGGAATTTTCTGTGTTTAAGGTAAGTGCGAAAGAAGATCGTAGTCAGCGGGGTAAGTAAGGTAGTGTAGTTTCGGCTTGTATGTTTTGTAAAAAAATAAGTAACGTTACAATTGGCGACCCTGCCAGGATACTTGTATAATTTTTATGAGTTAGGCCTGTTTTGACGCACAGGAAATAGGGTTGGTTATGGCGTTATTTTTTAATAAGTCGTATAGGTTATATACATATAGTAATATACGACGTTTATAGTAGTACATTGTATTTCAAATTGTTTTTTGTTATATAAAATGTTATTTTTATAAGTATTTAATTTTATTAATTATTTAATTACAAATAATTAAAATGGAAGATAATGAGAATGAAGTTAGTCTGACTGATTCAGCTATGATGAGTGATTCTGGAGTTCATTCAACTCCAGTCTCAACAAAGGGAAGGGAGGGGTCTGATCATAAGGTGACGAATATGTTGCAATTGATTTTAGAGCAACAAAACGTAAAATTTGATGAACTAAAGGGTAATATAAATAATATTAAAAACAACAAAATGTTAAGTTTGAAAAACGTTTTGATACTGAATTTAATGATATGAAACAACAAAATGTTATATTTGAAGATAATATTAATAACTGTCTGGATGCTATTGACGAACATTTAGACAGCTGTCTTAGTTCTTGGGAGAAACAAATATGTGAATACAATTTACATGGGGGTACAAAAAGGAAAATAAAGAAAGTGAACTAAACCAGGTAAGCGATTTTGATAGTGGAGGTGAGTGTAATGAGAATAAAAATAATCAGGTGATAGACGACAAGGTAAGTGATGGTGTTAATACAAGTGATAATTATAATGGTGATGTAATTGAAAATGTAGTAGTAGAGAATGATACATTGAATAATAGTAGTGATAATGAGAGTTTAATGGGATTAGAGGTTAATGAGGAGGTAATAGTTGTTGATGAGATGGAGAGAGTGTGTAAGGAGAGTTTAAGTGAGTATGGTGGGCAGAGGGCAAATTTTCCCTTTGTTGTAAGTGAAGTAAAGACTCCACAAGTGTTGTTGGAGGACAAAGGTTCCTCTAGAGTCTATGTGGGAGACATGTGGTCTCCAAATGGTCTCCTAGTTTTTTATGTTGATGTACCTGGTAAAGCCAGGATGATTTAAAATAATGTTGTGTTGCCCTTTCCATGGAGTGAGATAGTTCAGGGGGGTGGTGAGAGGTATTATGAGGAGAGAGAGAGATAGAGCTTTATAAGGTCAGTAGAGGTTATAAAGAGTTAGTAGAGAGGTTAGATATTGAGTGAGTTAGTGATATTAAGTACTTACCTTGGGACGTAATTAGTGCAGCAGTAAATGTTGATAATGTTGTTGATATTGAATACTTACCTTGTAACGGTACAAATAGGTCCATGTAGGGATTTTGGGTAAACAACAGATATAATTTTATTGTGAATTAAAAATTTTGTATGTGTGAGAGTAAAGTTTTCCAAACATGTGAAACAACGCAGAAATCAGTGAAGGGTTGGTGTCAAGGTCAGTGGCGTACATGAGAAACTACAGCTTTTCTGCCAAAACAAACGAACGATCTTATGTAAACGTCACTCAAGGAATGTCAGACGTAATGGCTGCACCTTAAAAACAAAGACGTCATCACCAAAAGCAATAGAATTGATGACGCGACAACCCTTTCCACTTAGGAAATGAGCGCCATATTGTCGTTCGCAGTCGACGAAGATCTTCCGTGCGAACTGCACGTTGTCCAAATGCCTGGCCAGCAAGTATTTAAAAGTAACAACAAAATGTAACGAAAAGTGAATTAAATCTATTTAAAATCAATCAATATAAAATGTAGAGACAGTGAGTGCAGTTAATAAAAAGGAACAGTGTAATATACAGTAGAACACCAGCATGAACATGAGTAACGACTGACTCGATCTTCATCCATAACAGCAGGAAAGTAAACCTTTCACATTTTAAACCACCAACACTTTTTAACATGAATTGAGCTCAAATAATTGCAAATGTACCGTTTAAATTAGTTTGTGTGGGAGCATGTGTGTGTGGGTACCGGTACATATAAAATCACAAGCATTGGTTCACGTTACGTGATTCATACAACGTAACAACTTAAATTATTATACTGTTATACTGGAGTAATGTTCTAAATTCATTTAAATAGGTAACCAGAGTAAATGGGAGATAAAATATATATGGTATAAATGTATCACACGTAAGGCTGATGTAGCGAAAATATTTCGCAGCCATTTTGTATTTGGATTAACCAGGAGGAAGACTCCATCTTTATTTTTTGTTGTTGTTTTGTTATTAAAATATTTAAAAATTCAGACAATTAAAACACAAGTTTTACTCAATGAAATCAGAATATATTACTTCCATACAACCATTCCGTTTCTAGCTCGTTATAGAACCCTGGGACCCGAACGTAAATATATTATGTTGGCAACAACATGGCAACTGGACTGCTCAGAGAAAATACAGAGTTTTAAAATGTTAACAATTAAAAAATTTAAAAGGTAAGTTTGTTAACAAATGGCGCCTGAACAGGGACTATGTATTAATTTGTTAACAAGTTTGTTAACAAATGGCGCCAGAACAGTTGGACATTATATAAATAAAATTTATATAAAATAAACCTGCATACAGAAAGAGAATGGTTGTTGGAAACGGGTATGTAACTAATACGTAAAAAAATTATCTTGTTGCATCCTCTTCGTTCACTTATTAATTTAATAATATATATATACTTTCACTTATGAACTTACTATTGTCACTTCCCAAACGTTTCAAGATGTTATTTCTCTTCTTCAGTGGGTTGAGTACTAACTGTCGATTACAGAATAACCGTTACGGAATGGAGTGTGTGGTGGGGGTTGATGGTGGGAAGGGGTTGGCGCTGAGGTTCGAATTATGTGTGTGGATCAGTGTGTCAAATAGTGTATGTGATTTGTAATGTATCTGTTCATTTAATATGTTGTTTGGTTGTAGTGTGTGATATCTGTATATTTCAAATTGTTCAGCTGTGTTTAGTTTTCTACTTTTTGGTAAGTAGTGTAATATTTCCATGTTGTGTTCTATATTTCAAACATAGAACACAACATGGAAATATTACACTACTTACCAAGTGAGGTTCCTGGTATGACCAGGAGGCGTTTTTATGATTTAGAGCCCCCTGCATATATTGAGAGAGAGAGTGTGACTTGGGGTTATGATGAGGGATATTTTGAAAGAGAGAGGTATGGTGATAGGAAGATAGAGTTGTTTGAGGTTGGGAGAAGTTATACAGAATTAAGAGAGAGAGTGAATAGAAAGAGAGTTGATAATTATAGTGAGTACTTACCTTATGTTGAAACGGATGTAGCAACAGTTGTTAATGACGAATTATTAACGTACCTGGTGGTAACAGAAAATAGTAAAGGAGAAATTATTATACCCGATGTCGACAGGAATTTTGAGATAATGGTATGCGATAATATTTGTATTATCAATAGTAGTGATAAAATGGGAAAAAGCAATGATGATGATTGTTATAATTATAATAATAGCCATATGTATTCAATTGTAAATAAATGGTGTAGCCGTAAGATCAGGTTATTATTTGATGATAGAGGGTAGATATTGTGTTGTTCATGAACATTTTAAATATTTTAGTTTATGGTGATGTCCTTGCTAACTTATGAAATGAGGTGTGGTAAACAGAAAAATAATGACGAAGAATTGTAAATAAATTTATAGTGAAATTAATTGTATTTGTGTAGTGAAATGTATTTTATGTAAACTATGTATGTAGGTAATAGGAATTGCTTTAATAATACTTATAACATTTTTTTCTCTCAGACGAAATAAATAATGAGAGTCTGTAAATAATGAATTGTAATTGTTTTGGAAGAAGGTAATTAAAGTAATGTTGTGTTTAAATAATTGATTGAATTAAAGGATTTGAGATTAATTAATTATTGTTGTACAGAAGAGATTCTCTAATGAATAGTATATGATTAAACAGATAATATGTTTGGATATGGAGTTACATTGTTATTAAGAGATAAGTGATGAATTTTATAATGTAGTTTTCAATGATCATAGTAATGTAAAATGTTATAAAGATGGAGTTTGGGTGATAATTATTTTAATAAGGCATTAGGTCAATCAAAGTTAACTCTAATGGGTGTTAGAGAAAATAAGGATTTGTGGAATAAAGATAATACAGAAACAGAGTAGTAATAGGGACACAGTAGTGGGAGTGCATATATGTAGAAAGAGAAGGTAATGTAATTAGAGAGTAAATAGTTGATGGTGATATTTTGTAGTGAGGGTGAGGTGGTAAGGAGTGATCAACGTGCGTCGTTGGGCAGGTAATTGTGAAGGGTCGAAGAGTGTTTGCCGAGATTATGGGAAGGGCAAAAGGAGATGAATGGAATTGCCAAGGTTGGGAACACATCCTAGTTACAAAGAGGGTATTAGATATTTTATTATAAGAGGGGAAGGATTTAAGTGGAATTAGTGTTGAAGGGTGTTATTATTGAGAGATTGGTGTCACCCTATGTAAATCTGTTAATGGTAGTAGGAAGAAAAAAAAGGAGGAAGGTTATATATTATAATGCCCATATAAATCGAATCATAGTGAACGAATGAGAATCACCCAAACCAATTAATGAGGAAAATGTTGATTAGAAAATTCATAGTAGAAATGGAATAATAAATGAAATGTTATATAAAATGAATGTTAATAATAAATTTGAATTGTTTTTGACAATTTAAATGGTAGTAAATGATAAATAACTAAAGGTGATGTAAAAGAGTGAATAGAATGATCAAGTTATAATGTTTATAATTTTCTTTACAAAGTATTTAAATGTGAATTGTTTCTTTAATATAAATGTAGCAATGTTAAATGATTAAAGGTTAATGTTATATTATGTTGTATGGCCATAGTGTGTGTGGAAGGAGGTTACTAGATGGGGTAGTAACGTTCAATGGATAAGAAATATGAAACATGTATAATGACGATGTTGGTCATAATGATAGTTATGATTTTGTTTTAAAGGAAGAGGATCATGAAAAATGATCAATAATTCCAATAGATAGATTGTTCTAAAGTAGTGAACTTGGGTTTGTTCTACATAAGAATTATATAGATAGATTGTTTTGTTGATTCTATTAAACTTAATAAGTTGTTTTAAATAGTATTGCATTAGTATAAAGAGTTAAATTTCTTCTTATGCAATGGAAAAGAGTTAAATATTATCGATTGGAATCGAAATTCTAATAAATATGTAGGAATGAAAAAAGAGAAGGATACATCTATAATAAATCTTGTTTTCATCTATGGATTAGAAGTATTAGGAGTTAAGAAAAACACCAATGCTTATTAACGTAAACCAATGAAGCTAAGATGAAACAGATCAGTTGGGGATATGGCATTATACAAGGCCACTATTTGATTTTTTATTTCCATGTTTCAGAGTTTGGTGATGCTGTGGCGGCGGTCCTGAGCTGGCCAGCGCGTCAGAGCAGGAACGTCAAGTGCCTGACTGGCCTTGCAGTGTTGGAATCTCGAAAGAGAAGTCCAGTAAGGTCATGCAGGTGCTGTCACCATCATTGAGCCAAGGGGTAAGTGATTGATATTCTTTTTATATAAACAATACAGGGGGTTGTGGCGACATATCCTAGCTGATCCTTTTAGGAATTATGCATGTGTCAGTGAGAGTTTTTATGCTTCGTCAAAAAACCTCTCATTGAGGGGGTATTGTAACAGTACAAATAGGTCCATGTAGGGATTTTGGGTAAACAACAGATATAATTTTATTGTGAATTAAAAATTTTGTATGTGTGAGAGTAAAGTTTTCCAAACATGTGAAACAACGCAGAAATCAGTGAAGGGTTGGTGTCAAGGTCAGTGGCGTACGTGAGAAACTACAGCTTTTCTGCCAAAACAAACGAACGATCTTATGTAAACGTCACTCAAGGAATGTCAGACGTAATGGCTGCACCTTAAAAACAAAGACGTCATCACCAAAGCAATAGAATTGATGACGCGACAACCCTTTCCACTTATGAAATGAACGCCATATTGTCGTTCGCAGTCGACGAAGATCTTCCGTGCGAACTGCACGTTGTCCAAATGCCTGGCCAGCAAGTATTTAAAAGTAACAACAAAATGTAACGAAAAGTGAATTAAATCTATTTAAAATCAATCAATATAAAATGTAGAGACAGTGAGTGCAGTTAATAAAAAGGAACAGTGTAATATACAGTAGAACACCAGCATGAACATGAGTAACGACTGACTCGATCTTCATCCATAACAGCAGGAAAGTAAACCTTTCACATTTTAAACCACCAACACTTTTTAACATGAATTGAGCTCAAATAATTGCAAATGTACCGTTTAAATTAGATTGTGTGGGAGCATGTGTGCGTGGGTACCGGTACATATAAAATCACAAGCATTGGTTCACGTTACGTGATTCATACAACGTAACAACTTAAATTATTATACTGTTATACTGGAGTAATGTTCTAAATTCATTTAAATAGGTAACCAGAGTAAATGGGAGATAAAATATATATGGTGTAAATGTATCACACGTAAGGCTGATGTAGTGAAAATATTTTGCAGCCATTTTGTATTTGGATTAACCAGGAGGAAGACTCCATCTTTATTTTTTGTTGTTGTTTTGTTATTAAAATATTTAAAAATTCAGACAATTAAAACACAAGTTTTACTCAATGAAATCAGAGTATATTATTTCCATACAACCATTCCGTTTCTAGCTCGTTATAGAACCCTGGGACCCGAACGTAAATATATTATGTTGGCAACAACATGGCAACTGGACTGCTCAGAGAAAATACAGAGTTTTAAAATGTTAACAATTAAAAAATTTAAAAGGTAAGTTTGTTAACAATCTTATGAGGAAAATGGTGTAGTAGCAGATGAGAATAATGATGAGATTATAATGTACCTAATAGTGAGAAAAAATACTAAGGGCAACTGGACTATACTCAATGTAGACATGATATATGATATAATGATATGGAATAATCCTGTAGATTATTATTACGGTATTGTGGAAGAATTTGAGAAGTTAAATGGTCATGATATTGATAGAAACAATATAATGAGTTTAATTAAAAATGAATTGTGTATGAGTAATATCAGACTAATTTTTGATGATGGAGGTTAGACACATGGTGTTAATGGACATTTAATTATTTTGGTTAATGGTTTAAATAGTTGGCTAAATAGTATAATGATTTTGGTAACAATGACATTGGATATGACGCATATTGTATATAAATTTGTACTGGTGTTCAATGTGTTATGTATTAGGTTAGGTTATTTTTATGGTATGGTATCTGAGGATACATTTGGTTGTGTGTACATTGTATTTTGTGAAATCAGTGTTTATAGTTTTGATTGAGTTTATAACAATAATAATATTTTGTTTGATGGACTAATTAACATTACTGAAATTTTATAATGTAATTAAAATTTGTTTGAAATGTTTTAAAGGATGGAAATTTTGGTAATAAAGTTTGAAAAATTTTTTTAGATTTGAATTTTATAATGAAAGATAAACAATTAAAATTTGATAATTAAAATGGTTAATAAAAATTCAGAGTTGAAGGTGGAATGTGACAATTGGAATATTTAATAGAAGGTTAAAACTAAAGTTGTGTAATGTTTGTAATTTTTATTCAAATTCAGAATTGAAATATTTAGTTTGATGTGATGTTGGTATTGTTTATTTTGAGATGTTGTATTTATGAGCTATACAACATAGTTGTATAAAACGTTTATTTGAAGATGAAGTAGTGGTGAAATAAAAAACATATATAATATGGCTAGTAATGGAGTGGTGGAGTACATTTTTTTTGTCTATGTATTTGTTGTAGTGAGTAATTTTCTATTTTGTATAATCATATTTGGCATTGTGTAAGGATAACAATGATAATCTGAATTGGTAATTGAAGTTGAATATATTTGAATGAGATTTTTGGGATCTTTAAAATGAAGTCTTTAAACTAGAGGATTGTATTTGTAATGAGATTTGAAAATTATTTTTTTCTAATTAGAATTAAATTGAGAAAAATTGGTTTCTAATAAGACTTTCAAATGTATATTAATGTTATGTATTCTAAACAAAATGTATTATGTTAGCGATAAGGCTACAATATATATATATATATATATATATATTTTGCGACAGTACAAATAAGTGATGTACTGAGCATGAAATATAAAATTTAAATTTACTTAATAAACTATAAATAATTAATAATATATTAGAAATAAGCATGTTATGGATTGCGAGCTTGACTCAGACAAAAATATGAACAGGTGTTTCGACCTGAATCAATGGGCACACACACACACAAATATAACTGAAAGTGTGTACACCAGTATTTTGCTAGTGTGTGTGAACGCAGGTCTCTGCAGGCAAGTTTGCCACCCCAGTATGAATAATTGCACAATGACTGTTTTTCCGTAATTATTCATAAACTAGAATTAAGAATTAAAATCCAAAAGCACCATAAAATGTAAATAAATTTAATAAATACTGTGTGCGAAAACCACGCGAAAGTGACACGCCGTACAAGTGCAATAGTGAAATAACTGTGTACAAATCAAAAGGGTTAAGTTGCAATGTCCAAAATTACAATGAACATGTGTTGTAAAATTAGTTATAAGATAAGTATAAAAAAATACTTACAGGACTCTGCAATTCGCAGAAATATAAAAAATAGTGAATTTGACAAAGAGTGGGGGAACTGACGCCAAAGACAGTTTCTAACATGTCGATTTTGTATCACTGAAGGGTGTCGACCAAGACATGGGTATAAATAGGACACGCAAGCTTCAGTGGTTCTCTTTCTTGAATCATCCACGATGCAGCGGGAGCTTATGCCCGTCAGCACGGCATATTTATTAATATTTTTATAAACAGTTTAAATTGCCAGTTATGTACAAGTACGTAACCAAGCTATAAGACAAACATTGTAATTAATAACAGCACTACTGAAGAAGTTCCATAGCGATACGACGCTGGACAAGAGAAGAAGTTCCATAGCGATACGACGCTGGACAAGAGAAGAAGTTCCATAGCGATACGACGCTGGACAAGAGAAGAAGTTCCATAGCGATACGACGCTGGACAAGAGAAGAAGTTCTATAGCGATACGACGCTGGACAAGAGGAGAGGACGAGAGAGTGAGAGACAGCCGACGCTGGACAAGAGGAGAAGAGAGACAGCCGACGCTGGAGGCGAGACGAAGATGAACACCGATGGAACAAAAATGATCGAGTATGATTGACGACAATAAGGTGATAGACAACTTATTCATATCTTAATCATACACAGATACAAAGACAGTTAAAGACATTAATATTTTATTTAAAAATAAGAGTAATATTTCTTGTATAGTAGAGTTAAAAATCATAGATGTTTTAGAAATACAATTAACGTAACAAGAGCTCAAATTAATATGATATAAAATGATTACAAAGAATATAAATAAAAACAATTAGTATTTGAGAAAACAGTACTGAGAAGTAATAACTATTAATCTTTTGAGTACGTACCATATATAGAAAAAAGATTTAAAAATTGATTTTGAAACATATTAATAGACTGAGTAGTCTAAAAATGAGATTTTTCTTTTATATACTATTTAGTAGCATAGAATGTTTAGTTAGTAAGGATGTATATATCTTAAGCCTTACGGCATTATAACAAATGATAACTAATGTTTTTTTTAAATCGAAGTCAGTGCCATGTGCACATATTTTTTTTATAGTATCAAATAAATTTTAATTACTGTTTCAAGTTCCGTAGAGTTCTTATTGCAGATACACCTGACCCCCTATTTAAATGTTATATGTTTAAAGAATTTGTCAATCTTGAACGTGAGACCGTTCACGCCTATTTATGTATATGTAACGTTGTTTAAATTTGGTGCTCCAAGATCGAGAGACTCCACAAATTTAAATTATATTAAATTTGCCAAATTGTCACGTTATATAAATTTGTCGCCCTGGACGTGAGGCATGAGATGCCTAAATTTACGTACAAAAATTTGTACACATACCATATAATATTATGCAACTTTTGCAAGGTTGTAATGTTGCATAAATTGGCTCCCAAAGAACGTGGGGCTATACAAATTAAAATATATTTAAATTTGTTTAAATTCATAAATATATGTAACGTTATACATAAAATGTCGCCCTGCACGTGGGGCCCAACATGCCTAAATTTATGTAAAAAAAAAAAATTTGTGACATAAATTGTAGATCATGAATGTATGACCTGATACCCATCATTTGACTATTAAAATTTTTTTATGTAGCTAAATGGTTGCTCTAAAATATATAAAGAGTGTTAAATCAAAAATGTATAATATGTAATTATTATTTGTAGTAAACAGTAACTGAATGTAATGTTAATTGTTGTGTAATCACACAGCTGGCGCCCACCACAAATAATATTGTTGTCTATGTAACAGGTGTAACTGTAATGAGTATTAATAATAACTATTAATAAAAATACAGAAATAAATAAATAAGTAGGGAACAGTTATCAATAATAATTTTTAAAGAATTACTATTAAATAAATATTTTAATAATTATTCACCATGGCAATATCGGGAAGTTCGAGGATGGGAGAAGCACTTGAAGCCATGATGCAAGCTGTATTTGGTGAAGTTGAGAACAAACAAACAGAAAAAGTAAAAGAAAATAATATTAGAACTCAAATAGAAGAGTTAACAGAATTTTTTACAGAACTGACCAAAAAATTAAGAGAAGAAAGGATAGCAAAAGAGAAAATTAGAGACACAAATACGCACATAGCGTCTGTAGAAGGTGAACAAACCATAGTAGTTAAAAATACATGTGTAATTACTAATGATAATTATAAAAAAGTAATTAACATTAAGGAGGAGAAGCAGATAAAGGTTAATAAAACATACCTTATTAATAGCGATATTCCAAGTGTGAGGCACACACACAATAGTAAATCACACAAGATGACACATTTGAAACACATAAAACACCACACTTACGGAGATAAATATCACTGTAGGCCTAACAAGAAATGTAGTAAGTTATCTAGACGAAACACTACGAAAAATTGTGGTAAATATGATGTTAGATATACGCACGATAATTATGGTTACGATAATTATAACTGTAAGTATGAAAACTACAGAGGTTATCATAAACGACGTATGAAAAAACCGTCGACAGCTGTTTATATGGGCCTCAAGCAGACTGAACATACGCAATGCATTCATGATGAGAGAATTATGGAATGTGACCGTTACGAGAGAAAGAGAGGCAAGATGAAAACATTGCTCAATGAACAGGTGACTTCTACGATAAACACAAACGTTCACAAGGTGAGTACGCACACAAACAAGGGATTAATACAATGGAACGCAGACGTTGTTTATACGAGGGTGAGAATAATAGTAAACGCGGCGACTACGCTACAAAGGAACAATATACGACCGGTAGACTATGGACAATGCAATTGTTATAAAGAGGGGTGTAAGTTCTAACTACACACTGAACTCAAGGCAAATGAAAATAAATAATTATTTTTTTAAATGAGAAAAATAATATAACTATTAATTATTAATAATAAGAAATAATATGTATAATAATATAAGAGAGTATAATTAAGAAATATTATAAGGAATATTATTTGAAAGGGTTAATTAAGAAATGTATTAGTGATGGTAAGGAATGCTATTGTAGAGAAATATTTAAGAAAGTAATGGTAAAAGATGTTATTGTTGTTATTAATATGAAGAAATGGTAAAAGAAATGTTATTGATATGTTATAAATATGAAGAAATGATTAAGATGAGCAATAATTGCCATAATTATTAGAACGGCTGATCTAGCGAACACTTATCGAAGATACAAGGACACAGAAGAAAGCAAGAGTGAAAAGTCATAAGGGCAGAGACTACTTAGGATTAAGGACTTCGAGAAAAATATCGTTGTTTTCCAAGACAGTTCCTCTGTAACCGACCATGCGACACACTACGAGCTAAAAGAGTATTCTGTTATGGAAGTGTATTTCAAGAAAGTTGTAGCGATCAGAAAAGTAATGTTAAAGAAATGTAATAAAAGGTAATGAATGTTAATGTATTGTTAATGTATTAGATAAAGTAATGTCATGTTAAGAAAAGAGCTAAGGAAGATTAGAAGCGAAGGTAAGAATGTATGAGTAAGTTAATGTAAAATTAAGGACCGAATTTACACACATATGTAGGAATGCAGAATATACAGAAGGAAAACAAAGGAGAGCTAATTGCAGTGGATTTTCTGGGACCATTACCACGATCAAGTCGAGGTGTGAAGCACATATTGGCATGTATCGATGTGTTTTCCAAGGCAGTCCGACTGTACCCAATTATGCGACCCACAACCAAAGTTGTTCTAAAGATACTACTACAAAAATATATTCCGTTATATGGAAAAATGAAGAAGATACTCAGTGATCAAGGTGTGCAATTCCAAAGTGAGAAATGAGAGAGGACGTTAAGGGAAAATGGAATACAACCAGTACTCACATCCATAAGACATCCTCAAGGAAACCTTGCTGAGAGAGTTAACAAAGAATTAGGTAAATATTTACGAATATATTGCCATAATCAACACAATAAATGGGCAGAATATTTACCATTTATTGAAAAAGCCATTAACGAAAATTATAGTGAAGCAACAGGATACACTCCAATGGAATTAGAAGAAGATAAGAAGCCAACCAGATTTTGGACTAAATATCTAAACAAACCTAATAACCAAAATGTACCTGTACCAATAAGTGTGAAAATTGAATACGCAAAGCAACGAATAAGAGAGAGAGGTAACAAGAGAATAGAGAGATTTAATCTAACTCACAAGTTACAACAATTCAACGTGGGAGAAAGTTTACTACTCAAAGCAAATCCAGTGGGAAAAAGGAGTGATAATACGGCAAAGAAATTCTTAAGACTTTATAATGGACCGTATACGTTAAGACAGCGAGTGGGACAGAACACTTTCATTGTATATGATGAGATACAGAAGAAAGAAATTGGTAAATTCCACGCAACGACATTTAAGAAGTTCTACACATAAAACAGAGGTCATTGAAACCAGTCAAATCAGCTGTTTGTAAAGCCACCCTAATTCAAGGTCGCGAGCAGTGAGCGTACGAAAGAGGGGAGGTAAGACATTTGTATACACTCCTATTAAGGGTGAAATGACGAATATTATTCTTTATTATTTGTTATATTTTTTTTGCAAATAATAATAATAAATAAATAGATTAAAAAAAAAATTTATAATAAATAAATTTATTAAAATTTTTTTTGTTACCAAGCAGAGGAATAATGCGACAGTACAAATAAGTGATGTACTGAGCATGAAATATAAAAATTTAAATTTACTTAATAAACTATAAATAATTAATAATATATTAGAAATAAGCATGTTATGGAATGCGAGCTTGACTCAGACAAAAATATGAACAGGTGTTTCGACCTGAATCAACGGGCACACACACACAAATGTAACTGAAAGTGTGTACACCAGTATTTTGCTAGTGTGTGTGAACGCAGGTCTCTGCAGACAAGTTTGCCACCCCAGTATGAATAATTGCACAATGACTGTTTTTCCGTAATTATTCATAAACTAGAATTAAGAATTAAAATCCAAAAGCACCATAAAATGTAAATAAATTTTAATAAATATTGTGTGCGAAAACCACGCGAAAGTGACACGCCGTACAAGTGCAATAGTGAAATAACTGTGTACAAATCAAAAGGGTTAAGTTGCAATGTCCAAAATTACAATGAACATGTGTTGTAAAATTAGTTATAAGATAAGTATAAAAAAATACTTACAGGACTCTGCAATTCGCAGAAATATAAAAAATAGTGAATTTGACAAAGAGTGGGGGAACTGACGCCAAAGACAGTTTCTAACATGTCGATTTTGTATCACTGAAGGGTGTCGACCAAGACATGGGTATAAATAGGACACGCAAGCTTCAGTGGTTCTCTTTCTTGAATCATCCACGATGCAGCGGGAGCTTATGCCCGTCAGCACGGCATATTTATTAATATTTTTATAAACAGTTTAAATTGCCAGTTATGTACAAGTACGTAACCAAGCTATAAGACAGACATTGTAATTAATAACAGCACTACTTAAGAAGTTCCATAGCGATACGACGCTGGACAAGAGAAGAAGTTCCATAGCGATACGACGCTGGACAAGAGAAGAAGTTCTATAGCGATATGACGCTGGACAAGAGGAGAGGACGAGAGAGTGAGAGACAGCCGACGCTGGACAAGAGGAGAAGAGAGACAGCCAACGCTGGAGGCGAGACGAAGATGAACACTGATGGAACAAAAATGATCGAGTATGATTGACGACAATAAGGTGATAGACAACTTATTCATATCTTAATCATACACAGATACAAAGACAGTTAAAGACATTAATATTTTATTTAAAAATAAGAGTAATATTTCTTGTATAGTAGAGTTAAAAATCATAGATGTTTTAGAAATACGATTAACGTAACAAGAGCTCAAATTAATATGATATAAAATGATTACAAAGAATATAAATAAAAACAATTAGTATTTGAGAAAACTACTGAGAAGTAATAACTATTAATCTTTTGAGTACGTACCATATATAGAAAAAAGATTTAAAAATTGATTTTGAAACATATTAATAGACTGAGTAGTCTAAAAATGAGATTTTTCTTTTATATACTATTTAGTAGCATAGAATGTTTAGTTAGTAAGGATGTATATATCTTAAGCCTTACGGCATTATAACAAATGATAACTAATGTTTTTTTTAAATCGAAGTCAGTGCCGTGTGCACATATTTTTTTTATAGTATCAAATAAATTTTAATTACTGTTTCAAGTTCCGTAGAGTTCTTATTGCAGATACACCTGACCCCCTATTTAAATGTTATATGTTTAAAGAATTTGTCAATCTTGAACGTGAGACCATTCACGCCTATTTATGTATATGTAACGTTGTTTAAATTTGGTGCTTCAAGATCGAGGGACTCAACAAATTTAAATTAAATTAAATTTGCCAAATTTTCACGTTATATAAATTTGTCGCCCTGGACGTGAGGCATGAGATGCCTAAATTTACGTACAAAAATTTGTACACATACCATATAATATTATGCAACTTTTGCAAGGTTGTAATGTTGCAATATATATATATATATATTGTAGAAGAATAAGGTTATATTTGTATTCAGGTATGTAAGATAACAAATCAGTACTTTGATAAAGGCAAACCAGTATGTCTAGGAGGACCCAATCGGTTAAGGATATGGAATGGTGAAAGGCCATTTGTTAATGTTTTTACTTGATTGTTACAGAATCTGGGTGGTACTGTGGAGGTGGACCTGTGCTGGCCAGCACGTCAGAGCAGGGTCGCCCGGTGCCTGTCTGGCTTTATGGTGTTAGGATCCTGAGGAAGGAAGTCCAGTAAAGTCATGCAGGTGCGGCCACAGACACCGGATTAGGGGGGCGAGTAACCCACAGTTTAATAAGGAAATAATGGTGGTCGTGGCGCCATATCCTAACTGATCCTCTTAGGTTTAGGCAATGAGAGTTTTTATGTTTTTACATAAAACCTCTTATTGGGGGGGGGTATTGTAATGGGACAAAAAGGGCATAAACATTTTATATAATAAGTTTATGAAATCCATTGTTAGTGACGTATTGGAATTTATAACGAAGTAGGTGACTCATGTCCCAAGTTGAACAGACATTACTGTATAAGGTGAGGTATTTGCTTAATTATCACCATGTCACGGTTGGATCATGAGAGCTCCACGTGTTTTCAATGTTACAACGAACTTCCGGAGTCGAGAAATGTCTGGAACCATCGATGTTTGAAGGCAAGGGACGAGGGGGACAGCCGGTGGAGCCTCGTGGCCAATGCGCAAAATGCTCAGATAGTATACACCTGCAAACCCAGCTCGTGCCAGTCGGCAGCACATCTTCATACTGAACAGACGTTATAGTCGTGCCCTCGGGCAGTCGTTAGGCCGAAGCAATTATAGTAGCTTATGCCTACCAAACCGTATTAAAAGTGTGCAGAAATAGTAAAGACTAAGAATGAAACCAAGACAAATTAACGACTACGTTATTTTGTACCGGTAGAACAGTGGTTTTTTTATGTGGTTAAGGTGAAAATGAACTGCGAGTGATGGTGTAACACTTTGGATACTGAATACAGATAAGTAAAAGTGAAAAGACCAATTGGCCAATAGTTTGTGCAGTAAAAGATTAATAGTAAATTAATGAGCTCAATAAAAGGGGGTTAAAAGTAAAATAGAGAGAGTGAGTGAGTAAGAGAAAAGTACTGGTTTGTGGTAAAAGATTTCTATATAATGATGTGAAGTACAGTAAAGCCCCGATTATCCGCGGAATTGGGTGGCAAGGGCACCGCGGATAGTGAAAATCGCGGATAACCCGAAAAAAGACTAAAAATGAGGTGGAAACACGAAAAAATATTTTCAGCATAAAAACTGTTTTATTGTACAAAAAACATAATATGTAAAACTTTTAAAATATGTAATGTTGTATAAATGAATTTTGATAATGAATTTAAATTATTTTATGAGATTTGAACTTGATAATATATAGTAAATGAGTAAATGTAAAATGTGTTTAGTTGTGGAGTCATATGATTGTTATAATGTTTCAGAAGATACAGGGAGTCATGTACGCTATATTTGTTGTAATGAATGTTTATATTTTGAATTTATGACAGTAATCATGGTGTATTTGAGTATATGATTGACCATAGGTAAGTAAAAATTTGATAATGATTTTGAAGTAAAATAAAATGTTTGAATAATAAATTTTAAATGGTTAATTTAATGTAAAATGTTGTAATAGATGGAGTTTGGGTGATAATTATTTCAACAGTCAGAGTTAACAGAGTTAACAAATGGGTATAAGACAAAATAAGAATTTTGGGAATAAAAGTAATACAGAAAAGAGGTAATAGTAGGGACACAGTAGGGATAGTGCATGTATGTAGAGTAGTGAGAGTGATGTAATTGGGGAATAAATAGATGATGGTGAAAGTTTGTAAAGAGGGTGGTGTGGTAAGGAGTCCTCAACGAAAGGCGTTGTGGCGGGAGGTGAACCGTAAATGAGCGTTGGCAGAGTTACTTGGGAGAGGCCAGGGATTAATAAGGGAATGAGTATAAGGGAGGGAACACACATCCTAAGTACAAAGAGGGTATCAGGTATTTAGTAATAAGAGGAGAATGATTTAAGTTGAGTTAGAGAAGTTAATGGAGGTAAATATTTTTGAGAGATTGATGTTACCCTATGTAAATCTGTTAGTGATTGTTAGAAAGGAAGAAGGGGGTAAGGTTATATTTTAATGCCCATTCAATAAATTAGATCATTGTGGATAACTGAGAATAACCCAAACCAATTGATGATGAAAATGATTAATAGAAATTTATAATTGAAATGTAATAATAAAATGTAACAAAATAAAGAGTTAATAGAATTTGAAACTAAACCTAAGATTGAAATGTATGTAATTTTGTTCAGATGCAAATGAAATGTTTATTTTAATGGAAGGCGGGAGAGTAAATTCTTTTTATTAAATTGTAATTAAAGGTTTAATCGTTAGTTGGTGCTAGATTGTGTAAGTAGAAATAGATTAGTTTAGATGAACAAGTAAATATTTTGTTGTACGCACTATTTTATGGTTATAAAAGTCACAAAGTAAGGAAAGTTAAGAAAGAAAATGTATGGTGTTAGAACACACAACCAAGACTAGGAACTTCATGTGATGAAAATTGTACATTTTAAATGTAACTATATCACACATATATATATTTTACTTGTGATTCCCCACTTTCGGGCGGTCACGGAGTCACCGAACCCTGACTGTGGTTTTGGATTATTGGTAGCAAGTGTGGTTGGGCAGATTGTATCCTAGCCATACTTGTTATTATTTACAAAATTGGTGAATTTAGAAATTAACTGGGGCGTCAATTCAGGGGAATCACCAAACTATGGAACAGCGGCTATCATCATAGGACATCAGTAATGCCGAATTTTTTTAACTCTGAACCAAGAACGGTATAGGCAGCGTCTATACCATATATAAACTTCAGTTCTTGGGGATGCAAATGGGCGCTACAGTCCACTATCAGGAAACAATAGTGTGTGTGGAAAAGGAGCTGGCCGTTACAAGCCAGGGGCACAGATAACGCATCTGTGCATAAGGCAAATGCTCGATCCGGTTTATCCGGCGGGTGGTTACCTAATTGTAACTGGGAAAAAGGGGGGAATTAAGAAAATGATGAAGTGGTAGGATTAGCTGAGAAATCAGTGAGAAGGTAACGACCTCTGTAAACAGCGGGACATTCAATTTCACTTACTCTAAAGAGAGGGTTGGTGGTTGATGACCCAGTTCCTGTTCAGTAACGGTTACTATAACTATGATTAAGTGATTAGTGATGTATTTCACTTATGAGAACAAACGATTTTAAGTGCTAGGCTCAATTGTTAGGATTTTAATCCACAAGAACATTGTATGATTGTAAGCATATACTTTTGGGTATTTGTGTTAGTTGTATTCAGGGTACCTATGGAAAGGTCATTCAACTGTTAGTAAGACATCAGCTGATGACTGGTGTGAACTGTATAATGTTCAATGCAATCAATTCATATGTCCTTTTAATAATTGATTTAATTTAATAATTTGTTTTTTTTTTGTAATTATCAGAATATATGTTTCTGGAATTTAAATTCATTTAATTATTGAAAAAAAAATTTTTAATTTGTTTTGAGGTACAGTTTGTTGTTTTTATGTTCAGGATATATTGCTGATTATGTGTATTGATAATGTATTAACTGATTTGTATTGTTCATATTATATGTTTTGTAAACAAATGTAGTGATAAGGCAAGTAATGATAAAAATAAGTTGTTTATTTTGTTTTGTTTATTATGATTATTAGCATCTAGTTAAGAAAAGTAATAAAGTAAATTAATTTAAAGGATTTTGGAATTTTGAGAATTATGATTAAATTAATTGATGGAAAGAGATGATGTAAATTATCTTGAAAGGGAATCTTTGATAAAGGACTTAGATTTATTTCACTATTTGAACAAAATTTAAAGAATTCAATTTGATTCGAAACAGTAACGTCAAGCAAACCAATTAAAATTGGGCAATAGGAATGAATTTTGTTTAGGAGAAGAAATAAAATATTTATGTAAATTTTATATCAAGAATTAATGTGGAGATGTTGTGTTTAAATGTAATAATGAGTATGTGTACGCACCCAGTACTTGCTAAAGGCAACCCAGTATGTGTGTAAGGGGAGATATAGCGGTTGAGGATCTGGTATGGTATAAGGCTAGTTGTTGATTTTATTTAGAATGGTACAAGGTTAGGTGGTAGTGTGGTGAGTAACTGTCCGACTTTACGGTGTTGGGATCTCGCCCAGAGAAGTCCCAGTAATGTCGTGCAGATGCAGCCGTAGTTGCCGAGCTAGGGGGGTAGTTTACCCATGATGTGTTAAAGAATTAAAAGGGGGTTGTTGGCACCATATCCTCACTGATCCTCTTAGGGTTTAGCAATGAGAGTTTTTCTGTTTCGACAGAAAACCTCTCATTGGGGGGGGGGTATTGTAATGGGGCAAATAAAGCTGAGGGTTTATTTTTTATTTTTATAATAATTGTAATAATCTGGGGCCAACTTGGCTAGGCAATATTTATTGTCGCAAAAGCTTGATTTGTTTAACACCCTGTGTTTAGCTCGGTGTCAGGCCGAGCTAGGTACGAAAACAATTAAGCGTCGAGGAATATGTAAGAGCGCGCGTGTGTGCCGCCTTTTGCGACGTGTGCTCAGAGGCCAAAAGGACATGGCAAGGTACGTAATCTTGAACCCGAAGTTCATAACGGAAGGAAGATGAATTCTAACTAATTAGTGTGTGACGTGGTGCCCTTTGGACCAATGAGAGACCAAGTTGCCATGGATCAAGAAGGCGTGGCCATGTGTAGACGCTGGTGTTGAGCTTCTGTCTGACTACAGTGATAGAACCGTGCGGTTCAACACAAAGGCTCACGAGCCTCAAAATTTTAACCAAAGTATTAAAATGTGATTAAATTAGAAAACAGAGTCATAGAAAGCATGTGAGCACAGTGTAACATCAAACAGAAATGCAGTGAACAATTTAACAGTGAAAACATAATTTGGACGACCTACAATATACTGCTGGCAACACGTGGTCTGGAGGGACATAACCAGAGAAGTACCTTCAATTTTAAACCAATAGTCAAGACAAGTTAATAAAAGCTCTAAATAAAACAAAAATAAATGGGGTAACAAGCGTGAATGAGTATACGCAATTACTGGGTTGTCTTTTATAATTTAATTAGTTAATTTGATTAGTTATTTACGTTAAAGTTTGAAGCTAGCTATTAGAATATTTGTCATGTAAAAATAACCTAAATGTTTTATATTTTTTGAAGAAAAGATAAGTGAGATAAACAGTAATAGTTTTGAGACGAAAATGAATACTAAGTAAAGTTAAAAGAAAAGTAAACCAAATGTTGAAATTGAATAATAAACAGAGCTGATTAATATAGTCAAAAAGCGTGTTTCTTACATAACGAACCCATTAACTTCTCTTACAGGCTGTGAGTTTGCGTAAAAGAATCCTGGACCCAGAAAAGTGAATTAATAATAACGTTGGGAATACAGTTATATGTTTTTTATTAATTGTGATAAATAATGAAAGTTATCAATGGCCCCCGAACTAGGGACAGTTTATACAAATTATATTTCGTATAGGCTATGCCTACTCGTAGATGTAAGAGACGTTGGTGGGAGTTACATATGAATTAAAATTAAGTACAAAAAGTATTTATAGTATAAAATTAAAATAAGAGTATGTTGTAATATGAGTGATAGGTTTAAGGTTAAATTTTTGTAAGATTAAAATCTCATAAAGAATATAAAAATGGATACTAACGAGATTGAAGTTGAAATGAGCGAATCAGCTGTCATAAGTGGCCTGGGAGTTCATTCAACAACGAATGTGGGTCAAGCAAGACAAAATAGTTGAATTAAGTGTAACAGATGAAACAAATATGACGGAGGATTCGGGGGTTCAGTTAACTCCAACCTCAACCAAATGTAATAGTAAATTTGATAATGACATGATTAATATTTTACTAAATCAATTCAAGGAATTGAAACAACGCAATAAAGAAATAAAGAGTCGTTTTGATAGTAATTATGTAAAATTTGATGAACGGAGTAGAAAGTTTAACGAACTTAAAATTGATATCAATGAGGTAAAGAATAAATGTGAGAGTAATTTTAACGAATTAAAATACGAATTAGAACGAAATTTTGAAAGAGTGGAGAACAGATATAGGAAAGTGCAAAATAAATGAAAATGACGGAGATATATGTGTTAATAGTAATGGTGTTAATTCAAGTGCAAAACAGGTGGCGGTAGACAAGGTGAGTAATAACGATAATTCTAATAATGAATTAATAAGTAATAGTGATAGTAGAAAACGAGCTATTGGAAGGTGATATAATGAAAATAGATAGTGATGATGTAGAGATAGTTAGTGAGAGTCAGAGAATAATGGGAATAGGGGGTTGTAAAGGGGTAGAAACAAGTGTTTATCAATTAGAGAGAGAGTATGAAGAGAGTTTACAGATAGAGGGGTTGCAGAGGGCAAATTTTCCCCAGGTTTATTGTGAACCAAGGTGGTTTACATATGTTGTTGTTGAAGGGCAAGAGTCCCTTAGTATTGGAAGACATGAGATCTTAAAATTGTTCCCTGATTTTTTGTGATGAGTCAGTACCCTATGTATGGGATGGTAGAGAAAGTGTGATATGGCATTATTTTAGAGAGAGAGTTGTGTGTAGATAGGGAGATAAAGTTGTTTAAGGTTGGTAGAAGATATAAAGAATTAGTAGAAAGGTTAGATGTAGACAGAGCTGGTAATTATATTGAGTACTTACCTTGTGTTGAAACTGGTGTAGCAGCAGTAGTTGATGATAAAATAACTTACCTTACGTTAACCAAAAATACTGACGGAGACAGAACGAAAATTACCAAGGTAGACAGGTTTTATGGATTAATGGGAGACAATAAGGTCAAATACTATACTGATATAATTGATGATAATGGTCATTACAATAATAATTATAACGTAAAGAGTGTAATTAAAGATGATAATGGTTATGTAAAAGTAAGACTAGTTTATGATGATGCCGGTTAAATAAAAAATCAGTGAATGGACATTTAATTATTTTAGTTTATGGTGATGACCTAGCTAACTTATGAAATGAGGTGTGGTAAACAAGAAAAATAATGACAAAAAATTGTAAATAAATTTATAGTGAAATTAATTGTGTTTGTGTTGTAAAATAGATTTTAGGTAAACAATGTGTGTATGTAGTAGACATTGATTTAATAATAATAATAATAATAATAATAATAATATTTTATCAGACTAAATAAATAATGAGAGTTGGTAATAAATGAATTGTAATTGTTTTGACTATTGTAATTAAAGTAACTTTGTGTTTCAATAACTTGTAGATTAAAATAAATTGTAGATGAATTAATTGATTAATAAATGTTGTATAAATGAATTTTGATAATGAATTTAAATTATTTTATGAGATTTGAACTTGATAATGTATAGTAAATGAGTAAATGTAAAATGTGTTTAGTTGTGGAGTCATATGATTGTTATAATGTTTGAGAAGATACAGGGAGTCATGTACGCTATATTTGTTGTAATGAATGTTTATATTTTGAATTTGTGACACTAATCATGGTGTATTTGAGTATATGATTGACCATAGGTAAGTAAAAATTTGATAATGATTTTGAAGTAAAATAAAATGTTTGAATAATAAATTTTAAATGGTTAATTTAATGTAAAATGTTGTAATAGATGGAGTTAGGGTGATAATTATTTCAACAGTCAGAGTTAACAGAGTTAACAAATGGGTATAAGACAAAATAAGAATTTTGGGAATAAAAGTAATACAGAAAAGAGGTAATAGTAGGGACACAGTAGGGATAGTGCATGTATGTAGAGTAGTGAGAGTGATGTAATTGGGGAATAAATAGATGATGGTGAAAGTTTGTAAAGAGGGTGGTGTGGTAAGGAGTCCTCAACGAAAGGCGTTGTGGCGGGAGGTGAACCGTAAATGAGCGTTGACAGAGTTACTTGGGAGAGGTCAGGGATTAATAAGGGAATGAGTATAAGGGAGGGAACACACATCCTAAGTACAAAGAGGGCACACATCCTAAGTACAAAGAGGGTATCAGGTATTTAGTAATAAGAGGAGAATGATTTAAGTTGAGTTAGAGAAGTTAATGGAGGTAAATATTTTTGAGAGATTGGTGTCCCCCTGTATAAATCTGTTAGTGATTGTTAGAAAGGAAGAAGGGGGGTAAGGTTATATTTTAATGCCCATTCAATAAATTAGATCATTGTGGATAACTGAGAATCACCCAAACCAATTTATGATGAAAATGATTAATAGAAATTTGTAATTGAAATGTAATAATAAAATGTAACAAAATAAAGAGTTAATAGAATTTGAAACTAAACCTAAGATTGAAATGTATGTAATTCTGTTCAGATGCAAATGAAATGTTTATTTTAATGGAAGGCAGGAGAGTAAATTCTTTTTATTAAATTGTAATTAAAGGTTTAATCGTTAGTTGGTGCTAGATTGTGTAAGTAGAAATAGATTAGTTTAGATGAACAAGTAAATATTTTGTTGTACGCACTATTTTATGGTTATAAAAGTCACAAAGTAAGGAAAGTTAAGAAAGAAAATGTATGGTGTTAGAACACACAACCAAGACTAGGAACTTCATGTGATGAAAATTGTACATTTTAAATGTAACTATATCACACATATATATATTTTACTTGTGATTCCCCACTTTCGGGCGGTCACGGAGTCACCGAACCCTGACTGTGGATTTGGATTATTGGTAGCAACTGTGGTTGGGCAGATTGTATCCTAGCCATACTTGTTATTATTTACAAAATTGGTGAATTTAGAAATTAACTGGGGGGTCAATTCAGGGGAATCACCAAACTATGGAACAGCGGCTATCATCATAGGGGGTGATAGTGCCGTGTTAAGGGTGTGTAAATAATATTTAGTAGGATTACTGGTGTCCTCGGATATCAGTAATGCCGAATTTTTTTAACGCTGAACCAAGAACGGTATAGGCAGCGTCTATACCATATATAAACTTCAGTTCTTGGGGATGCACATGGGCGCTACAGTCCACCATCAGGAAACAATAGTGTGTTTAAAAAGGAGCTGGCCGTTACAAGCCAGGGGCACAGATAACGCATCTGTGCATAAGGCAAATGCTCGATCCGGTTTATCCGGCAGGTGGTTACCTAATTGTAACTGGGAAAAAGGGGGGAATTAAGAAAATGATGAAGTGGTAGGAGTAGCTGAGAAATCAGTGAGAAGGTAACGACCTCTGTAAACAGCGGGACATTCAATTTCACTTACTCTAAAGAGAGGGTTGGTGGTTGATGACCCAGTTCCTGTTCAGTAACGGTTACTATAGCTATGATTCAGTGATTAGTGATGTATTTCACTTATGAGAACAAACGATTTTAAGTGCTAGGCTCAATTGTTAGGATTTTAATCCACAAGAACATTGTATGATTGTAAGCATATAATTTTGGGTATTTGTGTTAGTTGTATTCAGGGTACCTATGGAAAGGTCATTCAACTGTTAGTAAGACATCAGCTGATTAGTGGTGTGAACTGTATAATGTTAAATGTAATCAATTCATATGTCCTTTTAATAATTGATTTAATTTAATAATTTGTTTTTTTTTTTTGTAATTACCAGAATATATGTTTCTGGAATTTAAATTCATTTAATTATTGAAAAAAAAAATTTTAATTTGTTTTGAGGTACAGTTTGTTGTTTTTATGTTCAGGATATATTGCTGATTATGTGTATTGATAATGTATTAACTGATTTATATTGTTCATATTATATGTTTTGTAAACAAATGTAGTGATAAGGGAAGTTTATGATAAAAATAAGTTGTTTATTTTGTTTTGTTTATTATGATTATTAGCATCTAGTTAAGAAAAGTAATAAAGTAAATTAATTTAAAGGATTTTGGAATTTTGAGAATTATGATTAAATTAATTGATGGAAAGAGATGATGTAAATTATCTTGAAAGGGAATCTTTGATAAAGGACTTAGATTTATTTCACTATTTGAACAAAATTTAAAGAATTCAATTTGATTCGAAACAGTAACATCAAGCAAACCAATAAAAATTGGGCAATAGGAATGCATTTTGTTTAGGAGAAGAAATAAAATATTTAGGTGGATTTTATATCAAGAATTAATGTGGAGATGTGTTTAAATGTAATAATGAGTATGTGTACGCACCCAGTACTTGCTAAAGGCAACCCAGTATGTGTGTAAGGGGAGATATAGCGGTTGAGGATCTGGTATGGTATAAGGCTAGTTGTTGATTTTATTTAGAATGGTACAAGGTTAGGTGGTAGTGTGGTGAGTAACTGTCCGACTTTACGGTGTTGGGATCTCGCCCAGAGAAGTCCAGTAATGTCGTGCAGATGCAGCCATAGTCACCGAGCTAGGGGGGTAGTTTACCCATGGTGTGTGAAAGTATTAAAAGGGGATGTTAGCACCATATCCTCACTGATCCTCTTAGTGTTTAGCAATGAGAGTTTTTCTGTTTCGACAGAAAACCTCTCATTGGGGGGGGGGTATTGTAATGGGGCAAATAAAGCTGAGGGTTTATTTTTTATTTTTATAATAATTGTAATAATCTGGGGCCAACTTGGCTAGGCAATATTTATTGTCGCAAAAGCTTGATTTGTTTAACACCCTGTGTTTAGCTTGGTATCAGGCCGAGCTAGGTACGAAAACAATTAAGCGTCGAGGAATATGTAAGAGCGCGCGTGTGTGCCGCCTTTTGCGACGTGTGCTCAGAGGCCAAAAGGACATGGCAAGGTACGTAATCTTGAACCCGAAGTTCATAACGGAAGGAAGATGAATTCTAACTAATTAGTGTGTGACGTGGTGCCCTTTGGACCAATGAGAGACCAAGTTGCCATGGATCAAGAAGGCGTGGCCATGTGTAGACGCTGGTGTTGAGCTTCTGTCTGACTACAGTGATAGAACCGTGCGGTTCAACACAAAGGCTCACGAGCCTCAAAATTTTAACCAAAGTATTAAAATGTGATTAAATTAGAAAACAGAGTCATAGAAAGCATGTGAGGACAGTGTAACATCAAACAGAAGTGCAGTGAACAATTTAACAGTGAAAACGTAATTTGGACGAACTACAATATACTGCTGGCAACACGTGGTCTGGAGGGATATAACTAGAGAAGTACCTTCAATTTTAAACCAATAGTCATGACAAGTTAATAAAAGCACTAAATAAAACAAAAATAAATGGGGTAACAAGCGTGATTGATTGTATATGCAATTACTGGGTTGTCTTTTATAATTTAATTAGTTAATTTGATTAGTTATTTACGTTAAAGTTTGAAGCTAGCTATTAGAATATTTGTCATGTAAAAGTAACCTAAATGGTTTGTATTTTTTGTAGAAAAGATAAGTGAGATAAACAGTAATAGTTTTGAGACGAAAATGAATACTAAGTAAAGTTAAAAGAAAAGTAAACCAAATGTTGAAATTGAATAATAAACAGAGCTGATTAATATAGTCAAAAAGCGTGTTTCTTACATAACGAACCCATTAACTTCTCTTACAGGCTGTGAGTTCGCGTAAAAGAATCCTGGACCCAGAAAAGGTAAGTGTTAGGTGAATTAATAATAATGTTGAGAATACAGTTATATGTTTTTTATTAATTGTGATAAATAATGAAAGTTATCACATTTGAGATATTTCGAAGCAGCAAGTTCACTGTATCAGTGCATGAGGGGACTTGTTTCAAATCGGGTTAGAGATGAGATTTAAATTAGTTCCCAAGAAACATATAAGCTTAGTCTGATTTATTTTTTATAGTGCCTTGGATTTAAAAAAATAAATAAGTAAACTAAAAAACATTTTAATTTATATAAAAATTTTGTAAATTTAATTTACTTTTATTATTTATTTATCTTAACTGTTTACATCCATATTTCGGATGCCATCTTGAATGGTTGTCCATTTTACATACCAAAATTCAGCCAAGGTTCGTGAAGGTGTACTTGAGAGACAGAACAAGGTTATTTTCAGTAAACAAATCATTTAGTTGTGTTCACAGATTACTTTCTTTTATTCTCAATTACTTAGTGCATTTAATCATCCCACCATGAGACAAGTTATCATGTTTACAACAAAATATAACACCCATCCTTATTAGTGAACAAACATTGAGATTTTACATGTATATAATCCCCATTAAGATTGTCTGTCTAAACATCATCTTAATTAAACAAATAAAAATTATACCACAACCCAGCACTTCTTAAATTCTTAACCTAAATTTTTTCACCCTCTCTCACACACACACACACACACACACCCCTCCCAGGCCTTTATGAGATCTCATTTAATGATTTAAAATTTCTTTTCATTTTATAATATTTAATATTTGATTTTTTTAAACTTTTGTGCTACTCCAAATGTTACTTACCTGTTTATCTCCCCGAAAGAGTCCATTTTCCTGTGTAATTTTTCTTTTTCACTCCGCACTTTTGTACTACCTTTACTTTTTATACCAAACTGTTATTTCATATTAAACTGATTCTTTGCACTGATTTACGTTACATTGTTATGTACGGGCGCCCATAATTTCGTTATGGAACTTTTTACAGCTGTACAGCACGAAGGTGTAATTTTAACAGGGTTTAAAATTGTACATGAATTGTACAGCGTTGAGTTCTGAGAAGGTGGGGGGGGGGGTCACGTGATCACATTGCATTGTGTTATGAATATGACGAAGCCAGATTCTGAGGCGGAGTTGACCGCGTCTTGGATACCAAACTGACGTAAACAAGGTTTGGCCCTGACGTCATATTATATGCCGTGACCTCTGTTTTACATAGTTTACAGATCATGTAGCTAAAAATAACTGTTCCTCTTGCGTTCTGGAGGTGACCTTGACACCAACTTGTGCACAATGCCCACGTCGTTATAATTTAGGAAGAAAATTTATATTTATTATGTTGTGAACTCTTTTCACCAAATCACCCCGGGTAGACCTAAACTGTCCCGTTACAATTATATTGATCTTATAAACTAGTCTTAAAATTTGTTTAAAATCTAACAATCATTAAATTTAGAAAATTTACGTTTCCTATCTTTTCTCACAAAACAGGCATATTTGTTATCCAAAATTTTGTTTGTACAAAACCATGTGTTATTGAAGGATGTTTTCGTTTTATTTATTAATTTTGGTTAACGGAGGTTGTACTCTATTCATATTTATATAGAGATAAGGATGGGATGATATATATGAATTATTAGTTACCTTGAAATATAATTTAATTATTTAAGAATTTATAGATTTCGTCAACTATTTAAAAATATTTGTTATATACACTTTATAATGTTCTACTTACGTAGTATATAAACTTGAATAAATTAAAGCTAGTCTTTGGTTTTGATGTTTATTATTTATATTTAAATCAAACAAGATTACCAAAATTTTGATGTGTGGCTCTTTATATTTTGCTGTTAATTTTGTGTGAAGTAGTCAATAAGTATAGTAGTTGTATTTATTATAGAGATTATTTTAACATTGTTGTCTTGTTTAGTATTATAAAAAAGAATTTTATTTTGTTAAACATTATGCCACTGATTTGTTATAATATTATTATATATAACCACCAAAATCAGTAAATTTTTTTTATTTTTATAAATAAGGCCTTTTCGAAATTATTATAATTTCATCATCAGTTTACATATATGAATATGAAGTGAAGTGAAATATAATGAACACAAATAACAACATTTTATAGTGTAAACTGATGATGAAATTATAATAATTTCGAAAAGGCCTTATTTATAAAAATAAAAAAAAATTTACTGATTTTGGTGGTTATATATAATAATAATTATATATAATAATAAAAAAGAATTGTTCCATTAATAATTATTATTGAAAAATGTGTTTATTGAACTGTACAGTTTACGTTTCAAAATTATTAATGTTTAAGTTTATACATGAAATCAAAAATTTATATCTTACCAAAAACATGAGTTTTGTGCTATGTAAAAAGAAGCTTGGAAAACTGTACTCTTTAAAAGTCGAGTTGTTTTATTAATGAGAGGTTTTTATAGCTTGTGACATTGAATTGTTATTAGCAAATCAGGAATATAAAAAAATGTACTGATTATTTGGTTCGTTATTTTGATTGCTAGATGATTGATGTTTATCCAGTTTTAAGTGTCTAAATTTAATTTGTTAAGTTAGTATTAATTAAAAATAATTATTGTATGCTCAAGTTTCATATGTTGTGATGAACTACCCCTATGATCTATTTAGTTCGTGTACTTTATACTCATGAAAAGGACACGTTTAGTAGAATTGTCTTCTATCTTATCTTTAACTGAAGAAAATTTTTCCCTGAAATTGTATATGTTTATCAAAAATTTTATTTTGTTTCTTTTAAAATTGCTATTACCGGAATTCTTGAACAGACTTAAATTTTATTATTTCTCTGCTGCTGTTTATTTCAGTTTATGTCTGTTGTGTTATTACGTTCAAGCTTTAGCCATCTACTGACCTTACTCTTTTGGGTCCTTGCATTGAATAAGTGTGTTTTTATATTATTCAGGTTTCGTTCACCACTAAAATCTAATTCATGTAGTTATATTTGGTGGGCAGGTACAGAATTGTAATTTATTTGTGCGGTGACCTCGAAGAAAGTGAACAGCATCAAGAGTGTTAAAACTGTGCATTAACGAATATGTGTGTTTGTGTGCGGGGGGGGGTGATAGAAATAAAATTTATAAACACACACTAAGCATGCATGAGAGCTGAGAGCAGACATTTCATCCTAGTTGTTAAAGCAGTTGTGATATTCAGATTGCCCAGTTACAGTACTATAATTCTATAATTAGAGGCAAGTACATCTAATTGGTAACATACATCTAGTTTTATCATCATCAGTGTGGACCAAAATCAGATGAATTGAACTAAATTTGTGGGTGAATAAGTGAGAAGTTGGTGTCGGTGTTGTTCAGTCCGTGTTAGATACATCAAAGATGGTAAAAATTGAAGGCTCTGACTTGATTTGTTTCTATGTGTTAAAATTAAATACCGAGTTGACATACTAAATGTCATGCCTAATTTTTTCGTGTGTAACTGTTTGTATGATTGACGCTGGTGCAGTCATTTCATGCATTATGGTGCAGTCGTGAAAATTGACATTAAATGGGTTCATAAAGTTTGTAAACTTTGCATAATTATTAAAAATAAAATTTTAAATTAATTGATTAATGGTGCAACTAAAAAGTAAAGTCAAGGTTATCAATTAACAAACAAATTGTTGTGGAGTATAGTTGTATCTTCTTTACAATATATAGAAATGAAAGTATTACAATGTAAAAGTACAGTGTAACTGTATAATTAAATGTAATTGGAGTGAAAGTACATTTTAAAATGTACATTCACATTGGGATTGTAATTTAAGTATTTCAGAGTCACCTCGGTCGTATTCCATTCTGTGTTCAGTGGGTTCGCCTAACAACTGAGTGGATTTATGCTAAGCGTAATTAAAAATTATGAACAATGGGAATAGGAATAGTGTTCAGTTACCACATACCAACTTCAAATGTGGTTGATGACTCTTGAGTTTTAGTCCAGGGGGCTCTGTGAGGTGGGTTTCAGGGCCTTTTATTTTCTACCATCACATTGGCACAAGGCAAAATTTAAAATCCATACCAGCAGCATGCTCACATAACGTATGTAGTATTTTACAGATGCTGTCATGGCCGAAGTCAATATTCAAAGACTATTGGTAACCAGCCTACTGGGCTGTGATCGACTGCTTGCTGATGTTATCATTTTCTCACCAAACATTTTGGCCACCCATTGGAGGGAGGCCTTCTTCAGTAGAAAACTAATTCAACGTAGGATGATAGGCAGAGGTAAAAGCAACAAGTTTCTGGGGAGGCGAGGTTCCCTGTATAACCTATGATGAGGCTAGATAACCAATCACAAGCATTACTACATCTTTGGTGTCTATAGAAAGTCAAACACAGCACTGATTTATTCTGATAAACTTGGTAATGCAGCATGTCAGATCTTATTTACAGACAAGACTTTCACCCTGCCAATTCATTGCAATGAATTCAGATCCAGGAGCATGTCCTGATCTTGGCGTAGTTTAGCTTTCAGTTTGAACTACCGTTAATTCAGGGAGGATTCTGCGCCATGTTTATCGTTTAGCAAAGGTCTGTAAGTGGGAGAAGGTTAAGTGTTGGTACTTATTTTGGTACACGTGTAAACAAATAAGTTTACCCACTTATGCAACTGGCATATGCAGTTGATATTACTATATTGTGGTGTTCACCAGTTTGACTGACTAGGAGAGGATTTTACCAGTCCGCAAGAGGAAAGAAACAAGTTCATGATTGTACCACGATCACAAGCATGAAGAACAGGTATGATCAGTTTATGAGTTAATGACATATTTGAAGTAGTAGAAATATTTGAGTTCAGTTGTCTAGTGAAAAGATTACGAAAACTGAAATGGAAGAAATCCAGAGAAGCTATAGCATAACGATTTTCTAAAGGACCTGTCCAGGAACCAAATTTTTATGCAGTGAGTGCACGTCTTTTGCCATACTAAGAAGGCAATAGAGATTATTCACCAGCCACAATGATCAATGTACACATTGGTACTAAGTGTGAGTTGTTTTCTGTATTCTTCGCGTGTTTGTACGGTTAGTTTTTTTTTGTAGTGTGTTAAAAGTGAAATTGAGGGATGTAGTTAAAAACCTTTATGTGTTGTCCAGAGTAGTGTCTAGTCAGAGAAATATGTTTAAATGTGGCTATTCATTTAAAAAAAAAAACAAAAAGAACTGTAATGGCATATAGGTGAATACGGATGGACTGAATACATAATTGGAAGATTGTTGCAGCAGGCCAAGACCAGTCAGTGTAATACCATCCCTGATGGTGATAACAATGGGCGAAGATAAATCCAATTGATACAAAATTCAAATTTTTTTTGAATGGTGGTAGTCGTGTTGTTTGTGTTGCAATAGTGTGAGGTGGAGTAGCAGGTCAGTTAAAATATTTGTGTAACTTTGTTTTAAGGTTATCAGTCTACTGATCGTCGTATGGTACAGTGGAAAACAAAATACAAGACACCAGTGAAGTCACTAAAACCCAGCTTTAATTATCACAACAGTTTGTAATCAACATATTATTCAAGATTATATTCGTACAATAATTCAAATTAAATTTGTCTACACACAATAATAAAGTGAACTAATAGAGTCCTGCACAATAATCACTTTTCACTAATAGCCACTTGAAACGCAGTCAGTAATCACCCGACGTAAACTGAAAACTAAGCAGCAGGTGTGTGCTATTTATAGTCTGTAGGGTTCCATAATATGCGTCCTTAACAAGCACTAAATTCTAGAGGATACTTCAGCGCAGCCTTGGCAGAAACACACACCGGCTGGGCTAGTTGAGAAGCTTGTAGAACGACACTATCGAATGTACAAGAATCTTCTGTATTATGTAACAATATGAATTATGTTTGTGTTTTTGTTTGCTAGAGATGAATTAAGATTTTTCTCACAGAAGAACAACAGAAATATGAGAATTTTCAGATGGTGAAGAAAGAAGAAACCGAGAAATCATATCCTCAGGTTACCCTGAGAGACTTGAATGCAGGGGTTTCACTGTGTCTTCTTCATTGTATACCATTGACCTATGAAGGTTCATTCACCTTAGGGGTGGGTTTCTATCTCAAGGGCAAGCGGATGCCCTGCAAATTATAATCTCTTCTGAAGAAACCATTGGCACTTAGACATTGGCAGCCAGTTTATACCAGCTTATGCCAGAATTTAACAGAGCTCTAACAAGCTTTGAACATGGTAAGGCAGTAGAGATATGAGCTGAGGTGCTGCAATCCATGAGCAACATGTGAAGGTAGATTATTTAAACTGATACGTAAGAGATACAAAGCGAGAGATATACCTTCAGACTTTTAGGAGGGTGTGATTTACAGGAAAAGCCATTTAAGTCTTTTGCATCCATGATGTACACTGCGTACGCCATGGATTTTGCATAGCCCATTACCAGACATACGGTGCATACATCATACAACTGGATTAGTGCTACTACTTTTCTATTTATCTGGTACATATTTCCTGTCAACAAATATGGTGTTGGTAAGCAGAGGCATAGCTAGGGAGGCAAGCCGCCCCGGGCAACATAGCCTGGAGAGCGGCAAAGTGAGCATAGACTTGAAAAAAATTTATTGTAATTACAGTTCATTATGATAATAAATTTGTAGTGAGTTGTTGTGCTGGAAAGGAGAACTGATAATCATACAGTATTAGTTTTGTATAGATAATCTTTTAACTGCTGTTCAAATACAGACGAATATATTCTTTGCAAACGGAATATATATTACTTTGTCTGTTAATTTTTGTTAAGCGTATTCAGTTCCATCCAAATTCCAGAATTCCGATCGATACTGTTACATTATATCATACTTTTGTCACTAGGCTTCATGTCAGACACAGTAATCGCACACAAGGAGCGTACCTCAGTAATCGCACACAAGGAGCATACCTCCCTTTGTACAATATGCCTTTTATAGTGTATAAAATTACTAACTAGTGTATAAATTAATTGCTTAACATCCTTATTATCATTTAAACTATATAGTTCAATATAAACTAACCAGATTTCATAAGAAAATTAACCAAATATACAAACACACGAAAATAAAAAAACGTTACGTGGGCTTCGTATGTGCAATTCTTCCTGGTTCAACGCAGCAAGTGTGTTAATCATCATTAATCTTGAATGTGCGGTTGAGTTGATCATTAATGAGTATCTTGAGTGTGCAGTTTGTTTTTGTTTTGTGATATTGTGGGTGTATCTATAATACTTCACGTGTATGTCATCATATTAATACTATTATTGAAAATTGATTTTTTTTAAATTTTATTTGAGCTGATATGAAACGAAGTAAACTCAGTGGCACCCAGTTTTGGAAGAAAGGGAAAAGATTAAAAACTACAAGTTCCAAACAGTTTATGAAGTCTTTTCTTCAAGGAAAATAGAACCCTGAGTATCAAAATATTACAATGAACAAGGAATCAACTTTCAATTATAAAATGGATGTTGTTAGAGACGAGGCTGTTAATAAATACAGTAAAGTTAACGACATGAATACTTCAAACTGTGAAAGTGTCAACGTATACTTACAAGATTCAGTTGGTTCTAGTACCATGGATGATGTTGCATTGTGCAGTATTGAAATTACAGGTGAGGAGGACAGAACATTACTAGCAACAATGTAGACCGTATTCCCAGTGCTGCTATACAAGATATGGGAGCTTGGCCAAACAAGATATCTCAATCCTTCCGAGATATAATTGTGAATAGAGGAACAAGGACAGTTGCAGAATAAGGACAGCAATTTCGTGAAGGTGAAGCTGGACGATCCTTAAACAAGTATTAGTTTGATAAAACCTTGCAAAATGGCGTAAAGGTAAATCGCACTTGGATGTGTTTCTCTCCAACAAAAAAATTTCTATTATGCTTTTGTTGCACTTTATTTCCATGAAAAAGCTATCAAAGAAGCCATTTCAATAGTGAAAATAGGTTTTTGTCATGGCGAAAGTTAAATCCCCATATTCAAGATCATGTCATGAAAATAGTTATGTTCATCGCTCTCCATTTTTGGAATGGAAGGAATTGTAACGTTCTTTAAACAAAGGGGGACTTATTGATGATATACTTCAGGAACAAATGAGTAAAGCAGCTAAGACATGGAAAGAAATCCTCGAATGGGTCATTGCCACAGTACAAACTCTTGAACAACAAAATCTGGAACTGAGAAGACATCGACAGTAAATTACTAATGATCAAAATCCTGCAAACTTTCTGGTTTTGTTAAAATACTGTGCTAAATTTGACCCTGTCATCAGATCTCATTTGGATTCAGTCTCACATAGATCTGTGTGTATATCATATATTTTGCCAACTATTAAAGATAAAATTAGGAGAAAGAGTGCATACTAATACTGCATGTAAGAAAGTGAAGTACTTTAGTATTATATTTGACACAACACCAGATGCTGCACATGTAGAACAAATGTTGTGACATGTAGACGCATGTTAAAAATAAAATGGGTGGACAAAGTAACAAGTGAATATGTTCTGGAAACAATGGGAGATAGGAGATGTGTATGGAGAAGTATCGACAAGAAGAAGAGACAGTTTGGGTGTACACTGGCTAAGACTGGCATAAACAAGGTAGATTGTTGACAGCGTATGATACCTCGAGTATCAGCGTATTGGCTCAGGGTAGAAGGACTGTGTCAAACCACCAGTCATACAACTGATGAAAGAGTGTGCGAGAGAGAGAATTTCTTACTTTTGAAGTCTCTTGCATTACACAGTAACACAAAACAAACGCTTTTCTTTTGTATAAAACTAATCCACATTGGGTTTTTTTAGTTATGCTTAAGAATAATTGGACGGTGTTGTGCTAGACCAAGTGCCATTTTATAAAAAAACGATTAATGAGTGCCATTTCTTTGAGGCAGACACTAGAACTAATGTATTTTATTAAATAAATATAAAATGTATTTTATATATCCATACAATATCAGATTTTTAATAACTAATGAACTTTAAAAACAAATACCGGTACTGAAAACTTTGTTTTGGTGCTTGGTCTGGTGATACATAACAGTGTCCAATTATAAGTAAACCATAAGACTTAATGTGTTTGGTTTATCGTATCCTCTGTTTGTGACCTATTAAAGTTTCAACAAGACATAATATGTCCAATTGTTTTGGTTTAACTTACACATTAACTTTCTCATATATGGATTATTCTAGTTTCAGTGCGGCCATCAGAAAATACTCTGTGATTTCCTTTCCACTTGCCAGAATTTTAGATTTTATAATTGTTTGAATGTTAAACAGTAACGAACACTAAAATAACTGTTTTTAAATTCTAATTTACTTTGTCTGTTAATTTTTGTTAAGCGTATTCAGTTCCATCCAAATTCCAGAATTCCGATCGATACTGTTACATTATATCATACTTTTGTCACTAGGCTTCATGTCAGACACAGTAATCGCACACAAGGAGCATACCTCAGTAATCGCACACAAGGAGCATACCTCCCTTTGTACAATATGCCTTTTATAGTGTATAAAATTACTAACTAGTGTATAAATTAATTGCTTAACATCCTTATTATCATTTAAACTATATAGTTCAATATAAACTAACCAGATTTCATAAGAAAATTAACCAAATATACAAACACACGAAAACACAAAAACGACATCCTAAACGAACAGACACAATTCAAATCATACACATTATTCGAACATATCACACCCCACACACACAATACCGATCTTTCAAAACTCGATACAGTCACCAACAACAAGACAGACAGTGCGCCCAGCGGCAGCCTCTGAAGAAGCTTTTTAAAAGCGAAAACCGGTTAAGGCTATAAGGTAAAGTAGTGAAGTAATTATATTTAGAAAATTAACCATACCTATAATTCAATTCCATAACATGTTTTTCACCAAGAGTACTGCATACATCATATTCCTGACATTGTTTTCATTAGAGGAAGATGTTTCCAATTTCACGATCTTTTAGAAACATTTTCAACTTATAATCTCATACAGTGTTAACATAAACAAAAATACACATACATTTCCTGACTAGTGTTGTGACTTCAGGAAACAAGTAAGCTGTAATTTAGTGTTATAACTGTAATTGTGCATTTAAATAAATATTAAGTTAGAAATCAGATGAAGTGTAGTTAGTATATGATAATTTTCCATACCGGTATTTTATAAAAATTACATTGTTTTCTTTTCGTATAAATAGAATACAAATACTGTATAAATACAACATTGGTATATTATAACTATATACTGGCATGTACATGCTTTGTAACTGAGAATGCAAAATTCCAATATTACTATATTAGTTAATATATTTTTTATATGAATAATGTTTTGTATATTTTAAACATGTCCTTTTCTGTCAAGACAAAAACGTGTGTGTTCATTAAGAATCATGACAGTGGTGTGTGTTCATTAAAACGTTTTGAGTAATAAAGGCGTAATATTATACCGAGAATGGACTTGGTATTTTGACAGACGGTGTAATGGTACGCCAGTTACTTTTCAATGTGTTCAAATTTGTGTCTTAATAATATACCACAGATATCATGCAGAAAGTTTCTTGCTGTGTTCTCATGTTTGGATTTAAGCACTGATAAACACATTTTGTACAAAATAATTTCAGCACTTGCCAACCCCTGTTTGTTTATATTAATGCTAGTCCAAAATGAAAGTTACTGTCTTTGTTTATACATTATTCGAAATTTTTTGTTTTACTTTGTTTTTAATATTTATTGTATTTTGCGCTGTTGTAAACTACCTGCATGTTTTAGTTAAAATTGTGTTATTTTCAAAATATTAATGCTAGCCCAAAATTAAAGTTTGTCTTTGTTTATACATTATTTGACATTTTTTGTTTTACTTTGTTTTTAATATTTATTGTAGTTTGCATTGTTATAAACTGTGACCTGCATGTTTTAGTTAAAATTGTGTTACTTTCAAGTTTTTTTTCACAAAATTACCAAAACACATTTATTTAGCTTCTATATTCTAAAGTAAAAAATTATAATAAAAAACAAAGAGTTTATTCAGAAGAGGGAGAATTTAAAATATATGCTGAAATTATTTTTTAATAATAAATTTTATTCAATCAATATATCAGTACTTAAATACAAATTTTCTTGAAAAAAAAAACTGATTGTCAAAAGGGAGAGATTGTGGATTAAGATGCTTGTACTCAAATTGTTAAAGCAGAGGAAAGTGAGAATAGCTGGAAAAACAAAACATAGCAAGTATGCTCAAGCATTGTCTGTAATAAATATCAACTGATTGTAGTAAGAAAATTTTTTATATATATGTGTGTGTGTGTATGTTTCTATATATGTTTTTGTGTATGAGTGTTTGTAGTTTCAGTGTCAAACATTTAATTTTTACTCTGAACAAGTCTATGCTTTGCCGATGGTTTCTTTTTGTAATTCTAAGAGAAAGGTATATTAATAGGAAACCTATGTGAGGTGTCTTTCTATTAGCTCAAAGAGAATATGATGTGATGTGCATTAGGATGAAAGTTTATTGTTTTGAGATAGAACAATTCAGATTGTGGGTATAACTTGCCCCTAATATATTTTTAATTCATTGATATTGTGTTAGTTATTATATTTAGTTTCACACCTTGCTCTGATAAGTTGCACTCACATGTGTATATATGTAAGGAGGGGGGCAGTTGTAGAGGTAATTTTTACAATAAAGTACTGAGTACTTAATAGAGATATGTTAATAATTGATCAATATATTTATTCAATATTTTGATTCAATAAATGTATGTGCCATCATTGAAACAATGCGAGGTCAGATTGTCCTCATTTGTACGTACAGTCCAATCCCTGTAATACAGTTTCGTTTTATATGTTGTGTATGACATAGTAGCTCAGGAGTGAGGCTTTTTTTTTGTAAATGATTTCTTGTCCCTGATGCTTTTAGCTATACCAATTTCATGGAAATGAACATGAAACTCTATAATGATAAGTTTATGGATTCTGCGTTTTTAAATTTACAATACTGTTAAAAAAAGTACTAGAATGAAAATGGGAAAGCACTATTATAGAAAGTAAAGAAATGCATTTGGCAGAGCTCTGAACTTCTGCATTATTACAGGGAAAGGAAAAATTGTCTACTAAATTAGTTTCTTGTTCGTATAATCTGATTCACTTGATAAGTTGTGACATCTGTACCACTTTTATAACTTAAAAAGTTTAGTTTATACCACAGGATGCATTTTTCATTGGACTACATATGGGCTTTCTAAAGTTGTATGTCTACAAAATTCAGAAGTGCATTATCTTCCTTTTGAGTATTTTTCACTTCTCTAGTTTATTCAGCATTCTATCCCAGTAGAAGATGAGAGAAAATAATTTAATAATTTAGTGTTTTGAGACTCTGAAGTACTTAATGTAACAACTTGGAGAAATGTAGGTTTTTAGCCTATTAAAAAAATTAAAAAGTTTTTTATAAGAAAATTATTTATATTTTCTTAGATTTTTTTTTCAAAACAAACATTTTACATTATCTATTTTGCCATTTTAACTGAATAACAGATATGAGACAATGATTAGTACCTTTTTTTCCAATAATGCTGTCAGTTGACAACATGGAAGCCCACCTTGGTAGAAGACAGTCAGATTATTGACTGTTAACTACAAAACAGTATTCTATTTATCTGTGAGACAAAGAATATTTCATCAACATGGCTTAACGTGGCTCCTGAACTAATAAGAGTTTCTTAACAGAAATTTGTGTTAATATTAGAATATTACTTTTTACCTTCAAATATTCTTAGAAACTAAGCTTTAATTGCTAGACATTATAGAAACTTTGTCACTGAATGTTTCATTACAAAAAAAAAAAATAAAACGCTAGATTATCTTGCTACTTATAAAAAATTCAGATACTTCTGTTTCTTATTGTTTTCCAAATGACTTTGCGAAGCTCTCTTTTGAATCTTTATCACAAGCAGGACTGTGTATGAAGTTGGGTAGTTTTGATGTCTTCATCAAAGCACAACGTGAAAGCTAAATTTGTATCATTGTGTTTCATATCTTGCTTTCTTACTTCTGTATTGGAAGCTTCAGTTTAAAGCTCAATCTTCCTGTTTATTCACTCCCGTCTGCATTGACAGGTTCCATTCAAATCTTTCACAGTCTATCTTCAATTTTGTTATCATTTTATACAGACGTTTACTGTTTGAGAAATCAAATTGTATCTATAAATTTTTCCTTAATTTTCTAAAACAGTTTGCATCAATAGAATTTAAACTCTCTGAAATACAGAATTAGTTATTGTAAAGTTTTTGTAAGAAACTTTGTTTCAGCTTCAAAATAAAATATGACAATTTTTCATTACTCTTGTCTTTTACAATGTGGTAATTAAGTACAAACGTTTTTTATAACTACAGAGTTCTCTGAAAAAAAATTATATCACATTACTGCGCACTTGAAAGCAGCAGATTTTGTAAACTAGAGGTTGGGCTGTACTTTTTTTAATTAGATAGTAGGCCTATAAATTTATTGATCATATAAAAATTAAACTTTAAAGTTTCATTTATTTGCTTCATTGCCAAAACAGAATTTACATTTAATATTCAGAATGTGAAGTCAAATTTTGAAAACATACTTGTGTTTGTATACTCAAGTGGACATGGTAACTTATGGACACATGTAAACTTCCTGCTGAGAGAAGCAGTAAATACTTATTGACAATGTTACCACATGTGATACTACAATTTTTTTATAAACTTATTTGTAAAAAAAAAATATTTTTATGTGGATCTCCGTAAAAATAAAAGAGCTATTTTATTTACAGGTGCTTCTGTTATTTCTTCAACATTATATTTCCTTCCAAACTAATTCCTTAACCACATTTTTGAAATGTAATTTTAAACTGTAACATTAAGGTTTAAGTAAGTAACATCCTATTATCTTAGGAAGTGCAAAGTTTGCATAACGAGTTAACAATATATAATCATTTGCTTTTTGTATATAAACACCCCACCTGCAACACTTCTCATGTTTGAGGAAAACATACATAAATTTACTACAGTGTATGATTTTATGATTTATCCTGATTTCTACTTACCTTTGATAGACATGGATCAGTTTTTAGAATAATTTGTGCTGGTTAGCCCTGATTTGCAAGTTAGGATTCTAGAGCAGCAATGTCAAAACCATGCCTCCTTCCATGACCCTAATGCAGTCAGCGATTCATAAAATTTTGTCTTTTATAGGTTTTTGCTTTTACAAAAAAAAAAAAAAAAAAAAAAAAAGAGGTGGTAGTTATATGTGAAAAAGATACAAAAATAATGTAAATGTAAAACTAATGACTCAGTAAAAAAGAAGTGTTGAATTTTGTGCACTTGTGATGTGTATCTACCCGTGTGTCTATTTCACAATTTTATAAAATTTAGTTTTGCCACTTCTTTTTTGAAACTAGTAATACACATGGGATTTTTATGTTTTCCCCAACCTAAGTAACTAATAAGCAAATTATTGTTATATTGTATGAATACCAATTCTCAGTTTAGTATACTAAACTATTGCTGAATATATTTTCTCTTAGATTTACTTGTACTTTCATTTAATTTCTATTTAATTCAAATATCATTTTTGACATAAAATGATTAATTATGTACAGTAATTAATTAACAAATATGAAAATCTAGCCTATTAATAACTTACTTTAATAGAGTGTGTAAAGTTGAAGAAAATTTCATAATATTTTAATAAGTAAAATTAAAATATTAAAAGTGTACATGTGTGGATACATACATTAGCAGCACCTTATTGTTCCTGAGATACAATGTTGGCCCTGTGTGCGATTTGAGTTTGACATAATAACGATTTTGATATGACTGTTCTAAAAGACATTCTTAATGTAGGACTATGTGTATGAAGTTATTGAATGTAGTTTATGTGTATTTTATATTGATTGTATGTCATTATTAATACCCATACTAGAATTTATGCATTGGGTAGTAACATTTTTGTGTAGGATAACGTGCTTGTAAGTGGCATAACCTGCCATTTTTCCAGTGGCATAACAGCGGGACCCACAGGACCTGGAATGCGGGAGGCCTGTGCAAATGTTTCCCTTATTTTTTTAAGAATAGGTATAAACCATTGAACTTAAGTAAAATCAAAATTTCCCTGTATGTATTTAACAACAAAAACAATTACATTTATTTTTTACTGTTATTTTACCAGTATCTAATGATATACTTTGAGAATATAAATTATTTAATTTTTTATATTTTTTATTGTATTCTTTTTTATACAGCCTAAAGGCACCATATGATGTTATTATAAAGCGATCGATTTCGGTCAATAGATCATCTTCAGGTTATCACAATATTATAAAACATTATAGCACATTTGTGTTCACAATATTATAAAACACTAGTGGTCGCCCAGTGGTCGAAATTCGACCGTAATTCATTAAATTTTTAAGTTTGAACGTTATTGAGGTTCTTTTGTCAAAGAGTATACCTCTATAATCATTGCATATAATTTTTTTGAATTTTGTTCTATTACGTCAGCTGCGAGCGTGTACAAATACGTCATTAGCGTGTGTTGTTTGCCTTAATTCCCTGCAATACCTATGAAATTTAAAATTTAATGTTAGTAACAGTTGAAAAAAAACACAATTACAGCTTGTATTCGTATTTATTTTTTGATATAATTCATTGTCAGTTTTAATTTTTTCATGTTATTATTGAATCAAATAAACGCTAATAAAATGAGACTTGACATTCATAGAAGTATAAGGTACATTGTTTTCAATTCCAGTGGATTACATTTCATTTTTGGTAAGGTACAAAATTCGAAAACAGTTTGAAGATTATCTGCTACAAAGCTTATATAATTTTTTAATTTTTTTTTCTATGCATTAATTTTCGAGTTATTTGAAAAATATGAAAGATAGGAAAAATGAGGTTTAGCTTGGCTAAGCCATATTTAAAAAGCAATAACGTGTTTTTTGACATTTCCTTGGGTTTTTTTTATTGCCATACTGACCAGGTTTCGCCAAGGCTACACAGTTATTTTGCCTATCTTTTTCGAATTATATAAAATTTAAATAAAAAATTAATACAAAATAAAAAATGAAATAAAAAATACGTGCCTCGTATTTTTTCATATATTTTTCATTAAATCAAAAAAACCGGGCGGTTAAAAAAATAAATGTTGTCCATTGAACTTAAAATAGTTTGAAAGTGAATTTAATGATTCAGAACTTCTGTGTAAACGATGTTTTTTGTAAAAACTTTCATCATTTGCTAAATGCCCTTGGCCATTATATTCGGAAATATAAAATCTCAAACCATCGAATGATCGAACTCTACTTGCTGCGACGTACAATTGACCATGTGTAAAAACTGGCTGCCTCAATAAAATTCCTATTTTTTCGAATGTTTGTCCTTGAGACTTATTTATTGTCATCGCAAATGCAGGTATAATTGGAAATTGAGTTCTTTGAAAGTTAAATGGTAAAACAGTACCGGAATATGTTAAATTTATACGTGGAATCAAAATTCTCTTATTGCGTGCGGTTCCAGTTAAAACTTCGCAATCAATAGCATTACGATGCATACACTTGATGCGCATTCTTGTTCCATTGACTAATGCTTCCTTTGTATTTAAATTTCTGATCAGTAAAACGATGCAATTAACTTTCAATACTAACTTATGTGGTGGCAAACCACTATTAGTCAAAGAATTCAAAAATTCTACTGGATAGTTATTGATTTCATTGTCATCATCACAAATTATTTTATCGTAGCTATGATATGTTTTCTGTTCACCTGGTATTCGATTAAGTATATCAGTATTAATAAGAGTACAATCATCATTTTTAGGTGCTAAAATAACTGACTTCAATATGTTAACTGAGAGTATGTTTTCGGAAATATTTCCATACACCTCATTAATAATATTATTTTCATCTCCTATTAATTGCTGAGGTATTTCAATATATTTTCACCAAACTGAGGGAATTGTGGGGCTTCATCATTACCAATTTTTTTCAAGAATTCGACAAATTCTATTTCACTTGGTAAGGCTCTCATTTTTTGAGTAAATGTTACTTTATGAAAATAAACAAATTTATGCCAACTCGTGACACAATTTTCAATTAAAGTTGCACGTGATCCATGTGGGACAACTGGTAAGATTTGCCGAAAATCACCGCACAGAAGTATCGTTTTCACTCCAAATGGTTTATGTTTATCATTTTCATCTCATAGATCCCGCAATAATCTATCTATGATTTTCAACACTTGCAGTGGGCACATAGAAATTTCATCAATAATTATCAATGATGATAAATTTATGTAACGTCCATAGCTACTATTTGCGGTAATATTCGCTACAGAATTTTCCAAAATGGGTATAGGCAATTTAAACACATTGTGTAAAGTTCTACATCCAAGTAATAGAGTTGAAGCTATGCCACTGAACGCTGTTGCAATGCAACTAAGATTAAGTGAATTTAATTTGTGAATGATTGCTGTTTGTGTGAATGTTTTTCCACAACCTGCATGAGCGGTTAAACAAAAAACATTAGATCCAGTACCATGATGCAAAACTTCACGAACCACACGATCAGTTAGATTACGCTGTTCAATATTTGCAGTTTCATAATGCTCAGAAAACAGAAACTCTTGTTCTATTGGATCAATAGCATTTGCTTCGTCTGTTCTCTGCGAATACGTGGGAACTGGTAAACCAAGTTCTTGACATGACAAATTATGAACATTCAAAATATCTTCAATTTCTAATAGAGCTGTGTTAAAGGATACTTCTTCGTTGTAATCTCTCAAAAAATCTTCACTAAGATATACTTTAAATTCATTTCATAACGCCAATGCATTGGCTGGCACATTTAATGCACAAATGTAACCAAATATATTTCGCATTTGTTTTGGTGAATGTAATTCTTTTGCTTCATTTAAACATTCGCGCCATTCATTATCATTTGAAGCAATGCTGCGAGCATGGCACGCTTCAACAAAAGAAGTGTGTATAATTCCATTGTATGTTCTAACATCTTCAAATGATTTTGGACCACAGACATGTAATAAAAGCAATCGTAAATGGAAAAGTTCGATGTCTTTTGGTGGTACTACATATATGCGTGTAATGATTTTATCACCTCCACGCCTTCTCTTCTTCCATTTTTTTCGGGAATCTTCCCACACATAATGCAAAGGAATTTCAATATACTTATATTCATGCGCTGATGGATCAGATCGATTCAATTCAAAAAATGCTAATAATTTTGTTTGTCTTGCATTTTCAATTGCTTGACGTTCTTGCCCTTCTCGAAAGTAAACATTCTGTCTACGCGGTAAATGAATGTCAAGTCTAACGATGACATGTGATTGAAAATGCATTGGTAATTCATAGATGCGCCATACAGCTTCAGTTGATCCGACATAACGGTCATTTAAAAAATTTTTAACTTCATCAATTTGTATTTCTTGACCTGGTTCATTTCTCTCTGAACCTAATTCAACAGATGCACTGTCATAGCCTTTATACACGTATTTATAAATGTATTTAACACTTTTAACTGTTTTGTAGTGCATACTTCAACATTTATATGGCAATTAAATTTGGCAAGTAAATACGGATTGTATGGTACAACATAACGATTGTCGAGGCAACTACCGCGAACTTCAGCATTAATACCATTCAGCCTTCTGTATAACCATTGAATGAAGATGGTAAAATTACTCTACGGCCAACATTATTGGCATTGGGGTTCAATTCTAAATAATCTGTTAAATTGTTGTAAACTTCAGACCTAAGACTTGTTCGATTTTTTCGAATGAAATGTAACCTTGTGCCCTCTATTCTCACATACATATCAACTATCCACTGCAGAAATAATTTTTGTGAATGGTGCAACATGCTAAAATCTTCTCTAATTGCAAGTCGATAGGCTGCATACTGAAGCATGGTTAATTTATTTCTGGGCGCTCTTGAATTAGATGTAGTTGGTACATTATGAGAAATATTGATATGCCACCCAGTATCACCATTTGGAAAAGTAATGGATACGCTAAAGGGTCCAGTGATGAATCCAAAACAGATATTTTTAATGGTACCATTAACTTTTGAAAACGAAACCATATTTCGTTCAAAGGGTGGCTCACCATCAACTGTACTAAATATTACTGCTACATCAGTTTGAACTGCATCATTATAACGGTGTAGATCTAAATCACGATTTACTCTCTGACAATGATCTTTCATTGCAATGAATGACCGAACGAAAGGATTAATGCGTTCCAATTCAAGAGAGATTTTGCGCATTATATTGTTATTGCATGTTTGATTATAGTGTTCACGTAATCTATAATTGACAGCAGTGTCAACATCATAAAAATATAATTGCGCATAACATGGTGAGCGACCATATCCAGCAGTCATTGGACCTGATCTATGATAAAAAACATCATGTATTTTAAAATGATACACTCCACGCGTAACTGTATCCGAAATTTTAGCTTCTGAGCTAACCATAGCAAATGATGAATTGTATTTACGAATGTTTTCAAAATAGTTTTTTGACTTTCTTTTTATTGAAGGTTCATTTGAAGTAAGTCCATCATACAATGATTTAAAGTATTCATTTTGACTTAAGGCCGGTAATATTGCTTTACCCTTATGACAACATGAAGTGAATGCAGTCCTTTCACCTAAAGTGACCTCAGATTCGAAATATTTTGCATTGCAAACCTGCATTGTAAATGCATTAATCCACAATCAAAAGTATTAAAATTTCTTGGAATGACATTCAGTGCGCATTTAAATGTATCCCTCAAAATAATTTCATCATTTTGTATACTATTTACACTATTTAAATTTGCATTTGGTCTATTATCATTTTGACTTTCACGCGAATATATATTCCTTCTTCTTTGTCTCTCACTCCGACCCGTCAATGTTATACTATTTACACTATTTAAATTTGCATTTGGTCTATTATCATTTTGACTTCACGTGAATATATATTCCTTCTTCTTTGTCTCTCACTCCGACCCGTCAATGTTCTATGTCGAGGCATAATGGAAGTAGGTGCGAATATCTGAATGTAAAAAAAAACATGTAATGAAATTACTGAAACTAAGATTAGACAGGGTTTAATTTAAAAATAATAAAATGTACTCACTTTTTTGAAACCACCAATAATAATTAGGCGAGAGTAAGTCAATTCAAATTGCTGCTACAAAATTTTCCTTTTGCAACAGGTGTATATTAAGCAAGCTGTATTTCACTTCAACTGCACATTAATATATAAAACACAGATATCTAATATACAAAATATAAAATAAACGCTTTTTTGCCTTGACATACACTCCACAGACTATTGAAAAAGGAACATTTGAAAGCACACAAAATTCACAGCTCATTCAGTCAATCTGCAGTAATTATTTGTTGGCAACATTTTAAAATTCTTTGGCGACAATCTCTACTCTGTGCGACTGTTTGACCACAGACTATTATGTGTTTGACATTGGCAGTATGAACGTAAACAAACGACAGACTATTATATGTTTGACATTGGCAGTATGAACATACGCTAAAATGAAAAAAATATAATTTTATTACCTGGCAACAAAATTATTTTATTTTTAACAATTACCATTGTTTGAAAAAGTTTAAATGAATTTTTAAGTGCAAATGAATGTTTTATTTTATCTAATGTATTTGTAACACATATTATATATAAAATTTAGCTTTCTGCACTCCTTCTCCATATAAACTTTAACTATGCCAAATCTCACACTCCTCCGTGCGCGCAATATGCTTAAAAAGGGGTACAAAATTTTCTCTTCACATATTAATACAGTAGAACCTCATTATAACGGACTAATTGGGGCTAAAGGTTGTCTGTTGTAATGAAAGTCCGTTATATAACAAATAAGTCTTGTTAGGTCGTATTTACATCAATAAAACTTGGTAAATTAGTATAAAACATGTTTATTTTTACTTGACATCATTTTACATAGCATACATGACAAATGAGATCATACTGTTCATATTTACATTATAGACCAGAATTGAAACTTTATATACATTCTATTGTTTTATTCTCTTGAACAAGAAGGGCCTGGTTCATTATTATTCATTAGGTCATTACTACTAACATTAACTGGTTTGAAAAAAGTATTGATTTTTTGTTGTGTTTGTTTGTTATTTCGTTTCGTATTTATGCCGCAAGTGTTCATAGTAAGCAAACGCATTTTCATTTTTTGATTGTTCAACATATTCAATGACAAAATTTAAATGACATTTCACTTCACTCACTTTTATTGTTGCCAGAGTATTGTCTTCCTCTTGTAAGTCTTTCTCCTCGTCCTCCGAAGAGTCTTCTTTCTCAGTGACACTGCCAACAATTTCCTCTTCCATCAACAAGTGGAATCCAGGGTCATCTTCATCTTCTTCAAGCCAGGTCTCCACATCTTCCAATAAAACTTCTTCCTCCCCTCCTCTTTGCAAAGTTTCGCAGAAATCTTCTGTCTCACAATTTTCTGTTTCTAAACATGCTTCTTCATTCTTTAACAGTTTTTACTTCCATATTCCTCAAGGAAATGGAAGTATGGTGATGGCAAAAAAAATCGTGTTCGAGATTATTGCAGATTCTGATTGTACTACACTCAAAACATGAAAAAAAGTCGTTTTTCGAAAAGTGTGTGTGTGTGCGTGTGTAGATTTTTTTTCTATGGCAAACGATAACTGCCGCAAATTCAAACAGAATCAAATAATTTTTTGCATACAGCCCTGATTTGTAGAGTACTCACGACCTATTGTTTTTGGTGAAGATCGGTTGAGGGAAAGGGGTAGTTTACCTGCAACGGTTTTTTTTATCAAGGGAAATTTTTTTTGGCAAACGATAACATCCGCAAATTTAAACAGAATCAAATAATGTTTCGCATACAGTCCTGAATTGTAGAGTTCTCAAGATCTATTGTTTTTGGTGAAGATCGGTTAAGGGAAAGGGGTAGTTTACCTGTAACGTTTTATGTTTTAACAAGGGTATTTCCTATGGCAAACGATAACAGCTGCAAATTCAAACAGAATCAAATAATGTTTTGCATACAGCCGTGATTTGTAGAGTACTCAAGACCTATTGTTTTTGGTGAAGATCGGTTAAGGGGAAGGGGTAGTTTACCTGCAATGTTTGTTTATCAAGCGTATTTTCTATGGCAAACGATAACAGCCGCAAATTCAAACAGAATCAAATAATTTTTTGCATACGTCCCTGAATTGTAGAGATCTCAAGGACTTTCGATTTTGGTGAAGATCGGTTAAGGGGAAGGGGTGGTTTACCTGCAACCTTTTACATTTTAACAACAGTAAAGTACTTGAAAATTCATTTAAACTTTTTCAAACAATGGTAATTGTTAAAAATAAAATAATTTTGTTGCCAGGGAATAAAATTATAATTTTTTCATTTTAATGTAAATTATGTATGAGTTAATATCTTTATATATATAATTCTTCTGTATGTGTGTATGTCACTGAACTCCTCCATGTATAAAATAATATATCGTTCGTGGCAGGTAAGCATATCTCAGTTATGTAATGTTTACGTTTCCATTTTATTATTATGCCTACAGCAATAAAAAGGCAGGTAAGAGACACAAACACACACACACACACACACAATTCACGTTATTTCTGGCCTCACTCATGTTTATTTTCTTACATTTGCACGCTTTTTAAATGGAAAGTGCCGAAACCCACACCAACAAAACGCGTGCAAGCCGAAAAAATGGACATCAATTTGCTTCCTGTGGATCACTGGGCAGTGTAACTGCACGTGTTTACAGAGGAACGGTTCATAGACAGACTTTTCGTCTTTAGGGAATTAACCCTCTGCAAGATGCTGAGGGTCCATGAGTGACTTCGGAGCGCTCCTTCTTTTTCGCGTGTTTGTTCTGTGAAACATACACTGTAGATTCGCAGCTTTACTCTAAGCAACGCTCAATAGGAAATGTTGAAAATTTTTGTCCACAGTGTACTCTCATTCACACTAAACCTGCTCTGATGTTTTAATTACGGACATCATAATATTAAAACTTTGGAAAACTTGAGCACTACTTAATGGAGATCAATCATTAACTTATACAAGCCATTAATTTTATGCATATTTTTTATATATATGTGTACAACGTTATCGGCAACAAAGAAGTAGTTTTTGTTAAAATTCCTTCCCGGGATATTTGGCCGTAGTCCAATGTTTTCTATAAAACCAGACGTTTCGGCAATGCCATCGACGTCCATTATCAGTGAAAATCGAGTGCGATAACGTGAGGTGGTATACGTTAGTGACCACAGTACTGTGGTTAAGGCTGAAGCAGTAAGTAGAAAGAAGTAGTTTCTATGGTAATATTTCATTTCAAAAATGATTTTAAATATAAATCTTAGAATATGGAAGTCATGTATGGTTCTCCATACCGATATTTTCCATGAGTTCACCAAAGTAGTTGGTTTAATTTATTTTACAGCATCAGCAAAGTTGTGAATCATAGATCGAATGTTGTAGGCCTTCAAGTTTTGAAGAGTCTTTTTGCCCCTTCTATCTTCTTCAGCAGCGGATGGCTCATCAACTTCTAAGATTTCATTGAGAAATTTTTTTCTATAAAGCCGCTTGGCAGTATAAATTACTCCTTGGTCCATGGGCTGAAACACGGATGTTGTGTTTGGAGGCAGGAACTTACACTTTATCTTCTTGTCTCGACTGCAGAGTTTGTCATCAGGGTGGGTTGGTGCATTATCCAAAAGAACCAAAGCTTTTATTTTTTCTTTTGGAATGTTCAAAATTTCCATTTGGTGGTTTATAATTGCTGGCACAGCTTTCTTATGAAACCAATCACTTGTTATTTCAGTTGTAAACCACGCATTTTGGGAACTATAATAGTGAACTGGTAAATTGTCCATCACATTTTTAAGTGCCCTTGGTTTTTTGCTTTTACCAACGATAGCAGGTTTAAGCATATGAGTGCCGTCTGCATTTGCACACAACAAAACTGACACACGCTCCTTGCTGACTTTTCTACCAGGCGTAGTTTTTTCAGCTTTTGAAGCTTGTGTATTGTCAGGTAGAGTTCTCCAAAACAAACCTGTCTCATCAAAGTTATAAATTTGGCTCAATTGATAACCTTCTTTTTTAATCAAATTGTCTAATTCTTTTATAAAAGGCTCAACACCTTCAAAGTCTGCGCTAAGAATTTCCCCACTAATCTTCTTGATTGAAATGTTGTGACGTCGACGAAACCTAAATAGCCAACCAGAGCTCGCTTTAAACTGTTCAAGTCCCATCTGTTTGGAGAGTCTTTCGGCAACCGCTTGAATTTCAATTCCTCTAACAGCCATTCCACATGAACGAAGCTGAGAGAACCACTTGTAGACTGCATCATCCAGTGTTGCCATAGAAGGCAGCCGCATATGCTTAGCTGCACTCTTCTCCTTTTCTACATTGAACTTGAGAACAAAGTTACGAATGTCATTTTTTGATTTTTTAATGTCCGATACGGTTTGTTTTGTGATTTCATTCTCACGACAAATGCTAGAAAATGCTCCTTTTTCTAATTTTTCTATAATGGAGAGTTTATCTTGAAGACTGAGCGCCTTATGCTTCCGTTTCTGTCCTACACTTGGCTTACTTAACGACATGATTTGAATAAATAAAAAAACGTTATAGGCAGGACGTGTGACTGTGCGCGACAAACAACTGAACAATACTGACCAGTAGTGGTGGGAGTGAAAATATACCTGGCTAAGGCGTTAACCTTTCTTTGTTTTCAACTCCCTTTCCCTTACCATTCAAACAAACAGTTTCCTGTGTTTGTTATTATCTCAACAGTTAATTCTCAAACCAGTTAATTCAATGGTGGATTGGGGTTGGGTTTTAACTTTCAACGATTTATACCTGACAAGGGTGTTTGTCTCTGAAAACTGTCATTCGGCACTGGCGGGCGGATGTGAGTCATTCCGGTGCATTGACTTAGTTACTAGGGGGTGGGGGTACGACGTAAAAGACGTGTCCGTTGTAAAAGAAGTCCGTAGTAACGGGGTCCGTTATAACGAGGTTCTACTGTATATAGATTATTATTTATAAAAAACGAATTTGTAGACATTGTTAATTTGATTAATTTTTCACATTATTATCAAATTAACAATGTCTACAAATTCGTTTTTTATAAATAATGTTTTGTGAACATTACTTATAATACATTCTTTAGTTCATAGAGTTAAACAGGTTAAAGATGTGTAGCCAGTGTTGAGTGAGAAGATATTTGAATATCAAATATAATGTTATAATTGACTTTTAAACTATTTTGTTCCTAAATTCATTTTCTTCAGTTTTGTAATTGTGTAAGGACAGTTGTTATTAGGTGTTATATATTATATATACATAATATATATATATTATGTGATATACAGTATATGTGAGTTTTGGTGATATATTAGTTAAAATACGAGCATATACATATGAAGGGCTGTCGGAAAGAACAGGCTCAGTCCAAAATTTGTGATGTTTGTTTTAATGGTTCACATCATAGCCTATCATGAGTAGCACATGTTGGTATAATAGTTTTGGGAAAAAACAGGCTCAGTCCATTGGAAAAACAACAAAAAGAATACGTGCAGGGGGAAAGAACAGGCTCAGTCCCGCCATTGTGGGAAACAACCGGCTGAGTCACAGGCCTTAGTTTGTTTACAGGCCACCCGGAGCGCTAGATCAGGTTCTGTTTGTGCTTCCATTGTTTACGTTCTGTCATACTGTCTGTGATTTCATCATGTTTTAGCTAGTGTTGTGTTAATACTTTTTAACTAAAGAGCTGTACGTACTTCAAAGTTCACACAGTTCAATGGAGGCTCAAGATCAGTCAGACATTACTCCAGTGAAGAATGGAAGTAGTAGGAAAAGAAAAAGGCTAGGCAGGATGTCTGAGGTAAAGAAAAAACAACCTAAGTTCACATGAAATGGGTGATGATTGCCAGTGTTCTTTAAAATGTTTTGATAATGTTCCTGCAGAATCTCGTAAGGCTATTTTAAAAGACTTTAACTCTATGGCATCTGTTGACATGCAAAATACCTATTTGAGCAGTTTAATAGCTGTTCTACCTGTTGCTCGCAGGCGGCCTAGGAAAGCAGAAGGTGCCAGACAAAACAGAGCAGCTTATAAATACCGAGTAAGGGCACGTATTGATGGTATTGTGAAGGAAATAGATGTTTGTCGCAAAGCTTTTATTTCAATTCATGGTGTTAGTAAAGGGAAAATCGAGTATCTTGTTTCGAACCTTTTGTCAACTGGACATTCTCCTCTAGACAAAAGAGGAAAACATGATAACAGACCGTGGAGACTTCCAGATGAAACTAGAGAAGCTGTTAGAACTCATATAAGCTCATTTAAAGGTCGTGGAAGCCATTATGGCTTGAAAGACTCTAAGAAAGTGTACCTACCTGAAGAATTAAATGTTATGAAAATGTATAATATGTTTAAAGAGAACTACCCAACAATAAAAGTATCTCATGGAAGCTACAGGCAAATATTTAACACTGAATTTAACATTTCATTTGGCTACCCACGCACGGACACCTGTAGTCAGTGTGATGAATTTAGTGCTAAATTAAAAGCAGAAGAGATTAAAAGAAATGAGTGCACAGATCCAAATGAAATAATAAAAATTGATGCAGACATAAAACGTTTAAAAACTGAGAATCGTTTGCACAAGAAAAAAGCGAGTCAGTTTTATGAAAATAAAAAACAAGCTAGATTGAAAGCCAAAAATGACAGCGAGTTTGAAGCCGTTTTAGTAAAAACTTGTCGTGCCCAAATGTGCCTACGAACGACGTTTACTACCGTAGGCAGTTGTCTGTGTACAGTTTTAATATACACGTTTTGTCAAGCAGTGAGAGTGTATTTTTTATGTACCCAGAGTGTAGTGGCAAAAAAGGGAGTGATGACGTATGCTCAATGTTGCATACGTTTTGTTACGAATATCTCGACAATTCAGTAAAAAATCTTGAAATATTTTGTGATGGCTGCTCAGGGCAGAATAAAAATTATACCCTGATTAGGTTCCTCCATAACTTGGTACACATTGAAAAAAGATTTAATTATGTCAAATTATGTTTCCCTATAAGAGGGCACTCTTATCTAGAAACAGATAAGAACCTGGGCATAATAAATCAAAAATCTCGGGCTGAAATTCCCGACGACTGGCTTGACGTTTTTAGGCATGCAAGGTCAAAACCATGTCCATTTACTGTTCATAAAGCGAATATTGACTCTTTCTGTCAATGGAAATCTCATTTGTCACCATATTATAAGAAAAAGTGCCCATTTCCAACCCGACCAGTGCGACAAGTTCTTATTGAGCGAGATGAAGGCTCCAGTGAAATTCAAAACTTTGTAAAATACAGAAATACATTCCATGGAGCTTGGGTAAAGATTCAAGTGCTAACAGCTGTTCCAACAGAAGTTTTCAGAGGAGAGTTTTCTTTGCCAGATTATTCGTATGATGGTAAGTAAAGTTCTAAATCGTAAAACAGGCTGATTATGGATTAAGTACATTCATAATATTAGGTAGTTGTATAATACAGAAAAATAATTTGTACGTTTCTGTATTAAAATTAGCTGAAAAAACACTCACAGAAATCACAGGCCTAATTCACTTTGTTTTTTGTTTCGTAGGAGACTTACCAATTTCAAAGCCAAAGTACGACGATTTACAAGTTCTTAAGAAGTTTTGTCGACCAGAAGCGCAAAGATACTTGGAAACCCTGACCTACCAGTAGACGTCTATCTTTGTAGCTATTGCTTTTAACATTATTTTTTAATTACTTACTTATGTTTTGTGCTCTGCTCATAATAAAGTAATGGTTTTCATTGTGCTCTGTGAGTTCTTATTATTTATTGTTGGGAAAAAACAGGCTCAGTCCATGGACCAAGCTCGTTCTATCTCGCAACGTGCCCTTATTTTAACAAATATTTATGCAAAACTAACTCAGGAACTTACTGAAACATGTTTGCTAACTAATTCGTTAAGAAAAAGTTAATTTAAGCATTCTTGTTTTGAGCCTGATAAGATTTAAGCACCTAAAATGCTCTCCTGAAAAATTTGCAAAATGTGACTGAGCCTGTTCTTCCCGGCAGCCCTTCATATGTGTCATACATATGGTTCAAATAATGAAAAGTTGCATTTGAAAATATGTGTATGCTGTATGAGTTCAGAAACTTGTTCAAACTATATTTTCATCCATTTATCATATTATCTTATCTTATACTATTAAGCGAGCAATCTTTGTATGTATGTCCTTTTTTTCTCGGAAACGGCTCTAATGATTTTCTCGAAATTTGGTACCTAAGCGTATTTGGACACTAAAAATCGATTGGGCTAGGTCTCATTTTCCCCAAAAATCGCCTAAGGCCTAAACCGTAGGGTCTTTTAAGTATACATTTTAATTCATGTATGTTTAAATATTCACACAACAATTGCTATTGTTATAACTCTGTCACCCAGCAACAAATATTTTAAAAAAATATTTTTTATTTGAAATTAAAACGTTAATTTTAATTCTGTTCATAAAGAATAGATCTTATCGATGTTTATAAATAATATAAAATAGCTGTTGCAATGAATGTAAATAACAAACTAAGAGTTGAGACATACAATCCCAGTATCGATGTTTATAAATAAATATAAATAGCTGTTGTTATGAATGTAAATAAACAACCTAAGAGTTGAGACGTACAATCTAATCTATGTATGTCCTTGAAACGGCTCTAACGATACCGTAGGGTCTTTATAGGTCTTTAACCTGCGGCCTAAACGGCGCAGTATCGATGTTTATAAATAATATAAACAGATGTTGCTATGACTGTAAATAAACAAACTAAGAGTTGAGACATACAATTGTGGGTTTCTGTGCAACGATTTTTGTACAATCTATCTGATATACATAATCTAAACTATTAAGTGTTCTGTATACGCTGTTGTGTTTTTTGCATTCTCTGAGGTATATACATAATCTAAACTATTAAGTGTTCTCTATACGCTGTTGTGTTTTTTGCATTCTCTGAGGTAAGTGGTAGTCATATTCTGTCTAACGGGAATCTTATTGATGAAGTATTTGGTGATTGTTTGGCAAACAACAGATACGAAGATATGAAAGACAGAGCTATATTAGCGCCTTTGAATAAAGACGTAAATAAAATTAACGATGAAATTATTAAAAAGCTTCCTGGAGAATATTATGAAGTATATAAAAGCTACGATTCTGTTAAAGATTAACCAGAAGGAGCTCTTCAATTCACTTCTGAATTTCTAAATTCTGTTGAGATGGCTGACTTACCACCACACGAATTAAAGCTTAAAAAAAATACAATAATAATGCTTTTACGAAACTTGGACGTCTCTGAAGGGCTGTGCAATGGAATGAGATTGGTCGTGACTGAATTATGTAATAACATTATTAAAGCCAAGATTATCACGGGTGAATATTCAGGCCGAGAAGTTCATATTCCAAGGATTACAATAGATTCCAGCAAAAGTCAGCTTGGGTGCACTATGCAAAGGCATTAATTTCCCGTCAGAGCAGCTTTTGCTATTACTATTCACAAGGCTCAAGGTCAAACATTTGAAGTGGTGGGAATTCACTTATCAATTCCTGTGTTTATGCACGGCATGTTGTATGTAGCATTTTCCAGAGTCAAAAGGCGAAGTGGCTTAAAAGTTCTTTTACCACCAGAAAATCCTCGCCATACAAGAATCGTTGTATGGAAAGAAGTATTAAATAATTGTGATTCCAATAACAGAAACCGTCGATAAACGCAAACGGCGTAGTATCGATATGTTTATATATGAAAATAAATATCAAAAAATAAATAATTAATAAAAATAAATAAATAATTAATAATAAATGTTTTTTTAAAATCTGTATATTTATAAATAAATGTGAAAACCGAGCAAAGCTCGGTCACCCTGATATTAAAACATTATATCACATTTGTGTTCACAAAACATTATGTATAAAAAACAAATTTGTAGACATTGTTAATATGATAATAATGTGAAAAATTAATCAAATTAACAATGTCTACAAATTCGTTTTTTATAAATAATAATGTTTCATAATATTGTGAACACAAATGTGCTATAATGTTTTATAATATTGTGATAACCTGAATATGGTCTATTGACCGAAATCGTTCGCTTTATAATAACATCATATGGTGCCTTTAGGCTGTATAAAAAAGAATACAATAAAAAATATAAAAAATTGAATTATAGGTACCATAATAAAACAATAAGTGTAAATAAATAAAAATACATCACAGTATCATTAATAAATTATTTGGTTAACTGTACAATAGGGCGGTGATTCGAGCTAAGAATACACTGATGCCATCGACCAGGCCTGCTGTCGTCTTCTAGGCAGTAATTGAAATAAAATACTTGTGTCACTGTTGAAACCTTTTTTATTTACTGGTATCACAAACAAAAAAAATCGGTATGGAGAACCATACATGACTTCCGTGTTGTAAGATTTATGTTTAAAATAATTTACTTGAATTCGGTTCGGTAATTTCTAAAAAAATATCGCCCACCCTCAAACTAATTTCACTATTTATAGATATTTTTGTAATTATGGGGTAGTTGTTTATGTTATTTTCAGTCACTTTATCCATAAAAATTAGGTAGGCTTACTTTATTCTTATCATGAAACCGAACTACGCTTATAATCATCCCTCCTCTGAAGCGCTCCGAAATCACTTATGGACTCTGAGCATCTTGCAGAGGCTTCATTCACTAAAGACGAAAAGTGTGTCTATGAACAGTTCCTCTGTAAACACGTGCAGTTACACTGCCCAGCGATCCACAGGAAGCAAATTGATAACAAAAGCATGCAAATGTAAGAAAATAAACATGAGTGAGGCCAGCAATAACACGAATTGTGTGTGTGTGTGTGTGTGTGTGTGTGTGTATCTTGCCTGCCTTTTTATTGCGGTAATCATAATAATAAAATGGAAACGTAAATATTAGATAATTCAGATATGCTTGCCTGCCACGAACGATATATTTTCTCTCATACATGATTTAAATTAAAATGAAAAAATATAAAATTTTGTTAAAGTGAAATGAAATGTTTCCATGGAAACTACTTCTTTGTTGTCAATAACATATTACACATATAAAACTTACAAAATTTACTTTCTCCATCATCAACTACCAGTTGATTTCAGTTGTTATTAAAGAATTAATTTATAGAAAATTACCCCCTTCCCCTTCATCTATCCTTTTCATTTATAGATATTTCATCTACCTTCCTATAGTGGAGTATTATGACCTTCTTTTAAGATACTTTATTTATCAAAATTAAGCACTTTACTCTTGTTAAAACGTAAAATGTTGCAGGTAAACTACCCCTTCCCCTTGACCGATTTTCACCAAAATCAATAGGCCTCGAGTCCTCTACAATTCAGAACTGTATGCAAAAAATTAAATGATTCTGTATGAATTTGCGGCAGTTATCGTTTGACATAGAAAAATTCTTCACACGCACACACACTTTTAGAAAAATGACTCATGTTTTGAGGGTAGTACAATCAGAATCTGCCATTATCTCGAACACGATTTTTTTCGCCATGACCATACTTCCATTTCCTTATGGAACATGGAAGTAATATAACACAGAAAATACAATTGTTATCCACAAGTATAATATCAATTTTATGTGCGATACAACAAACACAAGTGTAATTTATACAAACAAATAGATAACACGAATATAATATCGATCCGCAAATGTGGTATCAAACACACCCACTAACTCTGTAACATTCAAACACTGAACACTGACACTGAATTCACAATAAAGACTCTTTATCGCATCTGCTACTTTTCTATAAATAGTTGGTAATGACGTCATTCACCAACATGTGTCACTTATGAGAATAGTATATTATATATATAAACTTTCACAATATGAACTTACTTTCCTTATGAACTTTCACAATATGAATTTACTTTCCCATACCTCGAAACGTATGGGAAAGTGATAAAGAAAGTAAATTCATATTGTGAAAGTGTATATATATAATATATTTATAAAGTGAACGAAGAGGATGAATCAACAAGATAATTAGAATAGTATAGTTTGTTCCAGGTATATATTGAGAACCTGGTAGAACAAACTATGTTAATAAATGTATAGTACATTGATATAGAACATTCTAGCGTATTCTATAAGTAGTGTCTCTATAAACAGTGTATAACGTAAAGTTATACATCAATTATGGATAATGTAAATACACTATGAGTAACATAACCTACGTATTCTAATGACAGTTTTCATAATACCAACACAATATTACTTAAATATTCTGCAATACAGTAAAACCTCTCTAGTCCAACCCTCGGCTGGTCCGACGCTCCGGTTGGTCCAACTGCGGCTCAGGCACCGACTTGTTGTTGATGACTCACCAGCTTGTTTACATACTTGTCAGTTGTTTTGCTGCGTCAGTGAGCCGGCATCTAGTGTCTAGTGCGTGATAATTACTCGTCCTGTGTGAATTGGTGTACGTAGTAATTGGTGACAGTTTTAGTGTTTACAAATATTTTTTTACACTTTTAATACTGTGTGTACATACTGTTGTAGTTTTTGCATTATGTCAGGAACAAAACGTAAACACATTACTCTTCCTTTAAGTGAAAAATTAAAAGTGCTACAGAGACTGGACAAGGGGGAATCACTCCAAAAAATTGCTAAGGAACTCAATGTGGGAGTTACTACAATAAAAGACTGGAGGAAAAATAGAAAGGATATTGAATCTTGTACGGTGACGGTTGAGGGCGAGAAAGTACTAAAATGTCGCAAAACACTAAAAAAGCCAAAATTGGAACTGGTAGACAACGGGTTATGGATATGGTTTTGCCAAGAAAGGAGGAAAGGAACCCCGCTATCTGGGCCTATTGTCAAAGAAAAGGCACTAATTCTGCACAAAAAATTGGAAGTTGAAGGTGAGTTCACAGCTAGTGAAGGTTGGTTAGATAGGTGGAAAACCCGTCATGGCGTTAGATATGTCGCAATATCAGGTGAAAAACTATCAGCTGATGACGAGGCAGGAAAAGAGTTTTCTTTGAAATTTAAAAAAATTGTTGAAGAAAATGAATTAGCACCTGACCAAGTCTATAATATAGATGAAACTGGCCTAAACTATAGAATGTTACTGACAAAAACACTTGCTGCATCAAATGAGACCGTGATACTAGGATCAAAACTTGCCAAAGACAGGCTAACCGTTGATATTTGCAGCAATGCTAACGGTACACACAAGCTTCCGCTTTTTGTCATTGGCAAGTCCAAAACGCAAAGGGCGTTCAAGAACATTAATTTACAATCGCTACCAGTTTATTACCGCAACCAAAAATCAGCTTGGATGGACTGTACACTTTTTAAATCATGGTTTTTTGACAAATTTGTGGCTGCTGTTGAAAAAAAGTTAAAGGCCCAAAAACTTCCTATTCGCGCTCTGTTGTTGTTAGATAACGCACCATCACACCCTTCTGAAGAAGAATTGATAAAAGGAGAAATAAAAGCTGCATTCCTTCCACCCAATGTAACTTCCCTTATCCAACCAATGGATCAAGGAGTGATTGAGTAGCTGAAAAAGCGTTATCGCCGAAAGTACATCAGCTCGATTTTGGAAAAGACAGGAGAAGGCTGTAACCTTTTTGAAGCTATGAAATCCCTTAGTATCAAAGATGCAATTTACACAATAGCAGAGTCATTGGATGAAATGAAACCTGACACACTGCAAAAATCTTGGCGTAAACTTTGGCCGGAAGTGATGATCGAGAGTGAACAAACTAGGAATGAGCAAGACACAGACATGCTGGAAATTGTCAACGATTTACAAACTTTGCAACATGATATCCAAGCAAATGACGTTGATGAGTGGATTGCTAAATGTGATGAAGATTGTGAAAGAAATGAAGAACTAAATGATGATCAGATCATTGCCGCTGTTTCACAAGTTGATGAAGAAACTGTAAATGAAGACCCTGATGATGATGACAAACCGCCTGCCCGTGTATCGCATATGGAACCCAAGAAAGCTTTTGATGTTGCTCTTCAGTACATCGAACAGAACTCGTCCTCTGCACCTATGGATATCTTGTGGATCAAGAAATGGAGGAACATTGCAGCTAAGTCTAGACAGTCGTCTCCCAAACAAAAGAACATTACCGATTTTTTTCACCAATAAAATGTGTCTTGTTTTTTATTACACTATTGCTGGACTGTACATATTATCATTTATTGTACATAACCATTCATATAGCCTGGTAGCCTACTGTATAAGTTTTATTTTATTTTAGACTGTCTCATTTAATGAAATAATAAACATTTTGTATTCTTCTGATAATCCGACCTTTTTTGCGTTCCAACCATACCCCCAGTCCCACAGGTGATGGATTAGCAAGGTTCTACTGTATTCATAATTTTCATTTGAATGTGAGTTGGGGGTTCACTAGTATACAACAATTATCCCTATCTTAAAACCCACAACCACATTCACAAACAGAATGTCTAAAGTTCACAAATTTACAAATCTATTTAGTATTTACAAAATTTTGTCTTCTTGGCTGAAGGTTGTATTGTGGCTCTTCGATGTCTGGTGAGTCACCACTGGATTGTTTTTCTATCTCTGTGCTGGCCCTTGCTTAGTCAGGCTGTAGAGGTTGTTTTACCACCTTCAACCCATCTTCATTGACTTTCATTAGTGGAAATATCCCAGTTGTACCCACTTCTGGACTAACCCTGCATGGTATCCATCTGTCTTATTGCTGAGAGTGTGATTCCTTTTCAACACCAAGTCCCATGGATTTAATATCCTCTCAATATCCTGCTTCTTGGCTTCCTCGAGGTCCATAGCTTCACCTCATCTCATTTCTTATCAACCTCTGGTTGATGCCTTTTCTGCCATGCTTTTGGATTTCCATGACCTTCTGTAGGTTGACTCATCCCCTGATCACTGGTTCTATATAATTGTTGATCCAAAAACAATTCAACTGGTGAATAGTCTGTGATCCTGCTGACTCTCTGGAGTAGAGCGAAAAGTGACTGATCCCAAGTTTTTTATTCTCCTTGTCTACCAGGTGGATTCTCAACACTCTCTTCAGCTCTTGGTTTCACTACTCTGTTGGGTTGTAGATGGAATTCTCAAATGTTGAATGCCCGTGTTGCTAGTGCTTGCTGTCACTGATGGGAAGTGAATTGACACCCATTGTCAGTCAACAGACATTGTGGATAACCATACTTACTGAAGACTTCGGTTCTTAACATTGTCAGGATCCATCCAGTCATAACTTCTGGAATCAGGAAAGCCTCCACCCATTGGCTGAATATGTCTGTGATCAGTTGGATTCCCGTCTTTCCTCATGATGTACTGGGGTATGGGTCCATCAAGTCAATTGCAATTGACTTCCCAAGGCTGGTATAGCTGTCACCATCACATATTGGTGTCAGCCTTCTGGTTGCTTGGCTTAGTACAGGCGCAGATGGAACTGTTGTGGAACATGTAGCTGAAATTTCGCCTCATGGAAACCCAGAAGAACCGTCGATGTATGGACTGGTAGGTTGTTATCTGTGGAAGACCGGTCTCAATGTTGTCATGGAACATCTTCAGGATCTGGGTGCTGCATGACCTGGGAACAACTAGAACAGGATGTGATTGAATCAGACATGATGAATACATAAGAAGGTTATTGTCCACACAGAAACCCTTATAGCACATCTTGAACTGCTTAGGTACGCCTTGACAATTCATTGTTCTTTTCATAATCCATTACTTCATCTTCCTACAGACCCAGTAATTTTCTGACCACTTCTTGATCACTGCAGTGTCTATACCATCTTCAATAACCAATAAGACTGGTCCATCTGTCTGGTGATTTCTTTGAAATTTCTCTTTCCAACAGCTCTGTTTTCTCTGGTTCCCCTACAGGGTATCATGAAAGGCTATGTGCTGCTTGATTACTTGCCCCAGGGACATTACATACATCAAAATCGAAATCTGCCAATAGCAAGGCCCAGTGCATTAATTTTGATTTTATACCAGACAGTTTATGAAGCCACTAAAGAGATGAGTTGTCAGTGTACAGCTGGAATTTCCTACCTTCCAGGTAGCCCCACAATTTTCCAACAGTCTATACCACTGGCATATTCCACTATGTCTCTTCCTCTGTTCTCCTTTTCTTAGAATAATACTGCCCGTAATCCTATATCACTGGCATCAGTTTGCAGAGAGATCTTCCGCTTGGCATCCAGGTAGGCAAGTCGAGGTGCACCACAGATTAGAAGGTGTTCCTTAATCTTATGGAAGGCTTCTTCCTCATTGTCAGTCCATTTGAAAGATGTTCTTTATTCCACAGGTCTGTTAGTGGAGCTACTTTTGTTTTGAAACGTGGTACAAAGCTGCTATGGACTATTTGTCACTTACCAGTATAGCCGAGAAAATTATAGGCACTTAAACTAGAACACTGTAGAATAAAGTATATTATCTATAAATGTATTTCTACATTTATACAGAACATTCTAGTGTATTGTACAAATAGTGTCTATCAATATACACAAGTTCTACATTAACTGTGGATAATGTAAATACATATGAGTACCATAACCTATGTGTTGTTCTAATAGTTTAATAACATGACAAATAGTTTTAAGAATACCAGTCACAATATCACGTAATATTATATACAATATTTATAATATTCCTTTGAATGTGGGTTGGGGTTCTGTAGTATACAACAATAGGCCAACCCAAAAGCAGAAACTTTTTGGAAATTATTGATCTTTTGAGTAAATACGATCCATTGTTGCAAGAGGTCAGTGGTCCGAAGAATAGTGAGAAGTATGTGAGTCCCAAAATTCAAAATGAACTTGTTCAGCTTTTATCTAAAAAAATTGAAAATAATATTTTGAAACAGACTAAACGTGCTGTGCTTTTCTCTGTAACAATGGATACTACACAAGATACTGATAGAAAAGATCAACTGTGTTAAATAATCAAATATACCGGTATCTCAACTCTAAAGAAAAAGTATGAAGGCCCACAAACGTAAACATTAATGAAAGCTGTTTAGGATTTATAGAAATTACCAATCAAACTGGCTTAGGCTTAGAAAAAGATACATTAAACAGTGTTGAGGAGAATTTATTCTATTTACATTATACAATATTAGTAGTTGTCACAGATATAAGGACTGGTTAGTATTTAAGAGGGAATGGCGGCATGATTTAAGGGTAGTAGAGGGCTTGGAAAAGATTCCTACTGGGGGAGGGGGGGCAGAAAAAAGAGTTATGCCACCGCCACTGCATTTTTCAGTCAAGTTTGCTTACTTACAATTACATTAATGAGCCTGAAAAATATCTGTTGAGCTTCATTCATACATCTGTTTCATACCAATATCTTCCTCTTCTTCTCTGGCTCTCAGTCTTAAGGGGTTGATGGATGACTTTGTTATATTACCAAAGGTTCCTACCTATTGCCAATTTCTTCAACTACTGAAAATTCCCAACTCTTACTTTCTCCATTACACCTGGCAGAAATATCTGTTTGGCCTACTGCGTCCTATTAAAGCAACCAACCATATAATAATTGTACTTCAGAATATGCTGTATCCATGTTCTGTCCCAATCACTCCTTTCCTTATTTATGTGTCTAAAAACTGTCTCATTATCCAGTTTATACGTTCAAGATGTTTCCATCCTCCTCCTTAAAAACCAAATCTAAAACACTCGTATACTGTGTTCCCCTATTTTGTTAATTGGACAGGTCTTGTATCCTTAATAATGATGAAATTCACACATAAATTCTTTTGAATTCTTCCATATCCTTTCACTTTTATTAAGTGATATAAGAAGTTTTTCTTTTGTTATTATTTTTCCCTGCCTTATTTTGTGATTAACAACTTCTGTACGGTACATTTTTCATCTGATATAGGCCCTAACCTTACTTATGCAAGTACTTGAAAACTGACTTAATGTCACATCTGTTATGTTAATGATTCTTTTGGCATGCTTGCTTTCCAGCAGTCATAATACTTATCAATTTTCCTTTTGTTAAATCTCAAATTTGTTAAAGGACTGTTTCATTATTTGTAGATTTCTTCATAAATCTACTTCTCTTCCTTTCCAATCCTGCATTAGTGTGCAAACAACCTTGATATGTTGACTTTTCCCTCTAATGCTTATCTTTTTATTCCCACTTTCTTGTGTTCATTCATGCCTTGTTCAGTGTTTGTGTTGAAAACCAATGGGAAAAGGTAGCATCCCAGTACTACTCTCTATTCTACTCCTGTATCATATTTCAGTCTAATATGCACAGATTGTTGATCGCAAAACTCACATATTATTCTACAGTCTGTGTAATCAATGTTTACACCTTTTAAGATTTTAAACGTCTTTTTCCCAATCAACCTTATCAAACGCCTTTTTCATAATCACAAATCATGTAAGCCTTTGTAACCAATTCATTTTCTCAGTGATACTTCGTAGTCCCAAAATAGCGTTTTGGTTTCACAATTATTTTGGAGCCTCAAAAATATCTTTCCAAACAAATTGCAGCTACTGTAATAGGTCTATATAATGTGTTGAATGTAAATGTTGAAACAAATACACCACACGGAATGTTATACTGGCTGTTTTTTTATATTATTTATAAAAATATATTTTCCGAAACAATGCATTGGAGTTTTATAACATTATATGTGGAACAAACATGTATAAGCATCGAGGTTTTGAAACTATCTATTTGTATGCTCTTTGATCGTGTCAGGGAAGCTTTTTTTTTTCGCTCTGGGCTCTGGGATACGAACCGCTCGGTATCTGAGTTCCGAGCTACCTTCTGGAGCTCCTGCCCAAGTGGGGCGTGTGCTCTATAGCAGGCCGATTCTCGGTTGTTGTGCTAGCCTACACTAGCGCAGTAAACACCGAGGGCGTTTCCACGAATCACCTGGACGTATACGGTACCTTCCCAGCCCAGTCACTACAGGAGTGCCTGGGAACCTCGCCGCACGTGCATAAAATTTGCGTGCAAGCCGCCTGAATGTGTCGTCTAAGGAGCGGACGCCAAGTCCTCTCCTTAGAAGGCGAGATGAAAAGCGACGGGGGACTTTGGCCGCTAACCGAAGACCCCTGTCGAGGACGCTTTGCAACTTCTTTTTATGCATTACGGCGAGGTAACCCCAGACCGGACAGGCGTAGGTAATGACCGGCAGCAGATACGCGCCGACGATCATCCTGCCCAATTTCCTGGTCATGGCTGAGCTGGTCAGGAGTGGAAACAGTGCGCACAGGCGAGTGGGTGCTCGCTTAAGAACTGTGTGTGCGTGGGTACGCCAGGTGAGCCGACGGTCAAGGTGTAATCCGAGGTACTTGACCTCTTTGGACCAGCGCAAGTACGTTCTGCCGATACGTAGCTGCCTAACAGGGTTCTTCCGTCGCTTAGAGAATTCGACGGCTACACCCTTGGTAGCGTTGAGTTGCACTCTCCAATTCTCAGTCCAGTCCACGAGCGTGTCGAGCTGGCGCTGCAGTCGTAGGACGGCCCTTTCCACGTGACGATCGGCCGTAAATACGGCCGTGTCGTCAGCAAAGAGGGCCATCTGGACTCCAGGCTGTCTCGGCACGTCGTTGACGTAGATCGAGAACAGAAGGGGGCCTAGAACACTACCTTGAGGGACGCCGGCTGTGATTCGTCTCTCGGAAGAGACTGAATCTCCAACTCTCACGCAGAAGGTCCTCTCCGTCAGAAAGCTAGCAACCAGATGGAGGTAGCAGTCCGGGAGCTGGACTTCCCTAAGCTTGAATAATAGGCCATCATGCCATACGCTGTCGAAGGCTTTTTCAATATCTAAGAAACAGCCAACGGTCCGTTCTCTCCGACACCCGGCTTCCGTGACGCTTTCCACCATTCTCATCAGTTGATGAGTGGTCTAATGCCCCACACGAAAGCCGAACTGTTCGGGGACCAGCACGTCAAAGTTGGTTAGATGTTCTCGTACACGACGCTGCACGAGGCGCTCAAAAACCTTGGACGTAGCGGAGAGTAGGCTGATAGGCCGGAGGTTTTCAGAGCGGGTGGTATCCTTTCCCTGCTTCGGGATCACGATAACCGTCGCCTTTCGCCATTTCTTGGGAAAGTAGGCCAGTCTGAGACGCGTTGAACAAATCAGTCAAGAATTGAATTCCAGGCTCGGGAAGAAGTCGTAGAGCGGTGTTCGTAACACCGTCCGGGCCTGGAGCTTTTCTTGGCTGAAGTTCAGCGAGCCGATCTGAGACCTCTTCCAAAGAGATGGGTTCGGGCTCCGCCGTGATCGGAAGAGACAGAAAGTCTTCCACAGCCATCTCGACTTGTTCGTCGAAGTCCCAGTTCATGGGCGGGTTGGGAGCGAACTGTCGCTCGAAACACAAGCTCAAGTACTCGGCCTTCTCCTCCGGGCGACCCAGGAGTCGTCCGAACGGTCCAACAATGGCGGGGAGTGGAGGTCGTCGCCTCCGGCCCGTCAATGCGGTAGGTATTCTGTACGGGTGACTTTGCGGATCCACATCCCCCGTTCGGGCCACAGCGAGTTCCCAACATCTACGTCGGAACGCCTTCAGACTGCCACGCAGTCGTCCGGTGAGCCGATTGTATGCTGCCTTATCGGCTGGATCACGGGTCCTCTGCCAACGTTTCCGGAAGTAATTCCTCTCGCGAGCGAGAAGAGAGACTTCCTCAGGGATGCGTTGGTAGTCAGGCGTGAAACCAGCTCGCGTACGTGAAGACACGCCTATAGCCGAGATGATTGCCTCTTCGATTCCCGCTACTGCTTCGTCTAGGAGGCGAACGGAATCGAGTGGGGCCGCTGGCGGCAATCGACGGCACAAGGCCGGGCCGTAGCGATCCCAATCGATAACCTTCTTCTGGTCAGAACGTGCATAGGCGTGCTGGGTAGCGACGTGGACCAAGATCGGGTTGTGGTCGGATGTCAACTCCGTAAGTGAGAATACCTCGACCGGACAGACAACTCCTTGGGTCACAACGATATCCAGAACATCGGGAACCGCGTTAGGCCTTGACAGAAAGAACGTGGGTTGCGCTGGACCAAACACCATCGCCCGGCGCGATTCAACAAAACTGAGCAAGCGCCTCCCGTTCGGAGTAGTCAGGCGACTATTCTAAACGCGATGCTTGCAATTCAGATCGCCGGCCAAAATTACCCTTCGAGTCAGGGAAGCTTGGCGCACAGCGTACGAATATATAGAGGGGAAAGCCAATGTAAAATTTAGACTGAAGTTTCTAGCGCTCGTGGTGACTGAGTTGTCAACTAAGTGGAGCTAAATGATAATGCAGTACGGTCACGTGACTCCAGTATTATCTCTGCTGCATAGGCGGGAAATCTAAAAAAGGAAATGCTGCTAGGCTTTATTTGAAATTACTCTTAAATGTTTACAGTTTCATCAGACATATTTTCATGTCATTGTAATTACAGAATAATGTAAAAAAAAATAATAATTACAATGTTTCAAGGTAGACCTGTAAAATGTCTAAAAACTGAAAACATTTAAATCAAAATTTAGTAAGCAAATGCATAAACAGTGAATAAAAAATTAGACAACTTTTACATTTACAAACCATTAATTGTACTAGTTGCATCAACAAAGTAATTAAATTTTTTACATTTTTTTAAGTACATGTGGCATCACAAAACATTCTGTGTATAAAACGTTCATAAACATTTATCTTTTAATAAAAACCTGTTTACAAATAATTGAAAATGTCTTTACTTTGCTTTAATGAAAGTACACTTTAATTGCCTTTGGTTTCAAGGATATTAATCATTTGTTTTTGAAAACCACTGTGCCTTTAATTGACAAGGTCACAAATGGTTGATAAACACTTGGGTAAAAATCAAGAAAAAACAAATTTATGTATTTTTTTTACATTTTTACTCAAAAACATTGTAAATTACAAAAATACATACAGTGCGTAGAATAACTAAGCAAATTTACAAAATATTACATAACACATAATAATTCAAATTCCAGTTCTACTAGTTACATACAAAAGTCAAACAAATCTACAAACACTTCACATTATGTACAAGACCTAACAGCTAATCACTACAGAACAATTTGAAATAATACAAATATATAAACGCAAACAATATTTTGAAATATTATACAAATGAACAGACTTGAATTTTATTATGAAAAACTTACTCAATAAAAATTCACAAAACATGACATAACACATAATACATTCATATTTCAGTTCTACCACTTGTATGCAAAACTCTACACTAATCTACAAACACTACACATTATGTACAAGACCTAACAGCTAATCACTACAGAACAATTTGAAATAATACAAATATATAAACCTAAACATTATTTTCTTGTTTATAAAATAATCAAGACGTTTATTGACAAAAGACTCAGAAAACCTTTAGATTAATGAACTGCATAGAAGCCCAATATGAATTTAAAACCTAAATTGTTGCTGAATAGTACATTTGTCAATTCTGCCAATCAATTAAAATGATATGCTGACGTCAAGTACTTCCTTCAAAAGATTAACACACTGAGTAACACTGATCCTTACATAGCAGAGACCATCCTTACACCAAAGCAATACATTATCATAAGTAATACATTGGTCAATTATTTAGTGATTTTTAACATACCTTTTTGTTTCAGCTAAACAATTGTTTTTATGTCTGCACCATGAGACTATACATTTTTATAGGCGTCTACAAATGTTTTTACGTGTCTGATAATGAACTACACAACAGCCCAAATCAACTAAAAACTAGCTCATTTAATAGTACATACAACTTCTGCCAATCAAATTTGATGACTTTTGCTATCAAGTATTTTATCCACAAACCTGAATACTGAGCAACACACGTGACTAAATTTTTTGATGGATACGTTAGACTCTCAGAATTTAATACCCACATTAAAAAGTACAGCATATCATTTGGTGCAGATACCATCTTTCCATCAAATGAATATATTACGTTAATTAAATTTCATGTAAAATTAATATAAATAATTGAAATTTGTACAAATTTATTTGTTTTTCAGTTCATTGTTTTTTCTCTTAACCCACCACCTAACACGTTTTAAATATAATTTAAAAAAAATTTAAGTTTGTTTCATAAAGGACTTCACAGCAGTTCATTCAGTCATGTGAAACTAACTTTTTGTGTAATAGCATACATGACGACTTCTGTCAACTTGTCCAAATAGCATTTCTCATCCAGTATTTTATCCACAACGTTAGCACACTGAGAAACACAGGTAACCAAATTTTGTGATGGATATGTAAACCGTGTTTCTATGCCCTCAGTGTACTCTCTGAATAGAATACCCAGATGAGAAAGTTTATTTGTGTCATTGGAGCAGAGACCTGCTCTGCAGGCATCACATGTACTATTGCCTAAACGTTTTCTGGCAGTACATCAACTTACATATGCTGTGGACAACCGATTCACATTAAATGAGACGTCAAGCTCTTTGTCATAAGTAACGGAATTGGTATCAGCAGTGTATGGAGTAAATGCACTGCGTTTATCAGTCAGAATGTCAGAACCAAGGAAATATTGAAGATTACTTAAAAAATCTGCATCATCATCCAGGCAGTTAGCATTTTTAAGATTCTGAAATGCAAGCCCATTGATGATGCAGGTCTTAAGAGCACCAACAAACTGTGGCACAGTAGGATTGTTATTGGCTCCACAGTTCACTCGAACAGAACCAAAAACATTCTCCAGTGGATCTTGATTCAGACATCTGACTGATAAAAATCGAATTTCTTCACATTCTTCCCTGACTGATTTCCATAATTGCATTACTGCATTATGGTTGTCAGCCAGCCATCCTGTGATGGTGGCCTAAATGTCCGCTGATCAGGCCTCTGGAATTGCCACGAGTTGACGAAGCGTACAGCTTGCTGCCAAAATGCCATGTGTTTGCTGACATTGCTGAGTGGAGACCAAAGAGGTTTTCCAGACTTGTTTTTGATGCAGCCATTTAAAGAGTCAACAGGTTGTCACACTCTTTAACAAATGCTGCAGTTGTCATTGCAGAATGTTCTACAATTCCTAAAAAATAATATAGATTAAAAATATATAAGAAAAAATCAAACAGAATAAATCAAATTACGTCAATACTAATACAGAAATAATTAATTTTGTATCATATTAATTACACATATTGTAAGGAACTAAAGTGCATTACAATATTTTTATAAACTCTTTAATGATCAGTACTAATACACCACATATGCAAAAAATTAGACAGTTTATGCCCTTTGATATTTCATATAAAAGTTCCTCCTTCCATGTACATTACAAAGTTGACTTGAATGGTGTATTTGGTAGAAACAAGTTATTTGTTCTAAAATTATTTTTGCTAGATATAAAAAATTCTTCACCTTTCTATAAATTATATTAATAATTAAATAAAACTTTTCAACAAGAATATATTATACTCAAATAATTTTACATTTCATAAGTCTTAATAGTTGTAACTGGTGAAATAAATGCTGTCAAAATAATATCAAATTTCTATTAAAAATGAATGCTTGTTGAAAACCGTTATTTTATGGGAAAATGGAATTTTGCTTAATATTCTACAGTTATAGTTTTTGTCACCTTAAGAATTATACTTACCACATGAATGGCTGCACATGTTCTTTTGTCAGATGGTGGAGCTGCCGGAAAAATGCAACACCTATGTCCCAGTGAAACACTGTTTTTATGTGGTCCCACTTAGCCTCTCCATCAAAAGCAAGACTTCCAGTCTCCACATGGCATTTAACATTATATTTAAGAAACAAGTTCCTCGTACACTTAAGGAGGTGAGGAGGGTCAAGGATGGTAAAGACGGGTCTGTTGTTGAAAAGGAAATAGGGATGCTCTGAGTTTGCTGAACCCATAATTTTCAAAGCCTTAATATTTGTTTCTCCCATGTCACATACAGTAGCAACAACGTAAAGACCAGCTTTACAACAACCGTCAAGGATGACAAATATAAGTTCAGCAAGTATGTCTGATTTCATGCTACTGTGACTGAAGTAGTAAGCAACAGGTTGCTTCCACATCCGAAACAGCCCACGAACCATGAACACAAGGGCACGATTAGCAACACGTCTAGTCCTACCTTTTAGTCCAAGATCTTCAAACCCATTCTATCACTTGAACAGTTGTACTGTAAATGTTCTCTTATCGACATTTCATAAAAAATAATAGTACATATTCTGTCCTGTTTGTTCAATTAATCAACATGCTGGGTCAATGTTGTGAACATTTGATCATTTATCCCAGAGCTGAAAGGAAGTTTGTTGACTAGATGCTTCAATGTTTTTTACAAGGAAGTGCCAAAATATTACTAAATAATGTGTAAGCTTGTTGATTCATTGTCTCAGCAGGCTGATCTTCTCCTGTGGCAAGTGGCACTTGCATTACTTCTTCAGTAATGGGTGGAGGACCACGAAGTTTTGGTATTGCAGTAGGCCGCAGTCTGTTCCCAATGAAGTCCTCAGGTGTAAAATGGGCCTCACAGACTACCCTGTATATGCGGCCTACTATATTTTCAAAACTTTTGTCCTGACGAAAGTCCACCCACTGCTGAAACCTGCAACACACAAGTGTATTATACTAAACTGGTAAAATTGTATGTGGCTCATTTTGATTATACTTTTATACACTTGAAAAAAATCATAGCAAGGTAAGTGTACCAATCACTGACACTAATTCAGTTACTGTCTCATGAGCTTTACAAGTCAACAAAAGTAAATATTAATAAAATATGTGTATAGAAAAAAATATAAGTATATAGTGTTATGAAAGATATATAACATTCTGAAAACATACAGCGGAATGTGATTAGTGTGAACCGTGTCAATCCAAATGAACACTAAGTAAAATATACTACATTTACAAAGTTACAAATAAAATTGTCACAGTAAATAAAGTTTAATGTAAATTAAATAGGTTAATCAGTAATATCAGAAATATATAAATTTATACAATCAATATACATGGCTTGGCATCACTTCATTGTGCGCGTTTGTTTGTTTTGTATTCGTGGGTCATAATAAGCTATTGTAATATGCTGTTTTTGAAATTTTTAGTACTCGTTTTAGTACTGTACAATAGAAAGATTGCACTTTAGAAGTGTAAACGAAATATAAAATAATGGTTGATTGTAAGGAGAATTAGTGTTGGTGTGCAACTTCTCAAAGTTTCGTGAACAGCGAGTTGTGTTTTAAGGTAAAGTTAATATAAGTATTGAGTGCAAATTGGTACACGTTAAAATGATGAATTGTAATTAAAATACTGGAACGGGTAATAAATACTTGGCATTAACTAAATTTCTGGAATAACTGCTTGTTGTTTGGATATAGGCCTAAAACAATAACCTATTTTTGAAAAACGTTGTTTAATTGTCACATCCAGCAACCCACTGCAATAAATTATTCTAATACCTTATGCCTTATGGGCATATTTAATTAACCCAAGTTGTGTCTTTTCAAGAAAGTGTCTACAAACAACTCTCGCAGCGTCACAAGCCCATCAAGTTCCCCCACCAATGTTCCCGCCATCCCTACCCCTATAGTAGCGGTGTGAAGGAGGAGTGATTAGCACACATTACACACATTCATATGACGCACGCACACGCGCATGCCTTTAATTCCGCACGCACACACGCTTTAATTCTATTCTTTTTATTTTGTTTCAGTTTTTTGTTTTTTTATTTTTATTTTTGATTAAACGCACGCACACCTTCAATTCTTTTTATTTTGTTTCTTTTTTTCAATTTTTATTAGGAGGGTTTTTTTAGTTTATTTTGACGATTATTTATATTACATTAATTACATAATCTAGGCTTGTGAACTAAACCTTTGTTTTGAAAAAAAAAAAAACGAACGGGATTTTCCTCACTTCAGGCGACAGTTAGCAACTCTATCAGATTCATTTTGAATAAAGCGATATAAAGAATAAAAGTATATAGTAATAATGTAAATAATAAACACAAAAGGAATGTAAAGAATTTTAAAAAAACACAAAATAAAGGTACGAAAGAATGAGCGTATGTAAGAAGAAACGAATGTAAATAACTAACGAAAGAGTAACTTTGAAAAATAAAACAATGTAAACTAACTGCACAATATAAAGGTAGAATCGTAGACTCCAAACAGAAACGATAAGTGTGTTAGTAGTAGGGGTATGGTAATCAACCCTTCTTCATACCCCTACTGTAGTTAGTAGGGACTGGTGGCCACGTTGGTGGGGGAGCTTGGCGGGCTCGTGACGCTACGAGAGTTATTTGTAGACACTTTCTTGAAAGACCCCCCAAGTTCGACATAAAAAAAAATTAGCATTACAACAAGTCCACTGTAATAAAATAATATATATTGTTTGTTGTCCACGTTTAAGTATTGTTTGCTGTTCAAGTTTGAATAAAAGTCAAACTTTTCATCACATTTCATTTGTGCTTATTTAAACACACTTTAGGAATCTGTAAATCATTATCTGATTTTCTTCAAATGTGAAACTGCAATATAATCCATGCTATGAACTTGGCTAAGGCTATTCAGTTAAAGGATATCAGCAATATATGTGTATGTTTAAATATATAAGTAAATAATTATATAAAAGATAGGAAGGCGTGGTAAAATTATTTTTAAAAATGTTCACTTCTAGTTAAGTATAATTTGACATGACATAATAATACTTAGGTAATACAGTTTCATTTAAATTACATATACAATTAATATAATTGAATCATTTATTTTGGAAACTGCACAAGTCCAAAAAAGCAAATTTTACAGGAGACACAAAAATAAAATAATATGTTATTTCAAGACTAATAAATTAGAGATTTTCTCATACCTGGCATTCCCATGATAATCCTCTTCCTTTGTCATAGTTTCGATTGTCTTAAGTATATTGATAACATTAAAATTTATTAAAACATTGTTTGGACTTATGTACTTTTCAAAAAAGAAGTAATTCAAACACATGAATTTTTACTTTTATGTAGCCCACACTTGTATTTCAATGATTTTGTTTCACATATTATAAACATTTACAGATATGATTACAGTATTATAAACATATACAGATAATGACATAATGAAAACAAAGAATAACTAAAAATTATTTTAAGAAAGTTTTGATTACGATAATACTGTGCACAGAACTCTAGTCGGATTCCTCTTCTGAAATAGACAAGTTTGTTGGCCAATTGAGGATTTCTTGATAGAAAAGTGTATAGTTTTCAGGACTATACTTCATCAACTTTTCAATATCTTTAATCTTTTTGTCATTTATTGGACATTTTCCGTGTGCCTCAATCGCAGGTAATTCTGGAATGGTGGTTGCATTCGTTAATAGTCTAAAGTGATGAGTTAGAAATGAGTCAATAGTAGGCATGGCTTGAATGACTCCTTTATTCTGGCTGTCATATACAAACATAAAAAATGTAGACACATTAAATAAAACTTTTTGCGAACGAGGAACACTTCGCGCAGAAGTTTCAATCGACACAACATTCTTCTTATAATATTTTGGCCACCAACTTTTGAAATCGGCTGAAAAAGTTAGTTTCCAAGAGCTCTACTGTAAAATTTCCCAACTGACTCGACTCTGCTATCAGCCTCGCATACTCATCAGGAGTGTAAACTCTGTCACAGCGTTTGATTTTTCTTTTGATAACAGAGAAATCTCTGTCACAAGCTAGAAAACTATGGCCCCTAATCGGAACGTAGTGACATATTTTATCAAACTTTCCGGCAGATGTCAAATTTGATAAAAACCTTACCAAAGTGTTGTTTCGATTTTGGCCCGGGCAACCGTCTGAAAAAATATGTACTTCTTTAACACTGTTGGGAACTTCAGCTGATAAGTAGCGATGAATTAAACTGCATACTTCGTTTGGACTTTTCTTAGCAGTGCCTTCATGATAAACATAGAAATGCGATTTCCCAGTCTTGAAATTCTTAATTCCAAAAACATTTACCCACAATTGTCGATAATAGAACACTTCCTGCACCGGTATGTTTGGCAAAGGAAGGTTTTGCATGTAGTCAACAGAAATTCCTAAAATGTGGTCATTTTCCTTACCCTTTACTTCGATTTATTTTATTTTTGCATAACATTTCTTACTTTTTCTTATATATATCATCTTCTCTGCTGCAGCAACTCTTTTGGCATTATCGTTTAGCTGCAGATTTTTTATTTTTTGGCTCAATTCTTCGCATTTCCCACAGACATCAACCTGAGGCCTTCCAAAACTAAGATTGAAATGTTCTTTGAATACTTTATAGTAAAAATTGTATTTCACATTCAATTCAGGATACTTTGTCACAAACAATGAGTGCATTACCCTTACAGTTAGGTTAGCATTCAAGTATTTAAATTTATTTCCAGAATAATTGGATATTTTTACTTCAAAAGTATTTATGTGATTTATAACCACATTATAAATACTAGAGGGCAAAGTACGCCGACTGGTAGGAGCACTACCTCTTTTGTCTGAAGGAGTTTCACTTTTACTGAAAAGGACACCTAAACGTCGAACTCTTCCAGCACTTACACCGTGCAGACTAACAAATGCCTTTTTACAGACTTGCTCTCGTTTATTAGCAGTCTTGACAAAATAAGTAAAAGACATATCTCGACGTTTTGGATCATCTTTTCGAGGCCTTTTTCGTTTTACAAGATAGCTATCCATTAGGCCTTGTAGGTAAATGTCTTGTTCATTTTTGTTTTTCATTTTGTTAATATTTTCTATGATCTCTGATTTTTCATTATCATTATATTTACTGAAACATTTTAAAGGACAATTACAGTCATCTCCTGTAGTTCGTTTTGGAATAGGTTTTCCAGCATAGTTTGTGTAGTCATAACCTTTAACTTTGGCCATCTTTATAACACGTTGCTTGTAAGCATCTGCATTTCTCTGTCCCCTTTTTCTTGAATTTGAGTTGTAAGTATCTTCATCACTTGAAGCCATTTTAATAAAATAAAACAATAACTATTACGTAAACAAACAATAATATTATTAGAAATTATTTCACTCGCAAAGCACAACAATACGGCATAAGTTCACCTCACTCAGACACTAACACCTCTACTGGCGAATCCACGAACTAAAAGTTCATTTGGTTTGACAACTGCACTAGTCCTGGACTCGCGCTGTTTTCAAATGAAACACTAAATCATATGTTGTGATACCTAAGCAACTGTTGATAGGAGATGTGTAGTTTTCAAACATAGCATGCAAATAGCATAGAGGAGACCATAAATTAAGAAATTAAAAAAATACAGAAACATGGACATATGCTGTTTTCAAAATAAACGATTCAATTATTGTTTTTAATATTTAATATTGGACTTCACTGAATATTAAACATAAAAGTTTCTGAAATATTGAGTATTATAAGTAAGCTTTGGTTACTGATTCTCACATATGACAGGATAGACCTTTCTATTAATAATTAAATGTAGTAAAAGGCAGTGATTTATGTTATTAATAATTAAGTGAGAACTAAAATATATTCTTAATTAAATGATCATTTTCATATAAAAATGTGAGAAATTAACAGTATTATATTATGTACTGAAGCGGTCGTGGCGTAGTGGCTATCATGTGGCGCTGCTACGCTGTCGGCGCGGGTTCAATTCCCGCCGGGGGCCATCTGATTTAGATACGACCATTCCCCCTCGCAAGGCAATGGCAAACCAGCGAGAGGTATCCTGCTTAGTATAAACCTTCCCCAACTATGCCGTTCAGATCCGGCGTTAAACTGTAGGTCCCATATACCTGTGAGAGACTCAGTACCACACGCACCACGGGTATATGCGGGAAGGGTACAAACCAGTCGTAAGACTACGAATATTATGTACATGTCTAAATATTACAGAGATCACAGACATGTGATTCAGATAGCATTATTTGTATTGCTGTAGGCCTATAAAGAAAGGAAAGGTAGCATTATTTTTTATGAAACAAAAGCCAAGAGTAAATGCATTTCTTAAACATACAAAATTAAATGATAAAATGAATTTTGATAGACAAATTCTAGAACAAGTTGTTTATTTAAGTTTTAAGCACAGACTAAAATGCAAACAGATATAAAAAACTTACTGAACAGAAAACTCAAATTAGTGACAGCTTTTAAAATATAAGAAAGCATTTAGATGTTGACTTTAATGACCATATGAATCAGAAATAAGAAATGCCAACTGTTTTGATTAATAAATGTATTTCATAAAAAAATTGTTTTACACTAACAACTCGTTTATCCGAATTTTATGGGACCGCGCCCGTTTCGGATAAATGAAATTTTGGATAAACTGAAACTTCTATTTACATAATAATACATATGTAAGTACAGTAAATTTATTTAATAATAATAATAATTTAAACGTTAACTTAAAGTGAATATGACACAATAGACTATAAAACGATACCCCACTGTAAATTATAGTTTCTACAGTACTGAAACAGTCCTATTGCTTGTTCGTACAGTAATCAGTCATAGGTGTTTGCCTAAGCTTTGAAGCTTGTTTGCTGGCTGCCCGATCTCGAAGTCGTTTCATTGTTAGAAGTTCTGTAGGGGACATTTCATCTTGGCGCTCCAAATACAAAAGGACAGGAAAATGCTTTTGTGTATTTTTAAAATTTACTAAAAATTGTTTTGGATAAACCGGATTTTTGGATAAACGTGATTTGGATAAACGAGTTTTTAGTGTACATAATTGAGTCACAAACAGATTAATTGTTAACATTTTTAACATTGTTAACATTATTACATTGTTTTATAAAATTTGTTCTTGCCTCTGTTGGTGTAATTTGACATTCAAAACTCAGTAATTATTTTTAAGTAGGCCTATTTGTTGCGATTGCTTCTTGGATGTAATAGAATGGTTTTAATAATGAACAATTAGATAACACTAATGATATATCTACCTACAAGGAATCATATGCCCTGTTATGTGTTTATGTGATATATGTTGATTGTGTAATACACTAGTTTGTGATATGTTGTATGTGTTATACTTAGAAATTTGAGCTACCGTATTTATAAATCAAGTTGATAGTATGAAAAAGTTCTTGTGTTTTGAAAAGTTCATAAGATTGGTGCAGTAAAGTATGTGTATTAACCAAAGCACAGTTTTAGTTCTTCCTTATCTTTTTCTATTTATGTTATTCATTTACTTATTACTAGTATAATACATAGTTTCAACATAATATCAATTAATTTTACAATTAAGCTCTATTTTATATTTTTTCCGGTGGCATCATAATTCTTTCTTCCTAATGATAATTTTATTTATTTGAATTGTCTATATTAATTTGAAATTTGTAAGTGATATAATCTTTTACCTATTGGTCTATCAAGTTAACTATCATTAGTAGTATAAGATATACAATTTTTATGTTTTGCAAACAGAGAAGTGTGCAAAGTTACTTCCGCACTCATCAGGAAATGGATAGGGATTGACAGTGCCAATGTTTAGCCTACTTGCAGATTTAAAAAAAAAATGTATTATGGATTTTATGTTCCTTGGTATCAGCAGTATTCATGAGACTATATATGAGTGAGGAATGTATTTTACTCGTGAGGGAGAGGGATGTGTAAACAGTGGCGTGCGGTCAAGAGAAGCAGGTGAAGCACTGCTTCAATAATGATTGATGACATACTAACTGCAATTATTATTTATTTAGATGTTATTATTTAACTGAATCTAATTTAATTATCTAAAATAAAAATTTACTAGAATTATATAAGCGACTAAGTAAACTGACTTTATACGCTGGCACTGCTTCAATATGTGAAACAGATTTGTCTCAGTGTGAGATGGCTCAGTGTAGGGAGATGGGAGCGCATGAAGAGTGAGATAGAAAACCACCGCTGCAGTGGCCGGTAACTGATGGTAGCTTCAGTTGAATTGGATTGCATAGTGTTGAGTTTGCTGGTATCGCTGTGCGTGTTACGTTTTATTTAGTACCATATTTAAACAATAGATATGCAGTATATTTGAAGGTATAATTATATATTTTAAAATAGTTTCAGTATTGGTTTGTGTAATAAAAGACATTTCAGCAAAGCCTTTTTCTTCCCGGATATTAAAAAAAAAAAAAAAACTAACGTTATACAAACTGGTAGGCCGATCCTGGACTTTTAAAAACCAAACAAATGCACAGCAAATGTGAGTGGTTGGCTGGTAGAGCTGATCTAAATGCACTATTTTGCTGGTATTTTTTGTTGTTTGGATAGGACAGGAACAGTAGCTGAGCCAAGACTGGATTCAAACATTTATGAAACCTTGTTAAATCTATTGCTGGCCATGAAATTACTGTGAATTATTTCCATTCATCATTGTGTATTGCTGCTTTCAGTCAGGGTAGAATAGAAACTTCTTTAGATGACCAATTAAAATCGGAGATATCAGCTCACAACCAGAATGTTCAGCGCAGTAGAGAAATTCTTAGGAGACTAATTAACGCTATTTGTTTTCTAAGTAAACAAGAATTACCATTTCGGGGACTCAACAAAATGGAAAATTCAGTTAATCAAGGCAATCACATAGAACGTCTAAAGTACACAGCCAAATATGATCCTCTTTTTGCGAATAATATGGAAACATCTACTGTATTCAGGGGACTGTTTATTCGAATATAAAATGATCTCTTTGAAGCAGTTAGCTCAGCTCCTTTAGTGGCTACAAAAAAATGAAATAAAGGAGGCAACTTTCGTAACTGTATTTATTAGTCGATGAAATCACAGACGTTTCAAATAAAACACAGTTCTCTATAGATTGCATTATCAGTATGCTTACGATGGAGAAGTAAAAGAGAGATTATTAGGATTTACTGTCATAAGATGTGATCGACATGCCCAGGCTATTACAGAGCTCATTCGCCAGTTGGTGATTGAATTTGAATTTGGAGTAAAAACTAGTTGGTCAAGATGGAGCAGCAACAATGGGAGGAAATTTAAGTGAAGTACAGACCTAAGTACGGTATCGGATATAACTCAGCTTCACCAAAAGTTTTACCCACCGCACGCCACTGTGTGTAAATGTATCTTTCATATATTGTATTTATGTCAGATTTTTTATGTTACTATTTTCTGTCAGAATATGTAGATACAATTTAGACAGAATATGTGTATCTGATTTATGTCAGAATTTTCTGACTTCTTGTGTATTTTATGTATTTCAGCGAATGTGTGTATGTGTTTATTTTAGCAAAAAAAATCCTGAACTGATAAATGTACCTTAATTGGTTGTCTGTAAGCATAGTACAGAAACACTTTTTTCTTTTTTTTTTTACTAATAGCAGTTATTCTGTAATTGGTAATTGTCTCTCTAAGTATAAGATACAGTTTAATTTTAATCAGGACTGTAGATATATTTCTAATTAAATCCGTTAGTTATTTGTGACCAAATATTTGTACTATGTACTCTAATTCAAGATTACTTAGTTTTAGTAATATAGTTGTTGTTATTATTACTTCCATATTCCTTAAGGAAATGGAAGTATGGTGATGGCAAAAAAAATCGTGTTCGAGATTATTGCAGATTCTGATTGTACTACACTCAAAACATGAAAAAAAGTCGTTTTCCGAAAAGTGTCTGTGTGTGTGTCTGTGTGTAGATTTTTTTCCTATGGCAAACGATAACAGCCGCAAATTCAAACAGAATCAAAAGATTATTTGCATACAGCCCTAAATTGTAGAGTTCTCAAGACGTATTGTTTTTGGTGAAGATCGGTTAAGGGAAAGGGGTAGTTTACCCGCAACGTTTTTTTAACAAGGGTATTTTCTATGGCAAACGATAACAGCCGCAAATTCAAACAGAATCAAATAATTTTTTGCATACAGTCCTGATTTGTAGAGTACTCAAGACCTATTGTTTTTGGTGAAGATTGGTTAAGGGGAAGGGGTAGTTTACCTGCAACGTTTTACGTTTTAACAACAGTAAAGTACTTGAAAATTCATTTAAACTTTTTGAAACAATGGTAATTGTTAAAAATAAAATAATTTTGTTGCCAGGCAATAAAATTATAATTTTTTCATTTTAATGTAAATTATGTATTAGTTAATATCTTTATATATATAATTCTTCTGTACGTGTGTATGTCACTGAACTCCTCCATGTATAAAATAATATATCGTTCGTGGCAGGTAAGCATATCTCAGTTATGTAATGTTTACATTTCCATTTTATTATTATGCCTACAGCAATAAAAAGGCAGGTAAGACACACACACACACACACACACACACACACACACACACACACACACACACACACACACACACACACACACACACACACACACACACACACACACACACACACACACACACACACACACACACACACACACACACACACACACACACACACACACACACACACACACGCACACGTACACGCACACACGCACACACGCACACACGCACACGCACACACACGCACACACGCACACGCACACGCGCGCGCACACACACACACACACACACACACACACACACAATTCACGTTATTTCTGGCCTCACTCATGTTTATTTTCTTACATTTGCACGCTTTTTAAATGGAAAGTGCCGAAACCCACACCAACATAACGCGTGCAAGCCGAAAAAATGGACATCAATTTGCTTCCTGTGGATCGCTGGGCAATGTAACTGCACGTGTTTACAGAGGAACGATTCATAGACAGACTTTTCGTTTTTAGGGAATGAACCCTCTGCAAGATGCTGAGGGTCCATGAGTGACTTCGCATGTTTGTTCTGTGAAACATACACTGTAGATTCGCAGCTTTACTCTAAGCAACGCTCAATAGGAAATGTTGAAAATTTTTGTCCATAGTGTACCCTCATTCACACTAAACCTGCTCTGATGTTTTAATTACGGACATCATAATATTAAAACTTTGGAAACTTGAGCACTACTTAATGGAGATCAATCATTAACTTATACAAGCCATTAATTTTATGCATATATTTTATGCATATATTTTATATATATGTGTACAACGTTATCGGCAACAAAGAAGTAGTTTTTGTTAAAATTCCTTCCTGGGATATTTGGCCGTAGTCCAATGTTTTCTACAAAACCAGACGTTTCAGCAATGCCGTCGACTTCCATCATCAGTGAAAATCGAGTGCGATAACGTGAGGTGGTATACGTTAGTGACCACAGTACTGTGGTTAAAGCTGAAGCAGTAAGTAGAAAGAAGTAGTTTCTATGGTAATATTTCATTTTGAAAATGATTTTAAATATAAATCTTAGAATATGGAAGTCATGTATGGTTCTCCATACCGATATTTTTTATTACCATTTACAAAAAACATGTTTTTTTATTATGAACAGGAAGACTATAGTCATCAGAAAGTAGTGTATTTAATGGTGTATATAGTAATTCTTGGATTTCGTTGTCCATGACTTGTCCGTTACTTAAGTAAATACAACTATTATATTAACAACTCGGAACACAAAAGTTTTTTATAAGTAAAAACATAAAGTTTTACCTTATGCTTTTTACCTTCAGCCTGAACCTCTGAAGAAGCCTTCTAAAGCTGAAAACCGGTTCAGGTTGTAAGGTAAAACTTTATGTTTTTACTTATAAAAAACTTTGTGTTCCAAGTCGTTAATAGTTGTATTTACTATATAGTAATATGTTGTAGTTTGATAATTTGCCATTGTAATCAAATAGTTAAATCTTTATAGAATTTAATAAGCCATTCCAAAGTCTGCGTTTTATTAACATTTCAAGTACTACCATTAATGCCTTTTTGTACTAACTATATAAAATAATTATGATGTGGAACACAATTATTTTAGATAAAATATTAAATTTTTACTTTACTGCTTGAGCTATCTTTCACTCGTTACAAGCTTCAGCAGAGGATGCCACTAGTAGTGCTGTCCATCCAGCTTTTGGTGGCAGTGCCATTGTTGGAGAGATCATTGTTGTATAGTATGTTCAAAAAGCATTTTTTTTTATTATTGAATTTAACATGTTAAAACTGGTCTGTACGACCAACCATCAACTTATCTCTAATACCTCTTAATACTAAATACATATCAGCAAAATTAAGTCCAATGACATCCTTTAGTTAGTTCTGGTGTTCTTAACTCTCACTCGTGCACAATGCTCTGCTTTTATAACACAAACACTACATAAGTTCAAATGGCTTTGTTCTCTTCAGTCTTTGGAACACGTGTTGACTGTCCAGCAGCTGAAGAACTTCTGCATTTTCGTGGAGGTTATAATATAACGAGTAGATGTCGTTACGTCTTATTTTAATTACGCCCCACGTTGGGCGCCACTCTATAACTAGACGAATTAAGGTGTGTTTATTCAAATATAATAAGTCACACGTTGTTGACGTCACTCTATGACTAGGCGTGTATACGTGTTGGTTATTCAATTGTGTAGGTTTGAAATTATTATTTATGATTTACGTTGTTTTTAAAAAGGTTTAGAAAGCTGAAAAATGTTCAAATTCTCTTTTTGAAGCACTGGTTAGTTTAGCTGTCAATTACCACTTGCTTACCGATGTCAATCTTCTAACATAGGTCCTCTCTTCCTGTAATATACTGAAAATAACACAACACAATTCATACAATATTTGCCACTAGTTTGTATGTGGATATTATGTAAATAAAGTTGTTCTGTATATGAGACTGTTTTGAAATTATTCAAAATCTTGGCCGCTTACTTGCCTTATTGCCAATCTGTAAAATAAATGCTCTGTTGTTGTAGTTATTATAATCTACCTTGAAATGACGGACTGACTCGATTATATGTAAAATGGTAATTTATTAACAACAATTAGAGTTCAATTTAAAACCTTTTAAAACATTTTATAAAACACTAAAAACAATTTAACTCGTTACAGAGATTCTTAAAACTCAGGGCTGGTAACACTGGTTTTTTATGTTGTACTTCTCTAACCTGATTTGGTTAGGTTTCTTATTTATAGTTAACAAAATTGTGAATTCTTTTAGTATACAAGATACTTACTACAAAAAAATGCTTAAATATGATAATGACATATTATGGAGAGTGGTTACATAAATAGAAAAAGGTTAATTATAATTGTAAACTATCGTACCAGACACGCTTGCATTCAAATTTGCAGGTTATGGTATAGCATGTGCAATACGATTATTATGTCTGTATATCGGAATAAAATTCCGTTAATGGTTATAAAATTTAAAATATAATGATTAATTTATAATTTCAGTGCAATTAAAAATAGTTATGCTTTTTTGAATTGAAAGCATTGCACTGTATCGATTGTGTACCCTTCAACAACAGGTAGGTTAGAATGAAAATTCTTCTAAGTTAATCGTTAAAAATATTTAAATTAACTTCATAAAATCTTATTGTTACACATAATATTAGCTAATGACACATTTATTAATCATTAACTTTATTGACAGTTCTCAAATATTATTGATAATCGAATTGTCTTTCGTTATTGTTCAAGTCAAATCAGCATCTATATTCGAGTACATTAGTTTTGGTTAAGTGGTAATTTGATTTTCAATTCTTCTTTAAAATTAATAATATTTTATTTAAAAATAAAATTGAGAACTTTTGTTCAATAATATGTTAATTCATAATTATTATTGAGGTTAGTCACGTATGAATGCATTTGACTAACGTAGTATCGACACAAAAATTATTATTTGATATTCGTTTAAAATTCATTTAAATATTGTTAATTCTATATACTTCCTTATTATCACTCATCATTGCTGATATTATACACTAGCAATGGTATATTTCACTATGTCGTATCACTGTTTACACTTCACACGTTTGAGGTTATTATTACACATATGTTAGGTTAGATAAATTGTTTACTAACAGGGGGAACGAGCACATTTTGTAAAAATACTTCCATCGAAGAGTCGTTCTGTCGTCATTGATGATTAGTTTGGCAGTGAAGCTAAGTTCAGCTCCTTCGGGTGGTGTCTGCTTGGAATCAGCATTTCTTATTGGCTGAAAGTTGATTAATCTCGTACCCAAATGTCACGAGAAATTAATAAATTTTATTTCTCAGCGTCAGTCTTTGGGGTCGAGAGTATAAAAGTCAATCTTTTGTAAGTGATTTAATAACTATGATTGCTCATAACTTTTTTAATACACCTCCGATTCGAAAACTAATGGTATCATGTTATTTCGGCTGCTTTGCTCTTTATTTTGAGTCCACACAAGCACTATTTCCGTTCATGATTAACTTATTTACCTTTTCGTTGATGCACTTTTAGTGTTTCTTATTTAAACATAAGTTTTTTCACTTTCATAGTATCACATGATATATATATCACTCACTGATAATGTTTGTAGCATGACAGATTATCCACTAAATAAAGAATGCAATGTGATCATAAATAAAAATCAATTAAATTAACTATCAAAGAAAAATCCAAATGAAAACCAATAAGTATCACAATTAAGATACCATTAAAATACCATTATAACCTGAAGAAGTAAAAATACAGAAAAAGCAACTATGCAACAAAAATGTGTAATGAAAACTAAATTAAAACATAAAATAAAATAAGGAAATACCCAGGTAGGATAGGAGTAAGTAAGGAAATTACCCAGAACAAACCCCCGTACATAATAACTACATGAGAATGAAGAAACGAAGAATGAATAAGGAAGATACCCAGAACAAACCAACGTACATAATAAAAAGGGAATGAGGTGGAAGATACAAAATAATAGGACGAGAAGACGACAATAAATACTCAAGAGAAACCCAGCTAGGAAGGCAAAAACCCCCAAAAGAATTTTAATGTCACATAATTATGAAAGTATAACACCCAAAAACAGAAATAATGTAAATTAAATGTAAACAAAAGTGTTTAGAGTTATAAGTGGAAGTGCACCCATAAAAGTTATTTTATAAAGAATAAAAAACAAATCTTAACAGTCCTTTATAAATAATATCTTGATAATATAAAACTGATTAGTGATAGTATCAAGAATTAACAGGGGACAAGTGTAAGTTATTATATTATAGTAAATAAACTGCAAGAAGGTGCAGTGAATGCTTAAACTTAATAAATGTACCTTTAAACAACTTTAAAGTTTCAATTTAACTTCAGGAATACTATTTAATAAAATAGTATGATGAAAGGCAAAAACTAATGTTTTTAATAAAGTGCTACTCTTTATGTAAGAAGATTCATTGAAATGAGTATGATAAATAGAGAGTAGGGAGTTAGCAAGTAAAGTGACAAGGGATACATCCCTGAAATAAAATAAAAAACAGAAAGAACTGTACCCCAGTAATTGTAAGAAAGGTGTAAAGAGGAAGAAACAAATGTGTTATGTTTCTAGAAACCAATGAACTCTATACATCAATGTTGAAAATAGAGAGTCATGTTCTATAATTTTAAAATGTTTATTATGATTAATAATTTTAATCAAGGATGCCATGTCTGAGGGTGGATACCATTCTTTGATTATAAAATGTTTATTATGAGTTACTAAAAATAATCAAGACTAGAATGTCTGAGATTAAATATCATGTTTTTGATGTCAAATAAATATTATGTATTATTAGTTAGAATTCAATACTAAATGTTCTTGTAGTAAAGTAAGGAATTGTTAATTAACATTGTGTTAGAATAGAAGGTCAGAAAGGGTATAAACAAGCTATTTAACAAAAAACTTTGAATGTAAAACCAGTTAAAATCTAGGCCAAATGGTAAGTCTAAACTACTTTATAATTGATAAAAAGTCCAGTAAACTATTTAAACTGATGAGATTTATGTAAGGTAAATCAGTAACAGAATAATATAATGTAAATTATACTTTAAAAGAATATTGTAAAAAGATAGGAAGAATTAGGAGAAAAAATGCAAATGTAATAACTGAGATTTCAAGGTAGGGAGTCATAAATTATTGGATAATATTTATAAGGATAACCAATTAACAAAATTAAGAGAACTTAAGGGAAGATAAACATATTATGTCAATCTTAGATTCAGTACAATCATAAATATAACATATAAAATGGCAACATTTTGGGGAAGAACAGGAAATGAAAATAAGCCTACTTTTTCAAAATGAAAGAAATATAGCATTTTTTATAAAAAAAACTTGGTAAAACTATCTTATTTGGTATCAAATTAAACAGAATGAACTAAAGAAAAAGATTATGTATGTAATATTTCATAAAATTAAATAATAACAAAAATATATTCAGTAGTATAATGTAAGATTTCCGAATGTAGCGGAAGCCCAAAGAATTTAAAACAATGTATTGCAAATATTAAATTGGCTAAGACTTTGTCAGGAGACGAGGGAAATGAGTTTGTTAATTATTGGACCTTGTCGAGTACACTTAAACGCGATTTGTGCTACTATTAACCTATATCGCAAACTAATATGGCGATTGGAATGTAAGCCTAGCCTACAGAAAAAATAGTAAAGTACGGAATTTTGAACTTAAAACGTAAAGTCAGTGAGAACTATTAACACCACGATTCAAATCAAGTAATAAGGAACCGTAATTGAGTGATATAATAAATTAAACCGATTAACTAAATAATTCTTAATAACGAGAAGTGAAGTGCAAGATTTGACCTTATAGAACAACATAAATTAAACATAATCACACACATTTAATCGCAGTGAATCACAAGACACTAAACCAGAACCATACTACTAACACCAGAAAGGATAATCACAATTGCAGAGATCAGGAAACACTGAAAAGGCACCATTTATTGGAAGAATTTTTCATCGAGCTGAATACGTTTAATACATGCAGTCCATGAGCCGCCATCTTTGACTCCCAGCATTCAATGCGAGCAATTACCAACATAATTATCAAGACTCTGATGGTTCACATTTTTCTTTAATAAACATTATATAATAATTAATAACTTTGTCAATTTTAAATATTAAGCTTTTTATTTGTGTTATACTTTCCTGACCTTACCCTTCTATGACTATATAAAATAACCGTTCAAAGAACCAAATAATTATTATAAAGTAAACAGATGTAAAAATTAATCGATGCCCTGAGATAAGAGTCGATACCAACTGTTGAAATATCGATTTAATATCGATCTATTTAAAAATTGTTAAATAAATACTGGAATTTCATAATTTTGACTTATATTTATTTCAAAACTATCATTAGCGTAACATAAGAGAATATTTAACCAACGGACTACACGAAAGGCGGCAGATAACAAGGAGAAAGGAGAATCCTATCGGAATAAGAAGAACCGTTAATCGATCAATGCTGTAGACAATCCGGTTAACGCGGAACTTAATTCTAATTACCAAAAGGTGATATAATTGACTAAACAGTAATAACAGAGTTAAAATTTTTACTCCAACACATCACGAAAATTAATTAATAAATAATAAAAACAAAAACAATATTTTCAAAAAAATGTCTAAAACACCAAAATTTTTATTTTTGGTAACAAACAATTTTTTTAATTTTGTAAACACATCGAAGATTATTATTTTGTAACATGTTTCAAGTCATTTTTTCTTATCAATTATTCCTTAAATGCTAAATATTTACAACATTCCATAATACACCTTCAGACGATTAGGCCTTAAATGTCCATGCATTATTTCTTATTATTTATAATATATATATCACTTTATTAAGTGAAATTGGTCTTTGTTGTATTTGTTGTATTTCACTAAAGCAGAAATAATCCTATTAGATAAAGGTCTAAAACACAATTTAGGAAACAATCCAACTAATAATAACATTAATAAAAGGTATGTACGTGACATAGTCATAGATGCTGAAACGGCCATACAACACACGCATAACAAAGACCATGACACTATACGTCATGATATAAAACATAAATTACAACACACACAACAATACGAACAAAAACACCATAACAATGAAATCCAAACACTAAAAAAATATAAAACGTAAATTACAAGAACACAACCTAACCATACTCAAAGCAGACAAAGGTAACATAAATGTCATAATAGAAAAACAGGATTTAAATAACAAAATCGAAACTTTTTTACTGAAAACAACATAACCAAATTAAATAAAGACCCCACCCCAAAATATCACAAACAAATAAATAAAATCTTAAATAACACAAAACACATAGTATCACCTGACAACATCAAATATCTAAAACAAATTAAACCAAACCCCCCTACACTAAATGCACTACCAAAATTACACAAACCTAATATCCCCATCAGGCCACTTATAAACAACACACAAACACCTGCACACAAAATAGCTAGACACTTAGATAAATTAATCAGAAATAACATAAATTTAACAAACAACACCACCGTCAAAAATAATTTAGATCTGGTGAATAAAACTCAACATGTCCACATTCCACACAATTCAACACTAGCTTCATTCGACATAACAAACCTATACACCAATGTACCCATAAAAGAAACTATAACTACATTAGAACAATTAGTAAAAATAAATAACACACCTGAAACACACATAAAAGAGATCATCCATCTCACTAAAATCATCACTGAACAAAATTATTTCACACACAATAACATGTTTTACACACAAACAGATGGACTACCCATGGACTCCCCTATATCAGGTATACTAGCCGAAATATTTGTACACACCATGGAACAAGAACACATACTGAATAATAACAAATACACTAATAAAATAATATATTGGCACAGATATGTTGATGACATTTTACTCCTCTACAACGGCAACAAAAGACAAATAGAAAATTTCCACAAATCCACAAATACATTAACACTATACACCATAAATTAAAATTCACACTCGAATTTGAACAAAACTATGGCATAAACTTCTTGGACCTTACAATTACCAAAACAAACAACACACACACATACAAAATATACAGAAAACCCACCATATCAGACATGGTTATACATAACTCATCCAACCACCCAACTCAACACAAACATGCAGCTTTCAACTACATGCTCCACAGGCTCATTTCAGTACCCCTAAACACACATGACTACCAAGAAGAATTAAACACAATCAAATATATAGCAGTCAAAAATGGATACAATCCCAATTTAATAAACAAACTACACAAACACATCCTAAACACAAAAAGTAAAACACATCAAACCAACAGCACACAACCCAGTAAATACATCACACTTACATATTACAATTCCAATAAACACAAAATTGCTAACACATTTAGGAAACACAATTATAAAGTAGCCTACAGAACTAACAACACCATTAGGAAACACATAAATAATACTAACAAAAACACAGACACATACAGCAAAACAGGTGTTTATAAATTAAACTGCAATGATTGTCACGAATTCTACATCGGCCAGACGGGAAGATCTTTTTCCTCTAGATTTTCAGAACATTTAAAAGCCCTCACCACAAACTACATACATTCCACATTTGCCACACATTTACAAAATGAAAACCACAGTTACACAAATATAGAACACAACATGGAAATACTACACTACTTACCTAAAAGTAGAAAACTAAACACAGCAGAACAATTTGAAATATACAGATATCACGCACTACAACCAAACAACATATTAAATGAACAATTACATTATAGATCACACATACTTTTCGATACACTGATTCAAATACACAATTTGAACCCCAGCGCCAATTCCCTTCCACCATCAACCCCCACCACACACACCTACAGTCCATAACCGTTACCCTGTAAAGACATTCAGTATTTACTCCCACTGAAGAAGACGTATACCAATAAAGTTGAAACGTATAAATAAATGTTGAAACGTTTGGGAAATAACCATAAAGTAAGTTCATAGTGAAAGTTTATATATTGTAACCCACCTTCACCTCGTGTATGTGTCTTGTCTAGTTTATTTTTGGAATTGGAAGTTTTTGTAATGTGTTTTGCGAACGTAAATGGTGTCGTTCGGAAGCGTCTGGTAGCCTGTGTGCCTTACCTGTCCCTTCTCACTCTTTCGTAATTCCGGATAGGCGCCAAATTGTTTTTCGTGAAAACAATTAAAAGTTTTTATTTGTATAGTTTGATATTGCACTATTGTAAATTCGAATCACTCGCCGTCTGGCTTGTTACTGATTCTCATCTGAGTGGGGGAAACATGTTGCCAACTTGAGACAACGTTGGTTATATTTACCCACTGCTAGTAAACAAAACATGCATAATATTCTTTACAAGTAAATAATGGACAGTTGTTATCGGTACACACTCTTTTATTAGGCTTTTGACTGGTTATTTTTTGTTAACGCTTCATATAATTAATAATTTATACAATGATTTTAGCCTCGGCAATATTCGCTCAATCAGCGGATTGCTGGGTTGGCAGTACAATGTTTATATTAGCTGCAAGACAGTGTGGTTATTATTTTACAAAATAAATCTGCCTATAGGGTTCTTTTAAGTACGAAACAGAGGTTTATCTAACAAGATAACAAAATTAGAACATATCATTTAAAGTACGTGATCATTAACATTAAACAAGGTTTACTATAAATTAAATATTGTGGTGTTGAATTGTGACAGTGTCGTTGGTGTATACATAGGTTATCATTTGGTCATTCAGTGTTTACAAAGTTACTTTTTTATTTTATCAATCCTTGAAAATACCTTCAGTGATAGTGAGAGTTTTATCATTTAGTTATAATTCTGTGAAAGAGAATTTGTCTTTTTTATAAATCAATAAATTCGGCAATACTCAACGTTAGTAGATAAAAGATGTATTGTCAATCGTCCAAGTGGTGTAATGGGTTGATGTCGGTTCTTCCTTCTTCAGTCTTGGGCTTCGGGAATGGTTGGCGACTTCTTCGGGTCGGATTCCATATATTTTTTGGTCATTTAGATTAATTCCGCACTGGTCCTTGGTATAGTTTGGTTGGAATGTCCTCTCGTCAGTTATTCTGGTCCTTCTTCATCGACTTATGGGCACTTATACTGTTTTAGAGTTAAAAATTTGTGCCCTTCATGGCGTGCCTTCTCTCCAGTTTTGCGTCACTACAGTTATTCTTGTTCCTAACTGAAAATTAGTCAATACACGGTTGTTGTCATGGTAACTCAAAATTTTTGATTGGCTGAAATTGGCTTGAGATCATTGTTAAGATATTTGAATTTTTATCTAAAATGGTCACAGATCTTCTAAATGTAATTAATCTTCAGTACTCCCTTTTTAGTAGTAAATATTATTACCACTGTTCATATTTTGGCTCAAGGATTAATTTGACATCCAATACTACAGTATTTACTTAGGTATCAACATTTTGACAGTTTTGTGGATTTTATTTAATTATATTGTTTTCTTAATTTACATTATTATCATAATATTCCTGCCTTAACATGATAGTCTATTTGTATTTCATAGTTTATATGGCTTAGTCTTACTAATGTCAGTGTTTAATTCTAAAATTTGAAGTCTTTTGTAGTTTGACTGTTGGGAATCTGCCTAGGCTTAGATAGCAATTGACTATTTTTTCTTTAATTACTGAGATTACATTTTATTCTCCCCTTGTATGGGTCCTGATTGTTTTAATACATGATTCTGTTTATTTGCTCAATGTTTATGTCTGTTCTAGTAATTGTGTGTGATTTTATTGGTTTCATATGTTAATTTGTACATAACTGCCTTTTAGTGTCATTGTATCTGACTGTATTTATTTTGTTTCTTGTTTATTGCATCATATAACATAGCATCTTATGGTTTTAACAATTCCCATAGATATAATTTGTATTCATTAAAACATAATTCTCTTGAAACATAAATCTTACTCATTAAAACATAATTATTTACCTTTTATTATCCACTCATACTCTTCAGTGGGTAATAATTATTTTATAGTATCATTAAAAGAAAACAAACATATAAACCTTAATTAATTATTTTGATTATTATAGAAAATCCTTATTACTAAGTTTATCTGACGCTGTTTTATTAACTAATGGTACCTAATACCATTTCACTATGTCTTATTAACTCTTATCATGATTATTCATTGTTTTTATCCCTTAATATTACTGACATTTTCTATATGGTGAATTGACACACTGATAGTCTATCTTTCTTACTTTCCTAATAATCTTAATAGTCACTTGTTACATTAATTGCCATACATTTAAAACCATGATAATCGGTTATCACTAAAGCTAACTTAATTTTAACACTATTAATTTATTTAGTTACATTTTGGGTGTCCACTCACATTGGCCTCTCAACTATCACAGTCCTTCCTGCGTTTGACCATTATCAGATCTCACTCATTTATAACTTATAACCTAGTTTATGCACTTATAAACTTTGATTACGGTTTTATCCGTGTTTATCACTTTTTAATGGGGTTTATTCTCACTTCGGGGTATTAACACTAACACTTTGCACTCAATCTTGTTTTAGGGTTACTGGTGGGTAAAGATTAGTGTATTGCTTATTCAAAACTCTCTTTCTTACATTTATTTTAAAATGTTCATCCTCCTTACAATTTATAATCTCTCACTCTGTGTGGTTTGACTATACATGATATGTTTGTGTCGTGCTAATGTGATTTGTCCTAGTTTACTCTATTTGTTTGGGTTAGTGTACCCTTCTATATCTCAAGTCCTTAACAATTAATATTTTTAACTTGTCTGTCTTTACATTTATTATTATCATATACAATTTTCATTAGTTAGTCCTTTTCATTGGTTTAACATTAGTTTTGTATTCTTTCTGGGCTCACTTTATTTTGCCATCGTTTACATGTCACTTCCTTGGTGTTGTGGCTGATTATACTTTCACACTTCCATGCTAATTCTTTGTTCATTATTATTCTTATTATTACTACACTCTTGTGGTAGTGTGGTGGCTAGTTCTAGTTCACTTACAGTTGTCATTATTTATATTATTCTTGGTTTATGGGGCTGGTTCTACTCTCTCACTTACCATCTATTGGGCTACTTAGGTTAAATCGCCATGTATTACTGTATTTAACATTTGGTTTGTTTGTTTGTTACTTCTTTATTATTAGAGGTTACTGTTCTGACTACCTGGATATGTCTGATCGTGTTATTATTTTGAGTTACCCATTCTTTAATCTCTGATTCATCCCTTTTTTATTTTAGTGTTAATGATTAAACAATTTATCTTGTCATGTTTTCTTCATTTTTGTTAGGTGAAGGTATGTACCATTACAATATATATATAATATTTATAAAAGTGAACAAAGAGGATGTACCAACAAGATAATTATGATTCTTTGTTGCAAATTCTGTTCAGTTGAGGTTATGTGTATATATCACTGTATGACAATAATGCCTATATGTATTAGTTTGGTTTCTTGTATATTTTCTTATATATTTACCATGATTGGTATTACTATTATCTAGTACAATGGTTTTCTGTATTTTAATTCTATTACTGACTATTTGTTTACATAGTATCGTCTAATTCTAATTGGTTATTGGCATACATATTGGATGTTTACATTTGGTTTGGTTGACTGTTTTTAATCTAATACATGTTGTCTTATTTCATTCTAACAATTCCATTCTGTATTAACTTTACTTTCCACTCTCCTGATATTTAAATGTATGTTTTGCAATGATTTTATATTTAGAGTCAGACATGGTAGTTACAGGTAATCAGTTCCATTTACTTTCATAATTGAGCAATTATTTCTGCACTTAATTTCAGTTCACTTGTGGTCTTTATTATGTTTTACTATATTATACTTTCTGTCTCATAAATAATACACTTATTGTCTGTGTTGGTTTATTTGCGATTATTGTATAAAATTGTTATCACTTAATATTTTCACTTTCTGTAAACACTACACTATCATTGTTTGTGTTAGTTTATTTCAGCTCATGGTATATTAGTATTCATTAATTCACTGTAAGTAGCACACTATTATTGTCTGTGGTTGCTTATTGAATTATTATATTGTTAATAGTTTGTTCGTGGTCACTTGAATTTTCCTCTCAGGTTCTTCCTTGTTGTGGTATTATTCCTCACTTATTTGGTACTCTTCATACTGGTAATATTATTTCCTTATTTGTCGGATATCTTCCTTATTTATTATATATTTTCCCTCACTTATTGGATTTATTGGGTCCTGGTTGCTAACGTAGTTGTTTGGTTCACTTTTCCTTTTGTGATAATATTGATGTTTATTTAATTACAACTCCTTCCTTCTACGGTGCTTATTTTCCTTAACATTATTTATTCATTGATATACGTTTGACTTTGACATTTTAGTGTTGTCTTTCCTCTTGTTGGTGTGTTTGGCTGTATTAGCTTAGATATGTTCATGGTAGATCTTCATTTGGGTATTTTTTTTTATTAGATTTACGTAATGGTATCTTTTGATGCATTACAAGGTGAAGCCTTTCTTCATGCTTCTTCGCAAACCTTTTAATCTCTTCTTTAAAATCGGCTTTTCTAACATACCATGGTGCATTCACCATGGTCCGCAAAACTTTGTTTTGGAATGTTTGTATTATCCTGATGTTACTATCTTTCGCGCACCCCTAGAGTTGGATTCCATACAGCCAGGAGGGTTTAATTATCTGATTATAGATCAGTTTTATTGTATAAAGACAGGTTGGAATGTTTTCATATGAGCCATTTATATTGTCAGAATTTTATGTTAAGTTCCCCCTTTTTCTTTTTTACATGCTCTTTCCATCTCAGTTTGGTATCCAATGTCATACCTAGGTATTTGGCTTTGTTATCATAAGGAGCTACTGTTCCATTTATGACCAACGATGGAAGATTATTCAATATTTTATTGGTGAAATTGATCTGTGCTGATTTGGCTTCGTTAAGTTTAATTTTCCATTTTTTGGCCCATTCATATATGGTATTGCTAGCTTTCTGCAATAATCAAGTTGAAATAACCCCATCTTGCCCTGTTGTAAGCAAAGCTGTATCATCAGCAAAACAAATAACATGTGTGATTTAAATAGTGTCTGTTTGTTTGGGATGTTGTTTCTATGATTTTTTGTGTGTGTTTGTATATTTCTAGTTGTTCAAGAGTGTCTAATTCTTGGCCTTCTGAGGTACAATTCTCATATCGTTACTGTTTGTGTGGTCTCTCCTCAATGAGACGGTTTGCAAAGGTGGTGTTTACATATGTCCTGAACAGTTTGATTTGTAAAGATGAGGTAAATAAAATATTAATATTCTTTAGCTCTTTGTGTATGTTTTTTGACAGTGCGTGTGTTTGTAGTTCTGTACGCAATGCTATATCCTGATTTTATAAATTTGTGGGCTATTTTTTCAGTGTGGTTATTGATATACGTTAGTGTTATGAATTAGTGTTGCCTTTTTACTTCCATATTCCTTAAGGAATGGAAGTATGGTGATAGCAAAAAAAATCGTGTTCGAGATTATTGCAGATTCTGATTCTACTACACTCAAAACATGAAAAAAAGTCGTTTTCCGAAAAGTGTCTGTGTGTGTGTGTGTCTGTCTGTCTATCTGTCTGTAGATTTTTTTTCTATGGCAAACGATAACTGCCGCAAATTCAAACAGAATCAAATAATTTTTTGCATACAGTCCTGATTTGTAGAGTACTCAAGACCTATTGTTTTTGGTGAAGATCGGTTGAGGGAAAGGGGTAGTTTACCTGCAACGGTTTTTTTTTATCAATGGAAATTTTTTTTTTGGCAAACGATAACAGCCGCAAATTCAAACAGAATCAAATAATGTTTCGCATACAGCCCTGAATTGTAGAGTTCTCAAGACCTATTGTTTTTGGTGAAGATCGGTTAAGGGAAAGGGGTAGTTTACCTGTAACGTTTTATGTTTTAACAAGGGTATTTCCTATGGCAAACGATAACAGCCGCAAATTCAAACAGAATCAAACGATTATTTGCATACAGCCCTAAATTGTAGAGTTCTCAAGACCTATTGTTTTTGGTGAAGATCGGTTGAGGGAAAGGGGTAGTTTACCTGCAACGTTTTTTTAACAAGGGTATTTTCTATGGCAAACGATAACTGCCGCAAATTCAAACAGAATCAAATAATGTTTTGCATACAGCCCTGATTTGTAGAGTACTCAAGACCTATTGTTTTTGGTGAAGATCGGTTGAGGGGAAGGGGTAGTTTACCTGCAACCTTTTACGTTTTAACAAGAGTAAAGTACTTGAAAATTTATTTAAACTTTTTGAAACAATGGTAATTGTTAAAAATAAAATAATTTTGTTGCCAGGCAATAAAATTATAATTTTTTCATTTTAATGTAATATAATATTTTTCATTTAATACGGCAATAAAAAGGCAGGTAAGACAGCCTGGCTGTTTGGCTGAAAATGATTTTAAATATAAATCTTAGAATATGGAAGTCATGTATGGTTCTCCATACCGATATTTTTTTTGTCAATGCAATAGAATGATTGTGCTTCAGTTCTTTCATTCTTTCATTTTTCTTAGTATAGCCTGTCTCTGGAATGATAGAAAAATGTGTAGGTGTTATATATAAACAGCAGTTTGAGAGAGCGTGTTTTCATAGCATTTGTACTTGTTGATTCAGCTTTCATTATCAAGTCTGTTCTGTTGTCAACATGTGTTTGTGTTGGTTATAACAGATTATATTGATAGTCCAAGACTGATAAAAGACAGTCTGTGCATGCAATGCATTGTGGATGACATCCCTCAGAAGGCACAACAGCTGTTGTCTCGACTTCCACCATAACGTTGCACCGTAACCTATCACCTGCTAGCCTACAGGCTTATTGTATCAATAAGTCATCTGTGTAGCTTACTGACTCTATAGTTTTTTGCTTGGAAAATTTAGTGTCCTTTATTGATGCAATAATAATTCAGTTAGAGAAAAAGGTGTGAGAAAATCAGTGGCATAGCCAAAGAGGGGGTTATTAGTAGGAGTTATACACCCCATTGGGTAAGGTGCCAATGGGGGTTTATCAGGAAAATCTGCAGGCAGGCAGGCAGTGCCAGCTTTCTAATGGACATCATATAATATACAGTACAGTCCACTAGAACTATGTTCTACAAAACTACTTACTTTATGAGGACTGGTCAATAGGCAGAAGAGTACAGGTGCAGAATATTTTCGGAGTAACTCGGACAACTGTTCTGTAGTGAGGCACGTCTCTACTTTTCTCTCCTATTTCTGTCACTAAACGGGTCTTTTCATTCTTCCGGGATTTGCAGCCCTCTTAATATCTGCATTATTTATGATGTTGCCTTATTTGTATCTTGGTTTTACCATTTGCTGCTTTAAATTTTTATATTTTTTTATTAGCAGGGGTCCTACAGTCTATGCCACATCCTGCATTTCGATCGCCATTTCTCCCTATCCTTCCAGTCATCATCTTCAATAGCTCGATCTCTCATGCTTTTCCTAATTCCGGTTCTCCATTGTGTTGTCAGTCCTTTCCTTCCTTTACTTCTCCTGTTTTGTGGTGTGTAAGTCAATGCTTTCTTTGACCATTGCTTCTCCTCCATCCTCATTATGTGACCATACCATAGCAACTGTCTGGATTCTATTTTTTCTGCTGTTGTACATACGCTCCCTGTTTTCCTTTGTATATCCTCGTTTCTAACATGTTGCATTCTAGAAATATTACACGCTCTTCTTAAGAAGTCAATTTCCACAGTTTCTATTATCTTTTTCTCTTTATCTAAAAGTTACCAGCATTTACAGCCATAAGTTAAAATGGGCTCCACAATAGTTGTGTAGATTGTCAGTTTAGTTTGAAGTTTCATTTTGTTCGACCAAAGTAACAAGTTCAGCAAACGAATAGCCTTTTTTTCCTGTCATATCCTATTTTTGATGTCATTTCTTGTTGTTCCATCTTCTGAAATAATGCTTCCCAAATATTTGAATCCACTACACTTTCCGATTCTATGGATTTGCAGATCTGGGTCTTCTTCTTGCATGTCTCCTATTTTCAGATATTCTGTTTTAGTAGTGTTTATGTTTAGATACATAAGTTTTACATACATTTTTACATATTTTGTTAAATTTTGACCTCTTTCAAATTGAGAAAGATGTACAAACAGATCAGGAACAGAATACTGAAGACGATATAAAGAAAGAGAAAATGAAGCTCAGCAATCAGTGTCATTATTGTCATCACAGTTTAATGGAAAGAACTGAGTAAAGAAGGTAAGTGTTTATTAAATATTGAATATGGATATCTGTTTTTTTTTCTAGTTGTAAACTATTATTTCTAATTATTTTGTTTTGCTTTCAGGTGAAGACAGTAATAATAAACAGGGTGATGGGATGTCAGGAATCCAAGGCGGAGAAAGGGACAGAGACAGAAGGAAGTCTAAAAAATCCAGAAGTTCACAAACACATAGTAGTAGTAGTGAAGATGTTGGAGCTGCACAGCATTCTACAGCTGTTGCAGGAACATCACAGGAAAATTCATTTAATACTGCTGTATAGGAGCATGCTTCTGCTAAATTTCATTTGTAGTTTGATTTGAATGATCCATAAAACTGGCCAGCAGTCTTATCGGATATAAAAAATGCTTTGTTGTAAGACACATAGTAAATGAGTAAAAGATTCAAAATTTTACTAACATCCCAATAGGTGGAAGAAACTTAACTTGTATCTGGTTTATAAACAGATATCTACCTAGGTACCAACTTCCTACAAGCTAGCATAAGATGTACAGATAGTGGACAGTAATATAGCTTATCAAAAATGCTCTCTACACTGTACAAACATTTTTCTTATAGGTGTTCAGAACAGACACATTCGGTTTGGGTAATGATTAAGATTTGACTCAGTTAAGCGATGCCAGTGAAAGAATATAAGAAATATAAATTCAATGAAATATAAAAAATATTTTTACTCATGGAAAACATACTGAATAAAGGTGGCATTAACAGCAGTGGCGGCTCTGGCCAAAAAACTTGGGGAGGACACTTGGATGTTTTACTTGTTTGTTCATTTAAGCATCATATATGAGACTCAGTACATTATTTTTTGTGGGTTTATTTAAGAGTATGTATCAGTACGTTTGTGTTTTAAGGTTTCTGAATGCCCCTCTACAGAATAATAATAATGTGTCAGTGACCCTAGACAATCTGGTCCTAGTAAATCTAATCTCTTAAAAATTAAATCATTTTAATACTATATGTAAAAAAATACAGTGCACTTGTACTCACCTAGGACGATTCCAGTGTTCCAGATACATCTGGAAGGCTGTGTACCCACTGTATCGCCAGTGGTGATTAGAACACAGGACTCCTTGACTGTCATTATCAGTCTCCATGACACGTAACACCAAAGCCTCACTAACTTAATATATAATTGAATATATACTGTAATTCGTTTGCTATGATTTATAGTTTATATGGCCTAACTACACTGTTGGTACAAAAAAATAATAATAATAATAATTGATATTTACATTCCAAAATGCGTTATTTTAGAATAATTCAATGGACGCACGATTTAAATAAGAAGTCCATTTTACGAGTTTTAGCAGAAGCAAAATTATCAATCACAAGTTCATTAAAATTTTCACATTGAGAAATAAACTTTCTCTCAATTGAAAGCATTGATAGGGAATTTAGGCGATCCTGTGTCATTGTATTACGCAGAAAACTTTTAATTCTCTTAAATGTAGAAAAACATTGTTCGCTCTCAGCCGTCGTCATTGGAGTTGTGCACACAACATTCAGCAGTTTTACAGTCTCTGAGAATGTGTTGCACAAATTATTCTCAATCATTACACCCAACAACGATGAAATACCAGGAGTACGGATAAAATCATCTCTTTTATAAAGTACATTAAGTTCATCAGTCAATTTATTATTATCTACGATAGAAGGATAGTGCTGCAGGACTTCGTCAAAAATATATTTTGGAAAATTTATTCGATACTTTTCAAAAAATGTTGTGTCAAAAAGGGAGGCCAAAGGTAAATGTCCAGTAAATGACAAGCGATCATTTACACTCACCAAAATAATGTCGCCTATTTCTTTTGTGTTCATTACCTTGTTTCCATCAGATCGTTTCCTTTTCATTTGGTTTGTGCAAACGAAGTCATCAATTCCTTCTCTTACATTTTGAATATGATTTTTAAATATTTCGATACAACTTTTGACAAAAACAGAATCGATACCTCTTTTTTGAATTTGACAAAATAAAATTTCTACAATAAGATTTCTTATTGAAAAGATCTAACCAAAAAAGGAAATTTTCATCTTGCAACAAATTGAGCAAACCGTATGCTTTTCGAATAGTACTGGCATCGCTTTCATCACTTATGATCTGCTCGAAACATTTCACCAAATCGTCTTTGTGATTGTGAATTGTTGTTACCGTTTTACTGTGGAATGTCCAACGGGTATCGCATCCTCGGGGAAGGCGTTTTTTCACTACACTATTCAGCACTTCTGTCCTTTTTGAAGATCAGGAAAAAATGAAGGGAAGCCGTCCAAATTAGAAAAAAATACTCTGACATTTGTATTACAACTAGCTGCTTTGGCTACCACTAGATTTAATTTATGAGCATAGCAGTGAATATAGTGAGCGTTTGGGTAATGTTGTTTTATAAGCGCCTGCACACCGTTAACACTGCCTGACATGAACAGATGCACCATCATAACTCTGTGCAATCAATTTCAATGGCTTTTCCGAAATTTTTAAACATTGGAGTTGCTGTAAAATGCACTTTGAAATTCCCTGCGCGTTTTGAGATTCCGGGGTAAAGTAACCCCAAAATCGTTCATAGATTTTGCTACCGATTGTGTACCTGACAATTAAAACCAATTGATTTCTCACTGAAATGTCAGTGGTTTCATCCGCTTGTATTACAACGAATTCAGCCTGTTCCATCTCTTTTAAAATGAAGTTACGAGCTACAACTAGCATTGAATCTAACAATTCTTTTTGGATTGTCTTTGACAATCCCTGAAAAGACTTTTTTTCTAGCAAATGTTTTTTAAATATAAATATTATCAACTTCCCCTAACAAATCAACAAGTCCACGAAATACTCCAGGATTATCTGAATCCGAACTTTCATCGTGTCCTCTCAAAGCAAGCTCGAAGGAACCACAAAATTTAATACACTCTATTATACGATTTAAAATATACCGATTCTGCTCAACATTTTCATTGTGTTCTTTAATGGACTGCCTGTAGGCTGAATTTAACTGGCTTTGAATGTTGATTGATCCTAACAGAGAGAATTCTACTTCATACTTCAAATGTTTTTCACTTGAACTATGCTTCTTTACTTTCTGTTTACTTGTCCATGCCGCATCTACCCGAGGAGAACATAATAAGCAAACAAAACAGAAAAATGCATTACTTTTATCACAACCACATAACCACTTTGTGAAGTCATAATGTTTTTCACTAAACTTTCGGTTGAATACCCTACTCCCACTCTTATCTGGCTGTGAAATATTTAAAATTGGTCTTGGCGCGACCAAATTTTTAATTGCCAATCGCGTTTCAAAATCACAAACATTGTTTTTTAAATGCTCGACAGAATTCATTTCAAATTATTCTCACGAAATAATGTGATTTAAACAATACATTCACTCACATGAACAAAGTTATCCGATTTAAGACGATGTTATGCGTTACTGCCGGAAGATTCACCGAATGAACACTGACTCACTGACTAAACAAACCGGACTGAAAACACATGTGAAAAATACGGTTATGTTCGGGCTTCGGGCGAATGGCGCGAAAAGTTCAGGTAAACGCATGCGTACAATGGAATTGGACATTTGGCCGCCGTCCGAAACGCCTGTTGGAGTAGCTGGGCTATGTTGTCATTTTACTCCTGGAGAATTTTTAGTTTACCTAGTAAAGAGGCTTTGGCAACATTGTATTGGATGGCGCAGTCTCAGAGTGTCCTCCGGGCTATAAAAACTAACTTAACAAAATGCAAACAACTGTGCATTCCATTAAAAATTTTGTGAATTTCAGAAGCTAACCTGTAGCTGTGCTATTTTTCTTGTAGGGAAAATTTTCATTATCCAAGTTGTTCATTTAAAATTGTGACTTACACAAACATAACCTCCATATTGTGAGTTAACGATGTCATCGTACATGTTATAATGCCACACGTTGTCTGTGTCACTTTGTAATACAAAGCTCTTTATTTATTTAAGTTTGTTTATAATTATTTTTATTAATTAAATTCGGCTATTGTTTTTTGTTGTTGTTTAAATAAACTTTTTAAATGTTCGATTATACTGGTTCTTCGGAATTTATTTATGGTGTGACATTTCTTCGGTTGACTAAACGAATCTACGAAGTCGATCTCTCACTGAAAGTACATTTTTATTTCATTAAATAATTACTTACTTGAAGTGAAGTTGGCTAACCACGAAGTGTTGATATGACAATCTAAGTTTATAATTATTCAAAATAAACTCATTTTGCCGCTGTCAGTATTGCCATCCATTGCGAGATATCCACCTGATCTGTAATAGTCTAGTCTACTGAAATAAATCGTCGGACTCTATTTTTGTCGTATAAAAATATGGTTTATTTTTATATAATATTCATTAAATTACTTTGAAATATAATAAATTGTTACTTGTTTGTTTTGGTTTACAATAATATTTATTTTTATGAAATCTTTTGTCTCAGGGTTGGTTGTTCTGATTTGCAATTATCAGAATTATTAAACTTGTTTTTTGATTAAAATATTTATCTGAAATGTGAGTCCTTTTAGACTGCAGAATACAAATAAAACAAACAGAAGAATTATACTACCATAATTGGGTAGTCGGAGAGTGATTACAAAATTAAATACATCTTAATGAATAACAGAAAGTTTCATAGACATGTCTGGTTTCGACATTATAGGTTAACTTGGTGTATTGTATTACCACCAAAGAACTTTAAATGAAATAATAATTCTTTTACAACACATAAAATATAAACGCAATAAAGTTATAAATTAATTCAGTATTCCAGGAAGAATCATCTGATCAGTTTTATTGGATTACTTTAAACAGGTAATCTGTTAATTCTTAGAATCGTAGTTAGCTTGGTATTAAATTCTTTTAATGGTGAAACAATGAAATATTGTAATAATATTAGAATCTTTCTTAAATCTAGGCATAAATGATTTTCTCAATTGTCTTCTGATAATTAATCATGTCAATTGACAATTCTCAAAATTCTGGATAGCTGTTATTAAATTTACTATTGTTTTAACTATGAATAAATTCATCGATATAATATCTATTCAAGCACTCTTAGTGTTTATATTGAAAAAACTATCATCATCTTTATAACTTTCATCTATTAATTAAATAAAATTAATTTGAGATCTCTCTTTGTAATCAACAAATTAATTAAACCAGTAAGGTGCAATGCCTCTTATTCGTTCGTATGTACACATAGTATTACGTTATTTCGATAAAGTGTATCGTCAAATTTCATAAATTCCTTAAATATAATAAAAAATCACTTTACTCCCTTTAATTCACGTAATTGGTATGGATTATACACTTAGCAATTTATGTCGCACTATTAGGTCTTCACTGAACTTCGAATAAAAACGTTATAATGATTTTACCAAAACTAGGGTTATGTTCCCTTTGTTTACATTTGATTACACGCACTAAGTTAGGTTAGACTGGCGCTTTCTGGCGATGCGGAGCTGTCGTCTGTCTTGCATCAGTGGTCATGAAAAAGTGTCCCAAAATGGTGTCCGTTTCTGCTGTTCTCGTTTGCATTCCTTGTAAAAATTATCGAATTCTCTCTCTTGATTGGCTACTGATCTTTACTTGAGTACACATACCCCCCTTTGCTGAATTATTTAATTGTTACAACAAGCGTGGGTCTTTGGGTTTAAGAGTACGAACTGACGCTAAACATTTTGTCCAAAATAAATCAAATCTCTTTAAATTGACATAACTTTCTTATAACACCTCTGATGGTGAATCTAAGCTTATTACGACATGGCGAACATTTGTCTCTTAATTTAGAGTCTACACATGATATATTTTTATCCATGAGTAAGGAAGATATTATTTGAAATTAACACTTTATACAATTCCTTAATAAATTTAGGTATTCTTTCACTAAAACTAACAAATGACAATCACATCTCTTCGAGGTTATGTTTTTCAAGTCCTTTTACACTCTTTACTTATTATCTATTTACTATTATTGACCAAATACATCTCCTATGCTTAGGTTGCATTAGGCCTATGATCCTACTAACTATTTTTATTAATTACATTTTAATATTTGTCTCTGGACAATTTCTGTTGTGTTACAATTACACATACATGGTCAGTGCAACTACTGTTCGCCCTAGTTACTGTTGATACATTGTTATTTTCTAGTTTTTAGTCTGTTTAATCACCTATAGATTGTACTATAAGGTGTCACCTTACTTTACTTCATTCTTAACTAACTAGTGGTCTTTTAAGTCACTATCTTGTTCATAATTATTCATTACAGTTATTACATGGTTGTACAATCTTGTGTTTTACATTGGTGCATTCTCTTGTGTTGAGAACTTAGTAATAATACTTGCAGCTAGTGTCACATGACAGATGTATTTAATTATTATTATTATGCCTTACATTAGTGATAATAATTATCCTACAATATTATTGTTAGTAATGTACCATCTTTCTAGCTATGTAGATATCACCCTTTCTGTTTCTGATTAATTTTACAACTTAACTAAACTTTACATGGTGATTCCTATTCTGTCTGTTTTTGGTCATTTTGTATACATCAATTACCACACAAATACTACTCTAGGTAGTTCATCTTGGTATTGGTAGAACCCTTACAATATCTACTTGATTTTTTGTCCAAGAGATTTTAGTTTAATTATGTTTTAGTTATTAATTCTTATTAATCTAAGTGGAAAGTACATATAGTTAGGTTATGTGTCTCCCCACTCTAATGCAACAATGGGTTGACTGAGTTTATTTTCATTTACAATTTTTATTTCTTTTTTACTTGTATTAGTGTTATTAATTATCACCTGTAATTTATCAATTGGTTCTTTTTTCTCTATTATCATTTTTCATAACGTATTTGGTAATTATTACTGTTATCTGACAATTTTGGTTCTCTATTAACTTACATTAATACTGGACATAATATGTTATCATACTGTTGTTTACAGCTTCTTATTATACTAATATTCTTATGCCTCTCACTCTCCTGGCTATTATTGGATGCCCTACTCATTTACTAGATTAGTGGTCATATTCAGGTCATCTAATGTAGTCAGTTAGTGTTTTGGCTATCTGTCATTGTCTCTCACTCTGTACTTCACTTGTCGTTGGTAATTTATTTCACATTTGGCCTTCTTATCTAATAGTTAGTGTAAGTTCTTGTTTCTTCTTGTGGCACCATATTGATTGACATCATTATTATTGTTTTCTTCTTTATAATATGTGTTCTTCAGTGTTTCTTGGTTTCTCACTGACCGAATCTATTGGGTTATTGGATGTATTGGGTAATCACTATTTAATAGATTTTCTTTCTTGCTTTATTATTATGAACATTACTGTTTTAACTCTTTAGTTGTGAGTTCATTCTTCTATTATTATTTATTTATATAATTTTAATGCTTGCTACACTCATTGTGACTACTTAATGGGTCTTGTCCCACTCAATTATTATGACATGTTGTGTATATTTTGATGTTCAAAATATCGTGGTCATATGTCTCGTTACATATTGTCCTCCCACGAAAATAGATCATTTCAAAAATTATTTCACGGGATTTGAGAAATTATCGTTTAATTTGATCCTTGTTCGGAATAATATTTCTTTATTGACAACTGGTTGTATGTCCCTTTCTTTCTCTGGGTTTGTGGGTCCATGATTTCATATGTGTTATTACCATTATTTTTAGTAATAGTATAGGGTCCAGTGTATAGCAGTAATAGTTTCTTTGCTATTCCCTCTATTGTACTTGGTAGTTCCCTGTTTTTTAGCAGTACTTTGTCCCCGACATTGTATTCTATGGTTTTGGGTTGATGTTCTTGGTATTTCTTCCGTTAATAAACGGTTAATTTCCTCTCTTACCGCTTCCTTTAGCAAATACATAATGGGTTAAGATTTACAGTTAAAGTTCACGGGTTCTTTGAATCTTATTTCGCACTGACAGTTCTTTACCTTACCAGGCGTGTCTGAAAATACATGTCGATATTTGTTGTATACACTAATCAGTTTTTCTACCTGTGCATTTGTTAGCTGAGCATTCTTCTTTTCTCTCCTAAAGGTGCGTATTTCTTCTAATCTTTCATTCCACAAGTGGCCGTCGTCATTCTCATAAAATATATTTTCACTAGGCATATATTGTCTATGGTTTTTGAAATTCCCTAACATTGTAAATGGCTCGGTGCGAAGGGGCACTTTCGCTTCCAATTAGCTTCACCGTCCAAGTTACACAATTTGAGTCCAGAGTTACTTTGGCTCTGCTCATATCTATAATGGCTGAGTACTTTCTCAGCATATCACAGCCGATTAACATCATAAAAGGTAATCCATTGAAATTACCATTGGAATCCATTGAAGGTCTACAAAAAATTCCATAGAAATTGTTTCGCCACTACTTGTCAATTCTAACATTACTTGTTTTCTGATGGTCTTGTTTTGACGCCCTGTTGTTTTGTTGTTGTTTTGACTATATTATTCACAGGCAGTTTAGGTATAACTTTCTTGTTTTTGTCTTGTATCTTATTCAGTTCAATACTATAGATTAACGCCGGTGTCTATCATTATCTTTGTGTATACCCCGTTTATTTCCGCTATTATATACGCGATTTCATTACTATTGTTGTCCGTTTTGTTGCCATCCTCTTCTAATAATTCGTCTCGCAGATTTTTTAAATAATTGGCCTTGATTATCGTAATGGTTCGTTCCGTTTCGTTGTGGTTTACGACGTGATTATACCCAATAGATTGGTTCAGTGAGGGTCCATTTTGTGTTCTCACTGCCGCTGTGAGTTTAAAGAGGGTTCAGCCTCTTCCTGCCGTCTGTCCGGAGAATTTCGTCGTGGTTCATTGTCGTCGGGCCTGTTCCCAGGATGAGGGCGGTCTTCCTCGTAATTGGGCCGTCGATAGTCTTCTTGGCTTCGACTCCTCCTGGTTTCGTTCCTATGGTTCCTCCTCTCATCATCGTAATTATTGTTTCGGTGTGGGCTACTGCAGAAATTCGATCGTCGTTGGTAGTAACGTCTTCCCCCACTATTGTTCCCGGCTCGCACGTAGTTAACTCTACGGTATGGTCGGTTTTGTTGGTTGTAGTTCTGGTTGTTATAATTCTGATTGTTTGGCCGATTAGTCTGATTATTTGGGCCATTTGCTTGGTTAAACTGGTTATTTGGGCCGTTTGGCCGATTATTATTATTTATATTACCATCGTTATGGTTATTATTGTGTGCTCTATTATACGGTTCGTTATTATTATTATTTAGATTATTAAAATTGGGTCGGTAATTTCCGTAGCTATTGTTATTGTTATTATTTCGATTAGCGTGGTCCGAGTACCTATCATTTCCTTGGCGACTCCTACGATAATAGCCTTCATGTTCGTACCCCTCGAGTAGTGCTGCCATCGCTTGTATCGTCTTCCCTTGGCCGCTGAGTCACGCTCTTGCTATGCCCCCTTCATAGAGGAATGCCAGTTTGGTCACGAGACTTTCTTCCGGAATCCTCGGTTCGAGGTTCCTTGCTAAACAGACTTTCCCGAGGAAGTAAGCTATCAGTGTGGTTCCTCGATTTGACTCGTACCTCTCGTAGCAGATGTTGTCTCTCACAATGTTCTGGGTACTCTCTGACCAATACTTGGCCTTAAATAGCTCTTTGAATTCGGCGTAGCTCTGTATATCGTGGCGCGTCGCCGTCCACCAGTTATCATTTACTTCCTTGAAATACTTGTCCATATTTCCTCGGATGACTGGCCATCTGGTCTTCCGGTGTCTGGTTAATATTTTGTCTACTCGTGCTAGAAACTCCATCGGGTTCCTCTTGTACACCTTGAAGTTCATGGCTTTCCGATTGTCCGCATTTTGGATGTGTGGTACGATCGTTGGTCGGTTACCGATGGTCTCGAGATCCTCTCTTATTTTTGGAATTTCCCGGCGTATTTCTTAAATTTTCTCTTGATTGTCGTTGACTTGTCTCCGTACTTCGTTCACAGTTGTTTTGATGCCCACGCAACTCTCTCCGATGTTCAATCGCAGTCGTACCATCACATCTTGCGTCTCCTGTCGTACCGATTTGATTCTGATCTGACTATCTTCCTCCATGTTGTTCATTCGGGTATTGATGTTTTCCTTGGCTTGTTGCAGATCTTGACTGGTTTGTTTCCATTTTTCGTTTGTCTCTGATATTTCCCTTCGGAATTGCGTCATTTCCTCTTGTATTTTCTTATTCGTTTCTTCCATTTTTTCTTCCATTTTCTTGTTATTATCTGCCATTTGTTGGCTTAGTTGTCGGTTATTTTCCCTTAATTCCTCCTTCAATTCTTTATTAGTGTCATCTATTTTCTTATAGTTGTCATCTATTTTCTTATTTAACGATTCCATATTTTTATTTAATGATTCATTATTTTTATTCAAGGTTTCTTCCATCATACTCCCCATCATTTCTACGAGGTTTATGTCTCCTGATTGTGTGGGTTGGTTCGGTTCCATGGGAGGTAATCTCGCTTCGATGTCTTCCACTGGCGTCACCCCCTTTTCGTTCATATTAATTTCTTGTTCCGTGTCCGCCACGCGTTTCTTTGATGTCGCACTCTGATGCATCTTCTAGTTTTTTGTACTGAAGCTGCTGCTAGAAATTAGGTGATTTGATCTTTATTTATTTGTTTAGAGTTAGTTTTGACCTAATTCGAGCCTCTTACGTTGGTGCACCAATTTGTGAGTTAACGACGTCGTCGTACGTGTTATAATGCCACACGTTGTCTGTGTCACTTTGTAATACAAAGCTCTTTATTTATTTAAGTTTGTTTATAATTATTTTTTTAATTAAATTCGGCTATTGTTTTTTGTTGTTGTTTAAATAAACTTTTTAAATGTTCGATTATATTGGTTCTTCGGAATTTATTTATGGTGAGACGTTTCTTCGGTTGACTAAACGAATCTAAGAAGTCGATCTCTCACTGAAAGTACATTTTTATTTCATTAAATAATTACTTACTTGAAGTGCAGTTGCCTAACCGCGAAGTGTTGATATGACAATCTAAGTGTATAATTATTCAAAATAAAAAATTTTCCACTGTCAGTATTGCCATCCATTGCGAGATATCCACCTGATCTGTAATAGTCTAGTCTACTGAAATAAATCGTCGGACTCTATTTTTGTCGTATAAAAATATGGTTTATTTTTATATAATATTCATTAAATTACTTTGAAATATAATAAATTGTTACTTGTTTGTTTTGGTTTACAATAATATTTATTTTTATGAAATCTTTTGTCTCAGGGTTGGTTGTTCTGATTTGCAATTATCAGAATTATTAATTATCATCTACAGTGGTATCATCAAAATAATCATCAATCTTTACTGCACCAGGTAAGTCGACAATATCGTCTATTTTCTTCAATTCTAACCTCTCTATCAACTCTTCAAACTTCTACTTAACGTAAACATCCCTATCATTCTCTCTCTCTCTCTCTCTCTCAAAATATCTCTAATCATCATGCCATTTCCCATTTTCTCTATTAATCCACGCAGAAGGTAATACAACTTTATTACTACACCATCTACCAGATGCACAAAAAATCAATGGACAACTATTTGTAGACCTTACGTCTCCCAAATACACTCGTGAAGACCTTTCTTCACCCCCCACAACACCATGGGAAAAATTTACCCTCTGCAACCCCTCTCCCTGTAACCCTCTCTACTCTCTCCCTCTGATTTATCAACACTCATTAACGTTCCATTATTACATTCTACTTCAACTAAAATTTCATCAGCACTCTCAATATTCACAACCTTACTCTCTAACACCACATCTTTAATTATATCATCATTTTTCTCACCCCTACTTACCGTATTATATGTTAACTGACCGTCTTTATTTTCGTTTACTTGCTCGGTCTCTTTACCACTTTCTACCCCCACTATACTCTCATCGTTATACTTAACCCTATTTCTACCACTTACCTGTTTTGATTCACCTGTATTCTCCTTTAATTTATCTGTCTCTTATTTCCCCCTTTCATCGTGTTTTTTAAATAACCTTGCGTTTTGTTTACTAAACATTTCGTCTAACATTACTTGTAACTTTTTCATCAGCTCTTGATTCGACTCATTCATATTAGCATAACATACATTATTATCTGCCACCTGATCGTCTTTATTTTCGTTAAATTGGTCTGTCTCTCTACCTTTTTCTACCACCACTACACTATCATCATTATCATTAGGCCTATTCACTGTCTTATTCTCTACTCTTATCACTTCAACTATCTTACCTTTATCCTCACTGTTTTTTAATTTCGGCGAATATTCCCTCTTCTTGTTCTTCCATCCGTCTCAAATTATCATCCAAATTACCCCACTCCTCTTCCATCATTCTATCCACAATCCCTCTGAATTCGCCTTGCCATTCATCCCACAAGAAATCTATAGGCATTTACTTGTGCCTCGGCCATGTTCAAAATTATTTATATAATACCCCTTTATTTTACTCAATAATTACACATATTAATTCACAATACCCGCTACAAAAAATCGTCACTAATCTGTATATGTAACCATACAATAATTCAAAATTTTACAAATACGCCATTACCAAATCCTACTTTCTGTGCCTCAAAACAGGTCTAATTCATATAATATTTATACGAACATCCTGGCAGGGTCACCAATTGTTAAGTTACACCCAAATTATAAATTTAAAAATAAAAATATTCTGCCAGAACCTTACCTGCGATCTTTTTTTGCCTACTTACCTTTTAATAAATTCCATCAGAAGTTCAGAGTCTCCCACCAATATCTTTGCAGGAGAGATATGGAAACCTTTATACATTACCTTAATTAAAACTGGACAATTTTGCCATCTGACTTCCCCCCCCAATTCAGAAGATTCGCGGAAACGTTAGACGAATTTTTCAGCACAGAACATTAGGAAATGGTAACGACGAAATAACTACGCTAACACATGGTTATATTCTGTTAAAACAAATCTTATTCATTTATTCAAATTGAATTACTTCTTTCTCTCTCTTATTTTAATTACTTCTTTCTATTGACATCTATTACATCGTATCTTATAATAATAACCCCTACTTATAAACCAGTACTATTACTTTATTTTTTCCCCTGTTATTTTTTTCGTACACACACTCTCTCACTCTATTAATTAATTTTACCCCCGTTTTATTTATGAGCTCATTAATGATTTATAATGTTTTGGCCAAATGAATCTGCCTTTATACTTGTTACCTATTTGCGTAATATCCAAATGTTGTCCGGCCTGTTTTTACTGAACACTCTCAACTCCGACCAAAGTTTAACGTCATTTAATCGTCACTTCATTATTTAACACTGGTTGTACTTTTTATACTACTTGGTAGGCCTACTTTAATACTTTTTCGGCCTACCAAGAACTCATCCGAGACTATGGTTGAATTAACGACTGTACAGGTTGAAGACTCGTTTTCAATATCCAGCGTCAAGCGAAGCGTGGGTCCGCTTGGCAGCCCGTCTCACTGGCCACGTGTTCGTAAATTCGAACGCTGATTGGCTCTTTCCATCTCATGTGCGACTATGGAATGTTTTGGTTTGCTTTGCTTCTCACGTTGTACAAAAGGCGGCACACTCGAGCGCTCGTACACATTCCCAGACTTTAATTGTTCTCGTACCTCGCTCGGCCTGACACCGAGCTAACCACAGGGTGTTAAACAAATCCAAGCTTTTGTGATAAAAAAAATTGCCCAGCCGAGTTGGCCCCAGATTATTACCATTGTTATGAAAAATAGAAAAATAAACCCTCAGCTTTATTTGCCCCGTTACAACTTCTCTGATTAAAAGAGCTTGAACACCTGAACAAGAGCCACTCATAACTGTAGCTCAATCATACGTTTGTGCAACACAGTAATTTAAATCAATTCTACAGTTTGCTAGTTTTTGTTTAATACAAAATAATAAAGAAGAAGCATGCAATTTTTTTGCAGGTTCAAAGCCTAGAAATCTTTCATACATATTCCTATTTTGGACATATGTATGTATAATTACCAGATGACTTTGCTGACTTTTTGGCAATCCGTTCCAATTGAGTTGGTCTCTCGCCCCACCAATAGTAATGAATCAGTAATGATAATTGCTTGGATTTTGAACAATCTTTTGACTTGTCAACCATTAGAGCAAAGTACTGAGTTTTTTACTTCATCTGTTATATGTTCTAGCATGATATTGCTCATGGTGCTAAGAATTTCATTTTGAATACCATGATGAGTGTACTTTTCTCTTTTATATTTATATATTATACACTTGGATCTTTTTCCCCTATAAGTTCCATTAATTCTAAAAAATTTCCCTTGTTTTCACTCTGTTTCATTTCATCATTACCTCTTTGAGCTATTCCTTGTAGGGCTGTGAATCGAAGTACAGCAGCAATTGTTTCAATGTATCCTCTATTTTCTTGAACTTCAAGAGCATTTGTTTCATCTAGCAGAGCAGCAATTGATTCATCCTCCCCAAACTTACTTTTTAAACTTTTGAAAGACTCCCAAGCAACTAAAGAATGTTTGTGGGATGAGCTGTTCTCATGCTGCTTAAAACCGGAATTAGATTCTGTTACTCTTTTCCAATTAGTGTAACCTTCATTTAAAAAACTAAGCAATTCACTTTTTGTGGCTTGAGTTTGGGGACGAAAAAATCGACAGGCAAAATAAAATGGAGCATCCTTTATAAAACTGTATTCAAGCCATTGGTGGATTTTGTACCAACCTTTCTGGAAATTCCTTTTACTATCTCCAAACTGGTGAAAAAGAAAATGTCATAATCATGGTTGTTTTGGTTCATTAGTGGGTTCCGTAGCTATATCACTAATTGAACCAGATGGATTAGTGCTGCTGGTGCTACTGCTAGAAATAGAAAATAAATCAGTACCTTTATTTTCACAGAGCTCTTCTTCATTTTCTGACTGTTTACCTTCATTCCCTACTTCCATATCATCATCATCGAACACAATTTTTTGAGGTTCAGTTTCAGGATCCTGAAAACTAACCTCAGCAAGTGAGGTTACGTCTACAGGTGTAGACGTTGTAATGTCCTCTTTTTTTGGTTTAATAATTGTTTGTTATTCACTGTGTGTGATCTACAAGTTGCATTACTTAATTGAGAATAGGTAGATACCTGATTATATTTTCCTTCATGCAACTTTGGTCGTTAGGTACGACGCGTTTCAGGCTCACATTCCCATCTTCAGGAGAAAATCACTCGAGGCGAGCTCGTCAGCACATAACAATTAACACGCACATAAAAACATTGAATTCATTATATACTCATATCGCGCGAAAACACGATGCGCATCGTCGAGAAAATAAAAGTGTAGGCCTACACAAGACGGTTTCTGTACACTTTTATTTTCTTGATGTTGCGCATCGTGTTCTCGCACGATATGAGTATATAATGAATTCGGTGTGCGTGTTAATTGTTATGTACTGACGAGCTCGCCTCAAGTGATTTTCTCCTTAAGATGGGACTGTGAGCACGAAACGCGTCGTACCTAACAACCGAAGTTGCATGAAGGAAAATATAATCAGGTAGGCCTATCTACCTATTCTCAATTAATATTTTGTTGCCGAATGAAGTAGTCCGAAATGCTAGGACAAAAGATCCACGCTTATGAGGTACCATTCGACAGATAAAGGAACAAAGATAATAAATAGCACAATATAAACGGGCTATTGCATATCCAGCGCGGGGTTATCGGGGGGAGCAATAGAAATGTTTTGCGCTGCTCGGCGCGCACTAAAATTAGTATTTCTCCGGTTTCCGATGCGATAGAATGTTGAGTGAGGTGTCGTTAAAATTGTCTCATCGAGTACTATCTACATTAGTGTACCGTAATAGCAGTGATAGTATTAAGAGGTTTGAATAATTGTAATTCAAGTTCGGACAAAATGGATGTATATGGATGCTAAACGTGCTCAAAAGTATCGTAAACACATACAGGAGAGTAGAGAAAATCATGGAGAATTCAAAAAACCTAAAATGACCAATACCGAACATCAGAGGATTTACCGACAACGCTTAAAAGACAGGGAAATAAATACTGAAGTCGAGTTGGATGAGGAAGAGTGCCCGACTTCACAAGTGTATCAGCCGATCGAATTCAGCAAAACGTGGCAGTTAGCTACAAAGCACATCCACAAAACATTCTTTAATAATGAATTTGAACACGCGTGTGACGTTTGTGACAGACTGTGGTTCCAGATGGACGTAAAGATAGTGGCTGTTAAAGTGATGCCGTTGCAACACCATGTAGACCAGAATTAATTACCATAGTAACAAGTAAATAAACAAATGATGTATATTTATATTTAGCGGCATCGGGACTATACCTTTATCCGTTCCTGCAGTTTTTATTATGCGATTGTATTGATATATTTTGTAATTTTGTACTTTGTAAAACTAAATGTGTGTTTGTTCATTTTATTCATAACACATTAGCAACCCTAAAGCACATAGATGTATTCTATGCTCTGAAAATTTGCGGCCGTGGCTCCGACACAGCCCCCTCTCATTTTGTTATAATTAATATAATTTAATTTTTCCTGTTTAACCCGTCATAGGTTGCTATATGAGAGTTTTTCTCGCAGTGATTTTTCCACACGAAGTGTGCAGAGAGGTGGCAAGCGATGGGGGTTCTTTCTCTATCTAACTTTGGGACCATTGTCAATTGTCAATGCTGCGTTTTTATTGTCACTTTTCCACATTCACTTTCAACAAGACGCACAATATTCTACACAAACGGTCAAACACGTAACACAGACCACAGTCATCACACCTTTTATTGTTTATATGCAAACTAACCTCAAACGTATTAAAATGTACATAACATAAAAACCAAAAGAGTGAATCAAACACGAGAAAAACTTCTGTCCATATTAAAATAAAATTGGCAGTTAAACATGTTAACTCTGCTTATGGATACCACAGACACAAAAATAAAATCGTTGACTTAACGAAAACAAAAGTATGACCGCAGGCCGAGAAACCAAGACTGACAGACCGAGAGTTTGTGTACACTCTGACGGTTGTTTGTTTCATGTTTCCACCCGCACTCGCCAAGATCTTTTAGTTTCGTTCTAAACACGTGGAAAACATTTCTTGTTGAATTTTATAAAATACAGTTTGACTTTGACTTCTGAAATTTCTCCGTCTATCTGGGTGGGCCCGGGCCCACTCGTAGCGCCGCCACTGACTGAAGTACTGAAAAGTAAAATTACTCGCGTCTTGCTACAGAAAGAAACATTACAAGAGTGGCTTTTAAGGGATGGGGTTCAAGGGGCCCATCATCCACACTTCTCAGAATTGTGAAGGGGCCAAAAACAGAAATGTGGCAGAAAGGATCCACTTGTTGAAGATGCTTTAAATGAATGGTTCTCCACTGTCACTGGTTGAGGTTTGTCTGTTAGTAATTCAATGCTTAAAATTGAAGCAGAAGAATTTGCCAAGAAATTAAACCATGATGGTTTTCAAGCCACAGATGATTGGTTATCTCACTTGAAAAGTAGGAATCAAATTCTGTTTAAGAAAGGCCGCTAGTGCTGATGTCGAAAGTACTGAAAACTTGAAGTTGGCATATTTTATTCAATAAGCATAATAATATTCAATTCCAAGTTGGAATACTGTCAGTAAAAACTGACTAAGAAGTTGAGAACTCAAATTGGCCTGAACCCAGTACGCCTATGCGATAGACTTTTCTACAGACAGATAGCTGGCTGCAGCATAGTAAGTATAACAACTCATCTTCCATATTTACAACAATAAAAACAATTCTCAGCCAACAGTGCTTTTCTCAGATGCCTAATTTTCTATTGCAGTATGGTTTGGCCTGTGATGTGTAAAAGTAGACCAACGATTGTCACAGTAATAAGTGGTGTGTTGTTCTTCCTATCTGGCATTACAGCCTTTGGTGGGCTTTAGTCTCCTCAACAATACTCCTCCATGCTTCCCTGTTCTTCCCCCTTCCTCTCCACCCTCCGATTCCCATGCTAGCAGGATGTTCTATTACACCATCCAACCATCTCATCCTTTGTCTGCCTCTACATCTTGTAGTATATAATCTTCCCTTCAGCTTTCTTTCCACATATCCCAGCCAATGCAACCTCTGTGATTTGATGAATTTCACTGTCTTTTCCATGCAAGACAGCCTGTAGTTCATTGTTATTGTGTATTCTGCAAATGTCTTCTTCTCTTACTGGGCCATAAATTTTACCCAATATTTTGTGCTCAAAATGATTTTAAAACAGTTTTGTCATTTTCAAAGTCCACATCTCAGGTACATATGTAACAACTGGTCGCACAAGGGGATAATATACTTTTAAGTTTTATACCTCTTGTAACAAGATTGTTTTTAAAGATGTTAATATTTGCAAACTATGCTGTATTTTCTACTTGTATCCATTCTCTTATACTCATCCTTATGTTATTACCACGTGTACCATTGGCAGCTAGATAATTAAAGCACGACACTGCTTTGAAACACTTCCCATTCACATTGAAATCTCTAGGAGCCCTTCTGGTCTCTGAGTTGGGGATTACCATGTGTTGTGTCTTGTTTTCATTGCTTCAACTTCTATTAATGCATACATGTCTTTGAGGCTATCAACGTTTCTCACTACTATTGCAATGAGTAAGTGGTGCATTGGACCACAAACTATATGCGACTGTAGTCCATGCGAAACTGGCCTAAAGGTAATGATGAAATAACAACATTCACTTACTATACTTACATTTTATTTAATATAAATTATCAATCAAAAAATTTGTTTAATAGACAAATACACAGTAATCTATATTTTGTTGTATACATTAGACACATTAAAGTTACAGTTCCTTTAAAAATAGGAAAAACAGGAGTAAGAAGGCAAAGGGTGGTTATCCAATGACTGAGCACATATAATACAATAGAATGGGATTCTTAACTTTGGTGAAAAGTAACGAATTACAATTAAATTGTTAAAGTCAGTAGTGTTCATCAAATAATTTTCTATTTGCCCAAGCAAATACACAGTTCAGGTGAAATTTTAGCAAAACAATATGACACCAGTGGTATATAATTATAGACAATTGAGCTCACATGTATAGATTATTATAATTCATTAAGAGTTTTCATGTTCATTTATAGAGTTAAAATTTTTGTTCTATCAAGATAATAACAGACATGCTGCAATGTCTTATACAATCTGTAAAAACTGAGTGAGGAATCAAATATTAAGATCCACGAACAAGAAAGTGTATAAAATTGAGGAATTTGGGCCTATCTGTATTTGCACTGTATTTTGCTTTAAAAAATTTCTTTTGAGTAATATATTTTTCAGGAAGTGAAACAGCTCATATCAAATTAATAAGTAGAATTTAGCTCTATACTGTGTTTCCACTGGTGTCTAAAGAGGTGTGCTTTGTTTCAGTCTGACCATGTTTGTCACTTTTTGAAAAAAAAATCACGTTCTGTCTTTAGGGGGCAATATGTTATCAAAATTCGAATTAACAACAATGTTTAAACAAGGTTATGCCGCAAAACAAACCCTATAATTGTATCGTCTATTTAATAATAAAATTTATTCATTACTGTAAGGCTCTAATTTAGATTAAAAACATGATACACTATCTTTATTTTAAAAGATAAATTGAAAATAATTGGCTTTACAAATTTTAATTTTTACATTAAAAGTAACGAACAAATTTGTGTTCATTTTAAAGTAAATCGAGGGGAATCAAATGTACAAATAAAATTGGAATGCAAAAAATTTTATTTACCCATTCTTTCATATTTAATAAATTTTGTTTTATATACAACACAAGAAAAAACAAGTCATGTACTTTTATTGCAATATCACAAACACATAATTACACTAACATATATAATAATTATGAATAAGTCCATTCATACAGTCATACATTGTAACAGTAGAAAATATGGAAAAATAAATTATTTACAAAATGCAGATTAAATAATAATAATAAATATTAATAATAGTAATAATTATATTCTGAACTATTATTGATTCAGAGAATAACCAAATGTAATAATAGCTAAATGTGATTAGAAATGTATTGCTTGCTTTAATAGTGTCATAACAAAGTGCTTCCTCAACGTCTTTAACTTTTAAAATTATTTTGTATACAAAATTTAAAAAAAAAAGTATTGTTATTTGCAACAAAACTCTATAAAATTGACTGTAATTTAGTTCAAAAGCAATGTTTTAATTAAGAAATGATGGCAGTGGCTCCTGTAATTTGAAAATCAAACAATCAGCTTCTCAAAGTATTTGCAGGCAGTGAAATTTGTATCTTCTTTATTTTCACAAGTCTGTTGATTGTGCAATTTTATTTTACATTGCTTTAAAAGTAAAATCCAAATTTAAATCTATTACAGCATTAATTTGAATGCTTAACCATTGACATAAAAAAAAGATATTCATCCACAGCCTTCTATACACACATTGATACATTTTATATTTTTCATCACTTAGTATTAGAAAATGTTGAAATGCACCTTACAACCTAAATTACCTGAATATTTATATTATTTAATAAATTAATGATATACGGAATTTATATTACTACTTTTGTATAAAAATGCCGTAATTAGAGTACATTGTAATAATTTATCAGATATTCAAAAGTACAAAACTTATAAAAGGCATAAAAAATGGCAGTTGAATGTACACTTTTCCTGTCACTAACAAATAACTATTTATTTACAATTTAGCCAATTATAAAATGGACAACTTGCAACTTGATGTGTGGCTTTAGGTCACTGTGCCGATTTGTTTGAAACACAGTCATTCCTTTATATGTTAAAAAAAAACTGCCACTTCATGAAAAAGAATTATATTTTGTATAATTCATTATCCTTAAAGTCACTGCATAATGTGGCCATAAAAACTGATATAATTTAGTATAAAACTTGTGTGATACTTTTAGAAGTATACTTTTGTTACCGTAACATATTGTCACTGCGTGTAAAAAAAGGCATTGGTAAATAACATCACAAGCCATTCTGATGAAACAGGCTCTGTATTCACAGACAGATAATACACTTTAATGTCTGGGCTTGTACCAACTAGTGAACATTTGAAATTGATTGAGTTTATAGTGCGACTATCATGTGAACCTAAAAACATTCTATACCACGTCATTATTAAATTTCCTTATAATTTTTGTTTCATTATAAAAGTGAGAAACTTGGTTTTATTTAAGTACTTCATTCATGTTTGTAAAAAAATGAAACGTTACAAAATCAGTCTCATAAACAACTACATTATTTTTTCTTCATATAAAAATTAACTTTAATTTCCTTTTTTTGTATATTATGTCACTAGAATGAAAGTTGTATTCATTGATTGTTTAAATCCTATGTAAACTGTTTACATACATATAAAATATATAAACTTAAGAATTACAAAATATAAATAAATGGAAGCATTTGTAGTTTATATTTATTAAATATTAAGCTTACTAAAGTTCAGTTTTTTGTTGCATTAACTCCGTGTGTATACATAATAACTGCTTAACAAAATATTATTGACATAAGCGATAGATTATTTGGTTTAATATTCCCATTTGGTGGCAGTGCTGTAGTCAGAGTCTGCGTAACGGAACGCTCCATTTTTGCCAGCGCTCAGATAGTAACCACCGGGTCCAGCGGATTTTATACAGATACGAGTTGGTTCACGCAGTTCCAAAAAGAATCCTTCGGGTGTGTCTGAGTCTACGTTAACACCTTCTGAATCTACGTGCCAGTATTTTCCGTTATGTCCTAAACAGTACAGAAAAGGTTTAAATGCTGTTAACATGGATACAGTTTAACTTTTGACAGATTTTCTCCATAACTTTTATGTACAAGCATGCATTTTTAAATGTAATGTTTTTTTATCATGCATACACACACATATGAATTTATATTTTCATGTAAATTACTAATTGATAACTGTAAATTGATAACTTTCAGAAAGTTTATAATTTAAAAATTCTTCACAACACGAACTACTCTTAGCAAACAGATGTGGTGGCCCCATACCCCACTGGTCTCCTCAGAGCTCAACCTCCCTTCTTTAAGTCTCTGAGGTACCTCTGAAGTGGCATTGTTTCCACTTGTATATGTCAGTCTCTTTCTAATATCCTATCAAGCCTTTCTTGTCTGGCTCTTTATTATTGTTTGTTGTTTTTGTTTAACCCTGATACTATTACAGGATTAGGGAATGTTCTTTTCATTCTTTCTGTTACATACTTAATTGTGAGAATAGAGGCTGAAATCTTCAAATGAGGCACTTAAGGATTAGTGTCCTTTCACAAAGGAAGCTCTCAATCCCTGGGAGTAGACCTTGTGTATGAAGACCAGAATTAAGCGTGAAGGCCTCAACATGCACTGTGTGCAGAAGAAGACAAATAAGGAGATCCTTCTCCAGAATATCAAAGAGGAACTGTTTGATGGTTCACTAATATTGGAATGAAAGAGGCATCTTTCTATGGGGATAGGAGAGTGAAGGTTATGATGGATGAACTGACGCTGTTAATTTTTTTTTTTAATCTTGAAAAGTATATAAGATGCGGGCAGATCAGAACATGCTGGAAGCATTATCTCTCTGCTGAAGAAGACCGAGTTGTGGAGTATTAGTAATTTACATAAATATTTTCAATATTAGAAACTTCTTCAGAAACCAACTAACTCAGAATAACCAAACTATTCAGAATATCAGCATAACTAAGAAAATACAATTTAATTTAATTTTCTACAAAATAAATAGATGGATTTTGTTAAAATACTTACAACCAAAGTTATATACTATATAGTTTTGACACTGAAGTGCAAATATGCAAAATAATACATATAATTTTTGTGTATTCTACATCAATTTGTATAACCACTTTTGAAATTTAAAATTTACTTATATTCTCTCTCTCGCTCTGTGTTAGTTCATGAATATTGCCAGTGATAAAATAAGGAAAAAGACTGGCAACGCAGATTTGGCTTACCTCTGAAGTAAACAACACCCTTTTCCCCACGCTCCACTTGGATTGTTTCATAAGTAGCTCGATTGCATTCAAGTCGAACATTAGAGCCAGCTTTGTAGCCAACAAATCCTTGTTCACACTTCAGCACCAGAATTGGTCTATAACATGTTGGTTACAAATTTATTTTCTCCAGTTTTCATGTCATACAAAACTGTTATACATATAACAAAATATAAGTTTTTATTAGTAATAATAATATAGTATAATAATACTGGTCATCAAATTACTGTCCATCATTGCTTAGGACCGGCAATAGGTTTCTAAGGCTGTAGTGAATATACATGTCTCCTGATGACTATGCAGAATTGAATTTAAATTTTCCAAATTTAATTTTTAATTAAAAAATTAAATATATTAATCACTGGTTAATTTAATGACCAAATTAATAATAAATATGATCACTGGTTTGAATAGTAAATGACCAAAGTTGTTATTATTTTATTTTTATAGTTTAGTAGTACTAAATTAAAAGTTTCTTATCTGTTATAGTGAAATCAACAAAGATTTGGAATTGACTTTTAAATCAACTGGTTATGTTATCAGCAGCCTTTGACACTGAAAAATTAAATGTGTTCAGAAAAGAGATTTGATAATTTGGCAAAGACCTTTTTTCTATATGATCGTTAACTTAATTTCACTTCCTTTTTTAACAAAATAATTGCGAAAATTAACCATCAAACAAATATTATTTATGCAGAAATTTAGATTTAATTAATATGAGAATGAGAACCGTGATAAAATAATTTGTTAAGTTCTAACAGTATACACATAACAAGTCTATATTGTTATATAACAGGTTATAAAAATATAATTAAACAATGAATTATGAGGAAAAAACACAATTGGACTTCTCTGAAGTCTTGTGACTTAGTATCATGCGAGTCAATTTGTTTTCACCACTTGATAAATATTAACAGTCTTTCAGAAAATTTTGTATAATAGGCCTTGATGAATTATAAATTTTTTTTACATTTTGATCATTAGTGTTACAGAATTACTAGATTTTGAATTAGACTTCTGTCTGTCCCAATGTTTAATTCTGTTACTGACTTAGTATCGGACTGTTTAATATTATTTCAAACATAAATTTAGCTGTTCCTGTACATACATTCACAAAACAAACAACAAAAGGAAAGTTATCGGAAATACTCTTTTACTGTATACAATAAAAGGTGAAGTTACTGCTGAGGGAGACATAAAGTCCAAACTTTATTGCCTATAAAACCTTTTGCGCCAGTTGTTTTGCTGGTTTAGCATAAGTCAAAGAACTAAACGTTGTTTTAGATTTTCCTCGTTACTTGAACTAATAATTATAAAAATGGTGACTATTCATTTAACTGAATAATTAGAAAAGAACACATAACTGAATGTGTCTTCACTGTAGCAAAAGTTGTAAAATCATGAGTTTTCTGCATTAAAAAAAAAAGAATATTTTGCATGTTCAAAGCTGTTCTGGTTTTTGTTGCCTGACATTGTAATGCTGTCTAAACTCCCCCTTAACTCGTCTGTTCAAGTTAAAATAAAATTAAAATAAATAAACAAGATATAGCCAAAACAAAAATATGTTGGAAATGATAAATATAAAAGTAAAACCAAGATGTCAGTTCACGATGTCCTTGACTTATGTCGCAGCACAGACAGTGCTATTCTAGTTCTTTGGAAAGAATTACTAAATAGGTTGTTCTTAGAAAACTGTTGAATTCAGTAGTTATTAGAGTGTGTATATAATTAATTACTGTTAAAAGCCTCAGTTTTATACTCACATACATTCATACATATAGTAAAATATGTACAGTTTTATTCATAAAATCTTATTTAATGTGGAAATAGCAGTGTTTCAACTATACCGGTATTTTAAAAAATGTAGAAGGTTGCATTTCATAGAATTCTACTGTTTCATTTTTTAATGGTTTATCTCCTGTTATTCAGATTTTGTTTGATTTCAAGAGTGTTGCAATTCTTTGCGACAAAAGAACACAATCCCTCTCTATGTGAAGTGGGACTTACAAACTTTACCCAGTTTTGACTGACATGCGAAGAAACCTCACACTGTCCTGATTACAATGAAATTTACAATATTTTAAAAGATTTCAAAAATTTTATATTATTTTCCATTGTTATAAGTTGTTAAAGATTCATTGATGGTATGGTTATTTTTAACAGTCGAGATAACAACCATACAAAGAATGTCTCAAAATTTAAAAGAAAGGATGGAAAAGTATAGGATTAAAATAATGAGAACGCATAATAAGTAAGGTGTGAGAGAAGACATATGAAAGAGGATAATAAAACAAACCCATAAGTATAGAAAATACAAGCATGCTGACTAAGGAGCAGGAAAAACAATCTTGTGTGGCAGAATCACCTTGCACCTGAGGGAGAGGTTGGTTAAGTGTTTTGTTTGGAGTATTTTACTTTACAGATCAGAAAAATGATAGCAACAGGTTCTAAGCATTGAAAACATGGATTTGGAGGAAAATGTACAACAATCAAGAAGGCCAGAACTTCTGTGAATGTGAAAATTATCAAGTGGGGTCACCTGCGATCAAAATGTCAGTGAGAATAGGATTTTTTTTTTGTAATTCTGCCAGTCAGCAGTTACTTGCAGAAATATTTCTACTCTATTGTGAGTGAATAATATAAAAATGTCACATGGATATGAGAGGATACATTTCTTTTAAACTAAAAAAAAAAGGATAGAGCACTTCTGCTAACACTATAATGCTGATAACAGCAAAAACAATTGTATTTGAAGGAAGAGTTTTGTTTTAAATACTTATGACATTGCTATAACAATCAAACATGATTTTACCTGTTAATAAGGTAGAAGAAATATTTGCATGTTTCATCTACAGCATCACTGTTGGCGTACAAGTGTCCTGAGCGTTTGGTTGCAATGTATTTGCCGTTGTTTGCTCGGAAACAGACGGAACCGTCTCCTTGCCAGACAAGATCAAACAGAGCATTTGATGATCTGAAATTACAAAATGCAGATATTTTTATAATTTAATAATTTTGGACATTCAAAAAAAGTTTTTCCTAATAATAATAGTTATTTGTATGAATGCAGTTCATTGAGTTTGTTGTGTATTAGATAATTCTGACAAAAATAATTTTGAGGCTGTATTAATAAGAAAAATATATAACTCTTTGCTTATTTGAAACCTCTCTCTTAAATAAGTTATGCTCCTATCAGTATGTACAATATACACATTGGTAGATCTAGGATTTTTCTGAGCGGGGCAGTGCTACTATTATTGTAGCAGGTCTGTTCTTTGTATTGATAACAAAAAACAGATTTATGGAATACCTTAATTCCCATGAATATGTTTGGAAATAAAGTCGTTGTTAAACAGGGTGAACCTAACTGCTGAATTTTCAAATTTTTGCCCAGTAAGAGATATTGACATGAATTTTTCATCTACATGCTTAGTTTTCAATGCTTTAAAATGCTGTATTTTTGTTTGTACAAATACAGTTTTATTATGTTATACTTCTATTATGACAAAACTGCTTGGACATATGTTATTATTATGAATAAATTTTATAAAATAAAATTTTCAGTACTACAGACAAAGATAGCGATATATTAATTTGTTTCTGCATCCCCCACTGGATAATACATACAGATTTAACAGTGGTACGATTGTGTTTTAAAAATTGTACTAAAAGATCAAAAAAATAATTAAATGAATTTTCTTTGATGAAACAGAATTTTTCTTATTCAAGGCACAGTTAAGGAGTCATAGATCATAATGAAGGTTTAAATATGATGGAGGTTTCACTTGATCTGCTACCTCTCTGAGAGTATCAACAATTTTTCAAATCAAAAAAGTACATAAAATATATGACAGTTTATTACAACAGTTTCTATAAATTTTAATAAACCATGAATATTACTACAGTAATGAAGAAAGTAACTAAAGCTGATGTTTTACTGTTGAATGTTCAAAAATAATAGAAAGTTATACTAACTATATTAATACACTTTTTATTGTCTGTAAAATACCTTAGTTCGATTCACATAAAAGCACTGTCTTTATTTGTTAGTTTGGTCAAGTCAACACCGTATGAGATCTGTGTTTAAGAATTCTTTTGGCAGTGGATGATCCACATGTCCTTTAAAAAGGGGCCATTTCCAAGAAATCATGAAGCCAGTAACAGAGAAGTCTGCAACTTAAACATTCTGTTTTGGTCATTGTGTAAGTATTTTCGTGCTTCTTTCAAGATTCTTGAATATTTTTTTAAATTTGTTGATTTTAAAATCCTTACTTATTTGTTTTGAAACTGTGTATTTTAAAACTAAAAATTCAATCTTTTGCCCTCCTTGCCAACTAGGTTTCCACTTGGTATCCTGTGATTGTTACACAGAGATATAAGAGATATATTTAAGGGGGGGATGATCAGGATCGGAACTTACTCCCAAAGGGTCAAAAAAGTTGACGAATTTTGTTAATCTCTTTAATTTTTAGGCTCTTCTATTATTTTTTTTAGCTGTTTTTTCAGATAGTAAGAAAAACAGCTGTTTTTTCTTTTTTAAATATACAGACAGGTTTATTACGCAGCATTTCCATATATGTCTGAAATATGAAATATAAGAAAATTAATTCAGTCAGTATCTTCTAAACAGTGTTTCAATAACAGGTATTTTTATTGTGTTATCACTGTTTATTTTTATGGGATTGATTTCATGATGTTATCTCATGGTTTTCAGCTACTTAAAATATAGTAATGTTAATTACTCTTAGCTGTGTTTTTTCTTTTGTATGAAGCCGACTCAATTTGACTGGAACCCCCCCCCCCAGGCCTAATTCTATATACGCCACTGTTGTTACAAGATTACTGAATCGGGAATAAAATAACAAGAACATTCTCATTTTTGTTTTCCTATGTCACATTGGAGAACAATGCTACTGAGAATGGTAGGGAACCACAGTAACGCTAAAAATAAATATTCAGCCAAAGGTTCAAAGACCTATTCCAAGGATAACAAGGTATAGCCAATAAATCATTGAGAAATGATAAGAGTACAATAACAGTACAGGACAAACCTGTTTGGCATTAGTCACTACCTGTTTGACCCCATACGTTGACACCACAAAAATTCTGTAATGAGGAAGTGTGCAATATGGATAATTTCAGTTCTGACAACATCTGTGATCATCCACGAGGGGACACTAACAAAAGTGAAGCAAATTAAATGGTCAGCAATTGTGAAAATTATTTAACATCATAATAGTGTTCTCTGCCGATTACATCATTGGCCCACAGACTGTCAACAACATTGTCTGTGTTTGTATCACATGCAAATGGAATGTCTGTCTGCACCTCAAAATAAGGACGAAATATTTAATAAAACTAATCTGTAAAGTCTGTATTATATTTTTAAAGACTTCATATGAGAAAGCATTTTGAAATGTTCAAACACTTAATCTTACTGTATATACAAATAATTTAAGATTTCAGTACATATATTTAAGTACTGTTTAGTGTGTATTGAAATACAAAAGGTTCACTATTTAAAAACAATAATTGTAGATGAGTTGTGACACCACTAAGTAAAAATAAAATTTGTGTGCATTTTTATTTTTGTTTATATTTTCTAATGTTTTTAATTTAATAAAGGTGACCACATCAGATTCATCATACAAATTGTAGAGCTCTAAATTATATCTTTTCCTCCAGGCTCCCCCCTCTTCCACTAGACCAAAAATTTGCCTGAGGATCCTCCTTTCAAATATATTTAGTTGCCTCTCAGTAGTAAACTAAGGATTCATCTTATTTTTTCAGAGACAACTCTTGAAATAACTGCAAGAGTTCCTGTTCTTGCTGACAAGAGGGGTATATTCTTGTCTATGATAAAATGAATATATACAAACAAAAAGAAAACTGATAGCTAATGTAGAAAAATGTGTAAGGTATTGCAGCTAATAGTTATGTGGATCCATGTAGTATATATTGCATGTTATCTTTGCATGAAAATTGCTTTACACAGGAGCGTATTTACAGGCGGGACAAACGGGACCCCCACCCCCCAAAAGGTCGATAAAAGTTGACGAATTTTGTTAATCTCATAATTTTTAGGCACTTTTATTATTTTTTCAGCCAGTACCTATTTTAAATATACAAACAGGTTTATTACACAGCATTTGCTTTGCGTGTACATACATTTGAAACATGAAATATAGGAAAATCAATGCAGTCAATAAGTATCTCCTAAATAATGTTTCAATAATGCATATTTATTTTTATTGTGTTATTACAGTTTAATTTAATGGGACTGATTTCAACCACTTAAAGATAGTATTGTTGATTAGTGGTTGCTTTGTATGAAGCCAACTCGACTCAAGCCTAATTGTAGATACGCCTCTGGGTTTACAACCAGATTTAATAGTTACTGTAGGTGTTATTACTACAAATATTCTAAAGCGCAAATTAACAAATTTTTAAAGAAAAAGAAGAGACACGAAAATTATTACACAATTTTAACAAAAATACAAATGGAGAAAGTTAAAATGCAGCTCACAGAAGGCTGAACACTATTGGAAAGCTGACAGAAAAGAAGATGGGCTTCCAGAAATTGGAGCAACGTTAACATCTCCAATCCTTGCAAGTTTCTGATAATGATGGTGACAACTGTAATGACACTGTACATCAGTCTTTACAAGAATGCAAACGGAGGAAACATTACGGGGCATGTCACAACAGCACACAAAGTAAACACAATTTAATGGCAATGTTATGTATGAGCAATGTACACACTCGAGATAACAGGTATAATATTAAATAACTTGTTTTGTGCAGTCAAAGAGGCCCCTAAATACTGACCGACCACATCCAATTACTGTACTGAGCAATTCATTATCTTGGATTCAGGGCCGTATTTGAGGAGGGGGTCGGGACCCCCCCCCCCCGGAGTGTCAAAAATTTGACAAATTTCGTTAATCTTTTAATTTTTAGCCTATTTTATTATTTTTTCAGCTGTGCACACTAATATAGTAGTAACTATTTTTTAAATACACAAACAGGTTTATTAAAACCATTTGCTTGTCCCTTTGAATTATAAAATATAGAAAAATCAATTCAGTCAATAAGTATCTTCTAACTAATGTTTCAGTAGCATACTTTTATTGTGTTATTACTGTTTACTTTAAAGGGATTGATTTCAAAATGTTATTACACGTTTTTCAATCACTTTAAAGATAGGAATGTTGATTAATCTTAACTTGTTTTTCTTTTGTATGAAGCCGACTCGAATGGACCCCCCCCCCCTCCAAGCCAAATTGTAGATACGTCACTTCTTGCATTAATCTTCAACATTCTGTTTTGAACACACTTAGTCTGTCTCATTTTTTATCAGTATCTTATTCAGCCTACTATTATTAGTATTACAACAAGAAATAAAGTAATAATTATACTTTAAAATTTATTATTTAAAAGTAACAGTCTCTGCCACATGAGTGTGACTCAAATTGAAAAAAGTTGGTAGAAATTAAAAAAAAATAGCAAAAATACTTTGCACACGTCATCAAACACAGTATTTAGAAATATAAGTGTACAGTGCACGAAATATGTTGAATAAGAGTTTTTTTGCTACGATGCATATCGTAGTTCGTTTCTTTTGTTTATAAACGAATCATTTACTTACTTGGTATTATAAGAATCCTAAATAGTAAGAGATCAGAAGAATGTTAACGTATTTTGGCACATATTTATAGTTTAAAACACACACTGATGCGCACGGGAATCGAATCTTAGGCCTCTGGATTCAGGTATGGAGCCTCACTGATCGGATATAGGTTACTATAGAAAAACTAACCAAAACAGAAAAAGTATTACATGATATGAACTACGATAGAATATCCTTTCTGATAGATTCTTAAATACTGTGTTCTTTACAGCTTTACGCGATATGTCAACGTAGGCTATGTATAAAAAAACTCGGTTTTTACAGTCTGGATTCCACAGCCAGTTTAATATTGAATGAGCAAGTTGTTATTTTGCTTACCTTTTGTCACCGACGGCCTGAATTCCGCCACCGGTTTCCAGAGTCCAGTAACGATCCTGCATGGTGCGGATGTACCAGCGTTTCGTGGAACCGTCGAATTCTAACTGGAACATCTCGTGGTCGGATATCTCGTCTTGGTTGGCCGTTACGTCCACACCTGCAAACAGATTTTAATTTGTAGTTGTATCGTCTTTTACACAATGCCGTTTGGGTTCGATTCCCGCCACAGGCAACAAAGTAATCTGACTCTTACTTAACATTGACGTTATCGCTGTTATTGCCCAAATTTGTTACTCTCCCTTTCGCAAGACAATGGCAAACAAGTTAATTATATCCCTGGCTATCTAGTAGTACACTTTTAGTATGCCGTTCGTAGCTGGCGTAAACTTTTTAAGTTTCATAATCAGGGAGTTCGAAAATTTTTGTACGTACTGATCACGGGTAGGCTTACGTACGGTTCAAGAACAGTACTAGCATGACTGAACGTGTTGTATTAATATAATTTGAAATTACTTTCTTTAGTCAGTAGTCCGAAGATTGATTGACTCGGTTTAATGACGTCTTCGAACGACTTATTATATTTTGATAGTGGTATTAGGCAAAGGTACCGTGCTCGCTTGGACGTCACAGTCATGTAAAATGACTGAATACAAACCAATTTATTTATTTTGTTTGCTGGTACAAAATGAAGCCGCGCTGTATACCAGTCTCACCCCCCTCATTAAACCAGGTGGTCTTGGGCTTCCACTTTAATTTTTCAAACTATATTTATTTTGCTACTCTTTAAATCTACCTCAACTAACTACTATTTTTATTGCACAAAATATTTATTTTTATTGCCCTGTATTTACCAAATTGATCGGTTTAAATTCTTATTGCCCTTGCCATTAAATTCTAAGAAAATAATTTACTGATAATTTAATTTTTGAGAAATGAATTTTTGCACAGTTTCCTATCAAAACATTAAGCATACACTTGATATCTTCAAAAATATTACTACCGGATATTGGATTCTAGATTTGTTTCCTTATCTCCGTAAGAATGAAAATTTAGCGGTCATAAAACTTTCTGAATATTTCGTGCTGTAAAAACCGGCGTAAAAAGTGTAATAATGTGATTAAACAACAGTTATAACAGCAAAGCAATTACAAAGAAACATGATATAACAGGCAGTGATAAAACGAGCGATAACCTCCACCGTTTTTTGTGTATAAATATCACAGCGCGCGCGCACACACACACAAACTCGTTCACTTTCTAACTCTATCCGTAAGTTTGTTAACACGAGATGAATATAAAAACCTACTTTCAAATTCAGGTATAAAATAAAATTAACAAACGTGCAATGGAGCGTGACTTTAGATGACATATTTATAGAATAGACGTACAGTATGCAAGAATAATTGAATTGCTCCGCCCAACAACGCTGCAAACGCCAACATTTCCAAAACGCGCAGGTTTTGTTGAAACAACGTTGCAAACGACATTCTGAATAGTGTGGGGTATTTTTTGTTTGAGAAAGTTTAGGTTGGCTGCTCTGAAATAAGCCTACAATCTCCCGCGTTTAGTTCCGCGATAGCAACAACGTTGTAAGTGCCTACCCAGTCAGGCGTCATGCTGTCACCTGGCGACGAAAACGTTTAAACAGTGGAAGAAAAAGGAAGATTTGTGTGTCTTCGTGGAAGAATAAGATAAGAAATGTTTCGAGGGACTCGGGAAATCCGTACGTATCATCACAGAAGAAGCCAGTACCAGGAAAACTGCCCCCAACTGAGGTAAGCTCAACAACGTTGTAACTGCCACCTGTTGCAATGCACTAGCTCAGTGGTTCCCAAAGTGGGGTCCGTGGATCCTGGGTCCGCAACAACGTTTCAGGGGGTTCGCAAACGCTTTTTAGGAAAAATAGAATATACCGTAATTTCCTACGATTTGTTGTAGTTTAACATCTAATTTTAGAATCTTAAAACAATTACTAGAAAATACCAGTATTTTTTTTTGTGTGCAAACTAATTGTAATTGTAAAATTAACTTGAAACTAATGGCTTTAATAATGTCTTTAAAGCTGGAAACACATTGCTATCACGTCACGTGATCATGAGAACACGCGTGAACTCATATGAGTTTTTTTTAAATTAAAAAAGGAAACATACTGTCATTTACATATCATTAATAATTTGAAAACCACCTAAGTTGATTAACATTCGACGATTGTTTTCTTCTGTAACTATGGTCTGTGATTCGACTGCGTTGGTCATTTGAGGTGAGTACGTTGAATAACAGCTACCGTAGTTGATGCCAATTCTGATAGGAGGCCGTTCTTGTTTTGATAAACGCTGATTCATGTCGATCTGGGCTTGCAGTACAGAGTTGCTCAGCTGTAATTTAATTTTAGCTTGTTCCAGTGGTGGTGAAGTTTTGGTCATCTTTGCCATGCGTAGAAAGAACATGTCTGTTTCGTCCATTTGTTGATGACATTTTTTTCATGCCTAGCTTTTCTTAAATTTGCATTGTCTGTTAATAAGTTTAACATGTCACTTACATCCGTGTCTCGCCCATCTCGTTTTCTTTTCTTTTTTTATTACTTCCAAATGATCAGAAACGTCTTCATTTCTGCCTACACTAAATAGTTTCTTCTAACACACTTTCATTGGGCTGTGTTTGATTATACTCAGCTTCATGTATTTCAGTTTCTGATCCCTGTGTACAACTGTCCTCGGTAACCTCTTGCACATTCCCTAGTATTTTTCTTGTGTCTATGAATGGCAAAAGGAATGCCATTTGATTTTCGTATTTCCATGTTGTAATTTTATTACAAGCTTGGCCACTTTTCTTCTGACGACGCCTTTTCAGTGCATTTAAGAAACATCTTCTCAGTTTATCCCACGTTTCTTTCACCGTTTCAGCTGCAAAGAGAAAAAAGTAACACTACTTGATTACAGTTACTTAAAGTTCTTGTGTTTAGCAAAAGATTTGGAGTACTTAAGGGGAGCTTGAAGATACGCATGCTATGTTGATGCTTCTTGAATATTTCTATGCAAATTTTATTGACAAATTTTTATCCTATGTACTTTTTTATTTTTTGAAGATTTTTTTTTTGTTAAAAATATTATGTCCCTTTGCCACAAATATTTGAATATTTTTGGAACAGATGACTTAGAAGGCTACAGTTTGCTTTATTTTAAACGTAAATTTATAAAATTTAAGTTTGCAACTATTATTCACGTGAGCTCACGTGACATGATAGCAATGTGTTTCCAGCTTACAGTCTGTCCAGGCAGGAAAGGCGGCTAGAAGATTAACAGGCCTATCGCGAACGAGCGCGCGCGCACACGCATACAGAAACTGAGTCACACAGGCAGCACTGTTAGCCTGGTTTAAATGAAGAGTCACCTCTGCTTGAACGAATTGTGTGTGTTTGTGTTGTGTGAGGGGAGTTAGATAATCCTCTAGCTGCCTTCCCAACATGATTTTATAAATCATGTCGCGTAGCAGATCTGTTTGCCAGCCGAACTGACTAGAGCGCCGCATCAACGTAGAACTGATCGTGCTGTTTTAGTCCACGTATAAGCACTGTATCTCGTATATAAGCACTGTATCTAAGCATAACATTTTTCTATGTATCTGGTTTTACACATAAGTAGCTGGATTTCTACACGTGTGGCTGGAAAGATAGAGCCGAGATTGCAAAAGTTAAGAAATAAACTTGATGTCGAGAGTAACTTCATATTGAAATTATTAGACATTAAACCTAATATTGCAAAGCTACGTTCAAAACAGATTCATTCTTCACATTAAACTATGTTTGATATCATTAATATTATAATTTTGCAAGTTAAAAGAATTTTGATTTTAATACATTTTAATTGAAATATAAGAGTTTGTATCACATTTACGGTTTGTTTTATTTTATAACAGACAGGGTCCATGAAATTTTTAATTTTTTAGAGGGGGTCCGCGGACTGAAAAGTTTGGGAACCACTGCACTAGCTGATAGATGGAAAAAGTTTTGTCAGCTTGCGGTTGCTCCGCACTCATATTTTCGATTGCCTATTCCGAGAAGCCAGTTTGCGTGTGTAGGATGTTGTGTACTAGCTCTCGTACTTGCGGCTTGCGATATTTACAAATGCGCACTCGCGTAAACCCGTTCCAGAGTCGCTAAAACAGATTTCCGTTCCACCGCTTTATTCATTTCTTAAGGAACTGATTTTAGCTGACAAAACTTTGTTCTGTGTAGAATACCCATGTTTCTTTAGGGATTTGAATACTACCTGTTTATGTATGAATATAAAATGAAGTTAATCTTATTTTATTTTGAAGCTAATATAAAGTAGTTAAAATTAGGGCATAGCCATCCATGTATCTATTAGCAACAAGTTTTTATGGGTATCGATATTTTAAAAAATTTAATTTTTAAAATATTGACATAAAAATTCGAATATTTTTTGAATTTTTATTTTTTGTTAAGATTTATACAAAAGGATCTATAAATCATAGGAAGATGGTTATGCCCAAAAAAAAGGTCTCAAATTTTAAAATTGTTGGAAATTTTTCACTAGAGAATCCCCTTAAAGAGACAACTTTCGACATAATTTTGTTCCTTTCAGGGTAGAGTGTGTCGGTGCAGTTTTGATTGCGGGGACATCCTTCATGAAGAAAAACTAAAGCTCTTCCAGGATTTTCACAATCTGACCTATAATAACCAAACAAGATTTTTGGCAGAAACTTGCATGAAGGTGGTCGACATAAACCGCAGAAGGGTAAATGAGGAGCTTTCTACCCGCCATTGCACTGTTGAGTATTACATTCCACGGACAGAATCCAATGTTAGGATTTCCCAAAAAACTTTATGTAATATATTTCAAATCACTCCTCGCCGCCTTCAGATTCTGCAACAAAAAATTAAATTTAAGAAGCCTTTAAAAGACGACCGTGGAATACATGATAACAGAAAAAACAAAGTTTCTCATGAAACTAGAGAGCTAGTAAAAAATCATATGTCCTCTTTTTGCTCAACAAGAAAGTCATTATTCCAGAAACACTAGTAACAAGAAATACCTCAATCCAGATTTGAGTAAGAAAAAAATGTGGAAACTGTTTTTGGCCAAAAACCCTGTAGTAGTTTGCTCCCTGCATTTGTACAGAGATGTTTTTAACAAAGACTTTAATCTTAGATTCGGGGTCCCAAGATAAGATACGTGTGCATACTGTGACAGATTGTATGTGCAGATGTTGTCAGCTAAGAGTGAAAATGAGCTAAAAGCAGTCGAAACTGAAAGTAAAATCCACCATATGAGAGCAGACCTAGCTTATAAGTCACTTGCACGGGACGCCTCAATCTCTAAAGAAAATCCAAATACTGTTGTAGTATGTGTTGACCTACAGCAAGTTTTGTTTTGTCCCAATCTAACACATAACAATGTGTTTTATCAACGCCAGCTATCTTGCTACAATATTGCAATAAGCAATCAAGCTAACAACAAATCTATTATGTTCTGGGACGAAACTGTAGGTAAACGAGGAGCAGCAGAGGTGTCATCGTGCATTCTCAAGTACGTAGAAATACACTTCACACCACTGAAGCCAGGTGAGGCACGTGTTTTGATTTTCTGGTCTGATCGATGTATTGGTCAGAATAATAACTGGCGGATGATTGCCCTAATGCAGCATCTAGTGGTGGGAAAGTACTTTTCGTCAGTAGAACAAAAGTTTATGACTACTGGCCATAGCTTCCTCCCATGTGCCCGCGATTTCGCTGTCATCGAGGGAGCAAAAAAAGGGGCCAAAGTGTACATCCCTATGCACTGGGTAGAGGTAATTGCCAATGCCAGTCCCAGCAGGTTTGAAGTGTGTGTTATGGGAACAGACGACTTCAAGTATTTGAGTGTTGTTGAAAATTCTCTGCGTAAAGGAAGCTATAAGATTACTGAACAGGTCTGGTATCAAATAGCTTCTGATAACCCTACAACATTACGCGGCAGAACTTCACACAATGTGCTCCAGCCATGGAAAACACATAGCATTGCTAAGAAAGCTCAGGGAAGGGGCGAGAGAAACCTTCCACCAGTTGAAGTAGCGCGATTTTGCAACTTGTACGGCGAGCGCCTTCCAATTAAACAGGCCAAGAAAACTGACTTGGAAAATATGTGCCGATATATTCCTGAGGAATTTGTTGAATTTTATAATAACCTTCGAGGTGAATAAACATTGTTTTGGACATACTTATTTAAATACTTTAATGTCTTAATAGCTATCTTGAAAGTTTTTATTTGTAATGACCAGGTTGATATGTTTATATTCATTTTCTCAAAAAATTATTCTGTTAAGTTGACATTGTGTGTGTGTGTGTGTGTGTGTGTTAGTTTCATTAAAGAAATATGGACTTAAGAAAATTGTATTCATTTTATCCCTAGTTTCAAATAATATAATCAATAGGTACGATGTGCAACAACGTTGTAACCGACAGGCGCTTACAACGTTGTTGCTCTATAAGGAGGTTAGTTTTTTATATATTTCTTAAAATAAGTGAACAACAATCGTGTGGGACTGTAAAATACTCTTTTCGAAATTGTTATAATACATTACGGCTAAAAAACTAGCCAAAAGATATACACAACACATGAAAAACAGTTTTTACGGTTTTTTGAAAAATTGTATTTTTGGCACTTCCAACGTTGTTGGGCGGAGCAATTCAATTAAAAAAAAAAAATGCTACTTAAAATAACATTTTTACACACACGGTTCACGACAATGTTAACAGTTGAGAGTTAATACGCTTTCAAGAAATTACCTGAAAATACACGGTGCGTACAATGTAAAAAGGTTTTTTTTAAATGATAGAAAAAAAGACATGTTAGTAAGCTTAGAAACTTACAGTTTTGAACCGGTCCCACGGATTGCGGATTCTGCAAGCTCACTGATCAAAACTAGATTAAGATTATTTCTGTCAAGTGTATAGAAAGGAGTAACTTTAACTTGATAATTTATTTTTGAATGAAGTGTAACATGACGGGGACTGTTTAATACGGTAGCCACGTAGAGCTGTTTATATGCGCATTTAATATCGGAACACGTTTGAAGTACGCGACAATGAGAAAGGGAATACGTAAAGTCTCACTAAAAATAAACTATAATCGTCGTTATGCAAATCGAAACTCATGAATATTAAAGCCTCATTAATTTGTACGTCCTGGAAACTAGAAAACTGTCAAAATTGATAGCAATAATAACAACACAACAGGGAAATAAGTGGAAAACAATTAATTCCAATGTCAGGTCAAAGAAAATCAGCGAAGCGTAAAGCTGCAGGAAAAGGAAACGGTCAGAACGGGCTGTCCGCTGGTGAACTGATCGCGGCCACAAATACATACTGTATTGTTCTGTCGTACTGTATGCAAACGTCTGGGCTGGAGTCCGTCTCCCGCCCGACACGCCCTACTGAACCATCAGAGCAAGACCGAGTGAAACTAACTCTGTTATTGTTTTTGCCGTCATTTTTACTAAAACAATTTTCTCGAGTAATATTCGTATTAAAATCGTCGGTGCGAAAAACAGGAGGAAATAACCTGATGCAAACAGCAAAGTGCCTCCACCCGCAGGTTCGGAGCATAAGGAATTTCGAGGCTTCTGCACGTTAACTTGGATCTGCGACGGTCTTTTTAATCAATAAACAATGGGAAAAGTAATAAAAAATATCACTTTCCCAAAAAAAGAATCTTACAGTCACAGACTGCGGCAAGATTCAGAGTGCTGAAATGCATTTTTTTCGAAGTACTTTAATCTATACATTACAAGATAGAATAAGGAATGAGGGTATCAGAGCAGAACTCGAAGTAGAGAACATAAATGAAATTATTTCAGCTTACAGAAGACAATGGTGGGATCATCTGCAAAGGATGACAGAGGTTCGATTGCCGAAAGCGGCACTGAACTATAAAACCATTGGTAGAAGCGACGCGAGTCGTCCGAGGATGAGATGGGTGCCGGAACAGGTCTATTATATAACCTAATCCTTGAAGTGAAGACTACGACATTTTCACTCCGTAATTACCAGGATCGCCCGTCTGACATCAGTTTTATCCCTTGGTCTTATTAAATTTGTACGAGGAAAGGTCAGTATTAAATTTTGACGATGGAGCCTATCCCAGGTGGCAGATTTTCCCAAAACTCATCGTATTTATAAAAATTAGTTGCTTCTTTCATTACAAATAACGTGGCCTTGAATACCATCAGAGTAGCTTAAGGAGGGGCTAACCTTATACGTAAGCCGTTCAGCAGCGTGGCCAGCACTACGCTCTACCCGCTCATTATTAATCTATTCATGATTCTCAGTCGTACGTTGACGAGTGCGATGAGCAACAATCCGATGAACGCTTTGAAGCCTGACACACGCTGGAGTCGAATCCGAGTCCTCTAGATTGGCAAGTCGTCAGTCACCGGACCCGTTGGACTATCAAGTCCTTAATAACAGGCTATTTAGTTTTATTATTGATCTTGAAATGTTTACTTTCCAGTAATAAATACAAGGGGGGACCCCCCCCAGAGGGTCAAAAGTTGACAAGAAATTTGGTTAATCTCTTAATTTTTTAGCTGTTTTATTAATTTATCACCTGTGTACGCTAATACATTAGTAAATCTTTTGTCTACGAACAAGTTTATTACTCAGCGTTTGCGTATACGTTTAAAATATGAAATATAGGAATATCAATTAAGCGAATAAACAATGTTTCAATAGCGCTTATTTTTATTGCGTTATTACTGTAATGCGATTGATTTCAGTATGTTATCACACGTTTTTCAGCCACTTTAAAGATTTTAATATTGATTAGTCTTAACTTGTTTTACTTCCATGTTCCATAAGGAAATGGCGAAAAAAATCGTGTTCGAGATAACGGCTGATTCTGATTGTACTACCCTCAAAACATGAAGAAAAGTCATTTTTCGAAAAGTGTGTGTGTGTGTGTGTGTGTGTGTGTGTGTGTGTGTGTGTGTGTGTGTGTGTGTGTGTGTGTAGAATTTTTTCTATGGCAAACGATATCAGCCGCAAATTCAAACTGAATTAAATAATTTTTTTTCATACATCCCTGAATTGTAGAGGACTCAAGGCCTATTGTTTTTTATGAAGATCGGTTAAGGGAAAGGGGTAGTTTACCTACAACGTTTTATTTTTTAATAAGGGTAATTTTTTCTATGACGAACGATAACTGCCGGAAATTCAAACAGAATCAAATAATTTTTTTCATATGTGACTGAGTTGTAGAGGACTCAAAGCGTATTGATTTTGGTGAAAATCGGTTAAGCAGAAAGGGTAGTTTACCTGCAACGTTTTGTGTTTTAACAAGAGTAAAGTACTTAATTTTGATAAATAAAGCATCCTGAAAAGAAGGTCATAACAATCCACTGTAGAAACATAGATGAAATATCTATAAATAAAAAGGCTAGTTGAAGAGGGTGGGGATAATTGTCTATAAATGAAAATGATAGTTGAAAGGGGAGGGGATAATTTTTATTTATATGTCATGTGTACAACATTATCGCCAACAAAGAAATAGTTTGTTGTTAAAATTCATTCCCAGGCTGTTTGACCATGGTCCAATGTTTTCTACAAAACCAGACGTTTCGGCAGTGTTATTGACGCCATCATCAGTGAAAATCCAGTGCGCTAACGTGAGGTGGTATACGTTAGTGACCACAGTATCGTGGTTAAGGCTGAAGCAATAAGTAGAAGTAAGTAGTTCTTTGGAAATATTTCATTTCGAAAATGATTTTAAATATAAATCTTAGAACATGGAAGTCGTGTGTGGTTCTCCATACCGATATTTTTCTTTCGTATGAAGCCGACTCGACCGGACCTCCTCCCAGACCAAATTCTAGACTCGCTAGTGATAAGTACTATATTCCGATTCCTACGAAGGTTGGGTGTAAGAATGAACTACAACAGTACACCTTCGTAGACTTACAAATTTATTATCCTCGAACGTGTTAATCCGTGTTTATGCAGGCAGCGGCCGTGTTTCAATAGCAGAGATACGACAAGCGTGGGCTACGTGCCACATAAATTAACTGAAGCCGTCCAAAATAAATTGTGGCTTTTGTTCCATCCCCTTTACAGAGTACAAGTCTATGAACTGTGAGAGAGAAATAAAGAAAAATAAACAATATAGAGAGACTAAAGAATTCAATGCACAGACTACTGCAGTTCAATTCAATACTGCGCATTTCAGCTTCTCCGGTTAGTTTTTGTGTTACCGTCTTTGAACTGTGACAACCGACATGGGTACAGGGGCGTATTTACGAGGGAGGGGGTGTGTGAACGGGACCGGACCCCCCAGTGTCGAAAAAAGTTGAGTTTTGATAATCTCTTAATTTTTGGGTTCTTTTATTATTTTTTCAGCTAGTAACTCTTTCTTAAAGATACAAACAGAATTATTACACAGTATTTGATATACGTTTGAAATACGAAGTATAGGAAAATCAATTCAGTCAGCATCTTCTAAACAGTGTTTCAATAGCTCGTATTTTTATTGCCTAATTTCCGTTTAATTTGATGGGATTGATTTAATTACTTTAGTGGGATTGATTTAATTATGCTAAAACACGTTTTTCGGCCACTTTAATGTTGATTAGTTTTAACTTGTTTTTTTCTTTTGTATGAGAAGCCGACTCGACCGGATCCCGGACCCCCTCCCCTACGACCGAATTCTAGATACGCCACTGATAGGGTAACCAAACCGAGGCAAACTAATAAGCACCCAAAGTAACAGCATCGTCTTCATATATGAGGGACTACTGTGGCCAAACTATCCAGAATGTTTGATCCACTGTACTCCTTTCGGCTGCCTTCTCGTCTTCATCCCTTGCGCGGTTGCTTGTGACATTTGCACACTCAAGAGGTCGTCAGCATCCGTTGAAGACTGTCCCATTGCCTATCCCTTCCTCTATACGTTTTGTTATTCCGGTGTTTTGTCATTCTCTTCAGATGCCCTTCCCATCTGAGTCTACGCGCTTTAGAAACTTAAAGTACGCCTACTTGATTTCTCTGTATTTTTAATCTTGCTTTAGTTCTTATTTATCTATTAAATTACTACCATCAAAAAATCTAAACGTTAAAACAAACACTGTTTCGAGTAACGTTTTACTGTGGACATTCGGCAAAATCCTTCGTATAGGATTTAGTATTTCTCACGAATAAGTGTTACATAATATATTAAAATTATAAAACAACGGTGCGAATTAGATAACTTTATGATCTTGCACATTGTTGTACATAACTAAAACTGAATGCAAACGAATAGTAAAATCATAAGCCATGTGTTCGATACCAACTCAAGTGTTGTAGTTAACGTTACGTGAGTATAAAATATAAAGGAAATTTTATTTGAGAAACACAAACAAAACCACTACAACAATAAGACATATATATTCTGAACAATTATTTATACTCTGTCACTGGATATATTTTTTACGTATCTTGTATAAGATACTCAGTTACATGCCTCAGTTTCTCAAACGTATTTTTACATATACAGGAGGCGATGTGATTAAACTGTAGAATTTAACAACTGTAACTCTGAGTATGTCTGATATATCGTTGTAATATTATTCTACCAAAACGGGTACGACAGATCCTTTTAATGTCACGAGAGGTTTAAAACAGGGCGATGGGCTGGCACCAACACTGTTCAACTTAGCACCTGAATATGTGATCAGAAAATTGTCAATTGATAGGAATTCAGCATTAGAACATACAATGGTCCAGATCGTAGGATATGCAGATGATATTAATATTATGGCAAGATCCCGAGGAAGAGCAAAAGAGACCTTCCAGGAACTCAAAGGTGAAGCAGAAGAGATAAGATTATAGGTTAATACAGATAAAACAAAGGTTATGATCACCACTCGAAGGAAAACCAGTAAATCTGAACAGTTTGAAATCCAACCACTAAACCTGGAAATAGCTAATCAGTTTAAATTTTTGAGATGTTGGATGGCTGAAGATAATGAAGAAATAAACGAAATAAGGAAAAGGATACAGGCCGCAAATAGAGCATATGCTTGCCATGTAACTCAACCCATGCACTCAGTTCTATACGATAGAATTTGATAAGTAGGCTATATTTGGAGAATCAAACCTTGGCCTTCTAGATCGCCAGCCAAGCGCTGGATATTACGTAAACACTCTGTTCGGTATAGGCGTGAAATGAGACTCGCTTTCGATCCGTTATAATAATTGTCGCGCCGTTTAATTTTCTAGTAGGCGAGTCCTGCCGAGGGAGGTTTGGGTGGGCATCGCATTGTTTTTCCGCCAGCAGCGTTATGAAAGAGGCGCCGTTCCGACTTAATCAAGCGTCTTCCGTCAAAAGCGATATTACCAGACACAGCGGGTGTCCGTATTTTGTCGTTAGTTAATACCGGCCGAGAGAGTCGGAAGCGTCGCGAGTTTGTCGCCTTCCTCCAACCTCCGTTAACAGTTAAAATATACTCGTTTCAAACAGACTCAGAATTTAATTACACATTTTATGTAAGTCATATACCTTGCTTATACGGAATAATTAAACGTTTAATCAAATTTTTATTACTTGATTTACAGTCAGATTTTTCAGTTACAACGGCTGTGCATCTTTCGTAAGTGAAGTACGAATACCGAGGTTCATGAATTACCGACTGTTCATTAAGTTAATTAACCGAACATAAATGAAAATCAGCCATGTTTGTTACATACGTTTAACAAAAAAAAAAATTATATCAGTTTACAATATCTGTTCAAAATGTTTACCGCTCTTTTACATAGTTATTATACGTATGTTTAATTTCGAAGTACCTCTTTTTTTATGTATTAAATATTGTTTAAAATCGAATTTTATTTGTACTCGCTAAACTTATGGAGAACTCTGTATGTCGCAGATATAGCTTCTATATACTAAGTTAGAAAGATTACTATTTTTTTTTTTGTATGTAATGTAGGCCTAATGAGAGAAAAGTGTAAGATGAAAATAAATCAAAATAAAATTTAAATACTGAAAATGCGAAAATAAGGCATTACAGTACAGTAGTGAAGCCAGAATGCCTATACGCAAGTGAATGTCTAGCATTGAGTTATAAGTTAGATAAACTAGAAATATTGGAAAGTCAAATTATTAGAAAAATATCAGGCCAATGAAAAACTTCAAAAGGTTGGAAATTAAGAAGTAACGATGAAATATATCAAAGTATAGAAAATATAACAGAAACAACGAGAAAAAGGAGACTATTATTTTTTGGACATTTATATAGAATGGACGACAATAGGTTAACAAAGCAGATCTTCAAATACCTGTGGGGGAAGAAGTCAACATCGAGTTGGATTAAAGAAGTCCAAAAGGATTTAGAAAAAAAATAATATAAACGCAGAAGAAGCAATTGACAGGGAAGTTTTTCGGGCGAAAGTGTTAAAAATGGAAGGGGTTCAGGGTAGGAGAGATAAAAACGCAGGTTCAAAGTGGACTGAAGACAAGAAGAAGAGATATTGTGAAAAGATGAAAGAATATTGGAGAAAAAGAAAAGAACAAAGAATAAAGAACTGAAATTAGATGGCCGATACAAAAAAAAAAACTTAAATATATTAATAACTATGTGAAGTGTGTTAATCCGCAAAATGTAATGTGCACAGAGTGTTATGGCTTTTTGTTCAATTTGTTCTGGATACAAAACAAAGAATACATTGGAGTCTGTAATATTTCCATACGCTGCTAAACAAAGATCATGCTTTTACAGTTGTCATAACCGGCAAACGCTTTATTTTTGGAGAACGCATCGTTTCGCGCCACATTTCTTGAAGTAAGTCGTTTGTTTTGAGGTTCGTGGTTATATCTGAGACCGAGTCCTGTACACAGCTGGGAGCCAAGGGTGTGAACGACAAACATCGTGGATAAATCTATTTACTTGTTACAAAACGTACATAATAACGTTTCTGTCTCGCTGGCTCTCTGTCACCGGTCGCCCGGTTCCTCCTGTTCTGAGCCATTCCACATCCACAACAATGTGATTCAGATACTCCGATCACTGCATCCCACCGTCGTCGTTCGTTGATCCTGGACGTCTCTCTCGTTGTAATTGTCCATAAACTTCACCTTTCTTCCTTTATTTCTCGTTCACTGGTTACATTTTACTTTTGACATTCTACTACACAACCACGTTTTAAATGCTTTTGTTTTTCGTCTACCAGTCTTCTTATTGTCCGGGCTTCCTATTGTCCTTATACCGCCATACTCGTAACATATCACTTCACGATTTTCTTTCTAATTCCTAAGGCAGTATTTGAGAGTAACAAATTTCAATAATAATAATAATAAATCCTTTTTATACCACCGAAGTAGTTTAGGGGAGGCAGGGTAGTAGGCTACTTATATAAACCGTTGATAATGCAAGGAATGTGGTATGCATTCACTAAGTTCCGGCCGCCCATTTGTACCCCAGCATGTAACAATGGCCAGGTACTCATTTCCAGAGAAATGAGTCGACCTGGAAGGGGGGGGCTAAAAAATCTAGCTTTGTTTTATAATGCGCCCGGGAATCGACCTGCCACATCTAGATTAATACTCAGACGTCTACTAACCTCATTGATAAGTCACAAGCAGTATACGTTTCCTGACAAACGGAAGAATGAATACTTGAATGATAAAAAACGGAACAGCGGACCGCACTGACAAATTTGGAAGGGTTATAATGGATATAACAAAGAGAAACAAGGAAGTGATAAAACAGACAAGCAACAAAAGTAAGACAACTGATATTTACAGCATTAAAAAGAAAGAATTTCGACGAAACCGAAACATCGAAGCATGATAATGTTTTTAATATTTACTTTATAACAAATATATTCACTATATAACAAACAGTATCATGTTAAAACGACAGAGACCGAAGATTTCTAGACTGTGGGGAATCGAAAGTGTGGAAGCGTTACATTTTTCGATGACGTTACATTTTTGTGGAATGACCCCCAGCCTAAAAACATTATAATGTTAAAAAGTAAACTGGAGGTGGACAGGAGATTTAGAAGACCGAGAAGATTGCCACTTCCAGGAACATTACTAAACAGAGGACCAAGAGAAGTGAAAAGGCCACTACAGCGTTCGTGTGTAAGTCGGAGAAACTGTGTTCTGTGGTATGATGAACCAAATATCTGTAAACGGAAAGAATTGGTGGAGGAGACTAGGAGAGACGTTTATTCATCAGTGGCCGGGCAGCTTCTAACAATGGCAATATTTACGTTCCAAGTTTACACAAATATTTTAACTTGTAAACCAAAACGGTTTACTATCTCAAAATTCATTTAAAACGATTAAAATTAGTTACAGTCTGAATCTTACTGAAACCATGTTAAACGTTCGACTCAGCATCTTAACAGTGCGTGTGTTACTTTGTTCCAGTGCACAATGCAGAAACAAACCCACGGTGCAAAACAGTTCCGTTTCGTAATACAAGCAGTACTGCATTAACGACTAGGATTTATTTTCACAGGGCCGTAAAAACAAGAAAAATTGGTCCGTATTGTGTGTGTCTCTGAGAATACAAAAAAACACGGACAACTGCAATAAACTAGCGTATTCAGAATGTGTACGGAGTTGTATTGTTTGTTATGCAAACTGTAACCTGGTCGCGGGCACAACGCTGCAATTAGCTCCGCTTGTTTTTTTTCTTTTTTTACGTTACACGTACAGAAACGAATTCATTAGACTAAAAAAAAGAAAACAAGCTTACAGTTGTAATATATTACTTTAAAAAAGACGGTTCCAATGTTTAAAAGAAAATGTCAACGGGACTTCGACTAATTCCGTTAAATCTACAGTCCACCACATACCTCTATGTATATTCGTTGCTACGGATTTATTTTGGGGGGGGGGGGGAGTTTATTTAGTTACGTTGAAACGTAATTATTTTCTGCAAAAGGTCAGGTAAAGTTATACAGGTCTGTTAAAGTTTATTAGAAAACCATAAGCTCTTTAGTTAAGACTCTGGGCTTTTACTTACTTTTAAAATATTGCGAATACTGTACATATGCTGGCTGACAGGAAAGTTAACAGAGGCCATTACGATAACTTATTGGCAGTTGTTAATTTCGCAATATTAAACCTTTTTCTTCTTCTTAGTCATCCTCTTCTACCCGTCGGGTGTCGAGGTTTTCGAGAGCTCTCCATCTCGCCTGTCCAGTGCTAAAACCCTGGCACGGGTCCAAACTGCTCCTCTCCCTTCTACACTCTTCTCGGTCCTATCCTCCCATTTTATTCTGGACCGTCCTCTTCCTTTTCTGCCTTCTGGTTTTGCCTTCCATGCTCTTCTCGGGTACCGTTCCTTATTCATCCTACAGACGCGGCCAAACCAAACAAACACAGTTGGGAGCTATAAATTTTATCATTTAAAGACAATATCTTCAAATTCTTCCGGATGTTAAAGACAATATCTCACCCTATCTCTACGAATTTTCTTCCCAATTCTCCTCAGGAATCTCATCTCCATTGCTTGTATTCTCTTTTTGTGTCTGTCATTCAGAGTCCATGACTCGCAACTGTACGTCATTGTTGGAGCATATACAGATTTGTATACTGCCAGTTTGGTTTTCTGTGACACTTCGGTTTTTCCCAGAAACTTCCTGTTGATAGTACAAGCTATATTTCTCCAAAAGTTCACGGTCGGTAGGTCTTTGTGTTTTCGAACATGATGTACAATCCACAGGGTTTCATTTCGAGGGAGGAGACGAGTGTTCAACAAAACATCGAGGGATCAAATATTGTGGTTACCCTAACCTGACAGCATTTCTATAGATACAGGGAATTAATATTGCTTAATACAAACAATATGTAGACTGCATTCAACGGTAAATGTCTGTTCCCAAATGAAATGCACCTAGACTTTAATTCGTCTACACCGTTATCCTTCAGGAAGCGGTAGCAGCTGGATTGTTGAAGGACGCTAGTAAATACCGTTCAAAATGATTTTGTCAGTTGGCATAAGCACACCTCTAAAACCATTACTTTTACTTTTTGTTGGACGACCTGCAATTCAATGCTGCTTTTTTTGTTTAATAACGGAATGTTATTTACAAAATCTGAGCATGTGTGTGCGCGCGCGCACCCCTCTATGTTTTAATTGTATGTGTAATCTTTCAAAATGTAGCGTTGTTTCTAGAGGCCTATATTTTTTAAAATATGAAAAATTTACGGCAATTTTTTTCGGATCGTCAGTCGCTATCCAATTTATGTACTTTAAATCACTGACTTTTCTTGCCGGTAATTAGACCATATACAACAAAATGATGAATTAGTAATTGCGCGATACAACCAATTAATTCGCTACTGTTTCGACTTAAGCAGATCAGAGATTTCTTCGCTGCCACCCTAACCCCCGAGGACAAGAGACAAATGCAAGTATTTATTATATGACGGCGTGCGTCGCGGGTTCATCCCTCCCCGTCTCCCCTGCTGAGGGATCATTCAACACATCGTTAATGAAGTGCATTTTACGTTTCGGATTTATAAATCTATTTCGTACTGGCACAATAACAAGAGAAAACAAGCAGGACGGGGCGGCGCGGGGAAGACGCTTCCCATTAGACAAGACGTCTTCAGTTCGAGACTCACTAACAAGTACGCTTCCTAATTACAGAATATGTCATTCAGCGGCTTTTTCGTTCTCTAAAAAGAGACGCGGTTTTGTCTTGAATACGTCCACGATTCCTCAGCAATTCTGATCAGGATAAATGTTGTAAGTAGACTAATGATGAACTATCTATTTTTAACTCTTTCGGTCAAAGTTTTGGAACGATATGTTATTGAGTCTACTATAACTATTTTCGGTTATTTTTTATTTTATTTTTTTTCCTTCTATTCTTATCTAACGGCACAACTGGAATCTGTGAATTCTGCCCCCCTCATTGAATAGGTGACGGAGGTATTACTGAAACCCCATTATTACTAACGAAAAGCAACAACCAACACAAACACAAGTACTTCATTAAACAATGGATCAACAGGATTGACGATGACGTCGAAACATGTTTCAAGTAGGCCCAGTGGCGACCCATGATTAGGTTGCACGGTTACACAACCCCCATTAAATCCCGAATTGTATTTTAAATTATAGAATTATGAATGAAACAATAACTAATAATAGTGTTTTCAAGCTAAATAATCGTAATTAATCATTTGCCGATGATTAACCAGCATTTTGAAAGGCGCAAAATACTAAAAACCGTACACGGTCTTGTCGAGGTGTATGCACCAACTGTGACGCGCTTTGTATATGGGGGAATACAATGGAGTAGTGCTCTGGCTGGCTGGACTCGGGTGTTGGCTATTACAACGATATAGGCTCGTTTGATGTGATTAGGGACTGCAAACCCCGCTCGTACGTCACGGCGCCACCAGTCTGTTTGTTGGTAAATAACACGTAGTGCGCCAGGTTGGAATTTGTAAGTTCGTTGTTAATGTCAATCCAATTCATAGTCAAATGTAAATAATAGTACATATAAAGGATTAAGGTGTCATAGTGTAAGATATTTATTATATTTAACTGGTAGGACGCAATGAATTCTGTCGTAAACTTAACGAAAACCCTGTTCAGTTGACGTCCTATTAGAGAATAAATTGAAATTAAGACAGTAAGTAGGCCTACACCAGACCTTTCAAATTTTAATCAAAGTGTAAAATCAGGTAACAGAATATTTAATCGTAAAATTAAAAACGATTTATACAATAAATATTCGTGGTTATGTGGGTGTGACACTAAAATTGCATTATTTTACTCCCTTGTGTATTGTTTGGAAGGGAGGAGACTTGGACATTTTCTGTTTAGAGAATAAAACAATTTAATACCACCCAACCCAACTGCAACCCCCAAATTTTTCAACCACCAGCCGCCACTGAATAGGCCTATACGTAATACGCCTATTTAAGACACGAGAGGAACACGAATACAGTGGAACACGAACTTGATAAGGCCCGTCTAACAGGCAATAGTGACAAGACAAAGAACACGATGAATATCATAAAAACAAGGAAGTTATTTCCGTTTAATGATAATAAACAAAGAAAAAAAATCATGCACAAAACACTGTTATTATGCGTTGCGTTTCCGTTATTATGGTGTAATAGGGTTATTGTTGTTCAAGTTATGGTAGTGTGTTGGAGTGGACACCGAGGTAATTTGAATACAAAGTGACTGTGGTTCCTGGCGCCACAACTGTACGTGCTGTACCCACTGGGTCCGAGTTACGTAACTGTCCTCTTACGCTACAATGTATGTGGTTACGCAGTAAACGTTGTCACGTAGAACCACGTACACACACACAAACAACAACCAGTCGCTATAGTACCTACCTGTTCAAGAAAGGGTTTGTCTTTTGTTGTCTCTGGTAACAGCAGAAATGAAATTTCTAACGGTTGCGACAGCAATACAAGAATGAATAGCAGAATAAATCTGACAGAAAGACGGAATTACAAATTCGTATCATAAATGCACGAATACAGGACAAAACAAACAAATCCTGTAAAAAGATTGGACCCTACAATATCTACAAACCCTACAAAATCTATCGTTTGTGAAAGGTTTTTGAACATCAACCGAAAGGACGAAGATCCTTCCTTGGGGCGGCCGAGAAAAAGACAAAGACGACATCAACTCCAATAGAAAACGAAAGTAAAAGTCTAACAGGCTGTGAGCCTAAAACGTGATGAAAGAAGGAGTTAGTTTTATTTACCAGAATATTACGCTTAAAACGAGCGAGAGTTTGAGAGTCAGTTGTCCTCTTTTCGAGGTTTACGCTCAGTCGACCTTCTTTCAAGAGTAGCGTACGCTCATTTTGGTATCCGATCCGGAATCGTGCAACAACAACACGATTCTTGTTATGTGTTTTGTAATGGCGAAGTTTGTTTGCAACCATTTGTTGTAATGCTTATGTATTCGCTCGTACTACAGGAAGGAAACTTATTTCTATCGTCTACAATTGGCTTAAATCCACCACCTATCGTGGAACAGAATTCAAGACCCCGAGCCATACAGATACAGACCTATGAGTTCAGTCATCGCCTTAAAACCCGATTTTCCGTCCACTCCCGTGTTTTCTTCTTAACGTTCTTGAAATCTATTCTTAACGTTCCTTTTTTGTTTATTATTATGGTCATGTCTTTGTCCTTCTCATAAGCCAGGTGAAAATCTAGACAGTTGTAGTGTCTAGTACTACCACCTTATTGTCAACAACAATCTGACACCTCAATGGAGACATGTTTTTAACGATACAATCTTCGTTCTCTTTTCAAAATGTTCATGTTGTCTCCTCTAAGTGTATAAAACTATACACTATTTTTTGTCACTTACCTTTGTCTTTAATAACAAGGATTATAACTTACAAATAAGGACAGAACAGATAACCTTATATAGCATTGAAATAACATTTTGTCACACAATCTTAGACTTCACCAAAAATCAGTATGCCTTCAAATACCATAACTTTCGTTTTCCTCACAACATTTTCCATTATAACTATCAGCGTCGCGAAGACTTGCCAAGTAATAGTTGCTCTGTCCAGCTGACTCTTGAAGCGATGAGTAATTTTATACAAATTTTCGTCTTCATCATTGTGTTGAGTTTGATCGTCCAGATCAGACTTCATCTTTCACAGTTTCAGGGCTATTCCTTAGTGCTTTTTGTCACCTAAAAATCTGAGCCTAGGACACGGCATCGTCTTCGTAAGACTGCGTTAACTTGATTAACGATTCTGTTGCAGTGTCTTGAAGTTTGACATAAAATTTTATTTTCTAACGCTCCTTAATGTCATTCAGCTTTGTAAAGTGAGGGAAAACAAATACTTAATGACACAGTCCGATCTGGTAAACCTGACAGGTTGAACATGTTTATGAAATTAACCAAACGTATAGCTACGAGCTGTTTATACACTGTTGCTACTCCGTTGGAAAACAAAAATCTGTCTCATTAGGCCTACTTTTTAGACAACTTCATGCCCAATGAGCACTTACCTTCTTTTCTTTTTTAACACTACAGCTCAACGACAGCCCTGGTTTCCAACACGAAGTCTCCTATCCATTGTCATCTCAGTGTAACCACTCACAGCCATTCTTCTTAGATCTTCCAGCACATCACCCAACAATCTTATTCTAGGTCAGCCCCTCTTTCTGCTTTTATGGAGTTGCGCCATCAGGATTTTCTCTGGCATCCGCTCTAGGTGACCTAGCCACTGTATTCGTTGAGCCTTTACGAATCTTACAATGTCCTCATACCTCAATGGCTCATCTATCTCCTGGTTATTTCTTTATCTTCTCCATTCACGATATTCTTTAACTGGGCCATAAACATGTCTTAAAATGTTTCTTTCAAACCCTCTTAGTGTTTATTGTTCCTTTTTTGTTAATATCTATATCTCAGCAAACGTATAGCTACGACTCTTGGTCTTACAGTGTTGCCACTTCGTTGGAAAAGAAAAATCGGTCTCATTACGGCTACTTTTCGGACAACCTCGTACTCGACGAGCACTTATCACTGATATGAAACCTTCTAAATTTATATTCATAAATAGGGAAGTGTTTTGGGCACCTTACAGTTGTTTGTTTGGCGGCGTAACAACTCTACAACTGTCCTGATGATGACAATAAATGTCGAAACGTCGACATAAATAATATAAAAATTTGTGTTATACTTATTGACCGATACTCGCGAAACTTTCCAGCATAAAAATAAGTTCTAAATTTATGGTAACATTTAACACGTACAGTAGTAGTAGTATGCAGACTACAACCAGCAAGCTGGGATGACTAACATGACAAACGCACACCAGTCACGTAGCCGGTTAGGACACTTCCTCTGCTGAGTGTGGCTTTGCATACTAAGCTGTGTGTGTATAGTATAATTACATCTACCGATATCTACGAGTATTCGTTATTCAGCCGTTTAGCGGATATTTAACGCGCGACTTATACGCACAAAAGGTGGTATTTTTGTGATAACAGCTGATTAGTATTCACATGTGTACCGTACACAAAGACTGTCATTACTATTGTTAACGCGCCACTGTCCACACTTGGTACTGTCGTTTCAGATATTATTGATAATACTACTGCCCCCCCCCCACCCGCTGTTCGCCGTGTGCATGCATAGTCGTGAGATACTAGCTTCCAAGTTGGACTATTTCTCCAGTTCCCTGTTGTGCATTGCGATCTTCCGTCGTTTTCACCAACTTTGTCACTACTTATTGCCACAGTGGTAAAAACTTCGTTCTTGACGAGGCCTTTCGGTGTCTCCACCATCTTCAGGTCTTAAACGACCTAATCACGGTTAGGTCGTTTAAGTCCTGAAGATGGTGGAGACACCGAAAGGCCACGTTAAGAACGAAGTATTTAGCAGTTTGGCAATAAGTAGTGATAAAGTTGGTGTTAAGATGGCTGCTAATAAAACTAACAAAACTGGAAATTCCATCGTTTTATCTAGCCCATACCATTCCAAGACAACGGTGGTCCTTTTCTCTCTCTTTCTGTTGGGTACCGTTCCCATTACTACCGAGGCCGCCTTTCTTCTGGCATTCGTTGCAAATGTCCTCGCAATATTAATCTTTTACCTTCGATTGATTTTATTACATCACTTCTTCTTTCTCTCTTGTTCTGACCTCATCGTTTCCGGTTTCGCTAATCTAGAACTCCTCTATCCGTTTCTCTACGTTCTTTTTTGTGTGTTTATCTGTCATTTCCCACATCTCCGTGCCACGATCCCCCACCTCTCTGCAGTACTCCTGAATATGCATTTGGAAAATCGTTTTTTTTTTTGTGACGCAGCGGTTTTGTTTGCGACTCACAATAGCAACGCCTGTACTGCGGTCGTGGGATCGAGTCGAGATGGCGACTCGGTCTGTCTGCCGCCCTTGTCGCTGGGGACTCCTGAAATCATGCAGCGGTCTTCTCGGCATGCATGAGCTAGACATGAAATTACACTACAACATGAAATTACACTACACACAACTACTCCTCCTGCACCATGCGGTTCACCACCGCACGTGGTTACTAAATAGCTGACTTCTCTCTGGCGGTAGTGGGACGTGAGTTGTCCGCAGGCTGCAGACCGAAAGCTTGGAGCGATAAGAAGAAGAGGATGAGAAGACAGTCTAGTTTCCAAAGTAAGAATCAAGGTTAAAGAATGTTTAACTATTGTGCTTCGCGCACTGACATTTCCTGAAGCTCCACATATACACACGGTTACAGCATTATCACAGGCAATAGCCGTAATCTACGAGCTACCAATTTTAAATGTTATATAGTCCGTAGGAAGAGCAAGAAGTAAGCAGTGTAAAATATTGCCCAGGGATGTATCATCAGCCAGGGATTCCACACGTTTGGTAATGTTCCTGTTCCAAGTAACATAGTGCAGTTGTCGAATGACCGTTCTACCTTTAACGTTCACTTGCTTTATTCATGCGCATTTCCTCCTGCAAATACATTTCCAGACCTACGCCGCCGACAATAAATTTTTTTTCACAGCTACTCTAAAGACCTTACTTAAGGTATTCCTCATATAATTTTACGAGGAGCGTATACTGAGCATCCTCCTTGTTTTGAACAAAAATAACCTGATCGTCGGCAAAATTAAATTAATAACGATTATTGTTTTCTATTCTCGTAGTCTGTCATCATGACGCATGTCCTCCCCAATTCTCCCAGCGCTGCATTTAAATATATTTTGAACAGAGACGACGCCGAAGTCCTTCAGATACTTCGAACCTTCTGAGAGGATAAGGTGACGTTAACTGGATTATATAAAAACCAAACAGATGCTGAAAATCGGACTGCGCACGCAGAGTTTGTTTTCGTTCAAAGTGAAAGAGTTTAAAAACGATTGGAAGTAAATTAAAGGAGAGTAAAAAGAAGTTGGAAGATGAGGCACGACGAGAAACTACTATAAAGGACACATTTCTAAGAATTAAGAAGAGTCCTTAACTGACAATTACAAGAAAACCCAGAAATCTAAAACGATCATAGACCAGTAAAATAATGATGCTGAAATTCAGTACAGAAGAGATTACCGCGTATTGACGAATGACGTAAGTACAGTATTTTGACTACTGTTACTAACAATAAAATACGAGTAAAACTCTGTTGGATTTGAATAGTGGACAAATCGAATGGTTTTTGACTTTAATATATTCCGTTTCGTTCCAGTTACAACAACCAAAAACCGTGGACATTCCACGGATTATCCGACATTCCGATATTCCACAGATCATGTTATTCGAAGCGACTGTGCCTCCTTTAATTCGGTAAACGGGGTTCTACTGTACTTAGAGTAATAGTGTCATTTGGAGGTTAGACTAAATGTCACCGGGAAATAAACAGTTAGTCCATAGACCAGTGGTTCCCAAAGTGGGGTCCGTGACAATGTTTCAGGGGGTCCGCGGACACTTTTAAGAAAAAATAGAATATACCGTAATTGTCTCCGATTTTTTATAGTCTAAAATCTAAATTTTAGTATCTTAAAACAATTAGTAGCAGATTCCAGTTTTTTCCAAACTAATTGTAATTGTAAAAGTAATTTCAAACTAATGGCTTTAATGTTTTCAAATCATGTCGTGTAGCAGATCTGTTTGTCAGCCGAACTGACTAGAGCGCCGCATCAACGCAGAACTGATCGCACTGTTTTAGTCCACGTTTAAGCATTGTATCTTGTTTCTAAACACTGTATCTCGCGTATAAGCACTGTATCTATGCAAAACGTTCTTCCCTGCAGCTGGATTTTGACACGTGTGGCTGGAAAGATAGAGCCGAGGTTGGCGAAGTTAAGAAATAAACTCGATGTCGAGAGTTACTTAATATTGAAATTATCAGACATTAAACCCAATATTGCAGAGCTAATTGTTCAAAAGCAACTTCATTGTTCACATTAAACTATGTTTGATATTATTAATATTATAATTTTGCAATTAAAAGAATTTTGATTTTAGTACATTTATAATTAAAATATAAGAGTTTCTATCATATTCACTGTTTGTTTTATATCATAATTCAGACGGGGTCCGTGAATTTTTAAATTTTTTTGGAGGGGGTCCGCCGACTGAAAAGTTTGGGAACCACTGCCATAGACAATTGCACTGATTCGGATTATGTAAACAACCTACCCCACCCCCAACATAATGCAAGTGTGCATTTGTTTACTTTTAAAATGTGCAAGGGCATGATTGTAGGACAACTGTACGGGTTCACTCACTCCAAGTATTTAACCTACGGTCAACCCGCAGTAATAAATTACGAGTGCGTTGTGCAAACACGACTGCATGACCTCTGCTGGTCAGAGCAAGATAACACGAGACGATACTGGACAACCACCACTACGTCTCACCACATCATGAATATTCATCCACACACACGTGTGTTTTACTGTCCTATCTGACTGCGCTCAGTGGGGACCAGAAATGTTGGGGTATCTGAACCATAACAGTAGTACGTGTGACCCTCATCAATAATAGTCCTAAACGAGATGTTTGGCTGTCAGCTGTGAAGACATGGCTCCTGTATTCATATAAACCAAAACAGTAGTTTCATCTTGTCACACACACACACGCGCGCGCGCGACTTCTTCTCCTTGTCCGATTATAAAAATACTAACTGTGTTTTTTAAGCACTGAATTTTGACTGACGTTTTAGAGATTGAATAACTGTGTAATCTGAGACTGTCAGCATTCAAAAGATACTTTATTATGGGAATGATAAATTACGTATTACAATATAAATATAAATTATACAAAATAATTATTTTTATAAGTAACGATGAAATATATCAAAGTATAGAAAATATAACAGAAACAATGAGACAAAGAAGACTATTATTTTTTGGACATTTATATAGAATGGACGACAATACGTTAACAAAGCAAATCTTCAAATATCTGTGGGGGGAAAAAGACAACATCAATTTGGATTAAAGAAGTCCCAAAGGAAATTTGAAAAAATAATATACACGCAGAAGAAGCAATTGAAAGAGAAGTTTTTCGGGCAAAAGTCTTAACAATGGAAGGCGTCCAGGGTAGGAGAGAGAAAAACGCAGGTTCAAAGTGGACTGAAGACAGGAAGAAGAGACACAGTGAAAAGATGAAAGAATATTGGAGAAAAATAAAAGAACAAAGAGTAAAGAATTGAAGTTGGCATGTGGTCCTTAGATGGCCGATAAAAAAAATGTATAATGACGTTTTTACATACGTAAGTAAATATACACAATTTTGTGTGTGTGTGCGCGCGCGCTCATACATACATACATATAATGCATGAGGTTTCATCTCAAAAATCGTGCAATTTATAAGTTTCTCATACGCTAGAAATGTTCGAATCAAAACCGTTTTTTTGCGATGTCGGTACTCCCTACCAAAAAATATTCGAATGTATGTCTAATCAGTGGTTGATTTATAAAATTATAGGTGCCGGAACGCAAAAGTTGTACAGACACAAATAGGCTTATACTCATATTTTATATTATCGTATAAGTTTACATTAGGTTATTAAAAAGGAGGTCTACATTTTTAAAGCCTTATAAAACATGTAACATACGAGTACGCATAAACTTGTATCTAAAGGTAATAAAGTGTACTGGTATTGCTAAAGAGCTTCATCGTAAGGTTAGCCGCAAGACAATCGAAAACATAATACTGTACTTAAAATAACGTCATACCGGAGCCTCAATCAAACTCTTAAGTGATGGTTTCGGTGCGGCGAAAATTCTGGAATGCACATATTCTCGGAAGGAAGCTCCCAATCAGTTGCATTTCATGTAGTTTTAATTTTGAAGCAAGTTTTTTTGTAACATTTTCTCCATAGGTTATTGGGACATTTTTTGAACGATAGTAGTTAAGTGCTGGTGTTAGATTTTGACAAATGTTTAGTTTTGTAACGGGACTGATGAGGGGCACAATTTAAAAAGTAATAGTAAATTTTTGTAATATTTACGTTTTTCTTTTCATATAGGCTAATTTTTTCGCTAAATTATTTTTGGATCCAAGAGGTTCCTGAACGCCGTTCCGGCGTGTTCCCCCTGAAATTAAGCCCTGTGTCTAATTAGGATTTTTTAATTTCTTTTGAAGGCGCTATATGGATATCCAAGAACAGAAAAAGTTGTCTAATAAACATAAATTGCATGAAGATTTTAATAAAACAATGCAAACAACACCTCAATTAGTATAACTGTCATGTACTATACAAGAGGGTACTTACAGTACAGTATGTGAGAAAATACTGAAATACTATAATACCTCGGCCTACATTAACATATTTCAGCGTTTTCTTGTCGATTATAGACTGGGTATATAATTAAAAGAAAAAATTAAATTATAAATTACAGGAGTAAATTAAATTAAATTATATAATAACAATTACAATATTAATTATAATAAAATTAGCTGAAGACAAAATAACGAACACACAAAAAATTTGAAGACGACGTCGACATTGTGAAAGAGAAGATATCACTTGTAACCGTAAATATCGACTACAAGAATAGTAAAAATCTTAATTTTATTTGCGCATTACTGGTTATATATAAAACTTATATTATTTTTAATTAAGGAAAGTCGAAAAGATTTGGATTTTAATTAGGAGAAATGCACATATTTTAAACGGACCGAGAGAAGATTTGCTGTTCCCAATCCCGAGTACGATTCGTCGTTTTTCTTTTCAATCACGTTTTGACTGAAAGCGAAACGCTTAGGTGTATGTGATTACGGATTCAAGATGGCAGTCGGAACTTCCGGTTCCGTTTACGACGTTGAAGAATGACGACGGCTTGGCAGGGTATATAAACTATAAATAGCCAACCAGCGCCAGCCTCCTTATCATAGCGACAGACGACGAGGGAAAACACAAAGAGAATGGGTGGAAAAAAAAACATGGACAACAAAGCCAGACCTAACCTCCTACACGGTCTATGCATAGGTAGTACGCCGCGAGCTGTATTCATATGGAAATGAACCCGGTACAGTACTATACGCTGTACGCTACATGGCGTATTATCCCGTTCAGTGTGACTCAAGTTAAACCGACACTTTATGATCTGTTATTTACGGTTCTCATCTTTTCTCTTATAATAGAGCGCACGTGAGAAGGGAATAAATACCGCTCGTAAGTTTTCGTTCTGACGTTTTACAATCTGAAATGTTTTGAAATGTATTTATACTTTTGTTGTGTATTTGCGTTTTATTTCACAATCTTTCGACGCATATACGCATAAAAATATATTTAACACATTCTGTCGCTTGTATACACGTCGTCCGGCCGCTCTTTCGATTCCCATTAAGCACTAATAAGTAATCAATAACGGTTCTAGGCCGTTAACCATAAAATAGGGCAGAGAGGGGCTAATACCTCTAAAATTTCTGAGAGACGACTTTAATGAACTTCACAGAGTTGACAGACTTCATAATAATTTCTGGGGCTCCCAGAAATAATAAATAATAATAATATTTTCTCCAGCTTAATATAAACTTGTTTTGGGAAAAATTGTTAGAAAAGGAATCTCCACTGGAATGAGGGTATTGCATGGTCCCTAAAAGACTCCCCCCAGTAGGAAAAAAAGTCTGTCTGCCACCCGCTTGTCTACGGTTATGTAAAGTCGTTGTGCGATATAACTGGTGAGCTGCTAAGCCTGTGTCCTAGCATCCTTCGTTCTACGTGTTTGTGTGTGAATAATGATCGTTTCAGAAGTGGAAAGTTTTCTAAAAAATAAACCAAACTTGCTACTATATGGAATAAACTACTACAATAATAAGATTTAAGAGTTCAGAGAGTTTGCACTCAAAAAACGAACTGACACCGTCTCTATTAGACCTCTCTTGCCAGATCCAACTACGTAGCAGACGTTTGGATATTAAAAGGAAAATAAACAATGAATTAAGCTTTCACGTTAGGATCAATCGGTTCAGCGTTTACTTTGCGACAGCTTAGAGAAGCATACTGTGGTTTTGTCGAGAGCGTTACCGTGTCTCGATTGCTGTCCATTCGGCAATGTAGTTTCCATGCGGCACAGAGGTTATCTCACGGTGACCGACGCGGAAACCGCAAACCGCTTTGCTAGAAGTTACAAGCGTGCTCAGTGGAAACCTGACTGAAACCACGTTGGTGTTAGAGAAAAATACTTGTGCCTAACACTTTGTGTCTCTTTTTAACTCACATAAAATCATTAGAGCCGTCCAGTGTCTTTGTCGAAGTATCTTTTTGACATTCCACGAAACAGATTACGATGTCTGTAAGACAGGATCTCTCATTAAAGGTTAATCTCTATTGGCATAATCGTTATGCATGCTTAGCGTGTACTCGTAAGGACTATGAGGTACGTAGTCCTTCGGCTGACTGCATTAAACAGACATACCGGTACCAAGAGGCAAAAGGTCACCAAATGTCAGCGTTAAAAAATACTTGTTCATATGTCGACTTTCCACCGTATTTAACATTGCTATAAAATGTCATCCTGCTTCACCGTTACAATTTGCTGTTGCTGTTTACGACATGTAAATACCTTTAGATTAATAATTAACGACAACAGAGAGTATAGCATTACAGTGTTCGTTAAATCTAGTAATGATTTACATGCCTGTAAAATGATAACGAAGAGTAGTACGTATACACATAATCTTTGGTTACACGTGGTGGGGGTTAAGCAGGAGGAAATTACTAATACCAAAAACGAGTATATGAGCAAGAACAATTTGAACATATTATGAATTCACTGGTTCTTAGATAGCTAAGTATAAAAGCTTATATTTCCATGAGTTCCGTAATAAAGATCAAGTCGGAAAGGGAAACATGATGAATCGCAAAACGAACTCTACAGAAGAAAGTTCGGAAAAAGACAAGATAATGTTGACGCTGGCGACTTTATATGGAACCAATACAAGAGACAAAGAGTTCCAGGAAACAAAGTGCCTGGTTTCCAGAACAGTAACTGAACACCCAGGAGCAACAGACTCAAAGAAGTAGGCTATAAATATACAACAAGCAATGGATGTGAGACACCTAATCGAATTAAGAAGTGTAAGAAGACAAGATGAAAAGACAACTGAAAAGTACATTATACAGAGTGAGATAAAAGTCGTTCTCCTCGCCCAGAAATGGTTAAAACTAAAATAACAACAGTTCAGCTTATGTTTTATTGTACATACACCTTATTTCAACTCGACACCATTACGCTCGTGCACGACTTACGTCATTCAGTTATCGGTGCTTTAGCGGAACACTCGTATTCAAGTTTTGGAGTGATTTGTTCAAATGATCCAAAGAGCCACATCTCATATTTCTGTCCAAAACCTACATACTTCGCGATATCGCATAGAGAGACAGTAGAGGGAAAATGACAGTTCTGACTAAAGTACCGTTATTCCCCCACCACCACCGCTGGACCAGCAGCATCGACCAATCAAATTGCATGGCGCCTTTCGCGCGTCAATTCAAATATATGCCGTCTTTCGCGAGCCTAAATCACTTTCACTTTCTACTGGACCGCGAATTTCCGCGAATAAATTTTTTTATTTTTTTTTTAATTTGATATTTTTATTTTTTTAATTAAATTGATTTGCATATCTGCGAATATATGCCGTCTTTCGCGAGCCTAAATCACTTTCACTTTCTACTGGACCGCGAATTTCCGCGAATAAATTTTTTAATTTTTTTTTAATTTGATATTTTTATTTTTTTAATTAAATTGATTTGCATATCCGCGAATATATGCCGCCTTTCGCGAGCCTAAATCACTTTCACTTTCTAATTTCCGCGAATATAATTTTTTATATGCAGCCTTTCGCGAGCCTAGATCACTTTCACTTTCTACTGGACCACAGCATCCGCGACTTTTTCGCTGATCTGTGTCAAGATCCGCGACTTTTTCGCGTATCTGGACCACAGTCCACGTACGTTTCACGTTTACGTTAGGTTAAGATGCAGTCTACTTACGTTTCACTGTTAGGTTAAAAATGCAGTCCACGTACGTTTCACGTTTACGTTAGGTTAAGATGCAGTCTACTTACGTTTCACGTTAGGTTAAAAAATGCAGTCCACGTACGTTTTTCGTTTACGTTAGGTTAAAATACAGTCTACTTACGTTTCACTGTTAGGTTAAAAATGCAGTCCACGTACGTTTCACGTTTACGTTAGGTTAAGATGCAGTCTACTTACGTTTCACGTTAGGTTAAAAAATGCAGTCCACGTACGTTTTTCGTTTACGTTAGGTTAAAATACAGTCTACTTACGTTTCACGTTAGGTTAAATGCAAACACACGCACACACACACACACACACGTGTTAGGTTGCAACCTAACGCGTGTGTATGTTATTTAAATAATAATTTAAATAATATACACGTGTGTGTGTGTGTGTGTGCGTGTGTTTGCATTTAACCTAACGTGAAACGTAAGTAGACTGTATTTTAACCTAACGTAAACGAAAAACGTACGTGGACTGCATTTTTTAACCTAACGTGAAACGTAAGTAGACTGCATCTTAACCTAACGTAAACGTGAAACGTACGTGGACTGCATTTTTAACCTAACAGTGAAACGTAAGTAGACTGTATTTTAACCTAACGTAAACGAAAAACGTACGTGGACTGCATTTTTTAACCTAACGTGAAACGTAAGTAGACTGCATCTTAACCTAACGTAAACGTGAAACGTACGTGGACTGCATTTTTAACCTAACAGTGAAACGTAAGTAGACTGCATCTTAACCTAACGTAAACGTGAAACGTACGTGGACTGTGGTCCAGATACGCGAAAAAGTCGCGGATCTTGACACAGATCAGCGAAAAAGTCGCGGATGCTGTGGTCCAGTAGAAAGTGAAAGTGATCTAGGCTCGCGAAAGGCTGCATATAAAAAATTATATTCGCGGAAATTAGAAAGTGAAAGTGATTTAGGCTCGCGAAAGGCGGCATATATTCGCGGATATGCAAATCAATTTAATTAAAAAAATAAAAATATCAAATTAAAAAAAATAAAAAAATTTATTCGCGGAAATTCGCGGTCCAGTAGAAAGTGAAAGTGATTTAGGCTCGCGAAAGACGGCATATATTCGCAGATATGCAAATCAATTTAATTAAAAAAATAAAAATATCAAATTAAAAAAAAAAATAAAAAAATTTATTCGCGGAAATTCGCGGTCCAGTAGAAAGTGAAAGTGATTTAGGCTCGCGAAAGACGGCATATATTTGAATTGACGCGCGAAAGGCGCCATGCAATTTGATTGGTCGATGCTGCTGGTCCAGCGGTGGTGGTGGGGGAATAACGGTACTTTAGTCAGAACTGTCATTTTCCCTCTACTAGAGACATCTCATGACGTGAGGTCCCATGATCTGGAGGTGGTTCTCCATCTCGTCATATCGACTCCATTTCCGCAAAATGAGGAGATCTATAAATCGCTTCTAACATTTGCAGATATCGATGTGCAGATATTTTCTAGACTTACGGACACAACATTGAACGACACGTTGTGGATACTTTTCGGTTCTAGACGTTTGTTGTCGCCCGCTTCGTAGCAGGACCATGACAGAATGCTCAAACATAATATGCAGTGGTTTAACAATTTCTCTTAAAGTCAGCTATCACCAATTCTGTTTTATCCTTGCATTTTCACTGCCATTGCAACACAACGGTACACGTTTTTTTCTCTTTCGTAAATTTGCTATTCATTTTCATTACAACTTCATGAAAGAGAAAATACGCAAAACAAAGTTAAAACACAAAGTATAGAATTTTATTTAGAACTGTCGCCACGGCAACGCATGTTGCTAACCGCAAGTAAAAGAACTATAAACCAAATTTTGGGGAAAACGCCTTTTATCTCGCCCTATATTTATAAATACCAAAGAACAGTCGAATCCGTAAAAGTGGAAGCTGACAACGAAGGAAACGAATAAGAAGAAAGAACTCGTGCGTAAAAGCGATAACTATAAAAACAAACGTATTATTTGTCGCTTTAAAGCAATTGTTGAGTAATTAAGTTAATGACCTGATTAAGATCACACGTTGCACGTGTAGAAACGATACATGAACCTAGACTTAGACAGGAGAAGACGCTAGTCGACCGTTTTGAGGAAATACTAATTGGACAAAACCAGTTTTAAATAGGAAATTGTAATTACGATTTCAATAAAAATACAAATCATTTCTTATGATTAGATAAAAAAGTAATAAAAGAAAAGACGAGACAGTTGACGTGTAGAACACGGCAACTCTTGGGATAATGAAGGACCAACAACTACTTCAACGAACACCCAAATCAACCCGACGTTTGAGGTGTAACTACGCCAATATCTCTACTACTCCCCCCTACACACGTTACAATTCAACGATTCCCAATAAAATAATTTCTGTCCACAGTTCAGTGGCCGGCCGCCCGCTCGCCGGTTACATCCGCCGGCGGAAACATCACTGCTGCTGTTATTATCATTCTCGTATTATTGTTTTCCTGTTCTTAATGTTGCTGTCAGGTCAACAATATCCAACTTGTCTAGTTACGCGACGTGATTTTTGAATCATAATTTGTTGTTTCTGAGAATCGATTTCACTGTCATAACGGTTTTCTCGTTGGTTGACCAACGGACGCAGTTTTTTTGTTGTGCGATTCTTCTGATCATCTGAAGACTTCAGGACCCAGTCTCATGACTGAGACGCAGCTTCTACGGTTTTCTTCGTTGTTGAAGAAAGATTATGTTGTTTCTTAGGCTCCACCACAGCCGGTGTCATAATTATTCGTGCTCTGCGGCCGTGGTCTACTATAATTCTCATGCTGATCGATGTCATATCAGACGTTTCGGCGTCATCTCTGGAGGCCATCTTCAGTGAACGGTTTTTGAAACGACTGACAAAGGCGTGCGTCAGTAAAACGACAGTACCGTGGTAAAGGCTGACACAGTTTATTAACCTATCAGCCGTTTCGAAAAGCGTTAACTGAACATGGCCTCCACAGGTGAGGGCGAAACGTCCGATTATAACATAGACCACCGCCTTACAGCTCGGATAACCATATAGTCACACAATCCTTTTCAGTGGATTATTATCTTTCTGTGTGGTCTTTATTGAACTTGTTAACTTGGAAAAATAATCAGATAATTCTGATATGACAAAATATACAGAAGGATAGTAAAAGCGTCCTGAACACACTGAGGAAGAGTACAGAACTGGAACCCGCAATAACAGTAATAAATAGCCCGGTAAGGTGAACATTCGGTCCATTATAATGATATAATCAGTGGCGTATCTAGAATTTGGTGGGTCCGGGGTCGAGTCGACTTTGTACAAAAGAAAAAACAATTAAGATTAATGAACATTACTATCTTCAAAGTGGTGCAAAAAAGTGTGATATCCTGAAATCAATCCCATTAATGTATAAAAAATACACGTTATTGAAACATGTAAGATACTTATTGAATGAATTAATTTTCCTCTATTTCGAATTCCAAACGTATATGCAAATGCTGTGTAATAAACCTGTTTGAATATTTAAAAAAAGCGTTACTTTACTATATTTAAGTCCAGATATATTTTTGAGCTTATGACACAACTGTGACCAACAAGCTGTTCTTTCCGGTTCTAGACGTTCGTGGTCGTCCGGTTCGTGGTAAGTTCCTCTTAAGTCAGCTATCACCAATTCTGTTTTATCCTTACGTTTACCTCCTCAAAACTGGAATACAGAAGCACGTTCTTCTTTTGTTAGTTTGCAGTTCAGTTTCGTCACGACTTGAAGAAAGGTAGGACCAAAAAAGGTGATGAGAAAAGTTGACACAAAATAAAGGGTGTTATTTACAACCGTTGCCATGGCAACCACATGTTGCTACTGGAAGCAGAAAAATACTGTAAACAAAATTTTCGGGGAACCGATTTTAATGTCATTTGAAACTCTGGAGATACTTTCGGTGGAGATGTTCAAGGAACTGGAGATGTTGAAGGTTAAAGACATGGTCTACATTAAAAAACAAAACTTATTTAAGAAGAAAGCCTACGTTATACTTCAGCTCCGTCTCGAACAAGTTACGATGTTCGCTCAGCTACTACGACCACTAATGTAAGATTCACCGACGACTGGATTCCTTGCAGTAATATCCTTAATTATATAGTACAAACGTTTACTACTGTTCTAGGAATAGTTAACCTACAGCCATCATAAACCTGTCAAAGAAGTAGAAGAAATGACTTATACGAGTAAAAATAAAATAGTTTTATTTCAGTGCGTTACACAAAGATGTTTATGATGACATATACGTTTATAAAACCAGTACTTACTGCAGGCCTGCGCAGTTAACTTCCGTTGTACAGAATATGATGTATTTTTAACTTCATGGTGGTTGAGTGAATCTACGAATAAACACAAGTAATCGATTGCTGGAAAGTTGCTGAGGCATGGTATTACATTTTATTTTCTCTTAAACGATTGGAAGGAACTTGAAGGCTTGTTAGAATGCTAACATCATTTACTTATGTCCAGGGCTTGATTTCAGGGGGAACGCGCCCGAACGGCGTTCTGGAACCTCTTGGATCCAAAAATAAATTACCGAAAAAATATATGAAAAGAAAAACTTAGTTATAACAAAAATTTACTATTACTTTTTAAATTGTGCCCCTTATCAGTCCCATTACAAAACTAAACATTTGTCAAAATCAAACCAGCACTAATCTTTATCTTAACTACTATCGTTCAAAAAATGTCCCAATAGCCTATGCAGAAAATCAAAAACTAGCTTTAACTGGGAGCTTCCGAGAGTATGTGTATTCCAGAATTTTTTCTGAGAGACTTTCTAGCTTGAAATATGCTATTGAATCGATAGTAATAACTTAAAGTGAATGCGAGAGGGCTGATTTCTGGCCATCATGCAGCATTGGGCACAAAGAGTAAGGAAAAATCAAGAAACAAACAATATGACGAGACAATAATGACACTATGGAAACTTTTTTTAAATGTCCGAACCACCGAAACCATCACTTAGAGTTTGATTGAGGCTCCGGGGTGGCGCCATCATGAGTGACATGTTTTCGATTGTCGTGCGGCTAACCTAACGATGAAGCTCTTTAGAAATATTAGTAAACTGTATTACCTTTTTGATACAAGTTTATACCTATGTTACATATTTTATAAGGCTTTCAAAATGTAGACTTCCTTTGTAATAACCTGATGTATAATATACGCTAATATAAAATATAAGTATATTTGTGTCTGTACAACTTTTGAATTGGTGCGTTCCAGCACCTATAATTTTATAAATCAACCACTGCTTATGTCTATTAAAAACTGAAGCTTTCAAAAACCAACATGTCTTCTGGCAAGAGAAGACAAATCAGAATCATCATCATAAGGCCGATTGGCTGGCCCTGTCTATCACTTGCCAGTGCCCCCACGTCTGTTTCTTAGTTTCCCAGTACCCTCCTTTCTTAACATTGTTTGTCATCCTTCTTGTTCTTCTGTCTTCTTCTTCCCCCCTCTACTGTCCCTTTAATAACAGTCGTTAATATTGCTTTTCCTCTAACTGTGGTTTCTCTTCCTCTTCTGTACTGTATCCAGAAGTGTTTCCGTTTCCCTTTATTCTTTCAGAACGTCGTCACGGTTCACTCTGCCAACCCGTTTTGTTTACTCCAAAACTCACTTCAGTTGTATCCCTCTCTTTGTTCCCCCTTAATTCATGCAATAGAAAGCTCCATTCAAATCATTTCATCACCGTTTCTCATGATCGGACCCACAGCCAGATGATTTGGCTCTACCCATATTAAAGTCTTCTTTCACTATAAGACAATTATTTTTTTAATCTCCACTTCTCTTGTCTAATCCTCTGTAGCAAAATACCCAAATGTCTGTTCGAATCGTTGTATTTTCCTTCCCTTGTCAAGATAAAGTTTTCCCTACATTTATAGATCACTTCATCCATTTTTAATAATTCTTTCTTTCAGTTTCGCTATAATTTTTTTCACTTTTTTAAAGTCATTGGCTAAAATTACCACGCTGTCGACAAACCTCATACAGTTTACTTTCAGCCCTACTATGCTCATTTCTCCAAAATATACTTATTTATTAATCAGTGGCGGCTAGTGTTACGGTTGCAGCGTTGCACAACCACCAATATACAATAACTAAACTATAAGATAATATACGAAAACATTAAGCAGCTAAAAGTGTCATAAATTTCAACGGAGAGCGTATGAGATTCTACGCGGCAATGTTTGCGTACAATTCAAACGTGGCTAGCAGGCTGGTGGTTGTAGGCCGCTTGCAACGTCAGTAGTAAATGGCAGAGGTTACTACACAAACATATGGGAGGACGTGCGCTACTCTTCACAACTGTCCTATGTTTCCAATGGAAGCTTGGTGGTTGCAAAGTTTCTGCAACGTTCCACTAGTAGCACTGTAGCGCAATTTTGTGTATGAAATCAGCACAGCCTTCTTGATTTATAAGTTGTGTCAGGTTTAATGCTTACGTTGGTTCAAGGTAAACGTTATCAATTGTTTGAGGTTATAAAATTATAGTAACAATTTATCATTATCAAACTGTGATTATGATAGTTTAATGTCTTTTAACCCCTCTCTCATCCCGTCCCATCAACCAACTACTGCAACCACTAAAATTCGGAACCACCAGCCGCCACCGTTAGTATTATTTAACACAGTACCAAATAAATACTAACTACAAGTCCAGTAGATTTCAATCACTAGCGGCAGTTTGGATCGAACAGAATTCCTATTTTCGCTTCTGTAATTTCATCAGACGCGGAGTCCACTAATGACTCTTCAATTTAGCTTACTGCGAGGGATGGACTGATATGAGGGGATTAACAAACACACACAGGCTACTCGACAGCTCTCCTGCCTACTGCACCGTTATAATAATGACGAATATCATTCCGTAGAAAACGGAGGCCGAACGCAAATGAGTTAACTTTTTACGTACAAGTTTCAAGTGTAGAAGACGACAGGAAGCGTATTATCCTGAATTAAAAAAAGTGAATTATAGATACTGAATCGAGGGTATACCATTTCAACCAAACACACACACACAATATGAGACGTACTAAAAAGGGATGGGAAGTCAAATGTTCTATTAGGAACGGCGTGAGCTTCGGAAAATCATACATCCTTACTTCTCTGAGATTTGTCCGATGTCTGTGTTGTTAGGATCAAAGCTAACAATAGGTGGTCACGGAACTTACAACAATTTTGTTCACACCTTCACAACCCCAACGCTTTAAATCCGTGCTTAAAAAAATATAAATAAAAACTATGGGCTTAAGAAAACTGTTGGAACCACCGAAACAAATGTTCCACAAACCACATATATAAAGTCTGGTTTAACTATGTCAGGCCTACCTGGTTTTTGCTTTAACAAACATAATATCAATGTAGAAATATCGGTTTAGAGAACCATACATAACATCCATGTTCTAAGATTTATATTTAAAATAATTTTCGAAATGAAATATTTCCATAGAAACTACTTCTTTCTTCAGCCTTAACCACAGTACCGTGGTCACTAACGTATAACACCTCACGTTAGCCCACTCGATTTTCACTGATGATGGCAGTCGATGGCACTGCCGAAACGTCTGGCTTTGGAGAAAACGTTGGACCACGGCCAAACAGCCCGGGAAGGAATTTTAACAACAAACTACTTCTTTGTTGTCGATAACGTAGTACACATATAACAAATTATCCCCTCCCCCTTCAACTATCATTTTCATTTATAGAAAATTACCCCCACCCCTTCAACTAGCCTCTTTATTTATAGATATTTCATCTACGTATCTACAGTGGATTATTACGATCTTCTTTTCAGGATACTTTATTTATCAAAATTAAGTACTTTACTCTTGTTAAAACTAAAACGTTGCAAGTAAACTACCCTTTATCCTTAACCGATCTTCACCAAAATCAATAGGCCTTGATTCCTCTACAACTCAGGCAAATATGCAAAAAATTATTTGATTCTGTTTGAATTTACGGCAGTTATCGTTCGTCATAGAAATAAAAATTACTCTTGTTTTAAAACAAAACGTTGCAGGCAAACTACCCCTTTCTCTTAACCGATCTTCACCAAAATCAATAGGCCTTGAGACCTCTACAATTCAGGGATGTATGGAAAAAATTATTTGATTCTGTTTGAATTTGCGGCTGTTTATCGTTTGCCATAGACAAAATTCTACACACAGACACTTTTCGAAAAATGACTTTTCTTCATGTTTGAGGGTAGTACAATCAGAATCTGCGTGTTCGTGTGGATATCTCGAACACGATTTTTTTCGCCATGACCATACTTCCATTTCCTTATGGAACATGGAACTAAAAATCGACTTACAATTCATGCACTGTACGCTCAGAAACTATATAATAACACGTGGACTCGATTCATGTTTCAAAAATAAAATTCAAGTACAAATTATGATACCTATCGGCAATGCATTTGTATTGAGATTTCAAGTCAAAATAATAAAAGAGACAATATTTTATACAAATATTTAGATACATACAGTACTGAGTTAAAAAAATAACATTTAAATGATCAACATTTTAGTAACTGAGAACGTTGTAGTCAGTTAACTTACAATTCGTACTTTGTACATTCTGAAAGTCTTTAAGGTCCGTGAACTCGATTCATGTTCCAAAAATCCACAGTCAGGGACATGTTCGACCATTGTAAAATAAGTTGTTACAAGTCGTACATTATAGGCTACTTCTAAAAATTGTATTGGAACTCAAGGACTCGATCCCTGTATCCAATATCAACATCAAATACAAACTGTTAGAATATTTTGGTTTTCGACTTATAAAAAGTCTCTCTGCACTGCCTCCTTAATATGTATAACAGCATAATAACAACTGGTGTTACAATAAGTAATTCAGTTCGCAACTGTAAGCGTAAACTTTCATTTAATTCAATAACTCTTAGCTTTCGGAAGTGAAATGCGAACAAATCGATTCTCACAGTGCTTCCTCTTTTCTCAGTCAGTCCGTCTAAGTGAATGCCACGTCTTGTGATGAAGCTGTGCTAAACAAACGCATACAAACACAACAATTACCGGTCTCACAAATTGAAAACAAGTTCCCATGTGTAATTGGCACGCCGAGCATTGTGTATTCAATTCGATTCCGTTGCTCCGAGCTGTATTTTTCTTGTCGCTATTATTCTTCTTCTTCCTTTTATTATTATTATTCCTTTTACTGTACACAATAATAATAATAATAATAATAAAAATTCCTCGAGCCGTAACCGTAAACCTATTGGGCACAGAGTTTATAAATTATTACATAAAAGTAGGTGGCACGAAAATGCTCAAGTTTCGTGGGAACGGTTCCCATACGCTGTTTGTTTAACTGACACTATCTTATTTATCCGTCAGTATTTGATTGTAAGAGTCAGAAGCAATTAGCTACAAACCTGTTTTATATTCTGAAGTTCATCTTCCTCGTGTCCAGTCTGCGAACGAATTTAAGTTACATCGGACACAACATAGTCGGTATTCTTCCTCCAGCATTCTTGTTACTTACGAGGTGGTCCAACGTATTTAAATATTGTAATTTTTTTTATTGAATTTAACATGTTAAAACTGGTCTGTAAAACCAACCATCAACTTATCTCCAATACCTCTTATTACTAAATACATATCAGCCAAATTAAGTCCAGTGACATCCTATAGTTAGTTCTTAACTAAACAATCTCACCTGCGCACAATGCTCTGGTTGTATAACACAAAACACTACACAAGTTCAAATGGCTTTGTTGTCTTCAGTCTTCGGAACACGTGTTGATTGTCCAGCAGCTGAACAACTTCTGCATTTTCGTGGAGGTGAAGCCTCTCTTCATGTTTCTTCGCAAACCTTTTAATCTCTTCTTTAATTGTTGGAATACCAAGATCTCTGTGGATATCGGCGTTTCTAACATACCATGGCGCAAACTTTGTTTTGGAATGTTTGTATTATCCTGATGTTACTATCTTTCGCGCACCCCCAGAGTTGAATTCCATACAGCCAGGTGGGTTTAATTATCTGATTATAGATCAGAGTTTTACTGTATAAAGACAAGTTGGAATATTTTCCTATGAGCCGTTTATATTGTCGGAATTTTATGTTAAGTTCCTCTTTTTTCTTTTTTACATGCTCTTTCCATCTCAGTTTGGTATCCAATGTCATACCCAGGTATTTGGCTTTGTTTTCATAAGGAGCTACCGTTCCATTTATGACCAATGATGCAAGATTATTCAATCTTTTATTGCTAAAATTAACGAGTGCCGACTTGGCTTCGTTAAGTTTAATTTTCCATTTTTTTGTCCATTCATATATGGCATTGAATTTCTGCAATAATCGGGTTGAAATAACCTCATCTTGCCCTGTTGTAAGCAAAGCTGTATCATCAGCAAAAGTAGCCAATTTTTCTTGTTCTAAATTTGGTATGTCACTTGGAAATTATACATACAAGACAGGCCCAAGAGGACATATTGTAATCACGAGTAACGTTTGGATATAAAGTATTAAACAACCCTTGTAATTATGATTGTATTTATGTGCATTTTAACAAAAAAAAATAGCTAAATAAAGTTCACCCTCGGGTATTCAAAACAGATTTCTTTGGTTTGACGATAGAAACAGCGGAATGAGCGATAAATCTAAACAGGCGCTTACGATTATCGAAACCTACAGTGGAGGACGCACAAGACTTCAAAAGACGAGCCCCGGCTTCATCTCGATATCACAATTTCTTATGGGCTTCGAAGTGGAAAAATGAAAAACAACGGAGACTTGTACCTTGATTAAATATCCCCCCTTATCCCCGTAATTATCTGGGTAATTGTTGCCGGGATCGTACACCATCATCACCGTCATCGGCTCGAAAGCCCTTTGTTGGCCTGGCGTTCTTCAGAAGATTCGCCATTCCTCTCTATTCACAGTCACAGTCCTCCAGTTTCTAATTCCAAGAGACTGATGTCCTGACTCACCCCGTCTCACCATCGGGATCATATATAACACATAATTATCAGATACTGTAGCGAAGTTATGGAGTAGACCGTACGAGATAGAAACTGATTAAAGACAGGAGATAAGAGACACAGAATGCATCTCAAATAGGCTGATAGTTATTGTAAAGAGAACTTATGGTTTGCCACTAGGTAATAGAAGTAGTAAAATACACTTAGTACAGGACCTTTAAAAAAGTGCGTGTTCATTTCAAACGTGGGGCTTATGCAAACTGCGACAAGTCCAGCTCCCAGACCGCTACTTTCACGTATCTGCTAGCTATCAGATGGTGAGCTCTTGTGCGTGAGAATATATAGCTACGTCTGTTCCGAGAGGCGTGTTACTGTGTTCCTGAAGGCAGGATCCTAGGTCACTTTCTGTTCTCCATTTACGTCAACGACGTGTCCAGAGAGTCTGGAGTCCGGACAGTCATACTTGCTGACGATAGGGCGGCGTGTACTTCCGGTCTACAGAGCAGACTACAGCGCCAACCCGATACGTTGTAGATTGGACTATTAACTCGAAATTGACCATTAACCCGATCAAGAATGCCGCAATGTTATTCTCTGGGCAGAGGTACGAACCACGAGGGTGTTTGATAGTCGGGCAGAAAGGACTTCGTTACCTGTACGGAAGCCAAGTATTTCCATGTCCATGGAATCCGCGTCCATGTCACTCGTCTAGGCTAACTATTTCCACGCTCGCCAGCGCGGCTACGTCCCGAAAACTAGGTGAAATGAGCGTGTCGGCGCGTTTCTGCTGCCGGTCACCGCCCATGCAGTCCCGATCTGGGGTTACTTTGCTGCTATACACAGTGCAAACAAGAGGGCATCGGCTAGGAGACACAAAGTCCTCCATTGATTATCTTCTCGCTTGCTGAGGAGCGAACTCGGTGTTCGATCCTTGAATTACATCGTGACACGTGTAGTTCGTAATTTCCACGTACTAGCAAGGACGTCCCAAACAGCCCCTCACGGCCAGGGCTCAACCAACAGCGTATTAGCCCAGGTGATACAAGAAATGGTCTCGGAATATTGTACGTTAAACTGATTCAGCAAAAAACGCCACGTTGTAGACGTGCTGCAGAGCAACAGGATGACCTACTTGAACAGAGCCATGAGACAAAAGCTCCTGAAGGTAGCCCTGAACTCGGCAACTTTGCGGTTTCTTCTGTTGTGCACAAACCATACAACATTCAAGGACGTCGATATTCAAGTTTTGTAGGCAATACGCTCGCTTTGTCTGTGTCCATCATCAACTAATCTGAGACGTACTGTAGAAAAGATTTCTAATGAGATGAATGATCAGGCTTATGCAGGAACACGGTTATCTCAGAATAAAGAGTTGTGGAAAGAATTACATTCAAAAAATTGATAAAAACCTCAGGGGTATAAACGGACAGAGAAGACGTAGGACGTGCCATTTCTCGCACTTAACACAAAGTTTCACAAAACTGTATTATGTATTGTTTTATCCTTCATCACCATCATCATTGGATCGACAGCCCTTTGTGGGGCCTGGCCTTCTTCAGAAGATTTCGCGATTCTTCCAGTTTCTAATTCCAAGACTGCTGATGTCCTGATCATCCTGTCCCTCCATCTCAATTTTTGCCTTCCAACTTTCTTTTTACCTTCTGGCTTTGCATTAAATACGACCTTCTTAATAACTCTGCTTTTACAAGCACGTATAATGTGTCTGATATGTTTAATTTAATAAAGGTGACATCAGATTCATCATTAAAATATAGAATTATATCTTTCCTCCAGGCTCCCCCCTCTTTTACTGACCAAAAATTTGCCTAAGGACCCTCCTTTTAAATGTATTTAGATGCCTGTCATCTGATCTAGGTAGCGTCCATGTCTCTGATGCATAAGTCAGTACACTGTTTTAACTTTAAGTTTTGTTAATATCGTAAAAGCAACGCAGAATTAAAAGGTTATTCAATAAACATGGCCGTTTATTTACAACATTTCTGCTTTTGTTTGTAAAATACGCAAAGAAAAATAAAAGCAATTTTGTTGAATTAGTTTAGTTTTTGAAGTCAAGTCGCCGGCAATGTATGAAGACGTTTTAACACTGACGTAGCGGACATTTGAAAATGCAGTTCGTTTTGATGGCCAAACAAGGGGCGCCAATGACCGTAACGCTGAAGATGAATTAGGGATAAACACTAGAGACAAACAATCTGTGTCAAGTCAAGCCTTCTGCGTCTTGCGCGATAAGATCTAGACATGGGGTAAACGTGTTTGTATGCGGGTATCCTGAGAGCAGTGACGCATGACGCAGGAAAGTTGGCTTAACTCTGTAAACGATGTACAACACACACACACACTACTACTTCTTGCTTAATCTTCGCACACAATCTTGAGGTTGGTTTGATGCAGCCGCCATTCCTTTTCCTACCCCGACAATTCCTTTATCTGTTCGTTCGATTTGCACCAATTATTGGGCTATGTTATTAGTTCTTAACTTTATCCCATCCACTAGAATGTGCGCTATGGAGCAGTGGTTCTCAAGCTTTTCAAGTCCGGGACCCGCTTTCAAGGTTATTATACTTCATGGGACCCGTAAGCATTGGGCGCCGGCACAATTACTTGTATGAGTGTTCATCCAGTTTATAATCATATTTCTACCAACATCGGGTACTTTAAGCCCTATTTTACGCTTAAAAAACATACTAAAAAAAGAAGTACATAACTAATTCTAGAAAAGTAACTATGCAGTTTACATTACAGAGAGAAATTCCTTGAGTTAAACAAACAGAGAGATGCCAGTAAAAATGAATGGTAGACCACGAATAACAGATATTTAGAGTTTAGACTACGGGTTGAATTTATATTACTAAACACTATTACATATTAGTAATTTAAATGTAATAAGTTTTTAAGACACAGTAAATAAATTTTCGTAGCCGACTTCGCGACCCACCAAACGCCCCCTCGGGACCCCATCAGTGGATCGCGCCCCGTAGGTTGAGAAACCCTGCTACAGAGAGAGGAATAGGTAGGGAGAGAGAGAGAGAGAGAGAGAGAGAGAGAGAGAGAGAGAGAGAGAGAGAGAGAGAGAGAGAGAGAGAGAGAGAGGGGGGGGACAGAGAGCGTGTCTGCATATATACACTACAGAGTCAGAGAGAGTGGAGACAAGATAGACATATTAACTAGGAAACCACGACAGAACTGAGTTACTGAGAAGGGCGGAACAGATGTATTAACACTGTGACCACATGTTCTTTTATCTACTGTATTACGTTCTGAAGCCTTAGAACTTGTTGCCTTTTCTGCGTCTGCTGCTTCTTATTAAGTCTGATCTTGGAAACTGGCAAATCATCTCTAGCATATTTCGCTTGTCTGCTGCCTTAATTTTCGACTGATCCCGTCGTTTTTAGCACATAGGCTACATTACATACGCTGATCTTCCTCTTCGTGGAGATTCCCTTTGTTTGTCCCTCCTTAGGAGTACGACATTATCACTATCTTCAGCCACTCCCCTATTAGTTGTAACGTTCTATTCCTATTATCAGAAACCGCTCTAATATCAAAGGATATCAAATAAATTCGTATTTGTAATTTCCAATCGCAACATAGTACTAGTAAGGGAAGGGCCTTCGGAGAGGGGGGACGGACGGGACCGGACCCCCCCCTCCAGAGGGTCGAAAAAGTTGATGAATTTTGATAATCTCTTAAATTTAGGGCTGTTTTATTTTTTCCAGCTGTACAAGTTAATGTAGTAGTAGCTTCTTCTTAAATATACAAACAGGTTTATTACACGGCGTTAGGGTATACGTTTGAAATATGAAATGTAGGAAAATCAATTCAGTCAATAAGTATCTTTTTACAATGTTTCAAAAACTCGTATTTTTATTGTGTTATTATAGTTTACTTTAATGGGACTGATTTCAGGATGTTATCACGCGTTTTCTAGACACTTTAAAGATAATAGTATTAACTTGTTTGTCTTTTGTATGAAGCCGACCCGACCCCGGACCCCCCAAAGCCAAATTCTAGGTACGCTACTGCCAGCTACTCCCCTATCAGTGATACCCGTATTGGGTTCTACTTTTAATACCAGAAACGGCTCCAAATCAAAGGATATCAATAAATAAATTCGTATTTGTAATTTCCAATCACAACACAGTATTAGTAAGCAGGCAGGCCTATAGTTGTATCAAGGAGTGAAGTTTCGGGTTTTGGTAAACGAGGCTTAATTTTACAAGGTTTTAGCCGGTCGGTCGGTTCTTGTATTGTCATAATCAGAACTGTTCATTTTTTAATTTTTACAAAACCGGCGCGCGGTTTGGAGGAAAATTTAATTTTACCCAAAAGAAACGCCGCCGGCAAATGACGTTAAAAGTAAAAAAGTGTCATTAAAAAACTCTGTTAAACCACCCTCAACCAGTAAGGGTTGTGAGTGGGAGCGTAGGGTTAAAACTTTTTTGCCCGTCTGTCAGACTACGAGGGGAGCCACCCTTCCAGATAAGTACAGTATATAGAGTGAAACCTACCCTAACTGTGCACCAGTAGCTGCAGTCACATTCTCGCGCGTCGTACGTCTGGATGTGAACGCGCGAGCGCGCACACGCACGCCCTATTCGATATCGTTTACACTTTACTATCATTTTCTCCTCCTATTTCCCTCCCCCACCAATTCTCTATATGTCATTCGCTCGATATCGATTGAATGTATACACAGCTTTACACCCTTCGGTTTAATCCAATCCGTTCAGAACACATATGTCTGCAGCACACCAAACATTGATCAACTGAGATAAAATATGCATGAGCAGGGTATTTAAACCGTGACGTATAAACGTTTCCAGTGAATTACGTTTATTACGTTCGCTGACGAACGAAAATGACACTAACAGTTATCTGAAACGATGAAACATTCAAATGTGTGTAGTACGTACGATAGTACAGTTCACTGGCTGTCGTACCGTATATATATGGTCGGCGCTTCGACGCAGAAATCAACAGAACTCATGCGTCACACAGATACCGCAGTTTCGATTCGGTACATTAGCTTCTCTAGCGGCTCGCTGTTTACGTTGTCTGTTCTTTCACCACCAGTCGATAACTGAATTATATAATACGTTATGTAGTACAGCAGTTTCGATTCTGATTGTTACTTTTCCGTTCTATACTAACCGACATGATGCAAAAGTCAAAATGTCAGATAAAAAAGATAAAATTAATTTTATTTTTATGAATAAACGCTAACTTAATTGACTAATTATATTAAACGAAAATTTAAATTTCACGCTTATTATAGTAAACTCGAAAACACGTTAAAATATGGAAATGAATTATTTAATAAAGAATCGTATTGGTTTCCTCCCCGTACGACAAACCGGCGACTACAGAGTCTTATCTCCAACCTTATAACGAGTGTGGTAGCGATGGCTGAATGCAGTGTTACATGCCTGTGACCTGCATTTTTAATGTATAATGGTACGTTTCAGTTTTGGATATTGTTTGATTTTTGGTTTAATTGTTTAATTTGAAATTAATAATTAATTTATAACATATAATTTGTAATTATACACTGCCCCGTCGAGTGTAGAGGTTCCCGCCAAGTGATTATTTATCCAAGATTCACTCACGCAATTTTTCGATCGCCTTCAAAAAGTCTGTAAGCGATGTTTACAAAAAAAAACATTATATATTGTTATCGGTTGTGTTTTTGTAATATAGGCTTGTTAATAGCTATGGAAACATACACAAACCTAAGAGTACGGTTAAATTACCTGTGACTCTTGTTATAAACATAACTGAAAATCCAATGTAGAACTTTGAAATTTTTAGTGTTTACTGTACGATTATCTGCTTTACAATTGTTATTTTACTACAAAAATGTTAAGATTAATCGATATTTTTGTAATTTTCTTGCTAACTGAAAAATTACCTAATACCGAAATTTCCTAATAATAAATATATTTAAATATTAAATTATATATTATATTAAAGTTAATATAAATTCATTAAAGTTAAATTTTTCGGTGAAGGGTTTGCGAGGTCGGCCAAAAATTTAACACAAATTTTAACTTATTTGTGTCGACGTTTCGACAATGTTTACTGTCATCGTCAGGACAATTGTTGCTGACGCCAAACACACAAATAAAGGTGGTCTAGTGGCTAACGCGGGCGATTGATGCGCTCGTGGTCCCGGGTTCAATTCCCGGCGGAGGTTCCGTACGGCGTGCACTCAGCGTCGTGAGGCAAACTGAGTAGGCGCTGAGATAACAGCGCCGCCTCCTGGCTGTGAATACCGCAACTAGCGGCTGGTGGCGCGTAGTACTAGCCATACACCGTCACACTAACACAAAAGCCGCGCGGTACACCTTGGTCCTTAACGGACTGTTGAGCGGAGGAGGTTTTTGACCGTTCCTCACAAACCCTTCACCGAAAAATTTATTGATCGACGGTCAATACGAATTTAAGGATTTAATTAAAGTTAAAGTTATATTATTTATATATTAAAGTTCTACAAAGTTACGGCAGTCCTTGTACTGTCCTAAGGGCGTGAATTATGTACAACAACCAAGAAACAAAACAGTAAAATACAGGCCTCGGAAACGGCGTTCTTCAGAGGGGTTAAAAGGTGTTCTAAACTTGACCGTATAAAGAACGAGGCCGTAAGAGAAGAGTTGTAAGTTTTTAACTTGAATAAAAACGTAAAACATTACGAAAAGCGGTGGAAAGAACACTCGGAAAGAATTTCACATTCCAGACTGGCCAAACAATTCAAGGTTATAGGACCCAGGAAAAGATGGCTGAAGGCGGAACGGGCAGCACCTAGCCTATCCCGTGTTGTGATGTAGGTATAATAAAAATTCCACGAGTTACGGTCGAAAGATGTTCTGAAACCGAATAAGAAAGCAGTAGCTATAGCACGATAAAATTGACTGGTCGTGAATATGAGACTGTCAGCTATGCAGTGGGCATGCTCTGTTATAACGATTAGGATCCGTCGCTTTGTCTGTTCAAGTAACAGTGATCGGGCAGGGCTACAAACACCCATACTAGTTAAATAATCTTTACTATTTTACCGCAATATTATTGCACTGGTAAAATACATTTTTTTTTTTTTAGAAAAGTGCTATGTTGGAAAGGGTGAGAACATTAATAAAACAAAACATAAATAGATACATTTTAATTTGTACTCAAGAGAACATCTCTCCGTACTCACGAGCCGGACTTCCTGAAGTCATGTTATATAAATAAAACGAAGACGGCAAATGTTAACAAACCGCATGACTTAACTCCCTACAGGCTACATAAGCCAATTTACGTTTCCGTGATGAGACCCATAAACAAGATTTTGTTGCCTGCGGTGACGATATACAGCTCAAAGCACCGGTGTGGTAATTAATGTGACTACCCTTCCGTTAACGATACAAATTACGATAAAACGTAAGTTATTGTTAGCACTATGACTTGTGTAAATTGGCACACGGCACGACCTCATGATTACCCGCACGTTCGCACAACGGTATTTAACCCAGGTTTGTGAAAACCAATTTTCTAGCAATTTCTACGGCCTAAATATAATACATTTAGAAATTTCGGTACTTATGAATGGTATTGTCGGTTAGGTGCTTGTCCGTCCGTTCCACCGTGTCAACCGAATTCCGTAGAATTGTGCAAGTTAACTACGTTTTTAGTAACCACGACTTTTTTTATTTTGTCTATTATGTAGGACCCACACAGAGGCACGCATAAGCGCCCGTGCGTGCGCCTGGTTATTTAAAAACTGACAGTCAAAACTGGCGTAACAAATCGTGTATCATGAGACGGTATTTTATTAAAGTGTGCGTAACACTCGCGCGCGCACACCCACGAAGTACCGAGGTGTCCGAGATATGTATGAAGTGGTAGAACTGTGTTTTCGTGACATTTTCCCCGGTTTCACGTTTCTGATACCTTCTCATTTCCTTAAGCTGACTTTTCGTGAGTTGCAAATACTTCACTAATCTGACATATCTTTAAACCATCACACTTGTGTTGTTGCGCTTTTAATGATTCAAACTGTTGTACAAAAACGAGACTGAATAGAATACCATGTGGTGTGACGTCAGCATTATTGAAACAGGCTATTGTAATGGGAAAGTTGGTTACAAATGATGATATAATTAATTATAAATTTAAGTATAAGTAATTTAAATCTTTTGATAGACGTTAGTTATTGACTACTGATTTGGATTCCACGCTTTACGGATGTGAGGTCTCCGCCAGCCCAACGTTTCACCTACCTAGTCTCTGGAACAGTCAAAATCTCGTGTGAAGTAGGACTGTTGCATCTGGCTGAAGAAGACCCGCGCGTGCGCGCTTGACAGCCTTAACAATCCCGAAACTTAAACAACGGCGATTCGTTTGTTACTTATGAAGGCGAGACATGGACACTGATAAAAGAGGAACAAGAAACACTAAGAAGATTTTAAAGAAAGATCATAACACGTGTTTATGGTCCGGTTAAAGAGAAGATGACGAATGGAGTTTAAGAAATAACCAGGAGATAGATGAGCTATTGAATCATGAGGACATTTTGACCGTCTGTTAAATAAAGTTAAAAGCATACTTTTTCGGTACAAAGGCCTTAACTAAACAGGCCTACTTCGAATTTCCGCAGTGAACAATTTAAAAATGTAACATTGACTGAAAGCAATCAGAATAAATTAACAAGAGCGATGTCCTAGACATTTGTCTTTTATTAACAAATAAAAGAGGTCCTAGAGGTCTCTCTTAATTAGTTTCTAAGAAAAACTATATAAAACACAAAACATTGGAATCGAAAAACACACTTTTTTAGATTTGAGATAAAATAACTTCATTAATTTGCCAAATAATAATAAACAAATTAAAATTTCTAACTTTGTAGAGAATTTAATTACGAGAAAATGTATGTGTATAAAGTTTATCAAAATTAAATTAAATTTGACTTTATTTAAAAAGAAAACAGACTAAAAAGCGTCAGAAAAGTGTTACAAATTTAAACAAAACAAAGGTTTTTGTAAACACTTCATAACAAATGTAATTGTAAACAAATTGAAAACATATATTTTTGAATTTTTCCTTCAAATAATTAAATGTCAAAATTGTTAAATTGATAAAGCTGCAAACGTTCGATCAAAGCAGTTGTTCAATGTGGCCATTTTGTTGAATGCAGACATAAACGTTGACGTTTTTAATGTCTCTTAATATTCTGGATTCAGTGGTGTTACTAGAAGTTGGTCTGGGGGAGAAGGGATGAGTAGCTTGAAGATTCGATTCCCCCTTTTTCTTATGACAAATGAGAACTTCAGGACTCTTCCCATATAACTTTATAAGTAGCCTACACTGTATATATTTCACGTATGGCTAATCACATGTGTTATTAACCAAATGTTGAGCGATTGTCATTATTAAAGAACTCTTTAACTTTATTTTACAAATATCGTAATTCCTTAAACCTTTACTGTACAGTTATTTATAAGCCTTATTTTAACAGACGTAACTGGTTTAGAAATATATCTACATTCAGTGATTATGGAAATACGGAGAAATTTTGAATAGCTCTTGGGGGGTGTTGACCCCACGATCCTCACTTTAGTTACGCCGCTGTTACTGATTAAAAAACAGCAGCTGAACTGACTTTTGGAAGAAGATATTGCACATATTCCTCCGGTTCAATGCCGCTACCTCGATGCCCAACATTTTTTCGTCTTCATTGCAACATCATTCTGACAACGCGTTAATGTAACTCAATTTTACTTGTGAACAGCAGGAAGTGCGGCGTACGAACTGGACACAGTCGTTGGTTTGTCGCAAAAACAGATTCGCACAAAACCACGCTGTTGATGGGAAAACGAGTTCTGAAGAATGAAAGGAGGAATACCGAGCGTTACACACACAGAGACATGGCGCGCGACGCGTTAATTCCACGCTAGATTAACTCAATAAAGAAGGAAAAACTGTACAGTAATGCGATGAACTCAACATAAACAGCACTTCGCTTAATGTCTATCTAAACAGTTATTCTAATTTTAACTGCACTCAGTGAGACGGAAATGAGATAAGATTATCCGGGCGGAAGTTGTTCCGACGGCACGATGGCCGGCGGGATTGTAGTTTTATGAAACCACAAGTTTAAATCTCTTTAAACGAGGCAAGGACGAGAATTAACTTATGTAGTAAACATTGTAATTATAAAAATAAACTGTGGATTAAACCAGGGGCGAACCTAGGGGGATGATATGGGGGATATATCCCTTCATATCCAAAAATGTTGGAGCAAATATTTTTTACCGGTTGCGTGTTTTTGTAATGTAATTAATTGAAAAATATTGACAATCATTATATGTTATACAAAATTATTTAACATTATTTTACATGCTGTAAAACGTATGTCCACGACCCTGTTGGATACATTTATATACACAGTAATTATATACATGTTTGTAACCATCACTTTCATCACTTTCTTAATTTTAACGTTTTTTTAAAGTATTTATACACCACAGAAAGGTATTATTAGGCTAGCAAGACAAAATGGAAGCCTATCTGATATAGCCTATGTTTTAAATTTAACTTATTTTAATGAAGTTAGTGAATTACAGCTATTATCTACCTATTAGTTTTAATTGTTGGTACGATTTTAATTAAACACGAAAAAACAATACGGTACCTTAAGAAAACGATACGTGGTTGAAAAATCACCCCCCCCCCCCAAATGAAATCCTAGATTCGCCCCTGGATTAAACAACAAAATGTAAACTAAACTGAAACGCGACACTTCGGAAGAAGACGTCTGTGAAAATCTAAGAGGAAAAATCGGAAATCCTCCTTGTTCGGAAAGAGAAAAACAGTAACTTTTAATTTTTTCGATTATAGAGAAATAATAAAAATTTATTAAGAAAGAAACATTTGTGTCTTTGTGCATACACAGAACGTCATTGACAACAATGTTTTTAATTTTCTTCTTTCATTTACGTGTACGGAAATATGGAACGTTTGACCCAAGAATTGAGTATCAACAGCGACGCGATTGATGTTTCGCAAAGAATTAACGGGACACGATTTCAATGCTTATTGCTAAATAATTATACGACTAGCGAGGCTCGTACGAATAATTCACACTACTTTCTGATAATAATTATCATAAAAAAAAGTTCCCTCAAATGCCATGCTCAAATCTTGGAACGTTAACAAAAACGTATAAAATTAATGGGTTTACTTAAAAACTGAAATTACGATCTGTTTTTCGTAAAATAATTTCGAAAAATTACGACCATGTCGACAACCATTAAACTGACTGCTTTCGTTTCTTCGGCAACATAAAAAAATTTATTGACAAGAAAATATATTCCTTTTTTGCATACATAAAGCGACTTTTGCAACAACTTTTTAACGTGATAATGTTTTTAGGCTGGGGGTCATTCCACAAAAATGTAACGTCGTCGAAAAACGTGACGCTTCCACACTTTCGATTCCCCACAGTCTAGAAATTTGATACGCATCAAGACAGAAATAATCGCTGCTGACATTGAGTTTAGCAAACGTTTTGGTGAGAATAAATTTGGTTTTACATGCTCTGTTTGTGATCGTCTGTGGTTTGGAAATGATTTACGTAATCCACATTATACGTTTCAAAAGCCTAAAAACATTACCATGCTTCGATGTTTCGGTTTCGTCGAAATTCTTTGAATGCTTAGGTGCATAAATAGAGAGAGAGAGAGAGAGAGAGAGAGAGAGAGAGAGAGAGAGAGAGAGAGAGAGAGAGAGAGAGAGAGAGAGAGAGAGAGAGAGAGAGATTTTTAATTTTTCTTTTTAACTTTATTTAGTAGAAATATAAAATATTAAACTAGGGCGCCATCTGTAATACCTTTTAGGTACTATAAAACGGTAACTCGCTTGCTGAATTAAACGTCAATAAAAGTCATGCACAAGGACGGTGCGATGGAGAAAACTGAAGAGCGTTCGATCCGTTGCATAATAAAGCAGACGTTGGCAGACCACGTAGAAGATGAATATGAATATGTAATGAACAAAAGCACAATCCTGTCAGACGAAATATTATTAGATTTTCAACGACTAAACGAGCTCCAGATCCAATTATCGTCTGTATTAATGAAAATATATCTTAGATTTTTCTTATAATATCGACTTCTTTTCACAAATTCTGTAATTGGTGTTTTTTCATCCGACCGTAGGGAATTCTTCAGACTGGATTTTATAATAATAATAACAATAATAACCGAAACTCTATCATAAGCTGAAGAGTCTAAGGATACTTTCTGCCGGGCTATTAGGTCGTGGTCTACTGCTAACACTGTTTGCACACGCGGTGTTCGCCAATTCATCCCAGTACTGAGGCACAGAATCTGCCAACACCTTGCCAATTATTCGATCGTTTTTACACTTGAAGGTGGCCTCCGATGGTGGGCCCGAAACGTCGTAAACAATGTTAACAGTAGACCACGGCCGTGAAAGCCTTAGGAATTCTCTGTATAAAACATATTTTGAAGTTCATTTTTTATTATCAAATATCCTTATTTCATATCTTTATTATCAATTTTTTAACTATTAAATTTTTATAATGTAATAAAAGCCATTGTTCACTGCTTTATGAAATTATTGATAAATAGTAAATTACGTACAGGGTCAAAAAGCCTACAAAACATATCGTTGGCGTATGAAAATCAAAAACTTCCATCCTATTTATACGGGTTTTACATTTCTTAGTTTTGTAAATTATCATTATCCCATTCGGTGATCTTATTCGCAGTTCTTCCTTCAGCTCTTTATTTCGTCTTCAGTAATAAACTTAGTTTTTTGGTTCAGTAAAGGGTTAATGATAAATTAAAGTTCCATTAAAGATTTTACCAATAATATGGACTTTCCTGCAGTAAGAAATTCTGAAGATCTTTGTGTACAAAGCAGGTTGGGAGAATTCTGTGCGTAGAATGGCGTTCTTGTATGACTTTAAACACGATCTGTTTTAAATGTGGTGGGAGTAAACAAACAGAAACACGACAAAACGTACACAAAATAAAAATGAAATATGAGCTACAACAGGGAAGTTATAAATTACCCTCAGCTTCGCTTGTGTAACCGAGGAGACTGTGAGGAAGGCACAAGCCCGTGGCGTGTGCTCTACTATTAAAAGCGGCGTTAACTCCTGACAAAAGAATAAAGCCGCGCCAGCTGGAACGCGTGTGAAAGAAAAAAGAAGAGGTGAAAAAAACTTCAACAAGCGCGCACACAGACGGATTGGAAAGTACTGAAAATGAGCGTTTCGTCAATGGTATTGGGTGCAATTCACGATACTCTACAGTTAAGATGTAATGAATGTAACATTGTTGGGGCTGAAAAAAGAACGAACCTGTGACGTGCAAAGCAATAACCATTTTATTTTACACGTCGTGTGTACGTTCGCGCGTTTTGCTTTTATTATTTATTTCTCGGTTTAAAAATTGAAGAGAACTATTTTTCTTAACGTCTGAAAGCTGCTTTATCTGTTCTTCTGTCGCTGAGACGATATTACACTATATAATTAGTTCGCAACTGGATGGAAAAATTTTTATTTTTTCTTATTTTTATACTGAACGATCTCTAGTTGGAACGACTAACGTCAATTAACAATTTATTTTAAACATCAAAATTAAACATCTGTATGCTATACATATGGATTTCAAAAAATGATGTTAATAAAATTGAAACATTTAACGGAACTAAGAACATGCATTTAAAAGTAAGATAATACTCAGAATATTAAAAAAAATCCTCTGTCAAGGCCGTGCACTACGCAAATTACGTTGGCATGCCGCCAAGCAATACGGAAAATAATTCTGGAACCTCTGCGGGATCTATATAAGCAACAGCGGCCGGGTTAGAACTAGTTACACCTGGCGATATTGTAGAGTACGGATCAAGTGACTGTTGTGGATTAGTGAACAAAGATTATTGTGTTATAATTAGTGCGGAACTCTAATAGTTGAAAAGTTGTACGAAGACTTACACGGCCGGTGTAATTCTGATTAAAATTAACTCCCGGGCTGTTTGGCCGTGGTCCAAGGTTTCTGACCAAACCAGACGTTTCGGCAGTACCACTGACTGCCATCTTCAGTGAAAACGAGTCAACGCTAACGTGGGATGTAGTACAGCCTGTGGTTAAGGCTGGAGATGTCCCGTGAACACTTCTTCTACTTATAAATTTTCTAAGTGTCACGATGTGGTGATAACTCAACCACCAGTCAATGAGAAAGAAAAAGGTGTATGAGAGACTCGCAACGGGTCCTGCCATATAAAGTAATTTTAATCTAATAGTTGACATTATTATTGCGCATGGACAAATTTAACTTGAATTATCGTATGAGAGTACCTTGTTGGTTTCAAACTGTTATTGGTGACTTCAATGGTGTGTGTGTATTTTGTTTCCACTGTACCATACGACGATCCGTGAGACCATCGTAACAATATATAATAATATATTATACATTATAAATATCTGATGATGCAGATTGCATCATAAATATAAATTTGTATTTAAATGTAACAAAGAATAAAATATTATATATTTTAATGTTTTTATTCATAAACTATCACAGTATTCTTGTTAATTCAACGTTAATAATAAATCATATTTTACAAACAAGAATACATTCATATTTTATGAATATATGTTGTATGACAGTAATATAAACTGTCGAAACATTGTAAATAAATAAAATAATAAAAAATGCATTTTTGGTTATAAAATATAAACTATTATTTATTATTAATTTTAATGTTTATAATAAAAGTTAGGGTATATGAATTAAAATATTATTATGTCTAGTAAATTCTGATGATTTACTTTCTACAGATAAAGATAAAGTCTGGGTATGAGAATGTGATACAGTATTGACCACGGTTAAATATAATTTCTAAGTCACGCTCCTCTCAGACAATAAGTTAAGGTAGAAGATGCATTTTATTACGACAGTGACAGTTATCTAAAGAAGAAAGCAAGAAACAATGCCGACAGAAGTACGTAATTATTTTACAAACAGCCAGAAGCAACGACCACTTGAAAACAACACAACTTCATTTTTATCTTTAAGTGCTGGAACCAATATTGACTGGTTAATAGGCAAGTGTTGAGGCGATGTGAGGGTCAAGAAGGGGTTAACCCCTCCTGCAGCCGTGAGTGTCCTCGTAACCTTGAAGTACACCCCCCTCTCACTCTCTCCCTCTCTCTCTGTCTCTCTCTCAACCCCGGCACAGACACGACCTTTCTAGAAAAAAAACTATCGATTGACAAACGAAGGAACAACGACACGCGCGTCACGGATCTGCTCACTGAGTCACACGCGTATCTCGGTTTGATTCACCCGCTGGAGAAAACGTGATCAATCTCGCTTTTACTCGGTGCGGCGTTTATCTACGGAAAAATCCTACGCTACGAAGAGTTATTATACGTGTGGCTGAAATCTAACGTAGACCAGCCGTGTAATATTGTCGATCTTGTGCCGGCAAATAACGATATTAATTCACGATGGCTGTTCAATCTCCATCCCATATCCCAAAAGGGAACTCCGTGTGGAGGTTCGATGTAATTTCAATTTATTTACCAAGTGTGATTACTGTCGCGTTGCGTCATCCCTACGGAGGTGAGTTCAGAATGCGCTCGACATTTTAGTTTTTCGAACTGTAAAACTACCAATATATTTAAACCGAAACATTTCCGTCGTATACCCTGATCATTTGGTGTTTTCTGGCTTACCACTTCAGCGACAGATTACTTTCAGAAGTTCTGGAAACTTGTTGAAACGAATTAAAGGACAAAACAGTAGCCTACTGGCTACGTCGTCCCTTTAGAAATCGACAGACAAACCACTGAGCGGAAGCCACAAACTTCTCGCAGCATAGAGCGATAGAATACCACTTGTGAACTCCCTATTCCATTTTTCGTTTTCTTTGTAGTAATGCTTGATTTTTTTTTTTGCAGTAATTAAATATTCATTAGGAGTTCGAAATAATCACTCATACTGATTTAGAATTACACTTTGTAATGAACTCTAGACGGACGATGTCAACAAACCGATTTAAAGTTTGATTTTCAAACAGTCGCCATCAATACGTAGCCTACTGATTTTGAACTGAACCTTTACTCTTGTGATTTTTCAATTTTTATGTGTCAAACCTGCACGTTACTGCACAAACTATTACATCACGATTCCTTCGGAGTGTCTCTGCCCGCAGTAATCTCCAAGTATACACGAATTTTTTGTATTTGACATAACCATTGTATATAACATAAATATAGTAATAATAATATTAATAATTATTATTGCATTAATGTTAATAAAATTCGTAAACTATTTGACATAATTTTAGTGAAATTAATGACAGTCAGATAGTGCTATGTGACAGGGGTTTCTAAAACAAGAAGGGTCGAGTCTAACAAAGGTTTAAGTAGGATACGGGTAGTTGAGATGCGGTTTAAGTAGGATACGGGTAGTTGAGATGCGGTTTAAGTAGGATACGGGTAGTCGAGATGCGGTTTAAGTAGGGTACGGGTAGTTGAGATACGGTTTCAGTAGGATACAGGTAGTTGAGATGCGGTTTAAGTAGGATACGGGTAGTTGAGATGCGGTTTCAGTAGGATACGAGTAGTTGAGATGCGGTTTTGACGATATGTGAAGAGGTGTTCTAACAACGATAGGAACAGCAATGATGCAATAAATCAAGCATTGGGAACTTTTGTCATAAAGAATAGAACCGAAAAAAGTAGAACGAGGCGGGGCGCATATTATTAAAACGCGGTATGACAAGACTGCCACAAGAGGCACTAAAAGGTAAAAGAGATTTGGGGAGACTTCTAGGCGCAACAGACTGGAACAGATGACATTTCCCCTAACCCTTAACAGAAGAAGACGAAAATGAAGAAGATCAATTATAAGAGTGTTACATTCTAAAATGGTAGCCTATCACAAGAACACAAGAAGGCCTGGCAGGTAAGAAAAAGCTGGGGAAAGGGGATGGACGCTGAACTGAGATAAAGGGGGTTCGAGGACGATCTGTAGAATAAATGGAGATTGGAATTTGGAACAAGTTATACACCGATACAGTGGATTAAACGTCACTCCCCACCCCTCTACATGCAGATCTTAAGTTTCGTAACGGGAAATTTTGGTTTTGCAGTGGGCACTAATCAGCTGACACAGTTACTATTCATTTATATTTTATAATATTAATTTTGCTTCTGCAAGTAGTTGTATTGTATTTTTATAGTTTCAATAGTCCTAACGCACGTTTCACTGACTATATCAACATCTTCAGAGGTATGCAAATGAAAATGAAATGCATTTATATTTATATATTAATTTGTATATACATTAATATATAGAAACTCAAATGAAGTTCTATAATCGTAAGGCAGTTCCCACTCTTTTATAGGGTTCCGAAACGCGGGTATTATTTAAAAATGACACAAGTTATTCACAAGCTGCAGAAATGAATTTCTTGAGATGTGAAAAAGGATGTACACGAAACGATAGAATTAGAAACGACGTGATAAGACATGAATTTGTTATATTCTCTGTAAATGCAAGAATCGAGGAATGTAAGCTGAGATGGACTGAACATAAAGGTGGAATAGAAGCGAAAAGGCTACATCAGCAAGTTTTACAGTATGCGTCTAAGGGGAAAAGAGATGTGGGAAGACCACGCATAAGATGGCTTAGTAATAGAGATCGGAACAGGTGATGTCGTCTAATCCTGGAACGAAGAAGGAGAAGAAGAAGATTAATATATTAGGCTGTACATTAACTATGGGGGAAACTCTTTTTATCCTACTATGCATGTAAAGGCAGTTTAAGTGGATTCATCGATGGTAAATTCAGTTAAAAAAAAAGAATACTGATTGTTTCCCGGTACAGTTTCTATCCAAATATCATAGCGTTGCCTGTTCTTTCTCCGTGAAATCTACATTCCTCAAAGTTTCAATCGACTTTACGTTCAACATAATTTTACAATACTCCAAATAAAGAAACGCCATACGCAAGTGAGGTGGGTTGGTAAAGTAAGGAATGATGAAGTTTTAAGAAGAATAGGGGAGGAGAGAAGAATCCTGAAGGTAATAGAAAATAGGAAAAGGAATTGGTTAGGTCATTGTTTAAGAAGAGACTGCTTGCTTACAACTGCCATGGAGGATGTCATAGAAGGAGAAAAAAGAAGAGGGCGTAGAAGAATGAAGTTAATAGATAGCATTAAAATCAGAGGGTGTTACGAAAAGACTGGCAAGCGATAGGACAGGTTTTTACCATTTGAAGACCTGCCTTAGGGCAGAACACCAAAAGATAATAAATACGCAACTAATCTTTCGAGCTCGACGACAGAAGGCGCTTATCAGAAGTCACCAAACGTTCGATCGCAGTATTGTATTTACGGAACAGCCTACAGAAGTTTATTTCTGTCTTAGATACGACTATCTCTGTTCAGGAAACGAGCTCGGAGTTACGACGCAATCACAAGATGTCCGTATACTTAACTGCTTCCGTTGACGCAACACACACGATACAGCTTTGTCTCTCTCGAAATTCGTTTCGTTACGCACACCGAACAACAGCCGTGGATTCAGTACGCTTTCCCCATGTGTCTCGTCTGCCCTGCTGGGATTTAATTTCCGACCGGTGGCGGATAGCAATTATCGCGTGCGCACGCTCTCTCAATAAATAGGAAGTCGTTACAGCTCCTCTATTATTCCGGTTAACAGTAGTACGAACGACAATTATCGCGGGCTGTTATTAATGTTTACTCCTTCCTTGGGCCGGCGGTGAAAGAAGCAAAGCGACACGTTTCCTCTGTGCGCGTGCGCAGTGAGGTCGCGTGCTGTCACTTCCGACCGAGTTTTCCGTTATGTTTTCACAGTTTGTAGTCAAGCGAATGTCACTCACTGCCTGTGAACATACACAGTGCTTGTGATAACTGCCACTGCTGGGTGTTTGTAGCCCTGCCCGATCACTGCTACTTGAACACACAGCGACGGATCCTAATCGTTATAACAGAGCATGCCCACTGCATAGCTGACAGTCTCATATTCACGACCAGTTAATTTTATCGTGCTGTAGCTACTGCTTTCCTATTCGGTTTCAGAACATCTTTCGACCGTAACACGTGTAATTTTCATTATACCTACATCGTCATTACCATCGTCGTCGTCATCTTCACAACACTAGGTAGGCAAGGTGCTGCCCGTTCCGCCTTCAAAGATCCTGCTTCAGCAATCTCTTCGTGGGTCTACCCACACACCTGCTCCTATAGGTTTGTATTTCCAGACTTGTTTGGCCAATCTGGAATCGGACATTCTCTCCAAGTGTTCTTTCCACCGCTGCCTGTAATCTTTTAATTTTTCATGCAAGTTAACAACTTGTAACTCTTCTCCAATGGCCTTATTTCTTATACGCTCAAGTTTAGAACACTTTTTAACTCCTCTTAAGAATGCCATTCCCTGTATTTTACTGTCTTGTTTCTTGGTTGTAATCCACAATTCACACTCACAGGACAGTACAGGGACTTTGTGGAACTCGGCGTACTTGCGGCTGAATGTTCCACAGAACTTACCTAACTTAGTACCTATTACAGCCAATATCATTTTCCAAATAATTAATGTGTCTCACCTGGTCTAGAATTCGATAACTAATAATTTTTGTTCTTATTGGGTCCTTACCACGAAATGCCATTACCTTTGTTTTTATAGTGGAGATTTTCATATTGTATTGTTTGCAAATCTGATAAAACTTGAAAACAGATTTTTGCAAATCAGATTCTGTATTCTGAAGTGCAAGCAAGTCGTCAGCGAATAACAGCACATTCAAATATCCGTCTCGTGATAACTTAATACTGTACCAGGGTTCACTAGATGTTTATGTTACCTACATAGTATATAAATTATTTCATAGGCGTAAGCAGAGGGGTGGTTTGGAGGGGGGGATTTGAAACTCATGAAATTTCCGATTCAGCTGAAAACCATTATATTGTGTCGTTTTATAAGGCTAGATGCAAACAGATATTCGTTTGTGAACAGTTGTTTACCTTTTAATGTAGGTGTAAATACGAGCCTTTTTTTATATTAAACGGTAATCTACAACAACTCTGCGTATCTGCAGAAACGTTAGTCGTGGCCATAATATATATTCCTTCTAATTTTTATGGAATAAATATTAATTGGTTAATTAATATAGGTACCCTAATTAATTAACTCTCGTAAGTTACTTAATTATCTAGTATATTCACATTATCCTTTCTACAAGCTCCTTCTTTTCAGTAACATTTCGAGGGCACAAAATTTCCTTCTTCTGGGACTACGCTCGCAGAACGCCCCCCGTTTCGTTGACTGTCATCTGATTACAGCAGCGACTGAAATTAACTATCAGTTATATTATTACTAACTATATTTATATTAACTGTCAACAAAATCAGAAAAATTATTGCTATCAATTATGTACTGTCACGGCAGCGAATCTAAAATGCCGAAGTGCCTTTGACTAAGTTACAATTATGTTATTGTTTTGTCCGGTCTTCAACTTTCACGTGGATTTTAAAGAGACAACAGCGCAGATCAACAGAATGACCCCACGGCTTAGGAAAGTGGCCCTACCCACCCACACTCATTTAGGAAAATGACGGCCATCCCCCACCCTCAGTCTCCGGGTTCAGTTGGAAGACGAAGAAGACACAACAGGAAACGTTATGTACGAGGACAGAACTATGATACACGGACACCACTAGCAACTCGTTTAGTCCAAATGACTTTCTAACTGACGGTCTAGTCGACGTTAATAAACAGCCACCTGTCATGATGTATCGTTTGTTTATTTGAAGCCTTTCACTTGGCGGTACAACAAAAGTGTTATACTAGTAGTTTCCGTTGTGCAAGACATTAAGAGAGCGCACTCTAATTACTGAAGTCTTCCGTAGGCGATCCCAGCTCGCACGACGTTAAGCGTAGTGGACTGCCACTACTCTTATTAATTGTGGTTTAAATATACCTAGGGTTGGAAAACAAGCCTGTCTCGGGTACTCTCCGTCTATTTATCCAATCTTTACCACACTCTTATTTTTCTCTCACTTGCTACGCACAAACCGCGTAAGGTGCTCACACATGGCGGCTGACAAACAGATGTGTAGTCGTCAACTCGATACTTCTCTTCTCTCTCCAACTCCGAGCCGGACCTTTTACAGAAGTCCACTTCCATTACTTGGAGCCGTCGGGAGTTTCTTTAATTCAGCTCTCAAGTTTCAGAGCCACAGGTGATTATACGTTCTGCGACGTCAGAGTAAATCGCCTTCTTGGTTTCGGGGGAATTATTTTCCCACTCCAGAAAACAGAACTCGGTTGTTCTATCACTATTTCCCTTGCTTTATTTCCCCGCTGATATCTTTCATCACTTCTACCATCTTTTATTAATGCCACACCAAAATATTTTTTTTAAGAGCACGATTTTTTATAGTAGCGAATCTACTGTTATATCGGCTGCTTCACTTTCAATTATCAGTTGTTCCAGTTTTTCCAAAGTTTACTTCGATGCTCCAAGAACGTGTGTACTCTTCATTGAGTTTTCGAATCATGTAATTGGAGACCTGTTCTAACCACACCGTGATCGTCGGCGAACAGAAGCGTGTAGTAATTTATCGTCATTTATCGATATCTCCGTTACTCGCAGTGTGTTTTCCGCCTGCCTAAGGCTTATCCGCCAACATAAGTGGCAACATAAGATATTCCGGACAATCGGCTCTCTATGTACGGGGGTACACTCACACAGATCTTGCAACACGCTTACATGACGTGACACAAATATCGGTAAGGTTCAGCCTTAACCACAGTACTGTGGTCACTAATGTATTCCACCTCACGTTAGCGCACTCGATTTTCACTGATGATGGCAGTCGATAGCACTGCCAAAACGTCTGGTTTTGTATAAAACATTGGACCACGGCCAAACAGCCCGGGAAGGAATTTTAACAACAAACTACTTCTTTGTTGCCGATAACGTAGTAAAAACATAGCCTAACATAAATAGAAATTATTCCCTCCCCCTTCAACTATCATTTTCATTTATAGAAAATTACTCCTACCCCGTCCACCAACCCTTTCCTTTTCATTTATAGATATTTTATCTACGTTTCTACAGTGGATTATTATGACTGTCTTTTAAGGATACTTTATTTGTCAAAATTAAGTACTTTACTCTTGTTAAAACATAAAATGTTGCAGGTAAACTACCCCTTCCCCTTAACCGGTCTTTACCAAAATCAATAGGCTTTGAGTCCTCTACAACTCAGGTACATATCCAAAAAATTATTTTATTCTGTTTGAATTTGCGGCAGTTATCGTTTGCCATAGAAAAAATTCTGCACACAGACACTTTTCGGAAAATGACTTTTCTTCATGTTTTGAGGGTAGTACAATCAGAATCAGCCCTTATCTCGAACACGATTTTTTTCGCAATCACCATACTTCCATTTTCTTATGGAACATGGAAGTAAAAATTAAGTTATACTCTGTTATGTATTAAGTAAGCGGTCTCCGTTCAAAAACAGAAAATTACAAGAAGTGATAAAGTTACGACGAGGAAGAAGATAAGTACTTGCGTGCGCGTGTGTGTGTGTGTGGTGTAATAGACCAGACGATGAGTGGGACACGTAGGAATCCAGTGGGACTGTCTACGGGGCGTGTAGGAGGCTCTACAGCTGACACTGACCAGACGTCTTAGCAGCCAGACAGTAACACGTTTATATATAACTTCACACCTAACACCAGGTAAATTATCTGTAACATTCCGTGTGAACACTTAAGCCATTTAATTATCGGCTCCACGAGCCTTTGGTCGGGATTCTGAGAATCTTTATCACTGGGAAACAAGAAAAAAAAACTTTACAAAATAAAAAATTATTTCGAAAAAACGAAACAAAACGAACTAAAAAGACAAACAACAGCGTCGTCTATTTTATGTTATCTTTTGTACGCATGAATTTAGATAACAAAGATGAAATCTCACGACTTTGCTAAATACAAAAATTTCTAAAATACACTGCCAGTGACCCAGTGACATTCAGAAAAAAAAAGTTTGACAACTTATTCATCAAAACCGGTAGACTGTTCGGTCGTCTGCAAGCACAAGAAAAAACTTACTTGTAAAAAACTTTACGCTCCATAGCGTGAGCGCAGTCGGCTAAAATATTATTAGCATTTCCAGTAAGCGATATGTAGCCTATACTGTCTGAAAAAAAACATGTCAAAGTTTCAGAAAGACTGAACTAATCGATTTGAAGAATAAAGGAATAGAGTCCTTAGGTCTCAACCTAATCTAAAGTGTAAGCAATTTTTTTTTATAAAACTAGACGCAAAATTACTAGACGACCTCGGCAACAAGTTGCCCGCCACATGTTGCCTAGTGTAATAGTGGTCTGAGATTCGCTCAGCTTATCTTATGACTGAAGAAAGACGTTATTTTTAGTAGAAGGAAGTAAATCGCCTCTCAAAACCGCTGTTACTTGCAGGGGCGTATTTACTTTGGGAGGGGACGAACGGGATCGGACCCTTCTCAAGGATCGAAAAAAAGTTAACGAATTTGGTTAATCTCTTAATTCTTAGGATCTTTTATTTTTTTTCCATCTGTGAACGCTAATATCGTAGAAACTCATTTTTTTTTAAATACACAATCAAATTTATTACACAGTATTTGCGTATACGTTTGAAATATAAAATACAGGGGAATCAATTCAGTCATTATGTATGTTGTAAACAATGTTTCATTTACGCGCATTTTATTGTGTTATTACCGTTTACTTCAACTGGATGATTTCAGGATCTGATCACACGTTTTTCAACCACTTTAAACATAGTAATGTTGATAAGTCTTTACTCGACTCGGCCCCCCCTAGGCCAAATTCAAGATACGCCATTGTCATTTTTGTGTTCCAAAAGCACATGAATACTATATTTTGTAGCAAACAACTATTATAATATATTAATAATAATGTAATTAATAATTACAATTATTGTAACTCTACAATGAATGGCTTATCGTTTACGGAATAAGGAAAAATATATAAAACAGTAAAATAATTAACTTATGGGGAAGATATTTCAGTTCAGATATTTCTACCTTTAACAAATGTGTCTTTAAAACAATTAAAAAAAAAGAATTATTTCCTCTTTAAATTAGGTTGAGATAATTTTATTCTCTATTTTTCAAATCGTAAGCACATTGAAGTTTGTTGCTTTTTGCGAATAGTGAACAGCTCGACCAGTTTTGACGATTAAGTTGTTAAAACTTTTTTCGTTTCCTGAATACTCTGCAGAGCTAATCAGTGTAACAGACTGCTAGCTTTGTTGGAAGTTCATGCCTTCTATATTCGTTAACTAAAATCTCTAACATTAATTATGAGTATGATACACGCTAAAAATTACACGACTGCAACCAGTCTTTTATTGGAAGTTTTATCAGCTACAATTGCGCTCTTTCAGAACGGTAGTTAATACGCTTACAACTAGTACCTACGTTTAATAGACTGCATGAATCTTGGATAGAATCGACGATGAACGAGATAGGATGTCAATAACAAATTCACCCGAAATACCGCAAGTAAATGAAAAAATCAGTACCAATTTACATTCAATAAAACTCCGTAAAAATCGCTTGACATTCGTGGAAGTCACTTAACGATTAGGTCTAATACTTATTACAATTTAGGACGCGTTCAAGACAGCCTTTTTTTTTATCTTGCTTATGCATTTTATGCACACGTACGCTGTAAACAGTTCATTATTCCAAAGAGTATATACAACAATTAATTAATCGACTGTGAACGTGCAAATTCACAAGACTAGAAAGCTATTAAACAGTAAATCCCTTTTTTGTTTCCAGCGCGAATTTTCTTTTTAATTTCTTCTTATTACGTCTGATCCCGAGGCTTGAATCGAACGCTCGGTGAACAAATCTCACGTTCGAGTCTTCTACTACTTTCATACAACGCTTTAATAATAAAAGCGTCACATTATATTAAAGCGACATCTAACGTACACCGCCTGCTCTAGATTTTCTCTCTGTTAATTATACGTTCATTTTAATTGAAACGGCTTCGGTAAACATTCGCCAGCAGAGCTATATAATGTGGTGTTGTACCCTAATTTATTTTCGAAAACCGTTGGGGTCGTTAGCGTGTCGATAATCTGGTACAATGACAACCGGTTGTGCCCCTTAACATCCTGTACAACAGGTGTCGTTCATCGAGAACTGGTTTTTAATCGTTCACGGCTTCACTCTTCGTCAAATCTCTCTCCTCCTCAAATTTATGTCGGCCTCCGTGGAGAACTGCTGACTCTTTGACTACCATTAACATACTCATAACGTGACCTAGTATTTGTAGCTTTCTCTCCTTCTCATAAACTAAACACGATATCTCTTTCTAAAAAATATTAATCTATTCTTGGATTCTCTCTGGCCAAGAGTACTTCGTTACCGTCTTTATCTCACTGTCTTCTACCGTTTCACAGCTCCCTTACACCACTAATGTCTCAGGCCTGTTCTTGTGTGCTCTACTCCTTTAACATCGTCTGTTGTCATTGTTTCTTCCTTCCCCTCTTCTTTTACCTTCCACTGTGTCCTCAAGATATGTAATTAATATTCCTTTTCTCTTCATAACATGTCCAATTTAATTTCAGCTTCTCTTGAGGACTGTGTCTAAAGAGTTTTCTTTTTTTTTCTATTATGGAGTCGAACTTTGGCCTCCTTAATCATCCGCATCCATTTTTCCCTGTCCTTGGCGATCGATGTCCATTGTTTTATTTTAAGTAAATTATCAGCATCCCTCGCCACTGGGTCAATGCAGCGTTTCTTGGGTCTTCCGACAGGGCTTCTACCCCTCCCATTTGACTAAACAGTACCTTCCTAGGTATTCGGTTGCCTTCCATCCTAATGATGTGTCCTGCCCATTGCAATCTATGCAGTCGGATGGTGGTGGCCAGATCATTATCTTTATACAGCTTGTATAGTTCCTCATTGTGACGCATTCTCCATATCCCATTGACTTGAATTGGTCCATATATTCTCCTCAAAATTTTCCTTTCAAAACTATTGACTATGTTAGCAGCTTATTTGTTCAGAGTCCAAGTCTCGCTGCCATATGTTATCACCGGTCTAATCATAACTTTATATAATGTGGCTTTGGACTCATGGTAGATATTTCTTGTCTTGAATATAGTTGTCAACGAAGCATATGCTCTATTTGCGGTCTGTATATTTTTCCTTACTTCATTTATTTCTTCATTGTCTTCTGCCATCCAACATCCAAAATATTTAAACTGATTAACTATTTCCAGGTTTAGTGGTTCGATTTCAAACTGTTCAGGTTTCATAGTTTTCCTTCGAGTGGTGATCATAACCTTCTCATACTCGTTTTGTCAACCAAATGTTTTTTACATTTTCCTCCACGCCAATACCTCAATTATATCCCTCTCTCTCTCCCCGTCCGAATAACAGAGCGTTCCATACATACACGATACTTCCTTCACCAGTCTCATTCCAGATACCTCTTCTTCTTCTGAACAGTAGCCCTTCTGCCTCTCAGCGTCGCGTTGGAGGGAGCCTCCGTCCGTCTGTTCCTGTCCATGCACATAGAGTTCATATACTGTAAACGCTTCCCACAGTCCTGTCCCGTCTCTCAACGTATGACTGATATGTCAGCCTTGGCCTTCCTCTTCGTCATTGTCCCTCCGGCTTTACTTCAGGGTACTGTTTTATTTTTCTTGCTTCATCTGCCCTACTTGCGTATCTCAGCCATTTCTGCAAATCCATTACACCCAAATTTCATCTGATCATCTAATTTCTAATGCGATCTCTCCATGTTTTTCCCATTATTCGTCTGAGAAACACACGACGGATAAAGGACGTGTGAGGGATTATTCGTTTTCCCTTTTCCTCATAAGTACGTCGTTTACTGTATATTCCGTATACATGATGCTGGAAAATAGGTTCTTCTTATTAAAATCTTCTTCAGCTAAGGTACTAGGAATTTAATTGAGTCTCTTTATAAATATTCTCACAAGACATACATGGTATTGATCTTTTGGTTAAGTTTCGTTTTAAACTGTAGCACAATAAAAAAATGTTTTTAGAAGAGTAACTGACAATAAAACATCATTTCAATAACTGAGCAGCGTGTTTACTGGGCTCAATAAACGTCTTACACATTCTTAAATTAATATTAAACGTCATTTTTAATGGCGTTGTGACAGTAGGTTTTATTTACGTCGATCCTGTCCGAGTCTTAGACTCATTGAGGTTCATGTAGGTAAATAACGCGATTTTACACTTTCTTGTGAAATCCTGTCCCTGGTTTCTTTTACATTAAGTACTTAACACTGAAGGGAAGATTATATACTACTAGACGTAGAGGCAGACCGAGGATGACATGGTTGGATGGCGTAACCGAAGATCTCGCTAGCATGGAAATCAAAGAGTGGTTGAGGAAGGGCGGAGAACAGGGAAGCATGGAGGAGTATTGTTGAGGAGGCTAAAGCCTACCAAAGGCTGTAACGCCAGATAAGCGTAAGTGAACCACGACAGATCGTAATCAGTCCTAAGGTCGTGGTGTAGAATTTGAAAATGGTGGAAACACTGAAAGCCCTCGTTCGGAACATGGGATTTAGCAGTTCAGCAAGTAAACACGACAAAGTTGGAATTACAGAGACTGCTAATTCAAATAACAAGATGAACTTAATACTCAGACGTAGGCACAAAAAAATCACTCCAATGTCGTGAAAACCACCCTGTTTCAGTTTCCGAAACGGATATCACATCCAACAACTTAAATAATCTTTATTTTCTGTCATGTCACCTTTATTGTATCAAGTTTCCTGTCGCGTTCATTGATTTTGCTATACTGTGTATTCTTCCTCTGTATTCCCTTTGTAAGTAAACCGGTTTTCCTGAAGTCTGAAACACATACTATCTATTAATACTGTCCCCCCCCCCAAACGACCAGTTTTGTCTCTAAAATACCCGTGCACAGCTCGCAATTGTCCATATGGAAATTAATTTGATATCATTTTCTAATAGTCACTGTTCACAATATCGTGAAAATGCACAGCTGTGTAACGGAAGTACACGTTAAAGCTTCGCAATATGTTTCAAAGACAAGGCTTCGACAACTTCCTGTAAACACCCCCGTATCAACCGCATTGGATTTACCCCGTTCACTGATAAACCGCAAGCAGCTGACTTTCGTGATATTTTGCGCGTAGTTTCCCGTTGTTCAGTACACACTTAAAGGACTGTTAATGATAACAACCTTGTGTTCATTTATTATCAACGAAACTGAAAAAGGGCAAGATTTGGTTAGCCCCACGCACAGACAAGATTAGGTACCCGTTAGTGTTAAGCGAGGCTGAGAATCTGTTCGGAAGGCGTGATAAATAATTCAGCCTACAAGGGATATGGACTGAAGGCGCCTCGCTTTGCAATGCGCCATCCGAACCAGAGCTGCCCGTAGGAATGTCGTACACGGGGAAGAATCTAGGCGGCAGTGCGAGGCATGAAACAAGCGATTTCGCTGTGTTCGGCATGTGTCAAAGAGGAAGATCTGTTTACATATATTGGTTCACGGGAGTATGCAGGGTTAGAGGGGCTCGATTCCGTTGCTAGATTCGCGCCCGGCCCCGAGGCCAATAAAGGCGGCTCTGATCCGGACATCTATTACGGTCCTGATTATGCTTGTACTTAATATAAAATGTAGGTAAACAAATTCGTAAGTAAACACAGAATATCGTGTTTACATGGGAACTGCTGTGTAATCAAGTTGTTCGCTGCGCTTTGTCGGCGGAAGTAACAATAAGATTAAGTGCCAAATTACGTGGTGTAACTGTTTGGAAACGAGCTGTGTACACAGACAATCGTGCCGCTTAAACTGTGTATTTGATAGCACTGGGCAGCCGTATTCAAATTAACATAACGTTTGAATTTAATACAAGTCTGTAGTACGAACCAAACGATGCTGAAGAAAACACACACCTGACGCTTATTATAAAGTATTAAGTATTTTGTCAATTACGTGTGAAAAGTATTACGATTTCCATATCATTTCACTGCAAAAATTCTTTGTACATGTGGAAACAACCCGGAATTTTCCCAACATACAAATTCTAACGTTACTGTTAAAAACAGTTCTTCGTTCAATTTTGCTTAGCTAATTAATTTTTGTTTTCAAAAATCCAAAACACGTCGACGCTTAGCGAAGATCTCATTCAGGCCGACGCCTAGCATAACAAAAGTCTACATTTTTAACCCCAAGGGGACTGAAGGGCGTATTTAGGGGGGCGAACGGGACTGGCCCCCCACCCCAGAGGTCGAAAAGCTGACAAATTTTGTTAATATCTTAATTTTTAGGCTGTTTTATTTTATTTTTGTTTTGAGCTGTGTACGCTAATATATAGTAGTAACTATTTTTTAACCTGTACAAACAGGTTTATTACACAACATTAGAGTTTGAAATATGAAATATAGGAAAATCAATCCAAAATCAATCCAATCAATAAGTATCTTGTAAACATTGTTTCAATAACGCGTATTTTTATTGTGTTGTTACCGTTTACCTTAATGGGACTGATTTCAGCCACTTTAAAGATAGTAATATTGATTAGTGTTAACTTGCTTTGTCTTTTGTATGAAGCCGACCCCGACCCCGGACCCTCCTCCGCCAAGGCCAAATTCTACAGCACTGTGGAGACCAATTCATACCCAGGTATTCGGTGGTAGCAGAGGAAGTATGAAAGTTGTCGTAACTTTGACAATTATGAGAAACGATGAATATGAATTGACTATTGATGCTAACAATAAATCAAGATTAAAAACATTAAATTTAAACATCCCGTTAGAAATGAAACATAAAACGAACCGCGTGTAAGGTAAGAAGAAACATTACGGTATGGAGAACCATACGTGACTTCCATGTTCTAAGATTTATATTTAAAATCATTTTCGAAGTGAAATATTTCCAAAGAAACTACTTCTTCCTTCAGCCTTAACCACAGTACTGTGGTCACTAACGTATATCACCTCCCGTTAGCGCATTCGATTTTCACTGATGATTGGAGTCGATGGCACGGCCGAAACGTCTGGTTTTGCAGAAAACATTAGACCACGGCCAAACAGCCCGGGGAGGAATTTTAACAACAAACTACTTCTTTGTTGCCGATAACGTAGTACACATGACATATAAATAAAAATTATCCCATCCCCCTTCAACTATCATTTTAATTTATAGAAAATTACCCACACCCCCTTCAACCAACTACCCTCTTCATTTATAGATATTTCATCTACGTTTCTACAGTGGATTATTATGATCTTCTTTTCAAGATACTTTATCAAAATTAAGTACTTTACTCTTGTTAAAACATAAAACGTTGTAGGTAAACTACCCCATCCCCTAAACCGATCTTCACCAAAAACAATAGTACTCTACAATTTAGGATAGTATGCAAAAAATTATTTGATTCTGTTTGAATTTGCGGCTGTTATCGTTTGCCATAGAAAAAATTCTACACACAGATGCTTTTCGAAAAATAACTTTTCTTCATGTTTTGAGGTTAGTACAATCAGAATCAGCCGTTATCTCGAACACGATTTTTTTTTGCCATCACCATACTTGCATTTCCTTATGGAACATGGAAATAAAATTACCACCTCTCTACGTTTCCAAACGTGTTTGCTACACATGCCTCAGAATCCGGTTTGACGGCGGGGTTACACAGAAGCGGGCGCGCACTCACGGTCAAGGTCACTGACATACACGCCCATTCCATTTGCATTTGTTTCGTTAAAACAAAAAAACAATAATAACTGGTCGAGCGGTAATAACGCGATATGCAAGCAGCAATACCTGTGTCTGCGTCACGGAGGTCGCGGTCATGTTGACCCCATAAACATCGCGCCTTACTCTCGGTTCTCGCTAATGGAAGCAGCTGCTGCTAATTCTTCACGGCTACACATGGGTCTCGTGTATCGTAAACCTAACACTAGGATCTAGACCCAACATCCTCTACAGTGGTTGATTTCTAAAATTATAGGTGCCGGAACGCATCAATTCAAAAGTTGTACAGACACAAATAGGCCTATACTTATATTTTATATTATCGTATAAGGAGGTCTACATTTTTAAAGCTTTATAAAACATGTAACACACGAGTATGTATAAACTTGTATCTAAAGGTAATAAAGTGTACTGGTATTGCTAAAGAGCTTCATCGTAAGGTTAGCCGCACGACAATCGAAAACATGTTACTCATAATGGCGTCATCCCGGAGCCTCAATCAAACTCTAAGTGATGGTTTCGGTGGTTCAGACATTTTAAAAAAGTTTCTATAATTTCATCGTTGTGTCGTCATATTGTTTGTTTCTTGACCTTTCCTTACTCTTTGTGTCCAATGCTGTATGATGACCAGAAATCAGCCCTCTCACATTCATTTGAAGTTATTGCTCTTTATTCTATAGCATATTTCAAGGTAGAAAGACTCTCCGGAAAAATTCTGGAATTTCCCGGAATATTATTCTCGGAAGTTTCCAATCAGTTGCCTTTCATGTAGTTTTAATTTTGAAGCAAGTGTTTTGTTTCATTTTCTCCATAGGTTATTGGGACTTTTTTTTGAACGATAGTAGTTGAGATAAAGATTGGTGCTGGTGTTCAATTTTGACAAAAGTTTAAGTTTTGTAATGGGACTGATGAAGGGCACAATTTAAAAAGTAATAGTTATTTTTTTGTAATAATTAGGTTTTTCTTTTCGTATACTTTTTTCGGTAATTTATTTTTGGATCACAGAGGTTCCGGCGCGTTCCCCCTGAAATCAAGCCCTGGTCCTCTATACCAAATTGATAAGCTAGAAATTCTCTGCAAGATTCTAGGGCGGTTTGGCGTTCAAAGCAGTCTATTACCATTCTCTATGGTATGGTCGATATAAAATTAATAATTATTGGAAATAATTTATGTTCGCTCTACTGTTGGAACTGGTTTCGGTCGATCCGATTAACAGCTGTTACCGGTTTGTCTTCCACGATTCTGAGCCTCATGGGGTTTAACGTAAACAACTTTGTCGTTCGGTCTGAAAGTCGATCACTTTTTCTTCTGCCTTCCTTCATTTCACAGCGCACACAAAAAATTATCAGCTTATCGGTAATAGTCCACAGCTACAGTAAAGTCTACAGACACATTTCCAGTCCTGCACCGCTCGAAATAATCGCAATTCCACAGACTGTATAGAACCTATTGCCGTTTCCATGATTCGTTATTACATAATAGGATTTGGCACAGTTAGAGCTTTATAAAACTGCACCTTAATACACAGGTGGATATATAGCTGTTTCTTGGACGTTTTTTCAGGATTCTATTTAGTGAGGGTTCAGTAAAAAAAAAAGGGGGAGGATGAATATTATTATCCATGTTGTCTGGTAACATTTCTCAAGGAATTTCTTGTTGTAAATAATATCAGATCAGTCTTAAATGGGCAACAGAATGGTTTATGTTACTTTTTTTTTAGCTGCGTGGGAAATCCGGAGGGGGGAGTGAACTCCCTCCAAAACTCCACCTCTGCTCTCCTCATAACATGTTTACCTTAACACTCGCTCATATTTTATAATTAGGTCTACATTTAATAAATCGTGCCGCTAACGTAAATTATAAACGTATTTTACAGTTCAAAATACTCGCACCAAAAATAATTCTCGGTCTCACGGTCCAAAGATCGAAAACCGAGTTCACTAGTCAGCAAGCTAAGAGAAAGCGACTGTAAGCTGAAACCCCATGACGAGTACATGTTGCTTCTTCTTTCTGCACAGCGGCAAGGTAAAATTTCCGCACCACGGGAATCAGTAACAGATACGCGTCGACAACCATCATCTCTAATTTTCGGATCATAGCATTACCGACGAGATCTTCAGACCTCCTGGCTGTGACGTCACGGAAGGTCTGACGTCACTTCAAGACGGCAGTGGATCGGCATCCGTACCCTGTGACTCGGCCATGTTGTTTAATGTTTTAGTGAAAGCCGGTAAACTTAGTGTAGTTAAAATAGGTTATGTTTCCAGGCGTGTCTACACAGGGAGTAATGATCATAGTCGGATTGCCTAGTATCGGAAACAGTTGTGTTAGACAGGCACGGATAAAACAGGTGAGACGATGATCTAGGTGTTCACCAAGACCGTGGTAACTAGGTTCTACCTATTCGGGGACACGGACTCACGGATCTTTCAGCGCATAGAGAACAGAACCGCGGCGCCGTTAAAGTTAATCTCTTTAACAAATCTGCAGTTGTCGGTACTGTCAACGAACGCATAGAGTTCGGGTGCAGTCATATGATCTCCCAGAGGGCGTAACGATTGTTGACCAATGTAACCGGAAGAGCATTTATTAGGTTTCAGTTATGCGCCCCTTTTGTTATCAGGTCCGTTGTTGAGTTCAAATTTTATATGAATAAAATTTCATAACCAAAGGAGTACAAATAAACACAATATCGGTATGGAGAACCATACATGACTTCCATGTTCTAAGATTTATATTTAAAATCATATTCGAAATGAAATATTTCCATAGAAACTACTTCTTTCTACTTATTGCTTCAGACTTAACCACAGTACTATGGTCACTAACGTATACCACCTCACGTTTTCGCACTCGATTTTCACTGATGATGGCAGTCGATGGCACTGCCGAAAAGTCTGGTTTTCCAGAAAACATTGGACTACGGCTTAACAGCCCGGGAAGGAATTTTAACAAAGAACTACTTCTTTGTTGCCGATAACGTAGTACACATACGAAAAATTCTCTCCTCGCCCTTCAACTATAATTTTCATTAATAGAAAATTACCCCCACCCCGTTCACCTAACCTCTTCATTTATAGATATTTCATCTACGTTTCTACAGTGGATTATTATGAGCTTCTTATCAGGATACTTTATTTATCAAAATTAAGTACTTTACTCTTGTTAAAACATAAAACGTTGCAGGTAAACTACCCCTTTCTCTTAACCGATCTTCACCAAAATCAATAGACATTCAGTCCTCTACAATTCAGGGACGTATGCAAAAAAATATTTGATTCTGTTTGAATGTGCGGCTGTTATCGTTCGTCATGAAAACATTTCTCTTGTTACAACATAAAATGTTGCCTGTAAACTACCCCTTTCCCTTAACCGATCTTCAACAAAATCAACAGACCTTGAGTACTCTATAATTCAAAAAGGTATGCAAAAGAGTAGTTGATTCTGTTTGAATGTGCGGCTGTTATCGTTCGTCATGAAAACATTTCTCTTGTTACAACATAAAATGTTGCCGGTAAACTACCCCTTTCCCTTAACCGATCTTCAACAAAATCAACAGACCTTGAGTACTCTATAATTCAAAAAGGTATGCAAAAAAGTAGTTGATTCTGTTTGAATTTACGGCAGTTATCGTTCGTCATATAAAAAATTACCCTTGTTAAAACATAAAATGTTGCTGGTAAACTACCCCTTTCCCTTAACCGATCTTCACTAACACCAATAGGTCTTGAGAACTCTACAATACCGGGCTGTATGCAAAACATTATTTGATGCTGTTTGAATTTGCGGCTGTTATCGTTTGCCATAGAAAAAAATTACCCCTGATAAAAAAACGTTGCAGGTAAACTACCCCTTTCCCTTAACCGATCTTCACCAAAAACAATAGGTCTTGAGTATTCTACAATTCAGGACTGTATGCAAACAATTATTTGATTCTGTTTGAATTTGCGACTCTTATCGTTTGCCATATAAAATACCCTTGTTAAAACATAAAACGTTGCAGGTAAACTACCCCTTTCCCTTAACCGATCTTCACCAAAAACAATAGGTCTTGAGAACTTTACAATTCAAGGCTGAATGCAAAACATTATTTGATTCTGTTTGAATTTTCGGCTGTTATCGTTTGCCATAGAAAATACCCTTGTTAAAACATAAAACGTTGCAGGTAAACTACCCCTTTCCCTTAACCGATCTTCACCAAAAACAATAGGTCTTGAGTACTCTACAAATAAGAGCTGTATGCAAAAAATTATTTGATTCTGTTTGAATTTGCGGCTGTTATCGTTTGCCATAGAACACACACACACACACACACACACACACACACACACACACACACACACACACACACACACACACACACACACACACACACACACACACACACACACACACACACACACACACACACACACACATTTCGAAAAATGACTTTTTTTCATGTTTTGAGTGTAGTACAATCAGAATCTGCAATAATCTCGAATACGATTTTTTTTGCCATCACCATACTTCCATTTCCTTAAGGAACATGGAAGTAAAAACACAAACGAGAACAAACTATTCCTAGCGTTTACTATTACAATACTGTTTTTTTTTTTTTCTGAAAACATAACGTGTAAAATCCCTACGTCCATAACAGTCGGGCACAAATCTAGAATGGTACTGCAAAAATAACTTACCACATCATAAAGTATTTGTTTCGCATCTGGACTAAATATAAGTCGACAGTGTCCACATATGTTATTTACCTGTAACAAAGAAAACACAAGTGTTAAACAACAATAGGATTACCGCTGTTAATAGTATTACTATTCTACCAGTACCGTTAGTGTTAATACTACGTTAATAATAACGTAATAATACTACTGATCAATAAAATAAACTCAAATGGTAGTTTTATGAAGCACAGTTACGCGTTCCGTAGATATAATGAAAATACCAAGTATAAACGGCGCATATCAAAGTGGCCCTCGGAAGAAAGTTAGTGATAAGAACGTGCACAAAAGGAAACGAAATAAGAGTACGGAAAATCTGTATAAATTATAGACATACAAATAAGTGATTAATGAAAAACTAACAACAATGAAAAGCAGACAGGACGAATTATTAGGAAAATATTAGGCCCACGAAAAAATTCAGAAGGTCGGAAATTGAGAAGTAATGATGAAATATATCAAAGTATAGAAAATATAACAGAAACAATGAGAAAAAGAAGATTGTTATTTTTTGGACATTTAGGTATATAAAGCAGACCTTCAAATATCTGGCAAGAAGGCAACATCAAGTTGGATTAAAGAAGTCCAACAGGATTTAGAAAAAAATAATATAAACGCAGAAGAAGCAATTGAAAGAGTTTTTCGGGCAAGAGTGTTAAGAATGGAAGGAGTCCAGGGTAGGAGAGAGACAAACGCAGGTTCAAAGTGGACTGGAGACAGGAAGAAGAGACACAGTGAAAAGATGAAAGGATATTGGAGAAAAGAAAAGAACAAAGAATAAACAATAAATAAATTGAAATCGGCATGTGGTCCTTAGATGGTCGTTACAAAAAAAAAGACGGAATACTTTATCTTGTATAGAATTTATAGTATAAGGTTGGTAGGACCTGGAAATTATGACGATCGCACGATGAAATGAATGCTGAAAGCAATCCGGTTTTCAGAGGTCAAAACGATTTAAGCCTTTTCATTATTTTTAGCTCAACAGACTCAACACCGAGGTTAGTTTCTAAAACAGCCCTCGATTAGTACTTCGTCTACCGATAACATTGTTAGCTGAACACGCTCGCGCGCACACACAATATGTACACTGTTGTCTTGTCTGATTACATACATAACCTTCACTGCTGAATAATTTTCTGTGTCTCTCTTTCCTACTTGTTCAGATACAACCAGTGTCACGCCCTCCAATAATCCACCCCCTCCAGTGACAATAGCACCCACACAAAACTCTTTATAATTTATTAGATATAACACGGTTATAAACTATGGGGGCATTTAAATCAAGCTGAATAAGCTTCTCAAATCTTTTTTCTTCACGCTGGTGACAGTAATGACGGTGTAGAGTTCCGATGACAAGATTAACAGCTCTGTATGCTGTTGCCTCCAGTATAAATGACATGACACGTTATTAAATTGTTGTGGTGTTCCTAACAGGGATTAGAGCAAGCAACCTTTTGAGAACTGGTTGTGCCAACGGTTAACGATCTAGGTGAAACATACGGACATAAGTGTTTATACACGCCAATATGTAGAAATCTGTTTGTTAGGTGTCATCGCCTCTGTCTGTGTGTAGAATTTTTTCTATGGCGAACGATAACTGCCACACATTCAAACAGAATAAAAATTTTTTTGTCATATATACCTCTATATGGAATAATTTATTCCAGCCTCCATAAATGAAAAGGGTAGTTGATGAGGGGGGGGTAATTTTGTATAAATGAAAATGATAGTTGAAGGGGGAGGAGATAATTTTTTATGTGTACTACGTTATCGGCAACAAAGAAGTAGTTTGTTGTTAAAATTCCTTGAAGAGGAACAAAAATTCCTTAAAATTGTTGTAAAAATTGTAGAGGACTCGAGGCCTATTGATTTTGGTGAAGATCGGTTAAGGAGAAGGCGTAGTTTACCTGGCAACGTTTTATGTTTTAACAAGTGTAATTTTTTCTATGAAAAACGATAACTGCCGCATATTCAAACAGAATCAAATAATTTTTTGCATACGTCCAAGAATTTAGGGTACTCAAGGCCTATTGATTTTGGTGACGATCGGTTAAGGGAAAGAGGTAGTTTACCTGCAACGTTTTATGTTTTAACAATGGTAATTTTTCTATGACGAACGATAATTGCTGCACATTCAAACGGAATCAAATAATTTTTTGCATACATCCCTAAATTGTAGAGGACTCAAAGGAAGTTGATTTTGGTGAAGATTGGTTAAGGGAAAGGGGTAGTTTACCTTCAACGTTTTATGTTTTAACAAGAGTAAAGTACTTAATTTTGATAAATAAAGTATCTTGAAATGAAGATCATAATAATCCACTGTAGAAACGTAGATGAAATATCTATAAATGAAGAGGGTAGCTGAAGGGGGTGTGGGTAATTTTCTATAAATGAAAATGACAGTTGAAGGGGGATGGGATATACTTCATTTATAACATAAAACGTTGCAGGTAAACTACCCCTTTCCCTTAACCGATCTTCACCAAAGCAACGAGCCTTGAGTCCCCTACAATTCAGGAACATAGGCAAAAAATTATTTGATTCTGTTTGAATTTGCGACTGTTATCGTTTACTATAGAAAAAATTCTACACAGACATTTTTCGAAAAAATGATTTTCGAAAAATGATTTTTCTTCATGTTTTGAGTGTAGTACAATCAGAATCACCCCTTATCTCGAATACGATTTTTTTCGCCATGACCATACTTCCATTTCCTTATGGAACATGGAAGTAAAAAGACCTAACACGGTAGGCCTAAGTTGAAGGTGTTTCGAGCCTTAGAAATGATGCTGGAGTGGGTTACAAATTTAAATGGGTGTAGCTACACGTAATTGTAACCAGAGGAGCCTTCTTGCCTGCTCAGTAACACATTCCGTGTAAGTTTCGAAACATCACTGCTGGGAGTGTTTATGTTAGCTGTACTCCGTAGACAAGGGTAACGGAATCTTTATTTTGTTGATTGTAATCGTTAGGCCTTTGTCGACTCGTCGGTCGCGTGATCACCACGTGTTCATTCGAGGTTAAATAAAACAATAACAGTAAGAAATAACTGTACGGGTTGTGTGTGGGTGTAACGCTTGCTGCGGGGTCAAGCTCTCGAGTTCATCCGGACACGACGGTACGGTTACCACCCGTCGTGTAATTTTTTATTTTTTTTTTAATTATGGGATTGGCGGTTGGCGGCGGAAAAGTTAAACACAGGATTTTGAACATACTGAAAACTGTGATAACATTGGTGTTAAACCGACCGTTTTTAAATAATTATGAAATGCAAGTATTTCTTAATACTCGTATATTGCTGACTGTGTCAATTACTTAAAATTATTTAAAGTTACGTATTATGACACATTGTGTCACCGTATTTTTTTCGTGTAGACGGTGAAAATTTTTTAACTGCTGAAGATAATATTTTGACTTGCGCATCGTGTAAGATGTACGAGGGTCAGTTGAAAAGTTCGCGGAGCAACAACTTTAGCTTAGCGGTAAACCTAAAATTTTTCGTGTGCTGCAAGACTTGTTTTTTATGTGAACTCCTGTTAATTTCCAAATACATCTATCAATTTGTTCATTGTTTAGAAGCTGTTTAAAATTGACGTGTCATGCGTGTTTTGAAAAACGGACAAAATCAAACACCGTGGTGTGATTCTTTGTTAAAAATTGTTTAGCGCCAACGGAAATTCGAAACGAAATTTAAATGTGTCAGGAGATGCTGCGACTTCAAAACCAACGGTTTGTAAGTAGGCACTTGACTTTAAACGTGGTCGTATGAGCTCTGAATACGTGGTCGCACTGGACGCCCAAAAAATGCAACAACTCCAGATGCGGCAGCCATCTTGCACAACGTTTTTTTCACACCAAGTTATTGAGTTAAAGTACGACGCACACGGTCATATGAGATGCCTATGATTTCAGCAACGTCATACACTCCTCGACCTGAGGTCTTCCAATACCCTATGACATTTTTTCACTAATGCCATGTTTGGTTGCACTTTTTGGACGTACACTGCTGGGACAGTCTTCCCTGTCTTGTACTTGTACGACCACGTTTAAACTCGAGTGTGCCCCACTTACCGTTTTTTCTGAAGGCGCAGCATGTCCTAACACATTTATAATTTTGCTTTAATTTTCCATTAGCGCTAAAACGTTTTTAACAGAGAATTCATCACAACACGATGATTGATTTTGGGCATTTTAAAAACACGCGTGACAGGAAAATTTCAAACAGCTGGTAAAAAGTGAATAAATTGACAGATATATATCTGGAAATTAACAGGTGTTCACGCGAAATATACGTCTTGCAGCACACGAAAGATTTTAGTTCTACCACTGAGCTATAGATGTCGGTCCACGAACTTTTCAACTGATTCTCGTAGTTGCTTCTACGTTATAATGAAAACTGCTTAAAAACATAAGGTGTAGTTGTACTTAATCCTGACTGATGAGTTTTATCACAAGTAAGGGTGTGAAGCTGAGTGCGTCCGAAGTAACCGATAGTAAGAGAGCAGAGCAGGGCCTCGGGAAGGAGAGAAGTAGGGGAGACAGACTGTCTGTGGTAAGGCGGATTGTTTGCAACCCTTGCGTACGCTAATTCTCATTAAGTACAGTACGCTGTTGCTTGATGTGAAATCAATCATAATGACAGTCAACTCTGAACGGGTTAGATCCGATTACGTAGACGTAGTTATCTAATAGTGTACACCCCTCCACATCGTGTTCAACTGCAAACCGTATTCACACTTATAATTACTTAATATTTAATTCTCCAAGAAAAGGAACTGTACCAAGTTTAAAAATCTGCGTGTGTGTGTTCGTGCGCGTGTGCATCCAGAGATTAGCGCCTGAAGATAATAGGTGTAGGCCCGCCAGTCGTTCCTGAACGCGCTGACCCAGTGCATGAATTACCCCCACTTACAAGTATAAATGAGTTATCTATAGAGAAGGGAGGGGAGACGACATTATAACATTTCACTATCTCACTTCCATGTTATCTCCCTCTCTGTCACACACATGCTTCCAGTCTTGTTGCAGCCGATGTTCACACTATGAAACACTGTACAAAACTGTTGTGCGCATGTGCGAAATAACTGAAAATTTTGTTAGCCTCGCAACGAGGTGTTTGTCTACTGCGCATCGAGACCCGAGTGTTCAATTTACATCGTCCTGCCTCTACCAATCGCGACCGCTCCCTTCCGAGGCTAGCCCGCAGACAAGTGTACGAGTTCGGTCTCTTAATTTTTATTAGCAAGTAACAAATTTACATGGTGATCACAGAAGACCAGCACAAGAATGAGAACAAAATCATGTTGGGAGGATCCGGACAGAACTGATGTGGGAAAGAGGAGAGTGGAACTACCTCATGAGGACAGCAAAGAGACATACTGCTTTAACCATTTACGCGGGCAGTCGAAGAAAGAGTTTTGGTTGTAATTTCTTTTTTTTTTAGCTCTACCCACACAATTACGTTTATGGCATGTTCCTGTGTATCACTTCAACTTAAAACGACGACAAGAGGATCAACTTCATTGAAGCGGTAACTTAAATTTGATGAATACTAATTGTGACAACGCCGCTGCCACGTGGCCTGAACGAGAGCGCTGAGTAAAAGTGACATTTTACTAACGGAACATTGTGTGGAAAGAGGCAGTGCCACGCTTTTAAAACATATTATTACATCAAACGCTTCCAATTGTTAAGCCTTTGGCCGTGATAGTAAAGTGGAGAAGGATCGTAAGAGTCCTAGGAAAAGAGACCCGATCAATTTTCAATGTGTATTATTATTATTATTTTAAAATGTACCATAAAGTGATATGAAATACTTTTATCAATAATTGGTCGCAGTCTGGGCGGTTGAAATAGGAACAAAAGGAAAAGTAATACACAGTTGAAAAATGGTTACTAGACAAGAAAAAACATGTCGACGTTTGGTAAGTAAACTTGAAAACAAGGCTGAAATTAAAACTCATTATAATAAAGTGGTCTGGTAGTTTATCCCCAATTCTTTTCAACTGTGTCCTGGAGAAAGTAGTGAGAATTTGGAATGAAAAATTAAAGGAATGCAAAATATCACCAAACATGTTGGAAAGAAAGAACAAACAAAGAATAAACTGTTTCGCATTCGCAGATGACTTTGCTATACTTTCTGAACATCTGACGTCTGCAGTAACACAAGTTAATTTTTTAGAGGACATAGCCAGTAGAACAGGCTTAAGAATTTCTGCAGAAAAAAAACAAATTACTCACGAACATTAAAAATGTGCCAAAATTCTTGCTAACTATGCTATTGGTCGAATAGAGAGGGTTAGAAAATTTAAGTATCTAGGGGAAATAATTTAAGAGAATGGTTTAGAAAAATCTGCTATAGAAGAAACGATTCATGAAATGGAAAGAGCATAATAAGTATAACAAAGATATTTACAATAAAAAGTGCATATCTAAAAATGCGAAAATAAGGCATTACAGTAAAGTAGTGAAGTCAGAATGCCTATATGCAAATGAATGTCTAGCATTGAGTTATAATTTAGACAAACTAGAAATATTGGAAAGAAGAATTATTACGAAAATATTAGGCCCACGAAGAACTTCAGAAGGTTGGAAATTGAGAAGTAATGATGAGTATAGAAAGTTATATCAGAGTATAGAAAATATAACAGAAACTATGAGAAAAAGAAGACTATTATTTTTTGAACATTTATATAGAATGGGCGACAATAGGTTAACAAAGCAGATCTTCAAATATCTGTGGGGGAAGAAGTCAACATCAACTTGGATTAAAGAAGTCCAAAAGGATTTAGAAAAAAATAATATACACCTAGAAGAAGCAATTGAAAGAGAAGTTTTTCAGGCAAAAGTGTTATAAATGGAAGGACTCCAGGGTAGGAGAAAGAAAAACGCAGGTTCAAAGTAGACTGAAGACACGAAGAAGAGACACAGTGAAAAAATGAAAGAATATTGGAGAAAAAGAAAAGAACAAAGAATAAAGAATTGAAATTGGCATGTGGTCCTTAGATGGCTGACACAAAAAAAAGAGTGGTCTGATAAAAATAGATCGACGAAATACGGGAAAACAAACACCAAACCATGTGATCGAAACAAACGAATCATGTCGGTTACCGTGGAGGAAAAGCAGAGAAAACTTACTACTGATGTAGGTAACAGGTAACTGATAATGAGGGGTGTACTCCATTTAATCGGTCTGAAAGTGGAAGAAGTTCCTTCAAAGCGATGAAGAAAAAACAACGCTTCCGCTGACAAAAAGCTTCCAGGAAGCTTTGCTAGGTAAACCCGATAAACACTTAACACATGCGGAAATTACGGTTTATCCAGTTACGAACGAGTGACGACTGGTTTAATAAGAAAAACTATAAAACAGGTTCATAAATGTATCTAAGTTGGCCACTGCGTAAACTGAAGTCAATCGACTCGAGGTATCACGACAAGAGTAAAGAAAATAGCGGAATACTATGACACGGAGGCATTATAAGAACCGGATCTAGCTTGTTGTATTACTGAATCGATGTGTGATGTGTAAATCGGCTTTCAGTCAGGGGCGTATTTAAGGGGGGAGGGCGAAAGGGACTGGAACCCCCCTCCCAGTTGGCCGAAAAAGTTGACGAATTTTGTTGTTCTAATAATTTTTACGCTTATTAATTATTTTTTCAGCTGTGTTTTTTCATCTAGCAACTATTTTTTAAATATACAAACATTTGCATATACAAATAGCATTTGCGTATACGTCAGAAATATGAAATACAAGAAAATCAATTCAGCCAGTCTCTTGTAAACAATGTTTCAGTAACGCGTATTTTTATTGTTATTACCGTTTACTTCAATGGGACTGATTTCAGGAAGTTATCACACGTTTTTCAACGGCTGTAAAGATGGCATTGTTGATTAGTCGTACTTGGTTTTCTTTTGTATGACGCCGATTCCACCGGCTCCGAATCTCGGACCCTCCCCATTACCAGGGCCAAGTTCTATGTACGCCGCTGCTTTCAGTTATCGAGCCGAACTGTGGCGTTAACGGAACTATAATATTACTCTCGTTTGTACGAAACAGCTGACCGACACACCGTGACAGTCATCTGTCGGGTTTATTTATCCAATAAAATGGTCACCACGAGGTGAAAGAACATGAATCTACGTATATTAAATCCTTTACGTACACAATCCGATGACAACGGAAGGTTAATGTGAAGTACGTAAAAAAAAAAAGTGTTCTGACTGACTGTCTCTGGACTGTGTGGTTGTGCGTCGCAGAGACGTACCACGCTGGTAACTGAGTTGCGAGCTTCGTTCTGGAGCTCCTGCCTCATGGCCCTGCCCAAGTAGGGAGATTTTCCACTATAGCAGGCCTTACATCGGCTGCTGTGCTAGCCTATACTAGCGCAATATACACTGAGGTAGTTAAAAACGTGTTCGAGACAACTGCCACTACATAATCTGAAACTTTAAAGCGTACAAACAGGCTTAGCCTACCCAATGATTTCGTTTCTACGTGTTTTTTTATTTACTATAAAAATAAGTTCAATTACCTATAACGACTGTACGGTTCGCTGGTTACATCAATTCTATTTACCAATTTATTTTTCTTGCCCAAACACTGTTTACCTGGTTAATCTCATTATCGTTTATTTAAACGTTCCAAGTGAAATTCTCAAACACGACCGGCATTGGAGATAAATAACTACATCAAATTGTCGCCGTTTAAATCATGTATAGTAGCGTAGTTTGTAAAGTTTTCACTTTCAAACTGAATTTTTTTTATTAAACTAAATTATCTCCCTTGTTAAGTCGTTTACTATGATTCAACGAGGCTTAACGACTTGAAAACGGGATACTTCTGTTATATTACATAATTAACTTCCGACTAAACTGTGTGTCTAAAATCGGTTAGTTTTGTAATCTGCAACACATTGAAACGAGATATCAGGACAGCGTAAAGACAATGTCTTTACTGGAACATTGTCACTCTCAGGCGCTCTAAACATCGCATGTAATAAGTTTTTTTTTTGTTATTACATACTGTGGTATGTAAATCAACTGGCTTAAAAATTAATCTTCAACACAATTGATTAAACAAATCCATATAATAATGAAATTAATAAATGAAAAAATTAATAATTACTAGTTAAACGAATTGATTGTACAAAATCAAAGGTTTTCGTAGCACATAGGCCTACACTACACACAGGATCAGAAGCGTAGGCAGGCACGACAAACATACTCTCTCGAGTCTCAGATTCTGGCGGGCAAACAGTGTGCAGATTCTGGCGGGCAAACTGTGTGCAGATTCTGGCGGGCAAACAGTGTGCAGATTCTGGCGGGCAAACAGTGTGCAGATTCTGGCGAGCAATTAGTGTGCAGATTCTGGCGGGCAAACAGTGCTGATTCTGGCGGGAAAACAGTGTGCAGATTCTAGTGGGCAAACAGTGTGCAGATTCTGGCGGGCAAACAGTGCTAGTTTCTATCGTTCGAAATTATTTTATCGTTCGTCTTCACACAAAAATCGTGTAAAACTTCAAGTAAACAACTTGAACGTAATACACTTTGAGTCTTTACGTTCTTGAAATCGTATGCTAACAACGTGATTTTTCGTAGACATCGTTTTAAACTTTCGTGGTTCACTGTGAACGATTTACATATTAAATGTTTGAACCATGTGTATTTTACAAAAACTTTTCGTCTTAGTGGGAACAGCAGATTGTTGTCGACGAGTCTTAGAATTCGTTGGTGAGACATTCCCTCGTCCAAATTAAAAAGGAGCCGATTACGTTTTACAATCTATTTATATCAAGATATATACTGTATATATATATATAAAATAAGATAAATTACGGTAAAATAGTAACTACTAAATCCCATTACTCTTCTGAAAGTAAATTAATTATCTGTAGTAAAATATAAATATGAAAGCTTTCTTTAGATCTTGTCCCGGATTAACCGCCCGTCTCTCGCCTGCTGATTACTGTCTTGCAGACTTTCACTATTCCTTTCTTCTTCATTTCATTCAGTTTCCTTATTATCTGGTTCCATTGTTGTCCACTTCGTATCTTGCTCAAAACCTCATATGGGCTTCCCGCAGGTTCTTCTAGCTGTTTAGTTGTATGTTTTATTCAGTTAATTAAAAAGTAACGTTGATTAATATAATTTTTTCGTTAGTTTATGGTGTCTGTTTATTACAAAACAATAAGTATAACTGTTGTTTGAATGTATGACAGTGAGAACTAGTTCAATGACTACTCCAATTATCTGTATGAAATATGATATCTGCGGTGTGGCATATTTAATTTGTCTAATGAAATATATGTTACGGTGAATCCGTTGTATAAATTACTTTAATTCCTAATCCAAGTCATCAAATTGCGTGACGAGTGTGGGGTAGCGGGCACGCCCATACGTAAACATCAAGAGTGGTTCACAAAAACCATTATTTGTTCAAAATTCTCCTGAAGCACGTCATTCTTGGCAGATTCCAATAACTTTCTTTTTTCTTTAATAAAAATACATTTCTGAAAAAACGTTTCCGTGTATGATTTTGAATTAGGCAAAACGTGTCATTATGCAGTAAATACGTAAAATGTTACAAAAATTGAATGAACTAGATTTTAAATGTCAGCCAGTAAAATATTTAAAAACACGTTAAATGAATCTGTGAATGGGACAGAAAGGTTTGATGTGGTTGTGGTCGACAACTAAAGACCACAAGTTTAAACCGAAAAATTTGCAAGTGAGGACACAAATAGTGAAGTATCAGTGCTGTATAACTTTTGAAAAATGTTTTAATTTCTGCCTGAAGCGGCACTAGAAATATGTGTAGGAGAGGATTCTTCGTGGGTAACCGCGATGCTTCAATTCAAAAATACGTTCCGAGACTTGTTTGGAAAGGTACTTTATAGACCTACTTAAAAAAAATATTTTTTGGAATCGTTAAACATTTTATGAAGGCTGTGAGGAATTTTTAACAAAAAAATCGGTATGGAGAACCATAATGACTTCCATGTTCTAATTAATTATAAAATTATTTTTAATATCTACACTCAAAACGAAACTAAATATATCAGCATGCTTTTGGTAGAAACGCCAAAAAAGATGATCAAAATACGAATTGTACCTAGTTGTTAATATTTTAAAGAATTAATTTGATTTAAACAACGCGAAAGAAAGCGAAAATCGCCCAACGTTTGTTATCTGTGATTTTCTGGAAACGAAAAATTATTTTATTTACGTATCTAGTGGTTACATAACATGAAACGATATCAATTGTTAATATTTTATTGAATTTTTTTACTTCCATGTTCCATAGTGATGGCGAAAAAATCGTGTTCGAGATAAGGGCTGATTCTGATTGTACTACCCTCAAAACATGAAGAAAAGTCATTTTTCGAAATGTGTGTGTGTGTCTGTGTGTAAATTTTTTCTATGGCAAACGATAACAGCCGCAAATTCAAACAGAATCAAATAATTTTTGCATACAGCCCTGAATTGTAGAGTACTCGATGCATATTGTTTTTGGTGAAGATCGGTTAAGGGAAAGGGGTAGTTTACCTGCAACGTTTTATGTTTTAAGACGGGTAATTTTTTCTATGACGAACGATAACTGCCGCATATTCAAACAGAATCAAATAATTTTTTGCATACATCCCTGAAGTGTAGAGAACTCAAGGCCTTTTGATTTTGGTGAAGATCGGTTAAGGGAAAGGGGTAGTTTACCTGCAGCCTTTTACGTTTTAACAAGAGTAAAGTACTTGAAAATTCATTTAAACTTTTTCAAACAATGGTAATTGTTAAAAATAAAATAATTTTGTTGCCAGGCAATAAAATTATAATTTTTTCATTTTAATTTAAATCATGTATGAGAGAAAATATATCGTTCGTGGCAGGCAAGCATATCTCAATTATGTAATGTTTACGTTTCAATTTTATTATTTTGTATTGATGTTATAAATTTATTCGACCTAAAACTTAAAAATTTCAATAAAATATTAACAATTTATATCGTTCCATCCTATGTCACCACGAATACGTAAACAAAATAATTTTTCGTTTTCATAAATTCACAGATAACAAACGCTGGGCGATATTCGCTTTCTTTCGCGTTGTTTAAATGAAAGATAATTTAATCAAATTAATTCTATATTTTTAAAGTATTAACAACTAGGTACAATTCGTATTTTGATTATCTTTCTCAGCGTTTTTACCAAAAGCATGCTGATATATTAGGTTTCGTTCTGAGTGTAGGCCTACATATTAAAAATAATGTCATAATTAATTAGAAACTGCTTCTCCATACTGATTTTTTAAGTTTTATGTCGATTAAATTTATAACATCAATACAAAAAATTACCCCCTCCCATTCAACTACCCTTTTCATTTATAGATATTTCATCTACCTTTCTACAGTGGATTCTTATGACCTTCTTTTCAGGATACTTTATTTATAAAAATTAACTACTTTACTCTTATTAAAACGTAAAACGTTGCAGGTAAACTACCCCTTCCCCTCAACCGATCTTTATCAAAATCAGTAGGGCTAGAGGCCTCTACAACTCGGTCACATATGCAAAAAATTATTCGATTCTATTTGAATTTGCGGCAGTTATCGTTCGCCATAGACAAAATTCTACGCACAGACACTTTACGGAAAATGACTTTTCTTCGTGTTTTGAGGGTAGTACAATCAGAATCTGCCCGTATCGCGAACATGATTCTTCCGTGATCACCATACTTACGGAACGTGGAAGTAAACAGGTACTTTGTATCTCTGGTACCACTGCGAATCGTTTACGACTCCCACGGGATTACGGACACGGGAGAGTCTGTTGCTCCCTCTTTTATTTCCGTAGTCACACGAGAGTAAACGATCGCTTTTCCGTTCGTGTATTTCAGTTTGTAGTTACCGCCAATTTTTTACGCTTATTACGGTGTAGTTATGATATAGTGTAAAGTGTTAACTTCGTAGTATGTTAGGGAGTTATTGATGAGGGGAAGAAGTGCTGCCAACACTAGGAAATACGTCATTTAAAGCCCACGTGTACGTTATACCTCCACAACTAAGGAACTGCTGCCACCCAACCGAAAAGTTTCTAGACTTCCCTATTACGCCGTTGCGCACCACTTCGTGGTCTATAGTTCAAAGAAATTCAGCTACCCATCCCTCCAAATAATAATAAAATCAAGAAGGTTCAATCCCTGCAAAGCGCGAGATCGCTACTGAACAGGGGACAGGCGTCGTGCCGGGGAGTCCGCCCGGGGCACGACGCCTAATTGCGGGAGTCATTGGCAATCCATCGTTACGGACGACTCCCCTCCGGGCGGCCGAGCCTCTAAGCTCCTGTGCGCCTCAGCCCTGGCGACTGGCTGAAGCAATAACTTGGATCAATACATTTCTTGAAGCAATACGTTTATCGTGTATTCGTGGACCGCTCGATAAGACCTTATGCCGAGCCAACGACCGAGCTGCACTGTATTAAACGGGCTCCGGTCTGAACAACGCACAGAAACCAGGGCGCAACACGATTGTCTGTCTATCGTCTTCGGACACTGCGACCACCGGGGCACGTCAAACTGCTGCCCCTACAACTTGGACTTGGTACTACTGATGCTGCAGTTTTACTTAGAAGATCTTATTTGAACCTAGCCAATATGCCTAGCTGTAATTATGACGTAACTACGAGGTATAACTGTATTCCTGGTCTGTTGTAGGGAGAAGAGGTAAGGAATACTCATTTCTTACGTGGTTTAAGAACGGAAAGGTATTCATAAACGTCTATATTGATTAATTGTTGCCAATTAATAGAAAAAAATTATTCCTGCTGTGCACACTTGAAATCAGCCTATGTATACATACAAACATACGTACATCCTGGGCTCTACAGCCCATATCGAACCTTGGCCTCCACTTATTCCTGTCCTCAGCCATCCGCCACCAATTTACTGCGCCCAGCTTCCTCGCATCACTGCCGACCTGGTCCAACCATCTGTTCTTCGGTTTTCCAATCTTCCTTTTTCCTATTGGCCTGTGTTTCACAATTCTTTTTGCCGTACGTTCGTCGTCCATTCTCTGAACGTGCCCTGCCCGTCTTAATCTATTAATTTTGGCAAATCGGACAACTGTAATGTCATTGTACTTACCATGTAGTTCATTATTATTTCTCTTCTCCAGACTCCGTCCTGTTGAATTCGCCCATAAATCTTTTTCGGTATCTTCCTTTCAAACACAGCTAGCATCTGTTTATCAATTTTCTTGAGTAGCCTACCCAGCACTCAGAGCCATATGTCAATACAGGCCTTACCGATGTCTTATAAAGCGTGGTTTTAGTTTCTGCGGTTAATAGTCTTGATTTAAAATGTTCATTCAACTCGTAATAGCTTCTACTAGCAGCCAGAATTTTTCTTTCAATTTCTTTTGTGCAGTTATTCTCACCATCGACATATGTCCTCAGATATACGAAACCTTTTACTGTTTCAAAATTATAGCCCTCTATTAATATATTTGAAATATTATCATTATTGCTTGGGAGCCTATGTATAATTTTACTTTAATCTGTAATTAAATTCTTAGATTTCCGCGTGCGGGAAACACGACGGCCACGCGTGTACAGGAAGCACGACGTTTACCGGTGGCATCACGTGGTCAGCGCGAGCCGAGGCCGTCCGTATACATACAGCAATTAGAGGCAACAGCAGCTATAGTGTAGTATCAGAGTTCGTTATCCCACTGACGAGAAGCTGTCGCTTTCGACGATCATTAGCGTTCCGCGTCCTTTCGTTTCGTTTTTGCCTTCATTTATTTTAACCACGCTCGTTCTCGCCTAGCGTCTATACACCGCTACGAGTTTTTTGTTCCGATTAAAAATTAAAAAATAAAAACAGACTACCCAGCGCCTTTAACACGCTCGCGAACATGCGTGTGTGTGTATGATTAATTGCTCTTCGGACCTGTAATTTGTCCCGATTTGGAAGTATTTTATTTATAAACGTTGCCGGAGTCAGTTTCCTAATTGGGATATATGTGTATGAGCTCGAGTACAGTGTGATTGATTTATCTGAGTGGAATAAAACAGCTTCGACTTGGTTAACAGTCGGTCGCGATACGCTGATATCCGAATGAAAGGACAAACACTGGCGGCCTATACAACCACAAGCACAAACACATCGAATCGACAAGAAGTATACGTAACGTAACTGGGTTAACCGTACATTTAGAGCACTGGTTCCCAAAGTGGGGTCCGCGACAATGTTTCAGGGGGGGGGGGCCGCGGACACTTTTAAGAAAAAATACTGTAATTACAGTGAAAAATACTGTAATTTTCTCAATTTTGTATGCTCTAAAATCTAAATTCCAGTACTTTGTTTCTGTTCAAACTAATTGTAATTGTAAAAGTAATTTCAAACTAATGGCTTTATTATTGTCTTTAACTCATGTCGCGTAGCAGATCTGTTTGTCAGCCGAACTGACTAGAGCGCCGCATCAATGCAGAACTGATCGCGCTGTTTTAGTCCACGTATAAGCACTGTATCTTGCTTATAAGCACTGTATCTCGCGTATAAGGACTGTATCTAAGCAAAACGTTTTTCCGTGTAGCTGGTTTTACGCCTAAGTAGCTGGATTTTGACACGTGTGGGGCCGCAAAAAATAGAGCCGAAGTTGGCAAAGTTAAGAAATAAACTTGATGTAGAGAGTGACTTAATATTGAAATGATCAGACAGTAAACCTAATTTTGCAGAGCTAATTGTTCAAAATCCAGCTTCACTGTTCACACTAAACTATCTTTGATATAAAATTAATATTATAATTTTCCAAGTTATGAGAATTTTTATTTTAATACATTTTAATAAACATATAAGTCATTTCATAACTCAGACGGGGTCCGTGAAATTTTTAATTTTTGTTGGGGGGGGGGGGGTCCGCGGACTGAAAAGTTTGGGAACCACTGACTTAGAGTAAATCAGCGCAATGATCCACTCTTATGCTGAGATCTCACGCGGTGAGTTGTGTGACTGGGCTCTTTTAAACATCGAATTCAGAATTCGTAGAAAAACGTTTCGAACTGACCCCTTTATAAATCGAACCAATGTTTCGGTTACCGAAATCTGCAACCGTTTACAGGCTACAAATAAATTACGTTCAACAACACCAGTACGTGTAAAGCTACCAGTACTCTATCACACAGAGATATTCACAGTGCGATCATCTCCTCATTTGCGGTATAGTCGTACAATTACAGTTATGTACGAAAATTAAAGTGGCTAACCTTAAAAAATGAAAAACAGGTTTGGCACACACGGTACGTCGACATACAAAATTAAAGTTCTAAAAAGTTATGGCAGTCCCTGTACTGTCCTATGGATGTGAATTATATACGACAATCAAGAAACAAGACAGTAAAATACGGGCCTCAGAAATTGGGTTATTATTAAGAGGAGTTAAAATTGACCGTATAAAGAATGAGGCCATACGAGAAAAGTTACAAGTTTTTAGCTTGATAACAAAAATAATAAAAGATTACAAACAACGGTGGAAAGAACGCTTAGAAAGAATGTCAGATTACAGACTGGCCAAACATGCCTGGAAATACAAGCCTATAGGACACACGTGTGTGGGCAGACCCAGGAAGAGATGGCTGGAGGATCTTTGAATGCGAACAGTCAGAACCTTGCCTATGCCGTGTTGTGAAGATGAAGATGATGATGATGATGATGTGTGGCACAGAGTAAATCATAAAAATATATTCGATTGGAAGAATCAAACAAAACATTGGTAAGGTAGTAATCTACCATTAATTACTTCGATATATCTAACTGACAGACTTCTTTAGGGTATAAGTAACTCCACGAGTTTCTTGCAGTATTCTTGATTAATATTATCAAATTATATTTCTTCATCACGTTATTGATATTATTGTAATTATCAAGAGTTTATAAATGAATTAACAAAAATCGAAATATATTGAAATTGAATCATTTCGATTATTGTTAATTCATTTATAACCTTTGAAGATACTGAATCTATCAGTGAAATGTATGTCAGGATAATTACAATGATATCAATGACTTGCAGAAGTAATATAATTTGTTAATACTAACTGACAGAGTATACTTTGCAGTATAATCAAACGGTACTCTACCTTTATCTGATCCTGCAGTCATTTTCGATATTTCGATAATGCGATTGTTTGGTTTCAATGTTTAGTGAATATCGCACATAATTTCATGTTGTTAAAAGAATTTTACAAATTTTAATTTTTTATGTCGGAAAATAGTTGGTTGACGATTGTTGTTGGTGTTGTAAGTCGTTTTGTAATGGGAAAAAATATTGTAGCAGTAGTAGGCTATAGTAGAGTTGCGTACCTGTGACGCCAAAAGTTGTTGTTGTTAGGTTAACATGAGAACTCAAACAAAACGTGAAAAGCTATACGAGTGTAAAGCAGAACTCTTTTTTTTGCGGAAAGTAAGGTAAAACCCCAACTCGAAAGTAAGGCGGGATGGACCTTGCCTGTTACTATACATGTCTCTTTTTTTGTGGCAGAACTCGGTTTGCATTAGAAATCGTGTTTTCAGTAGTATTCTTTTTTTGCATTAATACTCGTCCTTTGAATACATCACTGCAAAACGACCGAACTCAAAAGTATGTGGCAGAACTCGTTTTTTCAGTAATATTCGTTTTCCAACAAGTACTCGTTTTGTGGCTAACAAAAAAGAAACGTCCATTATGTACAATATGTAGAGCCTATGTTGTCTTAATACATTGTTTTTTTGTGTTTTCCATTAACCATAAATATTTGTATTTTTCAGTTTACATTTGCTGTTGTAGTTTTGTTAATTTGCCAACTCAAAATCGTTAGGTTCTGTATTTTAAGTATTACTATGTTATAAGTAGAGCTAGGAATTTAAGTGCAAAATGTTGGTAAAAAGGGTGCAAAAAAGGTGCTTTAATTTAGCTGAAAAAGGTGCAAAAAAAGGTGCAAATTTCAAATGTAAATATTCATACAAACAGTACCAAAACGAATTACATCACATATAAGGACTCAAAATTCACTCATGTATTACAATGTCTGCCTAAAACAAGTCCCAGAACACAATGTTATTAAAGTCACAAGTCCAGAAAAAGTACCCCATCTAGTGAGAATTGGGGAAGTTGGAAGAGGAAGTCCTGTAATTTCAACATACTTTTGTATCCTAGCAGGAGCCTTTTTCAGCAATTTCTTAATGCAAGACAGAAATTAATTTGCATATGAATATTCATCTTTTAGTGCCTCACAAACTCGATACAATGCATGTGCAATGCAGGTCACATGTTTTGGATTAGAGTACATAGGTTTCAGGTTAGCAATAGCCAATAACATGTAAGGTGCTTGGTCCGTAAGTACTAGCCACACTCGATCATATTTTATTCCTTCAGGCCACAACACAATACATGTGTTGTTGAAACTTAGCATCACACTGGCATTGTCTGTTTTGTTCAAGAAGTATGTTTTCAACAGCATGGGGTTTACTTGCTGTCCATTTAGGGGTGCTACTAAAATGTTTAGAACATATCTCATCTGCCTACCAGTGGTTTCATCTAGTATAAAATATAGTAGATGCGGTGATGCCGCACACGTTCGGTGTTCCTTGTTTAATTATTATAGGAATAAAATGCGGCAAATGAGCCAAAAAAAGGTAAAAAAAGCGCAAAAAGGTGACGCCATTGAGAAAAGATGCTTGCATTGAAAAAAGTGCAAAAAGGTGCAACTAAAACACAGTTAGGAGTGTTTATTTAATGTTTTGTTTGCAAGACAAGCTAATTTGGGCATTTTAATAGCAAAAGAAATTAAGGTGCAGCACCTAAAATTCCTAGCTCTAGTTATAAGCGTTCTATGTACAAAATTAAACGTTATATTTTCCTCAACCATGGCTTTTATTTATTTCAGCAGTAAACTAAAAACCAAAAACCATTGTCACCTAACCTCACAAATGAAAACAACACGTATTTTGGCTTTGCATTAAGAAATAGAACAGTCTAATTGTAGTACACTTCATCTTTGCCACATCGTAATATATCGATACAATCGCATATTTAAAAAATAGAAAATGTACTGCAGGAAGAGAAATTCACGGCGTTGGTTCCGTGGCCTAGAACGGAGCGCAATGATAGATCAGCTGAAAAATGTTAATTGGTGATAGTCTGCTCTGGGTATTCTAGAATATTTGAGTGTTTTATGTACGTATTTCTTATTATCTGCGTTAACACGTAATTCTCTATGCAATGTATCAAATTAAACAACTGTAAAAAGGATTAAGGGTAAGGATTAATTAAATAAGGATTAAGGAATAAGGCCGGAATAAGGATTAAATAAATTAACAGTATAACAATGTTTAAATGACGGTTGCAGATCGCCGCAGTGTGTGTGGCGGTTGTGGACCCCGCCAATGTTTACTGGGGCGGACAGTTTAGTTTACCGCGAAGCTGATGTGGTGGTAGCGATTGATTCCATAAACAAGTCAGCGTTGGCGCTGACAAATTACCTACAACGCGACGTGTTGTGGATACGTTCCAATCTGGCCTGTCCGCTTGACTCGCCTTGACCCTACAGACACACTGAACGCTGAAACGCGACTGAAACCGTTCACGCAGCTCACATGAGATTTCTACGACGATTGAAAAGACGTACACCGATAGGTCGATTAAAAAACGAAGATATAGTGGATGGGCCAGGAATTTACGAAATAGAGACGAAATTTACGAATACAGAGAAAATGTTAATAGAATGCGGTGCCGGATTAAGGGGGGCTAAAGCCCTGCGCCCCGTCTGTCGGGGAGCCCCACGCCCGACCATTTAAACATTCTCATTTTCGAACGAATAAATAAAATTTTCCGAGCACGCTAAATATTAAAAACCGCACTGAGAAGAAGAGTACCTGAAGTGCGGATCACGGATTTAAATGAAACTTGGGGACATGTTTAGGTACATAAGGTTATGGTAAAAGCCAAACCAGTAAAGTGTAACGCTCAAAATTCCCCCAGTTATAAGCTATCACAATTGTTTTATGATGGTTTTTGAGAAGGTGAGTAAAAATACGGTTTAAGAACAATATTTTGTTTATTATATTTATTAAATAATCGTGTGAATAAAGTAAAGTATTGTGCAAAACGTGAAAATTTCATACATGGCCCCTGCTCTTAAATAGGTCCGGGCCCCCCATAGCCTTAATCCGGCCATGATAGAATGGATAAACAAAATACAAACAAAGACTGTAGATAATGTAGCCTATATAAAAAAAGGAGAAAAAATAGAGGAGCCAAGAAACAGATCTAACAAAACCCGGTGTGAAATCGGAACTGGAAAACAACCCATAAACCATGAAAACAAAAACAAGCTTAAAAAAGACGAACCTATGTTTTGTAATACATAATGCACGCACGACCAGTGAGGGAATGTTGCTCTCTTTGAATGATATTATCTTAACCGGAACATATCAATTTAATTTATAGTACGAGAGATATAACAACAACAACCAAGTAGAATAACACAAGAAAATTTTAAATAATAAGGGAGAGGAGATAACTAGTAACACCATTTTGTTCCCGGAGAATGAAGGACTATATATAAAGATCAGAAAAGCGGTGGCGATGGGAGTTTCATTCTGGAAGAATCACAGGTTCAGGTCAATTATTAACCTGAAGTACGAACGAAGTTTTAAAATTGTACGTATGGAGTATGGCTCTTCAGGATAGGAACGAGAGCTGGGCAGCAGAACCACGAGCTAGCAGATTACTGGAGTAATTCAAATTGTGGCGTTGTACGGACCCGTTAAGAAGTTAACGGATTGATGAATTGAGAAATGAAGAGGCTCAGGAAAACTGGGACGTTTGCAGGGAAACATCGCTGAGAGAAGATTGCACACCTCAGACTCACAGGATTAACGATAACGATCTCCTACGAGGGGTACTTTATGATCTGATGGTGAAGAATATGCTTTGAAACAAAAATGTCAGATCTTGCAACAGTGGATTGAAGTGGTCGGTTAGTGTTGGCGAACATTCCATCTCCAACCGACTTCTGCTATGGTGTGTATTGTGAAGTCTCTATAGGCTGCATTCTCAATTACTACGGATTATTAGAGCCAGTAGTCATAACAAATGATGTTAAGAATAAAATGGCTAAAAAACTATAAAGGAAATTATGGAGAGAAAGGAAAGGAAATGAGAGGATGACCAACAATTGACGACGATTCGAAAGGAGAAAGTTGTCACGATAAAATGAAAGGGAGAACGCACATGACAGAGAGAAGTGTAGATGCATAAATGTTGTGTTCAGATTCCAAGTGTTGCCTGCCCAAGACGAAACTTTGTGTCGAGACGATTAATTAACACTTCACTTGTACTTAACGAAATACGAACAAATGAGCCAGTCACATGGGACGAATTTATTGCAATGTGTCAGTACAGAAATGCAACTGATGAGAGCAGAGCCAGGCTGCCCACGCCACAGGGCCCCGTATTCACTGGCGTACATCAAATTTCTCTACTTAAAAAAAAAAAAAAACTCACTTAACAAAATTCGATTCGCTGGAAGGAATAATTTATATAGAGTATTTAACTTTTACAATCCGATTTTTCATTTTCAAATCTTATTTTGGGTAGACGGCGTATCTAGAATTTGGCCTTTGAGGGGGGGGGGTCCGGTCAAGTCGGCCTCATATAAAAGAAAAACAACTTAAGACTAATCGATATTACTGTCTTTAAAGTGGCTGAAAGGGGCGTGATAACATCCTGAAATCAATCTTATGAACGTAAATGTTAATGACACACATAAAAATACGCGTTACTGAAATTTGTTTACAAGATACTTACTGACTGAATTGATTTTTCTAAATTGAATATTTCAAACGTATAAGCAAATGCTTGGTCATAAACCTGTTTACATATTTAAAGAAGAGTTACTACTATATTATACAGCTGAAAAAATAATAAAACAGCCTAAAAAGTAAGCGATTACAAAACTCGTCAAATTTTTTCGACCCTCTCGGGGAGGGGGTCCGGTTGTTCCGTTCATCCCCCCCCTCGTAAATACGCTCCTGGACACTGTTTTTTTCCAACAAACGTTACAAAAAATAATGCTAATCGTTAATTTAAAAATAACAAAATATACACAATTCGATTGGCCGAATGAAAATAATCAATTACTACACTACACACAGTGAGACCAGAGCGTTCGATACTTGCTACTACCTATCTACCTATAACATAAAGTTGCTCAGAAAATATTAACAAGTAAAATTTTTTACACGGATACGGTTGAAGGTTGAAGAAATCGATAACAGAAACCACGCCACTGCTGAGTATTCAACCGCAAAAAAAAAAAACTTTAAAAAACCGAAGCTTGGAATATTAATGAGATTTTTTTATTTCAAGAAATATAAAGGGAAATATTTTGAAAGAAAAAAAGTGTATCCCTGGTTGTCCAAAAATACAGAAATAGAAGAATAGTGTTTGCGACAAAGTACACGTTATACTGAATGGATAAATGTGTAAGCGAATGTGTGAGAGAGACGTAGACAGACAGACAAAGAGTGAGTGAGAAGGAGGAGGGAGATGCAGTTATCATTCACGTGTACAGTACATAGAAGACTGAACACAAATTAAACACAATTCCTTTTCGTTTTTAGGGGCATATTCGGCTCTCAGTCTGTTTTTTCAACAACCTTCGTTTTCATCAACAAGCATTACAAAAATAATGCTAATCGTTAATTTTTTTAAACAAAATATAGACAATTTGATTATCCGAAAGAAAATTATCAATTACTATACTACACACAACTGAGAACGGAGCGTCTGAAGTAATCCACAAAGCCTTAAAACGTAAAGTCATTCTGTCTTAGTCTGAAAATATTAACAAGTAAAACTGTTCAATGAAGAAATCGAAAACAAACCACGTCACGGCCAAGCATCCAACCGCAAAAACTTTAAAAACGAAGCTTGGCATATTAATGAGATTTTTTTTATTTCAAGAAAAATAAAAGGAAATGTTTTGAAAGAAAAAAATGTTAATCACTGATTGTCCGAAAATACCGAAGTAGAAGAACAGTATTGCGGGGGGGGGGGAGATACAGTTATCGTTCACATGTATACATAGAAGACGGAACACAAATTAAACACAATTCCTTTTCGTTTTAAGGAGCATTACTGTTATACGTTGCCGTTACGTTGTAAAGCACAGTTTTATTACACTGTATAGCATATTAGACTTTTATTACAGAGTGTAATGTACCATGCAAGAGTCAATAGTCCTCGCATAACTCGTACATCTGCGTTGAACTTGAACCACGAAGATTCAACCATTCATCATTGCATTTTATTGTGCCTTCAGCCACTTTGTGACTGTTCAAAACTTTCGTGATCCACAGAGAGAATGATCTCTTTATGTTACAGACGTGTTATTAAGACTCTACTAAAAGCGTAGTCTAAATATAAATTATTATTAAGCTTGTGAGCGTTTTATAGTAGCTTTATTTGCTATATTTAAAAAGTATTTTTTCTATTTTATCTCCTTCGTTACTTCTAAAAGTCCACAACGATATTATAATAATTGTGTTATGGACACGCTTCATTCAGCGACAGTTTTTGTACTCAAGGGGCCTTAAACTATGAATTTTGTATTAAAATTTAAAATAAAAAAAATATTTTTGGTTGTGCATGCTTATAAAAATCCATGAAAACGCATAAATATAGGATCTTTATCAAATATTATTCTGTACTACAGTTTTATTCCTAAAAAGTCAAACTTAGGCGTGATCCATGGAGAGAATGGTCTCTTTATGTTTATGCATGTATATTAAGGTTCTACGAAAAGGTTAGTCTGTTACGAAACCTGTTAAGAGAAGGTTATAAATTACTGTTAAAAAGCTTTTAAGCGTTGTACAGTAGCTTTACTTGTTAATTTAAAAAATATTTTTCCTATTTTATCTCTTCGTAAAGCCTACAACGATTTTATAAGGGTGTACTTGTTTTGTGGGCAAACGTGTAGTACCAGTTTTTTTATTTTTATTCTGACCGGGATTTAGTGGGCCTTAAACTATGAATATTGTATTAAAATTTAAATAAAAAGATATTTTGGTTGTATATGCTTATAAAAGTACATGGAAAACAGAGACAATAATAGGATCTTTTTCGAATATTATTCTGTACTACAGTTTAATGGTAAAAGTAAAAGTCACTGCTCGAAATGTATTATAAATCGATTGAAAGTTGCACAACAAATAACAAGACTTAGGTAAAAAAATAATTTTTTCCCCACTTGCTGGCACATGTCGGCTATCATTGCGACAGAGCAAAGAGCTGCTAAGGCTTTCACGGCCGGCGCGGCGTACACATAGTTGGAAACATTATCTGTTAGGCCGTGATCTGTAGTTTGTGTTGGGAGACGTTTCTGCCTCACCGTCGTCATCATCATCATCAGCCGTGGCTCTACAACACTTGGTGGGTTTTGGCCTGCTCCAAGAGTCGATTCCATGCCTACCTACTGGATGCCCTGGTTTTCCACTTTCTTATGTTCATCTTTCCGAGGTCTTCCTCTATCCGGTCTTTGGATCTACTTCGGGGTCTTCCCCTTTTTCTACTACCCATTGGTTTATGGTAGAAAATATCTTTCGTAGGCTATCCTTCCTCCATTCTCTCTGTGTCCAACCCAACTTAGTCTGTATATTTTGATTATCCTGACAATGTCCGGCTCTTTGTAAAGATGGTATAGTTAATAATTATAGCGCCTGCTCCACATTCCATTTTCTTGTACTCCTCTGAATACTGTTCTTAGAATCCGTCTTTCACAGCAACCTATAAGTCTCTCGCTGTTTTTTGTCATTGTCCAGGTTTCTGAAGCATATGTCAGCACTGGCCTGATAAGTGTTTTGTAGATTTTGCATTTTGTGCTTCTTGAGATAAAGCTAGATGTCAGGTGCTTTTTTAATCCATAATATGTTTTATTTGCGAGATATATTCTGCTCCTTATTTCAGTGTTGATGTCGTTAGTGCTGTTTATTTGGGACCCAAGATGTATGAACTCTTTTATTGCCTCTATATATTTTTTGTGCCTATTTCAACGTTTTGAAGGGTTGGGTTTAATGGTAGTTTGTTGGCGAAGCCATCTTCAGTGTCGGAAACAATTGGTACCAGCTGTTTCCGACACTGAAAATGGCCTCCGATCGCGAGGCCGTCGAAACGTCTGTCAACACAAACAACAGACCACGGCCTAACAGCCCGGCAAATAACGTTTCCAACATTACGATATTTTGTTTGGCAGCTATTAAAGTTACGTGGGAGAATGTAAGTTCTTTTTTTCTAACCTCAAAAGTTAAAAATTCGCGTTTTCCACAAATTAGCGAAATAACTTAAAGAAGGTACGAGAAATGGAAGGACAATGGAAAAGGAAAGAGACAAATGAGACAGGATGACGTTGCATAGACGGTGACCAGGAACTAACGGTGAGCACACACAGATGCTAATTACGGACATGTAAATACAAACATATCGTACAACAATTGCATCTCTATGCGCGTCAAAAGATCAGCTAAGTTCAGGCAATTACGTGTGCGCTGCTGCTTCTACCACACTGACACATATCTGTTTAATCATAAACATATAAATAATGCCAGTGCCACATTCATATAATAAATTAGTCGCCGTTCACAGAAGACTGAAAGGCGAGGAACAGCTAGACAGACAGAATGGTAGGTACAAAACACACCATTTAATATCCAATCACGCGCACGTTCATGTACAGGTAGCCACGAGTTCGCGTCTGTTTTCTTTCGGTTTAAAACACACATACACAATGTTGACGGTTGAATGGCAAGCTGGAAATGCATACGCCTCGGAGCATAGCAGTCTGATGTGAATAAACAAGCCGTGCGCTTTATTCATCAAATAGTTGACAGTATCTATACTACGACAGCGAACTTGTTTACTGTTCGGCAGATCACGAGCAGAGATCGAAATTGCGGGAAGGACGGCGACTGTCACCGCGTCGAGACCACTTCCTTCTTATTCTGATTCATTTCTATATAATTCTGTTTACTGTTTGCTGCAAAATGTACAGACAAAATTCTATTAAAACAGCAAATCTTTGTACTGAATAATTGTAATAAAAGTGAATAATTTAGTTTTTTTTTTTTTAATAACGGGATCGAGTTCGAGTTGATTTTTTGCGACTCTATCCCCGTTACCCGTTGTAAGTTACAACTTACAAGCTACAAAACATAATTTATTATGTATGACTATCTTGTATATAATTTAAAACTTATGTTTTCTTTAGTCACCTTATTAGACCCGAATAGCTGTATTATACAAATTTTATCGTATTTTTATTGTCATTTTTAACATTACTATTATTATTATTATTATTAGGATATTAGTATGAAAATTATTTTTATAACAAAATTTAGTAACCTTGGTATTTTATACTAATAACGGTTTTTCATGTTCGTTTTTCAGATATGGAAGGAAGATGGAATAAAGTCTTTCGTAGTCCGTTAGAAATGTTTATATAGCTCTCGGTATCTTTCAGAAAGAAATACAAACAACGGCCGAATCAAATTCACAATGGCAAAGTATAAAAGAAACTAGAAGTGGGGACCACTGTTCCGACAAGTCTGTAAATAAAAAAAAGCAATAAAGAAAACCATTCGAAGCTGAAAGCGATTAAACTAGAGGTAAGTCACATAATGTTGCTGGGAGTCGTTTTGTGAGTTAAACGCTCCCAAACCATGGAAGTTATACACGTCATATGTCGTAGTCCTATTGTCCTTACACGGGAGAATAATTTTCTTGTCCACTGTCCACGATAGGGATAAGTTTTTTTTTGTTTTACTCACGATTTTTAAAAATACTATCGGAAATAGTGTTTGGAAGTGTTCTGATTTCCCACCCGCTTCGTAGCATCGAATTGTGGTTACAAACTCTTCATCATCTATTCTAGAGACACATTCCTACCTCTTAGTAGCGTCTCTCATGCTACAAGAATCACTAGACGGCGTTCAGGTATGGCTTGATACGTGGCGCATAAAAATCGATTCGTCCAAGTCAGTACACGTTACCTCCACCACGCTTAAGGCTAACCACCGTCCAGTAACAATTAATGGTCAACCAATACCCCAACCCCAGGCTGAAATTGCTAAGTACCTTGGGATGCACCTGGATAGGAGACTGACGTGGAAGAAAAACATAACCTCCAAAAAGACTGAACTTAACCTCACGGTCAGAAATATCTACTGGTTGATAGAGTAATACAGAGATTATACAGCGCTTTCAGTCCGAAACGCTAAGGTCGATAGTCAACGCTCCATGGTATGTCTCAACAATTCTATACACCTGAGATCTAAAAGCTCCTACTGTAAGAGAGGAAATCGTGCGCCTCTGCAGGAAACACATATCTAAATCAGAATACCATCGTAATTCCCTAGTAATTAATTTGTTGGATAATAGTCAAGACATTTACAGACTAAAAACATCTAAATTGTTAGACCTACCCTGACAACGAATAACGTGTAATCTGTATTATCTGTATTGAAATGTCTGTGTTACCTGTATTATTTGTGTTTATGTCAATATTAAGCGTTAATGTCAACTGGTATTTCTGCCTTACAGGCTCAGTGTTTGATATATTGAAGTAATGTACTCTGTTCGTGCCAGCAGCCAAGTGGTACTGACTTTTTGTTTAGTTTTGTTAAAATTACTTGCCGGGCTGTTTGGCCGTGGTCCATTGTTTTCTACAAAACCAGACGTTTCGGCAGTGGCGACTAACGTATACCACCTCACATTAGCGTACTGAAGATGGCAGTCGGTGGCACTGACGGTCAAACAGCCCGGGAACAACATTGCCTCCGGCCGTGTAAGTCCACGAAACACCAGGTTGCTTAGTTGTTCTCATGTTTTGCCATTTAAGTCTTTTAATTTGTGTATGTGTTTAATCTGTAGACAATACCAAGAAGAGCTGTCAATGCACAACTCTACAAATCATGTATATGTCTGCCATTCAATTTGTTCAATTCGCAAGTCGAACAGATTACTTTGCAATAAAAACAAAAAATAATCCTGTTTTGCGTTTAAATTGATGCGGTAATTTTTGTTTTCGTAATGGCGGGTTTTGAGCATCTACGAACTCTACTGTGTAAAACAAACTGCCTTCTGTATAGTTTATCGTTGCTACGTTAGTAAATAATTTGATCGTTAATTTTATGTTAAAGTCGTTTCCTCTTTCATTTGAATGTTACAGTTTATCTGCCGTGTGTGTACGAAACACGTTCGCCACAAACAATACATTAAAACGTTGAATTAAAGAATCGGAACGGTTTCCTAGAGCCGTTGGTGGAGTGACCTACGGTATGAGCCATTAATTGTGTGTGTATGTGTATGTGAATCAGAACAAGAACGGCTCGGTTGTTGAATAATTACCGCCGCGATCTACATACAATGAACACCCAGTTCATTCATATTCCACGCGTCGCTTCTTTTTTTTCAGGTTCTCACACGCGGTTTTTATTTTCTGAACGAATACGCGATGCCATTCATATTCTCAGGGCATGCTGGTTAATGAGTACCAGTAATTAAAACAGTAGTCTACATACTGTTGTTGCTGGCAGTAACTCTGTCAGCGTGAACTGACTGCCACCTGCAATGATGCTATTTAATTCCGGCTCTTCTGTCTACATCTTCGCTTTGTTTAAAGACCCGCTACTTTCTTCCCACTTCAGCTGTACTCTACACATACTACACTTTTTCATTCCCTATCATTGCTGAAAGCTTACTCTACTCTGTCCTTTTTTTTAATTTAATATTTTTTAAGCTTTCGCTATGTTACTTTATTTCGAAATGCCGCGATTCCATTGAGAAGAAAATTGATTTTTTGGTTTATCGTCATGTCTCAATCATCCGAATCTTGATCGTATTTCTAACTACGACAAACTTACACTATTGTCAATGGGTTTTGTAACGTTTCGACCATAAATTACATAGCTTATTCAGTTTTCGACCGACTACAACCGACGTGCCATCATCGATAATTACGTTATGAGGCAGACAATTTGTTGACATCTGGTTCTGTCGTATTATGTTTAAAATGTTTTCGATTACCTAGGCTTGTACAGCCGGTGTCAACATATGTTAAATTGTAAATCCGGGCCGTGGTCGGCTTTGTCGACACGTAAGGCGACTAATGTCACACTATGTTAGCAACCGATCACGACCTAACGCACGGATTTAAAATTTAAAATTTTTTGTTAATAAAATTACACATTACATATTACACATTACACATTTTAATTTTCATCGCGTCAGAATATTATTTTATGTCCATCTTCTTTTTCTTTCTCTGGCGCTACAGCGCTATTTAGGATATGGCTTCCTGTATTATAGACACAACTTCCTTGTTTCATTGGCGACTCTTTTCCAGTTACGTTATTTCTTCCAGTTTCTATTATCCTTAAGTTCCCCAGCCACCTCTTCTTTTGGTTCCAAATGGTTTCCAGTCGGTTATTACTCTGGTATTTTTAGCTCCATTCCATGAACGTGTCGTAGTCATCGTTACTTTTTGATATTTTATGATTCTAACTATATTAATTATTAATTTGTATAGTTTGTATATAAATTAAAAAATAATATAAAATAATATAATATTTAAATAAATAAAAAATAATATAAATTAAATTTATAATTTTGTCTAATTATTAATTATATAGGCCTACTCTATGTTTATTCGGAAATTTAACTCGAAGTTTGTCCTGATTCATGATAAACTGTACTGTTCTTGGATCGGCTCAAATAATGCTATGCGTAGGCCTATATTTGTTATTAAATATTAGTAAAATCAAGAAATATACAATTTTGTGTTTTACGGGACAAATATGTGTGTTACCGATTGAAACATTTATGTTTAACGTTGTTTTGTTACAACGTTACATGAAAAAGAAGAAGGAGAAGAAGAAAATAAGGAAGTAGATGGTGAAGGAGGATGATGAACGGAACATGCTTCATAGTACCTAAGTATAGATAACGTTAACTGCGATTGTCTGTGAAATAACTGGACTGGTATTACTGTAACACAAAAATTATTAGTGGGTTTGGAACAATTGATTAAAAATCAAGTTTATTTGTTAATTTATTTGGTCAAAAAATAGTTTATAAAATGGGTAATATTAAAGACAAACATGATATTGGTCCAACGAAAAACTTGAGAAGACTGGAAATTAAGAAGTAATGATGAAATATATCAAAGTATTGAAAATATAACAGAAACAGTGAGGAAAAGAAGACTAGTATTTTTTTGGACATTTACATGGAATGGACGACAGTAGGTTAACAAAACAGATCTTCAAATATCTGTGGGGAAAGAAGTCAACATCACGTTGGATCGAAGAAGTCAAAAAGGATTTAGAAAAAATAATATAAACGCAGAAGAAGCAACTGAAGAGACGTTTTTCGTGCAAAAGTGTTAAAAATGGAAGGAGTCCAGTGTAGGAGAGAGAAAACGCAGGTTCAAAGTGGACTGAAGACAGGAAGAAGAAACATGGTGATAAGATGAAAGAATAGTGGAGAAAAAGAAAAAACAAGGATTACAGAATTGAAATTGGCATGTGGTGCTCAGATGGACGATAAAAATAGAAAAAAAGACAAACTTGAATAATCAAGTTTAATAATCGGCCGTACATGAAAATAACGGGTCAGGTTAAGATTTTTATGAAACACGGTCGGAATCGTCCATCCGTTCAAACCACAAAACAGGCCGTCAACAAAATAAAACTTAAAATTTGTTTACAGCTTTTGTTTATATTTAAGCTACATCGTCTCTGTGAAACATTCGATAGAATTACGTAGAATAATGTTGAGTTTACCTCTTCATTTTCAAATTAACGGATGAAGAAACAAACACACACGCCGTGAACTAATTAAGATACTAATGGCGCTTTAGCATTAATGTTTCCAGATGTAGCCCTATTCCCAGTTTCCACTGGCGACGGTGTCAGGAGGAATATCAGTACGTTTTCGGAAGGGCTTCAATTTCATAAGAGGCAATTACGACTATCAGGGATAGACACAGTTCTCTCTCTTGGCGCACCAGTAACTTCAAAGTACTTACACACTGTTATCTCTAATGACTTCATAATGAGTCGACTCCACCGTACTAATATAAGCAAAGTTTCACTAGTTAAAATGCGGTACATTACCGTTAGCCACGATAACTTATCTATAAAGGCCCGCGTAAGCCTATATCCTGTTCTTAAAATACGAAAATTACCGTATCACCGTAACCACGGAGAAATTGTTTTTTTACTATAAGTTTTTTTTTTAACAAAAACAACACGCGCGGTTGATAAACGGAAGTTGAAAAAGAAAATCAAATGAGGTTTAATTGTCCCGAGTAAGGGTTGTATACTTTTATATTTTTGTATGCCAACTGTCACATGGTGTTACCACCGTGAAATACAAAGACAACATTCTTGTTGCAAGTAACACATGAAAACATGGTTATGTGTGAAATATTTCATTTAAAAATTTTGGAATTTCTTTCATAATGTATAACGCATTACGAAAGAACGACATTGTAATTACTGCATTTACTACGGATGAAATCATATATTTAGGAATATTTGTGGTGGTACGATTTATAGAATTTTAGAGATAAAACAAGACACAGCACAAGGATTAAATTTTATAAGACAACTGCAATACCCACATTGACATATGCGAGTGAGGCGTGGGTTATGACAAAAAAGGAATGCGGCAAGATTTAGAGTGCTGAAATGCAGTTTCTTCAAAGTACTTTAAGGTATTCATTGGAAGATAGAATAAGGAATGAGGACATCAGAGCAGAACTCGAAGTAGAGGACATAAATGAAATTATTTTAGCTTACAGAAGACAATGGTGGGATCATCTGCAAAGGATGACGGAGGATGGATCGCCGAAAGCGGCACCAAACTATAAAGCCATTGATATAAGAGACATAGTCGTCCGAGGATGAGATGGGTGCCGGATTTATATAACCTAATCCTTGAAGAGGAGAAGAAGAAGAAAAAGATGATGATGAAGAAATCATTTATATAAAGTCACGTTATTTTCTATTTATTAAACAATAAAAATATAGGGCTTGCCCACAATAGGAAATAATAATTTAATATATTATTTATATTTTACTATTTTATTTTATCAGTATACACTGGTTTTATCAGTGTCATCAGAGGTTTATAAATAAATCTCTAAATTTATACTGATACAATCAGTGAAACGTACGTCAGGTGAAAATAAATAATAAGTTATAATAATATATAAATAATAATAACAATAAAATACTTCCAGAAGTAGTTAATATTTGAATAACTATTTATAATATAGAAAATCTGCAAGAAATATAGTCAAGAGTTACGTATAAAATAAACTTTTTTTTATTTACGTAAAAAATAAATAAATTTGCTAAAGGCACAATTTAAAATAAAATGCTGACACACAGTATTATATTCTAATAACAAACTCAAGTTTTACTCTGTTCAGTGTAGAATGCAGCGGAATATCTAACGGTCCCAAGGTTCCGCATTGCGGGAGGGAGGCGCGCCCACGTAACGTGCCAAGTTTCCAAGCACAATATAACCTGCATCAACTTATTTTTTAATTTTGTATTTATACTGAGCATTTTAGAAGCACTCACGTTTTCGTGTACTAATTAAGTATAATAGTAATTACGTTCCAGTATAGTAAGTATCGTCTGTCCTATCATACTATTCTGTTATGATATTTCCGCGGAAGGATAGACTGTACATCCTCATTAGTACTGCGTGTTAGAAGTCATCTTCAGGCAGACGATCTGCGGAACTCCTCCGGCCCAGGGGCGTATTTGTGAGAGGGGACGAACGGAACCGGACCTCCCCAGAGGGTCGGAAAAGTTGAGGAATTTTGTTCATCTCTTAGTTTGTAAACTGTTTTATTAATTTTTCAGCTGTGCACGCTAATATAGTAGTAACTCTTTATTATTATACAAACGTTTATTAGAAAGGAAATATGAGTTTCGAAATACAGGAAAATCAATTCAGTCAATAAGTATCTTGTAAACAATGTTTCAACAACGCGTATTTTTATTGCGTTATTACCGTTTACTTTAGTGGGACTGATTTCAGCCATATTTAAGGATTATGGTGTTGATTAGTCTTAACTTGTTTCATCTTTTATATGAAGCCGACCCGACCCCAGACCCCTCCCCCCTCAAGGCCAAATTCTAGATATACCACTCCCTCGGCCTTAAAATCAGGAAAATCAATTAAAAGTCGTGTTAATTCATTATTAAGTTAAAAACTCAGTAACGAAGAAACCTTAAAACATATGCAAGAGGGGCGTCTGGTTCATATAAAAAGTGCGGAAAAAACAATTTTAAAAACCGTGAATACAGGACAGTACGATAGGAAAGATTAAGCGTAAATAATCACACAGTGTGATCTTATGATTAAACGATTTGCCTGAGAAATTATACCGTCACCACAAGAATCGATCACAAAATTAAATGTAGCTTTTCTAAACACGTCGAAAAGACTGAATGGATTGTATACGCAGTGTAAAACGGACAGCGCTCTCTGCTGGATTAGCGAATTAATAAAAAAGCTCTTGTGCGAAACAACGAGCCAGACTGACTCTCAGCTTGAGGCAACACCAGAGTTAAGAAGAAAAAAAAACATCTGAAACTTAACAGACATCTTTTCATACCGTAAGGGGAGGAGCAAATTGCTGTCTGTCTGTCTGTGTAGGACAGAATATTACTACCGAGAGTAATCTCATCAGGCTACTTGTCTTAATCAACCACTGCGCATTCCCTAATAACGGACAATTCGAAGTTAATTGTCGAAGGTTTATTTTCACATACATTGTAATCAATAGTATACAAGGAAATTACAAGATATAGGTAGGTTATAAGGGCGCGGGAAGTATAAATATTCAGGGGTGAAAGTTTTGAAAAAAATCGCAAAGTCCAAGAGAGGTAACAAATTAAAAGGAATTTTAACGACAAACTGTTTGATTTCAGTTTCGGAAAAAAATGGACACTAGAGTTCAAAAGGAAGTCAACATTTTGAAAAAACTGTAAATGCACGCTGGCTGGCTATGGATTAAAGAAAATGTCAACCCAAATTCGAATGTAGTGTTTACTACGAAGCTTTTTGTTTACTTAGGGGCACCAAAAGTCGAAGTCAAAATTAAAAAAAAATGTAAAGACTATGTAAGGCGATATAAGACGACTGCAGTCCATTATATTACAATACGATTTTTGTTTTGAGAACAAAATTACCTTTGAGACTTGGTACAACATTAGTAACCTTTTAATTTATATAGATTAAGGTACATTCAAATTAAAATGGATTTAAAGAATATATATTGTAACGCAACAGAAATGCTAGCATTCATGTTACATAAAAGACGGTTCACAGAATAATAAACAAATTGATATTTAAACCCATAATAGAACAGAGATCCAATAATTACAATTATAATCATAGACAAAATTAAATAAGGATGCAAGGTAGTGTTGACTAGAATAAACGAACCTGTAAGATAAATAATAGCTAATGATATATGTTTAATGAAAAGCAAAACAAAAAAATGAAACAATGACTTAATTTATGGTAATAACAAATAAGAATTTTGTGTTAAGAAGTATTATTTTATGACAAAAATGTTATGATAAAGTTTATGTGATGTTATATCAAATATGTGTTGAGTTAATGAAAAATAATGAACAAGTTGTATTATTCAATGACTGTTGTCGAATGAAGTGTGAGGCAGTTAATCAATGTTCATAAATTCGAATTTTGTTGTATGTGATAAAGAGATCAAGATAAAATTGTTATTAGATATAGAAAAATAATTGTTTATATAAGTGCTAATAATTAAGATTTGATTGTATGTATGAATTTATATAAAAGGGACTATAGATGCCTAACAGACATAACCACAGGTAGATCAGTTTACAATAAAAGGCCTAACAGGCAAAACTACTATATAAACACTCATAACATAAAGATTAGGTGCATCAATTAATAATAATTAATAAATACGCTATGAAGAGCTAGAAAAAAAAACATTAAATTAATAATAATATTTAATAAAATTTATACAAATTATAATAATACCATAATGCCACAATATCGATTGGTAAAATATAATATCGAAGGTGGATTAAATATAATAAAAAAGAAAAAAAAACGGGACTTATATCAAAAAACCAGTAGAATATGTGTATAAAATAATAAACCAACTATCGGTAAAGTTACATTCCGATAGGACAGCAAATTGATAAAGAATAGACAAAAAATATATGAAAGAAACACTATATATTCAAAACATGTGGAAGGCAGAAATTATTATATGTTGCTAGGGACGACAAATAAGAAAAAGAAGTTGTTGATTTAGACAAGACAAGATTTGCTTTGAATGAACTAAAAGTGATGAGATTAAAAAACCCAAGAATAATCTATTTAATTGTAATATTCGAAATTACCAGATACGAGTATAAAAATACAAAATTCTAATGACAATATTTACGTCTACTACCAATACAGATAAACAAAATAACACTACAATATGAAATGATAATAGAGAGTAAATAATTGAAGTCTACAAGAAAGAACTTGAACTGTCCCATATCCGAAGGGAATTGATGAGATATTAATCAAATAGAAAGAATTAACAGTAACACAACTCATAATATTCACAACACCAGAAATTATAACCCTTTCAAATACACGGAACAACACTAATTGCTTCAACCGAAGGAAGAACTTATTTGGATCCTGGCGGTGCAGAAGAAACATCAATCGGGCTGTAAATCAATCAGAAGCTGTATTCCGAAGTGGACAGGACAAGAATTATTCTTATTAAACCGAAGAAAGAAAAACCGTACTGCATAATCATCCAAAACATTAAATTTAGCGATCAACCGCCTACACGATTTGCTTCGTTCGAGTCTGGTAAATTATATTATATTAATTATACTAAATACACAACACTTCAATTTTGTAAATCTTGCATTCTTATCTATGTATTTTTAGTCTTCCCCACAGTTACAAGAACCTTCACACCCTGAAATAAATTAAATACAAATCAAAACATAATATATAACTAAATATACATAAAGGATTAAAGTAATCAACAATCGATACATGAAGTCTATAGTCCAAGCATATTTTAATTAGAACATATTTAATGTGAACTAAGTAAATAAATAAAGAACCTTTATATATTTGTCAAATCTTGTTATTTGGAGTATGGTTTAGTGAACTGGGAACAAAAAGTAACTGAATAAGTATAGAATAAATGGTTAATATAAACATCGAAATAACCTATAAGTTTCGTTGAGCTGATACTACAGCGCTTATAGCGGAATTATCTGACACCAAAGAGGGAGCGTAAAATTACAAAATTAGACAGAACTCTCTTCAAGGTATAATAGGGTTGGATGAAATTGTAGAATAACGCTTAAGTTGTTTAAGTTCTAGGCACACTAACACTGATAATTATTAAAGAGCTAAGTTAATATTAATTAATTGCATCCATATATTCCACAACTCCAAATATCTCCGAGATTTATATAATTAAAGTAATACAAAACAAATTGACAAATACAACAGTGGGAATTTAGACCGTACGTATCCGATATATTACAATATACAAGACTCATGGTCATGAAATACATAGAATTACATGTACGGTTACCTCCTAATGATGTGCCACGATTAATGCTAAGAATCATACATACGAAGAACTTTACTTATAGCTTTAAAAAATTTTTAATTTATTAATTTGAAATTATCATAACTACTTTCCGCGGCTATCAGGCCGTGGTCCTGTGTTGTTTATTGCAGACGTTTCAACCACGCCATTGGTGGCCACCTTCAGTGCCTGAAGGACTAAACGTTTACGGATACGGTCTCCGTCAGTAACACCACAGTACTGTGGCAAAGGCTGGTGGCCCTAATAAGGACCCCATATATATAATTATATATAACACTTCATAAACAATAATTATAATTTTAATATAACTTTTCATAAAGATTACGACGCCGGTCGTGAAATCATTTTATTAATTTGATTTTATCTAATAATAGTAGGTTTTTTCGTTCAAAATAGTAAGCGCGTATGTAGCAGCTTAGCGAACTTACTGGTTTAAATTTTGTTGAACTGATCGGAATATACCGATTTTTGGCTTACATCATATTATACTCGTATAACATCCCGTATCACAACCTGTGGAATTTAATATTTTGTACTTTTTCATTAGCACACGCTTCTATCACAGTTTTTCCCCGGTATTTTTTTGTCTGGATTTTTTCGGCAGACGGTGTCGTTTTAGTCTTTCAACCAAATACACGTGATCTGGTTGTAAAGATTAAATCTGTAACCGTTAGGCCTTTCGATGTCCAAACTATTCAAAAATATTGGTTTATCTAGCGTTGTTTAAACTATTGTCTCTTTATCCAAATTCCAAATACTCTTAAGGTACGTCTAATACAGTAAAGCATCGATTATCCGAACATCCATTAACCGAACGATCTATTATTCGAACTCAAAAAGTACAATTATGTAGTAGGCTACTGTACTCTATAGTAATGTACTGGACGCGTGTAGGCGTATTGGATATTTATTGAACATAAATTGTATACTATAAATTTCTACAGTACTGTACAATAATAAACAAACGCTGTAGTTATACAGCCTTACAATCGATAAACAGAGAATCGATAAACACACTTACATCAACAAACTTCGATAAACGCATTTACAAATTGATAAACAAACTGTGTCAACCGAAGTCTCTGTCACCAAATGCCTGCTTTTTAATTACTTTTATAGTACAGTGTTTGTCATTAAACTCTAATTTTGTTTAAATTAACTTTTGGTTTTTATTAATAACACTCAGTTTTAATTCAACGATTTTTAGCCTTAGTAATACATTACAGTACAAAATACAGGCTGCAGTAATTGTAGAACAGTATTTTCGAAATGATTTTGTAATAAAAACCTTTGATTTTGTAAAGAGAAATAATGTTCTCAATTTACGATCTATTATCCGAAATATCGATTATCCGACCAGGCCCTCGTCCCGAGAAGTTCGGATAATCGATGCTTTACTGTATTGTTTGCGAAGATGAATAAAAATTATCGGCAGACAAGGAATTAAGAACCGGATAAAGGAAAGGGGAACGCTGTGGCACGTGTTGGCGGACGACACCGTTAAACACAACGAAGATGGTGATCAGTACTGAGTCATCGTGTGATGACAGATTTAACTGACCAACATTTGCACATGAATTCGCGAATCCACTTGTTTTGCGTTCTACTTCTGGGGCCGTAACAACGGTTTTACGAGAATTATATTTCATTTCGACGCATGATTTTCTTCTTCATGCGATCATTAACCGTTATCCTAGTCTTTTATCCTAGATTTTTTTTTGTATCACATTATGTGTTTGTAATGGAACATGTGATTCATGATTACGAGGCATCGCGAATTTTCGAACTGTTTCTCGTGGCGTAATGGAAAATCAGACCCGATTAACGCTACGGAGAGTCAATTTGAAAAATCAAGAAATTTATAGATTCACCGATCTTAATTTTATAAAAATATACGGCATGCATGACGTGAAAAGCTCGAACGTTCTTTTTCGGAGGAATTAACTTGAGCCAAGAAAGAGACTTGCATAGTGTTGTGAAAGGGGCATTATAGATATAATTATCAACAATAAATAAAGAAAATAATTTGAAATTTTTGAGAAACACAGTTGTGGCGAAGAACAGATAATAAATACATAGATACTAAGGACAGTGGATGACAAGGAGCCATTTGTTGCTATCACACCTTAAAAAGTGAAAAGGAAATTTTACTCCTCACACCTTAAGAAAACATAGTTTAGAGAAATTAATAATACAAGGAAAAACTGCAGAAAAGAAGGAGAAAGGAAGTGGAGAAAATGATATTATGAGTGATCTGATAGAGGCGAAATTACGGAAGCGAATTTTACGGAAGAAATTAAAAGTCGCAACGGAGGGACGGATAGCACCATACAGAACAGTTCATCGCCGACTGCGTAATATTCTTTAAAACTTCAAGCATTCAAAAGTATTACTTCGTGTTACAACACTTTTTTTTGGCTAGTCAGTTCATTTGCCAACCCTTCTTGACAACGGGAAGGCTCATTTACAACTGCTACCGTCAACAGAAACGTTATTTGGCTCCGTCAGTAAGTGTTACTAGATGTGACTAGGCGGGCGCCTGATGTCTTATGGTTATTAGAATTATAGGTTTTTTTTTAATCACAAACCGCTTTCAATCGTATTTAAAGAAAGAAATTCGTCATCGTAGATTTACCTTGTACAAGCGTGGAAATTTGGTAATCTATCTTTTTTTAAACGTGTTTTACAGGTGATATTATTTTCAAATACATATATCAAGAAGGATTTCACTCTATTTTGTTAATACTTTTAATAGTACCGATATGGTAAACGTCCCTCCAATGTCGCAAGCTTCTGTTTCGAGAACTAGTAATATCTTATTATTATTATTATTTTTATCTATCATTATTATTCGATGAGAATGATTAAACTATGCGCGTCTATGTCACTGATTATAATCCACGCTACGGTCCGTATTAATGCCACTGATATCTCGTACATTTTATTACCTTATGATGACAACTAAAGAACTTCAAATGTAGTTAAGCCTTTAAAATTATTTCATAGGTAGCAACGTCTGATTAAAACCGCTGATTAAATACTGGAAAAAATATTAATCTTGATGTACAATCAACTTCCGTATTCCTTAAATAACATCCATTAGGCAAGATTATTTTTATTACGATCCATCGGTGACCGGGGATTCGATCTCTACATAACAGAAGTCCGAACTTTAAACTTGATTTCATCGCTTTGTGATGACAGCTAGATGTCTTGGAATCGATAAACGCTGTTCTGCGAGAACTGTTCATTTAAAGATAAAGAATACTAAAATAGAATCGATAAAGAAGGTAAATATACAGCTCTGCGAGTATAGAATTATCAGATTTAACTAATGGCCGTTAACTAAGAATGGAACGTCAGACGGTATCAGATCATATTATACGCACACTGGCTTTGAGATCAAACGACGACGACAACGACGACTATGAGATTAATGAACCAGTGGTACGCGTTCTCTCTATAAGGACACCTTAGGCGATTCCTCTGTTTAGACATCAGCGACTCCGCCCGTAATATCAGTTTGGCCTTTCCGTGTAACTCTTGTGCCAGTTTATTTGTTTTCTGCGAGACCAAAGTTCAGCGAGATCATATCTTAATCATATAAGCACTGTTGCTTAACGTAATTTTTCGTAGAAAGCGTTGGAGTTAATTCTTCAGATCTCTTATCGCACTCGTCGTACGAAGTCGATTTTTTCAACCAATTTTCTTTATCAATTTTCAGGCTGACTGAAGCAAATAACCATCAAAGTAGGCGATAGTATGTGTGTGGTACTTTCTGCAACAGCGACCATGTTTTCTTTTACAACAGGGGTTCCCGACCGGTGGTACGCGGAGGGATACAAGGTGGTAGCCTACGCAAGAAGACTTATAAAAATATTTTCTTAAAAAAAATAAATAAAAATGTATGTTTAAAACAGCAATAAATTTTCATCGGACACGCTTTACAACGATTACTCTTATAAAAACACAGCCTAAACACTTTGCGGTATTATTTCATTAGACGTCTGCTGTTATCTTATTTTGTTTTCTTAATCGGTGGTACTCGAAATGAACGCGGAAGACCAAAGTGGTACGCGGGTCCGGAAAGGTTGGAACCACTGTTCTACAAGATTCGTAAATACGTTCTGTCGTTACAAAAGTCGTTAGCTCGCCATGTTCTTTTGTTCACATTCATAACTAAAAAGATAGGAAGCAGCAAACAGTATGATAAAATACGCGTAAATGGAAGATTAAACAAGAAAAACCTTCAGAGGAGTAACAGTTGAAGAACTAATCCACCAAAGGAAGGTCAGTACTAGCAGATATAATACGCTGGTACTATTGGCGTACCCAAGGAGTTTGTGGAAGTTACAACCTTCCCTTGAACAGTCTGCCGATGGTACCTAACGGCCCACGTGTCTAGGCATCTCGTCCGATTTTTTTATCGGATGCGTTTCCTAGGACACGACGAAGTGTTTTTGAGTTCGGAACGATACATTTGTCGTACTACAGTGCATAAAACGGTCCACTTGTTTCTGTTGTTCTACATGTCGTACGAGTTTTTATCGTATATTATCGTACGATACACATCGTATGCATGAAGGGCATACAATCTCGTGGAAAATCCCCTACTCTAATATTACATATCATCGAACCGCCCTTCTAAACAACAAATAAGAAAACTATATTAACAATGACCGTATAAAGTCAGCGGTATCGGCAGTCTTATTAGGAACTCACTAGACCTATGTTATAAAGCCATATTTAGCAGTCGAACCACTGTTACGAACAAACGTGTTTCGTAACTAGTATGGAACGTTAACAAAACCGCTTACAAAATCAAGAGCTGAGGCTGTCACAACAATGGTGTGTCTGTGGAAACCCGAGACGGACGGTTCAACGAACAAACAAAGTGTTTCAAAAGGATGCGGCCATATTGTTTGTATGTAAACTAACTCCTCGACAACAATAGCCTCTCGGATAGCATTGTGTTACGTATAGGTATACACATGGATACGTGAGTCGAGCCGTCCGCTACGGGTTACGCGGACCCGAGTACGTGGCGTCGCGGCGACACGCTCGTTAACGACACGTAATTCTGCCAACGCCACGACTATTCCGTTTGCTTTCGACTGACCTCCACGATTCCTTCTAGAATCTCGCGTCGTGCGTTCGATCAGGGTAACATATCTGACCACCACGATTTCTTCTAGAACGCTCGTCGTGCGTTCGATCAGGGACGATTTCTTCTAGAACGCTCGTCGTGCGTTCGATCAGGGTAACGTATCGGACCACCGCGACTCCTTCTGGAATCGCGCGTCGTGCGTTCGATTCCACTTCAACGTTAATCTAAGGATTTTTCTTCACATTCACACGGGCATAACTACAGAGTGAGAAATCCTTTCTGCGGGCCCCCTCTACTACCTTTACTTAATTCATGCCACTGTCCCCTCTTGAACACTAACGCCTCCTTATAGCTGGGGGGCAGCTACTAAAATGATATAACGTAAACAGAACAAGATTTCCTGATCCTTTGTTGGTCATTCCTTTCGGAAAGCTTGCCTCCCAAATTGATTGTGATATAAATATTATCCAGCAATTAATGTCCTATAAATTTAATTTCTCAGACTCTGTTTCTTTTAGTAAATTCCGGTTCTTGTCCACTTCCGTGGTAACCACATTCGTGCTGAAGACCTTCCAGGGGTTTTTCTGACTTTCCAATGCTCAAGTCTCAGTGTACTTCACATCACCTCTTTCTCGGTCAATTAAATAAAAAGTGGAAATCACAAGGCTAATTTTATCTAACAGTATTTAATAGTCTAGCACCGAAAAGGCAACGGCTTTATATACGACTTTCGAAATTTTTGGAAAACAATAATTTAATAAACGACCTTGTCGTCCTCGGCTGCCGTTCGGACAAGAAATGTCCGACCGATAGCCGCCTCAGTGATTACTGCGAAAGAAAGGAAAACAAGCCGAGAGAAAGAAAAGACCGAGGCGGCGTCACGACTGCAAACAAGGACACGTTTCCACGACGTAATTTAAAATTAATGACGTCGTGTGTTACAATAAAATAAGAACGGCGTTGGGCCCGCGGTACAGAGACAATTGACTATCGATTGTGCTCGCAGCGGAATTCCATCACGAACGAACCCTGTGCAATTGGCAGAGAGAACAATTTTACAATTTTCTGCTATATTATCGTTTGAATAAAATAATTAGTCACTTTATACTAAGACATATACGTTATAGTAAAAAATTGCTATATTCTGAACATATGTTATAATGTATTAAAATAATTATTGTGATGTTAAATATGTAGGCCTATATATTATATATACAAAACATAAGCTATAAGCTTTGCATCCTTACTTTCTGGACACGCATCGTATTTTCGCGGACCATATGAACATATGAACCATATGAACGAACGCGCATTGATAAAACAAAACGCGCAATTAATTTAACAATCTTTCGTGAGCCGACAGAACTTAGTACCGAAAGAACTTTATATACCGTACGACATGACATTTGCTGGACAGAACATGTTTTACAAACCGTCATTAGAAGTGTGAGTCAGTCCCATCGATTGGTATCCAAGCGGCTAATAGCCATTACCAACGAGGCGTGGCGATTATAACGAGAGAGGCTCGGACATGATTTTTGCAAGTGAAAAAAAACGTTTCTAGACAGCGTGTGAAAGAGGCTACTGTTTGTCGTCCACACTGGATCGACAAAACATGTGTCCATTAACGACGGACAGACAGAGAACGAGAGCGAGAGCGAGAGCGAGAGCGAGAGCGAGAGAGAGAGAGAACTGTTTATTATAATTCAATAAATAATCAGTAAGGAGAGATGTGGCCAGTACAAGCAGTTCAAATGTCATGTATACTGTCGAACCGAACGATGTCGAGGTCAAGCGTTTATAACATATAATACGATTTTGTCCATAGGCGGCATTTTGCCCCACCCCAATCTTTGATAAAGAATACAAAAATACACATTTAGAAACAATGAAGAAGACTCATAAACTGCTTATTAACTATGAGTGGATTAGTAGCATAACTGCGGTAGAAAATCAGGGGATGCCACCCCCACAGACCTATTAAAATTTCAGCGACATTCCAAAATCACTTAGCGCAGCCCTATTTATAACCCAGTTTATGTGTTAAAATAAGATTTATAAATAATTGTAAAAAAGTAATGTCAATATTCGAAAATAAATAAAATGAAGTTAGAGTTTTCTTAAAAATGACAATCGCTCAACATTTTGTAAATAACGTACGTATTTGCTGTATAAAGAACAATTTCCCACGCGCCAGAAAACGTCTACGAATTTATCAGATCTATATATAAAATTATATGGGATCTGTTTATACTTTTTTACGTCTTCATGAGAGCATTTTTTACTGTTTATACCGTCTTCATGAGAGCATTTTTTTTGCGAAGTAGAGAATGTGATTAAAAATCCGTTGGAAACCAAACACATCATTCACATATGTTATTTAAATACTATACGAAATACTATACGATCAGGGGAAGGACGGGCAATTTATGACATTTTTTTTTTAAACGTCGCGATACATTCCGATCAGAACTGTAATGTACTTACTGTTTTTCTCAAATGACATGAAACCGTCCGATCAGCCTCTCTCACTACTCACAAAGGTGCCAGACAAAAGATACCGAATAAGGGATTAACAAGAACCATAGAATTCCACTTAAATTATAAGGTATTGAGAAATACTGAATCAGCACACTAAGGTTAGTCAGCAGAGTCAACAGTGACTGGGGTAAATCGAACGTTGTTTCTCAACAATGTTTATCTAAAATAAATCAAGTTTACGATAAGATATAAGACCCAAGTCTATAAGCTTAAACGTTATTCAAATATCAGGATGTGCATTACTGAATTGGTATCTCAATGACAAAATATCCGATCCCAACTAAGATACCAAAGAAGAGTACACCAAAGTCTACACCATACAACGTGGAATATCACAGGGTAACATTCTCGGCCTTTTAATGATTCATTCAGTGTTTATAATATCGGTGGGACATCTTGTTTCAGTGCGTGTTTTTTATGTTAGACAATGTCCATTTTAGTTTTTCTCAGCCAAACGTCAAGACAAAAAGAAAACAATGCACCACGATCGAATTCCCGGTAACCAAAATCAAAGCAAAGGTTACTATTATTATTATTGTTGTTACATCGTCAGCAACATTTCTTGTGTTTTTAACACTCATTATGGCTGTTTATTTACTTTTTATGTACGTTCTTAGAGGAATAAGAGGAATCCGTTCTGTGGTTAGTGACTAGAACGTTGGTGATTTGTTTATTTGTATGTTTAGGGAGGTTTTGTTCTATCAGAACTATCAGACTGTTCTTTTTTTTAAATATAGTGTTTTTAGAGATTTCCATTATACAGTACTTATTTTATACTGTTATAATGTTCAAATTTTGTACCGTACTTAATTGACGCAAAATAAACCATTCTCTTCGTATCGTTACGGCTTAATTTTATTTATACGTATATACAATATTATAATTGTTTATAAGTAACTCGATGAGTTTCTTGCAGTATTATTCTATAATATTATATAGGCCCTACCTATTATCAAATTATAATTACTTCTGCAATAATTGTACCTTAATTTTTATCATTTTTTTTTTAAAGATAAAAAATAAGATACACAACTACTTGCAGAAGTAATTATAATTTGATAATATATAATATTATACAATTATTATTTTTTTTTAATTTAGCTTGTGCTTCATTACTGTGAAACCATAATTACAGTTTCAAGTTATTTGGGAATTAATTTATATTTTCTCGTGTTCAAAAGGAGAGAGTTGCGCGACAAAGAGGTACGTAACATGACAAAGAAGAACACGTCGTGCAACGAAAGTGGAACCCAGCTAGCGCGGCGGGTTCGAGACTCGCTAGGTGGCGGCGCGTGGCTGCAGCTGTTGTTGCACAGGGGCTGTGTGGCTGGCATGTGCTTGACGCACTTCTTTTGTCGATAAAAAACCTAACATAGATAAATTTTGTTAGCCCCCCCCTTACCTTAGCCCTCACCAGTTAGGAAATGATTTCTTCGTCGTGTTTATTACAACATGTGTTCGCTAGTGCGAAATGCATACACACTTCCCCAAGGCAGGAGAGCTAATCTCCAAGACGTTCTGTTTGGAGGCTTTTTTTGTTGTTGTTATAACAGCCCATAAAAAAGTATCATTCATTCAGACTTGCTGCGTGCAATAAATTACACGAAACACTTGGGGGAAACAAAACCACGACTCAGGTCTAATTACTTAGCGATGCAAACAAATCACAAAGGGTGGCATTGCACATGTTCGATGTCTAAATAAAACCGAGCATTTAGTCACCGAGTGTACTCGACTAAAAAGAAACACTGAAAAAAACACACGCCGCAGCACATAAATAAACAAGAAAAGAGGAAAGGCGCGACAGTTTAGACATATGAACGAATGTAATACAAACGTAAATAGAGACCCGTTTATTACAAGTATGTATAGAGACTTTTTAAGAGCCACGGATTCGATGTCTGGAAACGTATTTTCGTGTTCTCACTCTTTGCTTAATTAAATCATAAAATTTAATTATTTTTACTGAAACTTATGACAAACTAAGGATCGGCTTAGATTCAGATTAACGTGACAATGAAGGTTATAAACTCATTGGTATTCCTAGTTGTTAATGTTAGATGTTGGACAGCTTGGTCAGATGCCTTATCCACTCAATCGTAATCCATTATTATCGAGCAATGATAATTTGAAATACAGGAAGAAGAGTACAAGAGAATCCATAGGCATGTGACTTATAGAGCGTTTCGTTTTCCTCTTTTTTTTACTGATTTGTCAGTTTTATTTTATAACATCATTCTGGCTTTCTCATCCAGATGATGAATGGTATGAAGTCTACATTTAGTAATTATAATAACGCCACATTCATTCTGTAACTCGTTGGCTGATGAGAATTTATTATTTAAAATAATTACACAGTTTTATGTAAATTAAGTAGTGGTCGTGTTAATGGTTAGAGCGTTGCTTGTTGCGGCAAGTGTGCATGGGATCGATTCCCACCCCCCGGGCGAACGTCGTCTAATCAACGCTCCCCTCATTCAACGGATACAATTCCTGTTTCGCAAAACCTCTCCGCTTTCACGTTCAGGAACGGAGTTAAACTTCAGGCCTCGCAGAATTATAACGGAATATACTACACAAACACGCTACAGTGTAAGTGTATATAGAAAGGGAGAGAGACAGAGTACACTTAAAGGCGTACTGTTCTCAAAGCGGAAGTGTAAATTAAAGTTTAACAGACAGATGTTCAGTGTTTCAATGTTTAGTGCAGGACCTTCTTCTATAAAATGAGCCTATCTAAACAAAAATATGTGTGCCAAAGTTACGGTGCCCTTAACTCTGTAATTTGTAAATCAGCGTCCACTAGAGTAAGATGGGTTTAAAAATAAATTTATCAAAGCTCAAAGCAATATGTGCCGAAGATCCATGTGTCAAGAAGGCAACATTGAACTAGAAAACGTTAAAGAAAACGTGAAACTGGGACCAAAAGATAACGCTCGGCAAAGAAAATAAGGAAATAAAGCTAGAAGAGAAACGATACAGCTAGGAGCGGCAGCATTTTCGGATCTTAAAGGCAGCGAAAACGTTAAAGCCATATTAACTAACAGAAATGTATACATCGGTATCTGCGAACGAGTATGTACGATCAATGTGTTCTTCTACCAGTAGAACACAAACGTAAACTCTTACAAAAATGGCTTACGACCTGAAAATGGATCAAAAAGTCACGAAAAGAAGAATGCTTTGACTGACATTCAGAGAGAAGAGGCGAAACGAATACGTAAAAGATAAAAACAAAAGTGACTGACGTAATTCAAGAGGCAGCGTGAAGTATTAAGCGGAAGTATGCGGGAACATGTAGTGTTATCAATCAAAAACCAGAGCTGTGTACTGGAGACCTTGGATACGGAAAAGATAACCAGGAACGCCGGTATGGTGATATGAAAAATAGCCAGACTTGTTTCGAATACGAACAACTCAGGACACGACAGGTCTACGCTAAATACTAGACGCTAGAGGGCTGAAGAAGAAGAACAACAACAACAGGAAGAAGAAGAAACTGTAAGGTAAGGAAGCCAAGCAAACCTCTCTTTTTGTTAAGCAGACAATTATGTAGGAATAACAAATATCGGGAAATTCAAATATTATTTGATGAAATGTTACATTTTTATACGATTTTTTAAAAAAATCAAATTATTCTAATAATTGTCACACTTCGGACATGGGTCTTTTTTAGGATACTTTTATAGATAAAATATAATCTCACTTTTAAAACATGTGCTCATCAGCTGATTTTTCTACGCAATGTACACAACCTGACAGATTTTCCAGGTGTAGTAACTTTCCTCAAATTATAGAAGACTGTCATCCAAACCTCTCTTCAGGGAGAAAAATAAATTATATCAATAAATTAAACTATTATTTAAGGCAATTTGGCATTTTCAGAAGAAAAAAACTTGTTCAATTACAATTAGTCTAATAATTTTTACATCCCTGTAAGTGTTCGTGTCTTGACGGACGCGCGACACACTTTTTTATTGATAAAACAATTTTTAAATTTACTTATCCATTAATAAATTTCCTGTACGACAAGGAAGAGAAGAAACACTATTGTTTAAAATTTTTGGACAAGCAGTACTTCAGAATGCTAACAAAAACATACTAACGTGTAGACTCGTGAAACTAGACGAACACGTAAACATTTGTTGTACAGCTCGGTATGAAGGCAAACCGGCACATTATTATTGTTCTTGACAGTTATATAAACGCAAAATAATGTCGTTTACGTATATTGGCTGGAACGTTACTATCTTTGGAATGTTGGCACTACGCCGGATGTCATTAATATGCATGTATATAGGCAACATTAAAACCCTGTTATTTTATCATTTTGTTAAAATGATAAGCATTTAAGCAGATAAGCATTTTTAAGCTTATTTTGAGAATAATCGCTTTATTTGATTAACCGTTTAAACGTAAATAAAGCCACTGGAAAAACGCCTTTTTATGAATAAAAACATACCTTTATATCGTATTTTATTCTAAGTTTATTTAAGGCCACCGGTCTGGTTCACGATCTGTTTTATATAGTATTGTAGCACATTACAATGCATTCATATTATTACCTACATAATAATGACGAAATTCAGTGTGTGCTTATTGTAATAGGCCTACAATGTATATTGTATATTGTAATATGCATATATTAAGTGTGCTTAATGTATAAATTAACTGTCACAATTATATTACTATTTCCAGAATGTTATGTTATAACGTTTTTACTGTAACATTCTGTTAAAAACCATGAATCTGTATATCGTCTCGGAGATTCGGTCAATTTTTATTAATTCCACTCGAAAGCAATGTCCTTTTCAGTACACGATGGATAACTTCTGGTTTTATTTTCGTTGAAGCCTATGTGTATCGAACCGATCTATCCAATGTACAATTGTTAGGTTAGGTTATGTTTTTATAGAATCGACCTGTTTTAGCCTACAAACTTTATTGTGCCATGTTTGTCTAATTTTAATTTTAGGTCTATATTTTATTTTTATTTATCATAGACGCAAATTTTTTCATTATTTCGAAGGCATGGAAACCAAATATTCTGTTTGTGGACAACAAAAGTAATTATTATTAGTTTAATATTACGGTATCGCGTTTTAGAAATTAAATATGAACTGATTACTGAATGTCATGGTGTTCTGATTAATGAGCTGAGCGAATATGACCCTAAATTACACCAGACTCATTCTAAGTGAACTGACACTCAATATTATGTTTTTCCGACTTACATATAAATAAGTTACAAAACGTTAATGTCCAATGTGTAAGGCTATCCACGTTACATATAACATCAATTACTTACTTCATTTTCAGAATCGCAACAAGCTGCAGTAGTTTCACAACTTCGAATTTCATGTCACAATGGCGATCACTATTGTGTTTATAATGAAATAATAATAATTATTATTGTTATTAAAAATTAACAAACACGTTAAACCGATTGTGAATCGACGAATGGGTTTTGTTCGAACGCGTAAAACAAAAGGTTTTTGAAGTCCCGTAGAGAAGGCAGTGGTGCGGTTCGCTGCCATTGTCACAGGCCCGATCCCCGGATACACCAGCACTTTTATTTTATTCCGCACCCTACACGAACCTCACCGCCCGGAATAATACTGAACTCCGCGTTAAAAAATAAATAAATAAATCTTTAAAAACAAATAGGAAATCCTGTCCACGCGGCAGAAATGTCCGCATATCGTAACAAAAAATTATTAAGAAAGTACTAGTTGATTAATTAAGAAAATATGCGATAATTTCAGAGCTCGTTTAGTATCGTTTGAAATTCTTTTATGGAAAGCGCTCAAGTTTGTGAAGAGAACTCGAATGTTGTCTGCACAGATGGGCGCGCGCATACGAAAGAAACGTGTCAACAATGGAAATTTGCATCTGCAGGAATTACATCGCTGGCTGTGCAGTGCATTGGCTGCACAAGCTCCATTGTTAATACGGATCACACGTTATGGTTTATTTATAAATTAACAGTTGCGATCACACACGACGCGCGATTGCCGCACATGAACACGCGCGCGTGTACGGGACGCGCGATTGCCGCACATGAACACGCGCGCGTGTACGGTGTCAGCGTTCGTAATAAACAGGTTTGTTTTCACCGACAGATTGTCTAAACTGGTGGAGACGTTAACTCACAGCGAGTTCGATTCCCGTTGTAGGTCAGGCTTGTTTGACCTTGTCGAGTAGATTGACTCGACAGTACTTTTAAATTAATTCATTTTTCGTAGTAGTAATTTGTTTGTTTCCTTATTAAGAAATACAGTTATGTCCATAAATATCTGAAAAGACGTAATTTGCATTGAATGTTTTCAACTTCGTTCTTACGACGTTACCAGATATTTTGAAAAATGTATAAACATCGACTTACGTTATTAAAAACGTCAGTACAATGAAATAAAAAAAATGTAACTTAGACAAAGATAAACACTAAAGATAGATAAAGATAAATAAATAATAGAAAGTGAATAATAGAGACAACCAAATCGATAAATACTGGAACTGACTAATCACGATTCCATTTCAATTTCAAAATGGAAACTCGTTTATAGAGTCGTCGACGGCAATATCGATGTTGGTGTTTATTATTATAATTTTATTTACTCTTATCTGTGAAAATTATTATCCAATTATTTAAACGCCTTTGAATGCGAACTGTAAATCGTAATGTTGAAGCAACAACGAAAGAATACACATCGACTTACGTTCGCGGATCTGATACTTACACAAAGCCTTGATTAATTTTAAACAGTTCCAACCTTATCATATTTACTCCAATCCTTGTAAGTCGCGTACATGTTAGCGTTATGTTTGATTTTCATGTAAAATTTATGTAGATGTAGATGTGAAGGTGTATACGATCTATAATCCCAAACTTCGTCGATGGACTGTCATCGCATAACATATCAGGGCAGTCGACAATATAATTAACGTCACAGAAGTCATAAATTTTCAGCATCAGAGCAATGCCGATTGTGTTATGCAATAAAGATTTATGTGTGGTCACGTTATAAACTAAAAAAGTAGGAAAATAGTTTTGTACTTAATCCAATTCAGTCTGTTAACCACCGGGAACTTTAATATTACAGAAAACTTGATAACGTCGCAAAACTCGGCGCACTAAAATATATTTCAAAAAAGATGCAATGTGGGCTACGGTGTTAATAAGTGCCCGCAACAACGAATAAGTTAGCCTATAATAAGCTATAAGAAAAATTATGGAAATAGCGATTTATGATGGACGTGGAATCGATTCGCGCATAGTAGGAAACAAGAAATAAAGAAATACAATGAACAAGCCGCGGAATGCAATTATAAATCAACATGGCGACTCTCCTGCCTACACTATTTTACACGTGTGAACTGAGGAGGTGATTAAGAAATGGCGAAGAAGATTAATATACCTTATTTTGAACAAACTTCATTAAATCAATTTTTATACACAGATGGACTTACTGCAATACGAAATGAACGCTAAGCCAGTAACAGAGAACATCTGAAGCGAATAATTATACAAACAGGCAGTGGCGTAACTACGGAATCAATCCCCCCCCCCCAGAAGTATTTAAAATTTCAGCAAGACTCCATAATCACTTAACGTAGGCCCATTTCTAACCCAGCTGTGTGGGTTAAAATATGGCTTTAAAATATTTGTATAAGTAAAAGGAATTACAATATTTGTAAATTAATAAACCAAAGGCGTGTTCAATCTTCAAGCTAATCTTATTCCCCTCTAGCACGGGAGCAACTCCTAGTTATGCCATTGCAAAGACGTATCATATCTGAAACAGCAGATGGCAACGAATCTGCGGTGGTAAAATGTACCTTTTAGTCAGCAAAAAAATGTAGCGCCAGACTGTGAAAAGGACGTTTGAAGCGCAGATTGCTAATAAGGACGCGTACTCGGTCTGACGTAATGCCATTAAAATCTGTTACACGAGAGCGAAAAGCGCTGGTGTGAACAGAGAAGTCAAGGTTGTACGTACAAGTGAGATCTTCGAGATATGAAAAAGAAACTATCGACTTGATATATTCTGACAAAGAAAAAAAACACGATAAAACAGATCAAAGGTAAGAAACCGCTAAATAAAAAGGGATAATCAAACGGGCTACGTTTTATCTTGCTAAACAAAAATAAACGGAATAAAAAGAGTGGAAAGAAGGAATGAAGCTGAAATGCGCTGCGTAACAAATCCGTGGAGAGAGGAGAATAAGAAACGCATGCATTGCAAGATATTCACATAAATTCACAGTTTACGATCGAAAAGAAATTGCGAAGGCATTGCATGTGGTTCAGAATGCGGAACACATGTGCACAACAAACAAGTTCAAGGAGTCGATCTCGCGACCGCGAATTGTGTGCGATTTTGTTCGTGCACTGTGTAGTACAACACCTACACAGTTAACGAACGGAAATAACTGTATTCCCGCTTGTTACGCATAACTCGCTAAACGAATTAGCATAAATTTGCGTGTAGCGACTGACGACCGTGTTGGTTGTATCGGACTCGAGGCCAATTAAACGTACAGATCAGACTCGCGGACTATCCACGCTACAAATTGTTACTCCTTTAGAAACGTTGCCTGCTTCACAGCAGGAGTAATAAACTGATCTCAAATTATTGTTGCACCGTACGTGTCAGAGAACAGGTCTCCCACTGGTCATTAGTTCGCCTGATGAATTAACTTCTCTCCGAGATACAAACATGTAGGCCTACATTTGTTTTGCAACTTCTACAACGTCTCTACATTTTTTTTCTTTCTGTTTCCAATAACCGGTAGACAAATAAGTGACCAGGATACATGGACAGCTCTACATCCCAATTACCGAGAACTTGGAGTAGTCACGTGATATATTATATAATACTCAGGTGCGAGTATGTTAATGAAGTGCCGTTACATCTAATTGGCGTAATTCACTTCTTATCTACACACAGTTCATCATTACGATAAAAGAAGAAACATGCTTTTTAACATCACTCGTGATCATATATTTTCATTCTTTTTTTCTTTATAAGTAATTCCACGAGTTTCTTGCAGTGTTCGTGATTAATATTATCAAATGATATTGCTTCTGCAAATTGTTGATATTATTTTAAATCATCTTGACGTACGTTTCACTGGTAGACTCAGTATCTTCAGACGTTATAAATGAATTATAATTTCATAATATTATAATTTTCATTCTGTATTAGTTAATACATTTACTCTATATATTTCAAGTTATAAACTGATTTTTGTTTTCAATTTACGATTTCTGTGTCCGCACGACACAATGTGTGCTTTGATTTCGTACGGCGTCCGCTAATTTTATTGGCATTAACTTCAGCTAATGAGAATTGTTTTTCTCTTTATACATCTACTTTCAACTATCGATAAACAGATGACAGTATCCTGATTTTAGGGGTCTTTGAAAGTGAGAGGGGCTTCTATTGAGCGGGGTTTCAACGTGCAAACATGAGGTGAAAATAAATCTCTGAATCACTTTTATTGAGCGACAAAATAATGGGTAGTAACAGAGTGCTAATTTAATTCTTTTTCTTCCGCATTTCTCAAGGATTAGGCAAAAAGCCTGATGCGTCTTAAAAGTTCTAAAAATTGGTTTGGCCATTTTTTCTAAACGTCTTTGAACTTCTTACCAGGCGTTTATATTATAGTGCTAAATTCGTCTTCCAATCTTCGTTCTTCAGCTATCTTAGGTTTAATTCTTGTTTTATGTTTTCACTACTTGCTTTTGTTTCTTGCAGACTATTTTACTCTAAGGCTTGTAGTTTTCAGTTGTACATTTCGCTGAAGACGTAATTATTTTCATTAATATCAGCTCATTCTAAATCCGCCATGAGGATATCGTCTTACTAGGCAAAGATATGAAACAGAGTATGATCAATAAATAAGTAAATAAAAATAGCGAAAAATCGTCCAAGAGCTATCGTTTTTAAAGAACTAAGTTAAATAGACTCAAAAATAGCAGTCAAACACAGTAATAGATAACGTATTTTGATTGGTTGTTGATGCTCACGTAATATCTTTTTCCGAATACTTCGGTATTCCTAAATTAAAGTTCCTTAAAAAAAGCAATTTCTGAAATTCTGAAAGAGCACACTGCCTACAAAATACTAACCATACTAACAAACTCTAAACAATACTAAGCTAACAAAAAAAAACTACGAGACATTTCTATTCTGATTCTAATTATAATCAAACTGGACGTAAATTTAAAATAATGCGCATTAGGTGTCAGAGGTAATCGGAATCGTGACGTCTATTTTAACAGCTTTCATTTGGATTTGACTCATATTACATTTGGCACAGGTAAACGTGAAAATCTCTGTTCGTCTATGCGTGCGACATTGAATTTATTGTCGTGTTTACCTTTCGGTAATCATACTTTAGCAAAATATTAGAAACCACAATCTTTTGGCAGTAATATCTGACTGGAAACCTGTCAATAAGAAACTACTTTATTGACTTTATTTCTGTAAACAACTTTCGGAAAAATGTTGCTCGAACACTTCGTTAAATATTGTCTTTAACTTACGCAAAAGAAAATGATCAAGTACGTGGTACACATCTAACATCTAAAAATGACAAAAACCAACAAACCACAGCGTTCTAGAATTTCAAAGCTTTGTAAGGCAAAATAATAACATTGTTGGTCGTGGAGCAGCTGGGATCAGTTTCTGACGTTGCAAAATAATAATATAATACAGGTGAGTGACCTTGAAAGTAGCATACAGTTCTGTGAAAGCACGCTGTGCGAATTTACAACATAGACAGACATGAGCGACGCGTCGGATAATAATCACAAATATAAATAATGTGTCACTTGACAGGTGTGTAATTGGTAATTACAAAGCAGTGACTGCAAATAAATACAGCTGATTATCCGTGTGTGAACTTGAGCGCACAAAACTCGTGCATAAATCACAAGATTTAAGTTTCTGGTTAAATACGGAAATTGTTTCGTAACGTTAAGACGAACGGAAACTGGAACAGTGGGCATACTTCGGTTCGCGCAATTTCATCAGTTTGGCTGTTTTAAAAAGTTGAAAACACTTTAGCATGATACATTTAAATAACGTATTAAAGTCGTCTGTTCATAAAGTTACAAACATTGTGAATTATAAACATAGGAATAATTATAAACAAAAATTATAAACATTCTCGACGCATAATAATAATAATAATAATATCATACGATCCTTGTCGAATGGCGGACATTAGAAAACATTATCAAATTTCGGACAACCACCTTCGTCAGATAATCTTACCACCATTTATCCACCTTAGTTTGGTTTTGCCTCATTTCCTTGGGTGCTTCATCATGATTTTCCTTTACGGTTCTCTCTTCTGCACGCGGATATGTTCAGCCAAGTTAAGTCTCGCGGATATCGTAAACTGGGTTGTTGCCTGTAGCTCTTTAAACAATTCACACAGTTCACGATTATTAAAACGCCTCCGCAACATCAGTGGCGTATCTAGAATTTTGCTTTCGCGGGAGGGCCGGTGTCGGGACGGCTTTACGAAAAAAAAAACAAGTTAAGACTAATGAACATTACTACCTTTAAAATGGCTAAAATCAGTCCAATTAAAGTAAACATTAATAACACGATAGAAAGACGCGTTATTGAAACATTGTTAATAGATACTTATTGACTGAATCGATTTTCATATATTTCATTAGTATACCCTAATGCTGTGTACACCCTATCCTTTTTATATAGGTTAAAAAAGAGCTACCACTATATTAGCGTACAGAGATGAAAACAAATAAATAAAACAGCTTAAAAATTAAGAGATTAATAAAATTCGTCAACTTTTTCGACCCTCTGGGGGAGGGGGTCTGGCCCCAGTCATTCTCCCCGTAAATACGCCCCTGCGCAAAAGGTCGTTCTCATGCAGATCCAAAAATCCTTCAAGTACTTATTTTCAAACATGTTAATCTGGGTCTCATCTTATTGTTGTTGGATGGGCCAGGTTTCGGAGCATTAGTTAATATGGGTCGTGTAGGTCGTATTAGGATTTTATAGAAAACTTGTTTTGTATTCTTAGTTAAGTCTCTTTTTAAAGTGATTTAAAATATCGCAGTAAACCCTATTTGCTGCTGTAATTCTTCCTCTAGTTTCCTCCAATACGATGTTATTCGAGGTTACTTAAGATTCGAAATAAGTACAATTTTCTACCCACAGAGTCGTACTGTAACAAGTTAAAAAAAATTACCCTTGTTATAACATAAAACGTTGCAGGTAAACTACCCCTTTCTCTTAACCGATCTTCACCAAAATCGATAGACCTTGAGTCCTCTACAATTCAGGAGGACGTATGCAAAACATTACTTGATTCTGTTTGAATTTGCGGCTATCGTTTGCCATAGAAAAAATTCTACACACAAAGACACACACAGACACTCTTTGAAAAATGACTTTTCTTCATGTTTTGAGGGTAGTACAATCAGAATCAGCCCTTATCTCGAACACGATTTTTTTTGCCATCACCATACTTCCATTTCCTTATGAAACATGGAAGTAAAAGTACGAACTGCGAGTAGGCCTACAGATGAGCAACAACCAGCCATTGGGTCGGACAGTTATGTACTGGGTGTGCCTTTGTGTATTTCTACAGTTTTACGTATTCCGTCAGTTCCCACACTTTCACCAAGCATACGTATAAACCTCACGTTTCTTAATATCACAATAAAATTTCCTTGTCCGATTCAATGTCAGGTTCATCCGCGCTCGCATGCTGCTGTTCACATTCCCTGCTCTGTGCGAACTTTTTTCACGTTTCACACGTTACGATTTATTGTAATTACAAACGGAAGTTCATCCATACACACGTGTACATTGTTTCCAAGTTATGTACAGCCGTGGTCTGGTCTACATACCAGTTTGGGACCGACAAAACGTCGTTACCACGTTTTAAAAACGTTTAATTACGACCTCCCGTTGTTTTCACAAGATGTTATCGCAGACTAATTTTGATTTTGTCAGTTTGATGTGTGTAATTGTGGTAATACTCACGTACTGGATATTGTAGTCTGCTCGTTTGTTGAGAATAAATTTTATAAAATTATAAAATTATATATAACACCTCCTTTTGTATATCTAGCAGTATTTTGTACTAATATGAAACCTACATGATAACAAAATACAAAAAAACTACACTTCTTCTTCTTCTTCTTCTATGGCGTCACAGTTCGAAGTCAAACCTTAGCCTCCATAATCATCCGCCTCCATTTTTCCCTGTCCTTGGCGATCGATGTCCATCGTTTTATTTTAAGTAAATTATCAGCATCCCTCGCCACTGCGTCAATCCAGCGTGTCTTGGGTCTTCCGACAGGCCTTCTACCTTCGATCTGACTAAACAGTACCTTCCTAGGTATTCGGTTGTCTTTCACCCTAATGATGTGTCCTACCCTTTGCAATCTATGCAGTCGGATGGTGGTGGACAGATCATTATCTTTATACAGCTTGTATAGCTCCTCATTGTGACGCATTTTCCATATCCCGTTGACTTGGATTGGTCCATATATTCTCCTCAAAATTGTTCTTTCAAAAGTACTGACTATGTTAGCGGCTTGTTTGTTCATAGTCCAAGTCTCGCTGCCATATGTTATCACCGGCAGTTATGTACTGTTTAATCATAACTTTATATAATGTGACCTTGGACTGATGGTGGATATTCCTTGTCTTGAATATAGTTGTCAACGAAGCATATGTTCTATTTGCGGCCTGTATCCTTTTCCTTATTTCATTTATTTCTTCATTGTTTCCTGCCGTCCACAATCCCAAATATTTAAACTGATTCACTACTTCCAGGTTTAGGATTCAAAACTACATTAGGATTCGTTAACAGAAACGAGATATCTCGGGTATTTCTGTGCTCGAAATACTGCTGTATCTGACATGCGTCTGCAGAAGAGAGAGACGAAGTCTGTTCGGATGATGATAGCCGTGAAAAGTCAAAGGCTATGTAATTTTACATTTTATAAGAAGTTCAAATGTTTAAATATAACATGATCCTTAATACTGGTTAAACATTTTCAGTTACTGAATCAAATATTTTGGAAAAAGAGATTTTGTTTGAAACCAGATAGGACATCACTTAATTCTCTCCCAAGCTAAATCCGAGATTGGTCGACGGCAAATTCTGAAATCGTTAAGCCATTCTGATTAAATATTTGTATCTTTTCAAAACCGTTTCGGCCGTCAGTTGATAATGAATCTTTTTTCTTGTCAATCTTTCTCTGCAGTGTACAGTCTCGTAACTGCTATGCCCAATTAAGTGTTGTAACCATGCTATTTCCTACTCGTAAGGCTTTTTTACAATAGTCTTTCTCGTCTATCCTCTTGAACACTTCATCACTGCTTAGTCTTCTTTTTATGGTTCCATCTGCCGACGGAGGTTGGCAATCATTAGAGCTATCCGGACCTTCAATACAGCTGCCTTGTTGATGTCCAACGGAACAATTCTCATAAGTTTCTCATCCACAAAATTCTTCTTGTGCCTAGCGATCTTCTACTTAACCCTGAAGTAGGAGTTAATAAAGGATTTCATATTTGTGTCGTCTCCCGCAGTACTACATCTTTCTTCTCTATATAATAAAAACTAGTTCTCTTTTTTTCGGCCATCTAAGGACCACATGCCAATTTCAATTCTTCATTCTTTGTTCTTTTCTTTTTCTCGAACATTCTTTCATCTTTTCACTGCGTATCTTCTTCCTGTCTTCAGTCCACTTTGAACCTGCATTCCTCTCTCTCCTACCCTGGACTCCTTCCGTTTTTAACACTTTTGCCCGAAAAATTCTCTTCCAATTCCTTCTTCTGGGTTCAATACAACTTGATGTTGACTTCTTCCCCCATAGATCTGCTTTGTTAACCTATTGTAGTTCCTTTTATAAAAGTCAAGTTTTCACTGTTGGTGTCGATAGACAAAATTTCCGGTGTATCGGGCAGTCAACACGGAAATCAATTCCGATGGTGGCCGAGAAACTTTTGGGACCTCAAGAAATAGACCGTGGCTCGAAAGCTCGAATGGAACACCAATCGGTTCCATTTCTCCGTTAACCGCTAGCGTGAAACTTCGCTAATCCATACTCTAGCTGTCCACGTCACTCTGACAAGCCGTCGTTCTATCCAAAACCCATTCGTCTTCAATACATATTTAATCCGTCAGATTATTCATAGTTTCATAATACTTGTGTTAGGTTCAGTTAGTTGAAAAAAAAAGAAAATTAAAATTACCACGATAAGGGGCGTTGCAAATGGAAACAACACACAATGCCGCAACACGTGTAGAGCTACTAAGTAGGTGCGTGTAGCATGTTCATTCATTGTGGTACCGACGCTCCCTAGTTCCATTGTCGCTATGCTAATGATGTGTGTATACGCGATCTACTTTAAAACGTATTTACAGCCGACTGAACATAGACTGCAGAACTGTCTTTCTGAGCTAAGAATTTTGTTAACTTTCACTCAGTATATTGCCAACAGCGCTTTGAATAAACGACGTGACGTAATTAATGCTTTTGGCAACGTCAACAGAACTGTTTGAGCGATAATTGTATCGAGTTAATAATAATAACAATAATAATAATAATAATAATAATAATGGCTCCCATGCATACCACCAAAGTAGCTTACGAGTAGGCAGGGTAGGCTGTCTAATGTGAGCCGTACGGCATACAAGGAAGGCAGTGTGGTCAGCACTACGCTTCACCCGCCCATTATTATCCCCAGGATGTTATCCCAGGTACTCATTTTCAAGAGGCTGAGTCGACCTGGGGCTGAAAAACGCACCCTGATTTTATGGTGCGGGCACGGGAACTGAACCCGGGAGCTCTAGATTAGCAGCCAGGTGTATCGAGTTACAATTAATAAAATTTTGCGTAGACGATATAGTACTGTTTGCTAAAAAAAAAACACAATATTACTGTGAATGAGTGTGCTAATATACACTTCAGCCAGGCGTTCGATTTTAGTTAGAGACAAAATATTGATGTCTCTTTCGGGGCGCAAAAATTCCTGAATTTCTATACCGATTTGAATAATTTTTAATAGTCAAATGAGTAAGATTTAAATCGATCGATTTCGGTTTCCTTGCAAACGGCTGGGCAAATAATAATAATAGTACCCGTTTGATTTATTACACATCAACTACAAAATATTTTGAAAATTAGTTACGTACAGTGTGTATTATGTATTAGTTTCATTCACGTTGAGCGTTCTGCCACGCAAATGTTTTGAAACAGGAATATTGTCTCAAATGAATCTTAAAATGCCCTGAAACAAGAAACAAATGTTGGCTGTTCAGTTCTGTAATGACTTTTACCAACACGTTAGAGAATATAAGGACACTCTTGGTATGTAACATTGAAATCGTTTGCAAAGTACAACTATAAATTATAAAGGTGTGTAATTAGTAATTATACAAAAGTTATGTCACTGTAGTATTAATTAAAGGCAATCTACTAATTTCCCCGGGGGTCCGGGTCCGGGATCGGGTCGACTTCATACAAATGAAAAAACAAGACTAATCAACATTACTATTTCTGAACTGACTGAAATCAGTCCCATTAAAGTAAGTAAATGGTAATAACATCATAAAAATACGCGTTATTGAAACATTGTTTACAAGATACTTATTGACTGATTTTCCTACATTTCATATTCCAAACGTATACGCTAATACTGTTAATAAACCTGTCTGTATATTTAAAAAAGAGGTACTACTATATTAGCATACAAAGCTGTGAAAAAATAATAAAACAGCATAAAAATTGAAAGATTAACAAAATTAGCCAACTTTTCCGACCCTCTAGAGGGGGTGGTCCGGCCCCATCGTCACCCTCCCATAAATACTCCCCTGACTGCAAGTCGGTAATTTTCCTGTAGGCTATACACTACCTGTGTCGGAGTCACAATTTGTTTAATTAAATAATCGGTCAATCTTTATACTGGCAACAAAATGTGCGCATTTGCAGTGTGAGACAACTGCGGCAAGCGTATAATTGTTGCTTCACAACACCGTGTCATGCGTGCTAACGTAATGATGTTATTAAGTTTACGCAATTTAATTTTATTTCCACATTCTGACCTTGCGTCGCTCGCATTCCGACAACGATGGCATTTCCCGCCGCAGTAGAGTCGTGAAAGTTCGGGAACTGCGATAAATTATAAAAGCAAAAATATCGGTATGGAGAACCATACATGACTTACATGTTCTAAGGTTTATATTTAAAATCATTTTCGAAATGAAATATTTTCATACGAACTACTCCTTTCTCCAACCTTAACCAAAGTACTGTGGTCACTAAACGTATACCACCTCACGTTAGCGCACTCGATTTTCACTGATGATGGCAGTCGGTGGCACTGCCGAAACGTCTGGTTTTGCAGAAAACATTGGAGCACGGCCGAACAGCCCGGGAAGGAATTTTAACAACAAACTACTTCTTTGTTGCTGATAACATAGTACACATAAAAAATTATCCCCTCCCCTTCAACTATCATTTTCATTTATATAAATTTACCCCCTCCCTTTCAACCAACCTTTTTATTCATAGATATTTCAACTACGTTTCTACAGTGGATTATTATGACCTTCTTTTCAGGATAATTTATTTATCAAAATTAGGTACTTTACTCTTGCTAAAACATAAAACATAGCTGATCTATGTTATAATCAGAAGTTTCGGCCTGACCTCAGGAGGTCATCTGCAGTTTGACAAGGTGTACGTCAGTAAAACCACACTACTATGGCTGGCCTCTAGCGGTGAAGCCGAAACGTGTGATCAGGATGAGCGTTATAGTAGACCACGGCCTTATGACGCGGCCAACTAATACGTTGAATACTGAAACAAATTTTTGAAATTCGGGAAGTTTTAACTTGGGCGTCTACGTTAAGACGACAATTGTTTAGACGAAATCGTTAGATCGGACCAAAAGTTATAATTCATGAGCCTCTCTCATATATTATAAGAGTTGCAACATCTCTTTTTGATACGACGGGAATATGTACATGACATGTAATATGGCCAGTTCTAGAGATAAGTGATGCCCATAAGAAGAACGTTGAGAGAATAGATTCGAAAAAACACGCATGGAATTTTATACGTACAGCGTTTCTAAGAACTGTTAGATGGGTACGAAAATTGTTTAAAAGGATGAAGTTTGTATAAGATCCAGTGCTCTGAATTACTAACGTGCTTTAAAGAGATTTGTAATGTCGTACCTTGTTTGACGGAGACGTATCTGGTGTTGAGAGCGGCGATGAAGGAGGCCTGAGGCAGAGAGTCTTCGAGCGTGAACAGTTCGTCCTTGGTGACCGACTGCGACCTGATCTTGAGCACTGCCTTTGAGCCGATAGGAGACAGGTAGGCACCGGAACAGTCGCGCAGTGCCAGCTGTCCGGCGTGGTACTCGGCCGAGTACAGACAGTTGCCGTTGCATTCGTCCACCAGTTTGCCCTCGCGGGACAAGTACTTGTTGTTGCACGTGTGCAGCGCGTATTTGCCGTTCTCGTCGATTCTGAACTCTAGGGTGAACAGAGTGTCTTCGCCCCAGGGGATGTTGGCGTCCACGTGGATCTCGTCCAAGTTCTCGGACAGATGGGCGAAACGTTTGCGTCCTACTGAACGCAGGTTTACCTGAAACAATAAAGGCAAACATTTACTTCACTTTATAAAATCAGTTTATGTAACTGAATACAGTGGAATTCACGAAAAACGAGCTCGCTTATAACGAGAACTCGGATGTAACGAGCAAAAGTACAAGATTTGTTTGGTTTTGTACCTTAGTAATGATAACTAAACGCGCTTTTAACGAGTAGGAACGCATTAGAGACTTGGTTATAACGACCATTTTATCGCAGGCTTGTTCATGGGTTAAGGTCTAACAAACGTTTGTTACAATATTTTAAACATTCGTTTAAAATTATTAACGCAATTTAGTGAAACTAATAATGTAAGTGATGAATTCGTGGAATATTTAAATAAATTACAAAACTGTTTTGATATCTACAGATACAAAATTATAAAACAAACAAAAATAGATGACTTTTTTAAGGTTAATTAAGTTCTGTGTGCGAAATATAATTTTGTCGACTCCATTTAGAACGAAGAACAAAAATACAAATAAATTAGAGTGAATTTTCTTGTAATTTAAAAATAAATATTGTACACGTGGCATGGAAAGTTTTGTGTTTTTTGCCAGATAGCCGGGTGACTTTTGGTAAGTTTTTACCACACAGTTACTTTTATTATATTTAGCGAATATACTATACGCTAGTATTCAGCAACGAAAGTTAGCGTCTAAAAAATGTTTAGTCTAAATTCACTTTTAAGCTTTGAATGTAAAACATGTCAATATTTTTATTGTGTACAGCCTCTTCTATTGTAGACTTTATTGTGTACAGCCTCTTCTATTGTAGACTTTATTGTGTACAGCCTCATCTATTGTAGACTTCATTGTGTACAGCCTCTTCTGTTGTAGACTTTATTGTGTACAGCCTCTTCTATTGTAGACTTTATTGTGTACAGCCTCTTCTATTGTAGACTTTATTGTGTACAGCCTCTTCTATTGTAGAGTTTTTGTTGTTGTGTGAGTGGTAGTCACGGTATAAAAATTTAGGCTTGAGAGTCAACTCGGATGTAGCGAGCACATTTGTCCGGTTCCTTGAATCTCGTTATAAGCAAGTTCCACTGTACGTACAAATGTGTGCCGAAGGTAAGGTATGTGGTTTTTTGGAAACAACTGGTTGTCAATGGACAGGATAAGGGAAGTTCGATCAGAGAACAGCGAATCTTGATGTATTACGACATTGCTCGAGAAAATAATTAAAATATCGTATCTCTGTTGAAATTATGTTAATAGTAAAAACAGTGTATCTAATGAAATAACAAAGAGAATAATGCCCGGGAATAGAGCTTACTTTGGCCTAGTAAGATTATTAAGAGTCTTCTCACCCAGGAGACTAAACTGAAAATGTACAGAGCAATGATCAGGCCTCTAGTGACATACGGTTCCGAAACCTGGACATGAAGAGCAGTTGATGAGAAGTCTCTGAGAACTTTTGAAAGAAAAATTACTAGAAGAACCTTCGGACCAGTTTGTTGTAATGGAGAACGGAGGATCAGATCGAATCAAGAAATAGACTCCATTCTAAAACAGGGAAATATCGTCCGATTTATAAAGTCCAGAAGAATCAACTGGATAGGACATGGACAACCAAGGACTCCCCAAAAGGATAACAGCCACATAGATGGGCGCAGAAGACGATGCAGGCCAAGAAAACTATGGGGAGACGACGTGGAAGAAGACCTGACAAGGATGGATGTCGGCTCGTGGAAGACCAGGGCACATGATCGGACTATCTGTAGGCGGGTCATTACACAATTAGCCGGAAACTGCGTACGTTAAGCACAAATTAGACGGAGAACTAATTTTTGTGTACCGTATGTACGCGCGCGGAGACGACTGCTGAAATTATCGAACGAACGTTGTTATATTTTAAAGACTAATGCAATCGGAGTGTAAAATATTTGTATAACAGAAGCTTCATAAACACTAATGCAATCGGACTGTACAATATTTGTATAACAGAAGAGAACGTACAGACCGTTTTACTGTCTGGAGCTGCTTTTTGTAATTAAGCAACCAGGTGCGAGAGGTTTCACTGGTTCAACAGCTGTTTCACCACCACCGTATCCTGACAGCCACATGCCACAGGCGTTTAGGAAGTATAGCACCACATGGTCTGATAAAGTGACAAAGCAGTCTCAACTAATTTTGAAAACGTTATGTTCTTGAGATTGTCCAGATCTGAAGGAGAGGTCGTGTATATTGTAATGTCGCCAGTACCAACCGACACCTATTGGGGGCACCAGGACGAATAAGAAAAATCGATAATGGGTACGATTGTGTTTATTTTATACAAGTTTATGCACGTCTTGCGGTTTGTGTTTCTGACTGGTTTGAAGAGATTGTCGTCCACATTCTAAGCTCTTTATTTTTGTATGTTATCCATAACATCCATCGACAACGATCTGCTTCACAACTCAAGGCTGTTTCTACAAGTCTTCCCAAGGCCTGTTTATTTTTCACCTTATCAGTTTATTTCATTCCCGAATAATTATACTTGTTCTCGCTATTATTAGTATCGCGATATGTTTTACGGTTGAGACCTTCTCTCGTGTCCTAACTTCCACGTCTGTTTATCCCGTTTCGTGAGCCCTCTGTCTCGCGCTGCTTCCTCCGTGTTTTTCTTCCGTGCTATCTTTGGTCTAAAAACTTTTGCTTGGCGGTTACCAGTCATTTACCTTCTTAAGGCGTCTTTCATTTGACAGTCTCTAAATAATAACAACATTTTTATTTTACTGAAAACAAAAACAAATAGAATTTTAGACCTATTTCTGCTTTAATCACACATGCCTCCTGCACCATACGTGACAATACTTTCTATTATGTCTTCGTACAGACGAATTTTTATTTTGTCTTCGTAATTTCCGTACACCATAATACTCAGTTGAGTTGTCTGGTTGCAGCCCCCCCCCCCAATCTACTAGTGATTTCTTCATGATTATCCCATTTTTCATTATCTTCATCTCTAAGCATTTGTAGTGTGACGTACTCCTGCAATTTCCCCATTAATATGAAAATCTTTCTTTCATTTTTCCAACCACAAGGAGTATACTTCCCGATTTTAAAAAAATCGGGTAAAAAAACTGGCCAATTTTGTCTTGTGCAATTCTTCATCTCATTAATTACCGTACTCCATACGTTCGGAACTTTTCAGTCAACAGAACAATAACTTTTGTGTATCTTAATACTGTTATTTCTCCTAAATGTATCCAGTTCCAAACTGTGGTTTCACTTCTTTCATTGCCTCTAAATTGTTGAGTCTGTAACACATATGTTAAGCAGGAGGTGTGGCAGGCTGCGTTCACTGTTTTCCTCCCTTCTTTATTCATGGTTATATTTCTTAGCCTTCGTTCTAATTAAAAGGACGGAAACTGGAGAAATTAAGTTCACAGTCAGACGGAACGGACTGCGGAACACAATCACATACCACAGGTTTAGTCACGGCCCGGGAGACGTATCGATCTGCAGCCAACATCACTTTCACATGTCTCCAAATCACGTACCAGCCAGCCGGTATTAAGAAAAATCCGTTCACTTTTAACGGATTACACGGGTACGGTATTCAATTGTGCGGGCAGGGTCACGTCGCCGCGACGCAAGCGCGAGCCTTCCTTCTTGATTGTCAGTAAATACAGTTTATCGGTAAATATTCAACATAACACGATTTAAGAATTTATACATTTTTGTCAGATAGTTATAACAGACGTTAAAAACGAATAGCAGAATCTATACTTCTCATATATAGCCTTTTCATAAAGCTTCGTCCAATAACGTAATCATAATTCAAAGATATTTTTATTTTTACACGTACTTAATTCATATTCCCTGTCTACACTAATGGGTGTAAGGCGGTTTGTAAGGCTTAATACTTTATAGAGTCTTCCATATTTCTTTAATTTTCCTACTTTCATGTGCTGTTTACCAGTTTATACCTTCTTATCTACCACTTTTCCTCCTGTTTTTTCGAGTGCTTTTCTTATTTCATCCTGCCATATTTTCCTAGGTCTCCCTCTGGCCGTCTTCTTTAATGACCTTATCTCGTATCCTTCAGTTATAGAATTATAGAGTCAATACATGTGTTTAGGGACAGAAAAGGGGTTGAACCCCTCCGAAATTTCCCACTCTCCTAGAAACGGTAATTGTGTCCTTTTATAAGTCTAAATCAAACAAAAATTTGTTTACGAACAGACGTTTACCTTTTAAGATAGGTCTGAATATTATTTGTAATAAGCAATGACAGTTTTCTCCATGAGTGTTTTATTGTCTATTTTTCGTACAAATCTCATGTTAGTTGCTACTCTTCTCCTCCGACTTTTATTTAGAATGAATTTTAAATTCCTTTTACTAACAGATTTTCTTGTTATTCCTTTGCACATATATTTTTATTTATACTAACCTTCTCTATCATTTATAAACGATATTTGTATTTGTATACAAAAGAAATTTTGCTGTTGTTATTTTGTATGAATTTACTTCGAACTACAGGTTCACGACATAAAGTATAAATGCCAAGCAGCATCTCCCTTCTGTAGGTGGGTTACAACCGTCTAATTAATTCATTTTCTATGTTACGAACTAATACTGCTTTTTAAAACAGAAAGTCTGTTAAATGAAATTCATATGTAGCTAGCTAGAAGGTTAGGTATGTCTACATTAGTTGACACAAAATACAAAGATGATTGAGATGTATAGTTGAGCTAGACGATTTATACAAAATAAGCTTTACAACCCCACTTCTTTGTAAAGCAAAAGATAGTAGATAGGTAGGTAGAGATTGTATGACAGATAATTACGTAAAACATTCGATCTTCAAAGTTACCCACGAAAACAGTCCTAAGGCCCAATACGTTGAGAGAAGAACAACAACAAATAATGGCACAGAGGTTATCGTTCCTGTCTTTGCCACGGAGAAGCCTATTTACTGATTGTTAGTCAAATCTAATAACAGGACGGCGATCTTACTTGGCAGTCAAACTTGTCTCAGATCAAATAACAGGTTTAGAGCGAGGAATTCGAGTGGAACTGGCAGTCTGATATTTTTCGATCAATTACCGTTTCTTCTTCATTTTGGAGTGAAAAAATTAATTCACGATATCTTCTAACCCGCAATCCGTGAACAAATTACGTACACTCTAAACACTCTGTTACGAAATAAAAGTTTTAAGAGTTGTATCTTACATAGTCAGAATTACTTACAGTTTTAATGTTAATACTGACCCGGATGTTGTAACAATTTATGAAAAACATGTACGCATTATGGGCTAAGAATTTCTATATTCTCAATAAAAAGTGACGTAGGCCTATAATTGTGACTAATAAAAATTGTATAATATAACAAATCGTAGTATGTGACTTTTTTTGATAACCCAAATACGATTGTAGCTTTAGTATGAAAATTTTTTAACTTTAAGGACACAACGGGCAAAACTGGAATTCAGAATGTTAAGAAAATTGTAAAAGACTATGTGGGAGATTTGGTTATAAAGGATTTTTAATCAAAATACACACTCAATGTCTTTAATAACTTGCACGAATTAACGTCTCTCAACACACATTGTAGATTTTTGATCGCTTTCAACGTTTGTAAGGTATGTTTGGTATGTTTACAAAACAGCTTTATATATTGTTATCAAGTATGTATGTTTGCGAAAAGTATTAGATACGGACCTATACATAACTACGGAAACATGCATAAACGTAAGAGCTAGGACTACATTATTTGTCGCTTAGGAATTATGATTAAAATTTTACCGTAATTAAAAAATAGGTATGGAGAACCAGACATGACTCCAAGTTCTAATTAATTATAAAATTATTTTTAATATGTACAATCAACGAAACTAAATATATCAGCACGGTTTTAATGAAATATTTCCATAGAAACTACTCCTTTGTTGCCTATAATGTAGTAGTACACATATAAATAAAATATAAGTTTTTGCATACAGCCCTGATTTGTTGAGAACTAAAGACCTGTTGTTTTTGGTGAAGATCGGTTGAGGGAAAGGGGGTAGTTTACCTGCAACGGTTTTTTTTTATCAAGGGTAATTTTGTTTGTTTGGCAAACGATAACAGCCGCAAATTCAAACAGAATCAAATAATGTTTCCCATACAGCCCTGAATTGTAGAGTTCTCAAGATCTGTTGATTTTGGTAAAGATCGGTTAAGGGAAAGGGGTAGTTTACCTGCAACGTTTTATGTTTTAACAAGGGTATTTTCTATGGCAAACGATAACAGCCGCAAATTCAAATATAATCAAATAATATTTTGCATACTGCCCTGAATTGTAGAGTTCTCAAGACCTTTTGTTTTTGGTGAAGATCGGTTAAGGGAAAGGGGTAGTTTACCTGCAACGTTTTATGTTTTAAAAGGGTATTTTCTATGGCAAACGATAAGAGCCGCAAATTCAAACAGAATCAAATAAGTTTGTGCATACAGCCCTGATTTCTTGAGTACTAAACTCCTATTGTTTTTGGTGAAGATCGTTTAAGGGAAAGGGGTAGTTTACCTGCCACGTGTTTTGTTTTATCAAGGGTATTTTGTATGGCAAACGATAACAGCCGCAAATTCAAACAGAATCATATAATATTTTGCATACAGCCCTGAATTGTAGAGTTCTCAAGACCTATCGTTTTTGGCGAAGATCGGTTAAGGGAAAGGGGTAGTTTACCTGCAAAGGTTTTTTATCAAGGGTAATTTTACTTCCATATTCCTTAAGGAATGGAAGTATGGTGATGGCAAAAAAAAACGTGTTCGAGATTATTGCAGATTCTGATTCTACTACACTCAAAACATGAAAAAAGTCGTTTTCCGAAAAGTGTCTGTGTGTGTGTCTGTCTGTCTGTCTGTCTGTCTATCTGTGTGTCTGTCTGTAGATTTTTTTTCTATGGCAAACGATAACTGCCGCAAATTCAAACAGAATCAAATAATTTTTTGCATGCAGCCCTGATTTGCAGAGTACTCGCGACCTATTGTTTTTGGTGAAGATCGGTTGAGGGAAAGGGGTAGTTTACCTACAACGGTTTTTTTTTAGCAAGGGTAATTTTGTTTGTTTGGCAAACGATAACAGCCGCAAATTCAAACAGAATCAAATAATGTTTCGCATACAGCCCTGAATTGTAGAGTTCTCAAGATCTGTTGATTTTGGTGAAGATCGGTTAAGGGAAAGGGGTAGTTTACCTGTAACGTTTTATGTTTTAACAAGGGTATTTCCTATGGCAAACGATAACAGCCGCAAATTCAAACAGAATCAAAAGATTATTTGCATACAGCCCTAAATTGTATAGTTCTCAAGACCTATTGTTTTTGGTGAAGTTCGGTTGAGGGAAAGGGGTAGTTTACCTGCAACGTTTTTTTAACAAGGGTATTTTCTATGGCAAACGATAACAGCCGCAAATTCAAACAGAATCAAATAATGTTTTGCATACAGCCCTGATTTGTAGAGTACTCAAGACCTATTGTTTTGGTGAAGATCGGTTAAGGGAAAGGGGTAGTTTACCTGTAACGTTTTATGTTTTAACAAGGGTATTTCCTATGGCAAACGATAACAGCCGCAAATTCAAACAGAATCAAAAGATTATTTGCATACAGCCCTAAATTGTAGAGTTCTCAAGACCTATTGTTTTTGGTGAAGATCGGTTGAGGGAAAGGGGTAGTTTACCTGCAACGTTTTTTTAACAAGGGTATTTTCTATGGCAAACGATAACAGCCGCAAATTCAAACAATATCAAATAATGTTTTGCATACAGCCCTGATTTGTAGAGTACTCAAGACCTATTGTTTTTGGTGAAGATCGGTTAAGGGGAAGGGGTAGTTTACCTGCAAGGTTTTTTTATCAAGCGTATTTTTTATGGCAAACGATAACAGCCGCAAATTCAAACAGAATCAAATAATTTTTTGCATACGTCCCTGAATTGTAGAGGTCTCAATGACTTTCGATTTTGGTGAAGATCGGTTAAGGGGAAGGGGTAGTTTACCTGCAACCTTTTACGTTTTAACAAGAGTAAAGTACTTGAAAATTTATTTAAACTTTTTGAAACAATGGTAATTGTTAAAAATAAAATAATTTTGTTGCCAGGCAATAAAATTTTAATTTTTTCATTTTAATGTAATATAATATTTTTCATTTAATACAGCAATAAAAAAGCAGGTAAGACACAGCCTGGCTGTTTGGCTGAAAATGATTTTAAATATAAATCTTAGAATATGGAAGTCATGTATGGTTTTCCATACCGATATTTTGTCTATGGTAAACGATAACAGCCGCAAATTCAAACAGAATCAAATGATGTTTTGCATACAGCCCTGTACTGTAGAGTTCTCAATACCTATTGGTGTTTGTGAAGATCGGTTAAGGGAATGGGGTAGTTTACCAGCAACATTTTATGTTTTAACAAGGGCAATTTTTTATATGACGAACGATAACTGCCGTAAATTCAAACAGAATCAACTAGGTTTTTGCATACCTTTTTGAACTAAAGAGAACTCAAGGTCTGTTGATTTTGTTGAAGATGGGTTAAGGGAAGGGGTAGTTTATCAGCAACGTTTTATGTTTTGAAAAGGGTAATTTTTTATGACGAACGATAACTGCCGAAAATTCAAAGAGAATCAAATATTTTTTTGCATGCATCCCTGAATTGTAGAGGACTGAAGGTCTATTGATTTCGGTGAAGATCGGTTAAGAGAAAGGGGTAGTTTACCAACAACGTTTTATGTTTTAACAATAGTAAAGTACTTAATTTTGATAAATAAAGTATCCTGATAAGAAGCTCATAATAATCCACTGTAGAAACGTAGATGAAATATCTATAAATGAAAAGGTTAGGTGAATGGGGTGTGGGTAATTTTCTATTAATAAAAATTATAGTTGAAGGGGAGAGGAGAATTTTTTATGTGTACTACGTTATCGGCAACAAAGAAGTAATTCTTTGTTAAAATTCCTCCCCGCGCTGTTTAGCCGTAGTCAAATGGTTTCTGCAAGACCAGACGTTTCGGCAGTGCCATCGACTGCCATTATCAGTGAAATCGAGTGCGAAAACGGAGGTGGTATACGTTAGTGACCAGAGTACTGTGGTTAAGGCTGAAGCAATAAGTAGAAAGAAGTAGTTTCTACGGAAGTATTTCATTTCGAATATGATTTTAAATATAAATCTTAGAACATGGAAGTCATGTATAGTTCACCATACCGATATTGTTTCGTGTTAACCGAATTTCGAGTTAAACAGACAAAAAGTGAAACAAAATGAGATAAATAAACAAACAATGTATAGATTACTTAATGTATTGTGTAGTAAAATAAACCAATACCATAAACAATATTCAGAAGGTAGGCCTGCTTATAAATAAACGTTTTCTTAACCTCCTGGATGATTTCTGGTTAATTATATTCATGTTCCATAAGGAAATGAAAGTATGGTGATGGCGAAAGAAATCGTGTTCGAGATAAGGGCTGATTGTACTACCCTCAGAACATGAAGAAAAGTCATTTTTCGAAAACTGTCTGTGTGTAGAATTTTTTTCTATGGCGAACGACAATTGCTCCAAATTCAAACAGAATCAAATATTTGCATACGTGCCTGAATTGTAGAGGACTCAAGGCCTATTGATTTTGGTGACGATCGGTTAAAGGGAAGCGGTAGTTTACCTGCAACGTTTTATGTTTTAACAAGAGTAAAGTACTTAATTTTGATAAACAAAGTATCCTGAAAAGAAGGTAGGTCATAATAAGCCACTATAGAAAGGTAGATGAAATATCTATAAATCAAAAATGATAGTTTAAGGGGGAGGGGATAATTTTTTATGTGTACTACGTTATTGGTAACAAAGAAGTAGTTTGTTGTTAAAATTCCTTCCTGGGCTGTTTGGCCGTGGTCCAATGTTTTCTCCAAGACCAGACGTTTCGGCAGTCCCATCGACTGCCATCATCAGTGAAAATCGAGTGCGCTAACGTGAGGTGGTATACGTTGAAGCACAGTACTGTGGTTAAGGCTGAAGCAAGAAGTAGAAACAAGTAGTTTCTATGGAAATATTTCATTTCGGAAATGGTTTTAAATGTAAATCTTAGAACATGGAAGTCATGTATGGTTCCCCATACCGATATTTTTTGGATATACGTGCTGTAGCCGTTCTTAAATTAGTCCTACGATTTAGGTTTTCTTGCACAGTAATGTAGTATGTCTTTTAAAGTTCCGATAGTAACAGTGTTCAATTCTTTTTAAAATAGTCCGGTATTTTCCTTTGCACACTTTTGTGCACTATTTTTATCATCATCACTGGCTCGACAGCACTTTGGGGCGGCCCTGGCCTTCTTCAGAAGATTTCGCCATTCTTCTCTATTCTTAGCCTACTTTATTGTCACTAATGATAATGTGGTAAAACTTCCGAGTTGGCTTCAAAATATCAATGAACACGGCTCAGCAACGAAAGCATAGGGATCGGTAGCGACAGGAACTCGTAAATATTCACTGTCATGTCAAGTTCACCGGCACTCTCATCACTTTCATAGTTTTAAACTTGCATTGTTTTGGGGATGTGCATGCATGGATTTATTTATTATGCAGCTACTGAAAAGCCAGCAAAAAAATTATTTTTAACAAAACTTTTTCGTGTTAACCGATAATTTGTAGGTAAACCTTCCGTGTTAAGCGTACAAACTGTAACTGTAAAAATATAAGCAGCAATCGGGACCTCAGCCATGTTTCGTGTTGAAGGTTTTCCACCGTAATTATAGATGCCTTTTTGTAACAGTATTTTGCTTTTTCTACCGAATGCAGACAACAACAAGTCGTCGTATAGACAGTTGACATTACTGTTCTTCGCGTTAAGACGTATACAGAACACCTTATTATTCGGTTCACGACGGTCACGGTAATTAAAGGTTACCGGAATACATATCACGGGGAGACGGTTGCAGCAGCCAAGCGAATTAGAGCCTGTCCAATTACAGAGTTTGTGTGGTACTCATCATGGTCAGCGGCATCACTCATATGCCTTCCAGCCTGTATGTTTAATTATACATTAAATTAATGCGGTTTCTGACCGTGTTTACTTTGTTCAACCGATTAGGTCTACTTGTTTTTGTATATCTGTGTGCGTGTTCGGATTCTCAACGATTTTAAAAATGTATAATTCATGCCGAATACATAATTCCCACACCTCTAGGTCGACTTCAGTGCTAATAACATGTTCTGTCCGTTGTGACCATGACGCAGACACCATAACCTCAGTGTAGAGCAAGAGAGTTACCACATGCAGAGAAACAATATTTGTCCTTTACGCTGTACCCAGTAGGAAAATCATCTGTTCCACAGTCATTATCCGGATATCTTGTTTTTGACCGTCCAATACTTTTACGTCCACTGGCTTTGTGCAGTGATAGGGCTACTAGTTTAGGCGATCTCTGTTAGAGCTATAGAGTGTGTAGTAAGGAGTTTGTGAACTGAGCAGTGAACGAAACAGGAAACGTGTGGTCTGTACGGTGACAGAACGGATTCTTTGAGAAGTTCTACGAAAGATAAAGGACTGTAAGGATTTTTAACTACTTCGCTCTTATGTGACTTTAGTGATAGTTTTAATATCGTTAAAACGACTCAGTTGCATTCTGAGTGCGGCTCATCCAGGCAATGAGAATAGCTGCCCTCAGAACTATTAATTTATCAAAACTTTTTTGACAATGACAACGGTGAGGGGTGAACTTCTCACGTAATTGACGTGTGTTACTATTACCCCCTCAGGCCGTGGTCGGTTGGTATTCACTACCAACGTCGTCGGCTACGTTTCAATCCTACCCTCGGGGATCTTCCTTCGCAAAGCGACAGGGTATAAAACAAACAAGTACGGCAGATCTTGGCCGAACGATACCCGACAACTGCCGAGACGGGAGCCGAGGTTATATATAGGTAACCTTGTGTTACCGGCCGCCTGTTGTTCTTACCCGGGAAAAAGTGTCGGATATCGTTAGGCCAACATCTGCCGTACTTGTTTCATACCCTGTCGCTTTGCGAAGGAAGATCCCCGAGGGAAACGTAGCCGACGGGTGAATACCAACCGACCACAGCCTAACATGACACCGGCCGTGTGAACTACGATATACGCGTTACGCTAATAAACTGTCATGTAAAATTGCATGTAAAACATACACTGTCATGTTGATGAACACGATCGAGAATAGTTTCAAAGAATGATTAAATAGAGTTAGACACTGTCTGTTACCGGTGTCTCTCAGTCAGGACTCTCTTAGTTTCTAGTTTCCTCCTAGCCATCGCATGTCAGTTTGTCATATTCGTTAACTCTTGAGAGTCCTTACGTGTTCGTACGTGTCCTGGCCACTTCAGTTGTTTTTTTTTGTATGGTCTATTAAATTCCTTTTCTTACATTTTATTGTAGCTAACCCCCATATCTTCACGCACTATCCTGTTGCTTCTCTTATAGCCCCGCGTTTTTTGTAAGTTTTATCTGGGTGAGAATCCTGTCTGATTTCCTCATTCCGTTTCTATCGACCATATTTCCCGTCCGAGATCCGTGGCTCTTATAAGTCCTGTATATTTTTTTCAAAAGCAGGTTACTGGCGTCCTGCACACAAGCTCCAACCTGGCGGACCACGAATTTGAATCGGAATTCTCTTCTCCAAGACACACGGCTGCTTCCACCACAGCTTAGAGCTCGGTCTGCCCTTGGTTTTATGGCGGAGAATCAATCTTCTAGCCTTTGAGAACTCAATTACCTTTCATATAAGGCAGTATGTTAGGGATACAGTCTTTAAATGAGATCATTAAGGAGTATAGAGGGGTCGGTGTGAAAACTTAAACTTAAACGTTTACTAGTAGCTTACAGCCGATTGGAAGGAGAGACGTCGACACAATGAGGACGAGATGAGTCCCAGAACAGGCTACTATGACCTATCCCTTGGAATGGAGATCATGAATGACTTTTCGTCTTTCTGTTTTCATTTTCGGTGTTCAGCTCTGCAACCCGCATATGACAAAAGCCATACGCAACAATTACACTTCTCAGTGTCTTTTACATTCTTACTTTTATTTTTTCAACTGTAAATTTCTATTTGTATTTTGTTTAAGGTACAGGTCTACAAAGATTTATTCTTGTTGTTAGTCTTTGTCTAATCTCCAGTTTACATAATTGTATCGTATAAACTTCGTTTTCATTCGTGTTCACATGTATTTCCAGATATGAGAATTCGCTTACTGTATCTATAAACAACTGTCCAGATATAGTATCTTCTGGATAATCTTCTCTTCATTGTGGTTGCATGTCTTTGGCTCTAGAAATGTTTATTCCACTTCAAAATCAAATGCTTTTCTTTTAGCCTTTGGTAACTTTCTCGTAATACTCACACTGATGATATCGTCAGTGTATGTATTTATTTGTTATTCTCTCGTTGTGTTTGCTTTCATTTCAGTTATTACCCAATCAGTTGCCATGAATCACCTGCAGGAAAACATTAGTTCTTCACGCTGTGCGAATGAAACATTCAACTGTTCCGTCATCAATATCCAGTCAGCCATCTTGTTTCTGGCCGTCTTCGTTCTCTGTGTTTGCACTGTAATGCTTGTTTGGCCAATCTTTCATTATTAACGCTCCTTTGTTTTCAACAGCCTTTATTTTGTCAACGTTTCACGCTTTTTAAGAAGATGCGACCTCAGTGGTTCCACCGAGAGTCTTAACACCGGAACCGACGAAAGGTTACGAGTAGGCATTAACCCTTTTATTAACCGTTCTTTTTTATTAAAACAATTTTATCTCTAGTTTTCATGTTTTTGTTTTCACCGGACATAGTTAAACTAACTCGTATCAGATGATATGGTCTGTACTTACGTCACATTTAAAAATTGTTGTTAATCCTTGTGCGTCCCTTCAAATTTACCAAACATTTCTTAACCAAGTTCAGTCTGGATGCCTGTGTTTTGTTTAATTATTTTTCTTGACTCATGCAGATTTCAAGCACGTTTATGAAATTTTTTCACACTGAAGATAGTTATAAACAACGAAAAACTGGAGGAAAAATAATAAAGAAATTCCTTTGTGTATGTGGAATGTAAAAAGATCGCTTGGAAAATATGTTCATTTTGTCACTTTAATCACATGTTAAACACGGAAAAGAGAGAATACAAGAAAACGTAATTGTTAAACACAATTTTTGCGCGTAAACCGTGCGTAATCAGTGTTCGCAGACCCGCGGCCAGAGGCAAGGTTTACCGTCGGGAATTCCACGGAGCGAACTAGCAGCGGTATGCGGGCGAAACAGCGAACGGTGCTGTAGGCAACAGGCCTGCGACATTTAATTGAATCATCTGCTGCAGAACAGATTCCCACACGTACTGCGACAGAACAAGTGTAGCAGAACAATGCCATTACTACTTGTGTCCGTTTGCGTTTGTTATATCATGTAGGCTACTGAGAACGTGCGGGTAGCGGTCGCAGAATCGTTCTTGCTTTCTTTTATCACTTTACTGTAATCATAGTTGTTCGACTTCCCGTCTTTGTAGTGACCGGCACAACGTTATATCAGTTTTAACTCTAAACTTAAATCGTTAAATTTACGTTACACTCGGATTTCACATTCTAACTTTAAGCTATCAAATCTTATTTCTTCTTTGCCATTTTCTTGCACAATTATGAGGGGATGAACAAAAAATGCTCACTCTAAAAGTATTTAATAATATTTTTGTCTTTATTTAAAAAAAAAACGAATATTTTAAAATACTGTTTGTTTAATAAGTCATTATATCGCAGCTTTTATATCGGAATTCAGCATCTATGTGATTAGTCTATGGACGAGCAAAACCCCATAGCCCAAGGCTCTACTCCGACAGTTTTCAAATTGCTCTGCCTCAGTTGTGTGTAGTAGGATAGCCAAAAATCTCTCGATCCTGAGGCGAAACTGTGAGTTATTTGATCACGCAACGGATTTGTAGAAACGCATGTTTTTATTTTAGAAATGCTATTCTAAAATTGTTGTAAAGAATAAAGATGTTGTAAGTTGATTGCTGTTATCTGTAAATAGGCTAATAGTTTGTGTAAACTGTTACTATGGAGACAGGAGTCAGTGAATCTCGTGGATGTACGTACACGATAAGGTTAGTACTGGGAACTCCCATTAGCGTGTTACACCTAATTGATTAACGCTAAGTGGGTACGTAGACCTCTACTACTGGTCAAGTATCTCTCTCTCGCCCTCTCTCTCTCTCGACATAAGAGTTGGCTGACCCCAGAAAAGATGAAAAGGAAGCTTCATCCGATTTAACGGAAGCTATAAGTTTACATTTTGAGAGAAGATAAGAAGATAAAGAAGTCTTATTGGTATTAACACCGTGTTTACTATGAACTATGCAGGGACTAGATTCATACAAAAATACCTTGGTACAAAAGACAGTACAACAGTAGAAGAAATGAAAAATCGTACATGTCACGGGAAACAAGTGACGAGACAGTACGTTCTACTTCACGGAGCAATCAACTACGGCCCGAAACAGAAATCAAACTGTAGGCCTACAAGGCATAATGGAAAATATCGTAACATATGGCCTGAAGTGTGGGAAACAACAGAACATATGAGGAAAAGATTACAAGGCATGGAAATGGGATACTGAAGAAGGTGCTGTACGCTTATATTGCAAGATGGGATTAAAAATATCGGTATGGGGAACTATACTTCCATGTTCTAAGATTTATATTTAAAATCATTTTCGAAATGAAATATTTCCATAGAAACTACTTCTTTCTACTTCTTGCTTCAGCCTTAACCACAGTACTGTGGTCACTAACGTATACCACCTCACGTTAGCATACTCGAGTTTCACTGATGATGGCAGTCGATAGCACTAACGAAACGTCTGGTTTTGTAGTAAACATTGGATCACGGTCAAACAGCCCGGGAAGGAATTTTAACAACAAACTACTTCTTTGTTGCCGATAACGTAGTACACTTATAAAAATTATCCCCTCTCCTCATCACTATCATTTGCATTTATAGAAATTACCCCCACCCCCTTTAACTACCCTTTTTAGTTATAGATATTTCATCTACCTTTCTACATTGGATTATTATAACCTTCTTTTCAGGATAATTTATTTATCAAAATTAAGTACTTTACTCTTGTTAAACGTTGCAGGTAAACTACCCCTTCCCCTTAACCGATCTTCACCAAACTCAATAGACCTTGAGTCCTCTACAAATAAGGCACATATGCCAAAAATTATTTGATTCTGTTTGACTTTACGGCAGTTATCGTTCGTCATAGAAAAAATTACTCTTGTTAAAACATAAAACGTTGCAGGTAAACTACCTCTTCTTCTTAACCGATCTTCACCAAAATTAATAGGCCTTGAGTCCTCTACAATTCAGGTAAATGTGCAAAATTTCACTTGATTCTTTTTGAATTGGCGGCAGTTATCGTTCGCCACAGAAAACATTACACACACACACACACACACACACACACACACACACACACACACACACACACACACACACACACACACAGAACAGAAATTATTAGAAAGGGCTCTTTCTGAAAAGAAGAGAAAGAGGGAGGCCGCGAAAGACTTGGATGGAAGGTATACTGAATGCAGTGGCACAGAGAAATTTGTAGAATGATGATTAGAAATATCAAAGTTTATACGCTAGGATGCGGAAAACGGCTTTGAACGTTGTTTCAAATCGTACATATGTGTATATTTACTGTGAACTTACTTGTGGTCTGGCGGCGAGATGCATGAGCCAGTATTCTGGGTCGCCTGGCACTTTGGCGGTGCAGACCAGTTTGTCAGCGGAAGCGCCCAAGTAGTACCCGCGGGCGACGTTCCTCAGCGCCCATTTGCCGGAATTGTCGTCGGCGACGGAAATTAGAAACTTTGAGCCGGGATCTTTCTCTTCGGACTCGCAAGTGACGTTGCCGAAGGAGTCGACCGCCAGATACTTGTCAAGATGGGACTTGAGGTAAATGGCGGACGCCTCGCCTCCGGCCGGTTCCAGAGTCCAGATCTGTTTCTTCTTCAGCGACGCTCCGTTGGCGTTGATCTTGAAACCGAACGTTTCGGCGGTCAAATACTTGAATTGGACGTTGATCAGTCCAATAGTCCAGCACCCCTTGGACATGGTGTGGTTGTTCAGCAGTTCACCGTTTTCACCGTTCTGATGATGGCCGTTCAGTCCGTTCATACTGTTCATTGCGTGTACTCACAGCCGGTGGTTATCTGAAACGCACACAGACACAATTAATATTATTAAAACGTTTACGTATGATAACAGATAACAAACACCAATAATTCTAAATTAAGAATTCAGGTTTATCAAACAGTTTAATACAGAAGGCTATAAATAAAGTGTGTATAAAACCATGGTATATTAGTTAGAAACCATTCTGGATTTCTAACAAAGAAAAAGCAATGGAAATTCACGCACGACTCTATTCTTGCTACAATTAACAGTTCACCTTATCTTTAAAAGCAGAAAATTAATCTCTTATATGAAAGTCGAAAAGACATACAACCCAGAATTTAAAAATGTATTTCTTGACAGTTAAGACATGTAGGAAATTAAGAGGTATGATATTGGTACGGTTTATCTTTTTCTTAAAGTCGCACCAGTTACATTAATTCAGCGTAATTGTTTAGATATAGACTTAAGGTATAGACCTACACGCATGGGGTTTTCGCAGCAGAAACGAGTGTAAAAAATTTTGAACGTTGTCTGTTAAAAAATTTCTCGTACTTAAAGTCAAAAATTATTTCGGAAATGACGCTCACTTCTCGAATAAACTAAAGACTAAGTAATAAAAATAAAGACTAAAACGTTTTTTCTTATTCACTTAAATTTAATTATTCTATTTTTAAATATTTAATCATACTTAATATCACACCTGACTATATCAAACTGTAGTATTTTTCTGATACAACTACGATATAGGCCTACACAGCTGTTCCAATATTATCTGCTGAAGGTGCAGTTACAGCTGTATTAAAATCTATATTTACCATACTATTTTTAGCTCCAGAAATATCATCAGGCTGTTACGTGCAATCAATAACGCATAACGGCCGATTAAATTTTTAGGTATACAATACATCGCATTATGCTGTGTTTTTGGTTGCGCGACTTTTCAGTCACCCCCTCCCCCCACCACTTATAAGTAAATAAATTATTCTCACAGTGTACTTTAAAGATGCTGAAGCTACTGAAGGTCCTTGTTATGTTGCAAATCTTAAAAAATAAAATAAAATGACATCCGGTAATGCATTTAGCTTTAAAGGCTGCAAGGAGTATCTAAGGAAGTTAAAACGTTTGTTAAGCGCACCCCACCCAATTCAAACGCTAAATGATGGTTTTAAGAAAGTAAAATTTTTTTAAGGATATTTAAGAGTTACTTAAAGTAGACTAAACGGCAGGTCAGAAAGCGAGCCGCGCTACTACCCATTTCGCCCACTTTCTGTGTATTACTAGTCCAGCTTGCAATCATCGCGCTAGTCCTAGATTATAAATCGATTGCCTGTATATTGGCTTTCGCAAGTTATACACAAAAACGCAACGCTAGATTGTCAGAGATTTGAATTTGAATCTAATTTTCTCATCACAGAAAAAATATATAAATGCGACGTTTCGGCCAGCCGACTTCAAAATACTGCACTGACCTTGTTGGTGTACAAGTGTTCGTGTCCATTGTGTTTTTTCGTAATAAGTATTTATTTGTATTATTTAATTTTTTGGTTATATAAGCTATTATATGAACTTTTGTTATTATAATTCCGGTGAGTCTATCGTTGATAGAGTAGTATTTCTTTCGTCACATGTATTCGTTTACAATTAGTCTGAAGACGGCTGTCGATGTTTAGGGTGGTCGAAACATCGGATTTATATATTTGTTCTTTTATGGAAAAAGTCCGTCAGTTAGATTGAAATTCGAATGTCCACAATCCATCACAGCCATCTTGCAAAGAAATTGTCAGAAATGCTGAAGCAGCAATGTATTGTATGTTAGTGAAACCCGTTTTTGTGCACCCCGACGTCTTGGCTTCAAAGTTACCATTTACTATAACTGCTCAAACAGAGCTGAAGAGATACTATAAAATCCAAGGAATTGTGACTTTCTCGTTATCGATTGCATAAGTTTGCTGAAAATAATGGGATTTCCCATTATTCAACCCTCTGTCTTGCTTCCACCAATACTGATTGTAGCCATGTGACGAAAACATATTTGAATCTACGAAACATTAAATTATAAAGAGTTCTCTAAAAGTCGATAACTAGTGAGGTGTAAAAAAAGACAACAGAGTGTTGTGAGACCATTAGAAGAAGAAAATAGTACTTAACGATACCGAATATGCAAAAATTATTAGTCTGGTGTAACTGAACACAACAGATAGGCTATTTGGCACAAAGTAATATTGCCCTCTTCTCACGTGTTCCGAAGGTTTCACTTTCACTTGCACAAAAGTTATACGAACTCACCATAGAAAGGACAATGATTAGTCGAAAAGGAGCAAATAATTTCCAGAACCGAGGTGTGTCGAGCAGAGAATCTGTAATTGTTGTACTTATTGGGGAAATCATTTTTACCTGTCGGTACGTGATTCCCGCCCACAACCGTAGGCCTACCTATCCATCTGAAACTGCCTTGTATGGAAACAATACGATTTCGGTGAAGGCAACGCGCACACACCCGACACTGCACAGCGACGAGAGGAGAGATTAAGATAAGAGGGTGGCGAGAGAAAGGAGACTTCCCGTTATAGTTCAAGGTTTGTGGCTAAGGCAAGGCAGGCGATCTCGGAATTACAAGAAATTAGAGAACAAAATAATTAACCCACATAAAAAAAGAGCTTACTTCATTTCTCCGTTTCAGTTGACTGACCTCGAAGCGAGACGTTTTATCGTTTAATTGCGTTTTTAATCGAAGACAATTATTTTTTTAATTTACTTTATGTACTGCAGTGTGCCCTGATTCGGTGGAAAAAACGGATAGTGTATATCTGTATGAAAACAAAGCAACTCGTGCGTCTCAAGATAAATTCGCGTACTGTGTAAGTACATACAATAATACCCTTCACGAATAGCTTGTTTTAGTCGCTGTTACCCTTAGTTTCACTTTTTCGCTTTGTGTTCGAATAAATTCTGTCTGTCTGTTCTAGGAAAGATGGAACTGTAATGTGCCTCTGGTAACAAACATTGTAGATCTCTCCAAACATCGTCTTAGTGTGAGATGTCTCCAATTGACTCCCTAAGGAACAGCACGAATCGAAAGATACGTAAGCGCAAGGATTAACTTCTTCATTAAAAAAGATGCTGAAGAACAGAGCCAGTCGTGTTCAACGTGTCCTAGAACGTTCTCTCCTCCTCCCTCTGACGCTACAGCCGTACGCGAGCTTTGGCATACCTACTACACGCCTAGCTTCCTCACATCATTTTCACATCCAGCTCAGTTCCGGTCTGCTTCATTTTCTTCCTCCCACTCCCGGCTGTTCCATCGTCATTTTTCCTTTCTGCTTCGCTATCCATTCAACTGACGCGTCACTGATTTTATAAGCTCGGTTTTACTATTATCAAGCAGTTTAAACGCCTGCGACCACACCCTTCTCAGAAGTAACTTCCAAAATCCTCCTCCGCGACATCTTTCTTTCAAACAAATTTATTTGGTCCGGATTCGACAACGTGCGTGGCCGAAAAAGGTATTGCAACAGCAATACACTAGAAAAAAAAAAGGAAGGCCGGTATAGGATAAACAGTTGCAAGCAGGCGACTGGGAAAATGGAAATCGAAAACGGTTAACTCCTAAGAAGGAAAATTTGCCGAAAAAGATTGTCATCTTTCTTGCAAGCTGAATCCTGATATTGACGGAGAACCACACTCTGAAGTCACCGGATAATTTCGTTGATTGCCTTTTATTTAAATCCTTGTCCGTTTCTGCAATTTCTTAGACCAAAACCTCTCAGCTGGTCTTCTTTTCTCTTATTCTGTTACTGTTAAAAATGAAAAATATATTTTTTTACCCTCCTACACAAGTAGGACTTTATTTTGTTTCAGTGGTGTGTTCGTTCATTTCTTTGTTTACCTTGTACCCCTAAAATTGGCTGCACCAATTTTGATAAACGAGGAATCTGGGAGCGCCAATAAATATATGAAATTTTAGAAAAACAAAACGACGGGCTTCAAAGTTCATATTGTTTGAAATGTTGGCACCAAATAGTGGTTTGGTATAATTTTAATAATAAAGAACGTATAAAAAGACAATTACAGTAGTATGAAAAACTTTCTACTATCGACCATGCAAGGAAGACGGTGTGACATGATTACATTGTATGTTCGTTCGTTTGTTACAGCCGACTGTACGGTTACCATGGCAACAGAACTACTGTTTGGATTGTTTTTCCTTTTTGTTCTTTAAGAAGTCAGCGAAGAAAATATTGTGTGAACTTGTAAGTTATCAGTGTTACAATAATGTCAAACAATAATTTTTTCTCCAACAAAATATTCCTCTAATTGTACGTAATGTAGGAACTTCGATTTTTAAATAACACGGTCTTTTCAGCAGTCGACGTCCTTGTTTTTGCTTAAAAAGTATGACTTGTTCTAGCTACAGTTTAAATCAAGACCACGGGTGGTTTTCATCTTACGCTTCTATTCCCAGATTCCTGTTCCATTTTATAAGTGGTTTTGTCCGGTTAATGGCTCAGTAGTCTTGGTGTATTACCGATCCAGTTCAAATATAACTTTTCCTAATAATTTGTCTCAATTTTTGTTCATATTGAAGCGTTTTTCTGAGCTACCGCAGCGAGCATTTGTGTAGCACCGCTGAGACTTCGTACCATGGGAGACCCAATGACAATTAAACTACAGTACAAAGCGGCCAAAGTGTTGCCAAAACCACGACGCTAAACTGATAGTAGACTATAGTGGTCACTAGGCCTGTCAATATACGAGTCTGTTTGAGTAGTTTATCCTATTATAATTTCCTAATAATTAATTGTAACAACAAATTATACAATATTATAATTTCGTGATTAATCGTCTCAAATTCCTAGCTTCGTGTTTGTACGAAAACAACTGTCAATTTGTGTCACAAGGGGGGCCTCTCAGCAGGGTGAAAATCAATAAACAGAATAAATAAATAATTCAGCCAGATGTGAAATACCGTGTTTACATGTGAATACAACGAGGTGGTGCGTTAGATGACAAACAAACCGAACATTTGTACACTGCGTGCTTATTACATCGTCCCGGTTGCCTACAGTACCCTATAATGGAAAATGTATTATGTACAATAAATAATAATTATAACAGGTAATACATACAGTATTTGTGCTTCTGTTTCCGTTTCTGTAATTACTGTACTTTACTGTCGAATAAATTAACCGTTTAGAGTTTTCTGAAACCACTGTCTCGAATGAAGGTAATAGCGATAAATAGCAACACTTTTTCGATTTAAAACACGCGCAAGAAATAATTGTGGCCTTTTAAATCATTTTATAAACACTTTTAAATAGGGATACAGAATTTGTTATTTATATAACCCTGGCAACACTCGTATTAACTTATTCATCTGAGTTCTGGACCAATATCAAAATAAGATAAGAATAACAAAAATACGACTGAGAGGAAAAACTTTAGAACGATTTTGAAACTACATGTGGCTGAAGAGTTTTAACCATGAACTACACGAAATGCACAAGTCTCATCAGTAGGCGGGCATATAAATAGGGTAAGGCTGAAGGGGACTGGATAGCGTGGTTTCCTGATTTCCGGAACTAGGAAAGAAAGTCTTTGTGTGGCTTCAGGCGAGCGAAACTTTGCACAGGTGGGGTTGAAGAACCCAAGTTTTCGAACTGGATGGATGTTGACACGGAACCATGCCCAGTGACGACGTACCGTAAATGAGAGACCAAGGTTCGCGGAGGAAGAAGAAGGACATTATGCACAAAATTAGCTACTGTGCAGGAGCCGACTCTTCAGCTCTCCGACAAAACGACAGGTGTTGCTATAATAAACAAGAACTCAATAGGTGTTGCTATAATAAACAAGAACTCAAGTATGTGTGTGCAACCGAAGTTGGTGTTCGGAAATGTCCTCGGCAGCTCAGAACAATAAAATGTCTTGCTGATATCATAAACAATTCCTTTCTGACAAGTGTAAATAAAATCATATTAAATGTAGTTTGCATTTACTTTCTTTCTGTTACAATTACTTGGGATGCTTCCGTAAACTTCTGTCACCTCATGGGTGCGTTTTCACGATTGTTAATTAACATACTTGTACAGACAATTTTAATACGCTATAACCCACAGACTACGTTAAGTAATGTCGTTCTCCGTATTGCAGAATTCTGTTTTCTTGCACATGACATGGAAAACGGGTTACCGAATACAGACACTCACTGCCATTACTCCGAACAAGAATCAAATCTGAAAAGGTCCAGTGAGAGTAGAGCGATGCGATACGTTATGTAAGAGAGAGTGTATTGACTGTATAACTGATAACCGGACCAAACTAAAACTTCCGAGTTGTGTCCAGATAACGGGGTCTATAGGTCACTCACTGTTCTTATCTGAACACATAAGACGCGGTGATCTATGTTATTGCCACATGGAGAGGGGTAGGGCGCGTCTTAGCCTCCCTTTACTTTCAGCGTGGCGCCCGTATTCTATGAGGGCTTCTACTGTATTATCATTATTATTATTATTATTATTGTTGTTGTTCTTTACACATGAATCGAAATATCAAGATACGTTTTATTCTTTTTTAAAGTCGTAGATACAATAGGTTATATCAATTGTTCTGACAGTAGCTTGCCACCTTATTACCGATGTCCAATATCTCCATTTATCGTTACAGTTCTAATACGTTTATTTTATTTAAAACGAAGAATGCTTCTTTCGTTTTTAAAACGATATTTCAATAATTAAGCACTAAGCATTGTTCTTTCTATTTAATAATCGTGTAGACTATATACTTGGATTTTGTTGTTCATCACGTGTCCGATGTTATCAATACTATATAAAATAATTCTGACGCCGAAACACAATTATTTTAGATAAGAATTATTAAATGTTTACGTTGCTGCCTTAATTAGCTTTCACTCGTTATGAGCTTCACGAGTGGCTGCTGATCGTTATAGCCTGTGATGAAGCTCATAACGAGCGAAAGAAGCTGGTTAAGGCAGTTAGAGAAAAATTTAATAATTTTTATCTAAAATAGTTGTGTTTCCGTGTCAGAATTACTTTATACAGTTATTGTGTATACATATTCAAAACGTATGAATCGTCCTTATTTTAAGATAAACATTTTAGTTCACGTTTTACACATTCTTTTTTATTTTCACACGTCACGTGGTTTTATGTATTATTATATTTGCCAGTGGTTTTACTTCTGTGTATAAAAAAAGACGGACACATTCTGCAAAAGTTTAATAATATGTATTCCGTACGCGTGTGACTTTGTGACATAAGCGGTCTAGAGCGATACAAAACGCAGTTGTACGATTCGAGAAACTGACGTGAACTTTACGCGAAGAATCGATTTCAAGTATCTGAAAACGGCTTCCTTCGGCAAAAGTATTTAGTTGTATCTTCTCTTCGTATATTTCTTGACAAATAAAAAAGTGTGGAAAGCGAGTTTACAAGATGTGGAAAGGAAATAACTCACAATAAAGAAAAAGAGCATGAGAGACTTATTATCAGACTGGGATAGTACGGTGTGTAACAAGCTCTGATGAAACAGCTCATAAAGATAAAACAATAATTCAGGCCTTTGAAATTCTTATGGAGTTCGACTCTTACACTGGTAAAGAGTCGTACACACAGATTGCAGAATGAGTGAAGCCAGAATTGCGGTGACAGAACCGAGCGATTCCGTTAATCTGGCCACGATGTTAGGCAGGAGGTTGAAAGAAGCGGTGTAAAAGAAAAGATTATTGAAGAGAAAACAGAAAGCGACCTTCAGAAAGACCAAAGCCCAGATGAATAAACAAAGTGAGGGAAAGAGACGTTAATATTGCAGATTTCTTCTTTGAGGCCGTTACCTAATCTAACCGACGTGGTTACGGGTGTGTCCATGTTATGTTCTTCCACAGATTTTTGTAGTCCTACAGCCTATGCCGCATATCCCGCATATTCGCCATTTCTCCCTATCCTTCCAGTCACCATCTTCAATAGCTTGATCTCTCATGCTTTTCCTAATTCCTGTTCTCCCTTCCTTTTTTCTCCTGTTTTGTGTGGTGTGTAACTCAATGCTTTCTTTGGCCATCGCTTCTCCTCCATCCTCATACTTGACCATACCATAGCAAGTGTCTGGATTCTATTCTTTCTGCTGTTGTAAATACGCGCCCTGTTTTCCTTCTTACATCTTCGTTTCTAACATGTTGCATTCTAGAAATATTACACGTTCTTCTTAAGAAGTCCATTTCTACAGTTTCTATTATCTTTTTGTCTTTATCCGAAAATTGCCACCATTCGCAGTCATAAGTTAAAATGGGCTCCAAATAGTTGTGCAGATTGTCAGTTTAGTTTGAAGTTTCATTTTGTTCGACCAAAATAACGAGTTTAGCAAACGAATAGCCTTCTTTCCCTGTTGCATCCTATTTTTGATGTTATTTTTTGTTGTTCCATCTTCTAAAATAATGCTTCCCAAATATTTGAATTCGCTACACTTTCCAATTATATGGATTTGCAGATCTTCCATAGAAATACGAAACCGACATTCTAACAAACACACAATCAGAGATACATTGACACGCAAGAATACTGCTGGCTAGATTGCCATCGCCTTAGGAAGGAGGCAAGAGTGACCGTCTAAAATCCGGATTAAATATTTACCCTTGGCGGAAATCGAAGCCAATGCACGTAGCGTAGCAAACCAACGTCTGTCCAGTAATCCGTAGATTTTATCTTGAACTACGTTCAGTAAAACTAAAATGATATCTGTATGTAGGCAATTGCAAGTTGTTTCTGAAGGGACTTTCCAGACTTGCTACTAGGAAATTGCATAACACGGCGAAGATTAAACTTTGCAATAAAAACTTTTAAAAGCCGTACTACGACCCCATCTGTCTAAAGGGAGGGATTGCTCGATAAATCTGACAGCTGAGCGTATATAAAACGTACAGCCTACACAACACTTAAAAACTTATATAAAGAAGGAACGGTCCCGAGGCGTTATTTCCGTATACGTAAACTTACTGTGTAGAGGGGGAACAAGCATGCAGCTAAATACGGAACACATAAATACAAATTCGGCCTACTCGGAGATAAACTAAAAAATGGTTCAAGTAAACAGCCCAGTGTATGACAATAATACGACGGCTCAGTCAGCTGAGTATTTGACTTGTTTCAAGGTTGTTACCGACTTCCTACGGATCGCGTGTATGATACACGGGTAGCGTGACTGGACGGCCACTGCCATTACGATCGCCGGTGCTCGTCGTCCAATATTCAGACGACACAAGCATGGGGAATTCACCGGTTACATCGATTACCGCCCAATAAAGAATTTGTATGTTTAAGCGCTGTTTAACATGTTTTGTAATTTGATTACGTGTGAACGCATTTACACATAACAATGTATACCTGTTGACTAGAAGCAAGTGACATAACTGTCGCTCTCATGGTCACATGTTTATCGTTGACTAATTGAATAACCGGGTGTTCTGTTAAATTATTTATAACAACGGACTGAAAGAAGTGTACAGATTGACGATAGATTCTGAACAGTCGCTTAGAGATGCGCAGTGGGCAAACACCTCGTTTTGAGGCTAACAAAGTTTTCAGTCATTTCGCATACGTGCGCAACAATCTTATATGACGTTTCATAGTGTGGACATCGGCTGCAACAAAGCTGACGAGAATATTAGAAAAAAATGTGTGTGACAGAGATGGATGCAGTGTGTGAGTGAGAGACGGCGAACTGTTATCGCGTTGTCTTGTTTCTAGACACTTTATGCTATGGGGAAATTCTTTGGCAGGTTCGGCGTAGTCCACCGCTTTAGAAAGGCTGTCAGATGTCTACCCATACGCTGACATCGGCCCGAGGACGTTCTTCTGGATTTCAGCATACATGTAGTTAGACAATTTCTTCAACTAATTAACAATTGTCGCCGGTGGATCTGACATGACGAGGAGTTGTAACATTGTTTCTAATCTGTGGCCATTATTAAAAGTGTACAAATGTTTTGTATTCTGATAAATGGCTAAAAGAGAATTTGTCAGAGTAGAGATAAATGGGAAAGTCTCGAGTAATAAATTTAAAATGTGTAAAGAAACGTGAACAATCTGATTAGACAGCCAGCTTATTTGTTAATGAACAGTCACGAAGCAATTTGATGTAAGAAAGAATACTATGAAATATTACCAGTGTTGGAGTGTTAAATGTTTTTACAAGCGCGTTTATATTTTTACTTAAATGAAGCTTTCAAATATATCGCACACATTTTACAGCTGCTTGTAAATACTGTCTGCATATGTACCTTCTAAAAATGCACTCCACTTTCTGATATCTCGTCACACAATGGATAAGTAGCTTTATTATTATGGATAAATGATTTTATTTTTGTTTTAATTTTTTTTACTAAGAGGTAAAAAAAAAATAAATAACCCGTAAATAAATAAATACGTGCAATCCTGTAGATAGTAGAAGCGTAAATCAGCAGCTACTGCCTTCAGTTCTTTGAAAGTCGCGTAACTGTACATACTTTGTCAAGTTAGCGACGGGGCTCGAAGCTCACTAATACACAGAAATGCAGTCGGCCCGGTCTCAGGGGTGTCCACATCATGGTGCAAGGTGCAAGTCGCATCAGTTGCATCAGTTTGGGGGGGGGGATTTTTCAAAGCGGTTTTTGTAGGCATAGTATAGACCTTTTGGTATTGATAAAAAAATAACATTAGTTTTTTGATTCCAAAAATTGCTTAAATGGCTTTAGTTTTTCAAAACAATTTGGATAAAGCCCCAAGATCCACCGTTAACCGGGGGTTATTCCATACTCCCGTATTGTGATCCTTCTACCCACGAAATCAAATTTTGAGGGGATTTAGGAATATTGTGGGGGAATTGCACCATGGCTTTTGGGGGGGTTGGACACCTCTGGCCGGTCTCACCCCTTCTGGGTGCTAAATGCTGTCTGATACATTCTAATACTCAAATCAAACTTTCACGATTGCATTTAATCGCATTATAAAACACTAAACACACTGTTTACCAGCTCGAAATTGTTCTCAGCTCAAGATTTTGTTCCGAATTTTATGGTTTTTAGACTATGGTTATCAGACGTGCCGTGTATAGATATGCATTTTTAAAATGTCTCTACGTACTGCACGCATGTTACTTCGTGTATTTAATACGAAAAATTTCTCATGATCAAGAAACAACAACAGACCAAAGACAAAAACACACTTGAGTCAGGAAACAGAAATGAAACAAGTCAAGATTTAATTGCTCAGCGACGTAAAACCCGTTAACAATGGAAAAGTTAACAGTTAAAAAGTTAAAAAGTTAACAATGTTTACTGTTTACTGTCTACATAAACTTGTTTGTTGTTGCCGACAATGCTATTACAAAAGCTATGTGAAATTGTACAGAACTTTAGTGTGTGCGCGTTGGAGAGAGAGAGAGAGAGAGAGAGAGAGAGCGAGAGATGAATGTTATGGGCGATAAATGACAGTTTACGATAAACGAAAGACATAAAAGCGGCATTCATTCTAAGAGGACTGATTGGATCGTGCGTAATTTTAGTACAAGCCCGAGCGCGCTCGTACAGTATTTATGTAATGGAAGTAAAAACAGCGAACAGTAACCCATCTGCGTTCCCTCGCGTTATTAGTTTTATTGGTTGATGTGGAGGAAACATCTGCTGGCATTTGTGTATGTGTGTGCGAGATTTATTTCTGGTGCTGCGACACAAACGTGCCATCTTGTCACCACGCAACTGTTATGACTGGTGTCCCCACCACCACCGGGCGTACGCGAATCCGCGGCCTTGAACTTATTGCAATAATGCATGCATAATAGGTACACCGAAGGCCGACGACTACGGTTGCAACCGGACATCGGCCTCATGTGAAACGTTATGGAATCTATACCGCGACATAAGCTCGAACAGGTAGGAGGTACACCTGAGATCATGAAGGCAGTGGCCGTCCGCCGAAATCAAAGACTAAATATACGACTTTTTCAGAATTCCGCTCCGCCGAAATGATTTAATACTTATTTACACTAGCATGCTGCAGACGTCGCTCACTAATTTGAACGAATAACATTTAAAACTTTCATGGCCAGAGTCAACTTCAGTAAAATTATTTTAGGGCTGTTGGGACGTGGTCGTCTTGTTATATATCCAGACGTTGCAATCACCGGAGGAACAGAACGGAAGACCCACCGAAGGTGACTGCCGCAGCTGCAGTCGAACGTCTGAGGGCCACGGCTTAACACCACGGAAAATAATTTTACTGAAATATTGTTAACGAAATCCATTTATTATTTACACAAATATCGATATTACATAATTTTTCAGTTATGAAAAAAGTACAAAAATTACTCTTCTTTTTTTTTAGTAACGTATGTGTGTATTGTAAACATAATCGTACAGTAAACACTAAAAATTTGAAACATTCAGATTTGGGCTACAATTCCTTTTAGTTTGAAACCCTGCTATATTTTCGCTTTTTTATCTTGGGCCGTGGGGGTCCCAAAATTTTGAAATTTCAAAAAACGAACACTATACTCGGATTGCAATTGAAAGTCTGTTTAATTTGATACGTCTCACGGGGGTTTTCAATTTTTTTGACAATTGTGACATGTTCATATTTTTGACTCCAACCCCTATTTGAGAATAAAAGAAACTCGGCGATTTTCCTTTATTAAAAGCAAGAAAGGTATCGTTAAAATATTAAAACTCGCACTTGAATATAAACTATTGATTTAAATTGCAACCAGTGTTACAATAAACGTCTTCCTTTTGCCACATTTCTGTTATGCAACTTAATAACAGACAATTGTTTACAATTTTTTATGCATCTGCTAGTGTATCAAAATACATAATAGTGATTACGAAAATCATCGTACACGTAAAAAACATATTTTAGGGTTTGAAAAGAGGAGCAAAATTTTCTTCTCACGATCCTGTTTGCGAGTTACATGATTACTACATGGACAGCGGGCAGTTACTCTTGGAGCTTGATTTACAGCAAAAAAAATGCAAATTCTCGCAAATTAAAAGTTGTACGGACCCCAGCGGGGTTTTTATTTGCGTACATAAAACTAGGGAAAACTGCTTCTTTATGGCTCGCTATAAGTTACACAACATAAGGCGACAGCGTATGTTTTGTTACGTTCTCTACTAAAAATACTGCACCGTAGAGTTGTGTTCAGTATACAAACGATTCTTATGAAATATGCATAACACCGTGAAGTAGACTATAAAACTCGCTTAGACGAGTCGCAATTCTGAAACGCAAATACGAGCAGTCTCCGCACCACTGTTCTACTGCAAGTTCCACTTTTTGCTAAATATCTGCTCAATATAAATTCAAATACGCTGAAAGTTCTGGAATTTAGGGCCAGAAGTTAACACTAATTCGATAATCAATTACAGCTAAACTAATTAGACGTGAAACGGGTGTCTGAATGCGCAGTGTCGAAATATCTCATTGCGCGTGCGTGGCTCTACTTTTGCCCGTCCAATCATTTTGTGTTCAGAATAGCTGCATGGTTGGTGTGTCACATGGTTGTGTGTCATGGTTACTTTCTGCACTGCCTTCCCTACCCCTCACTACGATCTCCGCGAACTGTTTCATGTCAAACTATTTCATCCGTAAATATGAGGCCGCACTGTTAGTGGAAACGGATACGAATGTGCCCACAAAACGTCAAAAACGGGGTAGGAAACTACCGAGGTGAGGTTGTTCCGGTGTGGCTGTCGTAGGATGATAGGATGATGGTACTGTCTGGGACTGACTAAGCAAGACAAAAGGCCTTTCATTTGCCCGGACCGCGATTCCTAAGCCACGGCATTAAGAGGGGAAAATCTTAACTAAGTGAAATAATTAATCATTGTCAAAAATCGATTGTTCGTTAGTTTTTGAGTACTCTTTACATTATGTCAAGGACTATTTGTATAGCCCCTTGTATTTCAATAAAATGTCAATAACCTTATAAAAATAATACCGGATTATTTTATCTACTATCTGTATAGAATTTATACTGAAAATGAGAAAATGTAATTAAGACTCACACGCAAGTGGATTATAAATAGGTTTTCATTAAGTGATTATGGAATTTCAATATAAGTTAATTTCACCCGAATGGGTTACTATTTATCGTACAATACGAGGAGACGATGTTTTACGTCCATCTGTCAGAAAGAACCCAGAGCAAATTTCAGACGGAAGCCTAGAAGGACAACCGTCTCCAAACGACAACCTCGATAAAACATTACCCGGTCCCTTAAGGGGTGGAGAATATTCAGAAATTTTTGAATAGTTACAAAATTTCGAATCGTCAGAAATTTTCTCGCATTAAGATTGATAAGAAGATACAAATAAATTAAATTTATTACAGGCTGTGCACCCAATGCAGCCTACATGATACGTTTTTAAAATTGTTTTCCTGGGCCTGTGGAATTGTTTCAGAACTTTTCATCTGCCAAATTTTTTCCGAAATATTTTATTTTTTGAATTATGGCACAGTCCTCGAATTCTGATTCACCAAAAATTAAAAAAGAAAACAACAAAGCTTGAGTAAACCATAGCGACAACAGTTACCTCAGTATTCATGAGCTGCTGCTCTTCATTAATGTAAATCTACACGTAGAAATAAGCCAAAAAAAGTGACCTTTAACTCTTCCTGTCGTCAATTCAAAACTCCACATAACATCCTCCCGTATGCGATACCGCGTAATCTTTTATTTTTTAGCGCTGTACCGGGAAGGTTTTTAGAGCAGTTAATCTATGGTCACCTATACAGACAAAACGAGACAGGGCGGTCGGTATTCAGTCAGAAACAGTCTCCTGGCTTGGGCGTTGCCATGGAAACCCCCAGCATACACACACAAATACACACACAACACCCACCCCTCAACGTGATCAATACACGAAACCTTAAAATCCCGGCTACTCCTCCGATAAGAACACTCATTCACTCGTATATATATAGGCCTACATATTACGGTCGTTTCTGCATTTCATGAACTCCGTGGTAGGAGTGGTTTACGTTTTAGTTGTGGCCACTCGACTGTGTGTACGGGTCTCGAACGTGCGTACTTGAATGCCGTAAACTCACTGCCATTAGTAGCGGTAACAATCGCGCACAACCGTCTGGCAATTCCGTACTCGCTCCGGCTGGAGATTACAGACGCAGTTCCGCGGACGGATAACAAAAGCCTTTTCTGAAACATTGTAGGCTACGCTTGCCGGGCTACGATTTAATACGACTAACACGCACGCGTTCACGAGTCGATGAAAAAACCAAATCACAAGGTTTGTACTGATTTTTTTCTGTAAGATTTAAGAGAAATAAAAAGTTAATCAAAATTAGTTATAAATAAACAACACAGTGACTTGTCTATTGCAAACAAGTGTTTCCATTCGCTGTGTCTTTATACAAAAAATTATTCGAGTCTCTCCTTCACTGATCTTCCTTTTATTACTTCCTGCCTATTCTTGTTTTGGTTTCGCCTTCAATAATATGACTGTGGACTCCTCATTTTCCTCAGGACAAATGAGATATTCAAGATTCTTCCCATATAATTATTAATACAATTATTTATAAGCCTCATTTTAACACACGTAACTAACTGGCTTATAAATAGGCCTACGTTTAGTGATTATGTAATTTCACTCCTGGGGGAGGGGTGATCCCCTGCCCCCCTCCGCAGTTACGCCATTGGTCCTAAATAATATATTTATTATACTCATGAGGCTCATCGGCCAACTGATGAGAAACAAAGCAACCTAATTAAAAGCTAAGTTAATTTCGCCCGAATGATTCACTATGTACCAAGAGAAGCCGACGTTTATGTCAAATTATCTGAAAGAGTCCTGAGAAAATTTCAGAAGCCTAAAAAGACAACCATCTGCAAAACGAAAAGCTCGGTAAAACATTACCTAGCTTTGACATGTCAGTGCGCGACGTACTTGGCTAAATATTTTCGACCCCTCAATGAGAAGCCTGGTTCCCACTATGCCCCCACACTGCCAATGGTAAAAAGCTCTAAAGACGGGCCCAGGACACTTAATGCTGTCCACAAAGGCCGTAGCGGCAGATAGAAAAGAGGGAATGGTGCAAGTAAGTCGCGATAAACAAGAAGAGTGGCAGATAGTTAAAGAAGAAAAAACAAAAAAATGTAGATTTCACAAAATTTGTGTTGAAAACGTTTTATAAATTATTTCTGCCCTAGCCATCACTGTCTCAAAAAAAGTAAGCGCGTACCTTATTGGAGATTATTTATATCTTCTTATCAACCTTAATGCGAGAAATTTTTGTAACATTCGAAAATGTATGAGTATTATCTACTCCTTAGGGAACTAGGTAATGTTTTATCGAGCTTTTCGTTTTGCAGATGGTTGTCTTTTTAGGCTTCTGAAATTTTCTCAGGGCTCTTTCAGATAATTTGACATAAACGTCGGCTTCTCTTGGTACGTAGTGAATCATTCGGGCGAAATTAACTTAGCTTTTAATTAGGTTGCTTTGTTTCTCATCAGTTGGCCGATGAGCCTCATGAGTATAATAAATATATTATATAGGACAAATGGCGTAACTGCGGGGGGGATCACCCCTCCCCCAGGAGTGAAATTACATAATCACTAAACGTAGTTACAAGGAAGAGATTCGTCAAACCGATTCATTTTTTGGAGGTCACAAACAAGAAACAAAAGAAAGGTCACTGATAGCTCTACTACCGATTAATGTTAATGTACCATCGTCAAGTAAAGACGGGAACCGTGACAGATTAATAAATAGTGTATGTAAGCTGTCAGCTGTTGAAACGGATTTCCTGAATGCATCCGCACTTCCGAACGGACCACACAGCTACAAGATTACACAACAGTATGAAAAATATTCTATACACATAGCAAATGATTTCGATAAGCCCAACTGACGGAGATGCCGATACGTGCTCGCAAATATTTATATGGCAATCACCCAACAAATTTGAAACAATACGTTTAATAGGAAACCATGCTAGTTGAAAGCGGAAGTCAAGAAACTCTCTCTCTCTCTCTCTCTCTCTCTCTCTCTCTCTCTCTCTCTCTCTCTCTCTCTCTCTCTCTCTCTCTCTCTCTCTCGTACACACGTGCACACTCTCATAATTAACACTCTTTCATATTACATGTCAATTTGCACGCGCATATTCGTGAAGAGCTTTCATAATTTTATTTAAATTTCTTTTTTTTAATAATTATTTATTATTAATAATAAAAAACCTTTAACTAGAATATATTTTTTATTTTGTGAATAACACATGTTTCGATAGTAATATAGCTATCATCATCAAATATAATTAATAAATTCAAAAATTTTAAATCAGTTGTTCAAAACAGCCGTTTTGTATGTAGACTAAATTTAATGTTTTTACATGTGTACATAAAATATATTATATAATTAATTCTAAAATATAATATAATATTATTTTATTAAATTAGTAATTTAAAAAAAAATTTTTTTTCTTAATCTGAATTTGTTCTGGTATTAATTTATTATTGTTTTATGTTTAAATATTTCTAAATTTTCCAATAAGGTCGTTTTTGGACCTTTGGAAATATGTTTTAATAAACTGATATTATTTAAATTTGGAAATGTGTGTTTGGAAATAATTATTTATATTTATTTAAATAACTATATTATTTGTTCTGCACGGTCCAGTCCTATATTTCACTTGAACTCCAGTTTCACGAAAACATCAGCTGGCATCAATGTACATCACCGACAGAGTGCGGCAACAAACAGTTTGGGGAACTGAGGATATTACACTTCATTGTACGGGCCTACATACTGTACCAGCCACACTGGGAATAACCAAATCACGCTGTCGTTGACGTGGTTAACGCAAACCAGTAAAACTTCCGACAACGGACGACGAGTTCATGTAACAGCTTTTGGCAAAAAGGTAAAAACAAGGCTCGAGAAAATATTTATGTAAATTTTAATTACGAAAAACAGGAGTGTCCGGACACAAAGACGTCATCCTTTAATTGCTTCAGTGTTACGGATTCTTCGGAAATAACATCTTTAATTTAAAATTCAAGTTTGGCCATTCTTCTTCGGAGTAACGGTAAAATACGGTCCTGCATGTTGCACACTTACGAGGCGCTTAGTCGTCATAACTTGTTAGCGGTTAGCTTGTATAGTCAGCTATCCCGACCATGCAGCCAGTATTCGAAATGAATATGGAACCGTGTAACCGGGGGGGGGCTATGGACATGGTCGACCTACCCCGGAAACTCAAACATGACTTAAAACCAGTGGCGTGGCGTGGGTACGTAACACCTGTTGCCGGTTGTGATGGGCCTAAAACTTGACCTAAAAATTAATTCGAGTTTTTTCTTGCACCAAGTGTTCTTTTTGGAGCATTTTTCTATCATTCGCTCGGAGAAGAGGGTCCCGATCCAACGGGATCTGTCATTATACTTACACAGAATAAATCAGAACACAAATAATCTAATTAAAAATAGTAAAGGCGAACAGAGAAACACATGACTAAACGAACAAAACACAAATAGGTACGTAGTATCTGCTGCACGACGCCGTCGGTTCCGAAAACGAACAGAGCTGCTAACTGAGCGTTTTGCCTGTTTATACAGCGGCAACACATTGGACGGACGAGTGTCCCCCCCCTTCCACAGTTTGTACAGTGACAATTAGTACAAGGTCGATGACCGTACGCAGTAAAACACTGCCGATGTCTGAGCAGGCAACACAAGACGGTGGTAAGTGCTCAGCAATGCTGTGATTTTCTTCAGGTTTCCCTAATAATATTGTTCGCTTTTCAAATTATTCAATAACTAAAGTATTTATTCTGTGATATAGTTAATATTACTTTCTCTTATTTCCAGTACTGTTCCCGCCGGCAACAGCGGTTACATGGACGCCACGCTACTGTTTAAAACTTTATGTTTTTGAAGTCTTCTTCCGGTATGGACCGCGTCAAACATCTCTTGTATGACAACGTTTCACTCATATTACAATAAGTATCCTCAGGTCTATATGAACACACATTTGGACATCGGCCGCGGAAGCCTACGTGAGAATATGACTTAAAACTATCATGAGACAGAAACGGCAGTGCTAACAAATATGCTATTAATTTCAACGCTTTCTCATATGATAGTAACAGATTTATAAAACTGATTATTCTTTTCAAAGAAATATTTTTTTAAATAAACAATTATCATATGATGATGTTTGCAATAATGGCGAAGCGTATGTTATAACAAGGTTAGGCTTTAGAAAAAAACGATAAAAGTAATAATGGTTTAAATTTAACGAATGCGCGAAGCAAATTCTCAGTTTTAACTCGACCGTTCGTCTGCCTGGATGTCTATTTATCTCTGTTCGGGGGATGTCTCACGATGAGTTTAGAATACGTCAACCGAATTTTCTATAACTTAGGTCGCGTGTCCTTACTTACACCCCACACACCCAATTTTTTTTTAGACCGAACCTTCCCAGAAAAAGGGACGGGAGAAAGTGGAGGTCAAATTTTAAAAAGTAATAAAAAGCCATGTGGGTTATAAAATTACAGATGATTTTAACCAAAACCTAAATACAGCGATAGGCGTTCGGTCTGGATATTTCAAAATTTTAGGACACCTGGGCCCTCTAAAAATGTGTAAAAATTGTACAAATCTATTCCGCGGTATCAGATTAAAGAGCATTTTACCGAAATCCGAGTGCAAATGTTTACTACGAAAATTTGTTAACTTTAGGTGCACGGCAGGCCAAGAACGGAAGTCAAACTTACAAAATAAATTGTAAAGTCTACGAGAGGCATCAGACTGTGAGGAATTTTATTCAAAAGACGTAATCGCATCTTTAATAATTTTACAAAAAGCAAAATATCTGTCAATGCCCCTTGCAAATTTTGGTGCGCGTAAAAAAAATACCTATGTAACCTCTGTTTGCAAAAAGCACTTACATATTCTTATCATTTTCCTTTATCTGTGAAAATTATTAGATATAGTCGTATAGATGTCTATGGAAACGTGCGTTTATAAATGATCATGAATGGCCAGCTGCTCGTATTTCTCGGCTAACGCTAAGAATCATAATACGAAGAACTTTAAACCATTAAATTACAATTTAGACTTTAAGAAATTATAATTTATTAATCTGATTTTATTCCAATAATATGTGTATGTCGTTCAAAGCAGTGAGTCAGTACTGCAGCACAGAGATCTTACTATGTATATAAAGCGTACACGCGCTGTAACATATTTCTTCTATTTAAGAATTCTCTAACATTAACATTAAATCGATATACAGTCAATCCATCATTTGCTTTTAACAATACAGAAGTAACCGGTAAGTTCGTTCATTAATATGGCACGTAAAATTATACCAACGAGGTCCAGTCCCAAGTTCAACGCCCATTTATTATTTAACCACATTAAAATGTTGGATACGAATCTGCTCAACCACCCACGCAACAGATCTTGCTACGAGGTTGTGTCAACATTGTTTGGAAACATCGTTTTAATTACTATAAAAATTTTAATTACAATTGGAGGGCAAATTAATTTTGCGCGCGCGTGCACAGTGCGTCCGTTGTCCGTTATTCAAAGGCGGTGACTCTCATTAATATTAAACGGTGTTCTGCGTTCACGGGCCGATGCGCCGGGACTAGGGCCACGCCGGTAATGGCTGTGCTGTGCATCGGACTTGTGCACCGATAATTATTGTGTGAGTCAGCCAGCGCCAATGCCATTTTATGGTCCTTCAAAATTGGCTTAACGCGTACATTACGTCGCAGCCCCTCGCAGTTTCGAGACCCCCCTCCACCAGTTTACGTCGCAGAAAGGGGGGCAGTCGTCGTCGTCGTCTACCGCGTCTACGCCTTCTGAATAATAACTGGCGCGAGTAAACGCAATTTCCTCTCCGTTTATAGGGAACCGTGACCGCGTCTCCTGTTGCCTGCCGGCATATTTTCATCAACAAAAAGGACATAACAACAATAATAAAATTAAATAACGACAAACCAATAATTTAAATTAACCTAGGCTATATTACGAACACCACTAAGTACGCAGATGTAATGTAGTATTGTCCAGCGTCGGATAAACTTGTGACGTAACTTTCCATCACGTGACCACTGTAACGCTGGATTATGAATTAGTTATGTGCATTCGTACATGTTTATTATAAAAGTAACTAATACAGTAAGGTAGTTATACTGTGTTATATATATTTTTATATTGAATGTATGTTTTCTTGCTAGGTGACGAACAAATGTACCTTTGTTGCTAGGTGACGAACATAAAACAGATGTAGTAGATTCTTTTTACTTCCATGTTCTATAAGGAAATGGAAGTATGGTGATGGCGAAAAAAATCGTGTTCGAGATAAGGGCTGATTCTGATTGTACTACCCTCAAAACATGAAGAAAAGTCAATTTTCGAAAAGTGTCTGTGTGTGTGTCTGTATGTCTATGTGTAGAATTTTTTCTATGGCGAACGATAACTGCCGTAAATTCAAACAGAGTCAAATAATGTTTTGCATACATGCCTGAATTGTAGAGGACTCAAGGCATTGATTTTAGTGAAGATCGGTTAAAGTGATGGGGTAGTTTACCTGCAACGTTTTACGTTTTAACAAGAGTAAAGTACTTAATTTTGATAAATAAAGTATCCTGAAAAGAAGGTCATAATAATACACTGTAGAAAGGCAGATGAAATATCTAATAAACTAAAAGGGTAGCTGAAGGGGGAGGGGTAATTTTCTATAAATGAAAATGATAGTTGAAGAGGGAGGGAATAATTTTTACTTCCATGTTCCATAAGGAAATGGAAGTATGGTCATGACGAAAAAATCGTGTTCGAGATAACGGCTGATTCTGATTGTACTACCCTCAAAACATGAAGAAAAGTCACTTTTCGAAAAGTGTCCGTGTGTCTATGTGTTTAGAATTTTTTCAGTGGTAAAGGATAACAGCCCCAAATTCAAACAGAATCAAATAATTGTTTGTATACCGCCCTGAATTGCAGAGTACTCGAGGCCTATTGTTTTTGGTAAAGATCGGTTTAGGGAATAGGGTAGTTTACCTGCAACGTTTTATGTTTAAACAAGGGTAATTTGTCTATGACGAACGACAACTGCCGCACATTTAAACAGAACCAAATAATTTTGTGCATACCTCCCTCAATTGTAGATAACTCAAGGCCTTATGATTTTGGTGAAGATCGGTTAAGAGGAAGGGGTAATTTACCAGCAACATTTTATGTTTTAACAAGGGTATCTTTTTTCTATGACGAACGATAACTGCCGTAAAGTCAAACAGAATCAAATAAATTTTTGCATACGTCCCTAAATTGTAGATACCTCACGACCTTTTGATTTTGGTGAAGATCGGTTAAGAGGAAGGGGTAGTTTACCTGCAACGTTTTATGTTTTTATGTGTACAATGTTATCGGCAACAAAGTAGTAGTTTAGTGTTAAAATTCCTTCCCGGGCTGTTTGGCCACAGTCCAATGTTTTCTGCAAAACCAGACGTTTCGGCAGTGCCATCATCAGTGAAAATCGAGTGCGATAACGTGAGGTGGTATACGTTAGTGACCACAGTACTGTGGTTAAGGCTGAATCAATAAGTAGAAAGAAGTAGTTTCTATGGAAATATTTCATTTCGATTATGATTTTAAATATAAATCTTAGTCATGTATGGTTCTCCATACCGATTTTTGGCTAAACTGTGTGTAATTAAAAGCGAATAAAATGTTATTATGTTAGTGGTCAGTGGCGTGTATGATTGTTTAAGAACCGTTTTCAAATATTTCGATACCTCAAATACGTAACGCGTTTCTTAATTTTAAAATAAAAACATACGCGATGACATTATTATACCGATGACGTTTTTTAACTTATTCAAAGATACATTGGTTCACGTAAAAATCTTAATAGTTGGCCATTTATTTACGATTACAAAACGAAAATCTGCAGAGACGACACCACATACGTTCGTCGTGAGATCTGTCGATCTTTAGTTACAGACCACAGTGTGTGTGACTGCAAAGTTGGTCAAAGCGAGCGATGCGCCAGTCTAGAGAATCCCAAAGAAAGTTAACGCTAAGCAGAACCAGGAAAATCTTGTTATTTAAATTAGCAGTCTCCGTAACTCCAATTTCGTCGTGCTTATTTGCTAAACTGCTAAGTGCCGTGTTCTGGACGAGGCCTTTCAGTGTTTCCACCATTTTCAAGTCCTAAACCACGACCTGAAAATTGTCGTGGTTTAGGACTTGAAAATGGTGGAAAAACGGAAAGGCCTCGTCCAGAACATGGCACTTAGCAGTTTAGCAAATAAGCACGACGAAGTTGGAGAACCAGGAAAAAAGACAATATATTTTACTGTACAAAAATTACAATTAAAACTATTAGATGTTCCGTTCCCGTCCTACGAGTCAGGAAAAAGAAGCATCTTCTTACTGGAAACCGCTCTTACTTTTGCATAACGTTGAACTGTAAGCCAAATTTCAAACGATTTTGTTTCGTCTTGTTTCCTATAATTATCTTTTAAACACGCGTTTACTTTTTAACTATGACACATGTTTAATTGTAACACATGTTTAAAGAAACCTGACATCTTTGATCCCAATAACATTAATTGCTACCTTATAATGTCATAACGTTCGATATCATACGCTGTTTAACGGTTTAAACAGTTTGACTACTAGGGAATTCTAGTAACAGTAAAAGCTTATAAGACTATAATGGTACAGTATGGTCCGAGCCCGTATGAAAAAGTGCTTCAGAACGGTGTAATTGACAGACGTAGTGCCCTTGTTTGTGGGGACTGATACAGAAATATCCACACGGGATTAAAAATTTTAAATCGATTGATGGTCTCAAAAGTGAAGGAAGAATGTGTTCCCAAAGCCGGAGGAAGCATAAGATCGCAGGAGGTGGAATTGTGAGTGAAATGAAGGCTTTTTTCGTTACATTTGAGGCCCGTCCAAAGACGAGGTCGTTCCGTGTTCCTCTGGAAACAAGTCTCCTTGAGTCAGAGAGTAATCAGAGGGGAAACGAACGCCAGTGTGAACCAAGCTTTGAGAAAAGAAGGCAGAGTGGGCGAGTGAGAGAAAGAGTTAGAAAGGAAAGAATAAATGATATAAATCTCAAACTGTCAAACCCGAAGAGAATCATGAAATAAATACGAGAATCCAGGAATACCACGAGATGATGTTGACATAATGCGGCAAGAGACATAATATAGTAGCCCTCTATACTACGCACCGAAAGGTAAATGAGAATTGGGAAGACCTCGTAAAAGATAGGTCTTCGATGGACAGATCTTCGACTAACCCTTAACAGGAGAAGACGAAGATAAAGTAAAAGCTCATACAGTATTTTCATAATAATAATACTATTAAAATATCGGTATGGAGAACCATACATGACTTCCATATTCTAAGATTTATATTTAAAATCATTTTCAGCCAAACAGCCAGGCTGTGTCTTACCTGCCTTTTTATTGCTGTATTAAATGAAAAATATTATATTACATTAAAATGAAAAAATTATAATTTTATTGCCTGGCAACAAAATTATTTTATTTTTAACAATTACCATTGTTTCAAAAAGTTTAAATAAATTTTCAAGTACTTTACTCTTGTTAAAACGAAAAAGGTTGCAGGTAAACTACCCCTTCCCCTTAACCGATCTTCACCAAAATCGAAAGTTATTGAGACCTCTACAATTCAGGGAAGTATGCAAAAAATTATTTGATTCTGTTTGAATTTGCGGCTGTTATCGTTTGCCATAGAAAATACGCTTGATAAAAAAACGTTGCAGGTAAACTACCCCTTCCCCTTAACTGATCTTCACCAAAAACAATAGGTCTTGAGTACTCTACAAATCAGGGCTGTATGCAAAACATTATTTGATTCTGTTTGAATTTGCGGCTGTTATCGTTTGCCATAGAAAATACCCTTGTTAAAAAAACGTTGCAGGTAAACTACCCCTTTCCCTCAACCGATCTTCACCAAAAACAATAGGTCTTGAGAACTCTACAATTTAGGGCTGTATGCAAATAATCTTTTGATTCTGTTTGAATTTGCGGCTGTTATCGTTTGCCATAGGAAATACCCTTGTTAAAACATAAAACGTTACAGGTAAACTACCCCTTTCCCTTAACCGATCTTCACCAACAACAATAGGTCTTGATTACTCTACAAATCAGGGCTGTATGCAAAACATTATTTGATTCTGTTTGAATTTGCGGCTGTTATCGTTTGCCATAGAAAATACCCTTGTTAAAAAAACGTTGCAGGTAAACTACCCCTTTCCCTCAACCGAACTTCACCAAAAACAATAGGTCTTGAGAACTCTACAATTTAGGGCTGTATGCAAATAATCTTTTGATTCTGTTTGAATTTGCGGCTGTTATCGTTTGCCATAGGAAATACCCTTGTTAAAACATAAAACGTTACAGGTAAACTACCCCTTTCCCTTAACCGATCTTCACCAAAATCAACAGATCTTGAGAACTCTACAATTCAGGGCTGTATGCGAAACATTATTTGATTTTGTTCGAATTTGCGGCTGTTATCGTTTGCCAAACAAACAAAATTACCCTTGCTAAAAAAAAACCGTTGCAGGTAAACTACCCCTTTCCCTTAACCGATCTTCACCAAAAACAATAGGTCGCGAGTACTCTGCAAATCAGGACTGCATGCAAAAAATTATTTGATTCTGTTTGAATTTGCGGCAGTTATCGTTTGCCATAGAAAAAAAATCTACAGACACACAGACAGACACACAGACAGACAGACACACAGACACTTTTCGGAAAACGACTTTTTTTCATGTTTTGAGTGTAGTAGAATCAGAATCTGCAATAATCTCGAACACGATTTTTTTTGCCATCACCATACTTCCATTCCTTAAGGAATATGGAAGTAAAAACGAATACGTTGTTTTGTTTTGTTGGTCATGTTTTTAATTTAATTGCTTGATAAACGCAATCATTATCATCAATTGCTTGACAAACGTTTCATCAAATCATTTACATGAATATAGATACAGTATTTATTTCCTCACTCTCTTGGAGAGTCCTCACTCTCTGAGGACTTAATTTAAACACGTGACTCTTCAAACATGCAAAACCTGTTTACCACAATTAAGAGTATTATTTACTGTCAGAACAGGTCTCTGTCTTTTCCTGTTCGCAGAATTAACTTTTACATCCTAGTAATAAATCTTCAAACGTGTCATTACGCCCGACTGTAAACACTTGCCGTCTATTTAAACAGTTTACTTTTAATTACACATAAAATGAATTTACGGCGAAGCAATCACGCGAGGCGAACCTTCAAGTATTTATAGTCGCGCTGACTATTTGTAATTGTTAACGTCTATTTATTGTATAGTAATTTCCGAGGAAATTATTTTTACGTAGAGGAATTCTTATTACTTCGAGAGAAAAATAGCTGTCCAACAGATTCATCTGTAACGGTCAGAGGAAGACATATTGATTCTTGAGTTTTTTTGTTTTGTTTTGGTTTGTTAATTACTATTGCGTTCGAAGAACTGTAGCAGATCTTATATTCGTTTCACGATAATCAGTGTTTACGAATTCGTTTTTTGTAAAAAGTATCCGTTTTACAATATAGTGACCGCGAGAGCATGGTGTAGTATATGTACTGACGATGGTCTATGACCGAAATCGATCGAAATTAAAAATATGAGTAATTAAAACTTTATTATAAATCATATGTATGGTACCTGTAGATTGTGAACAATGAATACACCACAACAGAAGAATGAGATAATAGGTACTGTTAGTAAGCAATAAGTGTGTGTATATTATAAATACATCACATTATCATTAGTTTTGTCAAATTTTGTTGCTTCCCTGCTATATACACTTTTCCCTCGAACGAGGCCTTTCGGTTCAAATGAAGAATTCGCAGAACTAACGAATGAAATTAATCAAATTGAAAATAAAATTAAGTTCAAAGAGGAAATAGGTGGAGTACAAATAAATTACCTAGATCTAAATATAAAGATAGAGTGTGGTGTTTTTAAATTTGATGTATTTAGAAAAGAAACGTATACAGACTTAATTATACCTCAGGAATCATACCACCCCGTAAGTCACAAGATGGCTGCACTAAACTCATTTTGTTATAGAGCAATAAAATACTTAGAAGATGATTCACGTAAAACAGAAGAGTTAAAAAGAATAGAAGAAATAGCGAAAAATAATAATTATAAACCGGGGATAGTAGAGAAAATTGTAAAAAGAATACAAGGAAATAGTAGACAAGAAGAGAAGAAAGAAAAGAAATACATAGGATCAATAACGTATCTGGGATTTCAAACGAGGAACATAATCAAGTGCTTTGAAAAACACAATATAGATGTAGCGGTAAAAAAGACAAAGACAGTTTTTGATTATATAAAGAATAGTAGTACTGAAATAACGCCTGAATTACAGAAAAGCGGTGTTTATAAGTTGAACTGTAAACAGTGTGATAAGGTTCTGGGTGAAACAGGACGTAAGTTCGAAATTAGATTGAGAGAGCATGCGAGAGGAGAAGGAGACAGAACTACGAATTCGCTCTATGCGAGACATTTTAATGAAACAGGGGATAGGTTTTTAGACCCAACAGAGAACGTCGAAATAGTAAGGTTAGAGAATAACATAAGTAAACGGAAATTGTATGAAGAATTAGAAATATTAAAAGTAAAGAAAAAGAATAGTAATGCGCTGATGAACATAAAGACTGAATTTAGTAATGAGGATATATTTTACTATATTTTGAAAGAGTAGTGTATAAAAGATGTAATACGGTTACAGGATAGGTTCAGAAGGTAGCAAGCTGTAGGAGATTTCTAGAGGATAATGTATATGACGAGGTCAGGTTGACTGAGTAAGGGGCGGGGCTAACAAGGACTGGGGGGTAAGTACTGCCTCCTATTGGTTGAATGTAACCGGTGATGCGTGGGAGGGTTAGTATATATATAAGGGAAGTAGGTATAGTAATGTTGTTGTGGGAAGAATTTGATAATGGTTGCGAAACCGAAAGGCCTCGTTCGAGGAAATGGTGTATATAGCAGGGAAGCAACAAAATTTGACAAAGTTGTTATGAAGATTGCTAACATAGAGAAAATAACTGATTGTCATTAGTTGTAGCAGACTGGTATTCGCTTAGTGTTTGAAACAATTTTATAAACTAAACACACGTAAAACTAAAAGCGGATTTACTCCAAATCTGACCGGACCGTATCTTATTACTGGGTGCAGCTACAAAGAGGTAAAACACAGACTGGTAACGCCAGAAGAATTTGGTTCAATGTTGTACGATGAAAAGCACAGAGGTCATTAATCCCCCCCCTCATACCAAACACAGACACAAAACACAAAAAGTAAGGCGCAATAAATAACAGTTGACATTGGACGCCGTGAAGGTCACTCCGGCACGTTTTATTTTAACGAATCCGGTGATTTAAATACCCCGTCCGGCGTTTGAACCGGTTCTCGCGGTAATGTAACCGAGCCTTTCTTTTTTCGTCTGCCACAGTAAGGATTTAAATGCTCTCTTTCACGTCGGTGGACTGTTTAATAACAACACTAGAAGACATAACGATTCCCTTCACTAGAATTTTACAAAGAAATGTTACTGCTAAAATCTGAAAATAAAAGATCTGTCTTTAACGTAAAGAATATTCACGATACAAGAAAGACTGGCTGATACATCATCAGCCGTGGCTCTACAACCCTTGGTGAGTCTTGGCCTGCTAAAAGAGTCGATTCCATTCTTCCGTATTGCGTGCCCTGGCATTCCAGTTTCTTATGTTCAGCTTTCTGAGGTCCTTCTCTATCTGGTCTTTGAATCTACTTCGGGGTCTTCCCCTTTTTCTACTACCCATTGGTTTCTGGTAGAAAATATGTTTCGTAGGCTGTCCTTCCTCCATTCTCTCCATGTGTCCAACACACCTTAGCCTGTATATTTTGATTATCCTGACAATGTCCGGCTCTTTGTAAAGACGGTATACTTTATAATTATAACGCCTGCGCCATACTCCATTTTCTTGTACTCCTCTAAACATTGTTCTTAGAATCCGTCTTTCACAGCAACCTAGAAGTCTCGCTATCTTTTTGTCATTGTCCAGGTTTCTGAAGCATAAGTCAGCACTGGCCTGATAAGTATTTTGTAAATTTTGCATTTCGTATTTCTTGAAATGACGCTAGATGTCAGGTGCTTTTTTAATCCATAATATGTTTTATTTGCGAGATATATTCTTCTTCTTATTTCAGTGTTGGTGTCGTTAAGCTGTTTATCTGGGAGCCAAGATATATGAACTATTTACTGCCTGTATATTTTTTGTGCCTATTCAAACAAGAATGGAGAAGACAGAAAAAGCAGGGAGAGAAAGTAAGTAATAGTTGAATGGTTGAAATACACCGCAAGGTGCGACAATCAGGCCGAAATATAGAAATATTGTAATAACTACGATATATTGGCAAATCTGAAGAGTAGGCCTACATTACACTATATTTTCTCAACTTATGTAGATACCTACCTGGTTTAAATAAAATTTAGAGACAGTGTCACAGTATGGATTAACGGTACCGAGCCTTCTGGGCAGACAGGTATCACAGCTGCGGTCTTTGAGCTTCTTGTAACATCGTCTTTTTTTACAAATTTTTAAAGCAGAACTACGCTTTAAAACATTAATGTTGCAACCTACAGTTTGGTTCGAAAATACAGTTTTCGATTCGTCCATGCCAAACGATCGTCGGTCGCATCCCGCATTATTTATTAATAAATAATTTCGTTCCACAACGAGCGCGAGCGGTGGCAAAGGTTAACACCCTAAACAGATAAACACACGGAGCGGTCACCACTACGCAGAAAACCGGTTGAAATATCGTCGCCCTCCTGCTACCGGACCCAAACTACTACCGCATATTTTTTCGGTGTGTATTCTTTTTTTGTAAAGCTCAGTCAAACCACGTTGTGTTTATTTCCCAAAGTTACGACACCCGTTCGTCCGGTAATATAAAGCTACACGTTCGACGGCGTCAGTGCCTTCCTAAGCTTTGCTTGCGCGCGCGCGCGCGCGCGCACACACACACACACACAACTCTTGTCACTACAACATACTTCTCCCGACTTCTGCGACTCTCAATGTCCTCCACAGCGCTTGATGTATAACAGACTGCTTGTTTCACTTGTTCTTGCACATTCTGCTTTCCTTGTTTCTAGACTTTCGTAACAGATCCAAAACAACAATACGACTTGCGAGAGTCGAAAGCTTCCGGCGTTTAAATTTTTTCATTTCCATTTGAGTCTCTTTCTCATTCGCGCTGTCTCTCTCAGGACGTATTTGCGAACGGGGCCGGACCCCCCCCTCCCAGATGATCGAAAAAAGTTGACGAATTTTGTTAATCTCTTAATTTTTAGCTTTACTCCATCTGCCGTCTGAGTTTCGGTTTTGCAATTCTTCTTCTACCGTCTGGATTCTTCATGAAAAGATGCTTTAGGTCTCCAGGATCTGAGAAGACATCTTATCTGCACACGTAACGGTCCCAGATTAATTTTTTTAAATCTTTGGTCATGTCATGCTGCAAAGTACGAAGTTTTTCGTTTGTCCAAACACTTCTCTTCCTTAATTTACCTGTACGTTTTTCTCATCACGGTTTTTGCTCGGGCCTGGAGTACAGCAGAACCGGAAGTATTGCCGTTTTACACAAGAGTTTATATTTCTCTCGGGATTTTATAACCGTAGCCACTTTAAACGATTAAAAACCCGGCTGTTAGGCCGTGGTCGGTTGTTATATAACAGCGACATCGTCAGCAGGGAACGTTTCGAATCCCACCCTCGGCGATCTTCTTCAGGCCGCAAAAAGCGTCAGTGTTGTGAAACAGTTACGGCGGATCTTGGCCGAACGATACCCGACAACTTTTTCGGGTACGAGCAACAGGCGGCCCGAAAAGCGAGCAATTGTAATCACTTTTAATTGTAACGATGGTACAAGGGGATCCAGACGTGGAGGTTTAAGTTACGACGCTGCTGATTAAAATCGAAAGCACGAGAGAATGGGAGATCGTAGAGACTCGAGAAGACGGCACAACGAACTAGTCGGGGGCGAATCGAGGTTTCGTCGGCGGGAAGAGTGGCGGGACGTAACGACCGGAAACTTGTATGTATCGGCGAAAGTGAAGCTGCTGAATACACGTTACTGCCAACTAGAGTGTAGGCCTACTGCAGCAATAATGCGAGGGGTTGGAGTATAATTACATACGCAGACGTGTTGTACAATTAGACACGTGAATGCGAGTGTGTGGGTGGTTGCCAGTAAGACGATACAACACAGACTTCCGTAAACCTCTCGACGCGAAGGACGCCGCCATCGTGTATCGCTTGCATACAGAACTCTAACATCGCGCTTGTGCAAGAAGTATGGAATATAGGCTAGTAATTACCCAGACGTGTTATGTAAAATGCCACTTCACCGCCACGATCACGCAACTTTCACACTTGCACCAAATGTCAAATTTTTAAATGACTATTTTTTTTTTTTTTAATGAAAAGTCACGCTTCTCGGACACACGACCAATCGACGGTTTTTAATCGTGTTCACAACAAACCGTCCGTGAAACGAGTAATATCGTTAACAATAATAGTTTTGCGGACATGAGTCTACTGAATTGGATTTCATAAAACAAATTTCATGTATTATGCACGACGTTAAAGAAAACTCATCTGTTTTACGGTTTCGCTGAAACGTGACGTTTTAGATTCTAACAGCGAGAATTGTGTGTAGTTTTTGTAACTAAAATAAATCTATTATTGTCGTCGTCCGCGGATTCGTCTCTGGTAGAGCAGCGCAGAAAAACCGACCGTTCACGGTTTCGATATAATCGACGCGCTCTTGTACGTCTCGCCTAAGTTTGCTATTCAGGAAGCAGAGGAAACCCCGTAATGTGTTCGATTCCGGCAGCAAGAATCGTATTTAGTTTTTGTAACGTCTGTGTGTTCAAAAAACCGTTTGTTATTGTCGTCGCTCGCGGATTCGCCTCCCCGTCGGTGTTCAATAGTAGCAGTGACGTCACAACGACGACTGCATTAAGTAATCATGTGATCTAATCAAGTGTAACGTAATATGGTTTTCAAGGAGACCCCAAGGTAAAACTGCTGCATCAACGTAATTTACTTTCAGAACATGTATGTATGTTGTTACATAAAGTTGGCCGGCTATCTTCCTGCCTACCTATCCTAAGGACGTTACAGACGAAACACATATGACACTGTTAAAATCTTTAGGATCTTATAAACTCGAAGTTCGAAGAACTTTAAATGAGATATCTTCCATACTTTTTTGAATTCTCTAACATGGCGGCCAACTCTTTTTTCAATAATAACCCCCATTGTTCATAGTCTTTTGTTTAAATAGAACAAGCGATTTTATGATTTCTCAACCTAAGGTATTCGTAAACTTTACTGCCTAGTAGCTACGGACTGTCAAATTTTGAAAAATGATGTTTTTAAGAGATTTCAGCGGAGTGTTTATTATCTTCAAATCCGGTTAAAACTATTATTTTTCTACAGATCGGAGGTGAATAAGGTATGTTTCAAGTGAGTGGGACAAAAAATATCAATATATTTGCTAAGGAGTAAATAAATGCGTTATTGTAGTATCGTTAGACTAGACGTCTCGCCGTGAAAACATGGGTTCGAACCCACAACGCCAGGCTTTGGGATGGAGTGTACTGACCATTGCGCCAACTGAATTCCTCGGTTTTAACATTTCTTACTCGACACAAAGTACAAATAATTACCTTATAAATAGACCCACAGTCACGATCCGAGTATTCGACGCCCAGTTCTGGAAGCGAGGACTTCCAGTTATGGAGTAAAGTTATCTCTCCGTTACGCGGATTCCATAGTTAAAAATATGTATAGACTATTCCGCCACGTGTGGGGGTGCTCTGCTGGTAGAATAACGCAGGAAAGAATTACCGTAAAGATACTGAATAGGATACGGTTGAGTAAAAGTATATAAAACGTCAGGGCGGAGTGGGGAATACTACTATTAGAGACCTAATAATCCTCTTATGCTGACTTCTTCAACTGCCACGAGGAACTTACAAAGAAACTTAGACCAGATGCAGTCATGAGTGAAAAAATAGCGAATGAAGGCTATCTTGCCCGCTTTCAACAGGAGTTCTCCAGATTTTTCTAGCAAAGAAAGTTAGAAATAAACTATGGCGTTAATTTGCCCACTGCAGTTAATCTTGTAAAACAAATATTCCATAAAATCTGTCAAAAAAAATACTGGCTGTAGTCGGCGTAAAAATACTCACAGACGAGTCCAACAGGTTCCTTCCTAGTCGCGCTACATACCTTCCCCGTCCTTTGCATACCGGTCGCCCACACGAGCACGTGGGATCAAACCTAACCTAACCTAACCTAACCCGACCTGCTTCGCAACTAATTGTAGGCTGTTTCTGCTTGGTAATCACTGTGTGTATTGTCCATTATATGCTGCATTTTATTGCTTACTTGTCATATGTCGGACGCGGAGTAACGAGTAAAAACAGGAAACCTTCTGCCGGATCCAACTTTAAAACACGAAGATGAATATTGTCAACCCACGTCTAATGAATCCACGCCAGCGCAGTCCTTGCCGACAGCTACGTACGAGAATTCTGTAGCCGATTCTAAGCGATTCTGTAAGATCGACTTTTATTTTCCCTCATAACTATATTCCACTTTATATCGATTCTTGGCAGTGTGTTAACAGATAAAATGGAAAAGTAGAAAGCGATAAAGCGATTCTGTTTTTAAAAAGCTGGAAATAAAAAGAAGCTAAATTAATCCTATCTTTTAAAAGAGCACAAACGTTGACCAACGGACAGAGTAACTGGACCTAATTGATGGAACGACCAGACACTCAGGGGGTGCTCGGAATCCCGTGGTCATCTCAGTTTCCCAGTAACCTGCCAATTCTAGTTAGGCTGCTCAATGATTCGCTCACGTTACGAAAATCTTACTGAAAGTCGAATTCTGTGCGAGACCTGGAATCTTATAGAATTGCAAGCATGGAATATCAAGCAGCTGATCAGTTGAAACAAGCACGAAGGATTCAATGTGTAAAAAATTATGTATTTGCAGCATTTTTATCTACTGCAGTACAGTTTTATCATTTCAGACACGTTTTTATTCCTTGCGCTACACAAAAATGTTTTTCAACGACCACGTTGTATCCAAATCGTTTGCTTTATAACAACAAAACTAAAATATACTCGTTCTCCACTTCACCTTCCTGGTACAACAGTCTGCATACGCTACGGTATCTAGACACCCCAATTTTGGTTGGCCTTACAGAGGACAAACATCTCACGCCCTGATGAGAAGAATAAAGACCGTGTATAACACAGCAAAAGGAGATAGTGCCTTTGGGAAGAGAACCTCTCCCCCATTCATGTGTGGTAGCAAATTTAAGAGAATTTTAAATAACATTTGAAAGTAGCGTTTTTGGAAATTTCTAAATTTTGGGACATCAGGCCCCAAAAAAAAGAGATCAAACATTTAAAAAATATGTGAATCCAGCAGGGTATCAGACTAAAAGCGATTGTAACCCGAAACAGAATGTTTCGAATTGTTTAGTGATTATTTATGTTGTGTGATCTACAATAATTGATATGTAGATTATCAACGGATCTATCATTTATTGATATGGTACTAAAGAAATAGTAGAGTAATCGGGATAGTTTTCCAATAAATGAAAAATTACGTAATATCGAAATTTATGTAAATAATAAATGAACTTCGTTGAAAATAGTGAGCGAGTTCTGCAGCTGAGGGAGCTTACTAGTTTAAAAAATCTTCGTTTGAAAAATGTTTAACTTCCGACGGTAGTTTTATGATCTTGTACACTTTTTCATTCAATTCAACAATTAATGTAGAACAACTTTGCTGAATAAAGGGATCTAGTTCTGCAACTCAGGGAGTGAGCGTACAATTACACATCCCGACGGAGTCCTGTTGTATTCAGTAGGGAGGGCTGCATATTAGAATTATGGATAAAGGAACCACTGTGGTTATCAGAAATGTTTAAACGACCCCGTCTGTCGCAGAGATAAAGAATACAGTACCAGCAGAGCCATTAAACACCTGACAGAGGGAGACGCTACACCATTGTCAGTCAACATAACCCTAACAGCGCACTTTAATTCAACATCGTCACGGCACGACACGCTGGTACTGTAACAACTTACACGCTGACACCGTTAAATTCTTGATAGACTTTCAAGGTTATGTAAAGTGCAGCACACAGTTACTATCTTGTTATGTAATACGCGTTTCATGTTCTCTATTCAAGGTCAACGCTATCTAAATATAATTTGGTTCGCGTGTTATATAACTCAAGTTCGTTACGATCGTTTTTAAAAGCAAAAGTTCGTAACGCAAATGTATCGACGTGTTTATACGGTCAAAATTTCCTTTTGGCCGTGCGAAACGTGGACTACAGTCTGGTTACGAAAACTCTGTGCTTTCTGTTGGACACATATTTATAATCGGTTTTTGGTTGGCTGTGTTTCATAAAGAACTTGTTTGAGAAATACTGTTGCATTTGCGTAAGCTCAACTCGGCCTCTGTCGTTAGTGGAGCGATCTGCTCACGGTTAACAGATTTCAACGTTTTTTCTATTTGTATCGGTCATCTGAGGACCAAATGCCAATTTCAAATCTTTATTCCTTGTTCTTTCTTTTTCTACAATATTATTTCATCTTTTCACTATGTCTCTTCTTCCTGTCTTCAGTCCACTTTGAACAGGCGTTTTTCTCTCTCTCCTACCCTGGACTCGTTCCATTTTTAACACTTTTGTCCGAAAAACGTCTCTTTCAATTGCATCTTCTGCGTGTATATTATTTTTTTCTGAATCCTTTTGAACTTCTTTAATCCAACTTGATGTTGACTTCTTTCCCCACAGACATTTGGAGATCTGTTGTGTTAACCTATTGTCGTGCATTCTATATAAATGTCCAAAAAAAAGTCTTCTTTTCCTCATTGTTTCTGTTATATTTTCTTTACTTTGATATATTTCATCATTACTTCTTAATTTCCAACCTTTTGAAGTTTTTCGTGGGCCTAATATTTTTCTAATAATTCGTCTTTCCAATATTTCTAGTTTGTCTAAATAATTATAATTCAATGCTAGCCATTCACTTGCATATAGGCATTCTGGCTTCACTACTGTACTGTAATGACTTATTTTCGCATTTTTAGATATGCACTTTTTATTGTAAATATCTTTATAGTTATATCATATGCTCTTTCCGTTTTATGAATTCTTTCTTGTATAGCAATTTTTCTAAACCATTCTCTTGAATTATTTCCTCTAGATACTTAAATTTTCTAACCCTCTCTATCCGCCAATATCTGTTAGCAAGAATTTTGGAACATTTTTAATGTTCGTGAAAAATTTGTTTTTTTTTGCAGAAATTCTTAAGCTTGTTCTAAAAAAATTATGTCCTCTAAAAAATTAACTTATGCTACTGCAGATGTCAGATGTTCAGAAAGTATAGCAAATTCATCTGCGAATGCCAAACAGTTTGTTTCAGTATGTTTGTTCCTTCTTCCCAAAATGATTGGTGATATTTTGCATAGTTTTTAACTTTATTGTCTAGCATATTTATAGAACACTCATGGTAGCTTTCTCCATAGTTCGTGTGTCTTTGTACTCCTTTATCTTCACATTTCGTATTATTATTTTCGTCATATTAGTAATTAATGCTGTTGTCGATACCAGGTTTGACCGTCTTCTTTTGCGTGTCACGGATTACGTGGAAGGCGCGAAGGCGTCGCGGATGACGCTGAGGATGGTGGTGATCACGAAAAGAAGAACGGAAACGAGTAAGTAGAGTAGGGTGGAGGAAAGTGAAATGGAAAAAGGGTCGGAGAAGAAATGAAAAAAGAAAATCAAAAAGAAGAAAGACAAGCAAAAGAATTAAAAAGTACGAAGACAGTGTTACTGAGAATGCAGTTACGAAATGGAAAAATGTCGAACAATTAAAAATATGTGAAAGGGTAACGGTTATTATTCTCTTACAATGTAGTCATGATATACCTGACTGGTTGCAATTTATGAGAAAATTCCTTACAAAATAAAAATGTAACCGACCAGCTTAACCGATGCAACGGAATCCGCGGAAAGTGGATATTTTTAATCGCAATAACAACACAGCGTACATTATAACGGCATGTCCTACATGTTTTGAAGAAAGTAGTCACTCACGGCGTTTATGAAACCCCATCGCGGCGCGCTATCGATTTAAACATTTCTGAAAGACTATCCGCGGTACCGATGCCCCCGCTCGCTCATGAACCGGTTCTCTGTTGTGTAAACAAAGTCTTCTCGCTGGTATGCGGTCTGCCAGGTCCGCCACAAAACTCTCTGCCGCCGCACCGGCTATCGGTAACTGATACAACCTGTAATTAGCTGTCGTCAACCTTACCGGCAAACAGAGGACACTGCAGCGTGTCATACCAGTCGCTGGTCAGTCTTGTGACAAGAGTAGGTAACGTTATTTCAAAGTACTGTATTAAACCTTCATAATCTAAACTAATTATGACCAGTTGGATGTTTTGGATTGTCAAACACAAGAGATAATCCGCAGCTGAAATAATTAAAAAATAAAAAATATATTAAAAGTTTTTCTTCTTCTTCTACACTTCAGGGATTAGGCAATATGCCTGCTTCGACTTCACATTATCAGATCCATTACTCTCTTCTTGGTCTTCCTACATCCTTTCTACCAGAAGGCTTGTACTTGTTTACAATTAGGATTATGCCAAATATGATTTTTTCCTGAGATTTTATTCAGTCTCTTCTCCAGACTAAAGATATTCCTGCTGCCTTCTGCTACCCTTGCACCTTATGAATCACCCTTATAGAGTTGTCACGTTACACCTGCAACTGGCATACTCTGTTTATAGACTCACTTTACAGGTTCATAAGGACACTACAGTACTTTAACTCACTTCTAGCATTTGAATACTCGCGCAAATACTAGCAGTTCTACTACTACTACTACTACTACTACTACTACTACTACCACTACTACTAATTTCTGTCCCTCTCTGCAGAACATAGGGCCTCGACGAAGCAACGCCAACGGAATCTATTTTGGGCGAGGACTCAGAGCTCTCCAAACGACTTCCCCTCCTTTTCTGCTTCCATCTCGACAGTTCTCCTCCACGAGATTCTTGGTCTTCCTCGTCTTTTTCTTCCCTGAGGGTTCCAAAAGAGGGCTTGACGCTCAGTTGCATTTTGGTTCTTAAGGTATACCCAAACCACCTCCATTTTCTCCTTTTGATCTGGGTGGCAATGGGTTCCTCGTTTGTCCTCCTCCAGAGGTCTTCATTTGAAACAATGTTTGGCCAGAAAGTTTAAGTATTTGCCTGAGACATCTATGATGAAGACCTGCAGTCACTTGATAATTTCCATTGTGACTTTCTAAGTCTCGCTCCCATACAACAAAACAGCTCTGACACTCGCGCGCAACACTGGACGTAAATTCACGCTAATTACTTAGCGTCAACTGTCTAATTAGCCAGCGATGACGCCGGAGAGCCTCACGATTTAATCAGAACTAGTGTTATTTATCAGTGTCGTTCAATAGACACAGTAATATAACTTGATTTACAACCGCACTGATAACAATAAATTATAAACAGATTTATCTAAACTACTCTGTTATCAAAAAGTGGGGTCAATCAATCACTTTTATAGCGTCTTATACATTAATTTCCTATAATGAAAATAAGTTAAATCTAAGATAAGTCTAATAAAAGTTATAGCAGAATTAAGAAGATTACGTCTCTTAAATTAATAAAGCTAACAGCGATGTCCTTTAAAGATATAATCGAATATTATTGTTATTACGTATATATTCTTCCTACGTTATAAAGAAAGTTGTCATTTTAATTGAATACTTAATCGTTTCCTTGTGGTTGCTGTGCAAGCGAAGCAATACGAACGAAAAAGGAAACTTGTCGCTAGTTATGTAATAATAACGCTCATTACCGTCTTCCTTTTGTAGGAAGACGACACAAAGAATCGTCGCCACAATCGTCTTCCACCGTTGTATCGATTGATCGATGGGTATATATGGTGACGTATGAATTTTAACGACCGTCGCACCGTTTAATCAAGAAGGCGGTGTGTGACATTGTTGTCGCGCGGACAATGCAGCGCCGGGACGTGTCGGCATGGCAACACTACGCGCCGTTGCTAGGCGACCACCGACAACAATGAAAGCAAAATCCGCGCGCGCGCATTCTTGTCGTCGTCTGTTCTGTTAATAAGTGTTACAGAATTCGTCGTCGACGTTTCTCGATAATTAAGTGGATTTCCCGAACGAAGACGGGCGGAGTTAGCGAACAGTTCGTGCGTAAACTCGAACGAACGGTTACAAAAACCAGTTGATTACTTCGAGCTGGGTTAAGAACCTGACTCCGCACGTCTAGCTGTTGAAATTCTCTGCGTATCCGTTTCAACGATACTTTTGACTGCGCGATTTTTGATTAATCATCGTATCTGCACGACATTTTGAAGTATTCCGATACATATCACATTACTGACCGTGCGAAACTTAATGAGTAACAATACGTAGCCCTACTTAAAGGCACAGAAAATATCGTAAGATGTTCTCTTTCGGTTGTTTTGTTTAATTCGTATTCAGATCACCCGAATTTCAAATACAAACTGGATTATTGTTAAGGCGGATGCTTCATTGAGCACACTCGTCATCAGGGCCTGACTTAAAGGTTTTAGTGCCCTAGGCTAACGACTTCTTTGCGCCCCCCCCCCAATTAGCCTATCTAAATTGCGCACGATTTTCTCATTTATAATAGGCCGTTTAAGAATATATGGGTTGTATAAACAAAAATTCGTCTTGTTTCCATTTTAATCACGTAAATTTATTTATTATAATAGCATGAGCATCTGACAAATTATAAGGAACGAAAATATTACGAAAGTCCCATACTTTACTTAACCTTCACATAAAGTAAATTAAAACGCTCAGTAGGCCTACTAAAGTTTTTTTTCACGTAATTTTCATGTCCACTATTAATTGCTGAAAAGTTGTGTTTATTCAAAGCTTATTTTTATGGTTTTGTGGTTGAAAATTATTTTAGTGAATAAAAGTAACCAGGGATTTCATTTTTTCTTGCCCCTAGGCAGACCTTAAATAATTTTTCGCCGGGCTTAGGGCTGAAAACGATCTTTCTCCGCTACAATCAGCGACTGCCATTCTCAAAAAAAAAAATTGTGATTTCAACATTCAGAAATATTCCACAGTATGCCTATACGATTTTAAGAACTTTAAGAGTCTGCATGAATCAGAATGCTTCTTTTTCTTTTGCTTTGCTACCTTAGTTGGGGTTTCTTCTATTTCATAGAATTTACTTTCTTTCAAAAATGTTTTTAAATGAACACACTCTGCAGAAAACGACTGATCCAAGTTTGAAATACACATTGTCAACAAGAGGCTAGATTTTTCTTTTACATCGGAATTTTCCATTTTTTCTCTTTTACACTTACAACGTGAGTTATTTTACTGTTTATTTCTCCAAAAAGCTTGCGCCCTGAGTAAGCTACAGCCTAGTCAGCCTAATGGTAAATCAGGCCCTGCTCATCATAATACATAAAACGTATCATGCGTGGCGTGTCTAAAAGGTAATGAGAATAAAATTAAGAAGTTTTCTATTCAAAAAGTTCTCTTTGGAAGCCACACGCCGAGAAAGACGATTGAAACAATACTGTCGGTGCATTTAGCGGGTCCATTACAGTCTTCTGTATGTTCTCCTCACTTTTAAAATTGCAACCTCGGAGTGGACCTTTCATTTTTTGAAACGGAAAATTATCATATGGACTAAACTCAGGAGAGTAGAAGAGCTAGGGTACCATAGAATATCCTTTTTAACAATACTTGTCCACAGAAAGTGCAATGTGCCACTGATCTTCTTGAAGTAATCCGGAGTCAGCAGTCTCAGATAATGTAACATTTCATTTGACCAGTCTGGTAATTGAAATTTACTTCACAGCCAGTAACTGTCAGCGTCAAACGACAATTAGACTTAATACGATCTCTCATTTTTCTTAAGTTGCGTAAGTTCGTGTTGTACTTGATCATCCTGATCAGGAGTCATCTTCAATCTGTTCATAGCAAGCAAAAGCGCTTTGTGCCATCAGCCCACAACGCGGTTTCACGCTGCAAAGCGTGTTTTAACTTTTAAATGTTTCTTTTGCAATGTACTGATGTCTGATAGAATATGTGATTACTTAGAAAAGGTCTACATTATCGAGTTTAATTTTTTGTGACGTGAGACAAAACAAACAAAAAACATTAGTCCAGTCAAACCTAGCAAAATTAAGAAATTGAAAATGTTTATAAATTCAAACAAACGTTACACCTACCGACTGTTGAACGTTTGGCCTCACAGTGCTGCCACTTCGGGAGAAAAAATTCAGTCCCATTAGTTTTTAGAAAGACCTCCAACGCGCGCGCACACACACACACAATGAAGAACATTCTCGATGGTTTCGTAGTAATAAAGTAGGCCTATCACGTACCTTTGTTCTTGCACTGCCACTATGTTCTTCTGTGTGGGAAATTCGAATTATTAGGTCTGTTTGTAGATGTACGACAATACAGATTAATTATAATCAAAAACGCAGTAATAACGCCACCTAGATCAGATAATCCCAACGTTTAGTTTGAATGACACCGTGTGTTGAAGTTTGGCAAAAGCGCCACGTAGAGCAGACAGTACACACAGACACCCGTCCTTGCAATCACTTTGGTTCTGCATATTTATTCGCCCGTCCATTTCCTCTGTCTGCCGTCTCCCCTCCCTCCTCTTTCGTATTCCTGCTATCGCTCGTCTTTTCTCACATTCCGATTATAAGAGGTCCTCAATTTCATCCATACTCCGTTTCGTGAACGTAACTCGATTTTCCCGAAAGCCGAACTACTGTACAGTATGAGTAGCATTTCTATTTATTGTACTGTACTTACCATACGCCTACATGCAAATTATTATATAAATCGGTTTTATAAACTGTAACACGTTGTACTGTACTGAAAGCGGATATTATTCGCGCTTAAGTTTATGTGCAATTGTCTACAACCTTGTTCACTTCCTCACCCCTCCGTCGGTGTGCATGGACGAAAGTTCGAAGCCAGGGGCGTATTTACGTGGGGGGGGGGGCGAACGGGACCGAGCTCCATCCAGAGAGTCGAAAAAGTTGACGAACTTGGTTGATCTCTTAATTTTTAGGTTGTCTTTTCAGCTAACAACTCTTTTTTAAGTAAAGAAACGGGTTTATTACACAGCATTTGCGTATACGTTTGAAATATGAAATATAGGAAAATCAATTCAGTCAGTATCTTCCCAACAATGTTTTAGTAACGCGTATTTTTACTGTGTTATTGCCGTTTATTTTAATAGGATTGATTTCACGATGTTATCACACGTTTTTCAGCTACTTTAAAGACAATAATGTTGATTAGTCTTAACTTGTTTTTTCTTTTGTATGGAAGCCGGTTCTCCCCCCCCCCCCCAGGGCCGAATTCTAGATACGCCACTGTTCGAAGCTATATTATTAAATTAGAATAAAGGAAGCAATATCCTAAAAAGCGAACGTACGAATGTTGGATGTCCGAGAAATAGAGGACCTCCTTTTCGTCTGAACCAAGATTCTACACTATTTCGTCTCCATGATGTTTATTCACCGGTCCAAACATCGTATCAACAGGTCGTAAGTTTTCCTCAAACTACGAGTAGCCTGTGAAGATTCTGTTCTGTTTCTGTGTAGAAGTGGTACCGCTATGAAAACGTATGTAAATCACTGTAACTGAAATTTATATATAATAGGTTAAAGCGCGCTATAAAACAGGAACTCTCACACACGTTTTCGCATGTAAGCACGATCAACGTGGCACATTATCTGATCACAAAAGAAATGTAAGTAGGCCTACTTCATAGTTCACGCGCGAGCTGCAGCCATGAATGGTCTACACACTCAGCACGCGACAAATGTATAAAAAACCAAGGTAAATCTGCGAGTAATGTGAAAATTCCATGCACACACTCGACTCCGCAAGTATTCAACAGCGTGTCCTTGACAAATATAATAAACAAGTAGGCCTACCTGTTAACTCAAAAACTTTAGAGTCTTTATTTGAGTATTACTGTGTTATAAGCATTGTACATACACATTAAACGTTATGTTTTCCTCAACCATGGCATTTTATTTGTTTCAGCAGTAAACTAAAAACAAAAAAACCGTCGTTACCTAACCTCACAAATAAAAACAACACATATTTTCACTTTGCATTAAGAAATAGGACAATTTACAATTAGTAGGGCTACACTTCTTCTTTTCCACATCGTAATATATCGATACAACCGCGTATTAAAAACATCGGAAAATGTACTGCAGGAACGGATGCCGCTAGCTAAATGTAGCCTGCAGTTCAAATGCCGCTAAATAGCATTTGTTTATTTACTTGTTACTATGGTAATTAATTCTGGTCTCCATGGTGTTGTTGACACCTTTATACGCGTCAACAAAAGGGCATAATTAAAACGGCCTAAATCGTGTGAACGGGGCAGAACACCAAATTCCAAGTTTGACAGTGCGTTTCGCCTTGTGTCAAAGGTTATCTGTGCAAAATTTGGTGCTAATCGGTAATCGGTGTAACGGCGTGGATTTGTATTCAATACAAAGAAACAAATCCTCAGACTTTGAGTTTTATATATATAGATCACGCAATTTTATATGGAAAAAGTACAAAAAAATCCTTTTCCAATTACAAACAAAACGTAAATCTATTCACACACAATTAAATAATAAAGGACAGCTATAGTTATTATATCATTTTTATGCAATTCAAGCTAGAATTAGTTGGTTCATATAATCGCGTTTCGCTAAGATTCTGCACTACGTGAGGCGCGGCTTCGAACCCCCCCCCCCAATCAATGTTGTTACATATTATTGTGCAACGCCGTCTCAATCTGCATCTGCGATAACTTTAAGTAAATTAATGTCAGATGTGGACTAAACTAACTAGGCCTGTATAAGGTATTCGTACACAACATGGTCTTCCTAAACTTTCTGGATTTTTATTTTTATTTTATTTAGTTTTTTGCCGAGTCCAAAATCGAACTCAGGTGGCCAAATTGAAAACAGCAATTATTTCGGAATATTAATCAACGGTATTAACAAATTTCAAACGTTCGAACGAACGACTCCAGTAGCCTAAAGAAGTGTTATAAAGTACCGTTTATGAAAACAATTATGAACCCCAAATTCTACTTTTTTTTTTGGAATACTTACTCTAAAATAGCGGCTAGCGATGTTGTACTCGCCATGCAACCGTCCCACTAAAGCCGTGCGGTTGCCCTGGTCCTTTACGGACTGCTGAGCAGAGGTTTAATTATAATACTCTAAAATAATGTAAATAATGTAACTTTACAATACTAAAATTTCGTTTAATCAAAATATTATTTTTGAAACACGCACCCAGTGACATTCGGGGGACGGAAAAGAATCATTTGATGTGTGATTCAGCCGTTTACACTAAAAAGAAAATACAAAGGAACAAACTTACTTGTAAAAAACTTTATCCTCATTTGCTAGAGCCCTATTGGATAAAAATGAAGACGCATAAACATTTAGGCTACTGGTAACAAATGAATTGTAACAGCGCCACAAACCGCGACACGGATCGCTTTCACGTAAAACAAACACGATCAAGCGCGCACGAGCGCCTATACGACTGCATTTTGTGAGACATTAAATCAATTATCGAGGTGTATATATCTAAAAAGCATTACCGCGCGTAATGGCGTTGAAACCATTTAGTCTTGTCGCGGTGTAAGTACAGATTTTACTGCGAAAGCAGTACGTAAGCAGTGCGATGCACTCTATTTTCACGCCCGCTGTCAGTTATAAACAGAAAAGTCGTCGACCACCCCCCCCACACACCTTAATGGAATAATTGTTTTGAAACATCAGTTTATTCTTGTGTGTGCATGAGAAAAGCACCTGTCACAACCCAGCGTTAAAATCACTCGAGTCGGTTCGGTTGATTTACAATCTCGTTCCATAAACACACTTTTTCTGCAACACGCTTGCTCGCCGCGTTCTGGCAGCAATTCAACAGCAACAGGAATTCAGTAGTAGGCCTACAATTTAGGACTGTTTCTAACAATTTGTTTGTGCGGTTGCTTCTTGCTCTGTGATTAACACAATCTGTTCTGGGATAAAACAAAAGTAACGGGTTCAAAACGGTCTACAAAATCCAAAATTTGATTTATGATCGTGTCTCTTGGACCATAGTAATGAATTCCAGTACTCAGACCGGGATGTCTAATTTTTTGTTTTGAAGAGGACGAGAACTGGGAACTTAGTCATATCCTGACTGCGATTATACGAATAAAAGAACGTTGGGGGCAGGAACATATTGTAAGAAGCGCTACTTTAGTTTTATTACCTATGTCACCCACACACAGGTTTTCTTGGACGCGTGCTCTTTTCAAGATCTCACCAAGACACATATCTTTAAATTTATTGTTTAAGAGAATGTTGAGAATGACGATGTTAGGGCGGAGTTACAGCTACTTCTTTATGATACGATACACTACTTCTTTATAGACGAACTGATGGCTACATGTAGAGAATTTATTCAGGCGCGTATTTAGGAGGGGGCAAACGGAACCAGACCCCCCCCAGGGGGTCGAAAAAAGTCGACGAATTTTGTCTCTTAATTTTTGGCTCTTTTATTGTTTTTTCAGCTAGTAACTTTTTTAAATATAGGCAAACGGGTTTATTACACAGCATTTGCGTATACGTTAGAAATATGAAATAAGTTATAGGGAAATCAATTCAGTCAGTCTAAACAATATTCTAAACAATGTTTCTGTAACGTGTATTTTTATTGCGTTATTACCGTTTACTTTAATGGCATTGATTTCAGGTTATCATCTGACGTTTTTAAACCATTTTAAAGATACCAATGTTGATCTGTCTTAATTGTTTTTTCATTTGTATGAAGCCGACTCGATTCGATCGGACCCCGGCCCCCTCTCAAGGCCAAATTCTAGATACGCCACTGGACATATTAAGCATAAGGTTGCCAAAACAAAGCAGGCAATGTCTATCAACGAGCAGAGCTATAGTGAAACTGAAAGATCACAGAAGATGGAGTTATTTGTGGTATTTGGTTATTAGAATTTTTTTTTTTTTTTAAGGTGACGAGAATGACTACTATAACGTATGTGTTACGTTACGGTTTGAAAAATCTAGAACTTAAGCAAAGACCTTACCGGGAAAATTAGCCATCGTAGGTTACCATAAATACACTGAAGCTTTAACAGAGAAAAGAGAGGCAATCTAAGAAACATTATGTTGCTAAATTACAACAGACCGGCTTAACCTCCTCAATGGGCATCGCCTTATATTAACACTGACGGAAGGTTTGCGTGCTCCATTGAAGTTCGGCGGACCTGACGACGATGAAATATGTTTCACAACGGTCGATCTTGTTTGCTCCGATGTGCCTATCCAATCTTATCCATCATTTAATCGCATCTGTTCGTGCATTAAGGAAAATCTGGTCTCTCAGGTTCAGGTAGGTAACCAGTCTAGAAGAAGAAAAGACTTCCTGGTCCTCCAGACTGGGAATTGTACGAAGGGTTAATTTTCCGAAAGTGTCTAAAATACGAAAAGGGGCGTCCGTCCACGTTCATGAGGCGAATAGAAGTTTACGGAGACGTAGGAAGTAGCGGAAGTCGGCACAGGTCAAGAGTCGTAAGCTCTGGCAGGGAACAAGAAGGTCGTCACAAGTTAGTTGCCATACGTACACGAGAGTATATAACGCCTTTATATCGTTTATACGTTCAAGAGACCGCTTAATATATTTTACAAAGGTGGAATCGAAGACATTAGATTTGTGAATGCGGTTGCTTCTTGCGCTGTGATAAACACAACCTCTTTGGGATAAAACAAAAGAATCTTTTGCCCCACAGTACTGTGGTTAACTGGTGAAGACCATGCCAGTTCCCGAATCGTTCTCACAATGAACATCTCACAATCGTTCTCTAGCGGACAGCCCGAAACGTCTGTTCATAGTGGACTGCGCCCTAATAGCCCGGAGACATCCTAACACGAAAGTAATGGGTTCAAAAACGGCCAAGAAAATCCAAAATTGAATTGTCTCTTGGAACATGTTAACGAAATCCGGTAATCAGCCTGTGATATCTATTTTTGTTCAGCAAAAGACGTGAAGTGGGAACTTAATCAGTTTCTGACTGTTTGCACAGTCCAAAGACAACATGTGTTTATTGTTAATTCTTATGTCTATCGATACGTGTACCTTAGGAAAGGAGATTCACTTCAGTTGAACAACAATTGCACACAACAGAATGTTTTCATCAATCAAAGAAAAATAAAAAGTGCTAAGGAAGAGAGAAAATTCATAAAGTCTGCAAAAGCGCAAAAAGTAAACGTTGGATTCAGTTATTCGCGACACGACACGACAGCGCTAGAGAATGTCAACATCCCCAACAAATTGACGGCGGCGAACGTTAGAATTTATTTTGTTCTACAAGAGACGTAAAAACTGTTTTTGTAACGGTTCCTTTCACTCCGCGCTACACTGTTACTATCTCAATGTCATTTCACTCACCCTCTTCATTTTACAGACCTCTCACCACGAGTTCCTCTTATAGACCACCTTTCTCTAATTTGTCTTTAAAATATAAGAAAAATAATTAAATAAATAAATTATAAACGACACATTTTCCCTTCTGCATGTTTAAGAACGATTCAGTATTCCTTTCCTTCAGTGTACTAAAAAAAGTGTTGTATAAGGTGACCAAAAAATCAATTTCCCAAATTACTAAAACTCGTTTGTGATTAGTATACTTCTTGATCATCGTTAATCTCCACTGACGTATATAAAATTTGTGCTTGGAGGGGGGGTCCGGAGTCGGGTCGGCTTTATACAAAAGAAAAAACAAATTATAACTAATCAACATTATCTTTAAAGTGGCTGAAATCAGTCCTATTAGAGTAAACGGTAATAGCACGATAAAAATACGCGTTATTGAAACATTGCTTACAATAATCTTATTGACTGAATTGATTTTCCTGTATTTCGAATTTCATATTTCCTATATTAGGCCTATATTATAACCTATATTAATATAGGTTTTCCTATATTACACTATTTCAAACGTAGGCTACACGCTAATCCTGTGTAATAAACCTGTCTGTATATTTAAAAAAGGTTTAGGCCTACTACTATATTAGCGTATACAGCTGAAAAAAATAATAAAAAGACCTAAAAACTAAGAGATTACAAAAATTTGTCAATTATTCGACTCTCGGGGGGGGGTTCGGTCCCGTTCGCCCCCCCGTAAATACGCCCCCTGTTAATCTCAATACAGATACAAAATTGAACTGAACAACTGACCAGTATTTATAGTAATAATATCACTTAATTACTACCAACTGTAAAGTCAGAATTTCACATCAGTTACAAAATTTAAATCTCTGTTTCGATTAGTTTTGACCGTATTCTTATTGACACCGAATTAAATTGCGATTGTTCTTAATTGCCACTCGAAAGGGAAAATCTGTTTATACTCTTAACAGATTGTTGGTTTAATTACGGAAGTTTATGTTTCTGATTTTAGGTTAACTAAACGCGGAAGTTTTATTTTTGTTGCAAATTAGTTAGTAATCAAGAAATGTGACTGATTAACACGATGATAATGATATAAGACACTTATTTTTTCTACGCCTAATTAAATTAGGCTAATTTAAAATTAATCTTTTTATTAATTTGATCACAAAAATTTGAAGCCAATTAATCGGCTTTTCTAGCCAACTGTTCGGTAAGTCCCTAGTTAAAAAAAAATTTCTTTATACCTTGGTAACGATTTAAATGTGTTAAAAGTGTTTACAATTTTACGATTTCTCGAAAACTTAAAAAAATCATACAGTTCTGTGCCACTTATTATTTTTTATTTCTTTAAATTCAGATTAACAAATTACTATGAAATGTGCGACCAGACTAAGTGAACTGCGATTCAGAAACAATTCAAACAGTGAGCATAATAAAGGTCGCCTTATCTACTTCCGTTCAGAATCGCATGTTTGTACATCGGTGTACGCTAATATTATGAATGTGTACTGCTAACTTACTTATTTAGTTTCGTACAATTAGTAGATTTACTTACGAGAGATCGTACTAGTTTCGGAGTTACTGTACAATTAACAAACGAATACACGAACACCCCTTTTAGTCGTTGGTTATGTCTAATTATTGTTCTTCACATCAGTATTACTCGTGGTTTTTCACAGTGTTACATTTGTTAGGCCTCTTTTTATAATTTAGTTTCTATTTCTAACCGTTCACAGCCAAGTTACTTTATAAAGGTGTAGAGCCTTATTTCCTGTACTCTCTTCGCCTTACATCCCTTACTCAAACCCGTACTATTTTCCTTTTTTCAACGGTATAATTTTAATTTCAATTCAATGATCATCAAGAATGAGATTGACTATATCGATATTTTTGCAGCCGACCTTCTTTTAATTGAGGCCTTTCAGAGGGTAAACTACAATAATTGTAGCTACTGTAGTAATTATTACCACTTCATAAACTAAATCGCATTCCATGGTACTGTCCACTACAAAGGAAAATCTCGGTTGATGACAGCCACATGTTACAAGTATCACGTTTTAATTACATAGGCCGTAATGTTGGCTACAACTTTTGACAGAGACTTTAAACAACAAACTCCAAAAATTTCGAGCCGTTTGCGGCACAATAGTGATAACTTTAAGGGCGAAAAGTCCTGTAAGAAACACGACTAAAAGTTTATAAGGTCGCGGCTGTCCCAGTGTTAATATAGGCCTATATGGCAGCGAATCTTGGATACTGAGTAAGAAAGATGCGAGTCGCATACAAGCCTAGAAAATGAAATTACTTTTTCATTCAGGAATGATCAGGTCGTAAATGGCTTGACAAAACGACAAATGAACTGAGAGAAAAGTGGAGAAGGAATCTTGCCAGAATAGACCCACGACAAAACAAGAGGTAGAAGATCTGTCGGTAGCGCTGGGAGTAAGGGAGTCGGAACAGGTGACTAGGTCTATATTCCGTGAAAGGGAAGAAGAAGAAGAAGAAGAAGAAGAAGAAATCGATGATCAACAACGGAACATTACCAAATGGACGTAATGAGTAGATCGTGAACCGAACAAATAATGTCTGTACGAAAATCACACAGAACCTGAATAGAACAGATATACTGACCGATAAAATGCCGCATTAATACAGTAGCGATGTAAACAAGATAATATTATTGTGTCTGCGTCCAAAAACACGCTACGACATAACACTGCCCGATGTCGGACTGGAAATGCGCAGTACCGGCTTATGATTGCTACACTGTACACCATTATTCTGCTCACGAACGTAATACTTCCGGTTACATTTGTTTGTCGCCATACTCTGATAGACCCACCGTCTTTAATTTAACGAGACTCACGTAATTAAAATAAATTATGACGTTCTAATCAAGGCTGGTGATATGATGTCTGTCGACATTCGATATATCTTCGTAAAAATATGTTATTTCTGTAACACGATACAGAATGCATTATTTCAGTCGGTGCTCTAGCAGCTCGTCTACCATTGTCCTGATGTTAAAGAATAAATTCTGTCGAAACGTCAACACAGTGCTGCTTTGAAACTATGTCTAGTTAAAGACCGAATCCCACAAAATCTTTCGACATTTATTAACATATGTTGGCTACCACCTCAGGATCGTTATTACACGATTATTAATGTTAAAATGCAATTATTATTATTATTAATCAGGATATGCGCAGGATACTTCATCGTTATCATCAGACGTTTCGAAAGTTTTACAGGTCATTCAATGTAATAAGCTTACTTTTGGCACCTGAAGTTGATGTCAGGATTCCGGCGATCGAAACATATACTCCTTTATGACAGTAATACGTTCATTGATATCCGTACACTCCTGTCAATAATTATTCGTTTATAGATTAAATGAAAAAGTGCCACGTAATAATGATAACAAACTTTAGTTGTGTACCATTTTTCGTGTTTCTGACTATATCGAAATTTGGTTAAAACGATATAATTTTTTTTTTAACTGAAACACGTAAGATTAAGAATATGGGATGCGTGTATACAAATCTTTAAAGAAACTAACATTATATCATATAATCTTTATTTTGTACATAACTGTTTAATATTTCTTGGAGGTTTTCTATATTATGAATATAGTTCATCAAATATTAAATATTTGTGCATAATATATCATATAATTAGATTGCACGAATTTACAAGAAGTAGGAGAAAATTCGTTTAAATTGGCTGCACAATGACCAGGAGGAACAATAACCAGGAAGAGATAGACCGGCGCGGCCAGGAGGGCTGCACCACAAAAATGGAAACTAACAACACATCACACACCCACCGGCTTCGAGTAAATTGTACGAAATCACACACTTTACTTACAAAATATGTTGTGGCGAAGAAGGACGTGGTTTTCAACACTGACGTTAAAAACAGCAAGCTTGGCGAGCGAAAACTTTTAACCAAAAAAACACTTTTGACAGTATATATATTCTTCACTAGTACACAAGTTATGTTATGTAGCGTGTTTATTAGCAAACAATCGTTACAACCAACCGACACGGAATACAGCCACGAACTGCAGAGGAACGGCTCGTGCGATTGAAATGCACTCTCTTAGCGATGGGTGTAACTAGCTACGTCACAGCGCTGTCCACCAATCGCGAGCTCGGGATTCCGGTGGCTGCGCGAAATGCACCAGAAATTAAGTAAGTCACTCTTTAATTAATATAAAAAAAGAACAATACTTTTTTTATTACCTGAAAACTTGTTAAAAATTCACATGCAAGCCTAGTTACGCCTGGTACTGTATTTGACTAATTATTATCGCATGTTAAAAAGATTATTACCTTTCATTAAAACTGTTGTTGAACGCGTTAAAATAAATCGCGCTTTATCTGAATGAAATGGTCTGGTAGTCGCAAGGACTTACCTGCCTTTGTGTTTCAAGGACGAAACTTTAGAACATGTAAAACTCTTCAAATGAAGTCGATACTGTTAATAATGTAGTGGTTTAAATTAGAGACATCTTTTAAAGCACACTATTCACAACTTATAATATTTCAGTAATAATTAATTAATTTGTATGACTTGAATCCCGGGTTCTCAACAAGAGTGCACAAATATTATAAAGAAAAAGATGAGATAGAATAGTAATTAGAAGAACGTTGGAAGAATGTAAAATAGGCGGTGGATACATGAGAAGAACAGACGAAAGACATGACTTTTAGGATTAACCTAAAATAGAAATGGTGGTAACAGTGGCCAAAGTGGCTGTCGTCATGTAAAGAGAATGGATGCGGAAAAAATGTCAGGAGGATATCAGAATGTTAGGGGAAGCTGGAAAGACCACGATAAAGGTTGTAGGATGCTGTCATCAGAAATTCAAAAGAGGAGGATTTGAAGAATCGGTGGAGTTGACCTAAAAATAGAAAAGTATGGGAGAAAAGTATAGCCTATAACTGACCCAACAAATTTAGAAAACTTAAAGAATATTAGATGTTTTAAGCATAAAAGGAGATTACAACCGAGTGATTTTTGAAGCGGGCAGCTGAGAGAGAGAGAGAGAGAGAGAGAGAGAGAGAGAGAGAGAGAGAGAGAGAGAGAGAGAGAGAGAGAGAGAGAGAGAGAGAATTAGGAATAATACCGACGGAAAACTATTTCAGCAGGAATGAATTGTGAAGACTGTGGGGAGGAGAGAACTGCAATGATCTGGACGAACGGGAGAAAATGCGCAGTGCGATAATGTACGAAAGAAAACTGAAGCTCATCATGGAGAATGGGGAACGGGAAGAGGAGGAGGAAGGTCAAGATTTCAAGGGTACAATATATTTGAGAGAAGTCTGCCTTTAATGGAAATGAAACGCCTTGCCCTTGATAGAAGGGTATTCAGAAAGTGGCTGAAGGAACCCGCTAAACAGAAAAAGAAGAAGGTAAAATAATTTAATTAACATCTAAATATCTTACAACTAATATCGCATTTCTTGAACACACAGCTTTTACTTCGTCATCATTTGTTGCTGGTATATTACAAAACATTTTTTTAAAATTAGGAATATTTCATACTAGCTGTTACCCGCGTCTTCGCACGCAAATATTGGACTTTTAATAAGTATTTTAATAATTTTTATTGTCTATGTCTATATGGCGTTCTGTCAGCTCGTATAACAATTTTGTACTCGTTAGTCAAATTCTCTCCAAAGCTGTTTTCAACACTTGTACTAAATTATTATGTTGGTGCAACAGCCTTCGGAGATTTAAAAGTACCCGTTTATAAAGCCTTTGGAGATATTTATAAAGTACCTGTTAATTCAAAAACACGAAATTCTTTATTTTAAGTGTTACTGTGTTAGAAACATTGTTAACACATTAAACTTTATGTTTTCCTCAGCCATGGTTTTTATTTTTTTCAGCAGTACACTAAAAACCAAAAACCGTTGTCACCTAACCTCACAAATGAAAACAACACGTATTTTCGCTTTGCATTAAGTAATAGGACAATTTACAATTAGTACAATTCTTCTTTTCCACATCGTAATATACACCTTGTTCAAAATTGATACAATCGCATATTATAAAGAACATCGAAAATGTACTGCAGGAATGGATACATGAGGCCTCTAGAATCAAAACTGACAATATCCAAAAACTAAAATTTTCAGTATAGCCTAAAAATCTCTAGACCTATGATCCAACACAATTTGTTTTACATTTGAACTGTTAAGTAGTCAAAAAATGCCATCGGAATCGATTAAAATAGTAAAAACTACAGTTTTTAATCCATAAGTGTGAAAAAAGCTAATTTTATTTTGGATATTGTGAGTATTGACACTACGCGTTGGATATTGTTAGTTTTTACTCCAAACCATGTGGATATTGTTTAGTTTTGAAACCAAACAGTGGCTAAGGACATTGCTAGTTTTGAATCCCACATTGTGAAATGTTGGCAACATTTTGCTTTCAGTTCGAAATACAACTATGCCAGAAGAAATTATGTACTACCTCATGACAGGAATTAGGTACTGATAAAATAATTTTTAAAATGCAGTATTTTAATTAGACGAGTTCATCTTAACATTACAAAACTATTACAGTATTTAATTAAGTTGAAATAACAAAATTGTTGAGATTATATTAAACCTCACTTAAGAATATTCTAATAACTAATCTAATCTAATCACTTAAGAATATTATAATATAATAATAATAATAATAATAAAAATAAAATATTCTAATTTTAATTAGTGTTCCACATTTAAAGCATGTACTTCCTTGTCTGTATCATTAGGCCTACCATGTTTGTCTCATCCTCTTCACAGCCGCAATCAAAAACTTCCGCAGTTTGCTCACCCTCTTCAGTTGTTGGTGTAGCGTTGTCTATGAACTGTTTGAAAAACTCGAGATGCTCGATGTCCCTCCAGTCATTCCTATAATGTTTGATGAGCAATTGGTTGACATCCCGTTTTTTTTCTCGGCTGACAACATTTTTTTCTTGAATTCTGTCTGGATGCAAGTCGAATGCATTCTTTTGACTTTTCATCAAACTTTTGTAATGCGTTGATTGCTGATCACTGTTGTACGTTAATTCACCTCTCACTAATACCTTGTTTTCAAACTTTTTGGAACGTTTTACGTGTATGCGTTTGCATTGTGAAATCTTGAAATGGAAATTTTTTGTTTCCTTCATATTGTTTCTTGTTGTCGTGCGGAAATCGGCCACATCGCAGTCTTTTCCTACATGTTTCACTTTTCCATGTTCAGATATTAGGTCATAAATTTCCTCCCGAGTTGCGATTACTTCTCTTTTCTTAAGCTTTTTTTCTATAAGGCCGAAGACTCTATCCGATGGGAAAAAACTATGGCCTGTCACTGGATATATGATTTCCACTTGGGTTATGTGTTTTGGTGCGATAGCAGCCAGCCAAAAGGAACACATTCCTATAAAAATAGAATTTTTATTCTGGCCACCGCATCCGTCTGATACAAGACGAATATTTTTGTATGGGGCCATGTCAATAGAACTCAAAGCGTTGAACACATGAAGCAATCATATTGGAATCACGGTCGTATTGATTGAATATGGTCCAAACATACGAATGAACCGTGCTCTGGTCAAGAGGTGATTTACTATGACCTTTTAATACCGTAAAGTTTTGTAGATAAATTTGACGGCTATAATAAGTGGTTGATCGGGTAGCTTCGGAAGGGGTAAATTCTTTTGACAATCAAATGACAAAATAAGTAAATTTTCAGTAGTGTCTTTCAATTTATTGTAAAACGCCTTGGCTCGAAGTTTGTGAACACGCAGTTCAATCATTAAATCACTTTTTTTTTGGTGGTCTTTTTCATTTTTCATTTTCTCGTTTAAACTCAGACAAGTAGAGCAAACGTCTGTCCGGGGAGTTCCAAATCCAACATTGTAGTTGCTGTTAAAAATATGTCTAAAATAAGATTCCTTCACAGGTACAGAACCTTCTTCAGACAAGTACATTTTCCATAATTTCCTAATGCTGAGTTCGAAAGGTAGGTACTTTCTATTACTTCTACCTCGGCAGTAGTGACTCTCAATGCACTCCAATTTTTCAATAAAAGCCATCACACAATTTTTCTTTGGAGCAAACTCAGCAGCCCTCTTGAAACCACCCCTTTTTTCTTGCAATAATCCTTCTTCATGAAACTGCTTAGTGATGTTGTTTATTCGAAACCTCGAGATGCCCAGTATCCAACAAAAGCTCTGTAAGCACACAGGAACCTTCTCCTTCTTTCTATTCACTATATAGTATTTAGTAGTTCTCATCTGGGTTTTGTACTGTTTTACTTCTTCTGGTTTTTTTTTTGGAAGGGTCGTCGTCTCTTTACATTTTTTATGTCTACATGTTTCACTACAAAATCATTTTAGTATTGTCTATCCGGCTTTATGTAAAACCTACTATGAAAATCTTGAATATCTCGCATGGAAAGTGTCGTGCATTTGAAAGCTCCTCCTTTATGATTGCACGTAGGGAACTCCGGCATACATTTTGCTGTGTATTTAAAACAGAAAGCACCTTTTAGGATAGGCCTAAAAAGTTTGCTTTCTTCTGGCTTAGTGTTTTAGCTAGTTGTTTTGGAAAGTGGCTTAAGAATTAATGTAAGCTGCTAGGTATAGGCCTAAGACCCAAATTATTGCAATAATGAGGTGTGTACACATATTGAGGTTAGGTAGGAAGATATACATTCCAATTATTTCAGTTACCTCATTTAGTCCCAATAAATTATAAAAATAATTGTAGAAACGTAGGCATACAGGACCTAAAATATGTATTTTACAAAGTTCTATCAGTATTATAATGCCACATTTAAGAACCTGGTCTATTACAGAAATAGTTTAAGGTTAGAATATTACAAACATACCTGCCATTTTTTTAAATATTTTTCTTCCATGATGATGGACTTTTCTTTGGTTTTCTTGCCCTTTCACTACCTCTAATTGGAGTAGCTAATGATTCCATTTATCAAACTATGAAATAACTTTAAAATATTATCAAACTTTACTGATAAAACACTGATCACAACATAGAACACATTAAAGAGAGCAAAGTTTCTCCAATCCAAAGCAATGGTCACGTGACCTGAAATGAGCTCCCTCATTGGCTGAATTTCCTTGGCATCAAAACTAACAATATCCTTCGGATAATGTGAGTTTTGATTCTTACCGTCAACTTTCGAAGGCTTTTTCTGTTGGATAAAGTAAGATTTGACACAAACCGTATTCATATTTAGATTCCCCGCAAAAAATCCTCTAATAAACCACTGCTTAAAATTTTTTTAAATTTGGATATTGTGAGTTTTGATTCTAGAGGCCTCACATCTACAGTTCCGATGCCGCTAAATAGCTTTTGCTTATTTACTTGTTACTATGGTAATTAATTCTGGTCTCCATGGTGTTGTGGACATCTTTAGTAGTAGTATTTAATATATTTCATTACTTATTCACTGCATCATCAGAAATGCGTATACACATAAATTTTATTTTATAATCGTTTAAGACAATTACAAAATAAGTACACGTATCTGTATACAAAATTAAAAAATATATCGAGACAATCGCATATTAAAAACATTCAAAATTGCAGGAACGATAAAGGTACAGTTCCGATGCCGCTAAATATCATTTGTTTATTTACTTGTTACTACGGTAATTAATTCTGGTCTCCATGGTGTTGTTGACATCTTTATACGGGTCAACGAAAAGGCATAATTAAAAGGGCCTAAATCGTGCGAACGGGGCAAAATATCAAATTCCAAGTTAGCCAGTATTTTTCGCCTTGTGTCAAAGGTTATCTGTGCAATCGGTGTAACGGTGTAGATTTGTATTCAGTACCCATAAATACACAGACTTTGAGTTTTAGGCTATATAATTATATAGATTGATGTTTCTGCGGAAAATACTTGTACTATTAACTTATTAGGTGTAGGCTTATATAAGTGCATAAGTGCATTAAAGTTGTGATAACGTTGGGCAGCTGGTGTCGATTGAAATTCTACGAAGTAATCATAGTCTCGCTGGTAAGGTTAGGAAGGTAGGCCAGCTGTTAACTTCGGCGAATGACAACACGCCTGTTTCAACTCCTGGCGTCTACCAGGTTCTGTGTAGTTGTGCCACGTGTTATGCGTGCGAGATACACGGAAACAGATGTTGACGGAAGTCCAAAAACACATGAGGTACACGAAGAAAGTTAACATGAAGGACTCGGCAATAGCGGAACATAGCTGTTAAAAATAAAGATTAGCCTATTTTTCGTTTCAACACACTACAGTCATAGTGAAGATCCGAATCGTTTTCCTCAGTTCATCACAAAAATGAATCTTCCTGCTGCGTTGCCATGACATTTGTATCCCAACAGCCAGGGGTGCCGATCCCCCCAACCCCTATGACGCTTCACCCCCCCAATTTTATAACAAAATCCCCTTTTCTCTCTTTTTACAGTAAAATTTCTTACCTAATCGAGCAAAGGCCGTGGCTTTCTAACTCAAAATTATTACAAAATATTACCTTTTACCGAAACGATATATTGATTGTAGGTAGTATAAACTAAAAAAATAAGTAAATAATTGCTTATCTAATCCGTCGAGTGACTTACTTGTAATTCCGCTTGACGCGTTTCAGGGCATATGCCCCATCTTCAGAATAATTCCTCTTCACAGAACGTCAGACATTAAGATTAAAATGTAATAAATTAAAATTAAAATCCATGGTTAAAATATTAACTCGTCAAAATATTAAAATATACTAAATGCACAGAGAAGCACGCACTATCACAACATGAGTTCACTTCGCGTTATAGCCGGTGTACACCGCCGCGATGTTAATCGCGCACTGACTGTCTGAGTAAACTGTTATCTGTGCAACGCATCTTGTATCTCAATGGCTGTGTCGTACAAGGGATTTGACTTGAAGTTAAGTTGGTCGTTTAATATGAATCCGCCGTCTTGTGAATTGTTCGTCTTTTTAAATTGTTTAAAGGCCTTGTAAATTTCGAATTCTTCTAATGTGTCCATATATCTGCCTTTTTTGCAAAGGTGCAATGGTTTAAAGTTGGTGTCAAAATCAGTGTAGTTATGATTATTATTTACGAGGTGACGTGCAAAGTTGGATTTGAGAATGTGGGTGTCGTTTTTTGGTAAATGTTCTTGGAAGCGTTTTTTGAACGCTCTGCCGGTTTGTCCAATATAGAAGCTGTTGCAATCGTCACATTGGATTTTATAGACACCTGTCCTCTGTTTTATTGGTTTTGCAGCTTTATGGTGAAGAATTTTCTTAATGTTGTTATCGGTCCGGAAATTTAAAGTTATATTCAATTTTCTAAAAATGTTGGTTAATGTGTGGGGTAAAGTTCGGCCGTAAATAGAAGTCACGTACGTGCTGTCTCGGTTACTACTCGGTTTTGTTTTCTTGTTATGTAACTTTTTCTGGTGTTTTTTGATCAAAGCATCGATCATAGAGCACGTATATCCATTGGCCTTAGCTATGTATTTAATGGTGTTGACTTCCTCCTGAAAGTCACTGATTTCCAACGGTATGGTGAGTAATCTATGTATGAAACTGTTATAGGCGGCCATTTTTTGCGGAAGAGGGTGATGGGAATCCGCGTGTATAGTGGCGTCGGTGGTGGTAGGTTTTCTGTATATTTGGTATTGAAAACTATTGTCAAACCTTGTTATTGTTAAATCGAGAAAATTAAGTTTATTTTCTATTTCAACCTCGAGGGTAAATTGTATGTTCTGTTTATATTATTTAAATAGTTTTTTAAATTATTGATCTGTCTTATGGTACCGTTAAAAATGATGAAGGTGTCATCTACATAACGTGTATATGATACTATCTTGTTATGCCATTTGTTTGCGCTGCTGAACATATGTGTGTTTTCGTAGTGGTTCAGGTATACGTCCGCCAATAATCCGGAGAGTGGGGATCCCATCGCTAAACCTTTCTTTTGTATATAGTATTTTCCATCAAATATAAAATAGTTTTGATTTAAAACAACTTCCAATAGAGCGGTTATCTCATTAATTTCATCAGGACTGCGTATGTTAGCTACAAAAAGATTATACTTGAGAATATTTATTGTATCCTGGACGGGTATATTTGTATAAAGGTCTACTATGTCGAAAGATGCGATTCTGTAATTAGGTTTAATTTTGATGTTTTTCAGTTTGTCGATAAATTCAGTGCAACTTTTTGTGCTATGGTTATTCTTTAAGCTTATACTGTTCTTTATTATTTGTACTAGTTTTTTACTGATTTTGTAACTCGGAGCAGTGGTGAAGTTCACAAGCGGCCTAATTGGTACACTGGGTTTATGAATCTTTGGCAAACCAGTGAACTGGGGAGCCTCTGCATTAATAGGTTTCAATGAGTGACGTGTGGCGCTATCGAACAAGTGCGTACAGCGATTAACTGTGTTATTCAGGGCTTTAACGAAATCGTCTGACGGGTCGGCATTTACCATTGTAATATTATTATTTTCAATGAATTGATTAACCTTTTGCGAATATTGGTTTTTGTCCATTATAACGATAGTGTTTCCCTTGTCCGCCTTTGTAATGAGTGCATCATTGTTAGATAATTTGTCTTTGATTTGTTTTAAGGTTTTAATTTCATTCATATATTTAAAGTTTAGTTTAGGGCTTTTTTTGTTCGAAAATTTATTGAGTTTGTTTTTAATCAAAACTCGAGCCTCATTTTGTAAGTTTATGTTTGGTATTGACTTTATAGCCGTCTCAGCGCAAATTATTTCATGGTATATGTGGTTTTTATTGCTGTGGGGTATGTTGTAGTTTAGACCCTTGTTAAGTACGTCCATTTCATTCTTATTAAAGTTTATCGATGTTAGATTAGATACGCGCGCATAGAATTCATGTTTACAGGTGACGTTATCTTCGTTTGGTTTTTGTTTACTTTTGAGAGTTCTAAGTTTCTTATCATGTTTTGTATATACACGTTGCATTACATCGTTGATGTATTTATTGCAATCATGTAATATATTGTCTAATTGTAATGCATGGACACTGTTAAGCAGCTTCAAATGGGACAAATATAATTCTTTGTTCAATTCTGTCTTTTTCCTATATAAATATCTCAACTCCTCCTTTAACCACATCACCTGTGCACGCTATTTGATTTTTGTGGCCGTCTTGGAGTTATTGTTTATTTTGATAGAGGCATACTTAGGTATTAAATTGTTTCTGATGCATTCTTTATTAAATTTTATATGGGAATTGGTTTTTAATAATTTAATCTTAATGTTCTGAAATTTGAATACTGTAGATGCTTGACTTGCTTCCAGTTTAATATTCATTTTTAAAGTATCCAAGTCACTGTATTAAATAAATAATTGCTTATCTAATCCGTCGAGTGACTTACTTGTAATTCCGCTTGACGCGTTTCAGGGCATATGCCCCATCTTCAGAATAATTCCTCTTCACAGAACGTCAGACATTAAGATTAAAATGTAATAAATTAAAATTAAAATCCATGGTTAAAATATTAACTCGTCAAAATATTAAAATATACTAAATGCACAGAGAAGCACGCACTATCACAACATGAGTTCACTTCGCGTTATAGCCGGTGTACACCGCCGCGATGTTAATCGCGCACTGACTGTCTGAGTAAACTGTTATCTGTGCAACGCATCTTGTATCTCAATGGCTGTGTCGTACAAGGGATTTGACTTGAAGTTAAGTTGGTCGTTTAATATGAATCCGCCGTCTTGTGAATTGTTCGTCTTTTTAAATTGTTTAAAGGCCTTGTAAATTTCGAATTCTTCTAATGTGTCCATATATCTGCCTTTTTTGCAAAGGTGCAATGGTTTAAAGTTGGTGTCAAAATCAGTGTAGTTATGATTATTATTTACGAGGTGACGTGCAAAGTTGGATTTGAGAATGTGGGTGTCGTTTTTTGGTAAATGTTCTTGGAAGCGTTTTTTGAACGCTCTGCCGGTTTGTCCAATATAGAAGCTGTTGCAATCGTCACATTGGATTTTATAGACACCTGTCCTCTGTTTTATTGGTTTTGCAGCTTTATGGTGAAGAATTTTCTTAATGTTGTTATCGGTCCGGAAAGTTAAAGTTATATTCAATTTTCTAAAAATGTTGGTTAATGTATGGGGTAAAGTTCGGCCGTAAATAGAAGTCACGTACGTGCTGTCTCGGTTACTACTCGGTTTTGTTTTCTTGTTATGTAACTTTTTCTGGTGTTTTTTGATCAAAGCATCGATCATAGAGCACGTATATCCATTGGCCTTAGCTATGTATTTAATGGTGTTGACTTCCTCCTGAAAGTCACTGATTTCCAACGGTATGGTGAGTAATCTATGTATGAAACTGTTATAGGCGGCCATTTTTTGCGGAAGAGGGTGATGGGAATCCGCGTGTATAGTGGCGTCGGTGGTGGTAGGTTTTCTGTATATTTGGTATTGAAAACTATTGTCAAACCTTGTTATTGTTAAATCGAGAAAATTAAGTTTATTTTCTATTTCAACCTCGAGGGTAAATTGTATGTTCTTGTTTATATTATTTAAATAGTTTTTTAAATTATTGATCTGTCTTATGGTACCGTTAAAAATGATGAAGGTGTCATCTACATAACGTGTATATGATACTATCTTGTTATGCCATTTGTTTGCGCTGCTGAACATATGTGTGTTTTCGTAGTGGTTCAGGTATACGTCCGCCAATAATCCGGAGAGTGGGGATCCCATCGCTAAACCTTTCTTTTGTATATAGTATTTTCCATCAAATATAAAATAGTTTTGATTTAAAACAACTTCCAATAGAGCGGTTATCTCATTAATTTCATCAGGACTGCGTATGTTAGCTACAATAAGATTATACTTGAGAATATTTATTGTATCCTGGACGGGTATATTTGTATAAAGGTCTACTATGTCGAAAGATGCGATTCTGTAATTAGGTTTAATTTTGATGTTTTTCAGTTTGTCGATAAATTCAGTGCAACTTTTTGTGCTATGGTTATTCTTTAAGCTTATACTGTTCTTTATTATTTGTACTAGTTTTTTACTGATTTTGTAACTCGGAGCAGTGGTGAAGTTCACAAGCGGCCTAATTGGTACACTGGGTTTATGAATCTTTGGCAAACCAGTGAACTGGGGAGCCTCTGCATTAATAGGTTTCAATGAGTGACGTGTGGCGCTATCGAACAAGTGCGTACAGCGATTAACTGTGTTATTCAGGGCTTTAACGAAATCGGCTGACGGGTCGGCATTTACCATTGTAATATTATTATTTTCAATGAATTGATTAACCTTTTGCGAATATTGGTTTTTGTCCATTATAACGATAGTGTTTCCCTTGTCCGCCTTTGTAATGAGTGCATCATTGTTAGATAATTTGTCTTTGATTTGTTTTAAGGTTTTAATTTCATTCATATATTTAAAGTTCAGTTTAGGGCTTTTTTTGTTCGAAAATTTATTGAGTTTGTTTTTAGTCAAAACTCGAGCCTCATTTTGTAAGTTTATGTTTGGTATTGACTTTATAGCCGTCTCAGCGCAAATTATTTCATGGTATATGTGGTTTTTATTGCTGTGGGGTATGTTGTAGTTTAGACCCTTGTTAAGTACGTCCATTTCATTCTTATTAAAGTTTATCGATGTTAGATTAGATACGCGCGCATAGAATTCATGTTTACAGGTGACGTTATCTTCGTTTGGTTTTTGTTTACTTTTGAGGGTTCTAAGTTTCTTATCATGTTTTGTATATACACGTTGCATTACATCGTTGATGTATTTATTGCAATCATGTAATATATTGTCTAATTGTAATGCATGGACACTGTTAAGCAGCTTCAAATGGGACAAATATAATTCTTTGTTCAATTCTGTCTTTTTCCTATATAAATATCTCAACTCCTCCTTTAACCACATCACCTGTGCACGCTCTTTGATTTTTGTGGCCGTCTTGGAGTTATTGTTTATTTTGATAGAGGCATACTTAGGTATTAAATTGTTTCTGATGCATTCTTTATTAAATTTTATATGGGAATTGGTTTTTAATAATTTAATCTTAATGTTCTGAAATTTGAATACTGTAGATGCTTGACTTGCTTCCAGTTTAATATTCATTTTTAAAGTATCCAAGTCACTGTATTAAATAAATATTTGCTTATCTAATCCGTCGAGTGACTTACTTGTAATTTCGCTTGACGCGTTTCAGGGCATATGCCCCATCTTCAGAATAATTCCTCTTCACAGAACGTCAGACATTAAGATTAAAATGTAATAAATTAAAATTAAAATCCATGGTTAAAATATTAACTCGTCAAAATATTAAAATATACTAAATGCACAGAGAAGCACGCACTATCACAACATGAGTTCACTTCGCGTTATAGCCGGTGTACACCGCCGCGATGTTAATCGCGCACTGACTGTCTGAGTAAACTGTTATCTGTGCAACGCATCTTGTATCTCAATGGCTGTGTCGTACAAGGGATTTGACTTGAAGTTAAGTTGGTCGTTTAATATGAATCCGCCGTCTTGTGAATTGTTCGTCTTTTTAAATTGTTTAAAGGCCTTGTAAATTTCGAATTCTTCTAATGTGTCCATATATCTGCCTTTTTTGCAAAGGTGCAATGGTTTAAAGTTGGTGTCAAAATCAGTGTAGTTATGATTATTATTTACGAGGTGACGTGCAAAGTTGGATTTGAGAATGTGGGTGTCGTTTTTTGGTAAATGTTCTTGGAAGCGTTTTTTGAACGCTCTGCCGGTTTGTCCAATATAGAAGCTGTTGCAATCGTCACATTGGATTTTATAGACACCTGTCCTCTGTTTTATTGGTTTTGCAGCTTTATGGTGAAGAATTTTCTTAATGTTGTTATCGGTCCGGAAAGTTAAAGTTATATTCAATTTTCTAAAAATGTTGGTTAATGTATGGGGTAAAGTTCGGCCGTAAATAGAAGTCACGTACGTGCTGTCTCGGTTACTACTCGGTTTTGTTTTCTTGTTATGTAACTTTTTCTGGTGTTTTTTGATCAAAGCATCGATCATAGAGCACGTATATCCATTGGCCTTAGCTATGTATTTAATGGTGTTGACTTCCTCCTGAAAGTCACTGATTTCCAACGGTATGGTGAGTAATCTATGTATGAAACTGTTATAGGCGGCCATTTTTTGCGGAAGAGGGTGATGGGAATCCGCGTGTATAGTGGCGTCGGTGGTGGTAGGTTTTCTGTATATTTGGTATTGAAAACTATTGTCAAACCTTGTTATTGTTAAATCGAGAAAATTAAGTTTATTTTCTATTTCAACCTCGAGGGTAAATTGTATGTTCTTGTTTATATTATTTAAATAGTTTTTTAAATTATTGATCTGTCTTATGGTACCGTTAAAAATGATGAAGGTGTCATCTACATAACGTGTATATGATACTATCTTGTTATGCCATTTGTTTGCGCTGCTGAACATATGTGTGTTTACGTAGTGGTTCAGGTATATGTCCGCCAATAATCCGGAGAGTGGGGATACCATCGCTAAACCTTTCTTTTGTATATAGTATTTTCCATCAAATATAAAATAGTTTTGATTTAAAACAACTTCCAATAGAGCGGTTATCTCATTAATTTCATCAGGACTGCGTATGTTAGCTACAATAAGATTATACTTGAGAATATTTATTGTATCCTGGACGGGTATATTTGTATAAAGGTCTACTATGTCGAAAGATGCGATTCTGTAATTAGGTTTAATTTTGATGTTTTTCAGTTTGTCGATAAATTCAGTGCAACTTTTTGTGCTATGGTTATTCTTTAAGCTTATACTGTTCTTTATTATTTGTACTAGTTTTTTACTGATTTTGTAACTCGGAGCAGTGGTGAAGTTCACAAGCGGCCTAATTGGTACACTGGGTTTATGAATCTTTGGCAAACCAGTGAACTGGGGAGCCTCTGCATTAATAGGTTTCAATGAGTGACGTGTGGTGCTATCGAACAAGTGCGTACAGCGATTAACTGTGTTATTCAGGGCTTTAACGAAATCGGCTGACGGGTCGGCATTTACCATTGTAATATTATTATTTTCAATGAATTGATTAACCTTTTGCGAATATTGGTTTTTGTCCATTATAACGATAGTGTTTCCCTTGTCCGCCTTTGTAATGAGTGCATCATTGTTAGATAATTTGTCTTTGATTTGTTTTAAGGTTTTAATTTCATTCATATATTTAAAGTTTAGTTTAGGGCTTTTTTTGTTCGAAAATTTACTGAGTTTGTTTTTAATCAAAACTCGAGCCTCATTTTGTAAGTTTATGTTTGGTATTGACTTTATAGCCGTCTCAGCGCAAATTATTTCATGGTATATGTGGTTTTTATTGCTGTGGGGTATGTTGTAGTTTAGACCCTTGTTAAGTACGTCCATTTCATTCTTATTAAAGTTTATCGATGTTAGATTAGATACGCGCGCATAGAATTCATGTTTACAGGTGACGTTATCTTCGTTTGGTTTTTGTTTACTTTTGAGAGTTCTAAGTTTCTTATCATGTTTTGTATATACACGTTGCATTACATCGTTGATGTATTTATTGCAATCATGTAATATATTGTCTAATTGTAATGCATGGACACTGTTAAGCAGCTTCAAATGGGACAAATATAATTCTTTGTTCAATTCTGTCTTTTTCCTATATAAATATCTCAACTCCTCCTTTAACCACATCACCTGTGCACGCTATTTGATTTTTGTGGCCGTCTTGGAGTTATTGTTTATTTTGATAGAGGCATACTTAGGTATTAAATTGTTTCTGATGCATTCTTTATTAAATTTTATATGGGAATTGGTTTTTAATAATTTAATCTTAATGTTCTGAAATTTGAATACTGTAGATGCTTGACTTGCTTCCAGTTTAATATTCATTTTTAAAGTATCCAAGTCACTGTATTAAATAAATAATTGCTTATCTAATCCGTCGAGTGACTTACTTGTAATTCCGCTTGACGCGTTTCAGGGCATATGCCCCATCTTCAGAATAATTCCTCTTCACAGAACGTCAGACATTAAGATTAAAATGTAATAAATTAAAATTAAAATCCATGGTTAAAATATTAACTCGTCAAAATATTAAAATATACTAAATGCACAGAGAAGCACGCACTATCACAACATGAGTTCACTTCGCGTTATAGCCGGTGTACACCGCCGCGATGTTAATCGCGCACTGACTGTCTGAGTAAACTGTTATCTGTGCAACGCATCTTGTATCTCAATGGCTGTGTCGTACAAGGGATTTGACTTGAAGTTAAGTTGGTCGTTTAATATGAATCCGCCGTCTTGTGAATTGTTCGTCTTTTTAAATTGTTTAAAGGCCTTGTAAATTTCGAATTCTTCTAATGTGTCCATATATCTGCCTTTTTTGCAAAGGTGCAATGGTTTAAAGTTGGTGTCAAAATCAGTGTAGTTATGATTATTATTTACGAGGTGACGTGCAAAGATGGATTTGAGAATGTGGGTGTCGTTTTTTGGTAAATGTTCTTGGAAGCGTTTTTTGAACGCTCTGCCGGTTTGTCCAATATAGAAGCTGTTGCAATCGTCACATTGGATTTTATAGACACCTGTCCTCTGTTTTATTGGTTTTGCAGCTTTATGGTGAAGAATTTTCTTAATGTTGTTATCGGTCCGGAAAGTTAAAGTTATATTCAATTTTCTAAAAATGTTGGTTAATGTATGGGGTAAAGTCCGGCCGTAAATAGAAGTCACGTACGTGCTGTCTCGGTTACTACTCGGTTTTATTTTCTTGTTATGTAACTTTTTCTGGTGTTTTTTGATCAAAGCATCGATCATAGAGCACGTATATCCATTGGCCTTAGCTATGTATTTAATGGTGTTGACTTCCTCCTGAAAGTCACTGATTTCCAACGGTATGGTGAGTAATCTATGTATGAAACTGTTATAGGCGGCCATTTTTTGCGGAAGAGGGTGATGGGAATCCGCGTGTATAGTGGCGTCGGTGGTGGTAGGTTTTCTGTATATTTGGTATTGAAAACTATTGTCAAACCTTGTTATTGTTAAATCGAGAAAATTAAGTTTATTTTCTATTTCAACCTCGAGGGTAAATTGTATGTTCTTGTTTATATTATTTAAATAGTTTTTTAAATTATTGATCTGTCTTATGGTACCGTTAAAAATGATGAAGGTGTCATCTACATAACGTGTATATGATACTATCTTGTTATGCCATTTGTTTGCGCTGCTGAACATATGTGTGTTTTCGTAGTGGTTCAGGTATATGTCCGCCAATAATCCGGAGAGTGGGGATACCATCGCTAAACCTTTCTTTTGTATATAGTATTTTCCATCAAATATAAAATAGTTTTGATTTAAAACAACTTCCAATAGAGCGGTTATCTCATTAATTTCATCAGGACTGCGTATGTTAGCTACAATAAGATTATACTTGAGAATATTTATTGTATCCTGGACGGGTATATTTGTATAAAGGTCTACTATGTCGAAAGATGCGATTCTGTAATTAGGTTTAATTTGGATGTTTTTCAGTTTGTCGATAAATTCAGTGCAACTTTTTGTGCTATGGTTATTCTTTAAGCTTATACTGTTCTTTATTATTTGTACTAGTTTTTTACTGATTTTGTAACTCGGAGCAGTGGTGAAGTTCACAAGCGGCCTAATTGGTACACTGGGTTTATGAATCTTTGGCAAACCAGTGAACTGGGGAGCCTCTGCATTAATAGGTTTCAATGAGTGACGTGTGGTGCTATCGAACAAGTGCGTACAGCGATTAACTGTGTTATTCAGGGCTTTAACGAAATCGGCTGACGGGTCGGCATTTACCATTGTAATATTATTATTTTCAATGAATTGATTAACCTTTTGCGAATATTGGTTTTTGTCCATTATAACGATAGTGTTTCCCTTGTCCGCCTTTGTAATGAGTGCATCATTGTTAGATAATTTGTCTTTGATTTGTTTTAAGGTTTTAATTTCATTCATATATTTAAAGTTTAGTTTAGGGCTTTTTTTGTTCGAAAATTTATTGAGTTTGTTTTTAATCAAAACTCGAGCCTCATTTTGTAAGTTTATGTTTGGTATTGACTTTATAGCCGTCTCAGCGCAAATTATTTCATGGTATATGTGGTTTTTATTGCTGTGGGGTATGTTGTAGTTTAGACCCTTGTTAAGTACGTCCATTTCATTCTTATTAAAGTTTATCGATGTTAGATTAGATACGCGCGCATAGAATTCATGTTTACAGGTGACGTTATCTTCGTTTGGTTTTTGTTTACTTTTGAGAGTTCTAAGTTTCTTATCATGTTTTGTATATACACGTTGCATTACATCGTTGATGTATTTATTGCAATCATGTAATATATTGTCTAATTGTAATGCATGGACACTGTTAAGCAGCTTCAAATGGGACAAATATAATTCTTTGTTCAATTCTGTCTTTTTCCTATATAAATATCTCAACTCCTCCTTTAACCACATCAACTGTGCACGCTCTTTGATTTTTGTGGCCGTCTTGGAGTTATTGTTTATTTTGATAGAGGCATACTTAGGTATTAAATTGTTTCTGATGCATTCTTTATTAAATTTTATATGGGAATTGGTTTTTAATAATTTAATCTTAATGTTCTGAAATTTGAATACTGTAGATGCTTGACTTGCTTCCAGTTTAATATTCATTTTTAAAGTATCCAAGTCACTGTATTAAATAAATAATTGCTTATCTAATCCGTCGAGTGACTTACTTGTAATTCCGCTTGACGCGTTTCAGGGCATATGCCCCATCTTCAGAATAATTCCTCTTCACAGAACGTCAGACATTAAGATTAAAATGTAATAAATTAAAATTAAAATCCATGGTTAAAATATTAACTCGTCAAAATATTAAAATATACTAAATGCACAGAGAAGCACGCACTATCACAACATGAGTTCACTTCGCGTTATAGCCGGTGTACACCGCCGCGATGTTAATCGCGCACTGACTGTCTGAGTAAACTGTTATCTGTGCAACGCATCTTGTATCTCAATGGCTGTGTCGTACAAGGGATTTGACTTGAAGTTAAGTTGGTCGTTTAATATGAATCCGCCGTCTTGTGAATTGTTCGTCTTTTTAAATTGTTTAAAGGCCTTGTAAATTTCGAATTCTTCTAATGTGTCCATATATCTGCCTTTTTTGCAAAGGTGCAATGGTTTAAAGTTGGTGTCAAAATCAGTGTAGTTATGATTATTATTTACGAGGTGACGTGCAAAGTTGGATTTGAGAATGTGGGTGTCGTTTTTTGGTAAATGTTCTTGGAAGCGTTTCTTTAACGCTCTGCCGGTTTGTCCAATATAGAAGCTGTTGCAATCGTCACATTGGATTTTATAGACACCTGTCCTCTGTTTTATTGGTTTTGCAGCTTTATGGTGAAGAATTTTCTTAATGTTGTTATCGGTCCGGAAAGTTAAAGTTATATTCAATTTTCTAAAAATGTTGGTTAATGTATGGGGTAAAGTTCGGCCGTAAATAGAAGTCACGTACGTGCTGTCTCGGTTACTACTCGGTTTTGTTTCTTGTTATGTAACTTTTTCTGGTGTTTTTTGATCAAAGCATCGATCATAGAGCACGTATATCCATTGGCCTTAGCTATGTATTTAATGGTGTTGACTTCCTCCTGAAAGTCACTGATTTCCAACGGTATGGTGAGTAATCTATGTATGAAACTGTTATAGGCGGCCATTTTTTGCGGAAGAGGGTGATGGGAATCCGCGTGTATAGTGGCGTCGGTGGTGGTAGGTTTTCTGTATATTTGGTATTGAAAATTATTGTCTAACCTTGTTATTGTTAAATCGAGAAAATTAAGTTTATTTTCTATTTCAACCTCGAGGGTAAATTGTATGTTCTTGTTTATATTATTTAAATAGTTTTTTAAATTATTGATCTGTCTTATGGTACCGTTAAAAATGATGAAGGTGTCATCTACATAACGTGTATATGATACTATCTTGTTATGCCATTTGTTTGCGCTGCTGAACATATGTGTGTTTTCGTAGTGGTTCAGGTATATGTCCGCCAATAATCCGGAGAGTGGGGATACCATCGCTAAACCTTTCTTTTGTATATAGTATTTTCCATCAAATATAAAATAGTTTTGATTTAAAACAACTTCCAATAGAGCGGTTATCTCATTAATTTCATCAGGACTGCGTATGTTAGCTACAATAAGATTATACTTGAGAATATTTATTGTATCCTGGACGGGTATATTTGTATAAAGGTCTACTATGTCGAAAGATGCGATTCTGTAATTAGGTTTAATTTTGATGTTTTTCAGTTTGTCGATAAATTCAGTGCAACTTTTTGTGCTATGGTTATTCTTTAAGCTTATACTGTTCTTTATTATTTGTACTAGTTTTTTACTGATTTTGTAACTCGGAGCAGTGGTGAAGTTCACAAGCGGCCTAAATGGTACACTGGGTTTATGAATCTTTGGCAAACCAGTGAACTGGGGAGCCTCTGCATTAATAGGTTTCAATGAGTGACGTGTGGTGCTATCGAACAAGTGCGTACAGCGATTAACTGTGTTATTCAGGGCTTTAACGAAATCGGCTGACGGGTCGGCATTTACCATTGTAATATTATTATTTTCAATGAATTGATTAACCTTTTGCGAATATTGGTTTTTGTCCATTATAACGATAGTGTTTCCCTTGTCCGCCTTTGTAATGAGTGCATCATTGTTAGATAATTTGTCTTTGATTTGTTTTAAGGTTTTAATTTCATTCATATATTTAAAGTTTAGTTTAGGGCTTTTTTTGTTCGAAAATTTATTGAGTTTGTTTTTAATCAAAACTCGAGCCTCATTTTGTAAGTTTATGTTTGGTATTGACTTTATAGCCGTCTCAGCGCAAATTATTTCATGGTATATGTGGTTTTTATTGCTGTGGGGTATGTTGTAGTTTAGACCCTTGTTAAGTACGTCCATTTCATTCTTATTAAAGTTTATCGATGTTAGATTAGATACGCGCGCATAGAATTCATGTTTACAGGTGACGTTATCTTCGTTTGGTTTTTGTTTACTTTTGAGAGTTCTAAGTTTCTTATCATGTTTTGTATATACACGTTGCATTACATCGTTGATGTATTTATTGCAATCATGTAATATATTGTCTAATTGTAATGCATGGACACTGTTAAGCAGCTTCAAATGGGACAAATATAATTCTTTGTTCAATTCTGTCTTTTTCCTATATAAATATCTCAACTCCTCCTTTAACCACATCACCTGTGCACGCTCTTTGATTTTTGTGGCCGTCTTGGAGTTATTGTTTATTTTGATAGAGGCATACTTAGGTATTAAATTGTTTCTGATGCATTCTTTATTAAATTTTATATGGGAATTGGTTTTTAATAATTTAATCTTAATGTTCTGAAATTTGAATACTGTAGATGCTTGACTTGCTTCCAGTTTAATATTCATTTTTAAAGTATCCAAGTCACTGTATTAAATAAATAATTGCTTATCTAATCCGTCGAGTGACTTACTTGTAATTCCGCTTGACGCGTTTCAGGGCATATGCCCCATCTTCAGAATAATTCCTCTTCACAGAACGTCAGACATTAAGATTAAAATGTAATAAATTAAAATTAAAATCCATGGTTAAAATATTAACTCGTCAAAATATTAAAATATACTAAATGCACAGAGAAGCACGCACTATCACAACATGAGTTCACTTCGCGTTATAGCCGGTGTACACCGCCGCGATGTTAATCGCGCACTGACTGTCTGAGTAAACTGTTATCTGTGCAACGCATCTTGTATCTCAATGGCTGTGTCGTACAAGGGATTTGACTTGAAGTTAAGTTGGTCGTTTAATATGAATCCGCCGTCTTGTGAATTGTTCGTCTTTTTAAATTGTTTAAAGGCCTTGTAAATTTCGAATTCTTCTAATGTGTTCATATATCTGCCTTTTTTGCAAAGGTGCAATGGTTTAAAGTTGGTGTCAAAATCAGTGTAGTTATGATTATTATTTACGAGGTGACGTGCAAAGTTGGATTTGAGAATGTGGGTGTCGTTTTTTGGTAAATGTTCTTGGAAGCGTTTTTTGAACGCTCTGCCGGTTTGTCCAATATAGAAGCTGTTGCAATCGTCACATTGGATTTTATAGACACCTGTCCTCTGTTTTATTGGTTTTGCAGCTTTATGGTGAAGAATTTTCTTAATGTTGTTATCGGTCCGGAAAGTTAAAGTTATATTCAATTTTCTAAAAATGTTGGTTAATGTATGGGGTAAAGTTCGGCCGTAAATAGAAGTCACGTACGTGCTGTCTCGGTTACTACTCGGTTTTGTTTTCTTGTTATGTAACTTTTTCTGGTGTTTTTTGATCAAAGCATCGATCATAGAGCACGTATATCCATTGGCCTTAGCTATGTATTTAATGGTGTTGACTTCCTCCTGAAAGTCACTGATTTCCAACGGTATGGTGAGTAATCTATGTATGAAACTGTTATAGGCGGCCATTTTTTGCGGAAGAGGGTGATGGGAATCCGCGTGTATAGTGGCGTCGGTGGTGGTAGGTTTTCTGTATATTTGGTATTGAAAACTATTGTCAAACCTTGTTATTGTTAAATCGAGAAAATTAAGTTTATTTTCTATTTCAACCTCGAGGGTAAATTGTATGTTCTTGTTTATATTATTTAAATAGTTTTTTAAATTATTGATCTGTCTTATGGTACCGTTAAAAATGATGAAGGTGTCATCTGCATAACGTGTATATGATACTATCTTGTTATGCCATTTGTTTGCGCTGCTGAACATATGTGTGTTTTCGTAGTGGTTCAGGTATATGTCCGCCAATAATCCGGAGAGTGGGGATCCCATCGCTAAACCTTTCTTTTGTATATAGTATTTTCCATCAAATATAAAATAGTTTTGATTTAAAACAACTTCCAATAGAGCGGTTATCTCATTAATTTCATCAGGACTGCGTATGTTAGCTACAATAAGATTATACTTGAGAATATTTATTGTATCCTGGACGGGTATATTTGTATAAAGGTCTACTATGTCGAAAGATGCGATTCTGTAATTAGGTTTAATTTGGATGTTTTTCAGTTTGTCGATAAATTCAGTGCAACTTTTTGTGCTATGGTTATTCTTTAAGCTTATACTGTTCTTTATTATTTGTACTAGTTTTTTACTGATTTTGTAACTCGGAGCAGTGGTGAAGTTCACAAGCGGCCTAATTGGTACACTGGGTTTATGAATCTTTGGCAAACCAGTGAACTGGGGAGCCTCTGCATTAATAGGTTTCAATGAGTGACGTGTGGCGCTATCGAACAAGTGCGTACAGCGATTAACTGTGTTATTCAGGGCTTTAACGAAATCGGCTGACGGGTCGGCATTTACCATTGTAATATTATTATTTTCAATGAATTGATTAACCTTTTGCGAATATTGGTTTTTGTCCATTATAACGATAGTGTTTCCCTTGTCCGCCTTTGTAACGAGTGCATCATTGTTAGATAATTTGTCTTTGATTTGTTTTAAGGTTTTAATTTCATTCATATATTTAAAGTTTAGTTTAGGGCTTTTTTTGTTCGAAAATTTATTGAGTTTGTTTTTAATCAAAACTCGAGCCTCATTTTGTAAGTTTATGTTTGGTATTGACTTTATAGCCGTCTCAGCGCAAATTATTTCATGGTATATGTGGTTTTTATTGCTGTGGGGTATGTTGTAGTTTAGACCCTTGTTAAGTACGTCCATTTCATTCTTATTAAAGTTTATCGATGTTAGATTAGATACGCGCGCATAGAATTCATGTTTACAGGTGACGTTATCTTCGTTTGGTTTTTGTTTACTTTTGAGAGTTCTAAGTTTCTTATCATGTTTTGTATATACACGTTGCATTACATCGTTGATGTATTTATTGCAATCATGTAATATATTGTCTAATTGTAATGCATGGACACTGTTAAGCAGCTTCAAATGGGACAAATATAATTCTTTGTTCAATTCTGTCTTTTTCCTATATAAATATCTCAACTCCTCCTTTAACCACATCACCTGTGCACGCTCTTTGATTTTTGTGGCCGTCTTGGAGTTATTGTTTATTTTGATAGAGGCATACTTAGGTATTAAATTGTTTCTGATGCATTCTTTATTAAATTTTATATGGGAATTGGTTTTTAATAATTTAATCTTAATGTTCTGAAATTTGAATACTGTAGATGCTTGACTTGCTTCCAGTTTAATATTCATTTTTAAAGTATCCAAGTCACTGTATTAAATAAATAATTGCTTATCTAATCCGTCGAGTGACTTACTTGTAATTCCGCTTGACGCGTTTCAGGGCATATGCCCCATCTTCAGAATAATTCCTCTTCACAGAACGTCAGACATTAAGATTAAAATGTAATAAATTAAAATTAAAATCCATGGTTAAAATATTAACTCGTCAAAATATTAAAATATACTAAATGCACAGAGAAGCACGCACTATCACAACATGAGTTCACTTCGCGTTATAGCCGGTGTACACCGCCGCGATGTTAATCGCGCACTGACTGTCTGAGTAAACTGTTATCTGTGCAACGCATCTTGTATCTCAATGGCTGTGTCGTACAAGGGATTTGACTTGAAGTTAAGTTGGTCGTTTAATATGAATCCGCCGTCTTGTGAATTGTTCGTCTTTTTAAATTGTTTAAAGGCCTTGTAAATTTCGAATTCTTCTAATGTGTCCATATATCTGCCTTTTTTGCAAAGGTGCAATGGTTTAAAGTTGGTGTCAAAATCAGTGTAGTTATGATTATTATTTACGAGGTGACGTGCAAAGTTGGATTTGAGAATGTGGGTGTCGTTTTTTGGTAAATGTTCTTGGAAGCGTTTCTTGAACGCTCTGCCGGTTTGTCCAATATAGAAGCTGTTGCAATCGTCACATTGGATTTTATAGACACCTGTCCTCTGTTTTATTGGTTTTGCAGCTTTATGGTGAAGAATTTTCTTAATGTTGTTATCGGTCCGGAAATTTAAAGTTATATTCAATTTTCTAAAAATGTTGGTTAATGTATGGGGTAAAGTTCGGCCGTAAATAGAAGTCACGTACGTGCTGTCTCGGTTACTACTCGGTTTTGTTTCTTGTTATGTAACTTTTTCTGGTGTTTTTTGATCAAAGCATCGATCATAGAGCACGTATATCCATTGGCCTTAGCTATGTATTTAATGGTGTTGACTTCCTCCTGAAAGTCACTGATTTCCAACGGTATGGTGAGTAATCTATGTATGAAACTGTTATAGGCGGCCATTTTTTGCGGAAGAGGGTGATGGGAATCCGCGTGTATAGTGGCGTCGGTGGTGGTAGGTTTTCTGTATATTTGGTATTGAAAACTATTGTCAAACCTTGTTATTGTTAAATCGAGAAAATTAAGTTTATTTTCTATTTCAACCTCGAGGGTAAATTGTATGTTCTTGTTTATATTATTTAAATAGTTTTTTAAATTATTGATCTGTCTTATGGTACCGTTAAAAATGATGAAGGTGTCATCTACATAACGTGTATATGATACTATCTTGTTATGCCATTTGTTTGCGCTGCTGAACATATGTGTGTTTTCGTAGTGGTTCAGGTATATGTCCGCCAATAATCCGGAGAGTGGGGATACCATCGCTAAACCTTTCTTTTGTATATAGTATTTTCCATCAAATATAAAATAGTTTTGATTTAAAACAACTTCCAATAGAGCGGTTATCTCATTAATTTCATCAGGACTGCGTATGTTAGCTACAATAAGATTATACTTGAGAATATTTATTGTATCCTGGACGGGTATATTTGTATAAAGGTCTACTATGTCGAAAGATGCGATTCTGTAATTAGGTTTAATTTTGATGTTTTTCAGTTTGTCGATAAATTCAGTGCAACTTTTTGTGCTATGGTTATTCTTTAAGCTTATACTGTTCTTTATTATTTGTACTAGTTTTTTACTGATTTTGTAACTCGGAGCAGTGGTGAAGTTCACAAGCGGCCTAAATGGTACACTGGGTTTATGAATCTTTGGCAAACCAGTGAACTGGGGAGCCTCTGCATTAATAGGTTTCAATGAGTGACGTGTGGTGCTATCGAACAAGTGCGTACAGCGATTAACTGTGTTATTCAGGGCTTTAACGAAATCGGCTGACGGGTCGGCATTTACCATTGTAATATTATTATTTTCAATGAATTGATTAACCTTTTGCGAATATTGGTTTTTGTCCATTATAACGATAGTGTTTCCCTTGTCCGCCTTTGTAATGAGTGCATCATTGTTAGATAATTTGTCTTTGATTTGTTTTAAGGTTTTAATTTCATTCATATATTTAAAGTTTAGTTTAGGGCTTTTTTTGTTCGAAAATTTATTGAGTTTGTTTTTAATCAAAACTCGAGCCTCATTTTGTAAGTTTATGTTTGGTATTGACTTTATAGCCGTCTCAGCGCAAATTATTTCATGGTATATGTGGTTTTTATTGCTGTGGGGTATGTTGTAGTTTAGACCCTTGTTAAGTACGTCCATTTCATTCTTATTAAAGTTTATCGATGTTAGATTAGATACGCGCGCATAGAATTCATGTTTACAGGTGACGTTATCTTCGTTTGGTTTTTGTTTACTTTTGAGAGTTCTAAGTTTCTTATCATGTTTTGTATATACACGTTGCATTACATCGTTGATGTATTTATTGCAATCATGTAATATATTGTCTAATTGTAATGCATGGACACTGTTAAGCAGCTTCAAATGGGACAAATATAATTCTTTGTTCAATTCTGTCTTTTTCCTATATAAATATCTCAACTCCTCCTTTAACCACATCACCTGTGCACGCTCTTTGATTTTTGTGGCCGTCTTGGAGTTATTGTTTATTTTGATAGAGGCATACTTAGGTATTAAATTGTTTCTGATGCATTCTTTATTAAATTTTATATGGGAATTGGTTTTTAATAATTTAATCTTAATATTCTGAAATTTGAATACTGTAGATGCTTGACTTGCTTCCAGTTTAATATTCATTTTTAAAGTATCCAAGTCACTGTATTAAATAAATAATTGCTTATCTAATCCGTCGAGTGACTTACTTGTAATTCCGCTTGACGCGTTTCAGGGCATATGCCCCATCTTCAGAATAATTCCTCTTCACAGAACGTCAGACATTAAGATTAAAATGTAATAAATTAAAATTAAAATCCATGGTTAAAATATTAACTCGTCAAAATATTAAAATATACTAAATGCACAGAGAAGCACGCACTATCACAACATGAGTTCACTTCGCGTTATAGCCGGTGTACACCGCCGCGATGTTAATCGCGCACTGACTGTCTGAGTAAACTGTTATCTGTGCAACGCATCTTGTATCTCAATGGCTGTGTCGTACAAGGGATTTGACTTGAAGTTAAGTTGGTCGTTTAATATGAATCCGCCGTCTTGTGAATTGTTCGTCTTTTTAAATTGTTTAAAGGCCTTGTAAATTTCGAATTCTTCTAATGTGTCCATATATCTGCCTTTTTTGCAAAGGTGCAATGGTTTAAAGTTGGTGTCAAAATCAGTGTAGTTATGATTATTATTTACGAGGTGACGTGCAAAGTTGGATTTGAGAATGTGGGTGTCGTTTTTTGGTAAATGTTCTTGGAAGCGTTTCTTGAACGCTCTGCCGGTTTGTCCAATATAGAAGCTGTTGCAATCGTCACATTGGATTTTATAGACACCTGTCCTCTGTTTTATTGGTTTTGCAGCTTTATGGTGAAGAATTTTCTTAATGTTGTTATCGGTCCGGAAATTTAAAGTTATATTCAATTTTCTAAAAATGTTGGTTAATGTATGGGGTAAAGTTCGGCCGTAAATAGAAGTCACGTACGTGCTGTCTCGGTTACTACTCGGTTTTGTTTCTTGTTATGTAACTTTTTCTGGTGTTTTTTGATCAAAGCATCGATCATAGAGCACGTATATCCATTGGCCTTAGCTATGTATTTAATGGTGTTGACTTCCTCCTGAAAGTCACTGATTTCCAACGGTATGGTGAGTAATCTATGTATGAAACTGTTATAGGCGGCCATTTTTTGCGGAAGAGGGTGATGGGAATCCGCGTGTATAGTGGCGTCGGTGGTGGTAGGTTTTCTGTATATTTGGTATTGAAAACTATTGTCAAACCTTGTTATTGTTAAATCGAGAAAATTAAGTTCATTTTCTATTTCAACCTCGAGGGTAAATTGTATGTTCTTGTTTATATTATTTAAATAGTTTTTTAAATTATTGATCTGTCTTATGGTACCGTTAAAAATGATGAAGGTGTCATCTACATAACGTGTATATGATACTATCTTGTTATGCCATTTGTTTGCGCTGCTGAACATATGTGTGTTTTCGTAGTGGTTCAGGTATATGTCCGCCAATAATCCGGAGAGTGGGGATACCATCGCTAAACCTTTCTTTTGTATATAGTATTTTCCATCAAATATAAAATAGTTTTGATTTAAAACAACTTCCAATAGAGCGGTTATCTCATTAATTTCATCAGGACTGCGTATGTTAGCTACAATAAGATTATACTTGAGAATATTTATTGTATCCTGGACGGGTATATTTGTATAAAGGTCTACTATGTCGAAAGATGCGATTCTGTAATTAGGTTTAATTTGGATGTTTTTCAGTTTGTCGATAAATTCAGTGCAACTTTTTGTGCTATGGTTATTCTTTAAGCTTATACTGTTCTTTATTATTTGTACTAGTTTTTTACTGATTTTGTAACTCGGAGCAGTGGTGAAGTTCACAAGCGGCCTAATTGGTACACTGGGTTTATGAATCTTTGGCAAACCAGTGAACTGGGGAGCCTCTGCATTAATAGGTTTCAATGAGTGACGTGTGGCGCTATCGAACAAGTGCGTACAGCGATTAACTGTGTTATTCAGGGCTTTAACGAAATCGGCTGACGGGTCGGCATTTACCATTGTAATATTATTATTTTCAATGAATTGATTAACCTTTTGCGAATATTGGTTTTTGTCCATTATAACGATAGTGTTTCCCTTGTCCGCCTTTGTAACGAGTGCATCATTGTTAGATAATTTGTCTTTGATTTGTTTTAAGGTTTTAATTTCATTCATATATTTAAAGTTTAGTTTAGGGCTTTTTTTGTTCGAAAATTTATTGAGTTTGTTTTTAATCAAAACTCGAGCCTCATTTTGTAAGTTTATGTTTGGTATTGACTTTATAGCCGTCTCAGCGCAAATTATTTCATGGTATATGTGGTTTTTATTGCTGTGGGGTATGTTGTAGTTTAGACCCTTGTTAAGTACGTCCATTTCATTCTTATTAAAGTTTATCGATGTTAGATTAGATACGCGCGCATAGAATTCATGTTTACAGGTGACGTTATCTTCGTTTGGTTTTTGTTTACTTTTGAGAGTTCTAAGTTTCTTATCATGTTTTGTATATACACGTTGCATTACATCGTTGATGTATTTATTGCAATCATGTAATATATTGTCTAATTGTAATGCATGGACACTGTTAAGCAGCTTCAAATGGGACAAATATAATTCTTTGTTCAATTCTGTCTTTTTCCTATATAAATATCTCAACTCCTCCTTTAACCACATCACCTGTGCACGCTCTTTGATTTTTGTGGCCGTCTTGGAGTTATTGTTTATTTTGATAGAGGCATACTTAGGTATTAAATTGTTTCTGATGCATTCTTTATTAAATTTTATATGGGAATTGGTTTTTAATAATTTAATCTTAATGTTCTGAAATTTGAATACTGTAGATGCTTGACTTGCTTCCAGTTTAATATTCATTTTTAAAGTATCCAAGTCACTGTATTAAATAAATAATTGCTTATCTAATCCGTCGAGTGACTTACTTGTAATTCCGCTTGACGCGTTTCAGGGCATATGCCCCATCTTCAGAATAATTCCTCTTCACAGAACGTCAGACATTAAGATTAAAATGTAATAAATTAAAATTAAAATCCATGGTTAAAATATTAACTCGTCAAAATATTAAAATATACTAAATGCACAGAGAAGCACGCACTATCACAACATGAGTTCACTTCGCGTTATAGCCGGTGTACACCGCCGCGATGTTAATCGCGCACTGACTGTCTGAGTAAACTGTTATCTGTGCAACGCATCTTGTATCTCAATGGCTGTGTCGTACAAGGGATTTGACTTGAAGTTAAGTTGGTCGTTTAATATGAATCCGCCGTCTTGTGAATTGTTCGTCTTTTTAAATTGTTTAAAGGCCTTGTAAATTTCGAATTCTTCTAATGTGTCCATATATCTGCCTTTTTTGCAAAGGTGCAATGGTTTAAAGTTGGTGTCAAAATCAGTGTAGTTATGATTATTATTTACGAGGTGACGTGCAAAGTTGGATTTGAGAATGTGGGTGTCGTTTTTTGGTAAATGTTCTTGGAAGCGTTTCTTGAACGCTCTGCCGGTTTGTCCAATATAGAAGCTGTTGCAATCGTCACATTGGATTTTATAGACACCTGTCCTCTGTTTTATTGGTTTTGCAGCTTTATGGTGAAGAATTTTCTTAATGTTGTTATCGGTCCGGAAATTTAAAGTTATATTCAATTTTCTAAAAATGTTGGTTAATGTATGGGGTAAAGTTCGGCCGTAAATAGAAGTCACGTACGTGCTGTCTCGGTTACTACTCGGTTTTGTTTCTTGTTATGTAACTTTTTCTGGTGTTTTTTGATCAAAGCATCGATCATAGAGCACGTATATCCATTGGCCTTAGCTATGTATTTAATGGTGTTGACTTCCTCCTGAAAGTCACTGATTTCCAACGGTATGGTGAGTAATCTATGTATGAAACTGTTATAGGCGGCCATTTTTTGCGGAAGAGGGTGATGGGAATCCGCGTGTATAGTGGCGTCGGTGGTGGTAGGTTTTCTGTATATTTGGTATTGAAAACTATTGTCAAACCTTGTTATTGTTAAATCGAGAAAATTAAGTTTATTTTCTATTTCAACCTCGAGGGTAAATTGTATGTTCTTGTTTATATTATTTAAATAGTTTTTTAAATTATTGATCTGTCTTATGGTACCGTTAAAAATGATGAAGGTGTCATCTACATAACGTGTATATGATACTATCTTGTTATGCCATTTGTTTGCGCTGCTGAACATATGTGTGTTTTCGTAGTGGTTCAGGTATATGTCCGCCAATAATCCGGAGAGTGGGGATACCATCGCTAAACCTTTCTTTTGTATATAGTATTTTCCATCAAATATAAAATAGTTTTGATTTAAAACAACTTCCAATAGAGCGGTTATCTCATTAATTTCATCAGGACTGCGTATGTTAGCTACAATAAGATTATACTTGAGAATATTTATTGTATCCTGGACGGGTATATTTGTATAAAGGTCTACTATGTCGAAAGATGCGATTCTGTAATTAGGTTTAATTTTGATGTTTTTCAGTTTGTCGATAAATTCAGTGCAACTTTTTGTGCTATGGTTATTCTTTAAGCTTATACTGTTCTTTATTATTTGTACTAGTTTTTTACTGATTTTGTAACTCGGAGCAGTGGTGAAGTTCACAAGCGGCCTAAATGGTACACTGGGTTTATGAATCTTTGGCAAACCAGTGAACTGGGGAGCCTCTGCATTAATAGGTTTCAATGAGTGACGTGTGGTGCTATCGAACAAGTGCGTACAGCGATTAACTGTGTTATTCAGGGCTTTAACGAAATCGGCTGACGGGTCGGCATTTACCATTGTAATATTATTATTTTCAATGAATTGATTAACCTTTTGCGAATATTGGTTTTTGTCCATTATAACGATAGTGTTTCCCTTGTCCGCCTTTGTAATGAGTGCATCATTGTTAGATAATTTGTCTTTGATTTGTTTTAAGGTTTTAATTTCATTCATATATTTAAAGTTTAGTTTAGGGCTTTTTTTGTTCGAAAATTTATTGAGTTTGTTTTTAATCAAAACTCGAGCCTCATTTTGTAAGTTTATGTTTGGTATTGACTTTATAGCCGTCTCAGCGCAAATTATTTCATGGTATATGTGGTTTTTATTGCTGTGGGGTATGTTGTAGTTTAGACCCTTGTTAAGTACGTCCATTTCATTCTTATTAAAGTTTATCGATGTTAGATTAGATACGCGCGCATAGAATTCATGTTTACAGGTGACGTTATCTTCGTTTGGTTTTTGTTTACTTTTGAGAGTTCTAAGTTTCTTATCATGTTTTGTATATACACGTTGCATTACATCGTTGATGTATTTATTGCAATCATGTAATATATTGTCTAATTGTAATGCATGGACACTGTTAAGCAGCTTCAAATGGGACAAATATAATTCTTTGTTCAATTCTGTCTTTTTCCTATATAAATATCTCAACTCCTCCTTTAACCACATCACCTGTGCACGCTCTTTGATTTTTGTGGCCGTCTTGGAGTTATTGTTTATTTTGATAGAGGCATACTTAGGTATTAAATTGTTTCTGATGCATTCTTTATTAAATTTTATATGGGAATTGGTTTTTAATAATTTAATCTTAATATTCTGAAATTTGAATACTGTAGATGCTTGACTTGCTTCCAGTTTAATATTCATTTTTAAAGTATCCAAGTCACTGTATTAAATAAATAATTGCTTATCTAATCCGTCGAGTGACTTACTTGTAATTCCGCTTGACGCGTTTCAGGGCATATGCCCCATCTTCAGAATAATTCCTCTTCACAGAACGTCAGACATTAAGATTAAAATGTAATAAATTAAAATTAAAATCCATGGTTAAAATATTAACTCGTCAAAATATTAAAATATACTAAATGCACAGAGAAGCACGCACTATCACAACATGAGTTCACTTCGCGTTATAGCCGGTGTACACCGCCGCGATGTTAATCGCGCACTGACTGTCTGAGTAAACTGTTATCTGTGCAACGCATCTTGTATCTCAATGGCTGTGTCGTACAAGGGATTTGACTTGAAGTTAAGTTGGTCGTTTAATATGAATCCGCCGTCTTGTGAATTGTTCGTCTTTTTAAATTGTTTAAAGGCCTTGTAAATTTCGAATTCTTCTAATGTGTCCATATATCTGCCTTTTTTGCAAAGGTGCAATGGTTTAAAGTTGGTGTCAAAATCAGTGTAGTTATGATTATTATTTACGAGGTGACGTGCAAAGTTGGATTTGAGAATGTGGGTGTCGTTTTTTGGTAAATGTTCTTGGAAGCGTTTCTTGAACGCTCTGCCGGTTTGTCCAATATAGAAGCTGTTGCAATCGTCACATTGGATTTTATAGACACCTGTCCTCTGTTTTATTGGTTTTGCAGCTTTATGGTGAAGAATTTTCTTAATGTTGTTATCGGTCCGGAAATTTAAAGTTATATTCAATTTTCTAAAAATGTTGGTTAATGTATGGGGTAAAGTTCGGCCGTAAATAGAAGTCACGTACGTGCTGTCTCGGTTACTACTCGGTTTTGTTTCTTGTTATGTAACTTTTTCTGGTGTTTTTTGATCAAAGCATCGATCATAGAGCACGTATATCCATTGGCCTTAGCTATGTATTTAATGGTGTTGACTTCCTCCTGAAAGTCACTGATTTCCAACGGTATGGTGAGTAATCTATGTATGAAACTGTTATAGGCGGCCATTTTTTGCGGAAGAGGGTGATGGGAATCCGCGTGTATAGTGGCGTCGGTGGTGGTAGGTTTTCTGTATATTTGGTATTGAAAACTATTGTCAAACCTTGTTATTGTTAAATCGAGAAAATTAAGTTCATTTTCTATTTCAACCTCGAGGGTAAATTGTATGTTCTTGTTTATATTATTTAAATAGTTTTTTAAATTATTGATCTGTCTTATGGTACCGTTAAAAATGATGAAGGTGTCATCTACATAACGTGTATATGATACTATCTTGTTATGCCATTTGTTTGCGCTGCTGAACATATGTGTGTTTTCGTAGTGGTTCAGGTATATGTCCGCCAATAATCCGGAGAGTGGGGATACCATCGCTAAACCTTTCTTTTGTATATAGTATTTTCCATCAAATATAAAATAGTTTTGATTTAAAACAACTTCCAATAGAGCGGTTATCTCATTAATTTCATCAGGACTGCGTATGTTAGCTACAATAAGATTATACTTGAGAATATTTATTGTATCCTGGACGGGTATATTTGTATAAAGGTCTACTATGTCGAAAGATGCGATTCTGTAATTAGGTTTAATTTGGATGTTTTTCAGTTTGTCGATAAATTCAGTGCAACTTTTTGTGCTATGGTTATTCTTTAAGCTTATACTGTTCTTTATTATTTGTACTAGTTTTTTACTGATTTTGTAACTCGGAGCAGTGGTGAAGTTCACAAGCGGCCTAAATGGTACACTGGGTTTATGAATCTTTGGCAAACCAGTGAACTGGGGAGCCTCTGCATTAATAGGTTTCAATGAGTGACGTGTGGTGCTATCGAACAAGTGCGTACAGCGATTAACTGTGTTATTCAGGGCTTTAACGAAATCGGCTGACGGGTCGGCATTTACCATTGTAATATTATTATTTTCAATGAATTGATTAACCTTTTGCGAATATTGGTTTTTGTCCATTATAACGATAGTGTTTCCCTTGTCCGCCTTTGTAACGAGTGCATCATTGTTAGATAATTTGTCTTTGATTTGTTTTAAGGTTTTAATTTCATTCATATATTTAAAGTTTAGTTTAGGGCTTTTTTTGTTCGAAAATTTATTGAGTTTGTTTTTAATCAAAACTCGAGCCTCATTTTGTAAGTTTATGTTTGGTATTGACTTTATAGCCGTCTCAGCGCAAATTATTTCATGGTATATGTGGTTTTTATTGCTGTGGGGTATGTTGTAGTTTAGACCCTTGTTAAGTACGTCCATTTCATTCTTATTAAAGTTTATCGATGTTAGATTAGATACGCGCGCATAGAATTCATGTTTACAGGTGACGTTATCTTCGTTTGGTTTTTGTTTACTTTTGAGAGTTCTAAGTTTCTTATCATGTTTTGTATATACACGTTGCATTACATCGTTGATGTATTTATTGCAATCATGTAATATATTGTCTAATTGTAATGCATGGACACTGTTAAGCAGCTTCAAATGGGACAAATATAATTCTTTGTTCAATTCTGTCTTTTTCCTATATAAATATCTCAACTCCTCCTTTAACCACATCACCTGTGCACGCTCTTTGATTTTTGTGGCCGTCTTGGAGTTATTGTTTATTTTGATAGAGGCATACTTAGGTATTAAATTGTTTCTGATGCATTCTTTATTAAATTTTATATGGGAATTGGTTTTTAATAATTTAATCTTAATGTTCTGAAATTTGAATACTGTAGATGCTTGACTTGCTTCCAGTTTAATATTCATTTTTAAAGTATCCAAGTCACTGTATTAAATAAATAATTGCTTATCTAATCCGTCGAGTGACTTACTTGTAATTCCGCTTGACGCGTTTCAGGGCATATGCCCCATCTTCAGAATAATTCCTCTTCACAGAACGTCAGACATTAAGATTAAAATGTAATAAATTAAAATTAAAATCCATGGTTAAAATATTAACTCGTCAAAATATTAAAATATACTAAATGCACAGAGAAGCACGCACTATCACAACATGAGTTCACTTCGCGTTATAGCCGGTGTACACCGCCGCGATGTTAATCGCGCACTGACTGTCTGAGTAAACTTCAATCTGTGCAACGCATCTTGTATCTCAATGGCTGTGTCGTACAAGGGATTTGACTTGAAGTTAAGTTGGTCGTTTAATATGAATCCGCCGTCTTGTGAATTGTTCGTCTTTTTAAATTGTTTAAAGGCCTTGTAAATTTCGAATTCTTCTAATGTGTCCATATATCTGCCTTTTTTGCAAAGGTGCAATGGTTTAAAGTTGGTGTCAAAATCAGTGTAGTTATGATTATTATTTACGAGGTGACGTGCAAAGTTGGATTTGAGAATGTGGGTGTCGTTTTTTGGTAAATGTTCTTGGAAGCGTTTCTTGAACGCTCTGCCGGTTTGTCCAATATAGAAGCTGTTGCAATCGTCACATTGGATTTTATAGACACCTGTCCTCTGTTTTATTGGTTTTGCAGCTTTATGGTGAAGAATTTTCTTAATGTTGTTATCGGTCCGGAAATTTAAAGTTATATTCAATTTTCTAAAAATGTTGGTTAATGTATGGGGTAAAGTTCGGCCGTAAATAGAAGTCACGTACGTGCTGTCTCGGTTACTACTCGGTTTTGTTTCTTGTTATGTAACTTTTTCTGGTGTTTTTTGATCAAAGCATCGATCATAGAGCACGTATATCCATTGGCCTTAGCTATGTATTTAATGGTGTTGACTTCCTCCTGAAAGTCACTGATTTCCAACGGTATGGTGAGTAATCTATGTATGAAACTGTTATAGGCGGCCATTTTTTGCGGAAGAGGGTGATGGGAATCCGCGTGTATAGTGGCGTCGGTGGTGGTAGGTTTTCTGTATATTTGGTATTGAAAACTATTGTCAAACCTTGTTATTGTTAAATCGAGAAAATTAAGTTTATTTTCTATTTCAACCTCGAGGGTAAATTGTATGTTCTTGTTTATATTATTTAAATAGTTTTTTAAATTATTGATCTGTCTTATGGTACCGTTAAAAATGATGAAGGTGTCATCTACATAACGTGTATATGATACTATCTTGTTATGCCATTTGTTTGCGCTGCTGAACATATGTGTGTTTTCGTAGTGGTTCAGGTATATGTCCGCCAATAATCCGGAGAGTGGGGATACCATCGCTAAACCTTTCTTTTGTATATAGTATTTTCCATCAAATATAAAATAGTTTTGATTTAAAACAACTTCCAATAGAGCGGTTATCTCATTAATTTCATCAGGACTGCGTATGTTAGCTACAATAAGATTATACTTGAGAATATTTATTGTATCCTGGACGGGTATATTTGTATAAAGGTCTACTATGTCGAAAGATGCGATTCTGTAATTAGGTTTAATTTTGATGTTTTTCAGTTTGTCGATAAATTCAGTGCAACTTTTTGTGCTATGGTTATTCTTTAAGCTTATACTGTTCTTTATTATTTGTACTAGTTTTTTACTGATTTTGTAACTCGGAGCAGTGGTGAAGTTCACAAGCGGCCTAAATGGTACACTGGGTTTATGAATCTTTGGCAAACCAGTGAACTGGGGAGCCTCTGCATTAATAGGTTTCAATGAGTGACGTGTGGTGCTATCGAACAAGTGCGTACAGCGATTAACTGTGTTATTCAGGGCTTTAACGAAATCGGCTGACGGGTCGGCATTTACCATTGTAATATTATTATTTTCAATGAATTGATTAACCTTTTGCGAATATTGGTTTTTGTCCATTATAACGATAGTGTTTCCCTTGTCCGCCTTTGTAATGAGTGCATCATTGTTAGATAATTTGTCTTTGATTTGTTTTAAGGTTTTAATTTCATTCATATATTTAAAGTTTAGTTTAGGGCTTTTTTTGTTCGAAAATTTATTGAGTTTGTTTTTAATCAAAACTCGAGCCTCATTTTGTAAGTTTATGTTTGGTATTGACTTTATAGCCGTCTCAGCGCAAATTATTTCATGGTATATGTGGTTTTTATTGCTGTGGGGTATGTTGTAGTTTAGACCCTTGTTAAGTACGTCCATTTCATTCTTATTAAAGTTTATCGATGTTAGATTAGATACGCGCGCATAGAATTCATGTTTACAGGTGACGTTATCTTCGTTTGGTTTTTGTTTACTTTTGAGAGTTCTAAGTTTCTTATCATGTTTTGTATATACACGTTGCATTACATCGTTGATGTATTTATTGCAATCATGTAATATATTGTCTAATTGTAATGCATGGACACTGTTAAGCAGCTTCAAATGGGACAAATATAATTCTTTGTTCAATTCTGTCTTTTTCCTATATAAATATCTCAACTCCTCCTTTAACCACATCACCTGTGCACGCTCTTTGATTTTTGTGGCCGTCTTGGAGTTATTGTTTATTTTGATAGAGGCATACTTAGGTATTAAATTGTTTCTGATGCATTCTTTATTAAATTTTATATGGGAATTGGTTTTTAATAATTTAATCTTAATATTCTGAAATTTGAATACTGTAGATGCTTGACTTGCTTCCAGTTTAATATTCATTTTTAAAGTATCCAAGTCACTGTATTAAATAAATAATTGCTTATCTAATCCGTCGAGTGACTTACTTGTAATTCCGCTTGACGCGTTTCAGGGCATATGCCCCATCTTCAGAATAATTCCTCTTCACAGAACGTCAGACATTAAGATTAAAATGTAATAAATTAAAATTAAAATCCATGGTTAAAATATTAACTCGTCAAAATATTAAAATATACTAAATGCACAGAGAAGCACGCACTATCACAACATGAGTTCACTTCGCGTTATAGCCGGTGTACACCGCCGCGATGTTAATCGCGCACTGACTGTCTGAGTAAACTGTTATCTGTGCAACGCATCTTGTATCTCAATGGCTGTGTCGTACAAGGGATTTGACTTGAAGTTAAGTTGGTCGTTTAATATGAATCCGCCGTCTTGTGAATTGTTCGTCTTTTTAAATTGTTTAAAGGCCTTGTAAATTTCGAATTCTTCTAATGTGTCCATATATCTGCCTTTTTTGCAAAGGTGCAATGGTTTAAAGTTGGTGTCAAAATCAGTGTAGTTATGATTATTATTTACGAGGTGACGTGCAAAGTTGGATTTGAGAATGTGGGTGTCGTTTTTTGGTAAATGTTCTTGGAAGCGTTTCTTGAACGCTCTGCCGGTTTGTCCAATATAGAAGCTGTTGCAATCGTCACATTGGATTTTATAGACACCTGTCCTCTGTTTTATTGGTTTTGCAGCTTTATGGTGAAGAATTTTCTTAATGTTGTTATCGGTCCGGAAATTTAAAGTTATATTCAATTTTCTAAAAATGTTGGTTAATGTATGGGGTAAAGTTCGGCCGTAAATAGAAGTCACGTACGTGCTGTCTCGGTTACTACTCGGTTTTGTTTCTTGTTATGTAACTTTTTCTGGTGTTTTTTGATCAAAGCATCGATCATAGAGCACGTATATCCATTGGCCTTAGCTATGTATTTAATGGTGTTGACTTCCTCCTGAAAGTCACTGATTTCCAACGGTATGGTGAGTAATCTATGTATGAAACTGTTATAGGCGGCCATTTTTTGCGGAAGAGGGTGATGGGAATCCGCGTGTATAGTGGCGTCGGTGGTGGTAGGTTTTCTGTATATTTGGTATTGAAAACTATTGTCAAACCTTGTTATTGTTAAATCGAGAAAATTAAGTTCATTTTCTATTTCAACCTCGAGGGTAAATTGTATGTTCTTGTTTATATTATTTAAATAGTTTTTTAAATTATTGATCTGTCTTATGGTACCGTTAAAAATGATGAAGGTGTCATCTACATAACGTGTATATGATACTATCTTGTTATGCCATTTGTTTGCGCTGCTGAACATATGTGTGTTTTCGTAGTGGTTCAGGTATATGTCCGCCAATAATCCGGAGAGTGGGGATACCATCGCTAAACCTTTCTTTTGTATATAGTATTTTCCATCAAATATAAAATAGTTTTGATTTAAAACAACTTCCAATAGAGCGGTTATCTCATTAATTTCATCAGGACTGCGTATGTTAGCTACAATAAGATTATACTTGAGAATATTTATTGTATCCTGGACGGGTATATTTGTATAAAGGTCTACTATGTCGAAAGATGCGATTCTGTAATTAGGTTTAATTTGGATGTTTTTCAGTTTGTCGATAAATTCAGTGCAACTTTTTGTGCTATGGTTATTCTTTAAGCTTATACTGTTCTTTATTATTTGTACTAGTTTTTTACTGATTTTGTAACTCGGAGCAGTGGTGAAGTTCACAAGCGGCCTAAATGGTACACTGGGTTTATGAATCTTTGGCAAACCAGTGAACTGGGGAGCCTCTGCATTAATAGGTTTCAATGAGTGACGTGTGGTGCTATCGAACAAGTGCGTACAGCGATTAACTGTGTTATTCAGGGCTTTAACGAAATCGGCTGACGGGTCGGCATTTACCATTGTAATATTATTATTTTCAATGAATTGATTAACCTTTTGCGAATATTGGTTTTTGTCCATTATAACGATAGTGTTTCCCTTGTCCGCCTTTGTAATGAGTGCATCATTGTTAGATAATTTGTCTTTGATTTGTTTTAAGGTTTTAATTTCATTCATATATTTAAAGTTTAGTTTAGGGCTTTTTTTGTTCGAAAATTTATTGAGTTTGTTTTTAATCAAAACTCGAGCCTCATTTTGTAAGTTTATGTTTGGTATTGACTTTATAGCCGTCTCAGCGCAAATTATTTCATGGTATATGTGGTTTTTATTGCTGTGGGGTATGTTGTAGTTTAGACCCTTGTTAAGTACGTCCATTTCATTCTTATTAAAGTTTATCGATGTTAGATTAGATACGCGCGCATAGAATTCATGTTTACAGGTGACGTTATCTTCGTTTGGTTTTTGTTTACTTTTGAGAGTTCTAAGTTTCTTATCATGTTTTGTATATACACGTTGCATTACATCGTTGATGTATTTATTGCAATCATGTAATATATTGTCTAATTGTAATGCATGGACACTGTTAAGCAGCTTCAAATGGGACAAATATAATTCTTTGTTCAATTCTGTCTTTTTCCTATATAAATATCTCAACTCCTCCTTTAACCACATCACCTGTGCACGCTCTTTGATTTTTGTGGCCGTCTTGGAGTTATTGTTTATTTTGATAGAGGCATACTTAGGTATTAAATTGTTTCTGATGCATTCTTTATTAAATTTTATATGGGAATTGGTTTTTAATAATTTAATCTTAATGTTCTGAAATTTGAATACTGTAGATGCTTGACTTGCTTCCAGTTTAATATTCATTTTTAAAGTATCCAAGTCACTGTATTAAATAAATAATTGCTTATCTAATCCGTCGAGTGACTTACTTGTAATTCCGCTTGACGCGTTTCAGGGCATATGCCCCATCTTCAGAATAATTCCTCTTCACAGAACGTCAGACATTAAGATTAAAATGTAATAAATTAAAATTAAAATCCATGGTTAAAATATTAACTCGTCAAAATATTAAAATATACTAAATGCACAGAGAAGCACGCACTATCACAACATGAGTTCACTTCGCGTTATAGCCGGTGTACACCGCCGCGATGTTAATCGCGCACTGACTGTCTGAGTAAACTGTTATCTGTGCAACGCATCTTGTATCTCAATGGCTGTGTCGTACAAGGGATTTGACTTGAAGTTAAGTTGGTCGTTTAATATGAATCCGCCGTCTTGTGAATTGTTCGTCTTTTTAAATTGTTTAAAGGCCTTGTAAATTTCGAATTCTTCTAATGTGTCCATATATCTGCCTTTTTTGCAAAGGTGCAATGGTTTAAAGTTGGTGTCAAAATCAGTGTAGTTATGATTATTATTTACGAGGTGACGTGCAAAGTTGGATTTGAGAATGTGGGTGTCGTTTTTTGGTAAATGTTCTTGGAAGCGTTTTTTGAACGCTCTGCCGGTTTGTCCAATATAGAAGCTGTTGCAATCGTCACATTGGATTTTATAGACACCTGTCCTCTGTTTTATTGGTTTTGCAGCTTTATGGTGAAGAATTTTCTTAATGTTGTTATCGGTCCGGAAAGTTAAAGTTATATTCAATTTTCTAAAAATGTTGGTTAATGTATGGGGTAAAGTTCGGCCGTAAATAGAAGTCACGTACGTGCTGTCTCGGTTACTACTCGGTTTTGTTTTCTTGTTATGTAACTTTTTCTGGTGTTTTTTGATCAAAGCATCGATCATAGAGCACGTATATCCATTGGCCTTAGCTATGTATTTAATGGTGTTGACTTCCTCCTGAAAGTCACTGATTTCCAACGGTATGGTGAGTAATCTATGTATGAAACTGTTATAGGCGGCCATTTTTTGCGGAAGAGGGTGATGGGAATCCGCGTGTATAGTGGCGTCGGTGGTGGTAGGTTTTCTGTATATTTGGTATTGAAAACTATTGTCAAACCTTGTTATTGTTAAATCGAGAAAATTAAGTTTATTTTCTATTTCAACCTCGAGGGTAAATTGTATGTTCTTGTTTATATTATTTAAATAGTTTTTTAAATTATTGATCTGTCTTATGGTACCGTTAAAAATGATGAAGGTGTCATCTGCATAACGTGTATATGATACTATCTTGTTATGCCATTTGTTTGCGCTGCTGAACATATGTGTGTTTTCGTAGTGGTTCAGGTATATGTCCGCCAATAATCCGGAGAGTGGGGATCCCATCGCTAAACCTTTCTTTTGTATATAGTATTTTCCATCAAATATAAAATAGTTTTGATTTAAAACAACTTCCAATAGAGCGGTTATCTCATTAATTTCATCAGGACTGCGTATGTTAGCTACAATAAGATTATACTTGAGAATATTTATTGTATCCTGGACGGGTATATTTGTATAAAGGTCTACTATGTCGAAAGATGCGATTCTGTAATTAGGTTTAATTTTGATGTTTTTCAGTTTGTCGATAAATTCAGTGCAACTTTTTGTGCTATGGTTATTCTTTAAGCTTATACTGTTCTTTATTATTTGTACTAGTTTTTTACTGATTTTGTAACTCGGAGCAGTGGTGAAGTTCACAAGCGGCCTAATTGGTACACTGGGTTTATGAATCTTTGGCAAACCAGTGAACTGGGGAGCCTCTGCATTAATAGGTTTCAATGAGTGACGTGTGGCGCTATCGAACAAGTGCGTACAGCGATTAACTGTGTTATTCAGGGCTTTAACGAAATCGGCTGACGGGTCGGCATTTACCATTGTAATATTATTATTTTCAATGAATTGATTAACCTTTTGCGAATATTGGTTTTTGTCCATTATAACGATAGTGTTTCCCTTGTCCGCCTTTGTAACGAGTGCATCATTGTTAGATAATTTGTCTTTGATTTGTTTTAAGGTTTTAATTTCATTCATATATTTAAAGTTTAGTTTAGGGCTTTTTTTGTTCGAAAATTTATTGAGTTTGTTTTTAATCAAAACTCGAGCCTCATTTTGTAAGTTTATGTTTGGTATTGACTTTATAGCCGTCTCAGCGCAAATTATTTCATGGTATATGTGGTTTTTATTGCTGTGGGGTATGTTGTAGTTTAGACCCTTGTTAAGTACGTCCATTTCATTCTTATTAAAGTTTATCGATGTTAGATTAGATACGCGCGCATAGAATTCATGTTTACAGGTGACGTTATCTTCGTTTGGTTTTTGTTTACTTTTGAGAGTTCTAAGTTTCTTATCATGTTTTGTATATACACGTTGCATTACATCGTTGATGTATTTATTGCAATCATGTAATATATTGTCTAATTGTAATGCATGGACACTGTTAAGCAGCTTCAAATGGGACAAATATAATTCTTTGTTCAATTCTGTCTTTTTCCTATATAAATATCTCAACTCCTCCTTTAACCACATCACCTGTGCACGCTATTTGATTTTTGTGGCCGTCTTGGAGTTATTGTTTATTTTGATAGAGGCATACTTAGGTATTAAATTGTTTCTGATGCATTCTTTATTAAATTTTATATGGGAATTGGTTTTTAATAATTTAATCTTAATGTTCTGAAATTTGAATACTGTAGATGCTTGACTTGCTTCCAGTTTAATATTCATTTTTAAAGTATCCAAGTCACTGTATTAAATAAATAACTGCTTATCTAATCCGTCGAGTGACTTACTTGTAATTCCGCTTGACGCGTTTCAGGGCATATGCCCCATCTTCAGAATAATTCCTCTTCACAGAACGTCAGACATTAAGATTAAAATGTAATAAATTAAAATTAAAATCCATGGTTAAAATATTAACTCGTCAAAATATTAAAATATACTAAATGCACAGAGAAGCACGCACTATCACAACATGAGTTCACTTCGCGTTATAGCCGGTGTACACCGCCGCGATGTTAATCGCGCACTGACTGTCTGAGTAAACTGTTATCTGTGCAACGCATCTTGTATCTCAATGGCTGTGTCGTACAAGGGATTTGACTTGAAGTTAAGTTGGTCGTTTAATATGAATCCGCCGTCTTGTGAATTGTTCGTCTTTTTAAATTGTTTAAAGGCCTTGTAAATTTCGAATTCTTCTAATGTGTCCATATATCTGCCTTTTTTGCAAAGGTGCAATGGTTTAAAGTTGGTGTCAAAATCAGTGTAGTTATGATTATTATTTACGAGGTGACGTGCAAAGTTGGATTTGAGAATGTGGGTGTCGTTTTTTGGTAAATGTTCTTGGAAGCGTTTCTTGAACGCTCTGCCGGTTTGTCCAATATAGAAGCTGTTGCAATCGTCACATTGGATTTTATAGACACCTGTCCTCTGTTTTATTGGTTTTGCAGCTTTATGGTGAAGAATTTTCTTAATGTTGTTATCGGTCCGGAAATTTAAAGTTATATTCAATTTTCTAAAAATGTTGGTTAATGTATGGGGTAAAGTTCGGCCGTAAATAGAAGTCACGTACGTGCTGTCTCGGTTACTACTCGGTTTTGTTTCTTGTTATGTAACTTTTTCTGGTGTTTTTTGATCAAAGCATCGATCATAGAGCACGTATATCCATTGGCCTTAGCTATGTATTTAATGGTGTTGACTTCCTCCTGAAAGTCACTGATTTCCAACGGTATGGTGAGTAATCTATGTATGAAACTGTTATAGGCGGCCATTTTTTGCGGAAGAGGGTGATGGGAATCCGCGTGTATAGTGGCGTCGGTGGTGGTAGGTTTTCTGTATATTTGGTATTGAAAACTATTGTCAAACCTTGTTATTGTTAAATCGAGAAAATTAAGTTTATTTTCTATTTCAACCTCGAGGGTAAATTGTATGTTCTTGTTTATATTATTTAAATAGTTTTTTAAATTATTGATCTGTCTTATGGTACCGTTAAAAATGATGAAGGTGTCATCTACATAACGTGTATATGATACTATCTTGTTATGCCATTTGTTTGCGCTGCTGAACATATGTGTGTTTTCGTAGTGGTTCAGGTATATGTCCGCCAATAATCCGGAGAGTGGGGATACCATCGCTAAACCTTTCTTTTGTATATAGTATTTTCCATCAAATATAAAATAGTTTTGATTTAAAACAACTTCCAATAGAGCGGTTATCTCATTAATTTCATCAGGACTGCGTATGTTAGCTACAATAAGATTATACTTGAGAATATTTATTGTATCCTGGACGGGTATATTTGTATAAAGGTCTACTATGTCGAAAGATGCGATTCTGTAATTAGGTTTAATTTTGATGTTTTTCAGTTTGTCGATAAATTCAGTGCAACTTTTTGTGCTATGGTTATTCTTTAAGCTTATACTGTTCTTTATTATTTGTACTAGTTTTTTACTGATTTTGTAACTCGGAGCAGTGGTGAAGTTCACAAGCGGCCTAAATGGTACACTGGGTTTATGAATCTTTGGCAAACCAGTGAACTGGGGAGCCTCTGCATTAATAGGTTTCAATGAGTGACGTGTGGTGCTATCGAACAAGTGCGTACAGCGATTAACTGTGTTATTCAGGGCTTTAACGAAATCGGCTGACGGGTCGGCATTTACCATTGTAATATTATTATTTTCAATGAATTGATTAACCTTTTGCGAATATTGGTTTTTGTCCATTATAACGATAGTGTTTCCCTTGTCCGCCTTTGTAATGAGTGCATCATTGTTAGATAATTTGTCTTTGATTTGTTTTAAGGTTTTAATTTCATTCATATATTTAAAGTTTAGTTTAGGGCTTTTTTTGTTCGAAAATTTATTGAGTTTGTTTTTAATCAAAACTCGAGCCTCATTTTGTAAGTTTATGTTTGGTATTGACTTTATAGCCGTCTCAGCGCAAATTATTTCATGGTATATGTGGTTTTTATTGCTGTGGGGTATGTTGTAGTTTAGACCCTTGTTAAGTACGTCCATTTCATTCTTATTAAAGTTTATCGATGTTAGATTAGATACGCGCGCATAGAATTCATGTTTACAGGTGACGTTATCTTCGTTTGGTTTTTGTTTACTTTTGAGAGTTCTAAGTTTCTTATCATGTTTTGTATATACACGTTGCATTACATCGTTGATGTATTTATTGCAATCATGTAATATATTGTCTAATTGTAATGCATGGACACTGTTAAGCAGCTTCAAATGGGACAAATATAATTCTTTGTTCAATTCTGTCTTTTTCCTATATAAATATCTCAACTCCTCCTTTAACCACATCACCTGTGCACGCTCTTTGATTTTTGTGGCCGTCTTGGAGTTATTGTTTATTTTGATAGAGGCATACTTAGGTATTAAATTGTTTCTGATGCATTCTTTATTAAATTTTATATGGGAATTGGTTTTTAATAATTTAATCTTAATATTCTGAAATTTGAATACTGTAGATGCTTGACTTGCTTCCAGTTTAATATTCATTTTTAAAGTATCCAAGTCACTGTATTAAATAAATAATTGCTTATCTAATCCGTCGAGTGACTTACTTGTAATTCCGCTTGACGCGTTTCAGGGCATATGCCCCATCTTCAGAATAATTCCTCTTCACAGAACGTCAGACATTAAGATTAAAATGTAATAAATTAAAATTAAAATCCATGGTTAAAATATTAACTCGTCAAAATATTAAAATATACTAAATGCACAGAGAAGCACGCACTATCACAACATGAGTTCACTTCGCGTTATAGCCGGTGTACACCGCCGCGATGTTAATCGCGCACTGACTGTCTGAGTAAACTGTTATCTGTGCAACGCATCTTGTATCTCAATGGCTGTGTCGTACAAGGGATTTGACTTGAAGTTAAGTTGGTCGTTTAATATGAATCCGCCGTCTTGTGAATTGTTCGTCTTTTTAAATTGTTTAAAGGCCTTGTAAATTTCGAATTCTTCTAATGTGTCCATATATCTGCCTTTTTTGCAAAGGTGCATGGTTTAAAGTTGGTGTCAAAATCAGTGTAGTTATGATTATTATTTACGAGGTGACGTGCAAAGTTGGATTTGAGAATGTGGGTGTCGTTTTTTGGTAAATGTTCTTGGAAGCGTTTCTTGAACGCTCTGCCGGTTTGTCCAATATAGAAGCTGTTGCAATCGTCACATTGGATTTTATAGACACCTGTCCTCTGTTTTATTGGTTTTGCAGCTTTATGGTGAAGAATTTTCTTAATGTTGTTATCGGTCCGGAAATTTAAAGTTATATTCAATTTTCTAAAAATGTTGGTTAATGTATGGGGTAAAGTTCGGCCGTAAATAGAAGTCACGTACGTGCTGTCTCGGTTACTACTCGGTTTTGTTTCTTGTTATGTAACTTTTTCTGGTGTTTTTTGATCAAAGCATCGATCATAGAGCACGTATATCCATTGGCCTTAGCTATGTATTTAATGGTGTTGACTTCCTCCTGAAAGTCACTGATTTCCAACGGTATGGTGAGTAATCTATGTATGAAACTGTTATAGGCGGCCATTTTTTGCGGAAGAGGGTGATGGGAATCCGCGTGTATAGTGGCGTCGGTGGTGGTAGGTTTTCTGTATATTTGGTATTGAAAACTATTGTCAAACCTTGTTATTGTTAAATCGAGAAAATTAAGTTCATTTTCTATTTCAACCTCGAGGGTAAATTGTATGTTCTTGTTTATATTATTTAAATAGTTTTTTAAATTATTGATCTGTCTTATGGTACCGTTAAAAATGATGAAGGTGTCATCTACATAACGTGTATATGATACTATCTTGTTATGCCATTTGTTTGCGCTGCTGAACATATGTGTGTTTTCGTAGTGGTTCAGGTATATGTCCGCCAATAATCCGGAGAGTGGGGATACCATCGCTAAACCTTTCTTTTGTATATAGTATTTTCCATCAAATATAAAATAATTTTGATTTAAAACAACTTCCAATAGAGCGGTTATCTCATTAATTTCATCAGGACTGCGTATGTTAGCTACAATAAGATTATACTTGAGAATATTTATTGTATCCTGGACGGGTATATTTGTATAAAGGTCTACTATGTCGAAAGATGCGATTCTGTAATTAGGTTTAATTTGGATGTTTTTCAGTTTGTCGATAAATTCAGTGCAACTTTTTGTGCTATGGTTATTCTTTAAGCTTATACTGTTCTTTATTATTTGTACTAGTTTTTTACTGATTTTGTAACTCGGAGCAGTGGTGAAGTTCACAAGCGGCCTAAATGGTACACTGGGTTTATGAATCTTTGGCAAACCAGTGAACTGGGGAGCCTCTGCATTAATAGGTTTCAATGAGTGACGTGTGGTGCTATCGAACAAGTGCGTACAGCGATTAACTGTGTTATTCAGGGCTTTAACGAAATCGGCTGACGGGTCGGCATTTACCATTGTAATATTATTATTTTCAATGAATTGATTAACCTTTTGCGAATATTGGTTTTTGTCCATTATAACGATAGTGTTTCCCTTGTCCGCCTTTGTAATGAGTGCATCATTGTTAGATAATTTGTCTTTGATTTGTTTTAAGGTTTTAATTTCATTCATATATTTAAAGTTTAGTTTAGGGCTTTTTTTGTTCGAAAATTTATTGAGTTTGTTTTTAATCAAAACTCGAGCCTCATTTTGTAAGTTTATGTTTGGTATTGACTTTATAGCCGTCTCAGCGCAAATTATTTCATGGTATATGTGGTTTTTATTGCTGTGGGGTATGTTGTAGTTTAGACCCTTGTTAAGTACGTCCATTTCATTCTTATTAAAGTTTATCGATGTTAGATTAGATACGCGCGCATAGAATTCATGTTTACAGGTGACGTTATCTTCGTTTGGTTTTTGTTTACTTTTGAGAGTTCTAAGTTTCTTATCATGTTTTGTATATACACGTTGCATTACATCGTTGATGTATTTATTGCAATCATGTAATATATTGTCTAATTGTAATGCATGGACACTGTTAAGCAGCTTCAAATGGGACAAATATAATTCTTTGTTCAATTCTGTCTTTTTCCTATATAAATATCTCAACTCCTCCTTTAACCACATCACCTGTGCACGCTCTTTGATTTTTGTGGCCGTCTTGGAGTTATTGTTTATTTTGATAGAGGCATACTTAGGTATTAAATTGTTTCTGATGCATTCTTTATTAAATTTTATATGGGAATTGGTTTTTAATAATTTAATCTTAATGTTCTGAAATTTGAATACTGTAGATGCTTGACTTGCTTCCAGTTTAATATTCATTTTTAAAGTATCCAAGTCACTGTATTAAATAAATAATTGCTTATCTAATCCGTCGAGTGACTTACTTGTAATTCCGCTTGACGCGTTTCAGGGCATATGCCCCATCTTCAGAATAATTCCTCTTCACAGAACGTCAGACATTAAGATTAAAATGTAATAAATTAAAATTAAAATCCATGGTTAAAATATTAACTCGTCAAAATATTAAAATATACTAAATGCACAGAGAAGCACGCACTATCACAACATGAGTTCACTTCGCGTTATAGCCGGTGTACACCGCCGCGATGTTAATCGCGCACTGACTGTCTGAGTAAACTGTTATCTGTGCAACGCATCTTGTATCTCAATGGCTGTGTCGTACAAGGGATTTGACTTGAAGTTAAGTTGGTCGTTTAATATGAATCCGCCGTCTTGTGAATTGTTCGTCTTTTTAAATTGTTTAAAGGCCTTGTAAATTTCGAATTCTTCTAATGTGTCCATATATCTGCCTTTTTTGCAAAGGTGCAATGGTTTAAAGTTGGTGTCAAAATCAGTGTAGTTATGATTATTATTTACGAGGTGACGTGCAAAGTTGGATTTGAGAATGTGGGTGTCGTTTTTTGGTAAATGTTCTTGGAAGCGTTTTTTGAACGCTCTGCCGGTTTGTCCAATATAGAAGCTGTTGCAATCGTCACATTGGATTTTATAGACACCTGTCCTCTGTTTTATTGGTTTTGCAGCTTTATGGTGAAGAATTTTCTTAATGTTGTTATCGGTCCGGAAAGTTAAAGTTATATTCAATTTTCTAAAAATGTTGGTTAATGTATGGGGTAAAGTTCGGCCGTAAATAGAAGTCACGTACGTGCTGTCTCGGTTACTACTCGGTTTTGTTTTCTTGTTATGTAACTTTTTCTGGTGTTTTTTGATCAAAGCATCGATCATAGAGCACGTATATCCATTGGCCTTAGCTATGTATTTAATGGTGTTGACTTCCTCCTGAAAGTCACTGATTTCCAACGGTATGGTGAGTAATCTATGTATGAAACTGTTATAGGCGGCCATTTTTTGCGGAAGAGGGTGATGGGAATCCGCGTGTATAGTGGCGTCGGTGGTGGTAGGTTTTCTGTATATTTGGTATTGAAAACTATTGTCAAACCTTGTTATTGTTAAATCGAGAAAATTAAGTTTATTTTCTATTTCAACCTCGAGGGTAAATTGTATGTTCTTGTTTATATTATTTAAATAGTTTTTTAAATTATTGATCTGTCTTATGGTACCGTTAAAAATGATGAAGGTGTCATCTGCATAACGTGTATATGATACTATCTTGTTATGCCATTTGTTTGCGCTGCTGAACATATGTGTGTTTTCGTAGTGGTTCAGGTATATGTCCGCCAATAATCCGGAGAGTGGGGATCCCATCGCTAAACCTTTCTTTTGTATATAGTATTTTCCATCAAATATAAAATAGTTTTGATTTAAAACAACTTCCAATAGAGCGGTTATCTCATTAATTTCATCAGGACTGCGTATGTTAGCTACAATAAGATTATACTTGAGAATATTTATTGTATCCTGGACGGGTATATTTGTATAAAGGTCTACTATGTCGAAAGATGCGATTCTGTAATTAGGTTTAATTTTGATGTTTTTCAGTTTGTCGATAAATTCAGTGCAACTTTTTGTGCTATGGTTATTCTTTAAGCTTATACTGTTCTTTATTATTTGTACTAGTTTTTTACTGATTTTGTAACTCGGAGCAGTGGTGAAGTTCACAAGCGGCCTAATTGGTACACTGGGTTTATGAATCTTTGGCAAACCAGTGAACTGGGGAGCCTCTGCATTAATAGGTTTCAATGAGTGACGTGTGGCGCTATCGAACAAGTGCGTACAGCGATTAACTGTGTTATTCAGGGCTTTAACGAAATCGGCTGACGGGTCGGCATTTACCATTGTAATATTATTATTTTCAATGAATTGATTAACCTTTTGCGAATATTGGTTTTTGTCCATTATAACGATAGTGTTTCCCTTGTCCGCCTTTGTAACGAGTGCATCATTGTTAGATAATTTGTCTTTGATTTGTTTTAAGGTTTTAATTTCATTCATATATTTAAAGTTTAGTTTAGGGCTTTTTTTGTTCGAAAATTTATTGAGTTTGTTTTTAATCAAAACTCGAGCCTCATTTTGTAAGTTTATGTTTGGTATTGACTTTATAGCCGTCTCAGCGCAAATTATTTCATGGTATATGTGGTTTTTATTGCTGTGGGGTATGTTGTAGTTTAGACCCTTGTTAAGTACGTCCATTTCATTCTTATTAAAGTTTATCGATGTTAGATTAGATACGCGCGCATAGAATTCATGTTTACAGGTGACGTTATCTTCGTTTGGTTTTTGTTTACTTTTGAGAGTTCTAAGTTTCTTATCATGTTTTGTATATACACGTTGCATTACATCGTTGATGTATTTATTGCAATCATGTAATATATTGTCTAATTGTAATGCATGGACACTGTTAAGCAGCTTCAAATGGGACAAATATAATTCTTTGTTCAATTCTGTCTTTTTCCTATATAAATATCTCAACTCCTCCTTTAACCACATCACCTGTGCACGCTATTTGATTTTTGTGGCCGTCTTGGAGTTATTGTTTATTTTGATAGAGGCATACTTAGGTATTAAATTGTTTCTGATGCATTCTTTATTAAATTTTATATGGGAATTGGTTTTTAATAATTTAATCTTAATGTTCTGAAATTTGAATACTGTAGATGCTTGACTTGCTTCCAGTTTAATATTCATTTTTAAAGTATCCAAGTCACTGTATTAAATAAATAACTGCTTATCTAATCCGTCGAGTGACTTACTTGTAATTCCGCTTGACGCGTTTCAGGGCATATGCCCCATCTTCAGAATAATTCCTCTTCACAGAACGTCAGACATTAAGATTAAAATGTAATAAATTAAAATTAAAATCCATGGTTAAAATATTAACTCGTCAAAATATTAAAATATACTAAATGCACAGAGAAGCACGCACTATCACAACATGAGTTCACTTCGCGTTATAGCCGGTGTACACCGCCGCGATGTTAATCGCGCACTGACTGTCTGAGTAAACTGTTATCTGTGCAACGCATCTTGTATCTCAATGGCTGTGTCGTACAAGGGATTTGACTTGAAGTTAAGTTGGTCGTTTAATATGAATCCGCCGTCTTGTGAATTGTTCGTCTTTTTAAATTGTTTAAAGGCCTTGTAAATTTCGAATTCTTCTAATGTGTCCATATATCTGCCTTTTTTGCAAAGGTGCAATGGTTTAAAGTTGGTGTCAAAATCAGTGTAGTTATGATTATTATTTACGAGGTGACGTGCAAAGTTGGATTTGAGAATGTGGGTGTCGTTTTTTGGTAAATGTTCTTGGAAGCGTTTCTTGAACGCTCTGCCGGTTTGTCCAATATAGAAGCTGTTGCAATCGTCACATTGGATTTTATAGACACCTGTCCTCTGTTTTATTGGTTTTGCAGCTTTATGGTGAAGAATTTTCTTAATGTTGTTATCGGTCCGGAAATTTAAAGTTATATTCAATTTTCTAAAAATGTTGGTTAATGTATGGGGTAAAGTTCGGCCGTAAATAGAAGTCACGTACGTGCTGTCTCGGTTACTACTCGGTTTTGTTTCTTGTTATGTAACTTTTTCTGGTGTTTTTTGATCAAAGCATCGATCATAGAGCACGTATATCCATTGGCCTTAGCTATGTATTTAATGGTGTTGACTTCCTCCTGAAAGTCACTGATTTCCAACGGTATGGTGAGTAATCTATGTATGAAACTGTTATAGGCGGCCATTTTTTGCGGAAGAGGGTGATGGGAATCCGCGTGTATAGTGGCGTCGGTGGTGGTAGGTTTTCTGTATATTTGGTATTGAAAACTATTGTCAAACCTTGTTATTGTTAAATCGAGAAAATTAAGTTTATTTTCTATTTCAACCTCGAGGGTAAATTGTATGTTCTTGTTTATATTATTTAAATAGTTTTTTAAATTATTGATCTGTCTTATGGTACCGTTAAAAATGATGAAGGTGTCATCTGCATAACGTGTATATGATACTATCTTGTTATGCCATTTGTTTGCGCTGCTGAACATATGTGTGTTTTCGTAGTGGTTCAGGTATATGTCCGCCAATAATCCGGAGAGTGGGGATCCCATCGCTAAACCTTTCTTTTGTATATAGTATTTTCCATCAAATATAAAATAGTTTTGATTTAAAACAACTTCCAATAGAGCGGTTATCTCATCAATTTCATCAGGACTGCGTATGTTAGCTACAATAAGATTATACTTGAGAATATTTATTGTATCCTGGACGGGTATATTTGTATAAAGGTCTACTATGTCGAAAGATGCGATTCTGTAATTAGGTTTAATTTGGATGTTTTTCAGTTTGTCGATAAATTCAGTGCAACTTTTTGTGCTATGGTTATTCTTTAAGCTTATACTGTTCTTTATTATTTGTACTAGTTTTTTACTGATTTTGTAACTCGGAGCAGTGGTGAAGTTCACAAGCGGCCTAATTGGTACACTGGGTTTATGAATCTTTGGCAAACCAGTGAACTGGGGAGCCTCTGCATTAATAGGTTTCAATGAGTGACGTGTGGCGCTATCGAACAAGTGCGTACAGCGATTAACTGTGTTATTCAGGGCTTTAACGAAATCGGCTGACGGGTCGGCATTTACCATTGTAATATTATTATTTTCAATGAATTGATTAACCTTTTGCGAATATTGGTTTTTGTCCATTATAACGATAGTGTTTCCCTTGTCCGCCTTTGTAATGAGTGCATCATTGTTAGATAATTTGTCTTTGATTTGTTTTAAGGTTTTAATTTCATTCATATATTTAAAGTTTAGTTTAGGGCTTTTTTTGTTCGAAAATTTATTGAGTTTGTTTTTAATCAAAACTCGAGCCTCATTTTGTAAGTTTATGTTTGGTATTGACTTTATAGCCGTCTCAGCGCAAATTATTTCATGGTATATGTGGTTTTTATTGCTGTGGGGTATGTTGTAGTTTAGACCCTTGTTAAGTACGTCCATTTCATTCTTATTAAAGTTTATCGATGTTAGATTAGATACGCGCGCATAGAATTCATGTTTACAGGTGACGTTATCTTCGTTTGGTTTTTGTTTACTTTTGAGAGTTCTAAGTTTCTTATCATGTTTTGTATATACACGTTGCATTACATCGTTGATGTATTTATTGCAATCATGTAATATATTGTCTAATTGTAATGCATGGACACTGTTAAGCAGCTTCAAATGGGACAAATATAATTCTTTGTTCAATTCTGTCTTTTTCCTATATAAATATCTCAACTCCTCCTTTAACCACATCACCTGTGCACGCTCTTTGATTTTTGTGGCCGTCTTGGAGTTATTGTTTATTTTCATAGAGGCATACTTAGGTATTAAATTGTTTCTGATGCATTCTCTATTAAATTTTATATGGGAATTGGTTTTTAATAATTTAATCTTAATGTTCTGAAATTTGAATACTGTAGATGCTTGACTTGCTTCCAGTTTAATATTCATTTTTAAAGTATCCAAGTCACTGTATTAAATAAATAATTGCTTATCTAATCCGTCGAGTGACTTACTTGTAATTCCGCTTGACGCGTTTCAGGGCATATGCCCCATCTTCAGAATAATTCCTCTTCACAGAACGTCAGACATTAAGATTAAAATGTAATAAATTAAAATTAAAATCCATGGTTAAAATATTAACTCGTCAAAATATTAAAATATACTAAATGCACAGAGAAGCACGCACTATCACAACATGAGTTCACTTCGCGTTATAGCCGGTGTACACCGCCGCGATGTTAATCGCGCACTGACTGTCTGAGTAAACTGTTATCTGTGCAACGCATCTTGTATCTCAATGGCTGTGTCGTACAAGGGATTTGACTTGAAGTTAAGTTGGTCGTTTAATATGAATCCGCCGTCTTGTGAATTGTTCGTCTTTTTAAATTGTTTAAAGGCCTTGTAAATTTCGAATTCTTCTAATGTGTCCATATATCTGCCTTTTTTGCAAAGGTGCAATGGTTTAAAGTTGGTGTCAAAATCAGTGTAGTTATGATTATTATTTACGAGGTGACGTGCAAAGTTGGATTTGAGAATGTGGGTGTCGTTTTTTGGTAAATGTTCTTGGAAGCGTTTTTTGAACGCTCTGCCGGTTTGTCCAATATAGAAGCTGTTGCAATCGTCACATTGGATTTTATAGACACCTGTCCTCTGTTTTATTGGTTTTGCAGCTTTATGGTGAAGAATTTTCTTAATGTTGTTATCGGTCCGGAAAGTTAAAGTTATATTCAATTTTCTAAAAATGTTGGTTAATGTATGGGGTAAAGTTCGGCCGTAAATAGAAGTCACGTACGTGCTGTCTCGGTTACTACTCGGTTTTGTTTTCTTGTTATGTAACTTTTTCTGGTGTTTTTTGATCAAAGCATCGATCATAGAGCACGTATATCCATTGGCCTTAGCTATGTATTTAATGGTGTTGACTTCCTCCTGAAAGTCACTGATTTCCAACGGTATGGTGAGTAATCTATGTATGAAACTGTTATAGGCGGCCATTTTTTGCGGAAGAGGGTGATGGGAATCCGCGTGTATAGTGGCGTCGGTGGTGGTAGGTTTTCTGTATATTTGGTATTGAAAACTATTGTCAAACCTTGTTATTGTTAAATCGAGAAAATTAAGTTTATTTTCTATTTCAACCTCGAGGGTAAATTGTATGTTCTTGTTTATATTATTTAAATAGTTTTTTAAATTATTGATCTGTCTTATGGTACCGTTAAAAATGATGAAGGTGTCATCTGCATAACGTGTATATGATACTATCTTGTTATGCCATTTGTTTGCGCTGCTGAACATATGTGTGTTTTCGTAGTGGTTCAGGTATATGTCCGCCAATAATCCGGAGAGTGGGGATCCCATCGCTAAACCTTTCTTTTGTATATAGTATTTTCCATCAAATATAAAATAGTTTTGATTTAAAACAACTTCCAATAGAGCGGTTATCTCATCAATTTCATCAGGACTGCGTATGTTAGCTACAATAAGATTATACTTGAGAATATTTATTGTATCCTGGACGGGTATATTTGTATAAAGGTCTACTATGTCGAAAGATGCGATTCTGTAATTAGGTTTAATTTGGATGTTTTTCAGTTTGTCGATAAATTCAGTGCAACTTTTTGTGCTATGGTTATTCTTTAAGCTTATACTGTTCTTTATTATTTGTACTAGTTTTTTACTGATTTTGTAACTCGGAGCAGTGGTGAAGTTCACAAGCGGCCTAATTGGTACACTGGGTTTATGAATCTTTGGCAAACCAGTGAACTGGGGAGCCTCTGCATTAATAGGTTTCAATGAGTGACGTGTGGCGCTATCGAACAAGTGCGTACAGCGATTAACTGTGTTATTCAGGGCTTTAACGAAATCGGCTGACGGGTCGGCATTTACCATTGTAATATTATTATTTTCAATGAATTGATTAACCTTTTGCGAATATTGGTTTTTGTCCATTATAACGATAGTGTTTCCCTTGTCCGCCTTTGTAATGAGTGCATCATTGTTAGATAATTTGTCTTTGATTTGTTTTAAGGTTTTAATTTCATTCATATATTTAAAGTTTAGTTTAGGGCTTTTTTTGTTCGAAAATTTATTGAGTTTGTTTTTAATCAAAACTCGAGCCTCATTTTGTAAGTTTATGTTTGGTATTGACTTTATAGCCGTCTCAGCGCAAATTATTTCATGGTATATGTGGTTTTTATTGCTGTGGGGTATGTTGTAGTTTAGACCCTTGTTAAGTACGTCCATTTCATTCTTATTAAAGTTTATCGATGTTAGATTAGATACGCGCGCATAGAATTCATGTTTACAGGTGACGTTATCTTCGTTTGGTTTTTGTTTACTTTTGAGAGTTCTAAGTTTCTTATCATGTTTTGTATATACACGTTGCATTACATCGTTGATGTATTTATTGCAATCATGTAATATATTGTCTAATTGTAATGCATGGACACTGTTAAGCAGCTTCAAATGGGACAAATATAATTCTTTGTTCAATTCTGTCTTTTTCCTATATAAATATCTCAACTCCTCCTTTAACCACATCACCTGTGCACGCTCTTTGATTTTTGTGGCCGTCTTGGAGTTATTGTTTATTTTCATAGAGGCATACTTAGGTATTAAATTGTTTCTGATGCATTCTCTATTAAATTTTATATGGGAATTGGTTTTTAATAATTTAATCTTAATGTTCTGAAATTTGAATACTGTAGATGCTTGACTTGCTTCCAGTTTAATATTCATTTTTAAAGTATCCAAGTCACTGTATTAAATAAATAATTGCTTATCTAATCCGTCGAGTGACTTACTTGTAATTCCGCTTGACGCGTTTCAGGGCATATGCCCCATCTTCAGAATAATTCCTCTTCACAGAACGTCAGACATTAAGATTAAAATGTAATAAATTAAAATTAAAATCCATGGTTAAAATATTAACTCGTCAAAATATTAAAATATACTAAATGCACAGAGAAGCACGCACTATCACAACATGAGTTCACTTCGCGTTATAGCCGGTGTACACCGCCGCGATGTTAATCGCGCACTGACTGTCTGAGTAAACTGTTATCTGTGCAACGCATCTTGTATCTCAATGGCTGTGTCGTACAAGGGATTTGACTTGAAGTTAAGTTGGTCGTTTAATATGAATCCGCCGTCTTGTGAATTGTTCGTCTTTTTAAATTGTTTAAAGGCCTTGTAAATTTCGAATTCTTCTAATGTGTCCATATATCTGCCTTTTTTGCAAAGGTGCAATGGTTTAAAGTTGGTGTCAAAATCAGTGTAGTTATGATTATTATTTACGAGGTGACGTGCAAAGTTGGATTTGAGAATGTGGGTGTCGTTTTTTGGTAAATGTTCTTGGAAGCGTTTTTTGAACGCTCTGCCGGTTTGTCCAATATAGAAGCTGTTGCAATCGTCACATTGGATTTTATAGACACCTGTCCTCTGTTTTATTGGTTTTGCAGCTTTATGGTGAAGAATTTTCTTAATGTTGTTATCGGTCCGGAAAGTTAAAGTTATATTCAATTTTCTAAAAATGTTGGTTAATGTATGGGGTAAAGTTCGGCCGTAAATAGAAGTCACGTACGTGCTGTCTCGGTTACTACTCGGTTTTGTTTTCTTGTTATGTAACTTTTTCTGGTGTTTTTTGATCAAAGCATCGATCATAGAGCACGTATATCCATTGGCCTTAGCTATGTATTTAATGGTGTTGACTTCCTCCTGAAAGTCACTGATTTCCAACGGTATGGTGAGTAATCTATGTATGAAACTGTTATAGGCGGCCATTTTTTGCGGAAGAGGGTGATGGGAATCCGCGTGTATAGTGGCGTCGGTGGTGGTAGGTTTTCTGTATATTTGGTATTGAAAACTATTGTCAAACCTTGTTATTGTTAAATCGAGAAAATTAAGTTTATTTTCTATTTCAACCTCGAGGGTAAATTGTATGTTCTTGTTTATATTATTTAAATAGTTTTTTAAATTATTGATCTGTCTTATGGTACCGTTAAAAATGATGAAGGTGTCATCTGCATAACGTGTATATGATACTATCTTGTTATGCCATTTGTTTGCGCTGCTGAACATATGTGTGTTTTCGTAGTGGTTCAGGTATATGTCCGCCAATAATCCGGAGAGTGGGGATCCCATCGCTAAACCTTTCTTTTGTATATAGTATTTTCCATCAAATATAAAATAGTTTTGATTTAAAACAACTTCCAATAGAGCGGTTATCTCATCAATTTCATCAGGACTGCGTATGTTAGCTACAATAAGATTATACTTGAGAATATTTATTGTATCCTGGACGGGTATATTTGTATAAAGGTCTACTATGTCGAAAGATGCGATTCTGTAATTAGGTTTAATTTGGATGTTTTTCAGTTTGTCGATAAATTCAGTGCAACTTTTTGTGCTATGGTTATTCTTTAAGCTTATACTGTTCTTTATTATTTGTACTAGTTTTTTACTGATTTTGTAACTCGGAGCAGTGGTGAAGTTCACAAGCGGCCTAATTGGTACACTGGGTTTATGAATCTTTGGCAAACCAGTGAACTGGGGAGCCTCTGCATTAATAGGTTTCAATGAGTGACGTGTGGCGCTATCGAACAAGTGCGTACAGCGATTAACTGTGTTATTCAGGGCTTTAACGAAATCGGCTGACGGGTCGGCATTTACCATTGTAATATTATTATTTTCAATGAATTGATTAACCTTTTGCGAATATTGGTTTTTGTCCATTATAACGATAGTGTTTCCCTTGTCCGCCTTTGTAATGAGTGCATCATTGTTAGATAATTTGTCTTTGATTTGTTTTAAGGTTTTAATTTCATTCATATATTTAAAGTTTAGTTTAGGGCTTTTTTTGTTCGAAAATTTATTGAGTTTGTTTTTAATCAAAACTCGAGCCTCATTTTGTAAGTTTATGTTTGGTATTGACTTTATAGCCGTCTCAGCGCAAATTATTTCATGGTATATGTGGTTTTTATTGCTGTGGGGTATGTTGTAGTTTAGACCCTTGTTAAGTACGTCCATTTCATTCTTATTAAAGTTTATCGATGTTAGATTAGATACGCGCGCATAGAATTCATGTTTACAGGTGACGTTATCTTCGTTTGGTTTTTGTTTACTTTTGAGAGTTCTAAGTTTCTTATCATGTTTTGTATATACACGTTGCATTACATCGTTGATGTATTTATTGCAATCATGTAATATATTGTCTAATTGTAATGCATGGACACTGTTAAGCAGCTTCAAATGGGACAAATATAATTCTTTGTTCAATTCTGTCTTTTTCCTATATAAATATCTCAACTCCTCCTTTAACCACATCACCTGTGCACGCTATTTGATTTTTGTGGCCGTCTTGGAGTTATTGTTTATTTTGATAGAGGCATACTTAGGTATTAAATTGTTTCTGATGCATTCTTTATTAAATTTTATATGGGAATTGGTTTTTAATAATTTAATCTTAATGTTCTGAAATTTGAATACTGTAGATGCTTGACTTGCTTCCAGTTTAATATTCATTTTTAAAGTATCCAAGTCACTGTATTAAATAAATAATTGCTTATCTAATCCGTCGAGTGACTTACTTGTAATTCCGCTTGACGCGTTTCAGGGCATTGCCAACCAGGGCGTTGGCTGGTTTGCCAAAGATTCATAAACCCAGTGTACCAATTAGGCCGCTTGTGAACTTCACCACTGCTCCGAGTTACAAAATCAGTAAAAAACTAGTACAAATAATAAAGAACAGTATAAGCTTAAAGAATAACCATAGCACAAAAAGTTGCACTGAATTTATCGACAAACTGAAAAACATCCAAATTAAACCTAATTACAGAATCGCATCTTTCGACATAGTAGACCTTTATACAAATATACCCGTCCAGGATACAATAAATATTCTCAAGTATAATCTTATTGTAGCTAACATACGCAGTCCTGATGAAATTAATGAGATAACCGCTCTATTGGAAGTTGTTTTAAATCAAAACTATTTTATATTTGATGGAAAATACTATATACAAAAGAAAGGTTTAGCGATGGGATCCCCACTCTCCGGATTATTGGCGGACATATACCTGAACCACTACGAAAACACACATATGTTCAGCAGCGCAAACAAATGGCATAACAAGATAGTATCATATACACGTTATGTAGATGACACCTTCATCATTTTTAACGGTACCATAAGACAGATCAATAATTTAAAAAACTATTTAAATAATATAAACAAGAACATACAATTTACCCTCGAGGTTGAAATAGAAAATAAACTTAATTTTCTCGATTTAACAATAACAAGGTTTGACAATAGTTTTCAATACCAAATATACAGAAAACCTACCACCACCGACGCCACTATACACGCGGATTCCCATCACCCTCTTCCGCAAAAAATGGCCGCCTATAACAGTTTCATACATAGATTACTCACCATACCGTTGGAAATCAGTGACTTTCAGGAGGAAGTCAACACCATTAAATACATAGCTAAGGCCAATGGATATACGTGCTCTATGATCGATGCTTTGATAAAAAAACACCAGAAAAAGTTTCATAACAAGAAAACAAAACCGAGTAGTAACCGAGACAGCACGTACGTGACTTCTATTTACGGCCGAACTTTACCCCATACATTAACCAACATTTTTAGAAAATTGAATATAACTTTAAATTTCCGGACCGATAACAACATTAAGAAAATTCTTCACCATAAAGCTGCAAAACCAATAAAACAGAGGACAGGTGTCTATAAAATCCAATGTGACGATTGCAACAGCTTCTATATTGGACAAACCGGCAGAGCGTTCAAGAAACGCTTCCAAGAACATTTACCAAAAAACGACACCCACATTCTCAAATCCAACTTTGCACGTCACCTCGTAAATAATAATCATAACTACACTGATTTTGACACCAACTTTAAACCATTGCACCTTTGCAAAAAAGGCAGATATATGGACACATTAGAAGAATTCGAAATTTACAAGGCCTTTAAACAATTTAAAAAGACGAACAATTCACAAGACGGCGGATTCATATTAAACGACCAACTTAACTTCAAGTCAAATCCCTTGTACGACACAGCCATTGAGATACAAGATGCGTTGCACAGATAACAGTTTACTCAGTCAGTGCGCGATTAACATCGCGGCGGTGTACACCGGCTATAACGCGAAGTGAACTCATGTTGTGATAGTGCGTGCTTCTCTGTGCATTTAGTATATTTTAATATTTTGACGAGTTAATATTTTAACCATGGATTTTAATTTTAATTTATTACATTTTAATCTTAATGTCTGACGTTCTGTGAAGAGGAATTATTCTGAAGATGGGGCATATGCCCTGAAACGCGTCAAGCGGAATTACAAGTAAGTCACTCGACGGATTAGATAAGCAATTATTTATTTAATACAGTGACTTGGATACTTTAAAAATGAATATTAAAAAAATAAGGATTTCTAATAATAAATCACAAATTAATATTTTCAGTAAAACGGCTTTGACTGTAACAAAGTACGTCTGTTATCCCTAACTAGATTCGGCGGCACAATTCTCTTATATGTTCCTCAGCTTCCTTATCGACGTTCGGCATCCTCAGTGCTTGCCATAAGCCGCCGCACGGTGACACCTTGAACTCGATCTGTAGCCTGTTTGAAGCATCCAGTAGAAGACTAGATCCTTTTTTCCGTGCACACCGCGCCTACAGCCCGCTCGAAAAAGTCAACTGGGTAGATTTATTGTGATTCTGATACATGTCCGTTATAAGTTTTTTACAGTTTTGTAAAATTGGGGAAGATTTTTCATGCAATAGTAAAAAAAAAATTCTCCCCAAAATTTTCTAAATGTCGCCAATGGCGACAGGACCCCCCCCCCTGTAGGCACCCCTGCAAACAGCCCTGAAAATAATTTTACTGAATAGTCTTTACCGCTCGCAAAAGTAATTTCACAAAATAAAAATACTCTGTATCGTCACGATATTTTCAAATTGAGGGGTGTTTGAAAATCGGTACTAAAGTTTACACGATTATTGTAATATAATATAACTAAACTATTTTTGTAACAATGATTATATGTTATTTTGAGTGTGTGTGATTATGTTTTTAATTTCTGTAACAGTGTTAAAAATGTTTGTGTTGCTGTGGCCGGCACTATTTTGTTGTGTTCTTGTGCGTGTCTGAAACGCTGTAGGCAGGGCTTACTGTATAAATAGGGTTGGGCCAAGCTTTTGTATTCAGTCTCAGTGGAACCGCTGTTCCTCTGGGAGTCATCGGGCCCGACGCGGACGTGGCCGCAAAGACACAATGCAACGCACCGCGCCACTGAGGATGCCTCATTGCAGTATGCACGAGCGGTTTGGTGTTATGAAAAATAGAACGACGCGCGTTAAACAGAAAAATCGAGAGAATCGTTAGAAACGCACACAATCATTCGGTGCGTCTTTAACCTATACGAGGTTTGATCAAAACGTTCATGCAATTTCCACCGCTACAACTCTCCTATTAAACAACCGTTTTTATGTGATGTAGGTACACGTGTTAGTGACAATCGTCTAAAATTTTATTTGATGCATAGTTTAGATTTCACATCTAATTAAGTAAGTGGTCCTTAGGTGTATTAGGCAATTTGTCATTCTACAATGTAAAAGAACATGGATTAAATTTTGTGTAAACTGTGAGACAAACTGCTCTGTCCTGGTAAACGTGTCCAAAGACTTCTGGCAAGACTGCTGTGCGTGAACAAACGGTTTACAAGCTTCGAAGACTGCCATAAATGAGTTGAAGATCGTGGTTGTCAGATAAAGATTATGTTTTTGTGTTCCACGAAACTTCATCGCTAGGCGCAGTGGTAAATAAAGTGTACTATTCCGACATTTTATGCCATTTATATGACGTTATTAGTAGAAAACGGTCAGATTTACGGAAGAATAATTTATTAAAGTTCCAGCCCGATAATGCCCCTGGACGCACGCCATTGCTTGTTGAGAGTTTTGCCAAGCTGGGCAAAAGAAAACATCATTATGATGACACGGCAACTGCCGTATTCACCAGATGTGTCCCAACGCGATCTTTTCTCCTCACAATAGTGATAATTTACACGGAAGAACAGCGTTTCGCGACCGCTGAAGACGTCAAATGAAAATCCCTAAGCGAGCTCGAGGCTGTACCATAAAGTGAAATATTTTGACTGCATAACGGCTGGCTTAATCGTGTTACATTCGACTGAGACTACTTTGAAGGAGATATAAGTGCCGACGAATGAATGCATCATTTTTAAAACGAACAGGAACTGTATGAATTTTTTATCAGACCTCGTATGGCTGGCTTACGTTATGAGATGGACGGACACACATGGCTGTCAGACGCCAGACATGAAGTGTTTATCAGACCTCGTATGGCTGGCTTACGTTATGAGATGGACACACATGGCTGTCAGACGCCAGACATGAAGTGTTTATCAGACCTCGTATGGCTGGCTTACGTTATGAGATGGACACACATGGCTGTCAGACGCCAGACATGAAGTGTTTATCAGACCTCGTATGGCTGGCTTACGTTATGAGATGGACGGACACACATGGCTGTCAGACGCCAGACATGAAGTGTTTATCAGACCTCGTATGGCTGGCTTACGTTATGAGATGGACACACATGGCTGTCAGACGCCAGACATGAAGTGTTTATCAGACCTCGTATGGCTGGCTTACGTTACGAGATGGACACACATGGCTGTCAGACGCCAGACATGAAGTGTTTAAAATAACATCAATCGCGACAAAGTATAACTTTAGCAAAACATGCTTAAGAACTTCACCACAGTTTTCACCGTCCACTGTTTACCTAACACTACTAAAATTTCAGTAACATTTCGATACTCACTTCATGTAAGCCTAGGACTATTTTTAAGCCAGTTGCATGTGTTAAAATAATGCTTATAAATAATTAGGTCTATATATGGGAAGAATCCTACATCCTAGCAAAGGATGTTTTGTTCTGTTCTGAGGAGCCCAATCTTCAAGCTAGTCTCATCTCCCGTAAGTGTCTAGTGGTTACTTTCACACGAGACACTCAGTTTCCGCACACTGACTACGGGCCTTATTATACTGGGCCACTCGAGTAACTCGCGCGCACGACAGTTTCAGACGCTCAGACAAGCCACTCTTAGCAATACACGTACCATATGGAGCTTATTATACTGGGCCACCGCGGAAGCTAGGGGTGGCGTCTGTCGCGCCGGTAGCGGGTCGATGTTTCTTGTGGAGCTTATGTTACTGGGCCACTGACGCGCGCCACAGTCGCGTCTAGAGGTGGACTAAACTGTTATTTTAAAATACTAGGTATGAAAATACCGTTCTAAAAAAATAACAGGTACAAATACCTGTTATTATATACTATATATACATAACCTATATTATCCTTTGTAAGTAACTCGTTTTGAGTTTCCTGCAGGTCTCCTACGTAATATCTTCAAATAAATACACTGCAAGTAGGTTTATTTTCACCTAGATAAACCTATTAATATATTAATAAACCTACTTGGTGTGTATTTATTTGAAGATATTATATAACGTAGACTATATAATTTGTTATAAGAAATAAATTGAAACTAAATGTATTAACAGTGTTACTTTACACTGTGACTTTATTAAACTATTACTGTTTAAATGAAAATAAGAAACAAGAGAATTTATAGGCCTATCTCCCTTTGGGAATACCAATTTAAGTTTTCACTAGTATAATGTGAGACGTATCAATATAAGCTTCGAGGCGACTGCGGTATTGCCATGTCGCTTCACTCCCCGCCCTCCCCGCCATTGCCTACGCATAGCCAAGTGTAACGTGCGGCAACGCTGGAGGGCGAGGGGCGGGGAAGAGCTGTTACTATTGCGTAACCTCGAAGCTTACAATGCTAAGTCCCGTACTATAGTAAACAAACTAACATTGGTTAGACAAATCAGTTGCGAAACTCGGGGCAATTAAATAATTTAGAGTAGGCCGACACGTAATACCACAAAAAATAATGTGAGAAAACATCAGAAACGTATAATAAAAACATAACAGTAAGCCACAAGAGTGAATGAGAATAAACAAAATTTTACAAATAAAAATAAAAAACAAATTGTAATAAAATAAATATAAATACATAAATAATAAGCAACAACAAAAGTAAATTAAATGCATTACAGATATTTAAGGAACAGGACTAGATAAAGTGCATAAATGTCCATTACAACAATCTCATCATTTACGTGAGATGTGTAGTGAAGTTAAAATCACATTAATAAAAAGTATAATATAGCTTATCAACATCAGCCACTCTATAGGTTATAACTCAATATAATTAAATACAACTATTTCACTAACGACTCGGAATACAAAGTTTTTTTGAGTAAAAACATAAAGTTTTACCAACCGATTTTGGTTACAAGTTGGTGACTAGTATAATATATAATTTATTAGCATATAATCTGTATTATATATCTGCATATCACACGAGAATAAATGTAACAGCAGGATGAATTATTTCCTTTATTAAAAACAGCTTCGTCTCTTTGCGCAGAATGAAGTATACAGGAAGAAAAAGTGGCTCGTACTATTTCCTACTCGAAATATGCTTGATACTAGGTGTTCCTAAAATACTACTGTTCCTCTGATACGCTTAGTATTTGTAATACGCGTTGTTCCTTGTGTAACGGTGATACCACTAGTATTTGAAATACTTAGTATTTTAAATACGCGTTACTGGCTGTTCCTTGCGTTCCAGCGATATTTTTGTACGCCTAGTATTTGGCCTTGGCGTATTCGTTTACGTGATACTTGCGTACTTTGTGTGTGTGTCTGTGTAGGTGCGTAGGGGGTGTGGCTCGACTCGGAACAGCGAGGGCGGCGTGTCTCGACTCGGAACAGCGTCGCCGCGAATAACAGGTATTTCAACTTTTCAGTCACTGTTACATCTGTTCCACAAAAATATCGTTCCAAAATACCTGTTACAGCTCCCACTTAGTCATGTCCCCACCCTCGACCTTGACTCAGTATGCCCTTTGCCGTTGTATGACCAGGTGGTTTGTTTACAACCTCTCGTTCACAATGCCGAACTTTCTCCTAAAAGTTCGTCAAACGAATGGGGACTTTCTGAAATACCCAAAAAACTTCTTGTCGTCTTCCCTGAGGTCGTCATAAAGAGTGTAAAAGACTCCTTTAGAGGGTCTTCCTAATAGTAATGGATGCACACCAATCGCCTTGTTTCGTCTACGTTTCCTTCTTTTTAGTAAGAGAAGCAGACAAAGTTCGTCTTCTTCACTTGACGACGACATCTCACATACTGAGTGAAGGAGTAGCCAACCCAGGCCACCGCGGAAGCCTGCCCATGCCACCGCGGAAGCTAGGCCAGGCCACAGCGGTGGCTTACCCGGGAGTCTAGTCTGTCGCGCGCGCGAGCTACTCGAGTGGCCCAGTATAATAAGGCCCTACCGGTGTTTGAGAAAGCCACAGCTGTGTCTCTGACGTCAGAGACACTGTTCTAAACCCACAAAGATCCACGTTTTCTAAGGAGTTGCATTTACGTTGGTGTTGTAGAAGTGATGTTGGAACCCGAGGAGACAATTGCTATTGTAAATTTCGTCATGAAAAAAAGAAAAAAACGTAATAGGGAGATGTGGGTGCATCCTATCGTTGCGTGTAGGTTTGAAAAAGGAGTGTTCTATACACTTTTCAACTACTACTACTACTACTACTACTACTACTACTACTACTACTACTACTACTACTACTACTACTACTACTACTATTACTACTACTATACTACTAGTTCGTCAAGCTAAACGGAATTGTAACCCAAACCCGAATGTTTAGTTTCTATTGTGCGATTGTGTGTTCTACTATTTTCACATTACTAAAGAAATGGTATAGTAATCGGGATATTTGTAATTTTTTCCATAATTGAAAAATTATCTAAAATCAAAATTGATGTAATAATAAATGTACTTCGTCCAAAGTAATGAGCGAGTTCTGCAGCTCAGAGAGTGTAGTAGTTTAAAAACTCTTCTTTGGAAAATACTTAACTTCAGATGGTAGTTTTATGATCTTGTACACGTTTCGATTCAGTGTCTCACGTCTCCAGTCTTAATTAACCCCAACCACGGTCCAATACGTGTTTTCGCATTGTAAACTTTATTATTTCGTGGGATTTGGAAAAGTTTTAATAAAACTCAAAAAATATAAATTTTGCTACATTTAAAACGACAGTATTGTAATATTGTTTTAAGTTGGTCTGCACCATTTGAAATGTAGGCCGTGTTACAGTTTTCACGACACGAGCCACGCATTGTGTTTTGTTGTTGTTCTCAAGTTATTTTCCTAACCAGCCGGCCTGTCTGTCTACTGTCCCACGTTGTCTCAGTCCCACTGTTTACACGTTATTGGTTACCGTCTTCGTGCATTTCTTATTGTCTATCTGAGCTGCTTATATATGCGTCTACTTTGTCCGTATGCATCGGAATGAATATAATATGAATAATATACAGTAGAACCTCAGTTAACCGAAACAAAGGGGGGGAGGCGGTTTCGGATAACCAAAATTTCGCATATTAATTAAGATATTATTTTTAAGTGTAAGGTAAAATAACTGAAGCCAATATACAATATTATAAAAAGATTTTAATAAAAATCAAACTATTAACATTTTTATCAAAAAATTCATTTTTTAAATAAAAACAACTATTTTTTAATAAAAAAAGTCATTTTTTAACACTAGTTTTATGATTTTTTTTTTTGAAAAAAATCTTATATTTTCCTTTGCTCTTTCTTTTCACACTGCTTTCTTGCAGCAATATCTCGCCATCGCTTCATTAGCAGAACGTCAAAGGGCTTTGATTCTTCAGATCGTTCGATGAACCGTAACGCTATCTGAAAATATGAATAAAACTCCGTGAGAAAAACGTGTATTTCATATAGCCTAATTTAATGCCCTAATCCAAAATAGAGTCTCTTTCCCCTAAGGCATTGAAGATCTCGTCAGCGGTGTCACGGCTGCTGCTCTCTGCTATGTCATCGTCTTCGTCGTCCCTTTGTTGCGTGAACCATAAAAAAACCTCATTTACTTTCTCGTTTTGACACGTCTTCATTATTTTCTTATTTGGCATCTTTGAAGCATGGTCTTCAAACGTATTTTTCATCTTGACCCAATCAGAAACAGTAGGAACACCAACACCAAAATCGGCTGCCATAGTTCGCAAACCATGTCATTTTACTTCCATTTTCCATAAGAAAATGGAAATATGGTGATGGCGAAAAAATCGTGTTCGAGATAAGGGCTGATTCTGATTGTACTACCTTCAAAACATGAAGAAAAGTCATTTTTCGAAAAGTGTCTGTGTGTAGAATTTTGTCTATAGCGAACGATAACTGCTGCAAATTCAAACAGAATCAAATAAGTTTTTGCATACGTTCCTAAATTGTAGATAGTTTAAGGTCTATTGATTTTGGTGAAGATCGGTTAAGGGGAAGGGGTGGTTTACCTGCAACGTTTTACATTTAACAAGAGTAAAGTACTTAATTTTGACAAATAAAGTATCCTGAAAAGAAGGTCATAATAATCCACTATAGAAAGGAAAACGAAATATTTATAAATGAAAAGCGCAGTTGAAAGGGGACGGGGTACTTTTCATAAATGAAAATGATACTTCAAGGGGGAGGAAACAATTTTTTTATTTATATGTGTACTACGTTATAGGCAACAAAGAAGTAGTTTCTATGGAAATATTTCATACAATTTATCAAACATAAAACTTGATTTACAAGATGGGAGATTTTTTTTAGAAATTATCGAACCAAATTCAAGTAAATGATTTTAAATATAAGTCTTACAACATGGAAGTCACGCATGGTTCTCCATACCGATTTTTTAATTGGATCCGATTTTTCTTCAATCGTTATCATGACCCATTTCCGCTTTGTTGATATGACGCACAATTTATTACACATTTATGACATTAGTTTTTGTGTTTTATCCGGAAAACAAATTTTCATTGTAGTAAACATCAGGAATATATTATTTTTTTTTGTCGGTCGTTTCGGTTAAAAGTGTTTCAGTTAATGGAGATTATAACGTACTTCGAGATTTTTTTTTGATTTTTGGGTATTCCGAGGGAGTTACACCATCAATTAGAGCCCGTCAAGAGTGACACGTGTTAGCTTTGTTCAAGGGTGAGCGACGAAAGGTACAAACCTTTCCTTTCCACTTAAACGACATGAAAGCCGTTAAGGGACAATACGCGCTACAACACATGTTGCGACGAACTGGACCATGCGTGGGAACGCTTGACTCTACAAATATAACAAAGGAACGTTACCCTTGCATCCGTTCAGTAGCGAGAAGAATAGATAGCCATCGCTAAGAGCATTGTTCCAAACATGTGTGCGACTTACAGAAAAACAATAGCTGGAGCTCGGACAATGTAGCATGGGACGAAGAGGCGCCTGCGATGAACACAGATGTTGGCCACCCGTAAGTTCGTTAGAGGAAGTCGATAATGTCTGAACAATACAATAATTGGACACGCTACACCAAAAGGGGCAGATGTGACTTCAGAAGCTAGGCCTTGGCGCAGATTCCAAGAAAGTGGCAACGTCCTGAAGACAGCAACTCGTCGTGTCCACGTGGACTACGTAAGATTCAAGTAGAGAAGCCAACCAGCCAATTAGAAACGAGAATTCCGAAGGGAGTAACTGAAGGGGATGGTGTTGACAGAAGCCGACGACCAGAGAACAAATCCCGAGGAAGAACATCCCTCTCCAAACGGCGCTGGGTGGAGAATTCACCAGAATCACTGACTTGAGACAAGAGGACATAGGGAGGTCCGAATAATTGTCCTATCAGAGCTATTTTGGTGGGAAAATGAAGCGATAGTAGGAGTAACAAGAGTGGGAAAAACGAAGGAAATAAAAACTGAATGCACGAGGAGACGCTCTCTCAGTATTATTAAAATTTTGTCTCATTCTAATTCTCTCAGTATTACTATCTGAGTAACATTTAACTTTCTATATCAGTATTATAAAGACTTTGTTCGGAGATATACTAGAAGTGGTGTTCGGAATCAATGGAAGTTCGGGTATTAGACTTAAACCGTCAAGCCGAAACGGTAGTGTTCGCGACGATGTGCGAATAACGAACTTTATAAAACTCTAAGCATTACGCTCATACAATTAATGCTGTAAGAAGTGATAATATACAGTAGTAACATACTTGAACTTTTCCATCAACGAAATGAATCGGTTTATCACATACTAAGTTAGTGAGACTACATTATTTCGTAAAATAAAGTCAAGTGCTGTTAACGTTTATATGCGTCTAATGAACTTGAAAGCAATCTAGGCGTTGCGGAAGAGTCGAACACGTAAGTTGAAAGACAACTAAGTGCGTGACAGTATCGAACTAACAATCGCATAGATAGACCGACGCGATACGAATAGTCGATGAATCCTTAGTGCAAGTACCGCGACTCAAACTGTAATGATTTTATAAAACTCATAACGGATGTCGCGAAGTGCGGACTAGTGTTCCGGAACGATGTATGTATAACAATTGAAAGTTCGAATTACGACTGTTCCATGGATTAACATCAACCGTCAGCAAATGGACGCAGATGGACATGCAACGGGAGCGAGACACTACGACGACATGAGTAACGTACAAAATTAATCACTTATTATAATTCCTAGTTTATCGTAATACCGCTGACCTGTCACTTAGAACCAACTGCCTGAGATATTCTATAAAGAGTCAATAAAATACGAATCCATAGTTAGGAATAAATAATGTTATATAATATTACACATGTATTATTTTATTAGTGTAAGTATATGATTATTTCAATTATGTATGTGTTTTAATATGTCTATTGCAGGTATATGATTATTCAAATATGTATATGTCTAATATGTTTATTGCAAGTTTATGAGTATTTCATGTGCGTAAATGTTTAAATGTGTTTTGAAGTAAAATCACTAAGTGCAAATCACAAGCACGCTATATTGATAGTTATTAACGTCACTACGCACGAATAAGTGCATACATTTGATTGTTTCTTTTAATTACTTAAAATGTGTCATAGAATTTAATTGTCTATTGGAAATATTTGTAGATACTCTTATTATATGATTTCTTTTATGATATGGAAACATATAAAATGCTATATTATAATAAATGTACTCTAGAATGGATTCGATAGTGTTGGATTGATTTATTTAAGACCTGACTCACGAGATAACTTCTTAAATGATAGGATCCACTATTAATGATTTCGATTTAACATGATTTAACAAGTACCATGTTCATAAATATTCTAAGTCCTGAAGTTTTATTTGGTAGTAAAAACCAAAATTAATTACTTTTGGGTGATAACATTACTAATTACATATTTAATAAATTTCATTGTGATTCATAAAGTAAACAACAATTAATTTATGCAGTTAACTAAATATACACAAACATTAATATATGTATATTGCATCCAACTGCGAGGCTAGTTAAACCCGGAGAGATACGATAAAGTTCACACAGACAACACATTCATAACGTTAATAAAATTATAATCAGACAACAATTAATTAAAATATAATTCATGCAAATGAGATTTGCATGATCATAACATTGTATATCACGCTACCAACGTGTGACATAAGTTAGTAACATCGTACATGGCTGCCCAACACGTGGCACAAGAAAACACGTTTTACTAGACAATTATAATCACGAGAACAAATTCTATAATTATAAAATTATGTTAATTTATGCAATTAATTAAAGAGGCATCAACAGTAACACTGTATATGGCTTCCCAACGAGGGGCAGTGGAAAATAAATCCTAGTAGATAAAAGTGATAAAATTAATCAATCATTGTCTCCAAGATTAATAATTGATTGAGTAATAAATCGATGTAACTAATTGACATAAGTTATTGCATTGTATATGGTGCCCAACGCGTGGCATAATTATATTGTAAGATTCTACTGTATTCCCAAATAGAATATTATTGTTGTATAAGAAAATTAATATTGTATTAAAGTTCTGAATGCAAGTCACTGTCTAGAGATAATTGAAAATATATTTAGACATGAAAATAGTGTAAGTGTTTCAAGTATCCACTTGAAAATAGTGGAAACCTGTAGTTCTACTAATATCAACTAATACTGAAGTATCCGAGTAACCAGGTAACTATAGTATGTGCAAACCTTAGAAAAAAGCATTGTGTGTAATGGCCGTTGTTGCACCCCGCCCTTCTTTAGCCCATCTCCCACTTGTTTATTCATTAGTTATGACTAACGAATAGTATCAATTCAGCGTATTATTTTAGACTAATTTTTAAAAAAAGTCTCCGCTTTTAATTTCTTAACTTCAGACGGTAGATTTATGATCATTTAGACTGTTTAATTAGCATACGCTTGATTTAGACGTTTAATTTAGGCTATACTTTTAGCATACGCAGATGATACTGATCTAATTGCCAGGAGAAAACGAGATCTCATTAGTGCCTTTACAGAATTAGAGCAAGCCTCAAGTAAAATTGGACTACAGAAAAACTTGGAGAAAACAAAATCTATGTATACTGTCAACAAACTACCATTAAACCCAACCATTCAAAACCTTGAAATAGGCACAAAATTATAGAGGCAGTAAAAGAGTTCATATATCTTGGCTCCTAGATAAACAGGTCTAACGACACCAACACTGAAGCAAGAAGAAGAATATATCTCGCAAATAAAATATATTATGGATTAAAAAAGCACCTGACATCTAGCTTCATCTCAAGAACCACGAAATGCAAAATCTACAAAACACTTATCAGGCCAGTGCTGACATATGCTTCAGAAACCTGGACAATAACAAAAAATAGCGACTTCTAGGTTGCTGTGAAAGACGGATTCTAAGAACAGTATTTAGAGGAGTACAAGAAAATGGAATGTGGAGCAGGCGCTATAATTATTAACTATACCATCTTTACAAAGAGCCGGACATTGTCAGGATAATCAAAATATACAGACTAAGGTGGGTTGGACACAGAGAGAATGGAGGAAGGATAGCCTACGAAAGATATTTTCTACCATAAACCAATGGGTAGTAGAAAAAGGGGAAGACCCCGAAGTAGATCCAAAGACCGGATAGAGGAAGACCTCGAAAAGCTGAACATAAGAACCTGGAAAGCCAGGGCACAGTAGGGAGGAATGGAATCGACTCTTGGAGCAGGCCAAGACCTACCAAGGGCTCTAGATCCACGGCTGATGATGATGATGAGACTGTTTAATTCAACTCGATCCACATATCTATTCAGCGTGCGGTAGTATGACAGCATATTATTCAGTAACTGCATCTTACCACCTTCAATGAAGCCGGCGCGTGTTGTGCCGTCAGCATTTTGCTATCAGTAATAGGTCTTTGTTTAAGTGATTCAAGAATGTGACAAGAACGCAGCTACATAGGCGGAGATAAAACAGTCATAAAGCACAATGCTTTTTTCTTAAGGTTTACACAGACTGTAGTATGGGAATACTATATTATACTACACTACAGTATGGGCGTCCTATTGTATGGGACACATACTTGTAAAATTAAGTACAATTTATGAGATATAAACAGAAAACAAGAATATTAGTATACGTTCTTATCTTATTTTCTTATACACTACCTTACTCCTCCTTTATAGATCTTCATGTTTCCTTCTCTCACTATTCATTTATTTTGGTCCCCATATTCTATTCCTCTTATTATTTCCTTTCATATTTTTCACTGTGACATTGTTAGAATTCAGGTATCTCCTGCATGTGTTACGACTGTCGGATCAGAGCTCAATATAATTTCGTTTTTGTATTTTTGAAAACTAGTCGTAACTTGAAAAAGCTTTTTCTTGTATTAATTCTCGCACAAAAACTTTCATAATACGCTACTGAGCCTTATGTGTGTATATTTGTGTACCTTCATAATTTTTCTTTGTATTATTTTGTTTATCAGCTCAAATAAGTGTAATAAGGGGAAAAACTAATATCAAGCCTTCATTGTGATCACAAAGTTCTGGTTTGACAAACAAAGACACTGATTTTGACAAAGTCATTTAACAAATTGATTCCAATTAAAGTTAAAGAAAAAACATTCATTTTGTGATAGGAACTGAACGTGTTAGCCTGACAACTCGGAGGATACTTCCTTTGAACAGTACATAAACAAAAATACTGTTCTATGTGAGCATAATAATCTGGAAGAATCGTGTTAAGCTAAACAGTTTTTATTATCTTAACTCTAACTATTTTTTATTAATTCATATGTATATTTATGTACTTAAAATGGTGTTTTAATAGCAGAATGTTTAAAAAATTGTTTGTCCGTTGCTGTAGAAATAAGACGGATATGTTTTAACGCTAAAAGCTAAATGCAGATTCAGAAGAGCAATTAGTGATTTCAAGAATACTTTGATACACAATAATCTGTTATATAGCATGTTGTACAAAGTTACAGGGACGACGAATGCGTTCTGAAGTCAACGAGATTAATTGTACGTGTCATCAATGGTCTTCTCTACACACGGATTCAGACAAGAGCAACGAGCAGATTTTGCGTGAGTAGTTGCAGAATTGCGGGCGTTGTGCGGCGCCAATAAGGCGTTTATTTTGTTTTAGCTGGTGTCCAGCGAATGTAATTACTTTTATTGATTGTTTTTGTTTATAGCGAACGTAGTAAATGAGTAACAATAATATTGATTAATGCGTAAAGTGTAACAGTGTGCTTAGTGTTGTTGTGAAGAACTGTTTCAATAGTTATTGTCAGAATGTGTGTATCCGTGCGTGCGTGTGTAACATGCAGTTTTGTTACAGTTCAATTTGTTGACACACACACACACACACACACACACACACACACACACACACACACACACACACACACACACACACACACACACACACACACACACACACACACACACACACACACACACACACACACACACACACACACACACACACACACACACACACACACACACACACCTTCAAATAATATTACTTGGCACATTACATGGGAGACCTGCAGGAAACTCAACGAGTCACTTGCAAAGGAATAATATATATATATATTACATTTAATATTTATATATAAATTTACCTCAAGATGTTATTTTTCTATTTGTGGAACATGTTTCGAGAGTTCCTGTTCTCTCATCTTCAGCCTTCGCCATCTTGTTTCTGGTGAAGTATTTGTGTGTTGGCTTCTGGATGTTATTAAGGTAGTTTGTTGGTCTTTGGTCTTTTAAAGTTGCATTATTGTGTGTGGCTGTGGTATCTGTTTTTGTATTTTGTGTATTTTCGATGTTGAGTGCTTTGAATATTGTGTCATGTTTTGTATTGATTTGTATTTGTTCTGGTATTAGTTTGTTTTGTGTTTTATGTTTGTAAATCTGTAAATTTTCCCAAATGTTCATTATGGTGCCTTTGTGTGGTATATGTTTTATTAGTGTTACATTGGTTATGTCTGGGAATTCATGTCCTGTGTTTATTGCATGTGTGGCTAAATTGGATTTATATATATCTGGTTTTTTGTATGCATTTATGTGTTCAAAATAACGTTTTTTCAGCTGTTTTTTTGTTTGTCCTATATAACATTTATTGCAATCTTGGCATTCAATTTTGTATATACCGTTGGTTGTTGTATTATCTTTGTTGTGTGAGCTATTTAGATTTTGTAATTTATTTTTATTAGTTTTGATGCTATTTTTATATCTGTGTTTTTAAATAGTTTTGTTAGTTTTGTCATTTTATTATTTATATATGTGAATGTGGCCCATTTTTTGTTGTTGTTATTATTTATGTGTTGTTCAGTTTGATTAATTCTTAATTGTTCAGTTTTTATTTTGTATTTGAATTTATTTTCTATTTTGATCATAGTATTTTTATTGTATCCATTTGCATAACCAATTTGGTATATTATATTTCTTTCTTTGTCAGTTTCTTGTTTGTTTAGGGGTATTTTGTACATTCTGTTAAATAACGAATAAAATGCTGCCATTTTATGTTGTGGTGGGTGGTCAGAATGGTTAGGTATAATGATGTTAGTGGAAGTTGGTTTTCTATATATTGCATATTGTATGTGTTTGTTATATCTTGTGATGGTTATGTCTAAATAGTTGATTTTGTTATGTTTTTCTTTTTCTTCTGTGAATTGTATTTTGGGATGTATGTTATTGATTTGTTTCAGTATGTTCTCTGCATTTGTGTTTTTGTTATTTGATACATATAGTCCATCATCTATATATCTTATCCATATGCCATTTGGGTCATGTGTTTTTATGATATTTTGTATTTTGGTGTCTATGTGTTGTAGGAATATTTCTGCTATTATGCTTGATAATGGTGATCCCATTGCTAAACCTTCTTTCTGTTGATAAATTTTGCTATTAAATTCAAAGTAATTTTGTTTTAGTATTAGTTGGAGACTATTTTTTATTTCGGTTATATATTGTTTGTTTTCATTTTGTTCTTTAAGTTTGTTTATTATTATGTCAATTGTTTCTTCTACTGGGATATTAGTGTACATGTTTGTTATGTCATATGATGTGAAAAATGTATTTTCATTTATATTTATTATTTTTTGTTTGTCTATTAATTCGTATGTATTTTTTATGTTATGATGGTTATTTGTTAGATGGTTACTTTTTAGTTTTTGTGCTATTATTTTTGCTATTTTGTATGTAGGAGCTTTTTTGAAATTGATTAATGGTCGTATTGGGTTGTTTAATTTGTGTATTTTTATTAGGCTATTCATTTTAGGTGGTTCTGGATTATTGTTTATATATATGTCTATGTTTTTATTGTTGAAAATGTTTTTAGTTGTTTTTATTAGTTTTATTGTTTGTTTAAGATAGTTTTCTGCTGTGTTTTTATCTAGTTGTACGCATTTATTATTGTTGATGAAGTCTTCGGTTTTTTTTATGTAGTCTGCTTTATCAATGATTACTGTTGCTTGACTTTTGTCTGCTTTAGTTATTATTAAATTATTATTCTTTACTTTATTTTTAATTTCTTTTATTGTTTTATTGTTTTTCTTTTGTTTATTTTTGTTTTTCATTTCGGTAGTGATTATTTTTTTAATTATATGTGTTGCTTCTGTTCTTTTTTCTTCTTGTATATTGTCTTTTATTAGGTTAATGGCAAATTCTGTTTCTACTATTAAATTTTCTAGCTTTTTGTTTGCATTTTGGGTTATGTTAGTTTTTGACATATTGTTTAAATATTCTGTTTCTTTTTTGTTAAATTCTGTATTGCTGAGGTTAATGGTTCGAGGGTAAAATGTGTGTTTATTTTTGGTTTTTTGTTCTTGATTTTTGTTTTGTTGTTTTAATGTGTTAAGTTTTTTGTTGATTGTATAAGTCTTTTTGTTTTTTTCAAATCTTATTTTATTTTCTATGTTATTGTATTTATTATTCCAAGTGATTGGATGTAATAAACTTGTTAGCTCTAAGTGTAGTTTGTATATGTCTAGTGTTATGCTATTTTTCTTACTGTATAATTGATTAATTTCGTTTTGTATCCATAGCCTTTGTGCTTGTTTTATAGTTTTTTGTGCAATCATATTTTTGTTGTTTGTGTTTATGTTGATGTATTTAGGTGTTAATTTATGTTTTTGGCATTGTCTATTGAAGTATATGTTCATGTTTGTGTTCATTAGTTGTTTTTTTCGTGTTTGTCTAAATAGCTCACACAACAAAGATAATACAACAACCAACGGTATATACAAAATTGAATGCCAAGATTGCAATAAATGTTATATAGGACAAACAAAAAAACAGCTGAAAAAACGTTATTTTGAACACCTAAATGCATACAAAAAACCAGATATATAAAATCCAATTTAGCCACACATGCAATAAACACAGGACATGAATTCCCAGACATAACCAATGTAACACTAATAAAACATATACCACACAAAGGCACCATAATGAACGTTTGGGAAAATTTACAGATTTACAAACATAAAACACAAAACAAACTAATACCAGAACAAATACAAATCAATACAAAACATGGCACAATATTCAAAGCACTCAACATCGAAAATACACAAAATACAAAAACAGATACCACAGCCACACACAATAATGCAACTTTAAAAGACCAAAGACCAACAAACTACCTTAATAACATCCAGAAGCCAACACACAAATACTTCACCAGAAACAAGATGGCGAAGGCTGAAGATGAGAGAACAGGAACTCTCGAAACATGTTCCACAAATAGAAAAATAACATCTTGAGGTAAATTTATATATAAATATTAAATGTATTATATACAACAAGAAACGGACTGTAGCAGAAAGTGATTGAAATATATATATATATATATATATATATATATACACACACATATATAAAATTTATTTACAAACACAATAACAATAATATATTAATTAAATTACAAATTCAATTAAAAAATAAAAACAAAACAAGATGATCTATTTAAAATTATAAATTTATTAAAACAAATAAAATATAAACATTAAATATTTCCACTATAACCGACAAAACAGCTGTTTAAGTAAATAAACATTAAAACATTCGTTAACTAATCGACTTAAGTCGATTATCAGATATTTTACATTAAGCTCGAAACACATTCGATTATTCGTTAGTTTCCATATTAACACAGAATTATTTCGATTGTTATTGATTTACATACAAACCTCTGATGATGCTGATATTTTTCAGTGAAACGTGCGTCAGGTGTTGAAAGAAAAACGCAATACATTACTTGCAGAAGAAACTACATTGAATAACATCACAATATTACACACACACACACACACGCGCGCGCGCGCGCACACACACACACACACAACCTAATATTATATAAGTACAATCATATGCTTACTCGAGCCATCTTTAAAGCATTAAGCACTATGGTCATCATCAGCCATATTGGTTTGTTGCCTGGTATCTGTGTTCTGGTTGCCTATTGCTACTAATTAGTGTGCGATACTGGTTTTGCTTCTTCTTTCGATTTTACTGTTGCGCTTTCGATTCGTTTGGGCGAACCGATGTTTTGTGCTGTGTTTCCGAAATTTACAAAATGGTATCATATTTTGTATTGATTTCTATTTCTTAGGTACTAACCTGTTTTGTAATTTATGTTTGTATAGCCTACGTGTAGGTTTTTCCAAATATTCATTATAGTGTCTTTGTATAATATTACATATTTTATAAGTGTTATGTTATTAGTATCGGAAAAATCATGTGCTGTAATTATCACTTGCGTTGGTAATTAGATCTGTAGTAGTTTGATTTTTTAACAAATATGTATTTAATTAATGGGGGTGGCGTTTTTATTGTTTTTTTTTTTTAATCTCTGGCCTAAGTAAAATTTGTTGCACTCTTTCAATTTTATTTTGTGAATACAAGTGTTTACGAGGGTCAGTTGAAGCGACACTGTAGTAGCGGTAAACTAACATTTTTCGTTTGGCGCTAACGGAAATTCAGAACGAAATTGTAAATGTGTCAGTAGATGCTGTGACTTCAAAATTAACAGTTTGTAAGTAGACACTTGAGTTTAAACGTGGACGTGCGAACACTGAAGATGATCCCCCTCCCGCACTGGACGCCGAAAAATGCAACAACTCCAGGCAGCCATCTTCCACAACGCTTTTTCACACCAAGTTCTTGAGTAAAGTATGATGCACACGCTTATATGAGATGTCTATGGTTTCATCAACGTCACCCACTCATCAATCTGCGGTCTTCCAACACCCTATGAAATTTTTTCAATAATGCCATTTTTGTTGCACTTTTTGGACGTTCACTGCTGGGATATTCTTCAGTGCTTGCACGACCACGTTTAAACTAAAGTGGGCCCCACTTACCGTTGTTTCTGAAGATGCAGCATCTTCTAACACATTTACAATTTCGTTTTGATTTTTCATTGGCGCTAAAACGTTTTTAACAGAGAATTTATCATAACGCGATGTTTGATTTTGTGAATATAAAACACGCGTGACAGGAAAATTTCAAACAGCTGGTAAAAAGTGAATAAATTGACAGATATATCTGGAAATTAACAGGTGTTCACGCGAAATATACGTCTTGAAGCACACGTAAGATTTTAGTTCTACCACTGATCTATAGTTGTCGCTTCGCGAACTTTCCAACTGACCCTCGTAGAATATCATTGTTCTTATTATCCATTCACTAAATAAAGTTTTGTAAAGCTGCGTCAGTAAAGAAGGTAAACTTTGTGAGCCTCCTCTCCTGTTGATAATTAAAAAAAAAAAATATGATCCTAACCCTATATTAAATTGAATTATCTAATGTCGGTGTTATAAAACATCCGAAAATTTGCCTGGTGGTCTTATAGACAAAGATATCGAAATTACTAAATGCTTCATTGCCCTCTACAACAATTCCAAATGTATCCAAATTTGGAATAGTAAATAATTATTTATAATTATAATAATTAGTAATATATAACTTATTAATATATAATTATACTGGTATATAATTTAGACTATTAATTATAATTACTAATATAATCAATTGTATTAATTATAATAATTACTAAATATAACTCGTATGTCAGGAGCGAATAAAAATATCATTTTGGAAGTATAGTCTATATCAAAAAATTTACAGGCATTGCACAAATGCAATGCACAGAGAAGGGCTTTGAAAATGCTTCAATAAATCTAAAAAATATATATATTTATGTTCATTCACCAATCAATGAATTCATTCTTCATTTACAAATGTACAGATTATAAGTTAAATGTAGTCGCATTCATAAGCGAAGTTTTATATGTGTACTACTACGTTATTGACAACAAAGAAGTAGTTTCTATGGAAACTCACCGGTTCCTATTTCCGATCACGCACCAGCGATCGGCCGCAAATGTGCGACACGTCCTTATAAAAATTTTCAATGTTAAAAGTTTGGTTTATGTATTTTACATCAAATTACTCTTAAGCCGTGATATATAATAATTCACGGCCTACAGTACGTTAATACTTTTCTAACAATAGGAAATTATAAAACAAATTTAGATGATAAAAATCCGAGCCAAGTGAGAGCAAGGAAAAAGAACGAAAGAACAACAAAAATTATTTAAATGAGTATATTTCATTTACGTACTGATGTTCTGGTAAAACAAGAAAAAAATCATGGAAGCTTAGAGTATTATGAGATTAGGTAGCCTGGTCGTCAGCGGTCTCGTTTCCAAAGCGACGGTTTGCTGAATCGATACAGCTCACAGGACCCTACTACAGAGCACGAACTGAGCGGACCAGCTCCAGACAAGTTGTAACTAATTTATTCACGATAGCCAGTCAGTATACAAAGCATTCTGTGCCAGGGTTTTCTTATCTCCTGAACAAGGTCGATTCACAAAACACAAACGATATGACAATCGTACACAGCAAATACAGTTAACGGGGGCATAATTTGCGTTACGTATTGTTATGACATTACACAACATTCTACACGTTTCTCGGCTATTCCAGCGGAGCCCGGCTGTATTGTGTGCGTGCGTACACATTGCTGCTACTTTGAGATGAAGGACAATTATGTGACACTTGTCACGCGTCCGTAGCCGAGACTGTTCCAGATTTCACCAGTCCGCCCACACTGTGTTCAAGGCGGCAAGCAATTACGCTCTAGTGTTTTCTCGTAGCGTTGACGCGTAGTATGGATCATTCTGGAATCTCAGCGGAGTATAAATGTAGGCAGCGACGCTTAGTCAGGTGAGGTTCGGGTTATTGTCGGGCGATTTACACAGTGTGTTTCAAGTGGCGTATTAGTAAAACGTGATTATAGGCGGAATTATTTATAGTTGACATTATTATTTGTGTGGAGAGATTAGCTTGAATTGTTGTACGAGAATAATCTTGCTGAATAATTTGTTGCTTACAAACTGTTAATTGTGATAATTAAAGCTGGTTTTTAGTCACTTCATTCGTGTCTTGTATTTTGTTTTCCACTGTACCATATGACGATCAAGGAGGCCGTCGTAACAGTACACAGCGTGAATCGGTCTAGACGGTGCTGATAGTTCGCAGAACTAAATCACGTGTGAATCAGCACTGTATAGAACGTTGACCACGGCGCGGAGCCTTCCTTTGCCACCCCACGACTCTCAAATCGTTCTACACGTTCTCCAGCCAGGCTGTCCACTATACGTCAGGTGTCCTTTGAAAACTTACTTAATCATAATATTATTTTTTATCTGACATTATCTTGGCATGTCCATCGTAACCTGTGCTTCTTTATCTCATTCGCTGTATCCACGTCCCCATATAGTTCAATAAGCTCTTTTCCTCATCATGATCATCATCTTTTTCTTCTACTTCTTCTTCTTCGGTACTACTGCCCAACGTGACCCTTGGTCTCCAACACCAATCTTCTCCAACATCTCCTACCCGTAATCATCTCAGCGTAACCCCTAAGGGTCATTCTTCTGAGATCTTCCAGCACATCGTCTAACCATCTTACCCTTTTTGTGCTTTCATACACCTGGACCCTTACGATTTCTGTGGCATACGCTGATGATCCATCCGCACTAGGTGACATAGCCACTGTATTCATTGGGCTTTTACGCATCAGGCTTCAGTAGCTCACCTATATCCTGATTATATCGTATTATCCATTCGTCTCTTCCTTAACGGTGCCATAAACACGTCGTACAACCTTTCTTTCAAACCTTTTCAGTGTTTCTTTTGTTCCTTTTTTTTCAGTGTTTCCTTTGCTAACCAGTCTTACCTCCATAAACAACAACCGCACTAATAAGTGTCTTATGTACAGTATTTTCAGTGTTTCTTTTGCTAACCAATCTTACCTCCATAAACAACAACCGCACTAATAAGTGTCTTATGTACTGTATTTTCAGTGTTTCTTTTGCTAACCAATCTTACCTCCATAAACAACAACCGGACTAATAAGTGTCTTATGTACAGTATTTTCAGTGTTTCTTTTGCTAACCAATCTTACCTCCATAAACAACAACCGAACTAATAAGTGTCTTATGTACAGTATTTTCAGTGTTTCTTTTGCTAACCAATCTTACCTCCATAAACAACAACCGGACTAATAAGTGTCTTATGTACTGTATTTTCAGTGTTTCTTTTGCTAACCAATCTTACCTCCATAAACAACAACCGGACTAATAAGTGTCTTATGTACTGTATTTTCAGTGTTTCCTTTGCTAACCAGTCTTACCTCCATAAACAACAACCGGACTAATAAGTGTCTTATGTACAGTATTTTCAGTGTTTCCTTTGCTAACCAATCTTACCTCCATAAACAACAACCGGACTAATAAGTGTCTTATGTACAGTATTTTCAGTGTTTCTTTTGCTAACCAATCTTACCTCCATAAACAACAACCGCAGTAATAAGTGTCTTATGTACAGTATTTTCAGTGTTTCTTTTGCTAACCAATCTTACCTCCATAAACAACAACCGCAGTAATAAGTGTCTTATGTACAGTATTTTCAGTGTTTCCTTTGCTAACCAATCTTACCTCCATAAACAACAACCGCACTAATAAGTGTCTTATGTACAGTATTTTCAGTGTTTCTTTTGCTAACCAATCTTACCTCCATAAACAACAACCGCACTAATAAGTGTCTTATGTACAGTATTTTCAGTGTTACTTTTGCTAACCAATCTTACCTCCATAAACAACAACCGGACTAATAAGTGTCTTATGTACAGTATTTTCAGTGTTTCCTTTGCTAACCAATCTTACCTCCATAAACAACAACCGGACTAATAAGTATCTTATGTACAGTATTTTCAGTGTTTCCTTTGCTAACCAGTCTTACCTCCATAAACAACAACCGGACTAATAAGTATCTTATGTACAGTATTTTCAGTGTTTCCTTTGCTAACCAGTCTTACCTCCATAAACAACAACCGGACTAATAAGTGTCTTATGTACAGTATTTTCAGTGTTTCCTTTGCTAACCAGTCTTACCTCCATAAACAACAACCGGACTAATAAGTGTCTTATGTACAGTATTTTCAGTGTTTCCTTTGCTAACCAGTCTTACCTCCATAAACAACAACCGGACTAATAAGTGTCTTATGTACAGTATTTTCAGTGTTTCCTTTGCTAACCAGTCTTACCTCCATAAACAACAACCGGACTAATAAGTGTCTTATGTACAGTATTTTCAGTGTTTCCTTTGCTAACCAATCTTACCTCCATAAACAACAACCGGACTAATAAGTGTCTTATGTACAGTATTTTCAGTGTTTCCTTTGCTAACCAATCTTACCTCCATAAACAACAACCGGACTAATAAGTGTCTTATGTACAGTATTTTCAGTGTTTCCTTTGCTAACCAATCTTACCTCCATAAACAACAACCGGACTAATAAGTGTCTTATGTACAGTATTTTCAGTGTTTCTTTTGCTAACCAGTCTTACCTCCATAAACAACAACCGGACTAATAAGTGTCTTATGTACAGTATTTTCAGTGTTTCTTTTGCTAACCAGTCTTACCTCCATAAACAACAACCGCACTAATAAGTGTCTTATGTACAGTATTTTCAGTGTTTCCTTTGCTAACCAGTCTTACCTCCATAAACAACAACCGGACTAATAAGTGTCTTATGTACAGTATTTTCAGTGTTTCTTTTGCTAACCAGTCTTACCTCCATAAACAACAACCGGACTAATAAGTGTCTTATGTACAGTATTTTCAGTGTTTCTTTTGCTAACCAATCTTACCTCCATAAACAACAACCGCACTAATAAGTGTCTTATGTACAGTATTTTCAGTGTTTCTTTTGCTAACCAATCTTACCTCCATAAACAACAACCGGACTAATAAGTGTCTTATGTACAGTATTTTCAGTGTTTCCTTTGCTAACCAGTCTTACCTCCATAAACAACAACCGGACTAATAAGTGTCTTATGTACAGTATTTTCAGTGTTTCTTTTGCTAACCAGTCTTACCTCCATAAACAACAACCGGACTAATAAGTGTCTTATGTACAGTATTTTCAGTGTTTCTTTTGCTAACCAATCTTACCTCCATAAACAACAACCGCACTAATAAGTGTCTTATGTACAGTATTTTCAGTGTTTCTTTTGCTAACCAATCTTACCTCCATAAACAACAACCGGACTAATAAGTGTCTTATGTACAGTATTTTCAGTGTTTCTTTTGCTAACCAATCTTACCTCCATAAACAACAACCGGACTAATAAGTGTCTTATGTACAGTATTTTCAGTGTTTCTTTTGCTAACCAGTCTTACCTCCATAAACAACAACCGGACTAATAAGTGTCTTATGTACAGTATTTTCAGTGTTTCCTTTGCTAACCAGTCTTACCTCCATAAACAACAACCGGACTAATAAGTGTCTTACGTACAGTATTTTCAGTGTTTCCATTGCTAACCAATCTTACCTCCATAAACAACAACCGGACTAATAAGTGTCTTATGTACAGTATTTTCAGTGTTTCTTTTGCTAACCAATCTTACCTCCATAAACAACAACCGGACTAATAAGTGTCTTATGTACAGTATTTTCAGTGTTTCCTTTGCTAACCAATCTTACCTCCATAAACAACAACCGGACTAATAAGTGTCTTCTGTACAGTATTTTCAGTGTTTCTTTTGCTAACCAATCTTACCTCCATAAACAACAACCGGACTAATAAGTGTCTTCTGTACAGTATTTTCAGTGTTTCTTTTGCTAACCAATCTTACCTCCATAAACAACAACCGGACTAATAAGTGTCTTATGTACAGTATTTTCAGTGTTTTTTTTGCCAACCAATCTTACCTCCATAAACAACAACCGGACTAATAAGTGTCTTATGTACAGTATTTTCAGTGTTTCTTTTGCCAACCAATCTTACCTCCATAAACAACAACCGGACTAATAAGTGTCTTATGTACAGTATTTTCAGTGTTTCTTTTGCTAACCAATCTTACCTCCATAAACAACAACCGGACTAATAAGTGTCTTATGTACAGTATTTTCAGTGTTTCTTTTGCTAACCAATCTTACCTCCATAAACAACAACCGAACTAATAAGTGTCTTATGTACAGTATTTTCAGTGTTTCTTTTGCTAACCAATCTTACCTCCATAAACAACAACCGGACTAATAAGTGTCTTATGTACTGTATTTTCAGTGTTTCTTTTGCTAACCAATCTTACCTCCATAAACAACAACCGGACTAATAAGTGTCTTATGTACAGTATTTTCAGTGTTTCTTTTGCTAACCAATCTTACCTCCATAAACAACAACCGGACTAATAAGTGTCTTATGTACAGTATTTTCAGTGTTTCTTTTGCTAACCAATCTTACCTCCATAAACAACAACCGGACTAATAAGTGTCTTATGTACAGTATTTTCAGTGTTTCTTTTGCTAACCAATCTTACCTCCATAAACAACAACCGGACTAATAAGTGTCTTATGTACAGTATTTTCATTTTTGTGTTGTGACCAATCATGTTGCTTCTCAATAGTCTACTGTTATCATGGTTTGAAAACTTACTGAACCATAATATTATTTTATTACCTGACATTCTGAAGTGCAAGCAGCACTTCTTTATTTCATTCCCTGTCTATCAGCTCTCTGTTGATCCTTAATCTGCAGCTTCATTTTCATAGGCAGGTCCGTATATCTTCTTTAACTCCTGTTCTCTCGTATTCTGAACAGCCTTCCATCCTTTGCAATCAGACACTACAATTCCGATCAATATGGTACGGCTGGTCTTATTATCGTTTTGTACATCCTTGTTGTCTTTCTTATCCAGAATAAAGAACAAATTTACATAATGAATGGATTGGATCCGAAACATATCAATTGCAAATAAGCAAAGAATTCACATCACCATTGTGAAAAGTACTATAACCTACGGAAGTAAGGCATGTCAAATAAAATGAAGAACGGAAAACATGTTGAATGTCACTGAAATGGATTACTGAAGGGCAGGAGTAGAAAAATCAGGAACGGAAAATAAGAAATAAAAGAATAAGGGAACTGGTGAGGAGAATAAAATGGTGTAGACTAAGGAGAAGGAGGAGGGAACGCATTGGCAAGGAAATCACACACAGAGAGGGAGAGAGACAGAGAATTAGTGGAATGTTTGTCGATGGACGAGGTAAAGTGAACACTGGGAAAGGGAAAAGATTGTAGAACATTGTACTTAATCAAAAAGTCATAAATCCTATTGTAGCAATCTCGCCAATAATCCTACTACGGCGGCTATCAAACGACTCTTATCAGTCGTAATTAATTTTTTAGCTCCACCGATATAGTCGTCGCCTAGTTGACTCGTTCCCGTATCATTTAAACTAAGGCCTACGATGATGACGGATCGGCTTAATTGAAAGTTATAATAGCAGATGACTGCAAATTATGGCAACCCCGAGTCCACGTGGACATCTTCCTGTCATTGTACTATCGGGACAATCTGATTGGCGTACACGGGCAGTATCACTGTCCTAAGAACACGTTATCACATAAAAGTGACTTCCATGTAAAAGTTCTGAGGGCACGAGCTATACCAGCAATTACTAAGAACATAATATCAGAAGAGTTCTCACTGTCCTCTGTCACTGAGATTACAAATGTGGAGAGAATAACGAATCATAATAGTCCGTTAATGTTTATTATAATTCGATGTACTATATTCTCACGTGCGTCGTGTTAGAATCACACGCTAGACCAAGTAATTTATGGCCGGTGTTCATCCACGATAGATGTTTACGGTCGACGGTGACATTTCGTCGTACTCTTCAGTGTTATAAAGTCGTGGACCAAAACACGGTTCGTCACCACACGATTCAGCCACATCGCTGTGGTTATTAGAAGTGTGTCGATATACCTATAACAGGTATTTTGGAACGATTTTTGTGGAACGGATATAACAGTGACTGAAAAGTTGAAATACCTGTTCCGATTGAACGATAACTGAAAAGTTGAAATACCTCTTCCGATTCAACAATAACTGAAAAGTCGAAATATCCGTTCCGATTACTCGCGGTTCCGAGTCGTGGGAGCCCTCTACGCAACTAATGAATAAACGAGTACACGAGTAAAAAGTCACTTTTTGGTGTTGAATACTTCATTCTGCCCATGTGCCGATTGCCACACAATACGAAACGAAGCAAAACAACGAGGTTCAGAATATCTCTATGCCAAAGTGACGAAGCTGTTTTAATAAATGAAAAACTGCAGACTGATGTTACATTTATTCTCGTGTGTTATGCAGATATATATATATATTGTAAGTATACGCTCGGCTCTTATGGTCACGGGATTCTCGTTCTTTCCGCCCCAACGTTGCCGGCGTCAATTTGTAAGTAAGCTCTCGTGTCACCTAATTAGGCCCCACGTTATGAGCGTCAATTTGTAAGTAAACGGGTACGTACGGTTCAAGTCCCCACTGTTGGGTTCGTTAATTTGTAATGGGACGAGTACGTGCGTCTCGTTATTTTCACACAATATAAGCCTATTCGTTGCTATGAACGGGTATGTTCCCCTGTCTTTACTCTCTTAGGTCGTTTTAATTTATTTCAATTTTTCAAATATCTCAGATATTTGGAGTTGTGAGATATAGTGATTTAATTAATTAATATTAACTTATCTCTCTAAAGAATATCAGTGTTAGTGTACTTGAAACTTAAATAATTAATGTGTTATTCTGTAATTTCGTTCAACCCTATTATACCTTGAAGAGAATTATGTATAATTTTGTATTTTAACGCTCTCTCTTTGGTGCCGGAGAATTCCGCTATAAGCGCTGTAGTACCGGGGCAACGAAACTTAGAGGTTAATTCACGGTTTAGGTTAACCAATTATTCTATACTTAGTCAGTTACTGTTTTATTCCCAACTCATTAAATAATACTCCAAATGACAAGATTTTGCAACTATACAAAGGTTCTTTATTCATTTACTTCTTCAACATTGAATGAGATATGTTCCAACTGGCATACACAAAGGCTATAGATTGCGTGAATCGATTATTGATCAGTCCGATACTTTATTTAGATTCGGTTATATAATGTGTTTTAGTTTGTAATTAATTTAATTCAGGGTGTGAAGGTTCTTGTAACTGTGGGGAAGATTAAAAATACATAGATAAGAATGCAAGATTTACAAATTTGAAGTGTTGTGTAGTTAATATGATTTATACAATAATAATTTACCAGACTAGAACGAAGCGAATCTTGTAGGCGGTTGTTTGATAACTTTACTGTTCTGGATGATTATGCCGTACGATATTCTTTCTTCGGTTTAATAAAATGGAATTCTTGTCCTGTCCACCTCGGAAATACAGCTCTCTGGATTGATTTACAGCCCGATTGATGCTCCTTCTGCAATTCCTGGATCCAAATACGTTCTTCTCTCGGTTGAAGCAATTAGTGATGTTCCGTGTATTTGAAAGGTTATGAGTTCCAGTGTAGTGTATATTATTGGTTGTGATACAGTTAACTCTTTATATTGGGTTTAATATATCGTCAATTCATTTCGGATATGTAACAATTCAAGTCCTTCCTTGTAGAACCCAGTTATTTATTTTTTATTGTGATATCATGCTATAGTCTTGTTTGGTTAAACTGTACTGGCAAGAGTCAAAAATATTATCATTAAATTTTCGTATTTTATAAGAGTATCAACTAATTTAGAATATTCCGATTATTATATTAGACATTTCTTAGGTTTTTTAATCTCATCACATTCAGATCATAAAAGGCAATAATTGAAAATCAACAACTTCTTCATTTCCTGTAGTCCATAGCAACCCATTATTTTTCTTCCTTCTCCATGTTTTGTATATAGTGTTTATTTCATATATTTTTTGTCTATTCCTTATTAATTTGCTATCATATCGGAATATAACTTTACCGATAGTTGGTTTATTATTTTCTACATATATTCTGCTGGTTTTTTGATATGAGCCTGTTTCTTTTATATTTACTACTTTTTCGATATCAAACGTTATCAGTCGATATCATGGCATTGTGGCATTATCATAATTTGTATAAATTGAGATGGTTTATTATATATCATTACTAATTTAATGTTTTTTCTAGCTCTTCGAACCGTATTCATTAATTATTATTAACTTATGTACCTAACCTTTATGTTATGAGTGGTTATATAGTGTTTTTGGCTGTTAGGCCTTTTATTGTATACGGACCTACCTGTGTTTATAACTGGTGAACAACTATAGCCCTTTTACATAAATTCATACATATAATCAAATCTTAACTATTAACATTTACATAAACAATTATTCTTTTCATATCTAATGACAATTTTATCTTGATCTATGGATCACATATAAGAAAATTGAAATCTATTAACGCTAACTAGCTGCTTCCCACATCATTCTACAACAGTAATTGAATAATACATCTTGTTTCATTACCTTTCATTAACTCAACAAGTAATTGGTATAACATAACATAAACTTTATCATAACATTCGTAGTCACAAAATACTATCATTTAATTCAAAATCCTTACTTGCTATTGCTATAAGGTAAATTATTGTTTCATTTTTTGTTTACTTTCATGGTCATTTACTTTGACAATTTCTGTACTATTCTACTTCTTACACTTCTCATCAGTATCATATTGATTTACTTTTCACTGAACATAGATCATTAACTATTGTCTAACTTACAGGTTTGTTTATTCTCGTTATTTCTACCTTGCATCCTTATTTATCTTTATCTATAATTATAAATGTAATTATTAGACTTTTGTTTTATCATGGGGTTAGATATTGACTTGCTTATTATTTTGTTAATATAATATTTATGTAACATAGATGCCAGCATTTCTGTTGCGTTACAATATATATATATATATATATATATATATAAAATACAGATTATAATAACAAATTATATATTATACTAGTCACCAACTTAGTATTTTGAAAAAGCGAATTATATTGTGTTATAACCTACAGAGTGGCTGATACAGGGTAGTTGATAGACTACAAATACTTTTTATTAATGTGATTCGGAGATGATTTTAACTTCACTGCACAACTCACGTAAATGGTGAGACTGTTTAACTCTTGTTGCTTACTGTTATGTTTTTATTATATGGTTCTGATTTTTTTTTTTTTGACATTATTTGTTGTGCTATTACGTGCATCTATTTCATTGCCTGAGTTTCGCAACTGGTTTGTCTAACCAAAGTGGAATCAATAATATAATATTAAATTTATGTCAGTTTGTTTACTCCTAGTGAAACCTTAAATTAGTATTCCCAATGGGAGATAGGCCTATAAATTCTCTTGTTTCTTATATTATTTTAAACAGTAACAGCTTAATAAACACACAGTGTAAAGTAACACTGTTAATACTTGTAGTTTCAATTTATTTCTTATACAGTAACAAATTATATAATACAGGTATATGTATAGTAGGTATATAATAACAGGTATTTGTACGTGTTATTTTTTTGGAACGGTCGTACCTGCTGTTCGTATCTCTAGTGGCTTGACTTCCTGGTTCTTCACTGCTTCCAGTCGCTACAAGGTCGGGAAAGTTCAGTAGTGGTCGGAACGTTAAGCAAACGTGAGCTGACACCATGACTTTCCCGCCTGGACTTTTTTGACGCTTGTTAACTTCTAAGTTCCTCTCTAGTAGGCTGGTCAGACGTGACTTAGAACCAGGGTCGGATTAGAAGCGCGTGGTGCCCTATGCTGCCATCAGTCGGGTGCCCCGCCCCCGATTCGAAATTCAACCCTTTATCCATTATTTACACTCATAAATGGCATACACAATTTCAAAAGTTAACAATTATTTTATTAAACTCTCAGATTACAACAAATATTTATCTAAACAGTGATTACAATGTCCATAGTAATACTTAAGCTTAGAAAATACTAATCGAACCATTTTTTTTTTCGATTTAAAGAAGTTTTGTATAATTTGTTCTAAATCGAGCGATTCAAGTATCTCGCTTTCAGTATTCAACCTTGCTAACAAAGAAAATGTCTCGTCTCCCATAGTTGAACTTAACGTATCTTTAATGCCTTTTAATACAGAAAATGATCTTTCAGATTCACAGTTAGCTGTTGGAATCGCCAAAAGCAGACGATAAGGAATGTATATATTCGGAAATACATCAATCATTTTATAATCAATAATCCAGTTTAATACTGACAGACTGTAGTATCATGGAATCTGTCATCTTCATTCGAACATAAAAAACATAAAGACGAACTCGTCGAAAAGTGTGCACACATCTTATTGAGGACATTTTTTTCACATTTATTATCTTCAAAAATTATCTTTTTTATTCTTTAAAAAGGTTTTGTGATTTAGGGCTAGAGGTGCCCCCTCTCAGAGGCGTAGCTAGGGAGGCCAAGGAGGCAGCCGCCCCGGGCGGCATAGCCAGGAGGGCGGCAAAGTGAGCATAGACTTGTAAAAATTGTTTTCAGTTTATAAATCTACAAACAACTTGTTTCTTTGATATGACTATTCCTTAAGAACTATAGGAATATAAGATTTTCTAAATGTAAAATTAAGAACTACAACAAGTTCCAAAGAGTTTGTGAAGTCTTTCATTCAAGGAAAATCGACCCTGTGTGTCGAAATATTACAATTAACAAGGAATCAACTTGCGATCATAAAATGGATGGTATTAGCGACGAGGCAGTTGATAAATACAGTAAAGTTAACGACGTGAATACTTGACTATGAGATTTGACGTTGTGGAGGCAAAGAGATTCTAATGTTTAAGACTATCTAAGGTAAATTCTAAAAATTACGTAGGTACTTTTTACTTTAAAGTATTAGAAAATATCGGTATGGAGAACTATACATGACTTCCATGTTCTAAGATATATATTTAAAATCATTTTCGAAATGAAATATTTCAATAGAAACTACTTCTTTCTACTTATTGCTTCAGCCTTAACCACAGTACTGTGGTCACTAACGTATACCACCACACGCTATCGCACTCTATTTTCACTGGTGTTGGCAGTCGATGGCACTGCCGAAACGTCTGGTTTTGCAGAAAACATTGACCTACGGCCAAACAGCCCGGGAAGGAATTTTAACAACAAACTACTTCTTTGTTGCCGATAACGTAGTACACATATAAAAAATTATCCCCTCCCCTTCAACTATCATTTTCATTTATACAAAATTACCCCTCCTCTTCAAGTACCCTTTTCATTTATAGATATTTAAACTGAAATTAAATTATATGCAAACTGAAATTATACATGGAAACCAATTCGTGTGTAATGTAAAACTATTTTTTTTTTTCTAAAACCACGAAAAACCCAACTCGAAGTAAGGCGGGAGTGGCGCAAGGGTCAACCCCTTGCTTATTACTTTAGGCCTACATGTCACTTTTTTGTGGCAGAATTCGTTTTTTTGGTAAAATTCGTTTTCTGACAAGTACTCGTTTTGTGACTAACAAAAAACAAACATCCATTATGAACAATTTGTAGAGCATATGTTGTCATTCCTTAATACAGTTTTTTGTTTTTTCATTAACCATAAATATTTGTATTTTTTATTTTGTATTTGCTGTTGTTTTTTCCAATTTGTAAACTTAAAAACGTTAGGTTCTTTATTTTAAGTGTTACTCTGTTATAAGCATTGTATTACACGTTTAATGTTATGTTTTCTCAACCACAGCTTTTATTTATTTTAGCAGTAAACTAAAACCCCAAAACTATTATTACCTAATTACCAAATGAAAACAACACGTATTTCTGTTTTACATTAAGAAATAGGGCAATTTACAATTAGTACACTTCCTCTTTTCCACACCGTAATATATCAATACAATCGCATATTAAAAACATCGAAATGTATTGCGGGTACTCATACAGTTCCAATCATTTACTTGAATTCGGTTCCATAATTCCTAAAAAAATATAGAATTTTGTCAAAGTGAAATAAAATGTTTCCATAGAAACTACTTCTTTGTTGTCAATAACGTAGTACACATGTAAAACTTATAAAAAATTATCTCATCAACTACCATTTTAATTTATAGAAAATTACCCCCTTCCCCTTCAACTACCCTTTTCATTTATATATATTTTATCTACCTTTCTACAGTGGATTATTATGACCTTCTTTTAAGGATACTTTATTTATCAAAATTAAGCACTTTACTCTTGTTAAAACGTAAAAGGTTGCAGGTAAACTACCCCTTCCCCTTAACCGATATTCACCAAAATCAATAGACCTCGAGTGCTCTACAATTCAGAACTGTATGCAAAAAATTATTTGATTCTGTTTGAATTTGCGGCAGTTATCGTTTGCCATAGAAAAAATTCTACACACACACACACACACACACACACACACACACACACACACACACACACACACACACACACATTTCGAAAAATGACTTTTTTCATGTTTTGAGGGTAGTACAATCAGAATCTGCCATTATCTCGAACACGATTTTTTTCGCCATGACCATACTTCCATTTCCTTATGGAACATGGAAGTAAAAAACACTATTAAAATTCAGTTGTTGAAATGTTTAACAATAAATTGTCTGTTTCTAAGCAATTGATCAAAATTAATGATTTTATTTATTTTAATTCTGACTGTTAACGATTACAGACGTATTCTTTTGGTGTCTCTGCAAATAAATCCATATCGTGTTTGTTTACCCACTGTGAAATACTCGAGGTAATGGGGTTATTTGCTGCTTTGATTGCTACTATCAAGACACGGGCATCGCACTCACACATACCCGTCTGGCGGACACAGGTGCAGTTTGCGTGTTGGGGTTAATGCAAGTGTGCGCGGCTTGCATTGATTCCAGTACGCATTCGTGCGCGCACACGCATGTAACGCCCACGCGTACAGACTCACACCTCGCACCGCTTGAGTCGACACATGTTCCACGTGCAGTCTGCGTGTTGGGGTCAGTGCAAGGCGCACGCTTGCATCGACTCCAGCACGCACTCTGGCACGCGCACACATGTAGCGCTCGGGGTGTAGACACGTGCTTTGTCGTTTTGATCGTGGTACTCACAGTAGTAAAACTTTCTAACCTGGGTGTTTTCACATTGGGCAAATACAACCAGGGTTGAATTTATTGCAGAGACACAGAACATCAAAACATACAGTATTATTATGTACACATCTTCGAACAAATGTATGAATGGGTATATTTAATTGTTAAGTACTGAATGAATGCTGAGTTACAATAATGTAAAAATCATTGTAGACATAACAAATTTGAATAGTTTGTGTAAAAACAATAGTTTGGGTCGTTTTACACTTAATCCACGCATTTTGTTCATCTTTCATTAATTTGTGTTACAATCAGTGCACTCATTACTTCCAAATAGCTTTCAGTAGCTTACAGTAAACTTCCTGTGCTTTTTACTACTTAGCTTTAAACGTCTGCCTCTCCCCCTCACCCCCTCCACAACCTCTATATATCCTACGTTTGAGTGTAAGAATATACAACCACAAAGTTTTTCCGCTGACAAGTTCGATATGTCTTCGTGTACTATCACAGACTGGAGAAGTTATACGTATGCGGGAAGTTACCGCTAGCTCCGTGCTCCGCAATCCTGTAGAAATAAGGGACCGTGGAAAACTGACGAATTCTTAGATTTTGTTGTCCATGACGTGTCCGTTGATTAACTGATTATGAGTATAACACTACTAACTCGGAACACTAAGTTTTTTATTGATAAAAATTTCACATTTTGTAGCTTAAACCAGTTTTCGCTTATTATAAGCTTCGTCAGAGGCTGCCACTAGGAGCGCTGTCCGTCTTGTTCTTGGTGAAGGCGCCGTCGTTCGAAAGATCGATGTTGTATGTGCAGAGGCGTAGCTGGGGGGGGGCAAGGGGGCAGCCGCCCCGGGCGGCAAAGTGAGCATAGACCTGAAAAAATTGTTTTCAGTTTATAAAACTACAAACAACTTGTTTCTTTGATATGACTATTCCTTAAGAACTATAGGAATATAAGATTTTCTGAATGTAAAATTAAGAACTACAACAAGTTCCAAAGAGTTTACGAAGTTTTTTATTCAAGGAAAATCGAACCCTGAGTGTCGAAATATTACAATTAACAAGGAATCAACTTGCGATCATAAAATGGATGTTATTAGCGACGAGGCAGTTGATAAATACAGTAAAGTTAACGACGTGAGTACTTCAAACTGTGAAAGTGTCAAAGTACACTTAAAAGATTCAGTTGGTTCTAGTACCATGGTTGATGTTGCATCATGCAGTCTTGAAAACAGAACAGGCGACGCCTTAAACAAGTATTGGTTTGATAAAATCTTGCAAAATGGCAAAAAGGTAAATCGCACTTGGATGTGTTTTTCTCCAACTAAAAAATCTCTATTCTGCTTTTGTTGCATTTTATTTCCACAAAAAAAAATGCCAAAGAAGCCATTTCTATACTAAAAATGGGTTTTCGTCGTGGTGAAAGTTAAATTCCCGTATTCAGGATCACGAAAAAATGCTCTGCGGTTTTTGAATGGAAGGAATTGGAACGTCCTTTAAACAAAGGGGGACTTATTGATGATCTGCTTCAGAAACAAATTAGTAAAGCAGTTAAGACATGGAAAGAAATTGCCACAGTACAAAATCTGGCACTGATAGGACATCGAGAGTCAATTACTAATGATCCAAGTCCTGGAAACTTTCTGGCTTTGTTAAAATGCTTGGATAAATTTTGAACATATAAAAATATACTTTGTACATAACGTGTTAAGGTACTTTGTTATGCTTTGCATAAATAAAGGATTCCCACTTCTGGAGATGCTAACGGACAAATTAAAAGTTTGGAGGAATGAACTGTGTGACAATGTCGTTACTGAGCCAGAGTAGGTATGTAATGAAGGAGTGTCAGTATAACAAAAAGGATAAGAAGAAGCGCACGATGCCAGGGGAGTATGCAGATGATTCTGAATTAACCGTTCGGCAAGAAATGCGACGTTCTCAAATAGAAATTTGGACAAACTGTCAATTGAAATTTCAAGCCGTTTCTCTAACATAAAAGAGTTAGAAAAACCCTTTGGGTTCCCCTGTAAATTTGAGGCGTACTTAAATGATGGGGATATACACTTTAAGGAACAGCTTTCCCAAATCAATATTCAGTGCACAGTGCTTCCAAAAGTCTATTCACATGACATAAACAGTGAAGAATTGTTCAGTGACTTGAAACTCGTCATATGTTATTTAAAAGGGAAAAAGTGAACGGAAAACAAAAAGACTTAACACTTCAGGGACTGCTACAATACTTTTCTTCAATGAGATTAGAGAAGCCTAAGAAACACTAGCAACAACTTTAAAAATTTTTCTTACTTTACCAGTGTCTGTGTCTTCTTGTGAAAGATCGTTTAGTAAGCTCAAATTGATTAAATCATACCTACGATCAACAATATCTCAAGACAGGGTATCAAATCTAGCGATACTTTCAATTGTAAACGACATTGCTTCGTCTTTAGATTATACTGATCTAATAACCCACTTTGCAGGAATTAAGACCAGGAAAGTTTCATTTTAAAATGTCTCATTTTAAATACTTATTAAATATTAAAAATAAATATTAGTGTTTATTAATAGAATATGAACCATTAACCTGTAATGGTTAGTGACTTATTTTATTACTTTTAATGTGATTCTTTGTTTAACTTTATGTTGCTTTAGGATATTGTTTTGACGATGCGTTGTTTATTATAACATTTTTACGTTATAAATTTTTTATATTACTACGTTTTTTACGTTTTTTATATTCTATATTTGTTAATAATAAATGTATACAAACTGAATAGCAGTAATATTATAATATGTAATTTCTTAATTTTGACTTAACAAATATTGTTAAGACGTTTGACGTTTGCTGGACTGCTTTCATTAAAAAATCTACACATTTGCATTTATTAAGTACTTTGTTTACTGGATGAGCCTTAATATTTGCTCTTTTGTCGCCCTTTAATTGTGAAGGCGAGGTGGCCGACAATCTCCTTGCCCCGGGCGCCAAAAAGCCTAGCTACGCCACTGCCCCCTCTGACTCTGGTGCCCGGTGCTGCAGCGTTATGGATAATCCGCCACTGCTTAGAAAAAAGGAAGAAATACAGTCCATTTGACGTTGAACATGTCACGTGCATACGAAAAAATTTTTTTACATATTTAGGATCGCGTGTCCCAAGGTGTGAATCCAAACCAATTTGTTTTAAGGTCTGTCGGTTCAGTAGCAAACGAGTTAACCGGTTAAATGTTGGACGAGACAACTCGCCTTTACAGTCTGTTTAATTAGCGAATGAACTGATGCGCGAAACATCGCTTTATGGATTTAAACGTTCAAGGAATCACCCGTCAGGCACGCAGTCTGCGTGCGAAGGAGGCGCCGCCCAGTCCGAATTAGGAGAAAACGTGTAACTATAACCTACTCCGTCGTATCCAGTCGCTCGTGTGATCTTCGAAACTACGCTTCATCTAGAAGGTTGTGTACGAGATGAACTTTTACAAATTCTACCAGTCTTACAAACAGAAAAATAGAGATTCTTTCAACAGTCGATGTGAGCAGTTGGGCACTTTCCTAAGAAATTTTCCAAGTGCCGCTGGATGCGAAATTGAGACGAAAAGACATGAACACTGAAACACTGTACAAAAAAAAAACTGACTATGAGTTATGTACAATTATTTCTATTGCTTTTGAGGGCATTATTTCAGAATACCAATTCAAAATAAATCACCATATAAAACCAGATTTTGAAACGTGCAGGATATGTACCGTATAAGTTCTGGGTCGTGCAAAAACAAAAATGAATTTGATACTCATCCAGACCTTCTAAATCAAAGTCCTTCGGATCGTAGTGAATGTTCCAAGGTAGGAAATTAATGTCGGTCTGTATTAATATCTTGAGTTTCCAAGACGTAGCTAGGAACAATGAACAGATCTGCTACCGTGATTGAAGCCATTGGGGTAACTAGGATCTGCTTCTAAGGAGGAATGAGACTTGCTTCTAGGAAGAGATGAGACTAGTTTGCTGGGGTGAACTCCCCATTTTCCTCGGGACTAATGAGGAATTCAGGATTCTTCCTATACACTTTTATAAACACAGGTCATACATTCTTTGCGCCTCAAAGTTTGTTGAGCAAACCTACGTGAAATACGTACTTTATTTACCAAATGTTGAGTGACTGTCATAGTTAATAAAACTATAATTTTTTATTTTTTTAATTTACAAGTACTGTAATTCCGTGTATGTCTACAATTATTTATAGACCTTATTTTAACACAAGCACCCGGCTTAGAAATAGGCCTACGTTAAGTGATTATGGACTTTCCCTGAAATTTTTAATAGCTCTGGTGGAGGAATGTTCCTCTAATCCCTCCCGTAGTTATGCCACTGCTTGAGGCAAATTGACATCAGCATGTCTTAATGTCGAAAGTGTGTGCGTGTGACTCTTTGGTGACCAGCTCATACAAGTTGAAGAGGACAAAGGCGTTCAAGTTGATGTAATGTACGAGTGAGAACTTACATGTATGTGGGTGCGTATTATCACAGTTGTATTTTTAACATGATAATGTTTTTAGGCTGGGGGTCATTCCACAAAAATGTAACGTCATCGAAAAACGTGACGCTTCCACACTTTCGATTCCCCACAGTCTAGAAATTTGATATGTAAACGCATCAAGACAGAAATAATTGCTGCTGACATTGAGTTTAGCAAACGTTTTAGTGAGCATAAATTTGGTTTTACATGCTCTGTTTGTGATCGTCTGTGGTTTGGAAATGATTTACGTAATCCACCAAACATAATCCACATTATACGTTTCAAAAGCCTAAAAACATTATCATGCTTCGATGTTTCGGTTTCGTCGAAATTCTTTGAATGCTTAGGTGGATAAATAGAGAGAGGGAGAGACAAAGAGAGATTTTAAAGTAATTTTTTGGTAAAATTCGTTTTTACTTGTTAGACGGACTAAGCGTCTGTCTATGCTGACCTCATTTACAATTTTTCTTGCCGCCTATAACTTCTTTTCTCTTGGCCTATATCTGAGCACCTTCCTAGGAATTTTTCCTTTCCCTCGCCTGTGCTCTCTTTATATTCAACAACCTCACCTAAGTAACTTCGCACGTCTTAATTTTGTATCAAACGATTTCGTATTTAGCCCTTGATTCTTCTCAAAACTCTCATTTCTGCTACCTGTGTTTTACTGTTATCTTTCTTTATGTTTGTTCAACTTTCGTTACCATACGTAACGTAACTGATCCGGCTGCGGTTTTGTAACTCTATCTTTGCATCCTCGTGTGTTTTACACAGCACTCCTAACGACACACTCCGACCCCTCAATAAATCTCTTATGCTACAAGAATCAATAAACAGCGTTCAGACATGGCTTGATAAATGGCGCATAAAAATCAGTTCGTCCAAGTCAGTACACGTTACCTTCACCACACTTAAGACTAACTACCCTCCAGGAACAATTAACGGTCAACCGATACCTCAAGCCAAAGTACCTTGGGATACACCTGGACAGGAGACTAACGTGGAAGAAACACATAACCTCTAAGAAGACTGAACTTAACCTCAAGGTCAGAAATATGTACTGGCTGATAGGCAGAAAATCGCGGTTCAGTCTTGTCAACAAACAGTTCTTAAACCGGTATGGACTTACGGTATTCAACTTTGGGGTACTGCTACTGCTAGTACGAGCAACATCGAGATTATACAGCGCTTTCAGTCCAAAACTTTAAAATCAATAGTCGACGCTCCATGGTTTGTCTCCAACAATTTTATACACCGTGACCTCAAAGTTCCAACTGTGAGAGAAGAAATGGTGCGCCTCTGCAGGAAACACATCTCTAAATTAGAAAAGCATCTTAACCCCCTAGCAGTTAAGCAGTTAATTTGTTAGATAATGGTGAAGACATTTACAGACTAAAAAGGCATAATTGTTAGACATACCCTTCAGGTTCAACGAATACCGTGTAGGCCTACTCTGTATTGTCTGTATTGTAATGTCTGTGTTATTTGTTTTGTAATATCTGTATATTTTGTGTTAATGTCAACCAGAATATATGCCTTACAGGCCCAGTGTTTAACATTTTGAATTTATTGTAGGCTGTCATGCCAGCAGCAAGTGGAAGTAACTTTTGTTCATTTATTTACATGTTTTTGCCATTTAGTCTTGTAATTTGTGTATCTGTTTAATCTGTTACCAAAAACAAGAAGAGCTGTCAATGGTCAGCTCTCCATAACCATGTATGTGTTTAGTCAGACAATTTGTTCAATGTTCGCTTAGTCGAACAGATAACAAATCTGCAATAATTTAAAAAAAAAATTTGGGTGTGGCTGTGTCGTGGACACGGCCGTGTGTTTTACGTGAATACGTGTACGTAACGGGTAATATTTTCTTTGAGCGTATTATATGTATACACTGAGAGAAAAAAATATTACTAAGCAGCGGTAAATGTTTTTCCTTTGGTGGCTTCAATGAGCGCAGAAACCATAGACGGTCACACACATCACACTTATGTCCGAATGGATTGTTGACAAACGTAGTAGTGAAACGTGCACTAGCTGCTGCCCAATGTGTCTTCATAATCGGCGATCGCACACAATCGATGTCTATACAGTCCGGCGTTGATATAGAAGCGATTACATCATCCACTTGCATAGGCTCGGGCGCCCCAGCTGCAGATGTACTGGCGCCGTCGTTGATCCGCTCGGACGCCTTCATTCTTTTACGTTCCCGGCACCGCTTCACTCTGTCATATGGTGTTTTACGGGTATCACTGGATTGCTCTTGAGAAGCTCTTTCCAACCGTATACGATCTCTATATTTTGATTTGGCTTTTTGACGAGTATAGGCCGACATTGCATTATTTATTTTAATTTTTTACTTTAACACCATATATATATATTCACTATAACTATTTCACACTAATGTTTTATATACGCAATCGATAGATCTTGACGAGAGCTGACGATTGAAACTCAAACGAACGTCCTAGCTTCTCCGAGTCAAAATTTATACTAAACGGACATTATGTGACGCAGCGAAACGACCTCAAAATGGCGGCGCTTCCCCCTCCGCCGCGCGCGATGCGTCACAGTCCTCACTCAACGTAACGAATTCTTTGATCCTTTAGCTATCGAGTGGTGTAATTAAATTTTGGATGTAGATGATAGATATGTAGCTGCAACACCAAACTGTATCCCCCGATTTTGTTATCATCTGTTTTCTGAATTGCCTCCCACTATGGAAGCAAATTTAAAGACGTATTCACGTCAAAAATATATGTTTTACAACCCAGCGTATTGTCGGATGTGCCATACGCTTCGGATGACAGTACCTAGAGAGTAAAGGACTCTGCCTATCGTTACAATTGGTCAACAGGCTCAGTGACGGAAAAAGATCATGTTCCTAACGGTTTAAAGCGCGGACCCCTAGGAGAGGCCGTACCGTGCTGCCTGTCCTCTAGACTATTGTAGAAAAAACCGGTAGAGAAATATGAAAGTACTCACAGAGTGCATTATGACCCGTGTGTACAACGAGTGTCTGTGAAATTCCATTGACAGTGGTATATTATCAATATAATATATTATCAATATATCAATAATATATTGATAAGCTGCACTGGCCTAACTAGGACCTTTTTCTGGGGTGGGGAGGGATGAGACTAATTTGATCGTTGGACTCCCCATTTTTCTCAGGACAAACGAGAATTTGAGAATTCTCACCATAAAATTTCATAAATAGATTTTCAAAATTCTTTGCACCTCAAAGTTTCTGAGTAAACGAACGTGCATTATAAGGGTTAACAAAAATAGGGAAAGCGCTGATTTCAAAATATTCTATCATGATTAATTAGTATTCAAATTAAACGAAATACATTTCGTGTCATTAGGAATCTCTTTAGTTCTAACTTTGAATTCTTAATAAATCTTTTATGGAAATGTGTATTTGTGAAAATATTTTGCAAACCCCGTTATATTACCTCTCTGCACTTTAATGTTGTCCCAAGAATGTTTTAAGTGCCAGATGGAAAAACAGCTTCTTTGCTTGTGATTAGACAGGTGAAAGGTTCCAACTAAACCTTTGAAATATCTCTTACGTCAGGTAAGACATAACGAGTGATATTCGAAAAGGTGTACGGATTTGTCTGTTCCAAACGCTTCGCATAACCAGTTACAAATTATTTGATTGGCACAGAAAAGCAGTCGGTTATGCGTGGTCGCGAGCACATAGACACGATACTGCCGGCAGAGAAGGGTCAAGGTCGCCGATCTTGTATCTCGGAATTATAAATAATGTAATATGCTAATAGAGATAACAGACAAAGGTCAGGCAGCACTGATTGTACACAGCTGTGAGTAACACGCGTTTTGACGTTACAGGCCGAGTCTTTAACAGCTGCAAAGCGATAAAACTGTCTTTGCTTTGATTGTACGGTACACTGACCTGATGCTATAGATACATAAATACAATAAAGTCAGCATTTCTAATTGTTTAGACCTACATACACTAATGTAAAGCTTACGAATAATATGCTAAATATCAAAGTTAATCATTCTATATGTTACCGGCAAAGTATGTAATCCAGGCATTTTATAGAATACCTAGGCATTTCATACAATGCCTGAAGTTTTTTGGCAAAGTATAGAATAGACTACATTTCAAATGTTTTATATACTTTTCCCAGGTATTCTGTACATTGCCTAGGCATTCTATATAATGACAGTGATTCTTTAGCCAAAGTGTAAAATAAGCTTACTACTTTTAAAATGAAAACATTTTTTTGCAAAATCACACAATTGTCTGATTTTATACAAAGAAGGACTTTGTATGATATTTCGAGATTATCTATTCTCTACTTAATTATGTTCAGATACTATTTTATTAAAATTATACTGCATAAGAACTTTTTAACAAATCTGGTTAAAAAAATATATTATATGTTATTGGTGTTTATTAATTCTAAATATATGGAATAAACTCTACTTATTACAACAAGACAGAGAACTGTGACATTTTGAAATACACTTTCTTTCACTTTTTACACAATTTACATTTTTTTTTTTTTTTGACATTTAGTCTTGCACACACATTTTACGAACCCTTGTCCGGATCCTGATGATAGGGCAGTCGCAGGAGAACGAAGTGGGGTTTCTTGTTCAGGAACATCTTTAACCCCCATTAGTGATCTTGGGCATACAGTGAACTGCGATGTTGTCTACAGCTGCTTTAACAATCCGTTAGTGGTTCCCAGTTTGTAAAATCCGTCATCTGTCACGCTCACGACGATTGCTAGGATGTTTCGAAGATCTCACCGCCCCTTGTCTACTTCAGGAATTGGAACACGAACAGACGCGTCCACAGGAGCTGGAGAAAATTGTTTGTTAGAATCAAGTTTCATCTTCTTTGCCTGAAGTTATAGAAATGATTTTGACCTTTCTCATTCTTCAGTTGCAATTTTTACTTTGAAGCAGAGAGTACACAGCTTCTTGCCATCGTCACACTTATCTCCACTATTGCCACTAGTGTTCAAAAATTGTCCACACGTACTATGCACATCTCTGCAGCACTCTACACACTTTTCAGAACATGAAACCATAGAGCACGCATTGTCTTCTATACTTTACCTAGAAGACGTTAGGCATTCTATGCAATGGCTAGTCAATGTATGAAATGTGTTTTATTTCATATTTTGCCGGCTGGATTCAGGCACTGTATGAAATTCCTAGGCATTCTATAAAATGTTTGATTTTGTACTTTGCCGGTAACATATGCACAGAACATAAATCTGACGGTGTTGTAATGGACTGCTGTTGTCTTATAAATGACCCACGTCGACTATACAATTTTATCAATATTTTGACTTCGATTTTTGGCCCGCGTGGTGCCTCTAAATGTAAACAAATTTAAAGTAAACATTACATTCGGGTTTGAGTAAAATCTTTGCTACCTATTTAACCTGGTAACCGGGCAAGGATTTTTATAATTTTTTTAGAATTTTGACCCGTTTTTTGGGCTCCGGTGTCCAAAAATTTAGAAATTTCGAAAGTCGAACACAATTTTTAGATTTTGGTTAAAATTCTCATTTATTTGATACCCCACATTGTTTTTGCGATTAAAAAAAATTATACCCTCATATTTTTGCCTCCCGCATCCTTGTTTTTGTGAGGATCAATCTTGAAAATAATTGGGGACTGTGGTCTGGTAAAATTGTGAATGTGCTTGATAAGTTTTAAGAAAATCGGTTATCGCTTTAAAAAGTTATCACGAAACGTACCCAATAGACAGACAGACAAATGCTAAATTTTCGATTTAAACTGTGAACTTGTTCGCTCATTCGCTGGATGAAACAATAAAAACTTCACAGTATATAGTATAGGAAACATGACGAGACGCATAGCTACGAGTGGCGATTGCTGCCCCGATAGGTAGGACAAGCATCGGCTTTAAGCACAATGTTGTTACGCCAATACATTCTACATGTGTATCGGCTATCCCAGCGGAGCCCGGCTGCAATGTGTGTGTGCGTACATAGGCCTATTGCTGCTACTTGCCACACGTCGGCCACCGGCGATGTTCCAGACTTCACCGGTCCGCGCGCACTGTGTTCAAGGCCGCAAGCAATTTACGCTCTAGTGTTTTCTAGTAGTGTTGACGCGTACTATGTATCATTCTGGAATGTCAGCGGGATATAAATACAAGTATTCAGTGACGCTTAGTTTCACTTTAAGTGGCGATTTATTCACGTGAGGTTCGAGTTATTGTCGGGCGATTTACACACTGCGTTTCAAGTAGTGTATTAGTAAACAGTGATTATAGTGCAGAATTCTGTATAGTTGACATTATTATTTGTGTGGATAGATTAACTTGAATCGATGTACGAGAATAATCTTGTTGAATAACTTGTTGATTACAAACTGTTAATTGTGATAATTAAAGCTTGTTTTTAATGACTTTAATGGTGTCTTGTATTTTGCATTCCATTAAACCATACGACGATCATGGAAACGTCGTGACAATAGAAACACATGCACATAACATTCCAATGCTAGAGAATCATTAAAAATATTCAGGTACACACTTATTTGTGTCGCTGTGAGAAAAATATTTATCAAGTGTAATTAGTATGAGGATTAAAAAGTGGCGTTTAGCAACTGAAACCCACCTCGAGAAATTTCTGACAGCCTCCAATAACCCATTTTCACATGATACGAAACGTGGTGTGATCGAGCGCTTTTTCACCGAGCCGAGGCACTGCTAGCGCTACTAGCGGCTTAAAGCATCACTAAAGAGTTCTTGCTTTTTGTGTCTCTGAGAGCCAGATGTTGTCCGGTTTAGAATTCTACGTAGGTACCAGCAAACCATCATACTCATAGGTTAGATTGTTATAAGTTTGTGTATTTCTAACTGTAGCTTAATGTAAAAAAGAAGGCTAGATAATGAAAGCGTAATTATGAAATCCTAAATAAATGCTAAGCTTCTGAAATTATGGCCAAATCATAGTTAGCCCACTGAAGCGTTTTTTGAAGTGATTTCCTTGGTGGCGGTGGGGGTTAGACAGCTGTTTAAACAGCGCACAGAACCGGAAGGGAAGTGATATTAACGACGTTGATCAAATAAAGTCATCAATATGATTTTGACTGGAAGATAAGTGACAAATGTGCCACCGATTTCTGAAAGATGAGATCTAAGAAGGCATGTGAAACCAGTTTTTAGCGATAATAGTAATGTTAGTTATGTAATCACTTATTTGCTTTTGCCTGATTTTGTTTGGGCAAGGACTGCTTGCGTTGCTTGGTCTGAGGATTCGCCTCTGATATCTACAATATTTTCACGTAACGTTCGCGAGTGGTCACTTTAAATAAACACTTGTTAATGCTCCATCTACCTCTTCCTTCTCACAACTGGCTACCAACTACATAATGCACACAATTACCCCAACGTGCACTACTCTTCCATCTACGAACCTTCACCTTCTCAACGCCCGGTCTGCATTGGCGTACGACTCCCCATTAACGCCTTACCAACGGGGGCTTGCTCCAGACCACGCCGAGCCTGGCCGTAACAAGGACCATACTCAACCCCCCCCCCCAGTGCTCACCCCAGCTGTGTGAATGACTGTGCGCGCGCGTGAATGTAAAATAAATTTTACAGTGACTACATTTGCAACACAAAAAATGTAGGCGTAGATAGATCTTCGTGAAAATCAATGTTTTATTTTGACTTATTTTCAGTATTTGTAATTCTATAACTTATAACAAACTTTAGACAGACTTTATGATTTTTAATAAGTAGACTACAAAATCTTGTAAATACTACAAAATAAATGCGTTTCATTCGTGTATATTCGACATTTAACACATTGCGTAGTGATACATTTTTAATTTTAATGATTACGGACTACTGTTTAGTATATCACAAGGGGGTGGCGGCGGCGGCAGCGGTGGCGACATCTGTCGGAATACAAAGGTTACAGCATATGGTGTGCGTGAGACGTTTGTGCGGGTACCACTCTGCGTCGACAAGACGGCCCAAACCCAGCTCCTCCATCTCGCTGTACCTGTAGTACCTTTGGTAACGTTTCCTCGCCTTTGTCGAGTTCTTGCCCGATATGATGTTCTGGAAGATACGTTTCACCTTACGGTACGACATTATGGTCGACATCGAAGTCGTGGACTTATAAGCGAACGACGGACGCGACTCGTATACTTTGCAACAATCCTGTCTACAGTGGCTCCTTTGTCGCTCTCCTTTCCCTTCTTCCTCGCACTTTAATTTATTCTTGCTTCTCGCCTTCTTTACGTTTCCTTTATTACTCCTACGATCACCTTTGCCTTGATTTGTCTCTGCTGTTTCTGTTTCAGACTTAGGTCTGTTTCCGTCTACCGTATTCAGAGTACAGCATTCGTCATTTTTCACTCTATCCTCACAGATCTTCTCCTGTGACGCACTGTTGACCTTCACTTCCTTGTTGATCTGACTGTATACAGCGGCTGCACCACTAATTCTAGTTCGACTCTGTACCGGTAAGTCACAGTTTTTGTGATATTTATTCGATTTGCTCCCCTCTGACTTATAACTGTCGCTACTTTTGTAAGTATTATCATTTTTATTGTTTTCACTGTCGTTATTTGACGTTTTATGAATATCATCTTGCGTTGACTTGACTTTATTGCAACTTATAGGAGTAATCGTCTTTTCTGGTAACGAACTGTAGGGATTCAATTTGGGACTTGTCTTCGTGATACCGTCTGCGTTTAATTTACAGGCAGAACTCCTGTCCGCAATCGGCTGCAGCAACTTTTTTGTCTGCAACTGCTTATTTACAATTGTATTTTGATTAATTCCATTATCGTTTTTTAGTTTCTGTTGAAGAAACAATTTTTCTTCTAGCGCACTTCTGATTTTATTGAAATCTTCTTTAATTGATCTTGTGTCAATTCCTGTCTTTTCGTTACTCTCTTTTTCGCTTTTCTCTTCCGCCTCTCGGTTTTCTTCGATTTTTGCTATCTCTTTCTGAGGAGCAGTGATGACGTTCTTTCTGCTGGCGGGACGTTTGTTTCTGTAACTCTCTATGTCCAGCAACTTTCTCGGCAATTCCACGTTCTTACCCAGTATGTTCCCGTCGCTAAGACTTTTGGGTTCCTTCTTTTTGGTTGTATCTACTAGAGTCGATTTTAGTTGGAGCTTCCTGTTTGTCTCTACTGGAGTCGATTTCAGTTGGAGCTTGGGAACGTTTTTCACGATGTTCACGCATTTTCCAGCGTCTTTACTCAGCTCTTTGTTGACCCTGTCCTTTCCTATCTTACTGTTCAACAGGTTAACCGAAGACAGTTTCTTCAACAGCACGTCTTGCTGTTGACCGGTCAACAGTTTCGCCGAATAATTCGTCAACACTTTGGTGACTTCTCCTCTCTTGCCGACGAACTGGTTTCTCGAAGGCGGTAACAGCCGGCTGATGGGACGCACGGCCGTGTTGTTCGACGACGCCGCCACTTTTGCTCCGCTCACGTTGTTGTTGTTGTTTTTCCTCGTTTCCTGCAGCTGTTTCACGTACGGTTTGTACTTGATGCTCTTCACTTCCTGGTCGTTCAGTTTGGTAGACTTCAATTTGGCCGAGTTGCTCTGCGCGCTTCCGGCACTCTTCTTTCTTACATCGACGTGTTGATCCGGCAAGGTCAGAACCTTACGCAGAACTTTCTTCTCTTGGGTCCGCATGCCTGTAATCATATCTGTTTAGAAGTGAGTAATAGGTACAACTCGAGAGATGAGACCTGGCGTGTGGGTTTGGGTTGCGCAGTTCGACGGCGAGGAGCGGGAACTGTGAACTCAGTTAGTCCCCTTTTATGCATCCGATTTATAACGTACGATGAAGGAGATAGCCTGTTATGCTTGTTATTTAATCTAGCACTAGAAAAAGCGATAAGAGACTCCCAAATAAGCATTAAGAGGTACGATCCTCAAGTATACAACTTTTAGCACACGCAGATGATACTGATCTAATTGCCAGGACAAAACGAGATCTCATTAGTGCCTTTACAGCATTAGAGGAAGCCTCAAGTAAAATTGGACTGCAGATAAACTTGGAGAAAACAAAATCTATGTATGCTGCTAACAAACTACCATTAAACCCAACCCTTCAAAACCTTGAAATAGGCACAAAAAATATACAGGTAGTAAAAGAGTTCATATATCTTGGCTCCCAGATAAACAGCACTAACGACACCAACACTGAAGCAAGAAGAAGAATATATCTCGCAAATAAAACATATTATGGATTAAAAAAGCACCTGACATCTAGCTTCATCTCAAGAACCACGAAATGGAAAATCTACAAAACAGTTATCAGGCCAGTGCTGACATATGCTTCAGAAACCTGGACAATAACAAAAAAATAGCTAGAGACTTCTAGGTTGCTGTGAAAGACGGATTCTAAGAACAGTATTTAGAGGAGTACAAGAAAATGGAATGTCGCGCAGGCGCTATAATTATGAACTATACGAACTTTACAAAGAGCCGGACACTGTCAGGATAATCAAAATATACAGGCTAAGGTGTGTTGGACACACAGAGAGAATGGAGGAAGGACAGCCTACGAAACACATTTTCTACCAGAAACCAATGGGTAGTAGGAAAAGGGGAAGACCCTGAAGTAGCTTCAATCAAAGACCAGATAGAGGAGCGCGTCAGAAAGCTGAACATAAGAAACTGGAAGGCAGGGAATGCAATAGGGAAGAACAGAATCGACTCTTGGAGCAGGCCAAGACCCACCAAGAGTTGTAGAGCCACGGCTGATGATGATGAACCTACGATAAAAACTCGAACGATATGTAGAACAACAAAAACAAGTGGGCCGTTTTATGCACTGTCGTACGATAAATTTATAGTTCCGAACTCAAAAACATATCGCGGTGTCGTAGGAAACACATATCGGACAAGTTGTCTACATACAGTACATTGGCCGTAATGGTTCCGTTTATGCACTCGCCGAGTTTTTTATCGTATGACTTTCAGCCAACCTTCCTGCCTAGCGTCGGCGAGGCCAGTTGTGCCAAGTAATCAGTGGCATTCACGTGGTAGTGTGATGTTCTTAATTTGTATTGTAAATATAGACGACATTAATACTGAAAGGGTCATTGACGAAATCCAAAACAGGAGAGCACTATGGGATCCCGCTTTTGAAGATTATAAAAACGAACCGATAAGCGGCATACAACACGCACGGATCCATTTTCAGTACTGATGACGGCAGCGCTGAAAGAGTTTGTTCATACCTATTTTCGATATTTTTTACGCACGACAGAAATTAGAGTCAATTCGGTGAAAAACGTATCGTACGAGATAAATCGGATGCATAAAAAGGCCCTTTTGAGTGCATGTGAAGTCAGGTAACCCGTCTAATACAAAGTGCAGCACTGTTTTCATCGGGCACGTCCCGGAAGTTGTAATTCAGCCATGGGTGCAAAGACGCCCCACTACTTGATGCATCGCATCGCATTGTGATTCCTCGCCTCCAATTTCTTCCGTCAAACCCCTTTAGCGAATCTAACGCGACAGGTCTCATCTCACGATGAATGTTTGCTTCTTTAAACAAGAGAGATTTTAGTTTTCTCAAGAGAAATGTTGGTATTTTTTACATCCTGTTGTTACACGTTATTCATCCGAACCAAATCTACAGCAATATCACAAAACGAACATTTATTGCAAGTTCTTAAGCTTTCACGTCAACACTGTTTAAATTGCTACTATTAGCCCGCCTATTAGGCCGTGGTCCACGGTTGTTGTGGCCGCACCATCGGAGGCCATCATCATTGTCTCAATCAATTGCCACGGTGTCCGCCGATTCACCACAGTGATGAGGCAGAGACTATGTTAGTTAGAGTTAAATGCGGACACTGACAGTTGTTTCAGACACTGATGATGGCCTCCGATGGTAGGGCCGAAACGTTTGTCAACAATAACTGTGGACCACGGCCTAACAGGCCGGTTAATATTAGCAATTTAAACAACGAACATTTTTATTGTTTCGAAACATTTAGTTTGAACAATAATTAAATAGTATCAAATTTTTCCTGTTTTTTAATGACTGTTTACCAGCTCTAGTATGCATTTACTAACATAAACTATGTTTAACTATATTGTAAACAGTAGTGAGATTTTACGCAATCACAATCTACAATTTGTGGCATCCATATTAAGCATGGCCTAAGCAAATTAGGCTACATCGTTTTAAAAATAAGTCATAATCTTATTTTAAATATCTAGTAAATGTTTTAAAAATATTATAATTTGTGACCGATTAATTGACAGAACCTAGATAAACTAAGCATTTATTAATTAACGGTGACTAAAAATAAAAACCTGAAATTAATTTTATTTATTTCCAATTTAATTTTTTTAATTAATTTAATTTTATTCATTTATTATGTTTATTCTAATTTTATGGATTCATTTTCAGGGGCGTATTTACCGATAGGGGACGAATGATACCAGACCCCCTCACAGGTTCGAAAAATTTGCCGAATTTTGTTGATGTCTTAATTTTTAGGCTGTTTTATTAATTTTCAGCTTCGTATACTAATATAGTGGTAACTCTTTCTTAAACATACAAACAGGTTTATTACACAGCATTTACATATACGTTTAAAATATGAAATGCTGTATATAGGAAAATCGATTCATTCAATAATGTTTTCAATAACGCGTATTGTTATTGTGTTATTACCATTTACTATAATGGGACTGATTTCAGGATGTTATAACACGTTTTTCAGCCACTTTAAAGATAGTAATGCTGATACGTCTTACTGTTTTTCTTTTGTATGTAGTCGACTCGACCGGACCCCCCCCCCCCCAGATCAAATTCTAGATACGACACTGTTCATTTCCCGTTGTATTTATTTTGTATTTTGTATATAAAATACTGACCACCTCCATGAATAGTTTTTTTTAATGTCCATTACGGTTACCAAAAAGGGATACGGTTACAATATAGATTTTTAGTGTAATAAGGCTACAACAATTTACATCTAAATGAACAATAGAACAATGTTTCCATAGATTTGATATACCATAAGGTATTTTGAATTTTAATAAAGCAAAACAGTTAAACGGGTAGAAACCAAGCGGTCATTTTCACCTAAACCGCTTATTAACTTTACATCTTCAAACAAACTATTTACGTAAGAAACCGACATTATGGAATTTAAAGGTGACTGTTCTTAATTGGGGGGGGGGGCGAGATAAAATTTATAATAATAGTTGAAGAAACATCCAGTGATCGAATATACTGTACTTGTTCGCGTATTTTATTAAGAAAAATCAGTTACTGCGATATAGGGCCACATGCATCGAATGAATTCAAACAATCCGACTTAAAAATAAAAGTTCTGGAGACTGCTATAAAAAAGATATATAAAGGGAATGACTCAGGAATCGTTGGAGCAATGTAAGGGAAATCGGCTAATAGAAGATACAGTAGTTGTTCTGGCCAATAGGCGTGGAGATTGGGATGCAGTAGCGGCCACTAAAACGGCCGTAAAACAACTGCTCTCACACGCGTTCGCGAGCGTTCGTCACATAATACTATACATACGCCTGTTGTATGCTTGTTTTAAATACCCACTCCAAAATCACATTGTTTCTCTGACTACGGCACCAGACTTTCCAGTACCCGAATAATGCGTATATATACCGCTTGTTTATCGTACAGGAAGCAGATTGTTTAAAAATAACACAGGATACCGTTGTCACGCTTCATCTATTCTTTTCCTACAGTTTTTTTTTTATTTCGCTCAGCCTTCAGAATTAATGTAATTTTTCTTTTTCCTTCTAAACACATGAATTCAATGCATTTCCAGTGAATTCAAAGTAAATATGCTTCAGACTGTGTAGGTGGCAGGGTAACCATTCAGATAGTAATTCCGGGCTGCCGTGTACACTGATGATGCCGCTGATTCGTGGCAGAGATGACAAAGCGGCCCACACACCTGCAGTTAACTGCCCTAAATGACTAGGTAATATACCGTACAATGAACTGAACTGAAAGTGTAGGGCACGTCAGTCTTGTCGAAAGTGCAGTGACAATGGGTAACAAGAATATCGGTATGGAGAACCATACATGACTTCCATGTTCTAAGATTTATATTTAAAATAATTTTCAAAATGAAATATTTCCATAGAAACTACTTCTTTCCACTTATTACCACCTTTCTTCTTTCCACTAACGTATACCACCTCACGTTATCGCACTCGATTTTCACTGATGTTGGCAGTCGATAGCACTGCCAAAACGTCTGGTTTTGAAGAAAACATTGGACTACGGCCAAACAGCCCGGGAAGGAATTTTAACAATAAACTACTTCCTGTTGCCGATAACGTAGTTCACGTATAAAAAACTATCCCCTTCCCCTCGAATATAATTTTCATTTATAGAAAATGACCCCCACCCCGTTCAACTAGCCTCTTCATTTATAGATATTTCATCTACGTTTCTACAGTGGATTATTATGATCTTCTTATCAGGATAATTTATTTATCAAAATTAAGTACTTTACTCTTGTTAAAACATAAAACGTTGCAGGTAAACTATCCCTTTCCATTAACCGATCTTCACCTAAATCAATAGACCTTGCGCCCTCTACAATTGAGGGCTGTATGCAAAAAATTATTTGATTCTGTTTGAATGTGCGGCAGTTATCGTTCGTCAAAACAAATTACCCTTGTTAAAACATAAAACGTTGCCGGTAAACTATCCCTTTCCCTTAACCGATCTTCACCAAAATCAACAGGCCTTGAGCACTCTAAAATTCAGGGACGTATGCAAAAAAATTATTTGATTCTGTTTGAATTTGCGGCTGTTATCATTTGCCATAGAAAAAATTCTACACACAGACACACACACACTTTTCGAAAAATGACTTTTCTTCATGTTTTGAGGGTAGTACAATCAGAATCAGCCCTTATCTCGAACACTATTTTTTTCGCCATCACCATACTTTCATTTCCCTATGGAACATGGAAGAAAAAAGGAAAGCTGTTGTTTGTTGCCTGATTGCGTCTGTTGCTAACTGAAGAAATGACAAGGAAAAGGTAGCGTGAACGCTGGAGTAAAGAATAGTATCTTCAGAGAAGCGCTCTGTCTACTGATTACCCATTTGTTGAATAAGTTACAAGAAGGAGAAGTTAATGACTACAGGAGTTGCCTTAGAATGGACGAAAGTACATTTCAATTGCTGCTAACCAAAGTTGCTCCCTTAGTCGAAAAAGAGCACACGCTTGAGAGAGGCAATTTTATTCTATGTTTATTCTAATTTTATGGATTCACTTTCAGGGTCGTATTTACCGGGAGGGGACGAACGGTACCAGCCCTCCCCCAAAGGGTCGAGAAAGTTGCAGAATTTTGTTAATCTCTGTTAATTTTTAGGCTATTTTATTATTTTTCAGCTGTGATACTAATACAATAGTAACTCTTTTCTAAACATACAAACAGGTTTATTACACGGCATTTACATAAATGCTGTATATAGGAAAATCGATTCAGTCAATAAGATTCTTCTGAACAATGTTTTCAATAACGAGTATTGTTATTGTTTTATTACAGTTTACTTTAATTGGATTGATTTCAGGATGTTATCACGCGTTTTTCAGCCACTTTAAAAGATAGTAATGCTGATTCGTCTTAACTGTTTTTCTTTTGTACGAAGTCGATTCCCCAAGGCCAAATTCTATACGACACTGTTCACTTCCCAGTGTATTTATTTTGTATTTTTTATCTAAAGTACTGACCGCCTCCATGAATAGTTTTTGGTATCCACTATGGTTACCGAAAATAAATTTTAGTGTAATAAGGCTGCAACACAATTAACATTAAAAATTAGCAATAGAACAATGTTTCCGTAGATTTAACATATCATAATGTATTTTGAATTTTAATAAATCAAAATAGATGAACCGGTAGAAACCAAACGGTCATTTTCACATTAAACAGTTTTTACTTTCATATCTTCAAACAAACAATTTAAGTAAGAAAACGATATTACAGAATTGAAAGGTGATTGTTCTTAATTGGGGGGGGGGGGTTAAATTTTGAATAACAGTTGAAGAAACATCTAGTGATTGATCTTAGTGCGTAGGCTTTCACGGCCGGTGTCACAGTTCTTTATTTTGCTACTGAAGATGGCCACCGGTGGTGCGGCCGAAACGTTTAGCAGCATTTTTAAGCAATCGACCACGGCCTTTCAGCCCGGAAGTTTTAGAAAATAATCGTAATCTAGTGATTGAGTTTAATTTTTAAAGGATTTCATTGTGAAGAATCGGTTACCGTGATATAGGGCGTATGCATCGATTGAATTCGAACAGTCCGACTTGAAAATAACAGTTCTGTAGAGTGCTAGAAAGAAGTTGTATAGAGGAAGGGTCGGGAAAATCTGGAATTCAGGAATTGTTGGATCTGTGCAACAGAAATCGGCTAATAGAAGACACTTATTTTGGTCAACAGGCGTGGAGTTTTGGGATGCAGCAGGCACCAATAAACATGAGTAAAGTACTTAATTTTAATAAAGTATCCTGTAAAGAAGGCCATAATAATCCACTGTAGAAAGTAAATGAAGTATCTGTAAATGAAAAGTGTAGTTGAAGGGGGAGAGGATAATCTTCTATAAATGAAATGATAGTTCAAGGGAGAGGGGATAATTTTGTAAAATCGTACTACGTTGTCGGCAACAAAGAAGTAGTTTGTTGTTAAAATTCTTTCCCGGCCTGTTTGGCCGTGTTCCCATGTTTTCTGCAAAACCAGACGTTTCGGCAATGCCATCGACTACCATCATAAGTGAAAATCGAGTGCGCTAACGTGAGGTGGTATTCGTTAGTGACCACAGTACTGTGGTTAAGGCTGAAGCAATAAGTGGAAAGAAGTAGTTTCTATGTAAATATTTCATTTCGAAAATGATTTTAAATATAAATCTTAGAACAAGGAAGTCATGAACTTCATCAATCTTAGAACCGATATTTACTTATACGTAACAACTTTAAGCAAGCGTTGTGTCGTTGCAAAGTTTGTCCCTTGACTCTTGTCATTTCATCAAAAACACTGACATTTGATGTGATTCATGACATGGCAAACAATGATCCTCATAACCGGCGATGGAAGTTGGTTTTGCGTTTACTATCTAGTGACAAACAACAGTCGTAGGAAACGGCTGTAACATAGTTAATAGCAGCAGGGTGTAAGGTTGTTACCAAAGGATAATAGTCTACACTATGAATGTAATCTTAAGTGACATGTTCATGGGCATTTTTCCTCGTAATTTATGACACTACGAGAGTCAGTTGAGAAGTTCGCGAAACGATATGTATAGCTTAGTCGTAGAACTTTAAAATCTTTCTTGAGTTGTAAGAGTCATATTTCGTGTAAACATCTGTTAATTTTATAATATAAAACCAAAGTAGTGACAAAACTAATTAGGAATACCAAAACTAAATATTAGACTAATTTTGTTATTTTAAGTCTTGTTCGTCGTATCACTTCACCACTTTTACCACTCCTTTGTGTACCGTCCAAAATTGAATATTAAAAAAAAATTAAACTTTATAAATTGAGAGTTCACACCTTTTCTATAAAAAAACAGAAACGACAAGAATGTCTTTATGAGAACCACTAAATTTTTCCTATTGCATGTAAAAAGAAAAATAGACAGCAAGTCATCCTAATGCGCCGCCAAACTTTTCTAATTACGTAATTTTTATTGTTCATATACTCTCGCACGCACGCACGCACGCACGCACACACACACACACACACACACCCACACACACACACACACACACACACACACAGAGTCTTATGTTAAGTATAGGAAAAGAATGTTTAAAAACGTTTTCATATTATCTTCTAAATAAAACATTTTCTAGAAGTTATTACGATATTCTCTCGCCTTTACAAACTTTTAAGCGTTGTTTTTTTTTTGACGGCGTTTTGTCGAAATTTTAGCCCGAAACATTGATTCTGAAAAGAAAATAGAAATTCGATGAACAAACCAACTAATACATTGAAAAGCGTTTTACCTCGGGCTGCAAGAATTGCGCACATCCATCCATGTTTCTTGAAATCCTTGTAACCGATATGTTAATATTGATGGTATAAAGTTTACAAACAGAACACAAGTATACAATCACTGTTACTGATACAGTGCGAAACCGCCGACTGACGAGGTTGTCTCTGCGGTCAGTCCAGTCCAACTGATAATGTGTGATAAGTCTCAAGTCCAGTGATAACGGTACAAAATAGAACTCACTTGCAAACAAGTAAACCCTCTTCCTAATCACGATTTATAAATTGTTGATTGAACTAACAAACGGCATTAGTGTATCAATAGGTACGTATCAAATTGAAAGTGTTGGCAATACGTAAGGCCCAAGAACTTGTGAAACAAGATAAACCGTTCTTATCGTTTTGTGCCCAACCCAACGTCCACCGACATTTACTCCGGAGAGCTTCCGGACAATTGCTGCCCAAACAGTTGTGACATTTCCAGGGGCGTATTTACGGGAGAGAGGACGAACGGGATAGGACCCCCCCCCCGAAGGTAGAAAAAAGTTGACGAATTTTGTTAATCCTCTAATTTTAAGGCTATTTTACTATTTTTTCAACTGTGTAAAAATATAATAGCTGTGTAAATATAGTAGTAGCTCTTTGTAAATACACAAACAGGTACATTACAGACCATAACACCATAGGGGTATACGTTTGAAATATAAAATTTAGGAAAATCAATTTCAGTCGATATGTATCTTCTAATCCATGTTCTATTAACACGTATTTGCATTGTGTTACTACCGTTTACTTTAATGGGATCGTTTTCAGAACGTTATCACGTTTTTTAGCCACTTTGAAGATAGTATTATTAATTAGTCTTAACTTATTTTTCTTTTGTATGTAGCCGACTCGACCGGACCCGGACCCCCCCAATCCAAATTCTACATATATGCCACTGGACATTTCCGCCCAATTTTCCTTTTAGACAGAAAACCAAGGGTTGTTTAAATCAAGTTAATCAGTCAAGTGTTTTAGACTGTTTTTGTAAAATAATCGTTGATGTTTAAGAAAAACAGTATCTTAATTGTCTTCTGATCAAGTCAGCCCGCATTAGTATATTTTGCCCAAGTCTTATGTCGTCAGTTTATTAAATTTTTTAATCCTGTTTTTATCCACGTTTCTTGCAGTCATTATAACCTATCCGTTATAGTATTGGTAATATTATGATTGTGTACTAAACGGTCCATCGTTTCCACTTCTGCCCGTCTCTCCAGTCATTCCTCATCTTTCAATAGTGGATCGCCACTGCTTTCTTTCTTCTTTACTCTATCTATCGTTTGACGGGCCCCTTCTTTTTCCTACCGGCTACCAAGTATTACTTTTTGGGCACTTCGTTTAGCCATTTTGATTTGATTTATGTTCTTTTAATTATATCCATACCAAAATCCGTTATAACTCTGATTTTATATTAGACGTCGTAAATTTCTTAGCATTTCTTAACTTATATTTCGTAACTTCTTCGTATTAAATTTACAAAGGGAAAACACGTGCACAATCAGGCACCATTACTGACTTACTGATACCGCCGACTGACGAGGTTGTCTCTCCGCCCAGTCTTGTCTCATTTAATTTTGTTTTATAAGGTTTCTTTTTCGTAGTATATATTATTTACATTGAATTCGGGATACCAACACACTTAATTGGTATCTCTTAATTGTTAAGAGAATCCAAGAATCTCTCTCGAAAGTAGAATGTAAAGTTGAAGTGCAGAAAACCGTGTCACATTCATTCACAACTCGAACTTGACTCCGACAAGGAGATAGTCTATCATGCTTGTTATTTAATCTAGCACTAGAAAAAACGCGATAAGAGACTCCCAAATAAACACAAGATCCTAAACAAAAGTATACAGCTCTTAGCATACGCAGACGATATTGATCTAATTGCCAAGACAATACGAGTGTAGTGCCTTTACAGGATTAGAGGAAGCCTCAAGTAAAATTGGACTGCAGATAAACTTGGAGAAAACAAAATATATGTATGCTGCTAACAAACTACCATTAAACCCAACCCTTAAAAATCTTGAAACAGGCACAAAAAATATAGACGCAGTAAAAGAGTTCATATATCTTGGCTCCCAGATAAACAGCTCTAACGATATCAACACTGAAATAAGAAGAAGAATATATGTCGCAAACAAAACATATTATGGATTACAAAAGCACCTTCATCTCAAGAAGCACGAAATGCAAAATCTACAAAACACTTATCAGGCCAGTGCTGGCATATGCTTCAGAAACCTGGACAATGACAAAAAATAACGAGAGATTTCTAGGTTGCTGTGAAAGACGGATTCTAAGAACAATATTTAGAGGAGTACAAGAAAATGGAATGTGACGCAGGCGCTATAATTATGAACTGTACCATCTTTACAAAGAGCCGGACATTGTCAGGATAATCAAAATATACAGGCTAAGGTGGTTTGGATACATAGAGAGAATGGAGGAAGGACAGCCTACGAAACATATTTTCTACCAGAAACCAATGGGTAGTAGAAAAAGGGGAAGACCCCGAAGTAGATCCAAAGACCAGATAGAGGAGGACCTCGGAAAGCTGAACATTAGAAAACTGGGAAACCAGGGCACGCAATAGGGAAGAATGGAATCGACTCTCGTAGCAGGCCAACACCCACCAAGGATTGGAAAGCCACGGCTGATGTTGATGTTTATTTACATTATTAACAATCTTCGTATAGCTGATATAGTCTTACTTTGAAGTAGCAAACTCCTGCCAGGCAAATACTCTCAGATGTTCCTTTCCATACCGTTTGTCCTTTTTGGGTTGCAGTCGCTTACCATTATCTCCGTCCCATAGACTACACCAGCCTATAGAAGGGAGTGGCTGCCCCCTAGAGTTGTCTTTGCCTATCCTTTGATGCCCAACTGCAAAGCACTACCACAATGTAACCCTATAACAATAGGACACAGTATTACAGCCGACTAAATCCAACTAGACTCACGCCTGTAATATTCCAAAGATAAGCCGGTCCAGCATCATCTGCCTTACGCCGTAACTTTGTACTGGTGGCTACTGCTGCACTCCACCAGGAATATTTATCGACCTTCCGGTCTAGATCCGTACTGTTCTGCATCGACAGGGGTCACCTCTTGTAGGATGTGGCAGTTCGTCGCGCAGTACGGTCTTACCTGGAGAGAGGCTGAGGGTTCCTTTGGGAGCTAACATCACTTCGTTCAACTTGTGAGGAGCAGTGCCCAGTCATGCCGGTACTAACGCACTACCTCTCCAACATATCATAATAATTATGACATTGATGTTAGGTAGGTTCCAGACGACACGTGGCACCGTAACAAGGTGCGGCTATACAGAGTTATGGCGGGCTCTGTACTGTCGTATGGGCGTGAATTATGGACAACCAAGAAACAACACAGTAAAATACAAGCTCGGAAATGGCATTCTTATGAAGAGTTAAATGGTGCTTTAAACTTGACCGTATAAAGAATGAGGCCGTAAGAGAAGAATTACAAGTTTTTAACTTGCATGAACGACTAAAAGATTATAAACAATGGTGGAAGGAACACTTAGAAACAATGTAAGATTCAAGACTGGCCAGACAAGTCTGGAAATATAATCCTGTAGGACAGAGGTATGTGGATAGACCAAGAAGAGATGGTTGGAGGATTTTTCAAGGCGGAATAGACAGCACACCTTGCCTATGCCGTGATGTGAAGATGATGTTCCTTTCCTTGTATTACCAGATCGTCTTGATCCTCCTTGCTCTATCCAAATACTTTTAATTGTTTCCACTCGTTCACCTCTAGGAACTGTTGCCTCGTATTTCTTTTAAAAATTAAATACTCGTACATTAGTTGATATCTGCAAAGTAATTTTCAAAAATCACATCCTCCCTCTTCAAATACTCTCTCCGTTTATAGATATCTGGTTTACCATTTTACAGTGGATTAACATGAATTTATTTGCGGGACACTTATTTATCAAAATTAAGTACTTTATTCTTGTTAAAACACAAAACAATGCAGGTAAACTACCCATCCCCCTTAACCGAACAACCCCACTTTTTATATTTACGCTTTTATTGTGTAATAGTTTCATTATATGTAATTACTAAGCTATCTTATTCTTCAAAATAAAGTACTTTATTTGACATCAAAAAAGTAGTTTTCGAAAAATTACCCCCTCCTACTTCGACTACCCTTTTCAATTATAGATATTTCATCTACAGCGTGCTCACAGCGTCTAATCCTACTTCTGCTTAGCTCAACAGTTTAAGCGTAGGCTATATTACATGTTAAACTATCCTACAATAATCTTTGTGAGTTTGTACACCGGAATCTTTTTAAATATATTAACTAGTAGGCCTATGCTATGCTCCCTGAGCTGCAGAACTCGCTCACTATTTTCAACGAAGTACATTTATTACATAAATTTCGTTATTAACCAATTTTCCAATTGCGGGAAAAATTACATACATCCCGATTGCTCTAATCTCTAGTAACACAACAACTGTAGCGCACCCAATCATACAATAAACGCAAACACTTAGGAACACTCGGATTTGGGTTACACTTCCTTTTAATCTGACAGCCAGTAGGATTTTCACTTAAAAAAAAAATTGTGATATCTTTACTGGTTTCTAGAGTCCAAATATTTTGAAATTTTAAAACTTAACATTGCATTCAGATTTTAGTCAAAATTGCTTTAACTTAATATGGCACATGAATTTTTGTGATTTACCAACAATTTCGCCAACGTTTTAGGCTCTGATGTCCAAAAACTTTGAAAATTTCAAAAATTAATACTATGTTCAGATTATGGTTTAAATTCCCTTTAATTTGATACTTCACTTGGGATTTTGGGATTTTTTTACAATTTTGACTCACCGTACTATTTTTGGGGTGATCAGTCTCAAAAACAACAAGGTTCTGTAGGGTAAAGTGTGGGCATGTGTGCCAAGTTGTGCGAAAATAAGTTGATGCGTTCAAAAGTTATCGTGCAACATACCCCAAAAGGTGGATCAAGAGGCTGTCTACGTAAAGGAAGAAATTGCAAGCCCACTAACCTCTGGGTTGGGGAGAAGAAAACTAAAACTGTGTAATTTAACTTTAACGTAAAGTTAACTTTCAAGTGTTAAAGATAAGCCTTTTACAAAGTACAGCCGACATTGTACGACACCACCTTCTACGATAGTAGCAACACCAACACCAACACCAACACCAGAAAATTAAACGAATATATTAAATTTATTAAAGAATATGGAAACTATTAATTACAGAAATACATTAAATGAAGTAACAAGAAAACTCAAATTTGTAGTTAATGTTAATATATTTATTATTAAGTCCAGCATGGTGTACGTGTCCATCCAGTATATATGTATTTTGTCGAATCATAGTCCAGAACATGTGACGTGTTTTGCATGTAGTCTCTACAATAAATTCTACCCTGGCTGAATTTGCCCATTCCGAACATACTCCACTTGCAAAAATTTACTACTGTGATTGCCACGATTAAAACAACGAAGCATGTGTGTACACCGCGAGCGCACATGCGTGTGACGTACCAGAGTGCGTGTTGAAGTCAATGCAAGGCGCGCGCTTGCACTGACTCCCAACACGCAGACTGCAACGCAGGACATGTCTGCCAAACGGGTATGTATGAGTGTGATGCTAAGCGTGACAGTCAGAGTAGCAAAAATTCCATTACCTGGAGTATTCACAGTGGGTAAAGGACCCACAAGCTGAATTTATCTGCAGAGACACCGACAGGACACATCTGTTATCGCTGCTGGTTTGAATTAAACTAAATAATTTCAATTAATTTCATTCAATTGCTTATAAACGAACAATTTATTGTTATTAACAATTACAACAATGAAAAATTTTTAATGTATTTTTTCTAAATTCTTTACTAGTATACAAATGGTGAGAATTAAATAGTGTAATATAACGTACTACAATGTCCTTTATGTTGGAATTCCTTCAAACATTTGTAAAAATGATTCTTAAAATACAGGATCAGTCAATGATATGGGTGACTTTAAAAATTCAGTGTTTTTATTTATGGATTGTAAAATTAACATTTACAATAAATTGAAAGTATACATAATGGCATTTAACTAGATGCAGAAACTACAAGTTTTTTAACACTACGCCCCGAATTTGGCGACAATTTCAATTCACACACTTTTGAAGTCGAGTTTTTACGTTTTCCGTTACACGGTGTAACATGTGAACAGAAATTACACCAAATTTGAGTGTTTCAGTGTTTCATGGAAGTGTATCATTGTACACCTTACTCTCAAAATATCCCCAGTAGATATGCGGGCCACGGAATGTTGTCATTCCTGAAGGCAACTCGTTAAACTGCATCCATTGATCGCCTAGCCCTATGGCTGGTTGCTCCCCATACTGCTTGGTGTGATTTCAGACTTTTCTGCGACTTGGGGAGATAAAAATTCGTTAATCATTTGGACATATTGGTCTGACGTGACAGTAATGAAATTCCCATTTTCATCCTCAAAGAAGTGAGGACTCATTATTCCAAAGGAAACAATAAGTTTAGCAGTGTGCAATGGTTCTCAAAGCATTTCTCGACGGTTATTTGGCTCTCAATACCGAAAGGTTTGTTTACTTACATATCCGCTCAGATGGAAATGCGTTTCATTACTCATTAGCGTATTGTGAATAACGTCTACGTTGTTATTTATGACGAGAACTGGCGGCAAAAAGTCACACGGTTTACTGTATCACCGTCACTTAAGGTTTACAATACTTGAATTTTGTACGGCTGCATGTTTAAATCAAACAAAATCAAATAATTTTTTACATATGTGTCCGAGTTGTAGAGGACTCAAGGCCTATTGATTTTGGTGAAGATCGGTTAAGGGAGAGGGGTAGTTTACCTGCAACATTTTACGTTTCCACAAGAGTAAAGTACTTAATTTTGATAAATAAAGTGTCCTGAAAAGAAGACCATAATAATCCACTGTAGAAAGTAGATGAAATATCTATAAATAAAAAGGGTACTTGTAGAGGGAGAGTGTAATTTTTTGAAAACTACCTTTTTCATGTCGAATAATCTACTTCATTCTGAAGGATAAGATACCTTAGTAATTACACATAATGAAACTATTACTCAACAAAAGTGTAACTATCAGAAATGGGGTTGTTCGATTAAGGGGGGGGATAGTTTGTAGTTTACCTGCATTGTTTTGTGTTTTAACAAGAGTGAAGTACTTAATTTTGATAAACAAGTGCCCCGTAAATAAATTCATGTTAATCCACTGAAAAATGGTAAATCAGATATCCCTGGTGAATCAGATATCCCTTTGCATTTTGATATAATTCTTCTCGTATTGTTTCATTTCCCTATCTATGTCTGTCTTCTCTTGAAGGATCTCAGAAATTTCATTCCCTATGTTTTTACATATCCTTTGTTCTTGGTTCCCAGCATTTGAACGCGAACAACAGAGTGGGTGTCACCATCATCTTGAAAAATTTTATCTACGGTACGTTTCTTTTGGTAACACTGAGAATTGCGAACAGAGATGTCTGTAGTCCTACAGGTTGGTGGTTTCTTGAAGAGCTGGCACCTCTCATGTAGAGTGAACCAGATAGTAATGTATGCAGCGGACTGACCGCACGAACTTCACGCGAACATATTATTTCGGATCAATTAAAATTACGTAAAATGTTTAAAAAAAAAACTAGTTTTGTACCATCAAGAGAGGTAAGGTAGTCTCAATCTTGAGCCATACGGCACACAAGGAGACGACCAATTGACACAAGCGCGCCTTGAGTTTCATGGTGTGCCCGGGAATCCGGGGATCCAAGACCTGTAGACTAGTGACCAGGCACCATTCTTAATGGTCTATCAAACATCCGCAGATAACATTAAACTAGGGTTACCATACGTAATCTTTTTCCCGGACACGTCCTCTTTTTTAGTGTTAAAAACCTGTCCGGGAGGATTTAAAAAAAAAACAGCGAAATGTCCTCTTTTTCCGTAAAACTGAAAAATGTAGTCACGCGCAAGAGCGCTTCCAGCGGTGCCGCTCAGAAATGTACCATTGGCGTCATATGTTGCTTGCCTACAGTTCTTTCCCGCATATTCTGCAATTCTTATAGGCGTCTACATTCGTAAGTTTTTAAGTTTATTGATAGTTATGAATTGAGTAGTTTACTTTCGTGGGCATTCTGAGTATAGTTAGTGGTAGTTATAAGTTGTAGGCAAGTAGAATTTATTATTATTAATATGCCAAAACGAACGTGTGTGTTAACCGAAAATTTATTAAAAGAGCATACCTACTAGCTTTAATAAAAGCCGGAACGATAATGAAGCAGAAATTGTACATTCTATAAACTCTGTAAAAATGCTTAACTTAATCATGAATACCTTCTTATCCATAATGTAGGTCTATAACGTTTTTACTGTCAATTTTTTTGGATCCGTAAAGTAACGATCATGGTGTTAAATTTTAGGTTATCCTTTTTCACCTAGGTCATATGGTAACCCTAATTAAACAAAATACCTTGAGCAAACGTCTGTGAAATGTGAAAGATAAAAGTTGAGAGCAAGTTATTCCTTAACAATAAGACAAGAATAATAGGGAGAGAAGACGGTTACGAAAGAAAACGTAGAAGGATAAATGAACTACAATAACACTAGGATACCATTTGATAGCTATCAATGTCAAAAAATTAATAAACAACGCCCACTTAACGCGGTCTGTCAGATGAACTGAAGCAGGCTTTTCATCTCTCGACCGGCGCTGTGGTGTTTAGTCTATTACTTTGTCTAGTACACGTTCCCCTCTCTATCTTATTAGTTTCATTTTAATAGTACTTCACAAGCCAGAAACCACGCGTTTCCATTACGCCTACTAATGTCTATGTTACATGATGCAAACAATAATGGGACGACCAGTATGACGTTATTTCTACGCCGCCGCCATTAGACAAGGACTCGAGTCTGTGGCAACTGCGTTAAATGTGTATTACGCCGGTCAGAAGATGTTGCAAGATTAACGGACACAACTGGCGGCTCACACATCGGCTCAGTTTCCCTTTTCACGAACAGATTACTCGCTCTTCTCACTTGTGACTGATACTTTAAAATAATAACTCTATGTTCTGCAGAATCGCTCACTGTTTTGAACGAAATTAATTACTACGAACATTAATTATTGAATAAATTTCAATTATAACAAAATTAAAAAAAGAAGAAGGAACAAACATAGTGAAATAAACCAGATGACTTTGCTATACTTTCTGAACATCTGACGTCTGCAGTAACACAAGTTAATTTTTTAGAGGACATAGCCAGTAGACCAGGCTTAAGAATTCTGCAGAAAAAACGAAATTTCTCACGAACATTAAAAATGCGCCAGAATTCCTGGTAACAGATACTGGCCGAATAGAGAGGGTTCGAAAATTTAAGTATCTAGGGGAAATAATTCAAGAGAATGGTTTAGAAAAATCTGCTATAGAAGAAAGGATTCATAAGATGGAAAGAGCATATGGTATAACAAAAAAGTGCATATCTAAAAATGCGAAAACAAGGCATTACAGTAGATTAGTGAAGCCAGATTGCCTATATGCAACTGAATGTCTAGCATTGAATTATAATTTAGACAAACTAGAAATATTGGAAAAACGAATTATTAGGAAAATATTAGGCCCACGAAAAACTTCAGAAGGTTGGAAATTAAGAAGTAATAATGAAATATATCAAAGTATAGAAAATATAACAGAAACAATGAGAAAAAGAAGACTATTATTTTTTGAACATTTATATAGAAGCAGATCTTCAAATATCTGTGTGGGAAGAAGTCAACATCAAGTTGGATTAAATAAGTCCAAAAGGATTTAGAAAAAATAATATAAACGTAGAAGAATCAATTCAAAGACAAGTTTTTCGGGCAAAAGTCTTAAAAATGAAAGGAGTCCAGGGTAGGAGAGAGAAAAACGCAGGTTTAAAGTGGACTGAAGACAGGAAGAAGAGACACAGTGAAAAGATGAAAGAATATTGGAGAAAAAGAAAAGAACAAAGAATAAAGAATTGAAATTGCCATGTGGTCCTTAGATGGCCGATACAAAAAAATAAATAAAATTAAAAAATCCAGATTACTCTATTTTTTCTTGTTTAAAATTACTTCTATTTTTTTTTGTAAAAGCAGACAATCAAGCAAGAAATACGGTACTTAAAATTTTGAACTACTATATTGTTTTTTTAAATTAAATTTATAACCATAATGCCTAAGTGATAAATAATTTAGTCATATTTTTTAATTTTATATATGCTTCAATATAGTGGCATAACTGGGAGTTGCTTCTGGGGGGCAGGGGAATGAGACTAGCTTGAAGGTGAGACCTACTCCCCATTATCCTGAGAACAAATTGTGAGAAATTCGGAATTCTCCCCATATAATTTGATAAATTATCGATTATAATTAATTTTTAGACTTACACAATATGGTTGGACGTAATCCTTTTTTCCCCTGGTATCCTGAATATTAAAGTTTCTAATCATATTTCGGTTAGAATAATCATATTTCGGTTAGAATATTTCTAATTGCATAACCCCACATGGATGTTTGCAATTTTTTTCAAAATGTTGACCCATCAAATTTTACCTCCCGTCCAACTCTTCTAAGGAAGGAGTAAATTTTAAACATAGTGGCGATCTGTGCGGTAAAAGAATGGACGTGGACGTCAGGTTTTACGAAAATCGGTTGATGTATTCAATAATTATTGTAAGATTTTTTGCAAACACATAGACCGACAGACATGCAGAGAAGTGCCAAACATTCCAGTTAAAACTGAGAATTCACTTCGCTCGTTCAATAATAATAATAATAATAATAATAATAATAATAATAATAATGTTATTTACACTGAGGCGAATCACACTAGTGTATTTTGTCTTTACTATATGCTTTTCGTAAAATCTCAGTTTTACCCAGTTACTACGAACCGTAACAAACTTCAGATCGTTATTTTAGATGAGTCCTCTCCATCAACCGTGGACCAAGACATCGCTTTAACACGATCGTCACTTTTTCTCTCTGTTACTGTTTAACAAGATACAAGTACTATTCAGAATAATTATCCATAGCCCGTACAAACCGCACCGTATCGGTTTCCCCCATCATTAATATTCATAGGAGCGAATCGACATAGGCCTACAGTGATAAGTAGTAATAGGTAGTTTTTAGATCTGGTCACTCGTGATATAGGTTTATCTACTCATTTCCCTATCAATCTATTTATTTTAGATTTAAAGCACATGTTTTCAATAGTGACGGTTCTCAATCTTGAAATGTGGTGCCTCTTAGCAGATAGGAAAAACAATAATAATCTACGTATATAAAACTCAAAGTCTGAGGATTTATGGGTACTGAATACAAATCCACACCGTTACACCGATTGCCACCAAATTTTGCACAGGTAACCTTTGACACAAGGCGAAAAATACTGTCTAACTTGGAATTTGGTATTTTGCCCCGTTCGCACGATTTAAGCCCTTTTAATTATGCCTTTTCGTTGACGCGTATAAAGATGTCAAAAACACCATGGAGACCAGAATTAATTACCATCGTAACAAGTAAATAAACAAATGATATTTAGCGGCATCTGAACTGTACCTTTATCCGTTCTTGCAGTTTTTAATGTTTTTAATATGAAATTGCATCGATATGTTTTGTAATTTTGTATACAGATACGTCTATATATTTTGTAATTGTCTTAAACGAATATAAAATTTATGTTTATACGTATTTGTGACGATGCAATGAATAAGTAATGAAATGTATTAAATACTACTACTAATGATGTCAACAACACCAATCAGACCAGAATTAATTACCATAGTAACAGTAAATAAGCAAAAGCTATTTAGCGGCATCGGAACTGTATATTTATCTATTCCTGCAGTACATTTTCGATGTTTTATATAATATGCGATTGTATCGATATCACAATGTGGAAAAGAAGAAGTGTACTAATTGTAAATTGTCTTATTACTTAATGCAAAGCGAAAATATGTGTTGTTTTAATTTGTGAGGTTAGGTGACAACGGTTTTTGGTTTTTAGTTTACTGCTGAAATAAATAAAAGCCATGGTTGAGGAAAACATAACGTTTAATATGTTATACAATGCTTCTACACAGTAACACTTAAAATAAAGAATTTAGCGTTTTTGATTTAACAGGTACTTTATAAATATCTCCAAAGGCTTTATAAACGGGTACTTTTAAATCTCCAATGGCTGTTCCAACAACATAATAATTTAGTACAAGTTAAAATAGTACAAGTGTTGAAAACAGCTTTGGAGAGAATTTGACTAATCAGTACAAAATTGTTATACGAGCTGACAGAACGCCATATAGACATAGACAATAAAAATTATATTAAAATACTTATTAAAAGTCAAATATTCGCATGCGAAGCCGTGGGTAACAGCTAGTTAGATATGAAAAGTAATTTGCACACGTAATGACAAACAATACATATTTTAAAATTTAATAAGAGCGTCTGAGACTCCCCCCCGCTGCCACTGTTATTCCGTAGTACGCGTACAAACAAGGATGACGAATCCATGCAAAAATTAACGAAATATTAACTGAATAATTAAATATTTTCTGAAATTGGAATTAATTTGATTTAATTCTGGTTATTTATAATAATCGATACTGATAAACAGTGGATACCTAAGTAAACAAATGACGTACACAGCATAATTACGTAATCCAATGTGTTGAACCGTAGTACAGGGGAAGGCTGAATCATACGGTTACCTCAGCATGAGCTGCCTAAGCGTACCATTACGCCCAAGAATACCAGTGCTTATGCAAAAATGCCAATTCTCAGACTTTCATACAGTCATAATATTGAAATATTAACAAAATTTTTCAAGTGTGCATTTAAATATTATCCGAATTCTCCGGCGGCATAGCTACCGTCGTGGATCCAATTCCTACCAGGCCCGACAGCAAGTCGATATCGATATCGGTACAGTAACATAAATATTTGAAAGAAAAAAATAAGTTCGCCTTCCGGTAACACCAGATCTGTTAAATAGAATAAAACTAATTTTAAAACAAAGTCGTGCCCAAGGAAATTGGACAATACGTTTTTCACCTAATAGACGAACACGCCTATTACTGTAACAACGTGAAAATACAAACGTTTCTGTATTACATTGATTTTTATTATAATCAAACTGTTCAGTATCTTTATTAATATTATTGTTTAGATGACTGTACGAATAAACAGTTACAAGGTTATACGAGTACTATCGGAGTGGCTGTGATTTCGTGTAACTATAAAGTTAGACGTTATTACCAAACTGGCTGTGACTACAAAAATGGAGGCAATGAGAGCGCAGGAAGCTTGTTTACTGGCAAAAATGGGTTGGAATAAAATTAAACGCGTCATACAGACGGGTTTTATGTTCGATAAGAGAGCGGTGAAGGGTTGTACAATTTGGCTTCGACCTCTATATGGGCTATCTAAATAAACAACATACACATTTAAATAGATGTATGCCTAGAGCCTAATTTTTTGAAAGTAGTAGTAGTAATAGGAGGAGAAAAGTTTAAGAATAATTATCGAGTATAATGTTTTACTCACTGATTACGGAATGTGTAACAGGTAAGACGTCAGAAAGCTAGGAAGTGGCCCCAACCGTAATTAAATACGCCTGAGGTTTGTGGTATTAGAAATGTCGTTAGTATACAGACTCAGAGAGCGCTGTAAATTATGTCCGCGCGTGTGCTCTCTTTTCCCATACGTTTTTTTTTAGAAATTTTAACGTGAATAATGTCAATGTCCCTTTGGCGAGAAGATAAAATTTTACGACTAGAAAATAATTACTATACAGAGTAGGAAAGAGCAACCTTGTAAGCTCTGGGTATAACATGCCAGACATTAACGATTCTGCATAGAAAGGTATTCATAATTAACGACGAAATTATTAAAATATCGAAGGGCGACAACCAGATTTTCGCTTCACACTTTCCCTATTATGGTTAAATTGATTTTATTATATTAACTTTTTCCGTATTATTTTTTTATTAGACCGTTATAACAGGAAAAACGTAACACAAAAACTTAAAAAAAAAATTTAGAAAACGTACATCAGCGCAAATTTGTAAACCAATTGTGGAAAACAGATGATAGAACTTGTTAATAGATAGGAGTAAGCTGTATGCTCGGATGTGCTGTAAGCTATGAAGCTGAATATGATATAATAAAGGCAAGTTAAATAAATTTAGGAATATTTGTGTCACGATTCATAGAAATCTTAGAAATAAAACATCACGAGGATTAAATTTTATAAGACAATTGCAATACCCACATAGATTTACGCGAGTGAGGGGTGGGTCAGGACAAAAAAAGGAAAGCGGCAAGATTCAGAGTGCTGAAATGCAGTTTCCTCGAAGTACTTTAAATTATAAATTGCAAGATAGAATAAGGAGTGAGGATGTCAGAGCAGAACTCGAAGTAGAGGACATAAAAGAAATTTTTTCAATTTACAGAAGACAATGGTGGGATCGTCTGCAAGGAATGGCAGAGGATCGATTGCCGAAAGAGGCACTGAACTATAGAGCCATTGGTAAGAAGAGACGTGGGTCGTCCGATGATGAGATGGGTGCCGGAACGGGTTTAAATAACCTAATCCTTGAAGAGAAGAAGAAGATAGGAGTAGTGTTAATAGAACGCTTGGAACTAATAATATTCTCCTTAATTTAGTGATGCTGAATGAATGAAAGATTTTATCAGGTTCGGTGTTTAACTAGAACCGATTTAAAAACAACTGCGCCAATTTTTTAACAAAAATTATTGTCATAATAAGGATCTATAATATAGATGAACAGGATCTATAATATAGAAATAATGTACATGTCATGAGTACATTATATGAATATGAGTATCATCAGTATGAATATGTGTGTGGTACATAATCAGTGGCGTAACCAGTGCGGGGGATCAGAGGGATCAGTTGCCCCAGAGTTATTAAAAATTTCAGCGAAACTCCATAATCACTTAATGTATTTCTAGGCCAGTTGCGATTGCTGAAGCAATAAATAATACTAGAAATAAAAGGAACTACAATATTGCTATATGTCCTGCACTCGTGAAATTAGAGCAAGAATTGCTATAGCGAAAGAGGCATTTAATGGGAAGAGAAGACTGCTGGGTGGCAAAATGAATAAGAATTTAAGAAAAAGGTTGGCCAAATGTTATGTGTGGAGCGTTGTTTTATATGGTGCAGAGACATGGACACTGAGGAAGGAGGATGAGAAAAGATTAGAAGCATTTGAGATGTGGGTTTGGCGAGCAATTGAAAAAGTGAGGTGGGTTGATAAAGTAAGGAATGATGAAGTTTTAAGAAGAATAGGGGAAGAGAGAAGAATCCTGAAGGTAAAAGAAAATAGGAAAAGGAGTTGGTTAGGTAATTGTTTAAGAAGAGACTGCTTGCATACAACTGCCATGAAGGGTGTCGTAGAAGGAGAAAAAAGAAGAGGGCGTAGAAGAATGAAGTTAATAGATAGCATTGAAATCATAGGGTGTTACGAAGAAACGAAAAGACTGGTATGCGATAGGACAGCTTGGAGAGCTTTTACCATTTACCTGCCTTAGGGCAGAACACCAAATAGGCCTACATACAATATTGGTAAATTATTAGAGTATTCTTAATAATGACAATTACTCAGCATTTGGTAAATAACGTACGTGTGTGAAGCCTTAAAAAAAAATACACGTGCGGCAGAAAACGAAGGCAGAGTCTATTAACGTTCTTCGCCCAGACTTAGTACTCCGTACAGGGCTGTCTGGCAAACTGTAACAGGATAGTGGTAAATTAACAGTTTCTGGACTTTAATTTGCAAAACCAGAATTTGCTGTAATGAGACTAATTCATCCAATACGAGAACTTATTCATGGCCTTTAACGCGAACTATAAGTTGCTTAAAACGTTCTTGGAACCGCGTACTTAAAGTATAAAGGGGCATTAAAACCGAGTTTTTCAAAATATTTCCAGAAAGACTCATTTTCACAATATTTATTAAAATTACAAATTTAAAATGAAAGCTGTCCCAAATGACATGAAAATTATTACCTTTAATTTGAATAACAATTACTCAACACAGCACATTTTAAATAAGCTCTTTCTGACATTTTTGTTACTCTTATACTACACGTTTGTTTACTTAAAAACTTTGAGACTCAGAAAAATGTATACGTACTTTAAAAATTTTATTCAGTTCTCTTCAACTCGTAAAATGTAGGCTGTTTATTGAATTATATGGGAAGGATCGTGAATGTCTCGTTTGTCCTGAGGAAAATGGTGGGTCCGGTCTTCAAGCTAGTCTCGTAGGATTTAATGTCCTTTTTCAAAAAAAATACAGAACGTATATTTGAGCATAAACATTTCTACCAAGGGCAACGACGAATTAATTGCAGATCAGCAAAAACAAACAGTGGAGTAATTTATACGACGACTGTTATGTACTGTTTTGAAGGCGATACTGACTGTAGCCAGCAATGCGTTCTGGCACAAAGCTGAGTAAACCATCATCTACTCAAATTCGGCCTCCTCCGTACTGGAGAGACAATGCCTACTGTACACATAAAGTCAGGACAGTGGCGTGTTACTATGTGGAAACACAACAAAGCCTGCTAAAGTACGTATTTATAAGTACACTGTAGAAGTGCAGCACAGAATTATGGGATATTAAAAAAACAAATGCATCCAAAATTAAAGCAGCAGAGATGAACTCTTGGGAAAGGTACTGCAGAAAAACAAGACAAGACAGAGTACTTAAGGGGTGTCTGTAAGGCATTTTGATAAAAAAATTCGATTTTTAATTTTTGTTCCAAAATATTGTATAGAATATCTCCTTTCATTTGATATTAATTAATTTAAAATTAATCGGAAAACTAGAAAATTTTTTACAATTTTTTTTAGGTGATGATGTTAGAGATAAACTCAGTCCAATATGTCACCCATTCGAGCTTATGCATATTTCGGTTTGTTATAGTACACAGAACTGTTGCTTTTCGTTCTTATTTCTCTTTGTATTTATGCTACACATATGGATGAACTTAAACCTATATTTAGAGACCTGGCTAAATCAGAACTTTTAAAAAATTGTCTCCATAGTAAAATTAAAAACCCCAGCGAGTCGGTAATCAACATAATTTGGTCGCGTATTCCTAAAACTGTTTTTGTATCTCTACAAACATTGAATTTTGGGGTTTATGATGCAGTTTCATGCTTTAATTGAGGTTACTTAACCAGGTGGTTAGTGTTGAAACAACTAGGCATGTCAGTAGGAAACAACTGTGCTAAAATTATGTTGGGTATTTATATGTAAAGAGTGCGGAGAGCTGAACAAGCAACTGCAGAACTACAGAAAGAACCCCAAAAAGAAGAGTGCAATGGCAAAAAGGAAGCTGGAAGAATTTCAAGCTGCAGAAGACCAGATAAATCTTAGGCAGATAAATATAAATAGAAGAGCTTTATTAGGCAGTGCACACAAATTCATGATATTGATGATTAATCTTCAATTGCTGTTTTCCGAAAATTTTTGTTTTTCACACAAAAGACCCGTTTTCTCTGGAACTACTAGAGATACGGAGCTCACATTTTATGTAGGGCAAAAGGGTACAACTTTTAACACTGGGCTTTTGTGATACAATCTGCCTGTCACGAGAAAAAATTTATAATTTGCGATTTTTTTGAAGTGTTAAATATTGCATTGGATTTAAATTTCTAAAATGGCTCAACGTAAGGATACCCTGTGGATTCTACAGAAGCCAAACAAGTGCACTTGGGCTGATAAGGACACTTACATCGTATTTCAGAAGGCAGACGGTCTATTAGATCCCGGAGCAAGGAGAAAAATAGAAAGCTATAAAGCTCATGGGTTAACAAACGTAATGCTGCAATGGAAACTTACGAACAAGATTGGAAAGATAAGAATTGATGGAGTCTAAGTGTTGATAAGACTCCAAACAACATTATCGTTTATTATATTGATATTAAACCACAGGGAAAGCCCCGTCGCCACGTCGCCGCTTTACCTAGTAACAATAAAAAAAAAATCAGTCGTTAGTGTTCAGACGTTTCGAAAAAGTAGAATAACCTATTTCCGTCATAACGGTAAACTCCGACAATAGTGGTTCGAAAGTAGAATTCTTTTTATATACCAATAGAACACAGAAATTAACGGTGACTACAGATTAAATGTAGCACAGACCTAGCTAATGAGCTCGAGCTGAGCTTTTTCGATATACCAGTCCTAATTGACAGTAAATGTGACCTAAAATGAAAACGTTTTCAAACATGTCATTCGTTAATTAATATTAGGAAGGCACTGTGAAATAAATGTTTAACTGATAACGTCTATTGTTAATTACCGACATTCGTTTATAGTAATTACTGTTTGAACCATTTAAGCAATGGGGTTTTCTTAAATAAAAATGCAATATACACAAATTAGAAATTATAAATATTTTCACTAAAATTGTTTTACTGAAAAATACAGAGTGGCGCAGAAATCACTTAAGCCAGTTGAATTTATAAAAATAAATAAATCCGTTTAAGTTAATTTCGGTACAATAATTTTTGCTTGTACTGTTATATCAAAACCCCGATAATTTTTTATCTATTCAGAGTACCATGTCGCTTTATCACCCACAATGTAACCAAAGAAGAAAGAATACTCGCACTAAAAACTCTTATAAAAGTTGTGATACTTGTTTTCCAAGTAGACAAATTTGAAAACCATGGATCTGGTGACACCAAAAGAACGACGTGATCTTGGACGTCGAAGAATGGCCCGAACAGAAGGAATGAAATGCGTGGACTTGAAGCCCTCTAAACAGAATTTTGCATGAGCAAAGTTTAATAAAGTGTACATTCCGCGTTTACAAAGCGTGTTTTAGACAGTGAAAAAAAGTCTCTGTGTCGCAGAGTACGTAGCGCTGTTTCAAGCTGACTTGAAATGTCTGAAAGAAAGTTTGGGCTTACGACATCGTAAATAATTGTATGTAACAATAAGTAGCTTTAGTCGCTTTTTTCTTTTATTCACAGTTCAACCTTATGTGCGGGACCATCAGCCGAACTCTTAAGTCAGCAAGTAAAGAAACACGCCTAAAATTCTACAAGGTGATGGCCTTTCCCACAGTTCTTTATGGGTCTGAAAATTGGACTTTAACGAAAGGCCAGGCCAGTCGTATCCAAACGGCTGAAATGAGATTTCTCAGGAACGTGGCAGGGTATTCTCTCCATGATCATAGAAGAAACACAGACATACGGCTGGAACTGAATATTATGAGTATACTCGACAGGTTTCCCAGTGTCGGCTGAATTGGTGGGAACATCTTTGCCAAACGCATGACTGACGCATCCCCAAACAACTATAGAACTATAAGCCTAAGGGACGGAGAGGTGTGGGACGTCCGAGGAAGCGCTGGAGTGACCAGCTCTAGACTTTGCCTATTTGAGACCGGAACAAACCATCATTTGTTTAATCAATTTAAGTATAATACTACGGACTCGAAACACAAACTTTTGTTGGTGAAAATGTGAAATTTTTTTACCTTGTAGCCTGAACCAGTTTTCGCTTATTGTAAGCTTCGTCAGACTTAAACCAAGCTCATTATAAGCTTGGTTTAATCCTTGCAGATGATAATTATGATAACATTAATTCAAGCGTTAAGTAACTTAAGCAATTACAATAAGCGCCATTTTGTATGTAAATACATGGGAATCAGTCTAAAACCAGTTATTTTTCTAGAATAAGTTCGCCGTATAAATTAAATTTCTTTCGGGTGTTGTCTATTTAGAAATACGTAGTGAAAACGTAGTTTCCTTCAGAGCAATACACACGGTAAGACGGTCATAAACCTTTAGCCTCTCCCACTCATGCTTCAAGAATAATCTAAATTAATATAATTAAAAATAATGTAAAAATTGTGTCTTTTAATAGTATGAAGGCACTTTTTCGTTAGGCTATGCATGCTTTTTTGTGTACGTTGTTAAGTATATACTAAAAGAAATGTTTGTGAATTAATTAGGAATAATGAAGTGTATGTGTTTTGTTAAGTAACTACTAAAAAGGCAAGTTTGTGAATTAATTAGAAATATTGAGGTGTATGTTTTATTAAGTACAGGCTGTGAGCTTCTGTATTTATCAAATTTATCTTCAAGTACACATTTGTTGGTTATAAATTTTATATGTGTAGTACAACACGCTAATACCACTGACCAAGTTTTTCTGATACGATAAATATTGGAAAAGTGCCATGATTACCAAATTGAGTTGCATCATTTGTTTGTAGATTACAAACAAGCATATGATAGCCTGAAAAGAATTAGTACAACAGATAAAATGGAAGAATTAGACATGGGATGAACTAGACTCGAAGTCGGCCCAGAAAACGATGAGTGGATGATCTTGAGGACGACCCACGCAGGCTCAGTGTAAGAAGATGTAAACTGAGAGCAGAGGATGGAGACGACTGGAGGCAGATCCTCCAGGAGGCCAAGGTTCTCCAAGAACTGTAGCGCCAATGAAGAAGAAGAAGAAGAAGGATTAGATTGTATCTGCGAATAAGATAGAGAGGGAGAGAGAGAGAGAGAGAGAGTGTGATTATTGCTTTTTATAAGTCAAAGGATTACACTGTATTTGCATTACTGTATTATAATAAATCTGCATCTTATTGTTATCGTTTTAAAATAAAAATAATAAATATAACTGACAATGGTACTGTATACTTTTGAGATAACTGCTAAAAAAATCTAAACTTTTATGTTGTGAAAACAGTATCATTTCTATTTAAAAATTACTCGACGTAAATTCAACTGCACCGTGTAAATATTATTGTGAATGTGGGTGTACGTGCGTTGACATCTACGTAAGCCCACTTATGTTATTGTGAATGTGGGTGTACGTGCGTTGACATCTACGTAAGCCTACTTATGTTATTGTGAATGTGGGTGTACGTGCGTTGACATCTACGTAAGCCTACTTATGTTATTGTGAATGTGGGTGTACGTGCGTTGACATCTACGTAAGCCTACTTATGTTATTGTGAATGTGGGTGTACGTGCGTTGACATCTACGTAAGCCTACTTATGTTATTTAGCAAAAAAACAATTCGTGAGTTACGTGAGCTTAATGTTTATATCAGAAGTGGAGAATACTACTTTTGTTTCGCATGACAAAGATCAAAGAAGAGCGTTAGAAGACGCCTTAATTTACATAATTTTCTCGACCAACAGTACAGAAGGCTCTTAGTCTTAGGTAATAGTTCGGAGTGACTACCTGTGCTCTGGCAGCCACAAAACCTGCAAAAACCGCTTTTTTGTGTTTCTACGTAAACTGTAGGTCAAAACTAGGGGGGACGCGAAAAATTTGCAAAAACATTATGGGATGCTAATGATGTAAAACGCGGTTTTTTCATTTACTAAGTGGAATCCACGTCTAATTTAGCTCCGTACGCTTATAAATAAGGTAGTTTTTTTGACCTGGATAAGGAAAAATTGACGTTGTTAGGTTAACGTGCAAACTAACCTAACTACTAACCTTTCTCGCTTTTTGAGAAATCCACGTAAAATAAAACCAACTGGTAAAGTAAGACGGGGTGGCCCAAGGGCTAACTTGTACATCGTCTTTTTTTCAATAATAGGCCTACTCGGTTTTTGTGCAGATCACAGAAAAAGCAACCAACTCGAAACAGCATTGTGTTTAAGTAATTATGCATTTTTTCGCAACTTGCAAATAAGAAGTGCGAATTTTTGTTTGTTTTAGGAACACAAAAAACGCGATTTTTCCAAGTTTTGTGGCTGCCAGACCATAGGTAGTCACTCGGAACTATTACCCTCTAATCTTATCACTGTCTCGCTCTGAAGGGATCCGAGTTTTCACGGTACCTGTAAGTACATACCTTTCTTTCAATTAATTTACGTTAAACTAATGTGTATACTATTAATTTAGTCATAAAAATACCTGCATACCTGACGGTATGTTATCGAAAACCTGTTTCTTGCCGCGACCGGAGCAGTGACAACTCATTTTGCAGTGTAAGCAGTAACCGTTAACATGACTAGGTGGTGCAGCAGCGTTGGATATGTGCTTGCATGCGCTGTTACCCATGTACTACCCTGTTACACATTTATCCAGTTCCGGTTACAAAATACAACATTTCCGACGGGTATTTTCGTTTTATCTATAATTGATACACACTGATCTCCGAAACGTAGGCAACACGAGTTCCATTTGCGTGAACTGCCACTTATCCACGAATTTAAATATTTACCAAAGTATATTAAAGTTTATACAAACAATTTCCACTAATTATTAAGTTTACAGAACACTTAATTTTAAAACGTGTGTAAACAACACTTTTGTTTATGTACTTAACGTTGCTATGGCAACGATTTTTCTGTATCAGCTGTGTACAATTTTTGGTTCAGAATTTCGATTTCCGCGTGAAGAGTAAATCAGTATTTATATTAAAATAAAACATGATTAACTTTTGTTTCCAGTTTTTTATTTTCAAATTATTTCTTTACGCTCAACTAGGCGAACTTGTTCTACTAATAAATTAATTATATTAGTTCACCTGAAGATTACCATATGGAAATGTGATGGTTTTTTTATGTTAATGCGAATGAACATCTTATGGTTCGTTCTCAGTATCATGTAAGGTTTTGCCGCGACCAATATTTGTGTACTTTCGAGGGCCTCGTGTGCAAAAACTATAAGGATTACAGAATATCTAAAACTATGACTGGATAGCCCGTTTCGTCGACTACCGGAAATGGTTTGTCGCGAGCGTAAGGGGGGGGGTTGCGCGGTGACGTCACAGCGCTGCGCGTGGGAGTCTAAATTTGGGCTTGTGTGGGCACGGCGCGCGCTCAGTTCAGTTGTATCTCCGGAACGAGTTGGTCGATTTTAGTGATCGAGGTGTCTACGGAGAGCTGAGAACGTGAGTTAGACGTTAATAACACAAGAAATATAAAATTAACATTGGAAAGCAGAAAATATTGAGATATTGTGAAAATGCCGCGCCCTCAGAAGAGAAAGAAGGCTGTAAAATCTGGAACTCCGAACAAAATGCGTGCACCACGACTTACAAATATAGAACGTTGTCGGCTACGTCGATTGCAACAAAAGAAATTGGAAAGAAGACGCCAGAGTTCGAATTTGGATGGTGGAAGTGGAGCGCCCAGTACAAGTAGCGAGTGCGTACAACGTTTGGATCAACCTAGCACTTCGTCATGGTGTCGAATGGATTTGGAAAGTGGTCCAATAGACGTAGAAAGCAACGACGATTCCATTGATATGCAGGATGACAATACTGAGACTCGTACGGACGGTAACATCGGTCCGTCAATGGCGCGTTCAGACCTTTCGCTCGATTTGACAAATAAGTATGCTGCATGCGATCGCCACTTTGTGAAAATGTTCTTTGACAATGAATTTGGACTTTATTGTGATGTTTGTAATCGACTTTGGTTCAAGAAGGATCTTAAGCTCGTTAAAGTTAAACACTGTAACATTTTGCGCAGCGAGTTCCCCGACCAAGTAGTGGAGGCTATGGTAGCATGTGTAAATTGCCGTCGATGCTTGGATACTAATAAAATCCCATCCATGAGTGTGTCTAACGGTTTCAAATATCCTGATCGGCCTAAAACTTTGCCAGTGTTGAGTCCGGTAGAGGAACGGTTGATATCACCTAGGCTACCTTTCATGCAAATTCGCCGACTTCGACACGAGGGCAGTTATGGCATCATTGGTCAAGTAATAAATGTTCCAGTTGATGTGAACAATATGGTGAAACAATTGCCTCGACAGTTGGACGACGATTATGCGATAAATGTTAACATCAAGAGGAAATTAATGCACAAATCGTCATATTTGAGCGGGTATGTTCGGAAATCCAATGTAATGCAATGGCTGCAGTACTGGTGAAACAGCCGTTGTACCGTATGTATGGAATTACCATCGATGGAACTTTGTTGGACAATATATGTGTCGACAGAATTGACGATGATGGGGATTGTGTAGAAGAGGCACCAGTGTTAGACTCGGATTGCATTGTGGCCAGGCAACATACACTTCTGTGGAACGAGGAGAACTGTCTTGATATAGCGCCCGGCCAACACAGTATGCCGTTGAATATTGTGTACGATACACACGCCGAGGAATTGTCGTTTCCAAATATTTACTTGGTTATAGATCGTCGCTACAAAGATGGTGTAAGAGTGACTCCTTATATGATGGCCACGAGTGAAATTAGACGTAAAGATCGGCGAGATGTGACCCCACAACACATCTTGTATATGGCGATGAAAATCTTGAGAATGAGAGTCGTCGAGGGAATGTTTCATACTTTCAAAACGTCCAGCACAGTTAATGTGACTCGTGCTATGTTAAATGATAAGGAGTTTATACGTGATTGCATGGAAAAGAATTTGTCATTTCTTGAATCCATTCCAAATTCGATGCAGTATTGGCAGGATCGTAAGCGTGACTTGTTTGCAATGATGCGCCAGCTTGGGAAGCCTACTGTGTTTCTTACATTGTGTGCAAATGAAATTCGTTGGCCAGGTTTGCTGTCGGTGTTGCATCGCCTAAGTGGTTCGTATAAAGATGTGCAAAATGTTGAGGCACGTAGCAGATCAATGCGATGTCATTTGGTGAATGAAGATCCAGTTACGTATTGCATTGTGTTTAACAAACTGGTCGACATTTTGATGAGTATGTTGTGCAGTAAGACAAAGGCGAATCCATTTGGTGATCGGTATCGAGTCGTTGATTACTTTAAGCGCATCGAGTTCCAGCATCGAGGCAGTCCACATGCGCATATACTCTTGTGGTTGAACAATGATCTTAAAGAATCAATCAGTGAAGATATGCCACGTACAATTGAGCTGATGAGTACATTGGCGAGCGTATCGAGGGGAGATTTGCCTGCAGAGATGTACTCCAATCAAACGCACCAGCATACGTTTACTTGTACCAAGCGTGGAGAATCAACGTGTCGCTTTGGAATCCCGTATTGGCCAATGCGAAAGACAATGGTACTGTTGCCGCTCGCTAAAGGTGATCCGAGAAAAGCTACCATGCAGAAATCAGCTGAGCGTTTAAAAACAATACTGGAGCAGAAAGTGTATGACAGTGTTGAAGAATTTCTTGTAGACAACCATTTGACAGAGCGCAAATACCTCGATACAATTCGAGCTTCACTGCGACGGCCGACGATGTTGTTCAAACGTAATATGTCTGAAATCTACACCAATACTTTCAATCCGTGGTTAGCCAGAGTGTTGGGCTCAAATAGTGACTTGAAATTTATACTGGACGAATATAGTTGTGCGACATATGTTGTAGAATATGTTAACAAGGCGAATCGTGGAATAAGTCATTTGCAACGAGAACTCATAAAATTACAAGAAGAGAATCCGGAGTTGGACTTCACCGAGTTAGTACGCAAGATTGGTGTGAAAGTTCTTAATTCGGTCGAAATGTCGGCACAGGAGGCGGCCTGGTATTTGCTTCGTCAATCGATGAGCCATTGTAGTCGTCAAGTTGTGTATACTCCAACGGTGTGGCCACAAGAACGACAACGATCAAGGAAATTGAAACGTCAAATGGACTTGGAAAATTTGGCTGATGATAGTACGGATGTGTGGACCAAAACTAAAATCGAACGTTATGAGGAACGCGATGAATCGTTAAAAGATCTATGCCTCGCTGATTTCAAAGCTTGGTATTCTGGAAAGAAGTCAGTACAACAGCAGCCAGACGAATGTGACGATCCAAACGCCGATCAGAATGATGAGGTTCGATTTATCAATAAGAAGCGGTCAGTTCCATGTGTTGTACGTTACAGACAATATGATATAAGTGATGTGGGCAATTACAAACGGGAAATGGTTACGCTATACTATCCGTTTCAAAATGAGACAGTTGATATACTCGATCGTAATAGGTTTGTCGAGATGTATGACACCAACGAATCCGCAATTCTTACTAAACGTCGTGAATATGAGTCCAACATAAATATTGAAGAAGTGATGCGAGAAATTCAAGAAGTATATATATTCATAACGATATAGACGAAAATGCGACAAATGAGGAGCAAAAAAATCGAGATAACTTTGTGAGTAGCGTGTTGAATGATGGCAACCAAGAGAATAACGATGACATCGATGCAGCACAGGCTTCGTCTGTGGGCATATCTGCTGTACGAAAACGATCGAATGTGCTTTCAAAAGAAGACTACTGCAAACTGTTACGCAGTACTAACAAACGCCAGCGAGAATTCATATTGGAAATTATACATCGGATCCATACATTCGGTTCGCCGCCAATCCAAGTGTATCTCACTGGGCCAGCCGGTAGTGGCAAAACTTATGTGTTACGTGTAGCCATGGAGACCTATAATCGATACACTCAACAACACACTACACGACGAGATCCTTACATTGCTTGTGCGTCGACTGGAAAGGCCGCTGTAAATTTGCAGGTTACGACCGTTCACTCTGCGTTTCGTATAAGTCTAATGCGAACATCAACTTCATTGCCCCATGAAGCTTTGCAGTGTTTCCGAACTGCCTTCGTTGGAGTAAAATGTGTAATAGTTGACGAAATAAGTATGATTGGGTCCGATGTTTTCAATAAAATCAACTCTAGACTGAATGAAATTACGGGCGTATATGATCAACAATTTGGCGGCATGGATATCATTCTGACTGGAGATTTTCGGCAATTACCGCCTGTAAATGCTACCCCCGTTTATAAATCACCACGAAACAACTTGGGTGGGTGCGTATTGTGGCAATCAGTTGATTTCTATCCGCTCACTCAGGTTATGCGACAAAGCGACCTCTTATTCTCTAAAATTTTGACGAAGATTGGTGATGGAAAACGTTTAGACTCTGAAGAAATGGCAGCGATCGAGTCTCGTTTCAGAACAGTTGAATGGTGTAGGGAACACGAACCAAATGCAAAACGTCAAATAGAAATCATGATGTGGATGCTTACAACCGACTTGCAATATCAGACAGAAATTGTAGCAGTGCCTCCAATTTGATCACTGCTACAATAACAGCACTCAACTTGGCACTGCACGAGTCAAATTACACAAGCTCAGTGTGATGGAAACTGGCGGTTTGCCGTATCTTCTTAATTTACAGAGTGGTATGCCTTATATGATTACAACTAACATTGATGTGCACGATGGAATTGTTAATGGTGCAATAGGAATACTTGAGTACATTGAAGAAGTCACTCATGAGACAACAGTTCAATTAGTCCAACAACGCGAAGAGTCTACACAAATCAATCCTTATATCAGATTGTGGCTACACTTTCCACAAGCCCACATCGGCAAAATGGCAAGACTAAAAGCAGCACCAAGAGTAATTTGCAGCAATGGTCTAATAGATCGAACTTGGGCACCCATCTGTATGCGTAGCGCTAACATCAAACTCGGTGGTTCTATAAGTTGTAAACGAATGCAATTTCCAATTGTACCCGCTTGTGCCATAACCATACACAAAAGTCAGGGAGGCACATTTGACACGGTTGTGTATGACTACAGCAAAACTCAGCAAATACAATTGGTCTATGTTGCAATGAGTCGAGTAACAAGCATCGAAGGTCTTTACATTACGAACTCGCGCAACGACTTTAAATTCTATCACGGACTTGGTTGCGACAGCTCAACTGTTAGAGAAATGCGAAATGAATATCTGCGACTCGAGAGCCATCCACTTAATACACTTACCAAACGTGTTGAACTGTTTATGAATTGCTCCGACAGTTTGATTGAAGACGACACGATTGTAATATTCTTCGTTGGAATGAATGCGCAAAGTCTCGTTGCACACAAACTTGACATTGAAACGGATCCTGTCTTAACGAGAGCTGATTTTCTTATGGTTTCAGAAAAATGGATTACAAATGACGAGTCTGTGCAGCTTGAAAATTATAATCTCATCTCATATGAACACGAAGCCATGGATAATAACCCCACTGAACAACAACAACAACAACAACAACAAAAGAGAAAGGCTGGCGGTGTTGCAATTTATCAACGTCGTAGCAACAAGCTATGTGCTATGCCTTTCAATATACCAAACAATATAACCCAACGACTTGGTGTATACGTGGAACCTGGCACAGGCGATATTGCATTGGCACAAATCACAGTCAACAGTTCTTTCAGATTCATTGCTGCCTCATTGTATATTCATCCAAATGCAGAAACAAAATACATTAAACTTCTCCTCTTTCGAAGTCTTTGTAGATTTGGGCGCTCAATATCTAAGGTCATTGAGGAAATTGAGCCCGACATTACAACGCCAATATTTCATACTGGTGATTTCAATGTCGATCCCAACGATCCGAGAAATGATTGGCTGGTTCCATATATGCAACAAGAATACGATCTACAACTTGTACAAACCTCTCCGACTACACTTGGAAACACCACAATCGACTTAACGTTTGTACGTCAACTTAGTCCGACGATTATGCCCTACGTTTCATATTTTAGTTACCATCGACAAATTGTTCATAGGTTAGCCATTTGTACTAATGATTTCGATGAATAAATGTTATGTATGGCGTAATTTTCTTTCTTTCATTTCAACTTTCTTTCTGACAAACAAAACAAAAGAATCTCCCAATAACGAGAGTAACGTATGTAATTTCGCATTCACGAAATAAAGATCCGACGGGAGTATCAAGAAAGTAGAGGGAAAATGACAGTTCTAACGCAACACAATGTCAACTACTAGAGTCCCGCACCAATCACTTTCACTTTCTACTGGACCACAGCATCCACGACTTTTTCGCGTATATGCCGCCTTTCGTGAGCCTAGATCACTTTCACTTTCTATCAGCCCGCGAATTTCCGCGAATAAATTTTTTTATTTTTTTTTTAATTTGATATTTTTATTTTTTTAATTAAATTGATTTGCATATCCGCGAATATATGCCGCCTTTCGTGAGCCTAGATCACTTTCACTTTCTATCAGTCCACGAATTTCAGCGAATAAATTTTTTTAATTTGATATTTTTATTTTTTTAATTAAATTGATTTGCATATCCGCGAATATATGCCGCCTTTCGCGAGCCTAGATCACTTTCACTTTCTACTGGACCACAGCATCCGCGACTTTTTCGCTGATCTGTGTCAAGATCCGCGACTTTTTCGCGTATCTGGACCACAGCATTCGCGTTATTTTTTTATATGCCGCCTTTCGCGAGCTTAGATCACTTTCACTTTCTATCACTTGATGCATTATAGTGTATATATTAAATATATGATCGGGGGTTACCAACCTTGTATGAGTTCAAATTTGTTAGCCTAAATCACTTTCACTTTCTAATTTCCGCGAATATAATTTTTTATATGCCGCCTTTCGCGAGCCTAGATCACTTTCACTTTCTACTGGACCACAGCATCCGCGACTTTTTCGCTGATCTGTGTCAAGATCCGCGACTTTTTCGCGTATCTGGACCACAGCATCCGTGTTATTTTTTTATATGCCGCCTTTCGCGAACTTAGATCACTTTCACTTTCTATCACTTGATGCATTATAGTGTATATATTAAATATATGATCAGGGTTACCAACCTTGCATGAGTTCAAATTTGTTATAATGTATATTAAATCTATATGATCAGGTTTACCAACCTATGGTGGGGGGTTCCGACTTGATGCATTATAGTGTATATATTAAATATATGATTAGGGTTACCAACCTTGCATGAGTTCAAATTTATTGTGTGTTATAATGTATATTAAATCTATATGATCAGGTTTACCAACCTATGTATGGGTTCAAACTTGATATGTGTGTGTATTATAGTGTATATTAAAATATATGATCAGGGTTACCAATCCTGCATTATTGTGTGTGTGTATAGAACAGATCTGCCAACATTTTTCTTCGGTGGGAAATTCAAACTATATTATAGTAAATTGTTGACGACGACTTCGATATCAACTCTCTCTCCCCTCCTCTCTCTTTGTCTCTAGACACAGTTGTCATCAGTTTTACATAAGCGTCGTGCTACTTATGGATTATTGTAATTAGCGATACTAAAATGTAATCACCAGGAAATATATTTATCGCCTACCTCATTGTGTTCTACTTCTAATTTTGGTACATGACAGTCATTGACTGCGATTTAGAAATTAATATACTGTCAAGTCTGTGTGTGGTAAAGTGTTACGCATTAAATATGAAAAAATATATAATGGGTGAGGCAAAACAAAACACATACAGCCGAGTTGCAGACGCGTATTTGCAGATTCACCGTGACTGTTACTAGCGGACGCCCGATTTCTTGGTATGTCGTCGCTCGCGTCATCCGTATTTAAAGTTCGCTACTTCCAGTACACATCTCACACTACGTCTTACGTTTTACGTCTTACGTCTTACGTTTTACGTTTTACGTTTCACATCTTACGTCTTACGTCTTACGTTTACGTTTTACGTCTTACGTCTTACGTTTTACGTTTTACGTTTTACGTTTCACATCTTGGTTCAAACTTGATAGGTGCGTGTATTATAGTGTATATTAAAATATATATGATCAGGGTTACCAATCCTACATTATTGTGTGTATAGAACAGATCTGCCAACATTTTTTTTCTTCGGTGAGAAATTCAAACTATATTATAGTAAATTGTTGACGACTTCGATATCAACTCTCTCTCTCCCCTCCTCTCTCTTTGTCTCTAGACACAGTTGTCGATCACGATATAAACTCTCTCTCTTTATGTCATCAGTTTTACACGTGTACACAAAACTTTTGAAAATACCTTATTTCAAGGAGATTTTTTTTTATGCGTAACACTTGAAACCTGCTCTACAAAACGCTTCACACGAAGCGTTATGTTAAGAGAGAGAGAGAACGCGCATGTCGTAAACAATGAAATAATAATATTTCGTCATTGTAAGATTTTAATAAAACAATTATCAGTTTAAATAATAATTTTCATGATTGTAAGATACAACCTACAAATTATTAAAATGTCTCTCTCACACACATTTCTGATTACTATACAAATAATTGCATGCATATTCGGGGTACGTTGACAGCATTGATCCGATACTGAATTAGATATAGTTATTATTCGCTAAATTAAACCAGAGGTCATTAACCTTGTGTACGACGTCCTACATTCTAATTTCACACCTGCTAGTCATTAGCAGCGCTGACAGTAATTAGGATTATAAAGTATTTACTCTAAAAACGGACAACTCTACTTTCTAATTTGACACCTGTCAAGCATTAACACCGCTGACAGTAATTACTCTAAAAACGGACATGCAAGCTTTCTCCCACTACCAGTGTACAATATATATACGCACAGAAAATTAGCGAAAATTTCTCATTTTGACTGCTTGTGTATGTGCTGATACATCGTGAAATCTATCTCTGCATCTTTTTTAATAGTTGAAAGACTGTTTGTGCGCATTCAGTATACGCAACTTTCATCATTAAGGGTGTGTAGACAACACACACATACTAGTTTTTTGGTAAGTGTACAGATTTTATTTAATTTTAATGTATGTGCAGATTTTATTTAAACGTAAAAATTATTTGTATTAAAACATTATCAAGCGCATTATTGAAACATTTGAATACGTTAATAACTGAGTATAATTTTTATTGTATGTACAGATTTTATTTAAACGTAAAAATTATTTGCATTAAAACATTATCAAGTGCATTATTTATTGAATTTAATACATGTGTGTGTACGGGTGTGTGTGTACGCGTGTGTGTATGATCAAATTACAATTTCTGAAAATATATTCTTACCGTATTTTTATAGTGGCAATTTCTCATTGATCGCTGATACATCGTGAAATCTCTGCATCTTTTTTAATAGTTGAAAGACTGTTTGTACGCCTTCAGTGTAGACAACGCACATACTAGTTTTGGTAAGTTGTACAGATTTTATTTAATTTTAATTTTAATGTATGTGCAGATTTTTATTTAAACGTAAAAATTATTTGCATTATCAAGCGTGTTATTGAATTTAATACATGTGTGTGTGTATGATCAAATTATTATGTCTGTTACAAATTTTCTGAAAAATCGCTTTAAACAAACGTTTTTAATGTAACAAATTTAGAAAGTAGGTCACAGCGTATGATGACATTTATATCTCTCTCTAATTCTGTTGTGGACATACATAGCTGTAAGCAGTGACTATCTCCTTATGAATGCAGAATGTAGACTTTCCTAAAATTATTTGCATTAAAACATTATCAAACGCATTATTATTTATTGAATTTAATACATGTGTGTGTGTGTGTGTGTGTGTGTGTGTGTGTGTGTGTGTGTGTGTGTACGTGTGTGTATGATCAAATTACAATTTCTGAAAATATATTCTTACCGTATTTTTATAGTGGCAATTTCTCATTGATCGCTGATACATCGTGAAATCTCTGCATCTTTTTTAATAGTTGAAAGACTGTTTGTACGCCTTCAGTGTAGACAACGCACATACTAGTTTTGGTAAGTTGTACAGATTTTATTTAATTTTAATTTTAATGTATGTGCAGATTTTTATTTAAACGTAAAAATTATTTGCATTATCAAGCGTGTTATTGAATATATACATGTGTGTGTGTGTGTGTATGATCAAATTATTATGTCTGTTACAAATTTTCTGAAAAATTGCTTTAAACAAACGTTTTTAATGTAACAAATTTAGAAAGTAGGTCACAGCGTATGATGACATTTATATCTCTCTCTAATTCTGTTGTGGACATACATAGCTGTAAGCGGTGACTATCTCCTTATGAATGCGGAATGTAGACTTTCCTAAAATTATTTGCATTAAAACATTATCAAACGCATTATTGAATTTAATACATGTGTGTGTGTGCGCGCGTATGTGTATGATCAAATTATTATGGAGTGGGTTATACAAATAATAATAAAGTGTGTGTAATATATATACATACACACAGCTCCAAGATTATATTAAACAGTTTTACAATTAAAAATACATACACAGCTCCAAGATTATATTGTTACAAGTATGAAAATATATCTAAACTAATATTTACAATTTAAAAAAAAAAACATACACAGTTCCAAGATTATATTGTTACAAGTATTAAAATATATCTAAACTAGTTTTACAATTAAAAATACATACACACACATAGCTCCAATATTATAATGTTACAAATATGATGAAAATATATATATATATTTAAAACTAGTATTTACAAAATATATAAAATAAGACTTAAACACGTCTATGTACTGTGTTGGTCAATGGCGTATATTCTACAAGCGAATCATGTAGTATCATACAGTAGGCGGTCGTCTGTGTAGGAAAATTCGTTGACGATTCAAATTCTAAACGTACATCAACTGCTGAAGACTTAAGTGCTTCGTCTTGTCTGCTACAATCGAAAACAAACAGCGGGGCTTTTGATTTGAATAATTCCGGTGTCAGTACTGGGCTGCCGTCTAAACGGTGGTAATACGAACTTTGAAAACTGGCGTACATATTGTACAATAATGCAAAACGGTCTTTCCCAATATCCAAGTTTAAATTATCGTAAGGATAATACTTGTCGTTTAGAAACAGTCTCGCATTGATCACGTTACAGTGATCGAATTCATCAGCGTGTGCTGTCAGTACATTTTTTCTTGCTGTCTGAAGATTTTTATTTAAACGTAAAAATTATTTGTATTATCAAGCGTGTTATTGAATTTAATACATGTGTGTGTGTATGATCAAATTATTATGTCTGTTACAAATTTTCTGAAAAATTGCTTTAAACAAACTCTGTCTGTCTGTCTGTCTGTCTCTCTCTCTCTCTCTCTCTCTCTCTCTCTCTCTCTCTCTCTCTCTCTCTCTCTCTCTCTCTCTCTCTCTCTCTCTCTCTCTCTCTCTCTCTCTCTCGTTGTCAAACGTTATGTTCAAACCGTTTCTCCTCTCTGTGGTCATTACCGCGCATGTATATGATTTTAGAAAGTTTATATATATTCGACAAATATTAACTGTGTACGTACTTACAACGCCCGCTCTCTCTCTCTCTCTCTATTTATCTCTCTGTCCGTCCGTCCGTCCATCCGTCCGACTGTCTATATCTCTCTGTCTGTCTGTCTGTCTGTCTGTCTGTCTGTCTGTCTGTCTGTCTGTCTGTCTCTCTCTCTCTCTCTCTCTCTCTCTCTCTCTCTCTCTCTCTCTCTCTCTCTCTCTCTCTCTCTCTCTCTCTCTCTCTCGTTGTCAAACGTTATGTTCAAACCGTTTCTCCTCTCTGTGGTCATTACCGCGCATGTATATGATTTTAGAAAGTTTATATATATATATATATTCGACAAATATTAACTGTGTACGTACTTACAACGCCCGCTCTCTCTCTCTCTCACTCATCGTCAAAACGTTGACTTCATTTTTTTCATTGTATTAAATAATTAACAAATATTAACTATGTGTGCGTGTGTGTTGTCAACTACTTACATGCGCGCGTTCTCTCTCTCTCTCTCTCTCGCTCGCAGACGTCGGAAGCAATTCCTAGTTTATAATGTAATTACCTGTGCGTGTATGTCTCTCTTTATTCGACAAGACTTAAACACGACTATGTACTGTGTTGGACAATGGCGTATATTCTACAAGCGAATCATGTAGTATCATACAGTAGGCGGTCGTCTGTGTAGGAAAATTCGTTGACGATTCAAATTCTAAACGTACATCAACTGCTGAAGACTTAAGTGCTTCGTCTTGTCTGCTACAATCGAAAACAAACAGCGGGGCTTTTGATTTGAATAATTCCGGTGTCAGTACTGGGCTGCCGTCTAAACGGTGGTAATACGAACTTTGAAAACTGACGTACATATTGTACAATAATGCAAAACGGTCTTTCCCAATATCCAAGTTTAAATTATCGTAAGGATAATACTTGTCGTTTAGAAACAGTCTCACATTGATCACGTTACAGTGATCAAATTCATCAGCGCGTGCTGGCAGTACATTTTTCTTGCTGTCTGAAACGCTAACACAACAAAGCGTGGTTTTTCTAGCTGATTTCTTTCTATAATCAGAAAGAATATCGGTATTACCACACCTACGTTTTAACATTAAATTTCGAGTTTCATTATTTAATTTGCCGTCAGCAGGTAATTTGTAATATTCTTGAAATATAAGGAGGGCATTGGAAACATCTGAATCATTTACTAATTGCAATGACGTTTTATCTTTCGTATAAAGATATCCATATTCATATAAGTAACGTTTAACCTAATCCAATTGAAACTGTGTTGTGTTATCCGTTAAACATTTTGTCCATAATGTTAAAAAAAAAAAATATTACAGATTTAAGTGGCGTCATGGTTTCCGATTGTACTTTACAATGACAAATACCAAACAACGTTGTTAATAATTATAAAAGAATATGTTATTATCCCTTCTCCTCAATATTTATAAAAAAGATTTTTAACAAAAATATGAATTAACAGGAATCGAACCTACATACTTACCTTCTTTACCTTCACATTTACCATTACTAGTCTAACCATTTAATCGATTAAGCTAATTCATATCTTATTAACGAACGATTACTCACGAAAGGAAAAACAGTTTACGTGTCAACGAACTCGGAATGTTTACATTTTAAGTGTGCAATGTTTACGTGTCAACAAACACCGTCTGTTTATGTTTTCGATTTTCACATTTGAAACACCTATCATAAATTTACCACCTTCGTATCGAACACCATACATACGTCTGTCTGTCTGTCTGTCTCTCTCTCTCTCTCTCTCTCTCTCTCTCTCTCTCGTTGTCAAACGTTATGTTCAAACCGTTTCTCCTCTCTGTGGTCATTACCGCGCATGTATATGATTTTAGAAAGTTTATATATATTCGACAAATATTAACTGTGTACGTACTTACAACGCTCGCTCTCTCTCTCTCTCTATTTATCTCTCTGTCCGTCCGTCCGTCCATCCGTCTGTCTGTCTATATCTGTCTGTCTATCTGTCTGTCTGTCTGTCTGTCTGTCTCTCTCTCTCTCTCTCTCTCTCTCTCTCTCTCGTTGTCAAACGTTATGTTCAAACCGTTTCTCCTCTCTGTGGTCATTACCGCGCATGTATATGATTTTAGAAAGTTTATATATATTCGACAAATATTAACTGTGTACGTACTTACAACGCCCGCTCTCTCTCTCTCTCACTCATAGTCAAAACGTTGACTTCATTTTTCATTGTATTAAATAATTAACAAATATTAACTATGTGTGCGTGTGTGTTGTCAACTACTTACATGCGCGTTCTCTCTCTCTCTTAACATAACGCTTCGTGTGAAGCGTTTTGTAGAGCAGGTTTCAACTGTGGAAGGTTTCATCGGACAAAAGGCTTGCCGCATGACAACTGGCACCAATCGTACACTCTAGTGTTTTTGGTGGTCCTAAAAAGGACCGAGTTGTGAGAACGGCGATGTTGGTAGTGCCGCGCTGAGATGTTCGGCGGCTGCGCCTGCTGTTCACGGCGTACTGCAGTCCTCCTCTTCTTCCGACACTGGTTGTAGAGTCAGCTGCCGACCCAGCGAAATCCATCGCTGACGCGGAACTTTCAAAATTTTCTGTCGGCTCAGGTTTTATTAACTAACTGGGATCGCTGATTGGCTAGCTCCGAACACGAAGTTGGTTACGTCTCGGTGGCTGCTGATGTCTGATTGGCTCGCTGTGTCCACCGCTGGTACCGGAGAGCAGATGTTCGCATACCGCTGCCATCACAATATATAACCGGTGAACTTCACAATCGTTCGTGTTGCTGAACACTACTGTGCTACAAATTGTATGTTACAAATTGATATTCTAATTTACTTTGTGAGATATAAAGCGTTTAAGATACACTAACATAATACCAGCGTTATAACAGTTTCTTTGTTTTTCAGTATTCACTCTCACGTCTGAATATTACCATGTCTGACCTTCAACAGAATCCAGAACATCAGCAGGAACAGGAACATCCTCAACAAGGTAAAAATTTACCAATTGTCTCTCTCTATAATTATGTAGCAAACCAAATTTGTTTGATATGAATTAACATGTATAAGATAGTCTCTTGACGTTGTTTAGAAATTGATATGACGGAGAAAATTTTTTATGTTCTGACATAGGTTTGTCACCTTCTCCCCAATGTATTGTCTCTTGACATCGTTTAGAAATTGACATGACGGAGAAAATTTTTCATGTTCCACCATAGGTATGTCACCTTCTCTCCAATGAACTAATTCAATTCCACAACAAAAGCATTTAACTCTATCGTCTATGAATGACATACTATGTCCACAAACATCATAATTTAGCGGATAGTAGTAAAACCCGGCAAACGCTAACTCGTCGGGGCTGACAAACGTCACTTCCCAATACTTGAACGATTTTCTTCTTTCACTTTCAATGCTAAAATCAGGAGTAGCTGCCATCTTCACAGTTTGCAATAAACTAACGTATTACTAACGTGTACTATCTATTTACCACAAACATGAATTTGTGTGTGTGTGTGTGTGTGTGTGTGTGTTATTCATCATTCCTATTAGCTAATACATGTGTTTCTATTGTTTCAGATATGACACGATTTTATATCGTGCGAAACAGTAGTATTAGAGGATGTCTCACAACTTTTAATTACCTGCCTGTGTACACAGAAGAAGAAGATCAAGATATAGTACCGATAATGACCGAGGTGCGACCTTTATTGTACAAGGATATTCTGGCAGAACAAGCACGTTTACGCAGTATCAAATGGCATATTGCGTGCAGGATACGTTTCACTAAAACTGTGTTAGATGGTGACAGCGGCGAAGAAAAAGTGGTAACCAAAGACGCCGTCTTCCACGGACGTTGTCGTACGTTGCTCACGGACGACAACGACGAGTTGAACTGTCTACTCGATGAATCCTACGATAAAATCATGAATAGCATATCCAATTTTACCCGTGACGGGAGCGGATGGTCGGTGGATGCTGTACTGAAGCTGGAACTAGTTGTTGGACGGTACAGGCCTCTAGCAGCGTCCTCCTACCTTCCAACCCCGCGAAAACTTGCACTCACCAAGGCAGTAGTCAACATCAAGAACCCCCAAGATGAAATGTGTTTTCTATGGTCCGTACTAGCTCACATACACCCTCAAGTAAGAGGTAAAGAACGTGCTTCAAAATACGCTCCCTTCAAAAACACCTTAAATATGTCCGGTATCGAGTACCGTGTTTCTATAAACTCACTTTCTAAATTTGAAACACAGAATCCCAACATTTCTATAAACGTTTTCGGCTATGATATAGACGACAATATCAGAAACGAATCAAAAAATGAGGTTTATCCGTTAAGAATTACCCCCAATAAGGACAGATTACATCACGTTAATCTTTTACTTCTGTCCGATACAAATAGCCGAAAACATTACTGTCTTATCAGTAACATGAGTAGATTGTTATCATCCCTTACAAAACACGACGGCCAATCATTTTACTGCGACTACTGCCTGCATCGTTTCACCACAGAACATGGTCTGTCCGATCATCTCCCCTACTGCACACCTCACGGCGAGCAGAAAACCAAAATGCCTACAGAGGAGGAGAAGTTTATGTCATTTAAAAATTACGCGCACTGTCTTAAAGTACCCTTTACCGTCTACGCCGACTTCGAGTCTCTCATCACTCCGCTTCAATCGTGTTCACCTGGTAACAACGTCCCGACGACAGTGCACGAGTTAGGCGAATTCTACTCAGTTGATAGCAACGGTGCCCGTCAGAAAATAACTTCTCCTCCTGTATCGTCCACATCATACGAAGCGATGCATATTCCGTCAGGTTTCTCCTATGCTATCGTCGATCATACACACAGACTCTGGAGAGAGGCTAAAGTTTATCGAGGTGAAAACGTTGTAGACACTTTCTTCTCGTGGTTGATGAAAGACGCCGAGGATATGATGAAGGTAGTACGACATAACGTGCAAATAATTATGTCCGATGATGACAATGTTGCGTTCACTAACGCCACCGTTTGTCATTTGTGTGAGCGCCCTTTGACAGACGATGACAAGGTACGCAATCATTGTCATCTTACGGGGAAATTCTTGGGAGCAGCCCACAATAGCTGTAATCTAAGCTACAAGATGCCTCGTCATATCCCCGTCTTCTTTCACAACCTTCGTGGCTACGACTGTCACCATTTAATGCAGGGTTTAGGAAAATATAAGGACCAACACGTATCCTGCATTGCAACATCCAGTGAGCGTTACGTGTCGTTCTCCCTGGGCCCCTTGCGTTTCGTAGACTCCTTCCAATTTCTTAATCGCTCTCTGGACACACTCGTTACCAATCTGTCCACGTCCGGGAGCCAATTTCCTTTGCTCAGAGAGGAAATGCTTAGACGGGGTTTCGACGAACAGACCAATCTGCTCGTACGCAAGGGAGTATACCCTTACGAGTACGTTGACAGCATTGATCGGTTCAACGAATCAAGTCTACCCGCTCGTGAACACTTTGATAACCGGTTGTTGGAATCGGCTATTTCGGACGCAGATTACGAGCACGCACAAAACGTGTGGAGTGCATTCAATCTGCGTACGTTTGGCGATTACCACGATTTGTATTTGTTGACAGACGTAACGCTGCTGGCCGATGTCTTTAAAAGTTTCCGAGACATGGCCTTACGCGATTACTGCTTGGACCCGTGTCATTTTTACTCGCTTCCCGGACTCGCTTGGAACGCGATGCTAAAAATGACAGGGGTCGAATTAGAGCTGTTAACAGAGATAAATCTGCATCTGTTCCTTGAGTCTGGGATCCGCGGAGGCTGCGCGATGATATCCAACCGTCACGCAGTCGCTAACAATCCTCTGACTCCAGATCAGTACGATGTATCGAAACCGACCTCCTTCATTCTGTATACAGACTGTAATAATTTATACGGTGCAGCCATGTCGCAACCACTCCCTTACGCAGACTTCCGATGGCTCGATCGTAACGAAATCGAGTCCTTGGACGTACGTAATGTGAGTGATGATTCCGACATCGGGTACATCCTCGAAGTTGACCTACACTATCCCGACACCATACACGACCTGCATTCCGACTACCCACTTGCACCTGTGCGCCAGCGCGTAACACCCGATATCCTTTCTCCCTTTTCCAAACGTTGTAACATGACATAAGGTAGCAAGAATTCAATGGTATTTAATTATAAAATAAACAGCTGAAAATAAGAGTAAAAGGCAAAAAACTTATGAACTTAAAGATCAATAACCCAATAACCCAATAAATGACAAATGACTATTAACCCGACAGACTTGACACAATAGATCGGATAGGAACCAAAAGAAAACCAAGAGACAGTGAAGAAGAAGTTTAAGTATAATCAAGTCATTCCAAAAAAGTGAACAGAATATTGTAAATTTAGTAATGAATTGATGTCTGTAGCATATGAGATGTAGCTAGGACAATAAGATTAATGAAGGGTAATAGTATCACATGTATCTTATTATTTAAAGAATGTAATTATATAATATAATGTGGGGGGGTTAGAAGCTAACCATACCCCAAACCAATTGTAATAATAATGGCCAAAGGCTATAAACAATACTTTGAGCCCAAAACAAAAGCAATATTAGAATGATGACCAAAAGTGATCAGTGTGATTTGGAGGTAAATAGTTATAAATGACCATAATCACACAGTGATGTAAAGTAATCAGACAACCATGAATAAGCGTGAATAAGCCCAAAAGTGTGTGTGTAAAACTAAATAAGTAGTGAAAGTGATAGGTATAAAATAATGAAACAAAGTGAGCAAGGTAGTAATTATAGAAACTTTCTAATGAAAGAAAAGTGTAGTGAGAGTGTAGAACTAAATATTATGTAAGCTAGCTATGTTAAACAGATAAACAATTTGTGATAAACTGTGCACTAGTAGGTAAGATTGAACTAATTGTAATATTGTTAATTTAGGTAATAAGATATCAAGATTATATATTAAGATAAGAGTTAAGGTATCAGAGTGTAGCAAATTAAGAAGGACTAACACTGTGTTTAAGTGAAGGGAACAGTAGATAGGACATAGTATACAAGGAACAGTTTGTCAATAGTATTATAAGAGTTTCTTTAAGTAAGTATTAAGAATTTTGTTTGTGTTCAGAAAATCATAGCATAGAGTAAATTGTAGGGTAAGCAGATAACAGCAATTAAAAGTTATTTCAGGGTAGAACCTGAAAAGAAATGTTTAATAGTAAGAATTAGAGTTAGGGATATTGATGTTTATTGTTTGTTTTGTTTGTAAATTATATTAGAGTTACCAGAAACGTTAGTAAGAAATGTTAAATGGTAGTAGAATGGAATCTAGGCTCTAAGCCAAACTGTTGAACATAAATTTATTAATTTAAGAACAAATAATAATCCAAAATTAAGGCAGAACGTGCCAAATGATTAAACCATGTAAGTGGGTATTCATAGTACCAAAATATGTGGTTAACAACTAATTTTGAATAAATTATATGTAAGATATAAAATTGGGAAAATAGTAAAAATGTAATTAGCTATCCAAAAGATAGGCATGAGGGGTATCAAAATGTTCATCATAAAAATTTAGGAAGAATGGTACTAATGTGATGACCATAGATATTAGAACAAAGTAGTAATCTTCAGCTGAAGATATTTTTGTAAAAATAGACGAAAAAAGACGATAAATCTTAACAATAACCTGAGTTAATAACCAATGAAAAATTAGCATAATTTCTTAAGTAACCATAGCAACAAGAAAAATAACGCCAAAAAACCGTTAGATTTTCAGTAAGTCATTATTAACCAACGCCAGAGGGTGGACCGAGTAGCTCTCGTATTAACATTAAATTATCATTCTTCAAACAGTTTCAAAACTATTTAAAACTAATAGAAGACAAATACAACCGTACAGGGAATCCTGAACGTAAATTTTATTTATAAAAAATTAATTTAACAAACCGTAGTGATCCAAAGAAGACGAAGCGACGCCGTAACGAAGAAAGACGACACGGACACTATATGAAGATCAGTAGAACCTCCTAAAAGAAGAAGATGACACCAACTGAAGAATTACGAGGCCTGAAGTAGCAAAGAAAACCAGCCGAGACGAGGGAAATAGACGACAGGAATTATCCATAGAAGAAGACGACAGCCCAGGAGTTATCTATCGAAGAAGACGACACCAGGATCTTCAGCAACAAGTAACTGATGAGTATAAACATTATCCCTTAAAGCGTATTCACAAATTTTGGTCTGAATTAAAATATAACTATTTCAAAACCACTGATCACTATTCCGAGTCAAAATAAATGCTGAATTAAATTCACTGTCTAACTATAACAAATTAACGATTATTAAGAAAGTAAATTATGATAAATAATTAACGAATCTTCTAATAACGAACTTCTGGCAAATGAACATAACCATAAATTGCTTCACAAATTTTCATTGGTGATTACTTAGTCAAATGTAATGAGATATCGATTTATTTATGTAATTAGCTGTAAGAATTATTATAACTTTGTGTGTGTTAGCCGTAAACATATATTTCTGTAGCCAAAAGGACTTTACACCCCTGAGAAAAAACGATAATTTTTTACTGTAAACTAGAGTAACTGATGACTGTATACAACTGAGCTGAGCGTACCAACTACGCAATTGTAATAGCCGGTGCCGAAAACGAATTTTAATGTATAATAAACCAAGTGAAATATTCTAAAGGATTAATAAATGTTCTCAATCTGCAATGCTGTATGTTTGATTCCGTTAATTGAGAATTACGACTAGTAATTATTGAAGTGAAGGCGTTAAAGCGAGACGCAAGCTGGGTAATACTGCAGAGAGCTGTACGCCAATCAGGTGGCGAGGCGGCAACGTTTGCAACGTTTGAATGCGGCAGAGCAGAATACGGTTTACCCGTACACGACTGAGAGCATACATTTTGACACGTTTAACAACATTCCAAACTTTATACATTAAATTTTTACAACACCCCATAAACGTTTTCTTACAACGTTTACACGAGAGTATATACAGATCATCGTATAACGAATCAGGGTCATCCGTAGAGAAGTTGTTAACAACTTTGGAGGACAAACAAAATTACGTTCTCCATTATCGAAATTTGAAATTGTATTTAAGTCTTGGCTTAGAGCTGAAAGCGACTCATAGGGTGTTGTGTTTTAAGCAAAGCGCTTGGTTGAAACCGTTTATCGATTTCAACACCCGCAAGAGGCAAACAGCCGTCAACAGCTTTGAAAAAGACCTTTTCAAACTGATGAACAACGCCGTATACGGTAAGTCGCTGGAGAACGTACGGAAACATATAGACTTTGAACTAGTCTCGAATGAACGACGGCTTCAAAAACTAGTTTCCACACCTAGGCTAAAACGTATGATTCGTTATACGAACGATCTGGTGGGGCTCTCACTCCGTAAAAAATCCATTGTTCTTTCCCGTCCCGTGTATGTCGGCTTCACGGTGCTTGACGTTAGCAAAACGATAATGTACGACTTTCATTATCGTTATGCTGTCGCCAAGTACGGTTGCAACGTTAAATTATTAATGACAGATACAGACAGTCTGATGTATAGCATTCAAACATCAGACTTGTATGCAGGCATGAAGAAGGACCTACACGTTTTTGACACATCGGATTACCCTACGTCTCATCCTTGTTATAGCCTTAAGAACAAAAAGGTTGTTGGTCTGTTCAAGGATGAAACGTGTGGTCGTCCTATTAGAGAATTCGTGGGTCTCCGTGCGAAATGTTATTCGTTCCTTGTGGCCCACGAAGATCCCACCCAAGAGTGTCAAAAACGTGTATGTAAAGGTGTGCCTCGAGTTGCAATTAAGAGGAGTCTGCGACACGATATGTATCGCAAGTGTCTCACTGATCATTGTCAGTTTTCTACCAGTGCGCTTTGTTTACGTAGCGATCATCATACGCTGTACACGATGCGTGTAAATAAGCAAGCGTTGTCACCGTATGATGATAAGCGTTATATATTAGACAATGGTCATGATACGCTTGCATACGGTCATTATCGCATACGACAACGCATCAACATGGAGAACGACAGCTCCCCACCTACTAAAAAAATTCGTCTCCATGTATAGTAACCCTCCTCAACACTTGTTTCTTTCGTCAGTTGATGTCTCTCGGTGCTTCAGTCCAGACGTGTGTAAACGTAAGTTCACATATTAATATCTCAACGATATTTGTATGTTTAAACATAATATATATATACATATATACAGTTTGTAATGTGTGTGGTTTCTTTGTCTTACAGTATTATGGATAACACTGCGGTTATAATCGACTTCCAGTGCTTTTTCGACGACAACGGAAAATATATTGTGAAGGAACTGTCAATCATGGACGTTCTGAGATTTGCTGGTAGACATTGGATTTTGACACCGCCTGCTACATCCGTTACGAATCCCAAATACGTTAGGACAAACCACTGGTTAACGACAAATTATCATAGACTTAGATGGAGCGAAGGAGAGACACCATATGACAATCTTGTTTCATTGTTTACATCACATACACGTATATATAAATATGTGTTTGTGAAGGGTTTTGAGAAAAAACGTTTTTTGCAATCAAAGATAATACACAATAATATCATCAATCTCGATTACTTTGGTTGTCCTAAAAACATACCGTATATAATTCATGGAACAGAATGTCTTAGACATTTCAATTCTTCTGACCGTTGTGCCAACTATAAGGTGCATGCTATTCGGGAATGGATGATTCATGATTTTTGCTTTAAACAAACATTTTTAATGTAACAAATTTAGAAAGTAGGTCACCGCGAATGATGACATTTATATCTCTCTCTCATTCTGTTGTGGACATGTACATACATGCATAGCTGTAAGCAGTGACTATTTTCTTATGAAAATGGCCTTTCCTAATGACATTGTTATATTTTTGGTGTCTCTAATTTCGTCTGTGGGACATGTTCATACATGCAAATGAAAGTGGGACACCGACGTTACCACCACCACTATCACATTGTACTGTCCTTTTGTGTCGAATATTCTGTCATTGTTTGGTTCTCTCTGGTTTGATACAGACGTGTTCACTAGTGTCTTCTAATAATGTCGTTTCTTGTAAAGTTTAATGCTGTAAGTGCTATCGAGTACAAACGATGTTCAGAATTGACAGTGAATAAAAAATATCCCATCATGGTCTTAACAAATGTGGACACAAAATATGGGAACTCTGTGCTTTCTACGTTGGAGGATGGCGACCGTCAGTATCGTGTCTATCTTCCCAAGAGGTATGCAGGTGTCTTCACGAATGAGGAGCTCAGACATATCAAACCTAAAGAACTACATTTAGTGTATCGAGGGACGAGAAATCAAACAACACAAGTAGAGATTGAGTCCTAACGTCGTAAGTAGCAATCGTGTTAACAAACAATTTATTGATGTGTGTGTGTGTGTGTGTGTGTGTGTGTGTGTGTAGTTTCAACTCACCGTACTTAACACTTTAATAATTGAATTTGTATGTACATGATAAATGTATCATTGATTCTATTTAGTTTCGTTGAATAATAATTGGTTCGATTAGAAATTATTTGAAAGTACATTACCTTTATGCGATAAATGTATCATTGATTCTAAGTAGTATTTACAGATTTCCAGTGAATAATATTTGGTTTGGTTTGATTAGAAATTATTGAAAGTACATTAACTTATGAAAAATGACATATACTTGAAAAAGTTTACTTACTTAACACATTTGATTCTTTCCACTAACTGTGTGTGTGTGTGCATGTGATAATTGAATATTATCGTATCAGTGATTCTAATATCGACTGTATTGTTATGTTACAGATAAACTTCCTTGTGAACTGTATCTACAGCCGTGAAATTATTATTTTAAAATCTTACAATGTCAAAAAATTATTATTAATATTTATTTTATATAACAATGTTTGTTTGTGATATATGTATATTTAATCAATGTAAAATGTATTTTGAATAATTGTATTATAACGGTTTGTAAACTATATTTTAAGTTTGTGTACAGTGCTGTAAATATATATTTAATCATTTAAAACAATATTATTATTAATATTTTATATATAACAATGTTTGTGATATATATATATTTAATCAATAATTGTATTATAGCGGTTTGTAAACTATATATTTTATGTTTGTGTACAGTGTTGTAAATATATATATTTAATTATTTAAAACAAATTATGGTTTATTTTAATTTATTTCGTTATAAACCTTCGAATATGCATCCAATTATTTGTATAGTAATCAGAAATGTGTGAGAGACATTTTAATAATTTGCAGGTTGTATCTTACAATTACGAAAATTATTATACAATGTGTGTACACAAAACCTTTGAAAATACCTTATTTCAAGGAGATTTTTTTATGCGTAACACTTTACCACACACACAGACTTGGCAGTATATTAATTTCTAAATCGTGGTCAATGACTGTCATGTGTCAAAAAAATTAGAAGTAGGACGCAACGAGGTAGGTGATAAATATATATATTTCCTGGTGATTACATTTTAGTATCGCTACTTACAATAATCCATAAGTAGCACGACGCTTATGTAAAACTGATGACATAAAGAGAGAGAGAGTTTATATCGTTATCGACAACTGTGTCTAGAGACAAAGAGAGAGGAGGGGAGAGAGAGTTGATATCGAAGTCGTCGTCAACAATTTACTATAATATAGTTTGAATTTCCCACCGAAGAAAAATGTTGGCAGATCTGTTCTATACACACACAATAATGCAGGATTGGTAACCCTGATCATATATTTTAATATACACTATAATACACACACACATATCAAGTTTGAACCCATACATAGGTTGGTAAACCTGATCATATAGATTTAGTATACATTATAACACACAACAAATTTGAACTCATGCAAGTTTGGTAACCCTGATCATATATTTAATATATACACTATAATGCATCAAGTCGGAACCCCCCCCCCCACCATAGGTTGGTAAACCTGATCATATAGATTTAATATACATTATAACACACAACAAATTTGAACTCATGCAAGGTTGGTAACCCTGATCATATATTTAATATATACACTATAATGCATCAAGTCGGAACCTCCCACCCACCACCCACCTCTGATATGCAAATCAGCTTTATTTAAAAATAAAAAATATATTTGCGGATGCGGGTGGTCCATTTGGGATGCTGCGGGTCCAGCTGATAGAAAGTGAAAGTGATCTAGGCTCGCGAAAGGCGGCATATATTCGCGGATATGCAAATCAATTTAATTAAAAAATAAAAATATCAAATTAAAAAAATTTATTCGCTGAAATTCGTGGACTGATAGAAAGTGAAAGTGATCTAGGCTCGCGAAAGGCGGCATATATTCGCGGATATGCAAATCAATTTAATTAAAAAAATAAAAATATCAAATAAAAAAAAAATAAAAAAATTTATTCGTGGAAATTCGCGGGCTGATAGAAAGTGAAAGTGATCTAGGCTCACGAAAGGCGGTATATACGCGAAAAAGTCGTGGATGCTGTGGTCCAGTAGAAAGTGAAAGTGATTGGTGCGGGACTCTAGTAGTTGACATTGTGTTGCGTTAGAACTGTCATTTTCCCCCTACTCAAGAATACTCCCTGAATATTTTTTGAATTATAACGTCAGCGGGTGTTTCTAAAAATTTAATTAATTAATAATAATTTTACGACATCGAATCGTGGCTTTTTAATTTTAAAAATAAAACATGCTCAACAAACCCTTTTTAAAAGAGATATGACTAATAAACGTGATAAAACTATTAATTTTTTATATTGCTATCATTAATTAAGTAATAGAATATGTTAAAACATTTATTCAAAGAAAACTTTTAAAATATCGTTTTTCTTAAAACTTATTGACATTATTGTAGGCCTACTATTTGTATTTGTTCTATGGTTTGTACTTCTACACCTTCCTTTATCTCGTTTTTTCTTCTATATTAAAGCCCTAAGATTAAAACTTTTTTTTAAAGTAACAATATCTGGTACTTACCTATTAACTTAACTACATTAAATTTATCACAGATATTTTTAGTGTTATGTTATATTGAAAGTATTATACCATTTTGACTCGGTTCATGTAAGAGGATTGTGGTTTAGGAGGTTGAAAAATAACTTCACTTGGCTTGTGAGAGGATTTTTTATTATAAACTTGGTCCAAACTAAGTATATAGTGAATAATATTTTTTTATTAGAGAGATAAATAGAATATTATCGATAACAATGAAATAAGTAAATTTTTGAAAATATTATAAACATTTTAAATATAGTTCTTACATTTATGATATTCTTCGTTGCTTCTGGTATCTGAAAGTATAAAAAGGTTTGTTACAGTGCTATCAAAAAACTAAATTGCTTTTATAGAGTATTCAGGACTATAAGATTCAAATTACGTATATTAATATTACTAGGAAGCTCCTTAAGCTGCAAAAGTCGCACTCTGCTTTGAACAAAATACGTTTATGATTAGATAGAATCAATTTAATAGATTTTAGTTTTTAAAGCTGTGAGTAAAGTTCTTCATACGTATGTTATACGGTATATACGGTAAATACCACGAGGAAGTGAGAACGTTATTTGTTTCGCATACTTTATTATTTGTGTTTTTTTTATTTTATTTACTTTTATGTGGATTTTGTATACATATAAAAATGAAGATGGTATGAATAATATGCTAATATCAATGTTAATTAGGCCTATTCTACATGAAAAGCAAAAATCTTATGGTGTTGTAATGCACTTTAGTGTTGTCAAATTTTTTTAGAAGTTGACTTTCATTTTGGCCCGTGGTTCTTCTAAAGCAAAAAAAAAAAAAAAAAAAAATTAAAGTAAATACTGTATTCGAGTTTAGCTTAAAACTCCCTTTAATCTGACAACCGGCTTGGATTTTAACAGTGTTTCCAAAATTGTGACCATTTATTGGGTCCTAGTGTCCATTTACAAACCTGAACACTGTATTCAGATGTAGGTTAGAATTATCTTTAATTCGCTACCCACGTGGATTTTTCCAATTTTTCAAAATTTTTAGCCCTCACATTTTTGACGCCTGTCTCTTATTTTTTGGAAAATTAACCATTAATTTTACTCCATTACTTTGTAACATAAAAAGCAATAAGAGTGTGTGGGGAAAAGTGTGGACAAGCATGCCAATTTTACGAAAATCGGTTGACAAAAGTTGTTGTCTATACCCCAAATAGACTTATAGGCAGACAAATACTTGGAATGTTTGGAACTATGTTTCGTACAATAAGTCAGAGACGCTCGAAGCAGCAACGGGCTGGTGCGAACATAGCCACTGGACTTGTATATTCATAATCATCATCTTGTCGTTGTTGTTGTTGTTGTTGTTGTTGTTGTTGTTGTTGTTGTTGTTGTTGTTGTTGTTCTTCTTCTTCTTCTTCTTCTTCTTCAATCGTTCTTTCGTAGCCGATTCTTCGTGATCTCATGAAGCAGGTCACGCCAAGGCCTTCTATATTCCATTAGCTCCCAGAGATCCTCTATATTTTTATCCGTTGCGTCAAATGACGCCGCCGATGACCCACTTAGTCCTCTGCCGTCCTCTTCTCCTTTTACCCTAAATTTTTCCCAACATCAGATTCTTTTCTAACGAACCGTGTCTTCTCATTACATGACCAAAGTATCGGACTTTCAGCTGCAATATTTGACTCTCCGATGAACAATCGGTCCTGATTTGGTCCAGAATTGACTGCATAGTTCTCTTCGCAGTTCATGGACTCTCAGAATTCTTCTCCAGCAGCATAGTTCAAAATCGTCAATTCTTCATCGATCAGCCTTCCTTAATGTCCAGCTCTCGCAACTACACATTACAACTGGAAAAACCATGCACTTCATGCACTCTGGCAAAATGGAGGTGGGGTACGAACATAAGAACTCATTAGGAGCTCTCTTAGCACCTCTCACCTATACAGAATTGTCTTCAAATCCTATCTACCCGTGGTGATCCTGTTAAGTCGAGCAACCCCAGCGGGAAACTGGGTCGACGAGCAAACAGGATTGGAGGTCAGTGGAAACCATCACTGAGAGTTTTCCTCATGGTTTCTCTCAATTCAAAATGTTCCGGAGTTTCAAGTTCCCCAATGAAATATGGAGGGGGTAGAGTCCCAAGTAAAACCCCCGTGGTTCCTCTAGAGCCAAACAACACATCTTCATCCTGTTTTACACGTTCCAGATAACATCGTCTTAAAGTTCTAGAGAAAATGTACGCTTATCAAATTAAATGTAAATCCACAAAGTTAGCGACTAATTATAATCTTAAAAGTGCTACTATTAATTAGAATAATGTTTATTTATTACATATTGTTATTTATTACAAGATATGCCAAACAACGGCTCGAGGCAAAGTGCTGTTGGTTATTGTAATTACGGACGTAGAACGTGATGGACCCAGTACCGACAGATTATATACAAAGTCGGTATGTAATCTATTCTTGGAAAAAACGCATTGCATTGTACAGGGCAAATAACTTTGTTATCGTAACTGTTTTATTTACATAGTGATGTTTTTTTTTAGTTTATTGCATTGCCTCAGTATAAAATTGAGAACACTCTGGGAAAAAATGGTCAAGGAATACAAAAATTAATAACGTAATGATGACTGTTTCTGCAGTTAGTTCCGTTTATTCCTCAATGGAATGTATGTTCTTATAATGTACGTATCAATACTGTATCTATGAATATAATTAAGTCTCATAGGTTATCATGAATTGTAGAGGACTCAAAGGCTATTGATTTTGGTGAAGATCGGTTAAGGGGAAGGGGTAGTTTACCTGCAACTTTTTATGTTTTAACAAGAGTAATTTTTTTTCTTACGAACGACAACTTCCGTAAATCCAAACAGAATCAAATACTTTTTTGCATATGTACCTGAGTTGTAGGGGACTCAAGGCCTATTGATTTTGGTGAAGATCTGTTAAGGGAAAGGGGTAGTTTACCTGCAACATTTTATGTTTTAACAAGAGTAAAGTACTTAATTTATTTTGATAAATAAAGTATCGTGAAAAGAAGGTCATAATAATCCACTGTAGAAAGGTAGATGAAATATCTATAAATGAAAAGGGTAGTTGAAGGGAAAGGGGGTAATTTTCTATAAATTAAAATGATATTTGAAGGGGGAGGGGATAATTTATTATACGTGTACTACGTTATCGGCAACTAAGAAGTAGTTTGTTGTTAAAATTCGTTCCCGGGCTGTTTGGCCGTGGTCCAATGTTTTCTGCAAAACCAGACGTTTCGGCAATGCCATCGACTGCCATCATCAGTGAAAATCGATTTCGCTAACGTGAGGTGGTATACGTTAGTGACCACAGTACTGTGGTTAAGGCTGAAGAAAGAAGTACAAAGAAGTAATTTCTATGGAAATATTTCATTTCAAAAATGATTGTGAATAGAAATCTTAGAACATAGAAGTTATGTATGGTTCTCCATACCGATATTCAATACTTGCTGAACACAAACAAATCGGTTGTTTTAACATCTCGCGCAACCAAGTACTATAATCTCTTTTAATGAAATCTGTATAAATGCTTGTTGAAAGATATGGCCAGGAGCTTATGTCTTGCTAGTCGTAATTCTGACCCGAATAGAAAATATATTCGACGAGTTTTGACACCTGGCTATATAACTTTCGGAAAGCCAATTTGAAAGTATTTTCCACACTTTGCGCTTTATGTGTGTAGAAATTGTTTTTCTCTACGCTTTATGTGAATTTTTAAAATCAAACCATTGATTAAATAATTCTAAGTTGTCAATAGCTACCTCTTTTTTACTAATATATTGCTGACTCGTTTCAACTTTATAGCAGTTTACGTCGCGTCGTGTTCGTCTGAAATGTCAACTGCTCAAATATGTAAAATTCCTTGAGTCGAGATAACCACTAGTATAACTTAATTTAAACACAAGTCCTAGTTTAATTTAAACACAAAAGTCACGACTTAATAAACACGAAAGACACTTGTAATCTGACTTCTTTTTCTTCTTCTTCTGTGGTGTCACAGTTCGGAGTCGAATCTTAGCCCCCATAATCATCCGCCTCCATTTTCTCCTGTCCTTGACGATCTATGTCCATCGTTTTATTTTTAATTAAAGCTTCAGCATCCCTCCGACAGGCCTCTACCCTCGATCTGACTAAACAGTACCTTCCTCGGTACTCGGTTGCTTTCCATCCTAACGATGTGTCCTGACCATTGCAATCTATGAAGTCGGACGGTGGTGACCAGATCATTGTCTTTATATAGCTTGTATAGTTCCTGACGCATTCTCCATATCCCATTGACTTGGATTGGTCCATATAGTCTCAAAATTCTCCTTTCTAGAATTATTGAGTATTCTAGTTTATATAGTATTGACTATGTTAGTGGCTTGTTTGTTCAGAGCCCAAGTCTGGCTGCCATATGATATCACCGGTCTAATCATAACTTTATATAATGTGACCTTGGACTGATGGTGGATATTCCTTGCTTGTAATCAGACTAACTGTGTGTAATTAATGTCTAACCTACATTCTTAAACCCACATTAATACAACTAACACGCTTCGTAAAATCAGCATTTTTAAAGCATTGATAAATCCCGGACATGGACAAAAATCTGGGACGTTTCCCTACCAGATGAAAACTCGTACGACTGGTAACCCTACCCTTTGTCGCTCATCTTGGTATTCTCTCCTGTTTCATCCTCTCTATGTGCTTTGTCCATTTAAATTTGCAGGCTGGCAAAGTTTACCAGGTCCTTGTACAGTTCCTTCAGCTAGTAACTGAAACATAATCTCCTGGCATTCTTTTCATTATACGGACCATATACCTTTCGTAGGACCTTGCTTTGGAAACCTTCAACCAATTCATCCGTCTTTCCTACGACATAAATGTTTATGAACTCTTGTGTTTCAGTAAATTCATATTAGTATTATCTAAATTTTTAAAAACGTTATGATTTGAAGTCTACTGGAGGAAAAGGGGTAAGTCGGCTTTAAATTAGAACTACCACTTTGTTGTTAAACCGTGACACTTCATAATGCTGCAATGTTCTGGAGAAGAAAGAGTCTAAGTGACAAGAGAAATGTAAAAAATATAAGGGAAATACAGGGGAAAGGAGACAAGTCCTGGGGAAACAAGAGGTATGTCCAATGGTGTTTACCCCTTTATAACATACAATACGGATGATAGCTTTCATGCGTCGTGTAGACTAACCTGCATAAAGACAAAAACAACTGATCAAACTCAAATTAATTAACACTATCCTGTTAATAATGTATCTTATGAAAATATAGAATAATTTTCTGTAAAAACTTAAATATACCTTTTGGGTGCCCCAAAAGCGATAGTGTTTGTACGTTTAAAATATGATCAATCAGGAAACTTGAGTTTCAAGCAGATCGCCCTCGATATCATGAGAGATAAAACGGAATTGCTGTCTCATATTTAATGACAAACTGTGAATCCGTTAGGAACAACAATGACGACTTTCAAAGCAGGACGAAGTTCTGCATACGCAAACTGCATACATGTTAACAAAACGCATAGAGAAATTGGAAGTGAGAGTGAGTGAGTGAATGAGAGTGTGTGTCGGCACGCGCGTATCTCGTCTGAAGTATAAGTATTACTCAAATGTATAAGTACTTCATAAACGATGGTTACTCTGAATAGAAAACAAGTTTTCATAAGTGAAACTACTGGTATGTAACAACATTTTTGTACTACGGAAAAAAGTGGTAATTGCATTTTTTTAACTAAATATAATTAAATCACTACCGACTCGGAACACGAAGATTTTTATGGGTGAAAACGTAAACGTTTTACCTTATAGCCTGAATCAGTTTACACTTTTGAAAAAAACCTTCTTCAGAAGCTGCCGCTGGGAGCACTGTCCGTCTTGTTCTGCACTACATTTTTTTGTCAGTGCTTATTTTGGACTTACCTAAGTTTCCGCTGTATAAAGTGATGTTATGAAATATTTGTAATTTTTGTCTTCTACGCAGAGTGATTTCAAATCTTATTTTAGTACTAATTAGTACTATGTATGCACTATTAAAAAAAACATTCATATTATTGGAATAAAAAAATGATTTTCAAAACTATAGTGTTACAAAATTTAAATTTGCTCTCCTCTAAAATTTGTCAAAATGGAGTCGCCTCTTTTTCCCTGAGGTATTCATTTATTATTATTGGCCTACTAGCTTAGAAACACAGAAACTAAAGCAGTAATCGTCATCGAGCCGATCGATGGAATCCGATTTGTGCGGTTAATCGAGAGAACTCTTCTGCGCGCACGAATATTACGTTACAAGTGTTTTTATCGTCTGAGAGAGCGGCACCGAGATACAAATGTTTTACAGTGTACAGCAACAAGAAGGAACGAACAATAACGCTAATCGTAAACGCTGATTCACAGCTGGTTTCTTGCCGTTTACTGTTAGTTGGAATTATCACATTGATCCGTAACTAGTACCGTATCAATAAGTCATAGCCTAAGTGATTTTCTTATCGTTTCACGTTTAGTCATTGTCTACACCAGCTGGCGGCAAACGTTTCCGTAAAGGAGGCCGCGTATTACCCAATATGGTCTGATTGTTGTTTGCAACTAGTTACTTGTACATGATGAGCAGCAGTATGTCGTACGAGACTGCTCAGCTTGTATATCCTCTTATTGGTAGTAAAGGAAAGCCAAGTACAACATATCATGTGCTATGCTCGTCGTGAACTAGTATTCTATAAGAAAGTTCTTTCTGTAATTTCCAGTAGCGTAAACAGGATTTTTCCGAGGGGGAAGCGATCATTAACCAGTGCAGGGAGGGGGAAAGTATTGGTGATGGTATACATAGAAAATACGCCAGGTACAATCCAATGTATGCGCTATATCACTCAGCCGATAGCGATATAACTGCCTGCTTAGGGACTTTATGTGCAAGACTCATTGGCGATCTAGCCAATAGCAGTGGCGTATCTAGAATTTGGACTGGCTGGGGGAGGGGGTCCGGGGTCGGGTCGGCTTCATGCAAAAGAAAAAACAAGTTAAGACTAATCAACATTACTATCTTTGAAGTGGCTGAAATCAGTCTCATTAAAGTAAACTCTAATAACACAATCAAAATATGCGTTATTAAAACATTGTTTACAAGATACTTATTGACAAAATTGATTTTTCTATATTTCATATTTCAAACGTATATACTAATGCTGTGTGATAAACAGTTTGTACGAGTTATATTTAAACCTCGTATACATAAAAGAAGAGTTACTACTATATTAGCACACACAGCAGAAAAAGTAGTAAAACAGCCTAAAAATTAAGAGATTAACAAAACTCAGGCGGCTCAGTAGACCAGTGGGTATGGTACCTGGCTAATAATCTAGAGGTCCCGGGTTCGATTCCCGGGTCCGCACCATAAAAATCAAAGTGCGTTTTTCAGCCCCCAGGTCGACTCAGCCTGTTGAAAATGAGTACCTGGGATAACATCCTGGGGAGATAATAATGGGCGGCCGAAGCGTAGTGCTGCCCACACTGCCTTCCTTGTATGCCGTACGGCTCGTATAAGGCAGCCTACCCTGCCTACTCCTAAGCTGCTTCGGTGGTACACATGGGAGCCATTATTATTAACAAAACTCATAAACTTTTTTGACCCTCTAATGGTGGGGATCCGGTTCCGTTTGTCCCCCCCCTCCTCCAGTAAATATGGTCCTGGCCAATGGGGTGATTGTAATATACCAGTATGCACTCTTGGCTAAGCCAGTGTAACTGCCAAGTAATGATTATTAACTTCCGCAGTTCATAATATTGTAGCTGTTTATGCATCAATACAACAGTGTATTTAATTTTTAATTTTGTCACTACGTCCTGTTTATAACGAAAGAAATTAAACGGTTTGTAAAGGAGTCCCAATATGGCCGACGTAAGATAATAAGGTGACAGACATGGGTGGAACTGAAAAAGGAAGACAAAGGCCCTTTTATTTACCCTTTGTATCCGATATTCGTGTCCATGTACTCAGTATCCTACATACGTATCCAATATGGAAATAACAGGTTTTATTTTGATTCTTTACTGAAAACTTGTGTTTGAAAATTTTTACGTGATATCCGTAAGCTTTCACTGCCGTCGTCGTAATGGTGTGGTGGTTACAGACGGACACCGTGTCAGTAAAAGTTAAGTCCTTCAGACACTGAAGATGGCCTCCAATGACGAGGTTGAAACGTTAGGGTGCTTTCCGAACGTCAGAGAGGCGTTATGAAGTGTCCGTCAGCTTGCGAATTTCTATACGGATACCGTTATTACTATGCTTTTGTTAGTGCACGTCATTGTTACTGGTTTAGTATTTTCAAAACCTATTGAGTCTCGTCCATATAATGCGTCACGATTGAGTTAATGTTTCTCCTTTTACTTCCATGTTCCTTAAGGAAATGGAAGTATGGTGATGGCGAAAAAAAATCGTGTTCGAGATAAGGGCTGATTCTGATTGTACTACCCTCAAAACATGAAGAAAAGTCATTTTCCGAAAAGTGTATGTATGTGTGTGTGTGTCTGTCTGTGTGTAGAATTTTTTAAATGGCGAACGATAACTGCCGAAAATTTGAACAGAATCGAATAATTTTTTGCACATGTGCCTGAGTTGTAGAGTACTCAAGCCTTATTGATTTTTGTGAAGATCGGTTAAGGGTAAGGGGTAGTTTACCTGTAACGTTTTATGTTTTAACAAGAGTAAAGTACTAAAATTTGATAACGATCCTGAAAAGAATGTCATAATAATCTACTGTAGAAATATCTATAAATAAAAAGGGTAGTTGAAAGGGGAGGGGGTAATTTTCTATAAATAAGAATGATAGTTGAAGGGGGAGGGATTTTTTTTACATGTGTACTACGTTATCGGCAACAAAGTAGTAGTTTGTTGTTAAAGTTCCTTCCCGGGCTGTTTGGCCGTGGTCCAATGTTTTCTGCAAAACGAGACGTTTCGGCAGTGCCATCGACTGCCATCCTCAGTGAAAATCGAGTGCGCTAACGTGAGGTGGTATACGTTAGTGACCACAGTGCTGTGGTTAAGGCTGAAGAAAGAAGTACGAAGAAGTAATTTCTATGGAAATATTTCATTTCGAAAATGATTGTAAATATAAATGTTATAACGTGGAAGTCATGTATGGTTCTCCATACCGATACTTTAATAGAGCGATTCGTCTGGCGATGTCTGCATAAATCCGTCTGTATACGAATATAGTCTCTGTTGCAGTCTCTCTGAAGGTTCTCATAAGATTCTTATTCTTTATTTTTGCGTAACATAACGCATTGTTCAAGAGGTTACTTATTTCATCCTGTTGCCTGTACATTGCAGTAAGCCATCAGGTGATCGGATATGGAGACGATGTGGCGTTGATAGCGAGTGGGAAGGAGAACTAAAAGACTCATAGAGGAGGCAGGCGCCCAAGTTGGGATTGCAATTGAACTCCAAAAAAAGTGTAAGTTGATCAGAACAGATAGTGTCTCCAGATTATGAATGGTTTGGTGGAAAACTGCAGTTGAATCCACGACTGGGGAAAATAAAGTTGAAGGAGGTGGAAGAGTTCTTGTATTTGGAGATAACGAGTGGCACGTAGATGTCAAGAAGATTGAGGCGAGATTGGGCAAAGCGAATAGGTGCTGGGAAGACTAAGAGTGAAGCACAGAGTTTAGAAGCACAAAAGTAAGAGTTTATTATACTCAGACTGACGCCGCTATGTGGATGTGAATCGTGGGTTACGAATAAAAACTAACAGAAAACACTAAGAAGATGGAAACAGATTGTTTTTATTACTTAATTTCATTGCAACTAGTTAAAAAACTATCTACAGTAGAGCATCGATTATCCGAACCTCTCGGGCCCGTTCGGATAATCGATATTTCGGATAATAGATCGTAAATTGAAAGCATTATTTCTCTGTACAAAAACAAATGTTTTTATTACAAAATCTTTTCTAACATACTGTTATATAAATACAGCAACCTGTGTACTGTACTGTAATGTAATACTAAGGCTAAAAATCTTTGAATTAAAACTGAGTGTAATTAATAAAAACCAAAAATTAATTTAAACAAAATTAGAGATTAATGACAAACACTGTACTATAAAATTAATTTAAAACAGATATTCGGTAACAGAGACTTTCGTTGACACAGTTTGTTTATCAAAATGTGTTTATAGATTCTTTGTTTATCGATTGTAAGGCTGTATAGCTACAGCGTTTATTTATTAATGTACAGTACAGTAATAATTTACAGTATACAATTTTTTATGTTAAATGATTATCCAATACATTACTGTACAGTACAGTACATAATTTTACTTTTTATTGAGTTCGGATAATAGATCGTTCGGTTAATGGATGTTCGGATAATCGATGCTTTACTGTAGCAAACAATTATAATACATAACTTAACATTGTATAGGATAAGCTCCCACTGGAGCATTCCTCAGTACAGTTACACTTTGTTCATGTGCTGAGAATTACTAGACGTATTCAGTTCACTAGTTCAAATGGTTTCTGTCTCTGCAATCGCCGAAGGTCCAGCATTATCAAGCAGTTGTAGCACTTCAATGTTTTCGTGATCATGAAGTCTTCTTTTATATTTATCCGTTTAATCTCATCAGCAACTGTAGGCATTTTTAAGCTCCGATGGATGTCATCATTTCTTACGTGTCAACAATACTGTGAAGAACCTTATTTTGAAAAGTCCGAATCATTTTAATATTAAGATTTCTTAGTACAACCCCAAAGCTGTTCACCATACACCCAAACTGGTTTCAAGACTTGTTTGTATAACAACAGCTTGTTATGCAGCGACGGCTCAGAGTGTCTTCCAAGCAGCCACCACATTACGCAGCGACAGCTCAGAGTGTCTTCCAAGCAGCTACCACATTACGCAGCGACAGCTCAGAGTGTCTTACAAGCAGCTACCACATTACGCAGCGACGGCTCAGAGTGTCTTCCAAGCAGCTACCACATTACGCAGCGACAGCTCAGAGTGTCTTCCAAGCAGCTACCACATTACGCAGCGACAGCTCAGAGTGTCTTCCAAGCAGCTACCACATTACGCAGCGACAGCTCAGAGTGTCTTCCAAGCAGCTACCACATTACGCAGCGACGGCTCAGAGTGTCTTCCAAGCAGCTACCACATTACGCAGCGACGGCTCAGAGTGTCTTCCAAGCAGCTACCACATTACGCAGCGACAGCTCAGAGTGTCTTCCAAGCAGCTACCACATTACGCAGCGACGGCTCAGAGTGTCTTCCAAGCAGCTACCACATTACGCAGCGACGGCTCAGAGTGTCTTCCAAGCAGCTACCACATTACGCAGCGACAGCTCAGAGTGTCTTCCAAGCAGCTACCACATTACGCAGCGACAGCTCAGAGTGTCTTCCAAGCAGCTACCACATTACGCAGCGACAGCTCAGAGTGTCTTCCAAGCAGCTACCACATTACGCAGCGACAGCTCAGAGTGTCTTCCAAGCAGCTACCACATTACGCAGCGACGGCTCAGAGTGTCTTCCAAGCAGCTACCACATTACGCAGCGACAGCTCAGAGTGTCTTCCAAGCAGCTACCACATTACGCAGCGACAGCTCAGAGTGTCTTCCAAGCAGCTACCACATTACGCAGCGACAGCTCAGAGTGTCTTCCAAGCAGCTACCACATTACGCAGCGACAGCTCAGAGTGTCTTCCAAGCAGCTACCACATTACGCAGCGACGGCTCAGAGTGTCTTCCAAGCAGCTACCACATTACGCAGCGACGGCTCAGAGTGTCTTCCAAGCAGCTACCACATTACGCAGCGACAGCTCAGAGTGTCTTCCAAGCAGCTACCACATTACGCAGCGACGGCTCAGAGTGTCTTCCAAGCAGCTACCACATTACGCAGCGACGGCTCAGAGTGTCTTCCAAGCAGCTACCACATTACGCAGCGACAGCTCAGAGTGTCTTCCAAGCAGCTACCACATTACGCAGCGACAGCTCAGAGTGTCTTCCAAGCAGCTACCACATTACGCAGCGACAGCTCAGAGTGTCTTCCAAGCAGCTACCACATTACGCAGCGACAGCTCAGAGTGTCTTACAAGCAGCTACCACATTACGCAGCGACAGCTCAGAGTGTCTTCCAAGCAGCTACCACATTACGCAGCGACAGCTCAGAGTGTCTTCCAAGCAGCTACCACATTACGCAGCGACGGCTCAGAGTGTCTTCCAAGCAGCTACCACATTACGCAGCGACAGCTCAGAGTGTCTTCCAAGCAGCTACCACATTACTCAGCGACAGCTCAGAGTGTCTTACAAGCAGCTACCACATTACGCAGCGACAGCTCAGAGTGTCTTCCAAGCAGCTAGCACATTATGCAGCGACAGCTCAGAGTGTCTTCCAAGCAGCTACCACATTATGCAGCAACAGCTCAGAGTGTCTTCCAAGCAGATACCACATTATGCAGCGACAGCTCAGAGTGTCTTCCAAGCAGCCCACATTTTCTTCTATTTTAATCCAAGTTCTCGTTTCTTCTCAACGTGTTCCACCTACGTTTGACAGTCAGAGTCATGCGCAAACACTTCACTGAGCTTGCGTGTGGAATTCTTTGCTGATCGATTACGATAGGTAAATAATCTGTTTTCCTGTTGGTGAAATTAATATGAGTAGAGTTGGTTTCATTCAGGTCGATGCACCATTTTTTTGTCCATCTAGTCTCGTACTCAACTACTGATCGTAGAGCGTCTGTTGCTTTACCAGTAGCTAGTAAAGCAGTGTCATCAGCGAAGTAGCTGTTGTCATCCCACCGCATTTAGTAATATCTCCTGTGTACGAAGAAAGAAGATGATTAGAAGAATGTTGGGGTAAGGAAAACAGAAGGTTGCTACATTAGGAGAACAAGTGACATGTTACACTGTGTCTACGGGGAACCAGCTATACACACAGTCGTATAGCAGAAAATTCACAGTTGTTTGATCGTTTAGAGAGGATGGAAGAGGGGAAGACTGCGACGAGAGTAGCTTTTCAGGTTGAAGTCCTGAAAGAAGAGAGGAAGACCCATGGCGAAATTGGAGGGATGCTGTCATAACGGATTTGAAAGAGAAAGATATCAACGAATACAATTACTCTAATACTTTGCAATTAGAGTAAAGTCGGGAATAGAAGAGAACAGAGAAAATTGACTACAAAGCTTTGAACCTGTATAAAAGCTATTCATAAATAAAGTGTTGCATACTTGTACGTTGTACTTTGCCGTTGTGGTTGGTTACGGTATATCCGTTACGTATTTCATGTACACTACTGTGATATACAAGTGTGTGTTATTTCTAATAAATTCGTTTAGGGTTTCAACCGACTATCGTAGTACGAAGTTTTCAAATCAGATTTTCTGAAACCAGTCTTCTCCAACACTCAAGACCATTGCATTGCAGTGGAATATGAAACGAAAATAAACGGGCTTTCAGAATTTAGGTCTTTGAGTCAAAAAGTTTTTGTCGAATTCTTTTGAGTGAAGCCCTACTCTGCTTAGATTCTGATAGCTTTTGTCATACAACGACAACTTCGGGGGCTGTGCAAGCCACAGGCAAGCCCGTTGTCCACTATTCCGCCGTGGAGACAACGATGATGTCAAACACCCTTACTCGTATTATAGGTGTCATGTATTCAAACTAACCTTAGGGAAGATAACCAGTGTGTTAACTTTAGAAAAAGGAATCAAGCGTGACACAGTTGGCAGCATATCAGAATCAGTTTCAGAGTCAGACACACGTGACAACATTATTGACCTAAACAATATACACAAACAAAATCAGGAGTACGGCATTCATTATTGAAGTGCTACAACTGCTTGATAATGCTCGACTCGTTCGGCGATTGCAGAGACCGAAAGCATTTGAAGTAGTGAACTGAATATGTCTAGGAATTCTCAGCGCATGAACACTGTGTAACTGTACTGAGGAATGCTCCAGTGGGAGCTTATCCTACACACCGTTAACTTACGTATTAGAATAAAATTGCTTGATAGTTTTTTAACTAGTTGCAATGAAGTTAAGTAATTAAAAAAATCTTCTTTTTCCATCTCCTTAGTATTTCCTGTTCGTTTTCATTCGTAATCCACGATTCACATCCACATAGCGGCGTCAGTCTGAGTTTAATAAAGTCTTACTTTTGTGCTGACTCCACTCTTAGTCTTCCCAGCACCTATTCGCTTTGCGCAATCTCGCCTCAATCTGCTTTTCTTCTTGACATCTACATGCCCCAAATACACAAAGCCTTCCACCTCTTTCAACTCTATTTTCCCCAGATGCAGTTTTCCACCAGACTATCCATAACCTGGAGACACCACCTACTCTGATCATCTTACACTTTTTTTGGATTCAAATGCAATCCCAACTTGGGCGCCTCCTCTATCAGCCTTTTAGATCTCTTGCCCACTCGCTATCAACGCCACGTCGTCTTCATATCCGATCACCTGATGGCTTACTGCAATGTACAGGCAACAGGATGAAATAAGTAACCTCTTGAACAGTGCGTTATGTTACGCAAAAGTAAAGAATAAGAATCTTACGAGAACCTTCATTTTTGCTGATCGTATTTTGAAGCAAGTTTTCAACAATAACTTATTATTATACAATTCAGGACTTACATAATTCAGTCGGTTAAATTTTTTTTCTAAACCGAACTAGTTTCTTTTTTTATTTTTGACAAAACCGGCTGAACAAACTAACGGGACAGGATATGAATACAAAACCGTGTCGAGGAGGCGTTAACAAAGTTTTCTCATTACGCGAGTTGTAAAACAACGTAATTAAATAAGTGTACAATGTGGCGTCTTGAAGTTTGCATAACGTCAATAAGACAGTTCGTAGCACGGGAGCAATCGTTACTAGCAACCGAAGATAAGGTTCTAATAACAACAACACAAGGCGTGTTCGAAACTGCGTGTGCCTGTGGGTGTACCCGAAATGATGATTTGTGGGACAACACATGACTGTAACTAAAACACGGTAGACCAGTGCCAGATTTAAGATTTTTGAGGCTCTAGGCCAAGTTTTCTGAGCCCCCCCCCACTTGGAACATTGAAGTCAGTTTCTGAGGGACATTTAACTGCAGGGCTATCATTAGAAACTGCTGTAGTTTTAAAAAATTGATCTAGTTTTTGAGATTTTTTTATTGTTTTCAAATGAGATTCCTCTATAATGTTTTTTTAGCTTACGGGGCTCCACTCGCCGTGTGAATGTTTATGTTAATGTTCATGGTGAATACGTTTAGTGTAAGGATTCAATTCTATGTTCATAAAGTTTTCACAGTAGACTAATAAATGTCAACGAAACAACACGCTGCCCACCACACAAAGCTAGAAACCTTCTTTATGTTCAAAACAAAATAAAAACATAATCTCAAATCGCAAACCGCTCAGTCACAACGCAGATAAACAATGATAACAAACAAGGGTGGTCGTGTAAATTCGGAGGCAATATAGCGGACGTTCAAATTTTACATGCGCAGGTTAGTTTTCAAGGATGCCAACGTCTTAAAAATAAGCGCGCAATATTTAAATAAGAACCGTCTTCCATTTGTATTATTAACAAAAATTGATCATTTAATATCAAACAATCATACTTAAATAAATCAAAGTGCCTCCTACTTTTATAAAAAGACTTCTGTTAAAATTCCGGCACTGCGGTAGTAGGCACTACACGAAAGTAAAACATTGTAGACAGTTGTGGGTGTATCTTTCTGTTATTCCGTAAACACACAAAAATTATATAACAGAATATATGATACGTACAGTCATGCTACAGTTTTAACATGGAGTATTTATTAAACCAGAGAAATTAAATACCTGATTTCTTTGTATTACTAACATGTTTTTCATTATTCCTTTGTAAGTAACTCGTTGAGTTTCCGGCAGGTCTCCTCTGTAATATCTTCAAATAAATACACTGCAAGTAGGTTCATTTTCACCTCACGCTCGTTTCACAGAAATTATTCTGTATCTTCTGCACAGAGGTTTGTTTGAATTGTAATTGAATGTTTCGTTTACGATACATCTAACGGATGATTTTAAATAAATCGTCTTATTTAAACAAATCGTCGATTTATTTAACTTAACTATTTAAAGATACGAACTTAAAAGTATCTTGTAACACAGATAACATTGTTTATAATAAAATAAAACCTAAAAATAATTTCAACATTCATAATAAAAATGGAGTTTACAAAAAAGAATGTGCAGATTGCAATAAATGTTACGTAGGCCAGACTAAGAAAAAACTGTTCGAGGGACATCGCACCTAATATTTACACAGCTAATATTTACAAATCTAATTTAGCCCCACACTGTTTAAACAATAAACATAAATTTCCAGACATTGAAAATCTCAGATTAATTAAAAACGTACAAAAAGGTAACAAAATGAATCTCTGGGAAAATCTTAATATTTACAAACACAATAATAATAATCTACTAATTAAAGAACAAATACAATTTAAAACAAAACAAGATGATTTGTTTCAAATAATACATTTATTAGATTAATTGATTAAACATTAAATATATAATATGTAAATAGCTACTACATAAACATTAAAACAATCTAAAATAGAATCGAAGTAAATTCGATTATCCGTTAGCTGTATTGTAAGCGAAACATTCAGTTACAATTCAAACAAACCTCTAAAGATACAGAATAATTTCTGTGAAACGTGCGTCAGGTGAAAATGAACCTACTTCCACTGTATTCATTTGAAGTTATTAATATGTTTTTGTAATATTTTTTGTAATTTTTGTAATATTGTAATGTTTTGTAATATCTTTGATTTAATATTTTTGTAATTTCAAGCGAATGGCACGGTAACGCGTTAACTGTACGAATGTCTTTATCAACGATGCTGTTGTAAATAAAATTTAATTGTGTTTTGTGATTTGCGAAGTTTGAATTTGTGACTCTTGGACAAGGCGAGTACTGTTTAGTCTTTAACGAGGATCCACCACACAGGACTAATACTCATCGTTGATATAAAACGTTTAAGATGTGTTTTTCAGTCTCTAAGTCGACTCAGCCTGTAGAAATGAGTACCTTGTATAAAGTTCTGGGATAATAATAAGTGTCTGAAGCGTAGTGATGGCCACGCTGCCTTCCCGTATGCCGAACGGCGTGCCTTGCCTCGTTCCTACACTGCTTAGGTTACAAAAACGATCCATTATTATTATTACTATACACGGTTTGCCAACCTGAAGTAATAGGCCTACGCTAAGTGGTTCCAGGATGGATGTGAATGCCTAAATTAGAAATGGGTTTTTTAGTTGGTGAGAGTCCCAGACACCAGGGGACACACGGTTTCCTCTGACGGTGCATAAAGCACTTTCCGCTCTTAGAAAAAAAATTAGACAGTTTAGGAGCGTAAGGTTGTCTTTCAGAGGAAGAAGGAGGTAGGTGGTGAAACTGCACACCGAGAGGCACGAAGCCACGTGATGGAGAGTTGGCAGAGAGCTTAGGACCAAGAAGAATGAGGTCGCAGGACGAGAAGGCTCATCAAGCAGGAGCATGGGGAGATCGATTTTTATCTCACCCAGTTTCTGACTGGATACGAGTATTTTCGATCTTATCTGAAGAATGTTGGAAAGGCCGAGTCACAAGAGTGCGTGTACTGCCCGGGAGCTGCGGACGTGTCATCCATACGTCTACGACAGATGGGAGCAATGTAGAAGATTGTTGCAAGAGGATGTTAAGAAGGGGATCTCCCCAGATAATATCGTCGAAGCGATGCTTCGAAGGGAAGACACCTGGAACTGTGTGGCAAGCTTCGCAGAAGAGATTCTTCGGGCTAAGAAAAAATACTTGGACAACATAATATAGATGAAGAATAACAAGTCAGTCGTGACACCTAGGGCTTAAGAACAATAGGTCTAGCCCGAAGTAATATGTCAAACAGTTCCAGGTTAGAAGAGAAAAGGAAAGGGATGTGGTTTTTTAATGGGTCGGGTATAATACCCAAACCTACAGACCCCGGAAGTGTGCACCCTTCCGGACATTTGTTCGGCAAATTTGTCCACCTATCCTGGCAAAACCAAACACGGTTTAGCAGAAAACGTACCGGTAGGCCATCTGTTACCGACTCATTAGTTTGAGAAAGCATTTCGTAATGCGGTCTTCCGTAAGGTTTTAAAGAAAGCCTTCGTTTTACTGGTTATAAACTATGATTCATATGAGATACGGCCAGGTGATAACCACAAAAGACGTGATATTACCATTGATATCGTGTATGAAATTGACAGTGTGAACGGTTTCTCAATTTAGTGTAATTTTCAGTGTGGAGACTACCTTTCATGTATCAAGACATGTTCAGAGACACAATATAAGAATATGGCCTGATATATATCTTTGATGAACATTCGAGGCTTAAAGTTAAAGCATGGTGCGCCGTGGCTAAAGATCTTGTGATTGTCTTTTTCGTAGGAGAAAAAAAGGTGTATCGTGGAATGGGAATTGGTAGAGGACTAATTGTAAACGACAGTTTAGTTGAGTATAGCAGAATTACTATATTTGTGAAAAACTCTCAATGCAAACCATAACGTTAGACTTTTGGTCGTAAATGTCCACTGTTACGACGACGTGCTCCCAAATTTAGTGTTTAATTAATTAAGATTGAATTACTTACATTAATTTAACTTCATTTTAGGGGAAATAATTGCATCCAAAACACAGGGTACTAACACTTAATTGCAGACTGATTAAAGGTACTTATATTTAATTGCAGTCTCGTTTAAGCGATTATGATAAACTGTCCGCGTGGAGTATTAATTAAGATAACCGCCTCTTTGTGTGTAGGCGCTTGTTAGATCAGTGAAGGTCAGGCGGCAGGCTTTGGCTGTGCGCAGTCATGTACAGGTCGACAAGGTAGCGCCGATCCAGAATAGGGCAGTGGCGAAGCTAGTAGTTAATGAATGGGTAGGCAAAAATCTTATCTTAAATTTTTTTTTAAGGAATCACTAAAAGGATGGTGGTTCAAATCGGACGCTGAGGTAGAGTTTGCTGTAAGCGAATGGTTCCACAAACAGCCGTAAGAATTTTACTAGCAGGGAATCTACAGGTCGGTGCAACAGTGGAACTCATGTCTTAATGTTAATGAAGACTTCTTTTAAAATCGTTGAATAAAAAATGCTTTACAGCTCTATACGTGTTTCTATTGAACAATCCTTGTATTAGTCATACACAATAATACAACTGATTGAACTTCAAATTTTTAAACTTTATTAGTTTATATATATATGTTTAATGTTACAAATAATTCAAATAACAATCTTGATCATCTGTTAGTTCAGCGGAATAACAGGGACACTTTTAATAACCGCATAAAATAAACACACTTATAAACAACACAGCGCGCTTTAACTTGAATGTTTGGACCACAGAAGTGAGGCATGCCTCAACGCTCCATGTGTACAGCACGGGACAATCCCCCCTCCCTTCACTTCCCTATCACTCCGGCACATTGCTTACATACGATGTATAATAAAAACGCTGAGGCAAGTTCAGGTTGCCTCATTCGCTTTAAACGAGCTATGCCGAGTCTCACCTGTCACCATCTAGCGGTCGCTCAGTAAAGCACGTTTCGGCCTAATACATTCGACAGTCGCGGTAACAATGTATAATCTTTACCGCATCTTTAACAAATACATTCTTTTACAGCAGCGTTTATGTGACAAGCCACTTTCATTAAAAATGTAGAGGCGCGTATAAACATAACAGATTTTTCAAGACGAGGTAACCTAAATAACTGTTTGTAGTGTTCAACACTGTATACATTGTACTTAACAGACCTCCATAGTAAAAAAGTACTGCATAATATGTGAAATTGGCCTACCTTTATTACATAGAAATTGGAGGAGTAAATTTAGCTTATTTGGGTTCAGCGATACAGAATCAGAAATAGATAGCCGTATATGTGAAGAACGAAAGGCGATTGGAATGTTGAATTCATTTTTTTGCAGTATAGTAGACTAATATTATGGCTAGACCAATCATATGTAGATCAATAGTAGAATTATATTAGTCTATGGGGGTGGAGTAATGGACAGCGAATAGAAGACTACGAGCTACGGAATGAATTTTTGGAAAAGAGCATCAAGGAGGCAGAGAATAAGATATACTGCGAGGAATGATGATTTTGAGAAGGATATAATAGAAATTGTCGAAGGAAAATTGTTACGATGTACTAGATTGTGAGGATGATGGGGCACAGATGCTTTGCGAAGGATTTTTCATGGGCGGATTATTAACCAAGATTTTTCCATGGTGCCCTGGTTATTCATGTTAAATAGGGAGAGAGGCGTTGGCGGAAGTCGGAGTCACCAGTTATAACCCACTTTGAAAGCTATGTCACCGTGACCTACCCAATGGGCGGGGTTGTAATCCTCCGTAACCCCCTTTGGCTACAATACTGTAGCATCCCTATATAACCAAACTTAACCTTCGCAGCGCTCGTAACGCGGCCGTATGTTTGTCTGCTATCTACTTACTGCCATATTTAAGAAACTCGGCTAGAAATTTAGGAAATAATGGAAATCGATTTGAAATTGCGGAACGTTTACTTAAAGAATAGCAACATGGAATGTTAGGACGCGGAAATACCAGAAGTTACTTTTATCAAATGACGCGCTATTGGAATCATGGGTAACCGAACAAATAAATACTGGAAACCTAATATTACCATTAAACCCTCAGCAGTTTGAAGGACACCATTCAAGAAGACTTCTATCAGGGGTAGGAGTGTAAGTAGTTAGCATGTAAAAAAGTGGTGGTGTATCAGTAGCAGCAGCAGCAGGTGGTGTAGTTGGTGTAGGAGGGGTAGGAGTAGGAGCAGGTGACGTGGAAAGAAGTGGAGGAGGAGGACTACCATTAGAGCATTAGTAGGTGATTGATGTAGGAAGAGAACGAGGAGAAATCTGTGTAAGGGGTGGAGGAGGAGGAGGAATAGTAGTAACAGGAGCAGATGGTACAGGAGGAGGAGGAGGTGTAATTGATGTAGGAGAAAGATTAGTAGGAGTAGGCGGTGTGGGTAGTGGCGGATGAGGAGGAGGAATAGTAGTATTAATAGGTGGTGTAGGAAGGGAGGGAGGAGACGGTGGTGTATAAGGAGGACTAGGTGTAAGAGGAGAAGGAGGAGGAGGAGGAGCAGGAGTAACAGGACCAGATGGTGCAGGAGGAGGAGTAGCATTAATAGGTGGTGTAGGAAGGGAAGGAGGAGAAGGTTGTGTATGAGGAGGAGGAAGTGTACGAGGAGGGGGAGGAGCAGTAACGGAAGCAGATGACATAGAAGGAGGAGGAGGTGTAGTTGATGTAGGAGAAAGAAGAGTAGGAGTAGGCGGTGTGATTTATGGGGGAAGAGGAGGAAGAGATGGTGTAGTTGGCGTATGAGGAGGAGAAAGTGGTGTAAGAGGAGAAAGAGCAGGAGGAGGAAGTGGTGGTGGTGGAGGAAGACGAATAAGAGGAAGAGGTAGAATCGTTAGCGGTCACAGAAGATTTATTAAAATTACTACCTAAAGTAAAGATACCAATCTTCCATAAGACGTCAAACGGGAATCACGTACTTAGCCGTGAATATACAGCGTACTTATAGTGTAATGTTTGTTCGGCCGTAATAGTCGTGAAGCAGTGTAACCATAAAACAGACACAGCTAAAGTAGATAGAGTAGAGAGAACGACGACGGTGGATAAGTCATTGACCATGATGAGGAGCTGTGTGCGCGCGCGCGCGCGTGTGTAACCGCCAAGTCGGTAATTGGACAAGCTCTAATTCGCTTAACTGCAACCATCTCCCCGTGATATGTATTCAGGTAACCTTTAATTATCATGACTACGGGGCCGACAGACCGGCCTACACGTCCTGCTGGCTACTCCGATACGAAAAGAAAAAAAAAATACATTAAATAATAATAATAATAGTTTCATTATTACGATTATTATTAACGCTATATTAAGTAACATATCAATTCGGTGGGCAATTTAAGCTAACGGCCCATCGTCGACAGTACAACTCGAATAGAAATCAATTAACAGGAATTAAATGAATACCGTCGCCGAACGTAAACTTTTTTCTTCTTCCTTCTCCTCTTCTGATTCACTTTTTCCGATACTTCGTTACAGCGAAGCAATGCACTTCATTATATTAATTGTGTGCGATGCCGACGTTATAATGACCGTGGAAATTGTTAACGATTTCTCTAACGCTTTGTTCTTCAAAAAAGTGTGTTTATATCCTGTATCCTTTAGAGTTTATTCTGTCTAATTTTCTCTTTCTCTTTATTTTTCTTCCTCCTTACAGTTTTGGGCCGACTCGATTCGCGCATTTCAAGTTTCCTTATCTAAAAATATGGAATTTTTCTGCTGTTGAGGTTTTATTTTTTTTAAATGATAATAGTGGCAAAGTTTTTTTATATAAACTCATATCTCTTTATAAGTAACTCGATGAGCTTCTTGCATTATTATTGTGTAGTATCCTTTGGGAAAATATGAAAAATTATAACTACGTTGCAGTAATAAAATAATAAAAATAGTTAAAATAATAAAAAAACAGCCCTAGGTCTGCAATGGGAGACTCATGGTTTTCGAACCTTATGGTTCTAGCTTCAGAGAAAGACTTATTAGAGTCGATTCCTAATGAAGAAATAATTTTGCCTCCTCTTTATCGTCATCGCAGAGGAAGAAGTTACTGTGCCGAATATAAGCCAAACCAACTAGGACTTCATCGAACCATTATTTTTTCATTTTTTCTTCTTTACAATACTATGGTTGCAAGAACTATGCGTCGTACAGTTATCGTTTCCATTTGTACACATTACTCATACCGGCCACAAGACAGTCTTACGTTGTCACGCTGGTTTCGGTCACTGAATTTGTCGTTAACTGTGTGTGCCGTCGACCTAACGTGACCTACTGGCTCCAAAGTAGGGAAACTCTTAACTCTGCCTGTTATACGTTATGCAGAATTTGATATCCTTCTTGGTATCTGTGGAGGCTGGAACAATGAATTGTAGATATTTTCGTTTTCAGTTGTGTCAGAGGCTAGTAGCTATTTACAATAAGAATATATTGTAATTTGTTACAAAATTTTAACAAAATTATAACAGCTAATCTATAGACAGAGTAGAACTAGTAAACAGAGTTCTAGGCAACAGAACGTTATTTTATTGTAACCTAAATTACACAAGAACGAAACGAAATTATGTCGTTGCGATCTAGGAATACGTTGCTTAGTAATACTTAAAAATTAGGACGAGAACGGAATGAAATTATTACGTTGTTACCTATGAATAGTCTACGTAAAAATTACGCCGAGAACGGAACGACATTATTACGTTGTTGCCTAGGAATACGTAAACATTACGCCGAGAACGGAACGAAATTATTACGTTGTTGACTAGGAATACAAAAAATTACGGCGAGAACGGAACGAAATTATTACGTTATTGCCTAGGAATACTTAAATTTTACGGCGAAACGGCAACGACGCCGTAGTTTTTACGTTGCTGCCTACGATTACGTAAAAATTACGATGAGCAGGGAACGAAATTATTACGTTTTGCCTAGGAATACATAAAAATTACGGCGAGAACGGAACGAAATTATTTCGTTGTGATCCAGGACTACGTAAAAATTACCCAAGAAAGAAATGAAATTATTTCGTTGTGATCCAGGGCTACGTAACAATTACCCAAGAAAGAAACGAAATTATTTCGTTGTGATCTAGGAATACGTTGCTTAGTAATACTTAAAAATTAGGACGAGAACGGAATGAAATTATTACGTTGTTACCTATGAATAGTCTACGTAAAAATTACGCCGAGACGGAACGAAATTATTACGTTGTTGGCTAGGAATACATAAACATTGCGGCGAGAACGGAACGAAATTATTACGTTGTTGCCTAGGAATTACGTGAAAATTTCGGCGAAACGGCAACGAAATTATTACGTTGTTGCCTAGGAATACATAAAAATTACGGCGAGAATGGAACGAAATTATTACGTTGTTGCCTAGGAATACATAAAAATTACGGCGAGAACGGAACGAAATTATTACGTTGTTGCCTAGGAATATATAAAAATTACCGCGAGATGGGAACGAAATTATTACGTTTTTGCCTAGGAATACATAAAAATTACGGCGAGAACGGAACGAAATTATTACGTTGCTGCCTACGATTACGTAAAAATTACGACGAGCAGGGAACGAAATTATTACGTTTTGCCTAGGAATACGTAAAGATTACGGCGAGAACGGAACGAAATTATTTCGTTATAAGTAAACAAACGGAGTTATGTCACCGTTTCTTTTCCTGTCCCTCCTTGTGAATCCCCCGATACCTCGTATACATAACACAAGACTGAAATTTCGTCACGATCTACAACAACATTACGCTGGACTGAAATGAATTTATACGGTACATTTATTATGTGTTACAACGAAATAACTTCGTCCCAATCTCGTGTAAATTTTACGTAGGTCTACGCAACAACGAAATAAATTCGTTTCGTTCTTGCGAAATTTTTTCGTACACCTAGGTCAGACGGAAATAATTTCGTGTTTTTCTTGCGTAATTTTTACGTTACTAGAAATATAATTGAGGGGAAGAAAGAGGGAAGACGAAAGGAAAAATGATATGCGTAGGATACAATGAAGTATGTCCAAGTCACGGGCGATCTGATCCTCGACTGAATATTGTGGAGGGATGATTCTGCACTAGGTTGCTAGCTCATTGTTTCGAACGAATTTTTGTAGGAATGCTTAGCCGTCTTGCGAAACTACAGGACGGCTACAAATAAACGTCGTCGATACTAACTCCTGTGAAGTAGAACTTGCCTAACTCCGTAATCTCTATAAATATAAAGTTTCATGTAATTAAACGTAAAGGCATTGGATGGCATGGAATTGTAGCGTACACACTACATTCTTCTTCTTCTTCTTCTTCTTCTTCTTCTTCTTCTTCTTCTTCTTTTACTTCCTTCTCCTTCTTCATACATGATAACTGGTTGCTAGAGGTTCTTTACAAATTATGCTGAATTTAATGTTATCTGTGTCGTAAGTTACATTGAAAAGTGAAGTTTTTAAAATTTTGTGGAAGTGAAACAGAATTTTCGTGTAAAAATGAGGTTTGTTTAAATTGATGAAGCTACGTTAGCGGTTATAATCACAAATAGAAATTACACTGTTGCACACCACTATAGAAAAAATTCCTGATATCGGGAATTGTTTGTGTGCAACGGTGTAATTCCTGATATCGGGAATTGTTTGTGTACTGGTGTGCAACGGTGTAATTCCTGATATCGGGAATTGTTTGTGTACTGGTGTGCAACGGTGTAATTTCTGTTTAAAAATGAGGGCTCTCCAAATCTTCCTCCTACGTGACAACTGGTAGGTAGAGATTCTTAAAAACAATGCCGCGTTTGATGCTAGTTATCTGTATAAATCACTTGAATAAAAAAAGGTTTTGAAGACTTTCGTGTTTTCCAGTTTGATTGTGTTTTAATCATTTGTAAGTAAATAAGTAGTTGAAATCCAGTTCCTTGTACATTTTCCATTTTTGTTTAAAAAAGTCATTTCGAAATTGACAATCGAAAAATTTATAATAAAAGGTGGTTGTAGAAGAATAATTAGTTTTAATTACTATGTTTTAGTACTACAAAAAATTGTTAGTTTTGTTGTATCTTGATGTATACGATCGTTCCAAAAAATGATAACGCGAAAATCTTTTTTGGAATTTTCGAGCCCAAGACGATCACAATTCCGTACCGTACTGGACGTTAAAATAACCAGAATAATCCGGCGAACAGGTAGTGTTTTCGGCTTGGTGCTGAAGCGAGAGAATTCGCCACTATGGTCTGTTGGATTTTGTGACCTAAACCTTAATTAGGTTTTCGTTTCTGTAATTAAAACTTTACATGTTTTATAAATCTGTTTAGAATATATTGTGTTCACTTGTAAGCCCGTTTGCCTCAAACAGCTGTCCATTAAAAGTAAATAAATTGCACGTTATCTCTTAATTAACGGCGAAAAGTAAAATGCAAATGATAATGTACAGAGTAACAACGGCGACAGCTGGTAGCCTATATGTAACGTAATTATAATTTGTATGGAGTTAATAATATAGTTTTTAGGATCTGTTAATTCTATTAATATAACAGAATCAATTACAGTCGAACGTGGATTAACCAGAACATAAATGATCGGAGAGGTTTCTCACTGAGTTAAAAATGAAAAATAGTTTTCCGAGAGACGCAGTGGCGTATCTAAAATACGGTATTTGGGGGGGGGGTCCGCGGTCGAGTCGAAAAAAGATAAACAAGTTTTTCATACATAATAAAAAAATAATAAAACTAATCAATATTACTATCTTTAAAGTGTTTGAAAACCGTCCTGAAATCAGTCCCATTAAAGTAAACGGCAATAACACAACAAAAAACGCTAACACGATACTTATTGATTGAATTGCTTTTTCTATATTACAAAACTTCAAATGTTGTGTAATAAACCTGTTTGTATATTTAAATAAGAGTTACTACTATATTAGCGTGCACAGCTGAAAACATAATAAAACAGTCAAAAATTAAGAGATTAATAAAATTCGTCAACTTTTTACCATCCTCTGGGCCCCCCCGCCCGTTCACCCCCTGAAGAGACGAAGCGTTCTAGGAGACAAACTACTTCAGTTTATGAAACACGATCTCGGTTTCGTTTCTAGAAAATTGAAAAGCTCGTAGCAGCTGTTGGTTTCTGAGATGTTACGCAGATGGTTGTCATCTTACTGCTCTCTTCTCCAAGCCCCTGTTTTGTTTAAATATTTAAGGGATCTGGCATAAACTGCCGAAAAACTGAGCATGTGTACTACCGTTACAATTACTGGAATTATCGCGCAGGCCGGCCGTAGATTTCTGTATGAAAGGAGACGACCCATTCATACATCGGATATTACAAATTGATATAAACGTTTTTTTAATTGCTAGTAATGTTTGTTTAAAATATTTCCTGGGTTGTGTAATTTCTGAAACGATTCACGTTTTTATAAACTTTATATTCTTAATACCATCAGAATGTGCGTCAAAAAACAACACACACATTGTACTACAGAATAACATATATTGTTTAGCGGAGACAGACATCGTACTTCAAGAAAAGGAACATTAATAAAAATAAGTCAATACATAGTTTATGAAGGAAAGGAAAGTATATCAATACAGAAAGGAAAATATTTTTAAAAATCTTGAGATCAATAAAAGATGGAGAACTTCACAGAAGACGCCACAATAATGAGCTACACGTATAGCGAAAACCACAGACGTAATAAAAAAAGAAGGATTACTTTCTACGAACGTATTCAAAGAATGAATCCTGACAGACTAACAGGGCAGCTTTTTAACTAGGTATTTCAGAAAACTCAATGTGTCTAATACGTGGTTCAAAGAAACAGAAAAAGACATAGAAGAACTCCAGATTACTCAAGAAGACATTGAAGAATGCTTGCCACTTAAAAGGGAATTAAAAAATGCCCAAGCTTTTCAGAAAACCCCCAAGGAGAGGACAGGTACAATCTGGACTGACGAAAGGAGGGAGAGACGTCGATCAAAAATGAAGGAGATATGGGAGAGAAGAAAAAGGCGGGAACCATATTTGAACCAAACGTAATCCACAGTGGCTCATACAAAAAAAAAATCAAGTGGAGTAAATACACTGTCTCAAACAACGCAGAATTAAAATATGCTGGCACAATAAAGTATGTTCCCTGCATTTTACTTAATTAACAAACTTTCGTTAGTGGATTGTAGATTCAAAAATATAAAATATCAGTTATTGTCTTCAATATTTTTCAGTGACTTTCGATAAGCCCTCTCAATTGTTTCAGTCATGTTCGGATCGGAACAAAAACCACATTGCAATAACATACTAAAGAAATTATGTCTGCGGTTCAGTTGTTGGTATTTTGTCACGTGGGGGCTCTCAACTCTTGGTAAATGTGGTACAGGAGAGCTCCATTAGGACCGGACAATTAAAAACATTGTTCTACGCACATACTTTCGATAGTTCATTGAAACAAAGGCTTAATGTAGAGAGTAGGCCGTAAGTCTTTGACAAAATTCCATTTGATTACAAGCGATTTTTGGCCTATCATTGTATTCTTCGAATACAATTTCGTCATTAGAACAAAAGCCTAAACATTCTTTTGTTCATTCAACAAAAATAATAACGTGATTCGAAATCACAAACTAGAAATTAAAATATAATAATAGCTCAGAATGTGTAACTGTAAACAAATCGACGTGAAAATTAGAGAACAAAAACGTTAGGCGTGGCAGGGAATGGTCGGTCGCCAGCGAAACAGAAAATCATTAATTGACAATTTAATATAATTAGCGATACGGATGTACTTCCGGTCGATCGTTAATGATTTTTAGTTTTTAAATTTTGCCCTCAATTTGTTTGACGTCATTGAACGCGTGCCGGGTAGAACAGGACTGCCTGCTTACAATTCAATGGTCACGACTCGCAGTCCGGAAGCAATCTGTACACGACTTCCAGTTTTAGCTTTAACATTTTAATTTGTAATAATAATAATAATTATTATTATTATTAATATATTTTATAGATGATAATAACCTACAAAAGCCACGAGGTTGTCTGGCAGTGTGGGATTTTTACCCACTAAAATCATCGTCCATGATCGGTTTCGCATTATTTCGGCCTGGGGCGTGCATGCTTTGCTCAGCGAGTTACCGTCTATGGCTGGGACGCTTTCTTCTTGTTATCACGGTTCGGGCAGATATCCGTCGTCTTTATCACGACTCAGGATGCATTCTCTGTACACTGCGATTGCTTCCCAGTTGCCTTCAATCTGAGAGCATCAGTTCACCAATTCTATCAGGACTGAAGATTCCGATCCTTGAACTAAGATTCAGACGGTCATCCTCGAAACGTAAGCACTCGAAAAAAATGTGAAAAGTTTGTCTCTCCGCGATATGCATTGAGGGGATGCCGCCCTTCCCGTCCAGAGCAGATACGAAAATATCCACGGCCTGCCAAGAACTGCTTGAGGAAAACGTTTACCTCTCCATCCACGGTCCCAAGTTCCTGATGAGTCTTGCCGTCCAGTGACCTCTGGTGTCGTCGCCCCACATCTGGTGCCATAAGGCAATAATATGGGCACGGAGCTGGACAGCTGCGTCTACTCTCCCAAGATCTCCACTGCGCGCGTAGATAAATTTATTTCTATTATTTATAAATTCATTTTTATTTTTATTTATTTATCCTGTGCTAAATAATTATTATTGTTATTATTATGTAGATATCAAACTACAGAAATAAAGGATAGGTTCAGGACGGGATTAAGGCAAGATATCCCCTCTCTTCATATTTGTTTAATGTGTGCACTAAGAAAAGGAACAAGAAACACTAAGAAGGTTAGAAAGAAAGATCGTAAGACGTGTTCATGGTCCGGTTAAAGAAGATAACGAATGGAGAATAAGAGGTCACCAGGAGACAGATGAGCTATTGAATCATGAGGACATTGTAAGGTTCATAAAGGCTCAACGAATACCTTGGCTAGGTCACGTACAGCGGATATATGATCAGCGTATGCCAAAGAATATCCTGAGGCCGCAAGCCCATAAAGCAGAAATAGAAGCCGACCTAGGATAAGATGGTTGGATGATGTGCTGGAAGATCTCAGGAAGATGGATGTGAGGGGTTACGTTGAGATGGAAATGGATAGGAGACTTTGGAGAAGACTGCTGTTGGAAGCCAGGGCTCACGTTGAGCTGTAGTGCTGAAGAAGAAGAGTGTGCACTAAGAATGCTACCGAAGACATAAGCCCAAACACAAAGGGCATCGAGGTCAATAGTAAGAGACTTCGTTATACCAGATTTCATATGACATTTTCTAGTAATTAATTTCATATGAAATTATTTTGCAGTAGCCGCGACCTTTGGAAAAGAAATTAACAAAATACTCTTGTCTTCTGGAATTATTAAATAATGGTACTTGAAGTGAAAATGAAAGACTAAGATGGCAGATGTCAGGGAACGGGAAAGAATTCAAACAACTATTACGATAAATAATAGCGACACGGACTGGATAAAACAGTTGTGTTTCCTGGGAGTTCTTCCTGTGTTATTAGTCGCGTGATACGGTTCACCAGCTCCTGCCATGTTGAGCCCAAACTCTTCATTCTGAAAGCCAAATCCTCAACCATCTCCCATTCACTGCACCCTTACGGGCAGACTAGTCTGCAAACCAATGCCCTGCCATCCTATATCGTCTTCTCTTCATAGCTCTCTACAAACTTCTTCTTTCCCTCGCTGTTTTCAAAACTCCACTCATTTTGTTTTTAACATTCTTCTGTAACACCATATTTCAAATGTTTCTGTTGTTCTAGTTGTAAGACATGTTACGCCGTGGTCCAGTATTTAGACGTAGAGGTACCCCAGACGTTTCGGCCGCACCAACGGCGGCTATCGTCAGTGGAGCGGAAACAAAATAGTATAGCCCGCTGAAGAATAAACTGAAATTAAAATAAATAAAACTAGGGCTAAAAGTGACACGTGAGGGGCCAGAAAGAATATCTCCAGTGAGCAATTAGGGTGCAATAAAACTAAACCCAAGAAGGGTACTTTACAACTCCTCTATACCTGACGCATCCGCCCACAGTTATTGTAGTATTGAGCCGTTGCAAACTAACAGTTCACAATTCACGCTCAATAGCACGTGCTGGGTTCACACACGCCTAAACACACATATAACAAAAGAATAAACGATGGCAGCACGAATATTGTTCTATTGGCCTACACAATATACGTATACATGGACAGTACACACACGCGCCTCGGATTTCTCCGCATTGATGTGCAGTCCGGAAGCAAGGCGAGCCACCAGGCCAGTGGCTAAATCAAGATTCGCTGAGCTGGCGTGATACATGGCGTCACCGACACAAAGCGAGAGAGTGACTCCAGGCTGTACAGGCAGGTCGCTTGTGTACACTAGGTACAGAACGGGGCCTGGGACAGATCCTTGGGGAACGCCTGCTGCGACCGGTCGAACGGATGAGTTCGACCCATCGACGCATACCCTAAAGACGCGATCGCAAAGGTACCATTGAAGAAGATGAACGAAAGAGGCAGGGAGAGGGGCGTGGGCCAGTTTGTAGAGAAGGCCTTCGTGTTGCCAAAACCAGAAGCACGCTTCTGTAAGTAACAATTGTTGCGGCTGTTCAAGTTGCCACCTTGACTCAGACTACGAAATCTGTAAGCCAGTAAATCTGTTGTGCCGATCTCCTTGGGTTTCAGTAACAAACGCTTCTGATTTTACATTAATCTCATATTATTCTTTAGAGAGCTGTACTATTTTGTTCCCGCTCCACTGAAGGTGGCCAGAGCGCGGCTAATACGTCTCACAACTACGGCAAGTTTCTGCTGTTCGTTTTCCAGCTGTGACTACGTACTTATTGTCCAGGTTCCTCGTCCGTATAGTGAAATGCTCCAAACATGTAACATCATAAATTTATTCCTAAATCATAATCCAGTATGATACTAGATATGACACAAGAGTCGATGATACACTTTTTTCATATTTTCCTTCCCAATTTTAATATTTAAAGAATCCCTTTCGTTTCTACCGCTTTTCATGAATTTTATTCCCTATTAAGCAGTGGCGGCTGGTGCTTGAAGAATTTGGGGGTTGCAGTTGAGTTGGATGCAATTAAATTGTTTTATTCTCTGAACAGAAAATGTCCAAGTATCCTCCCCGCCAAATAATACACAAGGAAAGCAAAACAATGCAATTTTAGTGCCACACCCGCATAACCACGAATATTTACTCTATTATATTTGATCACACTTTGATTAAAATTTGAAAGGTCTAGTGTAGGCCTACCTAATCTCTTAATTTCAATTTTTTCCTCAATAGAACGTAAACTGAACGGCGTTTTTTTTCAGTTTTCGACAGAATTCATTGCGTTCTACCAGATCTTACACTATGACACCTTAATCCTTTATATGTACTATTATTTACATTTAACGATGAATTGGGCTGACACTAACAACGAGCTTCACAAAATATTCGACCGACACTAATACAAATTCCAACCTGGCGTACCACGTTTATTTACCAAAGACTGATGGCGCCATGACGTACAAGCGGGGTTTGCAGTTCCTAATCACACTAAGCGAGGCTATTGCACGGGGTTGTGTAACCGTGCAACCTAAGCACGGGCCGCCACTGCTATTAAGTAGTTATAGAATTTATTCATGCCGTATTGGGAAATGCCATTTGGGAAAACAAATTGAGAAGAAAATGAAAAGAAGAAGCTTCGATAGCTGAAGAATTGTCAGAGTATGTTAATAAAACTCCCATAAGTTTCTGTTTAGAGAAGGGATGTTTTGTGGAAATTAAAAAAAATAAATAACGTGTAAACAAATCAAGAGATGAAAGAAAAGGTATTTCTATTTATGAAATCGTTGGACTGTTTTATCTAAATTAGAATTGTGGATATTTGGAAAGTGGAGATAAGCAGAGAGTGATTTACAGGGTTAAACTCCTTCGGCATTTCCCACTGAGTTATGAAACCTAATATGGTGTCCTTTTATAAGTCTGGCTCCAAATAGAAATCCGTTTAGTAGCAAGTGTTTCCAGTTTAACATCAACTTCCACGGTACTAATATGAAGGGTGAGGTGCTTCTTGCAGAATTCTTCCAATGTTATGCTGGGCTGCCCAGACGAACCACAGTTGAGTTTGAATCCTCGATAAAAGAAATGAATACATAGGACTCTAAAATGCGTTACAATTACGCGAGAACGGACCGAAATTATTTCGCAGCCCTGTGCCAACGTAAAAATTACGCGAGAACAGACCGAAATTATTACGCTCCCCTATGCCAACGTACAAATATGCGAGAACGGATTGAAAATATTTCGCTGCCCTATGTCAACGTAAAAATACGCGAGAACGGACCGCAATTATTTCTCTGCCCTGTACCAACGTAAAAATTACGCGAGGATGTAACGAAATTATTTCGTTGACCTATGACGTCAACGTAAAAATTACGCGAGGACGTAACGAAATTATTACGCTGCCCTATTCCAACGTAAAAATACGCGAGTATGTAACGAAATTATTCGTTGATCTATGACGTCAACGTAAAAATTACGCAAGAACGAAACGAAGTCATTTCATTATCCTTAACCACCGTAAAAATTAAGCGAACGAAACGAAATTATTTCGTTGACCTAGGTCGTCCACGCACGAATTACGCGAGAACAAACGAAATTATTACGTTGTTGTACATGAGAATTACGCGAGATTTGCTTGGGCTATTTTATAACCGCAAGCCCACGTGAAGCCAGGCAATTTTCCACCTGAGAATGCGGCTGATACGTGTTGTCTATGTCAACTTATGTTGTGTTTGTTGTTATTCGTTTTTCACGTTTTGTGTTTATAGCTCAGACCTTATAGCAGTATTTTTTCCTGATCATTCTTGTGTATCCTGCGTCACCGGTATCATTGCAGTTTACATCATTATTACGCTGGATGGAAATGAATTTATAAAGGGCATTTAATATTTGTCATAACGGAATTATTTCGTTCCGATCCCACGTAACTTTTTCGTAGGTCCACGCGACTACGAGATAAATTCGTCTCGTTCTTACGAAATTTTTACGTAGACGCCTGAAATAATTTCTTTCCTGGAAAATTTTGACTCTTTGGCTCAGACCCATGACCAGTGGCAACGTATTATAGAGAAGGGAAAAAGAGTGAGGAGTATGAGAGGGGGTCGGAAAAAAGTAGTTTCATTTCGATCTAGCGAAATTTACATATGCCAAGACGAAACAATTTCGTTTCGCTGTCGCGTAATATTTACGTATGTCTACTTACAACGATATAATTTCGTTTCGTTCTCACGAAATTTGTACGTTCATCTAGGGTACAACTAAATTTCTTTACCGCGGGCGTCGTATATTAGAGGGGAGACAGAAAGACAGACAGAGTGAGAGAGAGGTGCCAAAGAAATAATGTCATTTCCTTCTGGCATAATTTTAACGTTTGCCAAGACAAAAGACAGTCGCGTAATTTCTACGTTACCTAGGTTACAACGAAATTCCTTTCGTTCTCCCGAATGTCTTACTTATGACTTACAACGAAAGCATTTTTCATAAAGAATTTGTACGCGTTAGCTCAGACCCATGACCAGTGGCAACGTGTTGTAGAGGAGAGGGAGATGGAAAGAGACTAGAAGACCGCCACCTTGATTAGGAGGAGGATTCCATCTCTAGTAAGAAAAGAAAACAACAAGCTAACTTCTTTTGTTTTAATTATTTAACAAAATCGTATTATTATATTGTGGCAATATCTATTTAGTATTCATAAATATGAAGTTGTAGTATTTTTTACACCTGAAGACGACCACAAATTTATAGAGCTCGAAACGTTTTGCCCGGTCCCAAATATCCGTAATATTATAGTGTGTAATAATAACTGCCATGAAATTGTAATTTTAAGATTCGAAATACTTTCGTTTCGTACTAACGAAATTTTCTTGTAACTTTATGAAGTCACAGCGAAATAATTTTTCCCGCGAAATTTTTACGCATTGGCTCAGAGCCATGACCAATGGCAACGTATTGTAGAAGAGTGAGTCAGAGCAAAATGTGTGTGTGTGTGTGTGTGTGTGTGGTGTGTGTGTGTGTGTGTGTGTGTGTGTGTGAGAGAGAGAGAGAGAGAGAGAGAGAGAGAGAGAGAGAGAGAGAGCGTGGTGGGCGCAAATAAACAGTTATCAACTTTGTCGTATTTTGTTGCATCTCTGCTATGTACAATTTTCCCTCGAACGAGGCCTTTCGGTTTCGTAGCCATTATCAAGATGTAGTAGGCCTAAGAACTTGATAATGGTTGCGAAACCGAAAGGCCTCGTTCGAGGGAAAATTGTATATAGCAGAGAAGCAACAAAATACGACAAAGTTGTTATGAAGACTGCTAACACAGATAAAATAGCTGATAACAGTTTTCGTTGTAGCGTAATTTACGTATGCCAAGACGAAAGAACTTCGTTTCGCTCTCACGTAAATTTGACGTATCTCTAACTTAAAACGATATAATTCATTTCGTCCTCGCGAAAGTTTACGTGTACCTTACAACGAAATAATTTTTCCCGTGAAATTTTTACCCATTGCCTCAGCCCAAGACCAGCGGGAACGTATCGTAGAAGAGTGAGAGAGAGAGAGCAAAATGGGTGTGAGACAGAGTGGTACTCCATGTGGAGTACCTCATCACATGGTACTCCACATTTTATTTCGTCCAGGAGCTTCAATTTTCTCCTCAATATCTTCTCTTCTTACACTGTTCCTGGCAAAACCGTTATTAGTAGATCATTCGTTCTTAGATGTGACCAATCTGGGACTGTAACAGTGGGTAGGAAAAAAACCCTGGTACAGAGACAGAGATACGAATACATAAAGAACTAAAAGAACGCAGCACATAACCTGTCATTTGCAGCGTGTATCAGGAACCGCGTCAGATCTTAGATGCAAGCTAAGTCGAGGGGTACGAGAGCAATAAAATATCCAGGGCGATTCACGCTTCGTATTTACGTAGGCGTAAATAACAAAGAAATAATTTCATTTAGTTCTCGCATAAATACTTTCGTACGTTAAGACGAAGTAATTTCGTTTTTGTCACGCGTAATGTTTACGTGATGTAAGACGAAAAAATTCTGTTGCGATCGCGCCTAAGTTATACGTAAGTCCAGACGCATTAATTTCGTTCCATCACGTAAAATTTATACGTACGTTAAGGCGAAATAATTTCGTTGCGATCGCGCGTAATCTTTACGTATGTGAACGCGACATAATTACGTAGCGATCGCGCGTAATCTATACGTACGTTAAGGCGAAATGATTTCGTTGAACTCGCGCGTAATTTTTACGTATGTAAAAGCTACTTCATTTTGTTACGATCGCGCGTAATCTATACGTATGTCAAGGCGACTTAATTTCGTTCCATCACGTGAAATTTATACGTATGTCAACGCGAAATAATTTCGTTGCGATTGCGCGTAATCTATATGTACGTTAAGCCGAAATAATTTAATTGAACACGCGCGTAATTTTTACGTATGTAAAGGCTACTTAATTTCGTTACGATCGCGCGTAATCTATACGTATGTCAACGCGAAATAATTTCGTTGCGATCGCGCGTAATCTATACGTATGTTAAGGCGGCATAATTTCGTTGCGATCCCACGTAAATTGTACGTATGTGAAGGGGAAATAATTTCATTCCTATCACGCGTAAATTATACGTATGGCAAGATGAATTAATTACATTGCGATAGCGCGTAAGGCATGGTAAGGCGAAATACTTTCGTTGCGATTGCGCGTAATCTATATGTACGTTAAGGCGAAATAATTTCATTGAACACGCGCGTAATTTTTACGTATGTAAAGGCTACTTAATTTCGTTACGATCGCGCGTAATCTATACGTATGTCAACGCGAAGTAATTTCGTTGCGATCGCGCGTAATCTATACGTATGTTAAGGCGGCATAATTTCGTTGCGATCCCACGTAAATTGTACGTATGTGAAGGGGAAATAATTTAATTCCTATCACGCGTAAATTATACGTATGGTAAGACGAATTAATTTCATTGCGATAGCGCGTAAGGCATGGTAAGGCGAAGTACTTTCGTTGCAATCACGAGTAGCTTATACGTATGTCAACACGAAATAATTTCGTTGCAATCACGAGTAACTTATACGTATGTCAACGCGACATAATTTCGTTTCGTACTAACGAAATTTTCTTGTAACTTTATGAAGTCACAACGAAATAATTTTTCCCGCGAAATTTTTACGCATTGGCTCAGACCCATGACCAATGGCAACGTATTGTAGAAGAGTCAGTCAGAGCAAAATGTGTGTGTGTGTGTGTGTGTGTGTGTGAGAGAGAGAGAGAGAGAGAGAGAGAGAGAGAGAGAGAGAGAGAGAGAGAGAGAGCGTGGTGGGCGCAAATAAACAGTTATCAACTTTGTCGTATTTTGTTGCATCTCTGCTATGTACAATTTTCCCTCGAACGAGGCCTTTCGGTTTCGTAGCCATTATCAAGATGTAGTAGGCCTAAGAACTTGATAATGGTTGCGAAACCGAAAGGCCTCGTTCGAGGGAAAATTGTATATAGCAGAGAAGCAACAAAATACGACAAAGTTGTTATGAAGACTGCTAACACAGATAAAATAGCTGATAACAGTTTTCGTTGTAGCGTAATTTACGTATGCCAAGACGAAAGAACTTCGTTTCGCTCTCACGTAAATTTGACGTATCTCTAACTTAAAACGATATAATTCATTTCGTCCTCGCGAAAGTTTACGTGTACCTTACAACGAAATAATTTTTCCCGTGAAATTTTTACCCGTTGCCTCAGCCCAAGACCAGCGGGAACGTATCGTAGAAGAGTGAGAGAGAGAGAGCAAAATGGGTGTGAGACAGAGTGATTGAGTGGTGGGCGTAAATAAATAGTTTTCGTTCTAACGTAATTTACGTATGCTAAGACGAAAGAACTTCGTATCGCTCTCGCGTAATGTTTACGTTGATCTAAGATATAACGAAATAATATCGTTATCGCGGAATTTATACGCATGACCAGTGGCATCGTATTTTAGGGGGACCAAGAGAGAGAGAGAGAGAGAGAGCGAGCGTGAGAGAGTGGACGGGGGCAAGAAATACTTTAATTTTGTTCTAGCGGATTGGATTTGCCCAGAAATGTCGTTTAGTACTGCTGTATGGTAGGAAATCAAGAATGCATTGATTCTTCCAGCGATACTGTGTAGCACTGAACTTTAATTTATAACATTACGGCTCGTCAACAATTGGAATCGGCTACGACGGGAAGTCAAGAGGTTACGTGGATTATTGTGGATGCTCAGAATTTACAGAAAAATTGTGCATTTCTCATAATGTGGCGAACCAATTTAAACAGCAACCAAGACGACTCAAATATTTTGTCCTAACATTACTTTTTCTAAAACGAATTTCCAAAAGTACCGTTATAGTTATTAATTAATATTCATATACTGAGTTTCTGTTGGTTTAAAAAAATGTATATATTCGATACTCCACGACTTCCTTTTTAATGTGGATTTCCCACTTCTCACTTATTTCATAAGCTGGATTTGAAACTCATAAGCTTCACGTGACTCACTGTAAGTTGTTATAAATCGTATTAATTAGTAACCTTGTTACTTTACAGGAATGTATATTCTGGAAACTTTTAGAACAACGGATTTCTATACCCTGTCGTTACTCAGGATTGTTTACTTCAAATTGAAGAAGATTGCTTGCGTTCTACATTTGTTTGTCATCTGTGACATCGACCTACGTGGCCCACCTCTCTGACAGCTGTCAGTTACTCGTGCTAGACAACACGTCTCCATCATCGTTACGACTGACTCTCGCTAATGGTTCGATAGCACATCCTCATAAAGAGAGTGGCATGCTCCGGGCCAACAGTTTCAAAATGATTTATGAACAGATTAAAGTCTACAGACGGAAATCTAAACTGACGAGCACAGGAAATTGCCTATTTGTTTATTTGACGCGTCTTGCTTGTAGAGAATGCACACGCTTATCTTCCTCATTAAACTGGTAAATATAGTAACAATTATCTTAACGCTAATGGCTGTACCAATGTTGTAGCCTATTGTTAGAGTTATCACGCGTTAATACAGTACATCTGTGAATGATTTACATATTACAAAAGCTCGTAAATAGGCCTATAACAATTTTAAAATATCGGTATGGAGAACCATACATGACTTCTATGTTCTAAGATTTATATTTAAAATCATTTTCGAAATGAAATATTTCCATAGAAACTATTTCTTTCTTCAGCCTTGACCAAAGTACTGTGGTCACTAAAGTATACCACCTCACGTTAGCGCACTCGATTTTCATTGATGATGGCACTTCCGAAACGTCTGGTTTTGCAGAAAACGTTGAACTACGGTCAAACAGCCCGGGAAGGAATTTTAACAACTTATGCGCGATCGCAACGAATTTATTTCCCTTTGACATGCGTATAAATTACGCACGATTTCAACGAAATTATTTCGCGTTGACATACGTATAAGCTACTCGTGATTGCAACGAAAGTATTTCGCCTTGACATGCCTTACGCGCGATCGCAATGAAATTAATTCGTCTTGCCATACGTATAATTTACGCGTGATATGAACGAAATTATTTCCCCTTCACATACGTACAATTTACGTGCGATTGCAACGAAATTATGTCGCCTTAACGTACGTATAGATTTCGCGCGATCGCAACGAAATTATGTCGCCATAACGTACGTATAGATTACGTGCGATCGCAACGAAATTATGTCGCCTTAACGTACGTATAGATTTCGCGCGATCGCAACGAAATTATTTCGCATTTACAAGCGTATAACACGCGGAATTTCAACGTAATTATTTCGTGTTGACATGCGTATAAGCTACTCGCGATCGCAACGAAATTATGTCGCGTTGACATACGTATAAGTTACTCGTGATTGCAACGAAATTATTTCGCGTTGACATACGTATAAGCTACTCGTGATTGCAACGCGCTATCGCAATGAAATTAATTCGTCTTGCCATACGTATAATTTACGCGTGATAGGAATGAAATTATTTCCCCTTCACATACGTACAATTTACGTGCGATCGCAACGAAATTATGTCGCCTTAACATACGTATAGATTACGCGCGATCGCAACGAAATTATTTCGCGTTGACATACGTATAGATTACGCGCGATCGTAACGAAATTAAGTAGCCTTTACATACGTAAAAATTACGCGCGTGTTCAATGAAATTATTTCGCCTTAACGTACATATAGATTACGCGCAATCGCAACGAAATTATTTCGCGTTGACATACGTATAAATTTCACGTGATGGAACGAAATTAAGTCGCCTTGACATACGTATAGATTACGCGCGATCGCAACTAAATTATGTCGCGTTGACATACGTTAAGATTACGCGCGATCGCAACGAAATTATTTCGCCTTAACGTACGTATAAATTTCACGTGATGGAACGAAATTAAGTAGTCTGGACTTACGTACAAATTACGCGCGATCGCAACTGAATTTTTTCGTCTTAAATCACGTTAACATTACGCGTGACAAAAACGAAATTACTTCGTCTTAACGTACGAAAGTATTTATGCGAGAAACAAATGAAATTATTTCTTTGTTATTTACGCCTACGTAAATATCAAGCGTGAATCGCCCTGGATATTTTATTGCTCTCGTACCCCTCGACTTAGCTTGCATCTAAGATCTGACGCGGTTCCTGATACACGCTGTAAATGACAGGTTATGTGCTGCCTTCTTTTAGTTCTTTATGTATTCGTATCTCTGTCTCTGTACCAGGGTTTCTTTTCCTACCCACTGTTACAGTCCCAGATTGGTCACATCTAAGAACGAATGATCTACTAATAACGGTTTTGCCAGGAACAGTGTAAGAAGAGAAGAGATTGAGGAGAAAATTGAAGCTCCTGGACGGAATAAAATGTGGAGTACCATGTGATGAGGTGAAGATCAAGACTAGAATACATATGCATGGAGACGACGTTGCTATCTGGGGCTTCACCATATGGTGATGACGATGACGATCATACGGCCCCAGATTGAAGTGAAAGTGATTATTAAGCCAAAAGTTGTTCGTGTGAGAGGCAGTGGCGGCCGGTGTGTCCTGAGAAAGCGGAGGCTACGAAGTCAGTCAGTCAGTCATAGCACCCCCACCCACGAGGACACACATTATTTCACTCTTTAGCATGGTAGAGCTATCTGATTTTAACAGCGTTTGAAAGTTGTGATGAATTTACTTGTAAGCCTTCAGCAGACCATATAGTCTTGTTTGTGTTTAACAGTAACCAGAGCCAGCAGAATAACTTCGAATTTACCCCACTCAGCCGGGAAAATTGTTTATTCAGTAGTGTTGTAATGATGCATTTGTTCGATACTGCAATATCACTTTCATTTTCTTCTGCTAAATCAATTTTATTCTCGTAGTAGAGATTACAAATACACGCCAAGAAGAGATAAATAATAAACATACACGCACAAGGAGCACGAGAACGTAAAGACTGCGTTAAACTAACACAAACCACATTAATCCGTGCCGATAGGCTAATTCACTCGTCGCCTCCCTCCCAAGTACGGTTATAGATGCACTAGCGTCCCCCCACCAACTACCAGTCAGGCACGTAGCCGTACGAGAACTACGGAGGCTACTCAGATCCCCGCCTCTGCTGCTATTCTGCGCTATTGACAACGCGCGATTAAAAAGTTTTTTGTAATCAATCAAAAGTTGCTTTAAATTAATCAAATAATTTAAAGCCAAATTGTGATTACAGATTGATTACGGGTTCTGTTACAATAAAAAATAGAGCCTATTACTATTTGTTTGTTTTTAATAATTTTCTAAATTTCACTGGGGAGACAGCCTCCCTTGTCTCCCTGACGAGCCGCCGCTGGTGAGAGGATAACGCTTTCTTCTCTATTCCGACAACACTATTGGAAATTGGACCCGTACATGTACAATGTTCAATTACTTATACAGTGTCAATGAACGGTAACTAGGGGACGTTTGGTGACAGGAGAATGAATAATAAAACTTAGCAGTTCATAATAAACCGAACCAGTCGGTCAGGCGGTGAGGTTGGGCAGTACAGTATACTACAATAACAATTGCAGTTATATAACAATAAACACGTAATTATATCCACGACAATAAACCAAAGAGCGGCAACAAAATAATGTTCGCCACGTTACGATATTATAATTACTTGTTAGTAAATTAAAAAGTTTCTACACAGTCCATTAAATCCGTTTAGGAAATGTTATTTACGTACAGAAATAATTGAGAGTTTCTTAGAAGGCATTACAATTAGTGCAAAACCGAACTACGCGGCAATTGTGTTACAAGTGACAGACGTCGATGTTAGGTGTTCCTACGTTGTTCTGAATCCTAAATGACGGAATAGTTACTTATGGGGGGGGGCCGTATCGTAATAAAATAAGGTGGCCTCGTTGTTGTTGTTGAAGATGATGACAAGCCACTATTACTCCGACGTAGTACACTTGTGCCGTTATTTAATATAATGAAATTATATGTACGTAATTTTGTGTACATACTGCCTTATAATATTTATAATACGCAGAACCGCGGATCTGTTCGGATGTTAATCGATAGCCACAGATTTCGTTTATACGTACATCACGGCAAAATAATTTCGTTGCAATCGCGCGTAAGTTATACGTATGTCATAGCGAAATAATTTCGTTCGATCGCTTATACGTATGTCAAGGCGAAATAATATCGTTGCAATCCTGCGTAAGTTATACGTATGTCAAGGCGAAATAATTTCGTTGCAATCGTGCGTGAGTTATACGTACGTCAAGGCGAAATAAATTCGTTCGATCGCTTATACGTACGTCAAGGCGAAATACTTTCGTTGCAATCGTGCGTAAGGTATACGGACGTCAAGGCGAAGTAATTTCGTTGCAATCGTGCGTGAGTTATACGTATTTCAAGGACAAATAAATTCGTTCGATCGCTTATACGTACGTCAAGGCTAAATAATCTCGTTGCAATCCTGCGTGAGTTATACGTATGTCAAGGCGAAATAATTTCGTTGCAATCGTGCGTGAGTGATACGCATGTCAAGGCGAAATAAATTCGTTCGATCGCTTATACGTACGTCAAGGCGATATAAATTCGTTGCAATCGTGCGTGAGTTAAACGTATGTCAAGGCGAAATAAATTCGTCCGATCGCTTATACGTCCGTCAAGGCGAAATAAATTCGTTTGATCGCTTATACATATGTCAAGGCGAAATAATTTCGCTGCAATCCTGCGTGAGTTATACGTACGTCAAGGCTAAATAATCTCGTTGCAATCCTGCGTGAGTTATACGTATGTCAAGGCGAAATAATTTCGTTGCAATCGTGCGTGAGTGATACGTATGTCAAGGCGAAATAAATTCGTTCGATCGCTTATACGAACGTCAAGGCGAAATAATTTCGCTGCAATCCTGCGTGAGTTATACGTACGTCAAGGCTAAATAATGTTTGTTGCAATCGTGCGTGAGTGATACGCATGTCAAGGCGAAATAAATTCGTTCGATCGCTTATACGTACGTCAAGGCGAAATACTTTCGTTGCAATCGTGCGTGAATTATACGTATTTCAAGGACAAATAATTTCGTTCGATCGCTTATACGTACGTCAAGGCGAAATACTTTCGTTGCAATCGTGCGTGAGTTATACGTACGTAAAGGCGAAGTCATTTCGTTGCAATCGTGCGTGAATTATACGTATTTCAAGGACAAATAATTTCGTTCGATCGTTTATACGTATGTCAAGGCGAAATACTTTCGTTTCAATCGTGCGTGAGTTATACGTATGTCAAGGCGAAATAAATTCGTTCGATCGCTTATACGTACGTCAAGGCGATATAAATTCGTTGCAATCGTGCGTGAGTTATACGTATGTCAAGGCGAAATAAATTCGTTCGATCGCTTATAAGTACGTCAAGGCGTAATAATTTCGTTGCAATCGTGCGTGAGTTATACGTACGTCAAGGCGAAATAATCTCGTTGCAATCCTGCATGAGTTATACGTATGTCAAGGCGAAATAAATTCGTTTGATCGCTTATACGTACGTCAAGGCGAAATAATTTCGTTGCAATCGTGCGTGAGTTATACCGCGTCAAGGCGAAATAAATTCGTTCGATCGCTTATACGTACGTCAAGGCGATATAAATTCGTTGCAATCGTGCGTGAGTTAAACGTATGTCAAGGCGAAATAAATTCGTCCAATCGCTTATACGTCCGTCAAGGCGAAATAAATTCGTTTGATCGCTTATACATATGTCAAGGCGAAATAATTTCGCTGCAATCCTGCGTGAGTTATACGTACGTCAAGGCTAAATAATCTCGTTGCAATCCTGCGTGAGTTATACGTATGTCAAGGCGAAATAATTTCGTTGCAATCGTGCGTGAGTGATACGTATGTCAAGGCGAAATAAATTCGTTCGATCGCTTATACGAACGTCAAGGCGAAATAATTTCGCTGCAATCCTGCGTGAGTTATACGTACGTCAAGGCTAAATAATGTTTGTTGTAATCGTGCGTGAGTGATTCGCATGTCAAGGCGAAATAAATTCGTTCGATCGCTTATACGTACGTCAAGGCGAAATACTTTCGTTTCAATCGTGCGTGAGTTATACGTACGTCAAGGCGAAGTCATTTCGTTGCAATCGTGCGTGAATTATACGTATTTCAAGGACAAATAATTTCGTTCGATCGTTTATACGTATGTCAAGGCGAAATAATTTCGTTGCAATCGTGCGTGAGTTATACGTATGTCAAGGCGAAATAAATTCGTTCGATCGCTTATACGTACGTCAAGGCGTAATAATTTCGTTGCAATCGTGCGTGAGTTATACGTACGTCAAGGCGAAATAAATTCGTTCGATCGCTTATAAGTACGTCAAGGCGTAATAATTTCGTTGCAATCGTGCGTGAGTTATACGTACGTCAAGGCGAAATAATCTCGTTGCAATCCTGCATGAGTTATACGTATGTCAAGGCGAAATAAATTCGTTTGATCGCTTATACGTACGTCAAGGCGAAATAATTTCGTTGCAATCGTGCGTGAGTTATACGGACGTCAAGGCGAAGTAATTTCGTTGCAATCGTGCGTGAGTTATACGTATGTCAAGGCGAAATAATTTCGTTGCAATCGTGCGTGAGTGATACGCATGTCAAGGCAAAATAAATTCGTTCGATCGCTTATACTTATGTCAAGGCGAAATAATTTCGTTGCAATCGTGCGTGAGTAATACGTATGTCAAGGCGAAATAATTTCGTTGCAATCGTCCGTGATTTATACGTACGTCAAGGCGAAATAATTTCTTTGGAATCGTGCGTGAGTTATAGGTATGTCAAGGGCATATAATTTCATTGCAATCGTGCGTGAGTGATACGCATGTCAAGGCGAAATAAATTCGTTCGATCGCTTATACGTACGTCAAGGCGAAATAATTTCGTTGCAATCGTGCGTGAGTTATATGGACGTCAAGGCGAAGTAATTTCGTTGCAATCGTGCGTGAGTTATACGTATTTCAAGGACAAATAATTTCGTTCGATCGCTTATACGTACGTCAAGGCGAAATAATTTCGTTGCAATCGTGCGTGAGTTATACGTATGTCAAGGCTAAATAAATTCGTTTGATCGCGTATACGTATGTCAAGGCGAAATAATTTCGTTGCAATCGTGCGTGAGTTATACCGCGTCAAAAGCGAAATAAATTCGTTCGATCGCTTATACGTACGTCAAGGCGATATAAATTCGTTGCAATCGTGCGTGAGTTATATGGACGTCAAGGCGAAGTAATTTCGTTGCAATCGTGCGTGAGTTATACGTATTTCAATGACAAATAATTTCGTTCGATCGCTTATACGTACGTCAAGGCGAAATAATTTCGTTGCAATCGTTCGTGAGTTATACGTATGTCAAGGCTAAATAAATTCGTTTGATCGCGTATACGTATGTCAAGGCGAAATAATTTCGTTGCAATCGTGCGTGAGTTATACCGCGTCAAAAGCGAAATAAATTCGTTCGATCGCTTATACGTACGTCAAGGCGATATAAATTCGTTGCAATCGTGCCTGAGTTAAACAGCTGAGAAATTAATAAAACAGCTTAAGAATTAAGAGAATAACCTAATTTTTTCAACTTTCTGCCCTCTGGGAGGGGGTCAGATCCCGTTAGTAAATACGCCCCGCTGATAATTATTGTTAACTTTTTATAACCTAAAATATTAATTGCTATTTCATACTGAGAAGCTTTACAATTAAATTTTTAATTACTGTAAGGTTCGGTATACAAAATTAATTACAACCAATAATAAATTTTGTGTACATTTGGTGTAAGGTGGAAGAATATTACAAAATTCTTCTTTCCCTGTAAATTACTATTACTACGAATTTACTAATGTTCGATATTGTTACATAAAGACCAACTAACTCTTTTACTTTGTAACGTGTTAGGTCTTGTTTTTCTAATATCTATAATCATACTTAAAGTGTAGAAAGGTCTTATGTCGTGTGTGTTTCTATTAATAGTGCAAGATAATGTACGTAAAAAACTGTAGACATAAATAAATTACATGCCTTACACAAACAAACACTAGACCTATAAGATTTTTACCTGTTTTTAATTATGACGTTTCTCATCACAGTTTACAAAATGGCCAGTAACAAGTTTATTGTATACAATCGTCGTGGGGTTTTATGACAATTTGGAACTTACAATTTTGCTTAGAATTCAGTCTACTATCGCGCACCTAAAGACAAGATATTGCAACCTTTTTACTTAATGTTGTAGAAGTAAAGATTGATGTTTCTCGTTTCACTAAGGGTAAGTGAAATATTAGCGAATCATGAGGAAAAACTGCTACGGAAAAAGGAGTAGGTAGGAAAAGATAAAAGGCTAGTAGGTTTAAAGTAAATGGAAGGAAAACAAAGATACGTTTTTGATATAATCGGACGTTTATTTTTGAAGAACAAAACTATTTGTACAGCGAAAGATTGATGTTTTATGTGTAGGCCTATTATTAGTACAGTCACTGAAGCCGAAAAAAAATAGAAATTGTAAATTAAGTGGCTTCTACGAGATTTTTTGCATAGGGCTAGATAAAAAGGTAAGAAAGAATTTGAAAAAAGTTTACAAAATTCGGTCGTGGCTTTTCGAAAAAAGGGAGGGGAATGTACAAAAAATTCATTTTTCGTGATTATCTTAAAAAATATTAAATTTATGAGAAAAATACGAAATACCAAAAAGAAAGAGCATAAAATTCTGCATGAAAAAGGTTATTAACATTGTTTTTGTCAGGGCGATACTTCTAGTAGAAAATTTAAATCAAATTTGGCCAAATTTTTCACAAGGTGGATTTTCACATAAAATACATGTTTATGTAATAGACATGCAATTTTTTCAGGAATATAAGTTTAAAAACTCATTACTATTCATTTATGTATATATTATTATGTATAATTTTTACTTATTTATTACGCACTATAATAAAAATGTTATTAAAAATGCACTTTATAAATATATTCAAAAATTGTTTTTCTTCCAATCATTGAAGATTTTGACAATAAAATAACTTTTAAAACACAGATAAAACAGAAGAATTTATAGTTAATAATAATTTCATAACATTAAATAAAGATCCCACAAACAAATATACTAAAAAATAGTACCCAATCATAAATCCTAAAGACTCATTTAAATATAAAATGGATAATCCTTGTGCACCAAAATTAAATTCTTTAATAAAATTACACAAAATCAGTAAACCTATCAGACCTTTAATAAGCGCTAGAACCGCATAAAATTATAAAATATCAACATTACTAACATAAATCTTAAAACATAAAATTGAACTTCCAGCAAAGTACAATATAAAAAATAGTATGGAACTCATGGAACATTCAATATCGAACTGCGTTAATTCAATATCCGTATGGCGCATGTACCAGCTGTCCTCGCTCTCCCTAAAATTCTTCAACTTTCAGGGTCTGTTCTTTTTATGCCCATGCACGGATATAAATTCTCACTATGTAGAAGAGAAACCTCAAATATTGTAGTTTTACGTACAATAGTTACATATTAATATTTTATTTTTAGTTTTCAACTATTAATATTATATAGAATATTGAAACTTTCACTTGTGAAACTTACTTGTCTTTTCTTCCCGTACGCGTTTCGGCGTGATGAGCAGTTTGAGTTCGTCAAGAGTCTGTCTCAAACTGCTGACGAAGGCGCACATCACACCGAAACGCGTACGGGAAGAAAAGACAAGTAAGTTTCACAAGTGAAAGTTTCAATATTCTATATAATTTAGTGCTGTGAAAAAGAAGATGAACAATCAAAACAACTATTAATATTAATACGCGCAATGGACATATTTTTACATTTATTAATAAAAGTTCATATTGTGAAGTTTTTTTAATGTAAATACATTTGTAATAAATTGTTAATATGTTTATGCATTAGTTGAAAAAATAAAAAACAAAAAGGTTATTACTTTATTTTAAGTATTTATTAATAATTTAATTATTTTCTTTTCATTTTATGTAAAAGTTCAAACATTTAGCTTTAAAATGCTTTTTGATTTTTGTCTCTACGACTATTATAACGGATTTTATTAAAATTTGATTGTTGCAATGTCAGAAAAAATTAGCCTTCCCGCTCATAGGGGCGGACTCGGACAATTAATTTTTTTCTAATATTTCAATTCCATTTTCCTCACAAAGTATTGGCCTGACAAAAAAAATTATAAATAGCTTTTTTATAGAGAATTTAATGCTCTTTAATTTCGGTTATGTGTCTTATTTCGTAAATTTGTTATTTTTCAAGATAATTGAAAAAAACTAATTTTTTGTACCTTCCTCCTCCTCTTTTTCGAAAAACCGGGAAGGAATTTATGTGAACTTTTTTTAAAATTGTTTCTCACCCTTTTATCTAGCCTTATGCAAAAAATCTCGTAGAAGCCACTTAATTTGAATTTTTTTCCTTCAGTGACTGTACTACCGGTATATGACGAATTCATAAAAGCATTTTCCACATTTACAGTCAGGGCGAAGTTTATGTAAATACGATTGACTAAGTTCGGTAATTTGAATATTTTGGTCTGTTTATAACAGTTATTCTTTATAAACATTTGTTATTGTTACAATTGTTTATAATAATTCATTAAAAGTCGGAATAAATCTTAGGCTTCTGTGATTATGTTTCTTTTTTTTACATAGTTTGTTAAACGTTATGTTACATTTTTACATAGGTTTGTTAGTAATTGTGTAGGCTTCTTTAATTTCATTGTTTTTTAATAAATACTGGATGGCGCAAAAATTTGACATTTGAATTTTAAATAGTCACCGCTGCCCGGAAATATTACCGCCCGGCTCAAGAAAGAATTTCGACGAAACCGAAACATCGAAGCATGATAACGTTTGTAGGCTTTTGAAACGTATAATGTGCATAAACTGCAGACTCTCGTGTTCAGCGATGTTCTACGGATTTCTTAAAAACGACAGAGACCGAAGATTTCTAGACTGTGGGGAATCGAAAGTGTGGAAAAAATATAGTGTTAACATCACGTGGAGCGTTACATTTTTCGATGACGTTACACATTTTGCATCACGCATTTTGTGGAATGACCCCCAGCCTAAAAACATTATCATGTTAAAAATTACACAAATAATTTACTGTTTTTCTGTTATCAGCGCAGTAACTACGGGTGATCAGGGAATCGATCCCCCTCCCACAGAGCTATTAAAAATGTCAGCAACTTCCATAATCACTTACGTAGGCCTATTTCTACGTTGCGTGCGTGTGTTAAACTTATGTTTATAAATAATTGTTTGAAATAAAAGGAATTATTATGTTTGTAACCCATTAAAACAAAGAATTTTCTTAATCATGAGAATCACTCAATATTCGATAAATAACGTAGGTGTTTGCAGTATACTTCACGTCAGCTTACTCAAAAAATTTGAGATTCAAAGTATTTATAAAATTATATAAGAATAACCCTGAATTTCTCATTTGTTGTGAGGAAAACGGGGAGTCTAATATTTCAAGCTAGGCTCATCCCCCTCCCCAGTTACGTCGCTGTCTGTTGGTTAGAATTATTTGTGGTTTCTTATGTCGAAACCGTTTTCCGTCTTCAAGGATACATCTTTAAAGTCTATCTGGAACAGTCTTAAGCCAAAAGAGCAACCAAACCGAAGTGACTTAGGTGTTGCTCCAAATTAAGGTACTTATACCTATTAACTTAGTCTTTCACTGTGGTTAAATTAAACGTGTTCATTTATTTTTATCTTTCAACTGGGTCATCATTTGTCAAGTGACTTTTGCGCTACCCTGTCTATTAAAAATATGTCAGAATTATTTTACTTCTCCACTCATTAAGGCTTCAAGCCAATAGTTTTGAGGTAAAATTGATCTTTGAAAACTTAACGTGTTATGCCGTGGCCGGCTGTAGTAGAAGGCCGGAACATTAAACGTGGCAACATTGCGTCTGAGGCCGATAAGCATAGTGTAATAAAATAGCTAAAGTGAACATGTTATATTTTGATTTAATTTCATAGCATTACTAAAATCATGAGTAGGCCTATTTATAGCTAAATGTAAATTATAGTTCTGTACGCACTTAGTACTATACGTTTAAGTTGAAGAAATAAGTGAATTAGTGTTACGCCTAATGAATTAATTTTGTTCGAAGTTAACTATTATATTTCTTAAATAATATAACAGTATTTTACGTAATACACTTTTAATTTGCAAAAAAAACAAAGAATTATGAAACTGCTGTTAGCCGGCAATTAAAAGTGACGTGATTTGATTATTGAAATACATAAATTATGAGATACTCTAGTCGGCCTCAAATATCAGCTGGTTCCAGTGTTGCTACATTTAATATTACGGCCTTCTACTAGAGCCGGCCATGGTTATGCAGGTTTGATAAGCTTGTTTACATAGAAATATATAAAAACACTTTTCTCATAAAGTCTCATTAAAGTCTATTTTGTTGCCAGCAAAATAAAGTTTGCAAGAAAACTGTTTTTTGTAAACTCATGAAAATATAAAATTTTTTTATAAAAACTTTCGTTTTCCTATGAAAGACTTACAGAAAACCTGTTTGAAGACGATCAGACTTCTCGATTGATTCCAGAGGAGAGGGATTTTAATTTTAAACATTTCCGAATTATTCGTGCGTAAGCTCAGTAAGACCTATGCCGTAAATCTGCTCCTGATAGCGTGCTAATTTCACGTCTGACACAGATAACTACATTACACAGGTAACACGCGCACCAGGTAATCCGAAGACCCCGCTAGTAGGAACTGTTGAACAGTTAAAGGTTTCGTACAACCGGGACTGGGCTGTAAACGTCAAACTTCAGTCGCAGCAGCCTCTGTAAGCTTCATATAACGTGCCGTCATACCGATCTTGGGTTTGAGATATTTGGAACGCAAACAAATTGCAAACGATAAAAATACAAAGAAACACCAGTAAAGGTAGTCGGGGCGTGACGCGATTGGGCCTATACCGGCCGTTGACGCGTCGTACGTCTCTGTCGTTTTGCTGAGCTCTTCGTACGACACCTCGATTCTCTGCAACAAAACCCTCACCTCTTGATGCGATTTCCTCAGTTCGTCGACCTGCGCCACTGTCCAACCGTACTTCAGTGTCAGCTTGAAATAGTCAACGAACGCGTAGTCGTAACACCACAACAACGGAGTTCTCAGCAGTTCCGCGGCGACAGCGAGACTCCGGTTGTCGCCCGTCTCCAGTCTGAACAGAAGCACCATCAACAGGTCCTTCAGCAGCGCCACGTCTTTCATTATCAAGCGGACGGTTTCCGCTTTGGGATTCTTCAGACGCTGCACTATGTCCTGGTCGTACATACGGATGAAATCGTGCACTTGAGTCCGACGAGCGTTCGCGCTCTGCAGCAGCTGCACCAGCCACAACAGTATCAATAACATTACACGTACAGAACTGGCTGTCTGTACCGGTCAAACGAACGTTCTGCCTCAGCGTCATATCTTATCTTTATGACAGTAGTTTGTGACTAATTATACATTGTATATTGAAACTAATACTACAGTTGTGAATTAAAATTTACAGTCCATTAGTTATCTTTCTGAATAGATTCAGATACTTCGTTTGTGATCTTAACGTGCACTCTCCTTCCGTTTAGACGGTGAAGAAAGTTGACAATTCAGACTGATGGGCCCTGTGGTAGTTCGAGTGTAACTGAAATCATGGTAGTATTGTATAAGCGAAAATTAAAATATGCTTCGGGAGTGGTGAATAACAGGGTAAAGGTACCATTAAAAAAATATCGGTATGGAGAACATGACTTCCATTTATGACATAAACCATACATGACTTCCATGTTTTAAGATTTATATTTAAAATCATTTTCGAAATGAAATATTTCCATAGAAACTACTTCTTTCTACTTTTTGCTTCATCCTTAACCACAGTACTGTGGTTACTAACGTATACCACCTAACGTTAGCCCACTCGATTTTCACTGATGTGGCAGTCGATGGCACTGCCGAAACGTCTGGTTTCGCAGAAAACATTGGACCACGGCCAAACAGCCTGGGAAGGAATTTTAACAATAAACTACTTCTTTGTTGCAGATAACGTAGTACATGTATAGAAAATTACCCCCTCCCCCTGCAACTACCCTTTTTATTTATAGATATTTCATCTACCTTTCTATAGTGGATTATTATGATCTTTTTTCTGGATACTTTATTTATCAAAATTAAGTACTTTAGTACTTTACTCTTGTTAAAACATAAAACGTTGCAGTTAAATTACCCCTTACCCTTAACCGATCTTCACCAAAATCAACAGGCCTTGAGTCCTCTACAACTCAGGCACATATGCAAAACATTATTTGATTCTGTTTGAATTTGCGGCAGTTATCGTTCGCCATAGAAAAAATTACTCTTGTTAAAACATAAAATGTTGCAGGTAAACTACCTCTTCCCCTTAACCGTTCTTCACCAAAATCAATAGTCGTCTACAATTCAGGCGTGTATGCTAAAACTTATTTGATTCTGTTTGAATTTGCAGCAGTTGTCGTTCGCCATAAAAAAAATTCTACACACAAACACAGACACACACACTTTTCGAAAAATTACTTTTCTTCATGTTTTGAGGGTAGTACAATCAGAATCAGCCCTTATCTCGAACACGATTTTTTTCACAATCACCATACTTCCATTTCCTTATGGAACATGGAAATAAAAAGAAAAAAATTCTGTACCAACTTATGTAGGAAAGACTTTTCCTTATTTCCTTATTCATCTGGTCCTTCTGCCTCTCGGCGTTGAGTTGTAGGGAGCCTCCCTCCATTGTCTTTATGAAATACTACTACTAGGCCTACTATTCCACGACGCTATAGCTCATGAAGAACCCTGGCCTCCAGAACCGAGGCAATCTTTCTGTATCCGTAACAAATTTTTTTTTACAGGATAAGGTTGTTATTCTTATACCCAACACCCTACCAGGAGGACCAGGAACTTTGATTTCGGGTTGTTCTTCCCCTAGAGAGATGCCTTCACCTCGGCTGCCGAGCGATCTCTGCCCGGTCGCAGTAGGCTAACTAACTCATCCCATGTGTGCAGCCGTTGACCTAGTAGAGGTTCCTCCGCCTCGACACTAGATGCACACCCTGCTGCCGGTGTACGCCATCCTGCCAGGCCAGGATCCGGGTTACCCCCGGGCACCCATGGCAGGACCCCCATCTCTTTTCTGCTTGCCGACCCATTTCACCGAAGTTGTTGGTTACCACAACCTCAACGTTAGTCGGCGCCTTATAGGTTAGAGTGGAGTTGGGGTGGAAAGGCTAGTGCTTTTCTCTTCATTGAAAAGCATGTAATCTCATTCACCCCCCTTAGGCCCAATTATGAAATAGGTATCTTTAATAATTTGACAAAATCAATACCTGTAGCAAATTTTGGACTGCCATTAAAAAGTTTGTATGCAACGTTTGCTATTGTTATCAGTTATGTATATTTGTAAAAAGTAGACTATTATATATAGGCCTATGTATGGAAAAGTACATAAAATGTATGTTTATGTATGCTCACTTACTCGTAGTATTACTCGATTGACGCTAAGAATCATACATATAAAGAACTTTACTCCTGCCTTTAAAAAGCTATCATCATCATCATCTTAACGGTTTTAGGCTTAGCGGCCTGTTCCTATTCCACAGTCCACCTTTTCTTAGGTCTACCAACTTTTCTTCTGCCTCTAGAGTTGTAATCTTTCGCCATCTTCGGTATTCTACTTTCTTCCATTCTATTAATATGTTAAATACATTTTCTTTTGTATTCTTTGATCCTTTCATTAACTGAAAAAATATCTAAATCACTTCTTATCTCCTCATTTCTTATATGATCTGGTCTATTACACCTTTTAACTGATCTCAGACATTTCATTTCTGCTGTTTGTATCTTCCGTTCATCTTTTTTCTTTATGACCCAAGTTTCAGAACCATATAGTAGTGTGGGTATTGCCATTCTTTTATAAAATTTTATTTTAGTCTACATTTATTTCCCAACGTTCTCCAAATCGTTCCACACAGTATTTTTAGATTCGTCACTTTATTTTCTATACCTCTATCTTGACCATAAGTAACGTCACGTCCAAGATAGTTGAAATGTCTTACTTGTTCTATGCGTGTGTTGTCTATGCATATTTTGGTCCGAACCGATTCATTTTCTATTTAAAAGACTAAAATTTGTTAATCTGATTTTATCCGATAATAAACGTATTTCGTTCAGAACAGTGAGCGAGTTCAGCAGGACAACGAGCTTACTAGTTTCTAACAGATTTTGGAGGAGAGATTCATTACTACTAATATTATTCCCAATACAAGACGTGAAAGTTTCTATCGTATTTCTGTACAAATGGATGAAGAAAACCACTCCTGCAGTTACTTTAACTGTAATATTGTTTAATGTAAAAGGGAAGGAAAGTAAGTTTTAGGTCATGGATTTGCAAGACATGATATGAAATAGTTCATCAGAACGTAAAGATGTGGAATGTTCAAAATTTATTAAAGAACGTATGACGTTACTTTTAAGTTTGTAATTTCGAAAGTGTCACCACGCGTTGTTTCAAGAATCCAACTGTACTTACATCATTTAGAGTCTGCATTTGTTTTGTTCGTATCGACAGACAATCTTTTGTAAACGATAAGACCAAGTCATTAAATTTTGTAAAAGAATTTTGATTGTAGATGTCAAATGTACGTATTGTAACGATGGAACCGTCTCGAAAAGGCGAGAGCGTCCTTCCACCCACGGTAAGTGCTTCCACCCTTCTCTCCGCTAGCCGAGCAGGTGCGTGACTCAGTCAAGCCCGCACTCAAGTACGTTCCAGAGTGTTCTGTAGAGCACTTGTAAAACGCATTATGCTGGCACGCCGCGGTAAGGATGAAAAGTTATTCTGGAACCTCAGCGCGACCTGTATAAGCAAGAGCGGCTGGTTTTGTCAGTTCAGTTACAGTGAACGATTTCTTTACTACGGATCGAGTCATTAGTGAAAAGTGATTATTGTGTTATAGTTAGTGCGACTATTAATAGTTGACATTATTATTGCATGTGGACAAATTTAACTTGAGTTATTGTAAGAGACTATCTTGTTTATTATAAATTGTTATTTGTGACTCGTTAAAGCTGATTCTTAGTGACTACATTGGTGTGTGTGTACTTTGTTTCCCACTGTACCGTGAGACCGTCGTGACAGTATTTTATAATCTTTGCAAAATTAAATACGTGACGTGACGTAACCCAAAATATATGTGTGTGTGCGCGCGCGCGTTCATTGGACATATAAAATCAAATGACGCTGAGCATTAAATGGTTACAGAACCTCATCATTTGACTAAACAGACTAATTACCACAAACGGACCGTGCAGAATTTATGTCTCGTAGATTTCGCAGTTAGGTCCGTCGGTCTCCTAAAGAAAACAGAACGGCCCATACAATGCAGTGTTACAACCAGGCACCAGTTCCTTCATTAAAAAACTGTTTTAGTTTCTTCCAGTTAACAAACAGTTGTGCCAGTAACACCGAACAGAACTAACTAATTCACCTTCAATTAGTGATTAAGCTCTATAAAAAGAAAATAGTTTAACAATTTTTAACATTATTTCTACTTTTTAATTAACATAATTACTTTGCTGTTTTGTTTTTATATTCATTTTATTCTTTTCAAACTTTCTAGTTTCTTATTTAACTCGTCAGTACTGGTTTTTCGATTTTACTTTTTCACTTCATTCTTTACTCAAATTATAATAAATTGGTAGTAAGTCTCTCCCCCCACCCTCTCTCTCTCTCTCTCTCTCTCTCTCTCTCTCTCTCTCTCTCTCTCTCTCTCTCCCTCTTTCACTATTTTATTTTTTCGTCTCTCGGTCCCATTATTTCAAATTTTTCATCTATCTGTTTTATTGCGCTTCGTATACTCGCAGACAAGGAGGTTCCACAAAGTTTCTCTTTTCACGTGTTCCTTTATTCGTTTATGTATTCCTTTTATTTCTCACCTATATTTTAGAATAATTTCAGCTTCTCCTCTCTTGACTGATATTTACCGTATATTCGTGACTAGACACGCTTGATAGTTTGAATTAGGAATGCAGTCTTAAATCATTTTTGTGGTGCTTTTTTGTCGCGTAAATCAGTGAGAATAAATATTACTTTTGCTGTGGTAGCCAATATTGATAAACGTAATCGTTTAACTTGAGGTAGAAGCATGTCTAAGCGTGCCTGACACGACTTCAGGACGTAATAGTTTTCAAATATTTTCATTTTTTATATAAAGTATATGGAACCAATTAACTTACTTTTCCTCCAGCATAATCAAGGGATTTGAATTTTCTCAAGAACGTATTCGGTTTAAATCGTTTTTCTACCTCCAGGTCGACTCTGCCTATGGAAATGAGTAACTGGGATAACGTCCTGTGGTAACAATGGATGGCCGAGGCGTAATGCTGGGCACACTTCTATTTATACAGATACGCTTACTAACGTAAAATACTCTGCCTCTCCTGAATAGTTTGAGTCTCATAGACATTCTAAAAACTAGACAGAGTTTGAAAAGAAAGTCCATTTAATCTCTTTTATTTTGCTAAAATTTTAATTTTAACAAACCATCACTAAGTCTGATTATTATATTTTTTATTTTTATATATAGTCTGATATTTATTAAACAAAAATCTTTGTGAATTATGCGGACCAGTAATTAATCCTTCCAGAAATTCATCTGCTATCCGTTGAAGCCGCCTGTATGTATTTTTCCAAGATTAGTATTAAGTTTAAGATGTATATGAAGACGTTAGATATGTGTAGCTACAGTAGATCCCCATGACCTCTCCCTCCTCCGGTTACGCTACAGATGACAAGAGTCAACCAGTAACTCGTAACTCATACAGTTGTCAAGACCATCACCCAAGAAGCGTGCGTTAGTGACGACACAAGTAATTTCCAAAACTCCGACACATGGTGTCCACCGAATAAATGTCCTAGAAACTTGCTTTCCTCCGTGTCTACTGTATTTAGCTGTATCCATCTTAGACGATGTCACGTAAAGAATAATCAATCGTAGCTCTACAACTCTTGGTGGGGCTTGGCCTCCTCCAAGAGTCCATTCCATTCCTCCCTACTGCATGCCCTGGCTTTCCAGTTTCTTATGTTCAGCTTTCCGAGGTCCTCCTCTATCTGGTCTTTGAATCTACTTCGAAGTCTTCCCCTTTTTCTGCTACCCATTGGTTTCTGGTAGAAAATATGTTTCATAGGCTGTCCTTCCTCCATTCTCTCTATGTGTCCAATTCACCTTAGCCTGTGTATTTTGATTATCCTGACAATGTCCGGCTCTTTGTAAAGACGGTACAGTTCATAATTATAGCGCCTGCGCCACATTCCATTTTCTTGTACTCCTCTAAATATTCTTCTTAGAATCCGTCTTTTACAGCAACCTAGAAGTCTCACGCTATATTTTGTCGTTGTCCAGGTTTCTGAAGCATATGTCAGCACTGGCCTGATAAGTGTTTTATGGATTTAGCATTTCATGCTTCTTGAGATGAAGCTGGATGTCAGGTGCCTTTTTAATCCATAATATGTTTCATTTGTGAGATATATTATTCTTCTTATTTCGTTAGTGCTGTTTATCTGGGAGCCAAGATTTATCAACTCTTTTACTGCCTCTACGTTTTTGTCCCTATTTCAAGATTTTGAAAGGTTCGGTTTAATGGTAGTTTGTTGGCAGCATATATTTTGTTTCTCCAAGTTTATCAGATTGAGATAATAATAATTGTGAGTTGATAGCACTTGGTGGCACTGTTACATGGATAAATCATGAAAAAAAGGTTAGTGAATTCCCAGTAGAATCCTACAAGCAAGTGAGAGAGAAAGGAGAGAGAGAGAGAGAGAGAGAGAGAGAGAGAGAGAGAGAGAGAGAGAGAGAGAGAGAGAGAGACTATTTTCCAGCCAGTAGTTGGTAGTTGTCAAGAGACGTTAATAGAGAGCCTCATTATACTTTTTGGTTTATAAAGTGTACAGGAGGGTAAATGTCAGCTCTTACGTATCCTCTAGAAAACCCAAAGAAAGAATGCTTAAAACTGTATAAAGTAAGAGTTTAGAACAAAATTTCCTTCATAAATATTGGCAGTACAGTATTCGAATTATTAAATTATTCTACCAAAATAAACTTTAATGATCCGCAATAAATAATAAATTCTTCTTCTTCTGATAGTTCCTAACCGTTTCGTATGTTGGATATCATACAGAGTAGTTTAACTTTCTGCACTGCTGCACGGAATAAGTCAGTTGTATTCATGCCAAACCACGTCCTTAAATTTCTCAGCTATGATATTCTCGGTCGTCCAACTCCTCTCTTTCCAAGTACTTTTCCCTGTAGGATTGCACTGAAACAAGTAAAATCTCTGTTCATTTCTCATGAGATGTCCCAGGTACTGAAGCTTTCTTATCTTCACTGTGTTAATAACTTCCCTATCTTTCTTCATCTTTCTAGGAACTTCAACATAAAATAATAAATTAATCTATTATAATTCAGTGTTTTCCTTTATACATTTCAATTCTAGTTTAAGCAGAGAGAAGTAGCCTACAATTACAGTACGTTGGTCACATTGTGTCCGAAATTGTGTAGGCTAATCCGAAAATATCGGTAACAGTGTGCGAAACCCTTGGATATCAGCGGTGGAACAAAACGTATTCTACGAGACATAAATTTTGCACGGTTCGTTTATACTAATATGTACTTTGTATTCATAGACTTCATTAAAGTTGTTCATGTATAATTCATTACATTTTGTCCGTTTCACGAAGTAACAAATCATTTGTCTAGTACAAATCAGGGCGCATACCCGTGGACGAAGAAGACAAGCGTAATGCAGGACTTCCTTGTAGCTGTTACCCGGTGACTCTAGCACGGAAACCCACCAACGTTGTCATAATTTTTCTTACCTTTCGAAATTTAAGGCCTCTCTGTGTGTATATGTGTTGCAATGTAATAACCATTCCACACTGTACGTGTATCAAAGATCATACTTATTATGGCCTACGACAATTATCTAGGACTAATATACGAATGTACAAGGTGACACGCGGGAATAGGACGTTTTTGAACTGCGTAGTACTGACTGCACGGTGGTGAGATTCGTTCTTCTCCCAATGAGACGCCATTTTAGCAGCAACGGAGCAGTGGATCCTGCAACGTCGACTGTTTGCGTATGACAGTTTTGTTCTAAGTGGGGAGTCTATCACAGCTACGCAGCGACTCTTTCGCTCTCAATTCAATGTTGGTCCGAGTCAGAACACAATCCTTAGATGGGTGGAAAATTTTGGATCAACTGGGAACTTTATGAAGACGCCACCAGGCCCTAGACACAGTGTAACGTCGTCAGAGAACGCAGGAAGGGTTAGAGAAGGATTAGGAACCCAAGACGATCGGCTTGATGCCATGCGAGTGAGTTAGCAATCAACCGTGAAACGGTCAGGCGAATTTTACACAACGATTTGAAATTTCACCCATACAAAATTCAAATTGTGCATCAGCTGAAGGCGGTAGATTACAGACAACGTGAGGACTTGCTGTGAAAATGCAAGTGATACTGAGTGAAAATGTGCATTTGTTAATGAGTGATGAAGCTCATTTTCATCTGGACGGAACCGTAAATAAGCATAACTTGCTTTATTGGGCACCTGAACAACCACGTTTTATTCAACAGCGTCCTCTTCACTCTCAACGAGTCACAGTGTGGTGTGCTGTTGGCTCTTTTGGAATTGTTGGACTGTATTTTTTTTTTAGGAAAATGGCGTCATAGTCATTGTTATTTGGGCTTGTTACATTCACATGCTTCAAACGTCTTCAGGCCAGAACTGCAAAGACGACGAATTGCCTTGAAAAAATGTCTGGTTTCAACAAGACGGCACTATGGCGCACACCGCGAACGATTCAATGCGTTCTTCGACGCATGTTTCGTGGATGCCTCATTTTACGTTTTGGCGATGTTCTGTGGCCTCCAAAATCTCCCGTCTTTTTCCTGTGGGGATATGTCAGAAGCCGTGTATGTACGCGAACAAACACCGCAATTCGGATGAGTTGAAGAATGCCATCATTCCAGAAATTCCTGCCATCGCTCAAGGGATGTTGGCCCATGTAATGCAGGATTTCCAGCGAAGAGTTGAAAACTGCGTTCAAAAAGATGGGCGTCACCTCGCCGACATTATTTATCACAATTAAGGTAGACCTTAACATAACTCAAATGGCATGTATTAAGCTGTAATTTTGTGGCAATAAACCCACTTGAAGTTTAAGGTTTACTGAGTATTGGTTATTTAAAAACTGTCCGATTCCCGTGTATCCCGTGTGTATTAAGACCATATTGCTGTTAGGTTTAAGAAGTTAAGCATAACATACAATTAAGAATTCACAGCGATGAAATTGCAGTATAGTGTCGATGAAAAGTGTAGGAAGTGTGGTAGCGTGCGCATGTATCAAGAGCAATAATATTACGTTAATTTATGGACACGTTACCATAAGTCTCGCTAGTGGTCTCAACGTCTGTAAGCCTTATATAATGAACAGACGTTGTATTACATAATGAATTTAATCTTTAGTAAACATCAAGGCAACTCTGTGAGACCTTCATGATTCTAATTTCGTAACCAGAAACATACACTTCAGAACTCTCTAACGGTCGTTTATACACAGTGGATAGCTCAGATTTGTGGATGATAAAATGCAGGCGTTCCTTCAAATCATCATCATCATCATCGTCATTATCGGTTGTGGCTCTACAACACTTGGTGGCTCTACAACACTGCTCCAAGAGTCGACTCCATTCTTCTGTATTGCGTGCCCTGGCTTTCCAGTTTCTTACAGTATCTTCAGCTTTGCGAGGTCCTCCTCTATGTGATCTTTGAATCTACTTCAGGGTCTTCCCTTTGTTCTACTACCCATTGGTTTCTGGTAGAAAATATGTTTCGTAGGTGTCCTTACTCCATTCTCTCTATGTGTCTAACCCACCTTAGCCTGTATACTTTGATTACCCGGACAATGTCCGGTTCTTTGTAAAGATGATACAGTTCATAATTATAGGGCCTGCGCCACATTCCATTTTCTTAGAATCCGTTTTTCACAGCAACCTAGAAATCTCTCGCTATTTTTTGTCATTGTCCAGGTTTCTGAAGCATATGTCACCACTGGCCTGATAAGTGTTTTGTAAATTTTGCATTTCGTGCTTCTTGAGATGAAGACGCTTTTTTAATCCATAATATGTTTCTTTTTGCTAGATATATTTATTCTTCTTCTTATTTCGTGTTGGTGTAGTTAGTGCTGTTTACCTGGGAGCCAAGATATATGAAATCTTTTACTGTCTTTATGTTTTTTGTGCCTATTTCAAGGTTTTGAAGGGTTGGGTTTAGTGGTAGTTTGATAGTAGCATACATACATACATTTTGATTTTTCCAAGTTTATCTGCAGTTCAATTTTACTTGAGGCTTCCTCTAATGCCGTTTCTTTAAACCACATCATTTAAATTTTGTTTAATATCGTATGGACTGTAGATCTTCAGAGGTTTCTATCACAACTGTGGTATTGCTGAATGTAACCTGACCTGGTCAGTCGCTGGAAGTCGGTTTTTTGTTGACATAATTGAGGACGATGTGCTCGAAACGTCTGAAGAACGTGATTCCGCGGCACGTTTCCTTAAAATCCCGACGAGGTTTTAATGCAGCTTTCACTTTAAACTTTGTAAATTTAGGCTTGATTTACTTTTCGTGTGTAGTTCGACACATTGTAATGGTATTCATCTGTTCTCGATCACGACGAACTGCTCACCTTTCACCACACTGCTAGGAGAGGGAGGGAGAGACAGAAGACAGACAGACAGAGACCATTGTAGTGTACCGTATGTAATTACGGCTTACGGTTCCACTGGGCAGAGTCCGCGGTCTGTTTACTCCCTCGCACCAACTCTGAAGCATATTAGTTTTCATCTTTATGATTCCTAGCGGTGGGACACGGCCTTCTTCTTAGCAACTGTTCTCTCACCGTTTATAATCCTCATTCTGTGGAAAAAGATATATGTGATCAGAACAGAACTTATAGATGAATCAGTTTTTACCTAAAAGCGCATAGATCCAAAAGGAATACTAAACCTAATTCTAATTCGGCTGTAGGATAAAAAAATCTCACCTTTAAAGTAGTCGATCTAGACCCTTCGATGTGCAGCACATTCTGCATTTGATGCTCAAGTAATCTTGACTACATCGTATGTAGATCCCAACTTTATTTATATTTTATCACTAACACACAGCTTTTTTTATTGTGTTTGGTCCAGTAGTCCAGTAATACGCTTTCATAGAAGAGAATTGCACCACCTCTCCACCCCAACTCCACTCTCACGTACACGTCGGTGTGCCCTGTTACGCCGAGCAATCCACTCCAAGGTTGTGGTAGCCAATCCCTTCGGCGGAGTGGATCGGTAAGCAAACGAGAGATGGGGGTTCTGTCAGGGCAGTCTGGGGGTATCCTGGGGCCTAGCCTGGCACGATGATGCACATCGACAGCAGGATGTCCATCTAGTGCAGAGGCGGAGGAGGCTATAGTAGCCCAACGGCTACACACATGGGCTGAGTCAGTTAACCTACTGCGACCGGGCAGAGAGAGCTCGTCAGCTGAGATGAAAGCAACTCTCTAGAGGAAGACGACCCCGAAATCAAAGTTCCTGGTCCTCCTGTTTGGGGTTTGGATCAAAGAATTCACATATCCCATCTGTGAAACTCTTTTATGGGCAAAACCCTATCAGTTTCTTAGCCAGTCAGTTGTCTGCACTTGACTGGGACAACTGGCGGAGGCTGTTAAAAGAGGCCTCGACTCAGTAATGGGTTGTCGCGCCACTGAAGAAGAAGATAATATTCTAATGTCTGTATTACCATAGTATGTCTCTGCTTCTCATTCCCATAAACCGTATTAGTAATACCACTTGCGATGATGTTCATCTCACACCGCTATCATTTTGTACTAATATAGCAGCTAAGAATATATCGATAAAAATAAAAATAACACATATTGTTAACCAAGATGGCGCCGTCTGGAAAGCAGTTATCATTCTGGTGCAAAAGATTAACCTGTATAGTCTTACGTTTACGTGGACAAGGTTAGCGAGAGAGACTACAAAATGATTTCTAAAATTATTTAGTGCGAAGTACGCGCACGTTGTAAGCCGGAGATATTTATGGCAGTAATTGTTTGAATCCACGGTCTCTTGACCATGCGTTGCCTGCCTCTCTGTCTAACGCTTATCTGGCGGTCGGCCGCGCGGTTAACGGACGTGCCGGCCTCACTGTACACTCTCCCAGCGAATATCACTCAGCAGTAAACTTCAGCGCGATTGGTGAGAGTTCGCAAATTAAACGGAAATCAGATTTGACTTTGTCGATTTTTTTTTAATATAAGATACCGTCTGTGAACATTTGTAGAGATATTTATAGTCAAGACCCACCAAAAGTTGTAAACGCAGAAGAATTATGAACACGTCTTGCCTAATAAGTTTTATATTGATCCATATTGATTTCGATCCATGTTGAAAGACATTCAGTTTTATGTAAACGTTTTTACTAACTAGCAAATTTCGTGAACTGCAGAACTCACTATTCGAACAATTAAGTACATTTATTATTAGATAAATTTCAGTATTTTAAAAATTATATTAAAATTTATAATTATAAATTATATAATTAAATAAGTATTTTTCAATTATCAGATTAAATTATGAAAACCCCGGTTACTCTTTTTTTTAGTAAAATTATATAATAACCACTAAATATTCCGAACTACTGCATTGGTTTAAATTAAATTATTGCCTCAATTAAAATCAATTTACTGGTAGCTTTTAAGTTTATGTATGTTTCCATAAATATCTATGCGCCTATATCTAATACTTTTTATAAATAAAGATACAAAACTAATAATAATATGTCAAGTTTTTTTGCAAACATACAAACTTTTCAAGGCAGTAGAAAAGTCTGTCCCTAAACATTTTTAGGACTATCTCAAAGTGCCTAGATTCCTTTGTTCTGATCAAAGTTTTCTTATTATTCAACGCATTATGTACCCATTATGTATGCTGCCTTCATCTTTCCCCCATACTCAAGGACTCAACCTTATTCTTCTCTCCCTATCCTTTAAACCCAGTGGCGTATCTAAAATTTAGCCGTGCGAGGGGGTCCGGGGTCGGGTCGGCTTCATACAAAAGAAAGACTAATCAATATTACTGTCTTTAAAGTGCCTGAAATCAGTCCAATTAAAGTAAATTATAATAACACAATAAAAATAGGCGTTATTGAAACATTCTTTACAAGATACTTATTGACTGAATTGATTTTCCCATGTTTCATATTTCAGACGTATACGTAAATGCTGTGTAATAAACCTGTTTGTGTAGGTTAAAAAAGAGTTACTACTATATTAGCGTACACAGCTGGAAAAAATAATAAATCAGACTAAACATTAATAGAGTAACAAAATTCGTCAACCTTTTCGACCCTCCCTATGGGAGGGGGGTCTTCAGATCACGGGGGGGGGGTCTTCAGATTCGTATTCTTTCACGGGTGTTGTGATCTGTATTCCCGCGCCACTGAAGATGCGCCTCATCGGTATGGACGAAACGTCTGGCGATAAACATGAACAACCTAGACCTCGGACCTCGGAAAATTGTGGTAAACATATATATCCATATTTTTATCGGGCTTTCCGTTCCTCTGTAGCTTGCACTCTCAACTGCACTATTGTTTCACTCCTTTATTCCCAATCTTTCTTTCTAAATCCCCGGTTCCCCTTATTGATAAATCGTACGATGTCTACACAAACTAGATCTAAATATTGGTTCTTCCGCATTCTTCGTGTCCCCGCTTTTGAGTTCGATACGTCCACAGGCCTTTCTCAGTATCAGGCCGTTCTCTCGAAGTTTCTCACATTGATTGCACACACGTTTTACAGTCGTAAATAATTAAAGACCTTATACTGCCTTACAATATCCCGATATCTTACACGTATCTGTGTAGCTTGAGTTTAGGTCAAGAGTTTAATCATTTATAAACATGGTAGCATTTGTTCCCTCTGAACATTAACATATTAGCATCACTGTTAGTACTTTCGTTTATCCTACATTTAAGTTCGATTGGAAAATATTTTCTTTCACACTTCAAGGATCAGGTAAAATGCCTGTTCCGTATTCAAATTTTTCAAATATTAATCTATACGTCGGTTTTATATAATATTCTCGTAAAAATCATAATCACGTATGGTTCTACAGTATGTGGAAGTATTTAAACAAGCAACGGAAATAGCACTAAGATCAACGGTGTAACAAAATAAAAATTTTGTTTTATGCCCCACTGTTGTGAGCGTCAATTTTGTATCAAAATAAAAATTTTGATTATTTTTAAAATTTTATTTTATTTATTTATTTATAAATTTTATTAATTAATTTTGGTATTGTATTGGTGGAAATTTTATTTCTTTTATGATTGTTTTTGTCAAATTATATCACTTTGTGTAACTAGAATTATGTTTCTTCGTTAAATAGATTGTCTCTGGTAACAATCGATTAGCGATCTTTCGTTGTAATCAGTGTGTCCTCCTTTAAAGTTGTTAATTTCTGCTTTTCTTGTAGTTATGTATTAAATATTGTTTTATATTATTCTATTTATAAGTTTAGAAATAAGTAGAAGTCATAATTATGAAATTCCAGTGTTTATTTAACAAAATAATAATGTATCGATTTTAAATCGATTGATTAATCAAAAAAATTATCGACTCGTTCTCAGGGCGAGTGAACTAACTATATAAATTATTAATATTAAGACACAGATTCTTTAAGCTGTTATTTTATAATAGTCAGAGAAAGGGCAAAGTCTGGAAAGTATAACACTTACAACTAAAAGCTTAATGATCTAAAAATACAAAGATATTATTTAATATATAATGGTTAGTAATATAAATTGTTTCGAACCAATCTCGTTTTGATGACGAAGCTGGCAGTAGCTTGCATAGAATTATGGGAAGTCAAAATGGCCGCTCCGTGTTGCATATGTTGACGGCTTCTGAACTTCAAGGAATCCTCTTCAAATAAATGTTCTGTTTAAGTTTTCCTCGTCCCAGCAGTAGTGGTTAATTCCTCTGGTTATAGTGTAGTTGTCCTGGATCAGTGGTCAGTGATTCGTTTCAATAATCTGTGTTGAATAGTGGTTTTATTTCACTTTATCCATAAGGTCGATAATGGCAAATTTCGCCTCGATTAACTCGGATTTAGTTTTTAATGTTTTAAAATTGTTATTTCACTTTTTATTGTTCAGTAGTGGTTTTCGTTAATAGTTCAGCTGGTTTATGTCACTGAATTTAATGTTCACTTAGTTTTTCAAAATTCGCTAATTTAAATTTGATAGGTTTGACTGATGGCTACCATCTTTTTCTGCTCTCGTTATATGTGAATTAATTGCGGGAGCTATCTCTGATGTGTCCTATTCAACGTATAACAATCAACTGTCTTCTTTCTTCTTCATCCGAAACGTCCTGGCCAAACTAATATTAAAATGACATTGTTTTAAATCTCTGGCATTTCCGCTTACATAATTGATTTTTACATTATATGACTGAATACATTTTTATTATTATTTAATTTTATTAAATATCTAATACATAATCTCTTTCTTTAGTTAATTCTGCGTGATTTAATACCAAATATTTTTCCTTAATTCCTTGTAATATTATTATTTGGTTAACTAATTTAAATTATATCTTTAATTTAAATCTTTCCCTTAGGTTCCAGTGTTATTACACTTGCATTTTTCCAATAATCTTTTATACATTTCTCCCATAACTTTATAAAGTATTGGTACAGTTAGAATACACTGTGATTGATTTACATTATATAAATTTCATCAATTTACTTAACTTTTTTATCAATTATATAAGGTTGTTGAGATTTACCATTTGTCCAGATTTTACTTTTGTTCACATATAATGTTTTATGACTATTACAGCTTGCTTATACCCCTTCTGACATTCTATTCTTATACAATCTTAATTAAAATTCCCTTACTTAACTAAATTAACATTTAGCATGGATTAATTCTATTAATACATAACAAATATTTTAAAACAAAAGAGTTGTACTCATACTCAGACATTTCAGCCTTGATTAATACTATTAACACAAAACAAATATTTTAAAACAAAAGAGTTGTACTCATACTCAGACATTTCAGCCTTCAGTTCATTGAACTTAATATAAACAAAACACATCTGTCCTTTCATTATTTAAATTATTTCTTAAAACTAATTTTTGTGCAGTCTTGACTGTTTTTGTTTATTGAGCTTAATATAAACAAAACACACCTGTCCTTTCATTATTTAAATTATTTCTTAAAACTAATTTTTGTGCAGTCTTGGCTGTTGTTGTTTATTTTTGGACGTATTTTTGGTCACTTCACTGGTTTATTGCCTGCTCTTAGTTTATCTTTAGTCATTTTAATAAATGTTGTTAGATAAAGAGTGGCACTCACTTAGAAACATTTTTAGTCCATTTTCGTAATAATATTCTATACAATATTATTTCTGAAATCAATACAAAAAACTTTAAAGTTGTGTAAAGACACAAATGTACTTAGTTTAAGTATTTAACCACTGACACATGAAGTTTATTTAACATAATAAAATAACTTGCACTGGCACTTTTTTAATTATCCTTCTAGACACTTTTCCTTATATGTACTTTACATTAGTCTTTATTTTATGTGTTATACTTTTTTAATGACATTTAATCTCTTTTGGGGTTTTATTTATTTTTTATTACTTGGTTTCCTTTTGGGTATTTCCCTAATTTATCTTATCCTACTACTTGGTTTCTTCCAATAGCTGTCCTTTTATTATGGATGTTGGTTTGTTCTGGTTAATTCTTTACTTACTCCTATCCTACCTGGGTATTTCCTTACTTTATCTTAGCTTTTTTGTATTATTTTTTTATCACTCATCATATGTTGCATAGTTGGTTTTAATTGAGATACTTCCTTCAGACTATGAATGGCACTTTACGGTGGTTCTTAATTAATTTTTAATGTAGTTTTCTTTGATTTAATTTTATTTTTAATTTATTTATGATCCTTTTTTTATTCGTAACAATGTGGAATATCTGTCATGCTACAACGGAAGTGGATTTTTAACGATGGGGATAGGAAAACAGAAGAGCCGAAAACCGAACGAATCCGTAAGGGAAATTTGGTATTGCATATACGATTACAGACGGCATCAAGAATAAACATTTAATTTGGTTCGTAAATGTACAGTGAATGGCTGAACAGACAGTCATCAAACAGATCATAAAATGGCAACCCAAGAGCAGAAGAAGAGGGTGGCTAAGAAAAACTTGGATAGAAATGAGAGAAACAGACGATGTATTTGAGACATAATATTATGAGATGTATGTATGTATCGGTGGTGGTGGTGGGGGGGGGGGGTGTATAATCCACAAGTACCCAGAAGAACGAGTAAAGATTAGGGGGTTCGCAACATAACCTTAAACCGCGCGTGTTATAGCTGATTCGATACAAAACCCGAATACTTGTGAATAGTGACGGTTTGATTCAAAGATGCTGCCGCTTTAGAAAAGTGTTTGCTGCGCGGTCGGTCGCCTAGAGCTACGGTACTTCCTAACAATCGACTTGACAGCTACTTCGCATTCAAGATTACAAACGACGTACCGTATATATCATTCTTTAGAAACGTGAATTCTTTAAAACATTTCTAGGTTTCTGATTACCCGGCTGATACTGCCACTCGTTACGAAACGCAATCATTGGCCCGGCGACGGCTGTGTCTTGTAAAAACAGCCTAGCGGTTTGGGACCGTTAATCCGACAGAGACAAATGAACAGATGTGATAATAAGTCTGTAGTTCCTACGGGCTCTATTGCCTTTGAAGATATTACTAATGATTAAGCTTGTAATCTCCATTAAATACAAAACTAGTCTTCAGCTATTCTTTCTTCCTACACAGTTCTTCTAGGAAGCCCGTAACATTCTGTGGTATACAATAGCATCAGGAAACAAAAGTATTTATAAATTCTGATGTATTATATTAAAAAAATAATAATAATATTTACAGGTGTAATACAAAACATATGTACAAATTACACCCTAACAGGAATTTTGTTCTATTGAGTGGTTTACTCACAGTAACTCAACAAATTTTTACACTCTTCGACAGAAGAGAGAAAAAACTCTTGACTTTTTTCAGGTTTCATTGCGCTAAAGAATAATAGAAAGCCCCAACTACACAGTAAGAAATAACGAGTTTACAACGGCATATTTCTTTGCTTTCTATCTCAAATATTGAGAAAATTGTAGAGTTCTAAAACCAGGGTCCTTATTTATTTAAAGAATGTCGTCTTCTCTCTTCTTCTTCTATCAAGGATTAGGCGAATCACCTGTTCTGTTCCAAAGAAATATATATATACATTTCACCAACGCTTCTTAGGTCTTCCCATACTTCGGTGTCCAACAGGCTTTTGTATTGACAAACTTCTTAAGGCAACCTGCCGTCTGGTATCCTATCCACCTCTCTTTGTTCTCTGTAATACGGTCCTGGATATTCAACTCTTTACGAATGGCTTCACTGTAGAGTCTGTCCCTTTGTGTGCAGCCTTTAAACAGATCGCAAGTATCTCATTCTACTCAGGTGTTTTTCATAGTTACAGTAACACTGGCACAGACATACCTCATAAAATTTTAGTCTAGTCTCTTTCTAAAATGTTATTTTAGTCTAAATGTTTGTTATTTATATGTAAGAATCGAATTTTTTTGAAGTGAGAACTTCATATGCGGCACTATGGTGCCCGGCTCACTCCCGTACATCTCGCGCTCCTAGGGCAGTAACCTGATTCAACGCGACACCAAAATAGGTGAAACGAAAAACAGTGTTGCCAGGTCAAGCAGACCTCTTTTGCCCACATAGCTACCCAAATATTCCCCACTGCCACAAGTATGTGTGCTTTAAGCAAAGCGTAATATTTTAAAGAAAGTAAGAATATTCTAAATGTTTAAGTACTATTAGCCTATAAGAATAGCGGATATATTAAAAATAATTTTATTTATGATAAAAGAAAATGTACTCGCATGCTGAGAGATAGAGCTGAATACTTTTGAAATCTTTTTCTTGTACGTAGTTCATTATTGGCCTAATATACAACAACCTTCCAAGTGTTTAACTCATAAAAACAATTTAAAATCAGTGACACCTATTTTTTATTACAATATTTATGGTATCGTCAATCGTCAATGAGACTGTTTGGGTGCATGTCTGAAACGTCGACAGAGTATAATTTTGTGTTTTTGTTTACTTTCTACGTTTCAGCTTGTTGATCCGTGCAACTCACGCAATAGTTGATCCGTGAGTTTGATTCTGGTTTTTATGTTCTGTTTGGCTGAAAGTAACAGAATACAAAATACAAGACACCAATTAAATCACTAACCATCAGCTTTAATTATTACAATTAAACAGTTTGTAATCAACAAGAGAGTCCCTTACAACAAATAAAATAAAAATTGTTCACACGCAATAATAATGTCAACTAATACAATCTCGAACAATTATAAAACACATATCACTTCGCCACAATACTTCGAACCGCACTGGAATAAATCGCCACTTCAACTGAAATAAGCGTCGCTGAATGGTTATATTTATCTTCTTCTTGTGATAGTTCCTATCCGTTTCGGATGATGGATATCATATAGGCTATTTTTACTTTCTGGACTGCTGTACGTAATAAGTCAGTTATATTTATACCCCGCTGAAATTCCAGAATAATCCATAATACGCGTTTTCTAGACAACACTAAAGCGTAATTGATTGCGGCCTTGAACACAGCGCGCGTGGACCGGTGAGTCTGGACCATCTCGACCACGGACGCGTGACAGGTGTCGCATAATTGTCCTTCATCTCAAAGTAGCAGCAATATGTACGCACACACACACACACATTACAGCCGGAGCCGATAAACACGTAGCATGTCGTGTAACGGCGTAACAGTACTGAACATAGTACGACGTATGATACGATTCTATGTTATGTTCATTGTAAATGTCGATTTTTTATACGAAAGTACATATAAACACCCGTCTGACTTAATTATACGTTCACTCTTATTTAAATTTTAATTATTTATAGCAAAGTCTCCCGTATTTCAAATACATAGAGTAACCTTTTAAGGTAAGCTTTTCAAAATGCATTGGCTTGAAGTACACCGACTCTAATGGAAGAAAAGTCAGGGGAAGACCTTGTCTCGAAGCATGGCGCACCCACCTTCGGTTCAATGCTTGGTAGGTAATTATTACTTATACCCTACTGGTCTTCGTAAATTTTTGGAAAAAATTACGTAATTAACACTAGACAATTAATGGAGACACTTATGCTAAAATGAACGTATTGTTTAATGTATTATCATTAATGTCAGTGTAAAATGAATAAACTAAAGAGCCTGTAGACAATCAGTGATACTTGTAGTGACTCGGTTCACTCACGAGTCGGCACCCACTTCTAGCGTGTGTCCCACAGCACACCATTTTTTTTTTTTTTTTTTTTTTTTTTTTTTTTTTTTTTTTTTTTTTTATATAGAAGCAAAGAAAACGTGAATCGATGATCACCGCTCGAAGGAAACCCATGAAACGTGAACAGTTTGAAATCGAACCACTAAACCTGGCAATAGTTAATCGGTTTAAATATTTGGGATGTTGGATGGCAGAAGATAACGAAGAAATAAATGAAATAATAAGGAAAAGGATACAGGCCGCAAATAGAGCATATGCTTCGTTGACAACTATATTCAAGACGAGGAATATCCAGCGTCAGTCCAAGGTCACATTACATAAAGTTATGATTAGACCGGCGATAACAGTGATCTTGTCCAGATGACAGCGAGACTTGGACTCTAAACAAACGAGCCGCTAACATAGTCAATACCTTTGAAAGGAGAATTTTAAGGAGTATATATGGAACAATCCAAGTCAATGGTATATGGAGAATGGGTCACAATGAGGAACTATACAAGCTACATAAAGACAATGATCTGGCCACCACCATCCGGCTGCAATGGCAGGACACATCATTAGGATGGAAGGCAACCGAATACCGAATAGGAAGGTACTGTTTAGTCAAATCGAGGGTAGAATCCCTGTCGGAAGACCCAAGAATCGTTGGATTGACGCAGTGGCGAGGAATGCTGATACTTTACTGAAAATAAAACGATGGACATCGATCGCCAAGGACAGGAAAAATGGAGGCGGATGATTATGGAGGCTAAGGTTCGACTCCGAACTATAACACCATAGAAGAAGAAGAAAGCCAAAGAATATGCATAACGTAAGTTTATGTCTATTCTACATTCATATATGTAAAATACGATTAACTTAAATATATTAAATATTAAGTATAGGCCTATTTTAATTTTTTAAATATAGTAAGTGTACCCAGTTATTATTTGCTGCTAGCAACGTCATGAATTGACAGAAAGCAGTAGGATAGGATATAGTAGGCCTACAGGCTGTCTCAGAGACTTATTTACTACTCAGTTTGTTTATCCCGTTGCGTGAACGTCACGTGTTATTTTTCTGGCAATCTAGTGTTTCATAAGTCCAATCTGTAACTAATAAACTATGGTTATTCATTAATTTCTGCAGTGCGTATTATTTTATACCTTTATTTCTACATTACAACAGTGTGTTTAGTTTTTATTTTTGTCACAATGTTCTTTTGTAACAAACAGAGGCGTGCTAGGGGAGGACCAAGGGGGCAGCCGCCCCGGGCGGCATAGCCAGGAGGGCGGAAAATTGAACATAGAATTGAAAAATTTGTTTTCAGTTTATAAAACTACAAATAACTTGTTTCTTTGATATGACTATTCCTTTAATAAAAGAAGCATAACCAGCCAGCTTGTCTGGTTTATGCTTGGCCAAGCGAGATATCTCAGTTCTTCCGAGACATAGTGGTGAGTAGAGGAACATGTTAGTTGTAAAACAAAGACAGCCATTTTCCTGAAGATGAAGCTGGACGATCCTTAAACAAGTATTTGTTTGATAAAACCTTGCAAAATGGCGAAAAGGTAAGTCGCACTTGGATGTGTTTTTCTCCAACTAAATAATCTCTATTTTGCTTTTTTTGCACTTTATTTCCACAAAAAACTATAAAAAAAAGAAATTTCAATAGTGAAAATGGGTTTTCGTCGTGGCAGAAGTTAAATCCCCGTATTCAGTATTATGAAAATAGTCCTGCTCATCGCTCTGCGTTTTTGGAATGAAAGGAATTGGAACGTTCTTTAAACAAAGGGGGATTTATTGATCATCTAATCCAGGAACAAATGAATAAAGCAGCTAAGACATGGAAAGAAATCCTTGAACGGGTCACTGTCACAGTACAAACTCTTACACAACAAATCTGGCACTGAGAGGACATCCAAAGTCAATTACTAACGAGCCTGGAAACTTTCAGGCTTGGCTAAATTTGACCCTGTCATGAGTACTCATTTGAATTCAGTCTCTCCTAAATCTGGGTGTATATCGTATCTTTTGCCAACTATTCAAAATGAAATAATAAGCCTGTTAGGAGAAAGAGTGCGCAAATATATTATTACTGCATGTATGAAGGCGAAGTACTTTAGTATTATATTTGATACAAAACCAGATGCATGTAGAACAAATGCCTCAGATTGTTGAATTTAAACGTAATTCTGTGATATCAAGGAAGCCTTCATAGATTTTAATCCTTTAAATCCTTTAGAGTGAAAACAGCGGAGGGGATTACAGAAGCTATTACAAGTAAACTTGAGATAGATGGATTGAATCTTAGCAATTGCAGAGGTCAGTCGTATGAACAATCAAGCAACAATGGCTAGTATCCATTCAGTAGTTCAAAAGAGAATATTCGATTTGAATCCACTAGCTGTGTTTGTTCGCTGTGACATATAAATGTTCAGGCAGTGGCATTTTTTGGGACAGTAGAGCGTCTATTCACCTTCTTTTCCTGTTCCACTCATAGATGGAGTGTTCTTAAAGACTTCGTAAATATTACTCTAAAAGGACATTGTGAAATATTACTCTAAAAGGACATTGTGATACCAGGTGGAGTTCAAAAGCAGATGCAATATCCACTCAGGTGGATGAAGTGATCTCTGCACTGGAGAAACTGAGGGATACACCGACTGAAACAATTGATACGAGGGAAAATGCAGCATTAATAATTAATGCTATAGAAAACTAATTTTTTGACCTTGCTCTTTTTCTGGACGCAAGATATTCTTTTTCTATAAACAAAATCCAGAAAATCTTGCACACCAAAGGAATAAGTTTTATTCAAGCTTATTCCACTTCTAGAGACGCTAACGGGCAATTTAAAAGTTTGTAGGAATGAGCTGTGTGATAATGTCATTACTAAGGCAGGGCAAGTAAGTAATGAATGGAGTGTCAGTACCACAAAAAGGATAAGAAGGAAGCGGACGATGCCAGGGGAGTATGCACACGATTCTGCATAACCGTTTGGCAAGAAATGCGACGTTTTCTAATAGAAATTTTGGACAAACTGTCAGCAGAAATTTCAGGCCGTTTCTCTAACATAAGAGAGTTAGAAAAACGCTTTGTGTTCCTCTTGTGCCGAGTTTTGGTATACTCGGCCCTTTTCCCAGTTAATTATGTGACGGTCATTGCGGGGGTTTGTGAATTAATTATTTGAGCGAAGTATAAGCCGATATCTGCATGCTTTGTTGCCGATCCGTGCGCGCTCTAGGCGGGAGTGATACGTAATATTTTTCTTGTGACTACGGTGTGCGGTATTCGTCAGGCAGCCGAACACGAAACAGTTACCAATTTCTTCCGGCGGCCATCAGTTTGATTTTGTTGTCTGCTAATATCTATCATGACTAGATAATCGACTAAGCGACTCTTCGGGTTCCCGACCTAAGACGATCTCGATCCACTTCAGCGGGTGGCCGATCATCTGCCACCAATGGTATTACACGAGTGATTTTCCGTCTGTGCCGTCGGGAGGAAGAAATGGACAATACATCAGGTTTTGTGCCGGATTTCACAGGTGACATTTAACCCATTTATCTATATTTTGGCCTCTACAATGTAGAACACCGTATTCTCTTCCTGGAACTTCTCCAATTAAAGTTGTTGGGACACAAGTCCAGCGAGACAATTAGTGCTTTTAAATTTTGTCAGTATATTTTATTAAGGCTTATGCCCCCTGAGTAAGTGTGAGCCCGGACGGGGTCATGCGCTACCGAATTTTGCTGAGAAATTTTCTTTAAGGGTAAAAGTGTGTGTGACTTAAGTTTACTGATTTGTAGGGGGTGAATTATGCTTGCATTGATTAGGGGTATTCATAGCTATATGGGTTTTGTTTTTTTGTAGATTTAAAGGTTTGGGGTGGTGCTGTAACCTGTGGACGTCACCCGTAGGTGCCGTTAGTACAGGTCTATAGCATGTTTTAGGTTGCTGGATCTGGTGGTGCGCATGGCCTCGCCTGTGGCCAAGCCAATTCTGTAGAAACAACTCAAATGTGTTTTATTAGGGGCTGATGTTTAAAGTTTTTTTTTTAAATTAAAATTGTCTTTATATATATTTTATAAAAATTATCTTAACTCAGTAATAATTCAATATAAGTGAAATTTCATTCAGTTCTTTTACTGCCATAGCCAGTGTACTACTAGTTCAATTGTTAATATGAGCACACTATTGGTTCAATCATAAACCGTATTATATATACTTTATAAAAATTATCTTAGCTCAGTAATAATTCAAATGAGTAAAATTTCATTCAGTTCTTTTACTGCCATAGCCAGTGTACTACTAGTGCAGTTGTTAATATGAGTACACTATTGATTCTTACTGCTATTCATAAATTCTGTTATACATTCGTACGGCCGTGCAGCCATGTTGACCTGGCCATGGCGCAGTCCTATCTGGGGGAACCTTTCTAAAATTTTGAATTCTTGTGATAATTTCTTTGGTTGCAAGCAGTCATAACTGGACTGGTTAATGGTTTGGTTTATGAAAGTTTATGGAGGCTGGGCACTTTACCCTTTTACAGTATTTTGGGATGGGGATCTAGGTCACTGATACTGAAGATGCTATTCTTCGGTGGCATGGTTAAATGTCTCTGAGCTGCCTGCCAGGTGAACATGTGTGTAGTATATATATGTGTGTATATCGATATGTGTGCGCCATGTGTATTTATGTAACTATTTATTTGTGTGTAATTATGTGTGTATATTGATTGATGTTATATTTATTTATATTTGGGAGATATTATTATGCTGATGGCTACATGTAATTTAATTTGATGAAAGGATACTTGCATATTTTCAGAGGATTGTACACTGGGGGTGATACTTGCATGTTATTTGAAATAGCTAAATAAAATTGTTATTGTTGCTAAACAATGAGTTTAATTGCAAGTCCCGTCATACTGGACCCAGCGCAGTTTTGGCTTCCCTAGGCTCTGGCCTAGTTTTAAATAACTAGTGGCCCCTCTTTCAAAAAAAAAAAATAAAATAAAATAAAATACAAAAAAAAAAGGTTTTTTTTTTTAATAAAGTCTAAAAGTTGAAAGAGGGGTTACAAATGGTAGCAGAGCGTGGTTGATTCTTTGGTCGAACCCTTGGGTCCTGTGGTGTGACGGGGCTTGCAAGCTCAGAAATAGTTTGGAAAGAACATCAAACATCAGCAATATTTGAAAATGAAAATAATTGGTAGATGCTATGGGATTTCAATTGTAAACCTGGTGCCGCCACATGGCATGCGTTTTAGTTGGGAGTTTTATTATTGTTGAGATTGGACCTTGCCGGAGAGCGCGGGGGGTTTGCCGGGGGAATGGCTGCCTGTTATATAAATAGTTATGAAGTAAAAGCGCGAGAGGTTGACTGTATGCGGTATGGCCTGACCGGAAGTCGGTACTGTTATTGACCAGTAGTTATAATAAATGTCTTGTTGAATTGTTATATGTTGTGGTAGTTGTTCGGTGGTGTGAATTGTATGTTAGTATTAGTGTCTGATGTCATTTCTTCTTTGAGTCTGGCGGCTGACGGAGAGTTGGTTCTGGAGTGGATCGAGTTTTCGCAGCGCTAGGGAACCCGGGGGTCTACTCAAAGGAAGGACAGTACTTGAGTTTTTCCGATTCTTGTTAATATGTGTTGTAGGTTATGTTTGTGTTAGGTGTTTAGTGGGGATTTGTTTTATGATTGTTTGTTTTGTTGAATTGTGCAATTCTGGCGGCGGTATGCTATCAGGAATTGCCCCACCCGCTTACAGGCGTTCTCCAGAAATTTCCGGTTGTGAATGGATTTGATGAGGACCAGCTGCTGGTTTTCTTGGACCTGGTCCTGCAGGTGGCAGATTTCCCGGGGGTGTCCGATGGGGAGGTCTTGTCTCTTATATACCCGTATTGCCGGAGTACGTTGGCTGATCTGGTCACCAAGGCTCTGCGTCGGGGTGACAGTGTTGATGCTTTCCATGGGGAGGTGTTGAACTTCTTCCTACCCATTCGACGACGCGCCAAGCTTGAGTCGGAAAGATTCTATCGCCCACAGGCCTACGGAGAGGCGTTAGAAGACTTCGTGCGCGATATACGGAAAGCTGCCCGGGTGTTAAGATTGGGGTTGCCAGAGACGGAAGTTATACAAGCGATTTTAGAAGGACTGACTCCCCAGGAGAGATCTCGTGTGGCTTTCGCGGACCGTCCACGTTGTTTTGCGGACCTTGAGCGACTGTGTGTGCTTTCAGGAACGGTCAAGGATGTTGACGAGTACCGGGGAAAAGAGGCTACCGATGTCCAATACTCCAGTGGTTCATTAGGAAGAGCCAAAGAAGACAAACATGGTGGTTGGAGGAGAACCCAAGAGACAGTCAGAAAAACTGAATATTCCGGAAGTAATGGAGGCTACAAGGGGGTGGCACGTGAGAAGACGGTAACAACAGCTACAGCACACAAAACAAAGAAGTATGAAATTAACAGGGGAAGAAGAAATTATGTTAGTAAACAAACAGCGGCAAGTAGGGAGCCGGTAGAAAGTTATTCCTATTTGGAGAGTAAGGAAACTTTAAAGGTTCCAGAGGAAGTACCAGTGCATAATAGAGTTGTGGATGAAGCAGGTGAAGAGAAAGAAGAAAAGCGGAATAACTTCAGTGGATTAATACAAGACGACAAGAAAACGTCTGTTAATACTGCGTCAGTGAGGACGTCATGGTTGAATCCAGAGGCCGCAGAATTTGTTCCGGTATCTCCATCTCGGTTCGTGAGGGATCCAGATCCTGTAACATTGTCATCGTCTACGCAGGGATGTGAGAAGTCACTCGAGAGTGTCGCCTTACCATCGCCAGTAGAAATTAATTTCGTCATTGCACATGAACCTGGACAGCTGGATTCCAGGGGGGAAAATGTTGAGAACGTTGTAGTTGCTGAGAGTGGTGAAGGAGAGGAATCGAAGGAAGAGGCAGAAGAGCGGTCTGCAGATGCTGCACAGGGAAGTATAGTTGTGGGTGTTAGAGAGACTGAAGAGTCTGAGTTTGCGGATGGACACAGGGATGTCCAGGCTGCAAGTGTTTCTGAGGTTGCGGATGGACAAGGGGATGTCCATTCTGCAAGTGTGGTAGAAGTAGATGAGGTAGAAGTTGAGGAGAAATGTGGTGGCAGCGTTGTGGAGTGTGTGAGTGAGAATGATGTAGTGTGTGAAGATGTGCAGACGCCTTCTGTAGGTAGTGTTGAGGATTCCGAAGAACGAAAAGAAGTTTCAGGTAGACCAGGCGAGCAACTAGAGGAGGACGAGGATGTGCAGTGTTCTGATGGTGGAAGTGGATGTGATGGCGATGATGTTGATGATGAACGTGTTGAGGAAAATGAGATTGGAGAAGAAGTTAGTGAAGACGTTGGTGAAGCGGCTGGTGCCGAGTGTGATGAGGAAATTGGTGAGGAGCTGAGGGAAGATGCGGTTGAAGAAGGATCAGACGAGCAACTGGAGGATGGTGAGGAGGTGCAGTGTCATGAGGTTGATTTGGATTATGGGGACGAAAAAGGGGAAATTGTAGAAGAGAAGAAGGAAGTAGAAAAGGAAGAAATTGTAGCAGAGGAGTTAGATGAGGAGGATAATCCAAATCGGCGTGAAAGTAGTGAGGTAAGTTGCCTTGATCCTGATTCCGAGGAAACAAGTCAGTACAGCTCAACACCAAATAATCTCTCAGAGAGTGGTGTACGAAAGGAACGAGTCACTAAAGTCCGTCACAGAAAAGTGAGAAGAAACGGTTAACGGGTAGCGGGTAGATGTTCCCCACACTCCCAGTGGTGTTCATCTATTTCAGGGTTGCGTCCCTGCCCACGCGAGCCTTGGTTTCCTCCATTCATCCTTATTTCCGGAGGGAGCCATGTCCTCACCCTTACTCCTAGCTATGGACCCTTTAATGATCCTTGCCCTTTTCATCTTCCCAATTTTTCTGGCCTAAAAAAAAAAAAAAAAACCTATCCATAAGGAGAGAGACTTGCTGAGAGTGCACATTTAGATTGTGGTCCTGGAGATTGTAAGTTCCCCTGTTTAGGTTCTGAAGGTTATAATGGAGAGTGATAGTGTGCTGTTGTTTCGTTGTTGATTGTTGTAAATTTTGATTGTGGGTAGTTGTAGCTCTGTTCTCCTGGGAGCCATGACTGATGGGAAAACCGATAACAACTTGAGTATGGTATATAAGGATGGTACACTGCAGGGTACCACTGAGTTCCAATTGGGGCAACCATGTTGCCCTTTTGGAGTGGGGGTGTGCCGAGTTTTGGTATACTCGGCCCTTTTCCCAGTTAATTATGTGACGGTCATTGCGGGGGTTTGTGAATTAATTATTTGAGCGAAGTATAAGCCGATATCTGCATGCTTTGTTGCCGATCCGTGCGCGCTCTAGGCGGGAGTGATACGTAATATTTTTCTTGTGACTACGGTGTGCGGTATTCGTCAGGCAGCCGAACACGAAACAGTTACCAATTTCTCCCGGCGGCCATCAGTTTGATTTTGTTGTCTGCTAATATCTATCATGACTAGATAATCGACTAAGCGACTCTTCGGGTTCCCGACCTAAGACGATCTCGATCCACTTCAGCGGGTGGCCGATCATCTGCCACCAATGGTATTACACGAGTGATTTTCCGTCTGTGCCGTCGGGAGGAAGAAATGGACAATACATCAGGTTTTGTGCCGGATTTCACAGGTGACATTTAACCCATTTATCTATATTTTGGCCTCTACAATGTAGAACACCGTATTCTCTTCCTGGAACTTCTCCAATTAAAGTTGTTGGGACACAAGTCCAGCGAGACAATTAGTGCTTTTAAATTTTGTCAGTATATTTTATTAAGGCTTATGCCCCCTGAGTAAGTGTGAGCCCGGACGGGGTCATGCGCTACCGAATTTTGCTGAGAAATTTTCTTTAAGGGTAAAAGTGTGTGTGACTTAAGTTTACTGATTTGTAGGGGGTGAATTATGCTTGCATTGATTAGGGGTATTCATAGCTATATGGGTTTTGTTTTTTTGTAGATTTAAAGGTTTGGGGTGGTGCTGTAACCTGTGGACGTCACCCGTAGGTGCCGTTAGTACAGGTCTATAGCATGTTTTAGGTTGCTGGATCTGGTGGTGCGCATGGCCTCGCCTGTGGCCAAGCCAATTCTGTAGAAACAACTCAAATGTGTTTTATTAGGGGCTGATGTTTAAAGTTTTTTTTTAAATTAAAATTGTCTTTATATATATTTTATAAAAATTATCTTAACTCAGTAATAATTCAATATAAGTGAAATTTCATTCAGTTCTTTTACTGCCATAGCCAGTGTACTACTAGTTCAATTGTTAATATGAGCACACTATTGGTTCAATCATAAACCGTATTATATATACTTTATAAAAATTATCTTAGCTCAGTAATAATTCAAATGAGTAAAATTTCATTCAGTTCTTTTACTGCCATAGCCAGTGTACTACTAGTGCATTTGTTAATATGAGTACACTATTGATTCTTACTGCTATTCATAAATTCTGTTATACATTCGTACGGCCGTGCAGCCATGTTGACCTGGCCATGGCGCAGTCCTATCTGGGGGAACCTTTCTAAAATTTTGAATTCTTGTGATAATTTCTTTGGTTGCAAGCAGTCATAACTGGACTGGTTAATGGTTTGGTTTATGAAAGTTTATGGAGGCTGGGCACTTTACCCTTTTACAGTATTTTGGGATGGGGATCTAGGTCACTGATACTGAAGATGCTATTCTTCGGTGGCATGGTTAAATGTCTCTGAGCTGCCTGCCAGGTGAACATGTGTGTAGTATATATATGTGTGTATATCGATATGTGTGCGCCATGTGTATTTATGTAACTATTTATTTGTGTGTAATTATGTGTGTATATTGATTGATGTTATATTTATTTATATTTGGGAGATATTATTATGCTGATGTCTACATGTAATTTAATTTGATGAAAGGATACTTGCATATTTTCAGAGGATTGTACACTGGGGGTGATACTTGCATGTTATTTGAAATAGCTAAATAAAATTGTTATTGTTGCTAAACAATGAGTTTAATTGCAAGTCCCGTCATACTGGACCCAGCGCAGTTTTGGCTTCCCTAGGCTCTGGCCTAGTTTTAAATAACTAGTGGCCCCTCTTTCAAAAAAAAAAAATAAAATAAAATAAAATACAAAAAAAAAAGGTTTTTTTTTTTAATAAAGTCTAAAAGTTGAAAGAGGGGTTACAAATGGTAGCAGAGCGTGGTTGATTCTTTGGTCGAACCCTTGGGTCCTGTGGTGTGACGGGGCTTGCAAGCTCGGAAATAGTTTGGAAAGAACATCAAACATCAGCAATATTTGAAAATGAAAATAATTGGTAGATGCTATGGGATTTCAATTGTAAACCTGGTGCCGCCACGTGGCATGCGTTTTAGTTGGGAGTTTTATTATTGTTGAGATTGGACCTTGCCGGAGAGCGCGGGGGGGTTGCCGGGGGAATGGCTGCCTGTTATATAAATAGTTATGAAGTAAAAGCGCGAGAGGTTGACTGTATGCGGTATGGCCTGACCGGAAGTCGGTACTGTTATTGACCAGTAGTTATAATAAATGTCTTGTTGAATTGTTATATGTTGTGGTAGTTGTTCGGTGGTGTGAATTGTATGTTAGTATTAGTGTCTGATGTCATTTCTTCTTTGAGTCTGGCGGCTGACGGAGAGTTGGTTCTGGAGTGGATCGAGTTTTCGCAGCGCTAGGGAACCCGGGGGTCTACTCAAAGGAAGGACAGTACTTGAGTTTTTCCGATTCTTGTTAATATGTGTTGTAGGTTATGTTTGTGTTAGGTGTTTAGTGGGGATTTGTTTTATGATTGTTTGTTTTGTTGAATTGTGCAATTCTGGCGGCGGTATGCTATCAGGAATTGCCCCACCCGCTTACAGGCGTTCTCCAGAAATTTCCGGTTGTGAATGGATTTGATGAGGACCAGCTGCTGGTTTTCTTGGACCTGGTCCTGCAGGTGGCAGATTTCCCGGGGGTGTCCGATGGGGAGGTCTTGTCTCTTATATACCCGTATTGCCGGAGTACGTTGGCTGATCTGGTCACCAAGGCTCTGCGTCGGGGTGACAGTGTTGATGCTTTCCATGGGGAGGTGTTGAACTTCTTCCTACCCATTCGACGACGCGCCAAGCTTGAGTCGGAAAGATTCTATCGCCCACAGGCCTACGGAGAGGCGTTAGGAGACTTCGTGCGCGATATACGGAAAGCTGCCCGGGTGTTAAGATTGGGGTTGCCAGAGACGGAAGTTATACAAGCGATTTTAGAAGGACTGACTCCCCAGGAGAGATCTCGTGTGGCATTCGCGGACCGTCCACGTTGTTTTGCGGACCTTGAGCGACTGTGTGTGCTTTCAGGAACGGTCAAGGATGTTGACGAGTACCGGGGAAAAGAGGCTACCGATGTCCAATACTCCAGTGGTTCATTAGGAAGAGCCAAAGAAGACAAACATGGTGGTTGGAGGAGAACCCAAGAGACAGTCAGAAAAACTGAATATTCCGGAAGTAATGGAGGCTACAAGGGGGTGGCACGTGAGAAGACGGTAACAACAGCTACAGCACACAAAACAAAGAAGTATGAAATTAACAGGGGAAGAAGAAATTATGTTAGTAAACAAACAGCGGCAAGTAGGGAGCCGGTAGAAAGTTATTCCTATTTGGAGAGTAAGGAAACTTTAAAGGTTCCAGAGGAAGTACCAGTGCATAATAGAGTTGTGGATGAAGCAGGTGAAGAGAAAGAAGAAAAGCGGAATAACTTCAGTGGATTAATACAAGACGACAAGAAAACGTCTGTTAATACTGCGTCAGTGAGGACGTCATGGTTGAATCCAGAGGCCGCAGAATTTGTTCCGGTATCTCCATCTCGGTTCGTGAGGGATCCAGATCCTGTAACATTGTCATCGTCTACGCAGGGATGTGAGAAGTCACTCGAGAGTGTCGCCTTACCATCGCCAGTAGAAATTAATTTCGTCATTGCACATGAACCTGGACAGCTGGATCCCAGGGGGGAAAATGTTGAGAACGTTGTAGTTGCTGAGAGTGGTGAAGGAGAGGAATCGAAGGAAGAGGCAGAAGAGCGGTCTGCAGATGCTGCACAGGGAAGTATAGTTGTGGGTGTTAGAGAGACTGAAGAGTCTGAGTTTGCGGATGGACACAGGGATGTCCAGGCTGCAAGTGTTTCTGAGGTTGCGGATGGACAAGGGGATGTCCATGCTGCAAGTGTGGTAGAAGTAGATGAGGTAGAAGTTGAGGAGAAATGTGGTGGCAGCGTTGTGGAGTGTGTGAGTGAGAATGATGTAGTGTGTGAAGATGTGCAGACGCCTTCTGTAGGTAGTGTTGAGGATTCCGAAGAACGAAAAGAAGTTTCAGGTAGACCAGGCGAGCAACTAGAGGAGGACGAGGATGTGCAGTGTTCTGATGGTGGAAGTGGATGTGATGGCGATGATGTTGATGATGAACGTGTTGAGGAAAATGAGATTGGAGAAGAAGTTAGTGAAGACGTTGGTGAAGCGGCTGGTGCCGAGTGTGATGAAGAAATTGGTGAGGAGCTGAGGGAAGATGCGGTTGAAGAAGGATCAGACGAGCAACTGGAGGATGGTGAGGAGGTGCAGTGTCATGAGGTTGATTTGGATTATGGGGACGAAAAAGGGGAAATTGTAGAAGAGAAGAAGGAAGTAGAAAAGGAAGAAATTGTAGCAGAGGAGTTAGATGAGGAGGATAATCCAAATCGGCGTGAAAGTAGTGAGGTAAGTTGCCTTGATCCTGATTCCGAGGAAACAAGTCAGTACAGCTCAACACCAAATAATCTCTCAGAGAGTGGTGTACGAAAGGAACGAGTCACTAAAGTCCGTCACAGAAAAGTGAGAAGAAACGGTTAACGGGTAGCGGGTAGATGTTCCCCACACTCCCAGTGGTGTTCATCTATTTCAGGGTTGCGTCCCTGCCCACGCGAGCCTTGGTTTCCTCCATTCATCCTTATTTCCGGAGGGAGCCATGTCCTCACCCTTACTCCTAGCTATGGACCCTTTAATGATCCTTGCCCTTTTCATCTTCCCAATTTTTCTGGCCTAAAAAAAAAAAAAAAAACCTATCCATAAGGAGAGAGACTTGCTGAGAGTGCACATTTAGATTGTGGTCCTGGAGATTGTAAGTTCCCCTGTTTAGGTTCTGAAGGTTATAATGGAGAGTGATAGTGTGCTGTTGTTTCGTTGTTGATTGTTGTAAATTTTGATTGTGGGTAGTTGTAGCTCTGTTCTCCTGGGAGCCATGACTGATGGGAAAACCGATAACAACTTGAGTATGGTATATAAGGATGGTACACTGCAGGGTACCACTGAGTTCCAATTGGGGCAACCATGTTGCCCTTTTGGAGTGGGGGTGTGCCGAGTTTTGGTATACTCGGCCCTTTTCCCAGTTAATTATGTGACGGTCATTGCGGGGGTTTGTGAATTAATTATTTGAGCGAAGTATAAGCCGATATCTGCATGCTTTGTTGCCGATCCGTGCGCGCTCTAGGCGGGAGTGATACGTAATATTTTTCTTGTGACTACGGTGTGCGGTATTCGTCAGGCAGCCGAACACGAAACAGTTACCAATTTCTCCCGGCGGCCATCAGTTTGATTTTGTTGTCTGCTAATATCTATCATGACTAGATAATCGACTAAGCGACTCTTCGGGTTCCCGACCTAAGACGATCTCGATCCACTTCAGCGGGTGGCCGATCATCTGCCACCAATGGTATTACACGAGTGATTTTCCGTCTGTGCCGTCGGGAGGAAGAAATGGACAATACATCAGGTTTTGTGCCGGATTTCACAGGTGACATTTAACCCATTTATCTATATTTTGGCCTCTACAATGTAGAACACCGTATTCTCTTCCTGGAACTTCTCCAATTAAAGTTGTTGGGACACAAGTCCAGCGAGACAATTAGTGCTTTTAAATTTTGTCAGTATATTTTATTAAGGCTTATGCCCCCTGAGTAAGTGTGAGCCCGGACGGGGTCATGCGCTACCGAATTTTGCTGAGAAATTTTCTTTAAGGGTAAAAGTGTGTGTGACTTAAGTTTACTGATTTGTAGGGGGTGAATTATGCTTGCATTGATTAGGGGTATTCATAGCTATATGGGTTTTGTTTTTTTGTAGATTTAAAGGTTTGGGGTGGTGCTGTAACCTGTGGACGTCACCCGTAGGTGCCGTTAGTACAGGTCTATAGCATGTTTTAGGTTGCTGGATCTGGTGGTGCGCATGGCCTCGCCTGTGGCCAAGCCAATTCTGTAGAAACAACTCAAATGTGTTTTATTAGGGGCTGATGTTTAAAGTTTTTTTTTAAATTAAAATTGTCTTTATATATATTTTATAAAAATTATCTTAACTCAGTAATAATTCAATATAAGTGAAATTTCATTCAGTTCTTTTACTGCCATAGCCAGTGTACTACTAGTTCAATTGTTAATATGAGCACACTATTGGTTCAATCATAAACCGTATTATATATACTTTATAAAAATTATCTTAGCTCAGTAATAATTCAAATGAGTAAAATTTCATTCAGTTCTTTTACTGCCATAGCCAGTGTACTACTAGTGCAGTTGTTAATATGAGTACACTATTGATTCTTACTGCTATTCATAAATTCTGTTATACATTCGTACGGCCGTGCAGCCATGTTGACCTGGCCATGGCGCAGTCCTATCTGGGGGAACCTTTCTAAAATTTTGAATTCTTGTGATAATTTCTTTGGTTGCAAGCAGTCATAACTGGACTGGTTAATGGTTTGGTTTATGAAAGTTTATGGAGGCTGGGCACTTTACCCTTTTACAGTATTTTGGGATGGGGATCTAGGTCACTGATACTGAAGATGCTATTCTTCGGTGGCATGGTTAAATGTCTCTGAGCTGCCTGCCAGGTGAACATGTGTGTAGTATATATATGTGTGTATATCGATATGTGTGCGCCATGTGTATTTATGTAACTATTTATTTGTGTGTAATTATGTGTGTATATTGATTGATGTTATATTTATTTATATTTGGGAGATATTATTATGCTGATGTCTACATGTAATTTAATTTGATGAAAGGATACTTGCATATTTTCAGAGGATTGTACACTGGGGGTGATACTTGCATGTTATTTGAAATAGCTAAATAAAATTGTTATTGTTGCTAAACAATGAGTTTAATTGCAAGTCCCGTCATACTGGACCCAGCGCAGTTTTGGCTTCCCTAGGCTCTGGCCTAGTTTTAAATAACTAGTGGCCCCTCTTTCAAAAAAAAAAAAAAAAAATAAAATAAAATACAAAAAAAAAAGGTTTTTTTTTTTAATAAAGTCTAAAAGTTGAAAGAGGGGTTACAAATGGTAGCAGAGCGTGGTTGATTCTTTGGTCGAACCCTTGGGTCCTGTGGTGTGACGGGGCTTGCAAGCTCGGAAATAGTTTGGAAAGAACATCAAACATCAGCAATATTTGAAAATGAAAATAATTGGTAGATGCTATGGGATTTCAATTGTAAACCTGGTGCCGCCACGTGGCATGCGTTTTAGTTGGGAGTTTTATTATTGTTGAGATTGGACCTTGCCGGAGAGCGCGGGGGGGTTGCCGGGGGAATGGCTGCCTGTTATATAAATAGTTATGAAGTAAAAGCGCGAGAGGTTGACTGTATGCGGTATGGCCTGACCGGAAGTCGGTACTGTTATTGACCAGTAGTTATAATAAATGTCTTGTTGAATTGTTATATGTTGTGGTAGTTGTTCGGTGGTGTGAATTGTATGTTAGTATTAGTGTCTGATGTCATTTCTTCTTTGAGTCTGGCGGCTGACGGAGAGTTGGTTCTGGAGTGGATCGAGTTTTCGCAGCGCTAGGGAACCCGGGGGTCTACTCAAAGGAAGGACAGTACTTGAGTTTTTCCGATTCTTGTTAATATGTGTTGTAGGTTATGTTTGTGTTAGGTGTTTAGTGGGGATTTGTTTTATGATTGTTTGTTTTGTTGAATTGTGCAATTCTGGCGGCGGTATGCTATCAGGAATTGCCCCACCCGCTTACAGGCGTTCTCCAGAAATTTCCGGTTGTGAATGGATTTGATGAGGACCAGCTGCTGGTTTTCTTGGACCTGGTCCTGCAGGTGGCAGATTTCCCGGGGGTGTCCGATGGGGAGGTCTTGTCTCTTATATACCCGTATTGCCGGAGTACGTTGGCTGATCTGGTCACCAAGGCTCTGCGTCGGGGTGACAGTGTTGATGCTTTCCATGGGGAGGTGTTGAACTTCTTCCTACCCATTCGACGACGCGCCAAGCTTGAGTCGGAAAGATTCTATCGCCCACAGGCCTACGGAGAGGCGTTAGGAGACTTCGTGCGCGATATACGGAAAGCTGCCCGGGTGTTAAGATTGGGGTTGCCAGAGACGGAAGTTATACAAGCGATTTTAGAAGGACTGACTCCCCAGGAGAGATCTCGTGTGGCTTTCGCGGACCGTCCACGTTGTTTTGCGGACCTTGAGCGACTGTGTGTGCTTTCAGGAACGGTCAAGGATGTTGACGAGTACCGGGGAAAAGAGGCTACCGATGTCCAATACTCCAGTGGTTCATTAGGAAGAGCCAAAGAAGACAAACATGGTGGTTGGAGGAGAACCCAAGAGACAGTCAGAAAAACTGAATATTCCGGAAGTAATGGAGGCTACAAGGGGGTGGCACGTGAGAAGACGGTAACAACAGCTACAGCACACAAAACAAAGAAGTATGAAATTAACAGGGGAAGAAGAAATTATGTTAGTAAACAAACAGCGGCAAGTAGGGAGCCGGTAGAAAGTTATTCCTATTTGGAGAGTAAGGAAACTTTAAAGGTTCCAGAGGAAGTACCAGTGCATAATAGAGTTGTGGATGAAGCAGGTGAAGAGAAAGAAGAAAAGCGGAATAACTTCAGTGGATTAATACAAGACGACAAGAAAACGTCTGTTAATACTGCGTCAGTGAGGACGTCATGGTTGAATCCAGAGGCCGCAAAATTTGTTCCGGTATCTCCATCTCGGTTCGTGAGGGATCCAGATCCTGTAACATTGTCATCGTCTACGCAGGGATGTGAGAAGTCACTCGAGAGTGTCGCCTTACCATCGCCAGTAGAAATTAATTTCGTCATTGCACATGAACCTGGACAGCTGGATCCCAGGGGGGAAAATGTTGAGAACGTTGTAGTTGCTGAGAGTGGTGAAGGAGAGGAATCGAAGGAAGAGGCAGAAGAGCGGTCTGCAGATGCTGCACAGGGAAGTATAGTTGTGGGTGTTAGAGAGACTGAAGAGTCTGAGTTTGCGGATGGACACAGGGATGTCCAGGCTGCAAGTGTTTCTGAGGTTGCGGATGGACAAGGGGATGTCCATGCTGCAAGTGTGGTAGAAGTAGATGAGGTAGAAGTTGAGGAGAAATGTGGTGGCAGCGTTGTGGAGTGTGTGAGTGAGAATGATGTAGTGTGTGAAGATGTGCAGACGCCTTCTGTAGGTAGTGTTGAGGATTCCGAAGAACGAAAAGAAGTTTCAGGTAGACCAGGCGAGCAACTAGAGGAGGACGAGGATGTGCAGTGTTCTGATGGTGGAAGTGGATGTGATGGCGATGATGTTGATGATGAACGTGTTGAGGAAAATGAGATTGGAGAAGAAGTTAGTGAAGACGTTGGTGAAGCGGCTGGTGCCGAGTGTGATGAAGAAATTGGTGAGGAGCTGAGGGAAGATGCGGTTGAAGAAGGATCAGACGAGCAACTGGAGGATGGTGAGGAGGTGCAGTGTCATGAGGTTGATTTGGATTATGGGGACGAAAAAGGGGAAATTGTAGAAGAGAAGAAGGAAGTAGAAAAGGAAGAAATTGTAGCAGAGGAGTTAGATGAGGAGGATAATCCAAATCGGCGTGAAAGTAGTGAGGTAAGTTGCCTTGATCCTGATTCCAAGGAAACAAGTCAGTACAGCTCAACACCAAATAATCTCTCAGAGAGTGGTGTACGAAAGGAACGAGTCACTAAAGTCTGTCACAGAAAAGTGAGAAGAAACGGTTAACGGGTAGCGGGTAGATGTTCCCCACACTCCCAGTGGTGTTCATCTATTTCAGGGTTGCGTCCCTGCCCACGCGAGCCTTGGTTTCCTCCATTCATCCTTATTTCCGGAGGGAGCCATGTCCTCACCCTTACTCCTAGCTATGGACCTTCCCAATTTTTCTGCCCTAAAAAAAAAAAAAAAAAACCTATCCATAAGGAGAGAGACTTGCTGAGAGTGCACATTTAGATTGTGGTCCTGGAGATTATAAGTTCCCCTGTTTAGGTTCTGAAGGTTATAATGGAGAGTGATAGTGTGCTGTTGTTTCGTTGTTGATTGTTGTAAATTTTGATTGTGGGTTGTTGTAGCTCTGTTCTCCTGGGAGCCATGACTGATGGGAAAACCGATAACAACTTGAGTATGGTATATAAGGATGGTACACTGCAGGGTACCACTGAGTTCCAATTGGGGCAACCATGTTGCCCTTTTGGAGTGGGGGTGTGCCGAGTTTTGGTATACTCGGCCCTTTTCCCAGTTAATTATGTGACGGTCATTGCGGGGGTTTGTGAATTAATTATTTGAGCGAAGTATAAGCCGATATCTGGATGCTTTGTTGCCGATCCGTGCGCGCTTTAGGCGGGAGTGATACGTAATATTTTTCTTGTGACTACGGTGTGCGGTATTCGTCAGGCAGCCGAACACGAAACAGTTACCAATTTCTCCCGGCGGCCATCAGTTTGATTTTGTTGTCTGCTAATATCTATCATGACTAGATAATCGACTAAGCGACTCTTCGGGTTCCCGACCTAAGACGATCTCGATCCACTTCATCGGGTGGCCGATCATCTGCCACCAATGGTATTACACGAGTGATTTTCCGTCTGTGCCGTCGGGAGGAAGAAATGGACAATACATCAGGTTTTGTGCCGGATTTCACAGGTGACATTTAACCCATTTATCTATATTTTGGCCTCTACAATGTAGAACAACGTATTCTCTTCCTGGAACTTCTCCAATTAAAGTTGTTGGGACACAAGTCCAGCGAGACAATTAGTGCTTTTAAGTTTTGTCAGTATATTTTATTAGGGCTTATGCCCCCTGAGTAAGTGTGAGCCCGGACGGGGTCATGCGCTACCGAATTTTGCTGAGAAATTTTCTTTAAGGGTAAAAGTGTGTGTGACTTAAGTTTACTGATTTGTAGGGGGTGAATTATGCTTGCATTGATTAGGGGTATTCATAGCTATATGGGTTTTGTTTTTTGTAGATTTAAAGGTTTGGGGTGGTGCTGTAACCTGTGGACGTCACCCGTAGGTGCCGTTAGTACAGGTCTATAGCATGTTTTAGGTTGCTGGATCTGGTGGTGCGCATGGCCTCGCCTGTGGCCAAGCCAATTCTGTAGAAACAACTCAAATGTGTTTTATTAGGGGCTGATGTTTAAAGTTTTTTTTTAATTAAAATTGTCTTTATATATATTTTATAAAAATTATCTTAACTCAGTAATAATTCAATATAAGTGAAATTTCATTCAGTTCTTTTACTGCCATAGCCAGTGTACTACTAGTTCAATTGTTAATATGAGCACACTATTGGTTCAATCATAAACCGTATTATATATACTTTATAAAAATTATCTTAGCTCAGTAATAATTCAAATGAGTAAAATTTCATTCAGTTCTTTTACTGCCATAGCCAGTGTACTACTAGTGCAGTTGTTAATATGAGTACACTATTGATTCTTACTGCTATTCATAAATTCTGTCATACATTCGTACGGCCGTGCAGCCATGTTGACCTGGCCATGGCGCAGTCCTATCTGGGGGAACCTTTCTAAAATTTTGAATTCTTGTGATAATTTCTTTGGTTGCAAGCAGTCATAACTGGACTGGTTAATGGTTTGGTTTATGAAAGTTTATGGAGGCTGGGCACTTTACCCTTTTACAGTATTTTGGGATGGGGATCTAGGTCACTGATACTGAAGATGCTATTCTTCGGTGGCATGGTTAAATGTCTCTGAGCTGCCTGCCAGGTGAACATGTGTGTAGTATATATATGTGTGTATATCGATATGTGTGCGCCATGTGTATTTATGTAACTATTTATTTGTGTGTAATTATGTGTGTATATTGATTGATGTTATATTTATTTATATTTGGGAGATATTATTATGCTGATGTCTACATGTAATTTAATTTGATGAAAGGATACTTGCATGTTATTTGAAATAGCTAAATAAAATTGTTATTGTTGCTAAACAATGAGTTTAATTGCAAGTCCCGTCATACTGGACCCAGCGCAGTTTTGGCTTCCCTAGGCTCTGGCCTAGTTTTAAATAACTAGTGGCCCCTCTTTCAAAAAAAATAAAATAAAATAAAATAAAATACAAAAAAAAAGGTTTTTTTTTTTTAATAAAGTCTAAAAGTTGAAAGAGGGGTTACAAATGGTAGCAGAGCGTGGTTGATTCTTTGGTCGAACCCTTGGGTCCTGTGGTGTGACGGGGCTTGCAAGCTCGGAAATAGTTTGGAAAGAACATCAAACATCAGCAATATTTGAAAATGAAAATAATTGGTAGATGCTATGGGATTTCAATTGTAAACCTGGTGCCGCCACGTGGCATGCGTTTTAGTTGGGAGTTTTATTATTGTTGAGATTGGACCTTGCCGGAGAGCGCGGGGGGGTTGCCGGGGGAATGGCTGCCTGTTATATAAATAGTTATGAAGTAAAAGCGCGAGAGGTTGACTGTATGCGGTATGGCCTGACCGGAAGTCGGTACTGTTATTGACCAGTAGTTATAATAAATGTCTTGTTGAATTGTTATATGTTGTGGTAGTTGTTCGGTGGTGTGAATTGTATGTTAGTATTAGTGTCTGATGTCATTTCTTCTTTGAGTCTGGCGGCTGACGGAGAGTTGGTTCTGGAGTGGATCGAGTTTTCGCAGCGCTAGGGAACCCGGGGGTCTACTCAAAGGAAGGACAGTACTTGAGTTTTTCCGATTCTTGTTAATATGTGTTGTAGGTTATGTTTGTGTTAGGTGTTTAGTGGGGATTTGTTTTATGATTGTTTGTTTTGTTGAATTGTGCAATTCTGGCGGCGGTATGCTATCAGGAATTGCCCCACCCGCTTACAGGCGTTCTCCAGAAATTTCCGGTTGTGAATGGATTTGATGAGGACCAGCTGCTGGTTTTCTTGGACCTGGTCCTGCAGGTGGCAGATTTCCCGGGGGTGTCCGATGGGGAGGTCTTGTCTCTTATATACCCGTATTGCCGGAGTACGTTGGCTGATCTGGTCACCAAGGCTCTGCGTCGGGGTGACAGTGTTGATGCTTTCCATGGGGAGGTGTTGAACTTCTTCCTACCCATTCGACGACGCGCCAAGCTTGAGTCGGAAAGATTCTATCGCCCACAGGCCTACGGAGAGGCGTTAGGAGACTTCGTGCGCGATATACGGAAAGCTGCCCGGGTGTTAAGATTGGGGTTGCCAGAGACGGAAGTTATACAAGCGATTTTAGAAGGACTGACTCCCCAGGAGAGATCTCGTGTGGCTTTCGCGGACCGTCCACGTTGTTTTGCGGACCTTGAGCGACTGTGTGTGCTTTCAGGAACGGTCAAGGATGTTGACGAGTACCGGGGAAAAGAGGCTACCGATGTCCAATACTCCAGTGGTTCATTAGGAAGAGCCAAAGAAGACAAACATGGTGGTTGGAGGAGAACCCAAGAGACAGTCAGAAAAACTGAATATTCCGGAAGTAATGGAGGCTACAAGGGGGTGGCACGTGAGAAGACGGTAACAACAGCTACAGCACACAAAACAAAGAAGTATGAAATTAACAGGGGAAGAAGAAATTATGTTAGTAAACAAACAGCGGCAAGTAGGGAGCCGGTAGAAAGTTATTCCTATTTGGAGAGTAAGGAAACTTTAAAGGTTCCAGAGGAAGTACCAGTGCATAATAGAGTTGTGGATGAAGCAGGTGAAGAGAAAGAAGAAAAGCGGAATAACTTCAGTGGATTAATACAAGACGACAAGAAAACGTCTGTTAATACTGCGTCAGTGAGGACGTCATGGTTGAATCCAGAGGCCGCAGAATTTGTTCCGGTATCTCCATCTCGGTTCGTGAGGGATCCAGATCCTGTAACATTGTCATCGTCTACGCAGGGATGTGAGAAGTCACTCGAGAGTGTCGCCTTACCATCGCCAGTAGAAATTAATTTCGTCATTGCACATGAACCTGGACAGCTGGATTCCAGGGGGGAAAATGTTGAGAACGTTGTAGTTGCTGAGAGTGGTGAAGGAGAGGAATCGAAGGAAGAGGCAGAAGAGCGGTCTGCAGATGCTGCACAGGGAAGTATAGTTGTGGGTGTTAGAGAGACTGAAGAGTCTGAGTTTGCGGATGGACACAGGGATGTCCAGGCTGCAAGTGTTTCTGAGGTTGCGGATGGACAAGGGGATGTCCATTCTGCAAGTGTGGTAGAAGTAGATGAGGTAGAAGTTGAGGAGAAATGTGGTGGCAGCGTTGTGGAGTGTGTGAGTGAGAATGATGTAGTGTGTGAAGATGTGCAGACGCCTTCTGTAGGTAGTGTTGAGGATTCCGAAGAACGAAAAGAAGTTTCAGGTAGACCAGGCGAGCAACTAGAGGAGGACGAGGATGTGCAGTGTTCTGATGGTGGAAGTGGATGTGATGGCGATGATGTTGATGATGAACGTGTTGAGGAAAATGAGATTGGAGAAGAAGTTAGTGAAGACGTTGGTGAAGCGGCTGGTGCCGAGTGTGATGAGGAAATTGGTGAGGAGCTGAGGGAAGATGCGGTTGAAGAAGGATCAGACGAGCAACTGGAGGATGGTGAGGAGGTGCAGTGTCATGAGGTTGATTTGGATTATGGGGACGAAAAAGGGGAAATTGTAGAAGAGAAGAAGGAAGTAGAAAAGGAAGAAATTGTAGCAGAGGAGTTAGATGAGGAGGATAATCCAAATCGGCGTGAAAGTAGTGAGGTAAGTTGCCTTGATCCTGATTCCGAGGAAACAAGTCAGTACAGCTCAACACCAAATAATCTCTCAGAGAGTGGTGTACGAAAGGAACGAGTCACTAAAGTCCGTCACAGAAAAGTGAGAAGAAACGGTTAACGGGTAGCGGGTAGATGTTCCCCACACTCCCAGTGGTGTTCATCTATTTCAGGGTTGCGTCCCTGCCCACGCGAGCCTTGGTTTCCTCCATTCATCCTTATTTCCGGAGGGAGCCATGTCCTCACCCTTACTCCTAGCTATGGACCCTTTAATGATCCTTGCCCTTTTCATCTTCCCAATTTTTCTGGCCTAAAAAAAAAAAAAAAAACCTATCCATAAGGAGAGAGACTTGCTGAGAGTGCACATTTAGATTGTGGTCCTGGAGATTGTAAGTTCCCCTGTTTAGGTTCTGAAGGTTATAATGGAGAGTGATAGTGTGCTGTTGTTTCGTTGTTGATTGTTGTAAATTTTGATTGTGGGTTGTTGTAGCTCTGTTCTCCTGGGAGCCATGACTGATGGGAAAACCGATAACAACTTGAGTATGGTATATAAGGATGGTACACTGCAGGGTACCACTGAGTTCCAATTGGGGCAACCATGTTGCCCTTTTGGAGTGGGGGTGTGCCGAGTTTTGGTATACTCGGCCCTTTTCCCAGTTAATTATGTGACGGTCATTGCGGGGGTTTGTGAATTAATTATTTGAGCGAAGTATAAGCCGATATCTGCATGCTTTGTTGCCGATCCGTGCGCGCTCTAGGCGGGAGTGATACGTAATATTTTTCTTGTGACTACGGTGTGCGGTATTCGTCAGGCAGCCGAACACGAAACAGTTACCAATTTCTTCCGGCGGCCATCAGTTTGATTTTGTTGTCTGCTAATATCTATCATGACTAGATAATCGACTAAGCGACTCTTCGGGTTCCCGACCTAAGACGATCTCGATCCACTTCATCGGGTGGCCGATCATCTGCCACCAATGGTATTACACGAGTGATTTTCCGTCTGTGCCGTCGGGAGGAAGAAATGGACAATACATCAGGTTTTGTGCCGGATTTCACAGGTGACATTTAACCCATTTATCTATATTTTGGCCTCTACAATGTAGAACACCGTATTCTCTTCCTGGAACTTCTCCAATTAAAGTTGTTGGGACACAAGTCCAGCGAGACAATTAGTGCTTTTAAATTTTGTCAGTATATTTTATTAAGGCTTATGCCCCCTGAGTAAGTGTGAGCCCGGACGGGGTCATGCGCTACCGAATTTTGCTGAGAAATTTTCTTTAAGGGTAAAAGTGTGTGTGACTTAAGTTTACTGATTTGTAGGGGGTGAATTATGCTTGCATTGATTAGGGGTATTCATAGCTATATGGGTTTTGTTTTTTGTAGATTTAAAGGTTTGGGGTGGTGCTGTAACCTGTGGACGTCACCCGTAGGTGCCGTTAGTACAGGTCTATAGCATGTTTTAGGTTGCTGGATCTGGTGGTGCGCATGGCCTCGCCTGTGGCCAAGCCAATTCTGTAGAAACAACTCAAATGTGTTTTATTAGGGGCTGATGTTTAAAGGTTTTTTTTAAATTAAAATTGTCTTTATATATATTTTATAAAAATTATCTTAACTCAGTAATAATTCAATATAAGTGAAATTTCATTCAGTTCTTTTACTGCCATAGCCAGTGTACTACTAGTTCAATTGTTAATATGAGCACACTATTGGTTCAATCATAAACCGTATTATATATACTTTATAAAAATTATCTTAGCTCAGTAATAATTCAAATGAGTAAAATTTCATTCAGTTCTTTTACTGCCATAGCCAGTGTACTACTAGTGCAGTTGTTAATATGAGTACACTATTGATTCTTACTGCTATTCATAAATTCTGTTATACATTCGTACGGCCGTGCAGCCATGTTGACCTGGCCATGGCGCAGTCCTATCTGGGGGAACCTTTCTAAAATTTTGAATTCTTGTGATAATTTCTTTGGTTGCAAGCAGTCATAACTGGACTGGTTAATGGTTTGGTTTATGAAAGTTTATGGAGGCTGGGCACTTTACCCTTTTACAGTATTTTGGGATGGGGATCTAGGTCACTGATACTGAAGATGCTATTCTTCGGTGGCATGGTTAAATGTCTCTGAGCTGCCTGCCAGGTGAACATGTGTGTAGTATATATATGTGTGTATATCGATATGTGTGCGCCATGTGTATTTATGTAACTATTTATTTGTGTGTAATTATGTGTGTATATTGATTGATGTTATATTTATTTATATTTGGGAGATATTATTATGCTGATGTCTACATGTAATTTAATTTGATGAAAGGATACTTGCATATTTTCAGAGGATTGTACACTGGGGGTGATACTTGCATGTTATTTGAAATAGCTAAATAAAATTGTTATTGTTGCTAAACAATGAGTTTAATTGCAAGTCCCGTCATACTGGACCCAGCGCAGTTTTGGCTTCCCTAGGCTCTGGCCTAGTTTTAAATAACTAGTGGCCCCTCTTTCAAAAAAAAATAAATAAAATAAAATAAAATAAAATACAAAAAAAAAAAAAGGTTTTTTTTTTAATAAAGTCTAAAAGTTGAAAGAGGGGTTACACTCTGTAAATTTGTAGTGTACATAAACGATGGGATATACATTTTAAGGAACAGCTTTCCCAAATCAGTATTACGAGATGTGATATTTGATATGATATTTAATATGTGATATGATTTCCCAAATCACTCATCCTAAGTGGACAGTGCTTGCAAAACTGTATCCGCATAACCAGTGGCGTAGCTAGGCTTTTGGCGCCCGGTGCAAGGAGATCGTCGGCCGCCTCTCCTTCAAAATTAAAAGTGGACAAAAGAGCACAAATGAAGGCCCATCCAGTGAACAAAGTACTTAATAAATGCAAATGTGTAGCTTTTTATATGAAAGCACGTCCAGCAAATGTCTTAAGAATATTTGTTAAGTCAAAATTAAGAAAATACATATTATAATATTACCGGTATTCAGTTTCTATACATATATTAGTAACAGATTTGGACTATAAAAATGTAGTAATATAAAAAATTTATAACATAAAAACGTTCTAATACACATGCAGATGCCTTGTAGGTCTAAAGCGCATCGTCAAAACAATATCCTAATGCAACATAAAGTTAAACAAAGAACTACATTAAAAGTAATAAAATAAATCACTTACCATTACAGGTTAATGGTTCCGTCTTCTGTTGATAAGCACTTAATATTTATTTTTAATATTTAATAAATATTTAAAACGAGACATTTTAAAATGGATGTTTCCTGGTCTTAAATGCTGCAAAGTCGGTTATTAAATCACTGTAATCTAAAGACGATACAATGTCGTTTTCATTTGAAAGTATCGCTAGATTTGATACCCTGTTTTGAGATATTGGTGATCGTAGGTATGGTTTAAGTTTACTAAACGATCCTTCTCAAGAAGACACAGACGCTGGTAAAGTAAAAAAATTTTAAACTGTTTTGTAGGCTTCTAATCCCATTGAAGAAATGTGTTATATCAGTCCCTGAGGTGTAAAGTCCAATTGTTCTCCGTTAACTTTGTCCCTTTTTATTAAAAGTATGACGTCTTTTAAGTCACTGAACAATTCTTCACTGTTTAGGTCATGTGGAAACAGTTTTGCAAGCACTGTGCACTTAATATTGGTTTGGGACAGATGTTCCTTAAAATGTATATCCCCATCATTTATGTACGCCTCAAATTTACAGATGAACCCAAAGCGTTTTTCTAAGTCTTTTATGTTAGAGAAACGGCTTGAAATTTTAACTGACAGTTTGGCCAACATTTCTATTAGAGAAGGTCGCATTTCTTGACACACGGTTAATGCAGAATCGTGTGCATACTCCCTTGGCATCGTGCGATTCCTTCTTATCCTTTTAGTGATACTGACACTCCACTCATTACTTACCTGCTCTGTAAGTGACACTGTCACACAGCTCATTCCTCCAAACTTTTAATTTGTCCGTTGGCGTCTCCAAAAGTGTCCATGCTTGTATAAAGCTTACTCCTTTGGTGTGCAAGATTTTCTGGATTGTGTCCATAGAAGAAAGAATATCTGTACAGAAAAAGAGCAAGGTCACAAAATTAAAGTTTTATATCGCATTCATTATTAATGCTACATCTTCCGACGTATCAATTGTTTCAGTCGGAGTATCCCTCAGTTTCTCTGAATGGAAATTTCCACTTCACAATGATCGCTCCACTGGAGAAACTGAGGGATACTCCAACTGAAACGCGATTTAACGTTTGGCGGGCTGTTTGTGAGGATAACGTTAATTGTAGGTTACTTTGGAATAATCCAAGTTCAGTTTTTCAAGTTTGGGTCTCTTTCTAGTTTCTTATACGTAGCCTTTCTTATGGCCCCCTTACTTACTTGCTTACCTTCTTCTTATCTGGCGTGACAGCCTCCTCAACAATACTCTCCTCTATGCTTCCATGTTCTCCGCTCTTCCTCTCCACCCTCTGATTCCCAAGCTAGCAAGATCTTCCGTTACGCCATGCAACCACCTCATCCTTGGTCTGCCTCTACATCTAACAGTATATAATCTTCCCTTCAGCAGTCTTTTAGGCATTCTTTCCACAGACACTCTTTCCACATGCCCCAGCCAACGCAACCTCTGCGATTTGATGAATTTAACTATGTATTTTCCATGCAAGAGAGCCTGTAGTTAATTATTATTGCGTATTCTCCAACTGCCTTCTTCTCTTACTGGGCAATAAATTTTACGCAGTATTTTGCTCTCAAATGATTTTAAAGCAGTTTTGTCATTCTCTGACTTTATTTCTTATGGAGCAAACAAATGGACCACAGGATGTAGGAAAGTTTCGAGACGCGGACCTCGAGGAGAAGGCAGACTGTAGGATGGACAGCCACGATAAGAAACGATACAGTGTTGGGAACGTGGGAGAAAAGATTTGTTGTTGTTGTTTAAATCTTTATTTTATCTCGATACTACAAATACAAAATTACAACAGCCTAACACGCTAGAGTGATGAAACAAAATAGGGGCTCATTAGTAAAGACCGTGAGGGGTTGCGCTGAGATGACAATGGATAGGAGACATTGGAGAAGATTGGTGTTGGAAGCTAGGGCTCGCGTTGGGCTGTAGTGCTAAGCAGAAGAAGAAGTAATGATCGTGTTGGGGCTTCCCTCACACGCGTAAACGTAGCTAGGACCGCTTGCTGCTTCACAAACAATAAATCTAACAAATTTCTTGAATTCCAAAATGAAGGTTATTAAAATTAAAAACAAAAATCCAGCTAAAGAAATTCCATATTAAAGAAATACCATAATATAAAGAAATACAATATAACATAAAACAAATAATGCAATTCTATAATATAACAAATTACAATATAATTTGTTCGCCTATATAAGAAATTCGAGATATAAGAAATTCGCCTAGATTATCTTCAAGACTGACATATGACATTAGTAAATTAAAGAAGTGTGGAACACTACTACTATAAAACAGCTGATGAGCAGTTAATTTTGACCGCGGAACAACAACTGTATGGCTTTTTCGTGGAGCATAGTGTTTATATTTAAATTTATATTTATTATCACTTCTAATATAAAACAGCCTACAAACTTTAAAACGTACAGATGCCTTAAGGGAAGAATTCCGAACTTTTGGAAAAGTGGCCAAGAGTGTTCAAACTTTCGTTTCTTAGAAATAATCCAATGATTGCCTAAATTATTGAAGTCATATGCGTAATTTGGAAGCAAAGAAAATTTCTTTACCTAACATTCCGAGCTTTAAAAAATTCTACTTTCCAGTTATTATAAACGAAAACTAATGAACAGTCCAGTTGGAGACTAATTCCAATATTGCATTTAGGTACACATCATTAAAACTAATTTGCTGACCTCGAAACAGAAATTCTTATTCATTTGATGTTTACCTTATTAATTTCAATTTCCTTTTTAATTTTTAATTTAATTAATTTATTTTTACCAATTAATTAGTTTATTAAATTTAATCGATTGATTTAATTAATTTTTAATTTAATTTCAAATTTTTTAAATTTGAAATTTTTTCAAAATCTTAACTCCTCAAATTTGTGCCCCGCACCATGTTTTTACATTTCAATAACAGTACGGGTTTGTAGATCCCTTTTCGCGCGCTGGTGTTCAAAAATTTTGAAATTTCTAAAAGTGTCACTGTATTCAGATTTTAGTTAAAAATCTCTTTAATTTGATACTTTACATGGCTTTTTGAAATTATTTCAAAATTTTACTCCTCAAATTTCTGTCCCGCCCCATGTTTTTACAGGATCTATCTCAACAATAATATGGGTTTGTTGGTTTAAGTGTGGACGAAAACACACGGTAAGTTTTACGAAAATACGTTGAGGTGTCCAAAAGTGCCTACTACTACCTGACCCTGACCGTGACCTAACCGCATGTAGGCCGAGTTTGTGTGTACGTATTGATCTGACGATGGTGGCAACGTTCCAACTGCAACTCGCGAAACACGTTCGATTGCTGTGGCGGCATTTCTCTTCCGCGGGGAGACACAAAGCTCTCCACGTAAAAACCGTTTAATGTCGTCTATGAGAAAAACGAACCGTGACTCGGATGTAACTGTTGACAAGTAGTCACTTCCATCTTTCTTTGTCATTCCGATCTTTCTGAATATAATTCTTGTTTTGTAAGAAATTGTAAAGTTACTGAACTCTTGTCCCCTCTCGACAGTACTGTATAGCTACAACAAACACGTACGTAACTTTTATTGGTTGATGTCGTCATATCAGAATAAAATAAAAGTGCAGTAAATAAATTAAAAATTGTAATATCCCAGAACACAATTTATACAATATTACAATTTAAATTACTCATAATGTAATGGTGTTTGTAATTAATTATAAAAGCAGTAATCAACAATTATATATTATAATTGGTACAGAAACGTTTATAAATATACCTGTCAACATACAGCATAGTAAAACATATTACACAAGGATAGTACAAGGATACACATATACGCACGACGAGCGCGCGCACACATACTCACATACACAAACACGATCAACCAAATAATTTATCTGCTGTGTTTGACATTTTCTTTTGTATTCATACACAGGTCCTGATGATGACAATAAATATTGACGAAACATCAACACAAATCATTTAAACTTTATGTTATACTTTTAGCCAATCCTCAGGAAGCTTTCACGAAAAATAAATTAATAAATAAAATAATTCATACCCCCACTCTATTAATTGTCTCTATCATTGAGCAATTACTTTACATGTTTTTAAATTACACAGTACAAAAATAGGTAATACTCATAAGGACATGTCATTTCGCAAGCTAAACATTTAGCATAATGTGTAGTTTGCTTTAATGATGATGATGAAAAGGACGAGGAGGAGGAGGAGGAGGAATAAGAAAAAAGATTCAAGTACCGTCTGCCTAGTGGCAAAAGCTAAAGAGCATGATAATGTCTTTCAGCCGCCAGCAAAACGCAACATTATTATGGTTACTAACTGGCTGATTGTTTCTTTTGCGCAAATGTTGCGTTTAGTTGCCATCTCAATATTCTTATTCAATCTACAACGTTTTACTCGTTCGTTGGTTTCCCTTCGCTTCTCTTTCAGTTTCATGTTGTAGAATGCATCGATTTTCTCCTGCTCAGTCATCATCGACGCGAACGGTGTATTTATTAAGTACTCGTTCAATTCTTCGCGCATCAAGTCATCTTCCTTTCGTTTTTGTTGCGATGGGGCCGCTGGTACCGAAGCTTCACCGCCGACAGCAGCCGTTCGTTGCTGTTCCTTCTCGAGCTTCTTTCGTTCCCGACACTTTCTTACTCGCTCGGCATTTTGTCGTTTCTTGATCTGAGCCTTCTCGTCGCTGCTATCCATTGTCGAATGCTATTTTAGTCAGTCGTCACGTTTGTTTACTATATATCAACAGCAGTGTATTTCGCCACAACACAAAACAAACTTTTATTTACATATTGCGACGTATCAAAACAAACCTTTATTTACAATACAACAGTCCCAATAACGTCATGCAATGATGACGTCACGCAGTGATGACGTCATACAGCGTTACATGTTACAGAAAGTTTCAAACGACGCAGTACAGACAAAAGAGCATGTAAAACCAAATTTATTCTCACTAAAACGTTTGCTTAAATTCAATGTCAGCAGCGATCATTTCTGTCTTGATGCGTTTACATATCAAATTTCTAGACTGTGGGGAATCGAAAGTGTGGAAGCGTCACGCAATGATGACGTCATACAGCATTACATGTTACAGTTTCAGCGTTACAGAAATTTTCAAATGATGGCCAGCCAAAAGACATTATCATGTCAAAACCTGAATTCAATGTTGGAATTGCATTCTTAATGACATTGCACCTATGATAATTAGCCTACCTGTCGGTCTAACGCCGCGTCGGATATCGGTACGCTATCGGCTCTGCGTAAACGAGTGAAATTGGATGTTTGTAAGCCTCGGTACGTGAATACTCAATCCTGACATAAGTTTCAAGTGTTACAAGTTATCAAAAACTAGTTTCGTTCAAGCTTTTTATTATGTTGTTAGCCCGCTTCTACACGGTTGCTGTCGTTTCGTAGCCACCAGCTAGGCCTTATGTATGTTTTATGCAAACTACTCGTACACGTGACATGTACACATACACATACACACACACACACACCTATCTACCTCTTTCTATGTGAGTTTGTATTCGTGTCTTCGCTATTTATTTATAGTCCTACATATTTTTTCAATGTTCTTACGTTGGTGTATACAAGTCGCTACTTTTTACAAAATAAGCACTGCTGTTACAGCTGTTCATCTCGTACGGCAATTAGTATGCAATTGAGGCACACATATCCAGGTGTGTGTGTGTGTGTGTGTGTGTGTGTGCATTAGAACTCGGCCAACGGATGGAATTGAGACCGACCGCTACATTAAGTCGGTTAACGAGGACATATTTTAACATAAGTACGTAGAGTGTCTAGTAAAAATGCGGGTACGTAGAATTAGGTTGAACCTCGAATGTAGTTTTCCAACCTAATGCGGGTATTGATTTTTTTTATAACACATTTTTAATAACGGCATGTAAGGGATACCTAATTACCAGGTTATCTGTCTGTAGAGGTTTAACCGTGCCCCATAACTTAGAGCTGGACAATTACACTTTTAGTGGTGTAGATAGGTTTGTCGTATCTTGGAACAGAACTCACTGAGGAGAACAAAATCTCACAAGAAATAAATAGAAGAATAATGGGTGGCAATAGAGCATATAATGGAAATCTTAATCTTCTCAAGTCCAAGCTTCTGCCTCGTAAAACCAAAATGAAAATCTACAAAAGCTTGATCAGACCAGTCGTGACTTACGGAGCTGCAGCGTGGTCACTCACGGCTGTATCCATAAACTCGTTGAGATTATTTGAAAGGAAAATAGTGAGAAAGATATACGGCCCAATAATGGAAGCAGGAGAGTGGAGATGCCTTCGAAACGCTGAAATCGATGAAATATTGCAGCGGGAAGATATAGTGCGCTTCATAAAGGCAAGGCGGATACGCTGGCTGGGACATGTGGAGAGAATGCGACAGGAGAGACTGCCCAAGGAAGTGCTAGATGGAAACATGGAAGGAACAAGAAGAAGGGGCAGAACCAGAAGGCGATGAATACATGAGGTGGAGGAAGACTTAAGAAGAATGGGCGTACACAACTGGAGGAACGTTGCAACAGAGAGAGAGAGAGAGAGAGAGAGAGAGAGAGAGAGAGAGAGAGAGAGAGAGAGAGAGAGACAGACAGACAGACAGACAGACAGACAGACAGACAGATACAAGATACCTATTGACTGATTTGATTTTCCTATATTTCATATTTCAAACGTGTACGCTAATGCTGTATAATAAACCTGTTTGTACATTTAAAAAATAGTTTCTTCTGTATTAGCGTACACAGCTGAAAAATAATAAAACAGCCTACAAATTAAGAGATTAACAAAATTCGTCAACTTTTTCGACCTCTGGGGGGTTTGGGTCCCGTTCGCCCACCCTTAAATACGCCCGTGTTATTAACAGGCATTGAAATAAGTATACGAAATAAAACAACTTAGTTTATTTTAAATTTGCATTTACCCTTGACGCTTCGTTGAACAAAATCGCTAAGCTCCGAACGCTACGCTTCGTTAAAAACGTAGGTACGTGTCAGAAATATACAGAAACATATAATCGAGCCAAAAATATAATTACAAAACAAAACAAATATATTAAAATCAAAATATTGCAACTATTCAGTACCCATGAACAGTCTACCAAGCAGAGCGTCAACAAAACTAGGTAGTATCAATACAGTTTGATATACATTACACGCCCTTCGTGTACAGCTGAATCAAACCGTTTTAATGTTACATTTCCACTACTGGCACACATGTAAACGGAGTAAAGGAAACTGGCAAAGAAAATAAACTCAAAAAAAGTATATTGTACATATTCAAGACGAAAATAAGATTCGTATTAAAAATTCAGTCACCCAACATTAATTATTTTCTCAATTTTTTAAAGGTATTAAAGTATAGAGTCAATTAAATTAAAGTGGGTTACAATGGGTTACTTGTGTGCACATTCGTTTCTACAATTGTCAAGCGCAGCATTGTGGGTTCGATCCATTTCAAGGTGAATTCCATTGATGATTCCGTTGCCAGCCTTGGATGTGATGCACGATTGATATATACAAAATAAATTCAGTTTCAATTCATGTGCACTAAGATAGGGAGACCTTTACAACGAGAAAAATAACAAAGCGGGCTCGACTAAAATTTTACAGGGTTATATCAATCCCAGTTCTAGTGTAATTGGTTCTGATGCATATGTACTTTTCCATTATCTATACACGTATTACATTCGAAGTTTTGACTACGCGACAGTATCGAATAGTATCGATACTTCACGGGAAGAAGAAGAAGAAGTTTATCAATTATAAAAGATTTTATTTATAAATTGCATGTGAAAATACATAATATTTTCATGTGTAGGGTTAGGAAAGGTTGTCTTATTTTTAGTTTATTTTGTAAAGACAAAAATACTCACGTTATGACAACATGAAACGTTAGCAATCGTTTACTAACTAAACATAATGATTGAAGCACAGTAAAGACCCATGGAACAGGAAGACTTTAACAAGCTAGCAACTGAACTGTTAACAATTAAATATAATATTTTTAAGGGAATAACATTAAGAAATAAGAAAAAAAGCTTTTACAAACTGAGCTAACACAACCGAAATGGTATTAAAACCTTAACAACCGTACCAGATCTTGTGCGAAAACATTGCGAAGTTTTACATGTTCAGAAACCTCTTGTGGTCGCTATGCATATACAACAATGTGAAAATATAAACTATGTAACGAGCAAAAAATTTAAAATTTCTTAAATTTTCACCTCGACGGAGTGCGTTCACACGAGGCGGTGTCAACGACTTATAGTTGACGCAATAAATAAAGCGTAATGAGAAGATGTCAGAGTAGCGTCGCTAGCTTGACAATAGAAAGACGTTAAGCTCAAACTAACTATAGAAATTGGTGGCACAAGATGACAGAGAAAGTTTAGTTCAGAATTATTGCTATCTACTGCTGTAACAATTGGGCGAGGACATTCACACTCGTACTGAGAATCGTGGCAGATGTTCGACCATGTTACGTCAGTATACGATAAACGACAATAAGAGTGTAACTCTACGTTACAATAGGACGGATGCACTGCACCTTAAGAAACAATACGAGGGCTAAGATCGGACAAAAACTCAAGTCATGTTACGCAGCTGGAGTTATCGTCTAAGTGACAGACAGAATTTACGAGTGGAAAGTTGGGGTGACTTCACCAGCCAGCAGATGTTCAAAATTATTAATAGCCACAAAAAAGGGGTATAACATGGAACAATACGCCAGTAGAACCGAAAGTACAGATAATGGCAATCTAGAGAAACACTGAGTTTACATCAGACAATAGGTTGATGGACAAGCGTCTAATAGCCGTAGTTTCTACGAAACGGGTCAACGTTCGTCAGAGCAAAATCGGGGGATGCCTAAGAACCTATCAGAAGCCAAAGGCCAGAGAGAAAACTGGTAGAGAGGAGTGTTTCCATAGCAACAGGAACGAAAAACCTATCGGAAGAACTATGACGTAGGGTCTTGACATAGTGGGACAAAATATTCCAAGAAAACTCAAAACTGACCAATCACAAAATGAAGTAGGCGTGAACAGCGCCAGAGACAAAATTTTGAGTAGGGACGAGTTAATAAAACTATCTGTCCGAGACAGGAGTCAAGAGTCTTATCTCAACAGTTAACAGTTAACAGTTGACAGTTAATAAGTTTTACTCAAATCGTCAACCAGTTTACTTTAAGTACGAAGCGTGTCTTCAGTCTTATATCAAATTTTCAAGTAATACACTTTAAGTTCGAGAGACAGTGTTACGCAATTTTCAGACAGTTTATTCTAATTGTTCGGAAGTGAATTTCGAAGTGCGATGTAACGGACTTAGATAAGAATTATTCAAAGTGAACAATCAGATCGTTACACGAACAGATATCACCACACAAATAATATACTAAACAGTTGAACTTAATATAGTGTTACTACACCTTATTAACACCATAATGAACATGAAACATTAAACAAAGTATTAGATCACATGAACATTTGATAAAGCAGCGATAAGCGGAACTAGACATGTACATTAACGTTAAAAGAAACACACAACATACATCGTAAGATGAAGTATTTAATTGAACACTAAACATCAATTATTCACATAAATCAACGCCAACGCGAGTGATCGGAAGAGTGTGTTAAGTGATTGTGATACAACAGCATTCAACGAAATGTGTCTCCATGCCATCTCCATCACTGGAACTCGACTGCACCAAATGGATATTTCCTAAATCAAGTAACCAATATTTTAATCATTACTACTTAGTTACTTCTACTGACCTGATTCTTTCCAAGAATTCATCCCTGAGAAAATTATTAATAAATGCAATGAATATATCAGAAATTAAAACGTAATTAATAAATATATCAACAAAAGCTTATCTGGGATTAATGAACGCATTGATAAGTAGAATATGAATTGTTATATTATTTGATTTATATATGTATGTATGTTTTTCTTTGTTTCAGCATCTATTAAAACATTAATTTGTTATTATAAAATATGTATGTATTTCAGGTACAGCGACGTATCATATGTACGATTATAATTATTGTGAATGATAAATAAACTAGTAATTTAAGTTGACCATATATATGCGTTCATTATTATCTAATACAACCCAGACATTAACTTAAAATTTGAAAGAAATATAAAGTAGAATTTTAAGAGTTTCTTTTGCTCAATTAAAGTAAATGAATTGACAACATTAATTTAGTAAATGATATCAAGTATGTGTTTATGAATAATCAGAACAGTTATACATTGTGTTAAATGGCTGCATAACGCGCGGCATGAAAGTAATCAATTAATGCAAGTAACTAAATATTATCTATTACAAATAAATGTAATACAATATCAAAATATTTATTACAAATCAATTATATCGATTTGAAATCATTATTATTATATAAAATACCGTCCAACTTCGGGGCTAGATACATGTGAGAGATCGGTAAACTTATACAATTAAATAATTAATTGCCACTAATATAAATTACATATATATTATATAATATTCATTATAAAAATCGCGCCCAACCGCACGGCATGATACGTAGTAACAAAGATAGTTAAAACGTACAGCTTTGGCAAAGATCAGGCAGTAGAAGATGTAGATAAAGTAGCGTTATAGAATTAGAAGTAAGATAAGTATTAGTGTTATAAGTCAGTTTGAATGATTACGCGTAGGAAGGCAAAAATGGCGAGCAATTCCGACAGCGTAGAATTCGACGTTAATAACCAATTAGGTACGGTAAATACAGAAGATAATACCACACCTAGCGAACCAAGTAGCGTTGTAGAGAATCCAGAAGATAGGGCGCGAGGACAGACATCGAAACCAGAAGATGTAAGTCTACAAATGTTGATGGAGTTCATCCGTCAACAGAGCGAGAAACAAGAAGAAAACAGTAAATTAATCAATGAAAAACTAGAGAAACAAGAAGAAAACAGTAGATTAATTAGTGAAAAATTAGAAAAACAAAATGAAAAGCTCGACCAGCATAAGGAAGAGATTAAACGTCAGACAGCGGAACAAATTATGCAAATAAGATCCGAGATACGTGAATACCAGCAGGCTTGGGAAGGAAAGGTCGACGAACTACAGAAGAAACAAGATGACATCGTGAGAAACTTGAGGGAAGAAGCAAACAAGAAGTACGAAGAAATACAAGAAACACGAGAGAACGATCGTCAAGAATGGATGGTAGCGATACACACTACCCAAACGACCGTTAAAAAGATTAATAATAAATTCGATGCTCACGTTAAGGATTCCAATAAGAAGCACGAAGAACTCAAGGCCGAGATACACGACACCATACGGCAGAAACAACAGGAGCAAGACGGAACAAACAATAACATTATACAGAAGTTGGAAGAAGTTGATGGTAGACAACGTTCAACAGAACAGAAGTTGGACGAGACTACAAAAGAAAAGACGACGCGGATCGAAGAGTTAAAAGGACATTTGACTAAAGTAAGAGAAAACCAGGAGAGACTGCAGAGACAGCTAATGGAAGGTGAGTGTGGTATATTAAACCGAATTAATGGACCTAACCACAATGACCTTAAATATAATGGTACGGACAGATTCCCTATGGAATTCCTTAAGGAGTTGTCTGAAATACAAGAGTTATACTACCCCACTGATAATATCAAGTGGATAGGTAGACATTTGGAATTAGACGCAGGATTTGGTGGCGGGTTATACGTAACCAAATATCAAATTTTGAAGAATTCAAGGAAGCGTTCTCACAGAAATATTGGGGACAAGAACGACAAGATAGTATACGGGACCATTTGGAGTATGGTAGGTTTGATGGGCGTGGACCGATTACTGCAATTCAGTATATTGAACGTATATTGCTGGAGAGTAGGCAGTTAACACCTACTCTGACTGATAATCAACTTATACGTAAGATATCTCGTCACTTTGGGCGCGAGATCCAGCTCGCTGTGGTCACGAGAGGAATTGTGACAATCCCAAATTTCGAATCTCTAATCATAGAATATACACAGATACAACCGAGAAATAATAGGGAGTCAAACTATGTGACGGCGAACGAGGGGAGGAATTCCTACAAGGAAAGTGAAAGCGGTTTGAACAAAGCAAGTGGTGCACAGAAGAAAGCCTGGGTTGACAGACCAGCTGTAAATACACAACAACATCGTAATGCGGACCGACGCGCGGTCAACACAATGGAGTTCACAAAAACAGCGGCCGGTACATCGGGCACTGAACCCAAGAGGGTCCGTCAACAAGAAGAGGAAAAAAAAAATCCCTTTACTCATTAACGGAGATAGCCGATAAAACGAATGACTACCAGACCAACATAATTCTACCAGATTTACGAAGCGATTTATTATGTAATGACGACGAGGAGATTACCCAACGAATAATAAAGTGCCCAGAAATAAATATAAAGTTTAAAAATAATGTTACTGTACAAGCGTTGCTTGACACTGGATCCGTTGTTGCCGGATTGTCCGAATCGTGGTTTAATCAAAACAAACATAACATAACACCTTATGAAATATTACCGATGACTAACACTTTAATAGTTAGCGCGGTTGGTAATAAATCAAAGTTAATAAGAAAACAAATATTATGCGATATTTATATCGAAGGAATTAAATATGAATGTGTTTTTCTCATCGTACCGGATTTAATAAAACCTTGTATATTAGGAATCAAATTTCTTCAAGAAACAGGATGTCTCACTGACATGGGAAGAAGGATCGTCGAGTTAAGAAGTGAGGCTGACGAAGCGGCGTGCATGGTGCCAATGATGCATATAGAAGTGGTGGACGAAGAAGAAGAAGAAGAGATCATAAGGAACATTGATAAGAAAGTAGAGAGTATTGACTGCGGAGATAAAGGGACGTTGGAAAGATTAAGGGAGATTCTGGTAAGGAATAGAAGTTTATTCAGAGAGTGCTCCGGAAGGATCGAAGGGTACGTTCACGAGTTCCAAGTCACCGACCGGACACCGTACTTCCAGAGAGGATGGCCTGTCCCATTAGCATATAAAGGGAAGGTAGATGATGAGATTAAAAGAATGTTACGGTATGGGGTCATTGAGCGATGCAACAGCGTATATATCAACCCACTTGTTACTGTAATTAAGAAGGACGGTAGAGTACGATTGTGTTTGGATGCGAGGAAGGTGAACAGCGTGACTATCCCGGACTACGAGGGTGCTCCACCGATAAACGACATTTTGGCGAGATGTTGTGAGATGAAATATTTATCTACCGTAGACTTAACTAGCAGTTTCTGGCAAGTACCACTGAAGCCGGAGTGCCGGAACTTCACCGCTTTTATGTACGAAGGCAAATGTTATCGTTTTACAGTTACGCCGTTTGGACTGAGTACCAGTTCTGCTGCACTAACCAGGGGATTGGACACAGTATTGGAAGATGAAGTTAAAGAAAATACCATTATTTATGTCGACGATTGCCTATGTTATTCAGGAGATTTAGAGACGCATTTATTACATTTAGATTTATTATTATCCAACTTAAGAAGAGCGAATTTAACCATCAATTTGGAGAAGTCGCAATTCTTTAGGCAAGAAATTGCGTACCTTGGATATCGATTAACTACGCAAGGAATACGAGCAACGGACGAGAAGATTGATGCCATTATGAAGTTCCCAACACCTCGGAACCAAAAACAATTAAAAGGTTTCTTGGGTTTGACAAATTTCTACAACCGTTTTACAGATAAATACGCTGAAACCACTAAACCATTACTTGAATTATTACGGAAAGGACAGAAATTTACCTGGACACAGGAATTAAATGAATGCTTTCAACAAGTTAAAAGGTTATTCGTAGAAACAGTCATCTTGAAGTTTCCTCGAATAAACCAAAGATACTATATGCAGTGCGACGCCAGCAACTTTGCATATGGCGGGCAACTATATCAACTGGATGAGGAAGGAAGAATTGGAGTCATAGCTTTTACCAGCAAGACATTCAAGGGTGCAGAAAGAAATTATTACACCACGGAGAAGGAGCTCTTGAGTATCGTACGATGTCTTGAGAAATTCCGTATATACATATTAGGGCAACCTTTAACCATTATTACAGATAATAAGGCACTGACTTTCATGAATAAATGTCATTTAAACAACTCGCGATTACACGCTGGATCTTAAGCATCCAAGAGTACAAATTCGACATTGTCCATTGAAAGGGCAAGGACAATATTACTGCTGATCTTCTAAGCAGAAACCCAGAAGATGCCACGTTAGAAGAAATTAGCGACAATATGTCCGAATACTTAATTAATCACCTGACAATCAAGATGGATAAAAGGGTAAGCAAGAACATTATGAATATTGGAAAGTATCAATTTAAAGATACTAAGCTTAAAACTATTATAGATAAGATTAAGGAAAAGTGTTTAGATAAGGAATTAAATAAATTTTATAGATACGTCGATGAGAAATTATATAGATTACGTAGACGGGAATGGAAACTGTACATACCGAACAGTGTATCCGGCGAAGTAATTGCTGAAATACACCGTATGTATGGACATCCTGGAGCTAATAAATGTATAAAATTATTACAGGAGCATTTTACCATAGACGGTATGTTGAAAAGGGTGGAAAATTACGTACGCACCTGCGACACTTGTCAGAGGAGGAAGGACTCAGGCAACAAAAACCTGTTCGGGGGAACGAAAGCCATTATACCGTTAAGCAAGGGTGACCTAGTGAGCGCTGATTATTATGGGCCACTACCTGTTTCGTCCGCTGGAGTGAGGTATTTGTTTGTCATGATAGACAACTTCACGAAATACGTGCGACTATTTACACTTCGTAGGGCAACGACCGCAGCCACATTAAGAAGAATACATCAATATTGTAAAGAGCTAGGATCTCCTAGAATAATTATCACAGACAACGGAACGCAATTTACCTCTAGGAAATGGTTAGACGGGTTAAACGAATTAAATATTCAACCAAGATTTACCGCGATAAGAAATCCATGTGCGAATCTGGCTGAAAGAGTCAACAGACAACTTGGAAATTTATTTAGGATCTTTGTCGGTGACCAACACACAAAGTGGTCGCGTTATGTACCAATCATAGAAAGTTGCATTAACGAGACGTACCACGAGACTATAGAAGTAACACCCTATGAGGCACAGCTCGGGAAAAAACCGACAAGAGTTTGGGAGAAGTACCTAAACAAGGACATACTTCAAGTCAAAGGAGCTTCATAACCAAATATTCATCAAAATGAAAGAAAAGAGGGAAAAACAAGCGAAGTTGTGTAATGAAACCAAGACCATTACGAAATTCAAAATTGGTGAGAAGGTATTAATCAGAACCTATTATCAATCGGACGCGATCCAGAAAAGGATTGAAAAATTTTGCGAACTGTACTGCGGACCATACAAAGTACACCGAATTCTCGGAGAAGCTACATACCTACTCGTCGATTGCGATGACGAAAGCAAAATCCGTGGGAAGTTCAATGCCAGACAGATGAAAAAATATCACGAGCCAGAAAATTGAAGATGAAGGAAGAGGAGGAAATTGAAGAATATACCATAATAAGTTAGCTGATTGTGATGAGTCATCTGCGTTAGGGTAATTGACGCGCTTATCTCATTCAAGCTGGCTTAACCAAGAAATTATGTATTCTAAATGTCAAACGTAACATAAGAGTTTACTTAGTTAATTAATCACTAATTAAATGTTAGATAATAAGGGTGATTTAACGTGTTGAGTGACATTTTATAAAATATTCTAGTGAATACAAGGGACATTTTAGTTATTATTACTTGATTCACATAGTAATAGATTATTAGGACAAAGTGAAAAGATAGGACACTTAAAATCAGATGAGTGATATTATTCAAAGAACTACATCATAAATGAACTCTGTTAAAGTGAATGTATATAATTAATAGACTAGGATTGTAAATGATGCTAGAATGATGTAGATAACTCATTAACAAAATGTATTACGTGTATGTATAAATTATCAAAATAATTACAACTAACGTAGCGAATATGTTAATTACCAATCTAATTTTAAATAATATTTTAAGAACAAAATTTTAGTAGGACTATTAGTATTGGACAAAATGTATATGTATAGGAGATTTCTCTGATTCTATGTAAAGCGTTACGTTAAACCAATTGATTGTTTAATAATAGATTGCGAGAATAATATTTTAGAAAGTAAAAGGATTATTCAATTAATTAATTGCTCATTGAATTTATGATTTGTCTTGTAATTAGGGAGATAAGGTATTTATATGTAAATACGAGAATGTGAAATGCGTTCAGCCATCCCAAATAACTAGCAATAAATTCAGAGACCCAATTAAAACTAAAAGGGGGTGCACCAATCGTAATATAAGTCTTTAAAAGTAGGTCATCATGTAATATCCTTTCATGAGGAAGGTGAACACGGCGAGGCGACGTACAGGGCGCAGAATTTGGATTTGAGTTGTTCCCTGAGGTCACATCGTCAAATCAAAATTGAGGACACTGTAACGAGCAAAAAATTTAAAATTTCTTAAATTTTCACCTCGACGGAGTGCGTTCACACGAGGCGGTGTCAACGACTTATAGTTGACGCAATAAATAAAGCGTAATGAGAAGATGTCAGAGTAGCGTCGCTAGCTTGACAATAGAAAGACGTTAAGCTCAAACTAACTATAGAAATTGGTGGCACAAGATGACAGGGAAAGTTTAGTTCAGAATTATTGCTATCTACTGCTGTAACAATTGGGCGAGGACATTCACACTCGTACTGAGAATCGTGGCAGATGTTCGACCATGTTACGTCAGTATACGATAAACGACAATAAGAGTGTAACTCTACGTTACAATGGGACGGATGCACTGCACCTTAAGAAACAATACGAGGGCTAAGATCGGACAAAAACTCAAGTCATGTTACGCAGCTGGAGTTATCGTCTAAGTGACAGACAGAATTTACGAGTGGAAAGTTGGGGTGACTTCACCAGCCAGCAGATGTTCAAAATTATTAATAGCCACAAAAAAGGGGTATAACATGGAACAATACGCCAGTAGAACCGAAAGTACAGATAATGGCAATCTAGAGAAACACTGAGTTTACATCAGACAATAGGTTGATGGACAAGCGTCTAATAGCCGTAGTTTCTACGAAACGGGTCAACGTTCGTCAGAGCAAAATCGGGGGATGCCTAAGAACCTATCAGAAGCCAAAGGCCAGAGAGAAAACTGGTAGAGAGGAGTGTTTCCATAGCAACAGGAACGAAAAACCTATCGGAAGAACTATGACGTAGGGTCTTGACATAGTGGGACAAAATATTCCAAGAAAACTCAAAACTGACCAATCACAAAATGAAGTAGGCGTGAACAGCGCCAGAGACAAAATTTTGAGTAGGGACGAGTTAATAAAACTATCTGTCCGAGACAGGAGTCAAGAGTCTTATCTCAACAGTTAACAGTTAACAGTTGACAGTTAATAAGTTTTACTCAAATCGTCAACCAGTTTACTTTAAGTACGAAGCGTGTCTTCAGTCTTATATCAAATTTTCAAGTAATACACTTTAAGTTCGAGAGACAGTGTTACGCAATTTTCAGACAGTTTATTCTAATTGTTCGGAAGTGAATTTCGAAGTGCGATGTAACGGACTTAGATAAGAATTATTCAAAGTGAACAATCAGATCGTTACACGAACAGATATCACCACACAAATAATATACTAAACAGTTGAACTTAATATAGTGTTACTACACCTTATTAACACCATAATGAACATGAAACATTAAACAAAGTATTAGATCACATGAACATTTGATAAAGCAGCGATAAGCGGAACTAGACATGTACATTAACGTTAAAAGAAACACACAACATACATCGTAAGGTGAAGTATTTAATTGAACACTAAACATCAATTATTCACATAAATCAACGCCAACGCGAGTGATCGGAAGAGTGTGTTAAGTGATTGTGATACAACAGCATTCAACGAAATGTGTCTCCATGCCATCTCCATCACTGGAACTCGACTGCACCAAATGGATATTTCCTAAATCAAGTAACCAATATTTTAATCATTACTACTTAGTTACTTCTACTGACCTGATTCTTTCAAAGAATTCATCCCTGAGAAAATTATTAATAAATGCAATGAATAAATCAGAAATTAAAATGTAATTAATAAATATATCAACAAAAGCTTATCTGGGATTAATGAACGCATTGATAAGTAGAATATGAATTGTTATATTATTTGATTTATATATGTATGTATGTTTTTCTTTGTTTCAGCATCTATTAAAACATTAATTTGTTATTATAAAATATGTATGTATTTCAGGTACAGCGACGTATCATATGTACGATTATAATTATTGTGAATGATAAATAAACTAGTAATTTAAGTTGACCATATATATGCGTTCATTATTATCTAATACAACCCAGACATTAACTTAAAATTTGAAAGAAATATAAAGTAGAATTTTAAGAGTTTCTTTTGCTCAATTAAAGTAAATGAATTGACAACATTAATTTAGTAAATGATATCAAGTATGTGTTTATGAATAATCAGAACAGTTATACATTGTGTTAAATGGCTGCATAACGCGCGGCATGAAAGTAATGAATTAATGCAAGTAACTACATATTATCTATTACAAATAAATGTAATACAATATCAAAATATTTATTACAAATCAATTATATCGATTTTAAATCATTATTATTATATAAAATACCGTCCAACTTCGGGGCTAGATACATGTGAGAGATCGGTAAACTTATACAATTAAATAATTAATTGCCAGTATAATATAAATCACATTTATATTTATAGCTATGTCTTTACATATCGTATTGAAACATACAATAGCAGTAATACTGGAAATCTAATGTGGGGATAGATAATGTGAAAACAACAAAGTGATTACAGCAAAAAAAAGTAGAGGAAAGTTAACGTTTTAAAATATATCCCAGTTCTACTGTAGTGGGTTCCGATGCATAAGTACTTTCCCGCTACGCTGTATATCGATACGTCACAATGTGAAGAAGTATATCAATTGTAAAAGGTTTTATTGCTAAACTGAGTGTGAAAATACATAATATTTTCATATGAAGGTTAGGAAATGTAAATAAATTTTGATTGAGTTATTTTACACAATGTGAGTACAGCACAGCAATCCTCAAGTTACATCGAGTTAGGTTTTTTGTGAATTGTAAAATAAAGAGTGAGTATTATTTTTGAAGTTCATTGATGTTTTTGTCTTTGCTTCGGTTTGTGTTTTAACTTAACAACACCATGTTTTAGCGCCAGGAACGCAGTATTGCTAGAAACACTTCGCATACTAATCAAATAACAATAAACAACCGATTACGATTCAAATGAAACTGTGGAATAATTACCTTTGTTACTTTCCATGTTATTTATAACCACGTCATTTGTATACGTGTATAAAGAAAGTTTGTATAACACATTAAGAAAGTAACAAAAAAAAAAAAAAACAAGAAGGAATGATATGATATCTCGTCACCTCCTCTTGTGTTCTCGGATAATGCATAGAATCAAACTTACGAATAACTTTACTCGTTGTCTTGAAAATTAGAATTTATCAATTTGAATTTTTTAAATAATAAATGTATTTTTTGCTCCAAGGTTTTCACGGCCGGCGTCAATGCTATTGAATGAGCGTTAGCAGGGCTGTTAGGCCGTGGTCCCCTGGCGGTAAAACCAGACGTTTCGCCCTCAGTAATTGGCTTATTTGGCGAACAACTGCTAAAACGTTTCCCACTGAAAATGGCGTCCGATGGTGAGGCCGAAACGTGTGGTTTTACCTCCATGAGACCACGGCCTAACAGCCCTGCTAACGCTCATTCTAATAACATACATGCATTTTGTTCACAAATTAGGCTAGTTCTGCCGCTCGGGTAGCTTACTTAATAAAACGATTTTAGTGTTTGTTTTTGTTAAAAATATTTGAGTGTCTACCATCTCGCGCCTTACGAGTGTTAAGGTGCTCGGCACGGAGGACCTCGGCGCATACATACTATCAAGTTTTGTATGCGTGCATGTGATGATTGATTTTACAACTGGGACCATAAAGCTTCGACTACACGATCGTACCGTCTGGAAAAAATTTTGATCGAATAACATAAAAAAGATTTGTACAGGCAAAAAAAAAAAAAAAATCAGAATACTTGCAAAACTCTTGCGGATTTTTTATCGTCATCGGTTTAATACGAGCCGAGTTAATGCTCTAACGAACAAAAGGCTCGCGATTCATTCTTAAGTAATAATCAGTATATAAACGGCTAGAGAGTTGGCAGCTCGACCAGTTCCGAGCGGAAACTAGTTGGCGGGTGAGAATTGATCGGTCCAGCAGCAGCGTTAACGGGACAGAATCGCGGCGGCGCCCAAAACATCCGCCTTCTAACCTTCGACCGGGTTAACAACCCTTCATTCGTAACTCTAGCCAACAACTAGCCATAACATTAAGGGTTTTTCATTTATTTATATCCTCGAGCCGAATTTTGTATGCTTGGGTTCGAATCTCACGTCTGTTTCGCTTTTACTATAAGTTCTTCTTCGTATCAGAAGCGATTTGCCACCTTCCAAAAGACGTCAAAAGCCATAACAGTAAGTTATATTAAATGGTTTCATTAATTTTTTAATAATTTAATTTTTTCAATACCGGTAATTTAATTTTCGTTACATTATTGTATTTCATATTTCTGCAACCATTTATTTATTAGGCCTACTATTAAGCGCATTTCGCAAGGGGTTTTCATATATTTATAACCTCCAGCCGAATTTTGTATCCGTGGATTCGAATCCCATGTCTGTTTTGCTTTTACTGTAAGCTCTTCTTATCAGAGGCAGATGCGCCGCCTTCCAAAGAACGTCGAAAAGTTTTGTCGAATAGCTGTACTAGTTCCTTCGGTAATTCCGAACTATATGAAGCTCTGGTTGTCCAATTTTCGAATGCAGTTTTTCCCAGACGTATGCTATATTGTAAAGTAACACGAAACACGATATTTTGCCCTGTTCGTGATGTTTATCGTTGTATCTGCTTACATCTGAACTCACTAACCTTCTGACAGTTAAGACTGTCAGGTATGCTAATCATTGCTGTTTCGAATGTAAAGGATTAACTGCCACTAGTATTTGCATCGACTGTGACCACGATGATTAAAGTTCCATGGTGTTATTACTGACAGCAGAGTTAACTAACAGCCTCCGGTTTAAGAGCGCCCCCCTCAGATGTTAAGTTTCTAAGTTTAATAACTTCCCTTTTTAGTTTTCATATATTTCAGAGATTTGTTTCACATTATAAACTCTCTCTATATATTTTCAGTTATAAAGTGGTTGAAAATGTTTCCCGAACTTTAAAATATTTACATTACCATAAACAGTGAGTATGCGTATGTTAATTTGAGAATAAATTCCGTTAAGGTGAATAAATGTTACGGTTTTATTTTCACGAAATTCGTTTGAAACTATTTTTATTGTAGGTTTTAGTATAAAAGTATCTACAGGCGTATGTACTAAAATAGTACTGTTTAGATAAAAAATCATAAAAGGATTAAAGAAAAAAAGTAGATGAGATCACAATTTTTTAGCGTCTTCCGGGCTCTTTCGGGATGTTTAGAGAGGGGGATAAGTTGGTTTTTCGACCTTATCGCTTAGTAAAACCATTTTTACTTTCCTTTAGACAGCCACCCAGTTACATCACATATGAAGATCGTCTGGATAATTATTTCATCTCTTGTAATTCGAAGGGTGCACGCCGAAGACTTGGCTTCGATACTAATTGTCTTTGTGAGCCTTAACACTGTAGTCAGCTACCGAATTTCTGTAAATGTAAATTGAACATCTGACATTTAAAAATGATTAAACAGGAAAGAGTTAAAAACAGAATTAAATTATTGAAAATATCAGTAGCGTAGCGTCCATGTTACAGCTGTTGTCGGCGGCAACATTACTGGAAATAAGACAAAATAATATTAATTATATCACAGAACAAATACTTTAGTTATTGAATAATTTGAAATCCGAACAATTAACTGGAAGAAAAGCGTAGCATTGCTTTCGAACTCCTGAACACTTGCAGCGTCTTGTGTTGCCGGCTCAGACATCGGCAATGTTTTACTGCGTATGGTCATTGACCTCCTAGTAGTTGTCACTGTACAAACTGAGGAGAGGGGGACATATTCGTCCACCCAACGTGTTGCCGCTCTGTTCGGCAAAACGATCAGTTAGCAGCTATGTTCGTTTTCGGAACTGACGTGCAGCAGATACTACATACCTATTTGTGTTTTGTTCGATTAGTCATGTGTTTTTCTGTTTGTCTTTATTATTTTAATTCGATTATTTGTGCTCTGATTCTATGTAAGTATAATGGAGTCAGATCCCGTTGAACCGGGACCCTTATAACGTCTCCTCCTGTTAAGACATTATAACACAGGGAACCAGTTTAATTGGCCTCTGCCAATTAAACCGGCTGCCATTGTTAGTACTAATTACTTACCAACAAATTGGGAACCTGTAAAGATCAGGAGTTTGACTAAGGTTACGTAAATTTACTCACTCTCTTCTGTTTAGCAAAAACATCTCTTTATTACAGCTTCCAAAATAAAGATTCCAAAATAATACCTTTAATGATTCTTATTGTTATTAAATGAAAGATTCTGATAGATTCTGCATTTTATGCTCTTATTCTCTTTAAACTGTTACTATGATGAGCTCAAAACAATACAACTGTATATTACATAGAATACCACGGATCCGGGTTCTAATTTTTTTTTTTTTTTTTTTTAAATACTTAGACATTATACAAACTATTTGAAGAATAGTTTGGTTCAATTTTGAATTAATTATATCTGTATCCATCTTCAGATTACTCTTATCTCGTTACAGAAAGTATACATATTATTAAGTTATGATTTACATGATTTGTATGAGTCTTTACAAAATTTAACTGTTTTTTTTTCTTTCTCTGGTTTCTTAGAAAACAATATAACCACGGAAGTTATGCTTCCATGTCACCTGGGTATGATGTTGGTCCACAGCTTGTCCTCTTCATGGCCCTTTTCCGTAGGTTTTCCTGGATGATCTTAGTTGTCGTTTGAGTTCCTCCATTTCAGTGGTTGACTCTAAGTAGCGCAGTTATTAGGCTCGGATTCTGGCTACCTGGAGCTCATAGTGTTGTTGTCGTTGATTCACTCCGGTCGGTCGTTTTCACTTTTACATTTTGGTTTAAATTGCACTGATGTTATTTTATGATATGGTATGGAACATACCTTAAAGATTAAACCATTTCATAAAGAGATGTGTCAGCTATGTCTTATTTTTTAATTTTTTTTTTATTTTATTTACATTTAAACTACGTAACTTTTGTTTCTACATTTCACTTCGTTTAACTACATGTGGGGCTTGTGTAACCACGAAACACTTATTCACGAATACCTAGTTTTGCAATATAGAAGTATTCGTCTTCACAACACATGACAAGGCTGTTGGCTTGGCGGTGATTCAGAGGAGACTGTCGTAAGGTTTAGTGGCCGGGTAGGGAGTTTTGGCGCAGTTCCCGCCGCGAGAAGAAATAGTTCGTACTTTTATTATTATTATTTACCTCTACTTAGCTACTATTAATCCTACTATAGCTTCTTTATTTAGTCAATATTTTATTTATTATTATCACGTCCTTTTTTATATAATTAGGATGGTTATTTTAATTAGCTCAACAACATTATTATTTGCATGTCCGTACTCGCGGTTGACATGCAGGTACAGGTATTTTGTACAAAGGGGAGGGTGAATTACTTTCTCACTTGTTATTTCAAACAAAAATATTTTTTGTTGTTGTGCTATTTAAATTGGCTTTAAATCGTCACATCCTCCTCTACTTAAAGAAGACACATGGGACGACATTTGTGGATTCCACAGGGATATCTAAAATATAATTATATTTGGCACAGAACCTCGTGATGAAATTTCTTTTTACAAGGTTATTGTGATTCACTAATAGATTATCTTACATACTATTTAAATCACTTAAAATTCAACACTCATAAAACACTTGAAACACACAAATACATAAATCTACCTTATTTCTATTTCTTAATGCTACTACCGGTGTTTTGCTTCTTCACTCGTTTTAAGGAGTTACACTCATGAGCATGTTTCAGCATATTTCAGGTATACAAGTGTGTATCTGTTTACGTTCATACAGATATACAGTATACCTAGCTGTAAGATTAAAGATTCTCTAGTGTTCTTACAAAAGAGTATTCGCACCTTTACAATTCTTAACGCGTCGATTCGCTGATTATTTTGACTTCTTTGTGGTCGACGACTCCTTTCATTTCCTAGTTTCGTCTTTCTCTTAGTCGCAAACGTGAAACACAATTTAGTGTATTACTACTATCATGTTCATCGCAAGCAGTAACCTACAATATGTCGTAATAACAATAGTGTTGCCTTTAGTTTACTTAGGTAGGGGTAGTTGTTCGTCAGCTGACTTCTCATTATTTATTTTGTTTTCGTAGAACTTGAGCTAAGGTTGATCAGGCCTCGCTATTATTCGTACGAGGTGTTTGAGTTTAGACTCAATTACAATATAGGATGTTGCCTATATTTATTTCATAATACTCAGGTAGTATTCTTGGTTTACCTACTTTCTCGCAGTCGTGTTTCTTTATTTTCACAAAGAGAAAAATTTTGTATCTGAGACACATGACTTCTGCGAACGTAATTATCTGTATTGGGTTCGTACAGCGCTACTGTCACGGGGGTGATGAACTTGTGAATCGTGTAGGGGCCACACCATCGGTAAGATAGTTTGGAAGTGGTCCTATCAACGGCTCTACTCGTAGGGTGAGTTTTATACATGACTAAATCACCTACTTTGTACTTTATTTTCCTATTATTCTGCTCATGATATTTTCGCGATTTTTGTAGATTCGCTCTCAAATTTGCGCGAGCTTCGTTCCATATTTTCCTTATATTACTCCCATTTATTTCGCGGGGCAATAATTCATGAATTTTCCACTTGGTGGTTAACGGGTGGTTCGGTTTATACTTGTACAGTAAGTCAAATGGTGTTGATTTATGTCCTTCATGATACGCCGAGTTGAAGGCAAATTGTATCCATGATAGATTTTGATCCCACGCCGTTTGATCTTTAGCGTGGTAAGATATTAAGGCTGATTTTAGGTTTCGCAAGTATCTCTCAGCTAGGTTTCCTTGCGGTCGGTACTCTGTGACTGTAATGTGATTTATTCCTAATTTAAAACACATGTCATTGAATTCTTTGGATTTAAACTGAGGTCCGTTGTCAGATACTAGATGTACTGGTGTACCGTAATCTTTAAATAGTCTCTCTTGCAGAATTTTTATTGTCGCAGATGCTAAAGCACGTCTCATAGGGTACATCCATACGAATTTAGTGAAAGAGTCCACGCAAATTAATAGCATAGTATTTCCTGATTTAGAACGGGGATGGGGTCCAGAAAAATCTATGTATATCTTTGAAAAAGGTGTTGTGGGGATTTCTGAGATTAATTTTCCGATTTGACTGTTTCTTGCTGGCTTGCTCAGGGCACAGATTTCGCATTGTTTCACAAACCTAGTTATTTGACTGTTCATGTTTTCCCAATGATAGTCCTTGCGAATACGATGTATCGTTTTCCTTATTCACATATGAGCTCCAATGGTTGATGAGTGGTAGTATTCCATCAGCATGGGTTTAATCATTTCCGGGGCGATTATTCTCAATGACTTTCCGTTAGCCTTTTTATAACAAAGTACTCGTTTAGTCAAGGTATACTTGTCAGAAAAATTTCCTTTATCTATTTGTTCTATTATCTTACTCAAATTAGGATCTTGTTGTTGGTGGTGCGCTATATCCTTAAATGCAAGCGGGAATTGTTATTAGCGTATTGACAGTAGTGGTTTCAACCTTGTCTTCGCCAGGTCTGGTATTGGGTAGTTGGAACATGCGAGATAGTGTATCGGCGACTACATTTTGGGTACCACGAATATGTTGTACTTTAAACTTGTAGCAATTTAATCTTAACACCCATCTTCCGATACGACCTAACTGTTTTGGATGGTTCAACAACCACGACAAAGCTTGGTTGTCGGTCTCTAGTAGAAATTCCTTGTGTTCCAAAAATGGTTTGAATTTTTCGAAGGCGAGGCGAACACTACAGCTAAACATTCAAGTACATAGGCTGAGAACTTCTGTAACCCCTCTTTCCTTTTTATGTTGTATATAAAATTTTTTTTGTATTTTATTTTATTTTTTTTTTGTAATTATCTTTTTTTTTTGAAAGAGAAGCCACAAGTTATTTAAAACTAGGCAGGAGCCTAGAGAAGCCAAAATGTGCTGGGTCCAGTATGACGGGACTTGCAATGAAACTCGGCTGTAATATAACAATAACAGCTTTTATTGTACCCCATCATTCGCTACATGTAAATGAAAAATTATCACATAATTATCACATAAGTTTGTCACCTAATATTAGGAATAACACACAAAATACATAATAAATAAATAAGCCCCATATTCTTAATAGTGTCAAAAGACAAGGTCTGTACATCAGTAATGATTATATATATATATATGTATGTCAGATAACCTTCAGTGATTATATAATTTCCCCCCCCTTTTGTGACTAGAGCTTAACATGGACAGAAACATAACGACACGTACAGAAACATAAAGACACATACACTCATAATTATACACCAATATTATAAACACGAATACCCTTGGAATACACATGCTCAACAGGCAGTGTTTCTACCAAGCCCTAAAACCGGCAGTCATAAATGTTCGCCCTTCAGTCACCGTCATTCATCAATTTCCATTAATTTGAATAAATACGAAAAACCCCTGAAAGGATGATAATCACTCATAAACCATAAGAAAGACTGGACCGCCCATATGTATAGATAGCAACTGATAATTGCCCCATCATGAGCATATGAAATCTTTAAGTTTCTTCAACAGCATAAAATAAAAATAAAAAACTGCATCACCTGATTTTAAGCAATTGTTATGCGGTTCTAAAAAGTTAATTTGTTTTACAAATTCAGATGGATTCATTTATCTGTATATGCTTTACAGGGTAGAAAATTAATCCGTATATGCTTTACAAGTGAAAAAAAAAATAATCAGTATAGACCTTTATAAAGGTAAAAAAAAATTAATTAGTATATGCCCAGAAAATATGAAAGTTCTTTTCTGTTAAAGCCGAATGGTTGTATATAAATGAATTTATAATAACAGACTGTTGTGTCCTAGCAGATGTGGGAGCGCGCCAGCCTGTACTCAACCATGTGTGACAGGAATCGAACCTGCCTTAAACTGTATGAACATGTGCCTGGCAAAAACTATGTACCCTTTTATTCCCCCGAAAACAGCCAAAAAAGAAAACGAAAACTCCCCAGCCCTCACGTGTTAAACCCAAAAATGAAATTAAAATATCAACCCCATTCTGAACCAGCCGGAACAGAATCCCTAACATGTGATATAAATTTTGTAGTAATCATGGTGAAGACTACTGGCAATATGTGAAAATGTGTAAGTGTAAAAAATCTCTAGCACGCTCCCCCAGTGCAGCACACAATTACAAACATTGTACTTAGTGTTATGAAGTAAGTTATTAAAGTGTTCATTAACATTAACACATAATGTTCAGAATGAATGTTCAGCTGACACACCCTATAGCAGACTGTCTGGCCACGTGGGCACATGGTTTCAAAGATTTAAACGGTGAATCAGGAGCACGGCAGGCCCGGCCACAAAAGAAAAAATAAAAGAGTTCATATCACCTTAATTATGAAGAGCATGCAATACATCTTGAGTTGGTCACCCGACTCCTTCTCCGAACAGGTGCGTTTCTGAAGGTTCATGGCTGATGAAGATGAAGTTCAATCAGCAAGGCCAGCATCTCCGGCTTTAAGCGAGAACTCTGTTAATTCATAAAAATTAGAAATGCCGTTCATAAAAAAATGTACACCCGAGTTCCCAGGTAAATAACCTCAGAACGGGCCTTCAACCAACTCAAGATAAATGCACAAAGTTTCGGTAATAAATTCCTTGCAAACTGCTTAAAGAGTGATAAAGTCCACCATGGGATGATTAATTCAAAAGTAAAAAGATTTTATTAAAAGGCGTAGAGTAAAGTCATTGGCACGAGCTCTTAACACGCTCCGACAGAATGCCACAGGTTAGATTGCCACGTGGCGGCATCATTATTGCAATTTGCCAAAAAAAGTGATTAACTTCAAGGCACTCACAGTATTAATAATGTTTCAATATTAATAATGTTTCCTCTAAGGGTGTTCTCACAAGTTATTTTTACTGCAAAGTTAACTAAAGAGAATCACACGAGCAATCTGGTGCATGTATGTGCACAATTCAATTCCATAACTACGCACTGACTTCAGCTTAGAATTTATATAACATTCGATAAATTTACAATGACAATGACAATTACAGTGACTCTTACAATATTATAATAATAATAAAAGGAACATGGGCTATATACTGAACATTAAGTAATCTTTTTAATATACAAACTGTCGGATCGCACCACATGCATTCGTCTTTCTCATACGACTGCATACATTTCGTTAATTAAATTTAATCGCTTATTATTATTTCTGACACACACAAAAAACTATGATCGCTTACCGGGAAGTCTCGTAAATTTAGCCAGCCATCAGAGTGGAAGAAAACTGCGTAGTACTATCTGTTCGGATCAGGGTAGTCGGTGCTTTCTTGCGTGCCGGGCGATGACTGAATTAAACGGCCACAATTTAACAAAGCCAAACCTCCCTACGAGGTGCGCGCGCAGCTTTAACGGAGCCGTACAAGGGTCGCTTTAACTGACCCTTGCGTTCACGTTATTTTACAATTAAATTTTCTAAAACCTTCGACAGCCGGGTTTACACCGGCACACTTCCTTTCTTACTCCGTCAAAGTACGTGATGCATAGCTGATCGGTAGTCTTGTATTATCTATTTCTTGGTATATTACTGCTCCTAATGCTACACTAGAACTGTCGGTCTGTACGACAAATGGTTTACTGAAACCTGCTAATTGCAAATACCGGGGGTGATATTATGCTTTCTTTGAGTGTTTCGAATGCGGCTTGGTGTCGAGTAGTCCACTCGAATTTCGTTCCTTTCTTCCTTAATGCATTTAATGGAGCTGTTATATCCGCTAGGTGGGTATGTACTTGTGAAAATAATTGATCATAACTAAAAATCGAGCTATACCTTTGGTGTCTCTAGGTGGTAAAAATTCTCGGATTGCACGCGTGCGTTCGGGGTCAATGCTAACCTTACCTTCGGCCGATACTATATGACCTAAGAAGGAGAATTGTTTTACTGCGAAGTTAACTTTACTGGGGTTTACCGTTAGTCCAGCATTCTTTAACCTTGATAATACCTCACTCAAGTGATGAAAGTGCTGATCCATCGATTCACTATATACTACTATGTCGTCAAGGTAGTGATATACGAATTTAACTTTAACGTCATGGAATATTTTTTCTAACAGTCTGCTACATACTGTACTTCCTTGTGATATTCCGAAGGGTACCCTAGTAAATTGATATAGATTAAATGGGACAGCAAATGCAGTTAGGTGTTTTGATTCCTCAGCTAGTGGGATTTGGTGAAAGGCCTGGTTGAGATCCATTATGGTGAAAATTTTTGCTTTTGTAAAATAATGGAATGCGCTATGAATGTCGGGCAGGGGAATCGATTCAAATTCTATATTCTTATTCAGCTGTCTATAATCCACAACTAGTCTATGTTTGTCAGTTCCTTTCGGTACTAGGAATGCAGGAGATGAGTATGGGGAAGTTGACGGTTCGATGACGTGTTGTTCTAGGAGTTTGTTGATTTGGTTTCTCATTATTTCCATATTGGGCGGCGATAATTTGTATGGATGCAGACGTATTACTTTGTTGTCGCTGAGATTTATTTTGTATTCGATTAGATTGGTCAATCCTAACTTGGGTGTGAGTACAGTAGAAAATTCCATTATTAGCTTTTGAATTCTTTGTCGCTCATTACCTTTTAAATGACTCAAACCAGATTCATGATGCTCCAGATGAATAGCTGATGTTTCGCAATTCTCGCTGTTATTTAGCTCGGAGTTGAACTGATGTTTTCGAGTGCGATAAAATCTAAAGCAATACTGTTTAGCGTATATGTCGAGAATTAAGCCAGTTTTGCTTATAAAATCGGCGCCTAGTATTAAGTTTTGTCCTAATACTTCAGCTACTAGTAGTGGAACATACCAAGTAAAATTCTTTATTTTTAATTTGACAGTAATACTGCGTGATATATTTAGGTTTTGCTTATTCGCGGTAGCACACTTTATGTTCACGTTTTGGCTACGTCTAATAAGATTATGATTAGCTAATACGGTGGCTAGCTGTTGACTGATAAGACTACGTGTAGATCCCGAATCGATTAAACCGAGGATATTCGTTGCTCCAAGGTCTATCTGTATGTAGGGTAATTGGCATATACTTGTTGTGCATGTACCAATAGAGTTGCACTTGTCAATAAATCTTGTTACGTAAGGTTTATTTTTATTTTTACTTTAGGCTGATTAGTGTTTATACCTTTCCTTTTGATGCTGCGGAAGACGTAGGATTTTGGTTCTTCCTGCTTCACACGTTTTTTGACTGATCGGTTTTTTGTTGGTACCTCTTTTGTTTACAATATTTGCTAATGTGTCCGGACTTTCCACAGTTATAACATCTTCTTTCGTTATTGGCATCGCTCGCATGCAGTTGAGGTTTTGGTAGGGAGTTTGATGTATTGGGGTAACTCTGGGTTTTAGAAGTTCTTACGAATCGCTTATCGCGGTAGGTTCGAGTATCGGTCCCAAGGGGTAGAGGTAGGAATGAATCCCTGCGTTGAGTCTGGGACATTAACACGCGTCTGTTCTGATCTGAATACCAGACGGTGGATGAATGTATACAACACAGTTCCAGTTCTGTGAATGTGGTTGGTCTCTTCATAAGTGCTAAGCGAGATCGCTCTTCGGGAGATAGTCCTACTAAGATAGTGTCTACTAGCTGTTGTTCACTCCAGTTAACTTGTAGTAATAAGGCCGATTCCCTTATTTCAGATATATAATGAGCTAGTCTCTCGTACGCTCCTTGTACACGAAGTACGGAATTCCGCTTTAATTCTTCGTAGATACCGGTGGGGATGAAGTGTCTTATCAGGGTGGTATGTAGTTCTTCTACAGGGTGATTATACCTTAGTGACTCTAACACACGATCTTTTAAAGGAGATCTACATTTAGGTAGAAGTACTTGTAAAATTTGGTCATCTTTTAGTTGTCGCAGATCCTTTATTTGTAACAGGTGCTTGATAAAGCCTAGGAGTTTCGTAATATTCAGCCCATCAGTGGTTGGTATTTCAGATAAAATACGTTCTACGGGGTGAGTTATTTTTCCATAGAACTCAGTGTTGAAATTTAATTGAGGTGTCGTTACAGGTTTTCCGCTGATGGATTTGTCTGTAAGAGAGGAGGTAAATCATAATTACGGGTAATATTCCCTAGTTCATTTGGAAATGGCGAGGCGGTTACGGGGAGGGTATTTGCTTGTCTTACCGATAACGGATCCTTACTGGGTTCTATACTAGATTCCTGAATAAATTGGAATTTTACAGCACTGGGTTGCTGTTCTTGAGTAGGAGATTGGGTGGGGGAAATATTTAGTTTTGTCATTGCTTCTTCGATCTCTTCTATTCTAAACGATTCGGACCTTCTACGTAATTCGCGCATTATCTCAGGTAATTGTTGTAAAGCTTCTTCCGCGAATTTTTGCACGTCAGGTGGAGTAACTTTGTCACCGGGCCAATTCAACAAATTGGTGATGCGGCGGGTCAGATGTTCTATTCTTTGAGTGGTTCTTATAATTACCGCGGGGGATTTCTCATCTCGCAGGGTTTGTGCGATGGAGGTAAGCTCCGTATATTTATGATAGCATGTTTCCCTCTCACTCTCAAAATCTACTACGCTTAAACGCTTCAACAGTGAGGGTTTGTCTGGTCTATTCTCGCGTAATGTTTTGCGCAGCTCCGCGACAGTTACGTTTGTGTATGGGAGACCGCGTAACAAAGCTTCATACCTCAGTTCGTCCTTCAACAACAAGTCGGGGTTAAATTGAGCCATTGTAGTCGTAAGAATGATTTTTTAAATCTTATGTACTACGTACGTTAAAATATGTTATCTATTTTAAACACTCTTATGAAATTTGAATTCATTTAAACACACACACACACACACACACACACACACACACACACACACATATATTATTACGTATTTCGTAGCTCTCGTGTCTCGTGTCCGCTCTTATACCTCTGTAAAATACAACAGTGTGTCTGAGTGTGAAAGTGTGTCTATGTTTCTTACCACTGCGTCCTCGCACGGCGATGTACTTCACGATATTTGGGCCCGTAGCGAACGTACTGGGGGACCAGGTATCGTGGTTCCCGATTTGAGGTTCAAACGTAGTGGATAATCTCCGGGTGGCGCCAAATTGTTTATATAAAACAATTAAAATGGTTTACTTATCAATGTTCTATTTGAACGAGGCGACGAATTCAATCCGTCCCGCCTTTTCTCGATTTTGTGTCAATCGAGATAGCAGTTGTAGGATTCGCTACCTGAGCGCTAGACGTCGCCTTGGAAACCTTCGCTATACATTATATTTTTAAACATACACTTTGCTAATAGAAATAAGACACAATTTAACACACACAGTATAAATTTATTATTAATTGGAAGTTAATATTTTATAGACACAAGTTGTAATTAATTTTTCATATACAATTCTGCACCGGATAATTCTTTATAAGACTCTTACTCAAGGTTAAACGATCGACTTTTGAATACAAATAAACAGTAATGGCGTTCTATCTCGCCAATCAACAAATATTTCTGTCGATGTTTGTGAGTTGTTTGGATCACGTTAAAAGGTTCAGATGCAGTTACAACATGAAAAATACACAACCTTACAATGTTTTTTCCTTATGTAGGATAAGGTGTAGTGGTAATTGTTTTGTTTAAGTGTCATACAAGATGTTTATAAGTAGTACATAAATATGAGGTTAGTTCTATAGTTAACAAATTTTCAGTGATATAATTTTATGGATCAATCCTTGTAAGAGAATAAAAATGATTTAGTGGTATTCAACATACATTGAGAAATGGTCAAAGTGCGTTTATTTTTTGGAAGTTGAAATAATTTAACTGATACTTAACAGCATTGCAGTACGTTATTATTCGGGATGAAGAGAAGGAAAGTTTATGGCATCAATATTGTTCAGCGTTCTTTATTCAGCCTTCGGCATCTTTTTCAAAGTGGTTTGTACTTATTTGGATATTTCATATTGATTTAAACGTCTTCTCCCTCTGGAAATGGTATTCTGCGTCTATCAGTCTTCTGTACTATCGATTTCTACACTTTGTTTTACTTCCAATATGTTTTAAACATTAAAAGGTGTTGTACAGACAATTCGCATCTGGCTTGCGATAGCGTCACTTTCCAAGTAAATGTATTTAACGGTAATTACCTCGTTAAACGGCTGTTTCCATGGTTACATGTTTACTCTCATTGGGTGAGCAGAAAATCAGTATATTGTTATCAATTTTCGAATTTCTTTCAAATTTTCCCATATCTTCGGACTTTCTTCCTCCTCTTATCTTCCTTCGGGGTTATTATCTAAATGCACTGTCATTTATATTTTCTCACAAAGATTATTTTGGTACCCCACAATATTGGGTTTTATCAAAGTTTTCTAAGTTTAAAATTTATTCCATACTTACTAATTACATTTCTTTATTTATATAATTCCTTAATTTAATATTTGGTTTTTAATAATAACTACTATTCATCCTTGATGAATTAGCCACCTTGGATTTGTCCATTACATGGTGGTTTTTGTACAATCAGTAATTGTTTATGTTTGACCGTTAGGCCTGTTTCACATTTAAGTAGCCTTTACTGGATTTTTGTGGCTGCATACACAACATATTTCATTTAGTCCCAAATTGTTATTTTGCATTTATAATTAGGTTTAATGTATCTGGATGTGTTTTAATTAATAACAACTGTGTTATTCAATCTTACTTGCTAATTATTTGCTATTCATTTCCAATATAAAATAAAACATCTAAGCCTATGGTCTGTATAACTCTTACAGCCATATCCATTTCATAACTAACAGTTTATATAATTCATTATTTCTTATTTGTTGTTCTGGTGCTAAACAATCTCACCTCTATTGAACTTTTTCCATTAAACTCCCCTTATAACATGGGTATTGAATTAATGTTGATACAAACTTATTTTCTAATGCTTTTTTCTCTCCCTTCCATATTAACACCATCTAATTACTTTTCTTTGTGAAACACACTGTACGGTAGCGCGATGATTTCATTTTCTAGGTTGGCTAATCTGCTCGCTGCCTGGCCTCAATATTTGCATGTTTATACTCTGCACAGTGCGTAGCTAGCTTTATCGGCGTTCGGTTCGCCGAATCTTTCTCTGTCGTTACTGTCGACATTCAATGTAGGCTTTAGGCCTTACATTCTCGCTTATGGCCGACTAGGCCCGCTTCATTTTGATCTAAATTTATAATACTCGCAACGCAGTATTAGCCAACCTCATTTCAACAAATAACATATATGTAATGTAACGAAGTCAGACATTAAATTTATTCATATACAGTCCACTTCTTGTCATTTTCTACCTGCAGAAGCAATGCATTCATTTCACAGTATTTTTAACTGACATGGAAGACCAGCCGACAGAATTCGTCAACTTAAGAAACATATTTTAGCCCACTCGGGCCCAATACATTAACACATTTTATGGTCCACCGTGCCTGGATTCTAATCAACATTTTTTAGTCCTCACGGTGCGCATCATCCATATTTTTGGTCACTCCGGACCTGGATTTCCATTCAATATTTTTTACATCTTTTTCTGGCCATCACGGGCGAATTAGCACGTCAGCTAATGCGACCGTGGCGTGATTTGCATCGCCATTTCGCTCGTCATCTTCGGACAACGTAGTAGCAAGTTCCTGCCAGCTACAGTGCTTACTCAAATTGGTCATCTCTGCCAGCTGTTCACCATCTTCACCAAGGAGCCGACGCTGCAGGACGTCGCCAACCAGGTACCACCAACAACAGTAAAAAGGTGCGTAAAAAAATGTCTGAAGAAGGCCTCAAGGTGCTGACCAGTAAGAGAGGCGGATTAAAGTCCGCGATAGTGCGGATACAATCCGCGGCAAATTCATTCGATATCACTTTAAGCACAAAACATTTTCTGACTGTAAGACTGAAAAGTCTCAAAAGCTTGGCCTCGAAGTACGACGAGGTACAGTCTGAGACAGAACTTATCAGTAAAGACACGAGCGTTGCTCAGGCAGACCGAGTTGAGGTTGAAGAAATGATATACTCAACTGAGGCAAACATTTTACAACTTCTTGACACCTTTAATACTCAGACTGTGCCTCCCGTATTATCGACGCCCATGCATTTAAAGCCGATAAGTTTGCCCTGCTTCTCAGGCAACATACTTGAGTGGCAACATTTTTATTCAATTTTCAATGATCTAGTGCATTCAAGATCTGATTTAACGCCAGTGCAAAAACTGCATTATTTGCATTCCTCTGTGAAGTGTGAACCATTAGATTTAATTAAATCATTACCTATTTGTCAAGAAAATTATGTAATAGCGTTGAACTTGCTGTCCGAAAGGTATAACAACCCATTTATATTAGCTAAGTACTATGTACAAAACCTACTTCAGGTTAAGTCCACAATAAAGGACTCGGTCCAAAGCTTGGCGGAGTTTACGAATACAATAACGTCTTCCGTTAATTTACTGGCAGCAATGAAGCTGTCCGTGAATTCATTTGAATTTATCACCATACAGCTGCTCTCCACCAAACTTGACCCTATTACTTTAAAACTTTGGAAGGAGTCAATAGACCCTGACAACTTGCCTAGCTTTCAAGACTTTACCCATTTTTTAAACTTACGAAGACAGCTGTTAGAAAATACAATGCCTATTGAAACCGGACAGCAATTCAACAAACTTAATGTAAAACATAACAATAAATTTGAGAAGTGTAACTTAAGAAATACTGCTGGCAGCAATACCTTTAAGAGCTATTACGCAGCGGCAAATCATTATTCATGCGTGTGTTGTAAATCTGACCACCCGCTTTACATGTGTAATAATTTTCGTATATTAAGTGCCGCTGAGCGGGTGCGATTGGTTGCAAATCATAAATGTTGTATCAGCTGCCTTAGAGCAGGTCATCTGATAACGAATTGTAAGAGTAAACAAGTCTGTAAAATTTGTTCAAAGGGGCACCACACATTGCTGCACGCAAATTACGTGCCGAAATCAACAGCTGCCAGCAGCAATTATTGCTCATTTAAATTGCAGTGTAAAAACAATGTTCTTTTATCCACAGCGGTTGTATATGTCGTCGATCAGGCTGGCAACACGCATAAAGCTAGAGCGCTTCTGGACGCCGGTTCCCAGATCAATTTCTGTACGAAATCATTTGCGAAAAGGTTGCACCTTAAACTAACCAGATCTAATATTCCAATCACAGGAATAAACAACACAGCGTGTTGCGCTACTGACATTGTTTCTATACGTATTATTTCTCGCTATCAGAGACATAGTTTCGAGGCCAAATGTGCCGTCCTATCTAACTTAACTCACAATCTGCCTTCAATCTCGTTTGACATCAACCGGTTCCACATTCCAAATAAAATTTTTCTCACCGACCCAGATTTTAATATATCTTCACAGATCGACATACTATTAGGGGCACAATTTTATCTGGATTTAATATTAGCCAATAAATACACACGCGGACCCAACTTCCCTATCATTCAGGAAACAAAACTAGGTTACATTCTGGCTGGCAATCTGCCCAAGCACTGCCACTCCCAGGGTCCTGCTGTTTCGTTCCTGGCAAGGAACAATGACAGTCAAATTCTGCAATCTCTCGAGAGATTTTGGGAGGCAGAAACAATCCCTGACGATACCCCTGATAGCGAGTCGGCTTGCGAAGAGCATTTTGTGCGCTCTACTCAGCGCAACCACGAGGGTAGATTTATAGTGTCGCTCCCATTCAAGTCTGATAATCCCCACCTGGGGGAATCTTACACAAGTGCCGAATCAAGATTTTTAAGCTTGGAGCGTCGATTTAGGCGCGATGCTAAGCTCGCTCGCGATTACGCGGACCTTACCAAAGAATGTAAGGATCTTGGGCACATGACACTCATCGATCATGGCGCTATCAATTTAGTAGCGTCACACACTTACTACATATACTTATGTGTATACTTATACATACTCATATACTTAATCTGGCTTTGCAAGACTGGTTGGGATGAACCAACCTCCGGTCAGTCGCGTTCGGATTGGCATTCTTTGTGTTCTAAATCTCGCGTGGCTCCCCTACGCCAGGTGTCATTACCTCGCATCGAGCTCTGCGCTTGCTTGTTATTATCGCGACTTGTATCTAAGGTTATTCCTGCTCTTTATTCATTTATTGATGGTGTACATTTGTATTCTGATTCCATGGTTGCTCTTTACTGGATTCATGCGCAATCTACGCGTTGGAAAACATACGTCGCTAATCGAGTTGCTGAAATTCAGCGTCGTACGCAAACATATACCTGGCATCACATTGATTCGCGACGCAATCCTGCTGACATTATTTCTAGATGGTGTTTCCCTGACGTTTTGCGCGATTGCTCGCTTTGGTGGCACGGTCCTAGCTGTCTGTCTCAATCGTCAGAGTTCAATTCCTTCCCATCTTTCGTACCGGCCACTCAGTCGTCCTCTGAAGTTACCGCGGAAGAGAAAACTATACATAACCGGTCGCTAATGTCTACCCTGGCTGTTGACTTATCTTTGGACTTTTCCTCGTTGCACCGGCTGACACGTGTATACGCTGTTTTCGTTTCATCAGAAATATTAGGCACTCATTTGCGGACAGAATTTCGGGCGATTTGACCCCTGTAGAAATTCATCAGTCTCTCAATTTCTTCATAAAACAGTCCCAGTCGTTCCACTTCCCAACCGAAATTAATTGTCTTCGGAACGGATCTTCTGTTTCCGTTAGGAGCAAGTTGGCTTTTCTCGACCCGTTTCTTGACGATTCTGGAGTGATACGCGTGGGCGGACGATTGCAGCATTCCCAATTACCCTACGATTCGAAACATCCTATTGTATTACCCCCATCGGCGCATATTACCCGCCTTATCATCGAACGTGAACATATTCGTTTACTTCACGCTGGTGCTCAACTCGTGCATCATTCACTGCGTCAACGTTGGTGGATTGTTAATGCCCGGCTGGTCATCCGTTCCATTATTCGTAAGTGTCTCAAGTGTATCAGGTTTAGTGCCACACAGCAGGTTCAGAGACTTGGTATTCTGCCATCCCCTAGAGTCACTCCTTCAAGGCCGTTTCTATTTTGCGCGGTTGATTATGGTGGTCCCTTCATGATTCGTCATGGCGGGCAGAAGTCTAGAACTCTTACTAAGGCATATGTATCTTTGTTTGTTTGCTTAGCGACTAGGGCTATTCACTTGGAATTGGTGTCCGACCTTACGGCCAGCGAATTTATAGCCGCTTTACGTCGTTTCATGGCACGTCGGGGTATACCCAGTCAACTGTACTCCGACAACGGCACAAATTTCAGGAAGGCCCGCACCATCTTACATGATATTTACAACCTTTGGCACAATAAGGATGCCATCTCCTCGATTAAGTCATTCACATCCTCTCAGGGGATATCATGGTCATTTATTCCGCCCTCCTCACCTCATTTCGGTGGCCTTTGGGAGAGCGGCATAAAGAGTTTAAAATTTCATCTGCGCCGCGTGGTAGGCAAATCTATACTAAACTTCGAAGAATTCACGACCGTTTTGTCTCAGATAGGGGCATGTCTGAACTCTCGACCTTTATTTGCTATCTCTTCGGATGTTAACGACCCGGTTCCACTTACACCTGGTCATTTTTTGATTTGCGCGCCCTTAACGGCGATTCCGGACCCAGACCTTTCTCACGTTCCTGTTTCTCGTCTTGGACGTTGGCAACTACCTCAGAGGTTTGTCCGGGGCATTTGGAAGGCGTGGTCTCGCGATTATTTGCACCAGTTGCAGCAGCGTCACAAGTGGAAGTTTGCCAAAGATAATGTTTCCATTGGTGACTTAGTCCTGCTTATTGAGGATAACTTGCCTCCATTAGCCTGGAAATTTGGCGTGATCATCGCCACATTTCCCGGCCCAGATAACTTGGTTCGTGTCGTGGACATTCGCACGCCTACGGGTGTTTTGCGGAGACCCATACATAAATTATGTCTGTTGCCAGCGCGAGACGAGATTTGACATTATGATTACTTAGCACAATGCTACTTTATTCAGCCATTGGCTTACTACTTATTACGACCATTTGGTCAACACAATCGTGATGAATCATCACAATATTTTTCTTGTCAATTTTGCGTCATTGCACGCTTCTAATTATCACAGTTTTGGTGGTATCTTGATATTTGTATTGTATGTTAATTTGTGTGGCATACTATGTCTTACACATTTTCATTTGATGTTATGGGGTATATTGCATGTTTTTTGGTGGTCTCATTTATAAAATGTTATTGCATAACATTTGCATGTCTTGCTGTTAGCAATCATGCATTCATTTCTTTATATTGTTGCTGATAAATATGTACTATTCTGTGAATGTCTTTAAATTGTTAAATTGTCTCTGTAATTTCAGTATTGTATTGTTATTTGACATTGCAATTATTTATTTTGTAATTATTCAAATTATTGTTACCGTATTCGCATAAATTATGTCTATGCAAAAAACTATTGTTAGCGTCTGCCGTATGTAACTGCCACGTCTAGTTTCATTGTATATTGTACTTTATATTTTATTCATTTTGCAAGTAAGCATGCACAATTCTTACTTAAAATTATGACCTACATGTCATAACTGGGCTTGCATTCAGCATCTAGCTTGTTCATATGTTATTATATTGTAAATTCCTGAAACTTCAGGAATAGCATGTCTAGGTCAATACATGCCGCCCTGCTGAATATACAATAGAACATGTAACTACAACATGTTCAACAACAATTTTGTTCATGTAATAAACTCTCTGTACAGGTCTACGGGCCTCAAGTAACTTTAAGGTAGCCGTCTATGACTTGCATAGGACTACCAGCGATCGGTCCATCATGTGATGAGCTTCCGATCATGCATTAAACATTATATAATTATGTATTTTCTTTCATGTTTTATAATGTTTTAGACTGCACACACTTGTGTCAGTAATACTGGTCAACCAGACTTATTCATATATGAAACAGCTGTTCGCCAAACTTGGCGTACAACCGCCTATCTATAGTCTTATCTTATGCATGCTTATCTCTAAACTAGTAACGGATTGCCGTTATCTAATCTTATAACTCAAGGTTCAACTTGGCCTTGAAGCTAACCATCATTACTAAGAACTGTACTTTTTAAATTAAATTGTAAATGTATCATAATTTATTATAAAATGTTAAAAAATCATTTTGATTTTGACGGGCAGCTTATGTACGGTAGCGCGATGATTTCATTTTCTAGGTTGGCTAATCTGCTCGCTGCCTGGCCTCAATATTTGCATGTTTATACTCTGCACAGTGCGTAGCTAGCTTTATCGGCGTTCGGTTCGCCGAATCTTTCTCTGTCATTACTGTCGACATTCAATGTAGGCTTTAGGCCTTACATTCTCGCTTATGGCCGACTAGGCCCGCTTCATTTTGATCTAAATTTATAATACTCGCAATGCAGTATTAGCCAACCTCATTTCAACAAATAACATATATGTAATGTAACGAAGTCAGACATTAAATTTATTCATATACAGTCCACTTCTTGTCATTTTCTACCTGCAGAAGCAATGCATTCATTTCACAGTATTTTTAACTGACATGGAAGACCAGCCGACAGAATTCGTCAACTTAAGAAACATATTTTAGCCCACTCGGGCCCAATACATTAACACATTTTATGGTCCACCGTGCCTGGATTCTAATCAACATTTTTTAGTCCTCACGGTGCGCATCATCCACACACCTTTAAACTTTTACAATATATTTTTAAGTTATAACAATACTACTTCCTAGTCATCACAGTGATATCACTACTTAGTGTTCATCATTCACTGAATAAATGTTCTATCCTAAATACTATTCATGGTAACTTGTTAAATGTTATTGTTCACTCTTAAAACTAAAACATAAGTAATTTTACTAAGTCTTTACCTTAGCCTACTCTCCTCTTACTATTTTTATGATAGACAATATTTGTATTTATTTTTCACTAGCACTTTCTTAAATTATTTAGTGTTTCTTTAGTATTATATCACTCTAGTATAAATCACTTTCACTAATTCAACTTCCATTTATTTCTCATCATTTTATTCTCTTTCTCTACCCACTATCTACATAACATTATTAATATTGTGTCTTTCTTAGTTACAAATTACATATATCCCTAACTCTTTTGGTTAGTGTATTTTTATACATTGTTTCATATTACTGACGGTTCATAATGGTCATTTTATCAATACTAACATTCATTAATAGTTTTGGTTCTTAACCGAATTTCATTGTCTTTATTACTTTGGGTTACATTATTTCTCCCTTATCTATTTTTTATTACTTGTCTAGTTTTCTTGATGCGTTTCATCTTGTTTTCTTCCTCATGGGTTTGTTCTCTCTCGGTTTTCATTCTTCTTCTCCTTCCTCCGTCTTGTTTTCTTTATTTTGATTTCCTAACTGGTTTCTTAACTGGTTTCTTAACTGGTTTCTCAACTGGCCAATCTCTGGGGTTGGGTCAATGTCGTTTGTCTGTCAGTCTATTATTTGAGTTTCTTTTATTAATCACTTTCAGTTTATTACACCTCCTCCTTCCATGATAATTACCTTTTATTTATTTTTTACTATCCACATAATTTATTTATTCAAACATAATATCATTTAGCATTTTTTATACATACTTATTGTTAGCAAAATCTATCTGAATTTGGTGATGTTATATAATGCTCTCCCACCAAAATTGATCATTTTATAAAACGTGATTCTAAGTTTGATGAAATTATCAATTGTATTGTATCATTTTCTTCTTAAACTCTTCTGCTTCTCCCTCGATTTTTATTCTTAATTCTGTATCTTTTATTTCCTTTCTCCGGATTATTTTCTTCGTCATTTTTTCTTATTACGAACTGGCTTATTGATTTTTTATTATAAATTATTCCCTATAAATCTTATTTTCCCTAACTAACTTTACTTTGTAGTTGCAATCGATTCGGATGGGCTCTATTGGCTTACCTAACTCCGTCGTTCAAAACTACTCTTATTCTGAGATCAGGGGAACATCATCCCTGCTCAGTAAAATGATTGCTGGACTTATTCAACAGTCAATCTCAAGTAATGAATCTTAAATACAGTCATCTCGTGACTCAACATAATAATAATAATCATAACATTTGTTGGGAATCTTTTACCTTTGTACTTCATTATTGCTCACAATTCGAATCATATATTTTTTCATCTTTCTTCATAGATACTGCTTAGTAATACTTGAAGCATTGCTTTTTATTGATACAATTCACATTTTTATTCATTTTTAATTACTTTTTATTTCATCTCAATTCATATTACAACTCTTAGAATGTTTATTTTATTTGTTTCGTTTTTTGATCATTGGTTTTCTTAATCTTACTTCCCATTTCATTCTAAATAGTATTGGAAGTTGGTCATTTTGATTGATATGTTTTTTTTTTTCATAACTTTTCAAATATCCTAGTAAGTTAGTGTTTCTTACTAGTTAGGAATGTTTTTTGCTCATTCCTTTATAGTATGTTTTGCTTTTTTGGTGCCTCATATTTTGGCTAAAGATTATTGTAACTTAATCTTATTTTGTTAGGAATGTTTTGTAACTTCACTCCATTATTATTAATTTTTGTTCAAAAATTATAGTAAGTTATGGTTTCTTACTTTATGTGGATTCTTGGTAATTTTATTTCTCCATTTTTATGATTGGTCTAAAATATTCTCGAATTATCTGTGTAAGCTGTCCTTACATAACTTTTTGAATTTTGAAATTCATTTTTTATATATATTTTTTCATTATTATTTATCAGTAAACTCACTTGCTGAGATTATTCTTTCTTTTTTATTTTAAATTACTTAGGTAGGTTATCATGAAATCAGTCCTCTTTCAGTGTTTTTCTATGCATTCCATCTGTCTGGGTAGGGTATTTCATCCTGGTCCTCTGCTAAAATATGGTTTATCCGATATACTCGAGGTTCTCCATCGTTACTCGCTCGATTATGCGGTAATGCACCACCAGAATTCTCATTGTTATTACCGTTTTGGTTAGCGTTCGGCTCCTGTCGATTGTTCCGGTCATCCACGCTGTTCCTGTGATCTTCTTCGAATGGGTGACTTCTCGTATCGGGTACCTGGTTAGAGTACGTTCGCCGATAGTTAGATGAGGGATAGTTTCTTCTTGGACTCCGTTGTCTTTGTCCCCTCATGTAATTTACCTGTGGCCAGTATCCTGGATTATTGTTATGATTATTGTTGTTGTTTCCAGGGCGATAATTGTTGTTGTTACCATTCGATGGGAAGTTACCCCGGTAGTTGTTCCTGAAGTTGTTATTATTATTGTTTCCACTTCTGTTAAAATTTCTGGGCGCGTTATTGCTCTGTGTGTTCCCTTGGTAATTGTTAGGGTTGTTTACCGGTGGCTTATTATCTCCCTGTTGATTCGGTGATAGTTGTCCCTCATTGGTTCTATTATTCCTGAAACTGTACCCTCTATTTTTCCTGTACTGCCACTCGTGTTCATGGCTTTCCAATAATCTAGCCATATCTTGGATGGTCTTTACCTGGCTGTGCATCCGTGCTTTTTGGATGGCGTCATCGTAGTGGTAAGATAACTGTATTACCAGACACTCTTCGGGTATACGTGGTTCCAAATTCCTGGCCATGCAGATTTTTCCCAAGAAGTAGGAGGTAAGGGATTGTCCATTTTGGTTTTCATACCTTCCATTACTCAGGTTATTGCGGACCATGTTCTGAGTTGATTCAGACCAGTATTTAGCCTTGAACTGAGTCTTAAAGTCTTGGAGGTTTTGGATGTCTGGTCGGGCGGCAGTCCACCAGTTGTCATAGGTCTCCTTGAACATTTCGTCCAGCATCCCTTTTATTGTAGTCCATCGAGTCTCGATTCTTGATGATTAATTCTTCTACCCTCTTCAAGAACTCAATAGGGTTTCTTTTATAATTACGGAAATTAATAGTATCTCTGTTGTCTGTGTTCATGACATGATTATTATTACATGGTCGGTCACGCCAGGCGTCCACTTCTTCCCGTAATGACTCTTCTATTCTGCGCATTTCGTCAATCCTTTGTTGGTTTTTGTCTACTTTGCTGTCTATTTTATTTAAGTTACTGTAAACTCCTTCCATTCGTTCTCCCAAGTCTGTTCGTACAGCTGCTACCTCTTTCTGGTTTTCTTCCCGGACTTGATGTATGTCCTGGTCCAGTTGGGCACATCTTCTGACTGTTTCTTCCGGACCTTCCTCAATTCTCCGTTTATTTTCTCCTTCGAGATGGTTCATTTTATTGAGCACTTCCTCACGGACTTCAGAAACATTTTCGTTGGTTTTCTCTAGCTTCTCCAACGTTTCCTCTAATTTTTCATTGGTTTCAGTGATCTGCTGTTTAGTTTCTAGCCAGTATTCCATCAATTGGTGTTGTAATGTTTCATTATTCTGGTTAATGGTCTGTCTCAATTCTTCCTTAGTACTTTCATTGGTACTAATTATTTTTTCATTGATTTGTTTCAAACTCTCCTCACTCTTGTCAAATTTTTCATTAATTTGTTTTAGGCTGTGACTAGTTTCTTTCTTCATTCCGTCGAATTTCTCCTCCTGTTTTTTTAAATTTTGATTTATTGATTCAAATTTTTTATCTAATTCTTCCTTATTTTTTCTAGAATCTCCTTGAATTAATTCCCATAATTTTTGTAAATCCATTCCTCCTCTGGCTTCCTCCCTATCTCCTGCCTGTGGTTCCATTTCTTCGTCTTGGCTTGGTTCTGTTGTGGTTATTATTGTCTCCACCTCTTCAATCGGTGCTCCTTCCTCTTCTTCCCCTCTATTTTCTTCCATCTCTTTCTCCTTTGCCAACTTTTTCGATAAACCTCTTGTGTGCATCTTGATATCCTTTCGTGACCACCGCTAGAACTTCGTATCTTTCTTTTTTCAAGCTCCACCGGTTGGTCGCCAATTTATTATGTATAGATGTCCTGCCTCCTTTAAGCCCCACGTTGGGCGCCAATTTATTACGTATTTCGTAGCTCTCGTGTCTCGTGTCCGCTCTTATACCTCTGTAAAATACAACAGTGTGTCTGAGTGTGAAAGTGTGTCTATGTTTCTTACCACTGCGTCCTCGCACGGCGATGTACTTCACGATATTTGGGCCCGTAGCGAACGTACTGGGGGACCAGGTATCGTGGTTCCCGATTTGAGGTTCAAACGTAGTGGATAATCTCCGGGTGGCGCCAAATTGTTTATATAAAACAATTAAAATGGTTTACTTATCAATGTTCTATTTGAACGAGGCGACGAATTCAATCCGTCCCGCCTTTTCTCGATTTTGTGTCAATCGAGATAGCAGTTGTAGGATTCGCTACCTGAGCGCTAGACGTCGCCTTGGAAACCTTCGCTATACATTATATTTTTAAACATACACTTTGCTAATAGAAATAAGACACAATTTAACACACACAGTATAAATTTATTATTAATTGGAAGTTAATATTTTATAGACACAAGTTGTAATTAATTTTTCATATACAATTCTGCACCGGATAATTCTTTATAAGACTCTTACTCAAGGTTAAACGATCGACTTTTGAATACAAATAAACAGTAATGGCGTTCTATCTCGCCAATCAACAAATATTTCTGTCGATGTTTGTGAGTTGTTTGGATCACGTTAAAAGGTTCAGATGCAGTTACAACATTAAAAATACACAACCTTACAATGTTTTTTCCTTATGTAGGATAAGGTGTAGTGGTAATTGTTTTGTTTAAGTGTCATACAAGATGTTTATAAGTCGTACATAAATATGAGGTTAGTTCTATAGTTAACAAATTTTCAGTGATATAATTTTATGGATCAATCCTTGTAAGAGAATAAAAATGATTTAGTGGTATTCAACATACATTGAGAAATGGTCAAAGTGCATTTATTTTTTGGAAGTTGAAATAATTTAACTGATACTTAACAGCACTGCAGTACGTTATTATTCGGGATGAAGAGAAGGAAAGTTTATGGCATCAATATTGTTCAGCGTTCTTTATTCAGCCTTCGGCATCTTTTTCAAAGTGGTTTGTACTTATTTGGATATTTCATATTGATTTAAACGTCTTCTCCCTCTGGAAATGGTATTCTGCGTCTATCAGTCTTCTGTACTATCGATTTCTACACTTTGTTTTACTTCCAATATGTTTTAAACATTAAAAGGTGTTGTACAGACAATTCGCATCTGGCTTGCGATAGCATCACTTTCCAAGTAAATGTATTTAACGGTAATTACCTCGTTAAACGGCTGTTTCCATGGTTACATGTTTACTCTCATTGGGTGAGCAGAAAATCAGTATATTGTTATCAATTTTCGAATTTCTTTCAAATCTTCCCATATCTTCGGACTTTCTTCCTCCTCTTATCTTCCTTCGGGGTTATTATCTAAATGCACTGTCATTTATATTTTCTCACAAAGATTATTTTGGTACCCCACCATATTGGGTTTTATCAAAGTTTTCTAAGTTTAAAATTTATTCCATACTTACTAATTACATTTCTTTATTTATATAATTCCTTAATTTAATATTTGGTTTTTAATAATAACTACTATTCATCCTTGATGAATTAGCCACCTTGGATTTGTCCATTACATGGTGGTTTTTGTACAATCAGTAATTGTTTATGTTTGACCGTTAGGCCTGTTTCACATTTAAGTAGCCTTTACTGGATTTTTGTGGCTTCATACACAACATATTTCATTTAGTCCCAAATTGTTATTTTGCATTTATAATTAGGTTTAATGTATCTGGATGTGTTTTAATTAATAACAACTGTGTTATTCAATCTTACTTGCTAATTATTTGCTATTCATTTCCAATATAAAATAAAACATCTAGGCCTATGGTCTGTATAACTCTTACAGCCATATCCATTTCATAACTAACAGTTTATATAATTCATTATTTCTTATTTGTTGTTCTGGTGCTAAACAATCTCACCTCTATTGAACTTTTTCCATTAAACTCCCCTTATAACATGGGTATTGAATTAATGTTGATACAAACTTATTTTCTAATGCTTTTTTCTCTCCCTTCCATATTAACACCATCTAATTACTTTTCTTTGTGAAACACACCTTTAAACTTTTACAATACATTTTTAAGTTATAACAATACTACTTCCTAGTCATCACAGTGAATATCACTACTTAGTGTTCATCATTCACTGAATAAATGTTCTATCCTAAATACTATTCATGGTAACTTGTTAAATGTTATTGTTCACTCTTAAAACTAAAACATATTGTTCACTCTTAAAACTAAAACATAAGTAATTTTACTAAGTCTTTACCTTAGCCTACTCTCCTCTTACTATTTTTATGATAGACAATATTTGTATTTATTTTTCACTAGCACTTTCTTAAATTATTTAGTGTTTCTTTAGTATTATATCACTCTAGTATAAATCACTTTCACTAATTCAACTTCCATTTATTTCTCATCATTTTATTCTCTTTCTCTACCCACTATCTACATAACATTATTAATATTGTGTCTTTCTTAGTTACAAATTACATATATCCCTAACTCTTTTGGTTAGTGTATTTTTATACATTGTTTCATATTACTGACGGTTCATAATGGTCATTTTATCAATACTAACATTCATTAATAGTTTTGGTTCTTAACCGAATTTCATTGTCTTTATTACTTTGGGTTACATTATTTCTCCCTTATCTATTTTTTATTACTTGTCTAGTTTTCTTGATGCGTTTCATCTTGTTTTCTTCCTCATGGGTTTGTTCTCTCTTGGTTTTCATTCTTCTTCTCCTTCCTCCGTCTTGTTTTCTTTATTTTGATTTCCTAACTGGTTTCTCAACTGGCCAATCTCTGGGGTTGGGTCAATGTCCTTTGTCTGTCAGTCTATTATTTGAGTTTCTTTTATTAATCACTTTCAGTTTATTACACCTCCTCCTTCCATGATAATTACCTTTTATTTATTTTTTACTATCCACATAATTTATTTATTCAAACATAATATCATTTAGCATTTTTTATACATACTTATTGTTATCAAAATCTATCTGAATTTGGTGATGTTATAATATATATTGTAACATTACATTTGGAACCACTTAATATCGTACCCTTATTATTAAAAACAATGGATAAGAAGCTAAACAAGAAGAAGTATATCTTTCAAGACGATAGTGAAGAGGAACGAATAAATATTTCAGACTGACTAGTAATACAACTGACCGTACCCAAATTAATGATTCAGGCAAAGTGATGCAAAATACATCCAACCCCGATTAAGACATGAACTTTAAATAAGGACAAAATAAGTATTATAAAGACTGACAGATTATGTGTCAATGCTATAAGGAAACAAATGGTTCCATTCAATGTGTCATAATATCAAGGTAATCAAAATACAAATTGAGGGATAATAGGCCCAAACATACAATACTATGTAAAGAGAAATAGTAGTAAGTGATTGATTTGAATGATGTAATGAAAATATAACAAACCTTATTATAGATACAATGAACCATACCACTAATTGTAATAAATAATGGTCATAAGGTTGTCTAGAAAACAACACATAATAATTTATTCATAGTAACATTTTATAACAAGAGTGCATAATAGTAATTAGTAAGTGATTTACCAAGTGACAATTTAATAAGGGTGGGTACACCAAAGTGAAATGAGTAAAAGAAATAAATATTATGAAATAACCACTATTGACACTAAAGTACAGTGAAAAGGTACAAAGTGCAAGTTTAACCCAAAATAGAGATAAACCACAAGAATTATAAATCAGAACTCATTGGCCTATAAAGGTGAGAGTGGACAATAAAATGTAAAAACCCATAAGAACCAATAAGAATAAATATAAAAACAAAACCATTCTAAAATGATACTGAAGTACAATACAGTTAATAAATAAACTAATGTACATTAATTTTAAGAAAATACTATATGTAAGATTACATGACAAAAGTGGAAATAATATTTACATGAGAAGATAACAAATAATTAATCAAACAGTCAAAACTAGATGGATTAATTATTTACAAGTGTGACAAATAGAATCCAAACAGTGCAATACTAACCTGTGATAAAATAATAAACCAAGTGTTTTTTGAACAAGTATCACCAGTCAAGTGCTAATATTAAGGATATACCTAGATGACAATTGAGAGAATATTTGTTTATATTCCCAATTCCTTAAACCTATAGGAATATGACTATGTTTAAGGGTGAAAAGTACCAAAAAATGGAATAAACAAATGAAGTAGTAGTAAAAAATGAAGAGTAACCAAAATATTGTTATTATAGTAAGACTTGATAGTAGCTTAATAGTATAGTTGTATTCAGGATAAAAATCCTCTAATGTTATTAAGGATGTTATTGATATGAATGTTTAAATAGTAAGTTTATATAGTAAATGTTTATAAGCAATGTTATGATAGCATAAAGAAAGCAGAGGAGATGGTAATGTTAATGTTATAGAACGATGCAAAAAGTTAGAATTGTTAAAATAAGCACTAAGAGTAAGTTATATTCTGTTGAGTGGTGATGAAGCCTATATTAAAGTTATATTAAAGCTATGTTAAGGTTATAAATTTAAGTGTTAAACAATTGTATGAATTAAGTAAAAAGCAGTTTATTTGTTCAAATGTTCAGTAGAATCATAGCCATGTGGGCATGAGATTAAACTAATAGGATAGTATATCCTTTTTGTTTTGTTAAGATAGTGTTATATGTTAAACAGTTTTGATGGTTGTTAAAAGTTAATTTAACTGTTAAAGGTTTACTAAGATATCAGTCATGGAAAATGACATTAAGGTAAAATGTTTATAAACATGGTGATGAAGATAACACCAGTACATAGGCCAGGTAAAAACCAACTTTTGTAAATTTTAAATAATACTGTTAGGAATTTTATGAAACAAATATTGAAGGATGAACAGATTGATAGTTAATAATATACACTACAAATCTAGAAACAAAATAATTCGTTTTAAGCTATCTATGAAAAATTCAAATAACAAAATTGTAACAGCTGTATTTCTTAAATAAAGGTAGGCATGTTTAGTGTCTATGTGTGTCAAATGTAAAGACCAAAATAAGGTTGATGATAGTTTTAAATTCCCAATCAGTACAGAAAAGTTATAATAATTTAAAGGTTTTGAACAAATTTTGACATTGAAATAATGAAATTACATGACAATGTATATCCGAATCAACCAACCAGATTCCAAGTTTACCCATAGCAACCAGAAATTTCGGATAAATAAAAGAGACTTCTTTAACAACGGTCATAGCGTACAGACGCGTTTGCAAAACGTCTTACATAATTAACTATAACTTGTGAAAACACGTTCCAGACATGTTAACATCGATAGATACACATAATACGAGTTATTACAACCAAGTGAGGAACACCTAGCATTGGAAATAGAAGAATCAAGAACCAGGGAGGAGGACAGAAGCAGACGTGGGCCCTATCTTCGACCAAGAACCATATAAAGAAGAGGATTTGGTGACTTTGACATTTTATTATATTATGCATCAACACCAACTTTTGCATACACGACTTTTTAAAAATTAAGCAACTAAACTACAGACACCATATCACTCCAACACTAAGAACACTCACTAATAACACGAATTGAGATTTGACACCTTTTTTAAACACCACAAGAACCTTTGATTTCAATAATAATTAATAAACACATGAACTGGACATAACCTATAATAACTAGCAGCCACGATTCAACTGCAGGCATGCACATTACACTCTAAACTTTGTAATATCCTTGAACTGTAAAATTTGTACTTTGATTTATAGAATAACGTTTTGTTTAATTGTAATCCCCGAACCATATATGCCCTGAGATGATCTATTTTTAATAAGAAATAATAACCAACGCTTTATTTTGGTCTGAATGCAATAAGAATTACAACTACAGTACCAACTGGTAAAGGAGACACATAATTTTTGCCACGATTGTGATTATTATAAAAGAAACGAGAAACAGTTAACCCATGCTTTATTGAATAAATGATTCCTACAAAGATATATGTTTGTTGTTATATTTGCGTCATTATTATTGCTGTTCCATTTAAAAAATAAGTTCACAGAGCACAGCGGACACCACAACGGTTGGCAACGGTGGGTGACGTCATCGAAACGGTACGTATAGTGGGAGCGAGCGGCAGATTACAAAATCATTCGCCGTTCAACATATATTATTAACAGTAACATTATTACAACAACAACAGTGTGGTTGAAGGTAATTAATACATATACATTTGTTACTAATTGACGAATCCAAAGTGAGGCTTTAAAGAAGTAACGAACAGAACATCTATATAAACTTATATCGTTACAATATATATATATATATATATATATATACACACACACACGATAACAATCTTATACTAATAAATTAAATTTAAATTATCTCAAATAAATTCCAATATATGTAAATCTAATAATTATCTGTGGAGATAATAAGGTAATATCATTTTTAACAGGTTAAAGAAATTTAATTCAGAGAGTTCATTTTGCTAGTGCAAACAATAGGAGAGCTCTTCTACACTTTTACCAGCTGTTGGGGAGGTTGATTCAATGCTTTAGGGTGGCTTATTGTTTACATATGCAGGTGTTCTCAACGAAGGGAGGGTGACTTCTTACAATCTGAAACACAATTATTTCCTGCACGAGCTTGTCCTTTAGCGACAGGCTTGGGAATGACTTATCATACAGGCGAGAACCTGGGCTTGCAATCCTTAAATATGCGCTTATTATTATTTTGCGTTTTACTAAACTTCTATTAAATTTTACTACTCTCACAGTAATAAGCTATAATTCCGATAGGTTTAGATTTCGTTTACCACGTACTACTAGACTTTTATTACACTTTAGTTTATTGAATATACTTCCGTGAATAGAACGCACGGGTCAGAACGTACATTCCACAACACAACTCCAACATGAAACAGTCTGTCGATATACAGACAGGTTGAAAATGGAATTTTTTTTTACAAGCGGGGACTTGCTTATTACGTTGCTTTCCTTATACTAGTATTATTATTCTGTTAATAAAGATTTATTTATTTAGTTTTTATCTTGTTCTAGTTCACAAATTCAGAGTGAATAAATTTACGCCTTTAGTTAATTAAATGTTTATTATTTAGCAGCAATGGTGCATTTTACATATGCCACAACGTACACAAATTTTATATTAAAGCAGAATTTCTTATAATGAAACAAGCAATAGCAGCAGAGTGGCGCATTTTATAACGTCTCCTCCTGTTAAGACATTATAACACAGGGAACCTGTTTAATTGGCCTCTGTCAATTAAACTGGCTGCCATTGTTAGTACTAATTACTTACCAACAAATTGGGAACCTGTAGCAGATCAGGAGTTTGACTAAGGTTATGTAAATTTACACACTCCCTTCTGTTTAGCAAAAACATCTCTTTATTACAGCTTCCAAAATAAAGATTCCAAAATAATACCTTTAATGATTCTTATTGTTATTAAATGAAAGATTCTGATATATTCTGCATTTTATGCTCTTATTCTCTTTAAACTGTTACTATGATGAGCTCAAAACAATACAACTGTATATTACATAGAATACCATGGATCCGGGTTCTAATTTTTTTTTTTTTTTTTTTTTTAAATACTTAGACATTATGCAAACTATTTGAAGAATAGTTTGGTTCAATTTTGAATTAATTATATCTGTATCCGTCTTCAGATTACTCTTATCTCGTTACAGAAAGTATACATATTATTAAGTTATGATTTACATGATTTGTATGAGTCTTTACAAAATTTAACTGGTTTTTTTTCTTTCTCTGGTTTCTTAGAAAACAATATAACCACAGAAGTTATGCTTCCATGTCACCTGGGTATGATGTTGGTCCACAGCTTGTCCTCTTCATGGTCCTTTTCCGTAGGTTTTCCTGGATGATCTTAGTTGTCGTTTGAGTTCCTCCATTTCAGTGGTTGACTCTAAGTAGTAGCCAGAATCCGACTCATGAGGCTCGGATTCTGGCTACCTGGAGCTCATAGTGTTGTTGTCGTTGATTCACTCCGGTCGGTCGTTTTCACTTTTACATTTTGGTTTAAATTGCACTGATGTTATTTTATGATATGGTATGGAACATACCTTAAAGATTAAACCATTTCACAAAGAGATGTGTCAGCTATGCCTTATTTTTTTTATTTACATTTAAACTACGTAACTTTTGTTTCTACATTTCACTTTGTTTAACTACATGTGGGGCTTGTGTAACCACGAAACGCTTATTCACGAATACCTAGTTTTGCAATATAGAAGTATTCGTCTTCACAACACATGACAAGGCTGTTGGCTTGGCGGTGATTCAGAGGAGACTGTCGTAAGGTTTAGTGGCCGGGTAGGGAGTTTTGGTGCAGTTCCCGCCGCGAGAAGAAATAGTTCGTACTTTTATTATTATTATTTACCTCTACTTAGCTACTATTAATCCTACTATAGCTTCTTTATTTAGTAAATATTTTATTTATTATTATCACGTCCTTTTTTATATAATTAGGATGGTTATTTTAATTAGCTCAACAACATTATTATTTGCATGTCCGTACTCGCGGTTGACATGCAGGTACAGGTATTTTGTACAAAGGGGAGGGTGAATTATTTTCTCACTTGTTATTTCAAACAAAAATATTTTTTTTGTTTTGTGCTATTTAAATTGGCTTTAAATCGTCACACCCTCTTCTCCTCCCAGCGAATGATAGAAAATGCTCTAAAAAGAACACTTCTTATAAGAAAAAATTCGAATTAATTTTTAGGTCATGTGCACAGGCATTACGTACCCATGCCATGCTACTGAAAAATATTAAAAATTCGCTCCCCCCCCTTTCAAAGTCTCACACATTTTTTTCATTCCTCTTTTTTTTCCATAATGAGTGAGCGGGGACCCCTTACGAATGGAGATCGGCGGTGCATATGAAGAGATGAAGGCTCAAGGCTTGCCTTCAACAAAAATAGGGACTGTGGAAGTGTCTTGACTCTTCCACACAGCAGAGTACCATACGACGATAATGTTTCTGAATTATAGGCGGCAACATATGAAGCATTTCTGAACCTATATGCTCCAGATGAAGCATTTCTGAAGTGTTTAAAATCCTATTACTGCTTTTAAAACTACAGAATATTTACAACCTAGGCACTTAGTAACCCTTGTATTTTCCTGAAAGTGTCCATCCTGTATACTATCCTGCACCTTATTTCTCTAGTCATAGGAAATACAGTAATACCTCGCTTAGTGCGGCTGATTCGACATAGCATTAGATTAAAATATAAATAAATAAAAGTTAAACAATGAAGAAAAACAATAAAACAAGTAGTAAACAATAAACATTTAACAAATCGACTCCATACACCGCTGTTTGGAGTAGAGGTTTGTGATCGTGGAACGTATCTCGAGCCTCGAGTGTTAAGCAGGGTATTACTGTACTGGCATTATAAGAATTTATTGTCCAGTGTGTAACTACTGTAAAATGTGGTGTGAAGTGAATAAATGCTTTAGTTGAGGTGAAAGTATGTAGTCTTTCTATCTCATTTCCACTGTCACTTTGTTGACTGTAGGCTGTGTTAATAAGCTGTGCAACTCTCTCAAGGAGACTGAGTATGGAGTATGGTATTGGGGAAGGAGATCCCAATCGATAAGGCAGAGTATATTAATGAAGTGATGAAAGATATAGGTCCTGATAGGCCACGGATAGGGGTGGAATGCATTGACACCAAGACACATTTTCTACTATAGTGCTGGAAGGTGGAAGATAAGTCATTGGTACAATCTGAACCAATAAGACTATTTCAAACAGAAACAGAAGCCTCAAAAATTGTGGCTAAACCAATAGAAACTCTGAGGATGCGAATCGTTAAATCAAAATGACTTGCCTTAGAACAAGTTAAATGGCCAGCTGACACTAATATCACTTTGACTCATGGGTTCAAGACAGATGGGTAGCACTTTTGTTCCAGGCTTCTTTGTGCAAGTGTTGTGTCAGTGATGGACATGGAGAAACTGAACACAGTGCTAAAAAAATTGTATTAGTTTGAATTACTCTGTGGGATTGAACTTCAAAAATGTATACACATGCTCTGATTAGATCTGTTACTATGAAATTCATGCTTATCAAATGTACCTTCTGAATGTTTTACACTGCAACATAATAGGGCACTGCTTCCACCATTTATTGAGTACAACGTTTTGTAAAATTCTTCTCGAAACTCTTTTTCAATTTTCTTTCTTTTCTTATCATAAAGGAGGAAACCTGAATTTAATAATATTAAACGTAATATTAAAGTTTAATTAAGCGTAATAGCAATAATGTGTGTCTTATCTGAATAACCCTTTTGATAGTTTGTAGAGTAGATAGATAGATAGAATAACCCTTTGTACAATGATTTTAGTAGCCACACAAAAATAGAACATGTCAGTGATCATTCTAAATGTCATGACTTATAAATTGGATTGCTGGCAAGTAGTTTGTGATGTTTCATCAGTGATCCATGTATTCAGCTATCTATATAATTTCAAGAATTGTGAGGGCTGATGATTGAGAGTCAATAAATCTGCTGGGTAACTTTAGTAGATTTGAAATGATGTTTTCGCTCACTCTTAAAAAATCTTACACATTTCACTATACAACAGTTGATCCTTAACTGTTATCTTTTTACTCTTATAATTTTGAAACATTATGAAGTAACAATCACTATTATCAATAAATTATGGGTTCTTATGCAATTCATACAACCAATAATGTGTATGAATTCATTGGCATCTCATGGATGATTCCAGCACATTTTTACTTATGACTACAGGCACCATCATTTTTCATCCACCATGTGGATTATTAACCTAGAATGGTTAATTTCTCACCAGTAATGTATCATACAAAGCTTTACTTTCTTCTGTGAACAGAAGGTGATAAATGTTCTTGTTATTTATATGGAGTTTGTTCACTATCGAGATTGCCCCATATTAAATTATTTTTCTTCTTTTCAATGACAGTAACTAATTCAACTGGAAACAAAGAAGAAGATGGTTATTATGATCGTGATTAAAATCACAATGTGCAGCCAAATTGTAAAGAAAGAATAGTCTAACCTGGGATTTTATTATGGAAATAGTGATTACAAAACAAAAACAACTGACTATCATATAATACAAAAATTTACAAAAAATGAATTTATTATAAAACAAAATGTATGATAATATCTAAAAAAATTATTAATTAATTTTAATGTAAATTAAACATATAGTTTTAATGTATATTTCATCACTGACCCATTTAAAATTTTCAACTAAATCAAATTTTTGGGGACCAGCAATTCTTGTTTTCAATCCAGTCAATCTTGTGTGTGTGTGTGTGAAATATAAACCAGTAACATACTTTTGCATATAGAAACACAATTACTTACTATTGCTTTACAATTATTCACAAGTATACAGGTACACCTATTTAGTTTGTAATCATATATTTCAAAATTAATAATAAATCTGTTGATATTACAAACTAGATCAATAAAATAATGGAAGAAGGCTAGTAGTAGTAATGACGGAGAAGATAAGTTTGCATTTTTAGTTGGTTGTGTATCATTAACTAGATCACAAGTGCTTGTCAAATCAATTCTCCATATGACGTGATCTGTGTATTGTTGTTTCCCAGGCTTTCTAGTTGTACCGCACTTCCTCACACACACACAGTGGGTTGATTTGTTGTTGCCCACCGTGACTTAACAACTGCAGGAACCATCATAGTTATTAATGCTGCACTATGTCATTGCAATGTCATTTCTACTGAGTATTGTTTTCTCAACTAAACTAGTTCAAACCATGAGTTGCAAATATAACTGGACTGCAGAGGATCCTATCCTATAATGACAGCATAACCACACATGTTCTGTTAGGCCTGTACCTCTCTGTCTGTAGCTATGTTTGTCTGTCTATCTCTGTTAGTCTTGTCTGTACCTCTCTGCCCGTCCCATACTCAATTCACTTACCTCTCCTCTTGTCCTGTACCTCTAGTCATGTCACACACACTAAAACATTTTCAAGGTAGAAGTATATACATACAACAATTCACACATTTTTATACCATCTTAATCTTATATGGGCATCTTATTTAATGATAAAATGAAAATGCCATGGAATGTCGTAATGCCATAACATTTTTGTACTTTCATATGCCTCAAGCTTATATAATAAAAAATACATTGAAAAAGAAAGCAGCAATATCTTGAACCATATTCGACTCAAAAACAGGAAAGGAACAACTAAGTTATAAGGTATGGTCAGCAAGTTAGTACCAGTTTCAAATTTGACTGTTGAAAAGCTGGTATCACGCTGCAACCTTAGCTTCATATGGTATGCTACATATAGCATTAAGAAGCAATATTTGTTTACATTTTGTCATTGATTGGCAGATTAATGAGGTTTACAGTGAAAACGGAACAATGGAATGGTGAGAATTTTTGGACACCTCAATGGTGCAATTGAGCCTGTTACACCTGAAGGGAAAATGGATTCAAGCATCCCTCCCTCATGAATTGAATAGGCCAGGGAGGTGTTAGGAAGTTACTGAATAAATGAGTTAATACATAATTATATTAAATAAAATAAACAGAAATACTTGAATAATTTAAGAATCTTTAACCTGCAGCCAATGAAGAGTATGCGTTTTTCAAGCACATTATTTCCAAATCAGCTGCTGTTTCCATATCTTGAATAAACTTTGTTACTAACACTAGTATATTAACTTGAACAAGTAGAAACATTTTGACAGACACGTTTCATGACGTTTGTCATACCGATACCATCAGTGTGGAACTGGTCCTGATGTCTGCTGCATTCCTGACACTGGAGATGGACTTAGCAATTTGTTACATCATGTTCAAACAGTGTGTTATTTTATACAAATTGTAAATAGTAAAAATGATCAACAGATCGGTGCTTTAAAAATCTATTAGTATGATTACTTTTTTCTTTTTAATTTTCCTGTAACTATTTTTTATTTTTTGAAGATTACTAAGTGTAAAATTATGCTTCCAAGTATGTGCCTTTAGATATTTGCAGATGGGGGAGGATGAATGTTTGTTACACTATTTCAAAACAGTGATGCTATGGTACTGTTTTTAAATATTGTAAACAAGCTCCAACTACCAGAATTAATAACACCACTAGTCAAGAGGTTGTTTGATATACATTGGTATTTTAGTGTGTGTAAAGGTCGTTTTTAAGCCATTCCTTAGCTTATGCTTAGCCTTTTAATGCTTAGCTAACATTTTAAATGAGTTCTGTAATATGTTTATGGTCCACTTGAGAAAAATAAAAACCTATTCATGAAGCTGAGAAAAAAAAGGTCATACAGTCAAAGTACATGACATTCTAGAACACATATAGAAATATTAGAGACTAGTGAAAGAGGTAAAATGTTAAACAGCAATAAAAATAGAATGGCGTTTCACAAAGGAAAGCAAAAAATTATCACAACCTAAAGAATTAAGAAAAATTATTGTGTTAGATTCCACCCTCCTTAAAAACAAACACAATTATCACTTGTGTACTGTTCATAAGCAAATGTATGAGTGGAGATAAATTCTTGATAGTATGTACTCTATCTGTCTCCTGAAATGAACATATTTACTTTTTAAATCCATATGTGATCAAAAAATCAAAATCAATGGAGAACCGTATAATCTGACACTGTAAAGTCCAAAGGAATAACATAAGAGCAATATCTTTTGTGCACCTACAAAATAAACATGCCACATTAGTTAACAAGTTTTACCACTGTGAAAGAAATGTTCTCATAATTTTAAAGTTACATGTTTCTTGTGTACTTTATGGGTGAACTGTTCATCATCAATACGTTAAGTTTGGTAATCATGTTATAAATTTGTTGTACCGATTGTTGATTTTTAAATTCATAAGATAGTTGAGTAGATAAACAAATGGTAGTGGTAGACTTACATAAGAGCAAAGTGGAAGTGTAATTTTCTTGATGTTCCTTTAACTTAATCATATTTGAATGTTTCTCTATCTGTGGTTGTTAAAGCAAATCACAAAGTTTCTGCTGTAACGAGTTTATAACATACAGCCAACTCATATAAAGATTTCCTTGGTTACAGTGGCTTCAGAGGAAAATATACATCACATATTATCTGATATTGGCTGTTTTCAGTGTAACTGTCCCAGAGGTAAGTACTTTTGCAATGCTATTTATAGTAATACGAGCAGGATAACCGATAAATAATAACAGGCTAAAACAGTAACAATTTCATGCATGATTTAACAATATTATTATAATGACCAATGCAGTTATGTGTAATTCAGTAAAATTTGTTTCCTATAGTAATATGACTTTATTCTGACTATAATAATTTGTAATATAATTAAAGTAACAGTAAACTGATAATTTGTTAATTATCTGAACCATTTATATTATTATCATTTCTTTCAATCAAGTTCATTGAACAATCAAATAAAATTTGTTTCTATTACAACTAAAATGCCATATATGATATTACCAGTTATGGAAAGACAATACTGTTTGAAAATTAAATCTTGTACATTATACGATTCTTAAAATTATTATTAATCGATCATGCAATATACTCATTACAAATTGTAAGGTTTCGGACATTAGCCATCGTGAGTTAAAATTAAGAAACACGTTTCGACCTCTATAGAATCAGAGGTTGTCTTCAGGCAAACAAAAAAATAATACAAAGATAAATCTATCACTAACAAATAGATACCCCCCTGACCATTGGGGGGGATTTCCCCCATTCCCCCTGCGGATCCGTGCCTGTCTGTATAGAACTCAAACAAGTCAGACGAACCCAACTTCACCTCCAATATCATGACCGGTGATAATCATGGATTCATGGTTATAATCCTGAGACTAAGCAGCACTCATCATAGTGGAAGTCACCAAATTAAGCATGGCTAAAAAAAGCACATTAATTTTGCAGCCATGTCAAGTCTATATTGATCGTTCCGACATTCATGGAATTGTGGACAAGGAATTCTTACCCTCTGGTCAAACCATCAGTGAGGTTCTGAAATTGTTTAGAGAGGCAATTCGGTGCAAACATCAAAAGCAGTAGAGAACAAGAAAATTGATTTCTCAGCCATGACAACCCTGCTCATAAATCCATCATTATTACAGAATTTCTGATTCCAAAAACATTACAGTGATTCCGAAACATCTCCTCCTATTCTCTTGGCCTTGCCCCCTAAAATTTGGGATGATAAGGCATCATTTTTTTAATACAACAAGATCCAGGCAGAAACACAGGAGATACCGCTCACATTTGATAACTTCCAGACATGCATGGAATCATGGGAGAAATGGAGGGATCACTGTGTACATTAACAAGGGGACTACTTCGAAGGAGACAGTGAAAACTAGATGTTACAGTAAGTTAAAGTTAAGTTAGTTGCACTTACACTTTCACCAGACACTTTAAACATAACAGGTGATAGTCCACATAATTGCAATTTAAAGAATTATAGCCATCTACAGTTTTGTATAATTTGCACAACCACAAAACTCTGTAATGTGTAACAACAATACCATTATTTTAATAAATTGTGTGTTCTACTTGATGATACAATAAACAGTACTGTACAGGAGAACAGATGTCACGCACATAGCTTTGAAATCCAACAAAATTTGTCTTACTGGAAAACAAATTTTTTTACTCCAATCTGACATGACATTTCCCATCCGATTGTAGTCGTCAGTGTTTAGAGCCTCATTGAAATCCTTGTTATTGAAAAATTCTGATTCCTTCAGTTCTGACCATTCCATTCTGATCCATTTCAGCATACAGCAAGCTTTTTTTTTATTTATATCGGCCATCTGAGGACCACATGCTTTTTCAATTCTTTATTCCTTGTTCTTTTCTTTTTTACCAATATTCTTTTATCTTTCCACTATGTCTCTTCTTCCTGTCTTCAGTCCACTTTGAACCTGCATTTTTATTTCTCCTACCCTAGACTCCTTCCATTTTTAATACTTTTGCCCGAAAAACTTCTCTTTCAATTGCTTCTTCTGCATTTTTATAGAGTGCAAAAGTAGGAATTAAATTCCGAGATAAGATTGGATTGTTAGTCCGAAATGATTGTTTTTGTGGTTTACTCCACTAAGTTCTTATGCTCTCTCTCCCTTTGGGAACTGAGATGCCCCATCCACCTCTAAGACCATTGACCGGGTTTCACCTGTAACCCTGGGTGGCTATCATCCCGGAGCCAGATGAACCCAGGTTTACAGCAAGCTTTATTAAACTGTATATTTTTTCTTCAATTTATGTGAACAGAGTTTGGGTGTTTCACCATATTATTTGGTTTGACATAGTACGGAGTTTTCTCTGGCAGGCCATTTGCTGTTTCATTTCCAGTGATTGCATACATGCAGGGATACATTGTAGTACAACATACTTGTTGAACATTCATGTGCCAAGTTTATCATTTGATGGATGCTTTCTGAGCTTTTTTTTGTGGACAGTATGGATAATGACACGGCCTAGACTGCTGCCTTACAAATGTTTGTATGACCACTTTGTACAAATTTCCCCACACTTATTTTATTTTATTTTTAGGTTAGTAAATTTAAAAGCATCCTTCCAAGAAGTGAATTTTTTTTAGGATGTTTATATGGGGCAGCATGGACGTTTATTATTGAATAAGCAAAGCCATTTTTCAGTTTTAAGTTGACCATTTGGCATTTGTTTGTGTAAATGTTTAGGGATGTCTCAATATAACATTTGGATGCTTCAACTGAACATACTTTTGTAAAACTCAGCATGCATGTATATACTTTTACTCCACAAACCACTATTGATTTCAAGATTGATCACCCCCCCCCCACAGGAGGTGGGAGACAAAAAAGTGAGGGGTAAAATTATGAAAATAACAAAAATCCCTGTGGGTTAACAGATTAACTGAATATACTGTCACTTTTGGAAGAAAATTCAAAATTTTAAGACACCAAAACCAAAAAAAGAAGTCAATATTATAGTTGTAAATAGATTAGAATTTTACTTGTTACTTTTTTTTTTAAGTAGTCTGAGAAATATTTGCAACATGATTAATGAAACATGTTTGACTTAAAATTGTTACTTTTAGTAAAATTAAATGTTTCATTTACTATCACAGCTGCTCTCTTCTCTACTCATATGTTCCAAATAAAGTCTACTTTGGTAACTTTACTTATGTCGTTACCAGTGCTGGATTTACCACTAGGCCGACTAGACCGCGGGCTCAGAGGGGCCGCAAGCTACAGATATTTTTTTTAACAGAAGTATTTTTATAACAATAGGAGGCACTTTGATTTGTTTAAGTATGATTTTTGAAATTAAATGATAAATTTTTGTTAATAATACAAATGGAAACGTTTATTTTTGAAAATATTTATAAAATTGTACAAGTAGTAAATAATAGCTAAAAATAATGTGTACTAGCAGTTATATTTGACAAAGAAGTATGTGAGGGTGTGTGAAGGGAAAGTTTGTAAGACTGTCCTTTTGGCATTGTAACCTACAGACAGCTTGATGTGTTACGGCTGTAAAGTTAATTGTTTGACAAAAAGAGTGACACTTACTAGATGTATGTGAGACGTTGTATTTCGCATCAGGCAGCTGGTCTGAGGGAAGAAAGGCATAACCCCCAATAAACCAATCTACCCTTTTTAAAACTTTGACACAGACTGAAAGCAAAGAGTTTGTCAATTCGATACGGTACAACATTAGAGGCCAGAACAATTGCAACGTAGAAATTTGACGAAAGTCGTGATTACAAAGGAAGATTCGTTCCAGACTCAAAACAAAGCCAGAGTGCAACTTGAAGATAAACAATGGTGCAGCAGATCGAACAATACCAGTATTGTATCTATGTCAAAGCGTAACAGAAATTGGACACTAGGAGATGGCCACGAGACACAAAGAAATGTCGCCTGATGTACAAGGGGAAAGTGAAACTCACGAATTCTGGAGTGCTTGAATGAGATTCCTAGTAAATAGAGAAAACGGCTGTAGGAACAATCAGGACGAATGGTAGTTCGACAAGAGAATCACGTGTAAAGCAGAGATACTCGAAAACCAATGACGAATATACAATTTGTCACACTGGCTAAAGAACCAATAAGAGTATCCAAGCAGATGGAAGATTCAGCAGAGGTAGGCGGGATGAGAGTTTACTTGGTAGATCTCAGAACAGAAAAACGGCAGTCTAGTACTCATCTACAAAGTGATCACCACGAGTCATCTTAACCGGTTACTTCAGTGCGAACATTCAATTTCTCAAAGTGAACAATGAAGTGAATACGACAAATCGTACGAAACTTGTTGTTCTAATTCTCACTAAATTCTAAACTCATAGCAAGAGAGTTGAACAGTTAATCGCGTTCGACAGACTATTAGTATAAATTAATCTCACGCGAAGTCAATATGTACAACAGACTTTACAATTAATTAACTTCACCATAAATTAAACAAAGTGTCGGAGAATACGGATACACAGTACAATACTAAGTGAAGACAAATTCAATTAACAGACATTCTACAAGTACAAATAATTCACAAGAAACTATAAACATTACAGCAGCTTTTATATAATACAGAACACATCAACAGAGAGACTCAGTGCATATTCTACCACAGAGACATTAGACATAAAATCAGCAATCTAAACAACTACTTTAAAAAACATTATACATGAACTTTACCAACATCAATTAAGGACACTCATATTCAACACAATACGTGTGCCGTGAAAAGTGAACAGTTCGAGAATTCTTCAATAATTAAACAGTGATCGTGAGGTGCAGTGACCGCGAAGAGATACGTAATCTACAACGACTACGGAGACCAGCAACTACTAAACACAGAGGACCACATGATGTCACGGAGAGTATGAACTACGAATAATCAATGCTCTCAAACTAATGGTACTTTAGAGTTAAGTCAATAAACTCAATTCATTCAAGTCAAAGAACTCACACTAATAATTAATTAACCTTGAGAACTGCCTCTCAGTGCTCTGCATTCGACTGAAGCGAAATAAAACGTCAATTAGTAAATTCTAAAAAAAATCATATCTAAACAGTAATCTAAATTTACCAAATACAATTGTAGATTATAATTTACAATTATAAGTGTTAGAAAATTATTAAATGTTAATTAATCGCGATTTCAGAGATACTCATTGTTAAGATAAGAGAAGTGATTCTACTTAAGGAAATATCCATAGAGTGTTATATTTGTAATTTGATACAACTTAATTAATTAAATAAGCAGTAGACATAATATTGTTGTTGTGTGTTTGGCAAATGAATCCTTTATATCCACATCCTTGTAGATATGAGGTGGCGCCCGGGAAATTGAAACATTTTGACAGTAAGTGATTTTTTAATTATTAATTTATTACTTGTTTAACCACCCCAAGTAAGAATTCTTTATATTTGGCTGCCCAACGCGTGGCATTAGTCTTTATATTTGTCGCCCAACTCGCATGGCAAAATCTAAATTTAGATTTGTCAAAAAGGCAGATGAATGAATTGAGTTAAATAAGTTAACTAAACTGAGAATTAGAAATAAAATAAAAGTATTAATAAATAGAATAGACATTAAGAACATAGGGCTAGTAATTGTAACTACAGTTGCTTAGTCACGGTTCGAATATATACGGTATATGTTGGCGCGAAGTAAGGCACGCAAAATGGAAAAAGAAACACCTTATACGACAATGGCCAGTGAAGAAGAAACACAAGCACCAAGGAGAGCTGAAGAGAGCGAAGAGATGGAGAGATATAACCAAATGGGAGATCCTCAAGTCATAGCAATGATGGAGGAAGAAATCAGAACGGATATTGAAAATATAAGGGCAGAAGGACCACGCGCAGAAGTTGAACAAGTAAGTGCGACAGTACCACAGATGGAGAAGGAACAAATAAGGGCAGAAGGACCACAGCCAAAAAGTGAGCTGCAAATGCTATACGAATTGATGAAAGAAGATAACAAAAAATTACAGAATAAATTAGAAATAAGTCTGAATAAATTACAAGAAGACAATAAGAAGATACGAGAAGACATTCAAGATATTAAAGTAAATCAGAAGAAATTAGAAGAAAAAGTTGAAGTAAATCAGAATAAATTAGAAGTAGCTATTAAGGATATTACAGGAAACCACACTAAGTTAAGAGAGGAGATAAAAAACGATATGAACACGTTGCATGACAAATTAGTTGGTGATATTCAAATAGTGAATAAAACATAGCGTGAAGAATTGAATAAGACTGAGCATAATTTTGGCGAGGTGGTACAGCAACAAAGTGAAAAATTTAAGTGTGAAATACAAAAAACTACTAAAAACTTAAGTGAAAATTTAAATCGAATCAATCAGGAAGTGAGAAGAGAAATAGAAACAACGAAAGAGGTCGTCCGAGAAGAAGTCAGAAATATTTCTACCGTAAACAAAGAAGAAATGGAAGAACAATTAAGAAAATTAGCTGAAGAAAAGGGTCGACGCATCGACAAGATGAAAGAAGATCAAGAGCAATTAAAACGAAAATTAACAGAGTTGGAGTCAAGACCAATGGTAAACAACCAAAATACTATTGTGGCTAACCAAGAACAGTTAAAGGAGGTACGGTACAACGGACGAGACGCCTACCTCATGGAATTTCTAAAAGAATTAAAAGAGGTTAAAGAAATATATTACCCCAGGCAGGCATCTAGAGGGTGAAGCAACAGTATGGTGGAGAATCGTACAGTCCCAAATACATACGTTTGAACAATTCGAGGAGGCGTTTACCAAGAAATTCTGGAGTCAACAAATTCAAGAAAACATCCGGGACAGCTTGGAGTACGGATGTTATTATCCGAATGGTAAACTCACTATGGTGCAATACCTCGAGAATAAAATTCTACAGTGCAGACAACTGATCCCACCAATCTCGGACCAGCATCTGATTCGCAAACTTGCACGCCACTATAGTAAGGAAATAGAAGTTGCCATCATAACTAGAGGCGTCCAACAAGTAGATCAATTTGAAAGCTTATTAAATGAGTTTACTACCATTCAACAACGAGAAATGAGAGGATCGTATCGGCAGCCACAACAGACAACGGTTGACAACGGTGGAAGACATATTAACAATGGCTATCATAAAACGAAGGGTATGAAAGTGGAGACTGAACACGAGGGTCACAGACCTGGGTGGCGCAATAAACAAACGTTTGGTATAGAGGATAGGGGAACAAAACAGCCCATTGTCAACACAGTAACAATTGAGCGTCAACAACCTGGCCCTTCACAAGAATCACGTACAAAAAACGACCAGCCAACCCACTGTCGCGGCAACAATACTTAGCTAGTAGAAAAATAAATAACCAGTTAGACGTAGCATTAGATTATATTGATATTCGTGAAGAATTGGATAAAATGGATGAAGAAGAAGAAACCACTAATTTCCCGTACAATAAATGTCTGGAAATAAAAATAAAATTAAATAATGTAGAAGTAATTGCACTAATTGATTCGGGGAGTCAATTAAACGGAATTGCCGAAACGTGGTTCAACCATAATAAAGATAAATTAGGTAGAATCGAGTTATTAAACTTATCGAATACCAATATAAAAGGTGCATTCGGACATAAATCAAAATTAATACGAAAACAAGTACTTTTAGAAGCTGAGGTTGATAATTATAAATTTGACTTAGTATTTTTTATCATCCCTGGACTGAATAAAGACTGTATACTAGGAATAAATATGTTGAAGGAAGTGAGTGTACTATAGATTTCCAGCAAAATGTAATGCATATTAAAAATAGAAATTATAAGAAAAATGTAGAGGATCCTAATGAAATTGTACATATACATCAGATCGCTTTGGATCAAGAAACGGCCGATGAGGAATCTATTAACTTTCAAGAAGCTGTCGAAGAGTTAACTAATATAAATACAGAAACGAAGAAAAAATTAACTAAAATATTAATGAAAAATAGAAATCTATTCCGAGAAGAACCAGGCCGAATTCATGGATATGAACATGAACTACGTATCACGGACAACACCCCCTTCTTCCAAAAGGGATGGCCTATACCAATTGCCTATCAAGACAAAGTCGAAGAGGAGATCCAGAAAATGTTTACGATACGGAGTGATCGAGCGAGCGAGCAGCCAATATATCAATCCCATGGTGACAGTTATAAAAAAGGACCAGAGCGTAAGATTGTGTTTGGACGCCAGGAAGTTAAACAAGGTGATGATACCTGACTTCGAAGGGGCACAACCAATCAACGAGCTCATTGCTAATTGCGGAGGAGTAAAATATATGTCATCGATCGATCTACGCTCCAGCTTCTGGCAGGTACCACTTAAGCGAGAATGCAGGGACTTCACCGGGTTTCTATATAAAGGAAAGACCTACCGCTTCACAGTCACACCGTTTGGATTAAAGACAAGTCTGGCCAGCCTGACGAGAGGATTGGATACTGTGTTGTCAGATGCAGTCAAGAAATTTACGATAATACATGTAGACGACTGCCTATGTCTATCTAACAGTCTGGAGGAACACCTCACACATTTAGATCTATTATTGACCAATTTATACGAAGCAAACATCACAGTGAACTTCAAAAAATCACAGTTTTTCCGTAGAGAAATTAATTATCTTGGTTACTGTTTATCAGTAGAAGGCCTTAGTCCTATGCCAGACAAGGTAAAGGCAATCCAAAATTTTCCACGTCCAAGAAATCAAAAGCAACTAAAAGGGTTTTTAGGACTTACAAATTTTTATAACAGATTTACCAGTCGATATGCTAAAACAACATCTTTATTAATACAATTGTTAAAGAAGGAGCGCAACTTCAAGTGGACGGAGCAGCACGACCGACAATTTAAATTAGTCAAAGAATTATTTATAGATACTGTAATTTTAAAACACCCAGATCTCAAGAAGCAATATTATTTACAAACGGATGCCAGCAACTACGCACTAGGAGGGCAATTGTTTCAATATGATGACGAAGGACGCATCGCCGTCGTAGCTTTTACTAGCAGAACTTTCAAAGGTGCTGAATTAAACTATCACACCACCGAGAAGGAACTGCTGAGTATCATACATTGCTTGAAGAAATTTCGGATATACTTATTAGGACATAAATTCACAATCATAACAGATAATGAAGCTCTCACATTCCTACACAAATGCCACCTATCAAATGCTAGAATTACCCGCTGGATACTGTGCATCCAAGAATACGATTTCGACATTGTGCATTGTAAAGGCAAAGAAAATATTGTAGCCGACATACTAAGCCGAAACCCAGAGGACGCTATGGGCAGCAGTGATGTCAGTTTTAGTGAAGAGATGGAAATTAATCGTATTACCTTGAAATTGGATAAGAAAATAATGAAGGATATAAAAAATATTGAGAAATTGCAGCGCCAAGATCCTAAATTGAACAAAATTATTTGTGAATTAGAAAGTAAGGAAGACTCTAAATTAAGTAATAAATATCAATATGTTAAAAAAATCCTATACCGACAAGACAAGAAGTCATGGAAAATATATGTACCGAAAAGAAAATTTAATTCAAGAATTACATGTATACGGACACTGCGGCATACAAAAAACCGAAAGACTTTTTCGAGAGTACTTTACTGGAGACAGAATAAACAAAACGATACATCAAATCATTACTAAGTGCGATACATGTCAGCAATGTAAGGATCATCATAAGAATAATGTAGGAGAAACCATACCGATGCTGCCAAAGAAGAAAGGGGAGTTAATCAGTATGGACTACTATGGACCCCTAATTACATCAACTGGAGGTGTTAAATACATTCTTGTTATCATCGATAATTTCACAAAGTACGTCAAACTTTATGCGTTGAAAAGAGCTACAACTCGTGCTACCATAAATAGACTCAAACAATATATAGCGTCATGGGGAAAACCGTTATCAATTGTCACTGATAATGGGACCCAATTCACTACTAATATTTGGACAAGGAGTTTACGAGAACTAGGAATTAAACCGAAGTTTACCGCTATTCGGAACCCTTGTACAAATATAGCCGAGAGAACTAACAGACAACTAGGCAACTTATTTCGAGTATTTGTCAAAGAGAAACACTCAAATTGGGCCAAGTATATCCAAGCCATTGAAATTTGTTTAAATGAGACACACCATAGTACCATTGAGATGAGTCCAATCGAGGCACACTTTGGAAAGAAACCAACCAGAGAGTGGACCAAATTTATTGACAGAAGTGTGATTTCCGAACCAACTACTTATAAGCCGGAAGACATTTACTTAAGGATTAAAGAAAAGAGAGAGCGACATGCAAATAAGATGAACCAAAGAGAACTAACAACATTCGCCATCGGTGACCTGGTATTAGTTAAAACATGTCCAATATCCGATGCAATGAATAAGATAATAGCGAAATTTTGCGACCTGTACGAAGGACCATATAGGGTTGCGAAGCAAATAAGTAAAGCTACTTATACGTTAGAATATTTGGACGAGAAGAAAGGAACAAGAGGAAATGTCAATGTCCGACAGCTAAAGCAATATATTACCTGACAAGAAGAGCAGTAAAAGGAAATAATGCGTTAGTAACGATCGGTTACGTGAGTAAGCAAATTGTAGCACTCATATAATAAATATGATATAATAAAGTTATGTATAATAATTGTAAAATTTTAAAAGTAATAATCGAAGTAAGGTTATCAACTGACGATGTATATCAGAGTAAAGATTTATATTTTGTATATTATGTATAAGAATAAAAGTATATCTAAGAAAAACAAAACAAAGACATTGAACAAAGACTAACAATGAAAGTAATGATAAGAACTAAGTGATAATTAATATGATATTATGAATTTTTTTGTTGTTGTATGCATTTGCAAGTAGAAAATTATTGACAATTGAAAAATATATATAAGTGGATATTTAACTAATAGAAAGTAAGAAAGAACAGTAATAGTATCTAGGTGAATAATTATATGTAAACAGATGTACATAATGAATTAGATAGTTGTTAATTCTATATTATGATATGTTAGGAAGATAAGTGGTCTGAATGGATGGTAGTGCGTAGGATTGTAAACAATTGTATAGGTTAGAATAGCAAACAGAAAAATTGAAACCGTTAGTAGGACCCTTTGCCAAGTAACAAGGTAAGAATGAGAGAGTGACAGGGGGATGAATGGGAGAGGTCATAAATCTCAGCCCAGACACAAGGGTACACTGTAGACAGTTTCGAACGTAAACAAACCAAGTTGAACGTACTCGAACCCGTTAAAGGGATTACATCACTAGCAATAAATGTAACTCATTAGATATTTATATTTAATTAATTAAAATTTACATAATTAATTAAAATTTACATAATTAATTTAAAAAAGGGCACAAATTTTATTATTTGATTTTGTTACACGCCATCAATTAATAAAAATTTAAGGACAGTGTAACGTTTATTTTTGAAAATATTTATAAAATTGTACAAGTAGTAAATAATAGCTAAAAATAATGTGTACTAGCAGTTATATTTGACAAAGAAGTATGTGAGGGTGTGTGAAGGGAAAGTTTGTAAGACTGTCCTTTTGGCATTGTAACCTACAGACAGCTTGATGTGTTACGGCTGTAAAGTTAATTGTTTGACAAAAAGAGTGACACTTACTAGATGTATGTGAGACGTTGTATTTCGCATCAGGCAGCTGGTCTGAGGGAAGAAAGGCATAACCCCCAATAAACCAATCTACCCTTTTTAAAACTTTGACACAGACTGAAAGCAAAGAGTTTGTCAATTCGATACGGTACAACATTAGAGGCCAGAACAATTGCAACGTAGAAATTTGACGAAAGTCGTGATTACAAAGGAAGATTCGTTCCAGACTCAAAACAAAGCCAGAGTGCAACTTGAAGATAAACAATGGTGCAGCAGATCGAACAATACCAGTATTGTATCTATGTCAAAGCGTAACAGAAATTGGACACTAGGAGACGGCCACGAGAGACAAAGAAATGTCGCCTGATGTACAAGGGGAAAGTGAAACTCACGAATTCTGGAGTGCTTGAATGAGATTCCTAGTAAATAGAGAAAACGGCTGTAGGAACAATCAGGACGAATGGTAGTTCGACAAGAGAATCACGTGTAAAGCAGAGATACTCGAAAACCAATGACGAATATACAATTTGTCACACTGGCTAAAGAACCAATAAGAGTATCCAAGCAGATGGAAGATTCAGCAGAGGTAGGCGGGATGAGAGTTTACTTGGTAGATCTCAGAACAGAAAAACGGCAGTCTAGTACTCATCTACAAAGTGATCACCACGAGTCATCTTAACCGGTTACTTCAGTGCGAACATTCAATTTCTCAAAGTGAACAATGAAGTGAATATGACAAATCGTACGAAACTCGTTGTTCTAATTCTCACTAAATTCTAAACTCATATCAAGAGAGTTGAACAGTTAATCGCGTTCGACAGACTATTAGTATAAATTAATCTCACGCGAAGTCAATATGTACAACAGACTTTACAATTAATTAACTTCACCGTAAATTAAACAAAGTGTCGGAGAATACGGATACACAGTACAATACTAAGTGAAGACAAATTCAATTAACAGACATTCTACACGTACAAATAATTCACAAGAAACTATAAACATTACAGCAGCTTTTATATAATACAGAACACATCAACAGAGAGACTCAGTGCATATTCTACCACAGAGACATTAGACATAAAATCAGCAATCTAAACAACTACTTTAAAAAACATTATACATGAACTTTACCAACATCAATTAAGGACACTCATATTCAACACAATACGTGTGCCGTGAAAAGTGAACAGTTCGAAAATTCTTCAATAATTAAACAGTGATCGTGAGGTGCAGTGACCGCGAAGGGATACGTAATCTACAACGACTACGGAGACCAGCAACTACTAAACACAGAGGACCACATGATGTCACCGAGAGTATGAACTACGAATAATCAACGCTCTCAAACTAATGGTACTTTAGAGTTAAGTCAATAAACTTAATTCATTCAAGTCAAAGAACTCACACTAATAATTAATTAACCTTGAGAACTGCCTCTCAGTGCTCTGCATTCGACTGAAGCGAAATAAAACGTCAATTAGTAAATTCTAAAAAAAATCATATCTAAACAGTAATCTAAATTGCCAAATACAATTGTAGATTATAATTTACAATTATAAGTGTTAGAAAATTATTAAATGTTAATTAATCGCGATTTCAGAGATACTCATTGTTAAGATAAGAGAAGTGATTCTACTTAAGGAAATATCCATACAGAGTGTTATATTTGTAATTTGATACAACTTAATTAATTAAATAAGCAGTAGACATAATATTGTTGTTGTGTGTTTGGCAAATGAATCCTTTATATCCACATCCTTGTAGATATGAGGTGGCGCCCGGGAAATTGAAACATTTTGGCAGTAAGTGATTTTTTAATTATTAATTTATTACTTGTTTAACCACCCCAAGTAAGAATTCTTTATAATTATTGTGTGCTTATTTTTAAGATGTCATCCTTGAATACTAATCTGGACATGCGAATTTTGAACGTCCGCTATATTGCCCCCAAATTTACACGACCGTGGTACCACCCTTGTTTGTTATCATTGTTATCTGCATTGTGACTGAACGGTTTGTGGTTGAGGTTATGTTTTTATTTTGTTTTGAATGTAAAGAAGGTTTTTAGCTTTGTGTGGTGGGCAGCGTGTTGTTTCGTTGATATTTATCAGTGTGAAAACTTTATGAACATAGAATTGAATCCGTACACTAAACGTATTCATCATGAGCACGAACATAAACATTCACATTAATAAATTAATGTTATACCTAAGCAATAAAAAGAAATTTGTTATCTTAAATTTCTGAATAAGCTTAGTTAAGTTACTCTACTTAAAAAAAAACAAATTAATTTGCTTAATTCTTTTGCATGGTTCTTAATATTTTAAAAAAGTTTGCTAAATGAAAGCATGCGTTTTTATAGTAGCCTACTGGTTTTAAATTTGATAGTATTAATCTGATATCAAATTACTCTACAGTACATATACTACTTCAATGTCACAGTGGGGGGGGGGGGCTCAGAAAACTTGGCCAAGAGCCTCAAAAATCTTAAATCCGGCACTGGTTGTTACCTACATTTATTGACATCTGTAACCATAAAATTTTATGAGTAAAATACCTACTTACCCTTTCACAGCAAAGTTTTACAGTCAGTTACTGTTCTGTTTGTTGTAAATTTCTCATTGCGTTGTTTTTAAAATTTACAAATTTTTCAAATTTCCTGACTGTAAAAACATGTAGTGTGTTCAAAATCAGTAATCTTTCAAATTTCTCTTCCAAATATAAATTTTCTTCTTAAAATGAATCCAACAACCAGCAAATCAATCCTTTGTGTATGCTAACTTCAGATGCACAATGCACTTTCCAGTATGCTCTAACAACCGACATCCAACGTGTGATACTTAAAAATTTTAATTATTGGACGAAATCTAAAACTGAAATTCCAAGTCATCCAAAAACATTAGTATCATGAGGATAGGATAGACTAAACAAGTTTTTAGTTACTGAAGTAGTTTGGAACTGCTAATTAAACTGTTTATTCAGTAAATTATAAGCTGTATCAGTCTTTTAATAATATTAAAAATTACACATAAAGTACAATAAAATGGCAAATGTTGATGTTCAGTTGTCTGAAGCAGCTGATATTGTTTCCACCAAACTGCGTAGCAGATTGCGCTGTTCATTATCCAGGTGTTTCCACAGATCGCTCTCTATCGCTCGCAACGATTCACTGTCTTGGGCTTGACAAGCCATTACTAGTGACTGGAGCATAATGAATAATTCTTCACTCATCCAGCTTGCTGGAAAATGTATTGAATGTTATTACAAGTGCACACTGCAAATTTGTTTAACTGTTTATGTGTGTTTTTTGAATGTGTGTGTGTTCTGTTTTGTTTGTGGCTTTTATTACATATACATAAACATTAAACGTTAGTTTTATGTTTTAGTACGTAGGCTTTCACGGCCGGTGTCATTATAATTATTTAAAACTTCCGGGCTGAAAGGCCGTGGTCGAATGCTTGATGTTCTGCAGCTAGATGTTTCGGCCACACCACCGGTGGCCATCTTCAGTAGCAAAAATTGTTCGAAATAGGGTGGTATGCCGAACAAGTCGCCCAATGAACTGGGAACAAGCAACAGTGAGAGAAGGCTACGTTGTTTCTATTTATAACTTTTTGGCCGCTTAAGGTGTATAACGCGAACCAATCAGAAGCCAGCTCATCATTCTCCACTCTGATTGGCCATGGAAAATAAACCATTCCAGACACTATTTAAGGCGATGCTTTCACCTCGGCGGTTCATAGCGACGGACGCATTCTTATGAATATGGATGGACTCCAGATGCAGGCGAGTGAAGTAACCCCGGACAGAAGACAACACCCGAGCTTCATCAAACATTACCCGGTGATCGTTGTGGGAAAGAGCGTGTTCAGCGACTGCGGACTTCTCCAGCTGGCCCAGGCGGCAGTATCTCCGATGTTCAGAGAGGCGCGTCCGGACACTACGCTTCGTGGTGCCTATGTATACCCGGCCACACGTACAAGGAACACTGTACACCCCGCACGATGAGAGCGGATCCCTGGCGTCTTTTACCGGTCGCAGGAACTGTTGGATATTTTTGGTTGGCTTAAAGATCGTCCTGACGCCCCGTTTACTCAGCAGCTTGCCGATGCGGTCAGTCACGCCACGGATGTAGGGCAAGACAGCGGAGCCAACAACCTCAGGCATCACCGACTCATCCAGCCTACTAGATCTTCTCGGCCGGGCAGCGCTCCTAACCTCCGCAGCAGAGTAGCCGTTGGATTGCAGTGCTTCCTCGAGATGCCGAAACTCATCTTCGAGATACTGGGGCTCACAGATTCTTTTTGCCCGGTCAACCAGAGTCTTCAGCACCACCCTCTTCTGCCTAGGATGATGATTGGAGGACTTGTGCAGATATCTGTCAGTGTGCGTTGGCTTCCTATAAACTTTATGCCCCAATCTGCCATCGGTCCTTTTCAGGACCAACACATCCAGAAATGCCAATTGATCACCGCTCTCGCGCTCCATCGTAAACTGTATGTGCGGGTGCACAGCGTTCAGATGTCCAAGGAAGCGTTCCAACTCTTCATCCCCATGGCTCCAGACCACGAAAGTGTCGTCAACATACTGCAGCCAACACTTCGGCTTCAGTGGCGCAGATGAAATTGCCAACTCTTCAAAATTTTCCATGTAGAAGTTTGCAACCACAGGGCTGAGAGGACTTCCCATCGCAACGCCATCCAACTGTTCATAAAAGCCGCCATTCCACTGGAAGTAGGTCGTTGTTAGGACCTGCCGGAACAAAGCAGTGATGTCCGCTGGGAACAGTTCACCTATATACCCCAAGACCTCCTGGACAGGGACCATCGTGAAAAGAGAGACCACATCAAAACTCACTAGCACGTCGCCAGGCTCCAGCATCAACTCCCCGATCCTCCGGAGGAAATGAGAAGAGTCCTGGACAAAAAAATCCGTCTGCCTGATGTGCGGCTTGAGCAATTCAGTGAGGTGCTTAGCCAAGTTGTACATAGGCGAGCCAATAGCACTAACAATGGGCCTCAGCGGAACGAACGTCCTCCTTATGGATCTTTGGTAATCCATAGAAATGAGGGGGAAGTGCCTCCGAACACCGGACGGCTGTCTTCACATCAGACGCTAGAGAAGATTTCTTCACTAAAGAATCCGTTTTTCTTAAAACCGTAGAAGTCGGATCTTTGTTCAACCTCCGATAAGTGGCCGGATCTAACAAACCCTCAATCTTCCGCTGGTTGTCTTTGGTGTTCAAGACCACCGTAGCGCTCCCCTTATCCGCCGGCACAATGACAATGGAGTCATCCCTTCTCAAATCCCTCAAGGCTTGCAGTTCCGCCGACAGAAGATTGCATTTTGGCGGAGCGGCCCTTTTAAGGGCCCTGGCAGCTTCCAACCGTATCTCATCTGCCTGGTCTCGGGGTAGTCCTCGGATACCTGCTTCCACGCTCACAACTATTTCCTCCACCGCTACTGTCTTCGGGGTAACCGCAAACTTCTCACCTTTGGCTAACACCGAGGTCTCATGTGGTGTCAGCCAGAGACAGCGTGAAAAATTCGAACGCTATGGTTCCCAGAACATCAGGGAAAGAGAACAAGACCACGACAGGATTGACAGGATGGTCGTTAATCTCTCGAACTGTCAGCTGACACCATGGCGTGACTGACCACATCGGCAAGTTGCTGAGTAAACGGGGCGTCAGGACGATCTTTAAGCCAACCAAAAAGATCCAACAGTTCCTGCGACCGGTAAAAGACGCCAGGGATCCGCTCTCGTCGTGCGGGGTGTACAGTGTTCCTTGTACGTGTGGCCGGGTATACATAGGCACCACGAAGCGTAGTGTCCGGACGCGCCTCTCTGAACATCGGAGATACTGGCGCCTGGGCCAGCTGGAGAAGTCCGCAGTCGCTGAACACGCTCTTTCCCATGACGATCACCGGGTAATGTTTGATGAAGCCCGGGTGTTGTGTTCTGTCCGGGGGTACTTCACTCGCCTGCATCTGGAGTCCATCCATATTCATAAGAATGCGTCCGTCGCTATGAACCGCCGAGGTGAAAGCATCGCCTTAAATAGTGTCTGGCATGGTTTATTTTCCATGGCCAATCAGAGTGGAGAATGATGAGCTGGCTTCTGATTGGTTCGCGTTATACACCTTAAGCGGCCAAAAAGTTATAAATAGAAACAACGTAGCCTTCTCTCACTGTTGCTTGTTCCCAGTTCATTGGGCGACTTCTTCGGCATACCACCCTATTTCGAACAATTTTTACTACTGAAGATGGCCACCGGTGGTGTGGCCGAAATGTCTAGCTGCAGAACATCAAGCATTCGACCACGGACTTTCAGCCCGGAAGTTTTAAATAATTATAATGACACCGGCCGTGAAAGCCTACGTACTAAAATGAAGAATCTCTACGGGGAGGAGGTTTTCAATAAAATTAGAAAGCTGGAGGCGCTACGAAAGAAGAAAGCCAGTCTGCTGTGTTCCTTGGCCTTTTTACTTCGTTGCAGAGACTCGGGAACTGTTCCTAGGTTCCTACGACATAGACAGATTTTTAACACACCACAGGCCAATAGGATCTACAGGAGGACGGAAAATGCCATGCTGCTAGAGCACATACATCATATGCGGAGGGAGTTGGCGTTAAATGATCAGAACCTGTTGAAGCTGCACTTACAACTCAGCAGTTCCCTCCAACGGCAGGATTGGGAGGTGTTGGATCGTCTCATGTACAGTGCTTTCGAGGCGTGTTATACCAGTACCATCCAGAGACAGCGTGAAAAATTCGAACGCTATGGTTCCCAGAACATCAGGGAAAGAGAACAAGACCGCGACAGGATGGACAAGATGGTCGTTAATCTCTCGAACCGCACATGATCTCTCGTTAATCAGCTGACACCACATGAGACCTCGGTGTTAGCCAAAGGTGAGAAGTTTGCGGTTACCCCGAAGACAGTACCGGTGGAGGAAATAGTTGCGATTGTGGAAGCAGGTATCCAAGGACTACCCCGAGACCAGGCAGATGAGATACGGTTGGAAGCTGCCAGGGCCCTTAAAAGGGCCGCTCCGCCAAAATGCAATCTTCTGTCGGCGGAACTGCGAGCCTTGAGGGATTTGAGAAGGGATGACTCCATTGTCATTGTGCCGGCGGATAAGGGGATCGCTACGGTGGTCTTGAACACCGAAGACTACCAGCGGAAGATTGAGGGTTTGTTAGATCCGGCCACTTATCGGAGGCTGAACAAAGATCCAACTTCTACGGTTTTAAGAAAAATGGATTCTTTAGTGAAGCAATCTTCTCTAGCGTCTGATGTGAAGACGGCCGTCCGGTGTTCGGAGGCCCTTCCCCCTTGTATCTATGGATTACCAAAGATCCGTAAGGAGGACGTTCCGCTGAGGCCCATCGTTAGTGCTATTGGCTCGCCTACGTACAACTTGGCAAAGCACCTCACTGGATTGCTCAAGCCGCACATCGGGCAGACGGATTCTTTTGTCCAGGACTCTTCTCATTTCCTCTGGAGGATCGGGTAGGTGGTGCTGGAGCCTGGTGACGTGCTAGTGAGTTTTGATGTGGTATCTCTTTTCACGATGGTCCCTGTCCAGGAGGTCTTGGGGTATATAGGTGAACTGTTCCCAGCGGACATCACTGCTTTGTTCCGGCAGGTCCTAACAACGACCTACTTCCAGTGGAATGGCGGCTTTTATGAACAGTTGGATGGCGTTGCGATGGGAAGTCCTCTCAGCCATGTGGTTGCAAACTTCTACATGGAAAAATTTGAAGAGTTGGCAATTTCATCTGCGCCACTGAAGTCGAAGTGTTGGCTGCGGTATGTTGACGACACTTTCGTGGTCTGGAGCCATGGGGATGAAGAGTTGGAATGCTTCCTTGGACATCTGAATGCTGTGCACCCGCGCATACAGTTTACGATGGAGCGCGAGAGTGGTGATCAATTGGCATTTCTGGATGTGTTGGTCCTGAAAAGGACCGATGGCAGATTGGGGCATAAAGTTTATAGGAAGCCAACGCACACTAACAGATATCTGCACAAGTCCTCCAATCATCATCCTATGCAGAAGAGGGCGGTGCTGAAGACTCTGGTTGACCAGGCAAAAAGAATCTGTGAGCCCCAGTATCTCGAAGATGAGTTTCGGCATCTCGAGGAAGCACTGCAGTCCAACGGCTACTCTGCTGCGGAGGTTAGGAGAGCTGCCCGGCCAAGAAGATCTAGTAGGCCGGACGAGTCGGTGATGCCCGAGGTTGTTGGCTCCGCTGTCTTGCCCTACATCCGTGGCGTGACTGACCGCATCGGCAAGTTGCTGAGTAAACGGGGAGTCAGGACGATCTTTAAGCCAACCAAAAATATCCAACAGTTCCTGCGACCGGTAAAAGACGCCAGGGATCCGCTCTCGTCGTGCGGGGTGTAGAGTGTTCCTTGTACGTGTGGCCGGGTATACATAGGCACCACGAAGCGTAGTGTCCGGACGCGCCTCTCTGAACATCAGAGATACTGCCGCCTGGGTCAGCCGGAGAAGTCCGCAGTCGCTGAACATGCTCTTTCCCACGATGATCACTGGGTAATGTTTGATGAAGCCCGGGTGTTGTCTTCTGTCCGGGGTTACTTCACTCGCCTGCATCTGGAGTCCATCCATATTCATAAGAATGCGTCCATCGCTATGAACCGCCGAGGTGAAAGCATCGCCTTAAATAGTGTCTGGAATGGTTTATTTTCCATGGCCAATCAGAGTGGAGAATGATGAGCTGGCTTCTGATTGGTTCGCGTTATACACCTTAAGCGGCCAAAAAGTTATAAATAGAAACAACGTAGCCTTCTCTCACTGTTGCTTGTTCCCAGTTCATTGGGCGACTTGTTCGGTATACCACCCTATTTCGAACAATTTTTGCTACTGAAGATGGCCACCGGTGGTGTGGCCGAAACGTCTAGCTGCAGAACATCAAGCATTCGACCACGGCCTTTCAGTCCGGAAGTTTTAAATAATTATAATGTTAGTTTTGTGTGTTGAAAAAAGTGTATAAATATCATTATTTGTACTCAGACACATGGACAACAAAATCCAACTATTTTGTATCTATACATTATCCCCATTGACTGGTGCTTCCACTTATCGTTATGGTGGTACAGAGTTTGCTGAACATGTAGTATATAGAAATTAAAACGTTTTGTTATAAGATCATAGGCTTATATTTAAGAGCTGACTTCTAAACATCTTGAAGAATAAATGAACATACTGAGTAAATACGTTTACATTGTACAAGAACTAATAAAGTGAGTTATGACACATTGAACAAAAAACTTTAATAAACAAATGAGTACCTCTATGGATTCAAAAGAAAAGTGCTCGGAAAACTATAAAGACAAACATGAAAATATTGGATACAGCAAACCCTCGATTTAACGGACATCAGTTTAACGGACTTCGGATTTAATGGACAGACAAAAAAAAAACCTGAAAATATCAAAGCATGATAATGTTTTTAGGCTTTTGAAACGTATAATGTGCATAAACTGCGGACTCTCCTGTTCTGGCGATATTGCTTGGCTATCGCAGCATTCTTTCGTTCCTTTTCTTCTTGTTTCTTGTTTTGAAACACGCAAATTTTCTCATCTTCAATTGTATTTGATGAGAACGGAGTATTCATCAAGAATTCATTTAATTCTTCACAATCCCTGTCTTTGCGTTGTCATTGACGCAGGTGTCGCACACGTTCAGTGGAAGACATCACGACGACTTACACTGATATGCATCTTATTTCACTGTGAAATATTCGTCCATCAGCTAATACAGCAAGCATTACAGTGGCACGTAATTTTTCATTTCCCGTAATCTTTACTGTTACAGATTTGGTTCCCTTTTGGTCCACCGTAAATATACATAAATAAAAAGTACGGGCGTTTCATCGGCATTTCCCATGTGTTCACATGAATAATTATGCTTCTTGCGTAAATGAATGACAAACCGCTGATACTGTAGCAGTTTTTCTTCGTAGTCACTCGGTAGTTTTAGTGTGAGTGATGTACGTCATTTAAGAGCAAATCCATTTCGCCGCATCATTCGTCTTGTACACCCGAAGCTGGCTTTGAAACCGGAGACTTTTAATTCTTCTGCGATTTCTAAAACTTTTAATTTTAAAACATGTCTAGTGACAGGGAGTCCTTGCCTTCTTAAAAGCCGTACGTATTCACAGACACTGGACTCTACTGCTACAAAACGCCCAACTTGAGGTCCCGCGAATGCTTGTCGTGCAGTATTTGCATTTAAAAGCCGTTCCTTCTGTTTTCTCCATTGTCGAATACAGGATTCATCAATATCGAATTTCCTTGCGGCTTCGCGATTGCATGTTTTTTCTACATTTTGTATCACAATTAATTTATAATTCGCATCGTATGGGTTACGTTTAATTTGATTTGACTGCGTGCCTTTAGTCTCCACAATATCACTCATACCGCAAACGCACTACAAAAACGCCGAATAAAAACAAAGTACAGATAAGCGATGTTGTCGTTGTTACAATAGAAAACCATACTGGCAGTTTACCCGTTATTTAGAAACATGTTACTCACACCCTCTCTACTCATCCTTTGTCTTGCTGCCTACAGAAGGGTGCGAGCACGCGCACGTGCGCATGCACTTACACTTTATCTTCCAATTCTTTCTTCAGTTTGCTGTTAAAACATTCGGTTGTAGTCATAAATCATAACTCCAGAGTTAACTACAGCCAGGCAAACTGCTGTTGCTTAGGCAGTAAACAACTCATAGATACCAAAAGCGTTCTACCCGCCAGAAGTCAGGTATAACTTCGAATTTAGTTAGCGCACGAATGCAAGCCGCAGGCCAAATTAGCGACCATGTTTTTTGGAGAAAACGTGCGGCTTGTATTCAGAACAGTATGGTATTTGCAGGATATTAATAGTATTAAAATTTCAAGTGTTATAGGCCTATTTGATTTAAATATATCCTCAAAAAACAAAATTTGCGATTTAACGAACTTTCGATTTTACGGACACCCCTCAGCCCCAATTAGTCCGTTAAATCGAGGGTTTACTGTACTTTAAATGGAGAAAAAAACAAAACTCAAAGTAGCTTCTGAAGATCTTAGCCTTACACCACACATTAGAATATAGAGACGAACTGCTGCCCTATAATGGAACACAGCACGACAGGAAAGAAACTGTATTAGGATGCACTAAGCACAATAAAACACAAAAGCTCTAAGAATTGATCGAGAGACAGCATACTGTGAGATCTGTGCATTCTAAAACAGTTGGATGTCAGCACCATTCACACTTTGGACTGATGCAGGTAGACAGACAGTAGTGCTGCAGAAGACAGAGAAGTGATTTCAATTATAATTAAACTTCTTATTATATTATAGTAGGAATAAATCTATGTGGGCCAGACGGGCCGTGGTTTTCTCAAAAGATTCAACGAACACAAACCACCCACTATCCGTCGTAACTATGATACTATCAAATCAAGTTTTGCCAAACATCTTATTAATGAAAATCATAGTTATACTGATTTCAGAACTAATTTAAAACCCCTCCACTTTTGCAGTAAAGGACGTTATATGAACACACTCGAGGAATTTGAGGTGTACAAAGCGTTCAGGGACACTAATACCAAGCCACACATTTTGAACGACCAGTTACTATTCAAGTATAATGTATTGTATGACACCGCGTTGAGATATTGAGATAACTAGAATCAGTTGCGGTTAATGCGCAGTGGGTCGCTGTGCAGTGTACACTGTTTGCCCGATGCGCGTATTCAAGTTACAAATTAGTATAGTTCGTTATTTTTATAATCCGTTATTTGTGGTCATTATGACATGGTTTTTAACGTTTGACAAACATATCTGATATGTGCTACAAATTTTATGCTTGACAATGGGACAAGAGTCTTGAAACATGTCGTAATAAGAAGGGACATCAAAGGAGAAGTCACAGATGGTTAGTATAATATATTTTTCATATATTCTTATTATACTTTACAACTTAACATGATTTTTTATAATTAACATTAATAGTGATCAAGAGCAAAGCCAGCAGATTACAAGGAGGAAAATAAATGAATTGCACTAGCAGAGAATTCATAATTACAAAAACAATGAAAGGATTACCTTCATATAATGGAAAGGAAAGAATTGCTAGTTACCTTTCAAAATAAATATGTCTTACCAGGTGAAGTATTGTTGTCTGCAAGCCAATTATAGCGTTCTAACACAACAGCAAGTGAAGATGGAAGACGCTGGGGAGGTGGCCTCAGTAACAGTAAAAGCAAAACCCTGTTGATTTCACACCTGAAACACACAATTCATATTAGACACTAATAGTTTTCAATTATATGTACACTACTAATAGAACTTTAATTCCCCCCCCCCCCGCTTCCTATTCAATATTGGATATTTTCCACTGATCCCTTACAAGACAACAATGCTTTGTTTTTTTCTGCAATTTTGTAAACACTGGAAACATGTGAACTGGTACTGGACTCAATTTATTTCAATTTTAATAAATTTACTTATTTTTAAAATTAGGAGGGCCAGTAAGGAGAGATATTAATAATATTTTTTCCAAACAACCCCTGATTACTATGCCAGCAAACCCAGCAAAAACCCTCTGCTGCAGTAATATTTTATCAATGTGATTTTTGGAACTAGAAAACTAACTTTTGTCCACTCCAACGGTTAAATCTAGCCCACCAATTTCAATTGTATTTGTCAATATACTTGTTAAGTATAAATAAATTTTCTCAAGATGGCTGAGCAAATTACATTTCTGATAAGATTAACAGCTGATATTAAAGGTCTTTGTTGAACAAAGGGTTTTGGTTGCCCTACTTATTTGCAGTTATTATGTAGATCTCCCTTTCAATTGTACATTTTTGCTGTTTGTAGGATCGTAGAGGAGAGTTGGAGTAGTGTCGGGTCCTAAAATGGGAAAGATCTCCATGATAACCTTACTCAATATACATATAATCCGTATAATATTCTTATTAAAAACAATTACCTACCTCAACAATATGTCACAGTAAACACCGAAAGGAGGATCTGCAGCTGTTTCTTCAACTGATACCATTTGATTGAAAACTGACAATGCCCCATCATGGTCACCTGTTGGAATAATCTGTGAATTAATACTGACAGTTCAAAATTCTTTTTATTTTTACATCATTATATATTCTTTGTTTTTAGCCAGTTTCTCTTAAATCTTCATGCAGTTACCTGTAGTAGAAGTTATATGATTTCAACTTTTATAAAAACTTTTTTTAAATTCCCGTGTTCATTCACTCTCTATGGCTTACATGAGGAGATGGATTCCAGAACAGGTCAACTAATGACTAATCCTTAGAAATAAAATAAATGTCATTATAATTAACACTTTGATGCCAATGGGCATCAACTAACATCTTTTGACAACTTCCACAAATCCTGACGAACTTCAACTGATGTCCTGCAGTTTCAATGTGTTTACATATGGTAGTACATGTATAAATAAGTATTTGGAGCAGTTTTAAAACAAAACCTATAGTATTTAAATCATGCTGCTTGCATTGGATTCACTTTCATAACAGCTGAAAAAATTCGGAGCATATTGTGTAAAATACCATTGTGATTGTGGCTGTTTTACATTATTTCACAACAAAAAAAACTAAACTTATAAAAATATTTGTATAATTGTACTGTAGTATAAACATTATGTAACATTTAACAAGTGTTTATAGCAAGTAATAATAATGGTAAGAGTTTTTAATAACTATATGTGTCTCTGACAATTTTTATGAAAAATATGTACAGGTAATACAGACACCTAAATCATATCCAGGCCATAATATTTTAAACAGGGTAATTAGCTCTTTGTACAGATATACGCTTGGCCTGGGCAAAAGGTGGCCATTTCAAGCCCCGACATCAAAGTGTTACAGATGATGATGATGATGAGTGTTTACAAGCCCACTATACTCAGGACATTATTAACTGGAAACTCGGTTTCAGATACAGACCTCGACATAAAGCTACACATCATCCTGTTGCAATTACTTGGTACAAGCTAGGATCATCTTGCAGTAGGCTGCATTGTTTTCTGCAAATTGTGAATATCAGTTTGAACAGTTGTAGTCATGAAGATTGCAAAGATACTACACACGTGCAATGCGACAATATGGTAGATGAGCAAGGGATATGAACAAACATAACTTTTTATGTATATTGTAACGTGACATAACCCCTACCCGAATATGATAACATAATCACCAGAGTTAAAACCAGTAATCACCCATTTTTTAAAAGTCAGAAATGGGGATTAGGTATCAAGCTATGAGAACCTTTGTACTCAAAAAACACTGTAAACAATAATCCTAAAAGTGCAGTGTACAAAGTGGAACATAGTGTACTCGGTGAAAGTGTCAAACATCTAAAAAGAGCATCTCACAAATTTGTGCTGGAGATGAAAAACAATCAATATTGTAGCAGTGGACTATATTGCTGTTGACAAGCTTTATATTTTTTGCATTTGTGATAATTTTATATTGTGTAGGCCACACAGGTCTTGTAACTAGGAGTAATATTTTTGTTTAATATAATTATTTTGTTTAGATGTAAGATAATCCAGGGTTATATATAAAATATAATAATATATCAAATAATACTATGTTAGCAAGATGGCATGTAAAAAATAGTGTAGAGTAAGGATACATTAAATGAATTATAAATCATAAATAAATCAAAATAAAAGGGATTAAAATATAAAATACCAGTGGACAAGTTTAAGAAAAAATATAAAGAAAAACCGTAAATAAATTAAATTTGATTATGGATAAAATCTATAAAGGATTATTTTTTCTAAAAAGAAGAAATGAAATAATAATAATTATTAATAGCCTATATACTAAAAGGTATATAGATTAGCCAATAAAAAACCATAAAAATTCTTGGTTACTAAGAGTAACTAACTAACAAGACTTGAATTAATTGTTCAGATATATTGGAAGTGAGCAGTTGAAAAGTGTAATGTCTTATAAAAATTAAGAAATTTATAAATACCATTCGGAAATAATCAGTGAAAAATTAATAAACTTAATGAGTGATATCCAATACATCTTAGACATCCTTCGAACAGAATAATTCACGCCCGCAAATTGATGGAAAATTGAAAAATCAGCCTTCCATTTCCAAGCCTAGCCTACCGAAATTCGACATCATTTGGTGAGATCGTTTCTTATTAAAATTTAACCAAATTACCCCTCAACTATAAACTTAGAACACTAGAAACTGCACAATCTCTTTAAATACTTCTGGAAAAGAAGTGAACATAAACTTTATTTTTTTATTAACCAATAAACAGCAAAGCGTGGCTTGGTTTATTAACATTGCCGACGCCATTAAATAGTGTTTATTTTCGTCAGTGAAGAAATGTAGCCTGCGCTCTAGCGGTCAAAAAATCAACTACATAATATAGATTATACTAAAATTTTAAAATAATTTATGTAAAGCTTGATACCGACCCATATACATTTCTGACTTTCTCAAAGTACAAAGAACTCTAAAATAACCCTGGGAAATTAATTACTTATTTCTTGCTTGTTATTAAAATTGAAAATAAAAATATTTGTTATATGATATATGTTTGTAAAAGCAAGATCGAACTAACTCTGTGTTTTATGTAAGAATCGATTGTCCATTTATGTTTTGGGAGACCATCAAAAACGTTAAATAAATTCAAGGAATGCCTTGTGGTTTAAAAAATAAAATGTGTATTATTTCCAGTAGATGGTAGTTAGTTACAGATTATAAGAAGATCGAGAAGAGAAAGGACATCAGCCGGACATCCAGAATTTATTACGTACCATTTGAAGTCACTTTAACCTCAAATGGGTTCGTAAAAGTAGCAATCAGCTGATACCACGAGCGGAAAAATTTGAAATACTCAATCGTATACTGACAGAGTAATTCTCTTTGCCTTTTTTTTCACTCTCTCTCCTAACTACTGTCAAACAATGGTATTGATTTCACATAAACAAAATTTAAGAAAATCATTCAATACCTTTGCATAATCACACACACTCGATTTTGAAGACATATAACATAAAGATAACAAATTCTATGACCCTCAATTAAGCGAGCGTTTCGAATAAATAACAAATAGACGAAAATATTATTCGAGACTTAAGCTCAGCGAGAGACGTTACAAGATGGCGCCCAACGTGGGGCTTTAATTAGGAAGGAATTTCGGGATATACGCAAGGTACTATAACGAAAAAACTAATTTTTGTCGGCAACTATGAGAAGACAAGAAATGCATAATACCAGAGGCAGGTCGAAGAAGAGGGCAGAAGACATGGAGAAGGAAGAAGGTGGACAGGAGCAAGAAATAGAAGTAGTCACGGACAGTGAAATGGAACAACAGACGAGTGATAATGAAGAAACTGAAGTAGTTACGGACACGGAAAAGGAAAGAGTTGAAGAGGATGCCCAAGGGGACCAACCAGATAAATCCACCCAAAAAGAAGACATGAGCATGCAGGAGATGTTGAGAATAATATTTGAAAGCAATAAACTACAAAATGAAACATTAAACAAGAAATTTGATAAAATAGATGACAATTTTAGGAAACAGGAGGAAAACTCAAAGCAAACCATTGAGGAAAATAAGGAAAATTTTAGGAGACAGGAGGAAAAATTTGACAAAATAGATGAAAACTTTAGGAAACAGGAGGAGAACTCAAGGAAGCAAAATGGAACCTTGAGGGACAGTTTAAAACAAATTGAGAAAATAAACGAAGAAAACTTAAAACAATTTGAGTGTAAAATGGAGAATTTCAATAAGGAGTTAAGGGGAAATCTCGAGAGTAAAATTGAAATGGTCAGTAATACACTTAGCCAAAGAGTAGATGAATACAAGGAGGAGGCAGAAAAGAAAATAATAGAAACCAATCAAAGATTAGATAAAACAGAAGACAAAATGGAACAAATCAGAACAGGAATAGATGCCCGAATAGATTGAGAGGAACAAAGTAATCAAGTTCGCATCATGGCCATACGCCAGGAGAATAATGATCAGTTGGACGGTATAAAAAGTAACATAACCAGTAAATTCACCGATTTTAATGAGACGATAGAAAATGTCAAGAACCAGTTCCATAACCAGGGAGAAAAATTAGAAAATCTACATCTACAAACAAACCTACAAGGGGAGGTAGATAGAATGGGTTCAAGATCTACATGCAACACTCAACATACTATCCAAGATAGTAGAGAAAGTGTAAACTTTAGAGATTATCGAAAAAACCCACTCGAATTTTTAGGAAGAGTGGACGAAATTTTAAACAGGTCAAAGGAGAACCGATGGAACATGATCAAAGGCACACTAGATGAATGTTTCAAAAACATCAATGACAACTGGTGGACTGTAATCCGAAACGAGGTGTGTGATTATGGAAATTTTAAGATGTTATTCAAGCTGAAGTACTGGTCCGAATCAGTGCAAAATATTATTCGAGACGATATCTGTCATGGGAGGTATGACCGCAGTACAGGACAGACACCTACTGCTTATTTTTTGGGGAAGGTATGTGTGGCGAAATATTTAGACCCGAAGATTCCTGAGGAGTGCTTGGTAACTAAGATAGCATATCATTTTAAGGAAAAGATTATCAGTGCTCGATTAAATGGTCAAATAAAGACCATTGGAGGTATGGAAACACTCTTAGAGAACTATGAGCAAGAATCATATTACAGGAGGAGTAGATGGAGATCAGGAAATACAGAGGAGCGGAAAAACGAACAACCCAGAGACACTCGACCAAGGGTAAATTATGTCAGGGCCAACAACAATTATTATAATAATCGTTACCAAGGAAAACGTCCGGATTTTAACCAGAAACAAAATTATGATAGACGAGATGAGAGAAACAACGACAACAGACAACAATGGAATGATCATAATGAATATCGGAGGTCCAGAAGTGGGGATAGAAATAGGGACATACCCTCGGAAAATCCACCAAGTGACAATCAGGGAACTAATCAAGCCCAAGTAAATTATATAATGGCTGAGGAGAGTGATTCGAGGAGACACGATGAACAGCGACAAAGAAAGGTGGACAAACGAGTTGACCGTTGGGAAAACCAAGGGCCTGATTTTGGTCCCAGTAATAAAGATGAGAGACAATATACGTACGACAACATTGAAATGTATGGTAGTGATCCACAATGGGGCAATTCAATAGCGAGATTTATTGACAAGTTTAATCAACAGAATCCACGGGAAAACATAAGAGTGGAGCAATCCTGATTGTGAATGATACCGAAAACGGTTAAACTAATTTTAAATAAAATATTGAGAAAAAGGATTAATTATAAGAAAACCCCAAAATTCAAAAACTATGTAAGTACAACTTACTTAAAATATTTCGAGACAATATGATTTAATGTAAGAACAGATTATTACATAATTTAATTATAAATAACTGATTTAAAATGAAATAATAGGAAAAATAATATTTTGATGGGAACAAAAAGAAGAATAAATCAATAAATAAAAACAATTAATGGTAACGTGCTCAGATAAGAAGGTAAAATAAGAAGAACAACGAATAATTTAATGACTACAATGAAGCTAAAGAATGATAATAATTAATACAACTACGATTTAGAATTTCTTGGAGTTGAAAATGATACAGGAAGAAATGATACGGAGAACATCTGTCACAAGAAGGAAAGTCAAAAGGATTTTAAAATAATGCCCATCAATAATGTTATCTGCAATTAGTTACTGAAAAATAAGAAGGAATCAAGAAGAAAAATAAATATATAATTAAATGCAAACAGCAACAGCATGAAGAATCCTAAAAGTGTTTATTATTAGTCGCCAATCAACTACTTGTAAGTTTTTTATTATAATGAATTGACTGTAGAAATGTTCCAGCAATCATTTTCCTGAGCAGACGGTACATCCCTCTGGTGTCAGAAGGTGTAAATATGGACAGCGGAGTAATGGACCCAAAAGTGGCCACCCGAACTGAACCACCGCACAGGATAGGGAAAAAATGTTAGGGAAATTGAATATTTAAGGGATAATAAAATAGCTGAAAAGATTAATATCAGATTCCAGAAGTATGAAGGAAGAAAACAGAAGGAAGATAGCAGACAGAGGCTCAATTGAGAAAGCAAATTTATAAAAGTAAATACAAATATGAGTGTTAAAACAAGTTTTTATTGATTAGTATGACCAGTCCTTATCAAGGGATGTTTGAAAGACCACCACCATGAGAAATTAAATCATTAATGAATGTGCCTCCAGGAGAGAGAGAGTTGAGTATGAAATTAAGTCTATTACCATTAACCGAATAACAGGTGTATAACAAGCAGAAATAAAGAGATATTATGAAGAATGATGAAAGAATCCAAAGATTGAAGAATTCAACGATTATTTTTAAAATAAGTAAATAAAAATAAATCTGTTCTAGTGGGGGAGCTTTATGTAATGTTACATAACCCCTACCCAAATATGATAACATAATCACCAGAGTTAAAACCAGTAATCACCCATTTTTTTAAAGTCAGAAATGGGGATTAGGTATCAAGCTATGAGAACCTTTGTACTCAAAAAACACTGTAAACAATAATCCTAAAAGTGCAGTGTACAAAGTGGAACATAGTGCACTCGGTGAAAGTGTCAAACATCTAAAAAGAGCATCTCACAAATTTGTGCTGGAGATGAAAAACAATCAATATTGTAGCAGTGGACTATATTGCTGTTGACAAGCTTTATATTTTTTGCATTTGTGATAATTTTATATTGTGTAGGCCACACAGGTCTTGTAACTAGGAGTAATATTTTTGTTTAATATAATTATTTTGTTTAGATGTAAGATAATCCAGGGTTATATATAAAATAATAATAATATATCAAATAATACTATGTTAGCAAGATGGCATGTAAAAAATAGTGTAGAGTAAGGATACATTAAATAAATTATAAATCATAAATAAATCAAAATAAAAGGGATTAAAATATAAAATACCAGTGGACAAGTTTAAGAAAAAATATAAAGAAAAACCGTAAATAAATTAAATTTGATTATGGATAAAATCTATAAAGGATTATTTTTTCTAAAAAGAAGAAATGAAATAATAATAATTATTAATAGCCTATATACTAAAATGTATATAGATTAGCCAATAAAAAACCATAAAAATTCTTGGTTACTAAGAGTAACTAACTAACAAGACTTGAATTAATTGTTCAGATATATTGGAAGTGAGCAGTTGAAAAGTGTAATGTCTTATAAAAATTAAGAAATTTATAAATACCATTCGGAAATAATCAGTGAAAAATTAATAAACTTAATGAGTGATATCCACTACATCTTAGACATCCTTCGAACAGAATAATTCACGCCCGCAAATTGATGGAAAATTGAAAAATCAGCCTTCCATTTCCAAGCCTAGCCTACTGAAATTCGACATCATTTGGTGAGATCGTTTCTTATTAAAATTTAACCAAATTACCCCTCAACTATAAACTTAGAACACTAGAAACTGCACAATCTCTTTAAATACTTCTGGAAAAGAAGTGAACATAAACTTTATTTTTTTATTAACCAATAAACAGTTAAACGTGGCTTGGTTATTAACACTGCCGACGCCATTAAATAGTGTTTATTTTCGTCAGTGAAGAAAAGTAGCCTGCGCTCTAGCGGTCAAAAAATCAACTACATAATATAGACTATACTAAAATTTTAAAATAATTTATGTAAAGCTTGATACCGACCCATATACATTTCTGACTTTCTCAAAGTACAAAGAACTCTAAAATAACCCTGGGAAATTAATTACTTATTTCTTTCTTGTTATTAAAATTGAAAATAAAAATATTTGTTATATGATATATGTTTGTAAAAGCAAGATCGAACTAACGCTGTGTTTTATGTAAGAATCGATTATCCATTTATGTTTTGGGAGACCATCAAAAACGTTAAATATATTCAAGGAATGCCTTGTGGTTTAAATAATAAAATGTGTATTATTTCCAGTAGATGGTAGTTAGTTACAGATTATAAGAAGATCGAGAACAGAAAGGACATTAGCCCGGACATCCAGAATTTATTACGTACCATTTGAAGTCACTTTAACCTCAAATGGGTTCGTAAAAGTAGCGATCAGCTGATACCACGAGCGGAAAAATTTGAAATACTCAATCGTATACTGAGAGAGTAATTCTCTTTGCCTTTTTTTTTCACTCTCTCTCCTAACTACTGTCAAACAACGGTATTGATTTCCCATAAACAAAATTTAAGAAAATCATTCAATACCTTTGCATAATCATACACACTCGATTTTGAAGACATATAGCATAAAGATAACAAATTCTGTGACTCTCAATTAAGCGAGCGTTTCGAATAAATAACAAATAGACGAAAATATTATTCGAGACTTAAGCTCAGCGAGAGACGTTACAATATACAACTTCCTGAATATGAATGTATTATAAGAGTTTATAATATCCGGGGTATTTGGACCATGATCAACTGCTTTGTGATGGCATTTTTTAATTCTAGAAGAATGGCATTTTTAATACTTTTTAATTTTTTAATTCTAGAAAATTAAAACATGTCATCACAAAGCAATCGACCATGGCCCAATAGCCGGATATTATATATTATTTTGATCATGACTCTGGCCATGACAAACTATGCAATAGACTTCCCAAATATGTGTTTGCAACTGGGTTTAGAATCCCCCTAATCAAGCGATTCCATTTACTAGCATCTACCATTCCTTGATGCTCAATGTTCTCCTGCCTACACTCACAAGCCATGAGCGTACACTGTATAATACTGTGTCCATATTCATAAATACCTCGAAAAACAAATAACCTTTTCTCACAAACTCCACGAACGATTGTGTGATTACCTATCTCAATTTTATCATTCACTTACATAAAATGTTGCTGTATTACTATGTGAATATGTGCTACTAGTTTCTGTCACCAGTTATATTCAATTGTTCAAATTCCCTTTCTAACAATGTGGGTAGTATGGGCAGAAAAATACTCTTGTTCCAGATGGGACTAAAGAAAATGAATGTTTTACAGCCACATCTCTCCAACTCCTAATCTCCAACTTCCTCAAGTCACCCCATACGTTATACACCCATCTCTTTCTTGACCTCTTTTTCATTACATGACCATATACATACTGACTGAATATTTTTAGGTACTCTACTGGTTTCAATTTTGTTTATACGGTCTTTTATTTTATTTTTCCCAACCCTTTATGCTTTCTTCAGAATTTTTCACTGTGACAAGAGTGAAATTCTTCAGAATTCAAGAGTGCCAAGTTTTCAATGTTTTCCAAATGCAGTACTTACTGTACAGCTTTCTTCAGTCAAAGGTTTGTTTTAAACTAACAAATAATTAATATAGAATATAAAACTTTCACTTGTGACAGTCTGTCTCAAACTGCTGACGAAGGCGCACATCACGCCGAAACGCGTACGGGAAGAAAAAACAAGTAAGTTTCACAAGTGAAAGTTTTATATTCTATATTATTTAGTACTGTGAAAAAAGAAGATGAACAATCAAAACAACTAACAAATAATATATAGATATCACTATTGTACTCAAAGCATTTTTTCATTATTTGTCCAGTTACAAAGACAACACTTCTCCTTCTAAGGGCAGAACGATATTCAGCTCATGTTTCTTTTATGTAAACACTTATCCTTTCTATGAGCATTTTTTAGAACATTTTATATAAGCTGAATAACACCATTACACCTGCAAAATCTCAGTACAATAGTTTATACCCCTTTTGAAAACTAGACAGATTAAATATACTTTCAAAATCTACTCTCATTCTACCATAGCTCAGGTTCTAAAACAATTTTTCAATCGCTTCTGTATTTAGAACCAATTGCCAAATATGTGGAAGTTGTAATAAACACTAAAAAAAAACAAATGTGTGCTCTGAAGATGAAAGTAAATTTTAAACATGCTTCTAGATATAATTTAAATATATTCTTGCTAAAAAAAAGCTCAATTATTTATATTATTATACAACTATTATTATTATCAATTATTATACAATATCTACAGAAAAAACATTAGTTTTATAATTAAAAAAATACAAAAGTTATTGTGAGAGTAACATTTAAGACATTTTTGTATGCATCACAATAATAGTATGAGGGTAAGTCAATAAGTATCCGCAAACAACTTTTATAATTTTTTATAACAACAGGACAAATCTGACAGCTAGCTCATTTTTCAACATAGTCCCCTTGCTTTTCAATACAAGTTGTATTTTCAAGCTTCAGGGTCCATCATTGTACAAGCTTCCTGATGCCCTCAGAAAAAGTTTTTCAGCTGAGCAGCAAGCCACGTATGCACCACTTCCTTCACTTCTTGGTTTCTGGAGAACTGACGGCCCCTTAAGGCATCTTCAAGTTGACAAAAGAGATGGTAATCCAATGGGGCAAGATCGGGGATGTATGCAGGATGCTCCAACAACTTACTTACTTACTTACTAGCCAACGCCCACCCTTGGCTGTTGGGCCATTAGGCGGCGCGCTGACCAGTAGAGACGTGAGAGCCTTGCCGTACCATCTTCGTCTTGGACTTCCGTGTCTGAGATCAAGGCTGGACATGCAATTAGGTGATCCGCATTCATGGAAGCGTATCCACAGAGAACACATTCAGGAGACGACAACACGCCAATGCGGTGCAGGTGGGAGGCCAGGTAGTCATGACCGGTTGTAGTTCTAAAAAGAGCAACACTAGTTGCTCGGGGTAGAGTTCTGTTGATGGGGCCGTCCGTAACCAATGTTGCCCATCTTTTTCCCACACAGGCTCTTAATTGTTTTTCTTTTAGCCATAGGCTTATTGAGGAATTTATTCGTGCTTTCGCAGATGCATATGAGCTGGGGGTCTCCGGCTGAGGTAGTGCTGCGCCCATTTTGGCGAAGATGTCGGCTTTTTCATTTCCCATGATGTTGACATGGCTGGGTACCCATTGCAGTTCAGTCTGCCAGCCTAATTGTACAAGGTTCTGCAGTTATCGCCTACACTCAATTGTCAGGGAGCAGTCTGTATCACCATTTGAGGTCACGTTTTGAATCGCTGCAGTCGAATCTATGAGGAAGAAGGCTTTGTTAGGTGGTGAGATCTTGGCAAGCTCAATAGATGCTGCCTTTATGGCTGCTACCTCTCCGTCATAGTTGCTTAGCCGGCCTCCTACAGCGAGGTGGCCTTCAAATAGAGAGCTGTAGAACCCAGCCCCTGTTGCCCCTGTAGATGGTATAGAGGATCCGTTTGAAAATCTTTCTGGATTTCACCTCCTGATAACCCTCACAACACAAAAACGGATAACTGCATGCTGCTCACTGACACGAAAAACGGTCTAACAGTCCACAACCAGAGACAAAGGCACCATCTGTCATCGTACAAGAGCACTAAGTGATACTGCCAATCTACAGACAATTATAACAAAATTGCAGGCGGTTACTTGTAATAGGACAAAAAGCCTGTTTTCATAATTATGGTGTCAAGGATTTTGCATTGTATTTTTTTATTGTATTCAAGCTTATAAAACATGGTTAGGTCAACTTCCCCTATGTCTACATAAACGACGCAGTTTCATCGATACAAGTCATCTCAAGGCCGAGAGCGTAAGTGCGAAATGAAACGTATTCAATGGCTGTCCTGGTCGACAAAAGCAAATTGGTATGACAAATTATGACACACGTCACAGTGATGACGATAAACAATGCCGTCAGCTGCTGCAGACAAAGGGTTGATCACAATTAATCCCCACCACCTGTCGACAATACGACAAAGATGTCGGCCCACTCTGCAGAACTTTGTCATGGCGACAACACGTAAAATTTTCTCTGGCCCAAAAATAGCCAGTTAAAGTGTTCATTTAAATCAAAATGTATTAAAAAACCAATAGTGAGCAATTAACAGTGATCATTATGTAAATTCAGTGAAAGAACAGACGAAAAAACAGACAGTACAACCAACAACTAAGTACGCCAACCAACGGCCAGATCATGGAGAACGTCTGAACTGCAGAACAACAACCATCAGGAAAGTCCTAATTCTTATTATTATTATTATTTTACCAAAATTAGAGCTCTAAATACAAACAAACAAAAATTTAAATGCACCAAAAAAAATATCTGTAACAACATTGAGAGAGAGAGAGAGAGAGAGAGAGAGAGAGAGAGAGAGAGAGAGAGAGAGAGAGAGAGAGAGAGAGAGAATGCTGGCTACCATTAGACTAGACATTGGTTTATGTGGTATAAAAGGGGTTATACAAGCTAAATGAATAATTAAGATCGCAATTGCAATATATAATGTTTCTTTTGTACTATTATGTTCAAGTACGCAATATAGAAAACAAGAATGATAATTGATGAGGAATAGCGGAACTGCATAGCCGCCATTTTGTGTAATATGACTCCAATTTAATTCAACCATTTGTAATGTAACTGAGCAATTATAGAGAATATTAAACCAGTGTGTTATCATAAACCAATGTGTATGAATCGTTATTTCAATAACCCAGACTGCTTCCGTCTCTTGTTTAACGATGCCTTGGAACCCTTAGGTGTAAATAAAATATCCAATGTTGACGATCTGAGCACGTGGCTACCGGAAGTATGGTACATCAAACACGAGGTATGCAAATAAAATATAATTTTATTGTATGTATTGATAATTGTATTTATCAAAAGAAGGTTATTAGTAACAATGGCGCCCGAACAGGGACTTTATATAATAAAGTATTTTATATAAATGTACCAGAGTACGGAAGCAGACGGGTAGCGAAATATATGTAACACAGAAGCAACATAGGTTACCAGTGTAGGTTATGTTATTGTTTGAGTAAAATACAAAACAACAAATGAAAATAAATGGTAGTTTATTATTAAAAAATTATTATTATTACGAACAAAATGGCAAACAATAACGAAACAAGTATAACAGAATCTCTATTAATGAGTGAACCCGAGGCAAACTCAACACCCATTATAAATAATAAAGTGTCATTAGAGGACCTTTTTCTATTAATGAACATACAAAATAATGAATTAAGAGAACAGAGTATTAAGTTTGATGTAAAACTAGATGAGATGAAAAACGAAATCAAAGAACGAAACGATAATTTTGATAAACATTTTAAGGAGTCAAACATGAAAATGAATAAAGTAGATGACAATTCTAAGAGTAAAGTAATAGACAATTTGAACATAAATAAAGACAAGGTAAGTAGTAGTGAAAATTATGATAAAATAATAAAAAATATGGTAATAGGAGATAACAGTGTGGATGTTGGTAGTGATAATGAGATTTTAATGAGAGTAGAGGTTAATGGTGAGGAGATAGTTGTTGATGAGATTGAAAGAGGGGGTAAGGAGAGTTTAAGTGAATACAGTGGGCAGAGGGCAAATTTTCCCAGTGGTAGGAGTGGAGTAAAGACTCCAAAATTGTTGTTTGAGGACGAAGGTTCCTCTAGAATTTATGTGGGAGACATGTGGTCTCCAAATGATCCCTTAGTTGTACCTGGTGAAGCCAGGGGGTGTTTTTATGAAGTAGTAGTGCCCTATGCAAATATAGAGAGAGAGAATGCAGCCTGGTGTGAGAGTGTAGAGAGGTATTGTGAGGGATATGGTGAGAGAAAGAGAGAAATAGAGATTTTTAAGATAAGTAGAAAGTATGAAGAGCTTATGGAAAAGTTAGGAATAGAGATGATGTATACTAAAAATAAAAACTTACCTTGTAGTTGAAACTGAGATAGCGGTAGATGATAATGAAAATAATGACTTTATAACGTTCCTAGTGGTGACTAATTATACTGGAGGTGACAGGACAATAACAAATCGTGACAAGTTGTATGATGAATTGATAGGGAATAACCCTATTAATTATGATGGTTTTATAAAATATAAGAATTTAAATGTGTATTATATTAATGATGGTAATGTAATGTATTTAATAAAAAATAAATTGTACAGACCGAAGATAAGATTATTGTTTGACGATGGAGGATAATTATTTTACTGTGTTTATGAACATTTAATTATGTGACAGTGTTTTTGAAATGGACTGTTTATGAACTGATTATGGTAAATGATTAAATGATGATTTGGATTAATATTTTGTGTATATTAATGTCAGTGTAGTTGTGTATTTTTGATGTTTTTTATGTAAACCATGTACTGTAGAATTTTAAATAATTGAAGAAAGTTTGATGATGAGTTTAAATAATTATGAGATTTAGATTCAAATGGATAATAAATGATTAAACATGTAATATATTTGGATATTGAGAGGTATTGTTATTAGTAGGTGAGGGATGAATTTTCTAATGATTATAGTAAGGTGAAATGTTGTAAAAGAGTTTGGGTAATAATGATCAATAAAGGCATTTGAGTTAGTTAAGCAGAGTCACTGGGAGTTAGATGAAATAAGAATTTGAAGAAAATAATACACAAAGAGGTGTTAGATATTTTAGGGACACAGTAGTTAGTGATTATATGTAGGGAGGTGAGTAATGTGAATGGTAAATATATATTTGTTGATGATGATATTTTGTAGTAAGGGTAGTGGTGTAAGGAGTGATCAGCGTGCGGCGTGGCAAGAGACCAGCGTGCTGCGTTGTGGCAGGCGGAGCAATTTGAGTTAAGAGTGTTTGCCGATATTTGGTGGAGGGCAAATGGTTAGGTATGTGTATGGACAGGTAGGGAACACACATCCTAGTACAAAGACGAGCGGTGCCAGAGGATTTAAATGGAATTAGTGAAGGGGTTTATAATTGAGAGAGATTGGTGTCATAATATATAAATATGGTTGTTAGTAGCGGTTGTTAGTAGAAAAAAGGGGTAGTAAGGTTAGATAGACAAATGCCAAAATAAGATATAGATAATAGTGAATAACGGTGTCACCCAAATGAATTGATGAAAGGGTTAGAAAAAGGTAATGTAGTAGAAAGGTTGAATAATAAGTTTGAAATTTTTTTTATAGAATCTAATGATATAATAAATGTTAACTAATCAAAAGTTGAAAAGAGAGTTGATAGTAATGATGTTATAAAGTTTTAATACAAGTTATTTAAATGTGAAATATATAATGTAAATGTAACAATGTTAATGTTTGATGTTCAATGTTTATTATCTTTTTATTATGGTGATAGACCCGCATTAAGGGTGTATAATTATGTAACTTATAGATATTATGATATCTAAAAAATTGTATAATGTAACGCTGAAGCAAAGACAAGGAGATGACCAAATTCCTCCACCAGTTCAGTCTTTGTGAAGGCACCTGGGCGCCGCAGTCCAGTGGGGGTACAATAGTGTGTGTGGCTGGGAGGTGCTACAGGGGTAGCAACGACAACAAATATTAAATGTTAAAGAAATAATAGTGATATTGGTGTTGGTTATCAAGTATATAATTATGATTCTGTTGTAAGGAAATATAAGTATAAAGGAAAATGAGTAAAGAAAATATAAAGAGTTTTGAAGTTGTTTGCCATGATAGGTATATGTTTCGATTTTATATGAAGTAAAATAATAAAGATAGTGGTTATTGCTTGAAAAATTAAAATTTGTTTTATGTTTAGTATAATAATATGTTTTCTTATGGTAAAGAGGGTGAATAATATTGACTGGAGTCAGGGAATTTTAATAAATGCAGGAATGTTGAAAAGTGGAAATGGATTTTTCCGTCTTAAATCTTGTCTTTTGTTATGTGAAAACTTATTAATTAAGGGAACCAATGTCTAGTAACATAAACCAATGCATCTAAGGGGAGACATATCAGTTGTAGGTATGGAGATAGATAAGACCACTATTTTAAAATTTTGTATTGCATGTTTCAGAGTTTGATGGTGTTGTGACGGCGGTCCTGAGCTGACCGTTGCGTCAGAGCAGAAGCGTTAGGTGCCTCATGGCCTTATGGTGTTGGGATCTCTCCTGAGAAATCCACTAAGGTCAGACAGGTACGATCAGCATCATTGGACCAAGGGTAAGTGATTATAAATTTGTTTGTTGTATAAACACTACAGGGGGTTGTGGCGACATATCTGGGCTGATCCTTTTAGAACGTGTGAATGGGTCAATGAAAGTTTTTATGCTTCGGCATAAAACCTTTCATTGAGGGGGTTTTGTAACAGGACAAAAAGCCTGTTTTCATAATTATGGTGTTCAAGGATTTTGCATTGTATTTTTTTATTGTATTCAAGCTTATAAAACATGGTTAGGTCAACTTCCCCTATGTCTACATAAACGACGCAGTTTCATCGATACAAGTGATCTCAAGGCCGAGAGCGTACATGCGAAATGAAATGTATTCAATGGCTGTCCTGGTCGACAAAAGCAAATTGGTATGACAAAATATGACACACGTCACAGCGATGACGATAAACAATGCCGTCAGCTGCTGCACACAAAGGGTTGATCACAATTAATCCCCACCACCTGTCGACAATACGACAAAGATGTCGGCCCACTCTGCAGAACTTTGTCATGGCGACAACACGTAAAATTTTCTCTGGCCCAAAAATAGCCAGTTAAAGTGTTCATTTAAATCAAAATGTATTAAAAAACCAATAGTGAGCAATTAACAGTGATCATTATGTAAATTCAGTGAAAGAACAGACGAAAAAACAGACAGTACAACCAACAACTAGGTACGCCAACCAACGGCCAGATCATGGAGAACGTCTGAACTGCAGAACAACAACCATCAGGAAAGTCCTAATTCTTATTATTATTATTTTACCAAAATTAGAGCTCTAAATACAAACAAACAAAAATTTAAATGCACAAAAAAAAATATCTGTAACAACATTGAGAGAGAGAGAGAGAGAGAGAGAGAGAGAGAGAGAGAGAGAGAGAGAGAAAGAGAATGCTGGCTACCATTAGACTAGACATTGGTTTATGTGGTATAAAAGGGGTTATACAAGCTAAATGAATAATTAAGATCGCAATTGCAATATATAATGTTTCTTTTGTACTATTATGTTCAAGTACGCAATATAGAAAACAAGAATGATAATTGATGAGGAATAGCGGAACTGCATAGCCGCCATTTTGTGTAATATGACTCCAATTTAATTCAACCATTTGTAATGTAACTGAGCAATTATAGAGAATATTAAACCAGTGTGTTATCATAAACCAATGTGTATGAATCGTTATTTCAATAACCCAGACTGCTTCCGTCTCTTGTTTAACGATGCCTTGGAACCCTTAGGTGTAAATAAAATATCCAATGTTGACGATCTGAGCACGTGGCTACCGGAAGTATGGTACATCAAACACGAGGTATGCAAATAAAATATAATTTTATTGTATGTATTGATAATTGTATTTATCAAAAGAAGGTTATTAGTAACAATGGCGCCCGAACAGGGACTTTATATAATAAAGTATTTTATATAAATGTACCAGAGTACGGAAGCAGACGGGTAGCGAAATATATGTAACACAGAAGCAACATAGGTTACCAGTGTAGGTTATGTTATTGTTTGAGTAAAATACAAAACAACAAATGAAAATAAATGGTAGTTTATTATTAAAAAATTATTATTATTACGAACAAAATGGCAAACAATAACGAAACAAGTATAACAGAATCTCTATTAATGAGTGAACCCGAGGCAAACTCAACACCCATTATAAATAATAAAGTGTCATTAGAGGACCTTTTTCTATTAATGAACATACAAAATAATGAATTAAGAGAACAGAGTATTAAGTTTGATGTAAAACTAGATGAGATGAAAAACGAAATCAAAGAACGAAACGATAATTTTGATAAACATTTTAAGGAGTCAAACATGAAAATGAATAAAGTAGATGACAATTCTAAGAGTAAAGTAATAGACAATTTGAACATAAATAAAGACAAGGTAAGTAGTAGTGAAAATTATGATAAAATAATAAAAAATATGGTAATAGGAGATAACAGTGTGGATGTTGGTAGTGATAATGAGATTTTAATGAGAGTAGAGGTTAATGGTGAGGAGATAGTTGTTGATGAGATTGAAAGAGGGGGTAAGGAGAGTTTAAGTGAATACAGTGGGCAGAGGGCAAATTTTCCCAGTGGTAGGAGTGGAGTAAAGACTCCAAAATTGTTGTTTGAGGACGAAGGTTCCTCTAGAATTTATGTGGGAGACATGTGGTCTCCAAATGATCCCTTAGTTGTACCTGGTGAAGCCAGGGGGTGTTTTTATGAAGTAGTAGTGCCCTATGCAAATATAGAGAGAGAGAATGCAGCCTGGTGTGAGAGTGTAGAGAGGTATTGTGAGGGATATGGTGAGAGAAAGAGAGAAATAGAGATTTTTAAGATAAGTAGAAAGTATGAAGAGCTTATGGAAAAGTTAGGAATAGAGATGATGTATACTAAAAATAAAAACTTACCTTGTAGTTGAAACTGAGATAGCGGTAGATGATAATGAAAATAATGACTTTATAACGTTCCTAGTGGTGACTAATTATATGGAGGTGACAGGACAATAACAAATCGTGACAAGTTGTATGATGAATTGATAGGGAATAACCCTATTAATTATGATGGTTTTATAAAATATAAGAATTTAAATGTGTATTATATTAATGATGGTAATGTAATGTATTTAATAAAAAATAAATTGTACAGACCGAAGATAAGATTATTGTTTGACGATGGAGGATAATTATTTTACTGTGTTTATGAACATTTAATTATGTGACAGTGTTTTTGAAATGGACTGTTTATGAACTGATTATGGTAAATGATTAAATGATGATTTGGATTAATATTTTGTGTATATTAATGTCAGTGTAGTTGTGTATTTTTGATGTTTTTTATGTAAACCATGTACTGTAGAATTTTAAATAATTGAAGAAAGTTTGATGATGAGTTTAAATAATTATGAGATTTAGATTCAAATGGATAATAAATGATTAAACATGTAATATATTTGGATATTGAGAGGTATTGTTATTAGTAGGTGAGGGATGAATTTTCTAATGATTATAGTAAGGTGAAATGTTGTAAAAGAGTTTGGGTAATAATGATCAATAAAGGCATTTGAGTTAGTTAAGCAGAGTCACTGGGAGTTAGATGAAATAAGAATTTGAAGAAAATAATACACAAAGAGGTGTTAGATATTTTAGGGACACAGTAGTTAGTGATTATATGTAGGGAGGTGAGTAATGTGAATGGTAAATATATATTTGTTGATGATGATATTTTGTAGTAAGGGTAGTGGTGTAAGGAGTGATCAGCGTGCGGCGTGGCAAGAGACCAGCGTGCGGCGTTGTGGCAGGCGGAGCAATTTGAGTTAAGAGTGTTTGCCGATATTTGGTGGAGGGCAAATGGTTAGGTATGTGTATGGACAGGTAGGGAACACACATCCTAGTACAAAGACGAGCGGTGCCAGAGGATTTAAATGGAATTAGTGAAGGGGTTTATAATTGAGAGAGATTGGTGTCATAATATATAAATATGGTTGTTAGTAGCGGTTGTTAGTAGAAAAAAGGGGTAGTAAGGTTAGATAGACAAATGCCAAAATAAGATATAGATAATAGTGAATAACGGTGTCACCCAAATGAATTGATGAAAGGGTTAGAAAAAGGTAATGTAGTAGAAAGGTTGAATAATAAGTTTGAAATTTTTTTTATAGAATCTAATGATATAATAAATGTTAACTAATCAAAAGTTGAAAAGAGAGTTGATAGTAATGATGTTATAAAGTTTTAATACAAGTTATTTAAATGTGAAATATATAATGTAAATGTAACAATGTTAATGTTTGATGTTCAATGTTTATTATGTTTTTATTATGGTGATAGACCCGCATTAAGGGTGTATAATTATGTAACTTATAGATATTATGATATCTAAAAAATTGTATAATGTAACGCTGAAGCAAAGACAAGGAGATGACCAAATTCCTCCACCAGTTCAGTCTTTGTGAAGGCACCTGGGCGCCGCAGTCCAGTGGGGGTACAATAGTGTGTGTGGCTGGGAGGTGCTACAGGGGTAGCAACGACAACAAATATTAAATGTTAAAGAAATAATAGTGATATTGGTGTTGGTTATCAAGTATATAATTATGATTCTGTTGTAAGGAAATATAAGTATAAAGGAAAATGAGTAAAGAAAATATAAAGAGTTTTGAAGTTGTTTGCCATGATAGGTATATGTTTCGATTTTATATGAAGTAAAATAATAAAGATAGTGGTTATTGCTTGAAAAATTAAAATTTGTTTTATGTTTAGTATAATAATATGTTTTCTTATGGTAAAGAGGGTGAATAATATTGACTGGAGTCAGGGAATTTTAATAAATGCAGGAATGTTGAAAAGTGGAAATGGATTTTTCCGTCTTAAATCTTGTCTTTTGTTATGTGAAAACTTATTAATTAAGGGAACCAATGTCTAGTAACATAAACCAATGCATCTAAGGGGAGACATATCAGTTGTAGGTATGGACATAGATAAGACCACTATTTTAAAATTTTGTATTGCATGTTTCAGAGTTTGATGGTGTTGTGACGGCGGTCCTGAGCTGACCGTTGCGTCAGAGCAGAAGCGTTAGGTGCCTCATGGCCTTATGGTGTTGGGATCTCTCCTGAGAAATCCACTAAGGTCAGACAGGTACGATCAGCATCATTGGACCAAGGGTAAGTGATTATAAATTTTTTTGTTGTATAAACACTACAGGGGGTTGTGGCGACATATCTGGGCTGATCCTTTTAGAACGTGTGAATGGGTCAATGAAAGTTTTTATGCTTCGGCATAAAACCTTTCATTGAGGGGGTTTTGTAACAGGACAAAAAGCCTGTTTTCATAATTATGGTGTTCAAGGATTTTGCATTGTATTTTTTTATTGTATTCAAGCTTATAAAACATGGTTAGGTCAACTTCCCCTATGTCTACATAAACGACGCAGTTTCATCGATACAAGTGATCTCAAGGCCGAGAGCGTACATGCGAAATGAAATGTATTCAATGGCTGTCCTGGTCGACAAAAGCAAATTGGTATGACAAAATATGACACACGTCACAGCGATGACGATAAACAATGCCGTCAGCTGCTGCACACAAAGGGTTGATCACAATTAATCCCCACCACCTGTCGACAATACGACAAAGATGTCGGCCCACTCTGCAGAACTTTGTCATGGCGACAACACGTAAAATTTTCTCTGGCCCAAAAATAGCCAGTTAAAGTGTTCATTTAAATCAAAATGTATTAAAAAACCAATAGTGAGCAATTAACAGTGATCATTATGTAAATTCAGTGAAAGAACAGACGAAAAAACAGACAGTACAACCAACAACTAGGTACGCCAACCAACGGCCAGATCATGGAGAACGTCTGAACTGCAGAACAACAACCATCAGGAAAGTCCTAATTCTTATTATTATTATTTTACCAAAATTAGAGCTCTAAATACAAACAAACAAAAATTTAAATGCACAAAAAAAAATATCTGTAACAACATTGAGAGAGAGAGAGAGAGAGAGAGAGAGAGAGAGAGAGAGAGAGAGAGAAAGAGAATGCTGGCTACCATTAGACTAGACATTGGTTTATGTGGTATAAAAGGGGTTATACAAGCTAAATGAATAATTAAGATCGCAATTGCAATATATAATGTTTCTTTTGTACTATTATGTTCAAGTACGCAATATAGAAAACAAGAATGATAATTGATGAGGAATAGCGGAACTGCATAGCCGCCATTTTGTGTAATATGACTCCAATTTAATTCAACCATTTGTAATGTAACTGAGCAATTATAGAGAATATTAAACCAGTGTGTTATCATAAACCAATGTGTATGAATCGTTATTTCAATAACCCAGACTGCTTCCGTCTCTTGTTTAACGATGCCTTGGAACCCTTAGGTGTAAATAAAATATCCAATGTTGACGATCTGAGCACGTGGCTACCGGAAGTATGGTACATCAAACACGAGGTATGCAAATAAAATATAATTTTATTGTATGTATTGATAATTGTATTTGTCAAAAGAAGGTTATTAGTAACAATGGCGCCCGAACAGGGACTTTATATAATAAAGTATTTTATATAAATGTACCAGAGTACGGAAGCAGACGGGTAGCGAAATATATGTAACACAGAAGCAACATAGGTTACCAGTGTAGGTTATGTTATTGTTTGAGTAAAATACAAAACAACAAATGAAAATAAATGGTAGTTTATTATTAAAAAATTATTATTATTACGAACAAAATGGCAAACAATAACGAAACAAGTATAACAGAATCTCTATTAATGAGTGAACCCGAGGCAAACTCAACACCCATTATAAATAATAAAGTGTCATTAGAGGACCTTTTTCTATTAATGAACATACAAAATAATGAATTAAGAGAACAGAGTATTAAGTTTGATGTAAAACTAGATGAGATGAAAAACGAAATCAAAGAACGAAACGATAATTTTGATAAACATTTTAAGGAGTCAAACATGAAAATGAATAAAGTAGATGACAATTCTAAGAGTAAAGTAATAGACAATTTGAACATAAATAAAGACAAGGTAAGTAGTAGTGAAAATTATGATAAAATAATAAAAAATATGGTAATAGGAGATAACAGTGTGGATGTTGGTAGTGATAATGAGATTTTAATGAGAGTAGAGGTTAATGGTGAGGAGATAGTTGTTGATGAGATTGAAAGAGGGGGTAAGGAGAGTTTAAGTGAATACAGTGGGCAGAGGGCAAATTTTCCCAGTGGTAGGAGTGGAGTAAAGACTCCAAAATTGTTGTTTGAGGACGAAGGTTCCTCTAGAATTTATGTGGGAGACATGTGGTCTCCAAATGATCCCTTAGTTGTACCTGGTGAAGCCAGGGGGTGTTTTTATGAAGTAGTAGTGCCCTATGCAAATATAGAGAGAGAGAATGCAGCCTGGTGTGAGAGTGTAGAGAGGTATTGTGAGGGATATGGTGAGAGAAAGAGAGAAATAGAGATTTTTAAGATAAGTAGAAAGTATGAAGAGCTTATGGAAAAGTTAGGAATAGAGATGATGTATACTAAAAATAAAAACTTACCTTGTAGTTGAAACTGAGATAGCGGTAGATGATAATGAAAATAATGACTTTATAACGTTCCTAGTGGTGACTAATTATACTGGAGGTGACAGGACAATAACAAATCGTGACAAGTTGTATGATGAATTGATAGGGAATAACCCTATTAATTATGATGGTTTTATAAAATATAAGAATTTAAATGTGTATTATATTAATGATGGTAATGTAATGTATTTAATAAAAAATAAATTGTACAGACCGAAGATAAGATTATTGTTTGACGATGGAGGATAATTATTTTACTGTGTTTATGAACATTTAATTATGTGACAGTGTTTTTGAAATGGACTGTTTATGAACTGATTATGGTAAATGATTAAATGATGATTTGGATTTATATTTTGTGTATATTAATGTCAGTGTAGTTGTGTATTTTTGATGTTTTTTATGTAAACCATGTACTGTAGAATTTTAAATAATTGAAGAAAGTTTGATGATGAGTTTAAATAATTATGAGATTTAGATTCAAATGGATAATAAATGATTAAACATGTAATATATTTGGATATTGAGAGGTATTGTTATTAGTAGGTGAGGGATGAATTTTCTAATGATTATAGTAAGGTGAAATGTTGTAAAAGAGTTTGGGTAATAATGATCAATAAAGGCATTTGAGTTAGTTAAGCAGAGTCACTGGGAGTTAGATGAAATAAGAATTTGAAGAAAATAATACACAAAGAGGTGTTAGATATTTTAGGGACACAGTAGTTAGTGATTATATGTAGGGAGGTGAGTAATGTGAATGGTAAATATATATTTGTTGATGATGATATTTTGTAGTAAGGGTAGTGGTGTAAGGAGTGATCAGCGTGCGGCGTGGCAAGAGACCAGCGTGCGGCGTTGTGGCAGGCGGAGCAATTTGAGTTAAGAGTGTTTGCCGATATTTGGTGGAGGGCAAATGGTTAGGTATGTGTATGGACAGGTAGGGAACACACATCCTAGTACAAAGACGAGCGGTGCCAGAGGATTTAAATGGAATTAGTGAAGGGGTTTATAATTGAGAGAGATTGGTGTCATAATATATAAATATGGTTGTTAGTAGCGGTTGTTAGTAGAAAAAAGGGGTAGTAAGGTTAGATAGACAAATGCCAAAATAAGATATAGATAATAGTGAATAACGGTGTCACCCAAATGAATTGATGAAAGGGTTAGAAAAAGGTAATGTAGTAGAAAGGTTGAATAATAAGTTTGAAATTTTTTTTATAGAATCTAATGATATAATAAATGTTAACTAATCAAAAGTTGAAAAGAGAGTTGATAGTAATGATGTTATAAAGTTTTAATACAAGTTATTTAAATGTGAAATATATAATGTAAATGTAACAATGTTAATGTTTGATGTTCAATGTTTATTATGTTTTTATTATGGTGATAGACCCGCATTAAGGGTGTATAATTATGTAACTTATAGATATTATGATATCTAAAAAATTGTATAATGTAACGCTGAAGCAAAGACAAGGAGATGACCAAATTCCTCCACCAGTTCAGTCTTTGTGAAGGCACCTGGGCGCCGCAGTCCAGTGGGGGTACAATAGTGTGTGTGGCTGGGAGGTGCTACAGGGGTAGCAACGACAACAAATATTAAATGTTAAAGAAATAATAGTGATATTGGTGTTGGTTATCAAGTATATAATTATGATTCTGTTGTAAGGAAATATAAGTATAAAGGAAAATGAGTAAAGAAAATATAAAGAGTTTTGAAGTTGTTTGCCATGATAGGTATATGTTTCGATTTTATATGAAGTAAAATAATAAAGATAGTGGTTATTGCTTGAAAAATTAAAATTTGTTTTATGTTTAGTATAATAATATGTTTTCTTATGGTAAAGAGGGTGAATAATATTGACTGGAGTCAGGGAATTTTAATAAATGCAGGAATGTTGAAAAGTGGAAATGGATTTTTCCGTCTTAAATCTTGTCTTTTGTTATGTGAAAACTTATTAATTAAGGGAACCAATGTCTAGTAACATAAACCAATGCATCTAAGGGGAGACATATCAGTTGTAGGTATGGACATAGATAAGACCACTATTTTAAAATTTTGTATTGCATGTTTCAGAGTTTGATGGTGTTGTGACGGCGGTCCTGAGCTGACCGTTGCGTCAGAGCAGAAGCGTTAGGTGCCTCATGGCCTTATGGTGTTGGGATCTCTCCTGAGAAATCCACTAAGGTCAGACAGGTACGATCAGCATCATTGGACCAAGGGTAAGTGATTATAAATTTTTTTGTTGTATAAACACTACAGGGGGTTGTGGCGACATATCTGGGCTGATCCTTTTAGAACGTGTGAATGGGTCAATGAAAGTTTTTATGCTTCGGCATAAAACCTTTCATTGAGGGGGTTTTGTAACAGGACAAAAAGCCTGTTTTCATAATTATGGTGTTCAAGGATTTTGCATTGTATTTTTTTATTGTATTCAAGCTTATAAAACATGGTTAGGTCAACTTCCCCTATGTCTACATAAACGACGCAGTTTCATCGATACAAGTGATCTCAAGGCCGAGAGCGTACGTGCGAAATGAAATGTATTCAATGGCTGTCCTGGTCGACAAAAGCAAATTGGTATGACAAAATATGACACACGTCACAGCGATGACGATAAACAATGCCGTCAGCTGCTGCACACAAAGGGTTGATCACAATTAATCCCCACCACCTGTCGACAATACGACAAAGATGTCGGCCCACTCTGCAGAACTTTGTCATGGCGACAACACGTAAAATTTTCTCTGGCCCAAAAATAGCCAGTTAAAGTGTTCATTTAAATCAAAATGTATTAAAAAACCAATAGTGAGCAATTAACAGTGATCATTATGTAAATTCAGTGAAAGAACAGACGAAAAAACAGACAGTACAACCAACAACTAGGTACGCCAACCAACGGCCAGATCATGGAGAACGTCTGAACTGCAGAACAACAACCATCAGGAAAGTCCTAATTCTTATTATTATTATTTTACCAAAATTAGAGCTCTAAATACAAACAAACAAAAATTTAAATGCACAAAAAAAAATATCTGTAACAACATTGAGAGAGAGAGAGAGAGAGAGAGAGAGAGAGAGAGAGAGAGAGAGAGAAAGAGAATGCTGGCTACCATTAGACTAGACATTGGTTTATGTGGTATAAAAGGGGTTATACAAGCTAAATGAATAATTAAGATCGCAATTGCAATATATAATGTTTCTTTTGTACTATTATGTTCAAGTACGCAATATAGAAAACAAGAATGATAATTGATGAGGAATAGCGGAACTGCATAGCCGCCATTTTGTGTAATATGACTCCAATTTAATTCAACCATTTGTAATGTAACTGAGCAATTATAGAGAATATTAAACCAGTGTGTTATCATAAACCAATGTGTATGAATCGTTATTTCAATAACCCAGACTGCTTCCGTCTCTTGTTTAACGATGCCTTGGAACCCTTAGGTGTAAATAAAATATCCAATGTTGACGATCTGAGCACGTGGCTACCGGAAGTATGGTACATCAAACACGAGGTATGCAAATAAAATATAATTTTATTGTATGTATTGATAATTGTATTTATCAAAAGAAGGTTATTAGTAACAATGGCGCCCGAACAGGGACTTTATATAATAAAGTATTTTATATAAATGTACCAGAGTACGGAAGCAGACGGGTAGCGAAATATATGTAACACAGAAGCAACATAGGTTACCAGTGTAGGTTATGTTATTGTTTGAGTAAAATACAAAACAACAAATGAAAATAAATGGTAGTTTATTATTAAAAAATTATTATTATTACGAACAAAATGGCAAACAATAACGAAACAAGTATAACAGAATCTCTATTAATGAGTGAACCCGAGGCAAACTCAACACCCATTATAAATAATAAAGTGTCATTAGAGGACCTTTTTCTATTAATGAACATACAAAATAATGAATTAAGAGAACAGAGTATTAAGTTTGATGTAAAACTAGATGAGATGAAAAACGAAATCAAAGAACGAAACGATAATTTTGATAAACATTTTAAGGAGTCAAACATGAAAATGAATAAAGTAGATGACAATTCTAAGAGTAAAGTAATAGACAATTTGAACATAAATAAAGACAAGGTAAGTAGTAGTGAAAATTATGATAAAATAATAAAAAATATGGTAATAGGAGATAACAGTGTGGATGTTGGTAGTGATAATGAGATTTTAATGAGAGTAGAGGTTAATGGTGAGGAGATAGTTGTTGATGAGATTGAAAGAGGGGGTAAGGAGAGTTTAAGTGAATACAGTGGGCAGAGGGCAAATTTTCCCAGTGGTAGGAGTGGAGTAAAGACTCCAAAATTGTTGTTTGAGGACGAAGGTTCCTCTAGAATTTATGTGGGAGACATGTGGTCTCCAAATGATCCCTTAGTTGTACCTGGTGAAGCCAGGGGGTGTTTTTATGAAGTAGTAGTGCCCTATGCAAATATAGAGAGAGAGAATGCAGCCTGGTGTGAGAGTGTAGAGAGGTATTGTGAGGGATATGGTGAGAGAAAGAGAGAAATAGAGATTTTTAAGATAAGTAGAAAGTATGAAGAGCTTATGGAAAAGTTAGGAATAGAGATGATGTATACTAAAAATAAAAACTTACCTTGTAGTTGAAACTGAGATAGCGGTAGATGATAATGAAAATAATGACTTTATAACATTCCTAGTGGTGACTAATTATACTGGAGGTGACAGGACAATAACAAATCGTGACAAGTTGTATGATGAATTGATAGGGAATAACCCTATTAATTATGATGGTTTTATAAAATATAAGAATTTAAATGTGTATTATATTAATGATGGTAATGTAATGTATTTAATAAAAAATAAATTGTACAGACCGAAGATAAGATTATTGTTTGACGATGGAGGATAATTATTTTACTGTGTTTATGAACATTTAATTATGTGACAGTGTTTTTGAAATGGACTGTTTATGAACTGATTATGGTAAATGATTAAATGATGATTTGGATTTATATTTTGTGTATATTAATGTCAGTGTAGTTGTGTATTTTTGATGTTTTTTATGTAAACCATGTACTGTAGAATTTTAAATAATTGAAGAAAGTTTGATGATGAGTTTAAATAATTATGAGATTTAGATTCAAATGGATAATAAATGATTAAACATGTAATATATTTGGATATTGAGAGGTATTGTTATTAGTAGGTGAGGGATGAATTTTCTAATGATTATAGTAAGGTGAAATGTTGTAAAAGAGTTTGGGTAATAATGATCAATAAAGGCATTTGAGTTAGTTAAGCAGAGTCACTGGGAGTTAGATGAAATAAGAATTTGAAGAAAATAATACACAAAGAGGTGTTAGATATTTTAGGGACACAGTAGTTAGTGATTATATGTAGGGAGGTGAGTAATGTGAATGGTAAATATATATTTGTTGATGATGATATTTTGTAGTAAGGGTAGTGGTGTAAGGAGTGATCAGCGTGCGGCGTGGCAAGAGACCAGCGTGCGGCGTTGTGGCAGGCGGAGCAATTTGAGTTAAGAGTGTTTGCCGATATTTGGTGGAGGGCAAATGGTTAGGTATGTGTATGGACAGGTAGGGAACACACATCCTAGTACAAAGACGAGCGGTGCCAGAGGATTTAAATGGAATTAGTGAAGGGGTTTATAATTGAGAGAGATTGGTGTCATAATATATAAATATGGTTGTTAGTAGCGGTTGTTAGTAGAAAAAAGGGGTAGTAAGATTAGATAGACAAATGCCAAAATAAGATATAGATAATAGTGAATAACGGTGTCACCCAAATGAATTGATGAAAGGGTTAGAAAAAGGTAATGTAGTAGAAAGGTTGAATAATAAGTTTGAAATTTTTTTTATAGAATCTAATGATATAATAAATGTTAACTAATCAAAAGTTGAAAAGAGAGTTGATAGTAATGATGTTATAAAGTTTTAATACAAGTTATTTAAATGTGAAATATATAATGTAAATGTAACAATGTTAATGTTTGATGTTCAATGTTTATTATGTTTTTATTATGGTGATAGACCCGCATTAAGGGTGTATAATTATGTAACTTATAGATATTATGATATCTAAAAAATTGTATAATGTAACGCTGAAGCAAAGACAAGGAGATGACCAAATTCCTCCACCAGTTCAGTCTTTGTGAAGGCACCTGGGCGCCGCAGTCCAGTGGGGGTACAATAGTGTGTGTGGCTGGGAGGTGCTACAGGGGTAGCAACGACAACAAATATTAAATGTTAAAGAAATAATAGTGATATTGGTGTTGGTTATCAAGTATATAATTATGATTCTGTTGTAAGGAAATATAAGTATAAAGGAAAATGAGTAAAGAAAATATAAAGAGTTTTGAAGTTGTTTGCCATGATAGGTATATGTTTCGATTTTATATGAAGTAAAATAATAAAGATAGTGGTTATTGCTTGAAAAATTAAAATTTGTTTTATGTTTAGTATAATAATATGTTTTCTTATGGTAAAGAGGGTGAATAATATTGACTGGAGTCAGGGAATTTTAATAAATGCAGGAATGTTGAAAAGTGGAAATGGATTTTTCCGTCTTAAATCTTGTCTTTTGTTATGTGAAAACTTATTAATTAAGGGAACCAATGTCTAGTAACATAAACCAATGCATCTAAGGGGAGACATATCAGTTGTAGGTATGGACATAGATAAGACCACTATTTTAAAATTTTGTATTGCATGTTTCAGAGTTTGATGGTGTTGTGACGGCGGTCCTGAGCTGACCGTTGCGTCAGAGCAGAAGCGTTAGGTGCCTCATGGCCTTATGGTGTTGGGATCTCTCCTGAGAAATCCACTAAGGTCAGACAGGTACAATCAGCATCATTGGACCAAGGGTAAGTGATTATAAATTTTTTTGTTGTATAAACACTACAGGGGGTTGTGGCGACATATCTGGGCTGATCCTTTTAGAACGTGTGAATGGGTCAATGAAAGTTTTTATGCTTCGGCATAAAACCTTTCATTGAGGGGGTTTTGTAACAGGACAAAAAGCCTGTTTTCATAATTATGGTGTTCAAGGATTTTGCATTGTATTTTTTTATTGTATTCAAGCTTATAAAACATGGTTAGGTCAACTTCCCCTATGTCTACATAAACGACGCAGTTTCATCGATACAAGTGATCTCAAGGCCGAGAGCGTACGTGCGAAATGAAATGTATTCAATGGCTGTCCTGGTCGACAAAAGCAAATTGGTATGACAAAATATGACACACGTCACAGCGATGACGATAAACAATGCCGTCAGCTGCTGCACACAAAGGGTTGATCACAATTAATCCCCACCACCTGTCAACAATACGACAAAGATGTCGGCCCACTCTGCAGAACTTTGTCATGGCGACAACACGTAAAATTTTCTCTGGCCCAAAAATAGCCAGTTAAAGTGTTCATTTAAATCAAAATGTATTAAAAAACCAATAGTGAGCAATTAACAGTGATCATTATGTAAATTCAGTGAAAGAACAGACGAAAAAACAGACAGTACAACCAACAACTAGGTACGCCAACCAACGGCCAGATCATGGAGAACGTCTGAACTGCAGAACAACAACCATCAGGAAAGTCCTAATTCTTATTATTATTATTTTACCAAAATTAGAGCTCTAAATACAAACAAACAAAAATTTAAATGCACCAAAAAAAATATCTGTAACAACAGTATGAGAGAGAGAGAGAGAGAGAGAGAGAGAGAGAGAGAGAGAGAGAGAGAGAGAGAGAGAGAGAGAGAGTGTGAAAGAGAATGCTGGCTACCATTAGACTAGACATTGGTTTATGTGGTATAAAAGGGGTTATACAAGCTAAATGAATAATTAAGATCGCAATTGCAATATATAATGTTTCTTTTGTACTATTATGTTCAAGTACGCAATATAGAAAACAAGAATGATAATTGATGAGGAATAGCGGAACTGCATAGCCGCCATTTTGTGTAATATGACTCCAATTTAATTCAACCATTTGTAATGTAACTGAGCAATTATAGAGAATATTAAACCAGTGTGTTATCATAAACCAATGTGTATGAATCGTTATTTCAATAACCCAGACTGCTTCCGTCTCTTGTTTAACGATGCCTTGGAACCCTTAGGTGTAAATAAAATATCCAATGTTGACGATCTGAGCATGTGGCTACCGGAAGTATGGTACATCAAACACGAGGTATGCAAATAAAATATAATTTTATTGTATGTATTGATAATTGTATTTATCAAAAGAAGGTTATTAGTAACAATAGCGCCCGAACAGGGACTTTATATAATAAAGTATTTTATATAAATGTACCAGAGTACGGAAGCAGACAGGTAGCGAAATATATGTAACACAGAAGCAACATACGTTACCAGTGTAGGTTATGTTATTGTTTGAGTAAAATACAAAACAACAAATGAAAATAAATGGTAGTTTATTATTAAAAAATTATTATTATTACGAACAAAATGGCAAACAATAACGAAACAAGTATAACAGAATCTCTATTAATGAGTGAACCCGAGGCAAACTCAACACCCATTATAAATAATAAAGTGTCATTAGAGGACCTTTTTCTATTAATGAACATACAAAATAATGAATTAAGAGAACAGAGTATTAAGTTTGATGTAAAACTAGATGAGATGAAAAACGAAATCAAAGAACGAAACGATAATTTTGATAAACATTTTAAGGAGTCAAACATGAAAATGAATAAAGTAGATGACAATTCTAAGAGTAAAGTAATAGACAATTTGAACATAAATAAAAACAAGGTAAGTAGTAGTGAAAATTATGATAAAATAAATAAAAATATGGTAATAGGAGATAACAGTGTGGATGTTGGTAGTGATAATGAGATTTTAATGAGAGTAGAGGTTAATGGTGAGGAGATAGTTGTTGATGAGATTGAAAGAGGGGGTAAGGAGAGTTTAAGTGAATACAGTGGGCAGAGGGCAAATTTTCCCAGTGGTAGGAGTGGAGTAAAGACTCCAAAATTGTTGTTTGAGGACGAAGGTTCCTCTAGAATTTATATGGGATACATGTGGTCTCCAAATGATCCCTTAGTTGTACCTGGTGAAGCCAGGGGGTGTTTTTATGAAGTAGTAGTGCCCTATGCAAATATAGAGAGAGAGAATGCAGCCTGGTGTGAGAGTGTAGAGAGGTATTGTGAGGGATATGGTGAGAGAAAGAGAGAAATAGAGATTTTTAAGATAAGTAGAAAGTATGAAGAGCTTATGGAAAAGTTAGGAATAGAGATGATGTATACTAAAAATAAAAACTTACCTTGTAGTTGAAACTGAGATAGCGGTAGATGATAATGAAAATAATGACTTTATAACGTTCCTAGTGGTGACTAATTATACTGGAGGTGACAGGACAATAACAAATCGTGACAAGTTGTATGATGAATTGATAGGGAATAACCCTATTAATTATGATGGTTTTATAAAATATAAGAATTTAAATGTGTATTATATTAATGATGGTAATGTAATGTATTTAATAAAAAATAAATTGTACAGACCGAAGATAAGATTATTGTTTGACGATGGAGGATAATTATTTTACTGTGTTTATGAACATTTAATTATGTGACAGTGTTTTTGAAATGGACTGTTTATGAACTGATTATGGTAAATGATTAAATGATGATTTGGATTTATATTTTGTGTATATTAATGTCAGTGTAGTTGTGTATTTTTGATGTTTTTTATGTAAACCATGTACTGTAGAATTTTAAATAATTGAAGAAAGTTTGATGATGAGTTTAAATAATTATGAGATTTAGATTCAAATGGATAATAAATGATTAAACATGTAATATATTTGGATATTGAGAGGTATTGTTATTAGTAGGTGAGGGATGAATTTTCTAATGATTATAGTAAGGTGAAATGTTGTAAAAGAGTTTGGGTAATAATGATCAATAAAGGCATTTGAGTTAGTTAAGCAGAGTCACTGGGAGTTAGATGAAATAAGAATTTGAAGAAAATAATACACAAAGAGGTGTTAGATATTTTAGGGACACAGTAGTTAGTGATTATATGTAGGGAGGTGAGTAATGTGAATGGTAAATATATATTTGTTGATGATGATATTTTGTAGTAAGGGTAGTGGTGTAAGGAGTGATCAGCGTGCGGCGTGGCAAGAGACCAGCGTGCGGCGTTGTGGCAGGCGGAGCAATTTGAGTTAAGAGTGTTTGCCGATATTTGGTGGAGGGCAAATGGTTAGGTATGTGTATGGACAGGTAGGGAACACACATCCTAGTACAAAGACGAGCGGTGCCAGAGGATTTAAATGGAATTAGTGAAGGGGTTTATAATTGAGAGAGATTGGTGTCATAATATATAAATATGGTTGTTAGTAGCGGTTGTTAGTAGAAAAAAGGGGTAGTAAGGTTAGATAGACAAATGCCAAAATAAGATATAGATAATAGTGAATAACGGTGTCACCCAAATGAATTGATGAAAGGGTTAGAAAAAGGTAATGTAGTAGAAAGGTTGAATAATAAGTTTGAAATTTTTTTTATAGAATCTAATGATATAATAAATGTTAACTAATCAAAAGTTGAAAAGAGAGTTGATAGTAATGATGTTATAAAGTTTTAATACAAGTTATTTAAATGTGAAATATATAATGTAAATGTAACAATGTTAATGTTTGATGTTCAATGTTTATTATGTTTTTATTATGGTGATAGACCCGCATTAAGGGTGTATAATTATGTAACTTATAGATATTATGATATCTAAAAAATTGTATAATGTAACGCTGAAGCAAAGACAAGGAGATGACCAAATTCCTCCACCAGTTCAGTCTTTGTGAAGGCACCTGGGCGCCGCAGTCCAGTGGGGGTACAATAGTGTGTGTGGCTGGGAGGTGCTACAGGGGTAGCAACGACAACAAATATTAAATGTTAAAGAAATAATAGTGATATTGGTGTTGGTTATCAAGTATATAATTATGATTCTGTTGTAAGGAAATATAAGTATAAAGGAAAATGAGTAAAGAAAATATAAAGAGTTTTGAAGTTGTTTGCCATGATAGGTATATGTTTCGATTTTATATGAAGTAAAATAATAAAGATAGTGGTTATTGCTTGAAAAATTAAAATTTGTTTTATGTTTAGTATAATAATATGTTTTCTTATGGTAAAGAGGGTGAATAATATTGACTGGAGTCAGGGAATTTTAATAAATGCAGGAATGTTGAAAAGTGGAAATGGATTTTTCCGTCTTAAATCTTGTCTTTTGTTATGTGAAAACTTATTAATTAAGGGAACCAATGTCTAGTAACATAAAATAAACCAATGCATCTAAGGGGAGACATATCAGTTGTAGGTATGGACATAGATAAGACCACTATTTTAAAATTTTGTATTGCATGTTTCAGAGTTTGATGGTGTTGTGACGGCGGTCCTGAGCTGACCGTTGCGTCAGAGAAGAAGCGTTAGGTGCCTCATGGCTTATGGTGTTGGGATCTCTCCTGAGAAATCCACTAAGGTCAGACAGGTACGATCAGCATCATTGGACCAAGGGTAAGTGATTATAAATTTTTTTGTTGTATAAACACTACAGGGGGTTGTGGCGACATATCTGGGCTGATCCTTTTAGAACGTGTTAATGGGTCAATGAAAGTTTTTATGCTTCGGCATAAAACCTTTCATTGAGGGGGTTTTGTAACAGGACAAAAAGCCTGTTTTCATAATTATGGTGTTCAAGGATTTTGCATTGTATTTTTTTATTGTATTCAAGCTTATAAAACATGGTTAGGTCAACTTCCCTATGTCTACATAAACGACGCAGTTTCATCGATACAAGTGATCTCAAGGCCGAGAGCGTACGTGCGAAATGAAATGTATTCAATGGCTGTCCTGGTCGACAAAAGCAAATTGGTATGACAAAATATGACACACGTCACAGCGATGACGATAAACAATGCCGTCAGCTGCTGCACACAAAGGGTTGATCACAATTAATCCCCACCACCTGTCGACAATACGACAAAGATGTCGGCCCACTCTGCAGAACTTTGTCATGGCGACAACACGTAAAATTTTCTCTGGCCCAAAAATAGCCAGTTAAAGTGTTCATTTAAATCAAAATGTATTAAAAAACCAATAGTGAGCAATTAACAGTGATCATTATGTAAATTCAGTGAAAGAACAGACGAAAAAACAGACAGTACAACCAACAACTAGGTACGCCAACCAACGGCCAGATCATGGAGAACGTCTGAACTGCAGAACAACAACATCAGGAAAGTCCTAATTCTTATTATTATTATTTTACCAAAATTAGAGCTCTAAATACAAACAAACAAAAATTTAAATGCACCAAAAAAAATATCTGTAACAACAGTATGAGAGAGAGAGAGAGAGAGAGAGAGAGAGAGAGAGAGAGAGAGAGAGAGAGAGAGAGAGAGAGAGAGAGAGAGAGAGAGAGAGAGAGAGAGAGAGAGAGAGAGAGAGAGAGAGAGAGTGAAAGAGAATGCTGGCTACCATTAGACTAGACATTGGTTTATGTGGTATAAAAGGGGTTATACAAGCTAAATGAATAATTAAGATCGCAATTGCAATATATAATGTTTCTTTTGTACTATTATGTTCAAGTACGCAATATAGAAAACAAGAATGATAATTGATGAGGAATAGCGGAACTGCATAGCTGCCATTTTGTGTAATATGACTCCAATTTAATTCAACCATTTGTAATGTAACTGAGCAATTATAGAGAATATTAAACCAGTGTGTTATCATAAACCAATGTGTATGAATCGTTATTTCAATAACCCAGACTGCTTCCGTCTCTTGTTTAACGATGCCTTGGAACCCTTAGGTGTAAATAAAATATCCAATGTTGACGATCTGAGCATGTGGCTACCGGAAGTATGGTACATCAAACACGAGGTATGCAAATAAAATATAATTTTATTGTATGTATTGATAATTGTATTTATCAAAAGAAGGTTATTAGTAACAATAGCGCCCGAACAGGGACTTTATATAATAAAGTATTTTATATAAATGTACCAGAGTACGGAAGCAGACAGGTAGCGAAATATATGTAACACAGAAGCAACATACGTTACCAGTGTAGGTTATGTTATTGTTTGAGTAAAATACAAAACAACAAATGAAAATAAATGGTAGTTTATTATTAAAAAATTATTATTATTACGAACAAAATGGCAAACAATAACGAAACAAGTATAACAGAATCTCTATTAATGAGTGAACCCGAGGCAAACTCAACACCCATTATAAATAATAAAGTGTCATTAGAGGACCTTTTTCTATTAATGAACATACAAAATAATGAATTAAGAGAACAGAGTATTAAGTTTGATGTAAAACTAGATGAGATGAAAAACGAAATCAAAGAACGAAACGATAATTTTGATAAACATTTTAAGGAGTCAAACATGAAAATGAATAAAGTAGATGACAATTCTAAGAGTAAAGTAATAGACAATTTGAACATAAATAAAAACAAGGTAAGTAGTAGTGAAAATTATGATAAAATAAATAAAAATATGGTAATAGGAGATAACAGTGTGGATGTTGGTAGTGATAATGAGATTTTAATGAGAGTAGAGGTTAATGGTGAGGAGATAGTTGTTGATGAGATTGAAAGAGGGGGTAAGGAGAGTTTAAGTGAATACAGTGGGCAGAGGGCAAATTTTCCCAGTGGTAGGAGTGGAGTAAAGACTCCAAAATTGTTGTTTGAGGACGGAGGTTCCTCTAGAATTTATATGGGAGACATGTGGTCTCCAAATGATCCCTTAGTTGTACCTGGTGAAGCCAGGGGGTGTTTTTATGAAGTAGTAGTGCCCTATGCAAATATAGAGAGCGAGAATGCAGCCTGGTGTGAGAGTGTAGAGAGGTATTGTGAGGGATATGGTGAGAGAAAGAGAGAAATAGAGATTTTTAAGATAAGTAGAAAGTATGAAGAGCTTATGGAAAAGTTAGGAATAGAGATGATGTATACTAAAAATAAAAACTTACCTTGTAGTTGAAACTGAGATAGCGGTAGATGATAATGAAAATAATGACTTTATAACGTTCCTAGTGGTGACTAATTATACTGGAGGTGACAGGACAATAACAAATCGTGACAAGTTGTATGATGAATTGATAGGGAATAACCCTATTAATTATGATGGTTTTATAAAATATAAGAATTTAAATGTGTATTATATTAATTATGGTAATGTAATGTATTTAATAAAAAATAAATTGTACAGACCGAAGATAAGATTATTGTTTGACGATGGAGGATAATTATTTTACTGTGTTTATGAACATTTAATTATGTGACAGTGTTTTTGAAATGGACTGTTTATGAACTGATTATGGTAAATGATTAAATGATGATTTTGGATTTATATTTTGTGTATATTAATGTCAGTGTAGTTGTGTATTTTTGATGTTTTTTATGTAAACCATGTACTGTAGAATTTTAAATAATTGAAGAAAGTTTGATTATGAGTTTAAATAATTATAAGATTTAGATTCAAATGGATAATAAATGATTAAACATGTAATATATTTGGATATTGAGAGGTATTGTTATTAGTAGGTGAGGGATGAATTTTCTAATGATTATAGTAAGGTGAAATGTTGTAAAAGAGTTTGGGTAATAATGATCAATAAAGGCATTTGAGTTAGTTAAGCAGAGTCACTGGGAGTTAGATGAAATAAGAATTTGAAGAAAATAATACACAAAGAGGTGTTAGATATTTTAGGGACACAGTAGTTAGTGATTATATGTAGGGAGGTGAGTAATGTGAATGGTAAATATATATTTGTTGATGATGATATTTTGTAGTAAGGGTAGTGGTGTAAGGAGTGATCAGCGTGCGGCGTTGTGGCAGGTGGAGCAATTTGAGTTAAGAGTGTTTGCCGATATTTGGTGGAGGGCAAATGGTTAGGTATGTGTATGGACAGGTAGGGAACACACATCCTAGTACAAAGACGAGCGGTGCCAGAGGATTTAAATGGAATTAGTGAAGGGGTTTATAATTGAGAGAGATTGGTGTCATAATATATAAATATGGTTGTTAGTAGCGGTTGTTAGTAGAAAAAAGGGGTAGTAAGGTTAGATAGACAAATGCCAAAATAAAATATAGATAATAGTGAATAACGGTGTCACCCAAATGAATTGATGAAAGGGTTAGAAAAAGGTAATGTAGTAGAAAGGTTGAATAATAAGTTTGAAATTTTTTTTATAGAATCTAATGATATAATAAATGTTAACTAATCAAAAGTTGAAAAGAGAGTTGATAGAAATGATGTTATAAAGTTTTAATACAAGTTATTTAAATGTGAAATATATAATGTAAATGTAACAATGTTAATGTTTGATGTTCAATGTTTATTATGTTTTTATTATGGTGATAGACCCGCATTAAGGGTGTATAATTATGTAACTTATAGATATTATGATATCTAAAAAATTGTATAATGTAACGCTGAAGCAAAGACAAGGAGATGACCAAATTCCTCCACCAGTTCAGTCTTTGTGAAGGCACCTGGGCGCCGCAGTCCAGTGGGGGTACAATAGTGTGTGTGGCTGGGAGGTGCTACAGGGGTAGCAACGACAACAAATATTAAATGTTAAAGAAATAATAGTGATATTGGTGTTGGTTATCAAGTATATAATTATGATTCTGTTGTAAGGAAATATAAGTATAAAGGAAAATGAGTAAAGAAAATATAAAGAGTTTTGAAGTTGTTTGCCATGATAGGTATATGTTTCGATTTTATATGAAGTAAAATAATAAAGATAGTGGTTATTGCTTGAAAAATTAAAATTTGTTTTATGTTTAGTATAATAATATGTTTTCTTATGGTAAAGAGGGTGAATAATATTGACTGGAGTCAGGGAATTTTAATAAATGCAGGAATGTTGAAAAGTGGAAATGGATTTTTCCGTCTTAAATCTTGTCTTTTGTTATGTGAAAACTTATTAATTAAGGGAACCAATGTCTAGTAACATAAACCAATGCATCTAAGGGGAGACATATCAGTTGTAGGTATGGACATAGATAAGACCACTATTTTAAAATTTTGTATTGCATGTTTCAGAGTTTGATGGTGTTGTGACGGCGGTCCTGAGCTGACCGTTGCGTCAGAGCAGAAGCGTTAGGTGCCTCATGGCCTTATGGTGTTGGGATCTCTCCTGAGAAATCCACTAAGGTCAGACAGGTACGATCAGCATCATTGGACCAAGGGTAAGTGATTATAAATTTTTTTGTTGTATAAACACTACAGGGGGTTGTGGCGACATATCTGGGCTGATCCTTTTAGAACGTGTGAATGGGTCAATGAAAGTTTTTATGCTTCAGCATAAAACCTTTCATTGAGGGGGTTTTGTAACAGGACAAAAAGCCTGTTTTCATAATTATGGTGTTCAAGGATTTTGCATTGTATTTTTTTATTGTATTCAAGCTTATAAAACATGGTTAGGTCAACTTCCCCTATGTCTACATAAACGACGCAGTTTCATCGATACAAGTGATCTCAAGGCCGAGAGCGTACGTGCGAAATGAAATGTATTCAATGGCTGTCCTGGTCGACAAAAGCAAATTGGTATGACAAAATATGACACACGTCACAGCGATGACGATAAACAATGCCGTCAGCTGCTGCAGACAAAGGGTTGATCACAATTAATCCCCACCACCTGTCGACAATACGACAAAGATGTCGGCCCACTCTGCAGAACTTTGTCATGGCGACAACACGTAAAATTTTCTCTGGCCCAAAAATAGCCAGTTAAAGTGTTCATTTAAATCAAAATGTATTAAAAAACCAATAGTGAGCAATTAACAGTGATCATTATGTAAATTCAGTGAAAGAACAGACGAAAAAACAGACAGTACAACCAACAACTAGGTACGCCAACCAACGGCCAGATCATGGAGAACGTCTGAACTGCAGAACAACAACCATCAGGAAAGTCCTAATTCTTATTATTTTACCAAAATTAGAGCTCTAAATACAAACAAACAAAAATTTAAATGCACCAAAAAAAATATCTGTAACAACAGTATGAGAGAGAGAGAGAGAGAGAGAGAGAGAGAGAGAGAGAGAGAGAGAGAGAGAGAGAGAGAGAGAGAGAGAGAGAGAATGCTGGCTACCATTAGACTAGACATTGGTTTATGTGGTATAAAAGGGGTTATACAAGCTAAATGAATAATTAAGATCGCAATTGCAATATATAATGTTTCTTTTGTACTATTATGTTCAAGTACGCAATATAGAAAACAAGAATGATAATTGATGAGGAATAGCGGAACTGCATAGCCGCCATTTTGTGTAATATGACTCCAATTTAATTCAACCATTTGTAATGTAACTGAGCAATTATAGAGAATATTAAACCAGTGTGTTATCATAAACCAATGTGTATGAATCGTTATTTCAATAACCCAGACTGTTTCCGTCTCTTGTTTAACGATGCCTTGGAACCCTTAGGTGTAAATAAAATATCCAATGTTGACGATCTGAGCATGTGGCTACCGGAAGTATGGTACATCAAACACGAGGTATGCAAATAAAATATAATTTTATTGTATGTATTGATAATTGTATTTATCAAAAGAAGGTTATTAGTAACAATAGCGCCCGAACAGGGACTTTATATAATAAAGTATTTTATATAAATGTACCAGAGTACGGAAGCAGACAGGTAGCGAAATATATGTAACACAGAAGCAACATACGTTACCAGTGTAGGTTATGTTATTGTTTGAGTAAAATACAAAACAAAAAATGAAAATAAATGGTAGTTTATTATTAAAAAATTATTATTATTACGAACAAAATGGCAAACAATAACGAAACAAGTATAACAGAATCTCTATTAATGAGTGAACCCGAGGCAAACTCAACACCCATTATAAATAATAAAGTGTCATTAGAGGACCTTTTTCTATTAATGAACATACAAAATAATGAATTAAGAGAACAGAGTATTAAGTTTGATGTAAAACTAGATGAGATGAAAAACGAAATCAAAGAACGAAACGATAATTTTGATAAACATTTTAAGGAGTCAAACATGAAAATGAATAAAGTAGATGACAATTCTAAGAGTAAAGTAATAGACAATTTGAACATAAATAAAAACAAGGTAAGTAGTAGTGAAAATTATGATAAAATAAATAAAAATATGGTAATAGGAGATAACAGTGTGGATGTTGGTAGTGATAATGAGATTTTAATGAGAGTAGAGGTTAATGGTGAGGAGATAGTTGTTGATGAGATTGAAAGAGGGGTTAAGAGAGTTTAAGTGAATACAGTGGGCAGAGGGCAAATTTTCCCAGTGGTAGGAGTGGAGTAAAGACTCCAAAATTGTTGTTTGAGGACGAAGGTTCCTCTAGAATTTATATGGGAGACATGTGGTCTCCAAATGATCCCTTAGTTGTACCTGGTGAAGCCAGGGGGTGTTTTTATGAAGTAGTAGTGCCCTATGCAAATATAGAGAGAGAGAATGCAGCCTGGTGTGAGAGTGTAGAGAGGTATTGTGAGGGATATGGTGAGAGAAAGAGAGAAATAGAGATTTTTAAGATAAGTAGAAAGTATGAAGAGCTTATGGAAAAGTTAGGAATAGAGATGATGTATACTAAAAATAAAAACTTACCTTGTAGTTGAAACTGAGATAGCGGTAGATGATAATGAAAATAATGACTTTATAACGTACCTAATGGTGACTAATTATACTGGAGGTGACAGGACAATAACAAATCGTGACAAGTTGTATGATGAATTGATAGGGAATAACCCTATTAATTATGATGGTTTTATAAAATATAAGAATTTAAATGTGTATTATATTAATGATGGTAATGTAATGTATTTAATAAAAAATAAATTGTACAGACCGAAGATAAGATTATTGTTTGACGATGGAGGATAATTATTTTACTGTGTTTATGAACATTTAATTATGTGACAGTGTTTTTGAAATGGACTGTTTATGAACTGATTATGGTAAATGATTAAATGATGATTTGGATTTATATTTTGTGTATATTAATGTCAGTGTAGTTGTGTATTTTTGATGTTTTTTATGTAAACCATGTACTGTAGAATTTTAAATAATTGAAGAAAGTTTGATGATGAGTTTAAATAATTATGAGATTTAGATTCAAATGGATAATAAATGATTAAACATGTAATATATTTGGATATTGAGAGGTATTGTTATTAGTAGGTGAGGGATGAATTTTCTAATGATTATAGTAAGGTGAAATGTTGTAAAAGAGTTTGGGTAATAATGATCAATAAAGGCATTTGAGTTAGTTAAGCAGAGTCATTGGGAGTTAGATGAAATAAGAATTTGAAGAAAATAATACACAAAGAGGTGTTAGATATTTTAGGGACACAGTAGTTAGTGATTATATGTAGGGAGGTGAGTAATGTGAATGGTAAATATATATTTGTTGATGATGATATTTTGTAGTAAGGGTAGTGGTGTAAGGAGTGATCAGCGTGCGGCGTGGCAAGAGACCAGCGTGCGGCGTTGTGGCAGGCGGAGCAATTTGAGTTAGAGTGTTTGCCGATATTTGGTGGAGGGCAAATGGTTAGGTATGTGTATGGACAGGTAGGGAACACACATCCTAGTACAAAGACGAGTGGTGCCAGAGGATTTAAATGGAATTAGTGAAGGGGTTTATAATTGAGAGAGATTGGTGTCATAATATATAAATATGGTTGTTAGTAGCGGTTATATATTATGATATCTAAAAAATTGTATAACGTAACGCTGAAGCAAATACAAGGAGATGACCAAATTCCTCCACCAGTTCAGTCTTTGTGAAGGCACCTGGGCGCCGCAGTCCAGTGGGGGTACAATAGTGTGTGTGGCTGGGAGGTTGCTACAGGGGTAGCAACGACAACAAATATTAAATGTTAAAGAAATAATAGTGATATTGGTGTTGGTTATCAAGTATATAATTATGATTCTGTTGTAAGGAAATATAAGTATAAAGGAAAATGAGTAAAGAAAATATAAAGAGTTTTGAAGTTGTTTGCTATGATAGGTATATGTTTCGATTTTATATGAAGTAAAATAATAAAGATAGTGGTTATTGCTTGAAAAATTAAAATTTTTTTTATGTTTAGTATAATAATATGTTTTCTTATGGTAAAGAGGGTGAATAATATTGACTGGAGTCAGGGAATTTTAATAAATGCAGGAATGTTGAAAAGTGGAAATGGATTTTTTGTCTTAAATCTTGTCTTTTGTTATGTGAAAACTTATTAATTAAGGGAACCAATGTCTAGTAACATAAACCAATGCATCTAAGGGGAGACATATCAGTTGTAGGTATGGAGATAGATAAGACCACTATTTTAAAATTTTGTATTGCATGTTTCAGAGTTTGATGGTGTTGTGATGGCGGTCCTGAGCTGACCATTGCGTCAGAGCAGAAGCGTTAGGTGCCTCATGGCCTTATGGTGTTGGGATCTCTCCTGAGAAATCCACTAAGGTCAGACAGGTACGATCAGCATCATTGGACCAAGGGTAAGTGATTATAAATTTTTTTGTTGTATAAACACTACAGGGGGTTGTGGCGACATATCTGCGCTGGGGGTTTTGTAACAGGACAAAAAGCCTGTTTTCATAATTATGGTGTTCAAGGATTTTGCATTGTATTTTTTTATTGTATTCAAGCTTATAAAACATGGTTAGGTCAACTTCCCCTATGTCTACATAAACGACGCAGTTTCATCGATACAAGTCATCTCACGGCCGAGAGCGTACGTGCAAAATAATGAAACGTATTCAATGGCTGTCCTGGTCGACAAAAGCAAATTGGTATGACAAATTATGACACACGTCACAGCGATGACGATAAACAATGCCGTCAGCTGCTGCAGACAAAGGGTTGATCACAATTAATCCCCACCACCTGTCAACAATACGACAAAGATGTCGGCCCACTCTGCAGAACTTTGTCATGGCGACAACATGTAAAATTTTCTCTGGCCCAAAAATAGCCAGTTAAAGTGTTCATTTAAATCAAAATGTATTAAAAAACCAATAGTGAGCAATTAACAGTGATCATTATGTAAATTCAGTGAAAGAACAGACGAAAAAACAGACAGTACGACCAACAACTAAGTACGCCAACCAACGGCCAGATCATGGAGAACGTCTGAACTGCAGAACAACAACCATCAGGAAAGTCCTAATTCTTATTATTTTACCAAAATTAGAGCTCTAAATACAAACAAACAAAAATTTAAATGCACCAAAAAAAATATCTGTAACGAGAGAGAGAGAGAGAGAGAGAGAGAGAGAGAGAGAGAGAGAGAGAGAGAGAGAGAGAGAGAGAGAGAGAATGCTGGCTACCATTAGACTAGACATTGGTTTATGTGGTATAAAAGGGGTTATACAAGCTAAATGAATAAATAAGATCGCAATTGCAATATATAATGTTTCTTTTGTACTATTATGTTCAAGTACGCAATATAGAAAACAAGAATGATAATTGATGAGGAATAGCGGAACTGTATAGCCGCCATTTTGTGTAATATGACTCCAATTTAATTCAACCATTTGTAATGTAACTGAGCAATTATAGAGAATATTAAACCAGTGTGTTATCATAAACCAATGTGTATGAATCGTTATTTCAATAACCCAGACTGCTTCCGTCTCTTGTTTAACGATGCCTTGGAACCCTTAGGTGTAAATAAAATATCCAATGTTGACGATCTGAGCATGTGGCTACTGGAAGTATGGTACATCAAACACGAGGTATGCAAATAAAATATAATTTTATTGTATGTATTGATAATTGTATTTATCAAAAGAAGGTTATTAGTAACAATAGCGCCCGAACAGGGACTTTATATAATAAAGTATTTTATATAAATGTACCAGAGTACGGAAGCAGACAGGTAGCGAAATATATGTAACACAGAAGCAACATAGGTTACCAGTGTAGGTTATGTTATTGTTTGAGTAAAATACAAAACAACAAATGAAAATAAATGGTAGTTTATTATTAAAAAATTATTATTATTACGAACAAAATGGCAAACAATAACGAAACAAGTATAACAGAATCTCTATTAATGAGTGAACCCGAGGCAAACTCAACACCCATTATAAATAATAAAGTGTCATTAGAGGACCTTTTTCTATTAATGAACATACAAAATAATGAATTAAGAGAACAGAGTATTAAGTTTGATGTAAAACTAGATGAGATGAAAAACGAAATCAAAGAACGAAACGATAATTTTGATAAACATTTTAAGGAGTCAAACATGAAAATGAATAAAGTAGATGACAATTCTAAGAGTAAAGTAATAGACAATTTGAACATAAATAAAGACAAGGTAAGTAGTAGTGAAAATTATGATAAAATAAATAAAAATATGGTAATAGGAGATAACAGTGTGGATGTTGGTAGTGATAATGAGATTTTAATGAGAGTAGAGGTTAATGGTGAGGAGATAGTTGTTGATGAGATTGAAAGAGGGGGTAAGGAGAGTTTAAGTGAATACAGTGGGCAGAGGGCAAATTTTCCCAGTGGTAGGAGTGGAGTAAAGACTCCAAAATTGTTGTTTGAGGACGAAGGTTCCTCTAGAATTTATATGGGAGACATGTGGTCTCCAAATGATCCCTTAGTTGTACCTGGTGAAGCCAGGGGGTGTTTTTATGAAGTAGTAGTGCCCTATGCAAATATAGAGAGAGAGAATGCAGCCTGGTGTGAGAGTGTAGAGAGGTATTGTGAGGGATATGGTGAGAGAAAGAGAGAAATAGAGATTTTTAAGATAAGTAGAAAGTATGAAGAGCTTATGGAAAAGTTAGGAATAGAGATGATGTATACTAAAAATAAAAACTTACCTTGTAGTTGAAACTGAGATAGCGGTAGATGATAATGAAAATAATGACTTTATAACGTACCTAATGGTGACTAATTATACTGGAGGTGACAGGACAATAACAAATCGTGACAAGTTGTATGATGAATTGATAGGGAATAACCCTATTAATTATGATGGTTTTATAAAATATAAGAATTTAAATGTGTATTATATTAATGATGGTAATGTAATGTATTTAATAAAAAATAAATTGTACAGACCGAAGATAAGATTATTGTTTGACGATGGAGGATAATTATTTTACTGTGTTTATGAACATTTAATTATGTGACAGTGTTTTTGAAATGGACTGTTTATGAACTGATTATGGTAAATGATTAAATGATGATTTGGATTTATATTTTGTGTATATTAATGTCAGTGTAGTTGTGTATTTTTGATGTTTTTTATGTAAACCATGTACTGTAGAATTTTAAATAATTGAAGAAAGTTTGATGATGAGTTTAAATAATTATGAGATTTAGATTCAAATGGATAATAAATGATTAAACATGTAATATATTTGGATATTGAGAGGTATTGTTATTAGTAGGTGAGGGATGAATTTTCTAATGATTATAGTAAGGTGAAATGTTGTAAAAGAGTTTGGGTAATAATGATCAATAAAGGCATTTGAGTTAGTTAAGCAGAGTCATTGGGAGTTAGATGAAATAAGAATTTGAAGAAAATAATACACAAAGAGGTGTTAGATATTTTAGGGACACAGTAGTTAGTGATTATATGTAGGGAGGTGAGTAATGTGAATGGTAAATATATATTTGTTGATTATGATATTTTGTAGTAAGGGTAGTGGTGTAAAGAGTGATCAGCGTGCGGCGTGGCAAGAGACCAGCGTGCGGCGTTGTGGCAGGCGGAGCAATTTGAGTTAGAGTGTTTGCCGATATTTGGTGGAGGGCAAATGGTTAGGTATGTGTATGGACAGGTAGGGAACACACATCCTAGTACAAAGACGAGCGGTGCCAGAGGATTTAAATGGAATTAGTGAAGGGGTTTATAATTGAGAGAGATTGGTGTCATAATATATAAATATGGTTGTTAGTAGCGGTTATATATTATGATATCTAAAAAATTGTATAACGTAACGCTGAAGCAAATACAAGGAGATGACCAAATTCCTCCACCAGTTCAGTCTTTGTGAAGGCACCTGGGCGCCGCAGTCCAGTGGGGGTACAATAGTGTGTGTGGCTGGGAGGTTGCTACAGGGGTAGCAACGACAACAAATATTAAATGTTAAAGAAATAATAGTGATATTGGTGTTGGCTATCAAGTATATAATTATGATTCTGTTGTAAGGAAATATAAGTATAAAGGAAAATGAGTAAAGAAAATATAAAGAGTTTTGAAGTTGTTTGCTATGATAGGTATATGTTTCGATTTTATATGAAGTAAAATAATAAAGATAGTGGTTATTGCTTGGAAAATTAAAATTTGTTTTATGTTTAGTATAATAATATGTTTTCTTATAGTAAAGAGGGTGAATAATATTGACTGGAGTCAGGGAATTTTAATAAATGCAGGAATGTTGAAAAGTGGAAATGGATTTTTTGTCTTAAATCTTGTCTTTTGTTATGTGAAAACTTATTAATTAAGGGAACCAATGTCTAGTAACATAAACCAATGCATCTAAGGGGAGACATATCAGTTGTAGGTATGGAGATAGATAAGACCACTATTTTAAAATTTTGTATTGCATGTTTCAGAGTTTGATGGTGTTGTGATGGCGGTCCTGAGCTGACCATTGCGTCAGAGCAGAAGCGTTAGGTGCCTCATGGCCTTATGGTGTTGGGATCTCTCCTGAGAAATCCACTAAGGTCAGACAGGTACGATCAGCATCATTGGACCAAGGGTAAGTGATTATAAATTTTTTTGTTGTATAAACACTACAGGGGGTTGTGGCGACATATCTGGGCTGATCCTTTTAGAACGTGTGAATGGGTCAATGAAAGTTTTTATGCTTCGGCATAAAACCTTTCATTGAGGGGGTTTTGTAACAGGACAAAAAGCCTGTTTTCATAATTATGGTGTTCAAGGATTTTGCATTGTATTTTTTTATTGTATTCAAGCTTATAAAACATGGTTAGGTCAACTTCCCCTATGTCTACATAAACGACGCAGTTTCATCGAGACAAGTCATCTCACGGCCGAGAGCGTACGTGCGAAATGAAACGTATTCAATGGCTGTCCTGGTCGACAAAAGCAAATTGGTATGACAAATTATGACACACGTCACAGCGATGACGATAAACAATGCCGTCAGCTGCTGCAGACAAAGGGTTGATCACAATTAATCCCCACCACCTGTCAACAATACGACAAAGATGTCGGCCCACTCTGCAGAACTTTGTCATGGCGACAACATGTAAAATTTTCTCTGGCCCAAAAATAGCCAGTTAAAGTGTTCATTTAAATCAAAATGTATTAAAAAACCAATAGTGAGCAATTAACAGTGATCATTATGTAAATTCAGTGAAAGAACAGACGAAAAAACAGACAGTACGACCAACAACTAAGTACGCCAACCAACGGCCAGATCATGGAGAACGTCTGAACTGCAGAACAACAACCATCAGGAAAGTCCTAATTCTTATTATTTTACCAAAATTAGAGCTCTAAATACAAACAAACAAAAATTTAAATGCACCAAAAAAAATATCTGTAGACGAGAGAGAGAGAGAGAGAGAGAGAGAGAGAGAGAATGCTGGCTACCATTAGACTAGACATTGGTTTATGTGGTATAAAAGGGGTTATACAAGCTAAATGAATAAATAAGATCGCAATTGCAATATATAATGTTTCTTTTGTACTATTATGTTCAAGTACGCAATATAGAAAACAAGAATGATAACTGATGAGGAATAGCGGAACTGCATAGCCGCCATTTTGTGTAATATGACTCCAATTTAATTCAACCATTTGTAATGTAACTGAGCAATTATAGAGAATATTAAACCAGTGTGTTATCATAAACCAATGTGTATGAATCGTTATTTCAATAACCCAGACTGCTTCCGTCTCTTGTTTAACGATGCCTTGGAACCCTTAGGTGTAAATAAAATATCCAATGTTGACGATCTGAGCATGTGGCTACCGGAAGTATGGTACATCAAACACGAGGTATGCAAATAAAATATAATTTTATTGTATGTATTGATAATTGTATTTATCAAAAGAAGGTTATTAGTAACAATAGCGCCCCGAACAGGGACTTTATATAATAAAGTATTTTATATAAATGTACCAGAGTACGGAAGCAGACAGGTAGCGAAATATATGTAACACAGAAGCAACATAGGTTACCAGTGTAGGTTATGTTATTGTTTGAGTAAAATACAAAACAACAAATGAAAATAAATGGTAGTTTATTATTAAAAAATTATTATTATTACGAACAAAATGGCAAACAATAACGAAACAAGTATAACAGAATCTCTATTAATGAGTGAACCCGAGGCAAACTCAACACCCATTATAAATAATAAAGTGTCATTAGAGGACCTTTTTCTATTAATGAACATACAAAATAATGAATTAAGAGAACAGAGTATTAAGTTTGATGTAAAACTAGATGAGATGAAAAACGAAATCAAAGAACGAAACGATAATTTTGATAAACATTTTAAGGAGTCAAACATGAAAATGAATAAAGTAGATGACAATTCTAAGAGTAAAGTAATAGACAATTTGAACATAAATAAAAACAAGGTAAGTAGTAGTGAAAATTATGATAAAATAAATAAAAATATGGTAATAGGAGATAACAGTGTGGATGTTGGTAGTGATAATGAGATTTTAATGAGAGTAGAGGTTAATGGTGAGGAGATAGTTGTTGATGAGATTGAAAGAGGGGTTAAGAGAGTTTAAGTGAATACAGTGGGCAGAGGGCAAATTTTCCCAGTGGTAGGAGTGGAGTAAAGACTCCAAAATTGTTGTTTGAGGACGAAGGTTCCTCTAGAATTTATATGGGAGACATGTGGTCTCCAAATGATCCCTTAGTTGTACCTGGTGAAGCCAGGGGGTGTTTTTATGAAGTAGTAGTGCCCTATGCAAATATAGAGAGAGAGAATGCAGCCTGGTGTGAGAGTGTAGAGAGGTATTGTGAGGGATATGGTGAGAGAAAGAGAGAAATAGAGATTTTTAAGATAAGTAGAAAGTATGAAGAGCTTATGGAAAAGTTAGGAATAGAGATGATGTATACTAAAAATAAAAACTTACCTTGTAGTTGAAACTGAGATAGCGGTAGATGATAATGAAAATAATGACTTTATAACGTACCTAATGGTGACTAATTATACTGGAGGTGACAGGACAATAACAAATCGTGACAAGTTGTATGATGAATTGATAGGGAATAACCCTATTAATTATGATGGTTTTATAAAATATAAGAATTTAAATGTGTATTATATTAATGATGGTAATGTAATGTATTTAATAAAAAATAAATTGTACAGACCGAAGATAAGATTATTGTTTGACGATGGAGGATAATTATTTTACTGTGTTTATGAACATTTAATTATGTGACAGTGTTTTTGAAATGGACTGTTTATGAACTGATTATGGTAAATGATTAAATGATGATTTGGATTTATATTTTGTGTATATTAATGTCAGTGTAGTTGTGTATTTTTGATGTTTTTTATGTAAACCATGTACTGTAGAATTTTAAATAATTGAAGAAAGTTTGATGATGAGTTTAAATAATTATGAGATTTAGATTCAAATGGATAATAAATGATTAAACATGTAATATATTTGGATATTGAGAGGTATTGTTATTAGTAGGTGAGGGATGAATTTTCTAATGATTATAGTAAGGTGAAATGTTGTAAAAGAGTTTGGGTAATAATGATCAATAAAGGCATTTGAGTTAGTTAAGCAGAGTCATTGGGAGTTAGATGAAATAAGAATTTGAAGAAAATAATACACAAAGAGGTGTTAGATATTTTAGGGACACAGTAGTTAGTGATTATATGTAGGGAGGTGAGTAATGTGAATGGTAAATATATATTTGTTGATGATGATATTTTGTAGTAAGGGTAGTGGTGTAAGGAGTGATCAGCGTGCGGCGTGGCAAGAGACCAGCGTGCGGCGTTGTGGCAGGCGGAGCAATTTGAGTTAGAGTGTTTTGCCGATATTTGGTGGAGGGCAAATGGTTAGGTATGTGTATGGACAGGTAGGGAACACACATCCTAGTACAAAGACGAGCGGTGCCAGAGGATTTAAATGGAATTAGTGAAGGGGTTTATAATTGAGAGAGATTGGTGTCATAATATATAAATATGGTTGTTAGTAGCGGTTATATATTATGATATCTAAAAAATTGTATAACGTAACGCTGAAGCAAATACAAGGAGATGACCAAATTCCTCCACCAGTTCAGTCTTTGTGAAGGCACCTGGGCGCCGCAGTCCAGTGGGGGTACAATAGTGTGTGTGGCTGGGAGGTTGCTACAAAGGTTGCAACGACAACAAATATTAAATGTTAAAGAAATAATAGTGATATTGGTGTTGGTTATCAAGTATATAATTATGATTCTGTTGTAAGGAAATATAAGTATAAAGGAAAATGAGTAAAGAAAATATAAAGAGTTTTGAAGTTGTTTGCTATGATAGGTATATGTTTCGATTTTATATGAAGTAAAATAATAAAGATAGTGGTTATTGCTTGAAAAATTAAAATTTGTTTTATGTTTAGTATAATAATATGTTTTCTTATGGTAAAGAGGGTGAATAATATTGACTGGAGTCAGGGAATTTTAATAAATGCAGGAATGTTGAAAAGTGGAAATGGATTTTTTGTCTTAAATCTTGTCTTTTGTTATGTGAAAACTTATTAATTAAGGGAACCAATGTCTAGTAACATAAACCAATGCATCTAAGGGGAGACATATCAGTTGTAGGTATGGAGATAGATAAGACCACTATTTTAAAATTTTGTATTGCATGTTTCAGAGTTTGATGGTGTTGTGATGGCGGTCCTGAGCTGACCATTGCGTCAGAGCAGAAGCGTTAGGTGCCTCATGGCCTTATGGTGTTGGGATCTCTCCTGAGAAATCCACTAAGGTCAGACAGGTACGATCAGCATCATTGGACCAAGGGTAAGTGATTATAAATTTTTTTGTTGTATAAACACTACAGGGGGTTGTGGCGACATATCTGGGCTGATCCTTTTAGAACGTGTGAATGGGTCAATGAAAGTTTTTATGCTTCGGCATAAAACCTTTCATTGAGGGGGTTTTGTAACAGGACAAAAAGCCTGTTTTCATAATTATGGTGTTCAAGGATTTTGCATTGTATTTTTTTTATTGTATTCAAGCTTATAAAACATGGTTAGGTCAACTTCCCCTATGTCTACATAAACGACGCAGTTTCATCGATACAAGTCATCTCACGGCCGAGAGCGTACGTGCAAAATGAAACGTATTCAATGGCTGTCCTGGTCGACAAAAGCAAATTGGTATGACAAATTATGACACACGTCACAGCGATGACGATAAACAATGCCGTCAGCTGCTGCAGACAAAGGGTTGATCACAATTAATCCCCACCACCTGTCAACAATACGACAAAGATGTCGGCCCACTCTGCAGAACTTTGTCATGGCGACAACATGTAAAATTTTCTCTGGCCCAAAATTAGCCAGTTAAAGTGTTCATTTAAATCAAAATGTATTAAAAAACCAATAGTGAGCAATTAACAGTGATCATTATGTAAATTCAGTGAAAGAACAGACGAAAAAACAGACAGTACGACCAACAACTAAGTACGCCAACCAACGGCCAGATCATGGAGAACGTCTGAACTGCAGAACAACAACCATCAGGAAAGTCCTAATTCTTATTATTTTTACCAAAATTAGAGCTCTAAATACAAACAAACAAAAATTTAAATGCACCAAAAAAAATATCTGTAACGAGAGAGAGAGAGAGAGAGAGAGAGAGAGAGAGAGAGAGAGAGAGAGAGAGAGAGAGAGAGAGAGAGAGAGAGAGAGAGAATGCTGGCTACCATTAGACTAGACATTGGTTTATGTGGTATAAAAGGGGTTATACAAGCTAAATGAATAAATAAGATCGCAATTGCAATATATAATGTTTCTTTTGTACTATTATGTTCAAGTACGCAATATAGAAAACAAGAATGATAACTGATGAGGAATAGCGGAACTGCATAGCCGCCATTTTGTGTAATATGACTCCAATTTAATTCAACCATTTGTAATGTAACTGAGCAATTATAGAGAATATTAAACCAGTGTGTTATCATAAACCAATGTGTATGAATCGTTATTTCAATAACCCAGACTGCTTCCGTCTCTTGTTTAACGATGCCTTGGAACCCTTAGGTGTAAATAAAATATCCAATGTTGACGATCTGAGCATGTGGCTACCGGAAGTATGGTACATCAAACACGAGGTATGCAAATAAAATATAATTTTATTGTATGTATTGATAATTGTATTTATCAAAAGAAGGTTATTAGTAACAATAGCGCCCGAACAGGGACTTTATATAATAAAGTATTTTATATAAATGTACCAGAGTACGGAAGCAGACAGGTAGCGAAATATATGTAACACAGAAGCAACATAGGTTACCAGTGTAGGTTATGTTATTGTTTGAGTAAAATACAAAACAACAAATGAAAATAAATGGTAGTTTATTATTAAAAAATTATTATTATTACGAACAAAATGGCAAACAATAACGAAACAAGTATAACAGAATCTCTATTAATGAGTGAACCCGAGGCAAACTCAACACCCATTATAAATAATAAAGTGTCATTAGAGGACCTTTTTCTATTAATGAACATACAAAATAATGAATTAAGAGAACAGAGTATTAAGTTTGATGTAAAACTAGATGAGATGAAAAACGAAATCAAAGAACGAAACGATAATTTTGATAAACATTTTAAGGAGTCAAACATGAAAATGAATAAAGTAGATGACAATTCTAAGAGTAAAGTAATAGACAATTTGAACATAAATAAAGACAAGGTAAGTAGTAGTGAAAATTATGATAAAATAAATAAAAATATGGTAATAGGAGATAACAGTGTGGATGTTGGTAGTGATAATGAGATTTTAATGAGAGTAGAGGTTAATGGTGAGGAGATAGTTGTTGATGAGATTGAAAGAGGGGGTAAGGAGAGTTTAAGTGAATACAGTGGGCAGAGGGCAAATTTTCCCAGTGGTAGGAGTGGAGTAAAGACTCCAAAATTGTTGTTTGAGGACGAAGGTTCCTCTAGAATTTATATGGGAGACATGTGGTCTCCAAATGATCCCTTAGTTGTACCTGGTGAAGCCAGGGGGTGTTTTTATGAAGTAGTAGTGCCCTATGCAAATATAGAGAGAGAGAATGCAGCCTGGTGTGAGAGTGTAGAGAGGTATTGTGAGGGATATGGTGAGAGAAAGAGAGAAATAGAGATTTTTAAGATAAGTAGAAAGTATGAAGAGCTTATGGAAAAGTTAGGAATAGAGATGATGTATACTAAAAATAAAAACTTACCTTGTAGTTGAAACTGAGATAGCGGTAGATGATAATGAAAATAATGACTTTATAACGTACCTAATGGTGACTAATTATACTGGAGGTGACAGGACAATAACAAATCGTGACAAGTTGTATGATGAATTGATAGGGAATAACCCTATTAATTATGATGGTTTTATAAAATATAAGAATTTAAATGTGTATTATATTAATGATGGTAATGTAATGTATTTAATAAAAAATAAATTGTACAGACCGAAGATAAGATTATTGTTTGACGATGGAGGATAATTATTTTACTGTGTTTATGAACATTTAATTATGTGACAGTGTTTTTGAAATGGACTGTTTATGAACTGATTATGGTAAATGATTAAATGATGATTTGGATTTATATTTTGTGTATATTAATGTCAGTGTAGTTGTGTATTTTTGATGTTTTTTATGTAAACCATGTACTGTAGAATTTTAAATAATTGAAGAAAGTTTGATGATGAGTTTAAATAATTATGAGATTTAGATTCAAATGGATAATAAATGATTAAACATGTAATATATTTGGATATTGAGAGGTATTGTTATTAGTAGGTGAGGGATGAATTTTCTAATGATTATAGTAAGGTGAAATGTTGTAAAAGAGTTTGGGTAATAATGATCAATAAAGGCATTTGAGTTAGTTAAGCAGAGTCATTGGGAGTTAGATGAAATAAGAATTTGAAGAAAATAATACACAAAGAGGTGTTAGATATTTTAGGGACACAGTAGTTAGTGATTATATGTAGGGAGGTGAGTAATGTGAATGGTAAATATATATTTGTTGATTATGATATTTTGTAGTAAGGGTAGTGGTGTAAAGAGTGATCAGCGTGCGGCGTGGCAAGAGACCAGCGTGCGGCGTTGTGGCAGGCGGAGCAATTTGAGTTAGAGTGTTTGCCGATATTTGGTGGAGGGCAAATGGTTAGGTATGTGTATGGACAGGTAGGGAACACACATCCTAGTACAAAGACGAGCGGTGCCAGAGGATTTAAATGGAATTAGTGAAGGGGTTTATAATTGAGAGAGATTGGTGTCATAATATATAAATATGGTTGTTAGTAGCGGTTATATATTATGATATCTAAAAAATTGTATAACGTAACGCTGAAGCAAATACAAGGAGATGACCAAATTCCTCCACCAGTTCAGTCTTTGTGAAGGCACCTGGGCGCCGCAGTCCAGTGGGGGTACAATAGTGTGTGTGGCTGGGAGGTTGCTACAGGGGTAGCAACGACAACAAATATTAAATGTTAAAGAAATAATAGTGATATTGGTGTTGGTTATCAAGTATATAATTATGATTCTGTTGTAAGGAAATATAAGTATAAAGGAAAATGAGTAAAGAAAATATAAAGAGTTTTGAAGTTGTTTGCTATGATAGGTATATGTTTCGATTTTATATGAAGTAAAATAATAAAGATAGTGGTTATTGCTTGGAAAATTAAAATTTGTTTTATGTTTAGTATAATAATATGTTTTCTTATGGTAAAGAGGGTGAATAATATTGACTGGAGTCAGGGAATTTTAATAAATGCAGGAATGTTGAAAAGTGGAAATGGATTTTTTGTCTTAAATCTTGTCTTTTGTTATGTGAAAACTTATTAATTAAGGGAACCAATGTCTAGTAACATAAACCAATGCATCTAAGGGGAGACATATCAGTTGTAGGTATGGAGATAGATAAGACCACTATTTTAAAATTTTGTATTGCATGTTTCAGAGTTTGATGGTGTTGTGATGGCGGTCCTGAGCTGACCATTGCGTCAGAGCAGAAGCGTTAGGTGCCTCATGGCCTTATGGTGTTGGGATCTCTCCTGAGAAATCCACTAAGGTCAGACAGGTACGATCAGCATCATTGGACCAAGGGTAAGTGATTATAAATTTTTTTGTTGTATAAACACTACAGGGGGTTGTGGCGACATATCTGGGCTGATCCTTTTAGAACGTGTGAATGGGTCAATGAAAGTTTTTATGCTTCGGCATAAAACCTTTCATTGAGGGGGTTTTGTAACAGGACAAAAAGCCTGTTTTCATAATTATGGTGTTCAAGGATTTTGCATTGTATTTTTTTATTGTATTCAAGCTTATAAAACATGGTTAGGTCAACTTCCCCTATGTCTACATAAACGACGCAGTTTCATCGAGACAAGTCATCTCACGGCCGAGAGCGTACGTGCGAAATGAAACGTATTCAATGGCTGTCCTGGTCGACAAAAGCAAATTGGTATGACAAATTATGACACACGTCACAGCGATGACGATAAACAATGCCGTCAGCTGCTGCAGACAAAGGGTTGATCACAATTAATCCCCACCACCTGTCAACAATACGACAAAGATGTCGGCCCACTCTGCAGAACTTTGTCATGGCGACAACATGTAAAATTTTCTCTGGCCCAAAAATAGCCAGTTAAAGTGTTCATTTAAATCAAAATGTATTAAAAAACCAATAGTGAGCAATTAACAGTGATCATTATGTAAATTCAGTGAAAGAACAGACGAAAAAACAGACAGTACGACCAACAACTAAGTACGCCAACCAACGGCCAGATCATGGAGAACGTCTGAACTGCAGAACAACAACCATCAGGAAAGTCCTAATTCTTATTATTATTATTTTACCAAAATTAGAGCTCTAAATACAAACAAACAAAAATTTAAATGCACCAAAAAAAATATCTGTAACGAGAGAGAGAGAGAGAGAGAGAGAGAGAATGCTGGCTACCATTAGACTAGACATTGGTTTATGTGGTATAAAAGGGGTTATACAAGCTAAATGAATAAATAAGATCGCAATTGCAATATATAATGTTTCTTTTGTACTATTATGTTCAAGTACGCAATATAGAAAACAAGAATGATAATTGATGAGGAATAGCGGAACTGCATAGCCGCCATTTTGTGTAATATGACTCCAATTTAATTCAACCATTTGTAATGTAACTGAGCAATTATAGAGAATATTAAACCAGTGTGTTATCATAAACCAATGTGTATGAATCGTTATTTCAATAACCCAGACTGCTTCCGTCTCTTGTTTAACGATGCCTTGGAACCCTTAGGTGTAAATAAAATATCCAATGTTGACGATCTGAGCATGTGGCTACCGGAAGTATGGTACATCAAACACGAGGTATGCAAATAAAATATAATTTTATTGTATGTATTGATAATTGTATTTATCAAAAGAAGGTTATTAGTAACAATAGCGCCCGAACAGGGACTTTATATAATAAAGTATTTTATATAAATGTACCAGAGTACGGAAGCAGACAGGTAGCGAAATATATGTAACACAGAAGCAACATAGGTTACCAGTGTAGGTTATGTTATTGTTTGAGTAAAATACAAAACAACAAATGAAAATAAATGGTAGTTTATTATTAAAAAATTATTATTATTACGAACAAAATGGCAAACAATAACGAAACAAGTATAACAGAATCTCTATTAATGAGTGAACCCGAGGCAAACTCAACACCCATTATAAATAATAAAGTGTCATTAGAGGACCTTTTTCTATTAATGAACATACAAAATAATGAATTAAGAGAACACAGTATTAAGTTTGATGTAAAACTAGATGAGATGAAAAACGAAATCAAAGAACGAAACGATAATTTTGATAAACATTTTAAGGAGTCAAACATGAAAATGAATAAAGTAGATGACAATTCTAAGAGTAAAGTAATAGACAATTTGAACATAAATAAAAACAAGGTAAGTAGTAGTGAAAATTATGATAAAATAAATAAAAATATGGTAATAGGAGATAACAGTGTGGATGTTGGTAGTGATAATGAGATTTTAATGAGAGTAGAGGTTAATGGTGAGGAGATAGTTGTTGATGAGATTGAAAGAGGGGGTAAGGAGAGTTTAAGTGAATACAGTGGGCAGAGGGCAAATTTTCCCAGTGGTAGGAGTGGAGTAAAGACTCCAAAATTGTTGTTTGAGGACGAAGGTTCCTCTAGAATTTATATGGGAGACATGTGGTCTCCAAATGATCCCTTAGTTGTACCTGGTGAAGCCAGGGGGTGTTTTTATGAAGTAGTAGTGCCCTATGCAAATATAGAGAGAGAGAATGCAGCCTGGTGTGAGAGTGTAGAGAGGTATTGTGAGGGATATGGTGAGAGAAAGAGAGAAATAGAGATTTTTAAGATAAGTAGAAAGTATGAAGAGCTTATGGAAAAGTTAGGAATAGAGATGATGTATACTAAAAATAAAAACTTACCTTGTAGTTGAAACTGAGATAGCGGTAGATGATAATGAAAATAATGACTTTATAACGTACCTAATGGTGACTAATTATACTGGAGGTGACAGGACAATAACAAATCGTGACAAGTTGTATGATGAATTGATAGGGAATAACCCTATTAATTATGATGGTTTTATAAAATATAAGAATTTAAATGTGTATTATATTAATGATGGTAATGTAATGTATTTAATAAAAAATAAATTGTACAGACCGAAGATAAGATTATTGTTTGACGATGGAGGATAATTATTTTACTGTGTTTATGAACATTTAATTATGTGACAGTGTTTTTGAAATGGACTGTTTATGAACTGATTATGGTAAATGATTAAATGATGATTTGGATTTATATTTTGTGTATATTAATGTCAGTGTAGTTGTGTATTTTTGATGTTTTTTATGTAAACCATGTACTGTAGAATTTTAAATAATTGAAGAAAGTTTGATGATGAGTTTAAATAATTATGAGATTTAGATTCAAATGGATAATAAATGATTAAACATGTAATATATTTGGATATTGAGAGGTATTGTTATTAGTAGGTGAGGGATGAATTTTCTAATGATTATAGTAAGGTGAAATGTTGTAAAAGAGTTTGGGTAATAATGATCAATAAAGGCATTTGAGTTAGTTAAGCAGAGTCATTGGGAGTTAGATGAAATAAGAATTTGAAGAAAATAATACACAAAGAGGTGTTAGATATTTTAGGGACACAGTAGTTAGTGATTATATGTAGGGAGGTGAGTAATGTGAATGGTAAATATATATTTGTTGATTATGATATTTTGTAGTAAGGGTAGTGGTGTAAAGAGTGATCAGCGTGCGGCGTTGTGGCAGGCGGAGCAATTTGAGTTAGAGTGTTTGCCGATATTTGGTGGAGGGCAAATGGTTAGGTATGTGTATGGACAGGTAGGGAACAAGGTAGGGAACACACATCCTAGTACAAAGACGAGCGGTGCCAGAGGATTTAAATGGAATTAGTGAAGGGGTTTATAATTGAGAGAGATTGGTGTCATAATATATAAATATGGTTGTTAGTAGCGGTTATATATTATGATATCTAAAAAATTGTATAACGTAACGCTGAAGCAAATACAAGGAGATGACCAAATTCCTCCACCAGTTCAGTCTTTGTGAAGGCACCTGGGCGCCGCAGTCCAGTGGGGGTACAATAGTGTGTGTGGCTGGGAGGTTGCTACAGGGGTAGCAACGACAACAAATATTAAATGTTAAAGAAATAATAGTGATATTGGTGTTGGTTATCAAGTATATAATTATGATTCTGTTGTAAGGAAATATAAGTATAAAGGAAAATGAGTAAAGAAAATATAAAGAGTTTTGAAGTTGTTTGCTATGATAGGTATATGTTTCGATTTTATATGAAGTAAAATAATAAAGATAGTGGTTATTGCTTGGAAAATTAAAATTTGTTTTATGTTTAGTATAATAATATGTTTTCTTATGGTAAAGAGGGTGAATAATATTGACTGGAGTCAGGGAATTTTAATAAATGCAGGAATGTTGAAAAGTGGAAATGGATTTTTTGTCTTAAATCTTGTCTTTTGTTATGTGAAAACTTATTAATTAAGGGAACCAATGTCTAGTAACATAAACCAATGCATCTAAGGGGAGACATATCAGTTGTAGGTATGGAGATAGATAAGACCACTATTTTAAAATTTTGTATTGCATGTTTCAGAGTTTGATGGTGTTGTGATGGCGGTCCTGAGCTGACCATTGCGTCAGAGCAGAAGCGTTAGGTGCCTCATGGCCTTATGGTGTTGGGATCTCTCCTGAGAAATCCACTAAGGTCAGACAGGTACGATCAGCATCATTGGACCAAGGGTAAGTGATTATAAATTTTTTTGTTGTATAAACACTACAGGGGGTTGTGGCGACATATCTGGGCTGATCCTTTTAGAACGTGTGAATGGGTCAATGAAAGTTTTTATGCTTCGGCATAAAACCTTTCATTGAGGGGGTTTTGTAACAGGACAAAAAGCCTGTTTTCATAATTATGGTGTTCAAGGATTTTGCATTGTATTTTTTTATTGTATTCAAGCTTATAAAACATGGTTAGGTCAACTTCCCCTATGTCTACATAAACGACGCAGTTTCATCGAGACAAGTCATCTCACGGCCGAGAGCGTACGTGCGAAATGAAACGTATTCAATGGCTGTCCTGGTCGACAAAAGCAAATTGGTATGACAAATTATGACACACGTCACAGCGATGACGATAAACAATGCCGTCAGCTGCTGCAGACAAAGGGTTGATCACAATTAATCCCCACCACCTGTCAACAATACGACAAAGATGTCGGCCCACTCTGCAGAACTTTGTCATGGCGACAACATGTAAAATTTTCTCTGGCCCAAAAATAGCCAGTTAAAGTGTTCATTTAAATCAAAATGTATTAAAAAACCAATAGTGAGCAATTAACAGTGATCATTATGTAAATTCAGTGAAAGAACAGACGAAAAAACAGACAGTACGACCAACAACTAAGTACGCCAACCAACGGCCAGATCATGGAGAACGTCTGAACTGCAGAACAACAACCATCAGGAAAGTCCTAATTCTTATTATTATTATTTTACCAAAATTAGAGCTCTAAATACAAACAAACAAAAATTTAAATGCACCAAAAAAAATATCTGTAACGAGAGAGAGAGAGAGAGAGAGAGAGAGAGAGAGAGAGAGAGAGAGAGAGAGAGAGAGAGAGAGAGAGAGAGAGAGAGAGAGAGAGAGAGAGAGAGAGAGAATGCTGGCTACCATTAGACTAGACATTGGTTTATGTGGTATAAAAGGGGTTATACAAGCTAAATGAATAAATAAGATCGCAATTGCAATATATAATGTTTCTTTTGTACTATTATGTTCAAGTACGCAATATAGAAAACAAGAATGATAATTGATGAGGAATAGCGGAACTGCATAGCCGCCATTTTGTGTAATATGACTCCAATTTAATTCAACCATTTGTAATGTAACTGAGCAATTATAGAGAATATTAAACCAGTGTGTTATCATAAACCAATGTGTATGAATCGTTATTTCAATAACCCAGACTGCTTCCGTCTCTTGTTTAACGATGCCTTGGAACCCTTAGGTGTAAATAAAATATCCAATGTTGACGATCTGAGCATGTGGCTACCGGAAGTATGGTACATCAAACACGAGGTATGCAAATAAAATATAATTTTATTGTATGTATTGATAATTGTATTTATCAAAAGAAGGTTATTAGTAACAATAGCGCCCGAACAGGGACTTTATATAATAAAGTATTTTATATAAATGTACCAGAGTACGGAAGCAGACAGGTAGCGAAATATATGTAACACAGAAGCAACATAGGTTACCAGTGTAGGTTATGTTATTGTTTGAGTAAAATACAAAACAACAAATGAAAATAAATGGTAGTTTATTATTAAAAAATTATTATTATTACGAACAAAATGGCAAACAATAACGAAACAAGTATAACAGAATCTCTATTAATGAGTGAACCCGAGGCAAACTCAACACCCATTATAAATAATAAAGTGTCATTAGAGGACCTTTTTCTATTAATGAACATACAAAATAATAAATTAAGAGAACAGAGTATTAAGTTTGATGTAAAACTAGATGAGATGAAAAACGAAATCAAAGAACGAAACGATAATTTTGATAAACATTTTAAGGAGTCAAACATGAAAATGAATAAAGTAGATGACAATTCTAAGAGTAAAGTAATAGACAATTTGAACATAAATAAAAACAAGGTAAGTAGTAGTGAAAATTATGATAAAATAAATAAAAATATGGTAATAGGAGATAACAGTGTGGATGTTGGTAGTGATAATGAGATTTTAATGAGAGTAGAGGTTAATGGTGAGGAGATAGTTGTTGATGAGATTGAAAGAGGGGTTAAGAGAGTTTAAGTGAATACAGTGGGCAGAGGGCAAATTTTCCCAGTGGTAGGAGTGGAGTAAAGACTCCAAAATTGTTGTTTGAGGACGAAGGTTCCTCTAGAATTTATATGGGAGACATGTGGTCTCCAAATGATCCCTTAGTTGTACCTGGTGAAGCCAGGGGGTGTTTTTATGAAGTAGTAGTGCCCTATGCAAATATAGAGAGAGAGAATGCAGCCTGGTGTGAGAGTGTAGAGAGGTATTGTGAGGGATATGGTGAGAGAAAGAGAGAAATAGAGATTTTTAAGATAAGTAGAAAGTATGAAGAGCTTATGGAAAAGTTAGGAATAGAGATGATGTATACTAAAAATAAAAACTTACCTTGTAGTTGAAACTGAGATAGCGGTAGATGATAATGAAAATAATGACTTTATAACGTACCTAATGGTGACTAATTATACTGGAGGTGACAGGACAATAACAAATCGTGACAAGTTGTATGATGAATTGATAGGGAATAACCCTATTAATTATGATGGTTTTATAAAATATAAGAATTTAAATGTGTATTATATTAATGATGGTAATGTAATGTATTTAATAAAAAATAAATTGTACAGACCGAAGATAAGATTATTGTTTGACGATGGAGGATAATTATTTTACTGTGTTTATGAACATTTAATTATGTGACAGTGTTTTTGAAATGGACTGTTTATGAACTGATTATGGTAAATGATTAAATGATGATTTGGATTAATATTTTGTGAATATTAATGTCAGTGTAGTTGTGTATTTTTGATGTTTTTTATGTAAACCATGTACTGTAGAATTTTAAATAATTGAAGAAAGTTTGATGATGAGTTTAAATAATTATGAGATTTAGATTCAAATGGATAATAAATGATTAAACATGTAATATATTTGGATATTGAGAGGTATTGTTATTAGTAGGTGAGGGATGAATTTTCTAATGATTATAGTAAGGTGAAATGTTGTAAAAGAGTTTGGGTAATAATGATCAATAAAGGCATTTGAGTTAGTTAAGCAGAGTCATTGGGAGTTAGATGAAATAAGAATTTGAAGAAAATAATACACAAAGAGGTGTTAGATATTTTAGGGACACAGTAGTTAGTGATTATATGTAGGGAGGTGAGTAATGTGAATGGTAAATATATATTTGTTGATTATGATATTTTGTAGTAAGGGTAGTGGTGTAAAGAGTGATCAGCGTGCGGCGTTGTGGCAGGCGGAGCAATTTGAGTTAGAGTGTTTGCCGATATTTGGTGGAGGGCAAATGGTTAGGTATGTGTATGGACAGGTAGGGAACACACATCCTAGTACAAAGACGAGCGGTGCCAGAGGATTTAAATGGAATTAGTGAAGGGGTTTATAATTGAGAGAGATTGGTGTCATAATATATAAATATGGTTGTTAGTAGCGGTTATATATTATGATATCTAAAAAATTGTATAACGTAACGCTGAAGCAAATACAAGGAGATGACCAAATTCCTCCACCAGTTCAGTCTTTGTGAAGGCACCTGGGCGCCGCAGTCCAGTGGGGGTACAATAGTGTGTGTGGCTGGGAGGTTGCTACAGGGGTAGCAACGACAACAAATATTAAATGTTAAAGAAATAATAGTGATATTGGTGTTGGTTATCAAGTATATAATTATGATTCTGTTGTAAGGAAATATAAGTATAAAGGAAAATGAGTAAAGAAAATATAAAGAGTTTTGAAGTTGTTTGCTATGATAGGTATATGTTTCGATTTTATATGAAGTAAAATAATAAAGATAGTGGTTATTGCTTGGAAAATTAAAATTTGTTTTATGTTTAGTATAATAATATGTTTTCTTATGGTAAAGAGGGTGAATAATATTGACTGGAGTCAGGGAATTTTAATAAATGCAGGAATGTTGAAAAGTGGAAATGGATTTTTTGTCTTAAATCTTGTCTTTTGTTATGTGAAAACTTATTAATTAAGGGAACCAATGTCTAGTAACATAAACCAATGCATCTAAGGGGAGACATATCAGTTGTAGGTATGGAGATAGATAAGACCACTATTTTAAAATTTTGTATTGCATGTTTCAGAGTTTGATGGTGTTGTGATGGCGGTCCTGAGCTGACCATTGCGTCAGAGCAGAAGCGTTAGGTGCCTCATGGCCTTATGGTGTTGGGATCTCTCCTGAGAAATCCACTAAGGTCAGACAGGTACGATCAGCATCATTGGACCAAGGGTAAGTGATTATAAATTTTTTTGTTGTATAAACACTACAGGGGGTTGTGGCGACATATCTGGGCTGATCCTTTTAGAACGTGTGAATGGGTCAATGAAAGTTTTTATGCTTCGGCATAAAACCTTTCATTGAGGGGGTTTTGTAACAGGACAAAAAGCCTGTTTTCATAATTATGGTGTTCAAGGATTTTGCATTGTATTTTTTTATTGTATTCAAGCTTATAAAACATGGTTAGGTCAACTTCCCCTATGTCTACATAAACGACGCAGTTTCATCGAGACAAGTCATCTCACGGCCGAGAGCGTACGTGCGAAATGAAACGTATTCAATGGCTGTCCTGGTCGACAAAAGCAAATTGGTATGACAAATTATGACACACGTCACAGCGATGACGATAAACAATGCCGTCAGCTGCTGCAGACAAAGGGTTGATCACAATTAATCCCCACCACCTGTCAACAATACGACAAAGATGTCGGCCCACTCTGCAGAACTTTGTCATGGCGACAACATGTAAAATTTTCTCTGGCCCAAAAATAGCCAGTTAAAGTGTTCATTTAAATCAAAATGTATTAAAAAACCAATAGTGAGCAATTAACAGTGATCATTATGTAAATTCAGTGAAAGAACAGACGAAAAAACAGACAGTACGACCAACAACTAAGTACGCCAACCAACGGCCAGATCATGGAGAACGTCTGAACTGCAGAACAACAACCATCAGGAAAGTCCTAATTCTTATTATTATTATTTTACCAAAATTAGAGCTCTAAATACAAACAAACAAAAATTTAAATGCACCAAAAAAAATATCTGTAACGAGAGAGAGAGAGAGAGAGAGAGAGAGAATGCTGGCTACCATTAGACTAGACATTGGTTTATGTGGTATAAAAGGGGTTATACAAGCTAAATGAATAAATAAGATCGCAATTGCAATATATAATGTTTCTTTTGTACTATTATGTTCAAGTACGCAATATAGAAAACAAGAATGATAATTGATGAGGAATAGCGGAACTGCATAGCCGCCATTTTGTGTAATATGACTCCAATTTAATTCAACCATTTGTAATGTAACTGAGCAATTATAGAGAATATTAAACCAGTGTGTTATCATAAACCAATGTGTATGAATCGTTATTTCAATAACCCAGACTGCTTCCGTCTCTTGTTTAACGATGCCTTGGAACCCTTAGGTGTAAATAAAATATCCAATGTTGACGATCTGAGCATGTGGCTACCGGAAGTATGGTACATCAAACACGAGGTATGCAAATAAAATATAATTTTATTGTATGTATTGATAATTGTATTTATCAAAAGAAGGTTATTAGTAACAATAGCGCCCGAACAGGGACTTTATATAATAAAGTATTTTATATAAATGTACCAGAGTACGGAAGCAGACAGGTAGCGAAATATATGTAACACAGAAGCAACATAGGTTACCAGTGTAGGTTATGTTATTGTTTGAGTAAAATACAAAACAACAAATGAAAATAAATGGTAGTTTATTATTAAAAAATTATTATTATTACGAACAAAATGGCAAACAATAACGAAACAAGTATAACAGAATCTCTATTAATGAGTGAACCCGAGGCAAACTCAACACCCATTATAAATAATAAAGTGTCATTAGAGGACCTTTTTCTATTAATGAACATACAAAATAATAAATTAAGAGAACAGAGTATTAAGTTTGATGTAAAACTAGATGAGATGAAAAACGAAATCAAAGAACGAAACGATAATTTTGATAAACATTTTAAGGAGTCAAACATGAAAATGAATAAAGTAGATGACAATTCTAAGAGTAAAGTAATAGACAATTTGAACATAAATAAAAACAAGGTAAGTAGTAGTGAAAATTATGATAAAATAAATAAAAATATGGTAATAGGAGATAACAGTGTGGATGTTGGTAGTGATAATGAGATTTTAATGAGAGTAGAGGTTAATGGTGAGGAGATAGTTGTTGATGAGATTGAAAGAGGGGTTAAGAGAGTTTAAGTGAATACAGTGGGCAGAGGGCAAATTTTCCCAGTGGTAGGAGTGGAGTAAAGACTCCAAAATTGTTGTTTGAGGACGAAGGTTCCTCTAGAATTTATATGGGAGACATGTGGTCTCCAAATGATCCCTTAGTTGTACCTGGTGAAGCCAGGGGGTGTTTTTATGAAGTAGTAGTGCCCTATGCAAATATAGAGAGAGAGAATGCAGCCTGGTGTGAGAGTGTAGAGAGGTATTGTGAGGGATATGGTGAGAGAAAGAGAGAAATAGAGATTTTTAAGATAAGTAGAAAGTATGAAGAGCTTATGGAAAAGTTAGGAATAGAGATGATGTATACTAAAAATAAAAACTTACCTTGTAGTTGAAACTGAGATAGCGGTAGATGATAATGAAAATAATGACTTTATAACGTACCTAATGGTGACTAATTATACTGGAGGTGACAGGACAATAACAAATCGTGACAAGTTGTATGATGAATTGATAGAGAATAACCCTATTAATTATGATGGTTTTATAAAATATAAGAATTTAAATGTGTATTATATTAATGATGGTAATGTAATGTATTTAATAAAAAATAAATTGTACAGACCGAAGATAAGATTATTGTTTGACGATGGAGGATAATTATTTTACTGTGTTTATGAACATTTAATTATGTGACAGTGTTTTTGAAATGGACTGTTTATGAACTGATTATGGTAAATGATTAAATGATGATTTGGATTAATATTTTGTGAATATTAATGTCAGTGTAGTTGTGTATTTTTGATGTTTTTTATGTAAACCATGTACTGTAGAATTTTAAATAATTGAAGAAAGTTTGATGATGAGTTTAAATAATTATGAGATTTAGATTCAAATGGATAATAAATGATTAAACATGTAATATATTTGGATATTGAGAGGTATTGTTATTAGTAGGTGAGGGATGAATTTTCTAATGATTATAGTAAGGTGAAATGTTGTAAAAGAGTTTGGGTAATAATGATCAATAAAGGCATTTGAGTTAGTTAAGCAGAGTCATTGGGAGTTAGATGAAATAAGAATTTGAAGAAAATAATACACAAAGAGGTGTTAGATATTTTAGGGACACAGTAGTTAGTGATTATATGTAGGGAGGTGAGTAATGTGAATGGTAAATATATATTTGTTGATGATGATATTTTGTAGTAAGGGTAGTGGTGTAAGGAGTGATCAGCGTGCGGCGTGGCAAGAGACCAGCGTGCGGCGTTGTGGCAGGCGGAGCAATTTGAGTTAGAGTGTTTGCCGATATTTGGTGGAGGGCAAATGGTTAGGTATGTGTATGGACAGGTAGGGAACACACATCCTAGTACAAAGACGAGCGGTGCCAGAGGATTTAAATGGAATTAGTGAAGGGGTTTATAATTGAGAGAGATTGGTGTCATAATATATAAATATGGTTGTTAGTAGCGGTTATATATTATGATATCTAAAAAATTGTATAACGTAACGCTGAAGCAAATACAAGGAGATGACCAAATTCCTCCACCAGTTCAGTCTTTGTGAAGGCACCTGGGCGCCGCAGTCCAGTGGGGGTACAATAGTGTGTGTGGCTGGGAGGTTGCTACAGGGGTAGCAACGACAACAAATATTAAATGTTAAAGAAATAATAGTGATATTGGTGTTGGTTATCAAGTATATAATTATGATTCTGTTGTAAGGAAATATAAGTATAAAGGAAAATGAGTAAAGAAAATATAAAGAGTTTTGAAGTTGTTTGCTATGATAGGTATATGTTTCGATTTTATATGAAGTAAAATAATAAAGATAGTGGTTATTGCTTGGAAAATTAAAATTTGTTTTATGTTTAGTATAATAATATGTTTTCTTATGGTAAAGAGGGTGAATAATATTGACTGGAGTCAGGGAATTTTAATAAATGCAGGAATGTTGAAAAGTGGAAATGGATTTTTTGTCTTAAATCTTGTCTTTTGTTATGTGAAAACTTATTAATTAAGGGAACCAATGTCTAGTAACATAAACCAATGCATCTAAGGGGAGACATATCAGTTGTAGGTATGGAGATAGATAAGACCACTATTTTAAAATTTTGTATTGCATGTTTCAGAGTTTGATGGTGTTGTGATGGCGGTCCTGAGCTGACCATTGCGTCAGAGCAGAAGCGTTAGGTGCCTCATGGCCTTATGGTGTTGGGATCTCTCCTGAGAAATCCACTAAGGTCAGACAGGTACGATCAGCATCATTGGACCAAGGGTAAGTGATTATAAATTTTTTTGTTGTATAAACACTACAGGGGGTTGTGGCGACATATCTGGGCTGATCCTTTTAGAACGTGTGAATGGGTCAATGAAAGTTTTTATGCTTCGGCATAAAACCTTTCATTGAGGGGGTTTTGTAACAGGACAAAAAGCCTGTTTTCATAATTATGGTGTTCAAGGATTTTGCATTGTATTTTTTTATTGTATTCAAGCTTATAAAACATGGTTAGGTCAACTTCCCCTATGTCTACATAAACGACGCAGTTTCATCGATACAAGTCATCTCACGGCCGAGAGCGTACGTGCAAAATGAAACGTATTCAATGGCTGTCCTGGTCGACAAAAGCAAATTGGTATGACAAATTATGACACACGTCACAGCGATGACGATAAACAATGCCGTCAGCTGCTGCAGACAAAGGGTTGATCACAATTAATCCCCACCACCTGTCAACAATACGACAAAGATGTCGGCCCACTCTGCACAACTTTGTCATGGCGACAACATGTAAAATTTTCTCTGGCCCAAAAATAGCCAGTTAAAGTGTTCATTTAAATCAAAATGTATTAAAAAACCAATAGTGAGCAATTAACAGTGATCATTATGTAAATTCAGTGAAAGAACAGACGAAAAAACAGACAGTACGACCAACAACTAAGTACGCCAACCAACGGCCAGATCATGGAGAACGTCTGAACTGCAGAACAACAACCATCAGGAAAGTCCTAATTCTTATTATTATTATTTTACCAAAATTAGAGCTCTAAATACAAACAAACAAAAATTTAAATGCACCAAAAAAAATATCTGTAACGAGAGAGAGAGAGAGAGAGAGAGAGAGAGAGAGAGAGAGAGAGAGAGAGAGAGAGAATGCTGGCTACCATTAGACTAGACATTGGTTTATGTGGTATAAAAGGGGTTATACAAGCTAAATGAATAAATAAGATCGCAATTGCAATATATAATGTTTCTTTTGTACTATTATGTTCAAGTACGCAATATAGAAAACAAGAATGATAATTGATGAGGAATAGCGGAACTGCATAGCCGCCATTTTGTGTAATATGACTCCAATTTAATTCAACCATTTGTAATGTAACTGAGCAATTATAGAGAATATTAAACCAGTGTGTTATCATAAACCAATGTGTATGAATCGTTATTTCAATAACCCAGACTGCTTCCGTCTCTTGTTTAACGATGCCTTGGAACCCTTAGGTGTAAATAAAATATCCAATGTTGACGATCTGAGCATGTGGCTACTGGAAGTATGGTACATCAAACACGAGGTATGCAAATAAAATATAATTTTATTGTATGTATTGATAATTGTATTTATCAAAAGAAGGTTATTAGTAACAATAGCGCCCGAACAGGGACTTTATATAATAAAGTATTTTATATAAATGTACCAGAGTACGGATCAGACAGGTAGCGAAATATATGTAACACAGAAGCAACATAGGTTACCAGTGTAGGTTATGTTATTGTTTGAGTAAAATACAAAACAACAAATGAAAATAAATGGTAGTTTATTATTAAAAAATTATTATTATTACGAACAAAATGGCAAACAATAACGAAACAAGTATAACAGAATCTCTATTAATGAGTGAACCCGAGGCAAACTCAACACCCATTATAAATAATAAAGTGTCATTAGAGGACCTTTTTCTATTAATGAACATACAAAATAATGAATTAAGAGAACAGAGTATTAAGTTTGATGTAAAACTAGATGAGATGAAAAACGAAATCAAAGAACGAAACGATAATTTTGATAAACATTTTAAGGAGTCAAACATGAAAATGAATAAAGTAGATGACAATTCTAAGAGTAAAGTAATAGACAATTTGAACATAAATAAAAACAAGGTAAGTAGTAGTGAAAATTATGATAAAATAAATAAAAATATGGTAATAGGAGATAACAGTGTGGATGTTGGTAGTGATAATGAGATTTTAATGAGAGTAGAGGTTAATGGTGAGGAGATAGTTGTTGATGAGATTGAAAGAGGGGGTAAGGAGAGTTTAAGTGAATACAGTGGGCAGAGGGCAAATTTTCCCAGTGGTAGGAGTGGAGTAAAGACTCCAAAATTGTTGTTTGAGGACGAAGGTTCCTCTAGAATTTATATGGGAGACATGTGGTCTCCAAATGATCCCTTAGTTGTACCTGGTGAAGCCAGGGGGTGTTTTTATGAAGTAGTAGTGCCCTATGCAAATATAGAGAGAGAGAATGCAGCCTGGTGTGAGAGTGTAGAGAGGTATTGTGAGGGATATGGTGAGAGAAAGAGAGAAATAGAGATTTTTAAGATAAGTAGAAAGTATGAAGAGCTTATGGAAAAGTTAGGAATAGAGATGATGTATACTAAAAATAAAAACTTACCTTGTAGTTGAAACTGAGATAGCGGTAGATGATAATGAAAATAATGACTTTATAACGTACCTAATGGTGACTAATTATACTGGAGGTGACAGGACAATAACAAATCGTGACAAGTTGTATGATGAATTGATAGGGAATAACCCTATTAATTATGATGGTTTTATAAAATATAAGAATTTAAATGTGTATTATATTAATGATGGTAATGTAATGTATTTAATAAAAAATAAATTGTACAGACCGAAGATAAGATTATTGTTTGACGATGGAGGATAATTATTTTACTGTGTTTATGAACATTTAATTATGTGACAGTGTTTTTGAAATGGACTGTTTATGAACTGATTATGGTAAATGATTAAATGATGATTTGGATTTATATTTTGTGTATATTAATGTCAGTGTAGTTGTGTATTTTTGATGTTTTTTATGTAAACCATGTACTGTAGAATTTTAAATAATTGAAGAAAGTTTGATGATGAGTTTAAATAATTATGAGATTTAGATTCAAATGGATAATAAATGATTAAACATGTAATATATTTGGATATTGAGAGGTATTGTTATTAGTAGGTGAGGGATGAATTTTCTAATGATTATAGTAAGGTGAAATGTTGTAAAAGAGTTTGGGTAATAATGATCAATAAAGGCATTTGAGTTAGTTAAGCAGAGTCATTGGGAGTTAGATGAAATAAGAATTTGAAGAAAATAATACACAAAGAGGTGTTAGATATTTTAGGGACACAGTAGTTAGTGATTATATGTAGGGAGGTGAGTAATGTGAATGGTAAATATATATTTGTTGATTATGATATTTTGTAGTAAGGGTAGTGGTGTAAAGAGTGATCAGCGTGCGGCGTGGCAAGAGACCAGCGTGCGGCGTTGTGGCAGGCGGAGCAATTTGAGTTAGAGTGTTTGCCGATATTTGGTGGAGGGCAAATGGTTAGGTATGTGTATGGACAGGTAGGGAACACACATCCTAGTACAAAGACGAGCGGTGCCAGAGGATTTAAATGGAATTAGTGAAGGGGTTTATAATTGAGAGAGATTGGTGTCATAATATATAAATATGGTTGTTAGTAGCGGTTATATATTATGATATCTAAAAAATTGTATAACGTAACGCTGAAGCAAATACAAGGAGATGACCAAATTCCTCCACCAGTTCAGTCTTTGTGAAGGCACCTGGGCGCCGCAGTCCAGTGGGGGTACAATAGTGTGTGTGGCTGGGAGGTTGCTACAGGGGTAGCAACGACAACAAATATTAAATGTTAAAGAAATAATAGTGATATTGGTGTTGGTTATCAAGTATATAATTATGATTCTGTTGTAAGGAAATATAAGTATAAAGGAAAATGAGTAAAGAAAATATAAAGAGTTTTGAAGTTGTTTGCTATGATAGGTATATGTTTCGATTTTATATGAAGTAAAATAATAAAGATAGTGGTTATTGCTTGGAAAATTAAAATTTGTTTTATGTTTAGTATAATAATATGTTTTCTTATGGTAAAGAGGGTGAATAATATTGACTGGAGTCAGGGAATTTTAATAAATGCAGGAATGTTGAAAAGTGGAAATGGATTTTTGTCTTAAATCTTGTCTTTTGTTATGTGAAAACTTATTAATTAAGGGAACCAATGTCTAGTAACATAAACCAATGCATCTAAGGGGAGACATATCAGTTGTAGGTATGGAGATAGATAAGACCACTATTTTAAAATTTTGTATTGCATGTTTCAGAGTTTGATGGTGTTGTGATGGCGGTCCTGAGCTGACCATTGCGTCAGAGCAGAAGCGTTAGGTGCCTCATGGCCTTATGGTGTTGGGATCTCTCCTGAGAAATCCACTAAGGTCAGACAGGTACGATCAGCATCATTGGACCATGGGTAAGTGATTATAAATTTTTTTGTTGTATAAACACTACAGGGGGTTGTGGCGACATATCTGGGCTGATCCTTTTAGAACGTGTGAATGGGTCAATGAAAGTTTTTATGCTTCGGCATAAAATCTTTCATTGAGGGGGTTTTGTAACAGGACAAAAAGCCTGTTTTCATAATTATGGTGTTCAAGGATTTTGCATTGTATTTTTGTATTGTATTCAAGCTTATAAAACATGGTTAGGTCAACTTCCCCTATGTCTACATAAACGACGCAGTTTCATCGAGACAAGTCATCTCACGGCCGAGAGCGTACGTGCGAAATGAAACGTATTCAATGGCTGTCCTGGTCGACAAAAGCAAATTGGTATGACAAATTATGACACACGTCACAGCGATGACGATAAACAATGCCGTCAGCTGCTGCAGACAAAGGGTTGATCACAATTAATCCCCACCACCTGTCAACAATACGACAAAGATGTCGGCCCACTCTGCAGAACTTTGTCATGGCGACAACATGTAAAATTTTCTCTGGCCCAAAAATAGCCAGTTAAAGTGTTCATTTAAATCAAAATGTATTAAAAAACCAATAGTGAGCAATTAACAGTGATCATTATGTAAATTCAGTGAAAGAACAGACGAAAAAACAGACAGTACGACCAACAACTAAGTACGCCAACCAACGGCCAGATCATGGAGAACGTCTGAACTGCAGAACAACAACCATCAGGAAAGTCCTAATTCTTATTATTATTATTTTACCAAAATTAGATCTCTAAATACAAACAAACAAAAATTTAAATGCACCAAAAAAAATATCTGTAACGAGAGAGAGAGAGAGAGAGAGAGAGAGAGAGAGAGAGAGAGAGAGAGAGAGAGAGAGAGAGAGAGAGAGAGAGAGAGAGAGAGAGAGAGAATGCTGGCTACCATTAGACTAGACATTGGTTTATGTGGTATAAAAGGGGTTATACAAGCTAAATGAATAAATAAGATCGCAATTGCAATATATAATGTTTCTTTTGTACTATTATGTTCAAGTACGCAATATAGAAAACAAGAATGATAATTGATGAGGAATAGCGGAACTGCATAGCCGCCATTTTGTGTAATATGACTCCAATTTAATTCAACCATTTGTAATGTAACTGAGCAATTATAGAGAATATTAAACCAGTATGTTATCATAAACCAATGTGTATGAATCGTTATTTCAATAACCCAGACTGCTTCCGTCTCTTGTTTAACGATGCCTTGGAACCCTTAGGTGTAAATAAAATATCCAATGTTGACGATCTGAGCATGTGGCTACCGGAAGTATGGTACATCAAACACGAGGTATGCAAATAAAATATAATTTTATTGTATGTATTGATAATTGTATTTATCAAAAGAAGGTTATTAGTAACAATAGCGCCCGAACAGGGACTTTATATAATAAAGTATTTTATATAAATGTACCAGAGTACAGAAGCAGACAGGTAGCGAAATATATGTAACACAGAAGCAACATACGTTACCAGTGTAGGTTATGTTATTGTTTGAGTAAAATACAAAACAACAAATGAAAATAAATGGTAGTTTATTATTAAAAAATTATTATTATTACGAACAAAATGGCAAACAATAACGAAACAAGTATAACAGAATCTCTATTAATGAGTGAAACCGAGGCAAACTCAACACCCATTATAAATAATAAAGTGTCATTAGAGGACCTTTTTCTATTAATGAACATACAAAATAATGAATTAAGAGAACAGAGTATTAAGTTTGATGTAAAACTAGATGAGATGAAAAACGAAATCAAAGAACGAAACGATAATTTTGATAAACATTTTAAGGAGTCAAACATGAAAATGAATAAAGTAGATGACAATTCTAAGAGTAAAGTAATAGACAATTTGAACATAAATAAAGACAAGGTAAGTAGTAGTGAAAATTATGATAAAATAAATAAAAATATGGTAATAGGAGATAACAGTGTGGATGTTGGTAGTGATAATGAGATTTTAATGAGAGTAGAGGTTAATGGTGAGGAGATAGTTGTTGATGAGATTGAAAGAGGGGGTAAGGAGAGTTTAAGTGAATACAGTGGGCAGAGGGCAAATTTTCCCAGTGGTAGGAGTGGAGTAAAGACTCCAAAATTGTTGTTTGAGGACGAAGGTTCCTCTAGAATTTATATGGGAGACATGTGGTCTCCAAATGATCCCTTAGTTGTACCTGGTGAAGCCAGGGGGTGTTTTTATGAAGTAGTAGTGCCCTATGCAAATATAGAGAGAGAGAATGCAGCCTGGTGTGAGAGTGTAGAGAGGTATTGTGAGGGATATGGTGAGAGAAAGAGAGAAATAGAGATTTTTAAGATAAGTAGAAAGTATGAAGAGCTTATGGAAAAGTTAGGAATAGAGATGATGTATACTAAAAATAAAAACTTACCTTGTAGTTGAAACTGAGATAGCGGTAGATGATAATGAAAATAATGACTTTATAACGTACCTAATGGTGACTAATTATACTGGAGGTGACAGGACAATAACAAATCGTGACAAGTTGTATGATGAATTGATAGGGAATAACCCTATTAATTATGATGGTTTTATAAAATATAAGAATTTAAATGTGTATTATATTAATGATGGTAATGTAATGTATTTAATAAAAAATAAATTGTACAGACCGAAGATAAGATTATTGTTTGACGATGGAGGATAATTATTTTACTGTGTTTATGAACATTTAATTATGTGACAGTGTTTTTGAAATGGACTGTTTATGAACTGATTATGGTAAATGATTAAATGATGATTTGGATTTATATTTTGTGTATATTAATGTCAGTGTAGTTGTGTATTTTTGATGTTTTTTATGTAAACCATGTACTGTAGAATTTTAAATAATTGAAGAAAGTTTGATGATGAGTTTAAATAATTATGAGATTTAGATTCAAATGGATAATAAATGATTAAACATGTAATATATTTGGATATTGAGAGGTATTGTTATTAGTAGGTGAGGGATGAATTTTCTAATGATTATAGTAAGGTGAAATGTTGTAAAAGAGTTTGGGTAATAATGATCAATAAAGGCATTTGAGTTAGTTAAGCAGAGTCATTGGGAGTTAGATGAAATAAGAATTTGAAGAAAATAATACACAAAGAGGTGTTAGATATTTTAGGGACACAGTAGTTAGTGATTATATGTAGGGAGGTGAGTAATGTGAATGGTAAATATATATTTGTTGATGATGATATTTTGTAGTAAGGGTAGTGGTGTAAGGAGTGATCAGCGTGCGGCGTGGCAAGAGACCAGCGTGCGGCGTTGTGGCAGGCGGAGCAATTTGAGTTAGAGTGTTTGCCGATATTTGGTGGAGGGCAAATGGTTAGGTATGTGTATGGACAGGTAGGGAACACACATCCTAGTACAAAGACGAGCGGTGCCAGAGGATTTAAATGGAATTAGTGAAGGGGTTTATAATTGAGAGAGATTGGTGTCATAATATATAAATATGGTTGTTAGTAGCGGTTATATATTATGATATCTAAAAAATTGTATAACGTAACGCTGAAGCAAATACAAGGAGATGACCAAATTCCTCCACCAGTTCAGTCTTTGTGAAGGCACCTGGGCGCCGCAGTCCAGTGGGGGTACAATAGTGTGTGTGGCTGGGAGGTTGCTACAGGGGTAGCAACGACAACAAATATTAAATGTTAAAGAAATAATAGTGATATTGGTGTTGGTTATCAAGTATATAATTATGATTCTGTTGTAAGGAAATATAAGTATAAAGGAAAATGAGTAAAGAAAATATAAAGAGTTTTGAAGTTGTTTGCTATGATAGGTATATGTTTCGATTTTATATGAAGTAAAATAATAAAGATAGTGGTTATTGCTTGGAAAATTAAAATTTGTTTTATGTTTAGTATAATAATATGTTTTCTTATGGTAAAGAGGGTGAATAATATTGACTGGAGTCAGGGAATTTTAATAAATGCAGGAATGTTGAAAAGTGGAAATGGATTTTTTGTCTTAAATCTTGTCTTTTGTTATGTGAAAACTTATTAATTAAGGGAACCAATGTCTAGTAACATAAACCAATGCATCTAAGGGGAGACATATCAGTTGTAGGTATGGAGATAGATAAGACCACTATTTTAAAATTTTGTATTGCATGTTTCAGAGTTTGATGGTGTTGTGATGGCGGTCCTGAGCTGACCATTGCGTCAGAGCAGAAGCGTTAGGTGCCTCATGGCCTTATGGTGTTGGGATCTCTCCTGAGAAATCCACTAAGGTCAGACAGGTACGATCAGCATCATTGGACCAAGGGTAAGTGATTATAAATTTTTTTGTTGTATAAACACTACAGGGGGTTGTGGCGACATATCTGGGCTGATCCTTTTAGAACGTGTGAATGGGTCAATGAAAGTTTTTATGCTTCGGCATAAAACCTTTCATTGAGGGGGTTTTGTAACAGGACAAAAAGCCTGTTTTCATAATTATGGTGTTCAAGGATTTTGCATTGTATTTTTTTATTGTATTCAAGCTTATAAAACATGGTTAGGTCAACTTCCCCTATGTCTACATAAACGACGCAGTTTTATCGATACAAGTCATCTCACGGCCGAGAGCGTACGTGCGAAATGAAACGTATTCAATGGCTGTCCTGGTCGACAAAAGCAAATTGGTATGACAAATTATGACACACGTCACAGCGATGACGATAAACAATGCCGTCAGCTGCTGCAGACAAAGGGTTGATCACAATTAATCCCCACCACCTGTCAACAATACGACAAAGATGTCGGCCCACTCTGCAGAACTTTGTCATGGCGACAACATGTAAAATTTTCTCTGGCCCAAAAATAGCCAGTTAAAGTGTTCATTTAAATCAAAATGTATTAAAAAACCAATAGTGAGCAATTAACAGTGATCATTATGTAAATTCAGTGAAAGAACAGACGAAAAAACAGACAGTACGACCAACAACTAAGTACGCCAACCAACGGCCAGATCATGGAGAACGTCTGAACTGCAGAACAACAACCATCAGGAAAGTCCTAATTCTTATTATTATTATTTTACCAAAATTAGATCTCTAAATACAAACAAACAAAAATTTAAATGCACCAAAAAAAATATCTGTAACGAGAGAGAGAGAGAGAGAGAGAGAGAGAGAGAGAGAGAGAGAGAGAGAGAGAGAGAGAGAGAGAGAGAATGCTGGCTACCATTAGACTAGACATTGGTTTATGTGGTATAAAAGGGGTTAAACGAGCTAAATGAATAAATAAGATCGCAATTGCAATATATAATGTTTCTTTTGTACTATTATGTTTAAGTACACAATACAGAAAACAAGAATGATAACTGATGAGGAATAGCGGAACTGCATAGCCGCCATTTTGTGTAATATGACTCCAATTTAATTCAACCATTTGTAATGTAACTGAGCAACTATAGAGAACATTAAACCAGTGTGTTATCGTACACAAATGTGTATGAATCGTTATTTCAATAACCCAGACTGCTTCCGTCTCTCGTTTAACGATGCCTTGGAACCCTTAAGCCTTGTTCCCACGGCGCGTGGCTTCGCGAGCCTGGTCTGAAGATTGTCATATCTCGCGCTGTGGGAACGTAAAGGCTCGTCAATGCTCGAGGGGACTCGGGGTGGCTCGCCCTTTCCCGTGAAATGTCAGTAAATGCTCGGACATCAAAGGCTTGTGGCTCGACGGATGACAAGCCTCAGTACGGCTTGTGCACCTGATCCCACGGCCTGTTGTGGTTTGTACAAGTGTAGTTTCGCAGTTTTAACATAGCAATTTTCATTATCGGTAGTATAATCAGTAGTTCATTATGGAGTGGAGTAATGAAGTAATTATTGAGTTTTTGGATTTATACGAGGGAGAACCTGTCATATGAAATCCACAAAATGAACACCATAAAGATAAGAACCAGGTTTATGACGCTTGGAAACGAATTCAAAGCAACATGAGTGTCGAGTGTTCTTTGAAAGAGCTAAAGAGGAAGAAAGAAATCTGATGGCTACCTACAGGAAGTTGGCGATGAAAGTAAAAAACAGTTCAAGAACTGGGGCTGGAAATAATGAATTATACAAGCCAGAATGGTTCGCGTACGACAAAATGGCGTCATTTTTGCACACTGTTTACACACCAAGGGGAACTAAAACTACCGAGGTAAGCACTTACTGTCATTTCTTATTAACTTACCTGAATTTCTTAAATACTCGTAATGGTTCTTACTGTATGATGTGGAAAGAAGAAACATAGGTTTTTATATATATATTATTTCACTTTTCATTTATTTATTTTTTTACTTTTCAAGTGGTTATTCGTAGGTTAACAATAAATGTTATGTAACAACATTAGCATAAATTAATGTCTAAGAATAGAGGCTCCAATTTAAAATAATTTGTCTTGTTTATACATCCTCTTCATTCACTTTTTAAAAATATTATATATATACACAAACTTTCAAATAGTGAACACTTACTTTTGGTTTTTTGTCCCAAACGTTTCGACGTGGTGTCCGTCTTCCTCAGTGGGATTTGAAATACAGAATGTCTGTACAAAGTAACCGTTATGGGTTGTAGGTGTGTGTGGTGGGGGTTGCTGGTGGGGGGGAATTGGCGCTGGGATTCAAAGTGTGTTTGGACAAGTGTATCAAAAAGTATATGTGATCTATAGTGTAATTGGTCATTTAATATGTTGTTTGGTTGTAGTGTGTGCTGTCTGTATATTTCATATTGTTCTGCTGTGTTTAGTTTTCTACTTTTAGGTAAGTAGTGTAGTATTTCCATGTTGTGTTCTATGTTTGTGTAACCGTGGTTTTCATTTTGTAAATGTGTGGCGAATGTGGAGTGTATGTAGTTTGTGGTGAGGGCTTTTAAATGTTCAGAGTACCTTGAAGAAAAAGGTCTGTAACCCCTCTTTCATTTTTTTATGCTTCAAAAAAAAATTTTTTTTTTTTTAAGGAGGGGCCACTAGTTAATTAAAACTAGGCTACGGGCCTAGAGAAGCCAAAAATGCGCTGGGTCCAGTGGGACGGGACTTGCAATTAAACTCGATGGTTAAACAACAATAACAAATTTTATTAGCAATTTCAAGTCTTGACACAATATAACTTTAATAGAATTAAAAAAATTTCATTAAAAACTTCTACTCCATTCCCTGACATTATAACATTCTGAAAATATACACATGTAACATCATAGTTCATAATTCAATAATTTCTCATAAATACAACATCAATCAATATACTTACATGAATACACATTGAACACACATAAAACATACACACACACATATATATATATATATATATGTACCACACACACATGTTCACCTGGCCGACAGCCTATATATATATATTTTTCACCATACCTCCGGAGAGTATAACTACAGTATCTGTCACCAAGACCCCCATCTCAAACTACCGTAATCGGCTAAAGTGCCCAGCAAGCCTTAAAAACTTTTCATTTAAAAAAAAACAAATCCATTAACTCGTCAGATTATAACAGAGTTACGACAAATGAAATTATTACAAGTATACAAAATTTAGGAATGTTCCCCCCAAATAGTAATGTGCCATCGCAAGGTCAACATGACTGCACGGACTTATAAAATGGATATTTCTCAGCTGCTTTTGTGCTCTTACACAAATACAGATTAGAAAAAAAAACCCTAGTGGGACGTAACCACCAGAAAATAACATAGAACTGATTTTACAACCTCACATTTATAATTGAAAAAATGAGAACCGGTAGTGTGCTCATATTAACAAAATTCAACAATTAATGCACTGGCTATGGCAGTAAAAAAAAGATGAAAATTTACTTATTACGAATTATTAAACAGCTAACACAAATTTTATAAAATGTATAATAAAATTTTAATTGAAAAAGTGAGAACCGGTAGTGTGCTCATATTAACCAAACTCAACAATTAATGCACTGGCTATGGCAGTAAAACAAGATGAAAATTTACTTATTACAGAATTATTAAACAGCTAACATAAATTTTATAAAATGTATAATAAAAATTTTAATAAATAAAATTTTATAATGTAAAACCTAATAAAACATATTTGAGGCATTCATAGAGAATTGGGTTGACCTCAGGCACGGACATGCGCCCGAATGAGATGCAACAGAATTTAAGGCACGGCCATGCGCCCGAACGAGATGCAACAGAATTTAACATGTCAGAGACCTGTGGATGAAGGCACCAACAGGTGACGGTGGCAGGTCAAAGCACCCCCAAACCTTTAAATAATTAAAAAAAAAAAAACCCATATAGATCTATAAATATAATCAAGAAAATCCCCCAACAAAGTACCCCGGCACCCATGCAAGCATAATTAACACCCATACAAATCAGTAACATTCAGTTCCCCACACTTTTGCAATAAGAGAAAAATTTAACATCAAAATCGGGTGACGCATGACCCCGTCTGGGTTTACACTTACTCTGGGGTGTAAGCGTTTGTAAAATGAATCTGACAAAATTTATAACCACTAAATGTTCCGCTGGACTTGTGCACAAACGAAACTTTTAACTGGAGCTGTTCCAGGAATAATATCACATGTTCTACATTGTAGCGGCCAAAAATATTTCTTAAAGGCTTAAATGTCACCTGGTTATAGTCCGGCACAAAACCTGAGGTTATTGTAGCGTGTTGTCCATCTCTTCCTCCCGGCGGCTAAGACGGAGAATCACTAGTTTAATGGCATGGGTGGCAGATGATCGGCCACCAGCTGGAGCGAATCAGGAGATCGTCTTAATCAGGAACCCTGGACATTTATATATATGGGTGATTACTCAAGTGTTCAATAATTCACAATACCCCTTTTACTCCAGCATAACTCACACACCACAACATGCTCTGTTTTAAAAAAATTTGAAATTTAAGTATGCATTGAAATTACCTTCAGTATAGAATTTAGAATTAAATAAATAGTTATTCATAGACTGTTCGTCAACTAATTAATCACTTATTACAATTTCGAGATGAGTTGCAAACTTGAACAGGTTCATAAAGCACGTTGTTTCAACAAAATAACAAAATAAATTTTCTTACGCCCCTCTTGATATAATTAGAAAAATATACAGACACATAAAACTGTAAATACTTTATCTCAGCCAGTGTTAACGTTCAAGACATGAATAATCACAAATTAACCTGTGCTTGCCACGTGGTAACTTCACGTATATATATCGCCTTGCATCGGCGTTGATTTTAAGTTAAAATACAATTCTTTTTATCAAATAATAAGTAAAATACCTTAAACACACTTACCGGAGAGTCACGTAGCGATTATCTAAGCATAGTAGATAATAGTACACGAAATCCAAACTCAATGCCGCCGGGAGAATGCAAGGTCAGTCGAGGCCAGCTGCTAGACGAGAACTGGTTCGAGCAGCCACCGAAAAAACGTTACGTAGCGCTGACCCCAAAGTGCGCGTGGATCAGCTTAGCGAAGGTAGGGCCAACATTAAAATATATAGTCAATCTAATAATTAGCGAAATCAGTGCTTACGCCGTTCGTAATTTTTTTATTCAATTAACGGAGCCGGGTTCTCGCGCAAACACGGCACAGGTCTTCCCGTCTGGCCGATGTAGAACTGGTTACAACCTACACCACATGTAGGTAGAACACCACACGTGTATTATGTAGAACACCACACACACCTACAACCCATAACGGTTACTTTGTACAGACATTCTGTATTTCAAATCCCACTGAGGAAGAGAGACACCACGTCGAAACGTGTGGGACAAAAAACCAAAAGTAAGTGTTCACTATTTGAAAGTTTGGTATATATATAATAAAATAATTTAAACTAGACATACACTTCACATCCATGATTCATTTTAAAAAAGTAAGCCACATTTTAGTAAGAGTCAGTTACACAGTTTTCATTACAAACATTATTTTCAAAGGTGTTCACATACTTTTGAATTAACAATACTTGTCTTGCCAAGGTAACTTGCCACTTGTTGTGAAATACTCAGCAAAGGAGTTTCGAATAGCCTTAGCTTCTTCTCCTGGTTTTCTAGCCGCCTTCTTTATGGTCATGAAGGACGTCATTCCACTTTGGTCGTTTCTCCATGATCCGGGAATGATTTCACCATCTACTTCGGTATCAAACGTACCTGGAGGAGTATAACATGATGCTGACGTTGGGCTTCTCCTCATGAAGTTATGCAAAAGGACGCACGCTAGAGTAACATTGCTCACTTTATCGGGCTCTAGCACCACTGGTTTTCTAAAAACTCGGAAAACTGATGCCATTATACCGAAAACGTTCTCAACAACACAGCGTGCACGAGATAACCGGTAGTTGAAAATTCTTTGCGCACTTCCTTTTTCTAGGATACCCGGATATGGCTTCATCATGTGACGACTTATGGTAAAAGCTGAGTCGCCAAGGAAGACATACGGTAATATTTTATCAGATGAAGGCAGCTGCCCATCAGGTGGAAGTTTCAGTTGACCCATTTCCAGTTTAGGGAACAAAGATGAATTTTTGAAAACTCCCCCATCACTTATCCGACCTTGGCATCCAATGTCCACAAATGTGAAACAATAACGGGCATCCACTAGAGCCAGAAGTACCACACTGAAGGTCCCTTTATAGTTGAAAAATTCTGTGGATGTATTCACCGGACACTGTATTACGACGTGTTTCCCGTCAATCGCACCCAAACAGTTCGGAAAGTTCCATTGATTTTCGTATCGTTGTGCTATTTTCAGCCACTCATGTTCATTCTTAGGCAACTGTAAAAAAAAAAAGGTTGTTATTGTAAATGTAATGAACGGTCGACAGATTTGCTTATATATATATATATATATATATATATATATATATATATAGTAGAGGATAGATTATTATTTTTTTAGTAGTAGATTATTAGTTTTTAGTTAATATATGGGGGCTTAGGGTAATATATGGACAACATGGTTTCAAAAATTATGCTTTGTTTTCAGAGACCGGAAAATGAACCTGATAATGAAGATGATCTACAAGATAACTAAGATGAAAACGTCGCTGATCCGGTAGAATCTTCTGGCGTGAACAGTGCATCTCAAGATGAACAGAGTCATGACACAACGGGAACAACTGCAGTTAATAAAGGCAAAAAAAGGAAAGCCGAAATGGCAGGACACGTCGATAAACGTATGGATGAGGCATACCTTTTCTTGAAACAAGTTGCTGCTAAACCTAAAGTAGCAAAAGACCAAAGCTATATGTTTTGTGAGCTACTATGTTATAAATTAAGAGCCCTAGATGATGACACTCGCGAAATAGCGATGCACGAAATTGACAACTTGATGTTTCACTTCAAGAACGCGAGGAAACAACAGCCCAACATGCCATTTCATCATTACTATCAAAAACCTGGACATTTTCAAAGTTATGTTCAACAAGGTCATGCTATGAATCAACATCAGGATCAACCCGTTTATGTATCTGGTGAAATTTCTGCATCATATGCCTCGCCTGCGCATACTCCTTCAACTCCAAGTACACCACAACAAGGTCTGAATGACAACCAAAGTGAAGAGCACTGTCCAAGTGTTGCTGACCTTCTTCGAAATTTCAACACTGATTAAAATTATTGTTTGTGTTTGTTATTTGAAGTTAAGTTCAATCTTAGTTTTCGTTAACGTTTATGATTATTTTACTTACAAATGATACTTATAACTTTGCAGTAATATATATCACTTTATAATAATGACACTAATCACTTATTAATTATTGTATTTCTTTAAAACGGCATTAAACTTTTAAATTTATGTAAACAAGAGTTTATTTATTTACTTACCTTTACTTCTTCTTGCAGCTCTTGTGTTATGGCCATACACACTTCATCTACACATCTGGATACGGTTTGCTTTGAGAACTTAAATAAGTAGGATAAACTGGCATAGCTGTCCCCAGTAGCAGAAAATCGTAATGTAACAGCTAGTCTCTCTTGAATGGGAATACTTTTTCGCATGTTTGTGTCTCGTCTCGCTATAAATGGTCCGATTCTATTCAATAAATATTCAAAATCAGTTGCTGACATTCGGCAAAAGTTTTCAAATCTGCCAGATGGTTCTTTTCTTAAGTCACTCAGCATATCACTAACATTGTATCTGCAAACAAATAAATAGGAGTTAGTTTGACTGCAGTTTGTTTAAACGGACTAATTTAAATTTTATATTTATTTTATTAGTTTCGGTATTGTTATAATTACCTTCTTCGACTTTTATTTAATGACACCATCCACCAACACCTTTTGGGTTTCACCATTTTCCTCTTCAAAAATTCACCACTCAACAGTACATAAGCCGCTGCGGCACACGCTACTTCCTCGTCATTGTCCGATTCGTAAACTTTATTCATACTTGTTCAGAGACTTAACTAACATAACTTCAAGACAACGTCTGGCAATGGTGTATTGATGAGAAGTGATCGACTCGAGGCCACTCGAGATTTGCCAACAGACCACAAGTCCACAGAACGAACCTCGAGCAACTCAAGGCTCGCCAAGCCACGCGCCGTGGGAACAAGACTTTAGGTGGTAAATAAAATATCCAATGTTGACGATCTGAGCACGTGGCTACCAGAAGTATGGTACATCAAACACGAGGTATGCAAATAAAATATAATTTTATTGTATGTATTGATAATTGTATTTATCAAAAGAAGGTTATTAGTAACATACTGACTTACCCTCGTACTTACACTACATACACACTACACACAACTATTAGTGCTAGCTCTCTAATCATTAATAACTTATTTACTATACATATCTAGTGTATATTGTTGTATAATAATATGCTGCAATAATACAACTCACTTATTAAGTCTATACACTTCCATTTGTTAAAAAATTTCTTTCTATTTCCTATAAATGCAAATATATTCATTAAATTTAAACATTTTTCTTGCCTCCAGAAACGATTAAGACTATAAAATAGGTTATTTACCTTCTGTCGACGTTTCTTAAAATCCTTTTAGGATTACTCGAGTTTCGACACCATTTGGTGTCATCATCAGATCAGAATATGAATTAAGTTAAAACATTTCGATGTATATGCATCTCGTCAGATATTTAAAGATTAAAACAACACATAAAATTATATATAACAATAAATAAACTATATCACAATAAAATAACATTAATAAAAGAATATAAAAAACAACGCGGCCGCAACGAACCTGCACAGGAACGCACTCCACGGTAAAATTAATCAATGCCGGTTTGACCTCGGTTCAATTTTTCGATCTGATATCGCCAATCTCTCGTTCCATAAGATCGATTCTATTAAATAAAACATTATTGTTATATATTGCTTTTTCATTAAGGACACGATTGTGATCCTTCTTTATGGCTTTGTATATCTCGAATCTTTCAAGGGTGTCCAGCTTTAGTGACTTTTTACAATTATGTAGGATATCTAAATTATCATTGATACTTTTTATATTATGGTTATATGAGCTCAAATGTTCTGCAAATGTAGATCTTGTTATATTTGATTTGGAGCTTGGGATATGTTCTTTATAGCGTAATTTGAAAGAACGACCTGTTTGTCCTATATAGAACTGTGTGCAATCAGAACAATTAAGTCTATATACACCAGTACCATCAAATATATCGGAGGGTATATTTTTGTTAGTAAAAGTGAGTTTTTTCTCAAGTTTATTACTTGCCTTTGAGGCCAATGTAATATTATGCTTTTTTAATAGGTTTTTTAAAGTATGGTATAGATTTTCGCCATATTCTATAGCAATGTATTTGTTTTCTTTGGATACATCAATATTTATTGGTTTGTTTTGTTTTTTATTAATTAATCTATCTACTATATGACTTTTGTATCCATTGGCCAATGCTATGTGCTTGATAATGTTTAGTTCACTGTTATAATCATCTGTAGATAAGGGCAATGCCAGCAATCTATGAATCATGCAGTTAAAAAAAGCCATTTTATGTGACATAGGGTGATACGATGAGGCATGAATAGCATGATCTGTGGTTGTTGGTTTTCTGTAAATATTAAAGCTAATTTTATTATTTATTTTAGTTAAAGCTAAATCTAAAAAATTAATTTTATTATTCATTTCAGTTTCTAATGTGAATTGTAAATTATTTGTAATGGTATTCATATATTTTTTAAGCATTTCTAATTGTCTGCAATTGCCATTGTAAATCATTATTGTGTCATCCACATATCGTCGATAAAATAAGATTTTTGTATAATGTTTGTTTTTAGTCGATAAGATTTCGTTTGTTTCAATATGATTTAGGTAAATTTCAGCTAGGATGCCTGACAATGGGGATCCCATAGCTAAACCATCCCGTTGTAAATAATATTTGTTTTCGAAAGTAAAGTAATTTTGTTCTAATATTACTTTTGTCAAATTGATTAACTCATCAACTGCTTCATAATTTAATGTGGATTTAGATAGTAATAAATTTTTAGCTATTTCTAACGTTTCGGTAATAGGTATGTTCGTGTATAGATTTACTATGTCGAATGAGGCGAGAGTGTGTCTCGGTTCGATTGTAATAGTTTTTGTAAGTTCGACCAATTCTAAGCTGTTTTTTAAACTATAATTTTTGTTAAACGTTATGTGTTGTCTAAAAATTTTTTTAAGTTTTTTGGCAATTTTATATGAAGGTGCAGACATAAAATTAACTAAAGGACGGATAGGCATATTATTTTTATGTATTTTTGGAAGGCCCTTAAGTTTAGGGGCCTTGGGGTCTATCATTTTTAGGTGTTTTTTCTCATCATGCGTAATGACATATTTTGATTTATTCAATATTGATTTCACTTTATTGTTAAATGTAAGAGTGGGATCGCTATGAATTTCAATAATGTTATTGTTTTTAATGAAATCCAGTATCTTATTTTTATAATCATCATAAGTTAAAATTACTAGAGTTTGACCTTTGTCCGCTTTGGTGACGATTGCGTTATGGTCTATTAATTTCGTCTTTATCTCGTTAAACACCCTTGTTTCGCTATGGTAAATAGTTTTTGTATTCTTTATGTTTTCGGCTTTTAAAACGTTTTTTATTTTATTGTCAATTGCATGTCTTATTACTGTTTTCGTTTCTTCATCGGGTATGGAGTTTATTGCGGTTTCAGCGTTCAATATTTCGTTACAGAGTGATTGTTTGGAACTATTGTTTTTAAGATTGTATTTTAAGCCTTTATTCATTAATTTGGTTTCTTCGTTGTTGAACTGTATTCCAGTAAGATTAACAATACGTGGGTAAAACTGGTGATTTATTACATTGTTCTCTTGCGTGTCGTTCTGTTTTTTCAATAAGTTACGAATTTTTTTATTTTGTGTCTTCTTTTTCTTTATAATGGTACTATTTATTTGTCTTTCACTCAAATATGTTACATTGTGGACTTGTGAGGCGTGTAGGTTTTGTAAAAGTTCGAGATGTTTTTTCAAGAGCATCGTATTGAGTAAGTTCTTTTTGCTATGCAAATGTTTTATTTCGTTCTTTATCCATACTTTAAAAAACCTATTAAAAAAGCATAATATTACATTGGCCTCAAAGGCAAGTAATAAACTTGAGAAAAAACTCACTTTTACTAACAAAAATATACCCTCCGATATATTTGATGGTACTGGTGTATATAGACTTAATTGTTCTGATTGCACACAGTTCTATATAGGACAAACAGGTCGTTCTTTCAAATTACGCTATAAAGAACATATCCCAAGCTCCAAATCAAATATAACAAGATCTACATTTGCAGAACATTTGAGCTCATATAACCATAATATAAAAAGTATCAATGATAATTTAGATATCCTACATAATTGTAAAAAGTCTACTAAAGCTGGACACCCTTGAAAGATTCGAGATATACAAAGCCATAAAGAAGGATCACAATCGTGTCCTTAATGAAAAAGCAATATATAACAATAATGTTTTATTTAATAGAATCGATCTTATGGAACGAGAGATTGGCGATATCAGATCGAAAAATTGAACCGAGGTCAAACCGGCATTGATTAATTTTACCGTGGAGTGCGTTCCTGTGCAGGTTCGTTGCGGCCGCGTTGTTTTTTATATTCTTTTATTAATGTTATTTTATTGTGATATAGTTTATTTATTGTTATATATAATTTTATGTGTTGTTTTAATCTTTAAATATCTGACGAGATGCATATACATCGAAATGTTTTAACTTAATTCATATTCTGATCTGATGATGACACCAAATGGTGTCGAAACTCGAGTAATCCTAAAAGGATTTTAAGAAACGTCGACAGAAGGTAAATAACCTATTTTATATTCATTAAATGTTTTCATTGTTTCAGGAACAAGCACTGAACAATATAGTAAAACAATGGAGACATTCACAGGATTCTGTGTGCAAACAATATGCTAAAAGTCAGTTGTAATAAAATTTACCCATTTTGATTCTGCAAGAAGCCAACTGTGACAGAGCGTGTAACTGGAGAAGAGGATTGGAAGCCAGTAACTGTGCAGCCTGTGCGAAGCATGCAGCAGCCTGATGTAACCTGTTGGAAAACCTGTGTAGCGCACTGCCTGTTTCCAACGCTAGGCCCGCGGCCAGCGGTGTTTCCACTTCCATCTGCCACAGCCTCCTTGCCTGCGACAGGCAACTCACTGCTGCCTAAAACAATAAAAAAGTAAGGAATTAGGTTTAATTCCATTGTGTGTAACAAACAATACAGTGTACTGGATTATTACACTAAGATTATGGATTCAGTTTCTGCCGTAAGTCATCCTCTTAAATGCACAACAAAACGGGCTGTCAGAAACATAGTAGTTAAATGATGCCTGATGAACGATTAGTACCAGAGACCACATTATTATTTCTGTGGTCCACAGAATTATTAACTACACTGATAGTTACTGCAACTGACTTGGATTAGACTGTACTCAATTCATGACATTAATCAGTGACTGGATTGAACATGCGACTTGTAATAATATTTTACAGGTAATTTACTTTTACCATAAATAAATAAAGATCCCAGGTACTCCATCCTGTGACTGTTTTTTTTATCTATTTCATGACATGTGTCTTATCATCATAAACTTGTCTCTGCATGAGAGATACAAGAGATCTTATAATATTAAGATGAAGCACACATAAGCAAGGCCTGCCCAGAAAGTATCCAGTCATTTTCTTTGAATATTATGATGTCAGATGAACAATCCCATTGTCACAGGAGACAGCTTGAGATGCATCTGAGACCATGGCATTCGCCATACCTGAGCTAGTACTTCAGTATATTTACAGCAAGTTTACCTAAAACTTGAATATTCATCTCTAAAAACTATTCAAAAGCTAAAGAACAATTTGGGGGATAACAATGTCTGAATTATGCAAACATTAAACATTTCAAACGTGGCCAGGAATCTGTTGAAAGTGATCCACGTTCTGTAGGGCCTTCAACAAGCAGAACACCTGAAAATTGTTGAACACATAAGGGCTGTGATCAATGGAAATGCTGACTGACAGTACCAGAATTAGTAAACACTTAGATGCTCTGAGGATTCTATGGACTAGTCTTCAGAGATTTTGATGGAGGATCTTAGAATGAAACATGTGGCAGCAAAATTCATACCAAATCTCCAATCACAAGAACAGAAGGAACTGTTGTATATGTACATGGAGTTGCAGAGGATTTGCTCTAAACCCTTAAAATTATCATTTCCTAAAAATTCATTGGTCTGTGGGTGTGGCCCTGAAAGAAAAGCCTAGTCTTCCCAATGGAAGATGCCTCTGTTACTAAATTTCAATACAATTCAACAAAATCAGAGCAATGTCATGGCCATATTGACAGTGGCTTTTGATCATAAACATATTCTCCACCATGAGTTTGCTCCTCCAAGCTAATAAGAGTTATTATAACAAAATTCTTCACTGGCTGAGAGGTGCAATAGGAAGAAAACTGCTGCAGCTAGCCACAAAAATAGTGACTGCCTGCTTCATCATGACAATGCACTGTACATTTTTCATATCTCATGCAACATTTTTTGGAAAAACTTCACATTACCCAGTGTTTCAGCCCCCTATAGCCCAGATTTGGCTCCCAGCGACTTCTGTCTTTTCCCAAAGCTACAATTTGCTTGCAAAGGATATGATTTCAGGATAATATTAAGAATAACACTACAAGGCAGCTATCTGTGATCCTGAAAAGAGGTTTACAAAATTTTCAAAAAGTAGAAGAAATGCTGAAATAAGTGTATGAGGTATAAAAGGGATTACTTTGGAGAGTGCTATTTAAATTTAACATAAAATTCATAATGTATGCCCAGTAAGTACAAACTAATATAAATTACTACTAACTAATCTAATTATCTAGTTACTAGATAAATACATTACGTCTACATTTTTTGAGCAGATTAGTTACTAATCTACATCAGATTTTTAACCTTCCCAACAGAAATAGTAAGTTTCAGTTACTTCAAGCTGTTCTCCGCCTGGTGAAATTAAACCGCCAGATTCTGCCTTTGCATGTGCTCGTAGAAACTGTCGGCCTGCTTTAACAAGGGCCCAAGCTTCACCACTCGGGTTATTTAGCGATGACTCACAACGGGAGACAGCCAGGTAACACAAACCAGCATACTGTGGTAGTTCCTCCCTCTCACACTGAGCACCCAGAGAACCTTCATGAACAAATAACTCAAGATTATTACTTATACATTATCTGCATATTAAATATTTTAAATTGTGCTTCTCTCTCTCTCTCTCTCTCTCTCTCTCTCTCTCTCTCTCTCTCTCGCTCTCTCTCTCTCACACACACACACACACACACACACACACACACACACACACACACACACGGTGTGTTTCAAAAGTAAGGGCCAGCTGCAAATGAAAAATCATTAACAGCAATAAATCATAATGTGCATGCACAGCAACCTTAACTGCTTGAATAGTTACGTATCAGCTTTTATCAAAATTCCACTGTTGTTTTCCTTCTGATGGCAGCTATTCATGATGGCTGCGACAATAAACAACCCGACCAGTTGTGAACTTTGGTCTGTGATTCGATTTCTCAATACAAAAGGTTGTGTGCCTCAAAAATTCATCATGGATTCTGTGAAGCTTATGGGCCTACTATAATGAGCCAAGCCACTGATGTCACAAGTTTAATGATGAAGAGGTACAAACATTTGTGATGAAGAGAGGAGTGGAAGACCTAGTATTCAAACAAATGACAAAAGTTCAAGAATACCGATAGTTTACAATTAATGTTCTTGCAATGGAATTTCTACATTTCATGGAGTACTGTCTATAGAACTGTTATTGCAAATTAGGCTATTGTAAGTAAACTGTGTGCAAGACAGATCCCTAAAATGTTGACTTAAGTGCATAAAAATGAAAGGCTAGCATTTGCTCAAGAATTTTTGGACCACGGAATGAGGGGAGACAAATTTTTTCCTATATCGTAACTGGTGACAGAACATTGATTTTGAACATCAATTTTAAGTCCAAACAATGTGGTGTCATTCACGTTCATCACTGAAACAAACAAAAAATTCAAACAAACCCAGTTAGCTTGGAAGATCATGATCATTGTTTTCTGGGACAAAAAGGTGTCCTATTGGCGGATTTTATGGAGCAGGGATAACAATCACAGTGGATGTTTACTGTTAAAAACTTTCAAAACTAAGGCATGCAATACAGAATCAGTGACTTGGGGTGCTGCTATCGGGAACTTTTCTTACTCAAACATATATGACCACACTGTTGAGAAGATTTGCCAATTAAAGTGGAAACTTCTGATCCACCCCTTTACAGTCCAGACATCACACTCAGTAATTACCATGTCTTCCTTAACCTCAAGAAATTATTTGCATCTTAACCATTCAACGACAGTGAAGAGATGAAAAAACTGCTTTGAACTGGCTGAAATCACAGATAGCAGATTTTTATGAACACTGTTTAAAAAAGGCTTGTTTCTAGACACCAGTGATGCTTAGAAATTAATAATAATAAAAATATAAATAAAATCGTTTTTGCAAATAATAAATGAGTAATACATTTGTTCTTACTTTGTTTTCTTTAATGACCTACTGGCCCTTATTTTTAAAATATGCCTGGTACACTATTTATTTTTTATTTTACTCTTCTATATTTCATAAAGAATTGAAATTGAATTGAATAGACTCTTGAGAGATCTTCAGATTCTATTTTCTGTACGTGATCTGCCTGTTTTCAGTTCTATTTATGCTGTATTTATTGGTGTGCATTTTTGTCCGGTGTATTATATCATTCTGTGTCTTCATGTGTTTGTACTACATCACATAGAAACAAACATACTCTTACATTTACACTCTGCAACCCTCTTGGCCCATCCTCTTTGTGTCTGTCATAACTTGGACTCCTTGTATACCTCCTCTACACTCCTAATTTCCATACTATATTTTTGTTAATCCCCTCCCCTCATTTTCTACACACATCCACAAAATCGGCTTCAGGGTCTGTGCCTGAATAAACCTGATCGTACTCCACATAGTTGAGAATACATGGGCCAAATACCAACAACTGAGCAGCAGTCGAAAAATACTGAGTACACTAAAGTAGTGCTGTTACGTCTATGTTTATCATGTACCTTATTTCTTATCTACACACATTTTTTTCTTTACAAATAAGAAAAATGCATATTATGTCACTAGTAATCTTACATTTTCATTCAGTGTTCTTTAAGATATTTACTCTATATTTTTTTTAGTAACCTACAATGAAGTAAGTTAGTAGTGAAACGTAAAGTGTTCAAATCCTTTTGTTTACTACTTGATACCATACCACTACAGTATACTAATTAGTATGTTTGAGTCCATGAGTGGATGTAGGGTAATGTATTTCTCATTAAAGTCCTGCTGCTACTGACTATACTCAAAACATTTGCTTCTCTTCTGCTCCTACTTAGAATGCAGCTAAATAAAATACAAATTTGGCATGAATACTTTTCACATTAATTCATTTGTTTTTTACTGTTCAGAATCCTTCTAATGTTAATAGGCCTACTGTTCAGCTCTTTTCTTTAAATTCAAAACAATTAAACATTAATGATACATTTCAGTTCTATCTAAAGAATGCCAATAATATCAACTATATACTTTAAACACTGTGCATTGCAATTTGTTCCATGTTGTAATCGCTATTACTAAATAAAATGTGGGATATTACTACTGACCTGAATATCAAAGAAGTTCTTTTTAATAGTTTCACAATTCCTTTCAATTTACATCTATTGTAAAAACCTGAATTCAGTTCATCACAGCTAATGCAAAACACGAAAAGAAAAATAATGGCAATGTAGATTCCCACACGATTTTCTGTCTTGACTAAATTTGTTAAATATAATTTAACACAAGTAATACACATAATAAACAATTATTTGTTGAAGATTTTTGTGCATAAATCTTTGTCTGAGAAAAAACAGCCCACGTTTTTTTCTTCTTACAAACCTGAATTTTAGAAAATTGTCAAAAAAATCTACAGCCAAACCATGATAAGACTTCAGTATTTTTAACAATTTCCCAAAATCACACATTGCTATTATTACCACTATAAATTTGTTTAGCAATTAAAAAAAAACTTTCTCTACATTGTGTGGTCAAATAAACTCGTCCTTAGAATCTTTTAAGATGTCTTAGTTAGTTTATAATAATCATTATTTACAGAATATATGCATAGATTTTTCCATTTTATAACAAGTTTTTAAGTAGCATGGGAACCAGGATTTTTAGGCATGCTAATACATGCATAGTTGTCCATAAAGCCTATGATCTCAACTGAACTTGCAAGCAGTGGCGGCTCGTACAAGGAGGGCAAAAGGGTGCAGCCCTCCCACTAAATTTGGAAATTAAACTTGTCAATAATATAACTATAACGTGTAGTATCCTTATGTGAAAGATATTTTTGGGGCGACTAATAGCGATCACCCGATATTTTCGGCATGGTTCCGCAGCCAGACGCTTTCGCTGTCACCCTCCCTGCATTGGCGGGTCTTGCGGGGAGCGGGGAAAGAGGACGTGTACACACGTCTGTGCTTTTAAATCAGCAACAGCCATTATAGGAGGGGCTCTGCCCGCTGTCTGATTTCCCGGCTCTTTTCATAGAGAACCGCAGCGTTGTTCAAAATTTCTCTGTTGCTGTTTAAGAGCATATATTTTCTCTTGTGTTTTATATAGTTTTGATTGTGTTCTTGTTGTATTTTTTGTGTAAACGTAATGTTCTAATAATTTATTCTTTATTAGGCAGTGTATTCTGTGTAAGATAGTCTTTTTGTCGAAACTTGTGTACATAAACGTGTAACTTATTCTGTGTAGGCCTGAGCCTGTGTGTTCTGTGCGTATTTGTTAGAAACAAATAGGGTAGGGAACAAATATATTTTATTTAGCAATGCATGCATTTAATAATGTAATTTATTAAGTATTTAAGTTTAGGAACGTGAACTGCTTAGGGTTATAAATAATTTCAGTTTCAAACACTGTTTTAAATATTGGTAGTTTGCAAGATAGGTTTTTGATATTAACAATACTTTTAGTAGTAAAGCAAAAGGTTCAATTTTACAATTATTTCATGATAATAGCAATAATTTAGTTTCTACTGATGAGTTTTGTTACATATGGGTCCAAAAAACTTTGCCCCTCCCGTCAAAAACATTACCAGCCGCCACTGCTTGCAAGTGAATATAATGTACACAATATTTTCTTTCCACAAGTATCTTATACTTTGCCCTGTGATAATAGAGTAACCACACACGGTGTCTTACTACAGGATGACTTGAGGACTCACAATTCTAATGCTAATTGTGAAAACAGCCTCGATTTTTATCAAAACAGTATGTAGCTCTATCAATAATTCAGTTTTTCATCAACAATTTGCATGTATTCACTTACCAAATTGATCACTTGGCTCTGCAACATTAGGTTTCCTTAAAAATCTCCTGCAAAACAGAAATATAAAATTGGTGTCACAGAACATATACTAAACTAGACAAACAAATAATATAAATAATTTTGAAGCCTTAAGAACACTCCTGATGATATTCAGAAATTTGATACCAAAGCCATGTCTAACACGAAGAGTAATATATGTTTCGCTGACTTTGTCAAACAATGAGGATTACATTGTTTTTAAAGCACATATATCTATAATAATATCATCCACGTACAATTACATTACATATCAGGAGCTCGGAGAAGAAAGGACGAATAAAAAAAAAATCTTTTTTTTACATAATCCTATTTTCTGACATGTTACGAACACGGTAATACCAATATCACATATATATTGTAACGTAACAAAACTAAGGTCCGCTACGTTACATAAAGATTTATAATTATCAATATAAAAAACGCTAATTGTCCGTTAAAATAAAGGTCAGAAAAGTAAACCTTCATTAAATAAATAAATCAATAATACCAAGTACAAGTACAAGGTAATAGAAAAATAGAAATGTTTATAAATACAAACTATGAAGTGGTCAGTGGAAAGTGTAAGCGATAAACATAGTGTCAAACAATGTGAAAATACTATAGACAGTTTAGACTAATCAATTAATTAACTAAGAGTAGACTAATTAATTGGTATTTAATATTTTATAATAATGTGCATGTTATTATGTTTTATCATGTTGTTTTATTATCATGGTATTTATGTTGTCTTTTGTATGTAGCAGGAGTGAAGCAATTGCTTTAAGAAAGTATCAATTAATTGATGTTAATTTCATTTATGTTAAACTTTATAAGAGTAAATATTGTAACGTCTCGCGGGTCTCTCCGAGTCAATAGTACTTTTCTTAATTAAATCTATGTTTTATTTGTCCCACGTTGTTAGCGCCACCTTGTAACGTCTCGCGGGTCTCTCCGAGTCAATAACGTCTTGCCTATATATTTTCCTACTTAAGCCCACGTTTGTACGTCATCTTGTAACGTCTGTAATGTAACGCTGGTATCAAAGGTTTCCACCTCTCTAAGAGTGTATTACAATTACAGGTATATAGTTAATTCAGCCCCAATGTTGGGTTTGCCATTTTGTAACATAACCGCTTACAAGGTACTTTCCGCGGAGTCTTTGTATGTGACCTATTGTGTGCTCGTCTTATTTAATTAAGCCCCTCTGTTGTAAGCGCCATTTTGTAACGTTTTCTTTAAATAAGGTGTGACTTCCGTCTTTTGACAGTCTCGGAGCGGTCAGAGTACCTATTTGCGATCGTCACTTATGAATTATAATTATTAATGTTTAAATAAGTCGGATGGTATGTTTACCCAAACGAAACAGAAATCGAGTGTGTGTGATCTGGTAGAGATTAAAGAAGTTGTTTAATCTTAGTTGGAAGAGAGAGTGAGTACAATTTGGTTACACCCAGATTGTAGAAAATTTCTTTTTTTTTTTTTTCAAATATTCGCTATCCATAAGATCAGCTGATTTTGACATTAACCTCCAAATGTTAGGTTAACCAAACGACACTGTTCTGTAATACTCCCCGGTGGATAGTCCTCTTCCTGGCTTACTAAAATCTAGAACAACTACCCTCTACAATAAAGAATACACCTTTTATTATTTGACATAAAATATTAAGAGTATTTATTTGTATAACATTGATTTTCTCTTCTCCCAATATACAAATATTATAATCGATCTTTCCAATCACTAATACATTGTATCGATTTAGTTAGGTAAACATGGAATTATTATAAAATCTAATTTTTAATGATTTTATAATTTTATTTTTTTTTAATTAAACATCAATCAACATATAATTCATTTTATTTATTTCCCCAGGGTTAAGGGTAAGTTCTTTGTGTTATGAGATGGTCAGAAATGGATAATTATATACTACGCTTTACAAGATAAAAATAATCAATTTCGAATTTTGTTGTTTATTTTCGTAGTACGTAGTTCCGGATTTGTCCGCGAGAGTGCAGATTATGTTTTTATTAGACACACGAAGGCATTTAGAAATTTCAGAATTGCACAACGGTTTGATATGAAGTTTTCTTGGTCAATTATTAAAAGAAATGTTTATATTACCTCTTTCCTCGAAGTTCTTACTTGCGTGAAGCTGTTTCTAGTGTGGTCGTTCTAGTTGTTTTGTAATTTCATTTAATGTCTTTCAGATACAATCTCGTTTAAAAAACTCGAAGTTCGGTTCGGCTAGGCCAGATCCTGGAATGGTTTCTATCACTTTGTTATTGGTAAAAGCAAGTTATATTTGATATCTAAAGGAGTTGAACATAATGTGGATACTGTGAGTTAATTTGGTTCTAATTTTGTACCGTTTCCAAACGTTTTAAAATGTTTTTTAATACAATTTTGGTCTCATCACTTTTCTCAACCGAACGGTTTTCAATATCTTTTTCGATTAAACAATATGTTGTTATTCTGTTACTCTTAGTAACACATAATTTCTATATCATTTTTTATTGGTGCTTCTATTTACTTTTGTGTATATAGGCTGTTTATAATTATTATAAATTTATTTCTGATTTATAGAAAAATAATTCTTTTTAATTTTGGTTTATTTTCCAATTTGATTTATATAACAGTTTTTCGTTTATTTTCTTATAACTTTAGATATGTCTTTAATATTATTATTAACTTTAATTGAATTTATATATTATTTATTAATCTCTTATAGTATTCTTACACTGCACTATTTTCTTCTGTCATTTTCCTCATACAGTATTATTTTATTTTTTATTATCATCTTATATTTAACTCTTTTATTTTTTAACCCTGGGTTATCTTATATACAAACATAATTATTTTATTAAAAAAAGGTACTAAATTTTAGTTGCCTACACAATATAAATCATACCATAATTAAATAAAATACATAACTGGTTAGTAGCATCACAGTCTACTATCCATAATTCCTACATCTACAGCACAAGTCTGTACGATGCTCCCTTCACATTCACTTATTTACGCACTGGGTACACTATAACTCACTTGTTACACTGTATATCACTTCAATATAGTTTATAATGTTTGGTGATATAACGAACGTAATTTAGAGCTAGTTATAGTTTACCCATTTCTGACCCTTATGGTAGTATAATTAAGTTATCATTTTTTGGGACTGGGTTATGTAACGTTACATAAAGCCCCCCCCCCACTAGAACAAATTTATTTTTGTTTTACTTGTTTACCAAAATAAATTGTTGATTGTTTCAATTTTCATAATATTCCTGTTTTATTTTTCATAATATCTTCCTTCATTTCAAACTGGTATTTCAGACTGGTGGTAATTGCTGTTTTCTTACTCAACTCTCTCTTGGAGGCAAATTCATTAATAATTTATTTCTCTGGGTAGTGGTACTTCCACATTTTACTTGATAAGGACTGGTCACACTAATCATAAAAAACTTCTTTTAACACTTATTTTCTTATTTACTTCTATAAATTCGCTTTCTCAATTAAGCTTCTGTCTGCTATCTTCCTTCTATTTTCTTCATCTATACTTCTGGAATCTAATATCAATCTATACAGCTATTTTATCATTTAATGAAGAAATTTGTGTTGTGGTTGAAATCACAATCAGAATGATCATAGTTGCACACCACTATATAAAAATTATCCCGATTAGCGCTTTCAAGCCTCACAGCCCATCGTCAGATCGGAATAGGCAGAAATTATTTTAAAAACAAACCCTTCACCCCTCTCCCCCACCCTGCTCACACACAACAAGCTATAATATAAATGACCCTTCCCCACCCCCTAAACCCTGTCCCACACCATCTGTACAGTTACATATTTTTCTAGCAAATTCCTTGTGTTTCAGTGTGTGTGTGTGTGTGTGTGTGTGTGTATGTGTGTGTGTGTGTGTGTGCATCCTTTTAAACTTACCCTACTTCCTCTCCACACACATGGGTCAGTCACACACCCTTATTTTAACCATCCAATTAGTACTATGCAAATAATTCTTAATCTTATCTATCTGTCCTCTATCATTTACTTCTTAATCATGTTATAAAATATTTCTTCATTATCAAATTTAATTTTAATATTAATTAAATTGTCTAACCCTTTTTCTCTTTCTTTTAATATTTCTAACTCCTCTCTAAGCTTCCTTTCAACTGTGTTATTTACTACTTTTACAATTTCGTATTCTTCCAAAGGATTAACAAACTTATGGTTGTCTTCTATGAAATGTCTTGCATATAACGAATTGGTTGTTCTATTACCTTCTCCACGTTTGTGGTCAGACAACCTGCATACGAATTTTCGTCCTGTCTCACCTATCTGGGAAAGGAAGCTTAGAGAGGAGTTAGAAATATTAAAAGAAAGGGAAAAAGGGTTAGACAATTTAATTAATATTAAAATTAAATTTGATAATGAAGAAATATTTTATAACATGATTAAGAAGTAAATGATAGAGGACAGATAGATAAGATTAAGAATTATTTGCATAGTACTAATTGGATGGTTAAAATAAGGGTGTGTGACTGACCCATGTGTGTGGAGAGGAAGTAGGGTAAGTTTAAAAGGATGCACACACACACACACACACACACACACACACACACACACACACACACTGAAACACAAGGAATTTGCTAGAAAAATATGTAACTGTACAGATGGTGTGGGACAGGGTTTAGGGGGTGGGGAAGGGTCATTTATATTATAGCTTGTTGTGTGTGAGCAGGGTGGGGGAGAGGGGTGAAGGGTTTGTTTTTAAAATAATTTCTGCCTATTCCGATCTGACGATGGGCTGTGAGGCTTGAAAGCGCTAATCGGGATAATTTTTATATAGTGGTGTGCAACTGTGATCATTCTGATTGTATTTTATCATTATCCCTAAAATACTCAATTTCCCTAACATTTTTCCCTATCCTGTGCGGTGGTACCAGTCGGGTGGCCACTTTTGGGTCCATAACTCCGCTGTCCATCCTTACACCTTCTGAGACCAGGGGAACATCATCCCTGCTCATAAAAATTATTGCCGGAACATTTCTACGGTCAATACATTGAAATAAAAAGATTATAAGTAGTCAATTAGCGACTAATACTAAACACCTTTGGGATTCTTCATACTGTAGCTGTTTGCATTTATTTATATATTTCTTCTTCTTCTTGATTCCTTCTTCTTTATCATTAACTAATAGCATATAACATTATTGATGAGCATTATTTTAAAATCCTTTTAACTTTCCTTCTTGTGACATATTTCTCCGTATCATTTCTTCTTATATCATCTTCAATTCCGAGAGATTCTAAATTATTGTTGTATTAATTATCATCCTCCTTCAGTTTCATTTGAGTCATGAAATTATTCGTTATTCTTCTTATTTGAGCGCATTACCATCAATTGTTTTTATTCATTTATTCTTCTGTTTGTTACCATAAAATATTATTTTTCCTACTATTTCATTTTAAATCAATTCTTTATAGATATTATTTAATAATCTGTTCTTATTTTTTGTTAAATCAAATGGTTTCAAAATATCTTAAGTAAGTTGTACTTACAGTTTTTGAATTTTGGGGTTTAGTCTTTTTATTTTAACTTATATTGTTTCGAAATAACTTGAGTAAGTTGTTCTTACAGTTTTTTGAATTTTGGGGTTTTTTATTAATTCAATCCTTTTTCTCAATATTTCATTTAAAATTAGTTTACCCGTTTTCGGTATCACTCACAACACGGATTGATCCACTCTTATATTTTTCCCGTGGATTCTGTTGGTTAAACTTGTCAATAAAATTTGCTATTGGATTGCCCCATTGTGGATCACTACCATACATTTCAATATTATCGTATGTATATAGTCTCTCATCTTTATTACTGGGACCAGGATTAGACCGTTGGTTTTTCCCACGGTCAACTCGTTTGTCCACTTTTCTTTGTTGTTGTTCATCTGGTCTCCTCGAATCCCTCTCATCAGCCATTATATAATTTACTTGGGCTTGATTAGTTACCTGATTGTCATTTGGTGGATCTCCCGAGGGTATGTCCCTATTTCTATCTCCACTTCTGGACCTCCTATATTCGTCATGATCATTCCATTGTTGTCTGTTGTAGTTGTTTCTCTCATCTCTTCGATCATAATTTTGTCTCTGGTTAAAATACGGATGTTTTCCTTGGTAACGATTACTGTAATAATTGTTGTTGGCACTGACATAATTTACTCTAGGTCGATTATCTCTAGGTGGTTCATTTTTCCGCTCCTCGGTATTCCCTGACCTCCACCTACTCCTCCTGTAATAAGATTCTTGTTCATAATTCTCTAGTAGCGTTTCCATGCCTCCAATAGTTTTTATTTGTCCACTTAATCGGGCACTTATAATCTTCTCCTCGAAGTGATATGCAATTTTGGTCACTCAACACTCTTCAGGGATCTTTGGGTCTAAATATTTTGCCACACACACCTTCCCCAAAAAATAAGCAGTAGGTGTTTGTCCTATAGTACGGTCATACCTACCATGACAGATATCGTCTCTAATAATGTTTTGCACTGACTCCGACCAGTACTTAAGTTTGAACATTGTTTTGAAACTCCCATAATCACACACCTCGTTCCTGATTACAGTCCACCAATTATCATTCATGTTTTTGAAAGATTCGTCTAATATACTGTAACTCTACTTATATGCGTTGTTGTTGTGTTGTGTGAGTGTATGAGCACCTACCTGCTGTCCGATCTTGCGGTTTTCTTCCGACTAGGGCGTGTGGATTTTGGATTTGATTTCGCAAGTATGTAATCTCAAATATATGACAACAGCACACTAAATAAGTTACTTTAAAAGTGAAGAGTTTTGTGAGGTTGGTAGGCTCCGTAGTACAGCAATAAAAAAATACAATATGGGGTAATAAAACGGTGTTTATTACTCCAATAACACACAAGAATAAACTGGTTATATGATCAAATATCCTTACAGTGTAAACAATAAATAGATCTTGAATAATGTTTTTTAAATGGTTGATAATTTTAAGAAGTTGAACTCATTATTTTGAAAGAGTTAATTTAAACTGAAAATTCAATTAATTAATTTACTTTAATTAAATTAAATTGCTTTAAAATTAGATTCAAATGAAAAAAAAATAAAAACTCTAAAGTTAATTGAATATATTCCAAAATAAACTAGGCGTGACAGTCTAGTTCACGTCCCTTTATTTACTAGTGACTTGACTCTCGTATACTGCAGTATGAGCAAATTATTTAATTGTTTGTTAAGATTTGTATAGCGCTTTCTGTTTTATCTCTATTAATTCTTAACTAAAGCTTACTAATTACTTATACTGGCTGTACAGATTATCACAAATGAATTATTCTTATTTACTAGAGTCTTTGATTTGTGGCACCTGAATGATTTAAATTACAATGATTTTAATTGAAAAAGAAAGAAAATTTAACGTTTGAAAAATAGATAACTTGATTTTGCTTTCCTGATTTTGAAGTGGATCGTAGAGATGCTTCAGATGTCCCTCGCTGTCCTTGTCCAATCGGCTAGAGATAGTGATCTACTTGAGCGTCCTGGGTTTCGGCGTTGAGCTCGGAAATCAGCAACCTCTCCTCTCCTGCTATTTGTTGAAGTTTTTACGTCTGCGGCTTTCTGCGAGAACTGCTTTACGTCCCTCGTCGATTCACGTTCCACGTCGGCGTGTGTGTGTGTCGTTCGAGTTGTAGCTCTGCTCGTCAGCTGATTCACAATGGTTTAGACGGCCTCTCTGTCATATTCTTGACGTAAGGTCTTGTAGTCTCGTAGATCTCTTGCGTGCTTATGACCACAGCTTGTAGTGCACAATAAGCTTGTTTGTTGAAATGAAGAGTATCTTGACTGGATGCTATAATTACAAATCGTTACAGTTGATCTGTGTTATAATGTTTGTAATTATGCGTGTTGACCACGTAGAGTCTTCAGATGATGAGTCTTCACAAAACTATGGTTTTGAGACGATCGAAGAATTACGTCTGTTCTTCTCAAATACTGGCAGTAGAGTGTTCGGTCAGCCCCAAAACTCCGCACTGGTTGGGATTTCTTCGAATGATTTGATTGGCTGACACACTCTCCCTACTACACAAAATTTGAATCACCTTAGTCCGTGAGAACGAAATTAGTTTCCCACAGACGGAGAATTTATATTATTACTAATATTCTTAACACAACGGAACTGAATTGTCGCTCCGGATTTCCTGTGACAGTTTTTAATTGCAATTATCTTGGTTGCAAACCAAGTTGTGCTAATTCCAAAATATACAATTTGTTGTAAATTCTTATAGTTATAACATATTAAAAGCTCATTAATGTAGCTCAATTATTACAGAAGTTATTCACATTAAATTAATTAACTCTGTTATTATTTAATTATATTGCGTAAAATTCGCACACCTTATTATTAATATTTCGGCAAACATTTTGGCTATACTGGATTTCGCCTTAATTTACTGGTTTCCGGAATATTAATAATTGAAAGTTTGGGTGTGGTCGTCTTCTTTCCACAGCGAGTTGATTATGTAACAGCCGCGTGTGCGTCTTTTACAATGCATTATTATGATCGCTATTACATACGAGTGGAGTTTCGACTATTACAATTTATTTAAACATGAATATAGTATACACTTCACATATAACTCCAAATAAATGATATTTGGTCCTGTTATATACTCCTCTACCTACTTTAAAAAAAAAAAAAGAGTGTAATAATTACAATTTTTTTTTTCAATTATTTTAAATGTATTTTGAAATGATCATACTTGCTACTATACATTGTATTAATTATTTATGGACACATACATGGGTGTCAATGTTCTTTCATATATACAACTTAATTCTAATTAAACCTTATTAATAATACTATATTTGAAATCATTGCGTAGTAAATGTTTTTAGGACGGGTAGCATTTAATTGCAGCGTTTAAGAATGTCAGATAGTCAACAGTGCCACGCGCACGAAGGAATGTGCTGACTTTCTTTACAATTGTTGTCACACACCACACGACGCTAATTACCTGACCTACATTCTAACAGCTGAGCGGTACCATTGTGTTATATAACAATTTCCGGGTCGTGCGTTGGCTCCGCCTTGCATTGTATACTTGTTAGTTACCGCGCTACTACCGAACCATCATTCATACACAATTTATTTACAATTATTATTAATATTATAAAACACAGTTAATTTATTTTAATACTAATTATTATTAATTAAATTATTATAAACTCTAAATATTATTTGTTTTTAAAGTGCGTCCAATATATCGTAACCGTTTTTATGGGTGGTTCTACAATATTCCTCTAGCCACTCGTTAAGTCCGTCGGCGTCACCGGATATTACGACAACATCTTCCCAGGCTGATTGTGTGGGAACGCTACCGCTAAGTTCCTGTTCTACCGGACATACAATTGTCGGAGTGCATTGTTGTATTGTATTCACCTCAAACAATGGTTCTGTACTTTCCGGTTGGAATACCTTATTAACCGGCGTACAAATTTCTGGACAAAAATCACCTTTCTTAAACCTAGTATTTTTTTTATTTCTACCTATTTTAGCTTTAAATAATTTGGCATGATTTATGGCGCTTCCCCCCTGGAGGCGCCCGTTTCCAAGTTTTTTGGAAGTTTACGGTTTTTTTTCTTCTCACTAGGGTCCTTAATGCTTTGTGTATCGCTGTCTTGTGCTATTGTATCACTTCTCGCTATTTCGACCGTTTGTATAGTTCTCATCTGCGTCCCATCGTTGCCCTTATATTGCCCTTTCGGTCTACCGATATTTGGCTTACCTTTGTATTCAAAGGTCTTATATGGGGGTTTTAACGATGTCTGGGGTGGAGTAGAACTTGTACTTGGCCTCTGATCAGGTTGTGGATGGTTTTGCACCCGTGTATTCTGACCGTCGTTATTTCGGCGAAAATCTGGGTTATAACGCCAACCGCCTAAATCAAAAACTGTCTCGCTTTGGGACACTAAAATGAGCAATTCATCGACCGTGCGTATACCTTGCGTAAACACAGCTACCCGTATATTGTGGTTGAAATGATAGGCTAGTTTAGTGACAATGTCGATCTCTGAAAATGCTGGGGTTAAATGCTTTGCGCGCTCGACCTGCTGGATGATATAATTTTCCGCCGTAATACCTAATTTTCGGTCAAAACGTCCATATTCCAATTCGTTGCGTAACAGCCTTTGAGTGTGCGAATTCCAATACCGGCTTTCAAATTTCTGTTTGAATTCCGCGTATGTGGACACTTTATCGCGTACAATGTTATACCATTTACGCGCCGAATCACGCATCACGTTTACTACCCATTGTATTTTATCTTGATCTTCAAGTCTCGAACCTACCCTCGCCATTTCATTTTCACAGGCTAACAAAAATTCAATAGGGTTTTCATTATTTTCCCCTGTAAAATATACACGATTCTTTTCATCGACACTACCTTGTACTAGAATATTAGACGCGGATCTCCTGCGTACTTCCTGTCATACTTTTAAGATCTCATCATTAAGTGCTTGCAATACACTTTCTTTATTAGAGTCTATATTTGATCGCTTCTCTACAATCGAAGCATCAAGTCTGTCTACGCGCCGTTGTGTTTCCGTCACGTCCGCTTGAATTTTTACTTCGAGCGAGTCAACTTTTTTCGCAACATCAGCGGTCTGTTTTTCGCACCTACTAATGTGTTCTTTGAATCGGCCCTCCATACGCGTAACTTGTTCTATAAACGATTTCCGCATTGTGGTCTCTAAAACCTTAAACCGTTCGTTTATTTTCGTTTCTACCGTATGTACTTTTTCTCCGATTTCCGTAACTTTAGCGGTTAATTCTTTATTACTTTCACCGATTTCAGCGACTTTAGCGGTTAATTCTTTATTACTTTGTTTAATTTCTTTATTAGTTTGTTTTATCTCCGCGTTTATGTCCGCGTTGCTATGCTCTAATGCTTCAGTTAAGCTGACTTTTTGCGCGTCAATTCTGGACGTTAATTCTGCGTTATACATTTCAGCATTGGCTGTTATTTGTTCAAATTTCGCGTTCATGTTAGCGGTCAACTCCGCGTTCATTTGCTGCATTTGTTTAAGTATTTTTTTCATATCCATTTTTACACAATAATTTCAAATACACAATAATTTCAAATACACAATAACTTCAAATACACAATAATTTCAAATACACTTGCTGCTGTACCACTACCAATCACAAAACTTTTCTTTGGGGATTGTTCAGTTGGACGCCAGCTGTTTTAAAAGTTAAAACAGCAAACTTTGTTTTCACGTGAATTAAATTTAACTTTGAATTTAATTTCGTCGTGCCCCACGTTCCGGGCAAGCCATATGTAACTCTACTTATATGCGTTGTTGTTGTGTTGTGTGAGTGTATGAGCACCTACCTGCTGTCCGATCTTGCGGTTTTCTTCCGACTAGGGCGTGTGGATTTTGGATTTGATTTCGCAAGTATGTAATCTCAAATATATGACAACAGCACACTAAATAAGTTACTTTAAAAGTGAAGAGTTTTGTGAGGTTGGTAGGCTCCGTAGTACAGCAATAAAAAAATACAATATGGGGTAATAAAACGGTGTTTATTACTCCAATAACACACAAGAATAAACTGGTTATATGATCAAATATCCTTACAGTGTAAACAATAAATAGATCTTGAATAATGTTTTTTAAATGGTTGATAATTTTAAGAAGTTGAACTCGTTATTTTGAAAGGGTTAATTTAAACTGAAAATTCAATTAATTAATTTACTTTAATTAAATTAAATTGCTTTAAAATTAGATTCAAATGAAAAAAATTAAAAACTCTAAAGTTAATTGAATATATTCCAAAATAAACTAGGCGTGACAGTCTAGTTCACGTCCCTTTATTTACTAGTGACTTGACTCTCGTATACTGCAGTATGAGCAAATTATTTAATTGTTTGTTAAGATTTGTATAGCGCTTTCTGTTTTATCTCTATTAATTCTTAACTAAAGCTTACTAATTACTTATACCAGTATAAGTAATATACAGATTATCACAAATGAATTATTCTTATTTACTAGAGTCTTTGATTTGTGGCACCTGAATGATTTAAATTACAATGATTTTAATTGAAAAAGAAAGAAAATTTAACGTTTGAAAATAGATAACTTGATTTTGCTTTCCTGATTTTGAAGTGGATCGTAGAGATGCTTCAGATGTCCCTCGCTGTCCTTGTCCAATCGGCTAGAGATAGTGATCTACTTGAGCGTCCTGGGTTTCGGCGTTGAGCTCGGAAATCAGCAACCTCTCCTCTCCTGCTATTTGTTGAAGTTTTTACGTCTGTGGCTTTCTGCGAGAACTGCTTTACGTCCCTCGTCGATTCACGTTCCACGTCGGCATGTGTGTGTGTCGTTCGAGTTGTAGCTCTGCTCGTCAGCTGATTCACAATGGTTTAGATGGCCTCTCTGTCGTATTCTTGAAGTAAGGTCTTGTAGTCTCGTAGATCTCTTGCGTGCTTATGACCACAGCTTGTAGTGCACAATAAGCTTGTTTGTTGAAATGAAGAGTATCTTGACTGGATGCTATAATTACAAATCGTTACAGTTGATCTGTGTTATAATGTTCGTAATTATGCGTGTTGACCATGTAGAGTCTTCAGATGAGTCTTCACAAAACTATGGTTTTGAGACGATCGAAGAATTACGTCTGTTCTTCTCAAATACTGGCAGTAGAGTGTTCGGTCAGCCCCAAAACTCCGCACTGGTTGGGATTTCTTCGAATGATTTGATTGGCTGACACACTCTCCCTACTACACAAAATTTGAATCACCTTAGTCCGTGAGAACGAAATTAGTTTCCCACAGACGGAGAATTTATATTATTACTAATATTCTTAACACAACGGAACTGAATTGTCGCTCCGGATTTCCTGTGACAGTTTTTAATTGCAATTATCTTGGTTGCAAACCTAGTTGTGCTAATTCCAAAATATACAATTTGTTGTAAATTCTTATAGTTATAACATATTAAAAGCTCATTAATGTAGCTCAATTATTACAGAAGTTATTCACATTAAATTAATTAACTCTGTTATTATTTAATTATATTGTGTAAAATTCGCACACCTTATTATTAATATTTCGGCAAACATTTTGGCTATACTGGATTTCGCCTTAATTTACTGGTTTCCGGAATATTAATAATTGAAAGTTTGGGTGTGGTCGTCTTCTTTCCACAGCGAGTTGATTATGTAACAGCCGCGTGTGCGCCTTTTACAATGCATTATTATGATCGCTATTACATACGAGTGGAGTTTCGACTATTACAATTTATTTAAACATGAATATAGTATACACTTCACATATAACTCTAAATAAATGATATTTGGTCCTGTTATAATACCTTTGATCATGTTCCATCGGTTCTCCTTTGACCTATTCAAAATTTCGTCTACTCTCCCTAAAAATTCGAGTGGGTTTCTGCGATTATCCCGAAAGTTTACACTTTCCTTCCTATCTTGGATAACATGATGATTGTTGCATGTAGATCTAGAACTTATTCTATCTACATCCCCTTGTAAGTTTGTTTGTATTTGTTGCAAATTATCTAATTTCTCTGCTTGGCTATGGCACTGATTCTTGACATTCTCTACCGTTTCGTGAAAATCTGTGAATTTACAGTTTAGACTGCTTTTGATACTATCTAACTGGTCATAGTTTTCTTGGCATATGGCCATTATACGAACTTGATTACTTTGTTCCTCCTTTTCCATTCGTGCATCGATTCCTGTTTTAATTTGTTCCATCTTTTCTTCAGTTTTATCTAACCTTTGATTGGTTTCTATTAATTTCTTCTCTGCCTCTTCCTTATATTCATCTACTCTTTGTTGAAGCGTATTACTGACCAGTTCAATTTTACTCTCAAGATTTTCTCTTAACTCCTTATTGAAATTCTCCATTTTACCCTCAAATTGTTTTAAATTTTCTTCGTTTATTTTCTCAATTTGTTTTAAACTGTCCCTCAAGGTTTCATTTTGCTTCCTTGAGTTCTCTTCCTGTTTCTTAAAATTCTCATCTATTTTGTCAAATTTTTCGCTCAAGGTTTCATTTTGTTTCCTTGAGTTCTCATCTATTTTATCAAATTTTTCCTCCTGTCTCCTAAAATTTTCTTTATTTTCCTCATTGGTTTGTTTTAAGTTTTCCTCCTGTTTTCTAAAATTTTCATCTATTTTGTCATTGGTTTGCTTTGAAGTTTCCTCCTGTTTTCTAAATTGTTCAGCCATAAATTTCATCATGTCTTGCCAATTAGGTTCTTCTCTGGCTACCGCTTTGTCTGGTTGGTCCCCTTGGGCATCCTCTTCAACTATTTCTCTTTCCGTGTTCATAATTGCTTCAGTTTCTTCTTTATCACCCATTGGTTGTTCCATTTCGCTGTCCGTAAATATTTCTATCTTTCGTTCCTATCCACCTTCTTCCTTCTCCTTTTCTTCTGCCCTCTTCTTCGATCTGCCTCTGGTATTATGCATTTCTTGTTTTCTCATAACTGCCGACGATAATTAGGTTTTTTGGTATATTAATTTATTAAATATATCAAAATTCTTTTCTAATTACAGCCCCATGTTGGGCGCCATTTTGTAATGTATCGCTGGTATCAAAGGTTTCCACCTCTCTAAGAGTGTATTACAATTACAGGTATATAGTTAATTCAGCCCCAATGTTGGGTTTGCCATTTTGTAACATAACCGCTTACAAGGTACTTTCCGCGGAGTCTTTGTATGTGACTTATTGTGTGCTCGTCTTATTTAATTAAGCCCCACTGTTGTAAGCGCCATTTTGTAATGTTTTCTTTAAATAAGGTGTGACGTCCGTCTTTTGACAGTCTCGGAGCGGTCAGAGTACCTATTTGCGATCGTCACTTATGAATTATAATTATTAATGTTTAAATAAGTCGGATGGTATGTTTACCCAAACAAAACAGAAATCGAGTGTGTGTGATCTGGTAGAGATTAAAGAAGTTGTTTAATATTAGTTGGAAGAGAGAGTGAGTACAATTTGGTTACACCCAGATTGTAGAAAATTTCTTTTTTTTTTTTTTCAAATATTCGCTATCCATAAGATCAGCTGATTTTGACATTAACCTCCAAATGTTAGGTTAACCAAACGACACTGTTCTGTAATACTCCCCGGTGGATAGTCCTCTTCCTGGCTTACTAAAATCTAGAACAACTACCCTCTACAATAAAGAATACACCTTTTATTATTTGACATAAAATATTAAGAGTATTTATTTGTATAACATTGATTTTCTCTTCTCCCAATATACAAATATTATAATCGATCTTTCCAATCACTAATACATTGTATCGATTTAGTTAGGTAAACATGGAATTATTATAAAATCTAATTTTTAATGATTTTATAATTGTATTTATTTTTTTAATTAAACATCAATCAACATATAATTCATTTTATTTATTTCCCTAGGTTTAAGGGTAAGTTCTTTGTGTTATGAGATGGTCAGAAATGGATAATTATATACTACGCTTTACAAGATAAAAATAATCAAGTTCGCATTTTGTTGTTTATTTTCATAGTACGTAGTTCCGGATTTGTCCGTGAGAGTGCAGATTATGTTTTTATTAGACACACGAAGGCATTTAGAAATTTCAGAATTGCACAATGGTTTGATATGAAGTTTTTCTTGGTCAATTATTAAAAGAAATGTTTATATTACCTCTTTCCTCGAAGTTCTTACTTGCGTGAAGCTGTTTCTAGTGTGGTCGTTCTAGTTGTTTTGTAATTTCATTGAATGTCTTTCAGATACAATCTCGTTTAAAAAACTCGAAGTTCGGTTCGGCTAGGCCAGATCCCGGAATGGTTTCTATCACTTTGTTATTGGTAAAAGCAAGTTATATTTGATATCTAAAGGAGTTGAACATAACGTGGATACTGTGAGTTAATTTGGTTCTAATTTTGTACCATTTCCAAACGTTTTAAAATGTTTTTTAATACAATTTTGGTCTCATCACTTTTCTCAACCGAACGGTTTTCAATATCTTTTTCAATTAAACAATATGTTGTTATTCTGTTACTCTTAGTAACACATAATTTCTATATCATTTTTTATTGGTGCTTCTATTTACTTTTGTGTATATAGGCTGTTTCTAATTATTATAAATTTATTTCTGATTTATAGAAAAATAATTCTTTTTAATTTTGGTTTATTTTCCAATTTGATTTATATAACAGTTTTTCGTTTATTTTCTTATAACTTTAGATATAAGTCTTTAATATTATTATTAACTTTAATTGAATTTATATATTATTTATTAATCTCTTATAGTATTCTTACACTGCACTATTTTCTTCTGCCATTTTCCTCATACAGTATTATTTTATTTTTTATTATCATCTTATATTTAACTCTTTTATTTTTTAACCCTGGGTTATCTTATATACAAACATAATTATTTTATTAAAAAAAGGTACTAAATTTTAGTTGCCTACACAATATAAATCATACCATAATTAAATAAAATACATAACTGGTTAGTAGCATCACAGTCTACTATCCATAATTCCTACATCTACAGCACAAGTCTGTACGATGCTCCCTTCACATTCACTTACGCACTGGGTACACTATAACTCACTTGTTACACTGTATATCACTTCAATATAGTTTATAATGTTTGGTGATATAACGTAATTTAGAGCTAGTTATAGTTTACCCATTTCTGACCCTTATGGTAGTATAATTAAGTTATCATTTTTTGGGACTGGGTTATGTACCGTTACACGTCTTGCGGGTATCTCCAAATCAATCTAAGTATTTTTACGTCTATTTGTACTCTTCGAAAATCTCGCTTTAATAAGAGTCACAGAATTTGTTATATTTTATGTTCAATGTTTCCAAAAATCGAATGTGTGTGATTATGCAAATATTTTCTTAGATTTTATTTGGGTGAAATTAATACCGTTGTTTGACAGTAGTTAGGGGAGAGAGTGCAATGAGAATTACTCTCTTAGTATACGATTAATTATTTCAAATTTCTCCGCTAGTGATACCAGCTGACTTCTACGTTTACGAACACATTTGAGGTTAAATTAACCCCAAATGGTAAGTAATTTATTCTGGATGTCCGTTCTCTTCTCAGACTTCAGACAATCTGTAACGAACTACCATCTACTGAAAATAATACACATTTTTATTCAAACAACAAGGTGTTGAGAAACAAACTTAATCGAAATAAATAAATAGAAAATACTGCCAGAAACTTACCTGTGATCTTCTTTCGCTTACTTACCTTTTCAAATTTTCAATCAGAAGCCCAGAGTCGCCACGATATTTTTGGTTATATATCGAAACCTTTACACTTTACCTTAATAAAAAATATGGGGCAATTTTGCAATCTGACTACCCCCAATAATAATTCAGAAGAAATCCGGAACGTTAGACAAATCCTTCAGCACAGAACGTTAGGAAGTGGTAATGACGACATAACTACGCTAACACATGGTTATATAAAACAAGACCTTTTAATTTCTCTATTATTTGTTATTCGTCTGAATAAAATTCTTACTCCATATTTTAGTGACTACCCATCTTTAACTCAAATCTGACTGTCTTTTATAAATAGGAATAACACAAAACATTTATTTCATATCTTATATCTATTTCAATATTTAGTTTTACTAACGTTAAGGCTAACCCAGTTTGCTACACTCTCGCATTCATTCTTTAAAACCCCATTTAATTCGAACTCTTTATTATTAAACTTTCATGAAATTATAAAATGTTAAGATTGTTTGTTTACTTATCCATCGTTGTGTAACACTGAATGTTTGTCCAAAGTTTTGGTTTTACGCTTTCATTTTCTTCACTTCACTGCACTAACTCCATTCTGTTATACGTTTACTTGTTGTTACCGGTTTATTACTTTTTACATTTTTAAATAATTTATGTGGAACCACTGAGTCGAAGCGAGCATCCGGCCGATGCCGCTACCGTATCTCGACTGACTTTACATGAGGCCGGACATCACTGCCTTGCCTGAGAACAAATTTCGTCGCTGCACACAGCCTTCGTTGTCAAAGTCTCATCAGTTGCACACACGACACATGGGATTTTCGTGTGTTGGACGTTAACAAAATTTGTTGTCCAGTGGTTTACGTCACAAAATAGGCGGGGCTTCGTCAAGACTTCCGCCGTCACAAACGCACATGTTAGGAAAATATCAGCTTCAAGCCATTTTGTTTTAAGTAACTCGGCATCGTTGCGCGCCTGCGAACGCTTGCGCGTTTGTGGGTAGGTGTCACACAGTCTCAAAATTCTAAGAATTGCGCCGTTGTCAACAACACGACATTCCATTGCATTGGCATCACCTCACAAGTCCTTTGTTCGAACTACGCTTTATTTAACACGTGGCTGCCCTCTCAGTCTTCAGACAATCTGTAATGAACTACCATCTACTGAAAATAATACACATTTTTATTCAAACAACAAGGCATTCATTGAATTTATTTAGCATTTTTTATATTCTCCCAAAACAAAAAGGGATAATCGATTCTTACTGACAACACAGAATTAGTTCGATCTTATTTTCAAACATATAGTATATAACAAATATTTTTATTTCAATATTAATACAAAGAAAGAAATAATGAATTAATTTCCCAGGGTTATTTTAGAGTTCTTTGTACTTTGAGAAAGTCAGAAATGAATATGGGTTAATACCAAGCTTTACATAAATAAATTTTTATAATTTGTACTATTTATATTATGTAGTTGATTGGTTGACCGCTAGAGCGCAGGTTACGTTTCTTCACTGAAAACACAAACGTTATTTAATGGCGGCCGGAATGTTCACCAGACCACGTTTTGCTGTTTTTTGGGTTAACAAAATAATAAAGTTTATGTTCACCTCTTTTCCTGAAGTATTTAAAGAGATTGTGCTGTTTCTAGTGTTATAAGTTTATAGTTGAGGTGTAATTTAGTTAAATTGTACTAGGTAACGATCTCACCAAAATGTCGAATTTCTGTGGGCTAGGCCTGGAAGTCGAAACTGATTTTTTCAAGTTTTCACCAAATTATAGGTGTGAATTATTCTGTTTGAAGGAGTTCTAATATGTAGTGGACATCACTCGTTAATTTTATTAATTTTGCACTGATTATTACAAATGGTATTTATTAATTTCTTAAATTTATAGAGACATTACACTTTTCAAACTGCTCACTTCCAATATCTTTTAACAATTTTTTCAATTCTTGTAAGTTAGTTACTCTTAGTAACCAAGAATTTTTATGGTTTTTTATTGGTTAATCTATATACTTTTTAGTATATAAGCTATTATTAATTATTATAAATTCATTTCTTCTTTTTAGAAAAATAATCCTTTTTAGATTTTATTTATAATCGAATTTAATTTATTTAAGGTTTTTCTTTATATTTTTCCTTAACTTGTACACTGGTATTTTATATTTTAATCCCTTTTATTTTGATTTATTTATGATTTATCATTCACTTAATGTATCCTTACTCTAAACTATTTTTTTATATGCCTTCTTTGCTAACATAGTATTTTTTATATATTATTATTTTATATTTAAACTGGGTTATCTTATATTTAAACAAAATCCTTATTTTAAACACAAATATTATTCCTAGGTACAAAACCTTTGTGGCCTACACAATACAAAATTACACAAAATACAAAACTTGTCAGCAGCAGTATATTCCACTGCTACAATATTGATTGTTTTTCATCTCCAGTAAAAATCTGTGAGATGCTCTTTTAAAAGTTTACACTTTCACCGAGTACACTATATTTCACTTTGTACACTGCACTTTTATTATTATTGTTTACAGTGTTTTGGAGTAAAAGTTTTTTATAGCTTGGTACCTAATACCCATTTCTGACTTTTAGAATTGGGTGATTACTGGTTTGAACGATGGTGATTGTGTTATCATATTTGGGCAGGGGTTATGTAATGTTACATAAAGCTCCCCACTAGAACAGATTTATTTTTATTTACTTGTTTTAAAAAATAATCGTTGAACTCTTCAGTCTTCGGATTCTTTCATCATTCTTCATAATATCTCTTTATTTCTGATTGGTTATACACCTGTTATTCGGTTAATGGTAATAGGCTTGATTTTATACTCACTCTCTCTCTCTCTCTCTTGGAGGCAAATTCACTAATGATTTAATTTCTCTGGGTAGTGGTCTTTCACATATTACTTGATAAGGGCTGGTCACACTAATCATAAAAACTTGTTTTAACACTCATTTTTCTATTTACCTTTATAAATTTGCTTTCTCAATTAAGCTTCTGTCTGCTATCTTCCTTCTGTTTTCTTCCTTCATACTTTTGGAATCTAATATCAATCTTTTCAGCTATTTTATTATCCCTTAAATATTCAATTTCCCTAACATTTTTCCCTATCCTGTGCGGTGGTTCAGTTCGGGTGGCCACTTTGGGTCTGTTACTCCGCTGTCCATCCTTATACCTTCTGAGACCAGAGGGATGTACCGTCTGCTCAGGAAAATGATTGCTGGAACATGTCTACAGTCAATTCATTATAATAAAAACTTACAAGTAGTCGATTGGCGACTAATAATAAACACTTTTAGGATTCTACACGCTGCTGCTGTTTGCATTTAATTATATATTTCTTTTTCTTCTTGATTCCTTCTTCTTTTTCATTAACTAATAGCATATAACATTATTGATAGGCATTATTTTAAAATCCTTTTGACTTTCCTTCTTGTGACAAATGTTCTTCGTATCATTTCTTCCTATATCATTTTAAACTCAGAGAAATTCTAAATCGTCGTTGTATTAATTATTCTCATTCTTTAGCTTCATTGTAGTCATTAATTTATTCGTTATTCTTCTTATTTTACCTTCTTATCTGAGCACATTTCCATTAATTGTTTTTATTTATTTATTTATTCTTCTTTTTGTTACCATCAAAATAGTACTTTTTCCATTATTTCATTTTAAATCTGTTATTTACAAATATTATTTAATAATCTGTTCTTACATATTCTTGGTTTTTTACTGTTTATTAAATCAAATTGTTGCAAAATATCTTAAGTAAGTTGTACTTACATACTTTTTGAATTTTGGGGTTCTTCTTTCCAATGGGTTGCTTGGTCGGTTTACAGAAAATAAGTCCCCTTTTTCTGGTTGACTTATTCTTGTTTTAACCATGGTCCATTAACTCAGGTACTCCCTTTCCTTGGACTATGGCAGTGTTCGTAATGATTTTTGTTCTTGTTAACTACCTCTCTATCATCTGGTATTGTAACTCTGCTGATAGGAAACCTTCATTTAAGTCACGGTTTTCCATCATAGTTATTTCCTTTTTAACTATCAGGTATTGTACCTCCTCTGACATAACATATTCACTCATTTTTAATATCATTCCATTCCCTTTTTCCTCTGGATGATTTACCAAATTTTTTAATGATATATTCCGTCTTGATGATATGACTGATATCTTCTGATACTCTTCGATTGTCGACATATTTAAATGATATCCAAACTTATTTAAGTTTTTCTTTATTATTTTATGGTGGTTTACTTTTGAAATTTTTATTGAGTTTTTTCTATAATTCTTAACTTTACTTAACTCCCTTCGTTCATTAATTGGGAGGTTAAATGCATTAATTAATCCACCCTTCTCATCTCCAATTCTTCTTTTGTATGTAATATTTTCTTTCTACATATTTTCCTTATTTTCTTGGTCTTCTTTTCCATGGTGTGGATATTCTCTTTGTTTTTGCTATTTTATTTTCAGATAGCAATGCATCTTGGTCTTCTCTAATTTCTATTTCATTCCTGCTCTCTTCTGTGTTCGGACTTATTTTAATACTTTCTGAAGTGCTGTCTAGTGTTTTATTCATAATCTTTAAACACCTATCCATTTGTTTCATTAATGTTTCATGGTGTCTCTTTGAGTTTTCCTCCTGTTTCCTGAAATTTTCATCTATTTTATCAAATCGTTCATCCTGTTTCCTAAATTGTTCTGCCATAAATTTCATCATTTCCTGCCAATTTGGTTCTTCTGTGGCTACCGCTTTATCTGGTTGGTCCCCTTGGGCATCCTCTTCAACTATTTCCCTTTCCGTGTCCATAATTGCTTCAGTTTCTTCTTTATCGCCTTTCTGTTGTTATATTTCACTGTCCGTGACTACTTCTATTTCTCATTCCTGTCCACCTTCTTCCTTCTCCTTGTCTTCTGCCCTCTTCTTCGATCTGCCTCTGGTATTATGCATTTCTTGTTTTCTCATAGTTGCCGACAAAAATTAGGTTTTTTGTTATATTATCTTTCGTATATCTCGAAATTCCTTTCCTAATTAAAACCCTTTTAAGTTGAGCGCCATCTTGTAACGTCTCGCGGGTCTCTCCGAGTCAATAGTACTTTTCTTAATTAAATCTATGTTTTATTTGTCCCACGTTGTTAGCGCCACCTTGTAACGTCTCGCGGGTCTCTCCGAGTCAATAACGTCTTGCCTATATACTTTCCTACTTAAGCCCACGTTTGTACGTCATCTTGTAACGTCTTGCGGGTATCTCCGAATCAATCTAAGTATTTTTACATCTATTTGTACTCTTCGAAAATCTTGCTTTAATAAGAGTCACAGAATTTGTTATACTTTATGTTCGATGTTTCCAAAAATCGAGTGTGTGTGATTATGCAAATATTTTCTTAGATTTTATTTGGGTGAAATCAATACCGTTGTTTGACAGTAGTTAGGAGAGAGAGAGCAAAGAGAATTCCTCTCTTAGTATACGATTAATTATTTCAAATTTCTCCGCTAGTGATATCAGCTGACTTCTACGTTTATGAACACATTTGAGGTTAAATTAACCCCAAATGGTAAGTAATATATTCTGGATGTCCGTTCTCTTCTCAGTCTTCAGACAATCTGTAATGAACTACCATCTACTGAAAATAATACACATTTTTATTCAAACAACAAGGCATTCATTGAATTTATTTAGCATTTTTTATATTCTCCCAAAACAAAAAGGGATAATCGATTCTTACTGACAACACAGAATTAGTTCGATCTTATTTTCAAACATATAGTATATAACAAATATTTTTATTTCAATATTAATACAAAGAAAGAAATAATGAATTAATTTCCCAGGGTTATTTTAGAGTTCTTTGTACTTTGAGAAAGTCAGAAATGAATATGGGTTAATACCAAGCTTTACATAAATAAATTTTTATAATTTGTACTATTTATATTATGTAGTTGATTGGTTGACCGCTAGAGCGCAGGTTACGTTTCTTCACTGAAAACACAAACGTTATTTAATGGCGGCCGGAATGTTCACCAGACCACGTTTTGCTGTTTTTTGGGTTAACAAAATAATAAAGTTTATGTTCACCTCTTTTCCTGAAGTATTTAAAGAGATTGTGCTGTTTCTAGTGTTATAAGTTTATAGTTGAGGTGTAATTTAGTTAAATTGTACTAGGTAACGATCTCACCAAAATGTCGAATTTCTGTGGGCTAGGCCTGGAAGTCGAAACTGATTTTTTCAAGTTTTCACCAAATTATAGGTGTGAATTATTCTGTTTGAAGGAGTTCTAATATGTAGTGGACATCACTCGTTAATTTTATTAATTTTGCACTGATTATTACAAATGGTATTTATTAATTTCTTAAATTTATAGAGACATTACACTTTTCAAACTGCTCACTTCCAATATCTTTTAACAATTTTTTCAATTCTTGTAAGTTAGTTACTCTTAGTAACCAAGAATTTGTATGGTTTTTTATTGGTTAATCTATATACTTTTTAGTATATAAGCTATTATTAATTATTATAAATTCATTTCTTCTTTTTAGAAAAATAATCCTTTTTAGATTTTATTTATAATCGAATTTAATTTATTTAAGGTTTTTCTTTATATTTTTCCTTAACTTGTACACTGGTATTTTATATTTTAATCCCTTTTATTTTGATTTATTTATGATTTATCATTCACTTAATGTATCCTTACTCTAAACTATTTTTTTATATGCCTTCTTTGCTAACATAGTATTTTTTATATATTATTATTTTATATTTAAACTGGGTTATCTTATATTTAAACAAAATCCTTATTTTAAACACAAATATTATTCCTAGGTACAAAACCTTTGTGGCCTACACAATACAAAATTACACAAAATACAAAACTTGTCAGCAGCAGTATATTCCACTGCTACAATATTGATTGTTTTTCATCTCCAGTAAAAATCTGTGAGATGCTCTTTTTAAAAGTTTACACTTTCACCGAGTACACTATATTTCACTTTGTACACTGCACTTTTATTATTATTGTTTACAGTGTTTTGGAGTAAAAGTTTTTTATAGCTTGGTACCTAATACCCATTTCTGACTTTTAGAATTGGGTGATTACTGGTTTGAACGATGGTGATTGTGTTATCATATTTGGGCAGGGGTTATGTAATGTTACATAAAGCTCCCCACTAGAACAGATTTATTTTTATTTACTTGTTTTAAAAAATAATCGTTGAACTCTTCAGTCTTCGGATTCTTTCATCATTCTTCATAATATCTCTTTATTTCTGATTGGTTATACACCTGTTATTCGGTTAATGGTAATAGGCTTGATTTTATACTCACTCTCTCTCTCTCTCTCTTGGAGGCAAATTCACTAATGATTTAATTTCTCTGGGTAGTGGTCTTTCACATATTACTTGATAAGGGCTGGTCACACTAATCATAAAAACTTGTTTTAACACTCATTTTTCTATTTACCTTTATAAATTTGCTTTCTCAATTAAGCTTCTGTCTGCTATCTTCCTTCTGTTTTCTTCCTTCATACTTTTGGAATCTAATATCAATCTTTTCAGCTATTTTATTATCCCTTAAATATTCAATTTCCCTAACATTTTTCCCTATCCTGTGCGGTGGTTCAGTTCGGGTGGCCACTTTGGGTCTGTTACTCCGCTGTCCATCCTTATACCTTCTGAGACCAGAGGGATGTACCGTCTGCTCAGGAAAATGATTGCTGGAACATGTCTACAGTCAATTCATTATAATAAAAACTTACAAGTAGTCGATTGGCGACTAATAATAAACACTTTTAGGATTCTACACGCTGCTGCTGTTTGCATTTAATTATATATTTCTTTTTCTTCTTGATTCCTTCTTCTTTTTCATTAACTAATAGCATATAACATTATTGATAGGCATTATTTTAAAATCCTTTTGACTTTCCTTCTTGTGACAAATGTTCTTCGTATCATTTCTTCCTATATCATTTTAAACTCAGAGAAATTCTAAATCGTCGTTGTATTAATTATTCTCATTCTTTAGCTTCATTGTAGTCATTAATTTATTCGTTATTCTTCTTATTTTACCTTCTTATCTGAGCACATTTCCATTAATTGTTTTTATTTATTTATTTATTCTTCTTTTTGTTACCATCAAAATAGTACTTTTTCCATTATTTCATTTTAAATCTGTTATTTACAAATATTATTTAATAATCTGTTCTTACATATTCTTGGTTTTTTACTGTTTATTAAATCAAATTGTTGCAAAATATCTTAAGTAAGTTGTACTTACATACTTTTTGAATTTTGGGGTTCTTCTTTCCAATGGGTTGCTTGGTCGGTTTACAGAAAATAAGTCCCCTTTTTCTGGTTGACTTATTCTTGTTTTAACCATGGTCCATTAACTCAGGTACTCCCTTTCCTTGGACTATGGCAGTGTTCGTAATGATTTTTGTTCTTGTTAACTACCTCTCTATCATCTGGTATTGTAACTCTGCTGATAGGAAACCTTCATTTAAGTCACGGTTTTCCATCATAGTTATTTCCTTTTTAACTATCAGGTATTGTACCTCCTCTGACATAACATATTCACTCATTTTTAATATCATTCCATTCCCTTTTTCCTCTGGATGATTTACCAAATTTTTTAATGATATATTCCGTCTTGATGATATGACTGATATCTTCTGATACTCTTCGATTGTCGACATATTTAAATGATATCCAAACTTATTTAAGTTTTTCTTTATTATTTTATGGTGGTTTACTTTTGACATTTTTATTGAGTTTTTTCTATAATTCTTAACTTTACTTAACTCCCTTCGTTCATTAATTGGGAGGTTAAATGCATTAATTAATCCACCCTTCCTCATCTCCAATTCTTCTTTTGTATGTAATATTTTCTTTCTACATATTTTCCTTATTTTCTTGGTCTTCTTTTCCATGGTGTGGATATTCTCTTTGTTTTTGCTATTTTTATTTTCAGATAGCAATGCATCTTGGTCTTCTCTAATTTCTATTTCCTTCCTGCTCTCTTCTGTGTTCGGACTTATTTTAATACTTTCTGAAGTGCTGTCTAGTGTTTTATTCATAATCTTTAAACACCTATCCATTTGTTTCATTAATGTTTCATGGTGTCTCTTTGAGTTTTCCTCCTGTTTCCTGAAATTTTCATCTATTTTATCAAATCGTTCATCCTGTTTCCTAAATTGTTCTGCCATAAATTTCATCATTTCCTGCCAATTTGGTTCTTCTGTGGCTACCGCTTTATCTGGTTGGTCCCCTTGGGCATCCTCTTCAACTATTTCCCTTTCCGTGTCCATAATTGCTTCAGTTTCTTCTTTATCGCCTTTCTGTTGTTATATTTCACTGTCCGTGACTACTTCTATTTCTCATTCCTGTCCACCTTCTTCCTTCTCCTTGTCTTCTGCCCTCTTCTTCGATCTGCCTCTGGTATTATGCATTTCTTGTTTTCTCATAGTTGCCGACAAAAATTAGGTTTTTTGTTATATTATCTTTCGTATATCTCGAAATTCCTTTCCTAATTAAAACCCTTTTAAGTTGAGCGCCATCTTGTAACGTCTCGCGGGTCTCTCCGAGTCAATAGTACTTTTCTTAATTAAATCTATGTTTTATTTGTCCCACGTTGTTAGCGCCACCTTGTAACGTCTCGCGGGTCTCTCCGAGTCAATAACGTCTTGCCTATATACTTTCCTACTTAAGCCCACGTTTGTACGTCATCTTGTAACGTCTTGCGGGTATCTCCGAATCAATCTAAGTATTTTTACATCTATTTGTACTCTTCGAAAATCTTGCTTTAATAAGAGTCACAGAATTTGTTATACTTTATGTTCGATGTTTCCAAAAATCGAGTGTGTGTGATTATGCAAATATTTTCTTAGATTTTATTTGGGTGAAATCAATACCGTTGTTTGACAGTAGTTAGGAGAGAGAGAGCAAAGAGAATTCCTCTCTTAGTATACGATTAATTATTTCAAATTTCTCCGCTAGTGATATCAGCTGACTTCTACGTTTATGAACACATTTGAGGTTAAATTAACCCCAAATGGTAAGTAATATATTCTGGATGTCCGTTCTCTTCTCAGTCTTCAGACAATCTGTAATGAACTACCATCTACTGAAAATAATACACATTTTTATTCAAACAACAAGGCATTCATTGAATTTATTTAGCATTTTTTATATTCTCCCAAAACAAAAAGGGATAATCGATTCTTACTGACAACACAGAATTAGTTCGATCTTATTTTCAAACATATAGTATATAACAAATATTTTTATTTCAATATTAATACAAAGAAAGAAATAATGAATTAATTTCCCAGGGTTATTTTAGAGTTCTTTGTACTTTGAGAAAGTCAGAAATGAATATGGGTTAATACCAAGCTTTACATAAATAAATTTTTATAATTTGTACTATTTATATTATGTAGTTGATTGGTTGACCGCTAGAGCGCAGGTTACGTTTCTTCACTGAAAACACAAACGTTATTTAATGGCGGCCGGAATGTTCACCAGACCACGTTTTGCTGTTTTTTGGGTTAACAAAATAATAAAGTTTATGTTCACCTCTTTTCCTGAAGTATTTAAAGAGATTGTGCTGTTTCTAGTGTTATAAGTTTATAGTTGAGGTGTAATTTAGTTAAATTGTACTAGGTAACGATCTCACCAAAATGTCGAATTTCTGTGGGCTAGGCCTGGAAGTCGAAACTGATTTTTTCAAGTTTTCACCAAATTATAGGTGTGAATTATTCTGTTTGAAGGAGTTCTAATATGTAGTGGACATCACTCGTTAATTTTATTAATTTTGCACTGATTATTACAAATGGTATTTATTAATTTCTTAAATTTATAGAGACATTACACTTTTCAAACTGCTCACTTCCAATATCTTTTAACAATTTTTTCAATTCTTGTAAGTTAGTTACTCTTAGTAACCAAGAATTTTTATGGTTTTTTATTGGTTAATCTATATACTTTTTAGTATATAAGCTATTATTAATTATTATAAATTCATTTCTTCTTTTTAGAAAAATAATCCTTTTTAGATTTTATTTATAATCGAATTTAATTTATTTAAGGTTTTTCTTTATATTTTTCCTTAACTTGTACACTGGTATTTTATATTTTAATCCCTTTTATTTTGATTTATTTATGATTTATCATTCACTTAATGTATCCTTACTCTAAACTATTTTTTTATATGCCTTCTTTGCTAACATAGTATTTTTTATATATTATTATTTTATATTTAAACTGGGTTATCTTATATTTAAACAAAATCCTTATTTTAAACACAAATATTATTCCTAGGTACAAAACCTTTGTGGCCTACACAATACAAAATTACACAAAATACAAAACTTGTCAGCAGCAGTATATTCCACTGCTACAATATTGATTGTTTTTCATCTCCAGTAAAAATCTGTGAGATGCTCTTTTTAAAAGTTTACACTTTCACCGAGTACACTATATTTCACTTTGTACACTGCACTTTTATTATTATTGTTTACAGTGTTTTGGAGTAAAAGTTTTTTATAGCTTGGTACCTAATACCCATTTCTGACTTTTAGAATTGGGTGATTACTGGTTTGAACGATGGTGATTGTGTTATCATATTTGGGCAGGGGTTATGTAATGTTACATAAAGCTCCCCCACTAGAACAGATTTATTTTTATTTACTTGTTTTAAAAAATAATCGTTGAACTCTTCAGTCTTCGGATTCTTTCATCATTCTTCATAATATCTCTTTATTTCTGATTGGTTATACACCTGTTATTCGGTTAATGGTAATAGGCTTGATTTTATACTCACTCTCTCTCTCTCTCTCTTGGAGGCAAATTCACTAATGATTTAATTTCTCTGGGTAGTGGTCTTTCACATATTACTTGATAAGGGCTGGTCACACTAATCATAAAAACTTGTTTTAACACTCATTTTTCTATTTACCTTTATAAATTTGCTTTCTCAATTAAGCTTCTGTCTGCTATCTTCCTTCTGTTTTCTTCCTTCATACTTTTGGAATCTAATATCAATCTTTTCAGCTATTTTATTATCCCTTAAATATTCAATTTCCCTAACATTTTTCCCTATCCTGTGCGGTGGTTCAGTTCGGGTGGCCACTTTGGGTCTGTTACTCCGCTGTCCATCCTTATACCTTCTGAGACCAGAGGGATGTACCGTCTGCTCAGGAAAATGATTGCTGGAACATGTCTACAGTCAATTCATTATAATAAAAACTTACAAGTAGTCGATTGGCGACTAATAATAAACACTTTTAGGATTCTACACGCTGCTGCTGTTTGCATTTAATTATATATTTCTTTTTCTTCTTGATTCCTTCTTCTTTTTCATTAACTAATAGCATATAACATTATTGATAGGCATTATTTTAAAATCCTTTTGACTTTCCTTCTTGTGACAAATGTTCTTCGTATCATTTCTTCCTATATCATTTTAAACTCAGAGAAATTCTAAATCGTCGTTGTATTAATTATTCTCATTCTTTAGCTTCATTGTAGTCATTAATTTATTCGTTATTCTTCTTATTTTACCTTCTTATCTGAGCACATTTCCATTAATTGTTTTTATTTATTTATTTATTCTTCTTTTTGTTACCATCAAAATAGTACTTTTTCCATTATTTCATTTTAAATCTGTTATTTACAAATATTATTTAATAATCTGTTCTTACATATTCTTGGTTTTTTACTGTTTATTAAATCAAATTGTTGCAAAATATCTTAAGTAAGTTGTACTTACATACTTTTTGAATTTTGGGGTTCTTCTTTCCAATGGGTTGCTTGGTCGGTTTACAGAAAATAAGTCCCCTTTTTCTGGTTGACTTATTCTTGTTTTAACCATGGTCCATTAACTCAGGTACTCCCTTTCCTTGGACTATGGCAGTGTTCGTAATGATTTTTGTTCTTGTTAACTACCTCTCTATCATCTGGTATTGTAACTCTGCTGATAGGAAACCTTCATTTAAGTCACGGTTTTCCATCATAGTTATTTCCTTTTTAACTATCAGGTATTGTACCTCCTCTGACATAACATATTCACTCATTTTTAATATCATTCCATTCCCTTTTTCCTCTGGATGATTTACCAAATTTTTTAATGATATATTCCGTCTTGATGATATGACTGATATCTTCTGATACTCTTCGATTGTCGACATATTTAAATGATATCCAAACTTATTTAAGTTTTTCTTTATTATTTTATGGTGGTTTACTTTTGACATTTTTATTGAGTTTTTTCTATAATTCTTAACTTTACTTAACTCCCTTCGTTCATTAATTGGGAGGTTAAATGCATTAATTAATCCACCCTTCCTCATCTCCAATTCTTCTTTTGTATGTAATATTTTCTTTCTACATATTTTCCTTATTTTCTTGGTCTTCTTTTCCATGGTGTGGATATTCTCTTTGTTTTTGCTATTTTTATTTTCAGATAGCAATGCATCTTGGTCTTCTCTAATTTCTATTTCCTTCCTGCTCTCTTCTGTGTTCGGACTTATTTTAATACTTTCTGAAGTGCTGTCTAGTGTTTTATTCATAATCTTTAAACACCTATCCATTTGTTTCATTAATGTTTCATGGTGTCTCTTTGAGTTTTCCTCCTGTTTCCTGAAATTTTCATCTATTTTATCAAATCGTTCATCCTGTTTCCTAAATTGTTCTGCCATAAATTTCATCATTTCCTGCCAATTTGGTTCTTCTGTGGCTACCGCTTTATCAGGTTGGTCCCCTTGGGCATCCTCTTCAACTATTTCCCTTTCCGTGTCCATAATTGCTTCAGTTTCTTCTTTATCGCCTTTCTGTTGTTATATTTCACTGTCCGTGACTACTTCTATTTCTCATTCCTGTCCACCTTCTTCCTTCTCCTTGTCTTCTGCCCTCTTCTTCGATCTGCCTCTGGTATTATGCATTTCTTGTTTTCTCATAGTTGCCGACAAAAATTAGGTTTTTTGTTATATTATCTTTCGTATATCTCGAAATTCCTTTCCTAATTAAAACCCTTTTAAGTTGAGCGCCATCTTGTAACGTCTCGCGGGTCTCTCCGAGTCAATAGTACTTTTCTTAATTAAATCTATGTTTTATTTGTCCCACGTTGTTAGCGCCACCTTGTAACGTCTCGCGGGTCTCTCCGAGTCAATAACGTCTTGCCTATATACTTTCCTACTTAAGCCCACGTTTGTACGTCATCTTGTAACGTCTTGCGGGTATCTCCGAATCAATCTAAGTATTTTTACATCTATTTGTACTCTTCGAAAATCTTGCTTTAATAAGAGTCACAGAATTTGTTATACTTTATGTTCGATGTTTCCAAAAATCGAGTGTGTGTGATTATGCAAATATTTTCTTAGATTTTATTTGGGTGAAATCAATACCGTTGTTTGACAGTAGTTAGGAGAGAGAGAGCAAAGAGAATTCCTCTCTTAGTATACGATTAATTATTTCAAATTTCTCCGCTAGTGATATCAGCTGACTTCTACGTTTATGAACACATTTGAGGTTAAATTAACCCCAAATGGTAAGTAATATATTCTGGATGTCCGTTCTCTTCTCAGTCTTCAGACAATCTGTAATGAACTACCATCTACTGAAAATAATACACATTTTTATTCAAACAACAAGGCATTCATTGAATTTATTTAGCATTTTTTATATTCTCCCAAAACAAAAAGGGATAATCGATTCTTACTGACAACACAGAATTAGTTCGATCTTATTTTCAAACATATAGTATATAACAAATATTTTTATTTCAATATTAATACAAAGAAAGAAATAATGAATTAATTTCCCAGGGTTATTTTAGAGTTCTTTGTACTTTGAGAAAGTCAGAAATGAATATGGGTTAATACCAAGCTTTACATAAATAAATTTTTATAATTTGTACTATTTATATTATGTAGTTGATTGGTTGACCGCTAGAGCGCAGGTTACGTTTCTTCACTGAAAACACAAACGTTATTTAATGGCGGCCGGAATGTTCACCAGACCACGTTTTGCTGTTTTTTGGGTTAACAAAATAATAAAGTTTATGTTCACCTCTTTTCCTGAAGTATTTAAAGAGATTGTGCTGTTTCTAGTGTTATAAGTTTATAGTTGAGGTGTAATTTAGTTAAATTGTACTAGGTAACGATCTCACCAAAATGTCGAATTTCTGTGGGCTAGGCCTGGAAGTCGAAACTGATTTTTTCAAGTTTTCACCAAATTATAGGTGTGAATTATTCTGTTTGAAGGAGTTCTAATATGTAGTGGACATCACTCGTTAATTTTATTAATTTTGCACTGATTATTACAAATGGTATTTATTAATTTCTTAAATTTATAGAGACATTACACTTTTCAAACTGCTCACTTCCAATGTCTTTTAACAATTTTTTCAATTCTTGTAAGTTAGTTACTCTTAGTAACCAAGAATTTTTATGGTTTTTTATTGGTTAATCTATATACTTTTTAGTATATAAGCTATTATTAATTATTATAAATTCATTTCTTCTTTTTAGAAAAATAATCCTTTTTAGATTTTATTTATAATCGAATTTAATTTATTTAAGGTTTTTCTTTATATTTTTCCTTAACTTGTACACTGGTATTTTATATTTTAATCCCTTTTATTTTGATTTATTTATGATTTATCATTCACTTAATGTATGCTTATTCTAAACTATTTTTTTATATGCCTTCTTTGCTAACATAGTATTTTTTATATATTATTATTTTATATTTAAACTGGGTTATCTTATATTTAAACAAAATCCTTATTTTAAACACAAATATTATTCCTAGGTACAAAACCTTTGTGGCCTACACAATACAAAATTACACAAAATACAAAACTTGTCAGCAGCAGTATATTCCACTGCTACAATATTGATTGTTTTTCATCTCCAGTAAAAATCTGTGAGATGCTCTTTTTAAAAGTTTACACTTTCACCGAGTACACTATATTTCACTTTGTACACTGCACTTTTATTATTATTGTTTACAGTGTTTTGGAGTAAAAGTTTTTTATAGCTTGGTACCTAATACCCATTTCTGACTTTTAGAATTGGGTGATTACTGGTTTGAACGATGGTGATTGTGTTATCATATTTGGGCAGGGGTTATGTAATGTTACATAAAGCTCCCCCACTAGAACAGATTTATTTTTATTTACTTGTTTTAAAAAATAATCGTTGAACTCTTCAGTCTTCGGATTCTTTCATCATTCTTCATAATATCTCTTTATTTCTGATTGGTTATACACCTGTTATTCGGTTAATGGTAATAGGCTTGATTTTATACTCACTCTCTCTCTCTCTCTCTTGGAGGCAAATTCACTAATGATTTAATTTCTCTGGGTAGTGGTCTTTCACATATTACTTGATAAGGGCTGGTCACACTAATCATAAAAACTTGTTTTAACACTCATTTTTCTATTTACCTTTATAAATTTGCTTTCTCAATTAAGCTTCTGTCTGCTATCTTCCTTCTGTTTTCTTCCTTCATACTTTTGGAATCTAATATCAATCTTTTCAGCTATTTTATTATCCCTTAAATATTCAATTTCCCTAACATTTTTCCCTATCCTGTGCGGTGGTTCAGTTCGGGTGGCCACTTTGGGTCTGTTACTCCGCTGTCCATCCTTATACCTTCTGAGACCAGAGGGATGTACCGTCTGCTCAGGAAAATGATTGCTGGAACATGTCTACAGTCAATTCATTATAATAAAAACTTACAAGTAGTCGATTGGCGACTAATAATAAACACTTTTAGGATTCTACACGCTGCTGCTGTTTGCATTTAATTATATATTTCTTTTTCTTCTTGATTCCTTCTTCTTTTTCATTAACTAATAGCATATAACATTATTGATAGGCATTATTTTAAAATCCTTTTGACTTTCCTTCTTGTGACAAATGTTCTTCGTATCATTTCTTCCTATATCATTTTAAACTCAGAGAAATTCTAAATCGTCGTTGTATTAATTATTCTCATTCTTTAGCTTCATTGTAGTCATTAATTTATTCGTTATTCTTCTTATTTTACCTTCTTATCTGAGCACATTTCCATTAATTGTTTTTATTTATTTATTTATTCTTCTTTTTGTTACCATCAAAATAGTACTTTTTCCATTATTTCATTTTAAATCTGTTATTTACAAATATTATTTAATAATCTGTTCTTACATATTCTTGGTTTTTTACTGTTTATTAAATCAAATTGTTGCAAAATATCTTAAGTAAGTTGTACTTACATACTTTTTGAATTTTGGGGTTCTTCTTTCCAATGGGTTGCTTGGTCGGTTTACAGAAAATAAGTCCCCTTTTTCTGGTTGACTTATTCTTGTTTTAACCATGGTCCATTAACTCAGGTACTCCCTTTCCTTGGACTATGGCAGTGTTCGTAATGATTTTTGTTCTTGTTAACTACCTCTCTATCATCTGGTATTGTAACTCTGCTGATAGGAAACCTTCATTTAAGTCACGGTTTTCCATCATAGTTATTTCCTTTTTAACTATCAGGTATTGTACCTCCTCTGACATAACATATTCACTCATTTTTAATATCATTCCATTCCCTTTTTCCTCTGGATGATTTACCAAATTTTTTAATGATATATTCCGTCTTGATGATATGACTGATATCTTCTGATACTCTTCGATTGTCGACATATTTAAATGATATCCAAACTTATTTAAGTTTTTCTTTATTATTTTATGGTGGTTTACTTTTGACATTTTTATTGAGTTTTTTCTATAATTCTTAACTTTACTTAACTCCCTTCGTTCATTAATTGGGAGGTTAAATGCATTAATTAATCCACCCTTCCTCATCTCCAATTCTTCTTTTGTATGTAATATTTTCTTTCTACATATTTTCCTTATTTTCTTGGTCTTCTTTTCCATGGTGTGGATATTCTCTTTGTTTTTGCTATTTTTATTTTCAGATAGCAATGCATCTTGGTCTTCTCTAATTTCTATTTCCTTCCTGCTCTCTTCTGTGTTCGGACTTATTTTAATACTTTCTGAAGTGCTGTCTAGTGTTTTATTCATAATCTTTAAACACCTATCCATTTGTTTCATTAATGTTTCATGGTGTCTCTTTGAGTTTTCCTCCTGTTTCCTGAAATTTTCATCTATTTTATCAAATCGTTCATCCTGTTTCCTAAATTGTTCTGCCATAAATTTCATCATTTCCTGCCAATTTGGTTCTTCTGTGGCTACCGCTTTATCAGGTTGGTCCCCTTGGGCATCCTCTTCAACTATTTCCCTTTCCGTGTCCATAATTGCTTCAGTTTCTTCTTTATCGCCTTTCTGTTGTTATATTTCACTGTCCGTGACTACTTCTATTTCTCATTCCTGTCCACCTTCTTCCTTCTCCTTGTCTTCTGCCCTCTTCTTCGATCTGCCTCTGGTATTATGCATTTCTTGTTTTCTCATAGTTGCCGACAAAAATTAGGTTTTTTGTTATATTATCTTTCGTATATCTCGAAATTCCTTTCCTAATTAAAACCCTTTTAAGTTGAGCGCCATCTTGTAACGTCTCGCGGGTCTCTCCGAGTCAATAGTACTTTTCTTAATTAAATCTATGTTTTATTTGTCCCACGTTGTTAGCGCCACCTTGTAACGTCTCGCGGGTCTCTCCGAGTCAATAACGTCTTGCCTATATACTTTCCTACTTAAGCCCACGTTTGTACGTCATCTTGTAACGTCTTGCGGGTATCTCCGAATCAATCTAAGTATTTTTACATCTATTTGTACTCTTCGAAAATCTTGCTTTAATAAGAGTCACAGAATTTGTTATACTTTATGTTCGATGTTTCCAAAAATCGAGTGTGTGTGATTATGCAAATATTTTCTTAGATTTTATTTGGGTGAAATCAATACCGTTGTTTGACAGTAGTTAGGAGAGAGAGAGCAAAGAGAATTCCTCTCTTAGTATACGATTAATTATTTCAAATTTCTCCGCTAGTGATATCAGCTGACTTCTACGTTTATGAACACATTTGAGGTTAAATTAACCCCAAATGGTAAGTAATATATTCTGGATGTCCGTTCTCTTCTCAGTCTTCAGACAATCTGTAATGAACTACCATCTACTGAAAATAATACACATTTTTATTCAAACAACAAGGCATTCATTGAATTTATTTAGCATTTTTTATATTCTCCCAAAACAAAAAGGGATAATCGATTCTTACTGACAACACAGAATTAGTTCGATCTTATTTTCAAACATATAGTATATAACAAATATTTTTATTTCAATATTAATACAAAGAAAGAAATAATGAATTAATTTCCCAGGGTTATTTTAGAGTTCTTTGTACTTTGAGAAAGTCAGAAATGAATATGGGTTAATACCAAGCTTTACATAAATAAATTTTTATAATTTGTACTATTTATATTATGTAGTTGATTGGTTGACCGCTAGAGCGCAGGTTACGTTTCTTCACTGAAAACACAAACGTTATTTAATGGCGGCCGGAATGTTCACCAGACCACGTTTTGCTGTTTTTTGGGTTAACAAAATAATAAAGTTTATGTTCACCTCTTTTCCTGAAGTATTTAAAGAGATTGTGCTGTTTCTAGTGTTATAAGTTTATAGTTGAGGTGTAATTTAGTTAAATTGTACTAGGTAACGATCTCACCAAAATGTCGAATTTCTGTGGGCTAGGCCTGGAAGTCGAAACTGATTTTTTCAAGTTTTCACCAAATTATAGGTGTGAATTATTCTGTTTGAAGGAGTTCTAATATGTAGTGGACATCACTCGTTAATTTTATTAATTTTGCACTGATTATTACAAATGGTATTTATTAATTTCTTAAATTTATAGAGACATTACACTTTTCAAACTGCTCACTTCCAATGTCTTTTAACAATTTTTTCAATTCTTGTAAGTTAGTTACTCTTAGTAACCAAGAATTTTTATGGTTTTTTATTGGTTAATCTATATACTTTTTAGTATATAAGCTATTATTAATTATTATAAATTCATTTCTTCTTTTTAGAAAAATAATCCTTTTTAGATTTTATTTATAATCGAATTTAATTTATTTAAGGTTTTTCTTTATATTTTTCCTTAACTTGTACACTGGTATTTTATATTTTAATCCCTTTTATTTTGATTTATTTATGATTTATCATTCACTTAATGTATGCTTATTCTAAACTATTTTTTTATATGCCTTCTTTGCTAACATAGTATTTTTTATATATTATTATTTTATATTTAAACTGGGTTATCTTATATTTAAACAAAATCCTTATTTTAAACACAAATATTATTCCTAGGTACAAAACCTTTGTGGCCTACACAATACAAAATTACACAAAATACAAAACTTGTCAGCAGCAGTATATTCCACTGCTACAATATTGATTGTTTTTCATCTCCAGTAAAAATCTGTGAGATGCTCTTTTTAAAAGTTTACACTTTCACCGAGTACACTATATTTCACTTTGTACACTGCACTTTTATTATTATTGTTTACAGTGTTTTGGAGTAAAAGTTTTTTATAGCTTGGTACCTAATACCCATTTCTGACTTTTAGAATTGGGTGATTACTGGTTTGAACGATGGTGATTGTGTTATCATATTTGGGCAGGGGTTATGTAATGTTACATAAAGCTCCCCCACTAGAACAGATTTATTTTTATTTACTTGTTTTAAAAAATAATCGTTGAACTCTTCAGTCTTCGGATTCTTTCATCATTCTTCATAATATCTCTTTATTTCTGATTGGTTATACACCTGTTATTCGGTTAATGGTAATAGGCTTGATTTTATACTCACTCTCTCTCTCTCTCTCTTGGAGGCAAATTCACTAATGATTTAATTTCTCTGGGTAGTGGTCTTTCACATATTACTTGATAAGGGCTGGTCACACTAATCATAAAAACTTGTTTTAACACTCATTTTTCTATTTACCTTTATAAATTTGCTTTCTCAATTAAGCTTCTGTCTGCTATCTTCCTTCTGTTTTCTTCCTTCATACTTTTGGAATCTAATATCAATCTTTTCAGCTATTTTATTATCCCTTAAATATTCAATTTCCCTAACATTTTTCCCTATCCTGTGCGGTGGTTCAGTTCGGGTGGCCACTTTGGGTCTGTTACTCCGCTGTCCATCCTTATACCTTCTGAGACCAGAGGGATGTACCGTCTGCTCAGGAAAATGATTGCTGGAACATGTCTACAGTCAATTCATTATAATAAAAACTTACAAGTAGTCGATTGGCGACTAATAATAAACACTTTTAGGATTCTACACGCTGCTGCTGTTTGCATTTAATTATATATTTCTTTTTCTTCTTGATTCCTTCTTCTTTTTCATTAACTAATAGCATATAACATTATTGATAGGCATTATTTTAAAATCCTTTTGACTTTCCTTCTTGTGACAAATGTTCTTCGTATCATTTCTTCCTATATCATTTTAAACTCAGAGAAATTCTAAATCGTCGTTGTATTAATTATTCTCATTCTTTAGCTTCATTGTAGTCATTAATTTATTCGTTATTCTTCTTATTTTACCTTCTTATCTGAGCACATTTCCATTAATTGTTTTTATTTATTTATTTATTCTTCTTTTTGTTACCATCAAAATAGTACTTTTTCCATTATTTCATTTTAAATCTGTTATTTACAAATATTATTTAATAATCTGTTCTTACATATTCTTGGTTTTTTACTGTTTATTAAATCAAATTGTTGCAAAATATCTTAAGTAAGTTGTACTTACATACTTTTTGAATTTTGGGGTTCTTCTTTCCAATGGGTTGCTTGGTCGGTTTACAGAAAATAAGTCCCCTTTTTCTGGTTGACTTATTCTTGTTTTAACCATGGTCCATTAACTCAGGTACTCCCTTTCCTTGGACTATGGCAGTGTTCGTAATGATTTTTGTTCTTGTTAACTACCTCTCTATCATCTGGTATTGTAACTCTGCTGATAGGAAACCTTCATTTAAGTCACGGTTTTCCATCATAGTTATTTCCTTTTTAACTATCAGGTATTGTACCTCCTCTGACATAACATATTCACTCATTTTTAATATCATTCCATTCCCTTTTTCCTCTGGATGATTTACCAAATTTTTTAATGATATATTCCGTCTTGATGATATGACTGATATCTTCTGATACTCTTCGATTGTCGACATATTTAAATGATATCCAAACTTATTTAAGTTTTTCTTTATTATTTTATGGTGGTTTACTTTTGACATTTTTATTGAGTTTTTTCTATAATTCTTAACTTTACTTAACTCCCTTCGTTCATTAATTGGGAGGTTAAATGCATTAATTAATCCACCCTTCCTCATCTCCAATTCTTCTTTTGTATGTAATATTTTCTTTCTACATATTTTCCTTATTTTCTTGGTCTTCTTTTCCATGGTGTGGATATTCTCTTTGTTTTTGCTATTTTTATTTTCAGATAGCAATGCATCTTGGTCTTCTCTAATTTCTATTTCCTTCCTGCTCTCTTCTGTGTTCGGACTTATTTTAATACTTTCTGAAGTGCTGTCTAGTGTTTTATTCATAATCTTTAAACACCTATCCATTTGTTTCATTAATGTTTCATGGTGTCTCTTTGAGTTTTCCTCCTGTTTCCTGAAATTTTCATCTATTTTATCAAATCGTTCATCCTGTTTCCTAAATTGTTCTGCCATAAATTTCATCATTTCCTGCCAATTTGGTTCTTCTGTGGCTACCGCTTTATCAGGTTGGTCCCCTTGGGCATCCTCTTCAACTATTTCCCTTTCCGTGTCCATAATTGCTTCAGTTTCTTCTTTATCGCCTTTCTGTTGTTATATTTCACTGTCCGTGACTACTTCTATTTCTCATTCCTGTCCACCTTCTTCCTTCTCCTTGTCTTCTGCCCTCTTCTTCGATCTGCCTCTGGTATTATGCATTTCTTGTTTTCTCATAGTTGCCGACAAAAATTAGGTTTTTTGTTATATTATCTTTCGTATATCTCGAAATTCCTTTCCTAATTAAAACCCTTTTAAGTTGAGCGCCATCTTGTAACGTCTCGCGGGTCTCTCCGAGTCAATAGTACTTTTCTTAATTAAATCTATGTTTTATTTGTCCCACGTTGTTAGCGCCACCTTGTAACGTCTCGCGGGTCTCTCCGAGTCAATAACGTCTTGCCTATATACTTTCCTACTTAAGCCCACGTTTGTACGTCATCTTGTAACGTCTTGCGGGTATCTCCGAATCAATCTAAGTATTTTTACATCTATTTGTACTCTTCGAAAATCTTGCTTTAATAAGAGTCACAGAATTTGTTATACTTTATGTTCGATGTTTCCAAAAATCGAGTGTGTGTGATTATGCAAATATTTTCTTAGATTTTATTTGGGTGAAATCAATACCGTTGTTTGACAGTAGTTAGGAGAGAGAGAGCAAAGAGAATTCCTCTCTTAGTATACGATTAATTATTTCAAATTTCTCCGCTAGTGATATCAGCTGACTTCTACGTTTATGAACACATTTGAGGTTAAATTAACCCCAAATGGTAAGTAATATATTCTGGATGTCCGTTCTCTTCTCAGTCTTCAGACAATCTGTAATGAACTACCATCTACTGAAAATAATACACATTTTTATTCAAACAACAAGGCATTCATTGAATTTATTTAGCATTTTTTATATTCTCCCAAAACAAAAAGGGATAATCGATTCTTACTGACAACACAGAATTAGTTCGATCTTATTTTCAAACATATAGTATATAACAAATATTTTTATTTCAATATTAATACAAAGAAAGAAATAATGAATTAATTTCCCAGGGTTATTTTAGAGTTCTTTGTACTTTGAGAAAGTCAGAAATGAATATGGGTTAATACCAAGCTTTACATAAATAAATTTTTATAATTTGTACTATTTATATTATGTAGTTGATTGGTTGACCGCTAGAGCGCAGGTTACGTTTCTTCACTGAAAACACAAACGTTATTTAATGGCGGCCGGAATGTTCACCAGACCACGTTTTGCTGTTTTTTGGGTTAACAAAATAATAAAGTTTATGTTCACCTCTTTTCCTGAAGTATTTAAAGAGATTGTGCTGTTTCTAGTGTTATAAGTTTATAGTTGAGGTGTAATTTAGTTAAATTGTACTAGGTAACGATCTCACCAAAATGTCGAATTTCTGTGGGCTAGGCCTGGAAGTCGAAACTGATTTTTTCAAGTTTTCACCAAATTATAGGTGTGAATTATTCTGTTTGAAGGAGTTCTAATATGTAGTGGACATCACTCGTTAATTTTATTAATTTTGCACTGATTATTACAAATGGTATTTATTAATTTCTTAAATTTATAGAGACATTACACTTTTCAAACTGCTCACTTCCAATGTCTTTTAACAATTTTTTCAATTCTTGTAAGTTAGTTACTCTTAGTAACCAAGAATTTTTATGGTTTTTTATTGGTTAATCTATATACTTTTTAGTATATAAGCTATTATTAATTATTATAAATTCATTTCTTCTTTTTAGAAAAATAATCCTTTTTAGATTTTATTTATAATCGAATTTAATTTATTTAAGGTTTTTCTTTATATTTTTCCTTAACTTGTACACTGGTATTTTATATTTTAATCCCTTTTATTTTGATTTATTTATGATTTATCATTCACTTAATGTATGCTTATTCTAAACTATTTTTTTATATGCCTTCTTTGCTAACATAGTATTTTTTATATATTATTATTTTATATTTAAACTGGGTTATCTTATATTTAAACAAAATCCTTATTTTAAACACAAATATTATTCCTAGGTACAAAACCTTTGTGGCCTACACAATACAAAATTACACAAAATACAAAACTTGTCAGCAGCAGTATATTCCACTGCTACAATATTGATTGTTTTTCATCTCCAGTAAAAATCTGTGAGATGCTCTTTTTAAAAGTTTACACTTTCACCGAGTACACTATATTTCACTTTGTACACTGCACTTTTATTATTATTGTTTACAGTGTTTTGGAGTAAAAGTTTTTTATAGCTTGGTACCTAATACCCATTTCTGACTTTTAGAATTGGGTGATTACTGGTTTGAACGATGGTGATTGTGTTATCATATTTGGGCAGGGGTTATGTAATGTTACATAAAGCTCCCCCACTAGAACAGATTTATTTTTATTTACTTGTTTTAAAAAATAATCGTTGAACTCTTCAGTCTTCGGATTCTTTCATCATTCTTCATAATATCTCTTTATTTCTGATTGGTTATACACCTGTTATTCGGTTAATGGTAATAGGCTTGATTTTATACTCACTCTCTCTCTCTCTCTCTTGGAGGCAAATTCACTAATGATTTAATTTCTCTGGGTAGTGGTCTTTCACATATTACTTGATAAGGGCTGGTCACACTAATCATAAAAACTTGTTTTAACACTCATTTTTCTATTTACCTTTATAAATTTGCTTTCTCAATTAAGCTTCTGTCTGCTATCTTCCTTCTGTTTTCTTCCTTCATACTTTTGGAATCTAATATCAATCTTTTCAGCTATTTTATTATCCCTTAAATATTCAATTTCCCTAACATTTTTCCCTATCCTGTGCGGTGGTTCAGTTCGGGTGGCCACTTTGGGTCTGTTACTCCGCTGTCCATCCTTATACCTTCTGAGACCAGAGGGATGTACCGTCTGCTCAGGAAAATGATTGCTGGAACATGTCTACAGTCAATTCATTATAATAAAAACTTACAAGTAGTCGATTGGCGACTAATAATAAACACTTTTAGGATTCTACACGCTGCTGCTGTTTGCATTTAATTATATATTTCTTTTTCTTCTTGATTCCTTCTTCTTTTTCATTAACTAATAGCATATAACATTATTGATAGGCATTATTTTAAAATCCTTTTGACTTTCCTTCTTGTGACAAATGTTCTTCGTATCATTTCTTCCTATATCATTTTAAACTCAGAGAAATTCTAAATCGTCGTTGTATTAATTATTCTCATTCTTTAGCTTCATTGTAGTCATTAATTTATTCGTTATTCTTCTTATTTTACCTTCTTATCTGAGCACATTTCCATTAATTGTTTTTATTTATTTATTTATTCTTCTTTTTGTTACCATCAAAATAGTACTTTTTCCATTATTTCATTTTAAATCTGTTATTTACAAATATTATTTAATAATCTGTTCTTACATATTCTTGGTTTTTTACTGTTTATTAAATCAAATTGTTGCAAAATATCTTAAGTAAGTTGTACTTACATACTTTTTGAATTTTGGGGTTCTTCTTTCCAATGGGTTGCTTGGTCGGTTTACAGAAAATAAGTCCCCTTTTTCTGGTTGACTTATTCTTGTTTTAACCATGGTCCATTAACTCAGGTACTCCCTTTCCTTGGACTATGGCAGTGTTCGTAATGATTTTTGTTCTTGTTAACTACCTCTCTATCATCTGGTATTGTAACTCTGCTGATAGGAAACCTTCATTTAAGTCACGGTTTTCCATCATAGTTATTTCCTTTTTAACTATCAGGTATTGTACCTCCTCTGACATAACATATTCACTCATTTTTAATATCATTCCATTCCCTTTTTCCTCTGGATGATTTACCAAATTTTTTAATGATATATTCCGTCTTGATGATATGACTGATATCTTCTGATACTCTTCGATTGTCGACATATTTAAATGATATCCAAACTTATTTAAGTTTTTCTTTATTATTTTATGGTGGTTTACTTTTGACATTTTTATTGAGTTTTTTCTATAATTCTTAACTTTACTTAACTCCCTTCGTTCATTAATTGGGAGGTTAAATGCATTAATTAATCCACCCTTCCTCATCTCCAATTCTTCTTTTGTATGTAATATTTTCTTTCTACATATTTTCCTTATTTTCTTGGTCTTCTTTTCCATGGTGTGGATATTCTCTTTGTTTTTGCTATTTTTATTTTCAGATAGCAATGCATCTTGGTCTTCTCTAATTTCTATTTCCTTCCTGCTCTCTTCTGTGTTCGGACTTATTTTAATACTTTCTGAAGTGCTGTCTAGTGTTTTATTCATAATCTTTAAACACCTATCCATTTGTTTCATTAATGTTTCATGGTGTCTCTTTGAGTTTTCCTCCTGTTTCCTGAAATTTTCATCTATTTTATCAAATCGTTCATCCTGTTTCCTAAATTGTTCTGCCATAAATTTCATCATTTCCTGCCAATTTGGTTCTTCTGTGGCTACCGCTTTATCAGGTTGGTCCCCTTGGGCATCCTCTTCAACTATTTCCCTTTCCGTGTCCATAATTGCTTCAGTTTCTTCTTTATCGCCTTTCTGTTGTTATATTTCACTGTCCGTGACTACTTCTATTTCTCATTCCTGTCCACCTTCTTCCTTCTCCTTGTCTTCTGCCCTCTTCTTCGATCTGCCTCTGGTATTATGCATTTCTTGTTTTCTCATAGTTGCCGACAAAAATTAGGTTTTTTGTTATATTATCTTTCGTATATCTCGAAATTCCTTTCCTAATTAAAACCCTTTTAAGTTGAGCGCCATCTTGTAACGTCTCGCGGGTCTCTCCGAGTCAATAGTACTTTTCTTAATTAAATCTATGTTTTATTTGTCCCACGTTGTTAGCGCCACCTTGTAACGTCTCGCGGGTCTCTCCGAGTCAATAACGTCTTGCCTATATACTTTCCTACTTAAGCCCACGTTTGTACGTCATCTTGTAACGTCTTGCGGGTATCTCCGAATCAATCTAAGTATTTTTACATCTATTTGTACTCTTCGAAAATCTTGCTTTAATAAGAGTCACAGAATTTGTTATACTTTATGTTCGATGTTTCCAAAAATCGAGTGTGTGTGATTATGCAAATATTTTCTTAGATTTTATTTGGGTGAAATCAATACCGTTGTTTGACAGTAGTTAGGAGAGAGAGAGCAAAGAGAATTCCTCTCTTAGTATACGATTAATTATTTCAAATTTCTCCGCTAGTGATATCAGCTGACTTCTACGTTTATGAACACATTTGAGGTTAAATTAACCCCAAATGGTAAGTAATATATTCTGGATGTCCGTTCTCTTCTCAGTCTTCAGACAATCTGTAATGAACTACCATCTACTGAAAATAATACACATTTTTATTCAAACAACAAGGCATTCATTGAATTTATTTAGCATTTTTTATATTCTCCCAAAACAAAAAGGGATAATCGATTCTTACTGACAACACAGAATTAGTTCGATCTTATTTTCAAACATATAGTATATAACAAATATTTTTATTTCAATATTAATACAAAGAAAGAAATAATGAATTAATTTCCCAGGGTTATTTTAGAGTTCTTTGTACTTTGAGAAAGTCAGAAATGAATATGGGTTAATACCAAGCTTTACATAAATAAATTTTTATAATTTGTACTATTTATATTATGTAGTTGATTGGTTGACCGCTAGAGCGCAGGTTACGTTTCTTCACTGAAAACACAAACGTTATTTAATGGCGGCCGGAATGTTCACCAGACCACGTTTTGCTGTTTTTTGGGTTAACAAAATAATAAAGTTTATGTTCACCTCTTTTCCTGAAGTATTTAAAGAGATTGTGCTGTTTCTAGTGTTATAAGTTTATAGTTGAGGTGTAATTTAGTTAAATTGTACTAGGTAACGATCTCACCAAAATGTCGAATTTCTGTGGGCTAGGCCTGGAAGTCGAAACTGATTTTTTCAAGTTTTCACCAAATTATAGGTGTGAATTATTCTGTTTGAAGGAGTTCTAATATGTAGTGGACATCACTCGTTAATTTTATTAATTTTGCACTGATTATTACAAATGGTATTTATTAATTTCTTAAATTTATAGAGACATTACACTTTTCAAACTGCTCACTTCCAATGTCTTTTAACAATTTTTTCAATTCTTGTAAGTTAGTTACTCTTAGTAACCAAGAATTTTTATGGTTTTTTATTGGTTAATCTATATACTTTTTAGTATATAAGCTATTATTAATTATTATAAATTC